>CM066038.1:417079242-419579242 GCA_033557465.1 Ichthyophis bannanicus
GCATAATGTCCCAGTCGGTCATTTTCCCATCCAGTCCCCTTCTTAATATCTGTTTTAGGGTCTGGTTGAAGCATTCCACAAGTCCATTGGTCTGTGGATGATAAGCGGCAGTTTTTATATGGTGGATGCCGAAAAGCATCCCATACCTGGGCTAGGTATTTCGATACAAAATTACTCCCCCTGTCAGTCAACATTTCCTTTGGGAATCCCACCTTGCAGAATAGCTTGATCAGTTCTAACGCTATGGACCTAGCCGAGATGTTTCTTAGGGGTATAGCCCAGGGGAACCTGGTGGTGTGATCCATTATCACCAGGATATACTGGAATCCCCTAGGGGTCTTTACAGGGTCCAACAATGTCCATCGCCATCAGGCGCACGGGTTCAGCTAATGTGGGGGTTGGTATCATTGTGACTCCCTAGGGCTTGGTGGCGCTCACCCGCTGACAGGAGGGACAGGCCTCGCAGAACCGTTTTGTTTCCCTGAACACCCCTGGCCAATAAAAACGGGCCAGGATCTGGTCGAGCGTACCCTGAACTCCCTTATGTCCCCCAACGGGGTGGTCATGGGCCAGTCTCATAACGACTGCTTTAAAAGTTGTAGGAACCACTAATTGGTTTCCTAACAGCACCTGTTTTGGGATCGTTGCTCTCCCTGTATAATATGTCTCCTTCCATAAGGAACCTGGGGAGCACGTCCCTACCCGTCTGAGCAAATTCAAAGGTGTGCTTTAACGCTTGATCCGCCTTTTGTTCCTTCGGAAAAGACGGGAACTTTTCCACAAGGTCGGCAGGTACCCAGGGCAACCCCTGTCCATCTTCTACTCCTGCCCTTAGTTGAGCTCTGTGGCGTCTCTCTTGGCGCTTTTCACCCTTACTCTTCTTCGTACTTTTAGATGGGGCACTGAATAAGTCCTCATGCTGGGGAATCTCTCCTAGGTTTTCATCTGTGGTCCTACCCTCCTCCTCTAGGTGTTCTTTTTCCTCTTCTAGAGGGTCAGAATCCTCCTCTGGGAGCTCAGCTCGTGCCTCCGAGCTTTGGACCTGTGACCTGGTAGAAACCATGCCTCCCTTTGTGTGTGTGCCTTCCTCTATTCCCCTATAGAATGGTGGCCAGTCCCTGCCTAATACAATGTCGTAGGGTAGTCTGGGAATTACGGCCACTGGGATTTCCCTCCGGGTTCCTAAACCCTTCTATTACTAGGCTGTAAAGGGGGTAACAAGTGGAGGCCCCATGGAAGCACCTTATTTTGGCTACTCCTTGTGTTTGACTCGGGGTGGAACCAGTGCGGGCCTGTATGGTTTGCCATAATTTTTCCGAAACCATACTTTGGTCCGCGCCCGAGTCAAGTAACGCTTTAGCGGGGACTCCTTGTACTTCAACATCTATACGGAAGCCTGCTTGTATGCTTTTTCTGACACCTGTTATCAGAGCTGTATGCCATATACAATCTTTCTTCATGTGACCAATTTTCCCACATTTAAAACATTTTTTTAATGCATTTCTAGCATCGCTCTTATGCAAACATTCCTTCACATTTTGAGTATACATCCTAGGCTCTTTGACTGCCTTTCCAGAATTGACCATACCCAACTTACTCACAGCGCCTCCTTGCGGCCTATTAGCCAATTCAGCTTCCATGAACCGTTCTGTGAGCTGCGCCGCTTCGGCTGAAGTCTGGCAATTCTGCAAGGTTAAAAATGCTTTCACTTCTGCCGGAACTGCTTCTGAGAACTGTTCTAATACAATCGTATCCAATATATTTTCCAGAGTCTTCCCCTCTGGAGTCAACCACTTCCAAACCAGGCTGCGTACCCTCTGGCACTGCGCCTTAGGTGTTTCACCTGGTTGGAGACGGGTAGACCTTAGCATATGCCGATAGACCATAGGTGTTAGGCCTAGCCTATCCTTTATTGCTTTCTTTACTTCTCCATAGTCCGTTGCCAGGGTAGCTGGCATGGCTTGGTACGCTGATAAGGCCTCTCCTGTCAAGGAGGTGGCCAACCTGACAGCTCATTGCTCTTTGGCCCAATGTGCATTGAGGGCTACCCTCTCGAATGCCTCAATAAAATCGTCAAAATTATCAGCCTCAGTCATTTGTCCAGCATCTCAAGATCACATCACCCCTACTCTCAAAGAGCTCCATTGGCTTCCAATAAGCCAGCGCGTCAAATATAAAATGGTAATTAATATATTCAAGATCAGACACAAGTGCTCTGCTTTTAGCCTTCATAATCTCTTACTCCAGAATAACAACAGGCCAAGAAGAAAAACTACATCAAACACTCTCAGCACCCCAAGTAGCTTCAGAAAAGCGTGTAAATGTACTACTCAAAGGGCAATTTCCTTATCCGCCCCACTTATATGGAACTCTCTCCCTCCCGATGTGCGATCCATAGATGATTTAAAGGAGTTCAGAAAACAACTGAAGTTTGTACTCTTCATTGAGCACTATGGCACAGACACCTAGCAAGTCTTTATTATTATACCCTGCATATAACGTGTTTATCTGTAACATTTCCTTGATGTTGTGTATCCCAATTTTACCTTCACTGTATAGTTTAGTCAGTGTATGCCTCCCTGCCTCTGTTCTCCCTTCTTGTGTCTTGGTAACCGCTTTGATTTAAGGAAAAGGCGGTATAGAAAACCTGTTAAATAAATAAATAAATACCAATGCCCCACAGTTATGTGGGCCTACCCCACAGAAATGCTGTTGCGGTGGTTTCTCCTCCCTTCGTTCGTCCAGCAGAGTGTGTACCAGTTCGGTCAGGGGCTTCTGTTGGAGTTGCAATGCCGCCATGGCCTGCTCTTGGCTCAGCTGAGCCATCTCCGCTTGCTTCTCGAACTGTGCGCTCATCCATCTTAGGACTTCTTGAACATCCATCTTGATGCTCATCCACTCTGGAAGCAAACAAAAGAAAAACACCAAGTGTGGCACCACTAATGTTATTGTGCCTAGTCCCACTTTCCTTTTAGCTACACCTTCTCACTCGAATCCCCCTCAGCCTGTGCCCATATACCGTTACCTGAGCCAGGTGGAGATTCACACTTTGAGAAGGGGCTTATCCTTTCCCTCAGGATCTGGAACCTTCTGGGCGTGTCCAGCCTTGGCACGCGTAGGATTCATCTGTGTTGTTTCTCTGTTGTATCATGGTTGTATGCTCCTCTTAGGAATAAATCCGCAACAACTACGCCATTTGTGAGAGATAGTGAGTGATAGCTACCTCGTATGACCCTATTAGGCGGCTGCCTAGGGTGTTAAGATTTAAGTTGCCTTTTATACAAAAAGAGCCTTGTAGTCAAGCGATAAAGCAAAAATATTAGGGCTTTATTCCCTGCCCTGATGGGATATTCCTGGGATACAACAAACAAAATGAAACAAAAGAACTGTTGCACAGAAAAATATCTTCTTTCCTTTAGGCACCATCAGCTGGTTGCTTTGCACACGTTCAACATAAAGATACAATATCGTCAGATAAACAAATTGTACAATCCATGGGCACAGGGTCAGAGTTATAGCTGATGTTCTCCCACTGCATTAACTCAGAGTCACTTATGATTGCATATGGGTCACACTCTTCACAGCTGCTGTCTTCCTTAAAACTCTCCTGTGAGTCATGGGCTAGCTTTTCTAAAAAGGGCTCTTTAAATCCAGGGCTCTGAATGCCTGGTATATTAAAAGCTTCCTTCTGGCTTTCCCTTCTTCTCCATGCTGGTGGAATTACTGTGTAACTTTCAGTGTCAAAGTTACTTCTGGTGCCGCGCCCTTGCCTTTCAAACCAAACAGAACTTCTTGCCTTTTCTTTAGCAAAGCTAGGTTCCCACCTCTTAGCTGTGGTTCTGTCTCTTATATCTGGGCTTCTGGCAGCTCTCTCCTGGGCTCTCCAACTGCCAGGAATCCTAGCAGGGTCCTGGGCACGATGCTGGCTGTTTCCTGCTCTGCTGCCACACCTACTGCTTCCTTCCCTCAGTGGATTTCCTCCAGCATGACGTGTGTTCACTGGATGCTGGCTTAGTCCTCCCAGGTCGCTGCCCCTACTGGCCTTCCCTGGGTTCTACCCTGCAGCTTTTATCCTTGTTCTCTTTGCATGCTACCTGGGTTTCTGAGAACAGGTGTTCCTGATTAGCCTTCCTGCTTCTAGCTACTCTAATTTTACTCTAATGCCTTTTTGCTTTTCTTGTGCTGAGTTTGTTTGCTGCTCAGCTAATTCTACATGTGCTGAGTTTGTCTGCTGCTCAGCTAATTCTACATGAGCTGGGTTTGTTTGCTGCTCAGCTGATTCTGAGGTAAGTTCCTTACCTTCCCCTAACTCCATGGGCTCTGTGCCAGATGTGTCACAATACACAATTATCGGTGCTTGTTCATACATGTTGGGAAAACCAAAAGGAACATTTGGATGCTTATTTCTGAATATCTTAAACTCAAAGGAGTGGTGCACTATTATTGATCCGATGTCCTCAATAGGAACATTCAGTTGACATGTTATACTGCTTCGCAATTGATCAGATAATATCTAATCTCAAAGGAAGGGACCCTAATGGCTCTTCATCGTTCATTTACATGAAATTTGAATATGGTGATTAAGTGGGGACTTCTTAGTGCTTACCAACGAGGAAAGTGATTCTGATATGACAGTGGGAGATCATCTCTCATCCAGTGATCACCAGATGGCATGGTTCAGTATTAGGATTAGAGCTGATAAAATTCATTCAAAAGTGAGAGTCTTAGACTTTAGGAAAACTAACTTTCCAAAATGGGACAATACCTCAAAGAGTCGTTAGTGAAATGGGAACAGCTGGAAAATGTGGAAAAACAGTGGGTAAAACAGAAAAGGGATATCTTAAGGGCAACAAATCTTTTTGTTAGAAAGGTAAATACATGTAAAAGGAAAAGGAGGCCGCTATGGTTCTCAAAAGAAGTAGCTGAAAAGGTGAAGAAAAAGAGGGAGGCCTTCAGGAAATACAAGAGATCACAAAGAGAAGACGACAGGCTTCTATATTTGGAAAAACAAAGAAAAACTAGCAAAGTAGTCAGGAAAGCAAGGATACAAAAAGAAGAAACAGCCAATTCAATAAAATGCGGGGATAAGACATTTTTCAGATATGTTAGTGTGAGAAGGAAGGACAAACGTAGTATTGTCAGACTCAAGGGTGAAGGGGAAGAATATGTTGAAACTGATAAGGATAAAGTGGAATTACTTAATAAATATTTCTGTTCTGTGTTCACAGATGAAGGGCCAGGACCAGGACCTCAGAAAATACCCACAAATAGGAACAAAAGCGACCGGGATTTCAAATGATTTTCAGAAGACTGTGTTTGTGAGGAACCAGCTAAACTAAAAGTAAACAAAGCGATAGGTCCAGATGGGAGACATCCATCTGGAGTGGAGGAGTGGCCTAGTGGTTGGGGCAAGGTACTTCAGGCCGGAAGGTCGGGGGTTCAAATCCCACTAGAGGACAGCAACCTTGGGCCGGAAGGACTGGGGTTTCTAGTCCCACAGGTGGTCTTGGGCAAGCCACTTAACCCTCCATAGCCCATATTCCCTGTAAAATAGTTATCTCCAAGTTATAATGCCCTGTTCAATGTAATTTCAGTTTGTTCAATGTAAACTGCACTGATGCAGAATAGCGTGGTATATAAGAGAATGTAAATAAATAAATAAATAAATCCATGAATAATGAGGGATTTTGGGGACATAAGAACATAAGATATGCCATACTGGGTCAGACCAAGGTCCATCAAGCCCAGTATTCTGTTTCCAACAGTGGCCAATCTAGGTCATATGTACCTAGCAGTTTCCCCAAGGGACACAGGTTCCACAATGCTTGTATTGGTTCAAGCATTGATATCCTGGGTCCCTTCTTAATAATGGCTTATGGACCTTTCCTCCAGGAACTTGTCCAAACCTTTTTTAAACCCAGCTACACTAACAGCCTTTACTACATCCTCCGGTAACAAATTCCCGAGTTTGATTACACGTTGAGTGAAAAAATATTTTCTTTTATTAGTCTTAAACAGTTTACCCTGTAGCTTCATTGCATGTCCCCTAGTCTTTCTATATTCTGATAACGGAAACAATCGATCTACGTTTACCCATTCCACTCCGCTCATTAATTTATAGACTTCTATCATATCTCCCCTCAGCCGTCTCTTTTCCAGGTTAAAGAGCCCTAACCTTTTCAGCCTTTCTTCATAGGAGTATCCTTCCATCCCCTTTACCATTTTGGTGGCTCTTCTCTGAACCTTTTCTAATAACTCTATATCCTTTTTAAGATACGGCGACCAGAATTGCACACAATATTCAAGGTGCGGTCTCACCATGGAACGATATAGAGGCATTATAATATCCTTTGTTTTATTTTCCATTCCTTTCCTTATCATACCTAGCATTCTATTTGCTCTCTTGGCCACCGCTGCACACTGGGCCGAGGGTTTTAACATGGTATCCACAATGACGCCTAAATCTTTTTCCTGGGTGGTGGTTCCTAATGTGGAACCTTGCATCGTGTAACCATAGTTTGGGTTGTTCTTCCCTAGGTGCATAACCTTGCACTTGTCCACATTAAATTTCATCTGCCATTTTGATGCCCAGTCTTCCAATTTATCAAGATCCTCTTGCAATTTTCCACAATCCTCTTGGGTTTTAACAACTTTAAATAGTTTTGTGTCATCTGCAAATTTGATAACCTCACTCGTTATTCCACTTTCCAAGTCATTTATGAATATGTCAAAAAGCAGCGGACCCAGCACAGATCCCTGGGGTACACCACTATTCACCTTTCTCCATTGGGAAAATTGGCCATTTAGCCCTACCCTCTGCTTTCTATCTTTTAACCAGTTCCTGATCCACAATAGTACACTGCCTCCTATCCCATGACTCTTTAGTTTTGCCAAAAGTCTCTCATGAGGGACCTTGTCAAAGGCTTTCTGAAAGTCCAGATACACAATATCAACCGACTCACCTTTGTCCACCTGATTATTCACTCCTTCAAAAAAACATAACAGATTAGTAAGACAATATCTTCCTTGTCTAAAGCCATGTTGGCTGTCTCTCATTAGTTCATGACTATCTACATGCTGAGTAATTTTATTCTTTATGATGGTTTCTATCATTTTTCCCGGTATTGACGTCAGGCTCACCGGTCTGTAGTTTCCAGGATCACCCCTGGAACCCTTTTTAAAAATTGGTGTTACATTGGCGATCCTCCAATCTTCAGGACGTTCTATAGGTTCTATAGGTTCCACTGTCTGACCTTTGCAGTGATTCTTTGGAGTCGGGAGTGGTGCCAGAGGACTGGCACATGTGGTCCCTTTATACAAAAGCAGACATAAGAAGGTCATTGAGAACTTCAGGCCAGTTAGTCTAACCTCTGTGGTTAGTAAATTATTGGAAAGGCTACTAAAAGAGAGAATAGTGAGGTTTCTGGAGTCTAGTGGATTGCAGGATTCAAGGCAGCATGGATTCACAAATCTGATTAATTTCTCTGACTGGGTGACCAGGGAGTTGGACTGATGGAGAGCTGTAGATGTGATGTATTTAGATTTCAGTAAAATCTAACACCATTCCACACAGGCAACTTATAAACAAACTGAGTACCCTAGGGATGGACCCTAAAGTTACTGACTGGATTAGAAATTGATTGAGTGGGAGGCGACAAAGAATACAGGTAAATGGAGCTCATGCTGAGGAAAAGGAGGTTACCAGTGGTGTGCCACAGGAATCTGTCCTTGGTCTGATTCATTTTAACATCTTTGTTAGTGATAATGCGGAAGGGCTGTTGGGTAAGGTTTGCTTGTTTCTGGTTGATACCAAAATCTGCAATAGAGTAGACGCCCAGGAAGGAGTAGATAACATGAGGAGGGATCCAGCTAAGCTTGAAGAATGGTGTAGAATTTGGTATCTGAAATGTAATGCTAAAAAATGTAGGGTCATGCATTTGGGGTGCAAAAATCCAAAGGAGCAAAACAGTGCAAGGGGGCGAGGTACGTCTGTCCATGAAAGAAGAGCAGGACCTGGGCGCAATTGTGTGTGACAATCTTAAGGTTGCTAAATAGGTATAAAAGGTGACTGCGAAAGCCAGAAGGATGCTTGGGTGTATAGGAAGAGGAATGGCCAGCAATAAAAAAGGAAGTGATAGTGCCTCTGTATAATTCTCTGGTGCAATCTCATTTGGAGTATTGTGCGCAATTCTGCAGACCGCACCATCAATAGGATATAAGCAGGTTGGAGTCTGTGCAGAGGGTGACTACTAAAATGGTTAGTGATCTTTGTTATGAAACATATAAAGACAGACTCAAAGATCTTATATATATATATATATATATATATATATATATTTATTAGAGGAAAGGCGGATAGGGATGATATGATAGAGACATTTATACACCTCCATGGCATAAATGCACAGGAGAGTCTTTTTCAATTGAAGGCAAGTTTTTCTATGAGGGGACATAGGATGAGGGTGAAGGGGGATGGGCTCAGGAGTAATACGCAGAAATATTTCTTTATGGAAAGAGTGGTAGATATATGGAATAGTCTCCCAGTGGAGGTGGTAGAGATGAGGACAGTATCTGATTTCAAAAAAGCATGGGACAAACACAGAAGATCTCTAAAGGAAAAAAGGGACTATTGTAGTTGATATGAAAGGGCAGACTTTTTCTGATGTCATATTTCTATGTTTTAGAATGGAGAGCTAAAATCTACTTTTGATTGGTCCCATTTTTTTCAATTTATGATAACTGTTTTTCAACAGATCAGTCTGCATTTGATCATCACACACTGATTGGTGTGGGATTTTTTTACATGAGGGATTTTCTGTTTGGCTGCTGATTTTGGTGTGCCTTTTAAGCATTTCTGGGATGTATTACTTCTGCTGGAATTCTGTACACACTAATTCAAAATGTTGCGCTTTTACTGTGATAATTTAAAATACAATACAGAAATAAAATATCACTTAAAAGCAACATGCTTTGTTAGTTCGACAAACAAAATATGCAGAATTTTGCATAACTCAGACCTTCTCGCAAAGAATTTTGAATTTTGTATGAATGCTAGCAGAAGAAATGTGTGCCTGTTTCAAATGAGCCATAGTATTCTGAGCCGCAATGAAAATTTTGCAATTTGCTCTGCCAGAAATCTGTAAGAATATTTTTTTGTGCTTTTCTTTTCCTGACCTTTCTGACACCTCTTATATTTATGGAAGACATTTTTCTTCTGCTTGATATCCAGGCTATTATAGACAGTAACAGGGCCAGCACTACCTGGTAAGCAGGGTAAGTGTGGCAGGAGGGTGCCAGTATTCAAGTGCACTGTGTCATGCAGTGCAATTGTGTTTGGTGCCCGTCTCATGGGCCGAAGAGCAGAACACCAATGCACTGCCGGCTGTGATTGAAGCCCTCTTCAATACCCATGGAAGCAGCCTGTCCTGCAGTCTGAAGAAAGCTGCAATGGTGGAGAGCAATGAATTGGTGGTCTGCTCGTAGCAGTAGCCTAGTGGTTAGAATAACAGCTTACTACTCAAGTGACCAGGGTTTGATTCCCACTAGCATTCCTTGTTACCTTGAACAAGTCATTTTACCCTCCATTGCCTTGGAAGAAAAGACCCGACAATATACTTGCCAAGAAAACCCAGGGGCTGCTGGGTCAGCAGGCGTCAACACTGACTTGATGGCACTTAAGAAAAAGCTTTTTTTTTTCTTCTTCTTTTTTTTTTTTTTTTATTCCAGCTATGCATTTGCCCCTTCACTGCAATTTTCTTGATAGAACATTTGATAAAAAGAAATATCAGCATCATATGAACAGAGTTCACAAAGGAGTTTTGGAAAAGGAGGAGTGCAACCTACCATTAAAAGCAATGAAGGAGGAGGATGCCGATCTATAGGTTGCAGGAAGATGCCAGAGACGCAAGCACCAACCCTGGATAGTAAGGAGGAAAGAGATGTGCTTCCCTTTTAGACATCTTTAATGAATGATAGCAGGCAGGATAAGTCAGGAAGCAGGGAGTCAGAAGAATGTGGCCATGGATACTTTACAACAGTTGCAATATAGGAAAGGGCGAGCAAGGAAAGGGCACAAACAGGCATTTCTTTTAAATTTTGGATTGTGAGCTTGCTGGGGAAGGAGGAAAAGACCTTTGGTCCTTGAGAAAAACTTTTTTTTTTTTAAACTTTTCAATTGTGGACATGCAAAGAAGGAGGGAGGAAAGCAACATTTGGCATTTTTTTTTAAATTTTGAAGCATGGGCTGGCTGGAGGGGGGGGGGGGGAAGGAAGAGGACTGTTTTGGTTCAGGGTTGGCCAGAAGGGAGAGAGGACGGGAGCATCAAC
Source organism: Ichthyophis bannanicus (assembly GCA_033557465.1). Lineage (NCBI taxonomy): Eukaryota > Metazoa > Chordata > Amphibia > Gymnophiona > Ichthyophiidae > Ichthyophis > Ichthyophis bannanicus. The sequence continues at coordinate 417,089,569 of CM066038.1, forward strand.
CCTGAAGCTGTCTTTATTTTCGTTTTTTAAATAAGGGGGCATTGACCTTCTACAACCTTTAGTTGATCATTAATGCTGGAATGGCCGTTTGTGTGGTGTGAGGAAATTGAATAAATATATACTGCCAACTACTGGCATTATTCAGTTAACTTTGGCCATGCCACATGCACACACCTTGGCCCCTCCCAAACAGATGTGGTTAAAATTTAACTGCTTGGAGATCCCTAAATTTCGAAAGAAAAGGAGCTTTCCTGTTTCACATGACCCTTTTGAATATCCACTCCAAGGGCTTTAAGACTAATGATTATAAAGATATTTTATCTAATTTTCTCCAAGGTTTTTTTTTCCCTTAGGAAAGTTCTCTTTGACCAAAAATTAAGGACCTGTATCAATCTTCATAGACATACCTTAACATGAAGGTTTATAGAAATATCTAGTAGTAGAGGAAAGAAGCACAATTCAGTATAAATTACCTAGAGAAAAGACCAGCAAAGAATATTACAAGAGATTAAAACATCACGGAATAAGATATAGGGTGCTAATCGGCTTATAATTCCTGTACTCTCATACAGCTTTGGAATTATAGACTGGCTTCTTAAATATCTTGAAAAGCTGTATGTACGAACAAGAAAACTTTCTATGACCAAGAGAAGTATCAGTGTTATGACCCAAAAGAGGAATGGGCCACAGAAATAGATTACATATACAGTTACCATACAGTACATATACAGTTACCATCATAGGCCTTCAGGCCTACTTACCAGCACCAGCAGACCTAAATGCACCAGAAGTGCTGAAGTATGAAAATGAATGACCAGAATATGGTTCCATCATTAAATAGTCAAGTATTTTGATGATCGGAAGGAATAAGTAAGAATTTATTTCTACACCTAGGAAAAGAAGCAACAGAATTTCCAAAATGAGAGAAAAAAACCTTTAAAAATTAGATCAACAAGTGAGGAAAAACAAGTGGCAAATACTCATAATGGGAAATACAGAGTATTACTCCAGGAACCATATGTTGATCAAAAGCAGACACATGAATGATTAAGGAGTGGTGAACTGAAACCTAAAAAGATAGGAGAGACTGATAGTGGCAGGCCAGAACAGTTTCTTATAGACGATACGGTTCGCAGCAAGCATAGAAAAAACCCCCAGTTAAACAGATATGTAAATTCTGTAAGAAAGAGCTAGAAACAATTATTCATATCTTAGCTGGCTGTAAAGTTCTCAAGGGAGAAAACGTCTATACAGAAAGGCATAATAAGGTGACATGTCTCATCCATTGGAAAATGCAAACACTCACATTGCTGTACCGAAAAAGCACTGAAATCACAACCTTAAGAGAATTATGGAGAATGGAGAGGTTATTACTTGAGACATTCCAATTCCAACCAATAAAAGGCTTGATGCAAGAATACCAGATAGAGTAGTAAAGGAGAAAAACATAGCAACGGTATTGACAGAGGCGTCCGTGCCAAGTAATTATTCTGTGAATCGTACCGAGAAGGAGATCTTCACAAGGATAGCCATGTTAATCTGGAGAAGCAAAAAATGACAAAGGCAGGTGGCGCTTTATAGGCTAGCTGATTTTTTGAGTCATTAGCTTTTGAGGACAAGAGTCTGTCAGATGCATGAGAAAAGAATATCTCAAGTAATAAGAATTGCAGTCAAAGACAAGAATATGTGGTAGAAATATACAGAAATATTTCGCACTGTGCTGGGTGCTACAGGCTTAATTAAAAGCAACTTTCAAGCACACCTTGATGGGTTATCTATACATATTACATCTAATGAACTCCAAAAGGAAGCCGTCTTCAACACAATGTAAGTACTAAGGTGAACATTAGCAGTAAATTTGAGAAATTGAGATCATACTTCACGTACTCTCATGATACGCACAAAATGAATCCATTTGGCGACATTGCCCTCAGAGAAAAGATATACCATAAAAGAGTACAGAGAAAGAATGTCAGCTCAATAAATGAGTATTTCTGAAAGGAAAAGGACCCGCTTAGCAACCTCAAAATTGGGGTACTTATAAAGGAAATTCCAGGAATATACAAGAATGAAAACATTTCAAATTAGGGTGATCGAGCACTTTGAAAGTGACAAAAAAGCCAATGTCTCTGTTTGGTCTTTTTTTATCCATTGTCAGATGTAGGGCCTTTCAAAAGTAAAGTGTTACTGTTTCACTACCTCTGTCTACCCTCGCCCATTTCTACTGACCAATAAAGGCATATGCAGGGAGCCTATGACTTGTATTTCTTATTCTCTTTAAACCCGGTGTAACGGCACTGATTTTCTATGAAGAGAGATTAGCTCTCAAGAGCAGTCAAAGATATAAGAACATAAGAAATGCCATACTGTGTCAGACCAAGGTCAATCAAGCCCAGCATCCTGTTTCCAACAGAAGCCAATCCAGATCAAAAATACCTGACAGGTTCCTAAAAGGCATACAGGTTCAACAATGTTTGCCCCAAGGCAAGTGGTGGATATGCTGGGTTCTATTTAATAATTGTTTATGGACCTTTCCTTCAGGTACTTGTCCAAACCTTTTTTTAAACCAGCTACACTAACAGCTTTTACTACATCCTTCGGTAACAAATTCCAGCATTTCATTACACATTGAGTGAAAAAAATATTTTCTCATAATAGTCTTAAATGGGTTACATTGTAGCTTCATTGCCTATTCCCTAGTCTTTCTGCTTTTTGATGGTGTAAACAACCAGTCTACGTTTACCTGTTCCATTCCATTCATTAACTGATAGACCTCTATCATATCTCCCCTCAGCTGTCTCTTTTCCAAGTTGAAAAGCCCTAACCTTTTAAGCCTTTCTTCATAGGGGTAGCCTTCCATCTCCTTTACCATTTTAGTGGCTCTTTTCTGTACCTTTCCAAATTCTACTATATCCTTTTTAAGATATGGTGACCAGAATTGCACACCATGGAATGATACAGAGGCATTATTATTTATTTATTTATTTATTTACAGTTTATTTTATACCGCGCTATTCGACATCAGTGCGGTTTACAATGAACATAAAAACCACATGTCTCAAATTGATCTGTGCTTACAATGAACAGGTAAAATAAAACTTGGGTATACATTAAACAGGTTTCATGAACAGTGAACAGTGAAACAGTGAACATGGGAACTATGTACAAAGCAACTAATTATAATATCCTTGGTTTTATTCTCCATTCCATTTCTTATTATTCCTAGCATTCTAAGGTTGCCGCTCCACACTGGCCAGAGGGTTTCAACATATTATCCACGATGACACCTAAATCTTTTTCCTGAGTGGTGTTTCCTAATGTGGAACCTTGCTTCATGTAATTGTTGTTTGGTTTGTTCTTTCCTAGGTGCATAACTTTGCACTTGCCCACATTGAATTTCACTTGCCATTTGAACATCCACTCTTCCAGTTTATCAAGGTCCTCTTGCAATTTTTCACTATCCTCTTATGTTTTAACAACTTTGAATAATTGTGTGTCATCTGCATATTTGATCACCTCACTCATTATTCCCATTTCCAGATCATTTACGAATATGTTAAAAAGCAGCCAACCCAGCACAGATCCCTGTGGTACTCCACTATTCACCTTTCTCCATTGAGAAAACTGGCCATTTAGCCCTACTCTCTGCTTTCTATCTTTTAACAAGATCATGATCCACAATGCCACACTGCCTCCAGTCCCATGACTTTTTATTTTCACCAAGAGTCTCTCATGAGGGACCTTGTCAAAGGCTGTCTGGAAATCCAGATAAACTATATCTACCGGCTCACCTTGGTCTACTTCTTTATTCACATCTTCAAAAAATATAACAGATTAGTAAGATAAGACTTTCCTTGGCTAAATCCATGTTGGTTTTCTCCCAAGAAATCAGGACTATCTACTGTACATGTTCAGTAATTTTATTCTTTATAAAATAGTTTCTACCATTTTGCCAGGTTCACCGGGTCTGTATTTTCCTGGATATCCCTGGAACCCTTTTAAAAACTGGTGTTATATTGGCCGTTCTCCAATCTTTTTAGGTACTACAGATAATATTAATGATAGTAGTTCTTCAATCTCATCTTTTAGTTCTTTCAACACCCTTGGATGTATACCATTCAGTCCAGGTGATTTACTACTCTTCAATTAATTAAAAGTTGTAATACATCTTCCCAGTTTATCTTTCAATTTATCTTTCAATTCATCCTTCTCTGCTTTGGTTAATGAGGATGCCCAATCCATGGAAACTGAAGGGCCCTTAAATGAGACAGTCAATGCCCAATCTCCTGCTAAAGCATCAAATACAAAGAAAAACTCACCAAACAGAAAACTACTACTACTTGGAGATTCCACCATTACAGGCACCAACTTGGGAACACAGTTCAAAGGAGAGATGATAGTCAAATGCCTCCCAGGCTCTTCAGCCAGCAGGAATACAAACCAAATTGTTGATGTACTTAGCACAGAAAGTGAGCACTCCAAAATTGATGTTGTCAATTATGAAGTACTTGTGCAATAATGCTGTTTTCAATCTGCAAACTTATCTGACTTTACAGAATAAAACTGTAAAACTAGAGGTCATAACAGAGCTGCAAGGTGGTAAATTGAAAGGCAATGTCAGGAAATACTTTTTCACTGAAAGGGTGGTGGATGCTTGGGATGCCCTCCAGATGGAAGTGGTGGGGCGAATACAGTGATGGAATTCAAAATGGCATGGGACAGACACAGTAGATCCCTTTACAGCAACAGGATAAAATCAAAATCAAAATAAACGTGACAATCTAATTTCTCAACATACAGGGGTGTCCTACACAGAGCGGTGGGTTCACCCCTAAAACAAAGACATGGGGTGAGGGTGACCTGCACGGAGCAGCAGGTGCACTACTCTTGCCATCTTACTGGGCAGACTAAATGGGCCATACTAGTCTTTATCTACTATATTACTATATCACCATTTCAGGCATGGGTAACTTCCCTACATCTTTCTTCAGTAAAGACTGAAGCAAAGAATTCATTCAATCTTGCTGCTATGGCCTTGTCTTCCCTTAGCGCCTCTTTTACCATATAATGGTCCAACTGACTTGCTCACAGGTTTTTTCCTACGAATGTACTTTTCATGCATTTTTGCTTCCATGGCAAGCTTTTTTTTTTTCAAATTCTCTCTTTGCCTGCTTTATCAGTGCCTTGCATCTAACTTTCCAGTGCTGATATTGTTTCTCATTTTAGGCATTATTTCCCATTTTCATCATTTAGTAAATTGTAAATGATATTGTAAAGTAATCCAATAAGAAAAAGGTATAACCCATGATTTGGGGCATGTTTACTAAAGTGCCACAGGTAGTGCGGGGCTAACGCACAAATAACGCACGTTTTTACCACACCAAGGCATAGTGGCCATGGTAGATGCAGGGGGTATGGCCACGGTAGGGATGCACCTTTTTTAGCATAGTCACATTTGGGCTGTGCACTCCCTGCTACCATATGGCCCAAATGCACCTAAACTCCACACTAAACCCTGCGCTTTTTGGTTGTGCACTTTAGTTAGCATCCCCCTTTTTTTCTGGGCACTTATTTAGAATCAAGTCTTTGGTTCTAAAATGTAATAAGGGCTCTTATTGCTAGATCCCTACCCAGCTGCTTGTTTTCTGAGATTAATGAAGATATTATTGTGTGGTTGGCGCAATTTGTTTGTGTGTTAATAACGGCAAGCATTGCCCCTAGCAAATGTGCTATTTTGACTACGATTCTGAAAAAGGACTCCTGGAATTCTGTGCAGTGTATCAGCTTTAGACCTATTTCCAGTTTGGCCTTTTGGGAAAAATTGATCAAATCTGCAATGATTGCCTATGGCCCATCTTCAGAGTTTTCAGTGGTTGGTAGCTAATGAGTTTACGTTTAAGACTCTGTAAAAGGAAACTACAGTTTTTGCATTGTTTTTCTTATTTATACTTGTTCTTGATTGTATAGTGACTTAAGATATGTTTTTGTTTTATATTGTATTTTGTTGTTTTATTAATGTAGCATGAGATCCACATTATATTACACCTTGCCAGGGAGCGACCAAAGTATAAAACACCCTAGCATGCCCAAGCGGCCCAGTTTTTAAATAATTAATCTTTTTCTCAAAGACTGAACTTCTATAAAACCCAGAAATGAAAATTTTACATAACACAGGAGCATATATGCAAACTATTATGCAAAAAGTGCTAACCAAAGAGAAAAACGGAAGGACTGGGGAACATTTCCACTGGTCTCTATATACACATTTTTGATGGCACAGTTTTGGCTGCACAATTCTACTTTTCTTTCTAGAAGTAGCTTGAATTGAAATTTTTGGTCAAAAGATGCATTATTGCATAATTGCCCATTCAAGCTAAGGGTCAGAGGTCACATAATACAATAAACCTTGTCTACCAGAAAATGTGAACACTCCCAGTGCTTCCACCACTCCAGCTAAGGGTCAGAGGTCACATAATACAATAAACCTTGTCTACCAGAAAATGTGAACACTCCCAGTGTTTCCACCACTCCTAGACTATCACAATTTCAGAACAGTATTCCAGGCCATGATTTTGCCCCACCTAGACTTTTGCAACATAGTCCTCCAAGGGCTCCCAATCTCATCAATCCACCTATTGCAGATGGCTCAGAATAGTGCAACTAGAATTCTAAGTGGCCACATGAAAGCATGAACATATCACCGATTCTCAGGAATCTCCACTGGCTTCCCTATAAGGGCTCGCTCCAAATATAAAGCAATTATCACCACCTTCAAAGCATTCCATCAACAAACATCAGAATACTTATAAACCCTTATACAAAAAACATCAGAAAATAGACCCAGAAGAACCAGCACTCAATCCACACTTGTTATCCCAGCAAATAAAAGAAAGTGCATTTATGCAGCATCAAACAGGGCATTCCCCCCCTTCGCACTAAAACTCTGGAATGCCCTACCTGATGATATACGATCAATAACTAACCCTGAGGATTTCCGTAACACATCAAAAACATACCTATTCCTGGAACACTTTGGCATGCCCCCGGATTGATGTCTCGCTTCTAATTCAAGTAAGCAGCAGAAGTCAACATATGACTTTAATCTCTTAGTCAGTTGAAGTTCAGTACATCCACCTCCCCTTCCCCCTTCTTTTCTCCTCCTTCTTCCCATCAAATACCTTCTTTCTCTCTTCTCACCTGTCTCACATCCAGTAAATAGTTCTTTAAGCACACACTGTCGAGCTCATGTTCCTGTACAGAGTCCTCTAGCAAGCACTGTATTTGCTCCCAATTATTGTTGACTCCTTGAATAAATTTCTCTTAGGAGATGTTTAACTATTCCACCAAATCCTATCCTTTGTTAGAATGGTTTACTCTTGTAAAATGTTCCAAGTACCTTACATTCAACTGTTCAATATAAACCTCCTTGACATTTTGAAAGGCTGTACATAAAACTTTTGCGACGGCAAAAGCTAGAAGGATGCTTGGGTGCATACGGAGAGGAATGGCTAGCAGAAAAAAGGAGGTGATAGTGCCTCTGTATAAGTCTTTGGTGTGACCTCATTTGGAGTATAGAGTGCAATTCTGGAGACCGCACCTTCAAAAGGATGTGAACAGGATGGAGTCGGTGCAGAGGGTTGCTACTAAGATGATTAGTAGTCTTCATTATAAAGCATATGAGGACAGACTTAAGGATCTTAATATGTACACCTTAGAGGAAAGGCGGGATAGAGGTGATATGATTGAGATGTTTAAATACCTCCGTGGCATAAATGTTCAGGGAGAGAGCTTCTTTCAATTGAAAGCAAGTTCTGCGACGAGGGGACATGGGATGAGGGTGAAGGGAGATAGATTCAGGAGTGATATGCGGAAATATTTCTTTACGGAAAGAGTAGTGGATCCATGGAATAGTCTCCCAGTGGAGGTGGTAGAGATGAGGACAGTAACTGAATTCAAAAAAGCATGGGACCAACACAGAGGATCTCTAAAGGTAAAAAGTGGACTGTTGTAGTTGTTATGGAAGGACAGACTAGATGGGCCTTGTGGTCTTTTTCTGTCATCATGTTTCTATGTTTCTAAAACTAGCTAAATAAATAGGCTTGTCAACTACAACCACATTATGGGGCATATTTTTACTAAAGTGCAAAGAGTTTAACGCACACAAATCAGGCTGCGCTGACTGTTAGTGTGTGGCAGCGCGGTAAAAGTCTCATGCTAACCGCTTAGCACTGGATGGGGTGGTGATTGGGTGAGTTAGAGGTAGAGTGTGGTCACTGATGCCACATTGCAGTTACTGTGCACCAGTGATGTTCATGCTAACTGAGATTGTAGCAGTTAGCATGGGTTTGCTTACCACCTCCTGAATGAGTAGCAATAAGTGCACTTGTGTGAGGTGTGCTTTCTGGTTAGCACGGTGAGATGCATCACCCTCAGTAACTGCTGAGGAATATGCCAGACATGACCCTAACAGCTAGTATGGGTCAACACCTCTTCCTGCGCTAAATTTTGGGGCTTAATGCTTGGTAAATCAGTGTAATTTAATAAAGACGCCCCTTTCTTATTTAAATGAGTGATGTGGCTCAACCCTCTAGGGACAATTGGGGGAATAGGAAAAGTGAAGGAAATATAAATATTTAAAGAGTTAAACTGCATGATATATAGAAGTTAAAAAAGTTACTTGTGTATGTGACAAGGAATATAAAGCTCTCTCAGATGCTTTGTATAGTTTGCATGATTTTGTATTATCTATTGGTTATTCTAACCATGTGCAACAAAAGCCAACGCTGTGATTGTGCTTCAGGTCCTACTTTGTTTTGTCAGGCTGGCAATTTCTGCACTTTTTACAGATGCATACCCTAGCAGCCTGCAGAATTCAAAGCAATTTAGGGCCAAGTCATTTTCCTACAAAAAATTTACTCTCCAGTTCTTTTCTTGTCCGATTGTTCTCCAGTAAAAAAAGAAGAGAGAAAAAAACAAGGAATGGTATGTAGCCTAATAACACAAACGTTCATACTGTAGCTTTATGAATTCCTTTGACAGAAAAGTGAGAAGAAAATGCTATAGTAATTGTCTCCGTCACTTGGAAAAATAACACTTCCCGTTGATGCACATTCCACCTGCATATATTACCATAAAAAATGATAATTACATTTCTTCTAAACTGATGGTTTTACTGAATATATTGGAGAAAAGTGATATTATATTTTAAGATAAGAACTGATGCAATTTTCCCTAATAATCTGTCAGCAAGCACAAAATGTACAGTTTAAGTGCCATTTATCACTAAAATGTATTTTGAGTAGTGCATGACACTGACTTTCTCTGCTATATTTTAACAAGACATATCAGTTTGTATGATGTATTAAGTATATTGGGGTGCATTTAAAAAAATTCAGTATACAGTATGCTAAGTCCAGAACGACTTAAAAAATTATTTGCCATTTGACAATGACACTTCATTTTTTTAAGGATTTTTCTTCATTAGGTTAAACTTGCTGTAAATGTATACTGTAGCACAAAATAAAGGAATGAATAATACATTATTTCTTTTTTTCACTTCTTGTATTTTATGATCTAGTTGATGTGAGGTAAGTCCTTTATTAGAGATACCCAATAATCAATATAATCATAATAATCAATATAAGTAAATACATACGGTGACCTTCAGCAGTTAATTTTGGGGGAACCTTTACTAAGCTGCGCTGTTAATGCAGCAGATAACATGGCCAATTAGCGTATGCTAGAAGATAATGCTGGCAAAATGCAGATGTGTGCCATCGAGTCAAAGCTGACTCCTGGTGACCCAGCCCCTGGGTTTTTTCTTGGCAAGGTGTGACCAGAAATAAATTGCTTCCACCTTTGGTCTTACAACATGCATAACGAACAATGTGATTTTAGCTTACACGTTAGGTGCAAAAATTAAGGGGCCTGTTTATTAAAGTACGCTATGCATGAATAAGTACATGCTGTTAATCAGGGCCAGCCAAACCATTAGGCAAACTAGGTATTTGCCTATAACATCAGCTTTGGGGTGCTGGTGGCAAAGAACAAGACATTCAAAGATAAACAATAGCTTCTGATAGCTAGGAGGGGGAAGCGGCATAAGGTTTGCCTAGGGATCAACATCTAGAACCAACTCTTGGACCGACCCTGTTATGCATGAGTGCGGTAATTCTCAGCGTGCAATTTGGAACTCTCTACATCTAACTCAAGACTACCTCTACTTCAGAAAGCAGGCAAAGATTGGCTCTTCTCTCAGCTATGGCTTTGGTGTCTGATTTTCCATTCGCTCTTACTGCTTCAGGACTAGCTTACAGCACATCCTCAAATTATAACCGGATCCACACACCTTATTCTCAATTTGGTTATACATTTTGCTCGTCCCCGAGCCTTAATCTTTGACCATCTAGTCTGCCCATTGGCAGATAGTACGAATGCAGTTTCCATGCAGCGAGTATCTGCGGTGCAAGGAGATGAGGTGTCCTAGGCAAACCTCATCCCTTGCGCCCCCTCTACCCCCAACCCATGTTCATTGCCACTGTTGCCGCCCCGCTCCAGGGCCTGCAGTGGTGGCAATGATAGCAAACAGCCCTGTGGTACTTTACGTTAATCTTCTGTGCTGCAGGGATGTTTGCTTCCCACTCTCTGCAACCTCCGATGCCAACTTCCTGGAAGTCAGCAATGGGAATTGAAGAGGGGTGGAAGCAAACAGCCTTGTAGCACCGAAGCTTAAGATGAGCACTGTGGGGCTATCTGCAGTGATTACAACTGCTGTAGTTCACCTAGAGGCCGATTCTAACAGGGGCACATCCGGAAATCCAAAACATGGATGGGCCTAAATTGTACCTTAGTCTGCAACCGTTGGAGCTAGACATTCCCACAGTGCAGAATCAGGCACTTAACCCTCCATAGCCCATGCTCCCTGTAAAATAGTTATCTCCAAGTTATAATGCCCTGTTCAATGTAATTTCAGTTTGTTCAATGTAAACCGCACTGATGCAGAATAGCGCGGTATATAAGAGAATGTAAATAAATAAATAAATATTTATGGAGGTTGAGGTTTTCCCCCACAGCAGGCTGCGGTTAAGACAAGAAAAGGCATTAAATTCTCATGCACTAGAGGTGGCTGTGAAAGCTAGTGCCATGTAATCACTCAATATGCAGTCCACGCCTACTTTCTACCAAAAACCCATTCAGTTTCTTTCCAGAACATGACATGTAGCTAGTGTGTACTGTCTTGTCTGCATAGTAACAGTGCACTAACAGTGCATGTTAATTTTCATGCTAACTGCATAGCGCACTTTAATAAACAAAACCCTAAGCGCAGTAAACCACTGAATGTTCCTCAAATTATATCTTTCAATTTTTGTAAGCAAGTCATAGATCCATTTATTAATTTAAGTACTGATTCATCTGAAATCAGACTGCCATTAAGATAACAGATTTTCTCTACCTCAAAAGGTCTCTGCTTATGCATTGTGGCACACCACATATTGCCAGTGCACCACATGAACCTTCAAATAGCATATAAGGCACAGCACTACAGATTTAATGTACACTGAAATTACAAACATGTAAGGCTGTGCTTTAAGGGGGTTATTTTAGAAGGTCTATTCATGCTTTGGACATCTAAGAATGAGCATAGAGATGTACAAACATGGAGATGTCTCCAGAGCCATTTAAGAAGCTAAGTCTGTTGACGTCCCCAATGTGAGGACGTCCAAGCTGAACCTGCTCCAAGCACGAATAGGCATCTGAAAAGTGATCATTTTCTCAGGCAAATGTCTGGAGGGTGCAGAAAAGGAGCCACACTAATACCCCCTTTATTGTACAATATGTCAAACAAACACTGATGGGGAGCAGGGGCTCATGTTTTCATGTTGTTATGCCGCTGGACATTCCCTTATCCAAGCTTGCATGAGATGGACCTCCCCAACCCACACTTTTCTAAGGGGGATGTCTATGTGGCCAGAGGCAAGGACATCCATGTTGGTGACATCTATGTTACTAAAATTGGCTGGAGACAGACGTCCCTGGTATTTTCTGCACATTCTGCCTTGGTCTTCCCCTTTTTGACGTGGACATCCTTTCTAAAATGCCACTTCACATAACTAGAACATATGGCAATTTGCTTCAAGAACTAAGCATTCAGGTTTGAGGTGGTGGTTTATGAATTACACCAGGTCTGTCCTGCATACTCAGTCTCTGGCTCCGCCCCCTCAGGAAGTGACACGGCCGCGTTCCACCAGGTAACCAGCTCCACTGTTACTATAAAGGCACAGCGCCAATGGCATCCATTACTGTACTTCCTATGCTTCTCTATGCTGTTTTGCCTGTATTGCTGCAATCCCTTTGTCTCCCCCCAGGTCTCCCCTGCATAATCCGTCTCTGGCTCCACTCCCTCAGGAAGTGACGAGGCCACGTTCCACCAGGTAACCAGCTCCACCAGTACTATAAGGACACAGTGCCAGCGGTGCTTATAGACTTGGGGAGGCTCCGGCAGCATAGGCATCAGTTCTCGACCAGACTCTACTGTATTGGCACCTCTTCTGCTTCTCTGCCTCATTGCCCCTCTTCTCCTTTTGCCAACAGCTCTCTCTGTCTCAGGTAGGTGTATCTTCCCCTTCTGACTCTACTGTTTTTATTTCTATGACCATTCTTACTCGGTTCTCTATGGCCCACATTCCAGTGCTATGGGGGAAAAGTTCCCACCACCCGGCTCACTCTTTCAACCTCTATGGATCTGTGTCTCGTTGCCCTGCAAATCTCCTCCCTTGTTTGCCTACCACTTGCCAATCCTGCTCTACCTCCACTACCATTACACATTTTTTTTCCTATCAAGCTGGGGCTTATTAATTGCCGTTCTTTGAGAGCTAAGACTCTAATACAGGACCTTGCTATTCAAGAATCTCTGGATCTTCTGCTCATTGAGACATGGCTCAGAGAGGGGGAGGATGCGATCCTTGCTCGCTGCCTTCCTCCTGGCTTTGCTGCTGCCTCTGTTCCTCACACTGGCCGTATAGGCGGAGGTGTTTCAGCTCTTTACCATTCCTCCCTTTCGTTTACACAGGTCTCTTCTCCCTTGTTGCACTACCCTTTCTCCTCTGTTTCCAGACCTCACCACCACTCTATGTTCTGGTTGTCTACTCTCCTCCATCTCTTTGCTCTCATCTCTGGGACTCACTTCTGTTGACCATCTCTGACCTATCATTGAATTACCCCCATCTAGTAATTGCAGGGTTCTGAACCTGCATCTTGATGCACCTTCCTCCTCCAGAGATCATTCCTTTACCTCCCTCCTTCAGGATTTGTCTGTCAGCCAGCATGTGAACATACTGACTCACACAGCTGGTCATACCCTTGACTTGGTCATTTCTCCAGCTGAGTCGATCCTTCTGCTAAGTTATTTACACTCTACACCATTACCCTGGACTGATCACTATTGCTTGACCTTCCAATGTCTCCTTCAGTCACCTTGCCCTACCTTCTCCCCTCATCCATCCACTGATCCATCATCAGTCCCTGTGCGGTACTCTCATCGGATTACCTCTCTCACCCTACAACACTTCCCAGCTGTTGGGGAACTCTTATCCGCGGATTTTCCCTCCCTTTCCCCTGACTCATAGGTTTCCCACTGGACTTCTCTTCTTTCGGCTACCCTAGACCAGTTAGCACCATTGTGGCCCTGTCCTCCATGTTAACATCCTTCGGAGCCCTGGTATCACTCCGGCCTTCGTCTTCTCTGCTCCCAGCTCCATTGCGCAGAGCAACTGTGGAGGAAAACCCGTTCTCCATCTATGTTCCAGACTTTCAAGAAGCATCATTCCCATTACCATACCCAGGTCCACCAAGCTAAACAAACATATTTCTCCATTGCAATTTCCTCTGCCCCAAACCCCACTCATCGCCTATATTGATGAACATGCGCCACTTGATATACATCAGCATGGCTTCCGCCCCAACCATGGTGTTGAAACGCTCCTACTATACTTATTTAATGACATCACTCAAACAATAGATAATTTCAACAAAGGTACCTTAATGATCTTCTTAGATATTTCAGCTGCCTTCGATACAGTGGACCATGCAATCCTCTTAACAAGACTAAAGAGCATCGGATTAACTGGCACCGTCCTAAAATGGTTTGAATCCTACCTAGTTGATAGACAGTTCCAAGTTAAAATTGGCCTAAACACTTCACGTCACATAGTAATCAAACAAGGCGTGCCGCAAGGATCTGCACTCTCTTCACTTCTTTTTAATTTGTTTATCCAACCAATCTGTCACATAATAGCAGATCATCAAATAGATTACACGATTTATGCGGATGATATCATGATTTACACTCCAATTGATATCAACTGCCCAGATTACAGCAAAATTTCAAACTGTATTACCAGCATTTCAAATTGGCTAACAAATAACAACCTTGCAATAAACCTGAACAAAACGGAAGCACTTATTGTAACTAGAAACACCAGCTTTATCCCTCCACCTTACATTACATGCAACAACACAAAGATTCCAGTTAAGGACGAAGTAAGATACCTCGGAATAACCCTCGATAAGAAGCTAAACCTGCGTTCTCATATAAGAAAAACTGTTAAAAACGCGTATTACAAAATGAAGATAATTAGACGACTTAAGCCTCTTATCTCTTATGATCACTTTCGAACAGTCTGTCAGGCACTCATTACTCCCATTCTGGATTTCTGCAACCCTATTTACAATGGACTGCCTAAGCATGCTCTCAAGCCACTTCAAATGGCACAAAATACAGCAGCTAGAATCATCAATGGATCCTCAAATTATGAACACATTACCCCCATCCTTAAAGAACTCCACTGGCTCCCAATAATCCTTCGCATAAAGTATAAATTAATCATAAATATATTCAAAATGAAACACAACAGTTCTGCAATCAGCCTTCATGCCCTCTTACTCCATGATATCAACAAAAGACCAAGAAGGTTATCCACTTCTAACACCCTCAGCACCCCAAAAAACTACTCTAAATCATGCAAATGTACCTCACAAAGAGCAATTTCTTTGGCCGCCCCTTTAATTTGGAACTCTCTCCCTCCTGATTTACGCTCACTGGATGATTTAAAAGACTTTCGTAAAAAATTGAAAACTACACTTTTCATTGAACAATATGGATCAACAATTGACTAAATATTATATTTATTTTAATTATTTTAACTAATTTGCCTTATTGTTAACCCTTGTTATTTTTCCTATATTACCATTGTACTGTTATGTTTATACTGTGTTTGTTTCCCTTGCCTATAACCTTTGTATTTCTTGTGACCGCTTTGATTGAAGGAAAAGGCGGTATAGAAAACTTGTTAAATAAATAAATAAATAAATAAATATTCAGTTCTTAGGTCTCTCACGGCACTCCAGTCCAGTTTCCATCCAGCGCCCTCTATACCGCTTCCTAGCCCTTCACAACTGGCCTTCTTCACCTCAAAAATTCTTGACCTTAGGATGTCGTTGCCCTGTTGTTGCCCCCTCCCCCAATATCCTCTCCTCTTCCTCATTCTCCCCCTCCCTGTCTCTCCATTCTCACAAATCTGGGTCTTTCCATCCGCTTACCATCTCTGAACTCATTAAAGCTCTCTCTTCCTCCAACAATAACACTTGCTCCCTTGACCCTATACCCTCATCATAGCTTCTCACACCTTCTCATACCCTCCTTCCCTCCATCCTTACTATGATTAATACCAGCCTTTCCACTGGAATCTTCCCGCATCCCTGGAAGCATGCTTTAATTTGTCCCATTCTCATAAAGCCCTCACTTGACTCTCTTGTTCCTGCTCACTATCATCCGGTTTCTAATCTCCCCTTTCTTTCAAAAATACTTGAAAAAGCAGTTTTTGTTATGTTCTTGAGTTCGTTGGCTGTGCTGTTCTCCTTGGGGGATACCGTCCTCCCTGCCTCGCCTAAGGGCCATGTCAAAGGGCCCTCTGGCGAGGTCTTGGGGGGGGGCTCACAAGGTGCAGGCACGCACGATGGTGGCTTCAATTTATCCTGGGTCCTCTCTGCCCCAATTGGGCTGGAGTTTCTGAGCGGGAGGAATTTGATTTCCTGCTCAGGCGCTCAACTCCGATCGGGGGAGCTGAAAAGATGGAGTCGTGCAGTCCTGGAGTGTGTGCCCAATGGCAGTTTAAATTTATCCTGAGTCCTCCTCTCTGCCCCGATTGGGCTGGAGCTTCTGAATGGGATAAAGTTGATTTAGTGGGGTAGATGTTGGTTACAGGGAGGATAGGAAGGGAGAGGGCAAACATGGAAGGAATGAGAGCGGAAGTACTGGATGGAGAAAGAAAGTGGAAGTACTGGATGGAGGAAGAGAGCCAGAGAGAGAGAGAGAGAGAGAGAAACACTGAATGATGGGGCAGAAATGTTAGACTTGGAAAACATAAGATATGCCCTACTGGGTTAAACCAAGGTCCATCAAGCCCAGTATCCTGTTTTTCCAACAGTGGCCAATCTAGGTCATAGGTACCTAGCAGTTTCCACAAAAAACACAGGTTCCACAATGCTTGTATTGGGTCAAGCAATGATATCCCGAGTCCCTTTTGATAATGGCTTATGGACCTTTCCTCCAGGATCTTGTTCAAATCTTTTTTAAACCCAGCTATGCTAACAGTTTTACTACATCCTTCAGTAACAAATTCCAGAATTTGATTATACTTTGAGTAAAAAAATATTTTCTCTTATTAGTCTTAAATAGGTTACCCTGTAGCTTCATTCCATGTCCCCTAGTCTTTCTATATTCTGATGAAGTAAACAATTGATTTGCATTTACCCATTCCACTCTATTCATTAATTTATAGACTTCTATCATATCTCCCCTTCAGCCGTCCCTTTTCCAGGTTAAAGAGCCCTAACCTTTTTAGCCTCTATTCATAGGGGTATCTTTCCAAACCCTTTACCATTTTGATGGCTCTTCTCTGTACCTTTTCTAATAACACTATATCCGTTTTAAGATACAGTGACCAGAACTACACACAATATTCAAGGTGCGGTCGCATCATGGAACGATACAGAGGCATTATAATATCCTTTGTTTTAGTCTCCATTCTTTTCCTAGCATTCTATTTGCTCTCTTGGCTGCCGCTGCACACTGGGCCGAGGGTTTTAACATGTTATCTATGATGATGCCTAAATCTTTTTCCTGGGTGGTAGTTCCTAATGTGGAACCTTGCATTATGTAACCATAGTTTGGGTTGTTCTTTCCTAGGTGCATAATTTTGTACTTGTCCACATTAAATTTCATCTGCCATTTGGATGCCAGTCTTCCAATTTATCAAGATCCTCTTGTAATTTTGAACAATCCTCAAGGGTTTTAATAACTTTAAATAGTTTTGTGTCATCTGCAAATTTGATAACCTCACTCGTTATCCCCATTTCCAGGTCATTATGAATATGTTAAAAAGCAGCTGACCCAGCACAGATTCCTGAGGTACTCCACTATTCACCTTTCTCAATTTGGGAAAATTGACCATTTAGCCCTACCCTCTGCTTTCTATCTTTTAACCAAATCCTAATCCACAATAGTACACTGCCTCCTTCCCCATGACTTTTTAGTTTTGCCAAAAGTCTCTGATGAGGGACCTTGTCAAAGGCTTTCTGAAAGTCCAGATACACTATATCAACCAACTCACCTTTGTCTACCTGTTTATTCACACCTTCAAAAAAAACATAACACATTAGTAAGACAAGACCTTCCTTGGCTAAAGCCATGTTGGCTGTCTCTCATCAAGCCATGACTATCTACAGGTTCGGTAATTTTGTTTTTTTATGATGGTTTCTACCATTTTTCCCGGTACTGATGTCAGGCTTACTGGTCTATAGTTTCCCGGGTCACCCCTGGAACCCTTTTTTAAAAGTTGGAGTTACATTGGCCATCCTCCAATCTTTAGGTATTAAAGATGATTTTAATGATTGTAAGGGGGAGAGACAGTGAGCAAAAGACTGGGAAATAATGAACTAGAGAAGTGCTGGGGAATTTGAGGATTGGGGTGAAGGTTGAAAAGCGGTAGGTAGATGGCGTAAAAAAGAGGGAGATTGAAAACTGGATAGTAAGCAGTAGTGAAATCTGGGTGGACAGGGAGAGAGAAATAAATGGAAGAAAACATAAAGGAAAAAATTCATATCAAAGATGGAAGGATGTGAAGAAAGCAAAAGGAGAAACAAAAAATGGCAGATTGATAAGAGACTGTAGAAAGAAATCTAATAGAAGACAGAGGAAAGCAGAATCTTCAGATCAGGACAAGCATGATCAGAGAATAAAAGAGAAAAAATATTTTCAAGTTAGTGATGGGACTTTGTACTGTCTTTATATTTTACATGGGGTAGTTTCTCCAAATGGGTTAGGATTGTGCATACCATGACAGTCGTGAACCTCACTTCTAAGCCTGGGCATGGGGAGTATGATCAGAGTCTCTCAAATTTACAGTTAAGGCTCGGCATAGTACTTGCATCGTGCAAAAGACAGCTTCCTGTTGGAGTTTGTAAGATGTAACATGTACGGGTAGTTTGTTAAGATATGCTTGGAAATTCTTCTTTATCAAGTCTGTGGCACCCAACATGATGGGAAATTGTTTTGTATCTTTCTTCCACATTTTCGTGGTCTCTGACTGCATTTCCTGGTATTTCAGGATCTTCTTCCTCTCCACGCAATTCACAGAGTAGTCGATTGGAACGGACACCTTTGTTATCAATGCCGTTCTGGTGTTTTTCTCCTTAACCACTATATGTGGCTTCCTCACATCCAGCTTTTTATAGGTCGGAATAGGAATATCTCTGGTGATCATAACCTTCTCTTAGGATCATGATCCCAGTGCTTTTCAGGCACAGTGATGTTGTAGTTCTTACAGAGTTTCCAATGGATGAAGCACATTACTTTATTGTGTCTTTCTGTGTAGAAATGTTCTGCCATCAGAACTTCACAGCCAGCTATGAAGCAAGTCACTGTCTCCAGATCTTTCTTACAGAATTGACATATGTCTGGTTTTGCCAGTTTTTTGAATGCTCACTGTAAACCATCTCATCTGTAAGCTGCTGTCCTGGGCTGCAACTATCAAACTCTCATCCTTCAGTTTCAGTTCACCCCTCCTTAACCATTTAAGTGTCCATTTTTGATCGACAAAAGGTTACCGGAGTAACACACTGTATTTCCCAATGTATTTGTGCATCTGCCACTTGTTTTTCCTGGTTTGTTGATCTAATTCCTTGGAGAGTTTTTTTTTTCTCTTGTTTTGTAAATTGTATTACTGCCTTCTCCTTTTACACAGTATGGGGAACTGCACCTCATATTTCTCTGGTGTTGCACCACATGTGGAGTCTGGCTTCTTGGGATTTCAGTTTAATTTTTGTCTACATATTTTATTTCTACTTTAGGTTATGGTCACTTCTTCTGTACTTGTTGAGGGTCTGTGTTCTGAGTGTGTGACAGAGGCCAGGTGTTCTGTTAACATGGAGTTGCAAGTAGGGATCTGTACTGTAGTAATTTGACTTGTTCAGCTTTTCAAATAGATGTATGGATGTACTAGGGCCCACTGCAGTATTTATAGCACTGCCTTTTTCTGGGTAGGCCCCTTTTATGAGTTTTGGAAGTTTATGCTGGTATGGTATGGTAGATTTGGCCTTGAAGATCTTCCGTGACTTTTATAGGGTTTTATATTAGTTCTCAATATGCCTGGTACTGGAGAATGTTTGTTGTTAGTGAGATGACCAGAACCAGATTTTGTTTTAAATATATTGAGTTCCATGGGTGAATGTCCTACTTCTGCTCTGCACCCATTGTCGAGGAAGAGGTTTCTGTGGATACAGAACATATACTCAAAAAGAAAAAGTGAGAACCATAACGCAGTTTATAACAGAATAAAATGAGTTATAATTTGGGCTTATAAACTGTGCTATGGTTCTCATGTTTTCTTTTAGTTCCTTGGTGTGCAAGCATCTTGCATTTCCTTTGTTTTTTTATGGAATATATATTTACATTAGCACCATGCTGGTCCAAATGTGAAGTTTCAAGAGTTATATTGGGATTGCCAAGCCCTTCTTGGTGTTTATGTTGGAGTGGGAGGTGTTTTGTTGGGGTCACAAAGTCCCTCTTGTTTTTCAGAGTGTGGGAAGTGCTGTGTTGGGACGCCAAGTCACTCGTGTTTTTATGGAAATGGGAAATGCTGCATGGGTGCTGTTGAGCTCCTCTTGTTTGGCATATTAGCAGCATGTTTCCTAAGCTCTGCACTAGTAACATGTGAACATTTGGACCAAAATGTTCAATATACAGATGTGGTTTTAATAGTTTAAGGTCTTGAATCAATTGAGTTGATCTGAGAAATTCCAGAAAAGAGTTCCAAATTGTTGGAGCAAGCAGGGAAAAGGCTCTATTTCTTGTTTGCTGCATGGTCCTAGTCTTGAAATGGGGGATGCCTAAAAGGTTCTGATCTTCTAGGCCTTGTTGAGGGTGCTCTACAGATTATGTCTTCAAGACAGGGAGCTGATGTGTTATGGATGATTTTATAGATGGTGGTTATGACCTTGTATTTTGTCCTTTGGGCAATCAGTAGACAGTGAAGGCTCTTTAGAATTGGTGTGATGTTTTGCCTTCTTGAAGTTCCCATAAGGATTCTGGCAGCTGTATTCTGTACTAGTTGGTGGATAATGTTCTTATTTTGATAGCCCTTGGTATAGTATTTTTCCATAGTCGAGATGAGGCGTTACGATGGTCTAAAAATCTGTTCTGAAGTCATTGCATTGGAATAATGGTTGTAAATACTGGAAGGATTTGAGTTTCATGTAGGCTGTATTGGCCAATTTCTTGATGTGAGAAAGCATGTTGAGGTTATGGTCCAGTGTTATGCCAATGTATTTGACTTTGCTTTTTATCATGATCTCTGTATTTTGGAGCATAAGCTTCTCTGGCAGTTTGAAGGAGGGGTCTCTTGTGACCAGAAGTGCCTCTTTCTTGCTGTTATTTACTGCTAGGTTTTCTGTTAGGCAATCAGAGATGGCCAAGAAGACTGGGATAAGAGTGTGGAAGGGCATGTAGAACAGGGGTGACAAACTCCAGTCCTGGAGTGCTGCAAACCAGTCAGGTTTTCAGGGTATCCCTAATGAATATGCATGAGATATATTTGCATACAATGGGGGGCAGTGCATGCAAATATATCTAATGAATATTCATTAGGAGCATCCTGAAAACCAGACTGGTTTGTAGCCCTCCAGGACTGGAGTTTGACACCCCTGATGTAGAACATGTCATTGGCATATAGATGTAAATGCATTTTTAATTTCCTCAGTATATGGCAAATAGGCTGAGTGTAGATGTTGAATAGGAGGGCTGATAATGCTGAACCCTGTGGTATGCCCTGTTTTAGCCTTAAGTGATTGGATTTGTCAAGACTGACTTTTACCTGTAGCATTCTATTAGTGAGGTAGGAGGTGAACCAATTTATTGTGTTCTTATGGAGACCTATGTTGCTGAGCCTTGTAAGTAGTGCGTTGTGTGATAGTGAATCAAATGCGGTATTAATGTCTAGAAAGATCATAATAAATCCTTGATGTGGCTTGTCTAGACCCCTGATTAATGTGTCAAAGGGAACTGTGAATAGGGTGTCTATACCATGTGGAGGGCGGAAACCATGCTGTTGTGGAACGAGGGGCGTATGGGTTTTGATGCGTTCTTGAAGTTGAAGTTATACAGCCTTTTCAATTGGAGAGGAATGAGATACTGGCAATTGGTCGATATGAGCTAGGGTCAGTCTGATCCATTTATGATTCTTTAGAATAGGTCGTATTGAGGCCTGTTTCAGGGCAGAAGGTAAGTATCCCATGATAGGGAGGATTGGACTATCTTCAGAATAACTTGTGTGCATTCAAACCGGAGGGATTTTATCCAGGAGAGTGGGCAGGGATCCAGTGGGGGAGGTAGTGGTATTGATGGTTTGGATAATGTCGATGAGCTCTCTTTAATTAATCCAAAGGAGTCCCAGATGTGAATCTGCAGTGGTTTATCCTGCTTATGTAGAACTTTTTCGGATTGAGGAGGCGTTGAGGTTTGCTTGTTGTAAAGGTTGTTGGCCATAAAAAAATTTTGTTGTAATTCCGCTGCTCACTAAAATCTCTCTGCTAGTTGAATTTATGTAAATAGTTCAATCGTTATTGTAGATAGTTACCCTTGTTTTCCCAAGTTTATTGCCCTGTTATATGTAACTTATACGTGTTTTCAAATGTACTGAGAATGTTTTGTTCCATGTAAACCGCGCTGATGCTAAAGAGCGCGGTATATAAGAAACTTTATTTTTTTTTTAAACTTTTATTTTCATTTTGCAACAAACAAAAGAAACAACACACCAAAGGAGACAAAACAAGTATACAATAAAGAAAAGTAAACCCAATTACCCCCCACCCCCACGCTTCTTCTCTAGCTGATTATGTCAGCATGTGAACGCTTCCAAACAACAGTGATTATACATCAAAACAATCAAAAGAGTATCTGCGATACAGAATAATCATGGGACAAAGATATATACAAATTTAGACAGTCAGATGAGAGCATTGAGCAGAATGTACATAGTCATTGAGCATCTTCCATTTAGACCGATGATGAGGAGTCTGAATGGGGGAAGCAAACATACGAGGTATTTGTTCATATTTACTGTAGAGACAGACATGATTCCACCATTCATTGGGGCTCAGATGAGAGCTATTTTTCCAGTATTTCGTGATTAGGGAAATAGCAATGCCAAGCATAAAGTCCAAAAGGAAGTAAGCCGTTTTTGGAAGAGAGGGGATCCCCGCAGCTGAGCGAAGTCCCACTATCCTCCAAGAAAGGGGCTCTTGAAAGTGCAAAATAGACTGGATACGACCCCAGACCCGACGCCAGTAATACTGTAGTGCGGGACATTCATACATAACATGAGGTAGTGAACCAATGGCCGCATGACATGTCCAACAGCTATTGCCCTGAGTAGTGTTCCATTTGGCTAATCTGTCAGGAGTGTAAAAACACCGGTGGGCTAGAAAGAAGAGTGTCTGAGTGAGTGAGGCGGATCGGGAGACCCGTGTCACTCTACTCCAGACAAGGCTCCATTGCTCCGGGGTCAAAGTCACATGCAATTCTCTCTCCCATGCTTTCTGCGCTATAGGGGTATCTCTAGTTATAGCATTACATAAGGTTTTGTAAAAATTGGATGCTACACCCGGTGAATTACCGATAGATCGGATAGTCTCCAACCAACCTTGTGTAGGGGAGGCCGATGGCGGGAGCACCTTAGCACTCCGAAGGCAATGCTGAAGTTGCACCAACTGAAAGTAGTGTTTCGCTGGGAGGCCAAATTCAATTTGCAATTCACTAAAAGTTTTCCAGCGACCTTCATGGAACAACTGACTAGGAATCCAAATGCCCCTAGTGTACCAGGGGCTCCACGCCATCGGCTTATTTTGTATTCGAAATCGAGTATTGTACCAAAGTGGGAGCTTGTCTAACAGACAGAGTCGGGAGTCTAAAGATTGCATAAGATTATTAAAGGCACCTAAGGTGTCTAAAAGCATTGGTGGAAAGTGGGAGTCTGATGGGAGAGTCATACCAGGGAGAAAAGCAAGAGGAATCGGTTTGCAAAGGTCCTCTTCTATGTCTAGCCACACAGGTCTACTCGGTACTGGATCTTCCAGCCAACGAGCGCCTTGTTTGAGAAGAAAAGATTGATGATACTTCAGGAAATCAGGGAATCTGACACCCCCATTTTCCTTATCTGCTTGCAGCTTATGTTTCGCTATCCTAGGTGTCTTGTTTTGCCACAAGTATCTAGTCAGAAGGCCCTCTATATCTTTATATATACGTCGAGGTAAGAGACAGGGCAACATTTCTAAGATATAATTCACTTTCGGAACAATCATCATTTTTATGGTTTCTAATCGACCCCACCAGGTAAGTGTTAAAGGAGTCCAGCGGTGAGTAAGCGCCCGGACTTTAGAGGTTAAGTCTTTGGCATTGAAGGAGATAGTGTCTTCCAAAGGAGAACAATAGTGAACCCCAAGGTATTTGACCATGCGAGGTTGCCATAAAAAGGGGAAGGGTTGCATATCTGCCTGATGAAGCAAAGGATTTAATGGAAAGGCTACCGACTTAGTCCAATTTATCTTATAAACGGACAGTTGTGAGTATTTACCAATTTGCTCTAGGACAGCCGGTACTGAGTCTATAGAGACAAAAAGCATAAGGTCATCAGCATACGCTGAAATTTTGATTTCCCTATGGGTGAAGGGGACTCCATGAATCTCCTCCGATTGCCGGATTAGTAAAGCCAAGGGTTCGAGTGCAAGATCGAAGAGAAGTGGAGACAGTGGGCATCCCTGGCGAGTGCCGCGTTGAAGGGGAAAAGGCTGAGACTTTAAAGCATTGGCACATATACTGGCTGTAGGCTGTGCGTACATGGTGCGAAGACAACGGAGAAAACCTTCCCCGAATCCGTACCAGCGGAGGACTGCAAACAGGAAGGGCCACTCTAAGCGATCAAAGGCCTTCTCAGCATCAAGTGAGAGACCAACAAATGGGCGATCAAGATTAACTGCGGTAGTCAGTACATGGCATAGAGTCCGAGCATTGTCAGCAGTTGATCTACCAGGAATGAAACCGCATTGATCTGGGTGTATTAAGGTAGGCATCCTATCAGAGAGCCGGGTAGAGAGAATGGTGGCAAATATTTTATAGTCCGCGTTTAGGAGGGAAATTGGACGATAATTAGCTGTTAGTTGCGGGTCTCTCCCCTCTTTCTCAAAAACTACTACATTTGCCATTGAAAAGGACCCAGAAGGAGAACCCTCCTCGGCCAGAGCAGAAAAATAAAGTTTCAAAACTGGAGCTAAGTCAGCGTGAAAGGTTTTGTAGAATTCAGCAGGGAGACCGTCTGGGCCTGCGGCTCGACCTGAGGCACATTTCTTGATAGCAGAATGAATTTCTGAGACAGTAAATGGTGTGTCCAAGGCCACTCTATCTTCGTCAGATAGGGTCGGTCTTTGTACCCCTGAAAGTAAGCGTTCAAATACATCTGGCTCAAAATCACATTCAGATTGATAAAGCCGAGTATAAAAATCACGAAAGAGTTCTAAGATTTCGGTATCTTTAGTGACCAAGCCCCCCCCCGACGGATTACGGAGGGCGGTAACACGCTTGGCTTCTTTTTGACCTTTTAGGGCATTTGCTAATAATTTGCCAGCACGATTATTTTCCCGATAATATAGCCCTTGTTGTGATTCAATATTTTTAACAGCAGCAGTGTACAAAAGCTGATTGTATTGAAAACGCAAGCGTTGTAAACGGAGTAAAATACATGGGTCAGTACGGGACGTGAGAAGACGCTCCCCAGCTTGTATCTGCTGCTCTAGAATCAGTAATTGCTGCTTTCTTTGTTTCCCCTGCCGAATTTGATAGCTAGTTATAGTTGCGCGGATAGATGCTTTAAAACCCTCCCACCAAGCCCAGCTCGCTGTGTCATGGGGTGAGTTAAAATGAAAATAATCTTGGATAGCGGCCTTTATATCAACCTGAAAATCTTTTTGACCCAGTAAGGATCTATCAAAGAACCAAGCTCGGGGAGAATCGTCCCGCGCAGTGACATGTAATGATGAAGATATGGCAGCATGATCTGAAATATGGAGAGGATGAGTCCTAGTCGTGTCTACTTGAGGAATCATTGCTTTGGAAATGAGAAAGAAATCTATTCTAGATTGGGAGTGATGGGGGGCAGAAAAGAAAGTGAACTCTAAGTCGGAGGGGTGAAGCAGCCTCCATATATCTACCAGCGCAAGATCTTGCATCAGAGCTGTAAGGGTAGCAAGACTCTTGGGTGGACTACTCGTTCTAGGCGGCTGTCTATCTATCAGAGGGTCTAACACTTGATTAAAATCACCACCAAGTATTAATGGAGTATTGGCAGAGGCCTGTGCCAACTGCGCAATACTTGCATAGTAAGCAGGGTTGTCCACATTCGGGGCATAAATGCAAATACATGTAAATTCACTATCTCCAACCTTAAGATGTACTCGGGCCCATCTACCCTCCTTGTCAGCGCTAGTATCAATTACAGTAGCTTGCAAAGATTTCTTAACCAGAATGGCTACCCCGCACCGTTTGGAAACGGCGGGAGAATAGGCAGCCACCATGTAAGGCTTAACATTGAGTTTCAGTGTTTCAGCAGAGTTTAAGTGCGTTTCCTGAAGAAACGCTAAATCAGCATGCTCATGGCTAAGATAGCTAAGGATTTTCTTTCTTTTGATTGGACTATTAATGCCCTTTACGTTGAGTGATAAGATTTTACATAAGGCCATTCAGACAAGTTAAAAATTCTGAGCATGATAGCGCACATAATTTCACAATGTCCCTCATATTGACTGTATCTGGCTGTACATATGGCATAAAAGAAAATAAGCTTAGATAATACAATGAAGCGCCCCACATTAAAAAAGAAAAACCGCAGCGCGGTAGAGAAGAAGCAGAACCCCAAAAATTACTGGCGACCATGTGTCTGCGGGGAGAAGCCCCAGAGAAGGCCGAAATTGAAAAAACACATAACCTGTAGGACTGTGCGTGCTCCGAATCCGACCGAGGCACACATCATGGAGGGATAGGAGACCAAAAAAGTCATAGAAAGAAAGAAAGAAAGTCCAGGTAGTCTCTGTGCTTGACTATGACCGCCGCATCGGGCCCTTCAAAAGGGCGGACAGAGCCGGCAAATAAAAGTCCAAGTCGTTGGATTAGCGCATCTGCTCTGCTTCTTTGGAGTCTAAAAATGTTGATAGTAGATCAGGATCTTCGAATGTCCTGGTTTGGTTGTGGAGAGTCACTCGGAGCTTCGCGGGATACAACAGGCCAAAGCGAGCCTGTAGCTGTTGAAGTCGAGGGCGAAAAGCAAGGAGTTTCTTCCGTCGGTCAACGGTAGGCTTTGCCAAATCAGGGAAGAAGGAGACTTTGTGACCTTCAAATTCCAAATGATGGTTCGCCCGAGCAGCATTTAAAATTTGTTCCACTTGTTGATATCGTAGCAAGCGAAAGATAATAGGCCGGGGGGTCGTTCGGTTGAGCGCCATGTGGGTAGGAACACGGTGTGCACGATCGATTTCCAGTTCTTTATGAAAGGTGATCTTCAGCAAGGAGGGAAGAGTTTTGAGCAGGAATTCTCTCATATCTCCCGCTTCCACCCCCTCCGGTATTCCAATGAGCCTCACATTGTTGCGACGGGCTCGATTATTGCTATCTTCTAACTCCTTTTGAAGATTCTGTATCTGGCGCTCAGCCTTGTCCAGTGTGCCCAAGCGCACCGCGTGCGAGTCGAGGACCCCCGCCATATTGTCCTGCCGTAATGAGAGACTTTCAAGCCGGTCCTGGAGCACTCCAAAGTCTTCTCGCATGGCTCTAAGCGCTTCTCCATTGGACTGCACCAATTCCTTCACGCCGCGTATTTCCTCTAAAATCTCCAGGTGCATTTCGGGGTTTTCCCGAAATGGAACCATCTTCTGTGGGGAGGACACCTCTGTTTTGGAGCGTTTTCCGTGAGAAGAAGAAGGAGACCCGAAGTCCAAGCGCGCTGGTTTATGGGCCGCCATCCCCCCCGAGGTACCCCGGTCAGCCCGGAGCGAAATAGTAAGTTTGTATAGGTATTAAGTCAGGATTCTAAGTAGGCCTCTCGGGAGCTTCAGCGCGAAGCGTCTTACCCGCTGGACATCAGGCTCCGCCCCCCCCGTATATAAGAAACTTTAAATAAATAAATAAATATTCTGAGAGCGAGGTTGTCTTTTGGGTTTGAGAGAAGTGTTGCTGTGGGGGTCTTTGGTGAGGGTAGACACAATGGAGAACAATTCTCTTGAACGGCTGAGGGATTTCATGATTATGTTAGTGTAGTATTCTTTTCTGCTGCTAAGCATATTGGTATATTCTCATTGTTTGATGTATTGTTTTGTGGATACTTCTTGAATGCGTTTCCATCTTCTCTCAACTGTCTGAGTTTTCATCTGGGGGTTCTGAGTTTAGGAGAGAACCAGGGCAGGTGAGTTGTGTTGAATGGGGGTCATATGGCATCTTGTGGTAAAGGACGCAGCTTTGTTAATCACAGAGTTCCAGGAATAGATGAGGCTGTCTAAGTCAAAAAGGTCAGATACTAGGATTGGAGAGATGTCCTCTAGGAAGGTTTTTGTGCTGAATGCTTTGAAAAGGTGCATTTGTGGCTGTAGACCAGGGGGTAATGTATCTGGGGTACTGGTTGGGAGAATAAGTGATATTATTGAGTGGTCTGACCATGGCACTGGGTCTATCTAAGTGTGGAAATCAGTTGTGTTGAGATGATTAGGTGCAAAACTGACGTCTAGAGTTGATCTTCTAGAGTGAGTGGGTGCATTGATTATCTGTTGTAGTTGCAGAGCTTCCATTGCATTGATGAATACACTTGCTTGTTTCATAGAGGTGGATGGGAGGTTTAGATTACCCAGGAGAAAGAAGAATTTGTTAGATGATGTGCGAGTGCAGGCTTCTTCAAGCAAGTCTGATAGGTCTTCTGTGTTCGAGGAGGGTGCACAATATGTTAAGCAGATGGCATGTTCACTGTTGGCGATAGTGAGGAAGTCTGTTTGCACAGAATGTGAATTAATCATGGCAAAGTTTAGGTGCTCTTTGGCTAATATTAGGACTCCTTTACCTCTTTTCATGTTTCTGGGGCAGTTGAAAAGCTTATATTGTGGAGGTACTAGCTGATTGAGTAGGACTGTAAGGTCAGTATTGTTGAGATGTATGAAGTCAGTAATTGTATGAATTTTGTTGCGTATTGAACATGCGCTGAAGGAGGAACATTTGATTGGATCCGATGGGTGCTTCTGCTTGATGTCCAGTTTCTGCTGCTTAGTGGTATTGATTTCAAGTAACCTGCATGGTGATTTTACATGCTGGGCTTCGAGGCAGAGATTTGGAATGGGAAGTCGAGGTCAGTGATGGATTGGAATGTTATTACTTTAAGAGACAAGCACATGTGTTGTCGTTAGAAGGAATAGTAGCAGTAGTAACAAGACAAAGTAACATAGGAGATTGTGTGGCAACTACTGAGCTGTGAAGTTGGTGGCTGACCTGAAAGGATGTGTTGCTTTTGCTGGATCGGTGTCTGCAGTCCTCAGGTATCACAGTGGAAGGCTTTGGCAGCCGTGCTGTGTGAGATAGCGATTAGAAGAGTTTTGTGCTGGTCAGTGTGGTTCGGGATGAAGTCACCATGTTGGTCACGTCCTCTCAATGTCTCCCTCAGTCCGTGCCTAAGGGCCACATCATAGGGCCCTCTAGCGAGGCCCTCAGGCGTGGGCCCACCGAGTGCAGGCACACCTGGAGGTGCTTCTTTTTAAATGTTGCTATGTCTTGGATTTCCAGTGGATCTGATTGGCCTTATAGAAGCAATCAGGGAGGGGCTTTCCTTCCCGCTTGCCTCCCCGATGCCGATCAGGCTTTTGGTGGCTGGAACAGCGGACAGCAGTGCCTGGAGATGCTTCTTGTCAAATGTTGCTGTGTCCAGGAGTTCCGGTGAGCCTGAGTGACCTTGTAGAAGTGATCGGGAAGGGACTTTCCTTCCCGCTCGCCTCCCCAATGCCAATCAGACTTTGGTCTCATTACATATGTCTGCTTTTAGTTTGTACTGATATATTTCCTACTTGATAAAGATCTATTTCTGTTTTGCATCTGTGACTGAGGCTGCATGTTCTGTTAGCATGGAGTTTCTATGTAGAGAGCTGTAGTAATCCGGCTTCTTCAGTTTTCTGAATAAGAATATGGATGTTCTAGGGCCCACTGCAATATTTATGATGCTGCTCTTTTCTGGATGTGCTCCATGTTATGTGAGTTTTGGAAGTTAGTGCTGTTATGGAATAGTAGATTTGCTCTATGGGTCCTGTACTCTGGGTTCATGGTGAGGTATACTACAGTGTAGGTTGGGGGGGGGGGGGGCAGGGGATTACTGGAATATATATTGTTTTTGAGATTTGCAGTTTTGCATTTTTTATGCTGCCAGACTGAAATTTAAAATATTTTATCAGTTGAGATTCAAGGAAATTTCAAATTTTAAGGGAATGACCGAGTTTAATTTTGTTTGGTAGCCTGATAGCTTCATTGCTGTTGCATTCCGGACTTTTCCAGCTCTAGCAAAATCCAATCCAGAGTTTGAATTCATGGCTACTAGGATTAGTTTCTCTCTTTTTATATCTTCCCTCTTTATCAATAATCTGGTCATAGCAAAATAAAACTGATGTGCAGATAATTATAATGGTCTGAGTGAGGGGGGAAGCATGTAAGTTGCTTTTCATTAATCAAATTTAATGTTTTATCATTATGTTTGTTTCATCTGTTTTACTAAATTGCATGTGTATGTTCGGAAGCCACCTCGGATTTTAGATGGGTAGCATAAAGTATACTAAATTTATGCAAATGATGCTATAATGGATCTCCACACATGGCCCTGCATCACCCTTATGCTGCCCCTGGGGGGAAGTGGGGGAGGGGGGATAATGGGAGGTGAGAAAATCAGAAACCTCAGATTGGGAGCGGCATGATCAGAGAATAAAATGGTCAGACAACAAAATGTAGCAGAGAATTTTATTTTCAAATTTAATGATCAGACTTGGTGCTATCTATATATTTTTTACAGTACACATGGAGATGCATCTCTTTCTACTCTATTTCTCTGGTATTGCATTGTATGCAGAATCTGACTTTTTGGGGTTGTAGTTTAATTTTCATCTACGTATGTTTATTTCTAGGTTATGGTCACTTATTCTGAACTTGTTGAGGGTCTATGTTCTGAGTGTGTGACCAAGGTCAGGTGTTCTGTTTACATGGAGTATGTACGTAGGAATCTGAACTGTAGTAATCTGAATTGTTCAGCTTTTCAAATAGGTGTTTGGATGTTCGAGGATATGCTGCAGTATTTACAGTGATGCTTTTTTTTGGATGGGCTCCTTATGCGAGTTTTGAAAGTTGGTTCTGATAAGGTATGGTAAGGTAGATTTGCTCTATAGCTCCCCAGTGACTTTGTTGTAGGGTTTTGTATTAGTTCACAATATGCCTGGTATTGGAGAATGTTTGTTATTGTTAGTGAGAGGATATTGAGTTCTGTGGGTGAATGTCATAGTTCTGCTGTGCATCTATTGTTGAAGGAGAGCGTTCTGTGGATCCAAAATATATGTTCAAAAAGAAAAAGCAAGAACTATAATGCAGTTTATAGCAAAATAAAAATGAGTTAGGTTAAGAAACTGTGCTGTGGTTCTTGCTCTTTTAGTTCCTTGGTGTGCATATATCTAGCATTTCTAATTGGCTTTTTGGCTTGTTTCAGTCCCTGACTGGAGTTTTGAGAAAGCCCTCCCCCTCCCTGCTCTGGGTGGAGGGGGGTGGGGGGGGGCGCCATCTCATCTCTCACCTCAGACAGCAGATTGCCTTGAGTCATCCCTGCCATATCAGAAAACAAAGGCAGCAGAGCAGAATCGACTGTGATCCTTGGAACTGGTAAGAAAAGACCAAAAACTCCTTCTCCAACAGGAATCAATGAAATAGTATTTGTATTTTAGGTATACCTGAAAGGGCTGAAGGTTCCGATATGCTTTGCTTCATACCACCCTTCCTCACCAAGCTTCTGGACCTCTCTTTCCAACCTGCTTTGGAAATCCACAGAGGTCATCGAACACCATCCAGACACCTCTGAAACAGCAAATATCCAGACATGTAATCAAACTGCTGCACTATCAACAGGTCTTGCAAATTCTGGCAATTGCCAAAACCAAAAATCAACTTCTTTATGAAGGTGAGAAAACATTGATTGTGCCGGATCTTTTGGCATTGCTGGAACAGATCTGACATGGCTTGAGTCCTTTCTTACTGATAGATTGGCTGAGGAATGAGTTGCTGGCAAAATGTTGAACTGGTTCCAGTAATCTATGTGGGTTCCACAGGGGTTGGCACTGTCCACAATTTTGTTTAATCTTTAAATGGCTCCACTTTGTAAAATCTTAGCTGTCTTAGATCATCATTATTGTTCGTGGATGATATTCAGTTTGTGGTTTCTGTTTTGTCTTCAGTTTCTGATTCTCTTTCATGGTGGTTGCTAGTGTGGATGTCGTGAAAAATTGGTTGCATTAGAATAGGTTGGACTTGAACATCTCTAAAACGGAGATCATTTATTTGAGTAGTATACCTCTCCTCCTTTACCTCTGGAGGTAAGAATTGAGGATTGTGTGAAAGTTAGAAATCTTGGGGCATTGTAGATTCATAATTGGATTTATAGTGGCAGGCTGAGACTATTAGCTGCATTTTATAAGCTTAAGAATATTAGGAAATTGAAATCTTACATTTCGGAAGAGAATTTGAGGGCAGTGGTTCAGGCATTGGATATTAATCCAATGGACTATTGTAACAGTCTATTCTGTGGTTTGCTGGCTTATGTTGTCCAGTCTGTACAAACTATTCAGAATGCAGCTGCTAGGGTGATTAAAGGTGTGAGTAGATATGGTCATACAATGCCTGTCTGGTGTGAACTTCATTGGCTTCCAGTTAAATGGTGCATAATTTTTAAAATTATTTATGCTGGTGACTCCTAAGGTGGTTGCATCTGTGTTGGTGGTTGTTTATTGAATGTTCCTTCTCATTGTAAGATGCATCTTTTAACCCTTCAAGTTCGTATGTTATCTGTAAGTGTTC
This sequence comes from Ichthyophis bannanicus, assembly GCA_033557465.1. Taxonomy (NCBI): domain Eukaryota; kingdom Metazoa; phylum Chordata; class Amphibia; order Gymnophiona; family Ichthyophiidae; genus Ichthyophis; species Ichthyophis bannanicus. Next base: position 417,122,294 of record CM066038.1, read on the forward strand.
CTATGTATTAGAATGCACTTCCTTATGAGTTATGAGGGGTAATGGACCTAGTGACCTTTAAGATGCAGTTAAAAACTTAACTATTTAGGCAGGCATTTTCTGGTCAGTAGAATAGTGGCGATTAATGCTCCCCTGAGCTGGAAAGGGCAAGAGTGTTGCTGGCTTTTAGGCAGAAGTTATAAAATGATGTAGTTAGTGGATGCAGGGGTCTTCTTTATTGTCTGGATTCTTTCTGTGATGATGTTTTTATGTATTGTATTTTAGTTTGTGATTTTGCTATTATGTATGTTTTTAATGTAAACTGCCTAGGTAAATGGTGTGGTATTTATTTATTTATTTATTTTATTTATTTATTTAGCTGTATTTATATCCCGCTTTTCACCGGGTCAAAGCGGTCAATTGGGGGATAATTTTAACACGAGGGGATATGAGACACATATGCTAATACTTACAGGGAACATGGGCAATGGAGGGTTAAGTGGCTTGCCCAAGACCACAAGGAGTGCCTATAGGACTAGACATCCCAGTCCCTCCGGCCTGAGATTGCTGTCCCCAGGTGGGATTTGAACTCCTGGCCCTCTGGCCTGAAGTACCTTGTCCTAACCACTAGACCACTCCTCCCTCAAAAGATTTAAATAAACAACTGTGTTCAATAAGCAAAATCATAAGAGGAGGGTGCTAGGGGTTTAAAACCTAAAATGCAAGGGGACATAGGAGTTGACGTTTTACCTGCAGCAGCTAAGCTTGACTCAAAAGACCCGAACTCATACAGACCCATAGCCAGCATCCCATTTATAGCTAAAATAATAGAAAAAACTATTCAAATACAGTTACAAGAACACATTGATGAACATAAACCACTTGACCCACACCAATTTGGGTTTCGCCCATTCCACGGAGTAGAAACTCTATTAATCACCCTAATGGATTTCCTCATCAGAGGTACAGATGACAACAACCAAGGCTTCCTACTTCTATTCATAGATATTTCTGCCGCTTTTGACAATATTAACCACTCCATACTGATCAACAGACTACAAAGCTTAGGTATAGGCGGGACTGTCCTTGATTGGTTTAAGTCCTACATATCAAACAGACTAATACGCGTACAAATCGACCAAGAAGCATCTGAACCATTCCCTCAAGGCCAAGGAATACCCCAAGGATCAGCCCTCTCCGCCCTCCTATTTAACCTGTATCTACAACCAATAACAGACATATTTAAAAAACACAGGATTAACCACTTTATATACGCCGACGACATCATGCTCGCTATCCCTATAACCGCTAAAAACCCCTCATATGACACACTATCTGAATGTATGTCTGAAACCTCCTCCTGGTTAGAATCTAACTACCTCAGCATCAACCTCAAAAAAACGGAAGCAATGTTCGTAACAAGGTCATCAATCACAGAGAACACCTTCCCAGAAACAATCACAATTAACAGAACGTCCATACCTGTTAGAAAAGAAGTAAAATATTTAGGTGTGATAATAGATCACACACTCACCATGCTACCCCACATAAAACAAACCGTAAAAACCATCTACTACAAACTAAAAACTATACAGCACCTAAGGCCACTCCTAGAAACTCAAGATTTTAGATCTGTAGTAAATACACTAATCACCCCCCACTTCGACTACTGCAATAGTCTATTAATAGGCCTCCCTCAAAAATACACATACCTTCTTCAAAGAGCTCAGAACATCTGTGCAAAAGTAACAGCCAAAGCACGTATAACAGACCACGTAACCCCAATACTGCTAGAACTACACTGGCTCCCAATCAACAGCCGAATCAGATACAAAACTATCCTAACAACCTTTAAACTCATAAAAGACATAGCCCCCTCACACCTTTCCACACTTCTACAATCACCAAACAAAACTAGATCACACAGACAAAACGAAGCCCACTCTCTTATCACACCAAAAGCCTTCAAGAAGACAAAGAAAACTACCAGCTCCAGAGCATTCACATTCACTGCCCCTACGCTCTGGAACGACCTCCCAATAGACCTTAGTGTCATAAATGACCTCCATCAGTTCAGGAAAGAGCTAAAAACTTACCTCTTTACTGAACACTTTGAAATCCCATATTCCCCAAAACACCTCCATAACCATGGTAATACACACATGAACCCCCTTACTCAAAACTAAATAACTCCCCCCCTGTCTGAAACCCCAAACACACCCCCGATTTACGTCAAAAAAAGGAAATAAATTCCAAAACATACACAACCACTGTAAATATCCAATGTAAATAAGTTAATGGATGTTTGTATTATTAATACACCTTGAAGTTGAAGTTTTGTTTAATGTAAATAGTTATACTCAACCGTTCATTGTAAATAGTTAAATCTAATTGTTCAATGTAAATGTATACATCTGTGTACAGTTGTTAAAATGTTCCTTGTAAACCGCCCTTGATCGCTGGAAGGGGCGGTATAGAAATATATACATAAATAAATAAATAAATAAATACCCTTCTACCAGTCCTGCATCTGAATAAATGACAAGAGAAGTCGTTAGAAGATATAATCCCATGATATGGGCCAATAGAATCCCTTGTGCATGTACCTGAATTTGATAAAAGATTTCAGAAATCAATTGTCCTTTTGGATACTGTATATACCTTGGTATTTTGATAGTATTGACAATGATGATATTTAGATTTGTAATATATTAGAAACAAATACAGATGTCTTGGTAAGCTGAGAAATATGTGTTCTTAGACAAAGGATGACTAAGTGAAAAGTTCAGATCAACTTGACATTTTACAAAAAATCAATTTTAAGATATGCCTATAAATTTTTCTAGCTTGTTCAGTTAATATAGAGGACCATAAAAAAAGCAAGCTGAATTTAGCTCATGGCTTTCTCAAAAGTTGAAGGTGGGTAATATTCAGGTGCATTAGGTATTTTCTTATCCCCATGAGTTTGTACCTGAGACAATGGAGGGTTAAGCGACTTGTCCGACATCATAAGGAGCAGCAGTGGGATTTGAACCTAGATAAGTAGATAGCAAAGAGGGTCATTTTAAAAGTCTTAGCCCCGATTTGGACATCCAAAGACGTGCACATCACAGAGATGTTTTGAGAGCCATTTCACAAATGACAGGCTTCTCTGGAGACAGCACCTTCAAAAGGATATAAACAGGTTGGAGTCCACACAGAGGGTAGCTACTAAAATGGTTAATAGTCTTTGTTATTAATCTTATAAAGACAGACTTAAGGACCTTAGTATATACCTTAGAGAAAAAATGGGACAGAAGTGATATGATTGAGACATTTAAATACCTCCATGGTATAAATGTACAAGAGGAGAGCCTCTTTTGATTGAAAGCAAGCTCTGCTACGAGGGGACATAGGAGTAATATGCAGAAATATTTCTTTATGGAAAACGTGGTAGATGCGTGGAATAGTCTCCCAGTGGAGGTGCTAGGGATGAGGACAGTATCTAAATTTAAAATAGCATAGGACAAACATAGAGACTCTCTAAAGGAAAAAAGGGGACTCTTGTAGTGGGTGATATGAAAGGGCAGACTAGATAGGCCATGGGGTCTTTTTCTGCCATCATGTTTCTATGACACATCCAAGTAGACAGAGGGGCATGGTGTCTGGGAAGTGCAATGAAGGTAGATGTCCCCATTTGATTTCAGAAATGTGGTGGATGTCTGCAGGCATGTCCACATTTAGACCTGCTCCAGGCATGAATAGGCATCAGGAAAGTGCTTCTTGTGGCCTTAAAATATCCAACAGGTGTAAAGAGGGAGAGTCAAGTGACTAGCCTAAGATCACACAGGGTCACACACCAGGATTTGAAACCCAGGCCATGCTGCTCCTAACCCACTACTTTAACCATTATGTTATTATAGACATCCCTGTTCTGAGATGCTATCATAGGGACATCTATGTAGACATCTGCATAGATGTCTGTCTCAGGCACATCCATGTTTGTGAAATCATGCCAGAACTAGCACATGCCTATTTATTTTCCTCCAGACATTCTGGCTTTCATGTCCTAGATTGCACTTGGACGTCCTTTGTAAAATGTTCCTTAAAGTTACTTTCCTGTAGTAGATATTCTCCTAGAATAGTATACACAGCCTTTAATTGTTTCAGTCTATAAGCTATTATTTAAAATTAAATCATTTTTGAGTCAACTATTGCTTGGAAAATTCCATGCATAGCTGGACAGGCATGTCTAGAAGATTCTGGAAAAAGTTTTTCATCTGCATCTTTCGATAACACTAGCCACATGTGTAACTGACCACACTGTTGCCCATGGACACATGATACAAGTAAGTCACTTTTCTGTTTATGCCATATAAGAGGAAAGGCCACCACTGACATTTTTCTTTTACTGATCCACTAAGGGATCCAGATTTCAGAAACAGTAAAGGAAGGTAAAGGAAGACCGATGGGCAACTTGTCCTGAGTGGCCCCTTTGCTGTCTCCTCAGCTCCATTCTCCAGCCCCAAAGCATCGGTCAAGACCTTGCAGGCCTGGTTCTTCTGCCAACCTGCTAAGAGTGGTGGAATACCATCAAAGAGACATGCCTAAGAAGTACATCCCTTGGGATTCCCCTCTGAGAGCCCAATAAGAGACATTTGAAATCTGTTGTACTTTTTATAAAGAAGATTTATCGGTTTAGTGGTGCTGCCACCTTTCTATTTAATCTTTAATAGTCGATACAGAGAAGGTGAAGATGATCTAGGTAATTATTCTCTTGACAGCTTTCATAAGCCACTAGCATAAGCCTTATAATCCTCTATGATTACTACCAGATTCTCTCTTCCATTTTTGTGCTGTGTTAAGGGAGTTCTACTGATAAACTTGTGCTGTACCGATCTAAGGTACGATGGGAAGTTATAATTTCAGCTAATATAATTTTTATGTGGTCTTTTGGGACTTCATAAAAAAGGTAGTGTGTCTTGCAAAGTAGGACATAATCTACTTATATTTCTTCATATTAGGCACACAGTTCCAAGTAGTATAGATCTAATGATAGCATAAAACATCTTTAGGATTTTAGAGCATTAATGCCCTCTTAATATTGATGAATGCTCGTTTACAACATTTTTCTGATCCTGTCAGGCCACAGACATATCATTTTAATTGTGTGCTATATACAAACACATCAACTTACTGAATTTCAGATTTCTACAGAGAAAGACAGGGAGCTGTTCATAATCTTTGTCTTTAAAGATAATAACAAAAGAAGGATAAGATAAATGATTTACTTTCAGTCCTTCTGAGCACAACTGACCTCATATCTAAAATGCAAAACAAAAGTAAAGGAGAGGACAATAAAATAAAGAACTGAAGTAAATGGCATTCAAATAGGATTTGGTAATGAACTGGAAAATTAAGAATTTGTAAAGCATAAATCATGCTTTTTTTCTAAAGACATTGAATTTGCATGCCATTTAGGTAAATTGAAAAGACAACAAAAGAGCTGAATAAAGAACAATTAAACTATTTGTCCCATCTGCTAATACAGATGTAAATTACTTTTAACTTAATTATTTCTTCTTTATTGCACAAAGGGACATGTTTACTAAAATGAGGTACTATACCATGTGCTAAGCTCTGAAATTTAGTGCAGGGGTAGCATCAGACCCATACTAACAGAAGGAGGTGTGCCCAGCAAGTCTCCATGTAGGTAGCATGGATTCCGTGCCACCGTCTTTTGGTAGATCTGAGTTTTAAAATGCTCAGATATATCAAAAGACAGTGGATCAGAATAATTATTTGCAATTTGAGAGCTATCATGCTCGTGCTTTAAAATCCAGTTTACCAGTAGGTCAATTTTTGTGGACTAGATGAATATGCTCTATAGATGAAGAATTTAAGATTGAATCAGGTCTTCTATTCCAAAGGTTTTCTAATAAGGGCTATCCCAGTCATATTATTACATGAGGATATAGGCAGGTTAAATATGCCCAGCGTGATCTTTTATTGAATTACAGGCAACAACAGCAGGACAATCAGTTAGTCTGTTTTTTACCTTTCTCTACAGCTTCTTGACATATCGTCCAGTCTATGAGGAAACACGGGGTGATTTTAGGTTTACACTTTATAGTTATTGAATTCGCATGGATTGCCTATAAATGGAACAGGAATATTGGTGAGATGGTAACCAGATTTTCTTCACTGGATAAGTGTAATCCATCTAGCCCTGATCATTACACTTGTGGGCATTGCTATCGGTGTCAGCATGCATTGATTGACAGTGCTTGGACTAATAGAAAGACCTATCTGAGTCAGGTTTCTACCAACTGTGATTTGGCATTGGTTGTATGTGTATATGATTGTGTGCCCTTGTTCATTAGCATACTTAGGACGAACTAAGAGAAATGTTCGCCTATGCTTTAATGAACATAAAAAGTCAAATACTGAATAAAGTTGAGTCAGCTCACCTGTGACTCACTGGATACTAAAGAATCATGCAATTACTGACATTTGCTGACATGTGATTGACTAACAGATGCGATCATGGCGGGGTGGTAATTATGAGTGGAAACTGAAAGATCCAGGAGTGCTCTTTTACATTCAATTAAAAACTGTGGAAACCAAAAGGAAACCAAGCAATTGATTTTAATTGCTATTAAATCAAAGTCATTCAAAGTAATTGGTATATTGAGGGCTATGTACGTTGTTGGATTGGCTGAAATAAGCACATGATCAAAAGTAGCCATCTTATTTGTACCTTGAAGATGTTATGGAGCCGTTATGGAGCCATAGAGAGCCGACTGTGCCAGTGGCGTGCCTCCAAAGTTTGGCTGTTATTGAATAAAGATGGACCTATAATCGAGCCTACTGATAAAAGTTTGTTGTGAATCCCTAATGCAGATAAGTTTGAAACACAATATTGCGTCTGATATGTATTATAATTCATGCTCACACAAACCTATCTGCTCTAATTTCTGGATCTGTCCATGTGGGCATGAATTTCCATTCTGGCTTTTTTGCTAAAGTTTATACAAGTTGTTCGAACATATAATTATTTGAATCCATTTTGCTCTGGATATTGGGCGCTTATAATGGACCGATGATGACATTAGAGCAACCTGGCTCAACAGCCTTAGGTTTCTATAGGCTTTGCTTGCTGGAAGCTGTATAAGCTCTATATTGAGGTACATTTTTGCAAACATTGTTTTCATAATGGATTAATACTGGGTAATTTTGTGACTATTGCATGGTTATACTCTTCCTCTGTTTCTAAGAGATATTTAGTTTTTGATATTTTTAAAAAGAAACATAGTTACTAAAGAGCCTTTATAAAATAGGCATCTCAACTATCCCCAGCAATGCAGAGGTTCTCACTCACAAATTCACATCTATTCTGAGAAAAGTTTAAATGTGTGTGTATTCTCTATGCAAGTACATGCATATTTTATTAAGTGCAGCTCACCTCTGCTCTCCTCAGTCTGCGACCCAGAAATGCTTGTGTGTGGTGGTTGTATAAGTATATGTGATCTTCTTTGTGTGCTTACTTATACATGGGCATTCAGCCACACAGTTTCATAAGAGTTACTTTCCACATGAAAAACATAAAATATTACATACTGGGTCAGACCATAGATCCATCAAGCCTAGTATCCTGCTTCCAACAGTGGCCAATCCAGATTACCTCAGGTTCCTAAAAGGAAGACCGATTCTATGCTACTTATCCCGGGGGTAAGCAGTGAAGATAAGGTGAACACAATATTTGAGGTGTGGCCATACCATGTAGTGACACACAGAACCACCCCGCCTACAGAGTCACCAAGCACAAAGAAGAGTAGGACAGGAACACACCATGGAATTTAGGACACTTTATTAAGATTATTGGTCAGCCCGATACGTGTTTCAGCCAATGGCCCTCTTCAGGGGATAATGACCAACTGATGCAGAACTAGAGAAATAATTGGAAATGCATACGCCTGCAGTGAATATCAATTATTCCTGGATGTTCGTTACAGGCGTATGCATTTCCAATTATTTCTCTAGTTCTGTGTCAATTGGTCATTGTCTCCCAAAGGTGGCCACTGGCCGAAACACATGTTGAGATGATCAATAACTTTAATAAAGTGTCCTAAGAATTCCACGGTGTGTTCCTGTCCTGCTCTTCTTTGTGCACCATGGAGCAATACAGAAGCATTATATCATCCTTGGTTTTATACTCCATTCTTGTCCTTATGATTCCTAGCATTCTGTTTGCTTTCTTGGCCCTGTTGCACACTGGACAGAGAGTTTCAATATATTAGCTACAATGACACTCAGATCCTTTTCCTGGGTGGTGATTCCTAATGTGGAATTTTGCATTGTGTAAGCATAGTTTGGGTTGTTCTTTCATAAGTACATAACTTTGCACTTGTCCACGTTAAATTTCATCTGCGATTTGGATGCACAGTTTCCCAATTTCTCAAGGTCCTCTTGCAATTTTTCACAATCCTCACTCATCATTCAATTTTCCAGGTCATTTATTAAAATGTTAAAAAGCAGTGTTTCTAGCATAGATCCCTGGGGTACTCCGCTATTTTACTTTCTCCATTAGGCAAATAGGTCATTTAGCCCTATTTTGTTTTCTATCTTTAACTAGTTCCTAATACACAATATTATACTACCTTCTATCCCACAACATTTTAATTTCCTCAAGAATCTCTCATGAATCACCTTGTCAAGGGTTTTACATGCAGAAACTGCTGTATAGGATTGCCTCCTAAAGGCATACTAGTAGGTATGCTGTACCAATATGAATAGGGAGGAAAATGTTCAAAACAATCAACATAGATTGAGAGCATTTTATCCCCGTTAATTGACTGCCTGAAAATTGCCTTCCTGGACGAAGAGTCCATAAACCATTATTAAAGAGGGCCGTGGAAATTCACTGCTTATCCATTGGACAAGCAGCATAGAAGCAGCATATTCCTTTTGGGAACCTGACAGGTACTTGTGATCTGGGTTGGCCATTGTTGGAAACATCATACTCGGCTTTATGGACCCTCGGTCTGACCCACTATGACATTTCTTATGTTCCTAACATGGCTGATAGTGAGCAAAGTGTTGCACATAAAGTGTTGCATTGAAAGGAAGCATCCCGGGAGGAGAGGAAAATTACACACACACAGATGGCATTTTCAACTCTGTGTGCCCACTTTACAGAAAAAGTCTATATGGAAAAAGCAGGTACAGGCAACCACATATACTTTGTACCTATGGCAAGTTTCATACCAAAGAATCATTGCAGAGCCTGAGAGTAAAATAAGTGAGCAGTCTTTGTTCCAGTGCAGAAACTGCTCCCCAAATTACATTTTATTCAAGAACTCATATATATACTTAAAGGGGCTCTTTTACTATGGAGCACTAAGTGGTTAGCACAGGTGTAGTGCAGACTAAACATCCGCGGGGACAAGTGCAAACAGTGACTGCACTTGAAAATGGAGGGCAGGCTCAGAGTGCTGAGGGGGCTTTTTGACAGCTAGCACACATGACAATTATGCACACTAGCTGTCATGGCTGCAATCACTGCCACCCACTGAAGTGGTGGTACGTGCAGCCACACCATCAGCAGCTCGATAATGTGGCCACAGCCATAGCTCCAGTGGTGGTCCAGCACCCCTCCCCAAGTAGGAAACCCCCAATGATCACCTCTCCCTATTCAGTACCCTTTTTCAGGACCACCATGGCTGGAAAGGTGCCCACCAATGTCACAGTCAAAATGACCCCCTCATCCAAGCCCCCAGACGCCTACCTGGGATCCAGCTGGGTCATTCCTGGTTGTCTAGGAGTTATCGTGGCTGGAGTGTTCCCCCTCTACTCCTGTCCCAGGTCCAGCAACCTTCAAAGTGGCACTGGGATCACCCTGTGGTAGTCTCAAAGTGCCCATAACTCAACCATTCTGACCTCCACCAAGCGATTCACAGCATGAAAATCAGCGCACGCTAACTGTGCTGACCACACTCTAAGAGTTACCATGGCACACGTGTGTTCACTGTATACCAAAAGCCACACTAACTGCATAGCACCCTTTGGTCAAATAAAACAAACATGAACTGAAACTATTTTGTTTGTGGTAGGGAAGGATGCATGCCAACCACCGATCACAAAGCATGACCACCTGCAGGATTTCTCCTTATTAAGGAGTTGACTGGACAAACATGCTGGAGAGGGACATTTTGGTTCGGGACATCTAAATTGGTTATACATAATAAAGAAATCTTATCTGTGTGTGTAAAAACAAGAGACCAGATGGATACTGCAAGATACAATAGACCTAAGTCAGTTATTCACCTTGGGAAATGGCAAGAAAGGGAGAAGAGCATAGCAAAAGCTTTTCTAAGGATCACATATTTTAAAACAGGCTTAAACAGTGATCACAGCAATAACTTTATTCAAAAGCATAGCCAGTGGCACTGTGCACATTCTAGTTATGAGTGCCAGTTCTTCCTGCATCTTTAAATGAGCAACATTGCGACATTGTGTGACCTTGAATCGTTTACGTAGCCTATCTGCACTTGCAGTCGGTTTTTGTATTTTGCTTTCTGTGCGTTTCTCCATCCGACTGCGTCTCTCCATGTCTCTCTTACACTAGTATGCTCGTGCCTTATTAAAATGAGTGCACGTTCTGTTTCTCTGAATTGTTTCAGGGTATGCTTAATTAATCTAAAACGCTTCCCTTCATATTAACTAAGCCTTCTGCTTAGGGTGCATAGCCCAAAGCAGGAGTATTAAAATCACTCAATCACTTTCCTGTGCTATATTTATTATTATCATTATAACTGCACTGTTATATCGTCAACCAGAGTCAGAGAGCAGAGGCAAAAGACATAAATAACACAGGTTTAGTCAGGAGCTCAGGGGCAACATATATTGCTTATAGAGACAGAATGACACGGAATATAAAAAACTGCTGCACGAGAGCCAACCAAGGGGCCCACTTGCTGAAGTGTATTAAAAATGTGGTTGAGTGTGCATTTTTAATTTGCATTAGTGAGCCCCCTTTAGTACAATATTTACTAAGAGCATAAAGCCCTCAGTAAATAATGCAGCCAGTAATGCATGTACATGCAATATCTTTATGAAATGTTTTGTTTTGTTTTAAGACATGTTGCCCTGGATGTCCCAGATATCTTCTGACTGTCTTCTTAAAAATGTCATTTCACATGCCTAAACCCTGTTTAAAAGATTTTTGGGAGGCTTTTTGACATTCTTTGCTTAGCAGGCATGGACTGCCTCTGAAACACCTCACACTATATCTTATTTGCAAAAAGGGATGTCAGAGGCATTTTGACTTACTGACAACAAGCGGAACTGATCTTCCTTTAGCAGCTACGAATCCCAAATGATACTGGGTGAACGGTATGGCTGCAAGCAGCCTTCTACTACGAAGATAATGGCACCACAAATTAGTCATAAACAGAAATGTTCTCATGAATTCAAAAGAATTTTGAGCAGTACTTGATTAGATATATGTTGATACTAAGATGGCATATTAAAACATTACTGTTACACATAAGGAGGGAGACAGAGATTATGTGTATCGATAAGGTTGATATGGAGAGCAATTTTTACACCTCAGTCCAGGGTGCGAGGGAAACCAATATTTAGCTACAATGAAACCTTCACCAAACCTAAATACTGTATTTTTTTTTCTTTTCACATTTTTAGTACAACAGTAGTTAGGAAGACGACACACATACTTTTTTTTTGCATTTTTCAAGTTACTATTCACCAGCGTTGAGAAGTTCGCCATTTTCACAATTCTTACAATTTAGCGATATGTGGTTACCCTGGCATTTAGCAGGGGTAAAAGTCTTAAGGAAATATTGGGGGTTATTTTAAAAGAGCCATTCGTGATTTGAATGTCTGCAAATGGGTTTGCAGAGGTCCAAATCACAGAGACGTCCCCAGTGCTAGGACAGCCAAGGCATGGTGCAGGAAGGGCAAAGGCATTCCTAAGAACCTGGATGTTCCTGCCTGACCTCAGAAACTCCCTAGACATCCCAAATCACATCTAGAGCTAAATCTGCTTGAGGCATGAACAGGCATCTGAAAAGTGTTTGTTTTGTCAGGTAAACATCTGGAATGGGTAAACGTAGTTTGGTTGTTTACGCCATCAAAAAGTTGAAAGACTAGGGGGCATGCAATTAAGTTGTAATGTAACCCATTTAAAACCAATAAGAGAAAATATTTTTTCACTCAATGTGTAATCAAACTCTGGAATTCGTTACCGGAGGGTGTAGTAAAAGCTGTTAGTGTAGCTGGGTTTAAAAAAAGGTTTGGACAAGTTCCTAGAGGAAAGGTCCATAAATTATTAAACAGGTACACTAAAAAAAATTTTTTTTAAACTGCCTCTAATGTTTCGATTGATTTTTACGTTTTTTGGTGCGCTGAATCCAAATCTGGTAACCAATTTGCTCCATCACGTACAGATTTTTTGCTACATTGGGTTAGCAGTTTGAGGTGAACGTTTCAGATTGAGTGCGATCAAGATAAAAGTTTCTTGGATGAATTCTTTATACTAATTGTTTAGTAGTTATTCAAATAAGAATAAAGAAAATTGTAACAAGGCAGCACATAAGAATAGAGTAATGTCAACAAAACACACTGTGATGGTAGCAAAATTGTCTGCACTTAAAACAGCCACATACATGTGCACAAACATTGAGCATATAAGAGCGAGGTTAGACACAAAGCAAAGCAAAGAAATGTGCAAAAAATGTTGTACAGGTATGTATGTAAGAATAGAAAACGCAAACCGCACCATTGCAATACATGAAGACAAACACCCGATGGTGTGAAAATAAAATTCTAATAAATGAGATCCGACACTGTGGTAATAACTAGCAAATTTTTATTTCAAAGTTTAGTAAAAACACGATATTTGTCAACACAGTTTAGATTTTAAAGTCATTCTTGGGTCAATCAATCTCCTGGTGGGCCCGTTTCTTCTTCCCCCGAATGCTTCTCTTGGTGCGCTGCTTGGCGTATTTTTCATCTGGGGTTTCCCGCAGCAGCAACCAGCAGAAATCAGCCATCATAGTGGTGTTCCATCTTCCTTGGTACCTTCTCTCTGCGTCCTTGATGTCCTGGTGAAACCTTTCACCTTGTTCTTCACTGTACGCCCCCAAGTTTTCGGGAAAGTAGTTCACATGGGAGTGCAAGAAATGGACTTTCAGGCTCATGTTACAGCCTTGTTCTTTGAAGGCATTGAGCATCCTGGCAACAATATCCTTATAGTTCTCATCCCGCCTGTTCCCCAAGAATTTGAGAACAACATCCTTGAAGGAATCCCAGGCTTCTTTTTCCTTCTCAGACATCGTTTCAGCGAATGCTCCATCTGAAATGAGTTTCCTTATATCAGGGCCACCAAACACTCCTTCCTTTAGCTTTGCTTCAGAAAGTCGGGGGAACTTTGAGCAAAGGTACCGAAAGCACTCACCATCTTTTGGAAGGGACTTGATGAATTGCTTAATGAGACCCAACTTAATGTGGAGAGGTGGTAATAGAATTTTATCACGAGGTACCAAGCTCTCATGAAGAACATTTTTCTCACCGGGTCTCAAATACTCCCGAATTGGCCAGTCTTTTTTCCCCCAGTGTAGGTCGCGGGCCCGGCTATCCCACAAGCAAAGGAAGCAGGGATATTTGGTGAAACCGGATTGCTGCTCTAATAGCATGGATAGAATTTTAAAGTCTCCACAAATCATCCACTTATGCTCATCATAACGAATCTTCTGAAGAATCAGGGCCAAATTCTCGTATTTTTCTTGGAGAATAAAAGATGTGAGCAATAGGAACTGAAGCGAATGTGTTGCCATTATGAAGAACACCTTTTATGCTGTCTTTTGACGAATCAATGAACAGCCGCCATTCAGCAGGATCATACTTGAGTTTAAACTTTTCCATCACTCCGTATATATCGTTGCAAAATACCAAATCTTCCTCTTTGCTGAAATACTTCAAAAATTGTGTCTCGCGGTTGCGGTACCATAAAAAGTTGTTCCTGGTGACAATAGATTTTTCTGTTTAAGCCGAGAACCTAGCAGTTGGGCAGCATCTTTTGGGAGTCCTAAATCCCGGACTAAATCATTCAATTCAGCTTGAGAGAAAAGTTCAGGTTTCGGATCTGGTTCAGTTTCAAACTCGGAAGTACTGGACTCATCGGGAAAAGCCATCTGATGAATCTCATCATGATCAGAACCGTCCACACAAATATGATCCAAAGATTTTGGTGGTTCAGGCACAGGTACTTCGTTGCTATGAGGCATAGGCCTAATTGCTGAGGGAAGGTTGGGGTAACTTATTACGTTCTTATTTTTTAAGTTGTATCCCTTCACAATGCAAGAGCAAAAATAGCAGTCACTGCTGTGGTCTCTTTGTTCACGCCACATCATGGGTATTCCGAAACGAAATGCTTGTTTTTTACCTTTCATCCATAAGCGTAGATCTTCCTCACATGTCTTGCACACTTTGTGAGGAGCCCACGGTTTGTCTTGATCGCCTAACTTCAAACCGAAATAGGCGAAATATACTTTTTTAATAAATGCAGAAATGTTCCTCTGCCGCTTTTTCACGGTATATTCCCCACAAATAAAACAAAAACTGTCCGGAGAGTTGACGCAAAGGGACTGGGAATCTGTTTAAGTATTTTCTGGAAGACGAAGGTGCAGCAGGTGGTGGTAAGCTTGTTATCATGACCATTCAGCCCATGGCTTTCTGTGTTTGAGGAAGAGGAGTGTATGGGGGGGGGGGCGTGGAGGGGAGTGTATGGGAAACAGCACCGTAAGTAGCCCTGCACAAGTGGTGCAGCTGCACAGGGCGCAAAAGATTAGGGGTACATTTCAGGTTGCCGGACTTGGCTCCTCCCCCATGCTGCCTGCTGTTGACCTACCACTGCCACTTTTTGTGTTTTCTCATCATTGTCATCTGTGCCTGCAGCAGCGGAGCAGAACTGACCTCAAATTAAAGAAAAAAAAAACATGCACGCGAGTCTTTCCGACCAGACCAGACATTCAAATGAGGATCAGATCTGCGTGCAAGCGTGGAGTCGAAAGACCCACTTTTTTTTTTTTTTTTTTTTTTTTAAATTTGAAGTCTGGTCTGCTCCACTGCTGCTGGTGCCGCACAGCTGAGAAAACACAAAAAGTGACAGCGGCAGGGCAAGGGCAGGAAGCTGGCTGGACATGGAGGTGGGGAGCGTTAGATGTGCAAGTTGCACAGAGAGCAATTATGGCTTGGTATGACCCTAATGGGAAATACTTGTTTTTCTAGAACTAAGTTTGTGTTCTTTATTTATTTTGTGAGCCGCTTTAAGCCCTTGATTGGACATGAGCAGGGTATCAAGCATGTTTAAATAAGTAAAACAACCTGTGCCACCATTGTCACTAACGTTTGCATTTCCTGGCAGTTTTAGCTCTTTATTATGCTAAAGGAAGGAGCGGAGAGAGACCGCAGCCCCATGAGATGGTCTTAAGGTTGCCAGCTGGCTCCAGAGGTGCCTGACACGTTTGATCCAGTCCTAGGTTTACCCCACTATAAGCAGGGACATGTAGTTCTGATTTTTCCATTGCACGCCGTAAGAAAAGCAAGACCACATGTCCCTGCATGCAGTGGGGTAAACACAGGACTGGATCAAGCGTGTCGGGTGCATCTGGAGCCAGTTGGCAACTCTAGATGGTCTTCTATTAAAACACTTTATTGAAGACCCAATTTGGCCATGTTTGTGCAACCATACCTGCATCAGGGATCAACAAATAGTTCAGTTGATTGCAATATAAAGAAACAAAAGAAAAGTGTTTGTTTTGTGTCATCAGGAGGAAAAAGAGAAGAGTAAAAGTCTCTCGGTGGAAGGCAGGGTGGGGAACAGGATAAGACCCCTGATGCAGGCGAGTTTGCCGAAATTCAGCTGAATCAGGTCTCCTACACACTCTGAAATAAATACTTTACATTGGACTTCCTCGTGCCTTGTGTCAGCCTCCATTTTTGGCTTTTTTGGTTTATACTTGCTGTGCTGTTACATCTTGCAACTATGACCTCTTTTTAAACGAGAGTGAGCGTGGACTCATCTTTAAAAAAAAAAAAAAAAAAAAAAGTACTTGTACACTGGTTTTACATACAGATTGTTTTGAAATCTTTTAAACATATTTTGGGATGGATTTATGAACTGTTGGTATATGTTTGGAACCGAATCACCATAAAGCTAATTAGGGGGGAGGGGGATACCTGACCGCTTCATTTCCGCTGCCAGGGAGCCATTGATTTGTCCAAAACACTAGCCTAGTTAGACCATTGTTAAGTGCCAAGGCAGTCTGCAGATGATACCTCCCTAAACATTTAAGGGCTGATATTGACCCTTGCATATCTAAGTGGTGGTGGCAAAATTGCTGATATACTTAAACAAATAACTCATTTGTTTAAAATTACATGTGTATAGTCGGTGCTGTCAGTTATTTGTTTATCAATGCTGAATATATGTATATCTTCAAACTGATAACTTATCCATTTAAAGTTATATGGCTAGAATCATATATGTAACTCAGACTTGTTGTTCTAAGGGCATCCTAGTATATCATGATAATCCATTAGAGGATTCAGCAGCCTTTATCTGATAAAGTGTTAAGGTATGCATCTAGATTTATTGAAATGAAAGGAACTATAAACCAAGATGAAGACAAGGTCAATATTACCTTTCAGAGATGATAAATTTTCATGTATATTGGAAAGAGAAACAATACATATATTGGATAGACTGCAATTAAATTTTTTGAGTTTCAATTATTTTTGAATAGAAAAGAAAGCAGTATCACTAGTGTTTTTAATATCATGTTATAACCTACAAGGTCTGTCCAAAAAGAAACCAAACTTTCTAAAGAGGGCACTAGCGAGCCAACACAGCAGACTCATGATAATGGCGATGTGTAGTGGTGACCTTCAGTTTTAACCTCCCACTTGCTCAATCACACCACGTGAATTAGTTATGGACTACATAACTAATAGAGGTTCACCGCTTTTAGAATAATATGCACAGGGAGGGCAATTGTCAAAGCAATTTACGCCATTAAAAAATATTTATCTGCAGAAATTAACAGTCTGAAATTTTACCACCTTGTGTGTAAGTAAGAGTATGCACTTAGTGCAATAATTAGAACTTATACCTCCACATGTGTGGGAGATATCTGCAGGTGAGATTAGGACAGGGATGAAAACAACGCGGGTACTTTTGTGTTTTCAAAAGTTCACCTATTTTTGCAGAGATATGCGTCCATACGAAAAGTGGGTTCAAATGTATGTGGGTATGTTTTTCTTTGGCCATTTTCAAAATTAAAGTCTGCTCATGCTTTGAATTTGAAAATTTGTGCAAAGTCCACCGTTAAAAAGAACGGCAGCTATGTGGGTAGTTTGAAAATTGCTCCTCCCCTCCATCATCATCATCATTTACTAATTTCATGCTTTTGCATTTAGAAAGCTAGAAGCATGTTACGGAATGTTGAAAGAGGGCAATTTTCTATCAGTCTATGTGCCTTAATTGCTATTTATTTGTAAAGGTCTTTGGAAACTGTTCCACAAGGAAACCTTCACCAAACCTTAATTTTTCTATTTTCTTTTCACCTGTTTTCAGCAGCCTACAAATATTAACATAGGGAGGAAGAAGCCTCGGAATCATAATGGCACCAATGATTTGCTTGCGAGTGATCCTGATGTCAGTCATTAACAGAACAATTCTTGCATATGTATAACCAAAACAGTTCAAGTAGTGTGAAAGTATAGCAATTGTTATATACCTTCCAGGTATTTCTGCATAAATATAGTCAGTCCTCATCCAGTGTTGGCCAGTGTTTCACAGTGCTGCTTCAGGGATGTTCACAGACCTCCTCACTAAATGTACAAATCAAAACGTTACTCTAAATTATTCCATATAATGTGTGTGGACAGTTACACACATGAAATGTACATTAAGTTCCAACTATAAAGGACTTATGCACATGAATTGGCATCAATTCATATGCCGTGGTCAGTCACTGTTCTGCAAATGTGTGCATTAAGTGCCACCGCGCTTAATTTCCATAGGCGTGTGCATGGGGGGGGAGGGGCAGTACGCGGGCAGAGTATAGACAGGACCAAATCTACTTGCGTAAGTTATATAATACTCTGACATATGTGCATCACTGAGCCGATCTAAAGCAGGCATAAATGCCACGGCTAGACTCAAGCGGGTCCATGCACCCCTATTCTATAAAGTAATGCCCACACATACTTTACTTTGGAAAATAGGCCAAAATACTTGTGTGCAATGCACTTTGCCCATATGTGAGATTATAGAATTACCCTTCTTATGTTATTACACACATCAAAGCAACACTACTCACATTCTGAACACTCTCATTTTCCTTTCAAGAGACCATTCATAGAGAATGACGCCACTCCCCAGCTGAATTTAAACAAAATTTAGCTGATATATCCAGCATTGCTCACATCACATCTGTTCCAGTTTGTGATTGCCCCCCATAACATTTGGGATATTATCAATAAGACACCTTAAAGAGTCAAAACCATATTCATGTTCTAAAAACTGATGTACTACCGGTGCCTCTGTCCTCATATTATGTAAATTTCTCTAGTGTTCTGTAATCTTCAAGTTTAAATTTCCTTGACATCTCCAACATTCATCTTATTATAAGGGCAAAAATTTCTGTATGCTACAAAATCAGTATTGTAGTTTGAGAAGTATTTAATTTATACTCCTGGGTTCATACATTCACTTTTATGCTAAGTGCCTTCACATGTATTGCATTTACAACATTTAAAATGTCGCAAATCAACAGGGTTTTCACTTGACTTTATCTTCAGTAAATCAGATGGACATAATGAAGGGGATTTTAGAAAGTACGCTGCAATTAAATTGGGGATGTCCAAGGCAGAACGTGCAAAAAACCACCAGGGATGTCCATATCAAAGGTTGATTTCAGGGACATAGATGTTCCCGACCTGGACTGCACATGGGTGGCCATATAGACATCCCCAGTAGGGATGTCGAGGTAGGGAATGTCCATCTCAGGCAAGATAGCATAAGGGAATGTCCAGCAGCACAGCAAAGTGTAAACATAAGAAATGCCATACTGGGCCAAGGGCCATCAAGCCCAGTATCCTGTTTCCAACAGTGGCCAATCCAGGTCTCAAGTACCAGGCAGGTTCCCAAAAGGCACACAGATTCCACAGTGCTTGTCCCGGAGCAAGCAGTGGATTTCCTGGGTAATCATTATTCCATATCTTCTCTTTGGTGGCTACAGATACGTGGCTGTCTATGGCACTGGAGGCACAAAGGTATTCAGCAGGCCTGCTAGTGCCCCTTTCCTGTTTCTTATCCTCTTCCACCTCTGTGTTCTCCACCTTCCCTGCCCCTTTTTTGCTTCCCTCCTTCCCCATGTTTTGCCTGTTCCCCTCTCTTTCCTCTTTCTTCCACTACTTTCTCCTTTTTTAAAACCTGCATAATCTTTAAGATTGACAATCATCCCATTTACCCCGCTTATCCTACACGACCCTCCACATCTGCATAGCCACATTATCTTTGCCACTCTGTGCCTCATTCTGAGCTCCCAATCCCTCTACCACCCCATCCCCTCCCTTTGCACACCCCTCCCTTCCCCCCATCCTACTGCCAGCCCCAGGCCCACTTGTGCATTGTTGGTTTTGTTGTGTTCCTAGGAGCTCATTCTGGAACTAGCCAGTCCCATTTTGTGCAGCGGCACCACCACTTTGGCATTCCTACTCGGTATTTATATAGTTCATAATTTAGTTATTTGATATACCGCAAATCAAAATTACAATATGTATGTGGCTTATGCATTTGACTGGCCTGATTGGAGTTATGAGCAATGAGAACAGTCCACTTCCACAGAGTGCAGCTTGGCCAGCAAGGTATGCGGACGTTCCACTCAGTAGACTGCCGCTGCTATGAACTGGTTGCCAAGTCTATTACACCATCAGCACTGGTAAGCAGGGCAAAAGGGCAGTGGACAGAGGGAGCGGAAAGCCAGGTTTCAAATCTGGATGCCTGCCGAACTATGACTTTTAAATCTGCTTGAATACTTTAAAAACTGGTTTGCAAATGATTTACAATCTTGACTCCTGCCAATCTGCAAACTGTCTCCTCTCCCCTGACTTCTCCTTAACTACGCGCCCCCCCCCCCAGCTTCCTTAAACTCATGCCATTGGCCCGTTTGTCCTTCCCTTTCATCTCATGCCCTGCCCCACCCTTTTCCTCTCCCCTCCTCTGCTCACCCGAGCTGCTGGCCCATTATGCAACCTGATGCTCAATCAGTCTGGGCTGCCTTATCCTCTTTCCCTTTATAAATCTCTTCAGCAAAGAGAGACACACATTGGAGATATGACAACACTTACATTAATATTGCTCAAATGTCTAGGTTGCATAGAAAATTAAAGTGCTTCACTTCACTGTGCTATCAATATGGAGCTTTTCATAAATATTAAAATAATTTGTAAGTAGTAACAATCCTCCAGTAGTTCCAGATGACTTTAGGAATTAATTTTTCCTGCTCTACAAACACCTCATTGTTGCTTCTATCAATGCATTTTATTTCCTTATAGAGCAAAACTACAAGGAAGCTATAGAAATATTTAAATAAGTTTTATCAAAATGTGGCTACTTTGCAGATACACATGCATATTTTACAAATTTCTTATCATCCTTGGGTGACATGCCTAAATTAAACATATTACTTATTAGAATAATGACTCATTATTGTCGCTATCTGTATAATTTCTAGTGCCATCTTTACTCCTCCATAACCCAGACCCTTTTGATATGGTTTTAAACAACCCGATTCTATCCATATGGATAAGGGATTTGCGTTAACCACCTGGTGGTCGATACATAAACCCCCCGAATACCGGACTCTTTGGGGTATGTTTACTAAACCGCCTTAACGTAGCAGTGCCGAGGTTATCACGCGATACATAACGTTATTGCGCGATAACGTCGGCAGCAGTGTTAAGGCACACTAACGCTGTGAAAGCCGGGTCTGAAGGGTGGAGTAAGGCTCCCCAGGGGGCGGAGATGGGGTAAATGGGCAGAGAGAGGCACACTAACACCGTGAAATCAGAGTCTGAAAATTAGCGACAGTGAAAACCTCGCGCTAGAGGCACATTTGCAGGAGAGAGAAACCATTTCAGTCAGCAATGTACAGCAAAGGCAGGGAAACCAGAAAAGTGATAGTAGTGATACATGTGCAGGAACCAAAAAGGCAAACAAACATAGAAAATTACCAAAACCACATTTGAAATCCCAATAACCAAGCTGGCCGATAGTGATATTAATGATAAACATAAAGCAACACCACTGACAAAGCACAAAAAAGAAGATATCATGTTTGGAAGGGTCTATTCTCTGTCCCCCTACAAAGTGAATGATCCCACATTGAAATAGTGATCAGGGTTGTTGTTGTTTATATTGGGCAAGTTTGTTATGGCATGCACATGTGCAGCAACAGCAGAGTGGGCACGTAGGAAAGGGCAACTGTACTGATGCTGTAAATGGGATACAGAGGGCTGCAGGCGGCACATGCTGTGGTCCAGCTGGGGCACAGTGCAGGCTAGGCAGATGCCTAGGTGGCACATAGGAATGCCAAAGCTATAAACAGCAAGACAGCAACTGACGAGGGTCCAACATGGGCACGAGTGTGTGTCCCACAGTGTCACAGGGGATATTACCCAGCAGGTACCCCCAAAGGCATATAACATTGGCAGGCAGTGCCGGGGGGAAACACGCATATCCATTTAGGCACCCCTACCTGAGAACCCACACCATAGGCAGCTGCCTACCGGCACACTGGATGGCCTGGGACTGCGCACCACCAGCACCACCGGCATAAGGGCATGTCAGCATGGTGGCGGAGGGGTGCTGGTGGCGGCAGGGGCAGTGGCATCTGCCCACAGCAGACCACGACCAAGCCCCATTTAGGTGGGTGCCATGCACTGCAACAGACAAGGTCTGTCTGACAAACAGTCATGGTATCCCCAGGGAATGACCTGCCCCTGTGGCAACAGTTTGGTGCAGTACACACAGCCAGTGTGTTCAGGGGCAGAAGGTCACAAGTTCAAGCCCCAGCTGTGGCTCCTGCAAACCATGTCCCTATATTTTACCCCGTACTAAACCGTGGTAATAAAGACAGAACTATTATTGCAGATTAAATAAACAAGCCATAAACGCTTATATTTTACCCTACAGGGCACAGACACCAAAAACATGTGAAATCTCTAGAGCAGAGAGTTTCCCAACTGCAGTCCTGGAGGGCCAAACACCATGCTGTCCCTAATAAATATGCCTGTGCTGCAATTGTATGCAATGCCCCCATTGTATGCAAATGTATCTCATGCATATTCATTAGGGACAGCATGAAAACCTGAACCGTGTTTGGCCCACCAGGACCGGAGTTGGGAAACTCAGCCCTAGAGCAGCGGCCAACAGGGGCATAAACACCCACACCCACACTCACAGGCTCCAAAGCCTCATGGAAAGTCAGGCTGTTGGGCCCTGTGCGGAGTAGCATCTCCCAATACTGGCACCTGCATACCTTAGCAATGCCGTCCTAAACTTGGGAACACGTTCCATATATATCAAAAGGTTGCTGTGATTAATGTCAGATAACAAATCCTAAGTTAAACATGATTTGTTGATAGAGATTCATCATAGCAAACTTTCTGATATCTGTGGAGTGTGTTTCAGTTATCGATTCTGCAGTATTTACCACCCCAGGGAGTGACCCCAACAGTTTTGCGTACCATAGCAATGCCTGCACTGTGCCCAGGACTGGTGTGGCGGACAGGGCTGCCACAAACCTCTATATTTGCACAATGCTGGCATAGGTGTGGGAGTGTGTCTATGTCTATCCAGTGTGTTGTGGCAGCCTACACCTTAGTGAGCCCACACTGCTTGCACTGTTTCCAGTGTTAGCCTGCCAATGTGCATAATGAGGAGCAAGGTACTGTGGGTATGGCCCAGACAGGGTGGCATGGGCAGGATGCATCTGCACAGGGTATAGGGTAATGGCTGAGACATTGTAGTGCCTGACCACCACCTGCACGGACAGTGTGGCCACAGCATGTCATGCTGGGAGGTCACTCTCACCCTGACTGAGCAGTGACCATGGCATGGCTAGGTTCCCCCATAGTGCTATACACTATTTCTTTCAAGTGATTTTTTTTTTTTGAAAACTTTATTTATAGATCATCAACAAATAACAATAAACACAGTATCAGGCAAAGAACCCCCGGCAGGGAGTGCTCTTATCCCTGCCGCAGGGTGAATTACATATGTAATTGTCAAAGACAGCAAACAAACCGTGCCTTATGAAGAAACCAGTGTTTTATACTTTTATTTGCTTCCCCTATACCCCCCCACTAAACATAAAAGGGAGAAGAAAAAGAAAAAAAAAAAAGAAAAAAAAACACCCACCCCTCCCTCCCCACCTTCCCCAACCCCTCGCCATCTCCATCCACCGCACACCAGCCAGGCTCGCTCCCAGGAGGAAGAGTCGCCCGCTTCATCCCCACGGGCGCCCCCAGTACGCTCTAATATTCTAGAGACCTACGTTAACTATTTCATTTCGGCAGCGGGGCCCCAAATTCTGAATATATGGTTCCCAGATTAGCATAAAAGTGGCCCATCGTTTAACATGGCTCCGTGCTCTCCAACGTTCTGCCAGCATCAATTGGTGAAAACTATTGCACCACTCCAGGAAGGTCGGCGGGAGCCGCTCTCGCCATCTACGAAGAATTGGGCCTTTCCCCACCAAGCACGCTTTGCGCACGAGGAGTCGCGCCCCTCGCCCACTGGGACAAGACAGGTGCAGCTGATCCAAAAGTACCAAAGACCCCGTCCATGGGAAACGCTGTTGCAGCAACCCCGCTATACAATTACTAATACGTGCCCAATAGGGGCGGAGGCGCCCACATGTCCACCACATGTGGGCTAAGTCCGCCAGAGGTTCGGAACATCGAAGGCATGACCCGTCTTGAGTGACATGGCTCCGTAGGGCCCGTCGGGGGGAAAAATGTATACGGGTTAAGGCTTTATACTGAAGTTCCCTCCACCGTGCCCCTTCCACCAGTAAAGGAATTTGCGCCAAGGCCTTCTGAATGGACCCGACCGGGACCTCCCGCCCCATTTCCCTTGCCCAGGCCTGCTCAACTCGTCCGTAATCTGGCAGTACCCGAAAACAATCCAGTCGGGTCTTCAAACCCGATATCGAAGGAGGGGAGTCCCCCCCGAGACCAAAAAATTCAATAATCTGCGCTGAGCGGTCCGCTTCAAGGCCCTCTCTGGGCAACGAGGTCACATAATGAGAGAGTTGGAGATATGCGAAAAAGTGGTGGGGCTCCAATTCATATTCAGCACTCAATTCCGAAAACGATTTACAGGCACCAGACAATCCCACAACGTGGCCCACCAGCCAGACCCCCTTTGCCCTCCAAGACTGGAACCCGCGGGACTCAGAGCCGGGTGTAAAATTCACATTACCCCCTAAGGGAAGCCAACTCGAGTTCCTCCAGTTCCAATTCCAATAACCGTTCAGTTGTTGCCACGTGCGTCGCGCGGATGTCATCATCACACTGCGCTTAACACTAGTAGGCAGTTGGGAACTCTCCGCATGTAGAACACCCAACAGGGAAAGTGGGGCCACCGCCGCCGTCTCCAGATATCTCGGTGTATAGAAGTCCGTCTCGCCCAGCCAGTCACCTACATGGCGTGCCTGGCATGCCAAGGCGTACAGCCACAAGTCCGGCAGCCCAATACCCCCACCCCGCCAAGGCCCAATCATGCGCTTCATCGGGATACGAGCCCTAGCTCCCCTCCATAGAAATCTCTGAATCTCCCTTTCCACGCGCAGGAGGTCGCGGCGATACAGCCAAACCGGCAACGTCTGCAGCCAATACAGAATTCGGGGTAGAATCACCATTTTGACCGCTGCCACTCTCCCCAACAGGGACAGTGGTAAAGGAGTCCAGGCTCGCATCTGGTGGCGTATCCCAGTCAAAATTTTCTCAAAGTTAGTGTAATATAAATCTTGCGGCAGACATGTCAAAACGATGCCTAGATACACAAAAGTCTGACCCGCCCATTTTAGAGGAAATTCCCCTGGCCAGCTGTCTCGAAGTTGCCCCGACATATCTAGGGCCTCTGATTTATCTTCATTTATGCGGAGCCCCGCAAAGCTGCCATAGGCCTCAAATTCCCTCAGTAGCCGCTCCAGCGACTCCCTGGGGGCAAGCAAGTGGACCAGCATGTCATCCGCAAAGGCTGATAGTTTGAACTCATGGGCCCCAACCACCACCCCCCTTATGCCCCTGTCGGCTTCTATGCTACGAATTAAGGGGTCCAGAGCCAATACGAATAACAAAGGTGACAACGGGCACCCTTGTTTGGTCCCACGGGAGAGAGAAAACTCGTCGGATAAAACCCCATTGCATAACACCCGGGCAGTCGGCTGCACATAGAGGCTCTGCACCATCTCACAAAAAGGAGTCCCCAAGCCGTAGAGCGGTAACAGGTAATGAAGATATTGCCAGCTAACTCTGTCGAACGCTTTTTCGGCGTCAAAGCTCACCAAGAGGGAAGGTAGCTGGTGCTGCTGCACCCACTCTATAGACGTTAAGATTTTACGTAAGTTGCGCACCGCGAAGCGCCCCCGGACAAATCCAACCTGTGACTCATGAACTAAAGCACCCAGCAGGACCACCAACCGTTCCGCCAAAATCTTTGCCTGCAACTTCATATCGAAGTTCAACAGGGAGATCGGCCGATATGAGGAGGCCCTCAGCGGGTCCTTCCCTGGCTTGGGGATCAGGGTGATGTATGCCTGATTGCCCCCGCAGCGTGGACCGCCCCCCATTGCCCGTCGCTGAAACGTTTCCACTAGGAGGGGACTCACCCCCGCCGACAGTATCTTATAAAATTCAACCCCATATCCATCGGGACCTGGGGCTTTATAACAGTTCGCGGCCGAGATCACCTGCTGTACCTCCTGTAAGGTAATGGGTTGCCCCAAATCAACACGTTGCTCCTCGGTCAGCTTGGGCAAATCTAGTCGCCATAGGTAGTTTTCCATGCTAGTAGTGGCAGTCTCCTCCGCGGTATAGAGGTGTTGAAAGAAATCTCTGAAAAGGGCACTAATCACCGTCCGATTGTTTTGTAATTTTCCTTGATCATCTCGGAGAGCTGCCACTAATCGCGAGTCTCGCTGACCTTTCAGACATCTCCCCAACAGTTTACCGGGCTTATCCCCAAAACAATACAGCTTATACTTATAATACAGTAGGGATTTTTTTGCCCGTTGATGGAGCAATTCATTTAACATGACTTGGAGTTCCCATAGTTTCTTTCTATTGTGGGAGGTGGGGGTGCGCCCGTGGAGACGCCGCGCTTGTGCCACCTGTTGTTCGAGTCTAACAACCTGTGCAGCCAGTAGTCTGCGCTTCCGTGCTACATATCCAATGATGTCCCCCCGGAGGACTACCTTGGCCGTCTCCCACATCAATTCCGGGTCATCTCTGTGGCCCTGATGATTCGCTTCAAACTCTCGCCACCGAAGGTTTAGAAATTGGCGAAAAGGGGCATCCCTATAAAGTTCTACCGGGAACCGCCATAAGCGAGTCCCGCCCAGGCCTCCCCCCCCGTGCCAGTCAATCCATACCATGGCATGATCCGAGATCTCCAATGGACCAATCTGCGCGTCCTCAACAGATGCGAACTGAGTCGCCGAAACCAACAGGTAATCAATGCGGGCGCTAGTTCCATGCGCTCGAGATACATGGGTAAAGTCCCTTTCCGAGGGGTGCAAAAGTCGCCACGGGTCCACTAAGCCCAGCCGAGACTTAAACCTTTGCAACGTACGGGAAAGATTCTGTCGTTCTCTAGTTCCCATTTCTCTCGAGGTGTCAAGACCTACCTCAAAAACCCCGTTGAAATCGCCGCCCAAAAGCAAGGGCACCTCCGGCAATTGTTCTACCTGCGCCGCCAGGCGGTGGAAGAATTCAGGATCCGGTGTATTAGGACCATATAAGTTGCCCAAAATTATCAACCGATTCTCCAACATGCCATGCAGTAGCAAAAAGCGTCCCCGTGGATCCAGCACCTGTCTTGTTAGTGTGAACCGTATCTTCTTATGAACCAAAATGGCAAGTCCCCCTTTTTTTCCCACTGCTGGGACATCCCAAACCTGGCCCACCCAGTCTCGCTTAAGCTTGGCATGCTCCTCCGCGGTTTGATGGGTTTCCTGTAGTAACGCAATGTCACATCGCTGTCTTGCAAGCGCTTTAAGTATTTTATATCTCTTGATGGGGCTGCCCAAGCCACAAACGTTCCAAGATATAATTTTTACCACACTAGACGCTCTTCTTGGGCGTTTTGTCTGCTGAGTGTATTATTGCTAGGAAACCCCCCCAGCCTGGGGTTTCCTCGGACCCTCCCCCTGAGAACCGAATCCAGCCGGCCGTGCGTGGTGGAGATGGCGACCCTCCCTTCCCGACCCCTACCCCCCCGTTTTCCCACTATCCCATCTAGCCTCCCCCCTCTACCTCGCTCCGCACCCCCCCCACCCCCCCCACCCCTCACTCCCTTCCCCCCAGTGCCTAACCTAACCCTTAGGCTAAACACACTTCCTGTGGCATTGGGCCTACCCCCTAGAGAATCCCCTCCAGAGATCCACTTAAAACCCCCTACCCTCCTCCCCCCCCCCGTAGGGCCGATGAACCTCACCAAATGGCACCGCCTCCGCTGGTCAAGTAGGCCCAGCACCGATTCTGGTTATGTTAACCCACTATCGCTATCCGCCTCTGAGGGAGGGGGTCTGAGGGCACAAACCCCCTGGGGCCCGGTAAAACCTTCATCCATGGTCGCAGGCTCAAAGGTCAGCACATCACCTCCCCTGGAGCCTAAGCCACAAGCCCCCAATCCGTATAATCAATGTCCCTTATCACTTACCCCTTAATGGAAACCTCGAAAAACCATTAGTGAAGTCCCCCCTACCGACAGGCATGCAGCAATCATGTTGTCAGTATCTGGAGGTGCCCATCGCCTCCCCATGTCACCCCTTCCCCAATTCTCACAAAGCATAACACCCCCGGTGAAGGGAGTCACAGCCCCGGGGGAGAAAGTAACATCACCCCCCGCAAATTTAAAGGAGCAGCCACGGGATCCCTCCACGTACTCAGCTCGAGCCTTCGAAGGCCAGGAGCCCCCCGAACCCCGTCGAAAGTGGACGGGCGGGAGGACCCGGTGCCCGAAGGCCCGCGAGCCTTCTCCCACCAGCAGACACCAAGCTGTGATTATCAGCCACTCCCTCGGCAATTTCCCTATTAGAGAACCACTTGGCTTAGGGCTCATCAAAGAAAAGCAACAGACCCTCCCTTGTATAGCATTTTGCAATGTGGCTTAGGGCCTTAAATATTTAGCCTCCACCACAATGATCTTGCTCAGAGAAATCAAGAAGAATGGAAAACAAAAAAGAAAGAGGAGAAGAGAGAAAGAAAGCTAACCAGTACAAGGTAAAAATAAAAGCATTGTCCAGCCACTGTTGCGCGACGCTCCTCTCACCACGATCTCACCCAGCGGTAGTCAACCTCTCACTCCGGGTCTCTCCGCTGTGCGCGGCAGCTTAAATTTAACTGTTCCTAGGCTTTCCTGATGTTTTCACGAGGAGGGGGGGGCCCCTTCGGTAGTTCCTGCCAGGCCTGCTAAAAAGGTTTGGGCCTCCGCAGGAGTTTGTAGGTACTGTATCCGCCCCTGGTGCTCGACTCGCAGCTTCGCGGGATACAACAGGGAGAGGCGCACTCCCCTGGTGATTAGTTGGGAGCACACCGCTGAGAATGCCCGACGTCTCTGGCTTACCAACAGCGAGTAGTCCTGGAACACCAATATCTTCTCCGGGTCCGATATGGAGCGCTGATGAGCCCTGGCAGCCTTCAGGACCTCCTCTTTCTGGTGGAAGTCAAGGAAGCGGGCGATTACCGCGCGGGGCCTGCGCTCCCGGTCGCGCCTCGGTCCCAGTCTGTGTGCTCGTTCTATTTTGATGGGGCCGGCCACACTGCCTGCTGAGATCTTCTCAATCCAGGCCACCAAATAGCTACGAAGAGCTCCATCCGCCACATTTTCATCAATGCCAATGAAGCGAAGGTTTTTTTCGGCGACCTCTGTTCTCCATATCGTCGAGCTTGTCGCCTTGATGTTTCACGAGGTCTTCCAGGGCCTTCACGCGGCCTACCAAGGAGCTCTGGGTATCCTCGACGCCTGAAATGCGATTTTCTGCCTGCTCCACTCTGGCGGTGAGGTCAGTAAAATTTTGCTGAATAGCTTGCAATTGATCCGCCAGTCCGCGGAAACGTTCATCTAGGGCCCGCACAACGGCAGCACTGACCTCCGCTATCAGCGTTTGGTTAGCATCAGCTCCCGGGCTCCTTGGTGCTCCCTCCGCCATTTTGGTATCCGGGACCCGGGTCTTCTCCCGCCTAGGTGGTTTCGCAGACATCTAGATGCTCTTGGGTGTCTAATCTCTCTCGTTGTTCTCAATTTCACCCCTGCACTGGAGCTCTTTATAATTAGGAGGGCGATTGCCACTATTGCAGGTATTATATGCAGAATTAGGGGGTAGATTGCCCAGAGCTGACCACCGCACGTCTACTCAGCTCATTGCCACCACCGGAAGTTTTCTTCAAGTGATATTTATAGGTTCTCTTTTCTGAGGCCCAATCACTGACAAACCTGCCTGGTGTGTGTGCTCACATCCTATTTTTGGGTTCACACAGTTCCTCCAGGAACATGCACTATGTACTAGCTATCACACTGTCTGCAGTTAGCATGTGTATGGCTGGAACGCCTAGCAGAGTACAGCGGGTGGAGACTGACTGTGCCCTCTGCTGTTGAATGTCAGATAGTGGTGGGGCGCAGCTGAGCTGCTCCAGCATTCTGCCTGTCTGCCATTGCCTTATGTGATGCGTACAGATCTGCAGAGACTGCCCTGTAGGGTGCCTGTTCCCCAGCAGGACTGGGGCTGATGGACCCCTCTACTGCCACCATTGCAGAGATGTAGAATGTGGATCTGTTGGTGGGAGATCCTCCCCCCCCCCACCCTCCCTCCCTGAGCCACAGAGGGTGGGTTGGGTGGTGTTACATAATCTGCTTTTGGGTCCAAACACCCCCCTTCACCTATAACATGTGACCATAGCACCAACACAGGATATGCACTATTCTGGGTGCATCATAGTCCACAAGAGCTAGACGTGACTGGGAAATACTGATGGACACAGGTATATCCTAGCTGTGTCTGCAAGGACTACCTATCACACACTGGCACTGATGGAGACCTGCAGCATAGCCTATCTTAGCCAAGCCAGGTGCTGCAGACCTGGTGCTGGGTGCCCCACCTCACCCTCAGGGTGAGCACAGTACCCGCACAATTTCACGGTCTGTAGCTACTCTGTGCCAGTAACACACACGGTCAGTTCCCCCTACCAGGCCTAGGTGCTGTGGGGGTGCATACCCTATTATGTGATCAGCTGTAGACTGCTAATCTGCATGTGCAGTGCATCATGGGTATGGTGGGTTTACCCTATCCTGGTAACCACAGCAGACAGTTTGTGTGGTGACCTGCAGTCTTTCTGTAGCCAGCCAGCAGTGTAGTAGTAGCTATAGAGATGTAGCCTACTGGTTACTTCACTGACTATGGAGGCAGAGGTCATGGGTTTGATCCCTCAGTGGTGTAATCTAAAAAGGCTGTCTGAGGCATTTTCTTTTAATTTAAATCAGTGTTGCCAGCAGAAACACCCTCACAGTGCTGTAGCCTAAGGTGCCTCATAAGGCAGACAGGGCACTTTAAATGTGACCTATGCGGCGCCTTAGAGGGCGCCTTTTGAGGCACCTTAGGTTACGGCACTGTGAGGGTGTTTTTGCTGGCAGCACTGATTTAAATTAAAAGAAAATGCCTCTGACAGCCTTTTTAGATTACACCACTGCAGAATTGAACCCATGACCTCTGCCTCCACAATCATTGCAGTAACCAGTGGGCTACATTGTTATAGCTTCTAACACACTGCGCTGGCATGTACTTAGGGTTAACGCGCGTTAACGTGCCACGGCGCCTACTATCGCGCGATACAGATTCTTGCTACCGTAGGACTGGAACGCCCACTCCTTATATGGCATTCTTCACATTACCGCTGCAACTAGCGCCGGTAACATTAGGACGGTTTAGTAAACATACCCCTTTGTTTCTAGTTAGACCCATGCAAATATGATTTATCCAGGATCTTTCATTCTGCGCTTATTGGGACAAACCACAATAAATCTAGTCTTTCAATTTGAAAAACTCATGGTATGCTAAATTTAAATAAAAACAGAAGCTGCGCTTGATGCATGAACCAAAAACATCATCATGTTGGCAGTTCAATAATTCCATGCATGCTAAAATTTAACACATGTTAAAATATACCAGTAATAGTTTCATTCATCATGCAAATTAATGAATAAAATGTATCAAATTGCTATGGTAGACTACACATCCTCAAATCTATCAAGGAAATGGCATTGAAGTCCACACAATTGCAATCATTATGAACAGAAGTCAATGTTATACAAGGTATAAAGTATTTTATAAACATCTTAAAAAGAGTTTCTAACCTACAGAATCCATTGTGTCATTTGATACTCAAAGCAGTCATATAACATTTCAATAATTTCTAATGTTTTTTGCAGTGGTTTAGTTTTGCATTTAATGTACCAATTGAAATCTCCAGATATTATTTGATATTGAAGGAGATTTTTTGCTGTAATGGTTTTAGCTTATAGGAAATTGGTTCTAAGCTGAACATTAAGCTATATTTCGATGCCACATGCACATCTTCAGATGTCCAAATCAAAACTGAACCTTTTAAAATGACTCTCTTTATCTATAAATTTAACTAAAATAATTAAAACTATAAAAATGTGGGAAAATACACATAAATTACTAAAACATACTATAAACTTGCTGATAATAGTATTGCTCTCGGTAGAAGGGCTATGAGGAACCTAGACAAGATCCTTAAGAGCAGAGATGTCTCTCTCCATACAAAGGTTCAACTCATCAATAACGTCATATGGATGCGAAAGTTGGACAGTGAAAAAGATAGACAGGAAGAAAATTGATGCCTTTGAATTATGGTGCTGGAGACAAATATTGTGTATACTGTGGACTGCCCGAAGAACAAACCTAAGCTTTCCTTAGATGCTCAGATGACAAGACTTCAACTTTCATACTTTGGTCATATCATGCAAAGAGAGAGATCCTTGGAGAAAGACATAATGCTTGGCAAGGTAGAAGGTCACCGTTAATGAGGAAAGCCGGCAATGAAATGGATCAATACAACAGCAGCAGCTATGGACACCACTTTATCAACAACGAACCGCTTCGATGAAGACCGAACAAAGTTTAGGTCAACTATCCAGAGGGTTGTCAGGAGTAGACACTGACTCGATGGCATTTAACAACAACAACATATAACAAAGAATCAAAAAGCGATCCAATTAAATTTTATTAAGTATAATTCCTCAATAATTTTAATATGTCTTAGCTAATTTTTATTTATTGACTTGGTAGAAGCAATAATAGATAAACATATTTCATTTAAGCCACTAGATAAATTGGATCACTTTGATTATTTGTTATTTATTTTAGACAGTTTTGTATACCGCCTTATCCTTCAATCAAAGCGGTCACAACACAGGTGGGGGATACATTTAACATGCGAGGATATGAGACACACACACTAATACTTACAGGGAACATGGGCAATGGAGGGTTAAGTGGCTTGCCCAAGACCACAAGGAGCACCTGTGGGACTAGAAACCCCAGTCCTTCCGGCCCAAGGTTGCTGTCCTCTAGTGGGATTTGAACCCCCGACCTTCCGGCCTGAAGTACCTTGCCCAAACCACTAGGCTACTCCTCCCTACTGACCCCAAGCCTTTTGTTATGCCAAATTACTTATTTATTTATTTCAGCCATGACTTAAAACCTCCGGTAGCGTCTCAATATTGACAGCCATTGAATTTCCCGTAGAGTGTTATTTAATTGGAACAGTAATTTTTTGTTAACATTTTTATGGTGTATATACCTATTATACACACCTTGGGTCAAATTGACCCCAGCTTAGCGAAACCAATGTTGGCAGAATTCCTGTTTCAGGTTCATGTTGTAGGTATTATTGTTAATTTGGCATTGCTAGGTTTTCATCTGTAGGCTACTGTGATCTTCATGTGAAATTAAGGTGACAATTTTTAGCATTTGAGTTCATACCAGGCATGTGTTCGTATATTTTATTTATTTAACATTTCTTATATACCGCCTTTCATGATATCAAGGTGGTTTACATTGAACAAACTGAAATTACATTGAACAGGGCATTATAACTTGGAGATAACTATTTTACAGGGAACATGGGCTATGGAGGGTTAAGTGGCTTGCCCAAGACCACAGGAAGCACCTGTGGGACTAGAAACCCCAGTCCTTCCGGCCCAAGGTTGCTGTCCTCTAGTGGGATTTGAACCCCCGACCTTCCGGCCTGAAGTACCTTGCCCCAACCACTAGGCCACTCCTCCACTATTCATTGCTGTTATAGAAGTAATGGCGCTTTGCCGCCAACGTTGTTTCTTTTTTCTGAGATATATTTGATTGGTAATAACAGTTATTTATTATGATTTCAGTTATTTTATTGTTCCAAGAATTCTGAGTGAAATGAGTAGTAGTCGTCCTCGTCGTCTAACAAGCCAGGCTGTACTTCAGGCAGTATTAGCTGAACTTGAAAATGAATCATCAGAAGATGAAACAGGAATAGAAGGTGAAGACTCTGATGGTGAGCCAGACAATGTTGAACAAACTAGTGACTATGACGATCAAATTGAGGGACAGGAAGCACAGTACCTGGCAGGTGATAATGCGGAAAATGAAGACAGTGCATCATCTGATGATGATGATGATCCACAACCAAGAAAGAAAAGAAAAATTAACTCAGGATTTTATAAACAGAAGAAATCAGGTAAAATCTACAAGGCAAAGAGTGGATGCATATGGTCAGAAGACGAGCCTAATGCTGCATTGCGTACAACAGCAGCTAATCTGCTTCGTCAGATGCCTGGCGTTACAAGGGCAGGCAAAGTTCAGTCAATAGGCGAGGCATTCTCTTTGTTTGTTACTGATGAAATGTTGGACATCATTCTTAGAGAGACTAATCGTTATGCCAAGAACGACTACCACACACAAGCCAAACAAATTGATGGAAACGTAAAAGAGTGGACAGATATTGACATTGTTGAACTAAAGGCAACCATTTGAAAATTGCTGTATGCCGGTAAAGACAGATCGTCAAAAGAAGCAATTACATCATTGTTTGCACCTGACTCAAAACCTTTTTATCGCTCCGTAATGAACATAAATCGTTTCCAGGATATCGTACGGTTTGTGA
The DNA here is from genome assembly GCA_033557465.1 of Ichthyophis bannanicus. Lineage (NCBI taxonomy): Eukaryota > Metazoa > Chordata > Amphibia > Gymnophiona > Ichthyophiidae > Ichthyophis > Ichthyophis bannanicus. The sequence goes on from CM066038.1 coordinate 417,156,797, forward strand.
GAATGGATAACTTGTGCACTCGTCCAGAACGCAAAGCCACCAACAGGCTGGCACCCATCCGTGATATATGGGACATGCTAAATGCACGCTTATCAATGATGTACTTACCTGGAATGGATATTACAGTTGATGAGAAACTGGTCAGCTTCAGAGGCAAGTGCAGCTTTCGACAATACATTTCCACAAAGCCAGGAAAGTATGGAATAAAGATATTCTGGAACTGCGGTGCAGAGACCAGCTATCCACTGAAAGGAGAAGTTTATCTGGGGAAGCAACCAGGAGCAGCAGTCGAACTGAAGAAAGGAGTTGAAGTAGTGAAAAGATTGACTAGACATTGGTGGAAAACTGGCCGCAATGTTACATGTGATAATTTCTTTACTGATATAGGACTGGCTGAAGATCTTCTGATTCAACACACTACAGTTGTTGGCACCATGAGAAAAAACAAAAGGGACATACCAGGTGAACTGCTGATTTCGCGGAACAAGGAACTTTTTTCATCACAGTTTGTTTTTTGCAAAGAGATCACACTAATGAGTTATGTTCCAAAGAAAAACAAAACGGTTATTGTTTTGAGCAGCATGCATCATGACAAGACGATAGATGACAAGAATGAAAAGAAGCCTGCATTGATTCTGCACTATAATGCTACTAAGTCTGGAGTAGACAATCTGGATAAGATTGTGCGTACATATACATGCAATCGTGGCACTAGAACAGCGATGGCGAACCTATGGCACGCGTGCCAGCTGTGGCACGCGAAGGCCTTGCAGCTGGCACGCGTGAAGGTCCGCAAAAAAAGAAAAAGCGGGCTCTGGCTGCTGCCGCGGACGCGGCAGCATGCAGTGTCCCGCGGGGCCCCCTCCGCCCGCTAAGCCCCTCTGCAAGGGCTTTCAGATTCGCGAGGGAGACAGCGTCTCCCTCGCGTCTCTGTTAAGCCCGTAGGGGTTAATGGGAAATTTCCCATCGCTCTCCCTCGCGAATCTGAAAGCCCTTGCAGAGGGGCTTAGCGGGCGGAGGGGGCCCCGCGGGACACTGCATGCTGCCGCGTCCGCGGCAGCAGCCAGAGCCCTCTTTTTCTTTTTTTAAATTTGCCGGGGGGGGGGGTGTTAGGACTGCTAATGGGCGGGGGGGGGGGGGTTTGGGCGGCGAATGGGCTGGGGGGGTGAGGACTGCGAATGGGCTGGGAGGGGGGGGGGGGTTAGGACGGCTAATGGGCGAGGTGGGGGGGGGGTTAGGACTGCTAATGGGCTAGGAGGGGGGGGTTAGGACTGCTAATGGGCTAGGGGGGGTTAGGACTGCTAATGGGCTGGGGGGGGGGGTTTGGACTGCTAATGGGCTGGAGGGGGGGGTTAGGACTGCTAATGGGCTAGGAGGGGGGGGGGGTTAGGACTGCTAATGGGCTAGGGGGGGGTTAGGACTGCTAATGGGCTGGGGGGTGTTTGGACAGCAAATCGGCTAGGAGGGGGGGTCTAAGGACTGCAAATGGGCTAGGAGGGCGGGGGTGGGTAAGGACTGCGAAGCGGCTGTGGGCTCATGGGGGCTGTCTGGACATGGGGTGAGGGGGGGTTAGGACTGCTAATGGGCGAGGGGGGGGGTAGGACAGCTAAAGGGCTAGGGGGGGTTTGGACTGCTAATGGGCTGGGGGGGTTAGGACTGCTAATGGGCTAGGAGGGGGGGTTAGGACTGCTAATGGGCTAGGGGGGGTTAGGACTGCTAATGGGCTGTGGGCTGATGGGGGCTGTCTGGAAATGGGGTGATGGGGGGTTAGGACTGCTAATGGGCTAGAGAGGGGGGGTTAGGACTGCTAATGGGCTGGGGGGGTTAGGACTGCTAATGGGCTAGGGGGGGGTTAGGACTGCTAATGGGCTGGGGGGGGGGTTAGGACTGCTAATGGGCTAGGAGGGGGGGTTAGGACTGATAATGGGCTGGGGGGGGTTAGGAATGCTAATGGGCTAGGAGGGGGGGGTTAGGACTGCTAATGGGCTGGGGGGGTTAGGACTGCTAATGGGCTAGGAGGGGGGGGTTAGGACTGCTAATGGGCTAGGGGGGGTTAGGACTGCTAAAGGGCTGTGGGCTGATGGGGGATGTCTGGAAAAGGGGTGATGGGGGTTAGGACTGGTAATGGGCTATGGGGGGGGGGGTGACGACTGCTAGTGTGCTAGAGAGGGGGGGTTAGGACTGCTAATGGGCTAGGGGGGGGGTTAGGACTGCTAATGGGCTGATGGGGAGGGGTTAGGACTTGAGGTGGGCTGTTGGGTGGGGTTAACACTGGAGGTGGTCTGATGGGGTTAGGACTGGTAATGGGCTATGGGGGGGTTTAGGACTGATAATGGGCTATGGGGGGGCTGGGACAAGAAATGGGCTGATGGGGAGGGGTTAGGACTTGAGGTGGGCTGATGGGGTTAGGACTGGTAATGGACTGTGGGCTGATGGGGGGGTTAGGACTGGCAATGGGCTATGGGGGGCTGACTGGAAGTGGGGGGTTAGGACTGGTAATGGGTTATAGGGGGGGCTTAAACTGAAAATGGGGTGATGGGGGGTTAGGACTGGAAGTGGGTTGATGAGGGGGGGATAGGACTGGTATTGGGTTGGGGGGCTGCTAGGACTGGAAATGGGCTGATGCAGGGACTAGAAGGGAATGGATGCTGGGTGAGGCTGGAACTAGAAGGGAGCTGGTGTTGGGGGAGGATTAGAATGGGATGGGGCTGGGAGAGTAAAATGGAGAGGGGAAAAATATTTTGTGTGGGAGGGATAAAAAATCTACAATTGGCCGGGTATTGGGAGAGTAAGTGGGGATTGAGGATGGAGGGGTAAATTTTGAGTAGATGAAATAGGAATGAGGAAAGAGCCAAAGGAGAAAGATTAGTATGTTAAAGCAGATGTAGAGAGAGAATGGAAAAAAAAAACAAGAAGACAGAAGAAAGGACAAATGGACAGCAGATGGAGAGTTAGCAGAAGACACGAAGAAACCAGAAGAAAGTGGCTGGAACAATTGCAACTGAAAAAAAAATGCACAAAAGGTAGAAAAATATCTCTTTATTTTGAATTTATTAACTGGAATATGTCAGCTCTGGGAAATGTGCATCATTAATTTTTGCGCTTTGTTTAGTACAAGAGGAAATTAATATAGTTTTATTTCTACAGTGTTGTTGTATATTCCAAGTTTGGCTTTTGGGGTTCCCAGTTTAATTATTGTCTTCCTGTTTCTAAATTGTGATTCCTTGTTTGGTGATGGTCTGTTCTGCATGTGTAACTGAGCTGAGGTATTCTGTTTATATAATTCCTATTTGACATTGCCACTTGTTCTTTCCCCAGTAGGTCATGTATTGTTGTTCTCTGAGATGTATTGGTTTAATATTTGCAGTGTTGCCTTTTGATAGGTAGAGTATGGTGCTTTGTGAGTCCTGGTAGTGCTGTTAGGATACGGCGGGTTTGCTATGGGTTCTAAATGGGCAGCGTTTGTAGTAGTTCCTAATGTGCCTGGCGGTTGGTACTGGATTATAGTAATGTAGAAACCTTTTAGTCTTTCTTTATCCATATACTCATTAAGAGGCATGTTTACTAAAAGTTAGTGTATGGTAACATTATGCAAATATTTATGCAAATGAAGCACCTTATGCAAATGGGGCTTTAATTGACGTGCTGGCACTTTGAGGAAATTCTTTGGTTTTGTGCGGCAGTTTGGGCACTCGGGCTCAAAAAGGTTAGCCATCACTGCACTAGAAGATGGCCGTTATGCCTGCTGATGAACATGTTCGATGTCGCTGGTGTGGCAGCTTACATAATTTGGGTGCAGCAAAATCCAAAATGGCAAACAGAGGTGTCCCACAAACGGTGACTGTTCCTAACAGAACTGGCAAAGGAGTTAGTTCTGCCACAGCAGACATTGCGATTGCAGAACTCAAGAACAATTCAGAAAGGGGTGCAGATCTGCATGCAACTACTTGGATTCAGCTTACCTGGTCCTACAGGCTGTGAATCCAGAGAGGCATGATCGTGCTGCCAGCTTTGCACCAGATCATCAGATAAGAAAACATCAAAATACTGCAAGTGATGTGGTATAGCCATATGCCCAGAACATTGCCAGCTGTTACGCAATGAATGTGCTGACTAAAAGACGCCTAGATAGATGATTATACTAGGGGTGTCGAGACTTAATTACAATTAAGTGATAAACTGACGTTAATATAGTTAGACTACTTCTATATCATAAACACTGAACATTTGTAAACAGCAAAGACTGAGAACTGTTTTTAATAAATACATTAAAATTACAATTGTTCACGGTTTCTGGTCATTTACTGATGGGGTCAATTTGACCCCAGGTGTGTAAAGTCGTCGGTAATTTAATGTGTGTGATGAAAGGTTAATAAAACCTGGATCACAATTATCCAGCATCAAGCACGGAATATCTGGGTTTGCTAGTCAGCATATCACTCTCTGGTTAGTGTCGCTATTCAAACGTTAACCAGACAGCGACGATCAGTTAAAGTTATGACAGCTGAATGGCTGTCCTACCTTTAAATTATTAAGCTATTCAGTTAGCTGAATATTGCTGCTTACTAGATAGTAACCAGCACAACCCCTAGTCTGTCCACAGATCACCCCGGTTTTAACTGGGCATTTTTTAATCCGTCTGTGGCAATATTCAGCATCACTATCTGGATAATGCACGGAATATCAGGATTAGCAGGTTTTTTTGAGTTAGCAGGCCTGCCAACCAGCAGAAAACCTTCAGATATTCCCCCCTTTTATTATTGCCCCTTAAATCAATAAATGTGAAATGCTTCTGTTTGCAGTAAAGAGATAATTTTGGCAGGCTAGGATCCTCCACCTGTGTTGGAATTCAGCCATGGCTCTTCGACCATGGTCACGATCTTGCAAGAATGTAGGAAATGAGGGAATATCCACTTTAAATTTCAACCCAAGAAAGAATGATAGGAATGTTAATCTAGAGTCTTCCTGTAACTCCACAACGTCTATATTTTTTACTCACATTGTAGAGAATGGTGGGATTAGGTTTGGAGAGAAAATAATGTACACAGATTGGGATTTTTGAAACTGTGCAGGTTGTTTTGGTCAGAAAATATACCCCCAGAAGAAGCAGGTGCAAATCTGGGTGCTTTTTCCTGAAACCTATGCACTAGTATCAGGGCGCGGGCAGGGTCCCGGAGCCCGCCCGTAACCGGGTGCGCGGCCCGGCGCGGGACCCTGCTCGTCGGGACAAAGGATGCGCGTGCCTACGTCAAGACGCTGGGGCGCGTCGTGTGAATTGATTGGCTCCGCTCGGGGCTTCAAGAGCGGAGCCAATCTGAGGCGGGCATCTGGCATGTGCTCCGGAGCGCGTGGCCTGCACGGAGCACATGCGAACGGGCGGCCAACAGGCAGGAGGTGCACCGGCGGCATTGGTGATTTCTGCAAAGGTCTCTGTGCGGTGGAGGCCTCCGGGTGAGCAGCGTGACTGGGACGGGTCTTCGGAGCCGAGTTGGGGAGTATTTCTTCAGGCGTGTAGGTCTTGCCGGTGCATGATGCGAGCTGCAGTGAGGGGAGAGGGGTGGGGGTTGTTAGATCCCCGGTTGGGACGGCTATATAGAGACATAGCAAAATAAATAAAATTTTAACTTGAAGGACGGGGGGGCTAATTTTGGGAGAGAGCTCAGGTGGGAGAAAGCTTATCCCCTCTGTCAGCTGCTACGCTTGTTTGGCTGCGAGGAGGGTGGTGGGAATAGGGGGATGGGGCCAAAACGGGCTGCAGTGCACCCAGTGGCGCGAAGGGCAGCGTCGCAAAGGGGGGGCTAGAGAGCAGCGTGATAGGGGGTCCCCTACCAGGGGTAGAGTGAGACAAAGGGGCATTGGGGCCCGGCAAGCTCCGGGGGCAGCGCAGGGCTCTTCAAGGGGCTCCTCCTTGTCTCCAAGGGTGGGGATGGTTGCTGGGAGAGGGCGCTCGACTAGGTCCCGGGGGGCGCGGACTTTGGGGGGATTAGTTGGGGCGGTAGGAATGTCACCCGAGCCGGACCCTGCCAGGATGGGACGCTGGGACGAGGTGGCCGTAGGTAACATGGGGGAGAGGGGTCCTAATTTTGGGAATCTCGAAAGGGGAGGAGGATCGGGTGCTTTTGGGCCATGGGATTGGAGTAGCATATGGGCCGGCTCCTTGCGAGGCGGCAGCGGGGGTAGAGAATTTCACAGGGGGTCTGTGCCATCGCCGGGTGGTTTGGGGCATCAAGGGCAGAAGACTGCTTGGGAGCGGTGGCATGCGGGTGGGCAGGGTTCATCGGGGATGGATTGGGTGGGGGCATGGCAGACTTCTTGGCCCTTGGTTTTCTCCCCGCCGTGTACCCCCTTTTTCTCTCCACAGGTGCCTTTTCTTGCGGCTCTGCGGGGAGTGCTGCCTTCTGAGGATTCATCGCGAGCAAGGAGTGTGGAGTCCGGCGGCGGTGTGGTGGAAGCAGTCTCGGACGTGGCGGAACAGGAGCAGGACCCACATGCTCAGCAGCGGGTGGTGGACCCTCGTGACGAGCTGCCGGTTGTGTCTGGCGGGGCAGTGGCTGGAGGAGCGGCGGGTGAGTCACAGGGGCAGGGGCTTGGAGGGAGTGGGGGGGGAAGGTCCCGGGGCGAGCGACCGGGGAAGGCGCGTAGGAAGCGGAAGCATGCCTGTCGGCGGAGGCATAGCTCTGACTCCTCATCCTCTTCCTCTTCGGACAGTTCTGATTCCTCTCTGGACATGTCGTGGAGATCGGTAGCGGATGGTGACAAGGGGATTGCGGGGTCGGGGGTGTAGGTTCGGCTTCTTTGGCGGCGGTGGCCGAATTATGGGAAGGGGTACCTAAGAAGTTGCGGCGGAAGATATTAAAGCGCAAGTACATTGACATTTTTCGCCTACTTGAAGGGCTGAAGCGCTTCGGGGATAGCAAGAAAAAACCTAACGAAGCTGAGAAGGCTGGGCGGGTCCGTTCTGTATCGCGCAACGTCGTTAATTGGGTCCGTTCGTTCTTGAGATTGGCGAGTGTGTGGGGTCATCATTTTCCGGAGCAGTATGGCAGTTTGCTTTCGTTTGCCGACGCTATCTTGGGAGCTTCGCAAGCGCACGACGGCTGGTCGTGGCTTAAGTATGATGAGAAGTTTCGGGACAAAATGAAGAAAATAAGCTTTTAACTTGGGGGACGCAAGATATCAATCTGTGGTTGGCACAGATGTTGGTTAAGACTGGAGCGGGAGGTGCGGGGGGAGTCAAGTTGGGGCAGGTGGTCGCGGGGGACCGGGTCGTTCCTTTCGTGCAGCGCCCCCCGTGGGGCAGCCGCAGTTGGTTCTTGGTGCGGGAACCGACCTGGGTTGGAGATTTAATAGGGCCACTTTTCCCTTCCCGGACTGTAAGTTACGCCATGCATGCTCGGTTTGTGGTGGGCCCCATTCGGCGGCAAAAAAGTATTCAGAAAGGAACTGTGCCGCCCGCGCTTCCGGGAGCCAAGTGAGGCGGTGCTTAAGGACTTAGCTCCTTCCCCGATTCGGGTACAGGTGCTATGTCGCTGGCTGCTGCGGTATCCAAAGAAAAGGATTGTTTGACGTTGCAATTCCGTTTTAAGTGTGGCTTTGTTATTCCCCGGCAAGGCAAGGTGTCCCGGGATCAGTTAGGAATTCCGCGAGTATTCGTCGCTGGGCGGCGATAGCGCGTGAAAAGTTGGCAGGCGAATTGCGCTTGGGGTGAATAGCTGGGCCTTTCAGCAACCCGCCTTTTCCGAATTTTGTCATCTCCCCTTTGGGTGTTATTTCCACGATGGAGCCGGGCAAATTTCGACTTATACACAACTTGTCTTTGCCGCTCGGCACGTCCGTTAACGATGCTATCCCACGTGAGCTCGGTAGGGTGAGGTATGCCTCTTTCGATAAGGCGGTTGATTTGGTATCGAAGGCTGGTTGCGGGGCACTGATGGCGAAGGCGGATATAGAGTCGGCCTTTCGATTGCTGCCGGTCCATCCGTCGGCGTTTCGGTTGTTGGGTTTTCAGTTTGAGGGTGCCTTTTACTTTGACAAGTGTATGCCGATGGGTTGTGCGATATCATGCGCCTATTTCGAGATGATTAGTAGCTTCCTCCATTGGATGGTGGTGCAAAGGGTGGGTGCCTCCGCGGTTGTGCATTATCTCGACGATTTCCTCTTTGTCGGCAGAGTCGAGTCGGACACCTGCAGGGACTTGTTAAACGGTTTCATGGCCATGGCTGGGGAGTTGGGGGTTCCGCTCGCTGAGGGCAAGACGGTGGGTCCGGCCACTCAGCTGAGTTTCCTAGGTGTGGAACTGGCTTCGCAGTGCATGGTGGCGCGGTTGCCCCAGGACAAGGTTAGGAAGCTCAGGATCCTCGTAGCCAATATATCGGCCTCGACCAAAGTGACATTAAAGGAGTTGCAATCTCTGTTGGGGTCTCTTAACTTTGCATGTACAGTCATACCTATGGGGTGAGTGTTCAGTAGGCGCTTGGCGGCGGCGACGGCCGGGGTAAAAAGGCCGCATCATCGCATTCGGGTGTCTCGGGTTATGCGAGAGGATCTGCGGGTCTGGGATACAATTTTTTTTTAAGCGACTTTAATGGGACGTCTGTGCTGCATGAGGTGGGGATCTCCAGCGGCGACCGGCAGTTGTACACTGACGCGGCGGGAGGAGTTGGATTGGGGATCTATTTCGTGGGAGCTTGGTGTGCTGACAGTTGGCCGCGGGCTTGGGCGGACGCGGGTTTGCTGAGCAACCTTACTTTCCTGGAGCTGTTTCCCATATTGGTCGTGTTGGAGTTGTGGCTGGTCAGGCTGGCGAACCGTAGTGTTCATTGGTGGTGCGATACCGAGGCGGTTGTCACTGTCGTCAATCGTTATTCTCCTCGCTGTAGTCGGGTGGCATCGCTTATGCGTCAGGTAATATTGGCATGTATGCGTTTGAATATTGACTTAAATGCGCGGCATATTCCAGGGCATGTTAACCGAATAGCTGATGCTCTTTCCCGTTTACAGCTGGAGCGTTTCCGGAAGTTGGCGCCAGAGGCGGACGAGGTGGGGCTGGTGGTCCCCTTGAACTTGTGGAGCTCTGGCCTGCAGCAATGAGGCACCTCTTGAAGAGCTCCGTGGCAGTTCACACCTGGGAAGCTTATCAACGGGGTGCGCACGGGTGCAGCACTTGTTGCGTGAGAGGGGCTGGCATGGGGGGAGGGTGCCTGACGTGTTGCTCGGGTGTTACTCGGGCAATAAGTAGTGTGGGCGTAGGAGCACGGGGTCACGAGGTCGGCTGTGCGTGGTCATCTCGCGGGGTTTGGAATTTTTGCCCGGGCAGTTGGGTGGGAGTTCGGGGGTAGGGCTTCTGGAATTGTGCCCGGGCAGTTGGGTGGGAGTTCGGGGGTAGAGGCTTCTTAGCTCGGCGGTTGCTCACGGGGTGGGAAAGGTCTCAGCCTGCCACGCGGGATCACGGACGGCCGATAACACACGAGTTACTTGGGAGGGTGTGCCAGGAGTTGACACAAGAGGCAAGTTCCCCCTATGAGTACGTGCTTTTCCGGGCGGTATTCTGTTTGGCCTTTTGCGGGGCCTTCAGAGTCAGTGAGTTGGTTGAGGCTTCGGGTAAAATGGATAGTGGCACGAGTTTGCGTCGGCAACATGTATGGCTTGAGCACGAGCGTATGCGGGTTTTTTGTTGGCTAAGTCCAAAACGGACCAAAAGGGTAAGGGGTTATGGGGGTCCTTCGGGAGACAGGCGGGATACCATGCCCTCTTGCTGTCATGCGCGAGTACTTGACCATTCGCCCGGAGCATTTCGGGGGGCTGTTTATGCACGGGGATGCCTCCCCGGTGCCGCATTTTCAGGTCACAGGCAGTTTTTGCGCTTGGTTTCACGGCGGCTCGGCGAGGACCCTCGTCTTTTTTGTCGTATTCCTTCCGGATTGGAGCGGCTCACAGTGCGGCGGCGGCGGGCCTGTCGAGCGTGATGATCCGGTGTATTGGCAGGTGGCGCTCGAGGGCTCTCGAGGGCTATGTACGACTGTGAATGTTCGGGGGGGGTGGGGGGTTTTGCTAATGCTATGTTTTTCTCTTGCAGATGGGGGTGTGCCTGTGTGGGGCTGCTGGATGTTGGGGCACTCCTTCGTCTATTGGGCTGGCCAGCGGGCGGCGCAGCGACCTTGTGGGGAGAACCTGAGTCTGGATCCTGCGGTGTTGACGGTGTCATGGCTGGGCAAGCGGGGTCTGCGGTGGTCGCAGATGATGCCCTTGCTCCGCCACCATGGACGCATAAGGGGACAGCCGACGGTTTTGTTGGTGCACTTGGCGGGTAATGATCTAGCAGCTTGGACTTGTAAGCAGCTGATCAGGGCAGCCAAGAAAGACTTTTCGGTTTTGTTTAAAATGTTTCCAGGTGTTTTGTTAAGGTGGTCTGACATCATTCCGAGGCCAGCGTGCTGGGATCAGCGGCGCTGGTCTCGTGGCCTGACCAAGATCAATAGGCAGATAGGGCGGTGGGTCTGCGCTCAAGGGGGCGTGCAGGTTCAGTATCCCTGGGTTGAGGTGGCCTGCTCTGGACTGTACAGAAATGACGGGGTGCACTTATCTCCAGTGGGAATGGATTTGCTCCTGAATGATTGGCAGGAGGCACTGGAGAAGGTGGTTCAGGAAAGGCCACACTGGTCGCAGCTTGGGGTTTTGGGGGGGCGGCGCAGGTAGATTTCATCCCCTGCGCCGGTGGCGGGATCCCGGAGGTCCGAGGTCCGGAGCCTTTGGCGAATTGGGGAGGGGGCGGGGTGCCCTCGACCCGGACGACCCCTGGAAGACTTTTGCTAGTAGCATGGCGAAGTCGGATAGGGGTGGCAGAACTCGGCCGTTGGTGGGGACCACGGCTTGAGCGGAGGCGTGGCCGCCTTGCTAGTAGCATGGCTGGTGGTACATAAATCCGCGGGGGGAGTTGGGGGAAGATATTTGTTAATGTTAATGATGTGGATTGAAATAAAGCTGCGACCAGTTGTCACCAAAAAATTGATGTCTGTGTTGTTAATGATACTGGAAAGGGTGGGGGGTGGAATAAGGGCGGATGGGGGGAAAAGAGAAAGGGGACGCCGGGTCCGGCTACCCGGTTACCTGTGTACAGGGCAAAAGGTTTTGGTTCATTTGGCCTTTCTTTCCCCAGTTGTAGGATTTTATTTTTCATTTAATTTCACACATTTCATTTAATACAAATTGTTTTTTTTAATACATTACAATTTTTAACGTGCTAATCAAATTAACACGCATTCATTACTCATTATTTAGCGTGCCCTCATTTTTCCAGGCATATTAACAATTGAATACACATCCCAGTAGCTCTTTCCACTTTGAAAACTGGCACAAAGACAGTGGCTAAGAAGTACGCATGGACTTTGCAACCCAGGAGGCAGTTGAAATTTTCCCTTATATTTGTGCAGTGTGGCATTCCTCAAAAAGGATCTTAACGCATTCCATACTAGCCCAGAATGGGAAAATGCATAAAGGTGCCCATGTTCTCAAATTTCTAAAAATAAAAAAGGTTAAACCAAAAAGCCAATGCGAAGGCACATTAGATGTTGTTGTTGTTGTTGTTAAGTGCCGTTGAGTCGGAGTCGACTCATGGCAACCCTCTGGATAGCTATCCTAAATTGTGTTCGGTCTTCAGTTAGGCGGCTCATTGTTGACAGACTGGTACCCGTAGCTGCTGTTATTGTATTGATCCATCTTATTGCTGGCCTTCCTCTTTTGCGTTGACCTTCTATCTTGCCAAGCATAATGTCTTTCTCTAATGATCTCTCTCTTCGCATGATGTGTCTAAAGTATGAAAGTCGAAGTCTTGTCATATGAGCTTGAAGAAAGCTCAGGTTTGATCTCCTCTAGTACCGACTGGTTTGTTCTTCGGGCAGTCCATGGTATACACAGTATTCGCCGCCAGCACCATAATTCAAAGACATCAATTTTCTTCCTGTCTATCTTTTTCGCTGTCCAGCTTTCACATCCATATGATGTTATTGAAAATACCATGACTTGAATAAGTTGAATCTTTGTATGGAGAGAGACATCTCTGCTCTTGAGAATCTTATCTAGGTCTTTCATAGCCATTCTGCCAAGAGCAATACGTCGTCTGATTTCTTGACTGCTTGTTGCTTCTTTATTGATAGTTGATCCAAGTAGGTTAAAGTTGTTCACGATTTCAATTTCTTCTCCTTCAATGATGAACCTGTTGATTATGCCAGTTGTCATGATCTTTGTCTTCTTTACATTAAGGTGCAGACCCATTTTGAGACTATGTTCTTTGATTGTGAGAAGCAAATATTTCAGATCATCTTCACTTTCAACCAGTAATGTGGTATCATCAGCATAGCGAAGGTTTTTGATGAGTCTTCCACCAATCTTCACACCTCTGTTGTCTTCATACAATCCTGCTTCTCTGATACTTTGTTCTGCATATAAATTAAACAGGTAGGGGGAATGTATGTAGCCTTGTTTTACACCTTTGCTTATTTTAAACCATTCTGTTTCTCCTTGTTCCGTTCAAACTGTTGCTTCTTGATCAATGTACAGATTGTGCAAGAGTACGATCAGGTGTTCTGGTATACCCATGCTTCTTAATGTGTCCCAGAGTTTCTCATGGTTTACACAGTCAAAAGCCTTGCTATAGTCGATAAAGCACAAATAGATATCCTTTTGGTATGCTTTAGTTTTTTCAAGGATCCATCTCACATCCACAATGATGTCTCTCATTCCTCGCCCTTTCCTGAACCCTGCTTGCACTTCAGGTAGTTCTTGTTCCAGGTATGGTTGTAGTCTCTTTTGAATAATCTTCAGTAGACTCTTGCTGTCATGTGGGATCAGAGCGATTGTGCGATAATTTCCACAGTCAGTTGGATCACCTTTCTTTAGTATTGGTATAAACACAGATTTTTTCCAGTCAGTTGGCCATGATGTTGTCTTCCATATTTCTTGGCAGAGTCTTGTACGTACGGTAACAGCTGCATCAGATTGCTGTAATACTTCTATGGGAATGCTATCAATGCCTGGTGCTTTGTTCTTTGATAAGGCTTTCAATGCTGCTTCAACTTCTTCTTTCATCACCAATGGTTCCCGATCATAAGGTACAGGTTGAAACGGCTGTTGGTCCACTTGATCTTTATCATATAAAAACTCTGTATATTCCTTCAACATTTTCTTGATATTCTCAGCATCATTCAACATAGAACCTTGAGAATCTTGTAACATTCCAATTCGAGGCTGGAACTTTTTCTTTAACTCTCGTAGCTTTAGGAAAGCCGATCTTGTTCTTCCTCTAATAGTTTCTGCTTCTATTTCCTTGCATGCATCGTCGTAGTACTTTTCATTGTCCTGTCTTGCTGCACATTGGAAATCTCTGTTGAGTTCTATGATTGTCTTTCTTTCTTCTCTGGCTTTAGCTTCTCTGCATTTCTGGGCAATTTTCAGAGTTTCTTCCGTCATCCATTTTGGCTGATTTTTCTTTTTCACCTTTTGTAGAGACTTCTCACTTTCTTCCAACACAACCTTCTTGATGTCATTCCAAAACTCTTCTGGAGCTCTGTCATTTGTATCTAAAGCAGCAAATCAATTTTGTAGGCAGTCTTTAAATTCCAGTGGTATATTCTCAAGATCATATTTTTCTGCATTCATGAGTGGTTTGCTCTTTTTCAACTTTAGCTTGAGTTTGCATATTAGTAGTTGATGATCTGTACCACAGTCAGCTCCAGGTTTTGTCTTTGTTGATGTTATAGAGCTTTTCCATCGTTGCTTCCACAGATGTAGTCAATTTGATTTTTATACAATCCATTGGGTGAAGTCCATGTGTACAGTCGCCGCTTGTGTTGCTGGAAGAAGGTGATTGAGATGAATAGATCGTTGGTCTTGCAGAATTCTATGAGTCTTTCTCCAGCTTCATTTCTGTTGCCAAGTCCATATTTTCCAACTACTTTGCTTCTTCTTTGTTGCCAACGTTTGCGTTCCAGTCACCCATGACTATCAGGATATCCTGTTTGCATGTTCTGTCAATTTCAGCTTGTACTTGTTCATAGAACTCTTCAATTTCATTCTCTTCTGCAGCTGTTGTTGGGGCATAGAAACATAGAAACAAAGAAACATGATGACAGAAAAAGACCACAAGGCCTATCTAGTCTGTCCTTCCATAACAACAACTACAACAGTCCACTTTTTACCTTTAGAGATCCTCTGTGTTGGTCCCATGCTTTTTTGAATTCAGTTACTGTCCTCATCTCTACCACCTCCACTGGGAGACTATTCCACGGATCCACTACTCTTTCCGTAAAGAAATATTTCCGCATATCACTCCTGAATCTATCTCCCTTCACCCTCATCCCATGTCCCCTCGTAGCAGAACTTGCTTTCAATTGAAAGAGGCTCTCTCCCTGAACATTTATGCCATGGAGGTATTTAAACATCTCAATCATATCACCTCTATCCCGCCTTTCCTCTAAGGTGTACATATTAAGATCCTTAAGTCTGTCCTCATATGCTTTATAATGAAGCCCATTAATCATTTTAGTAGCAACCCTCTGCACCTACTCCATCCTGTTCACATCCTTTTGAAGGTGCGGTCTCCAGAATTGCACACCATACTCCAAATGAGGTCGCACCAAGGACTTATACAGAGGCATTATCACCTCCTTTTTTCTGCTAGCCATTCCTCTCCGTATGCACCCAAGCATCCTTCTAGCTTTTGCCGTCGCCTTTTCAACCTGTTTAGCTACTTTAAGATCATCAGACACAACCACGCCTAGGTCCCGCTCTTCTTTAGTGGACAAAAGTACTTCACCTCCTATACTGTATTGCTCCCTTGGATTGCTGCAGCCCAAATGCATGACCTTACATTTTTTAATATTAAATCCCAGCTGCCAAATTCTAGACCATTCTTCAAGCTTAGCTAGATCCCTCCTCATGTTATCTACACCTTCCTGGGTGTCTACTCTATTGCAGATTTTGGTATCATCCGCAAAAAGGCAAACCTTACCCGACAGCCCTTCCGCTATATCACTAACAAAGATGTTAAAAAGAATCGGACCAAGGACAGATCCCTGGGGCACACCACTGGTAACATCCTTCTCCTTAGAGTGAGCTCCATTTACTTGTACTCTTTGTCGCATATACTTGAATTATAGTTGTGTTGATAGGCATTCCTCATATACGAATAGAGATTAAGCGTTCGCTGACTGCATTGTATTTCATTACAGTTCTTGCAAGTTTCTTCTTTATCATAAATGCAACACCATTTCTTCTATGTCTTTCATTTCCAGCAGAGTAGACCATGTGATCATCTGATGCAAAGTGCCCGATGCCAGTCCATTTCAGTTCGCTGACACCCAACAGATCAAGTTGTACACGTTCCATTTCATTCTTGACCACCTCCAACGTCCCTTGGTTAATGCTTCGTACGTTCCATGTTCCAATGTGTAAGACATCTTTACAGCTTCTGACTCATTTCATACGCAGCTACATCAGCAATCAGACGTCCCGAGGGCTTTGATCCAACTATATCATAAATACTGGCTTTACTCTGAAAAGTCTTCAGCTCTTCCCCAGTAGCTAGTTGAGTGCCTTCCGACCTGGGGATCTCATTTTCCAGCACTATAGCACAATTTGTTTTGTTGTAACTTTCCATTGGGTTTTCATGGCAAGATACAGAAGTAGATTGCCGGGCCTTTCTTCCGTGCAGTTTAAGTTTGGTGTTGTTGCCGTTGTCACAGAAATGTGATCCTCAGCCGTCAACACTATCCCATTCTGCTGCTGTCCAGATGGGTGGTTTGTCTTGGTCTGGCACCTCAGCTGAGACCTGTCCATCTTGGGAGACCCTGCCAGTAGTTAAACTACCGATAGTTTAGCTCTCAGCATCACTGATGCACACAAGCCCTGACAGCATGACAAGCTTTAAACCAAATGAGGGGCACATTAGATACTGCATGGATACTGGAATTGAGAGAAATGCGGTCACAATGTTTTCATGTCCGCCGGTATTTTAGAAAAGGCCCTGCCAAACACAAAGCCTTCTCTAAAGTACCAATAAGGAGGTGCAGGTGTGCATGTGCATTTGCCGATACGTGGAGCTGGAGGAGTCTTTCAGAGACCAAACACAGGGGAAAAAACAACTGAGGAAAAATCAGTTCCTTGCACGTACGTATGGGGTTTCAAAATGAAATCCTTACATACAGGCCCGTACCTAGCCCTGTGCAAGCGGTGCAGCCGCACAGGGCACAAAGGCTTAAGGGGTGCATTTTAGCTTTCTTCCGTTGCCTGCCGCCACCACATTTTCTTCTCTCAGCAGCGGCAGGCAACGGAAGAAAGCTAAAATGCACCCCTTAAGCCTTCTGCCGGCATGCTAAGCAGATCTTTCCCTCCCTGCTCAGGGAGGGAAAGATCTGCTTAGCATGCCGGCGATTTGCACATCGGGCATGCCTCTTCTCTCCCGCCGCGAGGGGGGGGGCACGAGCCTGATGTGCAATTCACACAGGGCGTGATATTCCCTCAGTATGACCCTGCTTACATATAATTTTGTGTCCCCATCTCTAACCCACCCGTGTTGGCACTTACATGTAAAAGTTGTGAAATGCCAATTTCCATTTTGCAAACCACATTTACGTGCTGCCAATTAACTACAGAATCCGCTATCTTTATCTAAATTCAATTTGGAGTAGGAAATAAACAAGGGGCGATTAAGGAGGATAAGCCCCTTAATCCCTCCCGTAAAGGGCTGGCCGAAACAGCACTTTCTAAATTTTAAAATGCCAGGCAGCAGGTGTAAATCCTGGCATTGCCAATTTTGGGCATACATATGTATTCCCTATATGAAATGGGGAACACATGTAATTTTTTGACCTGTGCAGGCCACTCGCCAACAACACCCTCAACAAGCCCTCCTTCAACTTCTACATAATAAGGATACCCACATGTAAACTAAGCCCTTGATTAAAATTGCCATTCATGCATGGATGCTATTTGCATATGTAAATATCAGATTTTAAATGCTGAAAATGTGAATAAACCTTCTAAATTAAGCACCATAATGTGGTACACTTTTCTTGGGCTAACAATACATTTCTTGACTAGCTTTCAGATGTCCTCAGGATAGAATAGAAATATGGGTAAGACCAGGCTATGGCCCTGGCTTATACCAGACTTCAGTAGGTGTAAATATATTTGAGTGAAGCTTGCTGGAGGTGAATTAAATGTGCGCAAGCAGCAAGTAAACCTTAATGGCTATAGCTACAAGTGGAGAGGAAATCATAAATGCAGCATCTATAGTAATTCCTCTACCAGTGGTCTCTAATATATTATTGCTTTATCTTTCTGCAAAATATCTTCTGAATATCTGTTCTGATGTCAGCTGTTGTTATTTTGCAGGTTCTGAACATGTTACAGAGCTTAGAGTTCTAACCAATATACTGAAATAGTAATGCAAAGTGACGTATAGAATAATATGATCTTATGAATTCAAATGAGTGTGTTCTGTAGCTCATTATCACAGGCATGCTGCCTGTCAGTATGTTATTTTTGATACTGACTGATGAGAGGTCCAACAGCACTTTTTTATTATATCATATATAATATTAACAATATATTGATCTGAGTCACATATTTCCCTTGCTGGAAAACTATATCCGAGTTTATTCATTGTATAAAAAATTATTTCACTAAATTTTCATCTGAAAATTTAAAACTAGGGGCACCTTTCACTGAGGCCTATTAGATGGTTAATGGGTGTTTTAATGCATGCCAGGACAATAACATGCGCCAGGGTCCACAGCCGCACACTAAAATGCTCATTAATCAGTGTTCACTGGATTTTTTGGCCATTAGAACAGTGACCTCTGACCTCCACTTTGGCACAATTTTGAACATTTTAATTGTCCTCACAATATGACACGCCAGCACAGAACTCACCGTATCAATAGGTTTGTTCTGTATGAAAGACGTGAGATAACTCTTTTTTGGTACACTAGAAAATTTGTACTACACATGTGTATTAACTTATTTTAAACCGACCTCTTTTATGTTTAAATCTTTTTATTAATTTTAAACATATTAAAACATTAAAAGCAGCTTACATATAGAAACATTGTTAATAACAAACATATTGAAATATTGTAAGCAGCATACATATTAAGGCATAATAGACAACAATATTATAACCCACTACAAGGAATAACTATTACTTTTTATCTCCCCTCCCACTTATGCCCACTACCTCCCTTCCCTTCTCCCCCCCAATTCCCACCTTTCCCTCCCCCCATCTCTATAGTCCTAATTATGCCAACTTAAATTACTAAGATAAAAGTTATACCAAATTACACTGTTAAAATATCATTTCTTGCCCTGGCCGACAACTTTTCAAGATATGGAGACCAAGTCATCAAAAAACTTGCTCTTCTATGAACATGTTTTCTAGAAGCCTCTCCCTCCCATAATACCAGTTGATGTAAAACATTTCTCCATTCCCAATATTCTGGACCTCAGATTCTCTCCATTTCCGAAGAATACAATGCTTTGCAAGCAGACAACATTTTCTTATTAATAATCTATTCCCTGATGAAAAAAGTCCCTGGAAAGGAGCATCTAAAACAGCAAACCCTGAGGATAATTTCAATGTCTGCCCTAATATGCTCATTAGAAATTTTTGAATCCCATCCCAAAATTTCCTTACTCGTTTACATGTCCAGAACATATGCCCCAAATGTGCCCGCTCCATTCCACACCACGGACAATCACCGTGTTGAGCAAAGCCTGCCTTCCATGCCCTATAACAGTGATGGCTAACCTTTTTGAGCCCGAGTGCCCAAACTGCCGCACAAAACCAAAGAATTTCCTCAAAGTGCCAGCACGTCAATTAAAGCCCCATTTGCATAAGGTGCTTCATTTGCATAAATATTTGCATAATGTTACCATACACTAACTTTTAGTAAACATGCCTCTTAATGAGTATATGGATAAAGAAAGACTAAAAGGTTTCTACATTACTATAATCCAGTACCAACCGCCAGGCACATTAGGAACTACTACAAACGCTGCCCATTTAGAACCCATAGCAAACCCGCCGTATCCTAACAGCACTACCAGGACTCACAAAGCACCATACTCTACCTATCAAAAGGCAACACTGCAAATATTAAACCAATACATCTCAGAGAACAACAATACATGACCTACTGGGGAAAGAACAAGTGGCAATGTCAAATAGGAATTATATAAACAGAATACCTCAGCTCAGTTACACATGCAGAACAGACCATCACCAAACAAGGAATCACAATTTAGAAACAGGAAGACAATAATTAAACTGGGAACCCCAAAAGCCAAACTTGGAATATACAACAACACTGTAGAAATAAAACTATATATTAATTTCCTCTTGTACTAAACAAAGCGCAAAAATTAATGATGCACATTTCCCAGAGCTGACATATTCCAGTTAATAAATTCAAAATAAAGAGATATTTTTCTACCTTTTGTGCATTTTTTTTCAGTTGCAATTGTTCCAGCCACTTTCTTCTGGTTTCTTCGTGTCTTCTGCTAACTCTCCATCTGCTGTCCATTTGTCCTTTCTTCTGTCTTCTTGTTTTTTTTTTTCCATTCTCTCTCTACATCTGCTTTAACATACTAATCTTTCTCCTTTGGCTCTTTCCTCATTCCTATTTCATCTACTCAAAATTTACCCCTCCATCCTCAATCCCCACTTACTCTCCCAATACCCGGCCAATTGTAGATTTTTTATCCCTCCCACACAAAATATTTTTCCCCTCTCCATTTTACTCTCCCAGCCCCATCCCATTCTAATCCTCCCCCAACACCAGCTCCCTTCTAGTTCCAGCCTCACCCAGCATCCATTCCCTTCTAGTCCCTGCATCAGCCCATTTCCAGTCCTAGCAGCCCCCCAACCCAATACCAGTCCTATCCCCCCCTCATCAACCCACTTCCAGTCCTAACCCCCCATCACCCCATTTTCAGTTTAAGCCCCCCCCCTATAACCCATTACCAGTCCTAACCCCCCACTTCCAGTCAGCCCCCCATAGCCCATTGCCAGTCCTAACCCCCCCATCAGCCCACAGTCCATTACCAGTCCTAACCCCATCAGCCCACCTCAAGTCCTAACCCCTCCCCATCAGCCCATTTCTTGTCCCAGCCCCCCCATTGCCCATTTTCTGTCCTACACACCCCATAGCCCTTTACCAGTCATAACCCCATCAGACCACCTCCAGTGTTAACCCCCCATCAGCCCATTTCCAGTCCTAACCCCACCCAACAGCCCACCTCAAGTCCTAACCCCTCCCCATCAGCCCATTAGCAGTCCTAACCCCCCCTCCTAGCCCATTAGCAGTCCTAACCCCCCCCCATAGCCCATTACCAGTCCTAACCCCCATCACCCCATTTCCAGACAGCCCCCATCAGCCCACAGCCCATTAGCAGTCCTAACCCCCCCTAGCCCATTAGCAGTCCTAACCCCCCCTCCTAGCCCATTAGCAGTCCTAACCCCCCCCATAGCCCATTAGCAGTCCTAACCCCCCCCTCCTAGCCCATTAGCAGTCCTAACCCCCCCCCGCCCAATAGCATTCCTAACCCCCCCACCTAGCACATTAGCAGTCCTTAACCCCCCCCCAGCCCATTAGCAGTCCTAACCCCCCCCTAGCCCATTAGCAGTCCTTACCCCCCCAGCCCTTTAGCAGTCATAACCCCCCCTTTCCCTTTTGCAGTCCTTACCCCCACCTCTCTAGCCCATTAGCAGTCCTAACCCCCCCCCCATAGCCCATTACCAGTCCTAACCCCCCATCACCCCATTTCCAGACAGCCCCCATCAGCCCACAGCCCATTAGCAGTCCTAACCCCCCCTAGCCCATTAGCAGTCCTAACCCCCCCTCCTAGCCCATTAGCAGTCCTAACCCCCCCCCCCTGCCCATTAGCAGTCCTAACCCCCTCCCCCCTGCCCATTAGCAGTCCTGACCCCCCATCACCCCCATTTCCAGACAGCCCCATCAGCTCACAGCCCATTAGCAGTCCTAACCCCCCCTAGCCCTTTAGCAGTCCTAACCCCCCCCCCCTCCTAGCCCATTAGCAGTCCTAACCCCCCCCCCTCCTAGCCCATTAGCAGTCCTAACCCCCCCTAGCCCATTAGCAGTCCTAACCCCCCCCTCCTAGCCCATTAGCAGTCCTAACCCCCCCCCCAGCCCATTAGCAGTCCTACCCCCCCCCCACCCCATTCGCAGTCCTAAAACCCCCCCCCCCCCCCGGCAAATTTAAAAACAGAAAAAGCGGGCTCTGGCTGCTGCCGCGGACGCGGCAGCATGCAGTGTCCCGCGGGGCCCCCTCCGCCCGCTAAGCCCCTCTACAAGGGCTTTCAGATTCGCGAGGGAGACAGCGTCTCCCTCGCGTCGCTGGTAAGCCCGCAGGGGCTAATGGGAAATTTCCCATCCGTCCCTCGCGTCTAAAGGGGCTGATGGGAAATTTCCCATTAACCCCTGCGGGCTTAACAGAGACGCGAGGGAGACGCTGTCTCCCTCGCGAATCTGAAAGCCCTTGCAGAGGGGCTTAGCGGGCGGAGGGGGCCCCGCGGGACACTGCATGCTGCCGCGTCCGCGGCAGCAGCCAGAGCCCGCTTTTTCTTTTTTTGCGGACCTTCACGCGTGCCAGCTGCAAGGCCTTCGCGTGCCACAGCTGGCACGCGTGCCATAGGTTCGCCATCGCTGCCCTATAAGGTGAGATATAAGCACGCTGTATTATTTTGAATTGCATATCACGTAATTTAGCTCCTATAATTATTTTGGGGATACGCGAATGGTTTTTTCCCATTCAAACGCTTCAAGATTAATTCCAAGATCTCTCTCCCATTTTAAACTCAAGTGTCTATAGCTCCTGACTTGTGTTATGTTATTCAAGGCTTTACTATATTCAGCAACCGATATTCTTTCTTTATCCTTTATTACAAACCATTTTTCCAATTTTTCAAAATTTTCCTGTCTCAAACCTCGTCTCCCATCTTTCATTGAAATCAAATAATATTTTAATTGTAAATAAACATGAAAATGCCCCTGTGACAATCCATAGTGTTTTTTTAATTCCATGAAGGGTTTAAGTGCGCCTTCTCCATTTATTATTTGCCACAATTGTTTTAGACCTTTTTCCTCCCAACCCTTTAAAAAAATAGACGTTGTACTTGGTTGAAAGGCTAAATTACCTTGCAATGGCAAATATCCAGAAACATCACTTGGAATGCCCAATTTTGCACAGAGCAACTTCCAACTCCAGCGGACCCCTTGCCATAAAATATTGTTTTTAAAATCCTTCGGTAATTTTATATTTGTCACATGTAACACAGATAAAAGTGAATAAGGAGCTACTAATGCGGATTCAAAATCATATGGTGTATATATTGATGTCCCTACTATCCAATCTCTAACATGTCGAAACAGACATCCTAGATTATATTGTTCTATTCTAGGCAACCCTATACCACCCTGTTCCCATGGCCCATATAATTGATCAATTCCACAGGTACACTAAAAAAAATTTTTTTTAAACTGCCTCTAATGTTTCGATTGATTTTTACGTTTTTTGGTGCGCTGAATCCAAATCTGGTAACCAATTTGCTCCATCACGTACAGATTTTTTGCTACATTGGGTTAGCAGTTTGAGGTGAACGTTTCAGATTGAGTGCGATCGAGATAAAAGTTTCTTGGATGAATTCTTTATACTAATTGTTTAGTAGTTATTCAAATAAGAATAAAGAAAATTGTAACAAGGCAGCACATAAGAATAGAGTAATGTCAACAAAACACACTGTGATGGTAGCAAAATTGTCTGCACTTAAAACAGCCACATACATGTGCACAAACATTGAGCATATAAGAGCGAGGTTAGACACAAAGCAAAGCAAAGAAATGTGCAAAAAATGTTGTACAGATATGTATGTAAGAATAGAAAACGCAAACCGCACCATTGCAATACATGAAGACAAACACCTGATGGTGTGAAAATAAAATTCTAATAAATGAGATCCGACACTGTGGTAATAACTAGCAAATTTTTATTTCAAAGTTTAGTAAAAACACGATATTTGTCAACACAGTTTAGATTTTAAAGTCATTCTTGGGTCAATCAATCTCCTGGTGGGCCCGTTTCTTCTTCCCCCGAATGCTTCTCTTGGTGCGCTGCTTGGCGTATTTTTCATCTGGGGTTTCCCGCAGCAGCAACCAGCAGAAATCAGCCATCATAGTGGTGTTCCATCTTCCTTGGTACCTTCTCTCTGCGTCCTTGATGTCCTGGTGAAACCTTTCACCTTGTTCTTCACTGTACGCCCCCAAGTTTTCGGGAAAGTAGTTCACATGGGAGTGCAAGAAATGGACTTTCAGGCTCATGTTACAGCCTTGTTCTTTGAAGGCATTGAGCATCCTGGCAACAATATCCTTATAGTTCTCATCCCGCCTGTTCCCCAAGAATTTGAGAACAACATCCTTGAAGGAATCCCAGGCTTCTTTTTCCTTCTCAGACATCGTTTCAGCGAATGCTCCATCTGAAATGAGTTTCCTTATATCAGGGCCAACAAACACTCCTTCCTTTAGCTTTGCTTCAGAAAGTCGGGGGAACTTTGAGCAAAGGTACCGAAAGCACTCACCATCTTTTGGAAGGGACTTGATGAATTGCTTAATGAGACCCAACTTAATGTGGAGAGGTGGTAATAGAATTTTATTACGAGGTACCAAGCTCTCATGAAGAACATTTTTCTCACCGGGTCTCAAATACTCCCGAATTGGCCAGTCTTTTTTCCCCCAGTGTAGGTCGCGGGCCAGGCTATCCCACAAGCAAAGGAAGCAGGGATATTTGGTGAAACCGGATTGCTGCCCTAATAGCATGGATAGAATTTTAAAGTCTCCACAAATCATCCACTTATGCTCATCATAACGAATCTTCTGAAGAATCAGGGCCAAATTCTCGTATTTTTCTTGGAGAATAACAGAGTGAGCAATAGGAACTGAAGCGAATGTGTTGCCATTATGAAGAAGAACACCTTTTATGCTGTCTTTTGACGAATCAATGAACAGCCACCATTCAGCAGGATCATACTTGAGTTTAAACTTTTCCATCACTCCGTATATATCGTTGCAAAATACCAAATCTTCCTCTTTGCTGAAATACTTCAAAAATTGTGTCTCGCGGTTGCAGTACCAATAAAAAGTTGTTCCTGGTGACAATAGATTTTTCTGTTTAAGCCGAGAACCTAGCAGTTGGGCAGCATCTTTTGGGAGTCCTAAATCCCGGACTAAATCATTCAATTCAGCTTGAGAGAAAAGTTCAGGTTTCGGATCTGGTTCAGTTTCAAACTCGGAAGTACTGGACTCATCGGGAAAAGCCATCTGATGAGTCTCATCATGATCAGAACCGTCCACACAAATATGATCCAAAGATTTTGGTGGTTCAGGCACAGGTACTTCGTTGCTATGAGGCATAGGCCTAATTGCTGAGGGAAGGTTGGGGTAACTTATTACGTTCTTATTTTTTAAGTTGTATCCCTTCACAATGCAAGAGCAAAAATAGCAGTCACTGCTGTGGTCTCTTTGTTCACGCCACATCATAGGTATTCCGAAACGAAATGCTTGTTTTTTACCTTTCATCCATAAGCGTAGATCTTCCTCACATGTCTTGCACACTTTGTGAGGAGCCCACGGTTTGTCTTGATCGCCTAACTTCAAACCGAAATAGGCGAAATATACTTTTTTAATAAATGCAGAAATGTTCCTCTGCCGCTTTTTCACGGTATATTCCCCACAAATAAAACAAAAACTGTCCGGAGAGTTGACGCAACCTCTGGCTCTGTGAGCCATCACAAATACACAGCACTGCAAACTACAACTGTAGTGAACCACTTCGGAATAAAGCTGGATTACGACTGAGCAAACAAAAGGTAATAATGAACTTGCAAGAAACTGAAATTTAACAGGAATGTTCATGTCGCAACCACCATGTTTGAGCGAGCGAACGAGGCGAGGCGAACAGGAAAGAACATGCGCCAGCGCGAGTACTGGATTTAGCCCCCCGCCTCCCAATTGTCCTGTTAATGTATAAAATGAATACAAAACACTCTAAAATATCATGAGGGAGTGTTTCTAGTTAGTTAACCATTACAACCTCTATTTTGGGCCAAGAAAATAAACTGCAGTCAGCTAAAAAGAAATTATGTGAACATTCCTTATATGGGTAAGAAATCTAATTTTGCAAGAAAACGTGACGTGATGGAACATTTTGGCTATTTTTCCTGGATTCAGCACCCCAAAATCTATAGGAATCAGTTGCAAAACTGGAGGCAGTTTTTTGGTAGTGTACCTGTGTTCTTAGTCTTGGTTTTTTCCCTCTCCAAAAAATATTCTGTAGTAATCTTTCCATTTTTTGAACATCTTGCCTCAATAGCCGCAATGGAATAAGTTGTAAAACATATAAAATTTTAGGAAAGACCATCATTTTGTAAGCAGCCACTCTACCGCCTAAAGATAAAGGCAATGGTGTCCAATCTTGCAATTTATTTTGCATATCTTGTAGAAGCATCCTAAAATTTTGCCTATACAGATGTGGATCTTTAGGTAACCAAATTCCTAAATACTTAAATTTATTTTTTGCCCAGCGTAAAGGAAACTCTACACCCCAATCATTTTGTAATTCCCCATTAACATCTAATGCTTCTGATTTAGCCATATTCAATTTAAAACCGGCTATCCGTCCATATCGTCCAATTACATTCATTAATTTTGAAAAAGATTTGCGAGGTTCTGTCAACATAACTAATAAATCATCCACAAAAGCAGACACCTTAAATATGCAAGACCCAACTTTCACACCCCGTATTTCATCACAAGCATAAATCATTCTTAGCAGAGGGTCTAATGAGAGCACAAACAACAACGGAGACAATGGGCAACCTTGTCTAGTTCCTCGAGCTATATTAAAGCTATTTGTTACCAGCCCATTAACTCCCACTACAGCTTCTGGTTTTTGGTATAATCCTCTGATCCCTTGAATAAAACCTTCTCCTAGACCATAAGCTTTTAAAGTCTCGAACAAATATGTCCACCCCACCCTGTCGAAGGCTTTTTCAGCATCAAAACTAATTAATACGGAAGGGACAGCAAATTTCCTAACTCAGCTTAAGGCTCCTAATATTTTCCTAATATTTTTAGTGGGATATCGACCTTTTACAAATCCCGTCCGACAATCATGCAGTAAATAAGGGAGATATTCAGCCAAACGATTTGCTAAAATCTTAGCAAACAACTTAAGATCATAGTTAATTAAAGATATAGGTCGATAAGACCCTACCTCAGCTACATCTTTACCAGGTTTTGGTAGAACCACTATATGGGCTATATTACTATTATATTTAAACATCCCTGTTTCCATCCACCTATTAAACAATTTCTCCAACTCAGGTGTTACTTGTGTCTGTAACATCTTATAATATTCAACTCTAAAACCATCCATTCCTGGTGCCTTACAACTTTTTGCATTATCAATACCTCTTTTTACTTCATCCAATGTTATGGGGGATGCCAATTTGCTCTGCTGATCCTGAGTTAGATGTGGTAAATGCACCTCTGCAGAAAATTCCTAATGTTCATATTGGAAACTTCTTCCCTCATGTATAGCTTATGATAATAGTTTACAAAAATATTCCCTATTTCTACAGTGTCCTTGTGTATTACACCTTTCTCATCTTTCAATAATGGCACAAATCGCGATCTTTGATTGCGTGCCAGACAACGAGCTAAGAGCTTCCCCGCCTTATCCCCATATTGGTACAAGTGATATTTATAATAAAATAGTGATTTTTTTTGTTTTCTGATGTATTAATGTATTCAAAGTTGCCTGGGTAGTAAGCAATTGTTCTTTATTGGCAATATTAGGCCTATTAGCTAGGAGTTTACGTTCTCTACAAATTTGTTTTTCCAATCTCAGGATCCTTGCAGCCAGCATTCTTCTCCATTGAGCAGTATAAGCAATTATATCCCCCCTCATAACCGCTTTTGAGGCCTCCCAAAATAGCTCTGGATCACATTTATGTGCCCGGTTGTGATATTCATAATCTTTCCATTTGGCCAATAAAAACTCTTTGAACTTAATATCATGGCATATGTCAAGTGACAAACGCCAGAGGCCTTTTTTACCCCCGAACTGCCCTTCTTCCCAATCTACCCATATAAGAGCATGATCAGAAATTTCATAAGGTCCGATTGCCGCATCTACCATCATTGGAAAAAATTCCTCTGAAACAAATAGAGCATCCAGTCGTGAGCTTGTGCCATGAGCTCTAGACAAGTGGGTATAATCACGCTCCATTGGATGAAGAGCTCTCCAGACATCTAAAAGTCTACACTTTCGATTAAACCTCCGTAAGAGTCTTGCGATATTGTGACGATTACTCCCACATCCCCCCGATACATCCATTTGTGGATCTAAGACACCATTCCAGTCACCTCCCAATATCATTAAAGACTCCGGCAATGCATCAATTTCTGCCGTTAATCTTGCAAAAAAATTTGGTTAATAAGTCTGCCTTTTGTTTTATATTGTCAGCTCTTGTTTTTACAATGTCTTCGAGTTCTACGCAACGTTTACTGCTCTTGATTATAATGGGATTTTCCCACTGCAACATTTTACTGTATATTACGTTTCATTTATAGCACAGTTTCTAATCTAATTTAATTAATTCTGACGAATGTCTCCCCCTTTTTTATGCAATTTATTGGCCAGTCTGTGACTATTTTAACTTACAGTTTTCTTTTAGTTTATACAATTGGTTGTACTAAACACGGTTTGGCTCTGACATAACAAGAGACAGGGGAACACCATCAACTCACGTTATTCCCCTTCCCCCACCACTGTTCTATTATCTCCATTGGCTTGGCACCAGTAGACATTTATGTTTTTTATTATTTATGAACAGGAGAACTCTGATTTTTGATAAAATTTTTGTTTTTATAGTTAAAGTTGGCTCATATATACCCCCCTTTTTTTATTCATATGGTCTGAGAATGTTTGGTCTATGACTTTCCTATACATTATAGGACCGGCTTCACTCAATATAGTTTTGGCTTTGATAGCATGCTATTCATCCTCATTGTTCCCCTTTTCCTGTGTTTTCCTATACCTTTATTAAC
Source organism: Ichthyophis bannanicus (assembly GCA_033557465.1). Classification (NCBI taxonomy): domain Eukaryota; kingdom Metazoa; phylum Chordata; class Amphibia; order Gymnophiona; family Ichthyophiidae; genus Ichthyophis; species Ichthyophis bannanicus. The sequence goes on from CM066038.1 coordinate 417,184,975, forward strand.
ACAGTATTTGTACACAAATTGTGGTTTTATGTTACTTTATCTCTCACTATTTTAGAACATGGTGGAGGTGCGCTGCTATAGCGCTCAGATGCACCCTCACAGAGTTAGATTTCAGCCCAGTGCGCGACATGTGCAGTAGGTACTGAAGAACCAAATGCATGTGGCAGGAGAAGGGATTATCCTCCTTCTCCGCACACCAGGCGGAGAACCTTCTCCACTTAAAGGCATAAGCCCGTCTGGTGGAGGGTTTTCAGGAGACCAATAGGATCTCCTTGACTTCCTCTGGAAGACTGAGAGGGACCAATGCTACACTTTCAGCAGCCACTCCGTTAGCACCCTAGGCTGGGGTGCAGGAGGGAGCCCTCCTCCTGGGACAGGAGGTCTGAGGCCCAGCTGAGTGGGACTGGGAGTGCCACCGACAGGGAAAGCAACATAGGGAAGCAGTATTGCCTGGCCCATATGGGGGCAATTAGTATAATTGCCACCCTCTTGCTTTGAATATTGAAGAGGGTCTTGGTGACCAGAGGGGTCAGCGGAAACGCATAGAGTAGACCCTCTGCCCATGAGTTCAGGAAGGCGTCTGCCACCATTCTCCCTGGGTACGGCTGGCTCAAGCAGAAGTGAGGCAGCTGCATGTTGTCCGGGGAGGCAAAAGGTCCATCATGGGCCTGCCCCAGCTGTGGAAGAATTACTTTGTTACCCTGGGGTTTGAGCGCCACTTGTGTGGGCAAAGGACTCTGCTCAGCCTGTCCTCTAGGCAATTGTCCTGGCCAGGGAGATACACTGTTTGTAGAAGCATGCCGTTGCGTACTGAATAGGTGAGGAGGGCCACCACCTCCTGGCAGAGGGAGTGCAAGCCTGTGCCCCCCTGCTTGTTGACATAAAACATGGCAACCTGGTTGTCCATCTGGATCAGTATGTGTCGGTGTTGTAGGTGGTGGTGGAACACTCGTAGGGCCAAGAAGATTGCCCTGAGCTCCAGAAGATTGATCTGCAGGAGTGACTCCTCTTGAGACCAGCTGCCCTGTCTGTGGTGGTCCCCGCAATGCATTCCCCAACCCAGGAGGGAGGCGTCTATCGTCAGGGTCCTCTTCGGTGAGGGTACCTGGAAGGGCATTCCCGCTTGGAGGTGGTGCAGGTTTTGCCACCAGTTGAGGGATTCCACCAGTTGGCGGGTAACTCTAACCCTGTCCCGCCTGCCCGTGGCTTGGGTCCACTGTGAGCGGAGGCACCATTAGGCTGTCCACATGTGGACCATCGAGGCCATGTGGCCCAGCAGGCAGAGGAAGAGGCGAGCCAGCACTGACCGGTGGCATTGTACCTCTCCCGCCAGTTACTTGAGGCATTCTGCCCACTCTAGGGGAAGGATGGCCTTGGCTTGCAGCGTGTCCAACTGCGCACCTATGAACTCCAGACTGATGCAGAAGGAGGATCGCCCAGTCTGCAGCCTGGCATGCCTCTGAAGCCATGCTGCCTATGAGCCACTCTTTCAGGTAGGGGAAAATGAAAGCCCCTTGTAAGCACTGGTGGGTGGCTACTATCGCCAGGCACTTGGTAAAGATCCTTGGGGAGGCAGCCAGGCCGAAGGGGAATACCTTGTACTGGTAGTGCCCTCCTCCCATGACAAACTGTAGGTACTGCCTGCAGGAAGGATGGATCAGGATATGTGTGTATGGATCTTTTAGGTCCAAGGAGCACAGCCAGTCCCCCTGGTGGAGGTAAGACAGCAGTGTTCCAAGGGAGAGCGTCTTGAACTTCTCCCTCACCAGAAACTTGTTTAAGTTTCTCAGTTCTAATATGGGACTGAGGCCCCCAGTTCCTCTTTGGGAACAGGAAATATCTGGAGTGGAAGCCCTTTCCCCATAGGTGTTTGGGTATAGGCTCTACTGCATTTTCGCTGAGTAGACCTGCAAGCTCTGAGAGCAAGAGGGTCTGGTGAAGAAGAGGTCGCACCGTCTCTCCTGGAAAAAACCTGGGTGGTAGCTGTTGAATGTGAGGAGATACCCTTCTTTTACCACCTGCAGTACCCACTGGTCTGATGTGACCCTGGCCTACCTGTAGGCAAAGAGAGACAGGCTGTGGACTGGTAAGGGTCTCCCAGGGGAGGAGAGACACTGCCCCAGGAATTAAAAGCCCCCACCCCCAGCCTGGGCAGGAGCTGGGGCTTCTGTGCCTTTAGCTTTCAGGCTCCATAGCCCTGGCTTTTGGGGTGAGAACCCTGCTGCTGGCTCGAGAAGGGCTGGTAGTGGTGACTCTTAAGAAATGGCCCCTTTTTCTTCGGGAACAGGGGTATTTTCCCCCGAGGGTTTCTTTTGGGGAAGGGATGAGGTTTTCTTGGAGAGCCTCTGCTGAGTCACCACATCGGCCTCTATTTCGGCTGCCTTGTCAGCCTTGGGCAGGAGACGTCTAACAGCTTTTCCTGAACCCACTGTTCAAGATCCAAGGTCTGCAGCCAGGCCTGGCACTGGGCACCGATGCCTGCTGCTGCTACTTGAGCCATCATAGGCTGCCCGAGAAAGGAACTTGGAGCAGGCCTTGATCCCAGAGATCATGGATTGGAACCATTGGAGGGGTTCCCTTGTGAGCCCTGCTGAAAATCCAGACAACTCCTGGGTCAGGGCCTTGAAGTACATGTCTATTGTGATAAGGAAGCTTATCATAGCTCAGGAAGGAGCTATAGAAAAGGTGAAGTGACTCAACAAGCAACCTGTCAGTTCTGGTAGAAATAAGAAAACAGAATTTTCCCATAAAAGACTACCAGTCCCAGAATGCACCAGGTTTCCAACAGCCATTAGAGGAGCTGAAGTGGGGAAACGTGTGTTCAATCAGGAGGGCTATGAGGTAATCCCTAAGCACTCATCTCAAAGGGCAGGGCCTGATTCAGCACAGCTGCGCTGTGTTAGGGAGGAGCACTCATCTAGGCAGAATAAGAGTAAAGTTTATTCTACAGATGACCATCTTCATGATCACCTTGGATATCCTGATAATCAGCTTGAGCTGCATCATCAGTTTCATCTGAAGGATCATCAGAAGCAGAAGCCAAACCGGACGGACAGAGAGGGAAAGAGACCCTCTGGAAGAAAGAGGAGAAAAGCCTTTGAGAGGTCTAGAAGAGGCCAGAGCAGTACGTATACTGGGAGGTATTCCAAGGGCCAGCATACACCATTGGACTGGGGAAAGCCAGAGGAATGGTGCTGCAGAGTTAGGAATCTCCAGACGCTACCTGTGAGGGAGACGGCTGCACGTGGAAGGGACCCTAAGACCCGTGCCAGAAGGTATGTGAAGAGGGATCCAGTGTCCAGGGATCTGGATTGGAAGGCTGGACATAAGAACTGGACTACATACTGGCCAGGCTATATAGAGGAGAACTCTAGCAGCAATGGAAGCTCAGGTATGAACACTGATCTCTGCCCTAGCTATAACCTTGAAAGACAGCAGGGAAACAAGTATTCTCCTGAAAGTGCTCCATTGAGAGATTCATCTGTGCCAATCCATGATATTGAACCCATGCTTGTTGAACAAGGGGGAATAATAGCAGATGAGGATCCTATTTATATGGACTGTTCTCTGTCTAAACTCCGTTGGTAACTTTCTGTTATAAAGTACAGCAACCATCACAAAGAAATACAAATTTGTTTTTTAATCTACTCAGAAAAGCTCCTGAAGCAGGATTTGACCCACACAGTGGAAGGCAAGCCAGCTAAGAGGTTTCAGCTGGTGACTACTAGCAATTAAGCCTTACCTAATTGCTTGTGAGCTAGGAGAGAATCACTTCTGAATCTATGTGGGAAGTAATCAGAAGTTAACCTGAAAAGAACAGTTTGTTTCTTGCTTTGTGGCTTTTCATTTGTTGTTTTCCTGATTTTGACTTTGTTTTTCCAAGTTAACACTGAAAGCAAGTTACCTGATTTATGTGCTACCAAGCATATCTGTGTTGGGAGAAATAACCCCATAAATAAATATCTTATTGGCTTTACCCAAGAGCACAACTAAATTATTGTCAGCAGCTGTGTCTGGTGTGAATGAACTACATTGCCCACAATACCTTGCAAATCATATAGATATATGCACTTGCCAAGACTGTGAAGATTCTCACCCAGGCAGCCGTCTGACACTATGTACAGTTCATAGGCCTGTATTCGACACCCCAGCATCGAGCCCTGGTAGCACTCTTCTGACTCTTCAATTATTGCATGGTTGTATCGACAACCATTGAGTTGTATGGGAGTTGGGGTTTTTGGAACCTGGGCCCTTTCCTGTCACGGTACATGGCATCGAGGAATCAGCTGGCCACCGGCACCAATGCCGGGGTCTCCCATATCCCAAGTAGCAGCCACTCGACGATCGGCTGCACCGGCACCATGAGTCTCTCCTTGGGTGGGGACTCATACTGGAGGATTTCCAGTTCTTTGGTGCGCAGGTCTTCCTCCGCCTTGGTTTGCACCGAGAGGACTTGAGCAATATCCCTGACAAAGTCATGGAAGGCCATGTCCTCAAGAGGAGAATGGCATCGGGGTGCCGGGGGAAAGGACTCCGAGGGGATGTCTCAGTACCAGCTAGTTTCCGGGGAGGCTTCATCATTGGTCTCCCACTCAGAGTCAAGGGGTGACAATGTGTCTGAGTCCCTGTGACTCCTTGCCTCAAGGCCCACCCTGAGGGGTAGGGGGCCTCTAGAGGACTTTGGGTCTGAGTTCCAGAAACTGGTCAGAGAGGATCGGATGCCCGAAGAATGGGACCAAGATCTCAACTGGCGCCGAGGGCTTACCCAAGGCTGTTGGCATTCAGAACTCAACTCGATGCCCAGGGACTCCCCTGCATTTGGGGGCCCGGTTGTTGGGGTAGATGATGCGGATGAATCAGTCATAATTGCCTGCTGCAGGGCCAGGATAGCAGTCCTCCTGTTATCAAAACAGCCTTTTCTTTTGCTGCCTCACTACAGCTCAATTATACTGTTTGATTGAGAAACCTTTTGTCAGCAAACAGGTTATGGCTTTAACTTCTGGTTACATTCAATACTTCATCTCAAAGAGAACTCTGTGTCAACCATTGATAAAGAACAGTCCATAGCTTCAGGACTTACTTGCATATCTGGAATATCACATTGCATCAATTCATAATCACTTGAACACACGTTTGTAGGATCAGCTGTTTCACCGGAGTAAAGTTGGCTTGCTCCGTCTAGCAGGAAGTTACTTTGCTTCTCTGAGCAAATGCCTTGCTGGGAATTACCATAGGCTTTTGAGTGTGGCTTGTAGGAGCTCTGTCCCTGCTGGTAATTAAGAGGGAACTGCAAGCATTCACTGGCTCTGCTATTAGAATGTTCGTGGTATGCTCTGAGCTTGCTTGGGCTTAGCTCCTTCTGCACAGCTGCCTGTGATTGCACTGCTCGAGACGGCACTTTGTTAAAAGCTGGGAGTTTAAAATTACTAGCAGAATTACAAGCTCCTGCAGGTAGGAAAACTTCCTTTCTCTTGTGGCTGCTAGCACAAGGAAAGAGGTTATTCTCTGCTTCCTTTAAGCTTGCTCTTGGTTGGCTTTTCCTGTTAACTCTGGGTTTTACCCAATCAGGTAGGAAACAGCCTCTCTCTGCATTTTCTGCTCTGTTACCTTCTATAGAAATCCTCCCATGTCTCTCATGACTTTCATTCATACACACAGTATCCAGCTGCTGACTTCCAAACGTCTCAAACAGGTCCTGGGACTCACTCAGACTTTCCTGTTGATTCTCATGCCGACCCAATGGTTCATTCTCTCTTTCTCTCTCTTTCTCATTCCATTTCCATTCCTTCCGCGGCTGCTGCTGCCCTTGCCGCTGCCTCTCCTCTCTAACTGTTTGTGAGCGTGTTTTATGTACGTGTCTCTGGGCTCCACCTCCTCCCAGCTGATCCCCATCGGGTAATGAAAACTCCATTCCCCTGCTACCTGGGTGTGTCTTCCTAGCCCTTACCCACGTGTGTCCTGGTTGTTTATAGCAACCACCTGACAGGTTTCTATTTATGCTGTCAGATTCTCCCTGATCTTCCATGCTGATCTCCATTTGTACAGGCTCTGTTGGGTCCACCTTGTAACACATTCCCCCCCTTAAAATATTACGTGCTGCCGCAATTTCTGGCGGACAGCACGTAATTCGGGAGAGCGCATCCGCGTTCCCATGCATTCTCCCTGCTCGGTGCTGAACCACAAAATTAAGCTTGGAGCGTTAGGTACCACCTGGTTAATCGTGCGTTATTATTCTTCATTAAGTGAAGCCATTTCAATGGAGCATGATCAGTTATTAGTAAAAACTTTCTCCCTGTGAGATAAAAGCGAAGAGCCTCGATGGCCCACTTTATGGCTAAGCACTCTCTCTCTATAGTGGCATAGTTTCTTTCTGCCGGAGAGAGTTTCCTACTTAAGTAGGCTACCGGGTGCTCCCTACCCTCGAATACCTGGGACATCACCGCCCCCAACCCCGTATCCGACGCATCGGTCTGTACAATAAATGGTAAGTTAAAATCTATGCCTCGTAATACTGGGGCACTGCTGATCTCCATTTGTACAGGCTCTGTTGGGTCCACCTTGTGACACCTGACAACCCCGAGCCGGAATTCTGGAAAAGAACCGGGGAAGTTTGGCATTCAGCGGACTTGCAAAGAGGTCTATGTCCGGGGTTCCCCAAATTTTAAAAATTTTGGCCACTTGGTCTGCATGAAGAGACCATTCGTATGGAAGCAGAACTCGACTGAGCCTGTCTGCCCAAGAGTTTTGAATGCCCGAAAGATACACCGCAAAGAGATGAATCTGATGCTTTCTGGCGAGGGCCCATAGTCGCAAAGCTTCGTTGCAGAGCAACAGAGAGCCTGTTCTGCCCTGCTTGTTCACATAGAACATGGCTACCTGATTGTCCATTTGAACTAGGACTGTCTTGTAGCTGAGCTGGGTGTGGAATACTCGAAGAGCAAGGAAGATTGCTCTGAGTTCCAGGAGATTGATGTGTAGATAGGTCTCCTGTGGAGTCCAGGTACCCTGGGTAGAGAGGCCTTGCAGGTGGGCTCCCCAACCCACCTGTGAGGCATCTGTTGTCAGAGTGGCTTGGGGTGGGGGTTGTTGGAAAGGGGACCCCACCAAAAGGTTTTGGGGTGACTGCCACCATTGGAGGGACAAAATAAGACGATCTGAGTTTGTCATTTTGTCTGACATGCAACCTGATGCCTGAGTCTATTGAGTAGATAAAGTCCACTGGGCTGCCCTCATATGGAGGCGAGCATAAGGAACCACATGCACGGTGGATGCCATGTGGCCTATCAACTAACATTTCCCAAGCAGTGAGGTGAGGTTTTAAACACTGCTTGGGAGGCTAATTGCACAATGTGAAGGCAGCGGGCCTGTGGAAGGTAGGCCCTTGTCTGTCTAGTATCCTGTCTATAAACTCCAGGGACTGATTGGGAGCAAGGATGGATTTTGGGACGTTTATGACAAGTCCCAAATACTGAAGGATGCGCATTGTGCGAGAGAGAGCAACCCTGGCCTCTGGCTTTGAAGGGGCTCGAATGAGCCAGTCATCTAAGTAAGAGAAGATGAATATTCCTAGGGTACGAAGAAATGCTGCCATCACAGCCATGCATTTTGTGAACACCTTTGGTGCCGAGGCCAGGCCAAAAGGAAGAACCCTGTATTGGTAGTGCTTCCCTTGAAATAGAAAGCGAAGGAACTTTCGATGAGTTAGATGGATGAGAACATGAGTGTACGCATCCTTGAGATCTAGAGAACAAAGCCAATCCTTACTCTGAAGGCATGGCAGCAGAGTTCCTAGAGAAATAATTTTGACCTTCTTTTTGAACAGGAATTTATTCAGTTTTCTGAGGTCCAAAACGGGTCTGTGTCCTCCTGTTTTCTTTGGAATAAGGAAATAGGGGGAGTAGAACCCTGTACCCTGTTGGAGAATGGGTACCTCTTCTATTGCCCCCTGGGCAAGAAGCAAAGTGACCTCTTGACCTAACTGGGCGTTGAGAGAGGTCTGAGACTTGAACTGTCTTACCATTGTAGAAGGGGGCATGCTAAGGAAATGAAGCTTGTACCCCTCTATTACAATGGACAGAGTCCAATTTTCTGCTGTTATCTTCCCCCATCTGGGGGCAAAATGACATAACCTTCCTGGAATGTGGAAGGCTTTGGGCCGTTCAGGGCCAGAAAGGCAAAGTTCTCTAGATAGGAGTCAAAGCCCCTGTGGAGGCCGAGTCTGCTGAGCCGGTTGAGGCTTAACAGCTTTTGTTTTTCTTTGCCTAGGTTGTTGCTGCTGTCCCTTTTGGGCAGACAGACCTAAACAATGCCCCTGCTGGGTATAGGAGGGGTAAAACTTCTTCTTACTGAAGAATGGTTTCTTGTAGGATTTTTTTCCTTGTAGGATCAGCTGTAAATTTACAAGCAAAAGCGGACCACCAGAGACCAGGCCTACACACAGGTATGGATATATAAAAAACCTTTTTTATTGGAGGTTTTTTATATATCCATACCTGTGTGTAGGCCTGGTCTCTGGTGGTCCGCTTTTGCTTGTGCTTGCTGTTGCGGATACCCTCTTCTCCTGTGGTTCAGCTGTAAATTTAGACAATCTATCCAAGGTGATATTGTCAGCATCTATCTCATTAGCTTTTTCCTGCCAATTCTTGCCAAAGAGATTCTCTCCTGTGCAAGGAATATTCCCCAGTTTATCCTGTACCCAAAGTTCCAAGTCAGATGCCTGGAGCCAGGCAATCCTACGTGCACCTATGGCAATAGCAGAGGTTCTGTTATGCACGCAAAACAGTCAAAGGTTGCACGATTTACAAACTTGGAAACATCCTGAGCATGTTTGACAAGAGCAAGGTAATCCTGCCTCTTATCATCAGGAAGGAGAGGGCTCATAAGCTCTAAATCTCCCGTGACCTCCTTAAGGAACATTCCCATATATAATATATAGGAACTGATCCTAGCAGAAAGCATGGAAGCATGGAAGGTTCGACGTCCAAAGGCATCAAGAGTCCTACACTCACGTCCTGGAGGATTAGATGCATGTCTTTTTGCATTCTTGATCCTTCCCATAGCTGATTCCACCACCATGGAATGGTGTGGTAGCTGAGTCTTCTGAAACCCAGGACAAGGAGGAACTCGATACATGGTGTCGAGCCTTCGAGAGTGAGGAGACGTGGTTAGAGGTGTTTCCCACATCCTTAACATGAGATCATGCAAGATCTCATGACTAGGTAAGGTAGCTGCCTCCTTGGGAGCTTTAGGGTATTGCAGGATTTCCAATTCCTTTGCCCTAGGCTCTTTTTCAGGAGCTACTGTGATGGAAAGACCTCGAGCCACATCTCGGATAAAATCCTGAAAGGACATATCCTCTGGAGGAGACATCCTATGCTGAGGAGAAGAAGAATCCTCAGGAAGAAGTACTCTGGTATTGGCAGAGCTTTCAGAGTCTTCAGACTCATCCAAGGATTCAAAGTATCTCCGATCCGGGTGATCGTGCAAGGCACGGTACCGGTACCGATCGAAGTCAGCATCGGAGGGGTCCGGTACCGACTTGTCGATACTGGATGGATAAGCATGACTCAGTCCCGGTAGAATACCTGCCGATGTCGATGCAGTCGGTACCGGTACCGAGGTCGGTGCTGGTACCGGTTGAATTGTCTGAAGTGGTTTCAAGGGCATTGAGGCCGTGAGAAGAGCTGCCAGACTGCATTCAATAGCCAAAAATCTCTGGTCTATTGACACTGCCGATGCTTGGGTATCAGTACCGGATGAAGCAGCCGGTACCCCAGAACATGCCACCAGTAGTTCTGCCAAGGTTGGGGCCTCGAGAATATCCTGGAGCCCCATTAATGCTTTGGAAGCCGAAGCCTCCTGCCGTGGCAATTTTGCCGGTACAAGTCCCTCAAGGGCTGCGCCAGAGGCATCTCGATGCTTAGAAGGAGATCTACCCTTTGAGGACTGGTCAGATTTATGTTTAGTTACCTGAGATCCATGGGAGGAAGATGAAGCCCTGGAAGACGTCGATGCCACAGATGCTGCATCTGAGGGAAAAAGGGTGCTAAGTTTAGCAGCTCGATTTTGCTGGCCCTTCTTCGACATCATCCCACAGGCAACACACTCCGAAATAGAGTGGTCAGGACCTAAACATTTGAGGCACCACTCATGGGTGTCGGTGACGGAGATGGTACCGCCACACTTGGAATACTTTTTAAAACCCGAATCAGGTTTTTCCATTTTCAAGGCTAGTGCCCAAAATGGCACGTGGCACCTGAGGAAAAAATACCTGGAAGAGACTCCAGAAGAAAAGTTTTTTTTGTTTGTTTTTTTAAAGAAAAAAGAAAGAAGAACCGGCGGTACCGGTGTAGCGTCGAGGGAAGGCAGATGCGACCATAAAAAAGAAGAAAAGGGAATATTTTCTGCGGTGACAGGATGTGCGACCTGTCGGCTCCGCGGAAAACGAATTACTGGAGAGGAACAGTTGGAAAAGGCGGGAACGCATCACACAGGCGCCGTGAGATGCTCCCAAAAGCTTTCCTATTGGACGCTGGGGAGCGTTCCCGCGCAGGTTCCGTCGGTACCGACGATACCCATATGTGAAGACTACATTCCTGCTTGTTCCTGGAGATAGGACCTTATATTGGATACGGAAACTTTATAGGTAGCTAGTGCAGGTGAATGAGCAGAGGGGTAATGTGATCTGAACAATAGCCATGGGTGAATATCCAAGCAGCAGTGTTCTGAAGAAGTTGAAGGCAACGGAGTTGGTACATGGGGAGACCAGCCAGGGCAACATTACAGTAGTTGATATGGGACATAAACAAGAGAAAGGAGGAGAGTTGTCAGGGAAGGAAATGAAAGAAATGGGCGAACAGAACAGATCTGGCAAAGAGAATAAAATGACCGCTGGATGACTGAGGATAAGTGATTATGGAAGGAAAGAGAAGAGTCCAAGGTGACACCAAGATAATGGAGGGAGGAGACCAGGGGAATCGGGGTCTGTGCGAGGGAAGGTGCCATAGAAGGTGGAGAACTGGAAAGAGAAAACCATATAGCAGCAGTCTTGGCAGGGTTGAAGTGCAGAAAGTTAGTTGACATCCAGGCATAAACAGGAGAGACAGGTATCACTGGTCAACATTGAAATCGTTACTGACTTTAAAAGGCCCTAATCTGTAGTATCTTGGTGAGCTGAACATGAATATAACATTAAAAAAAAATTATTGGCTCTCGTTTTGAAGATATTGCATGTAGTTCACTTTTGATGTTTCACCGTGTAAATTTATCCAGTAGGACATCAACAACATCCCAAATAAGCCTTGAATGATGTAATATTGCATCACATTGCATAACACCAGCATGCACACATCATCCAGAGTTGATTGCATCATTTTCTGATGCAATGCAATGCTATTGCTAGACGGCTGCTGAAATCGGAAAGGTTGAGCATTTAAAATATTTCAGACTGTGTGTGAGACAGTTTAAGCTACTGTTACATGTAACTTTTATTAATCATATAATTTTAGCCATTTAGGTACAATACAGAACAGTAATGCAGCGAAAGTGCGTTAATACCGTTGACAATTTCTGCTACATTTGTGGGGAAGTGACATTTGCCAACCAGAAAAAAAGTATTACTTCTCAACTGAAGAAGTCATATCATCTTTACTTCGGATGCAAGATTGGTGACCAAAACAAGCCTTGGGCCCCGCATATATGCTGCGCTACATGTACAACACAGCTTTCACAGTGGTTGAATTGCAAAAGACCATCAATCCGTTTGCAGTCCCCATGGTGTGGAGAGGGCCAAGCAACCACATAAATGACTGTTACTTCTGCTTGGTTCCTCCTCTTTCCAGCGGAATAACGAAGCAAAAGAAGTCGAGCATAGTCTACCCAAACATTCCGTCTGCATTGAGACCAGTTCCACATGGTGATGGACTTCCTATTCCAGAACCTCCATCAGAATATTCTCTTGATTCATCTGATGAGGAGGACAAGGGTGAGCCGACCTGTTCTTCTCCTGCTCCGTCAGCATGCAGTGACCCAGATTTTACTGGGATGCATATCAACTCCACACAGAACACCACAGGAAGAACTAAATGACCTGGTTTGTGATTTGGACTTATCCAAGAACAAGGCAGAATTGCTAGGCCCAAGACTCCAACAATGGAATCTTCTAGAAGAAGATGTCAACATTACTTCATATTGAAAGCGCCACCAGCAGTTGGAGCCTTTCTTCAGAAAGAAAAGTAATCTGGTATTCTGTTACGATAATGAAAGCCTCATGAATGCCTTAAAAATCACTCATGACCCACAAGACTGGAGACTATTTATAGACTCTTCGAAACTGAGTCTGAAGGCTGTGCTTTTGAACAATGGAAACCGTCTTCCATCTATTCCAGTACCGCATGCCGTCCACATGAAAGAGACATATGATAACTTAAAGCATCTACTGACTTTCATTAACTATAACAAGTACAGATGGCACCTCTGTGGTGACTTGAAGGTAGTTGCCTTTTTAATGGGACTGCAGCAGGAATATCTAAAATACATGTGTTTCTTATGTGAGTGGGATAGCCGAGCAAGGGATTGGAACTACTTGTGGAAGGAATGGAATCGCAGACAAAATATAACAGTTGGAGAGAAGAAGATCCAGCATCCAGTTCTGGTTGAGGCTCACAAAATCCTGCTACCACCCCTTCACACCAAACTAGGTTTGATGAAAAACTTTGTGAAAGCCATGGACCGCACTTCGCCAGCTTTCCGATACCTGCATGAAAACTTTCCTCGACTCAGCGAAGCAAAGATTAAAGAGGGAGTTTTTGTGAGTCCTCAGATTTGAGAGCTCTTCAAAGATGACCCGTTCAACAACTTGCTGCAGGGTGATGCGAAAGCAGCATGGAATGCTTTTCGCCTAGTGTCAACAAACTTTCTCGGGAATGTTAGGGCAGAAAACTACAAGGAACTAGTAGAAGACATGCTGATGCAGTATCAGAAACTTGGCTGCAATATGTCTCTAAAGATTAATTTCCTTGATTCCCATCTCGATTTCTTTCCTGACAACTGTGGTATGGTTAGTGATGAACAGGGCGAACGTTTTCACCAGGATATGGCAATGATGGAGCAAAGATATCAGGGAAAATGGTCCACTACAATGCTGGCTGACTACTGCTGGACACTCCCGAGCAGCTGTACAAGAGAGAGGTGAAAGAATCTAAGAAGTAGCCTATGACTTGATTTTTTACAGGTATTAACCAAAGGCCTATTATATTTACTATTGACATGCATTTCATGATGTAAACATTAATTCTTGTAGATTACAAAAAAAACTAGAGCCAACTTTGCAATTTCACTGTCATATTCATGTTCAGCATATAAAAATTGTTAAGAAATGACTATTTTTATTTCAGTAACAAACTTTTGTAAAAATTTGTTGACCAGTGATAATCAAAGGCATCAAGTTAGGAGCAGGGCGGGCTGGTATGATGAAAAAGAAGAATATCATCGGCGGAGATCACATGTTGTTGAATAATGAAGGAAAAAGGTACCAGAAAAACATTGAAAAGGAGAGTGGCGAGGACAGAACCTTGAAGGACACCGCAGTTCTGGAGACCACACCTTCAAAAGGATATGAACAGGATGGAGTCGGTACAGAAAGTGGCTACCAAAATGGTCAGTGGGCTTTGTCATAAGGCAAATGGGAACAGACTTAAAGATCTCATTATGTATACTTTGGAAGTAGGAGGGAGAGGGGAGTTATGATAAAGATATTTAAATACCTCTGTGGCATAAATGCACAGGAAGACAGCCTCTTTCAATTAAAATCAATCTCTGCAACCAGGGCTGGTCCAACCGCTAGGCAAACTAGGCAGTCACCTAGGGCAGCAGCTTGTGGGGAGGGGCAAGAGCAGGGCATTAAAAGCTAAACAATAGATCCTTCCAGCTGAGGGAAGGGGGTATATGGTTTAAGGTTCACCTACGGTGCCAACACCTTGAACAAACTCTAGAGAACATGCCCTGTCTGCAATGAGGGGACAAAGGATAAAGGTGAAAGACGATAAAAGTGAAATATGATAAATATGAAAGAGGATAAGCTCAGGAATAATTTGAGGAAACTGTGTCTCTATTTCATGCATCTGCAGTGTATTGCAAAAGTATTCATTCCCTCTATGTTTGCCCTGTTTTGTTGCATTACAACCTGGAATTAAAATGGAGTTTTGGGGGTTAGCACCATATGATATACACAACATGCCTATGGCTTTGAAGGTGCAAAATATCCTTTATTGTGACACAAACAAAAAGTAAGACAAAAAAAAACCTGAAAGCAGGAATGTGCATATGTATTCACCCTCCAAAGTTAATATATTGTAGAGCCACCTTTTGCTGCAATTACAGCTGCAAGTCTCTTGGGGTATGTCTCTATTAGCTTAGCACATATAGCCACTGGGATTTTCATCCATTACTTAAGGCAAAACTGCTCCAACTGCTTCAAGTTAGATGGGTTGCATTGGTGTACAGCAATCTTCAAGTAATGCCACAGATTCTCAATTGGATTGAGGTCTGGGCTTTGACTAGGCCATTCCAAGACATTTAAATGTTTCCCTTTAAACCAGCTTTAGCAGTATGTCTAGGGTCATTGTCCTGCTCGAAGCTGAACATTCATCCCAGTCTCAAATGAAACAGGTTTTCCTCAAGAATTGCCCTGTATTTAGTGCCATCCATCGTTCCTTCAATCCTGACCAGTTTTACTGTCCCTGCCAATTAAAAACATCCCCACAGCATAATGCTGCCACCACCATGTTTCACTGTGGGAATGGTGTTCTCGGGGTGATGGGGAGTATTGGGTTTGCACCTTACATGGCATTTCCCATGATGGCCAAAAAGTTCAATTTTCTTCTCATCTTACCAGAGAATCTTCTTCCATGTGTTTGGGGGGGTCCGCCACATGCTGTTGTGCAAACTCCAAAACATGTTTTCTTATTTCTTTCTTTAAGCAATGGCTTTTTTCTGGCCACTCTTCCATAAAGCCCCACTCTGGCATGTATGGCTTAAAGTGGTCCTATGAACAGATACTCCCATCTCTGCTATTTGCAGCTCCTTCAGTGCTATCCTTGGTGTCTTAGTAGCATCTCTGATTAATGCCCTCCTTGCCCGGTCTGAGGTTTGGTGGGCAGCCTTTTCTTGTCAGGTATGTAGTGGTGCCATATTCTTTCTTTCTATTTTGTTATAATAGATTTAATGGTGTTCTGTGGGATACTCAGAATGTGGGATTTATTTATTTTTATAATGCAACCCTGATCTATACTTTTCCAAACTTTGTCTCTGACATGTTTGGGGTGCTCTTTGGTCTTCTGGTTGCTTGCTTAGTGGTGTTGCAGAATCAGGGGCCTTTCAGAACAGGTATATTTATACAGGCATCGTGTGACAGAACATAGATCCTAATCAACTAATTACGTGACTTCTAAGATTAATTGGTTGGACCAGATCTTATTTAGGGGTTTCATAGCAAAAGGGATGAATATAAAAAGAACTTTTCAGTTTTATTTTAGATGTTACTTTTCTGTAAGCATTGGAAGTCCTATTCTTATTTTCTGATAGACTTTATAACTCGTAAACCGCTCTGTATGTTTGGTAACAAAGGGTGGTATATCGAACCATAAACTATAAACTATCCATTTGGTACTGAAACAGTCAGAGGAATCATTCAGATAGTGCCACTAAATATGGCCCAATACATTAACCGGGTAGTCGTACCCGGCGCTCCCTCCTGCCTCCAACCCCCCTCCCCCTCTATAAATGCACAAACAACCGTTCTTGGGTAACAAACTGGTCGCAGCTTTATTTTCCAAGTTAACAACAATAACATGCAAAAACAACATGATCAACATCATCTTAAAAAGGACATAGCATTATTAGAAAAAGTACAGAGAAGAGCCACCAAAATGGTGAAGGGGATGGAAGGCTACTCCTATGAAGAGACGCTACAAAGGTTGGGGCTCTTCAACCTGGAAAAGAGACGGCTGAGGGGAGATATGATAGAGGTCTATAAATTAATGAATGGAGTGGAGCAGGTAAACGTGGATCAATTGTTTACGCTATCAGAATATAGAAAGACTAGGGGACATGCAATGAAGCTACAGGGTAAACTATTTAAGACAAATAAGAGAAAATATTTTTTTACTCAACGTGTAATCAAACTCTGGAATTTGTTACCGGAGGATGTAGTAAGGGCTGTTAGTGTAGCTGGGTTTAAAAAAGGTTTGGACAAGTTCCTGGAGGAAAGGTCCATAACCCACTATTAAAAAGGGACCCAGGATATAAATGCTTGACCCAGTACAAGCATTGTGGAACCTGTGTCTTTTGGGGATACTGCTAGGTACGTATGACCTAGATTGGCCACTGTTGGAAACAGGATACTGGGCTTGATGGACCTCGGTCTGACCCAGTATGGCATATCTTATGTTCTTAACATCCACGCCCCCCCCCCCATACGGAGCGATGGGTCACCAGCCATGCTATTAGCAAAGTGACCTCGCCTCCGCACCGGCCACATTCACGTCCACCAGCCCAATTCCTAAAGCCCCTGTCCGACTTCGCCATATTACTAGCAAAAGTCTACCTGGGGTTGTCCGGGCCGTGGGCACCCCGCCCACGCCCCAATTGGCCTAAGTCTCCGGACCCCGGACACCTCCGGGATCCCGCCACCGGCTCGGGCATCAATACCGCCCGAGCCGCCCCCCCCCCCCACATAACCAAGCTGCGACCAATCCCTGTCACCCGCTCTAACGTCTCCTGCCAGTCATTCAGTAGGAGGTCTGCTCCCACCGGAGACAGATGCACCCCGTCATGCCCGTACAGACCCCCACACCCCACTTCTGCCCACGTATGCATCACCTGATAACCCCCGTGCTCACAAACCCACCACCCAATCTGTCTGTTGATTTTTATTAGCCCCCGTGACCATCTGCGCTGACCCCAGCAAGCTGGCCGTGGGATAATATCAGACCAAATGATCACCACCCCCTCGAACATCTGCAAAACCAACTCCAAATCCCTCTTTGCGGCTCTGATCAGCTGCTTGCAAATCCAGGCTGTCAAGTCATTCCCCCCAAGATGCAGCAGGATGATCCCCGGCTGTCCTCTTATGCGATGATGGTGCCGAAGCAAAGGCAGCAGCTGAGTCCATTTGAGCCCGTGCTCGCCCAGCCATGATAACAACACCAACGCCGGATCCAGCCCCAGATTCATCCCGACTGGCCGCACTGCCGCTCGCTTGCCAGCCCAGAACACAAAGGAATGCCCCAACAGCCAACACTTCCAAACAGTCCGCCCCCCATCTGCAAAAGAAGAAAAATGTGTTACTCAACCAAGTTCAGAATCCCGCTCTTAGACACGAACATACCCTTGGAACGTGCGAGACCGCCATCTGCCGATGCGTTGTATCTGCCCCCCTGATAATCCCATCGCAGCCGCATTGGTCGCCGCCCCGATCCGAAATGAGTGAGCCGCAAATAGGGAAGGGTCCTCCCCTATGTGCCGCATGACCATACGCAAGACCGCAGATACTTGAAAATGCGTCAGCACCTTCGCGTCCCGGTGGATGAAAAACCCGCCTTCGTGCCCCGGTCAGATGCCAACATAGGCCGTCATCAGCGCCACCGGACATGTGGGCCCCCAGATCCCCTGTAAGACCACCCACTGCCCTTTGCCCGCTGATCTGTTTTGGATCTCGCTAAAACACCCTCAGCTGCCCTCCGCCCACTCGCACATGTTGCCGCTGTACGCAACCCCCTGCCCCAGCCTTAACTGAAGCCGCTACCAATTCGCTCACCCGGAAGGCTCCAAAGAAGGCCAAGCTGAAAACTGCCCGAAAAAGCAAAATTTTGTAAAGCGAGTCCGTGACATTCGGCAATGCCTCACACACTCTCACCAATAACTCATGCGTGATCGGACAACGCCGATCCGGAGGGGTGGGACGCGGACGCTCCCAGCCCTGTAATAACCGTCTAGCTAGGAACCCTCCCCCCGCATAGCCCCACCCCACCGCTCTTGCAAAAAATGTGAAACCCGCCAACTGGCAACGCACCGTCGATCTCGTAGCCCCGCGTTCCTTCGCACTGACTATATATTGCCCAAGGAGGTGATCCGCAACTGCCCCTCCTCTCCAACCCCGGGCCCACAAAAACTGAGACACCCTCATCCCACCTTGCCGATAAGCCTCCCATGTCCGCTCAGCCACCGAACTCCTCAGGAGGCTTCTCATCTCTGCAGGCCAAAGGTCCACAATTTCCAAGGGACCGTACACCCGACCCTGTCCGCTTCCAGTGCCAATCTCCGAAACTGCTCCATCTGCAGACGAGAAAGAGCATCAGCGATTCCATTCGTATGACCCGGGATATGTCGCGTCCTCAATCTGACATTCAAATGCAGACATGTAAGGACTAAAGTTCGCATTAGCGATGCTACTTGGAGGCAACGTGGAGAATAATTATTCACTACGCTCACTACCGCCTCGTTATCACACCACCACCGGACTCTACGATTCTTGAACTGATCTGGCCAAACTTCCAGCGCTACTAACATAGGAAACAGCTCCAAAAAGGTAATATTACTCAACAATCCGGCCGCCTCTCACTCCGGAGGCCATCTGTCTGCACACCAGGCCCCCGCGAAGTAAATGCCCAAACCTACCCCCCCTGCCGCATCCGAATACAGCTGCAAATCCTCGCTGGACCTCTCTGACTCCATCCAAACAGAAATGCTGTTAAAACCCTGCAACAACCTATCCCACACCCGCAAATCCTCACGCATAGCCCTAGTAACTCGGATGCGATGGTGCGGCTTGCACACTCCTGCCGTCGCCGACGCCAATCGCCAAAGAAATACCCGCCCCATCGGGAGCACCTTACATGCAAAGTTCAGCGACCCTAACAACGCCTGCATTTCCCTCAAGGTAAACTTCGGCGAGGCCACGGCATTGGCCACCAAAATCCGCAACTTCATCACCTTCTCCTCCGGGAGACGCGCTATCATTTTTTCCGAATCCAACTCAATCCCAAGAAAGGTAATACTGGTCACTGGGCCGACCGTCTTGTTATCCGCCAACGGGACCCCTAGCTCCTTCGCCATTTCCTTAAACCCCGACAAAAGCTCACTGCAGCCATTCGACCACGCTGTGCCAACAAACAGAAAATCGTCCAAATAATGCACCACCTCCGGCCGCCCTACCCTCTGAATCACCACCCAATGCAAGAACGAACTAAACTTCTCGAAATATGCACACGCCACTGCACAACCCATGGGCATGCACTTATCGAAATAGTACCTGCCGTTGAATTGGAAGCCGAGCAAATGAAACGACGAAGGATGAACTGGTAGCAAACGAAATGCAGATTCAATATCCACCTTCGCCATCCAAGCCCCCGACCGGCTTTCTTAAGTAACTCCAAAGCCGCATCAAAGGAGGCATACTTGACCGTACACCAATCACGCAGTATGCTGTCATTCACTGACGCCCCTACTGAACTAGACAGATTGTGAATCAAACGAAATTTACCTGGTTCTTTCTTGGGTATAATCCCCAACGGAGATAAAACAAAATGCTGAAAAGGCAGCTGCCGAAAAGGGCCCGCTATTCTACCTAAACTCAACTCCCCCGCCAACTTTTCCCGTGCTATTGTCGCCCATCTCCGCACCGTCGCAGAATTCCGCGCCGAAGCCCCTACAATTACACCTTGAGCCGGGATAACAAAACCAAACTGAAAACCAAACTGCAATATCGCCTGATCAATCCCTCTTGGATATAGCCTAAGCCACTCCCTCAACACTTCGACCCGTATCGGGGAGGGGGCCAAACCCAATCCCTTCGCACTACTTGGCTGCCGAACCGGGAGCGGCCCCCGTCCCTTTCTTAACACATTTTGCTGCCGCATGCATCCCGCCGCAGTTCGAGCACACATGCCGGAACTTACAGTCCGGGAAAGGGCACGCGGACTTATTATACTGCCAGCATACGTCCCCGCTTCCGATTCCAGCGGGCTTAGTCTGCAAGATGGGGCCTCCGTTACGAAAGGAACGATTCGCCCCAGCGGTGGCTGCCACCCCAGCCCTTCCCCCGAGAGCAACGTCAGCCCCCATTTTGACCGATATCTGCGTCAGCCACAGGTTGATATCCTTCACCCCCCACGTTAATCCCTTATTCCCCTCCATCTTGTCGCGAAACCTTTCATCATAGTTAAGCCACGCCCAACCCTCATGGGTTTGCGAGGCTTCAAGAATGGAATCCGCGTAGGCCAACAATATACCGTACTGGTCCGGGCGATGATGACCCCAAACACTTGCCAATCGTAAAAACGCCCTAGCCCAATTTACCACAGACCGCGAGACTTTTTTGATCCGACCAGCCTTTTCATCCTTCTTCTGGCTCTCTACCGACCTCCTCCGCCCCTCGAGCAAACAGAAAATATCTATATATTTCCTCTTACGGATTCTGCGTCGCATCTTCCTCGGGACACCTTCCCATAACTCCGACAACATAGCCGATGCAGCATTGCCACTCCCCGATACCCCTGCACCCCCGTCTTGCCCCTGCACACCTAACGTTGCATCCTGTCTGCTCGACGAGTCGCCAGAAGAGTCCGATGACGATGAGGAAGAGGAGTCTGAACTATGGCGTCGCCGACAGACGTGTTTCTTCTTCTTACTCGCCTTACCCAAATGTTCAGCCTGTATACCACCCACCTCCGTTCCTGTCCCCCCCCCCCACCTGTGACTCACCTGTCTCCACTCCGCCAGCTGCACTCCGCGTGGACTGCCTCGGCTGGTCCTGAGAAAGTTGCTCATTCTGCTGCCGCGCTCTGTCTTCCCGAGTAGCCACCCGATTCACTTGCACTGTACTGGGCATCATGTCACTTGAAGTCATACGCAACTGCTCCGCTGACCCCGGCATGAATCCAGGCGATGCCATCCAGGGTACCTGCGAAGAGAAAAAGGGAAAACCAGGAGCAGGAGACCCCGGAGCCCATGCCGTTTGCCAGGCTCCCACCCAAGCTATCCTCGAAGAACCTTGCCCCCCACTCGCCCGTAGCTCAGCCGGGGTCTGATACCCAGCTAACCCGTACCCTCTGGGTACAGCCGCCCCACCTCCCGGGAGAACCAAGCCACCCACTTCCCTATCAGAGGGGGGATACCCAGGTAAATCATGCCCCCCGCAGAGATTTGTGCTGGCTCCCATCCCCCACCCAGGATCCACCATCGCCCCCCTACTCGGCTCAGTGGTTGCCTCAATGACGCTTCCACCTTGACTCCCAATTACTGGGCCTGCTGCCATTTCACCAACCACTCCTCTCCCCTCCTGAGGCTGGGAACCTCGCCCACAAGCTCCAGAACCTCTCCTAGCCTCCCTTGGTACCGCATGCCATCCCCGAGCCATACGCCGTGCCTCACCTCTACTCTGTTGGACCCGAGGGGGCCCACCTATACCCTGCGAACCCCCCACACGCCCTCTGTCCGTCTCACGACCCCTTTTTCCCACTCCGCTCCTGACCACTCCCCTTCCCCCACACCCTCTGCTCGACTGAGACCTCTTGGGTGCCATGTCTCAATCTCTAACAGATACCCTGCAACTGCCCTTCGCCTCTTATATGCCCTCCTTATGTCCTCCTATCTTCCGTTATAGTGTTAGCATTATTATTATTTTATGTTATGTGTGGTTTATCTCCTGAGCTGCCCAGCTCCTTCACCGGCCTCCACTGCCCCCTGACCTAATTCTGTTTCGTTCTGTTTTTTAACCTCTTTTGCTTTGTGTTGATTTGGACCCTCCCAGCACCCCCCACTCGCCTGCAGTCGGCGATCCTGTCCCAGCTGGTTTATTCGGGCATCCCGACTCTCGGATCCGGCACTGCCGTTAGACCATCCGCTGCCTCCAGCTCTCCGACTCCGCCGCCGCGCTCCGTAGAACCACCTCACACGCCAACCGCCGGATCCCACCTTATCCGCCGTGAAGCCTCCCGCCATGCACCCAGCTCGCTCGCATGTGCTCCGCTCAACTGCCGCAAGCCGAGCACATGCTCTATCTTACTCGCTGATTGGCTCACGCACACACACAATCGCGCGCGAAGCCAATCCTTTCAAAGGACGCAGCGCGTCCTCGCCACCACTACTCTCACCCCCCCCCCGCCTCTTTCCTACGGCGGAATGCAGGGTCCAGCGCCGGGCCGATCACCCGGTTAAATCCGGTCGCCGGGACCCTGCCCGCACTCTTTCCCTTAGCACAAAATATTTTTGTTGGACTATATCATCTAAAGCGGCTATAAATAAGCTGCTTCTCTGTTAAGACCTTTGTATTCTTTTTGATACAGTGATCATGCAACCTTAAAAAATTATCACTATGAGAAACTGAACACAACTGTCTCTAAATTCTGCATCAGGGTATTGATAATGTTGGTCGGACAAAACTCACTATGATGCAACATTTAAGAGAGCATTGCTCATGTTTAAATATGCAAAATAAAAGTGCATCTATTGTGGAACATTGCATTCATCATAGCATTCCTTTGATCAACTTTCTCAGCATATGATTGACCATGTACCTAGTTCATGGCGAGGAGGTAATCGCAAGGCACGATTAAATTATAAAGAGCAATGCTGGATTTTTAATCTGAATGCTGTACAATCAAATAGCCTCAATCAACAAATTGATTGGCACACTCTAGTTTTGTAAGTAGGGCTGAATGTCGAATATTCTCTTTAATGTGACTTCACATCCCCTGAGAGGAGTCTCAAAAGAAATAAAAAGAACGCCGTGGCCATTGTAGTATAAGCCATGGAAGCTCTTTAGAGCTAAAGCATGATTATTATTAATACCCTGATGCAGAATTTAGCTATGGCAATCTGAAATGCAACAGTTATGGTCTGTTTTTCTTACTGATCATTGTTTAAGGTTGCATGATCACTTTATCAAAAAGAACACAAAGGACTTTACAGAGACACAGCTTATTTATAGCCGCTTTAGACGTTATGGTCCAAAAAATATATTTTGTGCTAAATGTATTGGGATTTTAAGTACAAGATATTTTGTGGTGTCACTTATGAAAGTTTTTTTGATCCCTAGATGTGGTTGACTAAATATGGCCCAGAATTTATTCACATAGTAGGTTCTGCTAGCCAGATAAGTACTTTTGAATATGTGCCCATTTACTTTCAGCTCCAGAACCATACCAAAGTTTTAAAAAAATGTTACATCTTTGATATTTTAAGGAAATGAATGTATTAGGAAACAGCGTCAGATGTAAAGTTATCCTCATGTCTGGTACTGTGCAGTGTTACATGTTTGAGTACCCAGAAGAGGTCACTATAGTAATGGGAAACTCTAGGGAATGTGACGAAAATGGAACTTAATGCGAGTTTGGGAAAGCATTGACTTGGAAACTGCTGAAGTGTTATATTATTGTAGATAACTGTTCATAAGACATCAAGGTCAATTTGAGCAAGGTATGTGTTTGATGGTAAGTGGCAAAACACATAATTCACTTGTCTGGGCATTTTTTTAAAATTATATAGAATATATTGGATCATTTAACTGACTTCATTTAATATGTGCTACCATGTCAATGTAAGCTAATTAGTAACCAGCTGTTATTGCTTTAAACTAATCCACCTGCTAACACGGCAGCACTTGTCAGCAATTCTAGAAGTAAACAGCCAGATATTATCCAAATAAAAAAGGGCTTGGCTAGGAGAGGAATGGAAGTGGGCCAGAATCTCTCCATTTACTGGCGATATTCAGTCCCTAAATAGATAAGTTATGTTCATTTAGGGCTGCCAAATTGCAGACTTAAATTAAATGGACAGCAGCCAGCGGCACTCACAGTTCAGACACATATTAGGCAGTACAATGGCAGACTATATGTATAAACTACCAGGTCTGGCATTTCACTTTCTACAGTGGCAGCCGTAGCTAAATATTGGGTCCTATATGAACAAGTGAATTGCATTCATTGGTTGAATGACCAAACGTGTGTACAGTAATTGACCATTTCTTGAGAGTTAAAAAAAAAGAAACAGTATGTAAATGCACTTAACATCATAGGATCCTTCCAATTTTCCATTCTGTGACTTACAATTCTTGCCATCGCCAAATCTCAAGAATACATTAACCAATGAGAGCTCTAATGCAGGGTCGTTTTAAAAATCTAAGTGGCAGCTGCAGGAATGGTGAGGAAAATTGATAAAGAGGCCTTTTAACTGAACGCCACTAAACATTTGCACTTAACATTTGTTACCAACGCACGTAATATGCAAAGCTTCTGTGTTAGCTCTCAGGGGGCATGACTTATATATTCCTGGGAGTTAATGTGCAGTGAGGTACCCGAACAAGTAGCAAAGTACTACTTATAAAGGTGCCGTTAAGTGTGCCCACGCTACGTGCATGGTACCTGCACTCATGCGCTAATGAGTTTGTCACACCCATGCAGTCTCTACCTGTCCATTATCCACAGTAGCATGCAAGAGTCAGTTAATGTGCATTTCAGCGGACAGCAGCTAGCTTGCTCGTGCGTTAGGGCTCACTGTGGCCAGTTACCGCTTGCCAAAACACGCATTGACTGTTAGCAGCATTTAGTAAAAGGGCCCCAAAGAATGACAAGAGGAAAGGGGGCTTGATGGGGGCATGTCTTATGGTAGAAGAGAGGGTTGCTACCTCTTATCTGTGGTGTATCTAAAATTTCCTTTTATCTAGCCTAATGCTGTTGGATCTGGATCTAGCATTACTTGTTGTTTCTACACGAGTGGCTATGTAGTCGATCTCCTGTGATGCCCTTGAAAATTGATTGTATTTTTTTTACTGACCAGTTCTATGCTAATTACATACTGCAGGGGGCTAAGGCATGCACTAGCAGCAAAGAGCGTTGCTTTTGGCTAGATATAAAGGAAGAATTAGCCACTTCTATCAATAGCGTAATAACCACTTCATAAGATGAGCAGCATTACTTAAGAAAAACTCCTGGCTTATCAGATATCAATTATGTATTGCACAAGTCACATTGATTGCCCAATGCAGGCTTTCATCAAAACATGATCATGCTGGGTTTTTAATAAATGTTATTTTAATAAAAAAATTGATTAGCAATTTTTATTTAATTTTAATTATGTATTTATGTACTCTTTAATTACTTAGTCATTCATCAGGGCCATATTTTCTGCAGCCTCATTCAAATTTTTCTCTGCATTGTATGTAAAATTACTGAGCCTCTGCTTGATTGTTAAACCATTCCAAAATTAGCCTTAAACTAATTTAATTTAACAATATGATCAACTACATTTTTTTTTGGAGAGGGGGCCTTTGTGGATGAAGGACTGTATTAACAATGAGACCCTCTGAAGGGTTGCATTACCTCAGTTGGGGAGAGTCTCCCATTGAACCAAGTAGCTAAGGAAGTCCCCCTTATGATCCCAGTTATTAGGTAAGGGGGAGGCAAGTCATTCCCTCTGTGACCGGAGGGTGGGAACGTAGAATACTATAAAGGAGAAAGAGAACCATTAAAGGCTGGGGGGAGGGCAAGGGATTTTACTTTAGGGGAAGCTGTATATAGCCCAGCTAAGTTTAAGAACTGGAGTTTACAATTCCCCTGCAGGCAAGCAGTTGCCCTGAGGCAATTAAACCAAGTAAATCACCAACTCCCCAAAAATGGAACATAATTCTTTAATAGAAGTTCCTACCAGCAGGAAAGAGACTGTGGCGATGGAGACACATTAAGAGCAAGCCATAGGAGCAGTGTGCGGCAGGAAAGGTCCCAGGCAGTGGTGATGAAATGATTCTCATGTGCCTGATGAGAAGAAGGAAGTAACTATTAATAAGAAATAAATAGAACATATAAGCGTGTAGCACAATAATCTAAAAACAATTTTATGCTAGTCAAATGACCAGCACTTGGTTGCTTTTCCAGTGTCGGATGCCGTTAAGTTCCTCATACTACCCAGTGAAGACTGTAGTTACTTCCTTCCTTCCTTCCTTTCCACCTACTTAGTTCAGGGGTTTTGAACTTCCTTTGGCAAATTGCTTCTTCTCATCAGGCACATGAGAATCATTTCATCACCACTGCCTGGGACCTTTCCTGCCGACTATGACTCCCCTGGTGTGAAGGGGCAGATGGACAAGGTCATCAATTGCTATTCCATGGGGTAGGCATCCGCTGGGGTTGGCACATTTTTGACTTCTTGGATCCTGGTGCCGACTCCAGGCAAGGCCGTACTTAGTGGCGTTGTGGTTGCTGCAGGTTGCGCTGTGGCCCAGTGCTGCTGGAGGTGGGTAAGCAGCTGCAGGATCTCCGCTGAGCCTTATGGGCCCCTGGGTTGGCCAATGCGGAAGTCCCTTTCCTCCCTCTGGCTGTCTTTTTGCCCCCCCCCCCCATGGTAACCCCTTAGCTCTCTTTGTTAGTCATCCCGAGATGACACAGGGAGGAGGAAAGACTGAAGGCATTCCTGAGTCTCTTGTATGGGCTACTGGGACGGCTGTGGCTTGGGCTGCATCAATGGTGTTGCACCGGTGTTTCCAATGCTTGCCGTGGCTCCCCTTGTGGTTCCTGCTTTGATCACGGCTCCTGCGATGTATGCTCTGGTTTCTGCCCCCCATCGGGGTTCCCCCATTGGCATGGTGATGTTGTGCTGGGCTGAGGGAGCTCCTTCAGCGGTGTCTAATCGATGCAAAGGGGGCAGGGCCACCAGCAAAGTGATGTTGTTCAGGGCTTTGATGGTGCCCATGGTGTCCAATCGACATGGGGGGGGTGGAGCTCTAAATGTGATGACATTCCTGGAGGCAGAGTTCATCACGGCACTGCCCAATCAGCTCCAGGAGGGTGGGGTCGAGCCTGGAAGAGGCGGTGTGATGATGGCTGGGAGCATGGCCGGAGTTCCATGCGGTGCTGGCCTCCAGAGCTGGGAACCAGATCAACAGCTGTGGAGCGGAGCGGACCGGACCGGAGGTGTGCTGCCAGGGACAGAGGCCTTGTCTGGTGTGTCCCATGCCACGGCAGGAGTCTCTTTACTCTAGTGGGCCATGCAGTCAGTCGGGGCCTCCACTGGCGAGGTGGCCTGCATTAGGAAGTCCTGGAGCATGTGGCCGTTGTAACATCCAGGCACAGTGGGCACAGTTCTTTACCCTGTGGTCCTTCCCAAGGTAGCTCAGGCATCTGTTGTGAGTATCCGAGTTGCTCATCTTGTGAGAGCACTTTGGGCACTTCTTGAAACTGGGCTTCGGTATGCTGCTGCAGGTTTGTGCTCGTCTTCTCTTTCTTCTTTGCTCTTCTTTCTCTTTCCTTTTGTTTTGTTTCAGATTCATAGGTTTGGTTGGAGAGTGGACAGATCTGTCTTACAGGCAAGGCGGAAGAACTGAAAAGTGGCTAGCTAGAGGTGAGCCAGTGGATAGGGCTATTAGGATCATACTCAGAAAGGCTTCCGTCTATGGTGCCATTGGATGACATCACCAAGTGTGGCTGACTCATCCTGCTTGTCCTAGGAGAAAGTGATTTACAAGAACAATAGGTAGTGTCATTCTCTGAAAAATTCCTACATCTTAAAACAGCAGCAGGTTAATAAAGCATGCAGCCAGCAAGAGAACAATGTTAGTGCCTTAAATTATTGTCCCTGTCAACATAAGATGTTCTCACAAGGCACTTAAAGTAGTCTTAGATAAGCCCAAGCAAGAGGTGTTGCAATAATTTAAATAAAAAATGAATTAGGAAGATGCAGGTTTTAAAACTGTGATGTATTTGCCTTGAAATGGAAATAAAGTATAATCTTCCCAATGTTTTAACTAGATGTTTGGTAAGATGCAGAGCAATTGTTTGAATATTCGGATACAGCTTCACTTCCCACCACATTTTTGCATCCCTACACATTTATTCACTGCCTTTTTTAATGAACGCTGTCAAGAATCTCATTTCCTTTCATCTGAACCAATTAGTTGCTTAACACTCTTCATTTGCTCAAGTAACACTTAACTTATATAAATGAGTCAGACATAAATTGTGCTCCTTTCCTTTTTAAGCTTCTATTTCTTTCATGAAACTAGAGCAGTGCTTCCCAAGCTTTTATTTAATATGATCCCATTTTAACACTTAGGGGTATGTTTACTAAAACCCCGTTAGGTGCAGGCCCGTTAGTGTGCAGGAAGCCCATAAAAGGAGTGGGCGTGTCAGCAAACCGGGAGTAATAATGCGCTAATGTGCGCGGCGCCCTAATGTGCGCCGCGCACATTAGCGCATGAGAAACGCGCGCGGGAAGCATAAGCCGGCGCGCTGATGTGCAAGCAGAGGAGCAGAGCCACAGTACAATGGTTAAGACACTGACAAATGGTGCAGGGATCATGGGTTCAATCCCCCACTGTGCCCAATGAATAAGGCTGGCTGAGGCATTACCTATTATGGGTAAGATTGCTGTAGGAGGCATTTTATTTATATTTTAATTACTTCTACTAGCAAACGCACTCTCAAAGCGTGTTAACATAAGGCGCCCCATAAGGCACATTTTAAAATGCACTGTCCGCCAAGGCACCCTACAATGTTGCTGAAAGGGTGACCAAAGGGCGGCATATAGGGTGCCCAATGAGGCACGGCAAGGCTACTGTGATGGCAGCACTGCACATGTTAAGGTGTGGTAAGCTGACATAGGTGTGCTGACATACAAACAGCAACAGCAGTGTAGCACAATGGTTAAGACACTGACTGATGGTGCAGGGGTCATGGGTTCCTTCCTCTTGTATATAGTTGTATCTGTTATGTACTATATTATGTACGTTAACACCATTTTCTGTTAGTTAATTGTTTTAACTCAGTTCCAGTTAAATTTGTTTAATTTATGATACTTTAAGATGTTCTATGTATATCTAAGATGTTCTATGTAAAACAAATTTCGATTTGTTAATAGTTGTTATTTGTACACCGCAACTGATCTCTGGAAGATGCGGTATAAAAATGAATGTTAAATAAATAAATAAATAAATAAATGGGTTCAATCCCCCACTGTGCCCAATAAATACGGCTGGCTGAGGCATTACCTATTATGGGGAATATTGCTTTAGGAGGCATTTTATTTTTTATATTAATTAGTGCTGCCAGCAAACACACCCTCAAAGTATGGTAACATAAGGTGCTGCATAAGGCGCCTCCTAAGGTACCCCAGAGGGCACATTTTAAAGTGCACTGTCCGCCAAGGCACCCTATAATGTTGCCCATAGGAAGCCTTAGAAGGTGCTGTATGGGGCGCCCTATGAGGCACCGATAGGTTATAGTACTGCTTGTGCTGGCAGCACTGCGCATGTGAACGCATGGAAACCTGAAGTAGGTGCGCTGACCTGCAAACATTGCAACAGAGGTGTAGCACAATGGTTAATACATGGATTGCTGAACCAGGGGTCATGAGTTCAATCCTCCAGTGGGGTCAATGATTACCTGTCTCAGGCATTACACATTATTATGCAGCAGTGCTGAGTGAGGCATAGTGCTTTTAATGTACATCAGTGCTGCGTGAGGCATATGTCTTCTTACGTTACAACAGTGTTACCTGAGGCAGTCTCCTTTCTACGTTACAGTAGTGCTGCCAGGAGAAACACCCTCACAGTGCTGTAATCTTCCGGTGCCCCATAAGGCACCTTATAAGGCACCTTAAGGTCACAGCACTGTGAGGGTGTTTCTGCTGGCCATACTACTTGAAAGTACACACAAACAGGCCCAGACAGCCCCCCATGTACCCTGTAAAATACCTATCCCCAAGTTATAATGCCCTGTTCAATGTATGTCCAGTTTGTGCAATGTAAATCGCAATGGTGCAGAATAGCGCAGTATATGGGGGAATTTAAATAATTAAGGTAAATAAAATACATAAACCCACTGCGGATTTGAACCACCAACCTCTTGCTCCACAGGCAGTGCAGTCACCAGTGGGCTACAGCTCTATAACTGTAAAGAGATGTCTGGCTGGCTACAAAATAACGTCTGCAGACTGTGTGCTGTGGTTACCAGGGTAGGGTTAGTCTTCTCGCACCCATGATGCACTGCACATGCAAAGCAGCAGTCTACAGGTGATCTGCAAATGGGGTATGCACCCCCACAGCACCTAGGCCTGGTAGGGGGAACTGAGCGTGTGTGGTACTGGCACAGAGTAGCTACACACCGTCACATTGTGCGGGTACTGTGCTCGCTCTGAAGGTGCGGTGGGGCGGCCAGCATCTGGTCCACAGCACCTCCCATGGCAGAAATAGGCCATGCTGCAGGTCCCCAGCAGTGCTAGTGTGTGAGATAGGTAGTTCCTGCAGACACACCTTGGATACATCTTTATTTCTCAGTCAAGTTTAGCTCTTATGGACCCATAGGCGGATTATGTACCACCACCCAACCCACCCCCTGGGGCTGAGGGTGGGAAACAGGGTCTCCCACCAACAGATCCACATTCTAACTCCCTGCAATGTTGGCAGTAGAGGGGACCATCAACCCCGGTCCTGCTGGGGAACAGACACCCTACAGGGCAGGCAATATGTATCTGTACCCACCCATAAAGCAATAGCAGACAGACAGTAGGCCTTGAAATGCCCAGCTGCCTCCCACCACTATCTGACATTCACCAGCAGCAGGCCGCCAGCCGCTGCACCCTGCAAGGTGTTCCAGCAAGACACATACTAGCTGCAGACAGTCTGCAAGCTAGTCCATAATGCATGTTTCTGGAGAAGATGTGTGCACCCAGAACTGGACTGCCAGCATACACACCAAAGCAGAGAAGTCAGTGATTGGGCCCCAAAAGGGAACCCATAAATATCACCCAAGAGAAATAGTATATAGCCCTATGGGGGAACCTAGCCATGCCGTGGTCACTGCTCAGTCAGGGTGAGAGTGATCTCCCAACACGACATGCTGTGGCCAGGCACTACAATGTCCCAGCCATTGCCCTATGCCCTGTGCAGATGCATCCTGGCCAGGCCACCCTGTCAGGGCTATACCCATGGTACCTTGCTCCTCATTATGCACATTGGCAGGCCAATACTGGCAACAGTGCTGGCAGTGTGGGCTGTAGAAGGTGTTTGCAGCCACCACACACTGGATAGACAGACACACACTCCGACACCTATGCCAGCATTGTGCTACCATAGAGGTGTTTGACAGCCCTGGCCACGACACCAGTCCTGGGCACAGTGCAGGCATGGCTATGGCACGCAATACTGTAGGAGCCACCCCCCAGGGTGGTAAACATTGTCAGACACAGGACCTGTATCACACTCCACAGACATCTGAACGATTGCTATGATGCAGCTCACTCAGCAAATTGTGCTTAACGTAGGACTTGCTATCCACCATTACCCATGGCAAACATTTGATAGATGTGTACCGTATTCCCAGGTGTAGGGTGGCATTGCTAGGTTATGCAAGTGCTAGTATTCGGGGTAGGAAACAGGGCCCGAAGCCCTGCCTCTCCAGGTGGCTTTTGAAAATGGGGCCTGTGAGTGCAGGCGTGTCTGCCCCTGTTGTCCGCTGCGCTGGGGCAGAGGTTCCCAACTCCGGTCCTGGTGGGCCAAACACTGCTCGGGTTTTCATGATATCCATAATGAATATGCATGAGATACATCTGCATACCATGGGGGCGGTGCATGGAGATGCAGCACAGACATATGTATTGGAAACAGCATGGAACCTGAATGGTGCTTGGCACTCCAGGACTGCCTTTGGGGGACTCTGCTTTAGGTACTGCACATGTTTATGGTGTTTGTGCTCTATGGGGTAAAATATATGCATATGAGGCATTTTTTCTGTTCTCAGCAATACAGGTTCGGTCTTTACTACCATGTTGTCTTCATGGGTAAAATAAGGGGACTGGGTTGGCAGGAGCCACAGCAGGGATTTGAACCTGTGACCTTCTGCTCTTGGACACACTGTCTGTGTGCACTGCGCCACCGTGTTCCCACAGATATGGTGTATTCATTGGGGTGTCCATGACTGTACATCCGACAGGGCCTGTCTGTTGCATTGGGCGGCACCCACCTACACAGGACTGTGCCTGGACTGCTGTGGGCAGCTGCCACTGCCACCTCCACCACCAGTACCCCTTCGCCACCATGCTGACATGGCCTTATATTGGAGACAGCATAAAACCTGAATGATTTGTGGCCCTCCAGGCCTGCTTTTGGGGAACTCTGCTCTAGGTAATGCGCATGTTTCTGATGTCTGTGCTCGGTGGGGTAAAATATAGGCCTTTGAATCTATGTTCTCTTCAATAAAGGTTTGTCCTTACTATCACGGTTTAGTAGCGGGTAAAATATGGGGACTGGACTTGCAGTAGACCCAGCAGGGACTTGAACTTGTGACCTTCTGCTCATGAACGCACTGGCTGTGTTCACCGCACCACACTGTGCTCACAGAGACAGTGCAGTCCCTGGAGATACCATGGTTGTTTGTCAGACAGAGCCTGTCTGTTGCAGTGCATGGCACCCACCTACACAGGGCTAGGCCATGGTCGACTCTGGGCAGCTGCCACTGCCCCCCCTCCACCTCCAGTACCCCTGTGCCACCATGCTGACATGCCCTTCTGCTGGTGGTGCTGGTGGTGTTCAGTCTCAAGCCATCCAGTGTGCAGGTAGGCGGCTGCCTATGGTGCGTGTTCTGGGGTAGGGGTGCCTGCATAGGCGTCCACGCTTCCCCCCAACACCGCCTGCCAATGTTCTGTGCCCTTGGGGGTACCTGCTGGGTACTATCCCCTGTGACACTGTGATAAACACTCTCATGCCCATGTTGGGCCCTCATCAGTTGCTGTCTGGCTGCTGTTCAGTTTCAGCATTCCAAAGTGCCACCTAGGCATCTGCCTAGTCCGCACTGTGCCCCAGCTGCACCACAGCATGTTCCGCCTGCAGCCCTCTGTATCCCCTTTCCCATCATCTGTCCAGTTGCCCATTCCGACATGCCCGCCCTGCTGTTGTGGAACATGTGCATGCCATAGGTAACCTGTCCAAAGGAGAGGGAAACCCTGATCAGTGCTATTTCACTGTGGGATCATTCACCTTGTATGGGGACGGAGCGTAGACCCTTCCAAAATTCATATTTATTTTTTGGGGCTTTCTTGGGAGTGTTTTTTGCTGTTTCCCATTACTATCACTATTGCCCAGCTTTATTCTGATTTTTTAAAATTTTGTTGGGGTCATTTTCACTGTTTATTTGCCCTTTTGTACCATGCACATGTATCACACTTATCACCTTTTGTAGGTTTCCCTAGTTTTGCTGTACATTGCTGACAGAAATGGTTTCTCTTCCCTTTAAATCGGCTCTACCGCGAGGTTTTCACTCGCGGTATTTTTTAACTCGGATTTCAACCTCGCTCATGTGCGGGGATCCTCTCCCCTCCCACTCTCCACCCATTGACCCCGTCTCTCCGCCCCTGGGGGGGCCTTCCTCCGCCCTCCGGGAGCCTTTCACTGCCTTCATCGCACATTGGCACGGCGCACATGAGCGCCGCGCACATGTGCAGGCACATTTGGGCCCTGAAACGCATCATAAGCGTGCGCTAAGGTACCTTAGCGCACGCTAATGCGTGCCGCACAAATGAGCGCAGTTTAGTAAACATACCCCTTAAAGTTTTATCTGACTCCAGATGATGAAGACGACAAAATCCAGATCTTCATTCCCCTCCCTTCCCT
The DNA here is from genome assembly GCA_033557465.1 of Ichthyophis bannanicus. NCBI lineage: Eukaryota > Metazoa > Chordata > Amphibia > Gymnophiona > Ichthyophiidae > Ichthyophis > Ichthyophis bannanicus. The sequence continues at coordinate 417,218,627 of CM066038.1, forward strand.
CAATCACTTTACCCTCCCTATCCTGCATATCTAAAGCATGAAAGTGGCAGCTATGACAGTAGCAATGGTTCCTAAGGTAGCAGCAGTCAGCACAGGAATCTACAGACTCCTTAGCCAATTAAGGAGTATGTTTACTAAACCATCTTAATGTGCGCTCTGTGACATTATCGCGCGATAAGGTACCTTATCGCGTGATAATGGCGCTTTTTCAGGCGCACAGGTACCTTATCACGCGATAACGCGCGCAGCGGCGCAAATGAGCACTGAAGGTGGGGAAAGGCTCCCGGAGGGCAGAGGAAGGCTCCCCAGGGGCGGAGAGAAGGGGTCAATGGGTGGAGAGTGGGAGAGGAGAGGCTCCCCGCACACTAACGCTGTGAAATCCGAGGCTCAAAACTAACGCCAGTGAAACCCTGGCGTTAGAGCTGATTTAAAGGGAAAAGAAACCATTTCCGTCAGCAACGTACAGCAAAACTAGGGAAACCTACAAAAAGTGATAAGTGTGATACATGTGTACGGAACAAAAGGGTAAATAAACCTTGAAAATGTACAGAAGAAAATGTAAAAATAAAATAACTAAGCTGGCCAATAGTGATATCAATGGGAAACATCAAAAAACACTCCCAAGAAAGCTTAAAAAAAAGATATGAATTTTGGAAGGGTCTATGCTCCGTCCCCATACAAGGTGAGTGAGCCCACAGTGTAACTGCGCTAGGCAGGGTTTCCGACTCCATCGGCCAGGTTTCCTATGGCATGCACATGTTCCACAACAGCAGGGTGGGCATGTCAGAACGGGCAACTGGACAGATGCTGGAAAAGGGGACACAGAGGGCTGCAGGCGGCACATGCTGCGGTGCAGCTGGCCCACAGTGCAGACTAGGGTGATGCCTAGCTGGCCCATAGGAATGCAGAAACAGTAGAGCAGCCAGACAGCAACTGCTGAGGGCCCAACATGGGCACGAGTGTGCTTCCCACAGTGTTACAGGGGATAGTACCCAGCAGGTACCCTGAAGGGCACGGAACATTGGCATGCGGCGCTGGGGGGAAGTGTGAACAGCTATGCAGGCACCTCTACCCCAGAACCTGCACCATAGGCAGCTGCCTACCCGCACACTGGATGGCCTGATACTGCGCTCCACAAGCACCACCAGCAGAAGGGCATGTCAGCATGGTGGCAGAGGGATACTGGTGGTGGAGGGGGCAGTGGCAGCTGCCCAGAGCAGACCATGGCCTAGCCCTGTGTAGGTGGGTGCCATGCATTGCAACAGACAGGCCCTGTCTGATGAACAGTCATGGTATCACCAGGGAATGCACTGTCTCTATGGCAACACAGTGGTGCAGTGCACACAGCCAGTGTGTTCAGAAGCAGAAGGTCACAGGTTCAAGTCCCAGCTGTGGTACCTGCCAACCCAGTCCCCATATTTTACCCACTACTAAAACGTGCTAATACAGACAGAACCTTTATTGCAGATGACGTAAACATGCCCCAAACACCTACATTTTACCCTACAGAGCACAGACACCATAAACATGTGCATTATCTAGAGCAGAGTCTCCCAAATGCAGTCCTGGAGGGCCAAACACCATTCAGGTTCCATGCTGTCTCTAATAAAGATGCCTGTGCTGCATTTCTATGTGCCGCCCCCATGGTATGCAGATGTATCTCATGCATATGCATGAGGGACAGCATGAAAACCTGAACAGTGTCTGGCCCACCAGGACTGGAGTCGGAAACCTCTGCCCTAAAGCAGCGGCCAACAGGGGCAGACACACCCGCACCCACAGGCTCCATTATCCAATGCCTCCTGGAGAGGCAGGATGTTGGGCCCTGCGTGCATCTCCCAATACTAGCACTTGCATATCTTAGCAATGCTACCCTAAACCTGGGAATACGGTACACAGCTATCAAAAGGTTGCTATGATTACTGGCAAATAGCAATTCCGAGGTTAAGTACAATGTTCTGAATGAGCTGCATCATAGCAACCTTTCTGATGTCTGTGAAGTGTGCTACAGGTCTTGTGTCTGACAATGTTTACCACCCTGGGGGGTGACCCCAACAGTATTGCGTACCATAGCCATGCCTGCACTGTGCCCAGGACTGGTGTGGTGGCCAGGGCTGCCAAACACCTCTATAGTTGCACAATGCTGGCATAGGTGTGGGGAGTGTGTGTCTGTCTATCCAATGTGAGGTGGCTGCTAACACCTTCCTCAGCCCATACTGCTAGCACTGTTGCCAGTATTGGCCTGCCAATGTGCATAATGAGGAACAAGGTACTGTGGGAATAGCCTGGATAGGGTGGCCTGGCCTGGATTCATCTGTACAGAGCACAGGGCAATGGCTCGGACATTGTAGTGCCCGGCCACCACCTGCACGGACAGGGTGGCCACAGCATGTCCTGCTGGGAGGTCACTCTCACCCTGACTGAACAGTGACCACGGCATGGCTAGGTTCCCCCATAGTGCTATATAGCATTTCTCTCATGTGATATTTATGGGTTCTCTTTTGGGGCCCAATCACTGACTTATCTGCTTGGTGTGTATGCTGACATCCCAGTTCTGGGTACACGCATCTTCTCCAGGACCATGCACTATGGACTAGCTAGCAGACTGTCTGCAGCTAGTATGTGTCTTGCTGGAACACCTTGCAGGGTGCAGTGGCTGGAGGCTTGCTGCTGGAGAATGTCAGATAGTGGTGGGGGGTAGCTGAGCATTTCCAGGCCTACTGTCTGTCTGCTATTGCTTTATGGATGTGTACAGCTATGCATTGCCTGCCCTGTAGGGTGTCTGTTCCCCAGCAGGACTGGGGTTGATGGTCCCCTCTACTGCCACCATTACAGGGAGGTAGAATTTGGATCTATTGGTGGGTGATCCTGTTTCCCACCCCGAGCCCCAGAGCGTGGGTTGTGTGGTGGTACATAATCCACCTATGGGTCCAAACACACACCCCCTCCCTCCCTTTCACCTACATCATGTAACCATGGCACCAACACAGGATATGCACTATTCTGGGTGCATCATAGCCCATAAGGGCTAGACATGACTGTGAAATACAGAAGGACACATATATGTAACCTAGGTGTGCCTGCAGTAACTACCTATCACACACAGTAGCACTGATGGGGACCTGCAGCATGGCGTATTTCAGCCTTGAAAGGTGCTGTGGACCTGGTGCTGGACGCCCTACCTCACCCTCGGGGTGAGCACAGTACCCGCACAATGTTACGGCCTGTGGCTACTCTGTGCCAGTACCACACACGGTCAGTTCCCCCTACCAGGCCGAGGTGCTGTGGGGGTGCATACCCCATCTTGTGCCCATCTGTCGACTGCTGATTTGTATGTGCAGTGCATCATGAGTACGGGTGGATTAACCCTATCCTGGTAACCACAGCAGACAGTTTGTGTGGTGACGTGCAGTCCTTCTGCAGCCAGCCAGGGGCTTGTTGGCAGCTATAGAGCTGTAGCCCACTGGTTACTTCACTGCCTGTGAAGCCAGAGGTCATGGGTTCAAACCCATGGTGGGGTTATTTGATAGGGCTGTCTGAGGCATTGTCTATTTTTAATGTACATTAGGGCTGCCAGCAAAAACACCCTCAGAGTACTGTAACCTTAAGGCGCCTTATAAGGTGTCCTATAGGGGACATTATAGGTTGCCTTGGCGGACAGTGCACTTTATAATGTGCCCTATGGAGTGCATTATGGGGTGCCTTATGCGGCACCTTAGGTTACGCCACCGTGAGGGTGTGTTTGCTGGCAGCACTAATTAAAATAAAAGTAAAATGCCTCAAAAAGCACTACTTAAACATAAAGGGTGATGCCTCAGCCAGCCTTATGCATTAGGCACACTGGGGCATCAAACTCATGACCCCTGTACCATCAGTCAATGTATTAACCATTGTGCTACACCTCTGCTTCTATGCTTGCATGTCTGCGTGCCTACTTAAGATTATCGTGCGTTAACATGCTTAGCGGCATTTCGCCCGATAATGTGCGCAGCACGCGTTATTGCGCGATAATCCCGTTTTGCTATGTTAAGACCGAAACGCCCACTCCTTTTATGGCATCCTGCACACTATCGCCGGGCGCACGTTAAGACGGTTTAGTAAACATACCCCTAAGGCTTTATAATCAAACTAACCAGATAAATATACTCATCTTTACTCAGACATTCAGCTGCATTTTCCCAGTAGTTTCTGGGCTAAATATCTAACTTAATCTACCTATTCAAAAGGTGTTAGTAGATTTAGGTCAGATATTTATGCAGTCAGGCTCATGAAAGTAAATTTATCCTATTAGCATTGAATATCTCTCCTGCTTGTAAAACTGGAAAAAATGTCCCGATAATATCACCAGTAGACCCCCTTTATTGTTTAGCTAAGTTTATGCAATGTAAGATTTTAGCCACCCATATTTATCAAGTTAGAGAAGGCAGATATTTAACTTTTTAGATTTACTTGGCTAAAACCAGTTTCAATCTGGCAAGTCTTGACAATAGATCCCCAATAAGGTTTCCCTACTTAAGAAGCTCAAATTTGATAGGTTGTAAAGGCTTTGCAACAAGTCTGAAAATGTGTATTTAATGGTTTAAAATGTCCTACTTTATATGTGCAGTTCTGCATATATTAGCATGACAAGAAGGTGCGGATTTCTTTATTCTGTAAGAACTCAATCTCTTACTTAGTTTGCAGCTTGTCATGCTGTGAGGGCTTATGTGCATCAGTGATGCTGAGAGCTAAACTGTTGGTAGCTTAACTACTGGCAGGGTCTTCCAAGATGGACAGGTCTCGGCTGAGATGCCAGACTAAGATAAACCACCCATCTGGGCAGCAGCAGAATGGGACTGAGTTGGCAGTGAAGGATTACATTTCTGTACAGGCTTCGCCTTGCTACTGCTGCGTTTCCCCTGCTGCTGCTCCATTGTCTGATCCGATTGTCCCTCTTCTGTCTCCTCAACAGGTACCCTTAATGGACCACCAGACTGCCTGTTTCACTGTCTCCTGCCGACCTGGAAGTGATATGGCCGGGTTCCCTTTGTGTGCACCAGGGATTTAAAGCTGACTTCTGCGGTGCTGCGGCAGTGCACAACGCGGGTGCACGCCCAAGGAACAGTATGTGCTCCTTAGGGCCCTCAGGGTTTATCTCCATTGTGTCAGTTACTCCAGTCCATGATCATGTGGTGGTTGTTCCGGATTCCCCTCAAACCTTGGGATTCATCTGGGTGTAAATTTGCACTCCTGCTTAGTTTTCTGTTGGGGCTAATGCTTGTTTTGTCTCCTAGGGTTTCTATCACGGCCTCTACACCAGTCCATTGGCCCTTCAATCTCCCCTTACCTGCCGATGGTACCTTTTCCCACAGCCGTGCCCCCCACCCCCCATAGCATCCCCCTCCTAACTTCACTTTGCTCCTTTTCCCCTTTTCCTTCCCGTCCCTCTCTCCTTTTCTGTTTTCTGTCTTTTGACTGTCTCTTCCTGTCCTGTCATTGATGGTGTTCCTTTCTGACTTTATTTTCAGTAGCCCTTGTTATTTTTTTGTATTATACACCGCCCTGATGCCCTGGCATGGGCGATTTATCAAATCTTGCGAATAAAGATAAAGAAAGATTGGAGCTGGCATCCTGGCCCCTTAATTCCACTCCACCTGTCTAGGGTCACTACCAATTTACTTCCCTGCTATCCCTCCTCCCCTGGACCCCCCAAGCATCAGTTTTTGCCTTCCCAATTTCTCCTTAGTCTCGTCCTCCTTAATTGCTGGTCCCTTCGTTCTAAAACTGTCCTGGTCCATGATATGGTTCACAACACTCTTTAGATGTTCTATTTGTGACTGAAACCTGGCTTTGTGAGGGGGAAGATCTTCTCAACTGTTGTTTGCCCCCAGGTTATTCTGCTTTCTCCACCCCCCTGTCTTGGGCAAACTGGAGATGGCATGGCCATCCTTCACCGTTCCACTGCTCAGCTTCGGGAAGTTCACTCGCCTGCCTTACATTACCACAAATCTCTCTTTCTCCAGGTCAATTCTAACCCCCTGCCCCCATTTCCTTTTGATTTATGCCCCCTTCTCTTCCATCCCAGGGTTGAGATTCTCTCTTTTTGACCATCTTTGAGATCCCCTTTTCTACCCTCATGTTTTGCTCCTCAGTGACTTTAATCTTCACCTTGATCCTCCCCTCCGGCCAAGGGATAGGGCCCTTACCTCTCTCCTGGAGGATCTTTCCCTTTTGCAACGTCTTTTCTTCCATACACTCAGCTGGGTACATCCTCAATCTTCTTATTACCCCTTCCACCTCCCCCACTGCCCCCATATCCCCATCATCCCTCCTTCTGTGGTCAGATCACTTCTGTATCCTTCTTACCTTCCAGCTACCCTGTCTGGCCTGCCCCCTTCTCTCCTCTTCAGTCCCTTCGGCCCCAGTGGCGGATCACACCCCTTACTCTCCAGAAATTTCTATATGCTACTCAAATTCTTCTCCTGGATTTCCCCTCGTTATCCTCTGATTCTCAAGCTCATACTTGGAATAATGTCCTTTTCATTGCCCTTGATCTTCTGGCCCCCCTTTCCCTGATCTGGACTTACGTCCCCCTATATGTCATCCCTGGCATCACCCAGGACTTTGCATCCACCGCAAGTATCTTCGCCATGTCGCACATCTCTGGTGTGCCCACCCCTCCACTCTCAGTCTCCATACTTACCATCAATGTCACTACGAGTATCGATCTTTGATTCACTCAGCCAAGCAGGCCTATTTCTCCACTTTGATTCTCACATCCTCCATCTCCTCCAGACAATCTTTTTCTGTATTCCAGTTCCTCTCTGCTCCCTTTGCCTCCTCTACAGGGCCATACAGTGCCATTCTTTAACCCCGACCCTACCAGTCTAGCTGATTTTCTCTCAAGTAAGATTCTGTCCATTCGTTCGGCTCGTCCATCTCCCCTCTCACCTATTCCATCCTCGCCTCCATCCTTGTCTCCCTCAGTATCTCTTTCCCCATATCAGGTCTTCCTTTCAGCCAACCACTGCCTCCGAATCTCTTCCTCCCAGAAGACCAGTTGTCCACTGGACCCAGTTGTCCACTGGACCCAATTCCTTCTAAATGGCTTCTTGAGCCTTCTCTTACTCTTCTTCCTCCTATTCTCTCAATGCTTAATGCTAGCCTTTCCTCTGGTTGCTTTCCCTCCCCATGGAACATGCCCTTGTTCACCCCATTCTCAAGAAACCTTCCCTTCACCCCTCCATTCTTGCTAACTGGCATCCTATCTCCAAGCCCTCTTTCCTTTTTAAACTTCTTGAGCAGTTTGTTTTTGCACAGCTGTCCTCTCACCTCACTTCTACCAAATATATTACACCCACAGCAATCCAGCTTTCCAGCAGGCCACAGCACTGAGTCTATCCTTCTTTCTCTCTTGAATGAGCTACACACTACTCACGATCATGGGGACTTTACTCTTGTTGTTTCTTTAGATCTTTCTGCTGCCTTTGATCTGCTAGATCACCACACCCTTCTCCTGCATCTCTCTGATCTCAGAATTTTTGGTGTCGCCAGGAAATGGTTCCAGTCTTTTCTCACTGCCTGCTCCTTCTCTGTTTTGTCTCTCTCCTCTGATTCACCCTCCCTGCCCCTGACCTGTGGTGTCCCTCAGGGTTCTGTTCTATCCCTCTTCTATTTAATATCTTTTTGGCCCCACGTGTCCTCCTCATACAACAATTTGGTGTCTCCGCATACTATACACAGACGATATCATTTTTCCTCAGTCTACCAGCTCTTCCACCCCTGGCATTATCCCACTTAATGCCTGTCTGACCCTCACAGTTGCATATCCTCAAAATTCCTTCACCTGAACCTTTCCATATCCACCACCACCTGATTACCTTCGAGGCCCCCTCTCTACCCCTGGATCCAGTGCTCACATCCACCGCTATCCCTGCGGTCTTGTCCTTCAGGTATCTTGGTGTTATTCTCGATTCCTCTCTTTCACCAAGCATATTTCCTCTATTGCTCGCTGCTCATTCTACCACTTTGTCAGATTTGTGTGGTTTGCCCTTTCCCTTGCTTCTCTGATCACTCTTCCCCTTTCCCTCATTATCTCAAGGATAGATTATTTTATTTATTTATTTATTGCTTTTATATACCGCGCTATTTAAAATCAGTGTGGTTTACATACAACAGATTTATGCATAACCGGCATGCTGTTATGCACTTACAATGAAACGGGAGGATGCAACTTGGGTTACAGCTGGGGAAACTACAATATTAACATGAGTCGTTTGTGACTTATAGCTTCCTGACCAGGTGCATGGTGGGTGGGATTGAGTTATTGGGTTCAGTGTAGTGTAGTAGAAAAAGGTGGTGTTTTAGTGCTTTTCTGAATTGGGCAAGATCTGTGACCGCTCGAATGTCTGTTGGGAGTGCATTCCAGCAGCTGGGGGCATAGAACTTGAAGGCTCGGTTCTTTGTTGCCTGGGTGCATTTTATTATTTCATTGGGGATCTGAAGGGTATTGGTAGCGAATGATCATCCTATCCAGCCTCCCACAATACCATTTCCACAAACTTCAATTACTTCAAAATACCGCTGCCCACATTCTCATCTTCTCCTCCCGCTATGACCATGTCTCCTTGCCACCTTCACTGATCACCCATGCGCTTCAGGATTTAGTTCAAAATACTTATTTTTGTTCATCGGACCATCCATACTTCCACACCTCAATATCTTACAGACCACCTTCACTACCAAACTCCCCACCGTCTTCTGCACTCAATCCATAACCACTATCTGGCTCTCCCCTCTGCCACTCAGGCTCATGTGAACATACCCGCGGTCCTCTTTCCTGGGCCCTCCATTTGGAATTCCCTTCCACTCACCCTCTGCTCCAAACCTTCCTTTGTCAGGTTCAAGTCTGCCTTAAAAAACACACCTTTTTCACCTAGCCTTCAATCTGCCTAATACACCATCATGATTGTTATATTCCTAGTCTTCTCTTCTCTCCCTGCCTTTCTGTCCTCTTCTACCTGCCTAGCCCTCCTCTTTCTCCCTCTACTGTACTATTTGATAATGGCACTCCTTTCCTTGTCTAAGCAGTCATTTGGATTGTTCACCATTTTTATGCTCTGGCCTAAGCGGTCTATCAAAAAACTGAATAAAAATAAAGATAGAAACAACACTAGAATTACCTGCACAGAAGAAAGGCCTGGTAATCTACTTCCGTATCTTGCCATTGAAACTCAGTGGATAGTCACAACAAAACAAATTGCACTATAATGCTGGAAGATGAGACCCCCAGGTCAGAAAGCACTCAACTGACTACTGGGGATAAGCTGAAGACTTTTCAGATTAAAGTCAGCATTTATGATGTGGTTGGATCAAAGCCCTCAGGACATCTGACTACTGATGTAGCTGCGCATGAAATGAAAGTCAGAAGCTGCTAAGATGTTCTACATATTGGGACATGGAACGTACAAAGCATGAACCAAGGGAAGTTGGAGGTAGTCAAGAATGGAATGAAACATGGACAACTCAATCTGTTGGGAATTGGTGAACTGAAATGGACTGGCATTGGGCACTTTGCATTCAATGATCACATGGTATACTATGCTGGAAATGATAAAACAGAAGAAATGGTGCTGCATTTATAATAAAGAAGAAACTTGCAAGAACCATGATGAAATTCAATGCAATCAGTGAATGCTTAATTTCTATTTGTCTATGAGGAATGTCCATCAACACAACTATAATTCAGGTATATGACCCAACAGCAGCTACGGACGTTGAATTCTACGAACAAGTACAAGCTGAAATTGACAGAACATGCAAACAGGATAACCTGATAGTCATGGGTGACTGCAACACAAAGGATGGCAACAAAGAAGGCAGCAAAGTGCTTGCAAAATAAGGACTTGGCAACAGCAATGAAGCTGGAGAAAGACGGATAGAATTTTGCAAGACCAATGAGCTATTCATTGCAAACAGCTTCTTCCAGAAACACAAGTGGTGACTGTACACATGGACTTCAACCAATGGATTGTACAAAAATCAAATGATTACATCTGTGGAAGACAACGATGGAAAAGCTCAATAACATCAACAAAGGCAAAACCTGGAGCTGACTGTGGTACAGATCACCAACTACTAGTATGAAAACTTAAGCTAAAGTTGAAAATGAGCAAGCCACTCATGAATGTAGCAAAATATGGCCTTGAGAATATACCAACCAAAAAATAAAGAATCACTCTCAATATTACACTCCAAAATTCTAAACCAAAAATTTACCAATATCAAATAATAACTCTGGGCATAATGACCTCAGATGGCACAACCCCTCATGTAGTGAAATTCACCATAGGGTGTTGATAGACGCTCACACCACTGGTCAAGCCTCCTCCTAATACTTAACAATACTCATAGATACACACTATAATTTAAACAACCCCAATTCACCAATGGGAAAATCCTAACAAAATCTAAAGCCAAATACACACATTCACTCACAAAACATCCTCTGACTAACACACCTCATTCATTCTACTTTTTTTAAAAAGCGTCTGTAATATAAGTGCACATTGAATACAAACGCGGCTGAACGCAGCTCTAAAAGTGCACATGAAGTACAAATAAGGCTGAACGCATTGTATGGATCGTTGTCATCAGTTTGAAGATCTCCGCTGTACCGTTTTGGAATTTGTGCCATTTAGGGGCATGTTTACTAAAGTCCGCAAATTTGCGCGACGCAAAATAGCGCACGGCAACGCGCCACTGAAACGCGCATAAACGCGTTTAAACGCCCCGCACACGTGCGTGTCACCCCCGCACAGGTACGCGGCACACCAACGGGCCCCGTACAAGTGCGGGTCCGCAAATGTCCGATAGAGGCGTGGAACGGCTAAAGGAGGGCGGAGGAAGGCTCCGGAGGGGCGGAGGGACGGGGGAAATGGGTGGAGAGTGGGAGGGGAGAGGGTCCCCGCACAGTATCGGGCCCGAATTTGCATGTAAAAATGTAGAAAGCATTTAAAGGGAAGAGAAACCATTTCCGTCAGCAATGTACAGGAAAACCGGGGAAACCAGCAAACCGTGAGCAGTGTGATACATGTGCACAGCACAAAAGTGCACATAAAAATAGGAAATGACCACAACAGAACTATTAAAAATAGTAATTCAGCTGGGGAACAGTTATAGTGATGGGCAAATACAGAAAACACACCCAACAAAGCTCCAGAAAAAAAGAAATGAATTTTGGAAGGGTTTACGGAGCGGAGACTCTTCCAAACAACATTTCCTGTTGTGGAGCTGTCCTGGGAGTGTTTGCTATGGTTGCCCATTAATATCACTGTTGCCCAGCGTGGTGATATTTTTTCCCCCAGTTCCCGTGGTCATTTCCGTGGTTTATGTGCACGTTTGTCACCAGACAGGGTGCATATGCCCACAGCGTAGAGCAGGGTTTGTGACTCCATCCTGCCAGGCTCACTACCTCCAGGGGCTGCACTGTCTCTGTGGCCATAGTGTGGTGCAGCGGACAGAGTCAGTACCTCTAGGACCAGAGAGTCAGAGGTTCAAAGCCCAGCTGGGGCACTTGCCAGTCCAGTCCCTATATTTTACCCACCACTAAACACAGATAGCGCAGACACCCCTGTATTGCAGGGGACATAAGCATGGGGAAAACACCCATATTTTACCCAGCAACGCACACACACCACAACAATGGGCATTACCCACAGCCAAGTACCCCAAATGCAGTCCCGTACTGCCACATTCCAATCAGGTCACCTGCTTTTTATGGGAGGAGCTCATGCCAGCATGTTGGCGGACGAGTACATGTGGTGGCAGGGGGCAGTGGCTGCTAGCGACAGAAGACAGAGGCCTAGCCATGTGCAGGCTGCCACTGTCCACTGCAACAGACTGCAACAGACAGGCCCTGCCGGATCCACAGTCATGGACATGCCAGGGAATCCACCCAATCTGTGGCTACACAGTGGTGCAGTGCACGCAGACACTGTATGCAAGAGCAGAAGGTCACAGGTTCAAAGCTCAACTGGGGCAACTGCCAATCTTGCCCACATATTTTTCCCCCAAGTCAACAGTGATAGTAAGGGCACACCTTTCCTGGCGAGGACATATGCAATGGCAATACGTCTATCTTTTACCCCACTGAGCAAAGACACCATGAACAGGGCCAGTACCCAGAGCAGAATCACCCAAATGCAGTCCTGGTGGGGCACACACCAGTCAGGTTCCATGATGCCACTCATACAAATGCCTGTGCTGTATATCTATGCACCACACCTATGGTATGTAGATGTAGCTCATGCATATCCATGAGGGACAGCAGGAAAACCAGAACAGTGTGATGCAAACCTGGACTGGAGTTGGGAATCTGTGCCGTAAAGCAGCAGCCATCAAGGGCAGACACACCCACACCCACAGGCCTCATTGGTCAATGTCTCCTGGAGAGGCAGACCATTGGACCCTGCATGCATCTCCCAAAACTAGCACTTGCATAACTTACCAATGTCACCCTACACCTGAGGTATACGGTACACAGCTCTGAGACGTTTGCTAGGAGCACAGACAGCTAGATATCCATACGTTACGCACATACTGCTAGTTGACCCCATCCGAACAATCTGTTAGGTGTTTGCGGTGCGTGCTCCAGGCCTGGCCTCTGACGGTGTTTACCACCCTGGGGAGTGACCCCCAGCTGTACTGTGTACCATATCCATGCCTTGCCGTGCTCAGGACCGGTTTGGTGGGCAAGGCTAATTACTTCCTCAATAGTAGCACCATGATGGCATAGGTGTGGAAGTGTGTGTCTGGCTATACAGTGGGTGTTGGCTGCAAGCCCCTTCCACAGCCCACACTGCCAGCACTGTTGCCAGTATTGGCCTGCCAATGTGCATAATGAGGTGCAAGGTACCATGGGTATAGCCAGGACAGGGTAGCCTGGCCAGGATGCATCTGCACCGGGCATAGGGCACTGGCAGGGACATTGTAGTATCCGGCCACCACCTACACAGACAGGGTGGCCAAAGCATGTCCTTCTGGGGGATCACGCTCACCCTGACTGTGCAGTGACCACAGCATGGCTAGGCACCCCCATAGTGCTTTACAGTATTTCTCTCATGTGATAGATATGGGTTTCTATTTGGGGCCCAGTCACTGAATTATCTGCTTGCTGTGTATGCTGGCAGACCAGTTCTGGGTGCATGTGTCTCCATTGGGAACATGCACTATGGACTAACCAGCAGACTGTTTGTAGCTGGTATGGCTTGCAGGGTGCAGTGGTTGTTGGCTTGCTGCAGGGGAATATCTGGTGGTGGGGTGCAGCTTACCTTATCCTGGTCCTATGTCTGTCTGCTATTGTGTTGTGGCTGTGTGTGGGGTGGGGGTGGTGTTCATTCCTCAGCAGGACTGGGGTTGATGTTGCCCTCTACTGCCACCTTTGCAGGGAGGTACAGTGTGGATCTCTTGATGGGGGACCATGTTTGCTGCTGGGGGGAGGGGAGAGGAGAGAGCCCTGGTGGGGGTTCCCAGGGGGTGCTGAGCCTGACAGGGATATCCATGGTGTTTGTGCAGAAACTAGCTATCTTACACATTAACACTGCTTTGAAACTCACGCTTGGCCTCCATCAGCCATGGAAGGTGTTGTGGACCTGGTCCTGGGCGCCTCATTGCACACTCAGGGTGAGCACAGAACCCGCACGATGTAACGGTGTGTAGCTACTCTGTGCCAGTAAAACACCCGGTCAGTGCCCCCTACCAGGCCGAGGTGCTGTGTGGGTGCACCCGGTCACTCCCCCCAACAGGGCCGAGGTGCTGTGGGGGTGCATTACCCATCTTGTGTCCATCTGTGGACAGCTAATTTGCATGTACAGTGCATCATGGGTACGTGTGGCCTAACCCTATCCTGTTTACACCGTCAGACTGTCTGTGAGGTGATGTGCAGGCTATCTGCAGCCAGCCAGGGGCTTGCTTACAGCTATGGAGTTGTAGCCCAATGGTTACATCACTCTCTATGCAGCCAGAGGTCATGGGTTCAAACCCACAGTGGGGTTCTGTGATAGGGGTGTCCACAGCATCTTTTTAATTTACTGTACATATGTTGCTGCCAGCAATAACACCCTGAGCGTACTGTACCCATAAGGTGCCTTTGAGGGCGCTTTATGGGCACCGTATACGGCACTTTATGGTTGCCATCCATATAGGGTGCATTATACATTATCCTGTGTCGCAACATACATGCTGCCCTATAGGGGACATTCTAGGGTGCCTTGGCGGACGGTGCACTGTCACATGTGCCTTATGTTAACATGCTGTGAGCGTGCGTTTTCTAGTTGTTATCACAAAATAAAATTAGTGGGCCTCCTACAGCACTCCACAACATAAAACATACTGCCTCTGCTAGTCTTTTTCAATGGGCACTGTGGGGAATTGAACCCATGATGCCTGCATGAGTGGTCAGTGTCTTAACCATTGTGCTATGGCTCCATTCCTGCTATTTGCACATCAGCGCGCCACTTATCCCTCCCACTATTGGGCTGCCCCCTCACACATCAGCGCGACGCCTTCTGCCCACAGGCTCGCCGCCTTCTGTTGCCCCATTTTATCAGCGCGCCCACAATGAACAGTGCGCCGCCTCATGCCGTATAAAAAAAGAGTGCGCCGCCTTCTGCCGCCCATAATCAATATACCTCCTACACCACTTTTGCCCATAAAAGTTGATGCCTCAGCTGGTCTTTTTCATTGAGCGCAATGGGGGTTTGAACCCCTGGCCCCTGCACCATAGGTCAGTGTCTTCACCGTTGTACTACGGCTCTGTTGTTTGGTTACGCAGCAGCACCCCACTTAGCCTTCCCACGCGCTAATGTGGGCCCCACACATTAGCGCGACGCACACACGTACGGTCCGGTTTTTTTCTTTTTTCTGCCTGGCCCGCCCACTCCTTATATGGCACCAGCACACTAACGGGAACCCGCACAGCAACGGTGTTTAGTAAACATGCCCCTTAATCTTCGGCGAGGCGATCGTAAAAAACTACTCTTGCAGAAAGAACAACGTTGGATCTTTAAATTAGATACGCTGCATCCAGGCGGTCTTAATGATCGCCTTGAATGGGCTTTATTCTTTTGATTTTTTTATGGCATTCGGTTTCAGATAGTATCTTCTGTGCAGTTCCAAAGGTTTTAATATGGTGATTGTTGGGGTATGTGTTTTTAGGTGATGTCATGTTTTGGTGTGTTCTGATTGGTAGGAGTTTTAGGATATTTGGTGCATCACACGCCGACTTGGGCATAGCGGGAAGTTTGAGAAGCCATTGTGTAGCATTTATTTCTGTACGGCGAAGCTCCTGATGAAGCCGGTTTTCGGCGAAACGAAAGCTTTTGTTGAGCAGAGGTCGTGTGGTGTTAAATAGTAGTGGTATTCCTTGCTATAAAGTTTGTTTCCCGCATCGGAGGTTGGAGTTGAAGCTGACCCCTAGTACTACGTGTCTGTTCGGAAGGCAGAGAAGGCAGAGAACTCAGCTGGCTGCGAGACTTCAGTTGAGATAAGTCTTTTGCATACTATGTTGGTGCTATTTGATATGTTATCTTAAAGTCTTTGGCTTTATTTTTGCAGGTATTTCATCTGGGTTACCAGGACTGCGTTCAGCCTTATTTGTACTTCGTGTGCACTTTTAGAGCTGCGTTCAGCCGCGTTTGTATTCAATGTGCACTTATATTACAGACGCTTTTTTAAAAAAGTAGAATGAGTGAGGTGTGTTAGTCAGAGGATGTTTTGTGAGTGATTGTGTGTATTTGGCTTTAGATTTTGTTAGGATTTTCCCATTGATGAATTGGGGTTGTTTGAATTATAGTGTGTATCTATGAGTATTGTTAGGTATTAGGAGGAGGCTTGACCAGTGGTGTGAGCATTTATCAACACCCTATGGTGAATTTCACTACATGAGGGGTTGTGCCATCTGAGGTCATTATGCCCAGAGTTATTATTTGATATTGGTAAATTTTTGGTTTAGAATTTTGGAGTGTAATATTGAGAGTGGTTCTTTATTTTTTGGTTATTATATTTGGCTCTCAGCAGCAGTTGTGTGTCTTGAGAATATACCGCCATAATTTACAGACTGCCTGCAAAATCAATTTGCAGCTTTAGATACAAATGACAAAGCTCCAGAAGAGTTACAGGATGAAATCAAGAAGGTTGTGTTGGAAGAAAGTGAGAAGTCTCTGCAAAAGGTGAAAAAAAACAAAAATGGCCAAAATGGATGCCTGAAGAAACTGAAAATTGCCCAGAAACACACAGAAGCTAAATTCAGAGGAGAAAGAGAGGTAAGTACAGAACACAGAGATTTCCAACATGCAGCAAGACAAGACAAGTAGTACTACAATGATACATGCAAGGAAATAGAAGCAGGAACTATTAGAGGAAGAACAAGATCAGCTTTCCTAAAGCTATGAGAGTTAAAGAGAAAATTCTAGCCTTGAATTGGAATACAAGATGCTCAAGGATCGATGTTGACTGATGCTGAGAAGATCAAGAAAAGGGGAAAAGAAAATTCAGAGTCAACATACCATAAAGATCAAGTGGACCAACAGCCATTTCAACCTGTATCTTATGATCAAGAACCATTGGTTATGAAAGGAAAAAGAAGCCGCATTGCAAGTCTTATCAAAGAACAAAGCACCAGGCATTGATGGCATTCACATTGAAGTATTACAGCAATCAGAAGCAGCTGTTACATTACTTACAAGGCTCTGCTAGGACATTTGGAAGACATAATGGCCAACTGACTGGAAAAGATCTGAGTTTATACCAAATACTGAAGAAAGGTGATCTGACTGTGGACATTTTTGCACAATCCTCTGATCCCGCATGCCAGCAGGATTCTGCTCAAGATCATTCAGCAGAGACTACAATCATACCTGGAACGAGAACTGATTGAATTACAAGCAGGATTCAGGAAAAGGCAAGGAACTACAGATATCATTGTGGATGCGAGATGGATCCTTGAAAAGACAAAATAATACCAAAAGGATATCTACAGGGTGGCCCAAAATAAAAGTGAGAACATCTCGTAAATTAAAAGCTTAAATAGTTTACTTATTTACCTTTTTTAGCTATATAAAGTCTTTATTTCGACTATTTCCGGTCGCCATCTTTTTTCTTTTAATTTGTCAATCGTTTACATCTGTCTTTTTGAATGTTTAAATAACCTATATGCTACGAGATGTTCTCACTTTTTTTGGGTCACCCTGTAGGATTTTGACTGTATAAACCATGAGAAACTCTGGGCCACATTAAGAAGCGTGGGTATACCAGACCACCACATAGTTTTCTTGCACAACCTTTGCATTGATCAAGACTTAATAGTTCGAATGGAACAAGGAAAAACAGAATGGTTTAAAAACAGCAAACGTGTACGATAAGGATGCATACTCTCCCCCTACCTGTTTAATTCATCTGCAGTAGAAATCAGCAGAGAAGCAGGACTGTATGAAGAAAAACCGAGGCGTGAAAATTGGTGGAAGACTCAATAAAATTTGCTATGCTGATGATAGCACATTACTGGCTGAAAAGTGAAGACAATATGAAACACTTGCTTCTCAGTATCAATGAACCTAGTCTTAAAATGGGTCTGCACCTTAATGTAAAGGAGACACAGATCCTGACAACTGGCAAAACCAATAAGTTCATCACTGATGGAGAAGAAATTGAAATGATTGCAAACTTTAGCCTACTTGGATCAATAGTCAAAGAGACAACAAGCAGTCAATAAATCCACACTGTTCTTGGCAGAATGGCTATGAAATACCTAGACAAGATTCTCAAGAGCAAATATGTCTGTCTTCCTCCATACAAAGATTTGACTTGTCCAAGCCATGGATTTTTCAATAACGTCACATGAATGCAAAAGTTGGACAGTGAAAAAGATAGACAGGAAGAAAATCAATGCCTTTAAATTATGGTGCTGGTGAAGAATACTGTGTATTCCATGGACTGCCCAAAGAACAAACCAGTCAGTTCTAGAGGAGATCAAACCTAAGCTTTCTTTAGAAGCTCAGATGACAAGACTTTGACTTTCATACTTTGGACACGTCATCATTGCAGAAAGGCATCCTGCTTGGCAAGGTAGAAGGTCAATGCAAAAGAAGGCAGCCAGCAATGAGATGGATTGCTACAATAACAGCTGCTAAGGGTGCCACTCTATAAACAATGAGCCACCTGACTGAAGACCAAACACAGTTTAGGTCAACTATCCATAGGGTCGCCATGAGTCGGCACCGACTTGATGGCACTTATCTCAAGTTGCAGTATGTACATTAATAGGAAATAGTTTTCCAAGTAGTGGCATGATGGACCTTTATTATAGATCAGGGATGGCTCGAATCTGACGAAGGTAGTAGTGGAAATGGTACATAATGGAGGAGATGTAGGCCTGAAAGGAGAGGTCAGGGTCCAGAGTGACACCTAAGTATCGAAGTGTAGATATTAGGGGAATTGGGGTATCAGAGAGAGGAGAGGGGAGATGGCTGGTTGAGGACCACCAAAGATAAACCACACTGCACATGTTTTGGAAGGGCCGAGGTGGAGTAGGTTTGAGGCTAGCCAAGTAGTAATGAGTGATAGGCAGGTGTTGAGGGGGGGAAGAAATCCAGATTGGTGGGGAAGGTGTGATGGAGGAGAATGATATCGTCAGCGTAGTAATATGCTGAGATGCCAGATTGTTGTACCAGAAATGTGAGGGGGGTCAGCAAGATTTTGAAGTGAAGTGGAGCAAGAATAGAGCCACGGGAGACCCCACAAAGAAGAGGCAAAGGAGGAAAGGTGCGAGCATCAGAGATCACAGAGAAGGAGCGAGAGTAGAGAAAAAGAGCGAAACCAGTGGAAGACTTTACCCCTGAAGACCAGCTGTTCTGAGGCAAGAGAGAAGAATAGAATGGTCAACGAGATCAAAAGCAGCGGAGAGATCTAGGGAGACAGCCCGAGAAATGTCACCTCGGTTGTGGGAAACGTGCAGTTCTTTGAGGAAGGACAAGAGGATGGTTTCAGTACTGTGACAAGGGCAGAAACAGAATGGATGTGGGTGCAAGAATCTAGATGAGTAGAGAATCTTGGAGACAAATGGAAAGTGGCAGACTGGACAGTATCAGACAGGATCATCGGGGTCAAGGGATGGGTTCTTGGTGAGAGGACGAACCAATGCATGCATCCAGAATATTGGGACAATGCCAGCAGCAAGACAGGAGTTAAGCATAGTCAGCAAAACAGGAAGAAGAATAAGAGAGGGTTCAGGGATCCACTTCAAAGGAATAGGATCCAAGACACAGGTGGTTTTGTGAGAAATGGCTACTAGCTTAACAAGTTCCAGAGCGGAAATGGATTGAAAGGTAGATCAAGTATGAGAAAGGGATGGGGAAGGGGGCCAGGAGGGAGGCAGAGGCGAGTCAAGTGGTGTAGCTCTAAGTGGAAAGGAAGAACGGAGTCCTTGAACTTTTGAGGCAAAGAAAGAAGTGAGATGGGAGGGACTAGGCTCTTGGTGGTGATCCTCACGGGTTTGAGGGAGGTGTAGGGAGGAAAGGAGTTTGAGGGAGGAATACAGCGATGGATAGAATTAGAGGCAGGAGGAGATGAAGGTAGAAAAGTAGGACTGCTTTGCTTCCAGTATGAGAGAACGGTAGTATATGTGGCAAGAGTTGAAATGATGGAGTGATTTGAGATCTTTCCTCTTCCTCCAGAAACATTCCACATGGCGGAGCTGTGCACACTGTAGGTGAAGGCCTAGATCAGGAGGTTCCCAACTCCAGTCCTGGAGGGCCAAAGACCATTCAGGTTTTCAGGCTGTTCCTAATAAATATGCATGAGATACATTTGAATACAATGGGGGCAGTGTATGCAAATGCATCTCATGCGTATTCATTAGGGACAGCCTGAAAACCTGAATGGTGTTTGGCCCTCCAGGACTGGAGTTGGGAACCTCTGGCCTAGATGGTAGCACAGGCGATGGGAAGTGGATCGTAGTGAACAAGAGTGTAAGAGAGCTAGGCGATCAAGGGCTGAGGAGAGATGTGAGTTCCAGTGGGAGGCTTGCTGTTCTGGGGTAAGGGGTAGAGAAATTGGAGGGGAAGAGCTGAACAGTGGGAGAAAAATGTTGTACAGTGGGGGGTGTAATGTGACGGGATTGGCAGGAGGACTTAGTAACTTACCCTGGTTGCTGCGGAAGACTAGGGCTACTGCTGTGAGAAAGTGGAGGTGAAAGAAAAATAATAGAAATAAGTGGTCAGTCCAAAAATAATAGAAATAAGTGGTCAGTCCAAGGTAATGGGCTCGTAGAAATATTTGTCGGAGCATAGTGGGAGTCCAAGGGAGTAATATCAGGCTCATAATCTATGGGTGTACGTTTCCTCCCCCCACCTAAACCCATTAGTGGCCTAATCTAAATTAGGATAAAAGTACACATATAGCCTAGTGGTTCAAGCAGCAGCCTGCTGACCAAGAGACAAAGGTCTGATTCCCACTAGCACTCCATGAGACCTAGAGTATGTCACTTTGCCCTCCATTGACTTGAAAGAAGGGCCTGGCAATATACTTCTGGTCAAACCCGGCAACTGCTGGGTTTTAAAGGAGTCTGTCTGCATTGACTCAGCTACATACTTTGCATTGTACTTTTATTCACATTGAAGTTGGACAGTTTTCAGCCATCAGATTTACACAGGGAACTCACCGTTTACCCACGTAAATTGTTTTGACCATTGCTCTCCCAATTAACAATTCATTCATGTCATGAAATTTACTGTAAACACAAACTTCCCATCAAGCACAAAAAAATACAATTGATGTTCAAAAACTGGAAAAAAACAGGTGTCGGGTCCTTTCAGGAACACATGGCATGATATATTATAGGAAGACTGCTTAAAGCCTGCCAAAAGTCATCATTAAACAAGGAATACTTAAGCAACTGTACTGAACAGAAAGTAATTTATGGATTGCTGATGTACTTTTTGAGAAATCAGGAGACACAATGCAAAACCAAGAAAGCCCTGAGGGAATTCACAGAGATTACAGTTAATACTAACTGAAATGTGTTTGTTCTAGGGAAGAGGCGACTTGATAATTATTAAGCAAAGAAGACCAATTCTGAAGAAAACTGTTTGAGAAATAGAATTAATTACTGGGAATAACATTTGTAATTGTATTGGACTTCCAATAAACAGAAAGTAGCAACAAAGTGTCAGTGCATTAATGTTGTTTTAATGCTAAATATTATTGAACTGGTACAAATAGTTGAGCCTTTTAAAGCTACAGACAGCAATTCTAATTTTGGTTAGAAGAAGAAAAAAGAGAAGTGGGAAATATTTTATTAGTCCAGTCCCCTTGAATATGAAAGGCTGGATTAACAGAATCATGTAACCATTAGTGGACATATGAGAAGTGAGTCAGCAGCATGGGTCATTTCATATTTTTAAATGACTGAAACATTTCCTGAACGTCTCAGACGACTGGCCATTTTTTTGTCTAGCATCTACCACCTCAGCAGGAAAGGCACTCTCATCTGGAAAGGATATGGAGATTGGGGGTGAGGATGAGGGGAACAAGATACAAGCTAAAAACTATACTAAACAAATTATCCAACGAATATTAAAATTGAATAATTCAGTGCAGTATCTGATAAATATTATTTTTAAGATTTTTGCTACACAGTGTGACCAGATTAAGGCCCCAGTGGCACCACTAAAATCAATGATTCCTTTTTATCTAAACGAACCCAATATATGACAATGAGTATCAGTGTACGATGCACTGAGGTTCTCAACTACAGTGTTTATCTTCTTTTCAATGTCTTCCTTTATCCTGTGTCACCACTAGGGGGAGGCATACCCGTGGGATCATGGGTAGATGCAGCGTCTCACAGCAAATGCTCCTTTGTAAGCCCCGTCAGCTCTCAAAACACTAAAAAGGGAAAGCTACTAGGGCTCAGTTAAAAGTTATTGAAAACCGATATTTTATTGGGCACGCTAAAGCAAGTTCAGAGAAGAGCCACCAAAATGGTAAAGGGGATGGAAGGATACTCCTATGAAGAAAGGCTTAAAAGATTAGGGCTCTTTAACCTGGAAAAGAGACGGCTGAGGGGAGATATGATAGAAGTCTATAAATTAATGAACGGAGTGGAACGGGTAAACGTAGATCGATTGTTTACGTTATCAGAATATAGAAAGACTAGGGGACATGCAATGAAGCTACAGATTAAACTATTTAAAACTAATAAAAGAAAATATTTCTTCATTCAACATGTAATCAAACTCTGGAATTTGTTACAGGAGGATGTAGTAAAGGCTGTTAGTGTAGCTGGGTTTAAAAAAGGTTTGGACAAGTTCCTGGAGGAAAACCATTATTAAGAAGGGACCCAGGATATCAATGCTTGACCCAGTACAAGCATTGCGGAACCTGTGTCTTTTGGTGAAACTGCTAGGTACGTATGACCTAGACTGGCCACTGTTGGAAACAGGATACTGGGCTTGATGGACCTTGGTCTGACCCAGTATGGCATATCTTATGTTCTTATGTTATGTTCTTATGTCTTTTGCTGTAAACACACAAGGTGGTCCCCAGGTTTCCTGCCTCAATACTGTCCTGACCAGGGCCAGCCCGTCCATTGAGCAAGAATGTTGTTTGCACAGGGCCCCACATTTCAGGGGGCCCCATGCAAACACCATTCTGCCCATCAGCCACTTTAAAAGAAAAAAGAAACTTGCTGCTGCCGCTGTGGCAATGGCAGAATGAAGTGTCTCCTGTGGGCCTCCCCCACCCCCGGCTGCCCGGCAGAGCCCGCCTCAATCACTCTCCTCGGCGTGGCTTTCAGAGCCGTGAAGGGAGAGTTTCCCTCTCGCGGTTCTGTTAATCTCGCCGCACCGAGGAGCGTGATTGAGGCGGGCTTGCGGGAGACACTTCATTCTGCCACAGCTGCAGCGGCAGCAGCAAGTTTCTTTTTTCTTTTAAGGTTTCCCTGGGCTGATTGGGGGGAGGTGGGTTAGGAATGGTAATGGGCTATGTGGGGGTTAGGACTGGTAATGGGCTATGGGGGGGCTAAGACTGGTAATTGGCTGAGGGGGGGGGTTAGGACTGGAGGTGGGCTGATGGGGGGTTAGGACTGGTAATGGGCTATGGGGGGGGCTAAGACTGAAAATGGGGTGATGGGGGGCTTAGGACTGGTAATGGGCTATGGGGGGTTAGGACTGGAAATAGGGTGATGGGGGTTAGGACTGGTAATGGGCTATGGTGGGGCAAAGACTGAAAATGGAGTCATGGGGGGCTTAGGACTGGTAATGGGCTATGGGGGGCTAGGACTGGTAATGGGCTTGGGGAGTTGCTAGTACTGGAAATGGGCTGAGTGGAAGGGGGGCTTGAACTGCAAATAGCTGATGGAGAGGGGGGCTTGGAATGGAAATGGGCTGTGAGGGGATGGAGCTAGGATTGGAAATGGGCTGATGGAGGGGCTAGGATAGGACTGGAAATGGGCTGTTGGGGGTGCTAAGATTGGAAATGGGCTGTGGTGAGGGCTTGGATTGAAATGGACTCATGGTGGGGCTAGAACTGGAAGTAGGCTCATGGGGGGGGGGTTTGGATTGGAAATGGGCTGAGTGGGGACGAGCTAGGATTTGACATGGGCTGATGGTGGGGCTAGGAAAGGACTAGAAATGGGCTGATGGGGGGCTAGGACTGGAAATGTACTGATGCGGGGACTAGAAGGGAGCGGATGCTGGGTGGGGCTGGAACTAGAAGGGAGCCAATGTTGGGGGAGGATTAGAATGGGATGGAGCTGGGAGAGTGAAATGGAGAGGGGAAAAATATTTTGTGTGGGAGGGACGAAAAATCTACAATTGGCCGGGTATTGGGAGAATAAGTGGGGATTGAGGATGGAGGGGTAAAATTTGAGTGGATGAAATAGGAATGAGGAAAGAGCAAAAGGAGAAAGATTAGTATGTTAAAGCAGATGTAGAGAGAGAATGGAAAAAAAAACTAGAAGAGAGAAGGACGGACAAATGGACAGCAGACGATGGAGAGTTAGCAGAAGACACAAAGAAACCAGAAGAAACGTGGCTGGAGCAATTGCAACTGAAAAAGAAATGCACAAAAGGTAGAAAAATCTCTATTTACTTTGAATTTATTAACTGGAGTATGTCAGCTCTGGGAAATGTGCATCATTGATGTCTGCACTTTGGTTAGTACAAGAGGAAATTAATTTATAGAGGTTTTTTTGTTTTGATTTGTTTTTTTCATTATTTATTTCTGAATTTTCAAATAACAAAACCAAGCAATACGCTTGTACAGAAAAAGTGCACAATTAATCAGTATCAAGAAAATATTATAAAAAGAAAAATCACAGTGACACATGATTAGTCCCCAATTGGGGGGGGGGGGGGAGATAAAGTGAAAATACCACACAGGGAAGGAGACCCCCATATGTATATATTTCATTAAGAAAAAAATTAAGGAAATAAGCATGGTGACGGAGAGAGAGGAACATTACTAAACAATGGACGCAAGGCACCTTATGAAGGGGAAGATGATACAATATGAGTACTGAGGTAGGTAGATAGATCCAGGGGCGGCCCAAGGGGGGTGCGGGGCCATGTGCGGAGACTCGGTGCGGGGCCTCATTTGCATAAGGGGCCTCATTTGCATAAATATTTGCATAATGTTACCATACACTAACTTTTAGTATACATGCCTCTTCATGAGTGTATGGATAAAAAAAGACAAAGATTTCTACATTACTATAATCCAGTGCCAACCGCCAGGCACATTAGGAACTACTACAAACACTGCCCATTTAGAACCCATAGCAAACCCACCGTATCACAACAGCACTACCAGGACTCATAAAGCACCATACACTACCTATCAAAAGGCAACACTGCAAATATTAAACCAATACATTTCAGAGAATAACAATACATGACCTACTGGGGAAAGAGAACAAGTGACAATATCAAATAGGAATTACATAAACAGAATACCTCAGCTCAGTTACACATGCAGAACATAGACTATCACCAAACAAGGAATCACAATTTAAAAACAGGAAGACAATAATTAAACTGGGAACCCTAAAAGCCAAACTTGGAATGTACAACAACAATGTAGAAATAAAACTATAAATTAATTTCCTCTTGTACTAAACAAAGCACAGACATTAATGATGCACATTTCCCAGAGCTGACATATTCCAGTTAATAAATTCAAAATAAAGAGATATCTTTGTACCTTTTGTGCATTTTTTTTTCAGTTGCAATTGTTCCAGCCACTTTCTTCTGGTTTATTTGTGTCTTCTGCTATCTCTCCATCGTCTGCTGTCCATTTGTCCTTTCTTCTCTTCTAGTTTTTTCCATTCTCTCTCTACATCTGCTTTAACATAATAATCTTTCTCCTTTTGCTCTTTCCTCATTCCTATTTCATCCACTCAAATTTTACCCCTCCATCCTCAATCCCCACTTAGTCTCCCAATACCCGGCCAATTGTACATTTTTCTTCCCTCCCACACAAAATATTTTTCCCCTCTCCATTTCATTCTCCCAGCCCCATCCCCTTCTAATCTCCCCCAACATCAGCTCCCTTTTAGTTCCAGCCCCACCCAGTATCCGCTCCCTTCTAGTCCCCACATCAGCCCATTTCCAGTCCTAGCTCCCCCATCCATTTCCAGTCCTATCCGAGTCCCTTCATCAGCTCATTTCCAATACCAGCCTCCCATCAGCCCATTTCTAGTCCTTTCCTAGCCCCACCATCAGCCCATGTTAAATCCTAGCTCCCCTCCACTCAGCCCATTTCTAAACCAAGCCCCCCATGAGCCTACTTCCAGTTCTAGCCCCTCCATGAGTCCATTTCAATCCAAGCCCCCACCACAGCCCATTTCCAATCTTAGCTCCCCCCAACACCCAATTCTCAGTTCTATCCTAGCCCATCGATCAGCCCAGTTCCTGTCCTAGCTCCCTCCCCTAAGAGCCCATTCCAAGCCCCCCTTCCCATCAGCTATTTGCAGTTCAAGCCCCCTTCCACTCAGCCCATTTCCATTCCAAGTCCCCCTCCCCATCAGCTATTTGCAGTTCAAGCCCCCCACTTCCCCTCAGCCCATTTCCATTCAAATCCCCGTCCCCATCAGCTATTTGCAGTTCAAGCCCCCCACTTCCCCTCAGCCCATTTCCATTCCAAGCCCCATCCCCAACAGCTATTTGCAGTTCAAGCCCCCTTCCACTCAGCCCATTTCCAGTCCTAGCAACCCCCCCAACCCATTACCAGTCCTAGCCCCCCCATAGCCCACTCCCAGTCCTAATCCCACCATCCTATTTACAGTCCTAATACCCACTCAGCCAATTTTCAGTTTAAGCACCCCCATAGCCCATTTCCAGTGCTTACCTCCCCATGAGCCCACTCCCAGTCCTAATCCCCCATCACTCAATTTTTAGTTTAAGCCCTCCCATAGCCCATTACCAGTCCTAACCCCCCATCAACCCACTTCCAGTCCTAATCCCTCCAGCCCATTTCCAGTCCTAATCCCCCATCACCCAATTTTTAGTTTAAGCCCCCCCAGCGCCCATCACCACTCCTAACCCCTCCCCAGCGCCCATCACCACTCCTCACCCCTCCCCAGCGCCCATCACCACTCCTACCCCCCCCAGCCAGCCCAGTGCCCATCACCACTCCTAACCCCCCCCAACCAGCCCAGTGTCCATCACCACTCCTAACCCCCCCCCAGCCAGCCCAGCCCTGCCCATCACTTCTCCTAACACCTCCCCCCCCAGCCCAGCCCAGCCCATCACAACTCCTATCCCCCCCCAGCCCAGCCCAGCCCATCACAACTCCTAACCCCCCCCAGCCCAGCCCAGCCCAGCCCATCCCATCACTACTCCTAACACCACCCCCCAGCCCAGCCCAGCCCATCACTACTCCTAACACCACCCCCCCGCCCCGCCCAGCCCAGCCCCGCAGCACATCTAACCCCCAACCCAGCCCAGCCCATCACCACTCCTAACGCCCAGCCCAGCCCAGGGAAATTTTGAAAAAAGAAAACCTGTCTCCTGCCGCTGTCGGGGCCGCCGCGGCAGAATCGAGCGTGCCGCGGGGCCCCCCTGTACCCACCCGGCAGAGCCTGTCCTCCCTGTAGCAGCTCTCTCTTCTGAGCTGCAGTCAGACGCGCCGGCTTGCAGAGCGCGAGGGAAGAGTTTTTCCCTCGCTGCTCTGTTAAGCCCGCGGGGGCTGATGGGAAGTTCCCATCAGCCCCCGCGGGCCTAACAGAGTCGCGAAAGGGAAACTCTTCCCTTCACGCTCTGCAAGCCGGCGCGTCTGACTGCAGCTCAGAAGAGAGAGCTGCTACAGGGAGGACAGGCTCTGCCGGGTGGGTACAGGGGGGCCCCGCGGCACGCTCGATTCTGCCGCGGCGGCCCCGACAGCGGCAGGAGACAGGTTTTCTTTTTTTTTTCAATTTTACTTTTACAAAAGAATGTTTTTTGCGCGGGGCCCCCTGAAACGCGGGGCCCTGTGCAAAAAACATTCTCGCTCAATGGACGGGCCGGCCCTGGATAGATCCCCCGGCTGAAAAAATACAAATTTTTGAGAATTATGAACCACAATACATTTGCAAGGAAACCTCAACAAAAAAGAAGCTCCTAGCTGAAGAACCCCAGGTTTTAATAATAAGAAAGCTTTACGCCTTCTCTGGGTATCTCGGGAAATATCAGGAAAAATGGAAATCTCTTTCCCCATGAACAGGACATTCCTCTTTTTATAATATATTTTAAGGAGCCAGTCTCTGTCCGAAGACAGCGCAAAAGTCACCAACAGAGTGGAAACCACAATATCTTCTTCTTGAGGGGACCGAAGCAATGCTGATACATTCAGCGAATCCATTTCCAACACGCCAACTGGACATTTCCCCTCCTTTTTACCAGCAGGAAGAAAGTATGTTTTCGAAACCGGAGGAATCATTAGAGATTCTTGAAGGTACTTCTTGAAAAGTTCAACTGGTGCTACCGCCGAAATTATAGGAAAATTCAGCAAACGTATATTTGAAGCTCTAGTAGCATTTTCCAGGATCTCTAATTTCCCTTTCAAAACCATATTATCTTTCATCAATGACTCAGTTAAATCAGAGACCTGTGAAAGTTTCTGGTCAAAAGCAACTACTTGTTTCTTCGTTTCCACTGAATCTGCAGATAGAGTGTAATGTTGATAAGCTATCTTAGCTAAATTGGAGAAAGACACAGTCAACTGTTGATTTACAACCTGTTAAAGCTGATTTATAGCTTCCCATATATTCTCAAGAGTCACCTTGGCTGGTCGAGTAAGCACAATCAACGAGGGATTCCCAGCAACAAGAGCTCCAGTATCCATCTTCCTTCCATCGGCCTCAACCACCAAACGAGGCACCTTCCACCTCGGCATGCTGTTTACCAGGAAGAACCACCCGGCCTTCAGACCCGGTCAAAACGCTTATCAGCGGCTGACTTCCGTGCGCCCCACACCGGCGTCTCAGCTACCACCTGTTCAGGCGTCACTGTAGATCCACGCTCCGGAGCACCACTCGATAGTGCCGGGACTACAGGAGGAGAGCGACCATTAAGGGAGAGAGAGATCTCATGGGCGGAAGCTGCCGAACCCTCAACCGGCGCCGCCAAGCCCTGCCGAATCTCCCCTTTCTGTTCCTCAGTGAGCCATACGAAGCGATCCATCGAACCGGAAACTGCAGGTACGGGCTCCGTGGGAAGGGCCCGAAGCTTGCTTTTACGTCTAGGCATTGTGCTCAACAAACGCCGCCACCATCTTAGAGAAGCCACTCCCCCATTAATTTATAGTTTTATTTCTACAGTGTTGTACATTCCAAGTTTGGATTTGGGGTCCCCAGTTTAATTATTGTCTTCCTGTTTCTAAATTGTGATTTCTTGTTTGGTGATGGTCTATGTTCTGCATGTGTAACTGAGCTGAGGTATTCTGTTTATGTAATTCCTATTTGACATTGCTACTTGTTCTTTCCCCAGTAGGTCATATATTGTTGTTCTCTGAAATGAATTGGTTTAATATTTGCAGTGTTGCCTTTTGATAGGTAGGGTTTGGTGCTTTATGAGTCCTGGTAGTGCTGTTATGATACGGCAGGTTTGCTATGGGTTTAAATGGGCAGTGTTTGTAGTAGTTTCTAATGCGCTTGGTGGTTGGCACTGGATTATAGTAACATAGAAATCTTCTAGTCTTTCTTTATCCATACACTCTTTAAGAGGCATGTTTACTAAAAGTTAGTGTATGGTAACATTATGCAAATATTTATGCAAATGAGGCCCCTTATGCAAAAGAGGCCCCGCACCCCCCTTGGGCCGCCCCCGGTCCTGACCTACAGTTCACTCACTTCAGCAGCGAGCTGAAAAGGAAAGAGAAATGAAAATAAAAACCCACCCCAGGCAAAATGAAAAAGCCGGCTGCCACTGTACTGACTGTAATGGTCTCTTCTGTAGCACCGGGTAAACAACAAGCTTAAGTCCCAAGTTTTCCTGTAGAATTACAGTACAGCAAAGCCTAGAATTCTTCTCATCTGCAGAGCTGAGCTATAATACATCTGCTCCCATGCTCTGCCCCTAATTCCCAGATATGGCAAGAACTAAAGGAAGAAAAGTCCATTCAAATTCCGTTTCCTTGGGCCCCGAGTACAAATACCTTCATTCACAGCCTTTCCCAGCCCCTAAACCAACTGCCTAGCAAACCACAACACTTGGTCAGACTTCTTTAGACAGGCCTTGACAAATGTGTGGATTTAGGAGCCAGGACAAAATTGTAGCAGCCAGTGCTTGTGACCTCCTCGTGCCCCCTCCCAATGCACCAGAGTGATTTGCATGCAATGGAGGCAGTGCATGCAAATTTCTCTCAGGCATATTCATTGTGATTATTCTGAAAACCTGACCGGCTAGGTGTGTCCTGAAGACTGGGTTGAGAACCCCTGGTCTATAAGGTGCCACTTGCCTCTGTCATTTTTGCTACTCTAGACTAACACAGCTACCCCTCGAAAAATGTTCATCATGTGATAGAAGAGAAGCTTGTGAAGGGTTCCAATAGAATTTATGGGGGGGGGGGGGGGGGAGGCAGCAATCACTCGCACAGGGCAGCAGAAAAAGTACCACTGGCCCTGTTGACATATACAGGATACGTCTATTTTCATACCATGTTCACTGATGTTTTACCATGTAAAAGGTAAAAAGTGGTTATTGCCAAGTTTCATTGCTTAGGTCTAATGGGCTTTTAACAGATCAGTCTCAAACCCATTCTGTCAATAATCCTCTGGTTGCTCTTAAAAATGGAGAGTTACTTTCAATGTCTAGTGACTGGAGCTAAAAATAACTGTAGAGAAGTCATGGTTCAAATCCCTTTGATGCTCTTTTGGCAAGTTATTTAGTTTTCCATTGCCTAAATTACAAACATAGATTAAATTATACCGTAAGCCCTCCAGGAACAGGAAAAAAAAATCAGGGATATGCAGCAAAATAAATTTATATATCGTTTTGTCTTTTTCTTTCATTTTGTGAGAGTGCACAGTATTGAGCAAAACGGTGCACTTTGCACTTACATACATAGTGCTCACTATTCATGCATGCAAGCAAGAACAGCGTGCCCTATTCTCAAGAATGCACAGTATTGAGCAAAGAGGGCACACTATCGACAGCAAACAGTAAATAATGACAATGTCGTCATCTTCTGTTTGGTGGTGATCCCTGCTGTGTTTGAAAGCATATCTCTAAAGGAAACACTTATTGTACATGAATTGCTTTGAACTACCTTGAAAAAAAGTGTGAGCTAAATTGAAATAATAGTAATATACTGATGATCCCACCAGTTGAGGCCTTCCTAATTCCATGTGTACAATAGTGAACTGAACGTTT
Organism: Ichthyophis bannanicus; assembly: GCA_033557465.1. Taxonomy (NCBI): domain Eukaryota; kingdom Metazoa; phylum Chordata; class Amphibia; order Gymnophiona; family Ichthyophiidae; genus Ichthyophis; species Ichthyophis bannanicus. The sequence continues at coordinate 417,249,511 of CM066038.1, forward strand.
GATTACAGCAATGTGATTGACCGTTCTACCTTACAAAATATACATAAGAAACAGTCTATCTTGAGGATCTTCCATGACAACTATCAGATATAACAATATGTTGTAATGCTGATGGGTTAATTACAAGTTCAGAGTAATGTTTTATAACAGAGCATTGGATATAAGGCAATTACACATGGTCAGACCTATGACAAAGACCTGCTTATAATTTAACGTGGTATATCATCAAACACTGTACAATGTAGGGACATAGATTAATTGCAAGGCTGGCAGATAGTTGTGGTATATGATATGATTTAATACGGCCGGGAGTCTGTTTCATGCCTAACAAAGGACTTGGTTTTAACTGTTATCTAGCGATATGAATAGTCTGGTCAAGGGTAGAGCTACTGTTACCTGATAATACTTGGAGGAATACTTCAGAAAATCAAAATAAGGAACAAAAATAACCCAAATATGTCTGCTAAAAAGGCATCTCACTTTGAACTTGTTGACATGCTCCATCCTAAACCAACCTTTTTTTTTTGTCTCTTTGGCAATAAGTATCATGATGTCCTTTCTGTGAATAATGTTGATCAAAGCTTCATCAGTCTGAGCATCTAAAATTGAGGCATATCAAATGCCTTGTTTGTAACAAGTTGTTACTTTCTAAACTGCATAAAGCTGTTCAGAACTGACAACAAAATTATATAAGATGAATCAGCGATGTTTCAGCAATAAACTCCTGCTTCTGAAGTTTTCATACTGCCACAAAATAAGATGTTAACTAGTGGCATTTACATAACTAGCCAAACTTTCAATTTTCGACTGTTTATGGACTAATGTAAATGCTAGGATTAGGAGACTTACATTTTAGAAAGTGCAAATAAGGGTCAACAAGCAAGTTGCAGGTGATACCTTTATATTGGACTAACAATATATGTTTGGTTAGCTTTTGAGAACTATAATCTCTTCATCGGGTCTATGATTTAAACTCTATGTTCTGGGTAGTTTGCATGTCATTACAAATCAAAGCAAAGTATGGGACATAGTGACAATTATACAGGCCTTAGCTGATTTTAGTTAGTCTGTATGTTTACTAAACCACGGTAAAGGAGCAGTCTTTTATGTGCTGGATGCAAGCACAATTGGTAGCTGATGGTGTTGACTCACCTGATGCCTGGCAATGTGGCAGTATGTGTGATGTGCATGTTTGACTGTACAGCAGGCCTATGCTGTTGACGAGGCGAGATAGGCGGCTGCCTAGCGATTATGGTCAGTGTGGTAGTTGGCTGTGTCATGGGTGGGTGGTGGAGTCAGCGGAGGGGATGCAGCAGTGGGGGGGGGGGGTGCTTTGACAGGCATGCACTCCCAGATGTACCTGAAAGCATACACCATACCATAAGCTACATTATAGCTGTGAGGTGTGGACATGTATCCAGATGTACTGTCGATATGTGGCGTGGCATGCCATAAGGCCAGGACAGCATCTGGATAGAGGCAGGATGTGCCTGATGCAGGCAACAAAGGGAGGATTGTCCATGAGTGGGTATGTGGAGCAGTCACAAGAGAGGTGTGCATGATATGGCTAACTGCTGCAAATGATCCCTGATGGCCATAGTACGGCAGCTTTCTGCCAGTAAGCTGCCCCACCATGAATCCTTGATGGTCAAATGGTGGATGCAGGGCTGTGCCATGGATCATCCAAGCAGAGAATTTGCATTGCACGTGGTGGGTGGATGTATGGGGTCATACAGGCCAAAAGCATTTGGTGCATGTGAAATAAAACTAGCAGTGCCATGGGCTACATGAACCACCATTTGTGTGTGTGGGACTGGTGCCTCAGCCTATGCAACTGCAAGACAATACACCCGACAGAGTGGCATGATAGAAAGGGACAAGTTGAGCCCATTTGCCCCATGTGGGGCAAGTAATGTTGGCAGAGCAGTACAGGGAATGGCTATGCAACAGGTGTTAGGTGCCTGAATGTATGAAATATGTCCTCTTTAAGTAAAGCTGGGAGGTCACAATGATGGCAAAACAGAAAACGCATCCATACCAGTTGACCCAGACATCTGCTACATATACATCACTGACCCACTGCAATATGCTGTGGCAGAGCCACTAAAAAACCATGCTCACAGATGTCCATGATGGGGAATGCCATGTTGGGCTACCCAATGTGTGGCCATAATGCATAGAAATATAGAAGAATGATTGTCTGCAGGTCACAGCAGAGCCAGGACTGTGCAAGCGCATCCAAGCACAAAATGAACAAGTGGGAATCAAACCCTGGACCTTTGACCATGGAGACATTGCACCAATCAGTAGGCTACACCTCAACACAGTTCTACATAAATGGGTAGAGCCTGCAGACCTCTGATCAAACTGTTGCTGTCTGTGCCAGTATAGGTTGGGCCCTCCACTATCCATGAGGCACTGCACATGTAAAACAGCAGTCTGCAGCTGAAGAACAAATGGAGAATGCACCGATACAGCATATCAGCTCAGTAAGACGCACTAGCTGTGTGTGCTACATGCACATAACAGCAAGCCGTGCTGCAGAGCAGTTTGAGATGTCACCCCGAGGGTGAGGAGGGGTATCCAACACTTAGTCCATTGAACCTGCACTGTTAGAGATGGTCTCTGCTGGCTGTGCTGCAGATCTGCATCATTCCTAGTGTGTTATGCTTTACTCCTTGTTTCTTGCATGCTGTAGGCAACAGCTTGGCCCTATGTTCTGCCCATGTTGGGTACCAACTCTCTGAACAGTGCAGGTTAGTGGCCAGAGTCAATATGCTGCTGCCACGGACAGCCGCTGAAGTGGGGGTTTATAGGCTGGTGTGGGGCTACTGTCCTGTGAGGACCCCAGTGAGTAGTCCATAAGCCACTGCTGCTCCAACCATTGAGGACTAACAGTTGACTACAGCACAAGAAATAAGACTGCCCCTACTGCCCTTCAGGAGTGGAGGAGTAGCCTAGTGGTTAGAAAACTGGCTTGGTAACCAAGCAACCAGGGTTTGATTCCCACTAGCACTCCTTGTGGCCTTGGGCAAGTCACTTAACCCTCCATTGCCTCAGACACTGCCAAGAAAACCCAGAAGCTTCTGGGTCGCCAGGAGTCAGCACCGACTCAAAGGCACACATTGCATTTTTTTTTACTGCCCTTCACTGGGCTGTGTCAGCCAAGCATAAACCAACTGCGGTTGGTCTGCTGGTCAGCATGCACGGCATGTGCATAGTGTGACCATGAGCACTCTGCCTTGGGATACTCAGCATTGACACCCAGCTGTTTGCTCAGCGATTGGCATCTCCAGACAAAGAATGCATCCACATCATTGGAGCCAGACATTATAATAGCTCTGTGTGGATACACAGCTGTGCCATGGTCACTTTTTGGTCATAGTGAGAGTGCCATCTCAGCATCACATACAGTGGCCACCCAGGCAATGCACATGGCAGATGGGCACAATGGCATCTCAGCCAGTGACTCTACCATTGTGGCAGACACATCCAGACCAATCTGTGCTGTTTCAGGTGAAACCCACAATGCTCTGCATTGCATTATTCACATTTTCCAAACAGGCTAGGAAAAACTCAATGTGTGCCAAAGTGCAGTGCAGAAAGCCACAGGACTAAGAGGAGCCATACAGACACACACAGGCATTCTCATTGGCGCACTGTGCAAAAGTGGAGATGGTAGGCATTCCTGCTTGACACTCCTGTTTCAATGACAGCTCAAGAACTGATAATGTGTGCTCTGTTTGCAGATGCTATTACCGTGCCTTAACCTCACCACACATTGTTACAGTGTGCTATTAGCCTCCAACCAGCTGTGAATAGTGGAGCCTGTCAGTGCTGCTGGTGAGTGTTTCCACCCTTGCTGGTCAACTCCTTGGGGATGCACATGCTGGAGCTGTACTTACACTGTCAGCTAAACCTTGTCCACAGGAACATACAATACAGAAACCCCAGCAGGGACCTGAACCAGTGACATCCACACATATACACACCAACGATGTGTGTTGCACCACAGTGCTGCCTTATGGGAATAACAGCTCCTGTTGCTGGCATGCTTCCCTTCAGCTGGCCTTTGGCACATGCTGCAATGTGCATGGCACACACAACCAGGACAAGTCTTCTGTATGCTACAGGCTGGAGCCACTTCCCACACCACCACCAACACCCCACAATGCAGACATGCCCATACATTGTCAGTGGTGATGTTCGCAGTTCCAGCATGTTAAAAATGCGGGATTGACAGGTGCCTTGGGCACAAGGCCTGGATGGTGGGGGGGGGGGGGCAGAGGCACACATGGACGGTCATGCACACAGCCCCCCCCCCCAACCAGCTGCCCATGCAGGGGCCCATCACCACCTGCCACCGATATATCTCGGGGGGGAAGGATGGCAGCCACTGCTGTGGTATTTCCTCAGGCACCTGTATTTTCCAGCTACCTGTAGGGCTACAGCATCTGGCACTATTGGCCTCTTCCCCCACAGCTGGGCTCTAGGGCAGTGGGGTTGGGGAGGCAGCCTGGATCTCTGCCTGGAGTGCCAGGACCCTTGGCCCGCCCCATGTGGCACATTGCCTTTCCACAGCAGTAGCAGGACTGTGTGCTGCCACTGTCGGATCATGACGAACATCACAGATGGTTCTGCAGATGACAGATTACCCCTTTGTGAAGAGGGCTAAAAAGGTTGGGGCTCATAAATCTGGGGAAGAGACAGCTGAGGGAGGATATGATAGAGGTCTATAGATTATTGACCGGAGTGGAACAGGTAAACGTAGGTCGCTTTTTTATGCCATCAAACTGTGGACAGATGGGGGGGACCTGCAATGCGGCTACAGTGTAACCCATTTGGGTCTTCTAGGTGAACATATTTTTTCAGTCAACGCATAATCAAACCCTGCAATCTATTACTGGAGGATGTGGTAAAAGCTGTCAGTGTAGCGGGGTTTATAAAGGTTTGGATGGATTCCTGGGTAATGGTCCATAAACCATTGCTAAAGAGGACCCTAGCTATGCACTGCTTGCCCCTTTACAGTTATTGGGGGTCCTGTGTGTCTTTTGGGGAAACTGCTAGGTACTTGTGACCTAGATTGTGCACTGTTGGACACAGGATACTGGGCATGATGGACCTTGGTCTGACACAGTTTGGCATATTTTGTAGTCTTATGTTCCTATGTACCATCTAGGCAGCTGCCTGGTCCCCCCCCCCCCTGTGCACCAGCAGCCCCCACTGCATGACCTATATGCCACCTCCTTTGCCCCCATTTGCACCATCAATATAGTGCCCTTTCATACTTGGGCACTATGCTGTTGCCGCTAATGGAGCACTATCATCACTCTTGGGTTCCCCTGTCTCCGCATCACATCAGACTTAAATAGGTTTTCTCTCCTTAAAAAACACCCTTTCTGCTAGGTTTTGAATTGTGTTAGGGTTCCTGTCATTAAGGTGCCTGCGTTAAGGGAGCAAGCCTTGTTCCTGCCCACTCCCTGCCCATTGATCCCTACTGTCCGCCCCGTGCACGTCTTCTCTCCACCCACAGGTACCGTTAGCATGTACAAAAAGCCGCTTTAGCATGCACTAAGTGTGCACATGCACAGATAGCGCGCGCTAATGGCACACTTGCTTCTTTACCATCGTTTAGTAAACATATCCCTAAGTTACAATGAAAAGCATATGTAAAGAGACAGTACATTATAGAAAAAAAGGCAACTGATTAAAATATAAAGCCACACCCTCTGCTCCAAATAAATGTTATTTTTCACCTGCATAACTCTCCAATTTGATAGTTTAGAAACATTAAAAGTTGAAAGTAGAGTGATTTGGTGTGGATTTGTACAGGCGAGTAGAGCTGCTGTTCAATTAATCTCTGGCTTTTAATCACAGGATAGCTAGTGTAGTGGCTCATGCAGCAGACTTTCAAGTTGGCTGCAAAATCATTTCTATTTGAGTATCAACCGAGATAAAATGGTCATTACATCTGATTTACTGTGGTTCTAGAAACGTAATTAAGCCTGTAAAACCTTTGCTGTATAGTGGATTGGCTCTCGGTCGAGAGAAAACGATCATGCAGTGGATTTGCAGTCTCTCCAAAAATGTCAATAAAGACTTTAACACTGCAAATCAGAACAAGGCATGAATCCTTATAGATCAATGGATTAATAATCTCAAGGACAATAGTTTTTCCACGTATTACAATTAACTTTTGCTTTGGTTTTCCAACCTCTTTATTTTCGGTATGCACTGAAGAATTGCGGTAGCTTCCATTAGCTTGACATTTGTATGAAGCAAAATACAAAACTACTTAAGCTAAATAAAAAAGTAAGACAGCGAGCCCTAGGCGTGTGGCTGCTGAAGTTAACATGGTTCTACATATATGATTTTCTTCTCTTCCCTGCTTCATCCCTTCTTGAACTTCAAGTCTTTTCCTAGACCTGAGAATAGCCTGCAGCTGGGATAACTGGGTATAGGGCAGGGTGAAGGGTTAAAAGGGAAGACTTACCTTGAGAAGTCCTCCTATTCTACTACTACTACTATTGAACATTTATATTTATTTATTTATTTAGCTGCATTTATATCCCGCTTTTCACCGGGTCAAAGCGGTTGGAGGATACATTTAGCACTACAAGGCATACCCAGCACTGTGCAGATACATTATAAAAGACAGTCCCTGCTCATCAGAGCTTACAATCTAGTTAAGACAGACAATACAACAGCTAAGGACAAAGGATAAAACATTGTGCTTGAATAATCAGCAGATTTTGCATATTAAGTAATGGCATAAAGGGTATATATATTAGTAGAATGCCTTCTTCACATGTACATTTTGGAAAATGAAATATACTCATGCAATTTCCAAACATGCCTCAAAAATACCCCTTGGGACATTTCAATCCTAGACAGCCAAAAGTATATACTGTATGAAAATGGGTACACAGACAGCTAAAAACCCACTTACCTAGATATGGATACTTATAGCGTGTCGAATGTCTGGGTGGGTGCACCTTTGAGCAGCAGCGATCATCACATGGTGTGGTTTGAGATAAAAACCAAGGTGCAGTCCAACTATAGCAAGCTCAAAGTCCTAAACTTCAAAAACACCAACTTCAATAAAATGGCCATGTACCTAAAGGAGGAGTTGACAGGGTGGAAGGAGATAAGGGAAGTGGAATTGCAATGGGCTAAACTAAAGTTGGCAATAAAAGGGGCAACAGATAAATATGTAAGAAAAGTAAATAAAAACAAAAGGAGAAGGAAAATTATTTGGTTTTCCAAAGAAGTGGCTGTTCAAATAAAGGCAAAAACCACAGCTTTCGCAAAATTCAAAAGCTTGCAAACAGAGGAACACAGAAATGAATACAGGATTAAACTCAAAGAGACAAAAAGAGAAATAAGGATAGCAAAATCAAAGGCAGAGGAAATGATGGCTAAAGATGTTAAGTGTGGTGACAAAACTTTCTTCAGGTATATTCGGGAAAGTAAGAAGATCAGAGGTGGAATCACAGTACTCAGAAGTGCTGGGAATGGACTCATGGAAAGGGACATTGAAAAAGCGGAATTGCTAAACAAATACTTCTGCTCTGTTTTTACTAAAGAAAATCCTGGAGAAGGCCCATCTGTGACTCTCAAATATAAAGATGGGAATGAAGTAGATACCACACCATTCACAGAAGATGATGTGTTAGAACAACTTACGAAACTGAAAGTGGACAAGGCTATGGGACCGGATGGGATACATCCCAGGATATTGAAAGAGCTCAGAGAGGTTCTTGCAGGTCCGTTAAAGGATGTTTTCAACAGTTCCTTGGAAATAGGAGTAGTTCCTCAGGACTGGAGAATGGCTGATGTCGTACCTCTACACAAAAGTGGTGACAGGGAAGAAGTGTCAAACTACAGGCCCGTGAGCCTTACCTCGGAGGCACTTCTGAAGGAGCGAATAGTGAACTTTCTCAAAACCAACAGGTTGCAAGATCCGAGGTTGATTGAGTTCTTGGACTGGGTGACCAGAGAACTAGATCAGGGGCATGTGATGGATGTCATCTACCTGGATTTCAGCAAAGCCTTTGATACTGTTCCTCATAGGAGGCTTATCAATAAACTCAGTAGCTTGGGGATGTGTCCCAAGGTGGTAAACTGGATCAGAAATTGGTTGACTGTTAGACGACAGAAGGTGATGGTAAATGGAGCTCACTCGGAGGAAAGGAAGGTGATTAGCGGGGTGCCCCAAGGTTCGGTCCTGGGCCCGGCACTATTCAATGTATTTGTGAGTGATATTGCTGAAAGACTGAATGGAAAGGTCTGTCTTTTTGCAGATGACACAAAAATTTGCAACAGAGTGGACTCCCCCGAGGGAGTCCTTAACATGAGAAAAGATTTCCATCCGACCCCTCCTTAAAAACATCAAGCTCGACCCCAAGAAAGTGGAATCCTACCATCCAATCTGCAGCATTCCCTTGCTAGCCAAGATAATAGAGAAGGACGTGCAATATCAAATACAACACCACATTGATACTACCGCCCCACTGGACCCATGTCAACATGGATTTAGAGAATCCCATGGCGTTGAGACCCTCCTTACCATGCTACTCAACACCCTAATCTCAGGGATCGATAACAGCAATAAAGGATACGCCTTAATCTTCATGGATATTGCTGCCACTTTTGACTCGGTCAACCACGAGACGCTTCTGTCACGGCTCAGCCTTGAATTGGTGCAAGACATACCTGACAGATAGATGGCAGCAGGTAAGAACTGACTCAGGGACCTCCAAGCTGTTTGAACGAACACAAGGGGTCCCCCAAGGATCATCACTTTCAGCCCTCCTCTTCAACATATACATGTAACCCATTTGCGTAATCATCCGGTCCTTCAAGGTCTCCGCTGACGATGTGCTACTCTTCACTCCATTCTCAATCAACCAACCTGATTTCTCAACCCTGACAAAATGCTTTGAGGCTGTCACAGACTGGCTCCTCACACAGAGCCTAAAATTAATTTCAAGAAAACCAATGTCCTCTTCATCATGAAGAGCCACTCCTTCATCCCCCCAACATCAATAAGAGTAAGAGATGTGGAGCTCTTGACCAAGCCCACCATCCGCTACCTAGGGATCACCCACGACCAACATCTGGCCATGAGGGCACACATACGCAATCTATAATAAGATATGAACCATCCTCCACCTGCGACCCCTATTGGAACCCGATGATTTCCGGACAAATCTTTCAAGCACTGGTAACCCCGCACTTTGATTATGCCAATGCCATCCTACAGGGACTCCCCAAGAACACCCTAAACCCCATCCAGCTGGCCATGAACACAGCTGCCCGAGTCCTTCATGGAGCCTCCAGAAGGGACCACATCACCCCGGTCTTGTAACACCTCCACTGGTTGCCGATCCACTGTAGACTCAATTTCAAAGTCTTACTAATGACTTTCAAAGCCATCAACAACCTATCCTCCTTCTCTCTAACAGACCTTATCCTCCCCGTACCTGCAAACAGGGCCAGAAGATCATTTGCTATAAACACCCTTGTAATACCTAGAGAAATAACTAAATGCTCCCAAGCAGCAAGGAACAGAGCATTCAGATTCTACACACCTACGCTCTGGAATGCCCTCCCTACCTCCATCTGAGCAATACCCGACCTCACCCAATTTCAGAAGGCGCTGAAGCACCATTTGTTCCTCCTGAATTACTCCCTGCCCAATGGAACAACACAACCAAGCTTACCCCCCACCAAACCAAGGACACCACCGATACACCCAGGGCATGACAACATACCCACACTCTGAACGCGACTGCCAAAACCTGTATATAAATATGTGAATAGTTTCAGTGAGTGTTCATGTGCTCCATAAAAGTAGAACAGATTAGTTGTACATAGTTGCCCCGTTTAACCCAAGTTGTAAAACCTGTTATATGTAATGTACACCGAATGCTCCGCTGCTTTGTGCAATTGGTTGTTAAATGTAAACCGCACTGATTTTAAAGAGCACGGTATAGAAATATGATAAATAAAATAAAAATAAATAAAAATAAAAACTACAAAAGCTGGAAGAATGGTCTAATGCTTCGCAATTAAGATTTAATGCAAAGAAGTGCAGAGTCATGCACTTGGGTAGCAGAAACCCAAGGGAAATGTACACGATAGGGGGCGAGAGATTGGTGTGCACGGATCAGGAGAAAGACCTTGGTGTGATTATTTCTGTAGATCTCAAGGTGACAAAACAGTGCAACAAGGCGGTGGCAAAAGGCAGGAGGATGTTGGGCTACATACGAAGAGGAATTACCAGCAGAAAGAAAGAGGTTCTAATACCACTGTATAAGTCACTGGTGAGGCCTTATTTGGAATACTGTATTCAGTTTTGGAGACCGTATCTTGCAAAGGATGTAAAAAGAATGAAAACTTCAGAGGAAGGAGACCAAAATGATTTGGAGCCTGCATCAGAAGCCTTATGAGAGACTTGATTACCTAAATATGTACACTTTGGAGGAGAGGAGGGATAGGGGAGATATGATTCAGACCTTTAAATACTTAAGGAGAAGTAATGAACAAACAAACCTCTTCCAAAGATGGGGAAGCTGTAAAACGAGAGGGCATAACATGAAGCTACAAGGTGGAAAACTGAAAGGCAATGTCAGGAAATACTTTTTCACTGAGAGGGTGGTGGATGCTTGGAATGCCCTACCGATGGAGGTGGTGGGGGGCAAATACAGTGACAGAATTCACAATGGCATGGGACAGACACAATGGATCCATTTATAGCAACAGAATAAAATCAAAATAAACTGAACCATCTAACTTCTCAACAAATAGGGGTGTCCTGCATGGAGCGGTGGGTTCACCCTTAAAGACATGGGGAGGGGTTGCCTGCACAGAGTGGCACCTACTCCTGCCATCTTACTGGGCAGACTAGATGGATCATACTGGTCTTTATCTGCCGTCATTTACTATATTACTATGTTAAGACACATTTATTTATTTAGACAGACTTGTATACCAACCAACTTATCCTACAATCAAAGTGGTTACATGACATCACAGTTGGGTTACATTTAACATTTACTCATAAAAAAGGATTCCTTAAGTCTTTGTCTTTTTAAGTCAGAAGAACCACCAAAAATGCATACTACAAAATGAGAATAATCAGACGCAGCCCCTACTCTCACATGAACACTTCCGCACAGTCTGCCAAGCGCTCATAACCCCCATACTTGACTTCTGCAACCCGATCTACAATGGAATGCCAAAACAATCACTCAGACCGCTTCAAATGGCTCAAAACACAGCAGCCAGAATAATCACCGGTTCTCCAACACAAGCCCACATCACCCCCATCCTAAAAGACCTCCACTGGCTCCCAATCAGCCACCGCATCAAATACAAGATGATACTAAACATATTCAGAATCAGACAAGAGCTCAGCACTCAGCCTCCAAGCCCTCATACTCCCTGACGCCAGCACTAGACCTAGAAGAAAGACCACAGCAGACACACTCAGCACCCCAAGCAACTACACAAAAGCATGCAAATCCACCGCACAAAGAGCCCTATCACTGGCGGCTCCAACAATATGGAACACACTCCCACACGACCTACGATCAACTGAATATCTGAAGGACTTCCGGAAACACCTAAAGACAGTACTCTTCACTGAGCACTATGGCCCAAGCACATAGCCAGAATCTACAGACTTGGACCAACCTTAGACTCGATTAAAGTTCAATCACAACCAGCGACAGACCCAGCAAACCCATGTATATAACTGTAAAAAGCGCATACTGTAAATAGCTCACACTAATCAGCACACCCGCACCCATGCACCCTCACTGTACATAATCTTACCTGACATACACACCATTGCCAATGATTGTCTGATGTGTTTACCGCCTTGATTGAAGGATAAGGCGGGATAGAAATATCCTTAAATAAATAAAAAAATAAATTTGAAAATGTTCCATATGTTTTAACTTTCACCAGATCTAGGTCATGAATAGGTTGATATTCATAAGCATTTATGAGACTAGCAGCAGTACTGACTGCACAAATGCTGTTTTAAATTTAAATACATTGCAGTTCTACAGTTAAATTTGACCATTGTATTCCAGAGAATTATTTAACAGATAGACCTTTCTAAAGTTACCAGATACTTTTCAGGCAAATCTGGGACACTTACCCGAATTGTAGGGGTGGGGGAGGGGGGGAAGAGACACCTTTGTTCTAGGTTTGAGTAACCAGGTGTGGAGGAGCGGAGTCATTGCCCTGCCCCCAATTCATCCCATGACTAACAATATCACTTCCAAGTAGTCAAGTCAACAGCGAAATAGAAACAGTGATGTGTTTGCTCCGTACTGTGCAAAATATGAAGATAATGGATGTAAGTTCTAAAAACTACATATTCATGTCACCAAATTGAAAATATATTTTTTTCTTCCCCCTCTGTCCCCAGTACTGGAATCAAGAACAGGCGGCTGCCGAACAGATGGGAGTCAGGGACACAGTTCTAAAATTGGGGACATCTGGGAACCTTAATCCTTTGTGTTGGTTACTGACTGTGATATTCGTAAGCATTAATTTGCTTTTTCCAAGAATGCTACCACTACCTGCCTTACCCAGTGGTGCCTTACACCTTGCCATTATCTATGGCTCTCTTCATAATCAAGCATTCTTTTGTAGTAACCTTTTCTCTTTTCCATAGAGAATGTAGGGTTTAGGTTTACTCTTTGCAGTTTTATTTGCAACTTCAAGTACGTAGAGGGTTCATCACAGACCACAGCACAACTTCCCACAATTTCATTTTTCCTAATTTTCAAACACTTCTACATTACACATTAGCTTCATGCCAGTTCCCTGACAACTGGCCACTTAGTTCTTTAACCAAACTGTAGCAGAAGTCTTTCCATAATCTCCTTCCTCATACATATCACTTCAAGCCTGTTTACCTTGTTGCTCTGTGCTTCTATCTGTCCTTCCCCGTCTCTGCAAATGGTGAGACTTTTCAGCAGCTTTCCCAAGAAGCCTTCCAGTTGGCTCCAGCTGCTCAATTATCTACACATATGTTCCAAAGACTGTTTGAGCTTTCTCACTCCAGCTCTCTGCCTCTCTCTCTACTATGAGCTCATTTCCTTTCAGGCCACTTCTAGAAACTACACTCCCCAGCATCCCCTTGATCTCACTTCCTTCTATTGCTTTCTCTAGCATCAGATTGCACACTTGAGCTCCCAATTGGCCTGCAATACTAGGTTAAATGACCATCAAAGTCTCCCATATTGCTGAGGGTTTAATAATTTGACATCATAAACCTGTGAATGACCCACCACCTCTGATACCTTAAGTCAATCAAACCCAATTGTTTTCTTATTAAATGTTCCCTTCTATTTGTCTAGCAGCTTATAAGAGGCAGAGTTGCCAAGTTACCCAGTTTCAAGAGTGAGATTTTTGGCCAGTTCTGAGTTTAAATTTGCATTGCAATGCAATATGGGATTTGTAGACCTTGATTTTACTCATTGGATAGAGTGCTGCAGGTCCCACAATGCATCAGGATGAGATTGTCAAAAATCCATGACTGGCTTGAAATCTCACTCCTGGTACTGGGTAACTTGGCAAATCTAGGGAGGTAGGAAGTAAGATTAAACACCTAATCACCAAAGTCAAGGCTGGCCTAACCACTAGGCAAACTAGGCGGTTGCCTAGGGCAGCAACTTCCAGAGGGCAGGAAAAGCAGGGCATTCAACGCTAAATAATAGATTTTGACAGACAGAAGGGGTGTAAAGCATGAAATTTGACTAGGGCACCAACACTTTGAAGTCACTCTAGGGCCAGTCCTGACCAAAGTGATATATATACATTTGTGGCCCCTGATAAGATAGGCTGCACCATCATTCTTGGGACTTCTCTAAATGCTCACAAGAAAGCTAGTTCACTCTACTTAACTTCTTTAGCAAATACATTGTGTGATATATCATTTGACTTAACCCATGCTTCTTGAATCATCTTCAAGCCAACTAGTACAGAGGCAATAGAAAAATATGGGCCCTCTACAACTAAGAAGCAAATGAGTCCTCAGAACTGATGCCCAAACAATAATATGAACAGAGAAGTCTGTGGAAAACTGGGGTATATCCTGCAAAGTATAAGAACATACGATTTGTCATACTAGGTCAGACCAAAGGTTCACTTTCTTCAAACTGACCTTAAAGTATATGCATTATAGAACTTGGCATGTTTGTTTAACTGATTTAAGTGAACTTCAGATAATCAATTGTTTTAGTCAGGGCAAGTACCAATAGAAAATGTAGGTGCAAGTGTCTGGCGGTACTTTTTCCTTAGGCATTTTTCAAAGCTACAGTATCTGCATACTGTGATAAGGAAGCTTATCATAGCTCAGGAAGGAGCTATAGGAAAGGTGAAGTGACTCTGAACAAGCAACCTGTCAGTTCTGGTAGAAATAAGAAAACAGAATTTTCCCATAAAAGACTACCAGTCCCAGAATGCACCAGGTTTCCAACAGCCATTAGAGGAGCTGAAGTGGGGAAATGTGTGTTCAATCAGGAGGGCTATGAGGTAATCCCTAAGCACTCATCTCAGAGGGCAGGGCCTGATTCAACACTGCTACGCTGTGCTAAGGTGGAGCACTCATCTAGGCAGAATAAATGTAGAGTTTATTCTACAGAGAATTATCCTCATCCTCAGTTTCATCTTGGAGATTCCCATCTTGGACAGCTTCATCATCTGGACGATCATCAGAAGCAGAAGCCAGAGCGGACGGACAGAAAGGGCAAGAAACCCTTTGGAAGAAAGAAGAGAAAAGCATTTGGAAGGTCTAAAGGAGTCCAGAGCAGTACGTATACTGGGAGACATTCAAAAGGCCAGCATACACCATTGGACTGGGGAAAGCCAGAGGAATGGTGCTGCAGGGCTAGGAATCTCCAGACGGTACCTGTGAGGGAGACGGCTGCACGTGGAAGGGACCCTAAGACCCATGCCAGAAGGTATGTGAAGAGAGATCCAGTGTCCAGGGATCTGGATTGGAAGGCTGGACATAAGAACTGGACTACATACTGGCCAGGCTATTTAGAGAGGAACTCTAACAGCAATGGAAGCTCAGGTATGAACACTGATCTATGCCCTAGCTATAACCTTGAAAGACAGCAGGGAAACAAGTATTCTCCTGAGAGTGCTACATTGAGAAATTCCTCTGTGCCAATCCATGATATTGAACCCATGATTGTTGAAGAAGGGGGAGCGGTCTTAGATACAGGCTGTGAATATATGGATTACTCTCTGTCTAAACTCCTTTGGTAATTTACTGTTACAAAGTACCACAACCATCACAAAGAAATACAAACTTGTTCTTTAATCTACTCAGAAAAGCTCCTGAGTAGGATTTTGGGCCACGCAGTAGAAAGCAAGCCAGCTAAGGGGTTTCAGCTGGATAACTGCTAGCAATTGAGCCTTACCTAATTGCTTGTGAGCTCTGAGGGAATCACTTCTGAGTCTATGTGTGAAGATATAAGAAGTTAACCTGAAAAGAACAGTTTTTCCCTTCTTTGTGGGTTTTGCTTGTTGTTTGAAACACTGCTAAGAAAATATTAGCTAAAGCCTACAGAAAAGACCAGTTTGTTACCAACCAGGTCTTTATTCTTTTCATTTGATTGCCTGACAAGTTCATCTGCTGTTTTCCTGATTTTGTTTTTCTAAGTTTAACACTGAAAGCAAGTATCCTGTTTTATGTGCTACCAGCCTACCAAGCATATCTGTGTTGGGAGAAATAACCCCATAAATAAATATCTTATTGGCTTTACACTCAAGCACAACTAATTATTGTGAGCAGCTGTGTCTGGTGTGAATGAACTGCATTTCCCACAATCCCTTGCAAATCATATTGATATATGCACTTGCCAAGACTGAACATTCTCACCCAGGCAGCCGTCTGACAATACATGTGCCTTGAAAACTTGTAAAGACTGAAATCATCTGACCAATATCTTTGTGTGGAACAGCAATTTATGAATTTGTAAAAGATTTGTTGTTTTTTTCAGTATAATGTAAAATTAGACCTTGTAACCCTAGGGGCCCAATTTTCAAAAGACATTGACATGGTTTACAGCCCAGTAAACCGTGTAGATGCTTTAAAAGGGGGATATTCAATGGTGCTTACATGGTTAGTGCCGTTGAATATCCCCTTCGAACTCTCCTACATGCCCTGATGCTATCTGGTTAGCATTGGGGTGTGTCAGGGACATTCTGGGGCAGAGTGGAAGCAGAGACTGCTGGTAATCAGATAGCAGTGATATTGCACTGCTACCCAGTTAGCAATCTGCAGCTAAAACTAAGCCAGCTTTTATTTCCTCAATTTTCAAGTAATTTTATGCTTAACAGCTCCTTTCTCACATCTTCACCCCAGTATCTGCCAGCATTAGCCCCTTCTCTCAGCCTCAGTCTCTCCTTTTACTAAGTAACAATATTAGCTCCTTTCTCCTTGCCCCAGCATCAGCTCTCCTTCTTCTGCTAAACCCAGCATCAGCCCCCAACCCCTGTCACAGAATCAGCCCTTCACTTTTTTCAGCCTCAACATCAGCCCCCTCTTACACTAGCTTTGCAACAGGCACAATTCTCCCAGGTCCAGCATTAGGACCCTTGTCCCAATAACAGCATCAGCCTCTCCCTTCTCCCTGCTGCATCTGCCTACCCTTGTCCCTGATCCAGCCCCCTTTTACCTGGCACAGCATCAGGAGCTTGTGCCTTTGCTCCCATTGATCGGCTTCTTCATCTGGCACTGTGGAAAGATTTGAAACATAACAATCACTTCCTGTTGCTCATGAGAAACAGGAAGTACCTATTCTTCTGCCTATGATAACCAGAGACCCAGGGCTGGCCCGTCCATTATGGGGGAATGTTGCCCACACATGGCCCTGCACCTCTTGCTGGCAACATTCTCCAACATGGTCCTGCTTTACCAACATCAGAGGGAGCCAGTGAGGCCCAAAGCCTGGCACCCCAGCTCACCTCTGCAGAGCTGTGGGAGAAATGGCCAGCATTTTCCTTCTTTCCTGCAGCTCTGTTGACCTCCTGATACTCAGCACACTGGTGGACTCACCTTTAACAGAGCCACGGTAAAGAACAAAAATGCTGTACCTTGTTGCAACTTTGCAGAGGTGAGCTGGGGTGCTGAGCTTCAGGCTTCCCCAGCTCCCTCTGAATCCGGTCAAGCAGGCATGAGACTCTTTCGGGGGGGGGGGGGGGAGGGACTAGGATTGGAAATGGGCTGGTCAGGGGAGATATAACTGGTAATGGGCTGATGGGGGTGCTAGGACTGGAAATGGGCTGATGGGAGGCTGGGACTGGAAATGGATTGATTGGGGGGGGGGGGAAGAAGAAAGCTTCTAGCCCTGAAAGAAAACTGGGTGTTAGGACTAGAAATGGCCTGATTGGGGGTGGGGAGGAAAGAGTTGCAGGCCCTGGAAGAAGACTGGGGGTTAGGACTGCAAAAGGGCTGATGCAGAGGGATGGGAGAATAAGAATTTAAGGGAGTGGATGCTGGGAGGGGCTGAAACTAGAAGGGTGCTGATGGTGGGGAAGGACCAGAAGGGGATGGGGTTGGCAAGAGAAAAATAGAAGCTGGGGCAGCGAGGAAGGAGAGGGAAAAATATATTTTCTGTGGGAAGGAAGAAAAATGTACGATTCGTTGGGTATTGGGAGAGTAAGTGGGGATTGAGGATGGAGGGACCTCTGCAACTTATACATGTACATTAACCTCAGAAGCTGCTACCTTTCATTTCAGTTTGGAGGGGAAAGAAACAATGGGGCAGTACAGAGAATAAGCCCCTTAATCCCTCCTATAAATGAATGGCCAAAGCAAATACTTTGTAAAAACTGATGCATTCCAGGGAGCAGCTGTAAATCCCAACGTGGACATGTGTGTTTCCCATTTCATATAGGGAATGCAAGTGTATTTGCAAGTGTATGTTCATTCTCTATATGAAATGGGAAACACATGCAAATTGTCCTAACCACATCCCCAACATGCTTCCTGCAATTTTTACATTTTATGGGCATCCACATGTAATTACGTTTTTTAAGTGCCATCAAGTCAAGTCAATGCTGACTCAGTAGCCCCTGGGTTTTCTTGACCAGAAGTAGATTGCAAGGCCTTTTCTTATGAGGCAATGGAGGGCCAAGGTCACAAGGAGGGCCAGTGGAAATTAAACCCAGATCTCTTGGATGCTAGGCTGTTACTCTAACCACTCGGCTACTCCTCCACTCTGCGCATATAATTTAGGCCTTTCTAAAAATTGCCATTTATACGCGTATGGCATTTTCTTTTATAACCGCTGGATCTTTCCATGTCGAAATTGTGACTAAGGCTTCTAAAACGACTTTCTAATTGTATTTTCTCTGCATTAATGTACTGGGCAAATGTTGTAACCAGTCCCAACAATTAAGGCAGAGACTGCAATTACCACACAGTAACAGCAAAACATCATCATACTTTGCTAAAGGGGCCCCCCCCCTCCCCCAAATCACTTGTCTCTTGGAGAAACCTGTGTCTTTTGGGGAAACTGCTAGGTGCTTATGACCTAGATTGGCCACTGTTGGAAACAGGATACTGTAGCAGCAGATAAGCATGCAATAAATAAAACCAGGAGTCTTTTCAAGGATCCAAGCCAGTTTAATGTGCACAGGCTCAAGCAATAATCAATTTCAAAATGGCTGAGCAATGGTTTCTAGCAAAACAACAACTTTTATACCGTTCTTCTCCATTCTAGACATAGGAAAACTTTTCATTGGTCCCACTAACCCCTCTCACCCATCTATTGGTCCCGGTACCACTACGTAGCTATCCAATGAGGACCTTTGACTGGGCTCAGCACCTGGTTGCCCCCCTTCCAGTCCCAATTACAATGGTCAGTTCACTAACTTTGATACTTCTCTCCTCCAAGGTCGCTATCCAGCTGGAATATGAGTGAGAGCGGGGCACTGTAACCTTGCTTTCTGCAGAGTTAATTAATTCCATAGAAGCTGTGCTCTCTTATCAGTACCAATTAGAGCTGTTTTCTGTCTTTTCTAAGTTTCATTTCTGCTTAGCTATGTTCAGTTAAGCTGAGTTAAGTTTCAATTCTATGGTGTCATCATTCAGGGGGGTTTTCATTCATCTGGGCCTAACTACAGGCTTCAGGTCAAGCTGCTTAGGCCTGTCTGTTTAGTTCAATTAGCATGGATCATAGGCCTTCGCCTACCACATTCCCCCCTTTGATTATTCTCAACCGCAAGTGAGAAAGGGTGAGAATCATATCACATAATACTAGGTAAAGATATCACTCGGTGGTATAGGGTAGTAGTTTCACATAGCTAGTATCTTTGTAGCTGCCTTATGCTCTACAGTGTTAATAACTGAAGTTATCATTCGCAAGCAAAGTGGCAAGAAACAAGGGAGCAACAAGCAGATAGTCAAAGTCCATAGTTTGGCAAGAGTGGGTAAAAGAACTAAAGGAATTAGAAGGTTCAGGAGCATTTATGCCGGACCACCAAGATGTCTTCTTTGTTGTGCTGTTGTAAAACTTCTGATTTAGACAGTCCAGCTGTCCGATCTTCATAGCAAATTGTGGTCCGGTGCGAACAAAACACAAACTGTCAACAATGGGGTGGGCCAATACCCACTCACTAGTAGTATTATGTAAATCAGTCTGATTGTAGGGGATGGAGTAATTCAGTTCTTGCGTCTCCCAGGGCCACTGATCTCCCATCTTAGTTCCTCCACAAAAGAAACAGTCAGAAGTGTGGAGACTAGATGCTATTGCTCCAGCAAGTTCAAGAAACAAGTTCTGGTGGCAGGAGGAACTTCAAAGTCTGATTTCATGGCTTTATAGAAAGAGTGATCTTTTGTCCTGTTCTGGTGGTGGTTATGCAAGCTGCACAAGGGGGTAGGGCAAAAGTCATTTCAAAGCACCCCAAAACTGTTGCCAGAATAAAGCAATAATAAGGATTCATAATGAGCACAGTCTCTGGAAAATTGGTGGAACTGTCGACTTCCACAACAGATAACAGATGTAGGGTTGATTGTAGATCCTCAAGCTTCTGCCGTACGTAGACCTACCAGCTTTGTGGCAGAAGTAGGGCTGTAGATTCCAAAGTATCACTGTCCTCTGGGATGTCTCAATTTCTTACAATATCATAGCATAGTCTCTTAGGCTATTATTGCTTCCTTAGAGCAGTTCACTCTTTAGGAGATCAAAACAGTCTTTTCAGAGTATTTAAACACAGTCTCTTAGAAGATTCAATTTCTTAACACAACACAGTCTCTTTCTGATTGCAGTTTTTTTTCCTCCAGATGCGAAGCTTACTTTCAGATAAACAGACAGTCTTGAAATAGTGCAGTTTCTGAGGGACCAATAAGTCTTAGGTCCGTGGCTGTTATCGTAGGGTGAGGCGCAATGGAGTCTCAGGATGCTGTACAGTAGTCCAGTGATCAGATTCAAAAGCAGCTGCTGGCTTTACTCGACTATAATGGATCCAAGGTTCGAATTCTGCGACTTTTACTGCAGTTGGAGTTGACAGGATGACAACATAGGGTCCCTTCCAATACAGGGCTAACGGTATCCTTCTCCACTCTTTGATCCACACCGAGACTCCAGGCTTGAAAGGATGCAGGGGTTCAGGCAAATTGATGGGTGATCGATTTTGTACCCAGGTATGAAGACTCTGCAAAACAGAACTTAAAACCAATAGTTCTTGTCTAATAATTTCAGATCCTATCTGTCTCACATCTCCTTTTATTTCCTATACAATAGGCAGGGGTTGCCCATACAGAATCTCAAAAAGGGGAAACTCCTAAAGACTTAGCAGGGGCTAAGTATATCCTAAGAAGGGCTATGGGAAGAACCTGGGGCCACTTCAGGTAAACCTCTTGGCAAAGTTTGGACAACTGAGATTTCAGGGTTCTATTCATACATTCTACTTTTCCTAAATTCTGAGATCTATAGGCAGTATGTATCTGTTAATATCAATATCTTGGGGCTATACTTAATGGACTTGCTTCCTAAGGTTATCCACCCTCATTCTTTGTACAGGGCCCCATGTGCATGCAAGGTTGTAAGGGCATACTTGGAATCTGGGTATACATTTAGACAGGGCTCTTTTCCTATTGTTAGTGCTCTAGTGAGGGCTATCAGTTCAGCTTTCTGTGGTGAAGTTTCTGGGGCCAGGGCTGAGGACTCAACTACCAAATCAGGGGTCACCACTGCATATCTAGCACAACAATGTCTATTGATGATGAAACTGCCTTCAGCCACAAAGAAAGTCTGTTCAGGGTTCTCCAGAGGGACATCAGTCAAATCCAGGCGGCTTGAGAATACAGTGTCCATAATTTCTAAACAGTCGGGATCAAGACTAACTGATAACAACATAGCAGGATTGAAAGCTTGACTGACCCTTCAGTTACATCTGGGGTTTTCACACAACATACTCTAATACTTCAACATTCATAGATTTGTTAGCTAGTAGTTTCCTTTGTATTTCATATTGGTTAGAACAGAGTGTGGTACAGTAACTTGAAGATTCTGTCTCAAAGGGATTTTTCTTTTAGTTTTTGCTTACTAGGAAGGCTGTAGCTGTAACAGCTTCTCAAATAAGGTCCAAGAGATTGAGTCAACACTCCTAGAACATTTCCTTGTGACTCATGAACATAGAGACTGAAAGGTTTTCTGGACATCTGGTAGACCCAGAATTGGTGACAACATCAGAGTGTTTTTTTTCAAAGATCAAAAGGCTGCATCCTGTTCAAGTCCCCATTCCAATGCAGACTTTTCCATTCCTTTGATAGCTTGATACAACGGTTTTGCTAGCAGCGCAAAATTGGGGATCCATATACAACATACTCTGTGGCACCCAAGAAGGCTCTCACTTGCCTCCTGGTGGTTGGAGTAGGAATACTGCATACAGCTTCTTTGCATTCTGGTCCCAGGCGTCGAATTCCGCTGGACAACTGGAATCCTAGGTGTTTAACTTGTTGGACATAATTGCACCTTGGCTCTTGAGACTTTGTATCCAGCCTCATTAAGAAGGTGCAAGAGTTCACTGGTGGCTTGTAGACATTTACTTTCTGAAACAGCAGCTATCAGCAGATTGTCCACGTATTGCAGTAGAATTCTTTCTCCTGGAATTACTGAATAACTTGTCAAATCTTTTGCTGAGTGAGGCGAGTTCTTGAATCCTTGATGTAATCTTGTCCAGGTGCGTGGGCCCCGCCTTCCTGTAGTGGGGTCATGGGCTAAGCGTATGCAGAAAAACATTTTTTAAGTCCAGAATGATGAAATGTATAGCTTCAGCAGAGATCAGTTCCAAGAGAATATAAGGATTTTGGTACCACTGGTTGTATAGTTTCAGCTGCATCATTCATTCTTCTTAGATCCTGCACTGGGCGGTAGCCACCTGTCCCAGGCTTCTTGACTGGCTTGAGGGTGACAATGACAGGGGCTATGTTCTTCGCTAGGCCAGGTGGATTATCTTCTGCCCATACTCCAGGTGGGGCTATAAGGTTGGTAGGTATACAGGAACTTGTTGACTTGACTGGAGGTGTGCTATAGAACCGCCACTCCTCTTCTCGGGGAACAGTCAGCACCATCAATCCAGCAGGTTTTGGGTTTACAGTCATTTACATTTCTCCCTCTTCAGCAAAGGATATCTGTGCCTGAAGCTTTGCAAGCAGATCTCGGCCCCAAAAGTGGAATAAGGCACTCAGGCATATACAGGAACTGGTGCATTATTTTCTGTCCCCCTAGTTCACACATGCGGTTCTGCAGGAAAGGCTTTGTGGACTTAGCCCCAGTAGCTCTGATAATGGTGATGCATCTGGCCTAGTCTTTATCCATGCTGTAGCCCTCTTTAGCTGCCACTTACTTTATAGCTACTTCCTTCTCCTACTAGAACATTGTGCTTGGTTTATTGTTTTATGACTCTTCAATCAAGTACTCCCTCCTCCCCTCCTGGGGAGGAGTCAAGATACGGGCATTCACTTCTCTAATGTCCTTCTCCTCTGTAATGGGCGCACTCACACCCAGTTTTCACTTCCTCTGCTCCTTTGATTAGGAAAACCTCCTCCACATCATTCAACTAAAATATCAGCAAAAAGATCTGTTCTCTTTTTCCATCTTACAATTTTTACTTTTTCTGTCCCTCTTCAACAATCCACATACTTTATGATCAACTTTCATTTAACTATCATGCCCGCAAATTCATCCAGTTTTCTGTTAATTTCTGTTCATTAGTTCAATCAAGTCCTAAAACTTCTCAGTGTATAATGCAGTTTTTTTTTCAGTTCCAAACAAGTCTGGTCAGCTGACTTTCACTTCTGGTCCAGAGGGGGTGCACATCCCCCTGCTGCGGAGGTGGCTGGCAAACTAGGGAATCTGCAGGGAGGAGTCCCCCCCCCCCCTCTCCTGGGCTCTGTTTCTCCTAGCAACGCTCTATCCAGGAGTTTTTTTTTTTTTTTAAGGATCCACTTCTCTGCTGTGGGCACATTAGTTCATGCCCACCGGGGGGGGGGGGGGGGGTGGCATCATCAGTGGACTGGGCCCCATCCCCCCCTTAAGCACTCTGAACGGAGCTACTTACAGAGAGAGAAACTGATGGGACAGGATATCTAGAGATTCTGGGGCAAAATATGGTGAACAGCAGAAACCACTCCCTTTCACATAGCATTCCTAATTGGGACAGAGACATTTGATTACCATAGTCTTCAGTAAATCCCTTACTGAAATTCTTGATCATACTTGAAAAGACACTCATTAAAAAACCTTATTACCGTAAACATAAGCTTAAATTGAGCACAGACATACAATTTAGATACAGTTCTTAAAATATCTTATAGAGAGAACTATAGCTATCTGTTACGTATGACTAAAATTAAATTTCTTAGCGAACTAACTGCCAGCCGTAGTCTGCATCTGCAAAAGAAAATATTATTTTATTTTTATTAAATCTTACAGTTCAGAAAGCAGATATTCAAGAGACATGAAACGAATACTTTTCCATGGCTGTGGTGGATATCTAAAATGCATATACACCCTCTTTTTTGTTTTGTTTTGTTTTGTTTTTAACAATAAATATGTCTTCTATCAGGTGCTTGCCACAGTAAATCAGGTAATAACGTCTTGGAATTTTAAAACAAATGAATTTATCTTGAATTGTAAAGGTCGTCATTAGTCACTAGTACAGATTTCAAAGATAAAATCCTAACACAATTTTCTTATTCACTCAGAATTTAAACCATTCATTCTCAGGTTGCAATCTGATACACTTCCAACCCAGAATGCAGCACCATCCCCCAAGGTTCTTAACCTCTATTTTTGAGGGACAAAGGAAAAACACTTTATTTTCTCTCTCCTGTCTGTGTCCGTTAGTTTTGAAACAACAGATATACTTCCTTTATTTTAAACAAGCAAGAGACTGCTCAATCGGGAACGGCTGTCTCATTCCCTAGTAAGCTGTGTGAGCCACACCCCTCCGCTCACTGGAAACGAAATGATCACAGTTTCACAGACACACAGAGACATGCTAGCAAGAATCATTTAAATCAGTGTCAAGTCGTGATCTAATAATTACTTTGTAGGTTTATAAGTCAAAGGAAATAAACCCAAAAACAGTTTGCTTAGTTTATCATTTCTGAAAGGTAACAATAAAAATACAGACAAAGCAGAGAATATAACTAAAAACAGTTTACGGAGCTCCGATGAGGTTAATTCGACCTTCAAAACTAAAATTCTGACTAAATCTTCCTCTCGAATGGTATATAATACCTGACCATAGTAGAAGGAACATCACCATTAAAACACAGTGAATAATTGCCCTAAAATAAGCTCCAATTAGCAAAGCAGCAGAACGTTGAAAACATGCCTTCATAGGGTTAAAAGGCACCTCTGCAGCAGACACGCCCCTTGTCAGCCTCACACTTACTGTAGGAAAGAACTGACTAAGTGAGACATGGTCTTGATTTTTCAGTGAGTCAAGCGGTAAATTGTCATAAATTACCCAACTGAATATAATCTTACATTAAACTAGAAGGGGAACTCGTGATTTTAACAGATACCAAACAAAGACACATAGAATCACAAACATGCTAGCATTTAGCAACGTATCCCAAAAACAGCCCAGTCCTGTCTCTTCTGACTAGGCTATCAAAATCATGATTCTCTATAACAGCTGTACCTCGCGACTACTCATGCAAGGATTTTCAAACAAATTTTCCCCACGCATACTCATGTAGGGACCTCGCGCATACTCATGCGAGGTTGACTTAAGTCTTACCAAACAAGAAGGACGATGGCTTCACCTCGCGCATACTCATGCAAGGTTAATAGGACCGCCCTTGAGAGGGGATCAGTGCTCTCTTTTCCAAGTTCCAAGTTCTCGAGATTACAAGTTACAAGTTTCAAATTCTTACTAAAAGTTTCATAAGTTTCAAACTGCAGTTCTAACTCATCTGTCTAGACAGGTTTTCAAAACTATACTTACCGGATCCGGTCCCCGATACTTCACTAGCTTCTGAGTTGGATCCTGGACTCCCCCGGGTCGGAGGTGTTGGCCAGCTGGACCCAGTGCCCGCCGAGGCCAGGCAGAACCCCCTCCGATACAAGAGGATCGGTGGGCCCAGGGAAATTCCCCTGCGTCGGATTGGCATGGTTCCAACTGGACCAAACCTCAAGGCGAATTACGTGGATTTATTCACTTGAACACCATCCACCACTCGCACTTCCAGGCCGAACGCACCAAGAAATGTAGCAGCAGATAAGCATGCAATAAATAAAACCAGGAGTCTTTTCAAGGATCCAAGCCAGTTTAATGTGCACAGGCTCAAGCAATAATCAATTTCAAAATGGCTGAGCAATGGTTTCTAGCAAAACAACAACTTTTATACCGTTCTTCTCCATTCTAGACATAGGCAAACTTTTCATTGGTCCCACTAACCCCTCTCACCCATCTATTGGTCCCGGTACCACTACGTAGCTATCCAATGAGGACCTTTGACTGGGCTCAGCATCTGGTTGCCTCCCTTCCAGTCCCAATTACAATGGTCAGTTCACTAACTTTGATACTTCTCTCCTCCAAGGTCGCTATCCAGCTGGAATATGAGTGAGAGCGGGGCACTGTAACCTTGCTTTCTGCAGAGTTAATTCCATAGAAGCTGTGCTCTCTTATCAGTACCAATTAGAGCTGTTTTCTGTCTTTTCTAAGTTTCGTTTCTGCTTAGCTATGTTCAGTTAAACTGAGTTAAGTTTCAATTCTATGGTGTCATCATTCAGGGGGGTTTTCATTCCTCTGGGCCTAACTACAGGCTTCAGGTCAAGCTGCTTAGGCCTGTCTGTTTAGTTCAATTAGCATGGATCATAGGCCTTCGCCTACCACAATACTGGGTTTGATGGACCTTGGTCTGACCCAGTATGGAATATCTTATGTTCTTATGTTCTTACTGAGTTACGTCTTAAACCTTACGTTCGTCAAGCAATCTCCGCAGGGATTTATTGGAAAATAGACCCCCAATGTAGGAGTACCTTCTCCAAACCCCATGCCCTTTGACCCAAGGATCACATTCCCTGGAAAATAGGCACACATCCTGGGGAGGGGAAAGTGAAAGAACAAAACGCTTCCCTCCCTCTCTCACTAAGGGCGTTATATTCACATATTGTATCACAAGTCCCTCCCACTTAAGCCTGGAGAATTTGCATTAACATGACCATTACTACTTTTAGCTAGCAGAAACTGCGTTAGTCTCTGAAGCCACTAATACATATTAGCAGCAGAGTCACAATTTAA
This sequence comes from Ichthyophis bannanicus, assembly GCA_033557465.1. NCBI lineage: Eukaryota > Metazoa > Chordata > Amphibia > Gymnophiona > Ichthyophiidae > Ichthyophis > Ichthyophis bannanicus. The sequence continues at coordinate 417,276,316 of CM066038.1, forward strand.
AGTGGAGTGTAATGACCTTGGCACATATGGATTTCAGAACAGAAAAAAATTACACATTGTGAAAGAGGATTTTTGCTTTAGTAAACTTTATTGACTGTAATAGCAAAGCTGTGTGTGTACATCATTATTTGAATAACTGTAGTGTAGACAAATCCTTTTGGGCAGAAAGGCAACTTGTTTCCCCCTATCTGAAGCAAACGTATCTACTATATAATTTGTATACTTTGTATTTAGCTACATTTTCTCTTAAGATACAGCTTTATATTTCAGGGCACCTTTACTAAAGTGTGCTAAGCAGTTAGAGCAGAATTCAGCACATGGCAGCCATTAATGTGAACCCACGTCATACACTTAAAACAGCCAGTGTGCTAAACCTCTCATGCTAATTGCTTAGTGCACTTTGGTAGACGTGTAGGGATTGGGCGGGTTATGGGCAGAGATTGGATGTAGACTGCATATTAGGACGCGTATTCTCTAATTGGCACCTGTTTGCAAATGGCTCACGAGCATCCTATGTGCACACTACATGCATTCGTTTCGTGCTCGTTCAGATCCAAACTTTGTCGGGTTTTGCCGCAAACACAAAGGTGTGCACTGTGACAGTTGGGACGCTGTTCAACGCACTTCCCTGGTTAATACATGCTCGCGAACTAAGTGGATCGCACTGCATACAGCTTGCTTCAGAGAATACATGCTTGATATATGCTCTGTCTCCCAATTAGCTAGAGTTCTGTGACAGGTTGCATTACGTGTTCTGATCGCCCAGTGTATACGCACCCTTACAGTTCGCACACGGTAATTAGCGAGCACCCTGTCACACTTGCATTTAGCTTGGATGCACGTAATGCCTCCTCCAGAGATGAATTTACTTTGCAGTAAGGAACTTTTCTGCATGGTAACTGGTCATGCCCCCAACAGTGTAAAAATTGACCACACTTTAGTAAGTAGGTTCCTTCAAGTTTCCTGCAGTAAATACTCAACAGTGATCACAATCAGAGCATTTTTTATGCACAAAAGAGTCAGAGAGAGATACACCTGTATTCTTGCACACATCATTGGAAAATCTTATTCCAGCTCAATATCTTTCATCAATCCTTATAGAATTCTTGTTGAGAAACTTTGGCAAAGATATTTTAGACCTCCTTCCAGTTCTTTTGATTTTCAAGGCGACCACAGAAAATCCTATTCTGCTTGTAAAGGCTTTTGTTTATGTGTGTCACAGAAACAAAGACATTTGAGCAACTTGATCAGTGCTGGCAATTATGAAGTTGTGGCAAGTGAAGCATTTTGATCTAGTGGTAGAAAATGCAGCTGACAGAATAAACAGGAAGGAACTTTAGAACTGTAAAGAACTCTCAAGTGCCGGTTTTCTAATATGAATGTCATTAATTCCAGTCAGATTTAAGGTTAATTTGTAAAAACAGCAATTTGACGGTTTTTGAATTGTCGCCAAACAGATTCAATTTCAGTGTGAAGCAAATATGGAAATTAAAGAGCTGATATTCAAAGTGAGTTATGTATTTGCTGCTGGGTGGTATGAGTAGCTTATTCCTTAATTTTTAATGCTTATTTGGCAGTCAGCTCCCTAGCGGTACCACAGAACTATTACTCTAGGTCTGTGGACACCATTTTTCAAGAGGGAGATACTGGTCTAGAAGCAAATGGGTAGCACACCTGTCTCCTTACTACCCACCAGGGATGGGAGTTTTGTCTATTTCATCTGGGCTCAGGGCTCAGGGGTGAAGGGTGGGTCAGGGAGAACCTTTAATTTGTAAACTAATCCTGCATCTGGGGGAGGAAACTCTTTTCTTTTAAGGGATTGTGGGTAGGCAGCTAGTATTTTTGCATTGCCAGCCCCTTTAAAGCATTCCTGGGAGCATCAGTTTGTGAAATTTAACACAAACTGTACTATTCGTTTGCCTAAGCTGCTTTTCATTCATTTGCGGACTTTGTAGCTCAATATTATTTAATATGCATTAGGCCAGAATTTTTGCATTAAACTGTGTTATTATCAAATAATACCTGCTATCTGTGTGGAGAATTAGCCTAATGGTTAGAACATTGGGTTGAAGCTCAGTGAACTTATGTTTGAATCCCACCTTATGGTGGTGGGCAAATCACTGAATTCTTCATTGCTTAAGACACAGGCTTAAATTACAAGCCCTCTGGGACAAGAAAATGACTAATGTAACTCACTCCTGAAAAATCTGCATGCTTAAAAACCTTCTCCCTATAATTTTGGAGGCAGCTGAGGAAATACCTCCTGTGCCTAATATAATTAGATTATTTTGATGAAAAGGCAAGGAACAGCCACAAAAGATCCCTATATTGCAAGAGGATGGAATCAGAATAAGCCACCAAAACATTGAGCTGCAGGGGCAGTAGTGCAGTGTGGGGGAAGCTGTTTAACACCACTATAGACTCTAAAGGCTTATTTTCAGCATCTCAGGGCTTCCGCATCTCACTGACTGGACACAGCAGGGCCCTGAATGCATATGCGCAATCTACTTCTGGTGACACTGCCAAGAAAACCCAGGAGCCTCTGGGTCGCCAGGAGTCAGGACTGACTCGAAGGCACACATTGCATTGCATTTTTGGAGGTAGGGTAGTGGGGGCATCAACAGCGATGATAGGGGGAAGGAAATAAGGGATGATGAGGACAGCTTGGGGGAAGAAAGAGGTGAGCCGCTGGATACCTTGGCAGTGTCACCGGAAGTAGATTGCCAGGCCCTTCTTCCGAGGCAATGGAGGGTTTAGTGACTTGCCCAAGGCCACAAGGAGTGCTAGTGGGAATTGAACCCTACCTCCAGGGGAGGCCAAAAATAATCAGGTTGCAGGGGTGGGGGGGGGGGGGAGGAAGGGAAGGAGAGAGATGCTTGAGATCTGGGGTAGGGTGAAGAGAAGGTGAGGCATGCTAGAGGCCTAAGGGGAGGCAGTAGGAAAGAAGAGATGCTGGACACCTTGGGGGTAGAAAAGGGGAGATGCTGGTAACCTGGGTAGGGGTTGGGAAAAGAAGATGACTCTGGACTATGGGTGGGGACAGTAGTGGGGCAGGGCTGGAGCTTTGCCTAGGGCATCAGATAGCATTGCGCCAGCCCTGGGTAACTTGCAGGGAGTGACAGGTACAATTCTAGCCACCATATTGGGCAGACTAGATATACCATGCTCATCTTTATCTGCCATCATTTACTATATTGCTATGATACCTTTAGCCCAGTGCTGGAACTGCAGCTGAAAAAGTGATTTTTCCCAAAACGTTGTCTGGAAAATGTTATTCCAGTTTCTATGTCTTATGTAGATCTATCTGTCCTGAAAGTGCAGTTGGTATCTGAGTGGTTCAGGAGAAAATGCGCACATAGTCAAACAAAGCAAAAGCAAGTCATTTATTTAAAAGAACAAGCATCAAAATGGCTTCAAATAATAGTGAGACATGTTTTAAAACATGTTGTTTCCCATCGGTAATACAGAACCCAATTTTTAAAAGGCTAAATGCATTGTACTAGTATTCAATTGTATTTTGAACAATATTCATTTGATACAGATTCTGTCAAGCTGCTTCACATCACAAATGAGTCAATTCCTTAAAGTTCTTGCTGAAAAAATATTGGCCTGGAGGAACAAAATGTTTGGATGCATACATTAAAATTACAGTTAACATTCTATTTGCTTTGATAGTGATATGCAGAATGGGCAATCGTAAAAAAGAAAACATGGACACATTTTTAAGCTGGATCTGAATGCTAGTGAGGAATTAACGCTTCGGCGGTAATACCAGATGTTTGCCATGTTATTTGCCATCTATTGTGTACATGGGCACTGCTGCTTGCCTTTCAGTCCCTCTCTCCCAGTGAATGTAAAAGGGAGCTGGCTACATGCTCTGGCCAATATTGCTGCGTGCAATAACAATAATCAGGTCTCAAAGTGGAGAATCAAGTGACAGAGAATGCTTTGGGAAGACCATTGTGTGTGAAGTGCTTGTACTTTTGTTTCCCTTAAGACATGCTAGTGGGAATCAAACTTTGGTCTCTTGGTTCCCAAGCCAGTGCTCTAACCATTAGGCTACTCCTTTACTCTGCAGCATGTGGGCGTGCATGACAATCAGTAGGTAAGGATGTGCTAATAGGAGGATGTTTACTAAAGCGAGTTAGCTGCTCAGGTGATGATAGCACAGGTAAAGCCTGCCGCAGTAGCAGCTAATGCATGCCAAATGCAGATAGTGCAGCCATTTCCTGCACTATTGGCAGATCATACAGTACAGTAGATGCATGCCTGAATGGGGTGTGAATGGAGAGTGGGAGTTCCAATAACGTGCAGTTACCAAGAGTATTGACAGCACCCGCTAACGGCATATTTTGCAAATGAGAGTGGAGGGCTGATAAGTCTCTGGCCATGTAATGAAACAGAAAGCTACAGACACTCTTCAGTTCTGCTGGTCTGAATGATCTCTCTGCAGTTTCATATCACAAGTGAAGCTAGTGCACCTCCATGGCACCCTGGGATCCCTGCATTTTCATGGCATTATCTGTTAGGTAAATGCTGTGCATGCCCCCAGGAGTTCTCATCATATGCAGTTAATGCACTGCTATTGGCACTAATTCCCAGCATTAACTGCAAAAGTCTAACAGCCTTTAGTAAACATACCCCTTAGTATGTGCTTAGTAGGGGTCTACATAGCCCAAAAAGGTTTTGTTGGTCTTTGCTCTCTCGCTCCTCCAGCACCCCGGCCTAACTCCTGCTCTCCCGGCGAGGATCGAGCCGGCCGGGGCACCAGGACTGCCTCCCACACCAGCTGCTGTCCAATCGGGGCAGCCGGCAGGCCCATTTAAAGAAGAGCGCCGTCGGGCGCGTGGCCTCTCGCTCCTCCAGCACCCCGGCCTAACTCCTGCTCTCCCGGCGAGGATCGAGCCGGCCGGGGCACCAGGACTGCCTCCCACACCAGCTGCTGTCCAATCGGGGCAGCCGGCAGGCCCATTTAAAGAAGAGCGCTGTCAGGCGCGCCCGCGCCCGGCGGGCCCGCGCCTGAGGGCCTCGCCAGAGGGCCCTTTGGCACGGCCCTTAGGCAAAGGCCCACATTGTGAAACCAGCAACCCTTCCTCAAGTTCCGTCTGTGCACCGAGACGCCAGTGAAACCCACGAAGAACCCGTACACAGGTTTGCAAATATCCCAACAGCCTGAATGTGCTCTCACACCCACCCCTGCCAGGACTGCAACGACGTCCCCCAGGATTGAGCTTGCTCCCACCTTCATCCAGATGATCTGTCCATCACCGCAAGTATTCTACCCATAAATGAACTGATTGTCTAAACTAGAACTGATTGTCCTTGATACTACCAGCATATGTAATCACACTGTTCTCAGTAGCCATTACCTCTCTCTCTTACTATACTGTTGTCAGTAGCCATTACCTTACTATACTGTTGTCAGTAGCCATTACCTCTCTCATATTATACTGTGGTCAGTAATTGATACCTATCTTTCTTATTATACTGTTGTCAGTTATAATACTGTTGTCAGTAGCCATTACCTCCCTCTCTTATTATACTGTTGTCAGTAGCCATTACCTCACAACCATAGTACTGTCTTCATGCAGTTAATTTATTATCCAACTTGCAATCACTGTACTGTTACACTTAATTTATCCCAGTTGCTGCTGTTCCATATCCCCCTGCACCTTTGTCAACTTGTTATTTTCTTCACAGTTATATATTCTGCTTGTAGTAGCAAAGTTACCCGATCCAAATTCTCTGGCTGCACTTTATTAATCTACAATGTACAAAATCCTGTTCTTATTCTCTACCCTCCTAACCCTTGGTCTCCCTTGCATTTCAAATGCTTTCCACCATGATTCCAACCATATACCAATACTACACACCCATGGAAGGAGATGGTCTGAATTCCCCCACCACACCACAACAAAAAAACAACCGTACACCCCACTCTCACCTACTTCACATTCCCCTCCAAAACATCAAAAAGACAAAAGCCGAGAAGCAGCATCATCAGCGCCGACTGAAATGTGCACTGATAAATGCCAGATCAGTAAAATCAAAATGGCCTGCTACCATTGACCTGATTCCGCTATACAATCTTGACATCCTAATGATCACGGAGACATGGCTATCTGACTGCGACAACGCCCTATTGAATCAGATGCTGCCACCTGGATTTGATTTATACACATGCCACAGGACCATCCAGAGAGGAGGCGGGACGCTCATCCTTGCAAAAGCTGATCTACACTTCAAACTATGCAACTCCTCTAGCTCAGCCCATCTTGATTCCCTCACCATAGCTAATGAGCTATGCACAATTAACCTTTTCTATCGGGCACCCACCCCTTTACCAGATGACCTCCCAACAATAATTGAGCTTGCCTGCATGTCGTCCTCCTCACGCTCCCCAACTTGGTTGGTAGGCGATTTCAACCTCCCGTCTCTTCATGATAGCCACTCAACGGCATTCCTAAACGCCTTAGAGGATCTAGGCTACAAACAACATGTCGACTCCCCCACACACTCTAAGGGAGGTAAACTGGACCTCATCTTTGCCCCCCATTTCAACGACTCAACTGCCCAAGACCTTGCACTGTATATATCACCTGTGCCTTGGTCAGATCACAACCTCCTTAGATTCATTATACCCTTTAATACATCCTACAAGAGCCAAATGTCATCAAACATTTCTGATACCCATACTGCCCGCTTCCGTCCATTCAACCGGAGCGTAGTCCTGGAAAATCTTCTGCCACTTATGACCAACACGTCTCTAAACCTAGATGATCTCATCTCCAAATGGGACGAGAACCTTCGAGCTGCCTCCTGTCCATCCCACACTGAAAAGAGAACAAGGAAACGGGAACACGCACCATGGTTCTCTTCTGACCTTCGCTCATCTCTCCACCACCTGCGCAAACTTGAGAGACGGTGGCGACGATCACACTCCTCAGAATCACTTGATACATACAACTCTTACCTAATAACCCACCGTCGAAAGATAACACAGAGCAGGAAACTCTACCACACAGATTTATTGAAACGTTCCATCAATAAACCACAAGCCCTATTCAGAATAGTAAAATCCATAACAGGCGAACCGGTCTCCGCCCAACCCTCAATGCCTCAACCACAGGACTTTGCAAACTACTTGCAATCAAAGATGATTAAGACCAACATAAACATGTGTAGCAGTACATCACCCATACCGTCTAAGACACCCCTAGCAACTCCACTATGTAATTTCACTGTGGTCTCAAATAGAGAGATGGAGAACATTGTCGCCTCTATCAATCCCAGCACAGCACCCAACGACCCCTGTCCAGCCAGTTGGATCAAAGAGCTGCGTCATGACCTAAGCCAAATCCTGTGCAATATATTGAACCAGTCTTTTCTAACAGGCTCGTTCCCACAGCGCCTGAAAAACACCTCCATCAAGCCCCTACTAAAAAATAGCAGACTTGACCCGTCCAAAGTCGAATCTTTTAGGCCAATCTCGAGCATCCCCCAGCTTGCAAAAATCATAGAAAAAGCTGCTCAACAACAACTCCAGCACCATATTGACACTGAAGCTCCACTGGACCCGTCACAACACGGCTTCAGGGAAGCGCATGGCATCGACACAGTCCTCACAACCCTATTCAACGAATTGGTCACTGGTATGGACAGCATCCAACAAGGATTTGTCCTCATCTTCCTGGACATCTCCGCCGCCTTTGACTCTGTGAATCATGACATACTTCTACAACGCCTGAAGGAAAAGGGGATTCAAGACACAGCACTTGAATGGTGTAAATCCTACCTATCCAACAGGTGGCAACAAGTAAAAACAGGTCATACATCCTCGGAACCATTCCTGCAGTCTCAGGGGGTACCTCAAGGATCGTCCTTATCGGCATTAATGTTCAATATATATATGCAGCCGATATGTGATTTGATCCGATCTTTCAACGTACGATGCCTGGCTTACGCAGACGACATCCTCCTCTACATGCCGTTCAAAATTGACCAACCGATGTTCTCCCCAATAATCAATTGTTTCGGAGCTGTAGCTGATTGGCTGCTGACACAAAACCTTCGGATCAATCATAGTAAAACTGATGTCCTTTTTGTTACGAAGAACCGTAAATTCACACCCCCCCCATCGCTACTTGTCAACAATGTAGAATTGAAGTCCAAACCTACAATCAGATATCTTGGCATCACATTGGACCAGCACCTAGATATGACCACACATGTGAAGAACGTTACAAAGTCTATATATCACAAGATCAAAACGTTACGTCACCTCCGCCCCCTACTGGAATCCAGTGACTACCGGACAACCTTTCAGGCATTAGTCCTCCCACACCTGGACTTTGCAAACATCGTCCTGCACGGCCTGCCTCAATCAACTTTAAATCCGCTCCGCCTAGCTATGAATGCCGCCGCAAGAGTTCTCTCTGGATCATCAAGAACTGACCACATAACACCAATCATGAAAAATCTGCATTGGCTGCCGTTACATGCCAGACTCCAATATAAGTCACTAGTCCTTACTTTCAAAGCCCTGAATAACTACCCACCTACACCAATTAGCAAACTAATCCACAGCACCCTGGAAAACAGAGACAGGAGATCCACTTCAATGAACACCTTAATAGTCCCCAAGATGATGACGTCATGTACTAAGACCACTTCCAACAGGGCTTTCTCTATATTCGCTCCCCTAAATTGGAATGCCCTTCCACATGAAATCCGTGGCATCAAAAGCTTAATCCTATTCCGAAAAGCTCTGAAACACCACCTATTCACAATATACTACCCTGACACCCACACATCGGGTAAACTTCCCTCATGTCTCAGCTACCATAGCACCTTATTACAACCAGAAAATGGTTAGACTATACTACTGCCCACCCACCACTTTTACTCCTGTCCCTCCCTCACGAAATGAAGATGATACCAAATTGGCTTAGAATATTGGTGACAATACTAATTTAACATGTAAATAGTTACCCTGTAAATAGTTACCCCGGTTATCCTATGTTTTTTTTCCCTGTTCTATGTAAAACTCAATGTTGCTTGTATGCATTGTAGTATGTTTTGTTCGATGTACACCGCGCTGATTGTAATAGCGCGGTATAGAAGAAATGTTAAATAAATAAATGTTAAATGTTAAATTTGCTTAAAAGAACATTTTTGGATATTTGTGAACCTTTTTTTATGTTTCTGTTCATCTTTGTCTTATTTGCACACCTTTTTTATTCTCTCGTCGATTGTACACATGTTAATTCATAGGCATACGTATGCACAAGTAATTTGTGAGCACTTTAACTTTTTAGGTGCCCAAATAAATGTGCAAATTAGCCAAAAACCTTTGCACAAATAATGTGCTGCAATGAGCTAGAACGTCCCAGAGGCAGAGAGGTTCTGTAATGAAATTTGCCTCTCAAAATATGAATTGATGTTGAACTTCATCTATCAGATAAGTTTTTAATTATGTTTCAATAAATGGTGGACTTTGATAAAGTCAATTGAAATATCACAAAAAAATACCAAAATATAAACTAGGACCAATGATGAAATACAGGAGATATGAGTGGTGAGTGTAAAAGTTCACATACAGACTCGTGGTCCCTGGTCCTTGAAAGGTCCTGATGGTCCTTTTGGTCCTTTTTCATTTGTACTCATTCTTTCAGTTCTGAAGTATAATTATGCTGTTGAAGAGGTGTGCTGATAGTTTCATACTTATTTTGTTTTTTGTCTATGTAAGAGCATCAAGCCACATTCGGCTTTTGCAGCTAATACGGCACATTAGTGCAAATAACACCACATTCGCTGCTCTCAGGGAGAGTGCACAGCATTTCTCGGCAGATAACATGGTGAAAATGCAGAGAACATAATGAAGCTGCCACTGAGGAGGTGTTAGACGTCTGCAAAATGAGCAGTTACTGCGCCATGTCGATTTTCACTGTGACCGCCCATTTTCACTCCACACTCCACCCACTCACACATCTAGCATGGTCTGAAAATCCCTGTGTGCGATCAGCATTTGGCACACGTTAGGTATGACTGCAGTATGCTTTTCCTGTGTTATCGCCACATTAACAGCTAAAACATGCCCTTTAGAGGAGCAGAAGTAGGCAAGCCCAAGTACAAGTTGTGCTGAGACATCTTTACAGTTCTTGATGTTTCAGTACAAAAATAAACCAAGGAGGGTCCACATCAAAGACCAGGAGGAACACTTAAAAAAAGGATATGTCTTTACAAAAAAGTGTCATATATTTGTGGCAAATTTCAACAGAGCCTCAACGCTTTGAAGCAAACATGGGTTCTCAACACTTACCACATCAGTTATAATCATATGCCTTGGAAACTATTTTTAAAAAATTTAATTTGCGGCAAGTGTTTTAGACTATTCAAATGAAAAGCAAACGCAATGAAGGAAACACTGTCACAGACTGGCTGAGACTCCTGGTGCAATCTCTTGTTAAAGCCACAGTCTCAGATGCTGAGGAGTTCTTAGCAGCTGTAATATGTCTTGATCAGGTCCAGTGCAAGTTTATTAGATGCCCTACGCAAACCTTCAGCCTTGCACTCTCTCATTAGCTTTTAGAACCCTAGCCCCCACCTCCTAAGAACTATTCCAGCAACTAATAACAGAACCCACACATGAGGGAGCCATACTGGACGTGGTGCTTACCAATGGGGAGAGTGTTTCTGATGTTATAGTGGGTGATCATCTTCCATCCAGTGATTACTGGATGAAGTCATTCAGTATTAGGACAAGGGTCGAAAATGGGCATAGAGACGTGCAAAGCCATCTTAGAAGCTAGGTCTGTGGATGCCCCCAGCATGAGGAAGTCGAAGTCTGACCAGGGGACATGGTAAAGGATTGGCTTGGGCATCTCCAGAAATCTGGATATCCCTGTCTGCTCTCAGAAACGTCCCAGATATATGGCATCACCTCCAAGTTTATTTAGACCTGCTCTAGGCACTTGCAAGTGCTTGCTTTGGCCGAAAAACATCCAGAGGGTATAAAGCAGAGAATACAATGTCATCTCCAGTATTCAGCACAATTTTAATGATAACAGTAGTGGGACCTGAACCCTGGCTTCCATTGTCTTAGCCCACTACGCTAACCAGTAGGCTATCCCTAGACATCCAGTTTCTGCAGTACTATTCTGGAGATGTCAATGTAGACACCAACTCAGACATCCATATCAAGCATGTCCACATCTGTGAAGTCATGCCTGCACCTGGGCATTCCTGCTTTTTGTTCAGACATTCTTGTTTAGATGTCCAGACTGCACTTAAACATCCTTTCTAACATTTTCTTCCACATATATATATTTGTAAATACCTTCTACTGCTATAGAAATGTTAAGTAGTAAGTAGTAGTAGTAATTACTATATCAAATGATACAATACACTATAAACTTAGGGGTATGTTTACTAGGCCAGGCTAAGTTAACCTGTGCTATCTGCAACTAGGTCCCATGATATTCAATTAGGAGGGGGGGGGTCATTCATGGCAGCCTTTAGCGGGGATATAAGTATTGTATATATAAAGTGGAATTTTAGAAGCGATGTCCAAGTGCAGTCTGAAATGTCTAAGCCTGAATGTCTGAAAAAGCTGGAGGTACATCCAGGAGCAGATGTGATTTCACAAACATGGTCATGACTGATATGGATGACATCCCCAGAAGTGTATCTAACATACCCTAATGGTCACCATAGTGGGTTAGGAAAATGAAACCGAGTCTTCAATTCCCACTACTTCTATCATTGAAATTAATGTTCAATACTGGGGATGATGGAGTGCTATCTTCTCTATACCCTCTGGATGTTTTTCAGCAAAAATGAGCACTTTCGCAATGCTTATTCTTGCCTGGAGTAGGTATAACCTTAAATGTGACTCTGGGAGTACAGGATATTTCTGAGATCAGGCAGTGACATCCAGGTTCCTGGGAACACCCCAGCCATGCTTTCACCACACCCTCGTTCAGACATGGACGTCCTCACACTGGGGATGTTCATAGACCCAGCTTCTAAAATGCCTCTGGAGATGTTTCTATGTTTTGGACATCTCTATGCCCATTTTCAGATGTCCAAAGCAAAAATAGGGCTTCTAAATTCCACCATTAAAACACTTTATTTAACCATTTTTTATACCACTTTATCCTTCAAAGCAGTTTACATTATAACTTAACTGTATACAAAGAACGCTTAAACAGGGGAGGGGGGAGGGTAGACCAGTAACAAGTTAACTTATGGACAATGCAATATATATATATATATATATATATATATGGCATAAACTATGTACAATTCAAGTCTGTAGCATTAAAGAGTAGTTGTAGGTCCATGGCCTAGGGTCAACAGGTGGTAGTTTGGGTCTTTTCTACTGTCAGGTGGTTAAGTAATGTGTCCTAGGTGATTTGTGTAAAGTAGAATTTTAAGTTTCTTCCTGAAGTCTTTGATGTCTCTTATCGCTCGCATGTTATCTGGAAGCAAGTTCCATATCGATGGGGCATATAGTGAAAGCGCTCTTCCAGATGTAGATTGTTCGAATTTTTGGTAATCATGGGGTGTGATGATCATATGCTTGTTGTTTTTCCTGGGTCGGGTGCTTGTATCTCTTATGATTTTAAAGATGTTTAAGGTTGTCTTGAATCTGATGCAGGAGTGTAATGGGAACCAATGTAACTGGTCGAGTATAGGGGTGATGTGCTCTTGTTTGGATGTTCCTGTGAGGATTCGTGCTGCTGTGTTTTGTGCTATTTGGAGTGGCATGATGGTTTCTTTTGGGAACTCCTGATAGAGGCTGTTGCAGTAGTCAAGTGTTGGAGTGATTACTACCTGGCAAATAGTGTGGAAGTGATTTTGGTTCAGGATATGTTTTAATCTCCTGATAACTTTCATTTTATGGTAGGCATTTGCAGTGGTTCTCTTTATATGAGGTTGCATGGTGAGGTGCTGGTTCATGATGATTTCTAGATATTTGATCTCTTTTTTTTTTTTACTGTTATGGGCTTTTGCCGGATGTTTGATTGTGATGCGACGAATGAGGTATGCCTTGTGACGAAGAGTGCCTCTGTCTTTTTGTAGTTTATAGACATGTTGTTGTTGAGTTAAGTGATCATATCTTCTACGCATGATGTTATGGTTGAGAGGTGAGGCTTGTTTATTTCAAGTAGGGTACATACCATGATGTCATCGGCATATAATCTGTAATGAATTTTGCTATTCGGACCACGAATAGCAGGGTTGGATGTCCGAGTTGGACATCCAACCCGTGCATAGCTCCCGGGCCAAATTCTGGGCTTCTGGCTCCCTGCATGTACAAGGCCGTTGTGTGGGGAATACTGGACAGGGGCAGGAGGGGGTGACACTGGGGTGAGTGAGGGCAGAGCAGGGGTGTGGCCAGGCACCAGGACATACAGAGGCCATTCAGGTCAGGCCTTTGTATGTCCCCCATAATTAACTTGGATATCAGGCTTATTCTACCCCAAAGGTGGAATAAGTGCTGGGTGCCACGCCAATTGCGGTCTGGCTCCCCCTACTCCCTTGCGTCACCGTGGGAGTGTATCCATTGTTCTATCACATCCTTGGGTGCCCCTTCTGAGGGAAGGATGGTGAGGTAAGGTGTCGGTTCAGGGGCTGGGCACTTGGTTGCTCCAGCTGGATGTGCCAATGCTATGGCGACAGGACACCGCTGCACAGGCACACCAGCCAGATCATTGAGTGGGCTGACTGGGCACATCGCAGCATGTCTCCCTTCTAAGAATGGACTGCACACCAGGCCGTCTAAGTACCCTGATTCCACAACCATGGGAACTATAGCTCCCGTGGTTGCGGAATTGGGTACAAATTGGTCCTATCCATTTTTTGGGCATATGGATGGCCTGGATGTGTTCATTTCTGAAATGGCCTCTTACTATACCAATAATCACACCCACATAGGGTAAATATCTAAGCTGCGTGAGTAAATAAATAAAAGACATAGTCATTGTCATTCTGAAAAACAGTGCCTGATTTTCTGCTTTGACGTTTAATCATAACAAAAAAGCCCCAGGGGCCACGGAACACTACCGGCCCCAACAAAATCAATACAGAACAAAAGTGGCAGGTTCCAACTTACATTAGACCTCCTAAAGAGAAACTATATTTTTGTCGGACAAATAGCCTTCAGGCAAGAATACCTTAACTGGATACCTGCGTCTTTTTTAATCCAGTGCAGTAAAGTATTTCTAACTGCTCAGCAGAAATAAGTCCATTCAAAAGCAAAGAGTACTTAGCTGAAATCCCAGCACAGCAAATCCAAATAGCAGTGGTACGACGACAAAGTCCTGCATTTCGGGTCACAAAATTTAAAGACCCTGCTTCAGGTTTTAACTCCCACCACAACCATATTGCGCACAAGGAAAACTCCAAATGAAAGTTTTTGAAAACCTGGCGTCTGACATCAGCCACAGATCACATGATTACTGCCTAGCCAACCAGGGGCAGAGAGCAACAAGCATGCAAACGCCTGCTGAAGAACCAGAAAATCAGAAGAGACTATGCCAGTCCAGTTCCAGATTCAAACCCTTAGGTGTAACAGTGTCCAATCTGAAAATTCATTGTTGCTCAACCCTCTGTAGTCGGGACAATTTATTCCTCCCCACGAATTAACGGGGACACCCAATCAATAGCTCGCCATGTAAAGTGAGTTAAAGAATGGGCGTGTTGTAATGCATGTTGAACTATTGGAGTCAAAAGTACCTGTGTATGGATACATGAGGCATGTTCAGCCAAACGTTTCTTGAAAGGGCGAGAGGTATGACCCACATATTTAAGGCCACAAGGGCACAGCAATAAATATACCACAAAAGTGGTATCATAAGTAGTATAATGTTTAAACTTCCACACTCGTTTAGTGATCGGATCCTCCCAAATATCCCCAACCAAAGAACCAGAGTAATAAGAGCACCGTCCACAAGGGAAGTGCCCAACCTGCTCAATGGAACATTGGATTTGCGGGGTAGAGTGCACTAACCAATCACGTAAGTTTTTCCCCCCGAGTAAAAGCTAGTCACAAGCATTTCCAGAAACATTCATGCAAGCGTAAAATGTATTGTACTGCCACAGTTCTATTAGTGAAAGGCAAAACCCCCACTATCTTCTCCTCCTCCTGTGATGTTCCATCGTCACAATTTTGAAATGTCAGCTACCATTCCCTATAAGGCACGCTTATAAGCCTTACCCACCACAGATTTAGGGTATTTTCAGATTGGACACTGTTACACCTAAGGGTTTGAATTTGGAATTGGACTGGCCTAGTATCCTCTGATTTTCTGGTTCTCCAGGAGGCGTTTGCATGCTTGTTGCTCTCTGCCCCGGTTGGCTAGGCAGTAATCATGTGATCTGTGGCTGACGTCAGACGCCGGGTTTTAAAAAAAATTATTTTGGAGTTTCCCTTGTGTGCAATATGGTTGTGGTGGAAGTGAAAATCTGAAGCAGGGTCTTTAAATTTTGTGACCTGAACGCAGGAATGTGTCGTTGTACCACCGCTGTTTGGATTTGCTGTGCTGAGATTTCAGCTAAATACTTTTTGCTTTTGAATGGACTTATTTCTGCTTAGCAGTTAGAAATGTTTTACTGCACTGGATTAAAAAGGACGCAGGTCACCAAGCAGAAACAGCAACACTGCCACACAAACGAGCAGAGAACCAAGACAAGAGTGGGCAGAGAGTTCACACAATAATTTTATTAATCATCAAAATCTGTGGCCTAAACTCAACACAGGACCGTGTTTCGTATAGAACTTCGTCAGGGTTTTTTTTGGTTACACTAAAAAACATATAAAAACATAAATAATTGGAATTGTGATTAAAAATCATAAAATGATTAAATATACCATCCTAGGCTAAAAAACATCAATGTAAATATAATGAATACAATTATAAAACATAAAGATAAAAACCATATCATAAAACCTATTTTTAAACCAAAATCTCAAATATAAACACCAAAGTGAGCAATGTTAATGCAAAAGTGTACATACAAAAATATATCTATATAGAGATATTAAAAAACAATAATAAATAAATAACCATTGTAAATATAATATAGAGTAAACAAAAGAATGCAAAATAAACAAAGCCACAATTAAAAAGGTACAACAAGAAGCATGTTATGGTAACAAAAGGGAGATACCTTTAAAAACTATGTGAACATGTGCAAAAGAGATGAGGAGGAAACAGAAAACAACTAAAGCTACAAGGAGCAGGGATAAAATGTGAAGGAGCAGGAGTAATTTATAACATGAGGAGCAGGAGTGAATAAAACGAAGTAAAAACAAAGGAATTACCGCAATGATGTGCGCTAGCACCGCACCAACCAGGCCATTACCAATGTAACATTGGCTAAGGACTTATAAAAATGAAACAGACGTGGTGTGCTGTGATAAAAAACAAGAAATAAAATTATATGCAAAAAACAATAAATATGGTTAAACAATAAATAGTGATTGGAAAGTGGATTGTGCATTAAGAGGGCTACCCCCACGTAAATATTGCAAAGAAAACCATAAACTTGCTAAACCAAAGAAATATAAACATGTACAAAAACATTGTTGATCTTTAAAAATTGTATTGCGTAAAATGCTTACTCTAAAAGAAAACCATCTTAAAAAAAGGGGTGGGGGGAATGGAACTGACTTGCCCCTCCAAACGCCAAAAGACTCATAATGTGAATTCTGCAAATAAAACCCATAAAAGATTGAAGACCCTATATAAGAGAACAGATAAAAAAAACTGCCCAATGTGAAATATAAGCTTTGTCCAGCCAAACAAGGAGCAACAAAAAACCTAGACTGCTAAACGCATATGCTGTAAATGAGAAATAAGGAGGCACAATATAAATTAAATCAAAATCGTAATCATGAACCCAAACATTAATGTACAAATGCTAGCATATGTAAGAAATCTTATACCATGCATTAGGACTTATTCTATTTAAAAGTACGAAGTTTTTTAAATGGCTAAACCATACTGTGTATGGACAGTCCTAACCGCCGGACCTCTGGAAAGGCAACAGGATCAAAGGGGACCCGTTATAAACCTATCCAACAGGATAAAAGACAAAACAAAAAATAAATAATAAATAAAAAATAAAACAATCACCCGAGTTTAAAAACAAAATTACCTGAAAACTTGGTAAAAAATTAAGCTGGAAACCCAGGAGAAGTACAATCCGTATCATGAAACTAACCACGCCAACGCATGCGCAATTTAAGGGGCCGCCAAACGAACCCCCGGAAAATTAGCGTGCTTGAAAGCCCATTGCAAAAAACCTTTGTGAAAAAAATGAGAGGCTGCCCATTGCACAATGTAAACTTTATCCAGCCGAATGAAGAACAACGTGAATGCCCTAAAACACTAAACACATTTCCCATAAATGAAGGTAAAAAAAACACACCATTGGGCAAAAACAGGGGAGAAAAAAAGCCCAATATAATTTAAAATGATTTTTTGTGTGTGCTGTACTAATGCCAGCATATGTGAAAAATCTAGTGCATGAAGACTTTTACTATTAAAAATGTATGGTTTTAGAACCAGCTAAACCATATACATGTAGACTTTCAAAACATCAAACCTCCGTAATGACAACAATGTCAAAAAAACGCTGTAAAAACTGAGAACCAGACTAAAATAAAAAATAAAACTGAACCAAATGAGTAACCAGAAATATTACCTAAGGACTTGGTAAAGTACTTAGCTGGTAAAATAGCAAAAACACCATATGGGAGTACAATCCATATTATGAAACTGAAACCGCTAACACATGCGTGATTAAAAGGGCCGCCAAACGAACCCCCAAGCAAATGGCATGCTAAAAAGACCATTGTAAAAAACATATAAATAGAAAACAAATGAAACTATTTAAAATCAGCGAGTATATATACTCAATGTGAAACTTTTGAAAAACACCAGACCACCATAAAAAACGACGACTCCGGCTGTAAGGCTGTCTAAAAAACATGCACGATATAAGGTACCGCCAAACCGAACCTCCAATGATAACATACTAAAAAGCCCAAAGGCAAAAAATGTAATAAATGCCAGATAAAAAGGCCATCATATGCCCACAATATGAAAAATTAAATATTACACCAACACAGTGCCCGCATGGGTCCAAAATATCACCTATATACCCAATAAAATCTATATTAATACTGACCTATACCAAAAAGGACGCAGGTCTCCAGTTAAGGTAGTCTTGCCTGAAGGCTATTTGTCCGACAAAAACATGGTTTCTCTTTAGGAGGTCTTATGTAGGTTGGAACCTACCACTTTTGTTTTGTATTGACTTGTTTAATGGCACATTTTAGAAAGACCATTTAGATGATCTCTGAGATGTATAAGTCAAAATGGATGAAATTCATTTGGAGGGGCAATAGAGAAAGCAGACATGTGTAAATGCATTCTAAAATCACCTCCCCCCAAAAATCCCCATCTCCAGCAACATAGAAGGAAACAGGGAGATGGAAACTAAAGCCCCAGACACATGCAGAGAAACGGGTGATTTTTTAAATGTGCTGTGTGAAATATGGATGTCGGCTAAACCAGCAACATAGACATGTCTGTGCCAGCATTTCAGAGCATGCATGTGGTTATGTTGCCCCATAAACGTCTGAGCCCGCCATCTTGCAGAAAACTGCAGTGCCACAGCAAAATGCCTGCTATCCTCTCTCAGTTGGTGTACCCCAAGGGTCTGTCCTGGGCTCTCTCCTTTTCTCTCTCTATACCTATTTCCTTGGTGCTCTCATCTCCTCCCATTGCTTTCAGTATCATTTTTATGTTGATGACTCTCAAAATGATCTACACCTGATATTTCTCTGTCATTCTAGCCCGTATTTCTGCCTGCCCATCTGACATCGCTGCCTGGATGTCTCACCGCCATTTAAAACTGAACATGGCCAAAACTAAACTTCATATTTTTCCCCCTAAACCCTCCTCTCCCTTCCTCCTTTCTTTATCTCTGTTGATAACACTCTTCTACTTCCTGTTTCCTCAGCCCGCAAACTTGGGGTCATCTTTGACTCTTCTCTCTCGTTCTCCATATCCAACAGATAGCTAAAACCTGTCATTTCTTTCTCTATAACATTAACAAAATTTGCTCCTTCCCTTTTGAACATTTGACTTGACTATTACAACTTCATCCTTGCTGGTCTCCCTCTGAGTCATCTCTGTCCCCTTCAATCCATTCAGAACTCTGCTGTGCGGCTAATCTTCCACCAGCCCCATTATACCCATATAAACCCTCTTCTCAAATCACTTCATTGGCTCCATTTCCATTTCCATATCCAATTTAAACTTTTCCTTCAGACGTTTAAATGCATTCATTCTACTGCTCCTCACTACCTTTTCTCTCCTCTCCCCTTACCCCCCCCCCCCCTCCTCATTAACTCTGTTCTTCCTCTAGCTTACTTCTTTCTATGCCCTTTTCTTTCACTGCCAAAGACAGATTTCGATCCTTTCACCTCTCTGCTCCTTATGGGGTAGATTCTGATCTGCGTTTAGTGGGAATATACGTCCAGGTTGGATGAATATGCCTGCTAAACGCCAAGGTGACAATTCCACCCACAAATCTTTCTGCACATACAGCAGAGATCTGGGTGGGAGGGGTGGGCCGAGGGAGAAGAGAAGGTGGGCCAGAGGCGTGACCGCTACCCCAGACATACAGGGCCAATTTCATTGTTGGCCCTATACGTCTGGGGTCAGCGATCTAGACGGGGGGCTCAATGTTCCCTCTAATTTTCTGTAGGCTCTGTGCAAATAAAATATCAGCTGTGTGCAGCTTTTGAAGGAAGGTTACATTTTTGTGCGCCACATAATGACACTCGGAGTTATATACTTTAAAATTTGACTACACATCAGAATACAGTATGTACACCACATTGATTTTAATCAAATTAAATGAAAATAGACGATTATTAAATGAAGCGGGAAATTTCTAGTAATTACAATCATAACTTTTAAATTTTAAGACATCTGTGTTGTTTTCTATCAGAATCAGAGCCTTAATTTTTGTGCGCTCTGTTGTAAAGTATGTGCGCTCGCTCGGCGAGGTGTGTGCGCGCGCACACGCGCACAGCTTAGAGGGAACAGTGGGGGGGCTTATTCCCCCTTACAGGTGGAATAAATCCTCCTAGAGGGCAGTCAGTGCTCACTCCGGGCAGGGAAAAGGAGGTTAGGGGGTGCAGGGGATTCCCTGCAGCCCAACCCTGGCCAAGGCAGGCATGATTAGGGGTCAGAAGGTGGGGAAGGGATCATTTTGGGGTCTGCTGGGATCATGGCTCCTGCATGGAGCCGTGGTGCCATGGCAACAGGATGCTACAACACTGCAGCTCCATGCAGGAGCTTGGCTGGGCTAGCCAGGTAAGTGGTTGGATGTCTGGGGGCCCAGAATCGGGGCACGGCTAGCCCGTTCAGGCCGAGTGCACCTGATTCTGATCACATGGGAACGAGCAGCCCCAGTGGGATCAGAATCGGATGCAATTTCGGCCCATCCAGATTCTGGATGTCTGAATGGGCTAGAGGTGCCCAGATCTGAATTGGTCTCCATGCCTGGAAGAAACTACCTGAATCTATATTTCATCTCTCCCCCTTTTCAAATCCAGTTAGCTCACCTCCTTGAAGCTGCCTTTGGATCCTAATCCCTTGTTCTCCTTGTATCTTCTTATCTTTCCCCATTTGTACCCTTGTTCTCTTCTATTGTACTTTGACTTGATTATATTGTAAGCTCTTCGGCCCCATCTGTATAGCGCTGCATGTACCTTGTAATGCTATATAAGTGATTAATAGTAGTAGTAGTAGTGTGACTAGTAAGTGAAAATAAATAGATTATCTGTTTGGTGCCCCAGCAGGGGTGCATTGCTTCAGTCTCAGGGCCCAGAAAGAGCACTGGAGCCTCAGATAAATTAAAAGATGTGTGATCCTGGATTTACAGGTTTTAAAAATGATGCTGAAAATGAAGTTTAATTTAAAAAAAAGTCCTGGCCCCATACAAAAGTATTGAGTGTGATGGCGGAAGTGCAGGGGCTGGGGGAAATTAAGGGATCTCTTTAGTGAGCAGTCTTTCAGGAGGGAAAGGGCAGAGACTGATGCAGGGAGGCAGTACTAAAATTTGCTGCTTCAGAGGCTTACAGAAACAGCACAGACACCTAAGATATATTCTAATTGGATGTGGAAAAATACTTGCAACTTGAGATTTGAGGTTTTTCTTGCACTTTTCTAAAACAGTGCTGGGATACTATTTGCAGTTCTAGCAGCGGAAGATCACTAAACAATTAATGTTGGGAGGACCGAAGTGAAACGGAAAGAAGCAGTCGGAGGCTGGAAAAGAAGAGGAGAGAAGGTCTGTGTGTGCTATAAAAGTTTAAGGTAACTGGAAATTGGGTTAAAAAGGTTTACTTTGTTAAGTTATTGGTCTTCTTATTGTTTGATGTCTGCTTAGAGAGAGAATTGGTAGGCAGAGAGTTAACAGACTCTGAGTTTTATTAATTGTGCCCTGTGTTTGAAGCACATATTTGCTGGATATAAGCTTTAATATAAGGAAAGGATTTGCTCAAACAGCTCAGAACAGAACCTTCTGACTGTGTTTTCATTTTAAAAGTTCTGGTTTTGGACAGAACTAAGGAAAGAACAGAAAGGAAATACAACCAAAATCCTGAAAAATGACTTCTTGGAGCAGGGTTTGAGAAGAAACAGGGAAGCTTTTCCTTCTTTATAAATTGGAAAGTTTCTAAGGAATACTGGATTAAGCTCCTTCAAGGAACTAAATTTCTGAAAGCTAAGATTGTAGCAAAGCTTCTTAGAGGAAAGGAATATTTTAAATCCTGTGCAGAGGAGCTTGTAGTTCTGCTGGGCATGGCAGTTTGGAGTCCTCTGAGCAAGGGGGAAAGGGGAAACTGCCTTTCTTTGGAAAGGAAAACTGTATTGAGTTCCTCTAAGGAACCTAAGATTACTGGAAGCTGAAACTATAGAGAAGCTCTTTGGAAAATATATACTGTATGTTTAATCCTGTGAAGTAATCCAGATAGCTCTGCTGAGTCTGGGCAGTTTAGAATCCTAAGAGTAGTGACACTGCTGCATGTTATTGGAAGCAGTGCAGAGGGAGAGAGAGAGGCACTGGTTTTAGACTTCTGGCAGAAGGACACTGTCTAAGGTTTAAACTGCAAAATTCCTGAGTTCTTAAAGGAATAACTTTTATGGCTGTGAAAGGTGTGATTAGTCAGTGTTTGCGCTGGTTTATATAGGGACATTCAATTATCTTTTATTTTTGAATAGGAATAGGGACAGTATTGTACATCAGATCCCAACATACTAATCCCCAGGTGACTGTGGATGCAGCCTCCATTTAGATCAGTCCAGATCATCGCTTGACCAGAGGAATCCTGAGTTTCTGTGACATTGGATCTCCTGGAAGAGGATACCACGGGACTTCTGGAAGAAAGGTACCAGTACACAAACACCCTAAGAGTCAAAAAGAACTACATTTCTGAGCTCATACTTTACATTATGTAACACCGAAAATCCGCCCTATAGCTTTAAGACACAAAAAGCTGAAGAGTTCGGCACAGACTCTGACAGAAAGGCAGAGAAAAAGCTTCATAGTTGCTATAGGCAACCAGAGCAGGCTGAGGCACGAGACCTGAAGGCACGCCCAGCCAACAGACACTCCCCAAACACTGAGGGAAACACTTTGCACATGTGCAGGAAAACGCCCCTAACTCTGCATAAGAAAGCTGGCAGGCAAGCAGAGTTAGTTCAGGAGCAGGCCACTGTTCAGGAGCAGGCCAGAGAGCAGGATCCCTATTATGCTCGAGTCCAGGAGAGAGAGAATCCAGGAAGAGAGGCTGAATGTGATTCCTGTATGATTTCTGATGAAGGTTTTGAGGACACAGAAGCAGAAAGCGTTTGTGAAACCTGGCAGGTTAGAGAAAACCTGAAACCCTTCAACAAAAGGTCAGAGTACTTTCAGCCTAACCCTGTTTATTGTGAGACCTGGAATAAGAAGCCAAGCAGGGCTTGGAGACAGAGCAGGAAACCATTCTCCAGCCGTGAGCTTAACTACAGAAAGCCCTTTGCAGTGACGCAGGAGGGATCTCCCAGAGACAGCAGTCAACGGGGAGAGTGCAGAACAGCTGGTAGGAAACCCTTTGCTAATGAAAGCCAGAAGCTTTTAAGATATTCACATCCTTGTGAAAGAGATAGTGAACTGCTTCAGGATATATGTATGAATGAGGAACCTGAATGTTTGTATGTAAAGCCTGGCAGAAAACTGACAAGAGCAAAGCCCAATAGAAAGATTGCAAAGCAGTTTTATCAAGTCTCAGATAATTATCTACCTTACCGTGGGGAGAGTATTGAAGAGAGACCAGTCACTGGCTGGAGGAAGTTACAAACTCTCTGCCATAAGGAAGACGAGGCAGTTGAGGAGCCTATGTGCATTGACCAAAATGAATGTTTGTCTTATGATGAAAAGATGGACTGTTCTTTATTAATTACTGAAGAGACCTCTCTACGCTGAAAGCAGATAAGCCTGCTAGAGAGAACAAGTCTGCACAGAGGACGCTGCCCAGGTGTTTATCTGATTATCTATTTTGCTTTGTCATTTGATTTGTTAAGCAAGAAGCTGTACTTTTCTTTAACCATTTGTTTATGCCAGAGGCATGGCTATCTTTTGAGTTTGGAAGTTGTATCATTTTTGAAAATCCAGCAAAACCCCGGGAGGGGAATAAATCCTTGTTTAAACCTGACCATGCAGTCGCAACTACACTTTCTTTTTAATAGAAAGGTCAGGGCCAATAGTGCACTAAGCTAACCAACACTAGTTTAGCCTCTGCTGGTGACAATTACCAATTGAAATTCATACAGAGTACTCTGGATAACAAGAGAACTTACCTGTTTAAATGTGGAAGCTCCTTTATAAATAAGTATATTCATAGTAAGAGATAAACTGTAAAGAGTATCCTAAAGAGAAAAACAAAAACACTGAATGTTGGTTTATTTCTGAGTTCTAAGGCACAACCGTGTATATGCCTTATTGATTTAACATGTCTAACTGTTAAACTTTCTGAATCCATCTTTAAGCTTGTTCAACAAGTTATACGAGCTTAATACATTTTTCTCAAAATTCTCTTTATAGACACTAAGGTCTTCTGTGTTCCATTCTTGCAAAGTCTATCTTGTTACCATAACTGTAACACAACCTTGGTAGGGGCTTATCCCAATTTAGTTTATTTTCCTCTCAGCCTTTCTCCACCCAACAGTGAAGCTGGATGAGACGAGATTAATGACTGCTGTAAGCCTCTACTGGAGGGGGATGTCAAACTCTGAGGTAACAACTTGGCCCACTGGACTACACTACAACATCTGAGGTATTGTTGGAAGAATCTGTCCATGCCGTTTTCCGGGAGTGGGGGGTCTACAGTAGGATAAAATTACCATGACAATTAAAAGGCAATACCTCTGCCATCCCTACTGTTGAGAGCTGGCTGAAATGATCACTTTTGGAATGCCTGTTCATACCAACATAGAAACATAGAAACATGACGACAGAAAAAGACCACATGGCCTATCTAGTCTGTCCTTCCACATCAACAACTACAACAGTCCCCCTTTTACCCTCAGAGATCCTCTGTGTTTGTCCCATGCTTTTTTGAATTCGGTTACTGTTCTCATCTCTACCACCTCCACTGGGAGACTATTCCACGGATCTACTACTCTTTCCGTAAAGAAATATTTCCGCATATCACTCTAGAATCTATCTCCCTTCAACCTCATCCCATGTCCCCTCATAGCAGAACTTGATTTCAATTGAAAGAGGCTATTTCCCTGAACATTTATGACACGGAGGTATTTAAACATCTCAGTCATATCACCTCTATCCCGCTTTTCCTCTAAGGTGTACATATTAAGATCTTTAAGTCTGTCCTCATATGCTTTATAATGAAGAGCACTAATCATTTTAGTAGCCACCGTCTGCACCGACTCCATCCTGTTCACATCCTTTTGAAGGTGTGGTCTCCAGAATTGCACACTATACTCCAAATGAGGTCGCACCAAAGACTTATACAGAGGAATTATCACCTCCTTTTTTCTGCTAGCCATTCCTCTCCGTATGCACCCAAGCATCCTTCTAGCTTTTGCTGTTGCCTTTTCTACCTGTTTAGCTACTTTAAGATCATCAGACACAACCACACCTAGGTCCTGCTCTTCTTTAGTGGACAAAAGTACTTCACCTCCTATACTATATTGCTCCCTTGGATTGCTGCAGCCCAAATGCATGACCTTACATTTTTTAACATTAAATCCCAGCTGCCAAATTCTAGACCAATCTTCAAGCTTAGCTAGATCCCTCCTCATGTTATCTACACCTTCCGGGGTGTCTACTCTATTGCAGGTTTTGGTATTATCCGCAAAGAGGCAAACCTTACCCAACCGCCCTTCCGATATATCACAGCACATAGATATTTCAGCCCCTCTTGATCCCTGCCAACACTGGTTCCGTGAATCCCACGGCATAGAGACCCTACTCACATTACTTATCAACACTTTATCAAGAGGGATTGACAAAATTGAAAATGGGTTCATCCTTATCTTCCTCGATATCTCGGCAGCTTTCGACTCGGTTAACCATGTGCAACTGCTTCACCGCCTTCAACAAAAGGGAGTTCAGGGATCAGCTTGGGAATGGTGTAGATCCTACCTAACTAACCGCTGGCAACAGGTGCGGATAGGATCCTCAACTTCTGATCCCTTCCAGCAACAACAGGGTGTACCCCAAGGATCCTCATTATCAGCTCTACTATTTAACATATATATGCAACCAATCTGTGAAATCATCAGAACATTCAACGCCTCAAGCTTGATCTATGCAGATGACGTACTGATATTCACTCCAATAAAAATCAATGCCCCCGACTTCTCCCCAATAATCGCTTGCTTCAACGCGATTACAGACTGGCTCTTATCCCAGAACCTGCGAATAAACTTCATGAAAACGGAAGTCCTATTCGTAACCAGGAATAATAAATTCTCCCCCCCCCCCCCCACAACATTAAAGGTGAGAGACGCGGAACTACCATGTAAATCATCGATTCGCTACCTGGGAGTCACCATAGATCAAGAACTGACCTTCAAAGATCACATAAAGCAGACCGTCAAATCCATTTACAACAAAATAAGAATGCTGAAACCCTTAAGACCTCTACTCGCCCCTAATGACTTCAGAACAATCTTCCAAGCCCTTGTAACACCACATTTTGACTACGCTAACGTCATCCTGCATGGTCTGCCCAAGAGCACCCTCAACCCACTTCAATTGGCGATGAACTCAGCAGCCCGCATCCTTTGCTGTACCTCCAGTAGAGACCACATCACCCCCATACTAACAGAGCTTCACTGGCTACCCCTACAAGCCAGGATAACTTACAAAGCACTACTGCTGTCCTTTAAAGCAATCAATCAAATAGCTCCACCTTCCCTCTCCTCACTTATTATCAACACCCCCATGAACAGACTGAGAAGATCCGCAGCCGCTAATACCCTTCTTGTACCAAAGGAGTACACTAAATGTAACCAAGCAACCAGAGACAGGGCCTTTACCTTATTCGCTCCAACTTGCTGGAACAATCTCCCTCCACATATCCGATCAATAAAAGACCTCTCTCAATTTAGAAAGGTCCTTAAACACTACCTATTCTGTCTTCACCTTTTAGGCCCTAACTCTATGCCTCCTCCCCCCATCTTGCAAATCACTCACACAGCCTCTGACACTCCAACAACATAGTCATAACAGAACACGAACCAGACTCTCAAAGTCATGATCCCAAATTGAACTGTAAATTATCCAGAGGTGAAATATCTGTTTGTATATAGTTTCTCCTGTTATCTCCAAGTTACTGACCCTGTTATAATGTAAGCAAAGGATTGTTCTAATGCAAAAATTTGTTATCTGTAAACCGCGCTGGTACCAAAGAGCGCGGTATATAAAAACTGTAAATGAATAAATAAATAAATAAATCACTAACAAAGATGTTAAAAGAATCGGACCAAAGACAGATCCCTGGGGCACACCACTGGTAACATCCTTCTCCTCAGGGTGAGCTCCATTTACCTGTACTCTTTGTCGCCTCCCACCCAACCAATTTCTAACCCAAGCAGTAACTTTAGGGTCCATCCCTAGGATGCTCAGTTTGTTTATAAGTTGCCTGTGAGGAACAGTGTCAAAGGCTTTACTGAAATCTAAATACACCACATCTAGAGCTCTCCCTCGGTCCAACTCCCTGGTCACCCAGTCAAAGAAATCAATCCAATTTGTCTGACAAGACCTGCCTCTGGTGCCTCGGATCCTGTAATCTGCTGGACTCCAGAAACCGCACTATTTTCTCTTTCAGCAGCGTTTCCAATAATTTACTCACCACCGAAGTTAAACTAACTGGCCTGTAGTTTTCAACCACATCCTTACTTCAGCTTTTGTGTAAAGGCACCACATGAGCCTCTCTCCAGTCCTTTGGCACCACTCCTGACTCCAACGAGGCATTGAAAAGGTCAGTCAGTGGAGCTGCTAGAATCTCCCCAAGTTACCTCAGTATTCTAGGGTGCATCCTATTCAGTCTCATCGCTTTGTCTACTTTAAGTTGAGCTAGTTTCTCATGAACACAGTCTTCTGAAAATTGTTCAAGATATCCCTCGCTTCTGTTCCTGTTTGTGGGTGTTTTCTGAGTTCCTGATCCTAGTTCTTCATCTGTGAACACAGAATAGAAATATTTGTTAAGAAATTCCGCTTTATCCTTATCAGCTTCTACATATTCCTCCCCTTCACCATTGAGTCTGACAATACCATTTTTGCCCTTCCTCTTCTCACTAACATATCTGAAAAATGTCTTATCCCCCCCCATTTTATTGCATGTGCTATTTCCTCCTCCTTTTGAATCTTTGCCTTCCTGACTACTTTGCTAGCTTCTCTAAGTTTTTCCAAATATAGATGCCTGTCTTCCTCTCTAGGTGATCTCTTGTATTTCATGAAGGCCTCCCTCTTTTTCTTCACTTTCTCAGCTACTTCTTTCGAAAGCCATAGCGGTCTCCTTTCCCTTTTACCTTTATTTACCATTTTAATAAAAAGGTTGGTTGCCCTTAAAATATCCCCTTTCAGTTTTGCCCACTGTTTTTCTATATCCCCCAGCTGTTCCCATCGCACTCCCTGAGGTATTGGCCCATCTTCGTAAAGTTAGTCTTCCTAAAGTCTAAGACCCTCACCTTTGAATGGATTCTAACAGCCCTAGTCCTAATACTGAACCACACCATCTGGTGATCACTGGATGCAAAATGATCTCCCATTACAACATCAGAAACACTTTCACCATTGGTAAGCACCAAGTCCAGTATGGCCCCTTCACATGTGGGGTCTGTTACCAATTGCCTGAATAGATCTCCCTGTAGAGAATCCAGGATATCCTTACTTCTAGATGATACTGCAGCAGGAATGTGCCAATCAACATCTGTCATATTGAAATCCCCCATCAGTAGCACTTCCCCATTCCTAGCGTATGTCTTCAATTAACTCTCTGTCCACCTTTTCCTCTTGTGAGGGAGGTCTGTATATCACGCCAATGCAAATAGATTTCTCTTTCCCTTTCTAGTTTAACCCACAGTGCCTCCCCTCTCCCTGTTAAGCTTTGTAATTCCAAAGCTTTAATATTTTTTTACATATAGTGCCACTCCTTCCCCCCTTCTTCCTACCCTGTCCTTTCTGAATAAACTATAGCCTGGTATACTTACATCCCAGTCATGGTTTCCTGTGAACCATGTTTCTGTAACTGCCACTAAATCCAAGTCAGCCACTCCCACCAAAGCTTCAACATCAGGGATCTTATTTCCCATGCTATGGGCATTTATACACACTGCTTTCCATATGTTACCCCTGTTACCTATTCCATAAAGGTATTTAATGTATCACCTACCTGGGGGCTTTCACCCACCTGGGGGCTTTCTTCACCCATCCCCAACGAATCTAGTTTAAAGCCCTCTTCAGTAGATTAGCCAGTCTACTACCGAAGACATGTTGACCTTTCTTGGACAAATGGATGCCATCTCCGCTCTGCAACCCTTGGAACAGCATCCCATGGTGTAGGAAACCAATACGCTCTCGATGACACCATCCACGCAGCCATGCATTCATCTCCAGGAGAGGGTCTAAATATGGCCGTTTCAGTTAGCAGGTTTAGACATGCAGCACTATTGTGAAAGCAGAGATGCATGTGGTTCTTTTTGTTGCTGCCATGGACATGCTTCCACCATGCCTCCATGTGGCTTGGACATGATTGCCTGGGACACATGTAAATTCAGTTCTTTTTGAAATGAATCTTGGGACCTGAATATGATTTGCACATATGAACGGGCATTTTGAGATCACGAACAGAACTTTTAAAATGATCCCTTAGTATCATGTTTCTACAGACTACATATATAGCTGACCATAAAATGCTATAGAAATAAAATTGTACTCTCTAAAGTCAATTTAGTTTATTTATTTAAATTGTTCAATTTCCTGTGCAATGCTTTTTATCCTCGGCTTTCAAAAATATATCTTAAAATCTTGCTTTATAGAATTTTGTGCAATGTGCTTTTATTCTTCATGTGTTAAGGACACAAGAGTATTAATACCTTCATTAAACTCATCCAAACTCTAATTATTTTAATTATAGTAATCACTCTAGTATAGTACCTGTAATTCACTGCAATCAAATAAATTCAGAATTCAGAAAAGGAAAGCTCACACACGTTAAAGTCTTTTCATAGCCAGGTTCTGTTGGTAAAGCTAAAAAGAAGAATATTAGAGAGTGGGAGTTATTGTTGGTGCTGTGTCAAATGTGAAGGATGGCAAAGAAAGCCTGTCCACTCTTAATGGGAAATTAACAGCACCATTATGCATTTGCTAGGATTGTGAAATGGGAGCTGCTTCTACTAACAGACATTTTAAAATCTGCATTGCAGTAACAGTATTATAAGTTTTACTCTGTAAATACACAGAGGAAAAACACTTAGCTATAGCTGCCAACCTATGGTCTGATGTACTAAACAGTATTTTAGAGAGCAACCATGGAAACAGTATTTAATAATGCTGACCTTAAAAGCAAGCATGTAGGTAGTGAGGATCAGGTTCTGATACAACATTGGAATCCAAAGACCAGGCCCATAGACATCGCTACGGGATACCATAAGTGGTAGGTGCCACTGCAAAACAATGGCTTGCCACCACCTTGGCACTCCATCCAGAAGCAGTCGACACGTCTAACATAATCTGGGTGGGGCTTTGTCTCAGTCTCTGGTCACATCCTTCCTTCACCTGCATAGTTGAAATGTGCTCTGTATCTTCAGAACCCTGTGTAGTTCAAAACAGCTGTTTCAACTATAGGGATTGGAGTGGTTCAGACTGATAATGTTGGGTCGAGCCTCATGGTTCAAACATGCTTCAGTCTGTAGTTGTAGATGGGAGGAGGTATCTGTTTCAGAACTGAAGCTGTAGCCACAGCCAGGCTAAGTTAGAGGTGCTGTGCCCACGAAAAGAGACTGATAGATCAGGGGAGAAGAATGAACATGAACTTAGGGATTTGGGAGAGCAGAACAGAAGAAGGATGGAACTCATGAACTAGGGGAGGTAGAGCAGAAGGATAGGCCTTGGGGAAGAACAAGGATTTATTCCATGCTGCTGTAAATTCTGCTAATGTTTTAGCCTCTACCACCCACACCAGCAAGACATTCCATGCATCCATCACTATTTCCATGAAAAAATATTCCCTATGTTGCTCCTCACTTTACCTCCTTTACATCCTTTCTCTTAAAACTGGATTGCTTCTTGTGCATTTTTAGTACAGTTAACTATAGCTCTGGGTATGTAGTTAAATTTAGCTCAGCAATGTGACTGAGATAAATGTAATGCCAAGGAAAAAAAGTTAAAAGTACCTACTGACAGCTACATTAAAAATAAATGAAAAAGGCCAGTAAGGAAATACACATTTAAAATGAAAGGCTGGTTAATTCAAATAAAAAGTCAAATAAGGAAACATGCCAAATAAATAAATCACTACTGATTCTGAAGGAATATGTGTGGACATATGTGTGTATGAGTGTATGGGGAATCGGACTACTGTTTCACTACAGTGTTAAAGGAGTGTTAAAGCAGGGCTGATGCAGGAAGCAGCTGAGCCTGGGGCAAGCATGGGGAGAGCTCACAGGAGATAAGGAAGTAAGAAGCATGACTCAGTTAAGTAAATAAAACAAATACTAAGAAAACTTTAAAAAACACAACCTGTAAAATTACCTCTATGTGTGCAAAGTTCTGCTAGGGACTTTAGAGCACTGAAAGTGTACTGTGTGAGTTGA
The DNA here is from genome assembly GCA_033557465.1 of Ichthyophis bannanicus. NCBI lineage: Eukaryota > Metazoa > Chordata > Amphibia > Gymnophiona > Ichthyophiidae > Ichthyophis > Ichthyophis bannanicus. The sequence goes on from CM066038.1 coordinate 417,307,731, forward strand.
AATGAAGATAGTAAGGGACTGTTTCCAGACAGAGTTGGGTGTAAGAACGCTTTTACACAGAGGATAGAATCCACATGTAGGACCTTCAGCTGGAGGTTTTTGGGGACAAGATTTATGACAGAGAAAGATGTGCCAGAATGTCTCTGTGGGAGAGATCTGTGAAAGGATTTGTTTGATATCAGAATTGTAAGTAACTGAGAATTATTTACAGGTGGAGTGTGCAAGGAGCTTGCCTGAAAGCTGGACAGAAAACTTAAAAGTAAACGTGACACTTTTTTTTCCCTAGTGATTGGGAACTGGCAGAGGGAGCTCTGAAACTCATTCAAGCACTTTTAAAACCAAGCTGAATGAGTATTTGAATTGATTGGTCAGAGAGTGAGAATTTGAATTGATTTATTAGACTGAGTTTAATTTTGAACACTATTTTGGTTAAAAGCTTAACAGTGTGTGACTTGCTTTCTATAGCACTGGAATCCTTCAGGAACGGAAGGAAATGTAAGGCTAAAGATATAAAACCCCCAGTGTAGTGAAAAGAAAAACCTTAAAAGTGAGCTATTTTAAAATAGTGTTCTGCTCACAGGAGTTATTGAATCCTGAAACATATTGAACTGTTTCAGTGAGAAAGAGAGTGTATGTTTGAGAGTGAAGGATTGAATGTGTTTTTGAAGAAAGAAAAAAGACCTTATTAAAAAAATTAAATAAGACAATTGGTAGTTTTCCTGAACTGATTAACAGTTGTAAGGATTGACTCTGGCATACACCTGAAGAAAAAGTGATTTCTGCACAAAGAGTTCTGTGGGAAGGAAAGATAGAGAATCTGACTTTTGTTTTTGGGAAAAGCAAGTTTCACAAGTAACAGAAATAGGAACACTTTCTAGTTACTGCAAACACAGCTAGGGAGGTAGTTTCTTTTACTGATTCTTTTTTAAAGACAGGTTGTAGGTATCCTAACTGCAGCTGGACATCACTGGAGCAGAGCAGATCCTAAGAAGACAGCAATAAAGATTTGAGATAAGTGACTGACACACCACAGTGACTGCTTTTTTTTATTAGCAAAACACTGATTCACTAGTAGTTGAATTTTTTGAACATAAGATGTCTTTACATGAATGATACTACTCATTCACCTGCAAAGTTACAGATAAAAGATAGTGTTAGAACTGAATGTTGCTTCTAGGGAGTAAAGAAATCTCAAGCTTTAAACTGGTTAACTAAAACTTGCCTGTTTTGGAAAGAAACAATACTGCACCACTGTTAAATAGAATCATTGTAAAAATTGTTCACAGAAAAATACTTGACTACATTTATAAATATTGTTATTGTTTATTTATAAAAATTTACACTATTTTTTAAAATTAAAATTAGAAATGTTTACAAAAGTTAAACGTTCAAGTGGATCATTGTGAGAGAGTTCTCACCCCTTGGTTCTCACCCTCTTGATAAGTTATATTTGAATTTAAGCTTCAAGAAGTTGTGAAGGGTGGTGAGAAAAAATAAAAATAACATTTCTCTGTAAGATAAAATAGGATAACCCCTCCCGTTGAGCCCCTGGTTTACATAAATTTAGCATACCTAAAACATGCGAAAATAATGGCCATATGATTTTCAAATTTTAAATACACAGTTGTATTAAAAATTAAAACATATCTTATTTTTAATGCAGCTATGTTTAGAATATTAAAGATCTTAGAACTCCGGCTCCTTTGAAGTCAGAGCTGCCAGGTTATCCAGTTCCAGGAGGGATTTTTAGGGTAGTCCTGGATACTTTTTGGGATCTGCAGCACTGATATCAATAGTTAGAATCAGGGGACTGAAAATAATACAATTCTTTGGGATTTAGGTTCAGGCACAGGACTGATCAAAAAGTATCCCTCTAGGATTTGGATAACTTGGCAACTCTATACAGTGGGCCTGCAGTATTATGCCCATGACTCCTATGAATCTATAGGCCCTTCAGAAATGCACTATCATATCTTTCACTTTCATAATGAAGACTCTTTCTGCCCTTTTCCATCACAATACATATTGCATGACTATATTCACAATTACATTTTTCTGGAAAAATTACAGCTATGTATGGATTACAGAAAAGATTCCCCTTTTCATTTCATACATACACACCATTTTCAGGATGTCAGCAAGATCAATATGCAAAGGCTCCAAAAACCAAGATTATCCTTCACCGGAAACAAATGTATTCTGTGAGAGACCATTCTCATCTAACTTGGTGCATCCCAGGGAGCAGGCCTGTGTTTGTCTGAGCTTTTCAATCCCACATAATGCAGCTGATCCTCCTCCATAAGCATGGACTGATTCTGAACTATTATATCTGCAAGTCAGTGATGACAGGTGTATGCGAGGGATGGGAGAGATGGGAGGGAAGAGAATAAAGATGTCGTCACTGTTAAGACAGCGTCATGTCTCCAGCAATAGATAGTCCATGCTTTTTGACAGAAAAACGTGAAAGAGAACATGATTATGGTAGCACGTATAATGGAATATCACCTTTCTCCTTTATTTCTCTTCAGGTAATATTGCCAGATTACAGAAAGAAGACAGGGACATGCTGTCTTTTACTAGAGCACCTCAAGGGAACTCCCTGATTTTACTTTTTCCCTAATCCCACCACTATCAGTTTTCTTTTGATTTTTATTCCTCTTACTGCCCTTCTTAGCCCATGTGTGAGGTTATAAAATGTAAAAAATAAAATAAAAAAAGAACATGAAATGATATTTTTAATGGACTAACAATCCATTTCTTTTATTAACTTTAAGAGGTTAAATATTCCTCAGAACAGGACAGTTATAATATGTACTTTGCATCTATTCTTCCTCGCCAAGTCAAATATTAGGGGTGTGCATTTGTGAGCATGCATTCGGTAAACTGTGACTCAGCTGTTTGGGGAGGTTAAAGTATGGAGGGTCTAGGGTTGGGCTGGAATGGGGCTAAGCAAGGCTGGATGGCAGGGCAAGTTAAAATACTTGGGGTGAGGGGCAACACCTATGCCAGCAGTCATATTTAGCTCTCATTTGGCAGCTTGACCCCTAGCAATGGTACCAAGAGACTACCGCTATGTATCAAAGGTACTGTTTTGAACTTGGGACTGACACAGTAGAGTAACTCAGGATTACTCCTGCTCTCCACTAGACACAAGGGATGCCCCCCCCCACCCACCCACCCTATAAGAGACAGGGGTAGAATGGGGATGTTTGGAGGCCTTGTCTTGAGAGGGGCAATCAGAGAGGTATCAGGGGGGCTGCTTTCAGAGGTGTGTCAGGAAGGGTTGCTGGTGTCATGGGGATCAGGAGATATTGCTGAAGTCAAGAGATGTCGGACCTCTGGGGAGGCATATGCTGCTGGCTTGGAAAGGGATCGAGTGTGAGGAGAATGGATGATGGCAGGAGCAGCTATTTTTAAAAGCTGCTCCCATGCCCATTTGAGGGGAAGCCGGATGCTTTTCTCCCCCATGTGGGGATTTTTAAAAGCACTGTTCCCGCTGCATCTGGTGAGATATCATCATGCACGTTTGCACATTCTTGTACGTATTTTACAAGAGGCTGTGAATTTGGCAGAACCTTTGTAAAATAAAGTGGGAATTTGCCAAGTCCCGACCTGGACATCCTAATTCCCCTCTCCACAACCCGTCTAAAATGGGACTTCTTACATCTTTATAAAATAGGCTAAAAATAGGCACCTAGATAGTTCTTGCACATAGGTGATGTCATAAAATTACCGCCCAGCTCTATTATTGCAACAATTAAATATATCATTGCAAAAAAGAGATATAGTATGCTGGATTCAGTTTACTCTTATCAGATTGTATCATGTTTCTCTAAGAAGACCTCACATTGGTAGGGTAACTCCTTGAGAGAAATATATAAAGTAAATTATTTATTCATCTTGTTTTTTTTCTGTTTTTGTTTTAATCTGTTTTACCTATAATCTGTGCTTTTCTTTATAGTTCTTCCAATTGCAATGGATATCTAGCCAGGAAACTTCAACACATAACAAATGTGCCTAATTTCTTCCACAATTCTCATAGCTGGGAGTCGAAATGAATGTTTGTTTCAATACTGGCATCAGTGGTACATTTTACAGAGGCTATTTTACGGTCCAGTAGAGCTTAAAGGACATGGGTTTTGAAGGCATATTATAAGAAGGAATACAGCATATTGAAAAAGTAAATGCTACCAAATATTAGAGGCATTTTTGAATAGGAATGTTAGGATGACATTGGACTTTACTGACATTGTGTTAAGATAATAGAAAAGTAGTCATCGCAGAATGCATGTGTGTTCCTTTTGTTGCCTTGAGGAATGGCCAAGGTTATCCAATGTCACTTTACCAGCAGTCCTGCTAAGCTAGTGAAAACCTAAGGGGATTATTTCACAAATATTGTGTCATAATTATATTTGGCTTACAGTCATATAGAAGGTCTAGAAGGTCTATATTAGAAAGAATAACTTACAATTACTGGTTATCTAAGTAGCATAGTAATTGACAACAAGTGAATATCAATTGGCCCATCCACTTTCCCGTTCCTATTGTAGCACTGCAGAATCGTTTCAGTTGCCCATCATCTCCCTTCCTTGTCTGTATAATTTCCCTCTAAGTCTGGCCTAGACATGCTTGGGTCTATCATCTTCTGATTATATCAGGTTAGTGCTCTTTTAAGTACTTACAAAGCAGAGTGTGACCTGTTCTTGGGGGCATGAGTCTGGAATAGGCAGAGGCGATGCAAGGGTATTGGCTGCCATAGGGGAACCTTCAGCTTCCCTCCCCTTTCTTAAGATCACAGCACCCCTCTTCCCACAGCAATCCTGTAAAAATACATAATAGAACATCATACTTTTAAATATTAAATATTATATAGTAACAGAGTATATCATGGCAGATAAAGACTAGTATGGTCCATCTAGTCTGCCCAGAAAGGTAGCTAGAGTGGTTGTAATGGCAGGTCACCCCTACTCTATGGGGTATGTTTACTAAAACACCGGTAATGTGCGGGCCACGCTAGTGTGCGGGTGCCATATAAGGAGTGGGCGTGTCTGGCTGAAAAAAGCAAAACCGGGATTATTCATGCGCTAATGTGCGCGGCGCCCATGTGCGCCCCACACATTAGCGCATGAGAAAGAGGCATAAGTGGCGCGCTGATGTGCAAGCAGAGGAGCAGAGCCACAGCACAATTGTTAAGACACTGACCAATGATGTAGGGATCAGGGGTTCAATCCCCCACAGTGCCCAAAAAAGACAGCTGGCTGAAGCATTACTTTAGGAGGCATTTAAATAATGGGCAGCATAAGGCGGCACGCTGATGTGCATAAGGCAGCAAGCTATTGCTTTAGGAGGCATTTTAATATTGGGCGGCATAAGGTGGCGCGCTGAGGCATAAGCACAGGAATAGAACCACAGTACAATGGTTAAGACACTGACCAATGGTGCAGGGATCATGGGTTCAATCCCCCACTCTGCCCAATGAAGAAGGCTGGCTGAGGCATTACCTATTATGGGGAAGTTTGCTTTAGGAGGCATCTTATTTTTTATTTTAATTACTACTACTAGCAAACGCACTCTCAAAGTGTGTTAACATAAGGCGCCCCATAAGGCACATTTTAAAGTGCACTGTCCGCCAAGGCACCCTAGAATGTTGCTTATAGGGCGCTTTATAGGGTGCCATATGAGGTACCGCAAGGTCACAGCAATGCTTTTGATGGCAGCACTGTGCAGTTTAAGGAATGAAAAGCATAAGTAGGTGCGCTGACATGCAAGGAGGAGCAGCAGTGTAGCACAATGGGTAAGGCACTGACTGCTGATACAGCGGTCATGAGTTTGCTCCCCAGTGTGCCTAATGCGTAAGGCTGGCTGTGGCATTAGCTTTGCAATGTATGTATTTTTTCCTGCAGCACTTTAGTTGTATTTTAGTAAGTGCTGCCAGCAAACAGGCCCTCACGTGTCGTAATTGAAGGTGCCGCATAAGGCACTCCATAGGGCACATCATAAAGTGCACTGTCCGCAACGGCACCCTAAAATGTCCCCTATAGGGCACCCTATAAGTTGCTCCACAGGATAGCGTATAGTGCACCTTATATGGACGGTAACCATAAGGTAACCTATAGGGCGCCCTATAAAGCCCTCTGAGGCACCTTATGGGTACAGTACAATGAGGGTGTTTTTGCTGGCAGCAATAATGTACATTAAAAAGAGATAATGCTTTAGGCAGCCCCATCAAATAACCCCACTGTGGGTTTGAACTCATGACCTCTGGCTCCACAGGCAGTGAATCAACCATTGTGCTACAGCTCTATAGCTGCTAACAAGCCCCTGGCTGGCTGCAGAGGGCATGCACGTCACCACACAGACAGTCTGCTGTGGTCACCAGGATAGGGTTAGCCCACCCGTACCCATGATGCACTGCACATGCAAATCAGCTGTCCACAGATAAACACAAGATGGGGTATGCACCCCCACAGCACCTCGGCCTAGTAGGGGGAAGTGACCATGTGCACCCCCACAGCACCTCGGCCTGGTAGGGGGTACTGACCGTGTGTTTTACTGGCACAGAGTAGCTACACACTGTCACATTGTGCAGGTACTGTGCTCACCCTGAAGGTGTGGTGAGGCGCCCAGCACCAGGTCCACAGCACATTCCATGGCTGAAAGAGGCCATGCTGGAGGTCCAAAGCAGTGTTAATGTGTGAGATAGGTAGTTTCTGCAGAAACACCTTGGATATCTCTGTCTGTCTGTCTCAGTCAGGTGTAGCCCCTATGGACCCCTAGGAGGATCATGTACCACCACCCTCCTCCTCCAGGGCTGAGGGTGGCAAACAGGGTCTCCCATCAACAGATCCACGTTCTACCTCCTTGCAATGGTGGCAGTAGAGGGGACCATCAACCCAGGTCCTGCTGGGGAACAGACACCCTACAGGGCAGTCAATGCAGCTCTGTACACATCCATAACACAATAGCAGACAGACATTAGGCCTGGATATCCTAAGCTGCACCCAATCACTATCTGATATTCTCCTGCAGCAAGCCTTCAGCCACTGCACCCTGCAAGCCACTCCATCAAGACACATAGCAGCTGCAGTCTGCTAGCTAGTCCATAGTGCATGTTCCTAGTGGAAATGCATGCACCCAGAACTGGGATGTCAGCATACACAACAAGCAGATAAATCAGTGACTGGGCCCCAAAAGGAAACCCATAAATATCACATAAGAGAAATACTATATAGCACTATGGGGGTGCCTAGCCATGCTGTCATCACTGCAGTCAGGGTGAGAGTGATCTCCCAGCAGGACATACTGAGGTCACCCTGTCTGTGTAGGTGGTGGCCGGGCACTAAAATGTCCCAGCCAGTGCCCTATGCCCTGTGCAGATGCATCCTGGCCAGGTCACCCTGTCCGGGCTATACCCATGGTACCTTGCTCCTCATTATGCACATTGGCAGGCCAATACTGGCAACAGTGCTGGCAGTGTGGGCTGTGGAAGGTGTTTGCAGCCACCACACACTGTATAGACAGACACACACTCCCACACCTATGCCAGCATTGTGCTACTATCGAGGAGTTTAGCAGCCCTGCCCACCACACCAGTCCTGGGCACAGTACAGGCATGGATATGCTACGCAATACTGTTGGGGGTCACTCCCCAGGGTGGTAAAGACTGTCAGAGACCAGACCTGAAGCACACACCGCAGACATCAGAAAGATTGTTATGATGGAGCTCAATGAGCAAACTGTGCTTAACGTAGGACTTGCTATCTGCCAGTAATCATAGGAAATGTTTGATAGGTGTGTACCGTATACCCAGGTGTAGGGTGGCATTGCTAAGGTATGCAAGTGCTAGTATTGGGAGATGCACGCAGGGCCCAATGTCCTGCCTCTCCAGGAGGCATTAGCCAATGGGGCCTGTGGGTGTGGGTGTGTCTGCCCCTGTTGGCTGCTGCTTTTCGGCAGAGGTTCCCAACTCCAGTCCTGGTGTGCCAAACACTGTTCGGGTTTTCATGCTGTCCCTTATGAAAATGCATGAGATACATCTGCATACCATGGGGGTGGTGCATAGATATGCAGCACAGGCATCTTTATTAGAGGCAGCATGGAACCTGAATGGTGTTTGACCCTCCAGGACTGCATTTGGGAGACTCTGCTCTAGGTAATGCCCCTGTTTATGGTGTCTGTGCTCGGTGGGGTAAAATATAGGCATATTAACCATGCGTATGTTCTCTGCAATAAAGGTTTGTCCTTACTATCACGGTTTAGTTGTGGGGAAAAAATGTGGACTGGATTGGAAGTAGCCCCAGCTGGGCTTTGAACCTATGACCTTTGCTTCTTGCACACACTGTCTGTGTGCACTGCACCACCATGTTGCCACAGATATGCTGCATTCCCTGGGGAGTCCATGACTGTACATCCGACAGGGTCTGTTTGTTGCAGTGCACGGCACCCACCTGGACAGGGCTAGGCCATGGTCTGCTGTGGGCACCAGCCGCTGCCACCTCCACCATCAGTACCGCTCCATCCTTAGATTGGAGACAGCATAAACCCTGATGGATTTGTGGCCCACCAGGACTGCATTTGGGGGATTCTGCCATAGGTAATGCACATTTCTATGGTGTTTGTGCTGTGTAGGGTAAAATAGAGGTTTTTGACCCATGCGTATGTTCTCAGCAATAATGGTTCAGTCTTTACTACCATGTTTTCTTCATGGGTAAAATAAGGGGAATGGGTTGGCAGGAGCCCCAGCTGGGATTTGAACCTGTGACCTTCTGGTCCTAAAGGCACTGGCTGTGTCTGCTGCACCACTGTCTTAGCACAGAAACAGTGCATTCCCTGGGGAGTCCATGGCTGTTTGTCAGACAGGGCCTGTCTGTTGGAGTGCACTGCACCCACGTGAAGGGGGCTAGGCCACCGTCTGCTGTGGGCAGCAGCCACTGCCCCCTCCACCAACGGTACCCCTCCACCACCATGCTGACATGGCCTTATATTGGTGACAGCATCACAGATGAATAATATGTGGCCCTCCAGGACTGCATTGAGGGGACTGTGGTCTAGGTAATGCGCATGTTTCTGGTGTACTGTGCTCTGTAGGGTAAAATAGAGGTGTTTGGATCATGCTTATGTTATCTGCAAAAAAGGGTCTTTACTATCATGGTATAGTGGTGGGATTGGGTTTGCAAGAACCCCAGCTGGGACTTGAACTGGTGATCTTTGGCTCCTAAACACACTGTCTGTGTTCACTGCACCACACTGTGGCCACAGAAACAGTGCAGTCCCTGGAGATAGGAAACCTGGCCAGAGGAGTCATAAACCCTGCTCTGCACAATTTCACTGTGGGATCATTCACCTTGTATGGGGACGGAGCGTAGACCCTTCTAAAATTCATATTTCTTTTTTGGAGCTTTCTTGGGAGTGATTTTTGATGTTTTCCATGACTATCACTGTTGCCCAGCTGGATTATAATTTTTTAGAATTTTGTTGTGGTCATTTTCAATTTTTATTTGCTATTTTGTTCTGTGCACATGTATCACACTGCTCACGTTTTGTTAGTTTCCCTGGTTTTGCTGTACATTGCTGACAGAAATGGTTTCTCTTCCCTTTAAATCGGCTCTACCGCGAGGTTTTCACTCGCGGTATTTTTTTAATCGAATTTCAGCCCCGCTCCTGTGTGGGGAGCCTCTTCCCTCCCACTCTCCACCCATTGACCCGTCTCTCCGCCCCTGGGGAACCTTCCTTAGCACCTTAGCACACGCTCAAGTGCGCCCCGCACAGTAGCGCGGTTTAGTAAACATACCCCTATGCCTGTGTTTAGGGCTGTACTTGCTCTCCGTGCAGTTCAGCCTACCTCTATTTATTGAGTATAAAAGATACTTAAGTTTGCTTTGATTTCATTCCCTTGCTATAAAGGGATCTACTGTGTCTGTCACATGCCATTTTGAATTCCGTCAATATATTTGCCCACACCACCTCCATCGGGAGGGCATTGGAAGCATCCACCTCCCTTTGAGTGAAAAAGCATGACCTGATGTTGCTTCAGGGCACGATTCCCATCGGGGCCTCTCCGATCTGTCTGGACATCCAAAATCTGAATGGGCCGGATTGGCACCCAATTCTGAACCCGTGGGAGCTATACATTCCTGCGAGATCAGAATCGGGAGCAGGGGTCTGGAGGTGCAGGACGTGCCCCTATTCTGTGCCACCATACATACACCACCCGCCCCATCCAACCCAGCCGGAACACCTACATAGAGCCCTGGTGCCATGGAGTCCTGTCGCCATGGCACCAGGATGCCATACAGGTACCCTGATTCCCCACTGGGCTACATACCATCCTTGCCCTGCTGCCCAGCAACCCGGAGGGGACTGTCACAGCCTGGATTTGGTAATGGGTCACCGACTTCTGCATCTCAAGTCCTTGGAGGGGTCTGCCGTTGCAGTCCCCATTCACGGGGGGGGGGGGGGGGTGTCTTATTCCACCTCTGAGGTGAAATAAGTTCCCTGTGCATTCCTGGGGTCAGGTAAATCAGCCCTGTACTTCCAGGGTCAGGGTCCCGCCTCTGCCCTGCCCACACTCCTCCTCCAGCCCTCCCCCTCCCACCCCCACCCAATCCAGAGCTCCCCATGCATCTCCTCTGTATGTGTGGGGAGCTCTAGATCCGGCATTGGGGCCAGGCATTTAGTGGGGATGTACGTCCAAACCAGACATACATCCCCACTAAACGCTGCTCAGAATGACCCCCTTGCAGCTTCAGTTTATGCCCTCTGGTTTTACAGCTTCACCTTCTTTGAAAAAGCTTTGTTTGTTCTTTAATACTCTAAGTATTTAAACATCTGTATCATAACTCCCCTGTTCCTTCTCTCCTATAGGGTATATCTATTTAGGTCTTCACGTCTCTTCTCATACGTCTTTATATATATGTGTGTGCCCACTCACCCTGCAGGTAAAAGAATGAACTCATGGGTCTTTGAGTTTGTGTGGTCATTAGGATCTATTATTTTGTTTTGATTGACGCTGCTCTTTGCTGCCCCTCAGAAGTTGTTCTCTAGGCAACCCCCTATTCTTACCTAACGGTTGAGCTGGTCCTAGGAGCAGGGAAACTCAGACAGGGTCAGATAATGCGTGGCATCCACACAGATCAGTAAATAGATGGAAGGGAGGATGAGATAACAGGAATGTGGAGCTCAAAAATGCAGTGAAACAGACAAGAAGATGACTGGAAAAGGCTTTTGTAGAAATTGTTAATTTCCCTGTTGTATGTAAACTCATGACGGTCTATTGCTGTCCTAGAGTCATGTTGTTCACTGTAAACCGCACTGATAATAAAGAGCGTGGTATAAAAGAACCTGTTACATAAATAAATAAATAAATAAATAAAATTCATGACCAAAAGTCTAAAAAAAGGGAATCTTGACATCTGGATGTTGAGTAGCACATAGGCTCGTTAAGCTCTTGGTTGTTAGGAATCTTTAAAATGAGCCCCAACCAATCCCAATGCCCAGGTATGTTGCCAGAAGAGCTATTCAGTGTAGTCTTTTTCTATTCTGCTCCAATTCACTGCATGTCTCCTCCCCAGAACTCTTTAAAATCCTGTCTAGGTGATGCATTATCTATATCATATTTACACCAAGCAGAGAATTTGCCCAGTGATCCACATGCCTTCCAGCCTTCCAGCCTCTCAGTTATCTATGTTTGTAATGACTGAATAACCAACAACTATAGCCAAACCTTCTCTCCTAGGCTCACACCTTTAGAGACACTTCCTCAGTACAAGAAGATACTGTACCATCTGTACTGGCATCTATACTGGGACAAGTGCTTTTTAACATATTTATAAATGATCTGGAATTGGGGACAAGCGAGGTGATCACATTTGCAGTTACACCAAGTTATTCAACAATGTTAAATTGAATGTGGATTGTGAGAAACTGCAGGAGGACCTTCTGAGACTGGAAGACTGAGCATCCAAGTGACAGATCAAATTTAATGTGTACAAGTGCACATTGATGCATGTAGGGAAGAATAATCCAAATTATAGATGCACAATGCTAGGTTCCACATTAGGAGTAGCCACCCAGGAAAAGGATCCGGGTGTGATTGTAGAAAATATATTGAAATCTGCTGTTTAGTATTCAACAGCAGCCAAAAATGCAAACAGAATATTAGGAATCATTATGGAAGGAATAGAGAATGAAACAAAGGATGACATCATAATGTCTCTGTATCCCTCCATGGTGTGACTGCATTTTAAGTATTGTGTGAAATTCTGGTCTCCTCATCTCAAAAAAGATATAGTGGCATTAGAAAAGGTACAGAGAAGGGTGACCAAGTGATAACGGGGGTGGAATGTCTCTTAATATGGAAAACCTAAAGAGGTTAGAGTTCTTCAGCTTGGAGATTGGACAGCACAGGAGAGATATGACAGAGTTCTATAAAATCCTGAGTAGAGTAGAATGGGTAGGCACAAATGGATTGTTTACTCTTTCAAAAAATACAAAGGGGTATGTTTACTAAACTGCGTTAGTGTGATTCGCATTAGGAGTCGCGTTAGTGGAAGAAATGCCAAAAAAGGACATGGGCGGTACATCGTTAGTGATAACGTGCATTATAACGTGCCGCGCAGCAACGATCGTTACAGGGTGCGTTACTGCGCATTAAGCATAAGAAGGCGCGCAGACACCCAAATACAGAAACAGAGCTATAGCACAATGGTTACTACACAGACCGATGGTACAAGGGTCATGGGTTCAATTCCCCAGTGTGCCTAATGAATAAGGCTGGCTGAGGTGTCATGTGTTACCCTTTGAAAGCCTACTATAATATTTTAATCCACAGTCTGCAGCTGGGTTAATGTTTGCATATGTCAGGAAAATTGTACCCGTCTTATTCAATATGTCCTAATAGTGACGTTCCCTCTGCCATGGTCATGTATTATATACCACTTGATAGGAATATTTAGGCAGAAGTTTGGATCCCGAAAGTTTTGGGCTTGGCCTGGAAAGGGTTAAGTATTGGGCTGTGAGGAAGTTTAGTTGTACTGTAATAGTGCTGCCAGCAAACACACCCTCACAGTGGTGTAACCTAAGGTGCCACATAAGGCACCCTAGAAGGCACTCCATAGGGCACATTATAAAGTGTGCTGTCTGCCAAGGCACCCTATAATGTCCCCTATAGGACAGCATATAAGGCACCTTATAAGACGCTTTATAGGGCGCCATATAAGGCGCCCTATGAGCCACCCTAAGGTGACAGTACCCTGAGGGTGGTTCTGCTGGCAGCACTAATATACAATAAAAATAGACAATGCTTAAGACAGCCCTATTGATGAACCCCACTGTGGGTTGTGAACCCATGACCTCTGGCTCCATGGGCAGTGAAGTAACCAGTGGGCTAGAGCTGCTAATAAACACCTGGCTGGCTACAGGAGGACAGCACGGCACCACACCCACATTCTGCTGTGGTTACCAGGGAGATTACATACCACCAATCAACCCACCCTCTGGGGCTCAGGGTAAGGGACAGGATCTCCCGCCCACAGATCCACTTTCTACCCCCCTGCAATGGTGGCAGTAGAGGGGACCATCACCCCAGTCCTGCTAGGGATCAAACACCCTACAGGGCAGGCAATGCAGAGCAGTACACATCCACAACGCAATAGCAGACAGACGGCAGGTCTGGAAATGCTCAGCTGCCCCCCAACATTATCTGACATTCTCCAGCAACAAGCCTCCAGCCGCTGCACGGTGTTCCAGCAAGACACATACTAGCTGCAGACAGTCCGCCAGCTAGTCCATAGTGCATGGTCCTGGAGGAGATGCATGTACCCAGAACGGGGATATCAGCATACACACCAAGCAGATAAGTCAGTGATTGGGCCCCAAAAGGAAACCCATAAATATCACATAAGAAAAATACTATATAGCACTATGGGGGAACCTAGCCATGCCATGGTGACTGCTCAGTCAGGGTGAGAGTGACCTCCCAGCAGGACATGCTATGGCCACCCTGTCCGTGCAGGTGGTACCGGGCACTACAATGTCCGGCCATTGCCCTATGCCCTATGCAGTTGCGGCCAGGCCAGGCCAGGCCACCCTATCCAGGCTATTCCCACGGTACCTTGCTCCTCATTATGCACATTGGCAGGCCAATACTGGCAACAGTGCTAGCAGTGTGGGCTGTGGAGGGTGTTGGCAGCCACCACACACTGGATAGACAGACACACACTCCCCACACCTATGCCAGCATTATGCAACTATAGAGGTGTTGGGCAGCCCAGGCCACCACACCAGTCCTGGGCACAGTGCAGGCATGGCTATGGTACCCAATACTGTAGGAGTCACTCCCCAGATTGGTAAACACTGTCAGACACAAGACCTGTAGCACACTCCACAGACATCAGAAAGGTTGCAATGATGCAGCTCACTCCGAAAATTGTACTTAACCTAGGAATTGCTATCTGCCAGTAATCATAGCAACCTTTTGATAGCTGTGTACCATATTCCCAGGTTTAGGGTGGCATTACTAAGGTATGCAAGTGCTAGTATTGGGAGATGCACGCAGAGCCCAAAGTCCTGCCTCTCCAGGAGGCTTTGGATAATGGGGCCTGTGGGTGCAGGTGTGTCTGCCCCTGTTGGCTGCCGCTTTACGGCAGAGGTTCCCAACTCCAGTCCTGCGGTGCAAAACACTGTTCGGGTTTTCATGCTGTCCCTCATGAATATGCATGAGATACATCTGCATACCATGGGGGTGGCACATAGAAATGCAGCACAGGCATCTTTATCAGAGGCAGCATGGAAACTGAATGGTGTTTGGCCCTCCAGGACTGCATTTGGGAGGCTCTGCTCTAGGTAATGTGCATGTTTATGGTGTCTGTGCTCTGTAGGGTAAAATGTAGGTGTTTTGGGCATGTTTACGTCATCTGCAAGAAAGGTTCTGTCTGTATTAGAATGTTATAGTAGTGGGTAAAATATGAAGACTGGGTTGGCGGAAACCACAGCTGGGACTTGAACCTGTGACCTTCTGCTTCTGAATACACTGGTTTTGTGCACTGCACCACCATGTTATCACAGAGATGGTGCATTCCCTGGTGATACCATGACTGTTGGTCAGACAGGGCCTGTCTGTTGCAGTGCATGGCACCCACCTACACAGGGCTAGGCCACAGTCTGCTCTGGGCAGCTGCCACTGCCCCCTCCACCACCAGTATCCCTCAGCCACCATGCTGACATGCCCTTCTGCTGGTGGAGCTGGTGGTGCGCAGTCTCAGGCCATCCAGTGTGCAGGTAGGTGGCTGCCTATGGTGCGGGTTCTGGGGTAGAGGTGCCTGCATAGACGTCCACGCTCCCCCCAGCCCCGCCTGCCAATGTTCCGTGCCCTTGGGGGTAGCTGTTGGGTACTATCCCCTGTGACACTTTGGGAAACCCACTCGTGCCCATGTTGGACCTTCAGCAGTTGCTGTCTGGCTGCTCCGCTGTTTCAGCATTCGTATGGGCCACCTAGGCATCATCCTAGTCCGCACTGTGGCCCAGCTCCACCACAGCATGTGCCGCCTGCGACCCTCTGTATCCCCTTCTCCGGCATCTGTCCAGTTGCCGTTCTGACATGCCCGCCCTGATGTTGCGGGACATGTGCACCTGTCCGATGGTGGGGAAAGCCCTGAGCAGCGCTATGTCACTGTGGGCTCATTCACCTTGTATGGGGACGGCAGATAGACCCTTCCACGATTTATATCTGTTCTATGGAGCTTACTCTTGGGGGGGAGGGGTTGATGCTTCTCATTGATACCACTATTGGCCAGCTTGGTTATTGTTTTTTTCCAGTCTGTTGGGGTCATTTTCAGTGTTTCTGTGCCCTTTTGTTCTGTGCACATGTATCACACTTATCACTGTTTTTTTGTTTCCCTGCCTGGGCTGTACATTGCTGACACTGAAATAGTTTCTCTCCCCTGTAAGGTGCCTTTAACGGCAGGTTTTCATTCGCGTTGGAATTCAGCCCTGAAATTCAGCGCGTTAGTGTGAGGGGAGCCTCTCCCCGCCCACTCTCCGCCCATTGACCCATTCTCTCCGCCCTCTCTCCACCTTCTGCGGTGTTTTACCGCGCCGCGGAGCATTACGATCGTTAGCGTGTCATAACGTGCGTTATGACGCGCTAACGATCGTTAACGTTACATAACACGCGTTATGACACGCTAACGATTGATAACGTTACATTACGCGCGTTATGTACGTTTACCGCAGTTTAGTAAACATACCCCAAAGTCTAGGGGACATGCCATAAAGCTACAAATAGGAGAAAATATAATTCTCTCAACATATAATGAATTTTTGAAACTCATTACCGGAAGATGTGGTCAAAGCAGGTAGTTTAGCTGGATTTTAAAAAGAATAGGACAAATTTCTGGAGGAAAAGTCCATAAACCATTATTAAGGCAATTCAAGAGAAAATCACTGCTTATCCCTAGAGATATGTAGCACAAAACTGATTACTTTTGGGACATCTCAGGTACTTTTCACCTGGCTTGACTATTGTTGGAAACAGAACACTGGGTTTGATGGACCATTTAAAGTTGTTGGGAGGCGAGTACTCTCCTTCTTTGGCTGCTTGCCTGAATCTAGAGACTATTGCTAGGGATCAGAGGTGCCATTTTGAACTTGGGAAGGCCACAGGGAGGAGCATCTGGGCATCGCTCCTGCTTTCCCACTAGAGATGAGAGAACCACTGATAAGAGCTGGAGGTGAGGGAGGGGGTGAATACTTTAAGGAATATTTAGGGGCGGCCTGTCAGAGGTATAGGGTATTCTTTAAAGGGTGTCGAGTTATAGTAGGTGCATCATATTCATGCTATTTGCAGCCATGACAGCTCAGAGTAGCTTATTTCCACGTCCATAACCTATGTATTCTACACTCCTTTCCTGTCCTCTGATGCAGCAAGTACTTACCATGCAAATTAGAATGAAATTACCACGCACTAATTCATACAGTAACTGATTACTGTGTTTTAGTAAATAGGCCCCTATGTTATATTTCATTTATCTTAGATCTAATGTTAGCAGATGGGCTACTTGGGGTTGGCCACTTTGCTATAGTAAAAGATGATAATTCCTATTAGTGCAGACATACGGCGACAATTTTATAACAGAGCAGCAATGCTGTGAAGGCACATAGGTTCATATGTTGTGCCTATTTTATAAAGGCAATATATGCCTTTATAAAACTACACCACTGAAAAATAGGCACAAACATTTGCACCTGCTCTGTGACAGGTGTAACTAAGTGTGTGAATATGTACAGGTAAAAATTGGTGCATACGGGGTCTATTCTGTCCCATGAATATCGGGGATGGATGCCATGTTGGGACGTCCATCCCCACTATTCGCCCCCCTTGCATTCCCATCAGAAGCCTCCCCACACAAACAAGGAGTTTGTATGGGGAGACTTAGTCAGGGATGCCAGAGGGTGTTGTGGAGGTGGAGTGAGGACGGAACATGGACGGTCTGTGATCCCGGATGTACAGGGCCGATTCTGAGGTCAGTCCTCTATGTCCGGGTCGGCAAAGTGGATGAGGGATGGTAGGACAGATCGGGGGTCGGACTGCGGGGAAAGAAAAATGTGGTCGGCGGCTGGGAATCACGGCTCCTAAATGGAGCCACTGTGCCATGGCAATGGGAAGCCATGGCACCACGGCTCCATTCAGGAGCCTGAGTTAGTTGGGCAGGGGTCTGTACGTGCAGGCTGATCAGAATCAGGACCTGGCCTGCACATACCAGTCGAGACACGATTCTGATCCCACAGGGCATGTCTAGCCCCCACGGGATCAGAATCGGGTCTGCCTCTATGCATCCCATTCCAATCGGACGCACAGGGGCCTGGACGCACTCTATGGAATGTGCCTCTATATATCTATTTTATAAAATGCCAATCCTGCCCTGCTCTGCCTATTTACCATCACAAGGAATGCTCATGCATATATCAGGGACAAACGGGTAATTTCTGTGTACTTATGTTTAAACTTATATGCCATAGGCAATTTTATGTGTCTACGTAAGCATGTAAATCGCTATACTACACACTCAAAACACTTTAAAATGACCAGTATAAGGGTAATCATTCACTACAAAATACAACAAATCATCATTTTCATTTTTGCATTCTACTTAGGAAATAGCAGTTTTCTTCTCACTGAGGTAGATTTGGGCAATTTGATCCTTATTAGATAAGGCCCTCCCTATGCATCCTCATTCTTGCACTTGTGATTTTATTCCTTGACCACTGCAACTCCTTGCACCATGGCTTGCCTCAGAGATAGCTACTCCAGAGTGTTTCTATGAAGTATCTTCATGGTGCTAGGAAATTTGCACCTTTAAGCTTTATTGTCCAGCAGGTTTTTATTCCAGCCTTCCTGCTTTTTCAGCTGATTTGCTGGTCGTCTATGCCTTTCAGTGTATTCTATGTTCATCACAACACAATTTGATGGTTGTCCCACCTATCTCCTTAATCCACCCTGAACATGTACTCTGGTCTTGCTTAGCTATGGCTGCTCCCCAGGGCCGGTCCATCCACTAAGCGAGCTAGGTGGCCACCTAGGGCAGTTGGCCTGGGCAGGAGGCAGAAGCAGCATATACAACCGGCTGCACTTCCCCCCCCCCCCCGAGCTGTCACCAATTCCATTGGGGGGGGGGGAGGTGGGCATCGGCAGTATTTCCAAAAGTTGCTGCTTTTTGCTGATGCGTTCTTGCGTATGGCAGGCCATGCCGTGAGCAAGATAGTGGTGACAAAAAGCCGCCGCTTTTTAAAATACTGACACTGCTGCTGCCTGCTTCTCCTTCCTGAGATGGAATTGGTGGCAGCTGGGGGGGGGGGGGGTAAGGTGGCAGCTGGAGGGGGCAGTGAGGCCGGGGTTTCTGCCTAGGGTGGCAGAAACCCTTGGGCCGGCCCTGCTGCTTCCACTGTGTGGAGCAATTTTCCTCTGAACATTAGAGGAGTTGTTTTAGAAGCCATATTCCTGCCTTGGGCCTCTGAAAATGGGCCTAGAGAGACCCAAAGAAAAGAGAAGCCTTGGAGCCATTTTAGAAGCCTGCTATGTGGACATCCCCAGTGCAAGGACATTCAGTTTGGAATGGGGGCATGGTAGAGGTGTGGCCAGGGCTTTCCCAAGAACTTGGACATCCTCGCCCGATTTCAGAAATATCCTAGATGTTCTGAGCTGCAACAAAGGTTATACCATCTTTAGACATGAACAGGCATCTGAAGAGTGCTTGTTTTGTCTGGAGGTTGTGGAGAAGAAGGTGCATTCATAATCCCCTTTATTTTACAATTTGTCAATGAACACTGATGGGGAATGAAGGGCTCATGTCTTTGTTTTGCCATGCCAGTGGACACCCCTTAATGCAACCTTGCTTGAAATGGACATCCCCATCCCATGGTTTCATTGTGGGGACATCTATCTGGATTCTAGCATGGGTGTCCATGTTGGGGCATCTATATTTCTGAAACTGAGCCAAAATATAGAACTTCTCGGCTTATGTCTGCATGTTCTGCCCAGAATGTCCCAAATTGCACTTGAATGCGACTTTGTGTCTGAATCCTGCCATAGGAAATTTAGGTCTGCTTTGAAAACATATTATTTTACACTAACATTTCTGCAAATGTAACTTATCTACTTGGCCAGTTGATCTCTCCAAAGCTTTTGTTTGTTTTTTCCTGTGATCCTTTTGTAGCTTATACATTGAGGAAGTTGTATTTTGCTATTGTACCTCCCCTGTCTGTCTTGTAGGTCTTGTTCTTTCTTTCCCCTCCCTTTACTGTACTCTGTAAACTGCTTATATATTTCTCTGATTTGATTTATAGCATATCAAATAGATAAATGATAACTACACAAATGTATTCCAAATTGACAAATAATAAATGCATTTTCATAAGAAAACTTTGAAAATCTTTTGAGTGATAATGCCACTTAAAAATTAAACTTACAGGGGATTCAGCTATTTCTCAGATATTTTTTTTCTAGTTCATTACGTTCTAAGGGGATGCATGTGAAATACACGTAGGCGTCTGTCTGGCTTTATGAAATAGTGTCTAAGTAGACACTGTAGCAGAGGAGTAGCCTAGTGGTTAGAGCGGTGGCATAGTAACCAAGAGATCACTTTACCCTCCATTACCTTTGAAGCAAGGTCTGGCAATCTACTTTTGGGCACACCTTTCCAAGAATACCAGGAACTGCTGAGTCAGCATTGACTCAACTGCACACATTGTTAAATAAGTACCTACCTGCCCTCTTAATGTTGGCGCCCTGTATAAATTTACCCTCTAAGAGAGGGGTAGTTTTTAAAAATTGTGGCCACATGCTTGTAAATGATCTCTTATAAAATACTGACCAGCGTGAAAGTACACGAGATGGTATGATAATGTGTACTTGCTGGTAGAAGTAGCTGGGAGCATGTTTGCACTTATGTGCGTAGCTTGTGAAAAGCCTTAATTTCCGTGTGTATATGCATAACGTATGCACACTTACCATATTTAAACAAGCTCTAGAGCAGGTTTAAGTGATTGCAGCTACATTCTCGGCATGTTCTCCTCCACATGCACTAGTATTTTATGAAGACAAGTAGGTGCTTGGTCGGAGGCCTTCCCGGGGCAGGATTTGTGCAAGTATTTTATGCATATTAAATAATGACAATTTTTCATGTGTGTATTTCCCATGGGGTGATTTTAAAAGGAAAAAAATACACAAACTTTCCCTCTCAAAACTGCAGTAGTTTATGCAATTTGAGGATAATTTTTTAAGGGGGCATGTACTTTTAGGTGTCAAATATGTGCCTGATGGGATTATTTTAGTCATTAGCATGTGTATGTGCCCAGCATAAAAGTATGCAAATTGCTCGATGGCATGTGCTTTGTCAGTGGGTATGCACATGAGCGGAGTTTAGGTGGATTTTGGGCGAAGTACACCAGTACTGATGTAGCTTATAAAATACTATAATGTACATGTATTCTCAGTAAAATCTGGGCATGAGCATTTACACAAACTCTACGGCTGGCTTTGCTGTCCTTG
This sequence comes from Ichthyophis bannanicus, assembly GCA_033557465.1. Lineage (NCBI taxonomy): Eukaryota > Metazoa > Chordata > Amphibia > Gymnophiona > Ichthyophiidae > Ichthyophis > Ichthyophis bannanicus. Next base: position 417,328,774 of record CM066038.1, read on the forward strand.
TCTTGACTTCCAAGGCACACTTTCTGACAGCTAGGTGCATGCTTACTAAAGTGCGCTAACCACACTAAGTGCACTAAGAGTGCCACACTAACCAGCCAGCGTGTGATTGGGCGGGGGCTTGGCAGATTGGGGGTGTAACGTGAGCATTGACGGTATATCATGGTTAGCGCAGGCATTTTGGACATGCATTAACAATGCCTGTTGTCATTAGCATGGGTGCTCCTAACGCCACCTCAATGGGTAACATTAAGTGCACCAACATTCCAGTTAGTGCAGTGGGGCACATAGATATCAGCAGGGGGGCAGGCACACACCCTCTCAAATAATAGTGGGAGTCTCCTCGCTAATTTGGCAGCACAATCACGTGCTACTGGTGTGCACCCAGTGCCCTACCTAGCTCTGTGCGAGCGGCGCAGCTGCACAGGGCGCAAAAGATTATGGGCACATTTGGGGGTTGCTGACCTTGGCTCCTCCCCCCCTCATGCTGCCTGCCCTTGCCCTGCCACCATCATTTTTTGTGTTCCCATATCAGCAGCGCTGGCAGAAGGAGAGGGAACCTGACCTCTAATTGAAAAAAAGAAAACCGCACAGGACTTTACGACTCCGCGCTTGCATGCAAGTTTGATCCCTTCCTCCCTCCTCTGATGTAGGCTTGCATCAGAGGGGGGAGGAACCAGACCAGCCATTCAAGCGTGGAATTGCAAAGACCTGCATTTGAATAGCGGATCTGGTCCCTCCCTCCTCTGACGCAAACCTACATCAGAGGAGGGAGTGATGAGACCCACGTGCAAGTGCGGAGTTGGAAAGACCTGGATGTTTAGGTTTTTTTTTTTTTTTAATATAATTTATAATTTTTATTATGATTTCCCAACACTGTACAGTCCCGGTCAGCAACTAGTACAAACAATCATCAACTTATACACAGTCATACTTCATTTCCCACCTCCTCCTCGCCCTCTACCCTTGAGCATAAGCACCCTCTTCCATATCGCTTCCCCACCCACCCACCCCCACCTCCCCCCCATTTATACACTACTTCATACCCTTTACTCTATAACATGAAGCACATTAATACATCAACAAAAACATTCCATCCAACGGCTATCCGTCCCCTTAATCATATGCTCAAATGCAAAACAAATATTACAACATCCTTATTGCCTTAATCACATTAACCAGCGGCCCTTGGGAAGGCCCCTATTCTTAGTGCTGTTCCATATGTCTGCCATTTCACCCGAACCCCCCCCCCATACACTATTTGCCCAGCTTATACAATATACAATTTAACCCCGCTTATACTACTTGACATTATCCCAAGCAGAAGTTCTCCCCACCCTCCCCCCCTCCACCCACATTTTATTAAACTCCCGCCGACCCACCGGCCATAATCCCCCCCCCCTTGGAAACCACCCCAGCTTACTAACCTCAAATTCTCCACTTCCCCCCCCTTTCCCCCCCCCACCCCATCCTTCATCTAGGTCTCCCCCCCCCTCTCCACCCTCCAGTGTTCATATCTTTCCCACACTTTATTGAATCGTGGAACAGTATGTTTTCGGTGGGCTTCTATTGCACAATACTCCCAAAGCTGCTCCATTCTCCCCACCACTTCCGCCAATGGGGGAACATCCGACTTCTTCCACCAGCGGAGAAGACTCATCCGCCCTGCAATTACACAATACCCCTGTAATCTCCCCCTGTCTCTCCTGCCCTCCCCCATCCCCCCCTCATTCAATATTACCATACTAGGAGTAAAGCCTGTCTGCACCCCTGTAATGTCTACCGTGAGTCTTTCTACCCCACTCCAAGAGTCCTGAACTACCGGGCAGCCCCACACCATATGCAGCAAGTCTCCTATAGCCCCGCACCCCTTCCAGCACTGGTCCGAACTAGCAGGGTATAGAGCATGTAGCCAAACCGGGGTCCAATACATTCTCAGCCTGATCTTGTAGCTGTTTTCCAGCATGGCTGTGCCCGGTGCTAATTTATGAGTTCTGATGTAGATTCTATCCCACCTCATGTCGTCCCATTGCCCCCCCAGGTCTTCCTCCCACTGCTTCTGGCCCCGTACGACCCCTTGCTCGGATTCCCCCAGGATTCTGTATAACTTCGATATTATCCTAGTCGGAATTCCAATACCCCCCATCATTTCCTCAAAGGGCGTGGGTTTCGCCACCCAGTCTCGCTTCACCTCCTTCCTCTGAAGCCAGTACCAGAGACTAGCATATGCATACCTATCATGCCTCTCCAAGCCGTATTTCTGCTGCAACTCCTCAAAGCCTCTAATCCTCCCCCCTCCCCCACCAATTGTCCCAGCGTCCGTAACCCTTCCGCCCCCATCTCCTAAAGACCCCTGCCTCTTCCCCCATCCTACCCTTCATAGCTATCGGGATTGGAGTTTCTCGTGAGTATTGTTTCCCTCCTAACAGGTACCCCTTCCATTTCGTCCAAACCTGTCTGGTAAGTTCTCTGTAAGGATTCTCTTCACCCGACCGCCTCCCACCCCCCCCCCCAGGGTCCCCAAAGCCAGGTTCCCCCCTCAAACCCCGCCTCCCCCTCCATCTCCACCCACCCAGGCCTCTCCACCCCCTCCTTCCAGGCAAAGAGAGCCCGAAGCTGCGCCGCTTCATAATACCGGAGCAAAGAAGGAACCCCCAACCCCCCCTCCGATTTAAGTCTATACATGGTTGCCCTGGCTACTTTTGGTCCCTTTTTCATCCCAAATAAATTGCATCAACAAGTTTTGCATCCGAGCTATTTCCTTTCGGACCAACCGATACGGCAATGACATATAAACAAACAGCAACCTTGGAAGAACATTCATTTTTACTACTGCAATACGCCCCATCCAAGACAAATACAGCCCCCTCCACCGTGATAGGTCCTGCCTTATACTCTCGACCAGTCCTTGATAGTTCCATTGCTTAAACTTAGTGAGAGGGGTCCCCAACTGGATCCCCAGGTACCGGAAACACCCCTCCACCCACCTAAATTTAAAATGGTGCCGCAGACTTTCTTCCACCCTGGGCGCCAGATTAAATCCCAGCAATTCTGTTTTCCCTTGATTAATTTTATACCCCGCTAGGCGACTGTACCTTTGTATAGCCGTCATTAGCACTGGTAACGTCGTAAGGGGTTGCGTCAGGGTGAAAATAATATCATCTGCAAAAAGGCCAATTTTTTCCTCCCGTCCTCCTATCTGTACTCCCTTAATGTCCCCCAGTCGCCTAATATATGCCGCCAACGGTTCTATTGCCAAGGCAAACAGCAAGGGTGACAACGGGCAACCCTGTCTGGTACCTCTATGCAGCTCAAAACTCTCCGAGTATCCCCCATTAACCCGGACCCTAGCACTCGGGCCCTGATATAGAGCTTTGAGCCACCTAATATACGTCTCCCCAAACCCCATTCTCTCCAAAACTTGAAACATGAAGGACCACTCCACCCGATCAAATGCTTTTTCCGCGTCAACGGTGATTAACACGGCCTCTTCTTTAGTCCACTGAAGATGCCACATAATATTCAAAATCTTTCGCACATTATCGCTACCCTGACGTCCCTTCACAAAGCCCGTCTGATCCGGGTGGATCAGATGCGGCACAATGTCCTGGATACGGTTGGCCAAGACCTTTGCCAATAGCTTTGCATCTAGGTTGATTAAAGAGATGGGCCTATACGAACCGCATACCCCCTTATCCTTCCCTGGTTTCGGCAAGACCGTTATACCGGCCTCCGCCATTGTGCGCGGGAGGCCCTCCCCCTGTAGCACCCCATTGACTACTTTGGTAAATATGGGCGTAATCTGTTCCGACATAACCTTATAAAATTTTGCCGTGTATCCATCCAGCCCTGGCGCCTTTCCCAATTTCAAGTTGGTTATGGCCCTCCTCACCTCCTCTTCCTGAATCTCCCGCCCAAGAAGCTCCCGTTCCTCCTCCGTCACCTGAGCCAGCCCACATTCCTCCAGAAAGTCCGTAGTGTCCCTCCCTCCCCCCTCCAGTTCACTTTCATACAGAGTCTTATAATACTCCCGAAACACCCCCCTAATTCCCTTGGAGGTTTGGACCCACTCCCCTTTATTGCTCCTAATGCCCACAACATGCCCGGCTTGCCTCCTTCCCTTCAAGCGACTGGCTAACACCCTCCCTGCCCTATTCCCCCCTTCAAAATGGGCCTGCTTCAAGACCGCCAGTTGGAATGCTATCTCTTGGGCCCGCAATTTACTCAGCTCCCCTCTCACCCTTTGTATTTCCGTAAGGGTACCTGGATCTGCCACCCTCTGGTGCACCCCCTCCAATCGCCGCAGCTTTTGCAATAACTCCCATTCCCTGGCCCCTTTTTCACGTTTTACGCGCGCCCCCAATCCTACCAGCTGTCCCCTAATCACCGCCTTTAAACCGTCCCAAAGCACCCCCATAGACACCTCCCCCGTATCATTGAGCTGGAGATATTCCTTTATATGAGCCTTAAGCTGCTCCACATGCTCCTCCTCCTCCAGCAGGGAGTTGTTAAGCCTCCAGAATTTTAAACTCTCATCTTTCCATCCCATATCAAAGTGTGCACTCACTGGGGCATGGTCCGTCCAAGTAATTTGACCATGTTCCACCTCCTGCACTCTGTCCAACCAGATTCCTCCCCTCCAAAGCATGTCCAACCTGCTATAGGAGCTATGCACTGGGGAGTAGTAAGTATATTTCCGTTCTCCCGGATGCCAACTTCTCCACAGATCCACTAAACCCAGGCGCTCCCGCAGCACATGTAGGCTTCTTCTATCCCCCCTTCCTCCTCCCCCCTGCCCCCCACTTGTATCAATCCTAGAGTTACATGTTAGATTGAAATCCCCCCCCATGATTATTGGTGTATTCCCCAGGCCTTCCAGTTCCTTCAAGAGTTGCTCATACATCTCTTCCTGCTTCTCATTAGGACCATACACACTGATCACCCAGACCTCCTCCTCCTCAATTTGCAATAATACCCCCACCCATCTCCCTCCTTTCCCCCGTCTAACTTCCTTCACCATGGTGTGGTACTCCCCCCCCCCCACCAAAATGCCCACCCTCCCTCTCCTAGAAGTTAATCTCTGGCCCGCCAGAACTACTTTAGGGAATTGCCTAGATTCCAACAAGTATTCCTGCCCCACCCGCAAATGTGTTTCTTGTATACACATTATATCAACCCCCATTCTTTTACCCTCTCTCCCCACCAACTGGCGTTTCTGTCGAGTTCGCAGCCCCTTCACATTTAAGGTCATAATACTTAACATTCTACGCTTCCCATTCCCCCCTCCCTCCCTCCCTCCCCCTTTCCCTCCCCCTCCTTCCCCCCCCCTTTTCCCTCACCCCCCCTTCGATCTCCTCAAGCCCTTAGCCCCCTCCCCCCTCCCTCCACCTCCCATCCCCCTCCTCCATCTCTTCCAGAGGATAACTCAGGAGTAGTGCGCCCCTTACCTTCCCCAGCCTTACGCCTTCACACACCCCTCCCCCCCGCCCACCTTCTACCCGCTCTCCCCCTCCTTCCATCCACACCCTCTTCCCCCCTCCCTCTCCCTATGCCCTCCTATCCCCACGCTAACTTCTCCCTCCCTCCCTCTCCTACACCTCCCGGCCGGTACCCCTCCACCTCCCCCCCTCCTCTCCCTCACATCCCCCTACACCTTCCCCCTCCCCATCACTCCCCCTCCTCACCCCCCCTCCTCTCCCCCACCCTCCTCCCCCCCAATTGCTTTACCAAAGACTTGTAGACTACTTATGTAAGCATACTTAAAGTTAACATTCCTCCACCACCTTGCAAACCATAAACCATCCTATTATCAGTCCACAAGTCTTTTCAAGTGCCATCCAGCCGCTGGGCCTCTTGCATCTCCTGCCCATGTCGCGGCCCTCCGATTCTTCCACACTCTGGGCTACCGCCCCTCTGAACCTGCTGCCCTCCGATAGAAGAACCTATCGTCAGGTCCGCCCCGTGGGTGTTCAGGCCCGCGCCCCTGAGAGCTTTCTGGGCCTCCTCCGGTGTCTGTGCTCGCCATGTCCGCCCTTTATAAGTAAAGGAAAGTCCAAAAGGATGAAGCCATTGATATTTAATGTCCTTTCTACGCAATACTTGTGTAACAGGCTGCATGGCCCTCCGCCTCTGCAATGTGCCTGCAGAGAGATCTTCATATATGTGCACCGGATAGCCCTGCCACATGATGGCTCCTTCTCGCCTGATTTTGTTAACTATTGTCTCTTTAGTTTTGTAACGTGCCAGACATATGATTATGTCACGGGGCTTGTTACCCACGGGTTTCCCCAGTGCTCGGTGGGCTCTTTCAAGTTGGATGTCTGTAGCTGTCGCCTCCCCACCGCCCAATCGTAGGGCCTCCAAGCAGACTGAACGAGCTACCTTCTCGCTATCCCGGAATTCTTTCTCCTCTGGTATTCCACGGAGTCTCAGATTATTACGGCGAGAACGGTTTTCCAGATCCTCCAGCTTATATAACAAATTCTCATAATGTGCCCCCAGCTGCACCGATCTTTGTGCCTCTTCTTCCTGATGCAGTTCAATCTCTTGCAGCCTGTTCTCGTGGTCTCCCATTCTACAGACCAATTCTCCAACCTCTTCTTTCAGGGGGGCCAACACGTCGTTCAACTCACTCTTCACTGACTGCACTTCATTTTTGATTTCAAGGAACCAGTCTCTAAGCTCCGCTCTCGTAATAGGTTGCGTAGGGTCTGTTCCCGGGGCTTTTACATTCTCCATATCTCCTGCTCCCCCCTGCTCTCCTTGCACCTCTGGGAGCCTTTTGTTCTCCATCTGCCCAACATCACCTTTTCCTCCATGCGCCCCTGAGTACGCGTATTCTTTAAGATCTGCTGCTTTTCGTCTGGTGGTCATCGCTGGACCAGATGCCTCTTGTACTGTCAGCAGGAGATGTCCAGTAGTTGGGCTCCCCAGCCCTTTTTTTACTAATTTACCAGGCTCGTAGGTCCACCTCTGCAACCTGTTGTCCAGATACTGGCGGCCGGCTCCCTCCGGGTCCCCTCAGTGTCCTTCCACCTGGCTCAGTGCTCTCACCAGCTTCTCACTGCTGGCCGTCAGCCTTCACAGCCTCACTGAGCTGCTCTGCAGGGCCCCTCTCCTCAGCCCCTGCTCTTCCACCAGCAGCACTTTATACAACTGGCCTGCTCCTCACCTTCCTGCTAGTCGCCACGATCCAGCTCGCCTCCTGCTCGTTGGTTCCAGTAAGTCTCTCACATCTGGGGAGCCACAGCACTGTCGAGAGCACAGGCTCCTACCATCCGCCTGCTTCATTCACCCTCTCGACTCTGCCTCCGGGCGCCATTTTCGGCCCACCACGCTGCCGCCGTGTTCTCCCGTTGGTGCTTCGCACCGCCGAAGCTGCTTTTCTTGCTGCCGGCGTTTCAGCGGTCTCGGCACCTCCCGCCCGCTTTCTGCCTCCAATGCCCCCACTTGCCACCTCCGAGGGAATTTCTTTTAGGGCTTTTGGCTGGGTCAGTGCCGGAGCAGCTCTTTCAAGCTGCCATCGGCTCCGGTGACGTCACTTCCTCCGATGTTTAGGTTTTTTTTCAATTAGAGGTCAGGTCCACTCTGCTGCTGCTGCTGGCACAGCTGCCTCTGATGAGAGAAGACAAGAAGTAGCCGCACCAGGGAAAGGGCATGCAGCATGGGTGGGGAGCTGGCTGCACATGGAGGTGTGAGGTAAGATGGGAGATGTTGGGCATGGGGCAAATGCGATGGGGGGGAGGTGCACCAGCTGTGTAAGACGCACAGAGCACAATTATGGTTTGGTATAGTGTATGTGCACCTTAATAAAAATGCCCTTTAGGCTAGCAGTTTATAAAGACAAGAATGTAATTTTATACTGTGTCACCTTGGTGCCTATTTCTAGCCTGTTTTAAAGACATATGGGTACTTATAAATACCAGCACTAAACCTGGCAGGAGTGGTTAGTGGGAAGCCACGGACACATATATCGTCTTAGAAGCAGGCATAAACGTTAGTGCATAAAGTACACATGCATGCCCTAAGTGTTTTAGATTATATATGCATAAATCATGACTGACTTCATCCATGATCTGCCAAAACTCCTCCCCTGAATACACCTACTCTAAAGTCAAATACAAGCATGCACCCAATTGCACCATGCATAGTTTTGCAAGCAATGCATTTTATATGAGGCCTTTTACATACATATACTGGCATATGCACACCGGTTATCCTGCTTATCTACACTCTTTCTTTGCACCAGATGCATCAGCTCACTCCACATGCTCATCGCAGAAAACATTGTGATCCCTTCCTACTGTGAGTAAGGCCTGCTTAGAATCCACCAGACTACCCACCTTTTTTCTAGCTCCAAGACTTTGGAACACACTTCCCTCTGATTTGGGAACTGAAGCCTCCTACATTAAATTTAGATCAGGGCTAAAGGACCATCTTTTCACTCAAGGCTTTCATTCCCTCTGTTGCTCCTAGGACTATGACCCCACTTGGAGCATTGGGACGCCTCTACTGCTTCTCTAGCCCTTTTCCTCACTTCTTTCTGAATTTACCTTTTCTCTTTTGAATTGGAGTTCTTTTCTCATTTCCTTTTCTTTTCAGTTTTTGTAAACCACTTTGATATTCCCAATTTAAGGTGCTATATTAACTCCTAATAAACAGAAACATACTGGACCTGGTGCTTACAAATGCAGAACATGTTTCTGATGTTAATAGTGAGAGAGTATCGCGCATCCAGTGATCACTAGATTGTGTGGTTCAGTATTAGGACCAAGGCTGATAAAGTCCATTCAAAAGTGAGGGTCTTAGACTTTAAGAAAACAAACTTTGCCAAGAGAGGACAATACCTCAAGGTGTTGTTAGCAAAATGGAACAGCTGGGGGGATGTAGAAAAGCAATGGGCAAAATTGAAATGGGATGTTTTAAGGGCAACAAACTTTTTTTAGACAGGTAAATACTTGTAAAAGGAAAAGGAGGCCACTATGATTCTCAAAAGAAGTAGCTGAAAAGATGAAGAAAGAGGATGGCCTTCATAAAATACAAGAGATCACAGAAAGAGGATGACAAGCATCAATATTTGCAAGAACAGGGAAGCTAGAAAAGTAGTCAGGAAAGCAAAGCTACAAAAACAAGAAGAAATAGCCAATGCAATAAAATGGGGGACAAGACATTTTACAGATATGTTAGAGAGAGAAGGAAGTGCAAAAGTGATATTGCCAGACTCAAGATTGAAGGGAAAGAATATGCAGAAGTAGATGAGGATAAAGTGAAATTGCTTAACAAATATTTTTGTCCTGTGTTCACAGATGAAGGACCAGGAGCAGAAACTCAGAAAACATCCATAAATAAGAACAGAAGTGATGGGGATCCTGAACAATTTTCAGAAGACGGTGTTTGTGAGGAACTAGCTAAACTAAAAGTATACAAAGCAATGGAGCCAGATGAGATACATCTAAGAATATTAAAGGAACTTGGGGAAATTCTAGCAGCCCCACTCTCTGACCTTTTCAATGCTTTTTTAGAGTCGGGAGTGGTCCCATAGGACAGGAGAAAGGTATATGTGGTCCCTTTATACAAAAGCGTAAATAAGGAGGCTGAGATCTACAGGCCAGTTAGTCTGACCTCAGTGGTGAGTAAATTAATGGAAGCGCTGTTAAAATAGAGGATAGTGAGATTTCTGGAGTCCAGTGGATTGCAGGATTTGAGGCAGCATAGGTTTGCTAGAGCCAGGTCTTGTCAGACAAATTGATTTCTTTGACGGGGTGTTCACAGAGTTGGACTGATGGAGAGCCCTAGATGTGGTGTATTTAGATTTCAGTAAAGCCTTTGACACCATTCCAGCCAAGTGACTTATAAATAAATTGAGCACCCTAGGGATGGACCCTAAAAAAAGTAACTGAATGGGTTAGAAATTGGTTGAGTGGGAGGCAATAAAGGGTATAGTTAAATGGAACTCACTCTGAGGAGAAGGATGCTACCAGTAGTGTGCCACAGGGATTATCCTTGGTTTGATTTTTTGTAACATTTTTGTTAGTGATGTTACAGAATCTGCAATAGGAAGGAGTAGATAACATGAGGAGGGATTAAGCTTGAGGAATTGTTGAGAATTTGGCAGCTGAAATTTAATGCTAAAAAATGCAGAGTTATGCATTTGGGCAGCAAAAATCCAAGGGAGCGGTACAGTATAGGGGGTGAAGTACTTCTGTCCACGAATGAAGAGTGGGTCCTGGGCATGAATTTAATCTGATGATCTTAAAGTGGCTAAACAGATAGAAAATGTGATGGTGAAAGCCAAGGAATGCTTGGATGCATGGGAAGAGGAATGGCAGCAGGAAAAAGTAGGTGATAGTGCCTTTGTATAAGTCTTTGCTGAGACCGCATTTGGATTATTTTGTGATATTATTGAGACCACGCCTTCAAAAGGATATAAACAGGATTGAGTCAGTGCAGAGGGTAGCTTCCAAAGTGGTTAGTAGTCTTCGTTATAAACAATATAGGGACAGACTTAAAGATCTCAATATGTATACTGTAGAGGAAAGGCAGGATAGAGGAGATATGATAGAGATATTTAAATACCTCCATGGCATAAATGCACAGGAGGAGAGCCTCTTTCAATTGAAAGAGTGGGCGGAACATGGGCAGGACTGACCCCCAGATGCATAGGACCGATTCTATTGATGGTCCTATACGTCCAGGGATTGCCAGAGGGACTTCCTGCTTATTCCACCTCTGAGGTGGAATAAGCGCAGGGAGCCCCACCAATCCTGGATGCAGATGGAGGACAATGATGGTCCCTGCTGCTCATTCCAGGCCCCAGTAGCACTTGCTGGGAGTTGGACAGCAGGGTTGCAGGGGTAGGTTCACAGTAGGGAGGATTGGCCTGCAGAGAGGAAGTCCCTGTGTTGCAGCAGGGGCACGCCGGGCTGTCTCTGGGCCCGATGCTGCACCCACGGGAGTGTCTTGATCCCACGGTGCAGAATTGGGTCCAAATGACCCCATCTTGGTCAGGAACGTCCAAACGGCCTGGATGGGCCCCATAGTGAATCAGATTCTTTCTGAATTCAAGAAGGCATGGGACAAACACAGATCTCTAAAGGAAAAGGGGATTATACGAGTTGATATGGAAGGGCAGACTAGATAGGCCATATGATCTTTCTCTGCCATGATGTTTCTGTTCTTCCATTTGATATTCCATAGGTGTCCTATTAAAAAATTATCCTCAGGATGCCAGTTTTCTGGGACTTCCCCATTTTTATCAAAAAGTGTGCCTTAGTCAATCTGCTTTAAAATCACACAGAACATCACCTCTGTTACTATTTAGTATGATTTTTTTTTAGAACTGTCAGTGTCTACAATGAGATACTTCTGAAATTCATTGGCATGTTTACTAAGCTGTGCTATATGTTAATGCGGTAGATAGCACACACTATCCAGCCACATTAACAGTGCAGGCGAATGCAGATAACACAACAATATTCTGTGCTATCTGCATTTTCTGTGGTATCTGCGAGAGTGGCGTAATATGGGAAGAGAGTGGGCATGTCTGCAGTGTGCGATTACCGCGGATGTCAATAGTGCATGGTAACCATCCAAGTTGAAGATAGTGTGGGTGTAACTACTACCACCTCAATGGGTGACATTAGCTGCATCCATGATGCAGCTGCGCCAGACCCTGCCTAGCATATGCAGATGGACAAATGAATAGTTGTTCAAAGAGATTGCAAATCTCAGAAAAACGAAGCCAGTAGGACACCATGACAGACGGGCCAAGCCAACAACACTTCTCCCATATTGAGTGCAAATTTATAATCTGTGCAGTTAACGTACATTACCATGTGTGTATGTGGGGCCAATTCTATAAGGTGAGGCACAGATGTACTTTGCTTTATAGAATAGGGTCATGACAATGTGAGTTAGCTTCGTCATGGCAGTTATACCTGCAGTAGAGCAAATGCAAATGTCCATGGCTGTATTTCCAAGGAATGGGCGTAAGTTCTATTATTGTATAATTAAATGCATGTAAACTTAGGCTCCACCTATGCTCTGCCCATACTTTAGCCCTGTGCTTGGCGCCATTGGCTTAGAATAGTGACTGCCTAAAGTAGGTACATTTATTTATTTATTTATTTATTTATTTATTTAACAGGTTTTTTATACTGCCTTTTCCTTAAATCAAAGCGGTTACAAAGACATACAAAGGCTAAACATAGGCAAGGGAAGTGAAAGAAGGGAAACATAACATGGTGAACAATTACAAAAAACACAATATTGAGAGATTACAATTAATATGAGTTAGTTAGGTATCATAGCCGTAGTGCTCAATGAAAAGAACAAATTTTAGTTGTTTTCGGAATTCCTTCAGTTCCTCAATTGATCGTAGGTCGGGGGGGAGAGAGTTCCATATTAGAGGGGCCGATAAGGAAAGAGCTCTTTGTGAGGTGAATTTACAGACTTTAGAGTAGCTACTTGGGGTGCTGAGGGTGTCAGTTGTGGCTTTCCTTCTAGGTCTTTTGCTGGTGTTAGAGAATAAGAGGGCTTGGAGACTGATTGCTGAAATCTTATGTCTGATTTTGAATATATTGATGACCAACTTGTATCTAATACGGAGGCTTATTGGGAGCCAGTGGAGTTCTTTAAGGATTGGGGTGATGTGGGCTTGAGTTGAAGAGCCGGCGATTATTCTGGCAGCTGTGTTCTGAGCCATCTGAAGTGGCTTTAGTGAGTGTTTCGGGATTCCGTTGTAAATAGGGTTGCAGAAGTCAAGAATTGGAGTTATTAGAGCCTGACAGACTGAGCGGAAATGTTCTTGGGAGAGAAGAGGCTTCAGGCGTCTAATTATTTTCATTCTATAGTAAGCGCTTCTAACAGTTTTTCTGATGTGAGATTGAAGGTTGAGTCGATTGTCAAGGGTTACTCCGAGGTATCTTACTTCGTGTGTGCCAGTCCTGGAAAATACATTATTTCCACACATGGATGGTACATACCTTTACGTGGCTCAGTGTAAAAGTAGCTCCTTCAGGCACAGTCTTTCTCTCACGTTTCAGTTGACTGAATTTTAGCTGCCTGGTGCTGATGAGATTAGTAGGCACTGCACACTCAGTAATGTGTTGCTATTTTCTTATCCAAGTCTCTTGCCACTACCAATTTCCTATCAAGGAGCTCTTACCAACTCTGCTCCACTCAGTAAGACACTCTATTTTCACAAAATAATTGAATAAGTGGCTCCCAATAAGGCCGTCGCTGAGAATGGGGCTGACATTGTTGCAGGGTTCAAACGTGCTTGAAGTCTTCTTCATCACTGAAGGCAGAAAATAATTTTAAGGATGGGGAGAAAGGAGGATAAAGTGAACAAAACACCACTGGTATTTAATTGACTAGAAATACCAATATGCTTCCAACATACTATATAAGTCTACTTTGCTTTGGAGGAATGCTATCCACGTTTCAGATTAAAGAAAGTAGAGCAAAAGGCTCTGACTAACAATATAAAAAAGGACAGATTGATAGTTAAATCATTGACCAGTCATACAGAACAATACTTAGTATATCTAGGCAAGATTAAATGCAGCAGTGGAAACATATTGCTCATGCAGGGTTACATTATTACATTTTGATTTAATGTTGGTAAGGCTGCAGTTTGTGAAGGTTGCATCTAGGACTGGGCAAAACAAATATCCCTTCTTGGATGGAGCACACATCAAACCCTTCTTAGTAGAAGTATATTAATTGCTATACTAAGGTAAGAAAGCAAATTCTTGCTTTACTAGTTTTGAGATCGGTGTACTTAAGCATGCTAATGCACTTTAAGAGTACTGCTGGTGTGTGGAATGTGAGGCCCTTTTACTAAAGTGCACTGTAGTTTTGCACCTAATGCGCCGATAGCATGTAAAATCACAGTGTATTAAATGAAATGACATTGTGTTACCTGTCAGGGGCATGGACAGTATTTCTCTGATAGGTTATCAGTGTAGTTTGCATTCTTACCTGGGAGAGGGGAAAGGTAAGGAAATCCTACTGGCAGTGGAGGAAAAGGGACCAATTCAGCATTGGTGCAACATTTGTGGGCAAAACCACTATGCCCCCCCCAAACTATGCCTATGTGATAGTAATGTGTGGCACCATTCAGTAACCAGGTCCAAAATACCACAGGTACAGTTACATAGGAGGTAATTCCACCTACTGTATGTTAATTGCAAGACACACCGTTTGCATTAGGTATGTATCCCCAAGCACTGAAGGCATAATGTGCACCATGCCCACTCTCTGCCCCTACCGCACCCATGTCCCACTCTAATGCATGAGTCACAGATAACCTGGGAATTGGCATGCACTAACTGTCACAGCCACATGCTAACAGTTACCGTGGGCCACAGCATGCAGTTAGCACACTCCAAAATCCATACTAACTGCATGGTGCACTTTAGTAAAAGGGCCTTATACACAGCAACACAGCAAACAGTTTGGACATGTCCACACTCATCGTATTCCGATCCTACCCATCTCTACCAGATACCCATGGACGTCTTGGACAGCCATGCCTCCTCTGTTAAGATGTGCATCTCCTAAGCTGCTCCTCTCACTGACAGTGTTGTGCTGATACAAACTACACATAAATACTAAGGATACATAAATGATGCAAACTAGACTAGATATACTAGTCTGTTACATGCCCAGAACCAGGGCCGTACCGATGGAAGATCGCGCCCTGTGCGACTTGCACATCAGATGGCCCCCCACGGCGGGAGAGAAGAGGCTCATCCCGATGTGCAAATCACCGGCATGCCAGAGCATGGAGAGAAAGAGCTGCTTAGCATGCCGGCGGAAGGCTTAAGGGGCGCATTTTAGCTTTCTTCCGTTGCCTGCTGCCACTAAGAGAAGAAAAAGTGCGGTGGCAGGCAATGGAAGAAAGCTAAAATGCGCCCCTTAAGCCTTTGCGCTCTGTGTGGCCGCACCGCTCGCACAGGGCTAGGTATGGGCCTGCCCAGAACAGTGCAAGGTGATCTTAGTGCACTCAAAGATATGGTAAGAGCAAGTAGAAAGTGATACAGTTTTCATAACATATCTTACATCAAAACATACATGGCATAGAAGAAATCCATAATTATTCTTTCATTGGTCATCTCTAAAAACAGTCTTTACAATGCTAAGTATGGACCCTTACCAACTGCACACAATATGGTGCTTTTGGGCATGTTTCAATGCTTTTTGCACTGCTGAATGTTCTTATTCTGAGGGTTTCTTATTATTGAAAGGGATATGTTTTGACATTTAACTATTGTGATACTGCAGTCCCTCTGACACAAAGAAAAAAAGTTTTAAATCTTGAAAAAAACAAGATTTACCCGCAATTACATGAAGGTACACATAGAGGGAGCAGGAGAGCAAGCCTGGAAGCAGAGGAACCACGCCTCTATGGGCAGGACCCAGAAGCAGCTGGTCTCAATTTAAGCAGGGACAGAGCATTACAAGAGGGGAGGCAAGGAGCCTGGCAGAGGGCTTCACAGAGAGCATTACAGGAAGCAGTGCCAAGAGCAGCTCCAGAAGCCGGAGTCAGAGACCGGGGTGAAGTCACTGACAAACCCAGAATAACTCAAGGAGTGAAAGCTACTGGGAGAGCAGGCCGAGGTGAAGGCCCAAGAGCAGGCCAAGAGGAAGGCCATACACAACTGCAAGGGGCAGTATTACAGAGTACAGCCAAGGAAGGAGGTGCTTACCCTTCCAGCTGGAGAGGAAGCCTTGTCCAAGGAGAAGGACGGGAACACAAGCAGAGGAAGATATATCCACTGGAAAGGAACCTTCAAGGAGGAAAAGGTACTTTTAAAAGTTTTTATAGAGGTGACCTGAAAGATGAAAGAAAGATTCAGAGGCATGGGGAAGAGGACATAGCTGAGAGGGCGCGGCCAGTAGCCAACTGCCACAGGGGTGGAGGTGGAAGACAGGCGCCTCAGCAGCAGCCCTGCCTCAAAAGAGTTATACCCTATTCTAAAGCAGGAAAGATATCCTGGGATCACTGGAAACTGCCTGAAGCGGAGGACATTCAGACTAGGCCTCAAGCCTTACACAAAAAGAATTGCAGGAAGTATAAAGGGGAAACAGTTGGTGCCTGTAATTGTCTACCAAGGCCTAGACCAAGAGAGAAACCAAGGACTAACTTTTATCTGAATGATAAGGACAGTTTTAAACCAGAAATACCAGATAATCTTTATAGGAAAAAGGTTAGTGCTGCCAAAGACTGGAATAAGCAAACTTTTAATCCTGTAACAGCAGAAAATCCAGGGTGTTACAAAATACCTAAAAGCCGACGCCCCAAACTGTCAAGCCAACACTGGGATACAGTATGGCATGCTTTTAGAAAGTCAGATTTTAACATCCCTGAGACATCAGATTCGGACCCCTCAGAAATGGAATGGCTGCCAGGGGAATCTGAGGTTATGGAAGCCATCGAACCGATGGACTGTAATTATTGCACAATGAGACGTGTTTAAGTTAAGGGAAGCAAACCCAATGTATGAAAAGAATACAGGAGACCTTATGCTTTAAGTTTGTGAAGGTTAACAATGTTACTTTGAATGTTTTGCTGATTCACATTTTGATACAAGGAAAGTTATCGCTCTGTTACTCATAACCGCCTATTTTGAACTTCTTTTTGCGCAAAGGTGAAATAAATGCCTTTTCTTTACCCTACACTTGGCTAAGAGTTGCTTTTTGGGAAGTTGACCATGAGGCTGACACAGAGGGCTGCTACCTCTTTGACCCTCACAACAGGTCAACCCTAAAACCCCTATTTCTTATGCGCTCCCCAGCCCCGGTGGTACCACTACGCCGCCACCAGAGGGGGCTGAGGGGGACACTATGGAGAACCTTTTGTGATTTATTCTGCCCTAACACACTAGCACCTGGTGATGCTGCAATCATCCATATGGCCCAGGTACTAGCCAGGTATTCATGTTCCCCCTGAATTGCGGATGAGCACACCAGATCCTCCCGTGCAACCCTCAAACCACACAAATACACTCACTTTCAGTAACAAAAAACATATATCTGCCAAAAAGATGCCCTGAGTCTATAAATAACAGCTAGTAAAACAGAATAGCATGGAGTCCCAGGACTAAAAATATGATCTCCGTTTCTGGCCCAAACAAGATTCCTTTCCATATTCACTCTCAAATTATTCCTACATCAACAGTCCAATTTTTCAAAACATAGGACTTGTTAGGGTCCCCTGAATTAGCTCCTTTAGCACAAATAGCAAATGTCAGCATGGCCAGAATAATCACTATTGTTCTTCTTAATATTTCTTTGAGGGTAGTTAATAATGCCTCTTTAGCATACAAGATTCCCACACCTCTGATTTCTGTTCTTTATAAATGCATCTTGTAGTGTGTTTCCATACTGCAGTCCACCATTTCAGAACAGACTAGTCTTCACCTTTATACATATACAGCAGAATATTTTCTAAGTACTGGCCTTATTAAATAACTCCAGGAGGTATAACGGGCATGTCTGTGGGGACCTCCCAAAATGTCCATGGGCCTTTCTTGAATATGCTTTATATGTTTCTGTCGCAAACCACATCCCCATTCAGCCCTTTCCAGACATGTTCTGAGATCCCCGTGTTAGTGTGATAAATGTCCACAGGTGCTATGTTCCAGAATGTGCTTAAAATGCTCTAAAATGCTTGTATGCCAATGCTAGAAGTCTAAACAATAAGATGGGAGAATTAGAATATATAGCATTAAATGAGAGGTTAGATATGATTGCACTCTCAGAGACATGGTGGAAGGAGGATAACCAGTGGGACACTGTGATACCTGGATACAAACTATATCGTAATGATAGAGCTGAACAAATTGGTGGAGGGGTTGCGCTCTATGTTAGAGAGGGCATTGAGTCAGAAGGGATTAAAGTTTTGCAGGGAACAAAATATGCTGTAGAATCTCTATGGATTGAAATTCCATTTATGAAGGGGAAGGTGATGGCAGTGGGAGTATACTATCGACCACCTGGCCAGAATGAACAAATGGATGATGAAATGCTCAAAGAAATCAAGGAAGCTAACAAAAGCCACAACAGAGTAGTAATAATGGGTGATTTCAATTACCCCGGTATCGACTGGGACAGTGTCACAGCAGGACAAGCTAAAGAGATAAAGTTTCTAGATGAAATAAATGACTGCTTCTTGGAGCAGCTGGTTCATGAACCGACCAGAGGGGAAGCCATACTGGACCTAGTCCTTAGTGGAACGCCAGATCTGGTGCAAGAAATAAGGGTGTTGGGACCACTTGGCAATAGTGATCATAGTATGATCATGTTTGATTTAATCAGTGGAGGACAGATAGTAAAGGAATCCACAGTACTACCTTTTAACTTTCAAAAGGGTGACTATGATAGAATGAGGAATATAGTTCGGAAAAAACTAAAAGGAGCGGTTCCAAAGGTTAAAGACTTACAGCAAGCTTGGGTGTTATTTAAAAATACTATCCTCGAAGCCCAGACCAGCTGTATTCCACGCATTAAGAAAAGTGGAAGAAAGTCCAAAAAACTGCCAGCATGGTTTAAAGGTGAGGTCAGAGAGGCTGTTGCTGCCAAAAGAGCAACCTTCAGAAAATGGAAAAAAGAGCCAAATGATGAAAACTGGAAACAGCACAAGCACTGGCAAGTTAAATGCAAAGCATTGATAAGGCAGGCAAAGCGGGAATTTGAGAAGAAACTTGCTACGGAAGCAAAAACACGAAATAAAGACTTTTTCAAGTACATTCGTAGCAAAAGGCCTGTGAGAGAGTCAATTGGACCATTAGATGATAGAGGGGTAAAAGGGGCAGTAAGAGGAGACAAGGCTATAGCAGAGAGACTGAATGAATTCTTTGCTTCGGTCTTTACTGAGGAAGATGTAGGGGTGTTACCCAAGACTGAAGTGGTATTTAAAGGTGATACTGCAGAGGAATTGAGAGAAATATCGCTACACCGGGAAGATATATTACAACTATTTGATAAACTGAATAGTAGCAAATCACCTGGACCGGATGGTATACATCCCAGAGTGTTGAAAGAACTGAAATATGAGATTGCAGACCTGTTATTGGTAATCTGTGAACTTTCATTAAAATCATCTGTAATACCTGAAGATTGGAGGGTCGCCAACGTAACACCAATTTTTAAAAAGGGTTCCAGGGGTGACCCGGGAAATTACAGACCGGTGAGCCTGACGTCAGTACCAGGGAAAATGGTAGAAGCCATCATAAAGAACAAAATTACACAGCATGTAGATAGTCATGGCCTAATGGGAGACAGCCAACATGGCTTTAGACAAGGAAGATCTTGTCTTACTAATCTGATCTGTTTTTTTGAAGGTGTGCATAAACAGGTAGACAAAGGTGAGTCGGTTGATATAGTGTATCTGGACTTTCAGAAAGCTTTTGACAAGGTCCCCCATCAGAGACTTTTGGCGAAGCTAAAAAGTCATGGGATAGGAGGCAGTGTACTATTGTGGATCGGGAACTGGTTAAAAGATAGAAAGCAGAGGGTAGGGCTAAATGGCCAATATTCCCAATGGAAAAAGGTGAATAGTGGAGTACCCCAGGGATCTGTACTGGGTCCGCTACTTTTTGACATATTCATAAATGACCTGGAAAAGGGAATAACTAGTGAGGTAATCAAATTTGCAGATGACACAAAACTGTTTAAAGTTGTTAAAACCCAAGAGGATTGTGGAAAACTGCAGGAGGATCTGGATAAATTGGAAGACTGGGCATCCAAATGGCAGATGAAATTTAATGTGGACAAGTGCAAAGTTATGCACCTAGGAAAGAACAACCCACACTATAGTTACAAGATGCAAGGCTCCACATTAGAAACCACCACCCAGGAAAAAGATTTAGGAGTCATCGTGGATAACATGTTAAAACCCTCCGCCCAGTGTGCAGCGGCGGCCAAGAAAGCAAATAGAATGCTAGGTATCATAAGGAAAGGGATGGAGAATAAAACAAAGGATATTATAATGCCTCTGTATCGCTCCATGGTACGACCGCATCTTGAATATTGTGTGCAATTCTGGTCACCGTATCTTAAAAAGGACATAGAGTTATTAGAAAAAGTACAGAGAAGAGCCACCAAATTGGTGAAGGGGATGGAAGGCTACTCCTATGAAGAGAGGCTAAAAAGGTTAGGGCTCTTTAACCTAGAAAAGAGGCGGCTGAGGGGAGATATGATAGAGGTGTATAAATTAATGAATGGAGTGGAACGGATAAACGTGGATAAATTGTTTACGCTATCAGAATATAGAAGGACTAGGGGGCATGTAATGAAGCTACAGGGTAAACTATTTAAGACAAATAGGAGAAAATATTTCTTCTCTCAACGTGTAATCAAACTCTGGAATCTGTTACCGGAGGATGTAGTAAGGGCTGTTAGTATAGCTGGGTTTAAAAAAGGTTTGGACAAGTTCCTGGAGGAAAGGTCCATAAACCACTATTAAAAAGGGACCCAGGATATCAATGCTTGGCCTAGTACAAGCACTGCAGAATCTGTGTCTTTTGGGGAAACTGCTAGGTACGTATGACCTAGATTGGCCACTGTTGGAAACAGGATACTGGGCTTGATGGACCTCGGTCTGACCCAGTATGGCATTTCTTATGTTCTTATGTTCTTATGTTTTCAGGAGATAAACATCCCCGGTGCACGTACAAAGCCTGATTCACTTTCTGGTATGACCTTCACAGAAAATAACATTTGCTAGGATCTAAGATGGCTGCTTAGACCTCTGCACTCCCAGACGGTTCATCTTTGGTATGCCTAAGAGAAAGGGAAAGACCAGCCAGAAGCCTCCTCAGTCTGTGCATTTGCCCTCCCTCCTTTACCTCTTTACCCTTGGATTTGCTTCTCCTTCAGGAGGGGCTGCAGGAGCAGACTGGCGATTTACCAGGCCAGTTGACGCTGGGGCCTGTCAGCTCAGCATCTTCATGTGGGTGCAAACTGTCACCGGTGTTGCACTCCCCACCTGTTTTGTCCACCGGATTGGCCCTCTCCAGAGTCTCCAGTGCTCCTGACCCCATGCTGTGCCGTGATAATACAATGGCAGGAGGAAGTTTTTTGGAGTTGGGGCAGGCATTTTCACTGATGTCGGAGTGTGCACCTCCAGCTTCAGGAGGGGATGAAGCATCCAGAGGCATGGAGGCTGCACTGGTGGAGGCAGTATCATCTGGAGGGGCTGTGAGTGCTACTGCTTTTTTATTGGCTACGGAGGCTGGATCAGAACTTTCTTCTTTTTCCTTTACATTGGAGTGATATTGAGTATTCCTAGTGATAATTTACCACCATTTTTAAGGTTTATTATGTTCCCACCAGGAGGAGGGATTCTGCTGGGTCGCAGCAGATCTTTCTCCCCGGATTAAAGCATACAAACATATTAAATATTTCAGAAATGTTGGCATCCTCAGCTGATGGTTCAATTGATAACTGGCAAAATAAATAAGTTCATCGTTGATGGAGAAGAAATTAAATAGTGGACAACTTTAACCTACTTGGATCAACTTTCAATGAAGAAGCAAGAAGCAGTCAAGAAATCCGATGACACATTGCTGTTGGTAGAATGGCTATGAATGACGTGGACAAGATTCTCCATACAAAGATTTGACTTGTTCAAGCATGGCATCTTCAATAACATCATATGGATGCGAAAGTTGGACAGTGAAAAAGATAAACAGAAAGAAAATTGATGCCTTTGAATTATAGTGCTGGTGATGAATACTGTGTATACCATGGACTGCCCAAAGAACAAGCTAGTTAGTACTAGAAGAGATCAAACCTAAGCTTTCTTAGAAGCTTAGATGACAAGACTTCGACTTCCATACTTTGGACACATCATGCAAAGAGAGAGATCAGTAGAGAAAGACATCATGCTTGGCAAGGTAGAAGGTCAATGCAAAAGAGGAAGGCCAGCAATGAGATGGATCGATACAATAACAGCAGCTACGGGTGCCAGTCTGCCTGACTGAAGACCAAACACAATTTAGGACAACTATCCAGAGGGTCACCACAAGTCAGCACCAACTTGACGGCACTTAACAACAACAACTTTATTAATATCTTTATCTTTACCCTCTGATAGTGACTGGTTGTTTAAGTTATATTTCCAAAAGCGCACCATTTCCTTTAAAGGGCTTTTTGACCTTATATACCCTGATCTGGCCCAAGAAACTAAAAAAAGACATTGGGAATTCTTATAGTTTAATCCAGTGGTCTAGACATCTTTATTTTATGGAAAGGTGAGATTTCAGGATTGCAACAGTTTCTTCAATATCTGAATCAAGCCGACCCTCATATTTAATTCACTTTGAAATATGATTGCCATGAAATTGAATTTTTGGATGTCTTAGTCTCTTTACAGGATCAGATATTGACAACCTCATTATTTAGGAAATCATTCCAACGTAATACTCTTTTGACATACTCTAGCTTCCATCCACCGGCATTGAAACGAGGGCTCCCTTTTGGCCAATTCCTGAGGCTACGAGGTTCCTCCACTAGTGATTTTAAGACACATGCCTGGGAATTAAGCCAATGTCTGCAGGCACGGGGTTATCCTAAGTGTGTAATTTGTAGGGCATAAGAAAATTGTTGGCGTCCTTCCTTTTAATAATAAGATTCAAACATTTAATTCAATTTTACATAAACATTGGAGGATTCTTTGATTTATGAATGCTTTCAGAAAAAGCTATGTGTAGCTTTTACAAGAGGGAAAAATTTATGGGACATGCTGGTTCATACTACTCATAAGACCCAGGACATTGTTAACCTGAGTGGTCATTCCCCTTGTGGACACTGTTCTTATTGTTCAGGCTCTCTGGTGGGCACTACTTGGACAGACCCTTCTACCAAGAAGTTGTGGCTTTTCCAACAGTCTACAAGGCCTGGCAATCTACTTCCGGTGACACTGCCAAGAAAACCCAGGAGCTTCTGGGTTGCCAGGAGTCAGGCCTGACTCAAAGGCACACATTGTATTTTGTACTACATGTGATTCTACATTTGTAGTTTATTTGATCTGTTGCCCATGTGGCCTTTGTTATGTGGGCTGTACTACTCACCCCCTTAGGATTCGGTTAGCGGAACATGCATCACGGATCCTCACTGGGGTTCTTTCGGCCCCACTGGTCCAACATGTAATTACTCACAATCACACATTTGAACAACTTTCTTGGAGAGCAATTGATTGGATACCCCCTCATATTTTGGGTGGGAATAGAATACAGAGACTACAATATATAGAACAACGTTGGATTTTTAGGCTTAATACAATTGCTCCAAAAGGTCTAAATTTGGAATTGGACTGGCACAATTTACTGTGAAGTCCGACTTTCGGAGGTGGCGACATTTTATGCTTCTGGCCCCGGATTGGTTGGATAGTGAACATGTGCTCAGCCCTCTTACGTCAGACGCTGGCTTTTAAAGTGGCTTCCTTGGTCAATCCATTCTTGGTGTTTTTTCCTGCTAGGTGGTGACAAATTGAATCTGAAGCAGGGTACTTGAAAGTTGGAACCCAAAACGCAGGACTGTGTCGTGTTGGTCACCCGTGTTGGAGTACATATCGCTAGTATTTGCAGCTAGGTAAAGTGATTTTGTGGCCATAAATACATTTTTGGCTTTAATGTGTTACTGCTGCTTTTTTGATTAAAATGGACTTTTGCTGTCTTTTACCGTAGCTTTGCTAAAAGGTAGCTTCGGTTCTGGGATCTTTAGTCCGCCAAAAAAATATTCCTGTTTCTTAGGAGGGAAGTTTTCTTATTTGAGTTCACCTATAGCGTATATATTATATTGGGCTTGGTGAACCTGTCAGCCCGAGGGGTTACTTTGCCGTTTTTGATATGATTATACATAAAACATTATTCACTTTTATTTCCAGGGCAAGTTTCTTTTCAAAATTTTTCTCTGTCTGCCTTATTAATACCTTGCATTTAACTTGCCAGTACTTATGCTTTTTCCTCTTTTCATCATTTGTCTCTTTTTTTCCATTTTCTGAAGATTCTCTCTTAGCTGTAACAGCCTCTCTGAACTTACCATTAACCCATGCTGGCTCTCATTTGGCCTTCCTTTCACCTTTTTTAAAGCATGGAATACATCTAGTCTGGGCTTCTTGGATAGTATTTTTAAAAAATACCCAGGCCTGGTATAAACTCTTAGTATTTGCAGTTGCCCCTTTTAGTTTTTTCTTAAGCATTTTCCTCATTTTATTATAGTCTCCTTTTTAAGTTGAATGCTGGTGCATTCAGTTTCTTTGCTATTATTAAATCAAATGTGATCATGTTATGATTGCTATTGTCAAGCGGCCCCAAAACAGTTACCTCTCACACTGGATCCTGTATTCCACTACGGACTAGCTGTAAAATAGTGTTCCCGCATGTCAGTTCCTGAACCAACTGCTCCATGAAGCAGTCATTTACTTCATCTCCCTAGCATATCCTGATGTGACATTGACCCAGTCAATATCAGGGTAATTAAAATCTTTTATTATTAATGTGTTGTAAACTTTGCTAGCTTCTCTAATTTTTGTTAGAATTTCATCATCTGTTTGTTCATTCTGTCTAGGCGAAGAGTAGTGCACCCCCACTCCAATTCCCTTCCTTTTTTGCATGGAATTTCTACCCATAGAGATACTACAGTGTATTTGTTTCCTGCAAAACGTTTATCCTGTTTGTCTCAATGCCTTCCGTAACATATACAGCCACTCCTCCACCAATGTGATCTAGGTTATCCTTGTGATATATATTAACAGTCTGGCTATTTGATGACAAAGTTAATTTGGAATCTTTTAACTCTCTCTGTTTTTAACTTAAAGGTACCTGGGTTACTTTTACCTTTTTTGGAACCTCTCTATAGGGATGCCCTGACATCCTTATTTTGTTAATATCCTTCAAGGATACATTATTCCGAACAATGCACTCTTGGGCAAAATGTCAGCTTTCCTCCATTATCTAGTTTAAAAACTGCTTTATCTCCTTTTTAAAGGTTAATGCCAGCAGCCTGGTTCCAGTCTGGTTAAGGTGGAGTCAATCCTTTCAGAAAACCCCCCTTCCCCCTTCCTTAGAATGCTGTTCAGTTCCTAACAAATCCAAAACCCTCTTTCTGGCACCATCGTATCATCCACATATTGAGACTCTGGAGTTCTGCCTATCTCTTGGATCCTGCACATGGAATGGAAAGCATTTCTGAGAATGCTACCCTGGAAGATCTGGATTTCAACTTTCTACCTAAAAGCCTAAATTTGGCTTCCAGAAACTCCCTCTCACATTTTTCTATGTCATTGGTACCAACATGTGCCAAGACAGCAGGGTCCTCCTCAGCACTATCAAAAACCTTGTCTAGGAGGTGCATGAGGTCTACTACCTTTGCACCAGGCAGGTATGTTACCAGGCAATCTTTATGTCCACCAGTCACCCACTATCTACATCCCTAATGATCACCAACTATAACATCCATCCTAACAGTTCCCTCATGGACACATGGCCCTGGAGACACATCCTCGGTATGAGAGGGTATTATATCACCTAGAGGACAGGTTCTAGCTATAGGATCACTTTCTGCCACACCAAGGTGATACTCTCCTTTCACATGACCTCTCTCCTCTATGGCAGCAGAGAGGCTGCCAGACAGGAGGTAGGACTTCTTTACTGTATCCACGTAGATCTCATCTGTATACTCCCTGTCTTCCTTAGCTACTCCAAGTGTGTTACTCTATCCTCCAGAGATTGGACACATTCCCTGAGAACAAAGAGCTCTTTGCACTTAATGCACACCTAAGACCTCTCACTATCTGTCTGTATCTTAGATTTAAAGATTTCTTTTAGCTATTTAAAGTTATTAAGTTACAGTATATAAAGTTGTTAGGGGAATAGGGATACTTGAACCAATAAAATTATACCTAATAATTTAAAGGACTTTTAGTGTTTTCCTCAAGGTGAATTTGCAAGTATTTAATTAATCTACTACTAAGTCCTAATAACCTGCTAATGAAGATAATCAGTTAAACCTGAAAATGAGTAAGATCACTTCCTTCCCCTTAACAGATTTATGAGGCTATAAATCAAGGATTTAGATCTGTGCTTCCAAGGCAATCTCTTAATTTCCTGGGTGATTCAAATCACCCTTGGTTTGATAGAGGGATCCATTCAAGTTACCCTTTTAACTGTCACTTGGCTTTAACACCTATTTAAAACAATTTCACAGTTCTCTTGCCTCCTAACAGGAGGCCTCTTTGTAAAAGGCCTCTAAAAAACAATTTATATCTGTATATGCAAAGAATATTTACCCTATTCTACTCTGTTAAGCTATATCCTTACTAGCTTTAAGTAAGAGCTAACTTGTAATATTAAGTCTTAACTGACTTTAATTTAACTTGAAGGCTGACTTGTTATACTAAGACCTAGCTGGCTGTAATTTCATTGAAAACTGCGAGGGTTGTTGATGTCTTTGACTTTCCCTATTTCCCCCACTTTTTAACTAAAAATAACTATATCACGTTGAATGTCATTGTTTTGAATGTGACTGGCCTGAAGCCAGAATGTCACAAAACAATGGAGATTTCATGACAAAAGAGTGCCAAGCAGTAATGAAATATCTTTTCTTAAAAGGGAACTCCACTAAACAAATCTACGATGATATGTCAGTTACATTAGGTGAAAAGTGTCCTTCCTTCTCTACAGTCGAGAACTGGGTTGCTAAGTTTAGGACAGGAAATTTCAGCACTGAAGACGAAGAATGTCATGGGAGACCAAGTGAGGTGATAATTCCAGAAAACGTGGATGTCATTCATTCCATGATCCTGGAAGATCGAAGAATATCAGCTAAAAAGATAGCAGAGACACTGAAGATATCCTGAGAATGTGTGGGCTATATCATCCATGACATTTTAGACATGAGGAAGCTCTCAGCCAAATGGGTTCCTAAACGCCTCAATGCTGACCAGAGGCATGATCGAGTGGTTGCTTCACATGCCATTTTGGACCGATTTCATAGGAACACTGTAGGGTTTTGGATCATCTGGTCACTATGGATGAAACTTGGATCCATGTGTATGATCCAGAGACCAAAGAAGAATCCAAAGAGCGGAGACACAGTGGTTCCCCACATCCTCAGAAGTTCAAGACTGAGAAATCAGCAAGCAAGATGATGGCATCTGTCTTCTTGGACAAAGATGGAATTTTGCTTGTTGATTATCTGGAAAAGAGTGCAACCATCATGGAAAACTACTACATTTCACTTCTGGACAAATTGAAGTGGGAAATGGTCTTCCTTCCTTTCTGACTACAACGGAAAGTAGGTGTGTCACACTAGAAGTTTTAGTAGAAGTAGAAGTAGAAGAAGTAGAAGTTTTAGTATTTTGGACTTTAAACGGTTCTGATGAACCTGTAACATGTTATAAGATTCTGATAGTGCCAATGGAACAGGAATCATGCCCACCATCATCAGGTAAACCAAAATAGTGGTTAGAAAGATCATGCTTTATGCTCAGTCATTTGTTTTTCATATATTTTGTAGCTGACGGCATAATCACTTCTAGATTTTTTTATTATTCTTTTTAAGTAAGGCATTTGAAACTGCAAGTTGCTAGAATTCATTGACATGTTTTCTAGTCAATGAAGCAATGCTTGCCCAAATGAAGACAAAGTAGGGACATTATAGCTGTCAGAAGAAGTTAGTGGTATCTGACAGAAACCATTAATGTTTTAGCATAAAATGCAAAGTTCTAGGTATGATGTGTCACATTATGAGAACATATTGTGATTAAATGCACTTTAGTCAAGAATTTTGCTTTATCTGCCCATATAGTAAATTTATTATCCTACTTAACTGATGATTTAAGTTTTACATTTAATTTTATAAAGGCCTCATCAGTGATATTAACTCAAAATTATCTGCATAAAATCTGTATAGTTGAGAATAATTCAGAGTACACCATGATGGTAAAACAAAGTGTCTCGTAGTTTGCTTCTGGACATGAGAATCATGATTCTCTACTAGGGAGGTGCATTTGTTAATGCACATTGGTTCATTAATATGCCTTAAAAATTTAGTACACATTAAATGGTTTTAAAAAATTTAGTTGATAATAAATTGATTTAACATCTAAACCTATGAATTAATGGGCTTGAAATTCATTAGCATGTGTTAAAATATGTTAACACAGTTATATTCTTTATCTTTTTTTCACACACTTTTAATATCGCTCTTAATGACAACAGAGCAGTTTACAATATCAAAAATTCGAAAGCGAGGCCAATGGCTGGAAAGGAAAGGAACTACAATCAGTGACAAGACAGAGGATAGACATTCACAACATCCAGAGAGGGGGTAGGACAGTGAGAGAAATTAGGGGGTAGAGGGAGGGCGGTCAATGGCAGAGAAGAACTGGTGAGTTTTAAGGAGCGATTTGAACCGGGGCAAGGAGGATTCAAGACGAAGAGCAGATGGGAGGGAGTTCCACAGAGAGAGACCCAGATGAATGTGTGTGAATCAAAGAGAAAAAACATCCAAAATTCTGGAAAACAGAACAAATTTATTGAATATAAACTAAAAATTGTTGTCCTGGCCCATCCCTATTTTCTGCATAGTAAAATGCTTCATTTGTCCCTCTGCCCTAGAGCAGTTTTTTACCATACTACGTACATTCATAGATTCATGGGTCTCTTCTAAATAACATAGTGGGGGTTTTAGAAGCCCTATTTGCAATTTGGACATGTCAAATCAGGCATTTAGACGTGGTAATGGCATCTACATGTAAATGGCGATTTTTGGAAAGGGCTGATTTTGCACGTGGATGTCCTTAGTATGTAGAAGTTGCAAGGAGTCATGTGGTTAGAGAGCGGCCTGTGGGGATAAAAATCTGCACTTGTATTCCCCATTTTATATAGGAAACACAAGTGTATGACTGTGATTATCCATATTGAGATTTACAAAAGTGCTTGGTTCACTCAACCTTTTACAGGAGAGGTTTAGGGGTTATCCTGATTAATTCCTCATTTATTTCTTCCTCAAAATTTAATTTAGAGAATGATAGCAGCATCTGCTGTTAAGCAGTAGCACTTATATATGTAAATTGTGAAATCCGACACTTACATACATGTATCGGCCATGTTTCCTCATTGCTGTTTACCACAAGTAGATTTGCAAAATAGTTCCATTTATCAGCCCATATACGTGCACTCCTGTACTTCCGTCGTCAGTATTTTAGAAAAGGCTCCATGTTTAGCAGGGCCTTTTCTAAAATAGTGCACAATTGTGTAGGTCGTGACCACAACACCTCGATTCCATTTTCCACATACTTTCTAAAATGTGCCTTCACATTTTAGGCTGTTATTATTTTAAAAATGCCCTGTTCTCTCAAGGTAATATAATAGTGTTGTCAGATAAGGACATTTAGAGCAACTCTACACACTTTGACAACAGAGAACCTACTCAAGCTCTCTTTTCACTCCTCCTCCCTCCCTTACTTCTTAATGCTGAATTGATGTTTTCACTCAACATTGAATAACCATAGATTAGTGCAGCATGCTAATAGCTAACAGCATAATATTTCATGACCTAATTATGGCAGTTAATGCAATTTAGTACACCGAGTTGCTGAATGTTGTGTAGAGTATTGTGGTAACCTATAAATTTAGACATGTAGCTACTGCAGACTTCATTAAATAAAATTGTAAATGATTTTTTAAGCATTGTTTTTCATATGCTGTGGTTAGCATTGCATCCAACAGTCATGAACATATAACATTAAAGATGGTTCAGCATCAAACAATAATTTTATAACAGGCCATTTAGGTTGAGAAAGCAAGTAGACTCCTATTTTAGAAGCCCTATTCATGCTTTGGATGTCTAAAAATGGGCAGTTATGTCCAAAACACAGAGATGTCCCCAAAGCCATTTTAGAAATGGGTCTATGGCCATCCCCATCATGAGGCCATCCAAGTTGAAATGTGGGTGTGGTGTAGGCATGTCTGGGGCATTCCCAAGAACTTGGACATTCCCTCCCATTCTCAGAAATGTCCTGGATATTCCACTCCGAATCAGTGGTTATATCTGCAGCAGGCATGAATAGGCATGAATAGGCATCTGAAAAGTGCTCATTTGCCAGCCAAACATCCAGGCATTTCTCCTATATTTTCCATGTTGACAACACACACTGAAGGGGATGAGGGCTTATGTTTTCATCTTGCCATGCCAATGGATGTCCCTGTATGCAAACTAGCATGAGTCAGACATCCCTGCCCCAATATTTTGTAGGGGGATGTCTATGTTGGTGCCAGCACAGGCATCCATGTCGGGGGTGTTTATGTTTCTAAAGGCAGGCTGAAAAGTACAATAGATGTCCCTGCCATTTTTTTGCATGTTTTCCCCTGAACATCTCAAATTACACTTAGACATGCCTTCTAAAGGGTGTTTTCATAAAACATAGTCGGAATGAACTAGGAGAAAGCACAGTTAGATTGGAACCACAGATATTCATGCCTGCTGGGTGTAGGTGTAAATGTTAACACAAAGTAAGCGCATATGTGAGCATAGTTCATGACTCTTTCTGTGCTCTCTTTCTGTGCTCTACTTAACTCCACCCAGAACACGCATACAAGCGGGTCATGTAAAAGTATTCATCTTCTAGTCACCGCATATACTTTCGCATGCGTTACCCTGGGGGTAATCCCTTTCACACACATACAACAGGGTTTACATCACAAAAACGTTTATAAAATTAGCCTCAAATGCTAACTTTTTACCTTAAGGTTTCTTTCTGCACATTTAGGCTAAAGAACATAAGAAACTGTCATACTGGTCAGACCATAGATCCTTCAAGCCCAGTACAGTGACCATTCCAGGTCACAAGTACCTGGTAGGATCCCAAAAAGTAGTAAGCTTCCATGCTGCTTACCTGTAGGATTAAGCAGTGGCTTGCTCCAAGTCTGTCTTAATAATGGTTTACGGCTTGTAGTTCCAGAAACTTGACCAAACCTTTTTTAAATGCAGCTAATCTACTGCTTTTACCACAGTCTCCAATACTGAATTTAAGTTTAATTATGTGTTGACTGAAAAACAATATTGTCTCCTATTTGTTTTAATGCACTACTTTGTAACTTCATAGCATGTCTGTACTTTTTGAAAGAGTAAACAATCGATTCATGTTTACCAATTCCATCCACTAAGGATTTTACAGACCACTATCATATCTTCCATTAATCGTCTCTTTCTCAAGATGAAGGGTCTAACCTCTTTAGCCTTTACTTATAGGAGCGTCATTCCTACTACTACTACTACTAATCATTTGCATAGCGCTACAAGGCGTATGCAACGCTGTACATATAGATGTAAGACAGAGCTCATCAGAGCTCACAATCTAATCAAGACAAAACACATAGCAAAACTGGGGACTAGAGTTTGACAAGATGCACATAAGGAGTGGACAGGAGAGTGAGGAGCATCATTCCCTTTAATATTTTGGTCACCATCATCTGTACCTTTTCTAATTCTGCTGTATTATTGTTGATATGCTGTACCATAATTACACACAATATTCAAGGTGCGGATTCACCATGAAGTAATACAGATGCATTATTATATTATTTGTTTTATTTTCTATTTCTTTCCTTAGAATTTCTAGCATTCAGTTTGCTTTTTTGGCCACTGCTGCACACCAAGCAGTAGATTAATCCTGGGTGGTGGAACCTTACATTGTGTAACTATAATTTGGGTTGTTCTTCCCTAAGTGCATCACTTTATACTTGTCCACATTAAATTTCATCGCCATTTGGATGCCTGATCTTTCAGTCTTCTAAGATCTACCTGCAATTTATCACAATCCACATTTGACATGGCTTAGGCAGAGCTTTTTATCTTTCCCCCTAAACCAACCTTCTCCCTTCCTCCCTTCTCTGTTTCTAGAAATATAGAAACAGGATGGCAGAAAAAGACCATATAGCCTATTCAGTCTGCCCTTCCATACCAACTACTAGTCCCTTTTTTGCCTTTAGAGATCTTCAGTGTTGGTCCCATGCTTTCTTAAAATCAGAAACTGTCCTCGTCTCCACTACCTCCACTAGGAGACTATTCCTCGCATTTATGTACCACTCTTTCCTTAAAGAAATATTTCTGCATATTAGTCCTGAGTCTATCCCTTTTCATCTTCATCCTATGCCCCCTCATTGCATAGCTTTCTTTCAATTGAAGGAGGCTCACCTCCTGTGCATTTATCATATCTCCTCTCCCCCACCTTTCCTCCAAAGTATACATATTGTGATCTTTAAGTATGCCCTCATATGCCAAATGATGAAATCCACTGACCATTTTGATAGCCACCCTCAGCACAGACTTCATCTTGTTTATATCCTTTTAAAGGTGTGGTCCCCAGAATTACAAACAGTACTCCAAATGACGTCTCACTAAAGACTTATACAAAGGCACTATCACCTTCTTCTTCCTGCTGGCCATTCTTCTCCCGATGCACCCAAGCATCCTTCTGGTTTTAACCATCGCCTTTTTTTACCTCTATAGCCACCTTAAGATCCTCATAACTAATCACATTCAGATCCTGCTATTTTTTCATCGACAGGAGTACTTCAGCCCCTATACTGCTCTGCTTCCTTGGAGTTTTGCAGCCCAAATGCATGGCCCTGCATTTTTTAGTTTGAAATCTCAGCTGCCAAATTCTCAGTAATTCTTCAAGCTTAGCAAGATCCCTCTTCATGTGATCTACTTCTTCCTGCATGTCTACTCTATTGCATATTTTGGTATCATCTGCAAAGAGGCAAACCTTAACCGACAGCCCTTCTGCAATATTACTACCAAAAATGTTAAAAAGAAATGGACCAAGGACAGATCCCTCTGGCACACCACTGGTCACATCCCTCTTCTCAGAGTAAGCACCATTTACCTGCACTCTTTTGTTGCCTCCACTGAACCAATTTCTAACCCAGTCATTCACTTTAGGGACTCTTCCTAGGATGCTCAATTTATTTATAAGTCGTCTTTGTGGAACAGTGTCAAAGGCTTTACTGAAATCTAACTACACCACATCTAGGGCACTCCCTTGGTCCAACTGTCTGGTCATCCAGTCAAAGACATTAATTATATTAGTCGGAAAAGACCTGTCCCTAGTAAAACCATGCTGCCTCAGATCCTGCAATCCATTGGAGTCCAGAAACCTCACCATACTCTGTTTTAGCAGTGTTTCCATTAATTTACTCACCATTGAGGTCAGACTAACTGGCCTGTAGTTCTCAACCACATTCTTACTTCCGCTTATGTATAAAAGGACCATATGCACCTTTCTCTAGTCTTCTGAAACCACTCCTGACTCTAAAGAAGGACTGAAAAAGTCAGACAGTTGAGCCATTAGAACTTCCCCAAGTTCCTTCAGTACTCTGGGATATATCCCATCTGGCACCATCACTTTGTCTATTTTTAGTTTAGCTAGTTCCTCACGATTATCATATGGTCTACTATGCTGGAAATGAAAGACAAAGAAGAAATGGTATTGCATTTTTAATTCAGAAGAAACTTGCAAGAACTGTAATGAAATACATTGCAGTGAGTCAATGCTTAATTTCTATTCATCTACAAGGGATGCCCATCAACACAACTATAATTCAGGTATATGCCCCAACAAAAACTGCAGAAGAGGAAGAAGTTGGTGAATTCTATGAACACATACAAGCTGAAATTGACAGAACATGCAAATAGGATATCCTGATAGTCATGGGTGACTGGAATGCAAGAGAGACAAGAAAGAAGAAGGCAAAGTAGTTGGAAAATATGGACTTGGCAGCAGAAATGAAGCTGGAGAAACACTGACAGAATTTTGCAAGACCAATGATCTATTCATCTCAAACATCTTCCAGCAACACAAGCACCGACTAATCAGTCAGTACTAGGAAAAATGGTAGAAACCATAATAAAGAACAAAATTACTGAACATGTAGATAATCATAGCTTAATGGGAGATAGCCAACATGGCTTTAGAAAAGGAAGATCTTGTCTTACTAATCTGTTATGTTTTTTTTAAGGTATGAATAAGAGGTAGACAAAGGTGAATTGGTTGATATAGTGTATCTGGACTTTCAGAAAGCCTTTGACAGGGTCTCTCATCAGAAACTTTTGGCAAAACTAAAAAGTCATGGGATAGGAGGCAGTGTACTATTGTGGATCAGGAACTGGTTAAAAGATAGAAAGCAGAGGGTAGGGCTAAATGGCCAATTTTCCCAATGGAGAAAGGTTAATAGTGGAGTACCCCAGGGATCTGTGCTGGGTCCGCTGCTTTTTGACATATTCATAAATGACCTGGAAAAGGGAATAACGGGTGAGATTATCAAATTTGCAGATGACACAAAACTATTTAAAGTTGTTAAAACCCATGAGGATTGTGGGAAATTTCAAGAGGATCTTGATAAATTGGAAGACTGGGCATCCAAATGGCAGATGAAATTTAATGTGGACAAGTGCATAGTTATGCACCTAGCAAAGAAAAACCCAAACTATGGTTACACAGTGTAAGGTTCCACATTAGGAAGCACCACCCAGAAAAAAGATTTAGGTGTCATCGTAGATAACATGTTAAAACCCTCCACCCAGTGTGCAGCGGCAGCCAAGAGACCAAATAGAATGCTAGGTATCACAAGTAAAGGAATGGAAAATAAAACAAAGGATATTATAATGCCTCTGTATCGTTCCATGGTGTGACCACACCTTGAATATTGTGTGGAATTTTGGTCTCCGTATCTTCAAAAGGATATAGCATTATTAGAAAAGGTAGAGAGAGGAGCCACCAAAATGGTAAAGGGTATGCAAGGATACCCCTATGAAGAGATGCTAAAAAGGTTAGGGCTCTTTGACCTGGAAAAGAGATAGCTGAGGGTAGATATGATAGAGGTCTATAAATTAATGAATGGAGTGGAACGGGTAAATGTAGATTGATTGTTTACATCATCAGAATATAGAAAGGCTAGGGGACATGCAATGAAGCTACAGGGTAAACTATTTAAGACTAATAAGAGAAAATATTTTTTCACTCAACGTGTAATCAAACTCTAGAATTTGTTACTGGAGGATGTAGTAAAAGCTGTTAGTGTAGCTGGGTTTAAAAAAGGTTTGGACAAGTTCCTGGAGGAAAGGTCCATAAACCATTATTAAAAGGGACACGGGATATCACTGCTTGACCCAATACAAGCATTATGGAACCTGTGTCTTTTGGGGAAATTGCTAGGTACTTATGACCTAGATTTTCCACTGCTGGAAACAGGATACTGGGCTTGATGGACTTTGGTCTGACCAAGTATGGCATATCTTATGTTCTTATGATCAAGATCAAACCTAAGCTTTCCTTAGAAGCTCAGATGACAAGACTTTGACTTTCTTACTTTGGACACATCATGCGAAGAGAGAGATCATTAGAGGAAGACATAATGCTTGGCAAGATAGAAGACCAGCAATGAGATGGATCGATAAACTAACAGCAGCTATGGGTGCCAAACTATCAACTATTGCCTGACTGACAACCAAACACAGTTTATATCAATTATCCAGAGGGTCGCCATTCGACACCAATTTGATGGCACTTAACAACAACACTTCCTCATGAACACAGTCTTCTGAAAATCATTCAAGATCCCCTTCACTGCTTTTCCTATTTGTGGATGTTTTCTGAGGTCTTGCTTCTGACCCTTTATCAGTGAACACAGAACAAAAATATTTGTCAAGCTATTCTGCCTTATCCTCGTTAGCTTCTACATATTCCTCCCCTTCAGCCTTGAGTCTGACAATACCACTTTTGTACTTCCTCCTCTTGCTAACATATCTGAAAAATGGCTTGTTCATCCATTTTATTGCATTAGCTATTTCTTATTCTTTTGTATTTTTGCTTTCCTGACTACTTTCCTAGCTTCTCTCTTTTTGCAAATATTGATGCTTGTCTTCTTCCTTCTGCAATCTCTTTTTCATCACCTTTTCAGCTACTTCTTTTGAGAATCACAGTGGCTTCCTTTTCCTTTTACATTTATTTACCTTTCTAACAAAAAGGGTTGTTGCCCATGAAATATCCCCTTTCAGTTTTCTTTATTGTTTTTGTACATCCTCCACCTGTTCTCATACCGCTAACAACTCCTTGAGGTATTGTCCTATCTTGGCAAAGTTAGTTTTCCTAAAGTCTAAGACCCTCACATTTGAATAGACTTTATCAGCCCTAGTCCTAATATGAACCACACCATCTAGTGATCACTGGATGCAAGATAATCTCCGACTATGACATCAGAAACATTTTCCCCATTGATAAGCACCAGGTCCAGTATGGCCCCTTCATGGGTAGATTCTGTTACCAGTTGCCAGATTAGTTCTCCCTGTAGAGAATCTTGAATTTCCTTGCTTCTAGATGACACTGCAGCAGGGATATGTCAATCAACATCCGGCATATTGAAATCACCTACAGTATTGGTAGCACTTCTGTCATGGCAATACTACATTTGTCTTCTATTAAATCTCTGTCCACGTCTTCTCCCTGTGAAAAGCAGAAGGAAGGATGTGGTTGAAAGCTACAAGCCGATTAGTTTAACCTCGGTGGTGAGTAAATTATTGGAAGTGCTGCTGAAAGAGAAAATAGTGAGGTTTCTGGAGTCCAGCGGATTCCAGGATCCGAGACAGCATGGATTCACCAGAGGCAGGTCTTGTCAGACAGATCTAATTGCTTTCTTTGACTGGGTGAGGGGGAGTTGGATTGAGGGAGAGTCCTAGATGTGGTGTATTTAGATTTCAGTAAAGTCTTTGACACCGTTCTGCATAGGCGACTTATAAACAAACTGAGCACCTTAGGGATGGATCCTGAAGCTACTGCTTGGGTTAGAAATTGGTTGAGTGGGAGGAGACAAAGGGTAAAGGTAAATGAAACTCACTCTGAGGAAAAGGAGGTTACCAGTGGTGTGCCCCAGGGATCTCCCTCAAGCCACCTTACATCCCCTGCAACTTGCCATGAACAGTGCAGCGCGGATTCTCCTCGGCACGCCAAGAAGAGAGCATATCACACCCCTCCTGAAACAGCTTCACTGGCTCCCCATTCAAGCCAGGTTAAGCTTCAAAACCCTAGTGATGACGTTCAAGGCCATCAAGGGGCTCTCCTCCTCCTCACTATGTGACCTCATCCGACCACCCATACCCAACAGGCTAAGAAGAACCTCAGTAGCTAACATGCTAGTGATACTGAGAGACATAACTAAATGCTCCAAAGCAACATCGAACAGAGCCTTTAGACTATGTGCCCCAAGTCTCTGGAACTCCCTACCACCACACATCAGAGCAATCCCTAACTTGAGCCAGTTCAGGAAGGCCTTAAAACATTTCCTCTTTATCAAATATCTCACTGACTGCCCCGAACCCCAGCCACCAAGTATGATCAATTCCCAATAACTCCATCTGACATGTATATAGTTACCTATTCAATGCTATGCATATGTATATAGTTTACCCTGTTTTCCAAGTTACTTGTTCCTGTTCAATGTAATGACCTGACTTTTGTTCATTGTCGGATACCTTTTGTTTTATGTAAACCGCGCTGATCGCAAATAGTGCGGTATATAAGAAATGCAAATAAATAAATAAATCTGTCCTTGGTCTGATTCTTTTTAATATCTTTGTTGGTGATATAGCAGAAGGGCTGTCGGGTAAGGTTTGCCTCTTTGTGGATGATACCAAAATCTGCAATAGAGTAGAGACCAAGGAAGGTGTATATAACATGAGGAGGGTTCTAGCTCAGCTTGAAGAATGGTCTAGAATTTGGCAGCTGGGATTTAATGTTAAAAAATGCAAGGTTATGCGTTTGGGCTGCAGCAATCAAGGGAGCAATATAGTATAGGGGGTGAAGTACTTTTGTCCTCTAAAGAATAACGGGACCTAGGCATGGTTGTGTCAGATGATCTTAAGGTAACTAAACAGGTAGAAAAGGCGACAGCAAAAGCTAGAAGGATGCTTGGGTGCATACAGAGAGGAATGGCTAGCAGAAAAAAGGAGGTGATAATGCCTCTGTATAAGTCTTTGGTGTGACCTTATTTGGAGTATTATGTGCAATTCTGGAGACTGCACCTTCAAAAGGATATAAACAGGATGGAGTCAGTACAGAGGGTGGCTACCAAAATGGTTAGTGGTCTTCATTATAAGGAATATGAGGACAGACTTAAGGATCTTAATATGTACACCTTAGAGGAAAGGCGGGATAGAGGTGATATGATTGAGATGTTTAAATACCTCCGTGGCATAAATGCACAGGGGGAGAGCCTCTTTCGATTGAAAGCAAGTTCTGCTATGAGGGGACATGGGATGAGGGTGAAAGGGGATAGATTCAGGAGTGATATGCAAAAATATTTCTTTACAGAGAGAGTGGTGGATCTGTGGAATAGTCTCCCAGTGGAGGTAGTAGAGATGAGGACGGTATCTGATTTAAAAAAGCATGGGACAAACATAGAGGATCTCTAAAGGAAAAAAGGGGGACTGTTGTAGTTGCTGATATGGAAGG
Source organism: Ichthyophis bannanicus (assembly GCA_033557465.1). Classification (NCBI taxonomy): domain Eukaryota; kingdom Metazoa; phylum Chordata; class Amphibia; order Gymnophiona; family Ichthyophiidae; genus Ichthyophis; species Ichthyophis bannanicus. The sequence continues at coordinate 417,367,295 of CM066038.1, forward strand.
ACAGACTAGATAGGCCATGTGGTCTTTTTCTGTCGTCATATTTCTATGTTTCTATCTATTTCCCCTTCAATCTGTTCAAAACTCGGCTGAATGGCGAATCTTCTGCCAAGGCCGCTATACTCACATAACCCCTCTGCTCATTTCACTTCATTGACACCCTATCCGTTTCCGCACACAGGCTAAAGCTCTCTTGCTGACCTACAAATGCATCCATTCTGAGGCCCCTCACTTCCTCTCCTCTCTTATCTCTTCCTACATACCTCCTGAGCAATTCAGCTCATCAAGCAAATCACTGTTATCTAGGCCCTTCTCTTCTACTGCCAGTTCCAGACTCCATTCCTTCCACATTGCTGCACCATATTTATTTAGCTGTATTTATATCCCACTTTTCACCGGGTCAAAGCAGTCATTTGGGGGATAATTTTAACACGAGGGGATATGAGACACATAAGCTAATACTTACAGGGAACATGGGCAATGGAGGGTTAAGTGGCTTGCCCAAGACCACAAGGAGTGCCTATAGGACTAGAAATCCCGGTCCCTCCGGCCTGAGATTGCTGTCCCCAGGTGGGACTTGAACCCCTGGCCCTCTGGCCTGAAGTACCTTGTCCTAACCACTAGACCACTCCTCCCTCTGAGTCAGTATATTCAAATCCAGGCCAAAAATTCATCTCTTCGAGGCCACCTTTGGATCTTGCCCCTTATCCTCTTGTCTTCACACATTGTATTTTTAATCATTTCCCCAAGCATCCCTCCCTTCCCAAAAATCCAGAGGTCAATGCACACAGAAATACAGCACATGGTCCTATCCTAGTTCTGGCTGGCCCTGTGTGTTTAAATATATCAAGCCACTTAGTAATATTGTCATCAACATAGTGTAATTCCAATAAACTACGATGGAAACGAGAAGATGGACATTCATTTACAGAGTGAGACATCGATTGGGGTTGTCTAGAGCTACAGTTAGGATAATTAGCCTGACCTCACCAATAATAGTTGGCAGCACAATGATGCTGTCCTATTTGGAGGAGGCAATAAATTGGGCATTGTTAGACAAGCTAAAGATCCAACCAGTGAGACAAATTCAAACATCAATCCTGGTTGCATGATTCAAGTGCCTTCCTTAGAGACAATATGAGATAACTAACTTGCTCAAGATCACAAGGGTCAGTGACAGAAGCAGAATTATATCCAAGGTCTCCTGATTCTTAAGCCATTATTACTACCTGCAAAACATTCCCTTCTTCCATTAGTTTTGCAGTAATGCTATTATGTGACCTTAATTACACTAATTGCTTGGAAGATATGATGCTGAATATAAAATATCCTGATAGATGTTTCAAAATTTCCTTAATGTAGAATCCTTTCTTTCAAAACTGAAACCCAAAATCCAAGGATCTGCAAAGTGATATCATTTCTGTGATATTCATGCCAAAAAAGTCTGATACAAGTACAAAGAAAGAGGCATACCTTTCCATACCGTGTAAAAGAAGGGAAAATAGAGGTAGAGAAAACTATATAAAACATGGGAAACCCATGGTAGCAGAGACAGGGCTTATCACTCATGATATATTTACTGACATGACATTATTTTGATGGGCATGTCTTATTTTAGTTTTGTTACTGACTTTCAATACATTTATGTTTTCATTTATTTATATAGCACAAATCTTTTGAAAGTATGACTTAATAGTGAACATATAAAAACAGAACTCATTGGAAGGGCAAGAAAATAGTGGGGAGGGAAGATTTCTCCACACATTTGTAGCTGTAAGGGCAAATTTAGAATAGGAAAACTAAATTGATAGTTATGTAACTATTTTAAGCCCACATAGAGCAACATGATATTCAAACACAAAGTAAGCACATAATATCCAGCTAAAACTTATCCTTACATACACAGATTAGGTCAGCCAAACATGCGACCAGATTGGGGCATGCCAAGGCAAGGTTTTTAAATTTAGCTGGATAGCGCAATATCAAGTACTAACTGGCTAAAACTTGTCTACTTAGCACTATCACACATGTGGGTGTCTTAAAGCTAAGCCAACAAGTTGTGTGCTGTTAGGTTTAGGAGGCTAGAGACTTAGCTGCAAGAAAATATCATATTTTAGTGCAGCTTAATGTACCACAAGAGCCACTAAACTGCTGTAACTCAGTACTGTAAGTTAGTAAGTTACCGCAGGTAATTCCTGTGATAAAGGAATAGCATAACTTGCAATCAGCCTGGCAACCTGTGCTATTTTTCCTTCTAGGGAACCTTCTTAAAAGGCCCAAAGTTAACACTATTGATACACTGGCCCCCTCCACCCCTCATAAAAAGGGCACTCACCAAAGATAACTCATCCTGAAGCAACTTCTCCCTAAAGGCAACCCTCCAAAAGTACTTCCTCCAAGACAACCTTCTGCCAGAATATGCCAGTTTAACTTCTAGCAGTAGTACCACAAGACTACCACTAGGGATCATCAGGTGCCATTCTGAGCCAGATGAGGCAGGAGTGACTGGTAGTCACGCCTGGCTCACCCACTGGAAACCAGAGAAGACACCAGTAGGTCCAGAAGGTGTCTATGGGGAGGTGGGCGTAGTCTTGCCAGGTACCTTCAGGGGTGAGTTGCTTTTAGGGGTTTGCCTTCAGATGGTGTATTTTTTTGCTGGTGGTGGGTACATCAATAATGTTAACTCCAGGCCTTTTAAAATGTCTCCCAAGGAGCATAGGGCCATGTATTAGTGGCTCTATGCTCCTGGGGAACTAAAATTACACCAGCTCAAAGCTGTCATGATTTCCCACAAATAACGCAGCTTGTAAAGTTCAATGCAAGCCGTGTTAGGTAGAGGGATGGAAGGATACTCCTATGAAGAAAGACTAAAAAGGTTAGGGCTCTTTAACCTGGAAAAGAGACGGCTGAGGGGAGATATGATAGAAGTCTATAAATTAATGAACGGAGTGGAACGGGTAAACATAGATCGATTGTTTACATTATCAGAATATAGAAAGACTAGGGGACATGCAATGAAGCTACAGGGTAAACTATTTAAGACTAATAAAAGAAAATATTTTTTCACTTAACGTGTAATCAAACTCTGGAATTTGTTACCGGAGGATGTAGTAAAGGCTGTTAGTGTAGATGGGTTTAAAAAAGGTTTGGACAAGTTCCTGGAGGAAAGGTCCATAAATCATTATTAAGAAGGAACCCAGGATATCAATGCTTGACCCAGTACAAACATTGTGGAACCTGTGTCTTTTGGGGAAACTGCTAGGTACGTATGACCTAGATTGGCCACTGTTGGAAACAGGATACTGGGCTTGATGGACCTTGGTCTGACACAGTATGACATGTCTTGTGTTCTTATGTTCTTATTTGATTTAAAGAATACTTAGATGCTCTGCATTGGCTTGCATTTCATTACTATGTAACATGTGCTGTAATAAACTAACATGTGTTACATTTAATAACACATGATTTTGCCATTTAACAGCAAATATCGTATATTATTCCCTTAATATACATTAATGCGTCCCTCCCCCCACCTCCAAACTGCTTATTAAGTCACAACTTTACCCATTTGGCTGAGACTTACTAACTGGACATAGGGTAGTAGGCTACAATTAGCTGGTTACCTTCGCTGTCCAGCAGCTATTTGAATATCCAGCCCTGTGTGCCTGTGTTATGCCATTTTAAATCACAGCAGGAGTGAATGTCTGTAGCAGTTCTCCAGGACGTTATTTGATAAAGAAGCATTCTATTGGCACTTACTTTATGTTGCCTTTTTAAAATAGACTCAACATTTGTGCCAATAGCCCTTGTCTGCCTATGCACCATTTTATATTGTTGCCCTCTATATTTTTCAAACTCAATGTGTGCATGCACATGCCTCTGTACTGGCCCCACGAATACCTTTTTTTCATACACATTTTTCAAGCAACCACCAATCCGCTTATGCAGAAGTAGCCAAGCGACCCACATATCTGTATATTGCATGCATAGATCCCAACTAAGCCTTGAAAGTTTGCACTGAGAGAATGAGACAGAGAAATAAGAAAAATCTAAGAAAAGAGCAATTAAATGTAAAATCACAGTAACACATCAAATTTGGTGTAGTCAGTTTTTGTCTCGCTCATTTTCATTTGGTCAATAAGCTTTGATGATTGTAGTAACTGGAATGTGGAGGAAATACAGAAGTTTTTCAGCAGAAAATATTCATATTAGAGGAGCATTTATCGCTTCAGATTGCAACAACAGATATGTCTATGCTTCAGTGCTTAGAAATAAAGCTTGGTATCAATCACCTTGAGATTCAACCTTCAGGCAAGAAACATGGAGAACAGTGCCTATAACCTTCAGGGAATCCTTCCAAAGTTAAATTAGCCACCACGGAGGCAAGACTGTGCATCATTAAAAAAGACAAGCACAGTGCTAACAATAGATGAAGAACAACTTGTACTGTCAGTGATTCACCCAAAAAAATCGTACCTAAAGTTGGCATGTATCATTAATCAAAATCTTTACAATTCCTTTCTGCTTTTAAGAAGCATTTTTATTAAGCATTTTCCACCTGTGAAGCATGTTTATTAACATGTGGAAAATTGCACGGGTACATTCATGTAGAAAAGGCGGACACAGAAAAACACAGCACTGTTGGCATCGATCCTACCCAAACAGCCCCTGTGTCAAAAGGGGGCCCCACTTACAGCTGTGTCTTCTGACATGGACTTCTACCACTCTGGAGGTCCTTTTAACAACTGTTTCTAGGGGCTCATAATTTGCCACTGCAGAGCACCTAGTTTTATGCATGCCATTCATGGGGGTACAATTTGGGAACAGTAGGGACTGAGTTGCGATGTGCATGCATGCTTTACAGTGAGTTGCGATGTGCATGCATGCTTTACACTGTAAAATACTCAGGCATACACCAGGAAGGTCATTTTATTACATGTTTGAAGAACATGGAGGCATCTAGTGGATAAAGATACATGGGCGCCTATGTGTCTTTATAAAATACTAGGACAAATCCAACAGCAATAGCGGCTCGATTGAAACCATAGACATTTACACCTGCTCGGAAGCAAGCATTATTAGTGCATAAAGTAAGCACATATGTGCCTATTTTATTACATATACTTGTAAATCACCGCAGCACCTGTGCCCCACCCAAATTCCTCCTATGAACACACCTACTCATAAGTCATGTACCAGGTATACACCTGATTTCACATGCACTCTCTTTTATGTAACCTCGTGTCAGAAGACGCCTTTTACATGTGTATATGCCTGAAAAATCCTTTATAAAAATACCTCCATATAGTGCAGACATATTTTTGCACCCACTATGAAGCAGGTGGAGATTTATAGGAGAGCATTTGTATGCTACTGGGGATAGTTCTGGGATCCCATTTTATAAAGAAGCATCGTTGCCTGTGTGGAGGGGAATTCTGGAAGGGACGTCCAAGTGCAATTTGGGATGTCTAAACCAGAATGTCTGGAAAAAAGCAGGCACGTCCAGATGCAAACACAATTTCGCAAATGTGGAAATTCCCATTATGGGCGTCTGTGGGGCGACTACATAGACATCCCCAGGATAGTATCTCAGACCTTGAATATCTACAAGTAGCCTAATGGTTAAAGTGGTGGGCTAGGTCCAGGGTTCAAATCCCACTGCTGCTATTGTTGACATTGTGCTGAGTAATGGGCATGATAAAGTGCTTTCTTCTCTACAACCTGTGGATGTTTTTCAGCCAAAACAAGCAGTTTTCAGATGCTTGTTCACCCCTGGAACAGGTCTAAACTTAGATGCAATGCCAGATGTCCATAATGTTTCTGAGATCAGGTGGGAACATCCTGGAAAGCTGCAGCCATATCTCCATCAGACCCCTGTTCATACTTGGAAGTCTTTAGAGCTGGCTTCTAAAGTTGCTTTGGACATCTCTATGCCCATTTTTGGATGTCCAAAGCACAAATAGGGCTTCTAAAATGACCCCCACTGCCTTTTTAAAATAGGCACATTTTTGGACATTTTTATAGGTGCTCTGTTATCAAATTACCCCTGACAAGTAATTGTATAAGGGAACCTTAGAGGAAAGGCGGGATAGAGGTGATATGATTGAGACATTCAAATACCTCCATGGCATAAATGCACAGGGGGAGAGCCTCTTTCGATTGAAAGCAAGTTCTGCTATGAGGGGACATGGGATGAGGGTGAAGGGGGATAGATTCAGGAGTGATATGCAGAAATATTTCTTTACAGAAAGAGTGGTGGATCCATGGAATAGTCTCCCAGTAGAGGTGGTAGAGATGAGGACAGTATCTGAATTCAAAAAAGCATGGGACAAACACAGAGGATCTCTAAAGGAAAAAAAGGGACTGTTGTAGTTGTTGATATGGAAGGACAGACTAGATAGGCCATGTGGTCTTTTTCTGTCGTCATTTTTCTATGTTTCTATTTACTCCAGTGGGCATTTACAAGACTGCCCGATGGCATACTTGTATAAAAAGAAGGTGCAAAGACACATAGGGGTAGTTTTTTTTAACATAAAACCTATATGGAAAGTCCAAAAGACTCCTATTGAAGCCTATTTTATAAAGCAGATATAGGTGCCTATGTGCCTTTTTAAAATAGATTCCCAGAATCAGCCCCACATATTTTATAAAATACATCAAAACTCCACCTCCATTCCACCCAGAGTACATCCATGAGAAACCTACATGTGTTCTTATAGACACATTAAAAATATATATATATATATAGATATATATGTGTGTGTGTGTGTGTGTGTGTGTGTGTGTGTGTGTATTGTGATAAGGAAGCTTATCATAGGTCAGGAAGGAGCTATAGAAAAGGTGAAGTGACTCTGAACAAGCAACCTGTCAGTTCTGGTAGAAATAAGAAAACAGAATTTGTCCATAAAAGACTACCAGTCCCAGAATGCTCCAGGTTTCCAACAGCCATTAGAGGAGCTGAAGTGGGGAAACGTGTGTTCAATCACGAGGGCTATGAGGTAATCCCCAAGCACTCATCTCAAAGGGCAGGGCCTGATTCAGCACAGCTGCGCTGTGCTAGGGTGAAGCACTCATCTAGGCAGAATAAAGGTAGAGTTTATTCTACAGAGAATTATCCTCATCTTGATCCTCATCCTCAGTTTCATCTGGGAGATCCTCAGATTCAGCTTGGACATCTTCATCATCTGGAGGATCATCAGAAGCCAGAGCGGATGGACAGAAAGGGCAAGAAACCCTTTGGAAGAAAGAAGAGAAAAGCATTTGGGAGGTCTAAAGGAGTCCAGAGCAGTACGTATACTGGGAGGCATTCCAAGGGCCAGCATACACCATTGGACTGGGGAAAGCCAGAGGAATGGTGCTGCAGGGCTAGGAATCTCCAGACGGTACCTGTGAGGGAGACGGCTGCACGTGGAAGGGACCCTAGGACCTGTGCCAGAAGGTATGTGAAGAGAGATCCAGTGTCCAGGGATCTTGATTGGAAGGCTGGACATAAGAACTGGACTACATACTGGCCAGGCTATTTAGAGAGGAACTCTAACAGCAATGGAAGCTCAGGTATGAACACTGATCTATGCCCTAGCTATAATCTTGAAAGACAGCAGGGAAACAAAGTATTCTCCTGAGAGTGCTACATTGAGAAATTCCTCTGTGCCAATCCCATGATATTGAACCCATGATTGTTGAAGAAGGGGGAGCGGTCTTAGATACAGGCTGTGAATATATGGATTGCTCTCTGTCTAAACTCCTTTGGTAATTTTCTGTTACAAAGTACAACAACCATCACAAAGAAATACAAACTTGTTCTTTAATCTACTCAGAAAAACTCCTGAAGTAGGATTTGAGCCACGCAGTAGAAAGCAAGCCAGCTAAGGGGTTTCAGCTGGGTAACTGCTAGCAATTGAGCCTTACCTAATTGCTTGTGAGCTCTGAGGGAATCACTTCTGAATCTATGTGTGAAGATCTAAGAAGTTAACCTGAAAAAGAACAGTTTTTTTCCTTCTTTGTGGGTTTTGCTTGTTTGAAACACTGCTAAGAAAATATTAGCTAAAGCCTACAGACAAGACCAGTTTGTTACCAACCAGGTCTTTATTCTTTTGATTTGATTGCCTGACAAGTTCAACTGTTGTTTTCCTGATTTTTGTTTTCTAAGTTTAACACTGAAAGCTCGTATCCTATTGGATGTGCTACCAAGCATATCTGTGTTGGGAGACATATCCCCAGAAAATAATAACTTTTTGGCATTACACTCAAGCCCAACTAATTATTGTGAGCAGCTGTGTCTGGTGTGAATGGACTGCATTTCCCACAATCCCTTGCAAATCATATTGATATATGCACTTGCCAAGACTGTGAACATTCTCACCCAGGCAGCCGTCTGACAGTATATATGTATATATATATAAGGCTTGTTCTGCACATAAAACCATTTACATGCAAAAACTCCTTTATAAAATTACCCTCATTGCATCTATGTTTATGTGATGCAAAGTAGAGATTCCTGGGGCTAGAAAATAGGCCAAGAGGGAAGCTGGTGTAACAGTTATTTTATAAATATGTTTATACGCACCTTTCCAACACATGCATGCACATAGCTCCACCTGCCTCACAGTACCTTCCCTGGAATAATGAAGGTAGATAGGTGCATATTTTGCCTTTATTAAAGAAGCACAATATATGTGGCCATTCACCTTGCTAGCCTAAGTGCTCTGTAATAAAATTATCCTCTTAGAGTGCGATTCTATAGCATACATGGCTGGCCCTCATGCACATATAAAGCAAAGACAGGCCTAAGTTAAACCCGATTCTGCAACTATGGGTGTGCATGCACCCGCTGTTCCGGAAATGAGGACATAGACAGCATCAGTGCAGGACTCACAAACCCCGGACATAGGTTGTGGTGAGGAGAGCTCCCAGGAAGAGATGGAAGTGGAGGAAAACCCTGTTTTTCCCTTTAAAACAAATGACAGTTCACTTGTGCACAGTGCTTGCAAGAAAAAAATCTCAGCTCTCTGCTAAGGCCAGGCCACGCCCTAGTTCAGACAGGGAGCCAAGCTTGCTCAGTGATTGGTCACACCTGTGCAAAGGCGAGGGAGTGCCCGGCAGCAAACCGTTTTTAAAAACACATTCAAAGCAGAGAGAGAGGGACGGGAGACACGAGAGACAGGAGACACACACCCAGGAGACGCAGCAGAGAGAGCAAGAAGGAGAAACTCTGAGAGATCCTGGAAACGGAGAAAGGTTCCAAGGAAACTTTCAAGAGAGTGACTATCTGGGAAGGAGTGGAGAAAGACACCAGAAGGCTGAGTTCCATGGCCTGAAAGATATCAGGAGGAAAGGAATCAGTAGTTGTCTGAGAGACCTGCCCCAAGGTAAAGCCAGCACTTGCAGAGCTGAACAGCTTGCAGGAAAAGTTTGCTACAGCTAGTGTCCAGGAGCCTGACCTAACATCTTCATCTGCTAAGAAGTGGGTGGATAGTTTTATGTAAGAAGAAAACAGAAACCCAGATAAGAGCAGAGGAACTGAGCTTTTAACACTAGAAGCATTAAGAAAACTGTTTGCAGAGAGGAAGCTTTACCCTCCTAATACAAGTGTGCCTTCTCAGGGTGATTTGCTGTGGAAGCAGTTCCAAGAGTTTTTAGAAGACAGGAAGTCTGAGAAAGTTTATAAAACTGGTGGAAGTGAGAAGTACCCGGTATCCATAGAAGAGATGCAGGTGGATTCTTGTATGCCAGAGTCTGACTCAGAAATATCACCAATGGATTGCTCTTTTTGTCTAAAGGAGAATTGAGCATTGTTGAACAGGGTTGAAAGACTGTGAAACAATATAGCAACTAATTCTCATGACTGCAAAGAGTTGGGAAAAGCCAAGAATGTGTTCTACTAAGTATGTGAGCTTCTGAAGCCCAGGAGCTGTCGTTAGTAAAAGTTTGGTTTGGAAAAGAAAACAGCAGCTGTTAAAAGTTTACCTGTTATGTTGAATGACCACCAGAAGCTGTGCTCTGTGCAAGTTTATTTGGATGAAAGCTGCTGCTCAGTGAAAGAAGGCTTTTTGTTACATTTTCCTCTGTTAACCTGATTTACTCTTATGTTGGAGAAGCATCCTCTTGCTTTTGCGTTTTGAGCTTTAATGCCTTGGAATCCCACAATAAAATAAATTTTCTTGCTGCCTTAAACCACCGGTCTCACAACTACATTTGTCCTTATATAAGTAAGCCAACTACAAGTCCTAGAATCCCTCTTTTGACAAACAAGGGAAGCTTTATTTAAAAGGACATTATAAGGCTGCTCTATGCTTGTAAGCTCTCAGGCCCAAGCAAGGGCATCGCAAGGTGCATGCAGTAAGCAGGCTTGACATTGCTGCCCCCGGGGAATTCTGAAACGATGTACGTCTCCGCTGCTGCCTGTCTCCACGTGGCCATGCACCCACATGGAAAGAGTGCACTCCCAAAGTGTCTCCTCATAGGAACTGTGTGATGCGCATGCAAACCACCTCTGATATGGATGACAAACATGTGGGTATGTAAAACAGACCATAGAAGCCAGTCCTGTGCATTACCTGCACAATGCAACATAGGCCCTCTGCACTCTGTGATGGCACAACAGCAATGAGAAGGCAATAGGTTTGCTCTGACATACCTTGCAGCAAGACATACATGGCAGTAGGAGAGCAGTGTGGTTGTGCTTGCAGTGACCACCTCTGACAACTGTCCATACAAAGCCATGTATGGATCAGTCGATATCAGGAAAGATTCTCCACAGCCAAATGCCAGGATATAGTCCTGACAATAATTAGGGATCCTTGGAATACATGCATGCACAGTGCATACAGTAGTATGTGATGCCCAAGGGTACCGACACCGGCCTCAACAAATGTGCACCTCATGGGACTGCCGATGGGGCGGTTGTGCATTATTATTGCTGTGCGATCTGTTGAATGCACACATTCTGAGGGTTCCTTACTAGTGACAGGGATATGCTTGGTCATCTCACTGTAGAGACCCTTTCCTGGTATGTTGTGGCCATTCACACCAGCATCTGTTCACGCTGCTCATGCTGCGGTCTTCCCAATGGACCAGGTACTGGCCAGGCAGTGATGTCCCTGAAATAGCGTTTTGGCACCCCATATCCCCCTGTGCATCCTGTAGTGAGCATACGTACCATTGTACCTCTGCATATTTCTGTTCTGTACAACTATATCCTGAGGTCCTCCCGACTGCAGCCACATCAGTTAATGACATATGTGTCACTGCCATTCATCGCTATTGCACGCATTGCAGAGCAGGGCAGAAAAGTTTCTATCTCTTCACCTTATTCCATATTTCACCAAGTATATCGTGGACATCCAGGGGAAACACGCAGGGCATATACAGGCCCTTCCTAAATACGCATTGTATGATTCTGCTGCTGGTCACGCCCCCCTTCCACCCCATCCCGCCCATGATCAATGCTCCTCGGCCAAGCACCATAAGCGTGCAGGGCCACGGGTGTTTCAGCATATGGTCATAGACACTTTCATGGGGCTAACGTCTATATCACATGTCAACAGGGCATGTTTGCATTCTGGAATGACCTCCTTAGAGGGTAATTTTGAAGCTCCATGAGGGATCAGCAAGCAAAGCCCCTTCTAAAATACCGTAGCTGGTAGCACCACAAGTACATGAATTCCTGCAGACTTTGCAATTACTTTGCAGGATGGACAAAGTCTATGGTTTAAACCATGCACAGATGTGCCATCTCTTACATCCACCCCTTTTTGGGACTGATAAAATACCTGCCCTGTGAAATAGAACACGTGCTTTAACCTGCAGAGGATAAGTGTCATTTTCAGCTCTAATTTTACCCAAGTAACTGCTCGATTACCCAGTCAAAATCAAAGAAGAGAGGAACAGTACCTGCTGCCCCTGGCCATTATTGGCCTTAGCCTCCTCGCCCCTTTTCCCTGCAGCCTGACCTATCTCCCACATGCTGCTGCCCTGTCCCCTGCGGCCCACCTTCCCCCAGCAGCTCGATTATGGGCTGGGCATCTTTTCATGGCCGGCCACCATAACCCGAGGCATGCTACATAGGTCACCCTGGCCCATGCTGTTCCCTCACCACTCCCCCCCCCCATATTTACCATTCCACTACTTGCTGCTTTTACAGGTGCCTTATTCATGGGATTGATAGGCCACAGCTCACAGACCACCCGCTTTTTGTTACCATAACATTATTACATTGGATACATCAACCGCAACAACACCCTAACAATGCTCGCTCCAACAGCATTACAATATTAACAGTATTAACAATGTTAACAGTATTAACCATATTAACAATATCGACAATATCCCCTAAAGCCCCCTCCTAACCATGGGAGTTATCACACCTCTGCCTATTGTGATCCCCTTACCCCCCCCCCCCCCGGCCCACACCATGGCCATTTGGAGCTTTCTTCCCTCCCCACCGCCAACCACTCCATGTTGGCACAGGGTGGGCACCCCCCATGAATAGCATGTTCCCTGCAACTGAGGCCAGACACCCCCAGGCCCTGGTACCTGGCTCCTCCTATACCGGTGCCAGGCACCCCCTGCTCAGTACCTGCACCCCCTTTCATCTCCTTTCAACCTGTGGTAGCACCCTCTGCCTGCTCGGTAAGGTCCCACCTGCCTTCACGGTGCGGTCCCACCACTCTGCCAGCTGTGACATGCTCCCTCCCCCTTTCCAGACCACCCTCCTGATCCAGATAAAGAGGGCGGGGCTTGTGGCTTCAGGGAAAGAGGAAGCTGTTCCTGCTGCTCCTGGCCTTTATTAGTCTTAGCCTCCCTGCCCCCTTTTCCCCACAGCCAGGCCTATCCCCCATGTGCCACTGCACTGCACCCTGGGGCCCACCTCCTCCCAGCAGCTCAGTTATAGGCTGCGCACCCTTTTGTGGCCGGCCATCACCATTTCCCCTGTTCTGTAGAAAATATAAAGCTAATGGGTGCACATTCTAAAAACTGACATATTAAAATCACAAAATTTAAAAAAGACATTTTTTCTACCACCTCTGTCCCCATTTCTGGAATCGGGGACAGGAAGCTGCCAAGCAGGTGGAAGTCAGGGACACAGCTCTAAAATCAGGGACAATCCCCAACAATCGAGGCATCTGGTAACCTTGCAGTGTATGTCAGGGGCTGCATGTATGTTTGTGTGTCAAAGGCTCTGAATGCATGTATGCCTGTATGTGTGTCAGGAGGCTGTGTGTGTGTGTGTGTGTGTGTGTGTATTTGTATGCTGGGAGGGTTCTGTGTGTGTGTGTGTGTATGTATGAGTATTGGGGGGTTTTGTGTGTGTGTTTGTATTTATGTATTTTAGGGGGTTCTGTGTGTGTGTGTGTATTGGGGGTTTTTGTGTGTTTGTTTGTATTTGTGTGTGTTGGGGGGTTCTGTGTGTGTGTTTATGTGTGTGTGTGTGTATATCAGGAGGGGTCCTCCGGTTCCCTACTCGATCCCCCTTCCCTTCATCCCTCCCTATTCCCCCTCCCCCTACCATCCTACCTTCCCTATAGCACGTTCGCCTCCTTGCATTGCCTTGTCCTCCCATGGGTCCCTGGCAATGGATCTGGCCTTCCTTTCACAGCTGCAGCGCTCTTCCTTCTCTGCCGCTGCAAGTTCAGTAAACTGCAGCACACTGGAGATGATGCTACCACAGAGGTCTGGTCATTTGTTTGTGTTGGTGAGATAGTGGTCCTTGCCACGCCAACTTTTTTTTGTTCCATGATCTTCAGGTAGGAGGGCCTGACATTCCCATTACCCCATTCAATTTTCAACACCTCCTCCTGCCTGACCTAATAATGGATGCTGTAGTAAGTACTATAATATAGCTTTCCGACCAAGTCTGCCTTTATTTTCCCTTAGTTTAAAGGAATTAAAGCATTGAGGAAGAGTTTTACACTGGTCATTCAAGAATGAGTTATACAACTGTCTGCTATTAATATTAGAACCATATGTTTTTATTAGAATGGAATGCAATGACCTAGAGGTTGGAAGACTGAGTCAATAAGTCCTGGGCTGGAAGTTCAAGCCCCTTTTGGCAATGACATGCTGAGTGATCCAGAAGAGTTATTTTATTTCCCTATGTCTCAGTTTACCCGACTTTGATTGTGGAACAATAGCAATATTGAAAAGAAATATGTGTTGTAAATATGTGAAATATGCTACAGACCATCCACTCTAAAGATGGTTTCAAACTGAATGACTTTGAAGTACTAAAAACCACAACATGATCTGATCCTGCTTATTACTTGAATGAGACAAAGGAGGTGATCTTAGAAAGTTTTCATGTGTGCAAATGCCATTTACACATTCCCATTGGCATACACACATGTGGTGATTTTAGAAGAGGTGCTACGTATAGGAGGATTTATTCAGCAAGCACAAATTTGAGTTCTGGCAAGGCCTTAGTGAACCTTAAAAATTATATGTGTATTTGCAATGGAAATACACATGTACTTTCAAAAAAATCGCCCCTTTGCCATTTACATGTGCTCCTAGGTATGTACAACAGTCATCTAACTGCTCATTTGGATCTGGGGTATGGAGGAGGGTTTGAGGGGGGAATTGTACCTATTTCTCTGGTGTTCCCATCCACCAGAAACAGCAAAAAAATGAGTCTTGAAGCTTGGCTCCTCAATTGACTCTCCTTCATGTGCAGTTTTCCAAAATCCATTGTGCCAGCATGTGCAAGTGTGGGCGCAGCCATTAGGCAAGACTAGGTGGTTGCCTAGAAGAGCAGTGAAGCTGCAGCACTGAAAACAAAACAGTAGATTCTGAGAGACACACAACCTCCAAGAGCCATTAGCACATTCATTTAAGGGGGCAGGGAGAGGGGAGATACACATGCATATAAAAAACAATGTTTCATATTTACAAGTATGATGTCCCGTTATGCGTTTTGACAGGATTGTTGGTGGAAAGGTAGTGTTTAGATGATCATGATTGTTTAGCTTAACTATTAAAATCTTGGGGAGGGGGGGCATAAGATTGAAGGCTTGTCTAAGGCGCTCAATACCTCTCGGGGGCCGGCACCTACCCCATACAAAGCCCCAAGTGAAGCCATGGATATTTCTTTGTAAAATCTCTTTTCCCTCTACATATACTGCCAAGTACATGTATTTTTCCTATGATCATCTACATATTTTGCAAAATATGGCGCAGTGACATTTAAAATACGAGTCACCTCACTACCACATGGTAAACTGAATTTTGTATTGCTGCAGCCTGAAACATTGCAAAGATAAAGAGCCTCAAGTCAAGCCCACTATCATGTAAAGGGTAAGGCAGGTGCAGGAGAAAGATTACTCAAACCAGGAATCCCCTGGTCCAACAGGTGGAAAATGCAATTCATAAAATAATGTGCCAGCTACACATATAATTATGAATAGGGGGCGATCCTATGCATACTTTGAAATTATTTTTGTACAATCCATTGGGTAAAGTCTATGGGCCCGATTTTGCATTGGGCAGGGCTAAGTGGCAAGCTGCATAGCCCTCCCCCTTCCTCCTGCCCCCTGCCCCCTTAACTCCGGATATTCACTTCTGCGGTGACGGATGTGTATATCCGGGGTTCACCACACAGTCTGGAAGCCACTAAGCCTAGCTGGTTAGCGTATGCCTCCTCCCCAGAACATCCCAATGCTAACTGGGGAGCATCGGGACATGTACGGGATTTTGGAGGAGATTTTCGAAGGCACTGACCAGGAAAGTGGCTTTAAAAATCCCTGTTTACAGCATTTACATGGTTTGTTGTTGTTGTTGTAAGTGTCATCGAGTCGGTATCGACTCATGGCAGCCGTCTGGATAGTAGTCCTAAACTCTGTTCGGTCTTCAGTCAGGCGGTTCATTGTTGACAGACCGACACTCATAGCTGCTGTTATTGTATCGATCCATCTCATTGCTGGCCTTCCTCTTTTGCGTTGATCCTCTACCTTGCCAAGCATGATGTCTTTCTCTAATGATCTCTCTCTTCGCATGATGTGTCCAAAGTATGAAAGTTGAAGTCTTATCATCTCAGCTTCTAAAAGAAAGCTTAGGTTTGATCTCCTCTAGAACTGACTGATTTGTTCTTCGGGCAGTCCATGGTATACACAGTATTCGTCACCAGCACCATAATTCAAAGGCATCAATTTTCTCCCTGTCTATTTTTTTCACTGTCCAACTTTCACATCCATATGATGTTATTGAAAATACCATGGCTTGAACAAGTCAAATCTTTGTATGGAGAGAGACATCTCTGCTCTTGAGAATCTTGTCTAGGTCCTTCATAGCCTTTTGGGTCATTGTTCTGTTGGAGGACCCATGACCTTCAACACAGACCAAGCTTTCTGACACTAGGTAGCAAATTTTGCTCCAAAATATTTGGTAATCCTCTGACTTCATGATTTCTTTAATACATTCTAGGCCTCCAGTTCCTGAGGCAGCAAAACAGCTCCATGAGTCTATGGAACCTCAACCGTATTTAACTGTAGGAAGGGTGTTTTTTTTTCCTTATAAGCTTTTTCTTCACTTGTAAATGTATCGCTGGTCTGCATTGCCAAAGAGCTCAAGTTTGGATTCATCTGTCCACAGAACATGTTCCCAGAAGGATTGTGGCTTCTCAAGGTGGGTTTGGGCAAAGATCAGGCATGCCTTTTAATGTTTGTCTTTGAGCAGTGTGGTCCTCCTTGACCTTCACCAATGAAGTCCTTCTTTGTTTAGTGCATGGCATATGGTGTGGGTTGAAACCACTACTTCAGATTGCTCCAGGTCAGCCCTAAGCCCTTTGGATTTTGTATGTGGTGCTTTTCCAGTAGTCCACACTACCCTTTGAAGACTTCTTGGATTAATTTTCCTCTTTCCACCACCTCCTGGGAAGTTCTCAACAGTTCTATGAGCAGATATCTTCTTTTATTGTAATATAATATTTATCATTTTACAATAAGTCCAAGCATAAAGATACCTGTACAGAAATAGGGGATACAGACTCATAATGCAACAATGGAACAAAAAAGGAAAAAGTAAAGAAGAAAGCAGAAAATCTGCTTAGTCTATCCCCAACTCCAACCCACAATAAACCAGAGACAAGTGAAAATCTTTCAAACATAATATGTGAAGAAAAGAACAGGTGTGTAAGCAACCAAGCACATTCCTATTGCAGTGGGGACTGGTCCATCTCAGCTGAGTGATGGGCACCCAAAGAGGCCAGCCGCTGGGATGACTCAAAGAAAATGTAAGAAGTAGAATGAAAATTAATCATGCATTTGCATAGAAATTTTTAAAAAAATTGAGCTCCTAACGGCAGAACTCTGGGACGGAGCAACAGAAACTCTTTCTTTCTCTTTTGAGTTTCCCTTGATAAATCAGGAAAAACCTGTACAGTTAATCCCTTAAAGATCATACTACGTTTCCGAAAATACAATCTTAAAAATCAATCCCGGAAGTAAGAGCAAATGTTACCAATAACATAGAAGGTGACACAGATCTGGACACACAGGAATCTAATATAGCTGAAACGTCTAACGAGTCAGCCTGCTCAATACCTAGTATCAGCCCACTGCCTTGCCCTTTCTTAACAAAAGGAAGATAATACAGCTTAGTCATTGGGGGGTGAGATTCTACTGGCACCCCAAGGGTTTCAGATAAATAAACCTTAAACATTTCTTTAGCACTGATAACAGATGACTTTGGAAAGCTTATAAGACACAAATTTTGATATTGTGATGAGTTCTCAAGCATTTCAATCTTTGCTTTTAAAACCATAGTGTCTTTCTGAAAAGATATACCATCATCTTCAACCCGAATCACCTTCTGTTGTGACTCAGTCACTGAAGACTGCAAAGCAGAAATTTCCACCAAATGCTGTTGTAATAAACTGGTATGAGAATGGTATTGAGCTGCCAAAGTACTCACTTGGGAAGCCAACATTTCTCCAAGCCTCACAATAGCAGACCATATAGTTTCCAAAGTAAAAACATCTGGCCACTCAAAGGAAAAAGTTACCAAACTTTCTGCTGCTCCAATACTGTCTTCTGATGTCTGCCGCTCCATTGCTGGGCTCACAGGAACAAGGATGACCCACCACCATGCGTCCGAGGTGATGAACTGCAAGAGATTCCAACACCTACACCAATATCTGACCCACACAACACACACACCACACACTGTAAATATACATTTGTAAAAAGTTAAGAGCATTGGCACAGGATGCCACTGCACTGGGGGAGAGATGTCAGACTGAGCTGCTCAACTCCAATGGGACATCAATAGGGCTCTTCTCTGCCGCTTCTCCTGGCTGCCACTGTGAACGCAATAAGAAGGAATCCAATGGACCGATTGCCCGCTCACCTCCAGGTAACGGGGAAGAAACTGCCGGGGTAGCAGAAGGCTTCATAACCCCTTTAGCCTTCTGTTTGCTCATTAGGAAATTCGTTGCATCCCCCAACACCTGCTAAGCCGCAGACATCTAATAAGATTGTGAACTGTAGGCACAGGAATACCAAAGTCTTTGGAGATGGCTTTGTACCCCTTTGAAGTTTGATGTTTGATGATATGGCTTTTCTGAAGGTATCGGACAGCTCTCTTGCCTTTACCATTGTGAAAATGGAACAGGGAGTGAATATGGCCATTTTAAACATTAGAGCCATCATTCATTGGTTGATTCAAGTCAAGTAAGTACCAACAATTGATCACAGATGCATCTAAATTTATTGCAGTGGGAACGTGGTTCTTCTGTTCAAACTGATATGAATTGTTTATAAAGATGCCAATAATAAGTGTGGTTACGTTTTACTGTAAATGATTAAAAGGGATGCAATTTTCAGATAGGGTATGTCCTTATCTGATGATCATTGTCTGACTAAAAAAATATAGGGGTATGTTTACTAAACAGCGGTAATGTCACTCGTGTTGGGTTCCACGGTAAAGGTACATATGCCCATATAAAGGCGTGGACAGTGCATCGTTACAGCAAGCCATATCAGCTAACGCACGTTACAAGGTGCCTTAGACTAATGCGCGTTACAAGGCGCCTTATAAGGCAACTGTTAGCTCGAGTGGACCGGGTAGATGTAGGTGCATTGTGTTTGGCTTTGTCAGCTGCTGTCATGCTGATTTCCAGTTTCTATGTTCTATGTTCCTATGTGCCACCTAGGCACCCGCCTAGTCCACCCTGTGCCCCAGCTGCCCCCATTACATGTCCTGCCTGCAGCCCCCTATGCCCCATTTGCACCATCACCATAGTGGCCTTTCATACTTGGGAACTATGCTGTTGCTGAAAATGGAGCACTACTATCACGTTTCTTGGGCTCCCTGCCTATGCTGTACATTGCTGACACTGAAATGGTTACTCTCTCCTGCAAATGTGCATCTAACGGCAGGTTTTCATTCACGGTAGGATTCAACCCTTCGGTTCAGCGCGTTAGTGTGCAGGGAGCCTCTCCCTGCCCACTCCCCACCCATTGACCCCTTCTCTCCGCCCTCTCTCCACCCTCTGTGGTGTTTATCATGGCCGGGAACGCTAACGCTCGTTAGGTAACATTAACACATGTTAACGTTACATACCGCGTGTTAACATTACCTAACGATCGTTAATGTTACCTAACATGCGGTCTGTAACGTTACTGCAGTTTAGTAAACATACCCCATAGTTTTTCCTCAGGGATTTTGGTCTTTGTTCTGTGGGACCTACCTGTTTTGGTCTGAATAATTCATGTCTTGGCAATGTCCCAGTTTTTATACTATTTCCTACTATTTCCTTGTTTAATTGGTCTTGTTTTATTTGATTTTTATTTTTATGTGTCAAATATGTGTGTATTGTCATGAAGTGGGTATCAATAAAGATGCAAACCTGAAAAGAAACCCTGTTTCTCAGAGAAATCTAGATGTGCAGTTACCTCAAGACACAGCTAGAGGAGGCAGGAGTGATCATACAGGAGCTAATGAGCCTAAGATAGCTAATGATTTGCACCTGGGAATGAGCCCGGGAGTTTCAAAGGAAAGATTCCTTTTGTAAGCTGAAGCTGAATGCTAGCAAAGGAGGAACACCTCATGGAGGAGGAACACCTCTATTGAGAGGAACAGCTCCAGGAGAAGGACAGAAGAGAGGAATACCTCAAAGGAGAGGACAGAGAGAAGGAACAACTCGGAGGGAAGGAGCAGCTCTAAGACAAGGAGAAGGACTTGGAGAAAGAATCCTACCTGAGCAAGCCCAAAGGAACAGAGTTCACAAAGGTGGAGTTCAGAAGGGCCAGGCTAAGCGAGCAGCTGTTCAGAGGGAGTCTGCTGGAGAAAGCACTAAGGCTAGAGAGTGTGCCACTTCCTGTTCCCACAACGTTCCTGATTCAAAAGCAGAGAGACGTATCCAGAGAACCAGAGAGATAGGTTTGGAGGAAAGCCTGCAGTCTCTGGGAAATACTAGTCAAGTTTTACCAGGCACCAAAGGAAAAGCAGTTTCTGACAAAGCTAAGTTCTTACCAAAGCATAAAGTTGAATCCACACCAGGTTTTACCAAGCTGCCAGAAAGCACAGCCCTGCCTAGAGCTTGTCGGCAGAGAACCTGTTGCAGGAGAAACGTTTCAGGGAGAGAAAGCTCCACGGATTCAAACCACAGAGGCTCCAGGTATGAAAGCTTTATTCATGATACTGAATGCTTAACTCATAGAGGCACTGCTAAAACAAATACTCAGTTTGTAAGGAAGAAGAAACCAGGCTGGTTTCAGAAAATTCCCAGAGAACTTAAAACACAGTCTTATTGGAGGCAAGAGCCTAGGGACACTTCATGTAGACCTGTAGCAGACAGGGACAGTGACTACTCTGATGATGAATGTAGTGGAGCAGAATCCATGCAAATTGAATATATAAATGCTGTTCCCATTCCTCCACCAGAAGAAATGGATTGTGGTTTGTGCATGCCCACGAGCCTAGAATCTGTAGCCACTGTAT
Source organism: Ichthyophis bannanicus (assembly GCA_033557465.1). Taxonomy (NCBI): domain Eukaryota; kingdom Metazoa; phylum Chordata; class Amphibia; order Gymnophiona; family Ichthyophiidae; genus Ichthyophis; species Ichthyophis bannanicus. The sequence continues at coordinate 417,388,226 of CM066038.1, forward strand.
AACTGAGAAGAAGTTTGTTTAATTTTTATTGTGTTGGAATGAAGTGAATTCCTCTGATTAACCCTTGCACTAATTGTGGAGATTAACAATTAGTCAGCTTGTTAATACTGGTACCTTTTGAAACAAAGGACATTCTTTTGATTTCTCATGTCTTATTTGAACCCTTGCACAGACGGGGAATAAAGCCTTGTTTTTTTTCCCTACACTTGGTTTGATTATTGAGCTCTCATAGGAAGCTGGAAATAAGTAAGACCATTTCGCCATTCGTGGACCTTACATTTCATCACACTCCCTAAATAATTTCTATCGTGGAGCATGCCCATACTTCGAATGGTCACCAGGGGATGCCCTCACGACAGAATATATAGTCCAAAGCCATTTCACTGGCCACCGTTTTTTTAAGGAGATATTGGACATTAAGGGGTTAAACTGCAAGGGTGCCAATAATGTTGACCATAACTATAATAAAAAAATTTCCAGCACTGTAAAACAATTTTGTTGTTGTTGTGGCTATCCATTGGATTTCCATGGCAAGTTTTGGAAGTAGATTGCAAGCCTTTCTTCTCCACAGGTAATGCCAATGTTGTTGTGGTTGTTACAGAAGTGTGATTCTCTGCCACCAAATTACTACTGCCAAGATGGGTGGTTTGTCTTAGTCTGGCACCTCGGCTGAGACCTGTCCATCTTGGGAGACTCTATCAGTAGTTCAGCTACTGACAGCACAGTTCCCAGCATCACTGATGCACACTATCCCTCACAGCATGACAAGCTGCAAATCAAGTGAGAGAAGTAGGTTTCTACTTTTCTTTATAAAATAGGCTTTTATTTATGATAGGCACATTTTGACTGCCTTAAACTAGGCACCCTGTTATACAGTAAAATTTGGGTTTGCTAATAAAGGATTTTTTATACCACTCCTCTGTATTTGGCCATGGTTTTTATCTTCCGCTTTGCTTCACCATACAGTAAAATTATCCCTAAAGGGACCTTAGTGGTCAAGGGAAGAAAAAGATTGTGACTGTAGAGTAGGCAAGCATAAATTAACACATCAGGTGTACTGAACCAAATAGGCCTTTTCTACTGACATATTCTATGCTTTTATGGTAACTAAGTAGATGCACTTTTTTGAAATTGATTAATTTATTATTAATAGAGAACAATGAAACACAAAGAAAAAATATGAATCTGTGAGGAGCTCTAAAATATGAAGGTCTGAGTTGGATTAATTTTCTAATGGTCTCACTATCAGTCACGTAAGGCCCAGATATTCAGCTTTAGCTGACGGCGCTGAACAGTAAACCCGAATATTCAATGCCAGGGTCATATCCAGTCCCAGCATTGAATATCCGGGTTAGACACTTTTGCTGATCGGTAACTGGGCAGCAATATTGTGGTGAAAGTTAGGCCAGGGTTACCTGTGCCTGGTTTTCACCACATATTGCTAACCTGTATCTTTCTGCCACATTTTCTTAGTCTCTGATTGCACTTCTTGGTACTTGAGTATCTTCTCTCTCCGCGTGTGTCATACAGACTAGTTGTTTGGTACTGACAGTTCTCTTATCAATGTTGTTCTTGTGTTTTTTCTTTATTACAGCACTATGTCTGGTTTTCTTGCATCAAGAATATTTTTTTAAGTTGAAATTGGAATTTCCCAGGTGAAAAACAGCCTCTTCATTCTCCACAGTTTCTTTGGGTTCTGGACCAAATGTTTTTATGGTACAGCGATTTTATAGGGCCTGATTTTCAATTGGGATGGTGCATAGCCATCACCGCTGACCTCTAACCCCAGATTTTCAATGATGGGGTCATATCTGGCCCCAGCATTGAATATGTGGGGTCACCGCACGGCCTCCGATGCTGCAGAAGCTAACCGTGTTGTGATGATATTGCACCATGACCTGGTTAGTTCCCAAGGGTAAAGCTAGGCCAGCTTTTTCGTAACCTAGTTTTACCCGCAGGTTCCTAACTGGGTAGTGGTGCAATATTGCTGCTACCTGGTTAGAGACTGTTGCCGTCCATGACATGCCCCAGAACACCCACGACACACCCCGATGCTAACCGCTTAGCATCAAGGCATATAGCGGTGCTAGTTGGGGGTATCCCATTCAGCGGCAATTACATGGTTTACAGGTTAGTAAACTATGTAAATGCCTTTAGAATATCAGCCCATGGTGTTTATGCAGTTTCCAGTGGATCAGACATACTACCTTATTGTGCCTTTCTGCATGCAGGTGTTCTAACATTAGATCACCATTTCCAGTTCTGTTTTACAGAATCTGTGCCTAATTATACAATTTTCCCTATGCTTGCTCTACAGAATCTGTCTGTTTTTACCATTTGTCCTGTGGTTGCTGTGAACCATTTGGTCAGTAGTCCATTATCCCGTACTGCAACTCTCAATCTTTCATCCTTAGATTTAAGTACATGTCTCTCTAATCATTCTTGTGTCAGTTTTTGATCAACGTTTGCTATTTCTGCAGTACAGTATTTGTGCATTTGCCACTTGCTTTTTCCTTTGCAGATCTTATTGTTTCTCTTCTTTTGAGGAGTAGATGCAGGACCGTACCGAGCCCTGTGCGAGCGGTGCGGCTGCACAGGGCGCAAAGACTTAAAGGGCGCATTTTGGCTCTCTGCCGTTGCCTGCCGCTGCCACTTTTTCAGTGGCAGGCAGCAGCAGAGAGACAAAATGCACCCCTTAAGTCTTCGCACCAGCACACTAAGCAGGTCTGGTCTCTCCAGGAGGGACCAGACCTGCTTAGCGTGCCGGCAACTTGCAGATCTGGCGCGCGCCCCCCTCCTGCACCCCCATAAAGTGTCTAAATGGAGGTGCGGGAGGGGGGTGCACGCCAGATGTGCAAGTCGTACAGGGCACATTTTAGTCTCGGTACGACCCTGAGTAGATGTATGAACATATCGCTGCTGTTTTCCCTACATGTACTTTGTCCCAGGGAAAAATGTGTGGGTGATTCCATTCTGTAGCTGAACCTGCTAATGAAGACTGATTTCCACCAGAGTTAGAAGTAGTTGAAGAAGGATGAAAGATTGAGAGTTCCAGTGCAGGACAATGGACTGCAGACCAGATGGTTCACAGCAAGAGCAGGAAAAATGGCAAAAGCAGGCAGGGCAAAGAGCAGCAATATGCCTTCCTATTGAGGAAAGATCTGTGATGTTGGTTTTCTTAGCACTGGAATTAAATTTAGACTTGGCGGCCCTTTCACTTAAGTGTATTAAGCAGTTTAGTACATGAATTAGTGCTTGCTGTTAGTGTAACCATTGCTGTGTTGGCATGAGTGCACGCTAATTTACACGCTAACTGCATAACATGTTATGGGGTGGGAAATGGGTGGGTATTGCAGCCTTTACAGCATGCTGGCACTATTGCAGATGCTGCAGTAATGTGATCTTGCTAATTGCCAATACACTGGTAAAGTATTGATAATTGGCAACAGGATGTGAATGTCCCCAACAGGTAGTGCACAGGTTTTGCCCTTACCACAGGTTAACTTTTGCATCTAACTCATGGTAAGTGCAGAACTTCACTGTACTTTGAAAAAAGGACCCTTTGGTTCTAAAATTTTCATCTCAGAAGCTGGATACTCTCTTTTTAGGGGCCTGCAGATTGTTCCTGTCTTACTCATAAAGAACAAAAAATAGATTTTTGGCCTATAAACAGAAAAATCTGGATCTTGGAGCTGATTTTGTGTTGAAGTGTCTTGCTAAAACTCAGTTTAAATTTCGGCATGAGTTTGACCTATGTTGGAATCCTATCTCTATCTTTGGCTGGGATCTTCATACACTTCATACTTGCTTTGCTATGCCTGTGCAATTTTTACTTCTTTTATTTTTCCTTAAGCTTGTGAAATGTACCCTCCTTTAATGTGGGACTAATGCCTAGAAGAATTGTACTCTTTACTTACTCCGCTTTTGTTGTGCAAAACAGTTGATCTATAAGATTAAAATTTACCCTTGCAGATATCTTTATAATAGGTTCAGGATGGGGTATTTGTTTTAAAAAAAGGTAACATTTTCAGAGGTGGAGTAGTGGAATGGTTAGAGCTAATGAGCTGCCAACCAGAAACATATTCAACTTCCATTTTCCCTATTGATGCTCTTTGTGATCTTGGCAATTCATTTCACTCTTGATTACTATAAGTACAAAGGTTGGAGGTCATTTACTAAGCCAAACTAAGGAGCATATTTACTAAAGGTTAACGTGCATTAATGAAGTTAACATGTGTTAAGTGTCACTGTGCCCATAGAAATAAAAGGGATGTGGGCACTTAACGCATGTTAATTTCATTAGCATGAGTTAAACCCTTTTGTAAACATGCCCCTAACACTTCACTATCATCGAGAATTTGTAGAACAGATATACATGCTTTAAATATGGGCATTCAAAAACCACATATAAGATAGCCCCGTCTTACCTCTCCACACTTATCGCAACACAAACCCCCAACAGAACCAGGAGGACCCACAACCTAAACACATTACACGGCCCACTCAACATACGCAATGCCAAAACCCTCACCAGCAACAGAGCTTTCACATATATAGTGCCCTCCCAATGGAACAACCTGCCTTACGCACTAAGAGCCAACCAGGACCTAAAAGATTTCTGAAAGAACCTAAAAACCTACCTATTCCAGAAATATTACAACTTGTCCTAATGCAACGGTACACAAGAATATGTAAATAACCTGAAACACATGTAAATATGTATATAAATCTGCTTCGGCAGCTTGCAAGTTGTAAATACGTATATAACCTCACAAATGTCAAACTGTATAATTCCAATTCTATGTTATGTAAATGCACAAAATGTTTGCTGTATAAAATTCCATGTAAACCGCTACTGATCGCTGGAAGAAGCGGTATATAAATGTAACCAAATAAATAAATGGCATGTGCAGGGAAACAGTCACCATGTTAACACATGCTAATGCTTCGATTTCTACCATAACTTAAAAACACTGCTGGAGGTGGAGTTAAATGTCCATAGTAAAAATCCACATTAACATGTATTGTTATATCATATGTTAATGTGTCGGGCGTCCCATGACATTCATCCCCATCGCTTTCCTGCCCCTATCTGCAATAGCAGTTAAATGAAGATTTTAACATACTTTAGCAATTTGAATGGACATTAAAGCATTTTTAATGTTTCTTTTTAACAAGACACACATTAAAGAACTAACTGCTAACATGGCTTAGAATATAGATCCCTTAGATTCTAAGCCTTGGGGGAGGAAAGTAATGACAATACATAAATATAACTTACGCGGATGTTGGCTTTGGAAAAGTGAGCAATTAAATTAAAGGTACACGTTATTGTTGCAACCACATATAAGGATATTTTCCTTTAAAAGAAGACGATAAGAACATAAGAAATGCCATACTGGGCCCAACCATAGTGCATCAAACCTAGCATCCTGTTTCCAGCAGCGGCCAATCCAAGTCACAATTACATGTCAGATTCAGAAAAAGGCACACAGATTCCACAGCTGGGGGGGGGGGGGGGGAGAGAAATTCAAAGAGATTAACATGGTTGTCCAAACCTTTTTTTAAACCCGGCTACACTAACAGCTTTTACTATATCCTCTGATAACAAATTCCAGAATTTGATTACATGTTGAATGAAAAAATATTTTCTCTTATTAGTTTTAAATAGGTTCCCCTTGGCCATCTCTTTTCCAGGTTGAAGAATCCTAACCTTTTTAGCCTCTCTTCATAGGCTCTTTACCATTTTGGTGGCTCTTCTCTGTAACTTTTCTAATAACACTATATCCTTTTTAAGATATGGCGACCAGAATTGCACACAATATTCAAGCCGTCGTCGCACCATGGAACGATACAGAGGCATTATAATATCCTTTGTTTTATTCTCCATTCCTTTCCTTATGATACCTAGCATTCTATTTGCTCTCTTGGCCACCGCTGAACACTGGGTGGAGGGTTTTATCATGTTATCCACAATGACGCCGAAATCTTTTTCCTGGGTGGTGGTTCCTAATGTGGAACCTTGCATTGCGTAACCATAGTTTGGGTTATTCTTTCCTAGGTGCATAACTTTGCACTTGTCCACATTAAATTTCATCTGCCATTTGGATGCCCAGTCTTCCAATTTATCAAGGTCCTCTTGAAATTTTCCACAATACTCATGGGTTTTAACAACTTTGATCTTGATCTTATATTTTTGTGGGTATTATCATCTCTTATGTTTGCTTTTATTATTTATTTGTTTTTTATTTATTTATTTTATCCCTCATCTTGTTTTTATTGTTTATATTTTATCGGCTTTATCTTTTATTTAATTCATGTTTTAGTGACATTGGTGATCTCATGTTTTTATTTTATATTTCTATAGTACTTACATGTTCCCCTATATTTCTATCATGTTCTTCCCATTTCCAATTTTTTGTACTAACCATTTCACACATCTCAGTGTATCTCTTCAGAAGTTGGTATGTTCCCTGTGTTCATCCCTGACATTGTTTGCAATATGATCCCTCATTTGAAAAGATTGTGTGGAACTTACAGCACATGGAGACTGATTCAGGGGGGGTGGCATCCGGGCCATCCAGATGTCCCTGATGAAGACGGGCCTGTGTGGATCCAATTCTAGACTGTGGGAACTAAATGTTCCTGCGGTGCACAGAATCGGGCCCGTGGACGGCCCAACATGCCCCTGCCACCTGCAAGGACATTCTCCCCGCAGGCGCCTCTGACTCCCATGGCTTAGGCCCCCTCATCCCCATCGCTTGACCCACGGATGGCCTCCCTGCACCCAGCCCTACCCCCAGGGGCCTGCTGATGCTTTTCAGTAGGTCTGTACATCATTTTGTTTTTTATCAATATTTCAATATTTTTTGCCATTTCACATTTTTATGGACCATTTCAGGATGAAGCCTAAACCCCCTTTAAAAAAAACCCCTTCTTCTTAAGGATTATGATGTCCTGATGCCAGGATTTACATGAAAATTGTTTCATTTTTATCAGCTTGTATTCTTGCCAGTTTCAATATGGGCAATTTACTTGATTGGTAACATGGTTCAGGTAGAGTCCAAGGAATTGCCATTTGTCCACTGCGTGACCAATGGACCTTTATTAACTTGTACAGAAAAGGGACCCCCTTAGCAAAATTAAAGACAAGAAATTCAATCTCAAAAGAATTGCCCAAGCAAACTTAGATTACCCACCAGTCCACCATATGAAAAGGGAGTAGGTAAATTTAAGGAGGAAAAAAACAAAAGAAATTATCACAAAAAAATATAAAGGTCAGCTATTGCCTTTGGGAGCAAACAAAGCATGGTCATAAATTCTCAACCAAATTTACGATGGCGGGTGTTTCCAACAATTTTGCATTTAAAAAAGCTAACAGATCTAATGGCTGAAAAAATACATAGCGAGTAGTTCTATAAGTTATCAAACACTTACAAAGGAATTTTAAATAATATGTTGCTTCAATCTAGAGCACACCAGGTTTTAATAACATGAATTGTTTACGCTGTTTCTATGTTTCTCTCATAAGATCAGGAAACATTAGTACATTCTATCCACAAAAGGGTGGCTACTTTTCTTGAAATATATTCGAAGTAACCAATCCCTGTCAGAAACAAGTGCACAAGATACCAATAATGTTGCAGGATGGTAAGCTTCCATAGCTGAAGATTCCAGCAGTTGAGAGACATTTAAAACATCCATAACTTGTACAGGGGACAAAACTGAAGACTCTTTCTTAGATACAGGCAAATAATACATTTTCAAAATAGGAGGGATTAATTCCTAAGATATCTAAAGGGCCTCAGTTAGGTACCGTCTAAACATATCACGTGGTAAGACTCTTTTGGATCTTGAAAAGTTAAGTAAGCAAAGATTTACCATTCAAAATACATTTTCTAATACCTCAATTTTAGCTTTTAAAGTTGTACTATCCTTCAGTAATGCAACATTATAACATCTATCACTTTCGATATTTTCAGAGAGAAATCTTGTGAAGACCCTAAGGGGTCTGTTTACTAAACGGCGCACTTGTACGGGGCGCACATGAGCGCTCTAAAAGATGTATTTAAGTGCTCTTAAGCGCCCCGTACGAGTGCGCGGCACATTAACGGGTCCCGCAAGCGAGGCGAAATGAGGGCGGAGGAAGGCCCCCTAGGGGCGGAGAGACGGGGTCAGTGGGCGGAATGTGGGAGGGGAGAGACTCGCCGCACAGGAGCGTGCCCGAATCTGCAAAGAAATTTACCGCCAGTGAAACACTCGCGTTAGAGGTGCTGTGCAGGGAAAAGAAACCGTTTCCGTCAGCAATGTGCAGCACAATAGTGGAAGCCCAAAAACCGTGAGCAGTGTGATCTATGTGCACAGATCAAACGCCGTAATGTCACAGGGCACTAACCACACGGCGCGCGCACCTTAGCGCATCTGTCAATCACAGCTTCTGTTCTTCACGACGGAATGCCCACTCCTTATACGGCACCCGCTCGGTACCGCGGACCGCACAACACCGGCCTTTAGTAAACAGACCCCTAAGAGTCTCAACATTATTAGCAATTGATCCAATCCTTTCAGAATTTGTTTGCCCATTATGTGATAAATCCAGTTTGTTTTGAAATAGCATCTGTAAGCAAAACAATAGAATCCCATATGAACTTTTTTGGTCTCGAGAGAGTCAGAGAAACAGCGTCAATTCAGCCACAGACTGCAATGGTAATTGCTTACCCCCATCCGCCATACCGCCAGGCAGAGACACTCTCACCTCTGATTCGCCTACCACTAGAACTGCAGAAGCTCCAGGGGTCACACCAGACAATTCTCCCACCAACCCCCTTCAAACGGGGATAAACTCAGCGCCGTCATGCGATGCCAACAGCTCTGTACTGGATAGGTCTGAGAGGATACCTCCTGGGTGCGGAGGTGGAATCCATGCAGCTGGAGATAAAGATGTATCCATGTCAAAAGGCAGGGAAGAGTCCACCATATTCCTCTCTAACAAGCCCAACCTTATCTCCACCATTACTGACCCGGAAAGCTGCACAAATCAATCCATAGGACCAAGAACAGAAGGCCAGGGCCCCAAGGGTGGCAACCGAGCCCTTCCCTTTTGTTTAGTCATGAACAAAGTTCCAAGAGGCAAGCAAGCTCAAGCAGTAGCAGCCATCTTGAAAGGGCCCATGCCATTCTTGAACTATTTTAATGGTTTTGTGCATAAGGTTCTTTTCTTCTTTTTGGTTTATACAGCCTTGGTTCCACTTCTTTATGGTTCTCGATCTATATGAGTGACATTTTTTAAATGTGTTTCTGTTTTTATTGATGTAAGGTACTACCTTAAAGGTGCCATTTTGGCACCAATTTCAGCTTTAAAAGACCCAAGCAAACATTCGGCCCATATTTGGTGAGTTGAACGCCAGGGTGAGTATGTCAGCTGGAGCTCGTATTATGCAGAATTCTTATTTTATTTTCATCCTCTTGGACATACAGTCTTATGTAGTTTTAAATTGCATAAGTTGGGCAAGATTGTTTGTTAAAAATGAGTTCTTATTATTTCTAATTCCACTGCAATATTAAATCTTGAATGTTTACCAAGAAATTGCCAGTTTTTTATACAGCCCCTCTTTTTCCACTTTTCCCTTAAAGAACCATATGTTTCAGTATTAGAATTGACAGCATTAGAAACATTGTTTTATTTTAATTTGGTTTGTGTCTATGCTGGCTTAAAAGTGTGCAATTTACTTTATATTTTGGTACAAAATACTTAGCTTTGAATTTGTACATGGACAGTGCACATTTTTTTGAGCTATTATTCATTTAGGGAGTCATTCCGATCCTCGTTTAGCGGGTCTGAACATCTGATTTGGACGTCCAGACCCACTAAACATCTGGATTGCTCTGTCAGCCACAGAGCTCCCTACACATAGAGCCGACTTGTGCGGGGAGCTCTGTTCATGGGCGGGAGGGGGTGAGCCAGGGGAGGAGCGAGGGTGGGCAGTGGGTGGGAACACGATCCCAGACATACAGGACTGATTCTGGGGGCGGCTATATAGACAGGGGACCACAGAGGCAGGCAATGTCAAAGAGGTGAGGGGGTGTAGGGGGGTCCCCACAGCTCAACCCTGGCCATGGAAGGTTGGATTGGGGGTCGGACAACGGGGAAAGAAGTTAATTTCCTGAAGCTGTGGATTGGGGTTCCTGAATGGAGCCACAGTGTCAAAGTGATAATAATTTTATATTGTGGATGTGTTACAATATATTTTCTTATTAGCTTGTTATATAACTATGTCACAGGTTAGAGCTCTTCAACCTGCAAAAGAGACGGCTGAGGGGAGATATGATAGAAGTCTATAAATTAATGAAAGGAGTGGAATGGGTAAACATAGATCAATTATTTACGTCATCAGAATATAAAAAAGACTAGGGGACATGCAATGAAGCTACAGGGTAAACTATTTAAGACTAATAAGAGAAAATATTTTTTCACTCAACGTGTAATCAATCTCTGGAATTTGTTACCGGAGGATGTAGTAAAAGCTGTTAGTATAGCTGGGTTTAAAAAAGGTTTGGACAAGTTCCTGGAGGAAAGGTCCATAAACCATTATTAAAAGGGACACTGTACATATCACTGCTTGACCCAATACAAGCATTGAGGAAACTGTGTCTTTTAGGCAAACTGCTAGGTACGTATGACCTAGATTGGCCACTGTTGGAAACAGGATACTGGGCTTGATGGACCTTGGTCTGACCCAGTATGGCATATCTTAGGTTCTTATGTTCATGCCTTTTAACTATTTTTAACTATTTATATATTTTATTCCTTTTGATGCAGAATAGCGCGGTATATAAGAGAATGTAAATAAAATAAATAAAAATAAATTAGTGCACATATATGTATTTGTTTATTTTATGTCAATGTCCTTTCAATAGTATGGTTTTTAGATTGTTCAAATTAACTTTTAACTTATATTCATGATAAAATATGTATGTTTTTATTTTTCATGTATTTGGTTTTAGTTATATATTTTATGTGTATTATTGATGATTCATTGTTTGTTTTTGCCTCTTGAAGTCCCCCGAGGAAGGTAGCCGTGCTGAAATATGGCTGTGTTGGGACATTTCTAAATAAAGGACTTTTTCTTACTTCTTGCTCCCTTTGGTATCAGTTCCCACTATGCCATAATGATATATTGTAGAAGTGTGCATGGCCAAACAAAGCTTAGTTTGTGCTTGTTTAAAACAAACGTTTTCCAGTTTTGTGCATTTATTTGTGTTTGTGTCACTTATTTGATTTTTAGGCTCACATTAAGAGGATAAATGTGTAACACCCCCCCCCCCCCCATTGTCGACATGGGTCCTTGCATGCATCACTTTATAAAGCAGGGGCATATCGACCTGGAGCTTTTTCTAAATTACATATAAGGATGTGCTGGAGTGCACATGACATACAGAACTGGGGGAAAAATCAACAGCAGTAACTTAGCAACTTGTACATAGAAGTGCCACACTTAAATGTACAATCTGGTATGTTTTCAAACTTACACATATAAACTGGTATTTTGCAAATCTATATGTTTAAATGCTCCCAATTAATTACAGAAAACACTATCATTAATTAATTTCTTTTTTTCTTTTTCTTTTTTTTTTATTGTCATTTTCAGTTAATATACATAACCAAAATACAGTGAAAGGTCAATCCGAACAATGCAAAAGCATTAACAAAAGAATAACGAATAAAGGAAATATGTCTAGGATAAAGTCCACATTATGGGATCAGTAATGTCCATAATAATAAAGAATACAAAGTAATGTCCATAATAATAAAGAATACAAAATTAATTAATTAATTTCAATATGGAGGGAGAAATATAAAAGGCAGGCCAAACTGAGCACTTTTAAAAAACCTCTATGTGCCAGGTACATGCAAAAGACGATCCCTGCTTATCAGAGCTTACAATCTAGTTAAGACAGACAATACAACAGCTGAGGAGAAGAATACATCTAGGGATATGGTAAGGAAAAACATTGGAGACTAAGCAGATAAGGATCCAAAAGTGGCCTTGAAAAGGTGAGTTTTCAGCCTGGATTTGAAAAGGGCCAGAGATGAAGCCTGATGGACAGACTCAGATAGTTTATTCCAGGCATGGGATAGGAGTTCATCTCCTTCTCCAAACCCTCTGGTTTTCAGACAAAAAAAGCATTTTTCCGCTGCCTCTTCATGCCTGGACACAGCTCAGGATGTACACGGTGCTACTGAAATCGGTTGAAGATATCCAGATTCTTAGTAATGCCGCAGACACATCTTTTCCACACTTCCATTCAGAGTTGGACATTCTTACGCTGGGGATGTCCACAGAACTAGCTTCTAAGTTGGTTCCACAGACATCTCCTTACTTTGGACATCTCTATGCCCGTTTTCAGATGCCCGAAGCCAATAAAGCTTCTATAATAACCCCAATTAGTCACCTGACGGTAGACCGAACACAGTTTAGGACAACTATTCAAAAGGCCGCCATGAGTTGGCACCGACGTGAAGGCACTTAGCAACAACAACAACAATCCCAATAATCTGTTAACTTTAGGTCAGAAAATGAATTCTTCTGACAAAACTTAAATGGTCAGTGGGGCAGGAATTTCAAAAGTTGAGATTTGCCCACTCAACTCCTATAGCTAGCAGACAAATCTTTTGATATCTGTTCCTAAAATGCCAGAATCTTACAGAGACTGGGACCTTGTAGATTAGAAACAAAAGGAGGCAGTTTGGGGGGAACACAGAGAAAGGCTTTTTCCAACTTTATTGAAGGTAATGGAAGTGAGATGTATGTGGTTATTGAAGCATAAATCAAAGCTTGTTGATACTGGTGAAAAATTCTCTGGTAATCTCCCACAAAATATGAAGAAGAGAAATTTCACATTTCTTTTAGCTGTGCACAACAAAATTTCATTTTTACTGAAAGATGAAAGAAGGGAACATTTCTATGAGTGCTTTCAAAGTGCCTCGATTTTTAGAAACATGAAATTTTAAATTTAGCCCTTAGAAAAATGAGGTGATGTGAAGAGAAAAACTGGTATTTGGTCTGCTTAAATTTACTCACTCCTAAAGACCAATCTGGTTTTCAATATAGTCACAATAAATATACATGAAGAAAGATTTGCATACACTGGGAGACAAATCCTGAGACGCAAAAGTGCAGCCCCGCTATCCATCTGGCCCATATCCTGGAACACTGTCTTCCCGCAAACACACAGTCACAATGCAAGGAGATCTGGACAGGGGATGCACGGGGGCAGAGAGTGGGTCGAGCGGGGGTGGGCCAGGCACCCGGACATACAGCGCCGATTCATGTCATGGCCCTGTACATCTGGCAGTCACCAGGAGGACGCCCAGCTTATTCCACTTCAGAGATGGGATAAGCGAGGGGCGCCCATGTGATCCGACCCAGCAGCAGTCCAAATGCACTGGAACTAACGAGGGTTAGGCATCGCCACCCGATCCAGGCCATGGCACACCCCGCCAAAGGTCGGGTAGCAGGAAAACTGGTCTGGTGGGGATCGGGCCTGCGGCGCTCCTGCTGGGTGGCTTGGTGCCATGGTAACAGGATGCCATGGCACCAGTGCACCAGCAGAGCAGAGGGAGGCCTGGCCATGCTGCTTCTTGGACATCTCCCGTGGCTGATGCAGGGGCACACCAGGCCATCTCAGTGCCTGATCCTGAAACTACGGGAGCTCCCGTGGTACAGAATCGGATACATTACAGCTTTCCAGTGTTTGGCCGTCCAGATGGCCCAGACATGGCCCTTTTGGGATCGTGCTCCATGTCTCCAATATATGCAAATTTATGACAAGCATACTCTTTATGGATTTATAAAATCCAGACTGGTTAAGTGTACCTCCCTGACTGGATTGGGAAAATGAGGAAAGGTTTTCAATAAGATTATATTTAAACTGCAAGACGATTGTTGTGTGCGCAAATTGGTGCTAACTGCTGAAGACTCCGTGGATAGTTGTGACTATCCCCTGGGTTTTCATGGCAAGGTGCGACTGGGAGTAGGTTGCAAGCCCTTTCTTCCGTGGAATGACTGGAGATGTTCATTTCTATAAATGAAGGGGAGGCTATTCCCCAGTGATGGCTAACGCTGTGGCAGTGGCTAGCCATCACCACTGAAACTTGAACCTGGATATTCAATGCTGGGGTCATATCGTGCCACCGACATTGAATACCCAGGTTGGCCAAATTGCGCTTTTGCAGTCCGGTTAGCAGCAATATTCAGCCACTGGCCTCGGCTACTGGCCAGTCTGCAAAAGCGGCTAAAATTAAGACAGCCATTTAGCTGTCCTAACTTTAGCCGCTGTAGGCTAACTGGCTAGTAGCTGAATATCAGCACTAGCCAGTTATCCCTGGGTACCGCCTCCGCTCTGCCCCTGGAACACCACGATGCTGGCCGGCTAGTGTTGGAGCGCTTCGTGGCTGTACCAGGGATATTCAGTGATGAATATCCCAGTGAGCAGCATTCGGGTGGTTTGAAAGTTGGAAAACCACCTAAATGCCTTTGAATATTCTCCCTGAAGATCCTAATATTCAGCAGATGTTCAGTGCATCAACGTACAGGTTTAATTAAGGCCCCTAATTTCAACTGATTTGCCTATGTATTGGACTGAAATCATTCATCTACATTTGAAACTGATTGGGCTGATATTTAGCCACAGTGACTGGCTGTTTTTTAACCACCGAGCACCACAGCTGGAAAAAAACCAGATATTCAGCGCCAGTATTTGTATAGGAGTAACTTTGAATTTCTGGATTCAGAGCTGACAGCATTAGCTGGATAGAGGCAATATTAAACCCAGATAGCTAACCGGATAAATTTAGGACATCCTTAGATGTCCTTAATTTATCCAGGTAACTTATCAGGACAAAAGCTGGATATTACAGTTATCTGTTTAAGTACCAGGCTCCACCCCAAGACCACCCAGGCTCTATCCGGTTAGTCCCTAGGTGGTCAAAGAAATATTTAGTGGCACTACCCGGATAGTGCCATTGAATTTATGGCTGGCTAGTTCTTATCCTTTGAGCAAGATGTGCCCACTCAACTCCCATAACTAGCTGACAGGTTTCTAAAATCATGTGAAAACCTGCACGTGCCGGACCCGTCACTGCACAACCCCATGTTCCCTCTTCTCTCGCAGATACGTGTTTCTTTCAGGGTGGGGGATAGCTAATTTTACAAGGCATGCGCGCGTGCCCACCTTCTCTGCTGCCTCTCGCTGCTGAGTCTCAGATGTTTTGACTGGATGTCCCAGATTTCACATACATGGCCATTCTGAAATGTGCCTTCACACCTATGGGAATGTGTACTCTGCTCAGTAAATTAAGCCTGAATGTATGAGTAGCTAAAACATTTCTCAGATAGTCACTTGACTATCCCCCTTTCTGTAACTATACATGGGGTACGCTGCTGCCAAAATGACTTATTCGGGTGACCTTAGGAATACAAGAAACATGATATATTTTTATAGGAAATCGAAATGGTAATAATGCTTCATTTCTTTCTCCATCAATAACTGACCAATCAGCTCTTGCAAGCTGTTTTGTATCATAAATTATAACCCTGGCCCATAGTATAGATTCCGTGCAAGTGCGAGGATATTTATTTAATCATAACTGCTTATGCTGACACCTTGTAAATATTCCTATCATGCATTCTAACATTCTGTTTAACATTAATAGATTTGTAAATCAACACGGATAAAAAACAATAATCCAAAACTGCTACACTTGTTCTTTTAGATGGCAGTCTAATTTGTTTCAATAGAATGCAATGATTTCTCATAAGAATCACACAACTGAAAAACTGTATTTGTGTACCATTACCCAGCAGATCAATATCAAATTATCTTGAATGAGGTCTGTGATACAGCACAGTGTAAGCATTATATTACATTTGGATCAAGGTAAAGACTTCTAGTTTGCAGTTGGATCAATATGTACTCCGAAGGTCAATATGGCATCAGTCATTTAAAAATACAGCCCTCCTAAATGTATAGTCTAATTGCTACCTTACTGCTTAGTTCGAACTCTTGGGTTGAATTATAGCTCTGATTTCAGCTATCTACTGCTGACAGCAGCAATACAAAGAATGTTTATATTTTGAAGGAGCTGTAGTTTTTAAAAGGCTTACCCTAGTGATAAAGCTGTCTGCCTCCTCTTGCTTTTTAAGGTTTTATTTAACTTTCTTATTTTATATCTTACTTAGCTGATAACCACTCTTACAGCTGAAAAGGCTTTTAAAATGTAAACACCCAATAGTTTCAGGACGAGCTGCAGAATGGTAGCAGTGGGGAGAGTGATCTGGCATTCATAAGAGATGATTCAGCAGTGACCCATGGTCACAATTTGCTTTTATTGTTTGCAATATTTGAATCAAATCAAAATAATAGTTTATAATTTTCAGATTTAAGTCTTTTTTTCTTAACTAAAAAAAAAATTGCTTCCATAGTCTTGGTTCTAATTCTACAATGAATTACTAGGAAGGGGCAGGAGAAGAAGGTGGATGGATATAAACCACCAGGTTGCCGTAGGTTGACTTCTTTCATTAACTCATCAATTCTTTTCCTTGCATCCCAGAGATGTACATTCATTAGCAGACGTTCAGTTCATTTGGGTGCTTTAAAAACAAATGTGCGAGATCAGCTTGATGCATTTTGACCTATAAATTAATACATGTACAGATGAATTCTGCACATGAAAAAGTTCTAATGCAGGTTAACATGGATGTATGGAATGAATCAAAAGAATCTGTAAAATTTGGAGAAAAGACACATTTTTTCCTGTGCACAACCCTGTTGTGTCCATTAGGGATGTGGTTTCATTTGAAATGAATCCACCCAAACAAACAGAATCACCTTAAATAAAAAATTATTAACACAATGTGATACTTAGGCAATCATTCACAACACCAATATTGCACAAAAAATATATAGGTAAAGGTGAATGGAGGATCTCAGTTGGGAAAGCCCAGCCTCTTATAGCATTATTGAAATGGCTACAGGCATTATGCAACTCCCACCTTTCTCATTAATCAGCCCCCATTCACCAGCAATTCATTTAAATGCTTTTCTTTTTGCTATTTTTTAAGCAAATACAATTAATACACTGAGTGCATGAAAGCAATAATGCTGTAAATAACATTGTAAAAAGCGCTAAATATCCAGCAAATAGAATTGAAATAGAAAATTCTCTCAAAGTAACCACTTAACTGTACAGTCAGTAGCGATGTAAGTCACTCTGTTGATAGCGCTAAGTGCCCAGCTGTGGAACTAGAATGTCAAGTTTATTTGAAATGAAATAGCAAATTTCAGCATTTACTTTTTTGTGTTTAATATAAAATGAAAAACCAAATGTAATTTCTTTCATGTTTGTTTCCTTTCATTTAAATAACTTAGGCCCCCGCTCCTGGGAAAGAAACAACCCCCCTCAGGCCCCTCCATCCTTTCAGGCCCCTCCCACAGATCATCTTACCCTATCTGTGAGTCTTATGCATTATCTACGGGCCAGGAGTTGTCCTCAGTCATTCCTGTTTCACTGGTGAGGTTATACACCACAGATATCTCAGTATTCATGAGTTTATTTATTACTTCCACTTCTTTATCATATATTTAGCATAAGCTGTCCAATGTGATGTACAACATTTCATAACAAATTCATAATATACCAACATAACATTAAAAAAGATCAAGGGACCAAGATGGTGGATTGCAGAAACAGCTAGTGGTGAGCTTCACAGCATCTCTTGGAGCAGCTCTTCCCTTTCATTCAAGCAATGCCAAAAAGAAAGGTAAGAACCCTACCCACTCATCAGGGTTGGAGAATTTGGGAAGTAAGGGACAACTTACCCTTGAACAACTTGGAGTTTGCCCTTGAAAGGACTATCAATTGACTTCAGACCGTTCCAGCATTTCAGAGTTGGAGCAGAGCATCAATGAGGTATCATTAAACCCTGAGGATTGAGCACTTCCCCTGCAACCTGGAAGCTGCTTAGCCGTGGGTGTTGGTGACACTCGCAAACTCTGCAGGGGCAATGGGACCACCTCTGGCTAGATCCTCTCCCAGAGAACACAGCATGGAGTTGGAGATGAGAGTTACAATGCTGCAATATCACTCTGGGAGGGGAGTTGGGCTTATCAAAGGAGGAGGCTTATTGCTCCGATAACACTGAATGTTCTTTTGGTCTCAATTAGGGCCTTAGAAGCCTTCTTGAATTTGAATATGGAGAAATTTGGTGCTAAAGTTAATTCCCTGGTGGAGTTTGTGGGGGTTCATTAGGAAGCGATTACTCACACAATAATCAGATTGAACAGTTGGAACATCAAGTCAAAAGGCTTTGAGTGGCTCTTCAAGTTTAAAATGTCCTCGTTTGCGCTATGTAAATATAGAAGCAAAAATATTTTTCTTTGTTGAGCCAAAACAGCTTCTGGATCTTGTAGTTTCATGAGAAGGAAGCTAAGGGCCCCTACTGAGATCTCATAGTTTGTGCATTCCAGCTGCTATGGGACATTTCCTTTCTCTGATTTAGTTTACTTTATTTCCTGTATTATTATTCCCTTTCTTGGCCCTCACGTTGTGGTCAAAATGGCACTTGACATTTTGATTCGTTATTTATCTTTTGTTATTGCATTGCCTTTTTTCTGTTATGTTAATGTGTATTTCTTGTATAATTATGTTTTGAAATGCCTGTTGTTGTTAAGTGCCGTCGAGTCGGAGTCGACTCATGGCGACCCTCTGGACAGCTATCCTAAATTGTGTGCAGTCTTCAGTCAGGCGGCTCATTGTTGACAGACTGGTACCCGTAGCTGCTGTTATTGTAGCGATCCATCTCATTGCTGGCCTTCCTCTTTTGCGTTGACCTTCTATCTTGCCAAGCATGATGTCTTTCTCTAATGATCTCTCTCTTCGCATGATGTGTCCGAAGTATGAAAGTCGAAGTCTTGTCATCTGAGCTTCTAAAGAAAGCTTAGGTTTGATCTCCTCTAGTACTGACTGGTTTGTTCTTTGGGCAGTCCATGGTATACACAGTATTCGCCGCCAGCACCATAATTCAAAGGCATCAATTTTCTTCCTGTCTATCTTTTTCACTGTCCAGCTTTCACATCCATATGATGTTATTGAAAATACCATGGCTTGAACAAGTCGAATCTTTGTATGGAGAGAGACATTTCTGCTCTTGAGAATCTTATCTAGGTCTTTCATAGCCATTCTGCCAAGAGCAATGCGTCATCTGATTTCTTGACTGCTTGTTGCTTCTTTATTGATAGTTGATCCAAGTAGGTTAAAGTTGTTCATGATTTCAATTTCTTCTCCTTCAATGATGAACCTGTTGATTATGCCAGTTGTCATGATCTTTGTCTTCTTTACATTAAGGTGCAGGCCCATTTTGAGACTATGTTCTTTGATTGTGAGAAGCAAATGTTTCAGATCATCTTCACTTTCAGCCAGTAATGTGGTATCATCAGCATAGCGAAGGTTGTTGATGAGTCTTCCACCAATCTTCACACCTCTGTTGTCTTCATACAATCCTGCTTCTCTGATGATTTGTTCTGCATATAAATTAAACAGGTAGGGGGAAAGCATGCAGCCTTGTCTTACACCTTTGCTTATTTTAAACCATTCTGTTTCTCCTTGTTCCGTTCGAACTGTTGCTTCTTGATCAATGTACAGCCTAATAAAATTAAATTCTAAAATAAAAGCTATCATCAAATAAAAACAGAATCCTAAATGTTCTTCATTAAAAACTAAACCAGTTCAACTGACCAAGACTTCCAACTCTATTAACGTAAGAAGTAAAGACTATCATCTATCTGGAAATGCCTCTATAAACAGCCAGAGATCAGTCTTGAACAATGGGCATACCAAAAGGTGTTGTATGGTCTGCATTTCTTCGTAATTATAGGTTTCTAGTCTGGTAGAGTATCCCCATTTTGCTATGTTGGCTCTTGATACAGAGGTGATTTAAGGCCCATTCCTCCTCTGACCCTGCTGGTAGCTGCTCACCCTCTCTTAAACATATGCTAATTCCAGGAACAAGGTCTCCAAGTCAAACCTCTATGTTTCGCTTAGGGCCTGATCTGCCTTTGTGGTTGCCTCTCCTTGTGCATCTGTTTGCACATTTCAGCCTCTGAAGAGCATTGGGTTTAAAGATTCAAGAGAGGAGCAGTGGGGGTCCCTGGGTCCTTTCAAAATGGAAGAGAGGAGAATCATTTTCAGAGAGCCAGCAAGAATCCTAAAGTTCCATCAGCACAGAAGAGAGAAGCAACAGCTTCAGACAGCCCGCAGGATTCCCTGGGCCCCACTAGCATGGAAGACCAGAAGAATGCAGGGAAGGAAAGGCAGGGACAAGGATAAGAGGGATTAAGGTTAGAGGAGACAGAGGGTGGAGCATAAGAAAAGAGGGTTACAGAGGAGGAGAGTCAGGGCAGAACAGAAGAGGCAAGGTTAGAAGATCAAAGAGTAGAGCATACGGAAAGGAAAGGGGTTAAAGATGAGGAAATGAAAGCGGGTAAATGCAAGAGTCGAGAGTATAAATGAGAAAGCAAGCGAAGTGAAATGCTGCAGTTAGGGAATAAAAAAAATTCAAGGTTGGGCAGCAGATGAAAGTGAGGGCAGGGAGAGTACATGGTTGGGTGGAAGAGAAAGGAGACTGCAGGAGAGAGTGTGGAAGAGATTTATTTTATTTATTTAGACAGTTTTGTATACCACCTTATCCTTCAATCAAAGTGGTCAGAACACAATTGGGGGATACATTTAACACGAGGGGATATGAGACACATACACTAATACTTACAGGGAACATGGGCTATGGAGGGTTAAGTGGCTTGCCCAAGACCACAAGGAGCACCTGTGGGACTAGAAACCCCAGTCCTTCCAACCCAAGGTTGCTGTCCTCTAGTGGGATTTGAACCCCTGATCTTCTGGTCTGAGGTAACTTGCCCCAACCACTAGGCCACTCCTCCTAGGGAGTAGGAACAAGAAAACAGGAAAATCCAACAAAGAGAGAAGCATAGATGGCACAGCCACACACATATAGAGCCCCCTACACACACATGCATGTACACACACATACACACACACACACATGCACGCAGTCTCCCCAGTACACACATTCAGAGCCTCCCAACACATACAGGTACACACACACGCACTCATGCATGCACATACACGCACTCATATGGAGTCCTTGACACATGCATGCACAGACACAGAGCCCCTGACACATGCACATATACCCACATACCCAGAGCCCCATAGAACCTTCAACACGTGCACACACTTATATAGAGCTCTCTGACATGCACACCCACTGAGCCCAATAGGCACATCATGGCCCCAATACTCCCCACCCCAACACACACTGTCAATACTCATAGATCCACCCTTTAACACTAGAAGCCCCAAAGTGCGTCAATTGACGCAAATGCATCTTCGAAGTTGTATACCAGCGCCACTGCTAGAACCATGTCAGTCATGTTCCATGACTTTGTTAGCAAGGTCAAGATGTTCAAATATGTGCATCGAAAATTAATGACAGATGCACCACCTAGCGGGAAAATGAATTTATACTTAGAAGCCCCAAAGTACGTCAATAGACGCACTCAATTGTCTTGGATGCGTCAGTTGACGTACTTTGGGGCTTCTAGGTATAAATTCATGTCCCCACTAGGTGGCGCATCTCAATCACTGTTTACAGTTTTACTCCGACATTACAAACAATAAACACACGATGATGTCATGTAATGATGTCACATACTGCACGTATTTAACAAATAAGTAACTTCACATTAATTCACATCTGCATTTCATGGTAAACGCAGTCGTCGTGATAATGCATCAATTGACACACTTTGGGGTTTCTAGTGCCAGGAGTAATGTTTCAATGACATGGGTTTGGGGTTTCTAGTGTTAACATCCCAGCCTCACATGTACACAATAAACAGCTAAACTAACAGCACACTATGGACTTGAGCCTTTCCCTCCAGTCTCCCTCCAGCACCAGGCAGCAGATTATCATTGTGGGAGGAAGTGGGAGCTGCTGGACCCTCCCGCTCCCCCCGCCAAGGGACCAATCACTGTGGCTCACCTCAAAGCAGCACACTACAGGCATGCCTGTGCCTGGTGGACCTGCGCTTGAGGGCTTCACCAGAGGGCCCTTTGGCGAGGCCCTTAGGCGAGGATCATTAGGCAGGATTACGATATTCTACAAAGAACATTTCATCTCATCTCATCTCTTCGAACTACAGCTGATTCTCAGCAAACAAAATATTGTATTACAAGAAAGTAAGATACTATCACTAACAGAAACGGGTATTGTGTTAATATAAAGCTGCCTACTTCATCTCCAGACCTCAGCCAAAACACTTTAACGGCTTTGCCGCTATTCTCCAGTATCCCTACATCACTACTATCCTTTTGTTAGTTTATTTGTATTGTACCCTGCTGCATGGTATACATTGCATTGTGTCCATACTCTGTGTTCCTGACCTGAAATCTAAGTTTTTTTCCATTTTGCAGCCCTCTGGCTGCTATTGCATCCACTGTCGACTTTACCTGGACAACTAGCATTACTACCCGTGGCTTCTGTCTTTCTGTTCTCGATCTAAAGTTTACCTGGTTACCTAGCACTGCTGCCATAAGTATTGTGATTTCATTCTGCTAGTTGCAATTCTGACTGCATAGCTCACACTTCTTTGTATCAGATCTGAAGCTTATCCTGTTTCCTAGCACGGTGTCACCCACCTACTTACCCCGCTAGGAGGCAGCCTAGGGGACTTTCGGTGGGGCCTCTTCTTTAATGTAGCTGGAGCTCCTTTAAGGCCCCCTGGGAATTATCTCCCACTAGCCGTTCTAAAGGTTGTAGCTGTGACGAGCAGCCAGGCTTTTTAGTAAGAGGTATTTTTATTATCCCTTTCCGGGTGGATTCTTGCCCGTGAGAAATTAACAGAAACAGACCATGTTTTCTGGTACAAATAAAAATACTACTGGAACCAAAAACGCTTCATTTCAGCTTAACTCAAAATATAACAGTTACTAAATTTATACAGGTAGTTTTCAGAAATCCTTTTTCTTTAAAAGGTTATCTTCTTAGCACAGCTTAACATAAGGAAGACACATCATTAGCCAGGGTCAAAGCACATTCCATTTGAGATACCTCTGTATTATCTTCAGCTAATTCAAAGTCCATTGCCTCGTAGCTTCCCTGGTTGCTACTCTCTGAACAGCTGTGTCTCCTTTCTTGGCTGTGCAAGCTTCCGTCTTCTGCAAGACTTCCCTTCCCCCCTTCACCAAGGTAGGATGGGAAGTTACCGTATTTCTCACAGTCTTCCCCTAGGGGACCCAACCTTCCTAGTTGTGTATAGGGAAAGCATATGCTTCTAAGGCCCTCTCTATTACAGGCTTTCAGCCAGTCCTCAGGGAGGATTTCTCTCGAGCTTTTACAGCATGGAAAGTCAGCGTTGATACTTCTAAAAGCAGGCTTCTTACTGCCTCTAGCCACTGGCTGGTTCTTAAACAGGTAAGTGTCCCTTCTAAACCCCTTACTTTTTTCTGGGTACCTGTTGGCAGAAGGGCCGTTTCTCAAGGGTTTCTCTTTCCTGCTGGATTGAATTCCTCTGTGATTCTTTTCACTGGCCTCTTGCTCCGTGCTTCCTAGCACCCTGCAATTGCCCTTGGATATTCTTTCCTTAGGAACTTTATTCAAACTCCAATGAGAAGTATTCTCCTTTTCTGCCCCAGCTGTTGTAGTATCCTTGATGTCTCTCTCCTCTGAGAAATCCCAGTTAGCTCCTCTCTCTGAGAAATCCTGCTTAGCTCTGCTCTCTGAGAGATCTTGCTTAGTTCTACTCTCTGAGAAATCCTGCTTAGTTCTGCTCTCTGAGAAATCCTGCTTAGTTCTGCCGGTAAGTGACTCTGTATGCCTTTTAACTGCGTCACTACCTGCATTCTGTTGACCTTGCCCTGCTCTCAGCTGCCTCTCATTAACTGATTGAGGATGAGGTAATCCTTTGCAGGAGCACGTTCTACCTCTGGTTACCTTTGTTTTCCATGGTTGCTTATAGCAACCCTGCAGCATGTGCTTGGATCTGTCAGTTTCAGATCTACCTAGCCCTGCCCTTTCTGTTTCCATAGGTAATTCCTGCTCTACCCCGTGACAACGGATACCAATGTATTGCTGATGCCATTCTGATATCTAGCGCCATTCACACATGACTTTCCCTAAACTGTTCCAGATCCGAAGTTTTCTCCCACAACACCCTGTTACCACACCACTACCTAACACTCGTGACCACGAGATTCACAATACCTCTGTACCGGCCATCTTATTAACTAGCATTGTTAACATGTGGCCTCTGTCTGGAAACACTACTCTGTACCCAACTGCACAGTACAGCCAAATTATATTCTTAAATTCATTACTTCATACAGCCCCATAGACGAAAATGGAAATAAAAAATACTGCAATTTGTGCTCTCCACATCATTTTACTATTTACAACATTGTCCAACACCCTGCTGAACCACCAAGAATCACACCTTTCCTACCCTATTTCTATCATACGTCAACATCCCAATCATAGCCAGATATATCACATCCTCAGACATGGTAACCCTAGAGATAGCCACTACCACAGATAGAAACCACATCACAGACTAATCTTTATCATCCCCTTCCCCAATACACAATTCCTAAAACAAACCCACAACCCCATTAAAAGGCATTCTAATAAACACAAGACCCATAAGAAACAAATTTTATTTTTTATTTAACATTTCTTATATACTGCCTTAAGAACATAAGAACATAAGATATGCCATACTGGGTCAGACAAAGGTCCATCAAGCCCAGTATTCTGTTTCCAACAGTGGCCAATCTAGGTCATATGTACCTAGCAGTTTCCCCAAGAGACACAAGTTCCACAATGCTTGTACTGGGTCAAGCATTGATATCTTCGGTCACTTCCTAATAATGGTTTATGGACCTTTCCTCCAGGAACTTGTCCAAACCTTTTTTAAACCCAGCTACACTAACAGCCTTTACTACATCCTCCGGTAACAAATTCCAGAGTTTGATTACACGTTGAGTGAAAAAAATATTTTCTTTTATTAGTCTTAAATAGTTTATCCTGTAGCTTCATTGCATGTCCCCTAGTCTTTCTATATTCTGATAAGGTAAACAATCGATCTACGTTTACCCGTTCCACTCCGTTCATTAATTTATAGACTTCTATCATATCTCCCCTCAGCCGTCTCTTTTCCAGGTTAAAGAGCCCTAACCTTTTTAGCCTTTCTTCATAGGAGTATCCTTCCATCCCCTTTACCATTTTGGTGGCTCTTCTCTGTACCTTTTCTAAAATCGCTATATCCTTTTTAAGATACGGTGACCAGAATTGCACACAATATTCAAGGTGCGGTCTCACCATGGAACGATATAGAGGCATTATAATATCTTTTGTTTTATTTTCCATTCCTTTCCTTATCATACCTAGCATTCTATTTGCTCTCTTGGCCGCCGCTGCACACTGGGCCGAGGGTTTTAACATGGTATCCACAATGACGCCTAAATCTTTTTCCTGGGTGGTGGTTCCTAATGTGGAACCTTGCATCGTGTAACCATAGTTTGGGTTGTTCTTCCCTAGGTGCATAACCTTGCACTTGTCCACATTAAATTTCATCTGCCATTTTGATGCCCAGTCTTCCAATTTATCAAGATCCTCTTGCAATTTTTCACAATCCTCTTGGGTTTTAACAACTTTAAATAGTTTTGTGTCATCTGCAAATTTGATAACCTCACTCGTTATTCCATTTTCCAGGTCATTTATGAATATGTCAAAAAGCAGCGGACCCAGCACAGATCCCTGGGGTACACCACTATTCACCTTTCTCCATTGGAAAAATTGGCCATTTAGCCCTACCCTCTGCTTTCTATCTTTTAACCAGTTCCTGATCCACAATAGTACACTGCCTCCTATCCCATGACTCTTTAGTTTTGCCAAAAGTCTCTGATGAGGGACCTTGTCAAAGGCTTTCTGAAAGTCCAGATACACAATATCAACCGACTCACCTTTGTCCACCTGTTTATTCACTCCTTCAAAAAAACATAACAGATTAGTAAGACAAGATCTTCCTTGTCTAAAGCCATGTTGGCTGTCTCCCATTAGGTTGTGACTATCTACATGCTGAGTAATTTTATTCTTTATGATGGTTTCTACCATTTTTCCCGGTACTGACGTCAGGCTCACCAGTCTGTAGTTTCCCGGATCACCCCTGGAACCCTTTTTAAAAATTGGTGTTACATTGGCAATCCTCCAATCTTCAGGTATTAGAGATGATTTTAATGATAGTTCACAGATTACTGATAGCAGGTCTGCAATCTCATATTTCAGTTCTTTCAACACCCTTGGATGTATACCATCCGGCCCAGGTGATTTGCTACTCTTCAGTTTATCTAATAGTTGTAAGACATCTTTCTGACGTATCGATATTTCCTTCAATTCTTCCGCACCTTTAAATACCACTTCAGTCATGGGTAACATCCCTACATCTTCCTCAGTAAAGACCGAAGCAAAGAATTCATTCAGTCTCTCCGCTATTGCCTTGTCGCCTCTTAGTGCTCCTTTATCATATAATGGACCAACTGACTCTCTCACAGGTTTTTTGCTATGAATGTACTTGAAAAGGTCTTTATTTCGCGTTTTTGCTTCCGCAGCAAGCTTCTTCTCAAATTCTCTCTTTGCCTGCCTTATCAATGCCTTGCATTTGACTTGCCAGTGCTTGTGCTGTTTCCAGGTTTCGTCGTTTGGCTCTTTTTTCCATTTCCTGAAAGATGCTTTTTTGGCAACAACAGCCTCTCTGACCTCACCTTTAAACCATGCTGGCAGTTTTTTGGACTTCCTTCCACTTTTCTTAAAGCGTGGAATACAGCTGGTCTGGGCTTCCAAGATAGTATTTTTCAACAATACCCAAGCTTGATGTATGTCTTTAACCTTCGCAACTGCTCCTTTTAGTTTTTTCTTAACTGTTTTCCTCATTTTATCATAGTCTCCCTTTCGAAAGTTAAAAGGTAGTACTGTGGATTTCCTTACTATCCCTCCTCTACTAATTAAATCAAAGCCAATCATGCTATGATCACTATTGCCAAGTGGCCCCAACACCCTTATCTCTTGCACTAGATCTGGTGTTCCACTAAGGACTAGGTCTAATATGGCTTCCCCTCTGGTCGGTTCATGAACCAGCTGCTCCAAGAAGCAGTCATTTATTTCATCTAGGAACTTTATCTCCCTAGCATGTCCTGACATGACACTGACCCAGTCGATACCGGGGTAATTGAAATCACCCATTATTATTACTGCGCTGTAACGTTTGTTAGCTTCCTTGATTTCTTTGAGCATTTCATCATCCATTTGGTCATTCTGGCCAGGTGCTCGATAGTACACCGCCACTGCCATCGCCTTCATGATATCAAGGTGGTTTACATTGAACAAACTGAAATTACATTGAACAGGGCATTATAACTTGGAGATAACTATTTTACAGGGAACATGGGCAATGGAAGGTTAAGTGGCATGCCCAAGACCACAAGGGGCACCTGTGGGACTAGAAACCCCAGTCCTTCTGGCCCAAGGTTGCTGTCCTCTAGTGGGATTTGAACCCCTGACCTTCCAGCCTGAGGTAACTTGTCTGTTAATCCATGACATTCTAATGGATGAATCTCCTGTGTCACTGAAACCTGGCTGACTGAGCATGACACAGTCCTCTTAAATCAACTAAACACAAATGGATATTCAATGCTCTAGAGACTCCAAAAGGGGCGGTGGAGTCCTTATACTTATCAAAACAGAACTAAATACTTTCGCCAGCAACTGCAACAATTGTGACGGGATAGATTTACTCAAGATTGAAAATAAAAACCTAGCAATTTGCCTCCTTTATAGACCACCCTCCAGCAGCCACCTTCACCTGTTCCTTGTAAGAATGTTCTGTTTTCTGTAAACTGCTTTGATAAAATGAAAAGCGGTATATAAAAAATATTAAATAAATAAATAAAATAAAGAACCTCACTTCAATACTAGAATCAGCCTGCACCTCACCCAGAAAGAAAACCCACATTGTACCAGGGGACTTTAATCTAGCATTGCTCCCATTGTACCAAGCCACGGCCTTTCTAGAATTCATGGAAGATATGGGCTTCCAACAAACAATAAACATCCCTACCCACACCAAGGGTAATATACTTAGCCTGGTTTTCCTCCCAAAACCCCTTAATGAACATCTTAAATTCTCCCCTCCCAGCTCCCTGGTCTGACTATTTCATTCTATGTATAGACCTTCCAATCTCCCATACTTCTCAGAAACCAACTAACACTCCTTACCAAAAAACTCCGTTCAGACACTTGACAAAGATGCAATCCTCAATGACATAATACCCCAACTTGCTTGACCACCTTGTGCCCTCAATGATTCAATAAAGAGCTGGAACATCATAATCAACAAAGTAATCAAACTCTGGAATTTGTTACCAGAGGATGTAGTAAAGGCTGTTAGTGTAGCTGGGTTTAAAGAAGGTTTGGACAAGTTCCTGGAGGAAAGGTCCATAAACCATTATTAAGAAGGGACCCAGGATATCAATGCTTGACCCAGTACAAGCATTGCGGAACCTGTGTCTTTTGGGGAAACTGCTAGGTACGTATGACCTAGATTGGCCACTGTTGGAAACAGGATACTGGGCTTGATGGACCTTGGTCTAACCCAGTATGGCATATCTTATGTTCTTATGTTCTTAAAGCAGCCTCATCCACAAATATCTACACAAAAATCAACCGCAGACCCTCTGAAAAATGGTTAACCCATGACTTGTACAAACTAAAAAAGGAGCTCCGTAAGCTTGAAAAAAATAGAGGGACAAAAAAACAACAGCCCTGAACACCTATAAGGAATCTATACACAGAGCAAAGAGGAATTACCACACAAACATACTGAATAAAGCCATTAATCATCCTAGAGAGCTATTTGAAATTGTCAAATCCTTAACCAGAGCCCATCTAAATGAACCGATCTCAACATCCATTAATCCCCACTCCCTAGCCAACCATTTTGCAGCCACATTAAAAAGTAAAAACCTTGCCACCATTCCCCCCTCCCCTTTCTGAATATCAAACTTCACCCAATAACTGGGATACCTTTCACCTTATCTGGGAAAAACAATTACTCAAAACAATCACAGAAATCAACCCTACCACCTCTCACTTATATCATGGATAAAAGCGACAAAAACAGAACTGTCCCCAATCCTACTTTATATCGCCAATCATTCTCTCTGCCAGGGCATAATGCCAAATGAACTCAAGCTCTCCACCATTCTCCCTACACTAAAGAACAAAATCTTTAACAAAGATGACCCCACCTCATATAGGCCAATTGCCAGCATCCCATTTCTAGCAAAAATAATTGAAAAAATAGTGCAAATACAGCTCCAAGACTTCATAGGCCTTAATGCGCCTCTCGATGAACAACAGTATGGTTTCCGCCCATTCCATGGCGTTGAAACATTACTCCTGGCATTATATGACTCCCTTATCCATGGAATAGATAACGCTAATCAGGCATTCATTCTGGTCTTTATAGACATTGCCTCTGCCTTTGACAGTGCGAACCATAACATCCTATTGACAAGGATTTCACACTTGGGAGTAAAGGGAATAGTCCTGCAATGGTCAAATCCTATATATCCAACCACTACCAATATGCAAAAACTGATCAATAATCATCCCCTCTCTTCCCCCAGGAACAGGGAATCCCACAATCATACTCATTAGAGATGTCCACAGGGCAAAGGGTTTTGGTTCATTTGGGCTTTTTCACAATTTTTAGATTTTTTCACCCATTTGTTTTGGTAAAATAAATGTTAACATGCAGAACTTTTTAACAAATGCTAATGCACTTACCGTGCTAATTTGTAGGTTAACATGTGCTAATTTGATGTAGCAGACATATGGAATCCGCTGCAAGAAGGGGCACGTCTGGGCCATACAGACATCCCCCAAACAGGACGGTCCTGTTAGTACCCGATTCTGCATCGCAGGAGCTAGACATTTCCAAGGGTGCAGGAAAGGGCACTGAGATGGCCCAGCATTCCCTTGCAGCCCCGTTGGAGACATCCTTGCCGCCTCACTGCCAGCCTGCCACAGTGCTGACCCCCAGTTCCACGCCACCTGACCCTCGACAGGAGCAGCCAGAACCCGGATTGGGTGGTGGGGGCCTCACTGATCATGGCTCCTTTGCTCCTGGGGTGCTGCCTGGCCAATGCAGAGGGCCGTCCCATGCTTATTTCACCTCCAAGGTGGAATAAGCTGGGTGTTCTTCTGGTGCTCCCTGGACGTACCGGGCTGTGACCTGAATTGGCCCTGTATGACCGGGTGTCTATCCCGCCTGAAGTTCCACCCACTATCCGCCTACATGCTGCCCCCATCCTTCTCTCCCCACACCGAAGCTCCGTGAATGCGGGGAAAGAGGCTTTCAGCATTAGGGCAGGACAGTCAAAGCGGAGTACATGAAACAAAACCATTAATAGTTACAGTGTAATAATTTACTATATACAGCTTGCAATGGTTAAACAGAATTGATTAACTATATATATATATATTTACTTTTTCAGGATGTATCAGTTATAGGGGCATTTATTATATACAGCGAACTTCAGATATGGGAAGCATTAATTCTGCGGGTAGTTATGTGATTGGGCTGAATTGTTCAGAGAAGTGTGTTTTTAGGTGCTTGCTGAAGCTGCTGAGGTTGATGATGTTTTTCAGCAGGTCTGGTAGCGTGTTCCAGATTGAAGGTGCTCAGAGTTGGAAGGCTCGTCCACAGGCTTGTTGGCTGAACTTAGTTCTGACATGGGGAATGACTAAGGTGTTCCTGGTAGAGGCTAGTCTTGATCTGTTGGGTTGTGGGGTTTGAAGTAGAGGGTAAAGGTGAGTTGGGGCTTTGTGAGTCAAGACGAGGGTTTTGTATTTTATATGACTGGGCAGTGGTAACCAGTGGAGTTGTCTGAGAATGGGTATAACGGGATCCTGTCTTATTGCCCCTTGGAGGATGCATGCTGTTGTGTGGAAAGTGATCCATAGAGGAAACAGTGTGGCCTTTGGGAGGTCCTGATATATTGCGTTGCAGTAATTGAAATATGGTAGAATTATGATTTGGAGTGCAGAGCGGAAATCTGGTGGTTCAAGGAGTGATTGGAGGCATTGCAGGGTTTTTGCTTTATAATATATTGCTCTGGTGATTTTTCTTATATGGTCTTGCTTTCAATCGAAAGAGGCTCTCCTCCTGTGCATTTATGCCACGGAGGTATTTAAACATTTCAGTCATATCACCTCTATCCCACCTTTCCTCTAAAGTATACATATTAAATTCCTTAAGTCTGTCCTCATATGCTTTATAACAAAGACCACTAACCATTTTAGTAGCCACCCTCTGCTCCAACTCCAACCTGTTAAGTAAATAGGCTTGGAAAAGGCACCTTTTTGACCTGCCCACAAAGGTACCCTATTATAAAATTACTCTCCAAGGGGACATTTTTAACCTGTCTGCATTAGAACAAAGATTACATATAGTTAGGAACTGGTTGAAATATAGAAAACAAAGAGTAGGGCTAAATGGCCAATTTTCTCAATGGAGAAAGGCGAATAGTGGAGTACCTCAGGGATCTGTGCTGGGCCCGCTGCTTTTTAACATATATATAAATTACCTGGAAATGGGAATAATGAGTGAGGTGATCAAATTTATAGATGACACAAAATTATTCAAAGTTGTTAAAATGAAAGAGGATTGTAAAAAATTGCAAGAAGACCCTGGGAGACTGGGCATCCAAATGTCAGATGACGTTTAATGTGGACAAGTGCAAAGTTATGCATTTAGGGAAGAACAACCCAAAATACAGTTACATGATACAAGGTCCCACATGAGGAACCACCTCTCAATAAAATGATTTAGGCATCATTGTGAATAATACATCAAAATCTGCTTATTGTGCAGCGACAACCAAGAACGCAAATAGAATACTAAGAATCATAAAGAAAAGAGTGAAGAATAAAACCAAGGTTATTATAATGCCTCTGTATTGCTCCATGGTGTGGCCACCCCTTGAAAATTGTGTGTCATTCTGGCCACCATATCTTAAAAAGGATATGGCAGAATTGGTACAGAGAAGAACAACCAAAATGGTGAAGGCAATGGAAGGATTTCCCTATGAGAAAAGGCTTAAATGGTTAGGGCTCTTCAACTTGGAAAGGAAACGTCTGAGGGGAGATATGATAGAGGTCTATAAAATAATGTAGATCAGTTGTTTACCCCTTCAAAAAGTTGAAAGATTAGGGGACAGGAATGAAGTTACAATGTAGCACATTTAAGACTAATCAGAGAAAATATTTTTTTTTACTCAATGCATAACCAAACTCTGGGATTCGTTACTAGAACATGTAGTGAAAGCTGTTAGTGTAGCTGGATTTAAAAGAGGCTTGGACAAGTTTCTGGAGGAAAAGTCCATAAACTATTATTAAAGAGGACCAGGGAAATCCACTGCTTACCCATTGAATAAGCAGCATGGGTACTTGTGACAAGAATTTGCTTGATGGACCCTTGGTCTGACCCAGTATGGTTTATCACATGTTCTTATGTAGTTTTTGACTACAGGCTTTGCACCAGTTTTCAAAGTAAAAGCATATGCATATTTTCACTTTGAAGATTGCTTTGGGTACAAAGTATATGCAGTCACTTACATCAGCTTTTCCTTGTGGTAAAATCCTGAGGGCGAAATTGTGCTTACTTCTCTTGGCAGTAAAAAAACACCTCAGAATGCAAAACAATTTGAGTTTTGGAGCTTGACTTGATGTATGATCTTGCAAAGTCTGTACTTAAATGCATTAACAAATTGTTTTCTGTTTTAAATGAATGGGAAACGGGTTTATCCTGGCTTTGTAAATTTGCATGACTCTTGTTTTATCTGCATAAGGTTGGAAAGTCTCATTTTAGGCTGGATTTGTTATGTTTGTCCTGGAAATATAGACTGTTCATGTAGTCTCTGAGAAGTGAAATGTACTGTATCTGCTCTTACTAATAAAAATATTGAAAAAAAAAGTATCAGAAACTGCTGGTAACATCATCAACAGTTAACACAGAGTTTTTTCAGTTTTGGTAATCACCATGTGGTAACAGTAAAACCTTATCACAAGTTAGTGTATAGATTCCTAATTAGCATCATATAAAAGTTTTAAAGAAATATCCAGAAATTGTGACACTTTGAGATATGTTTGTTAAAGAGTGCATCGATAGTGTATTTTTGTGCCACAAAAACAAAGAACCAGGGGAGGCCCATGCTAACTTTGGGGGCTGTACATATATTCCCCTACTGTTAGCACATCGCTAACACACCTCACTGCATTAACTAGCATGTGAGGACTCTTACCACCACCCTTTCCAGTTGGCATTAAGTGCACCTGCACTATCGGCAACATTTGTGGTTAGCGCGTGCCCATAATGCCTGGGCTAACCGTGATGTGCCATCAGTGCCCATGTTACACCCCTAATCCACCCATATCCTGTCCAATCATGTGCTACCTGGTTAGCATGGTGTTTTTACTATGGGACCCGGAATGCTGTGTGCACTGCAAACACCACACTAATTGTTAATATGGTTTAGTAAACACGTCCCTTTCTTTCTTCATCTGAGTTTGCAAGTTTAAGCATTTCACTAGAATTATAAATGAATGATGAAACAGGGACAATCAGAAGTGACTGCAGGGATGTGATCCCACACTCTCTAAAGAGTTATATATCAAGTCCTACTTCTTCTTGACAATGAGTCTTTACCAGGACTGGATTTATAGTGTTACTATTGATTACATTTAGAATTGCTCCTCTCTCCTATACTATAATCATGGGTGGGGAGGGGGGGTACTATTTTTCTGGATAGCATCTACAATTAAGAGCAATCACACTTAAAAACTCTTTATACAATTACCCTTTGTATGAGGATAGAAAAAAGACACTGCTAATGCCTTAGTTTTGTGTCAAAAGATGTGTTGATATTTTCTAACATTTAATATGAATTTAAGCCCTGTTTCTGTGAGTAACAATCCATTTTTTTAAAGTTTGGCAAGTTTGTCCTTGATTATTATGATTGTTCATAATGGATTTTTGCCAAGTTAATTCACCTGTCTAGCACCATGCACAAGAGACCTCTGCCTCTCATGATTCCTGTTATAATGGCATGTTTTTTTCTTTGGATGTTTGCTGTAGGAAATGTTTAGGCCGTGGGGCAAGAGTCCCCAGGCAGACACCCGTAACCAGGTGCCTGGCCTGGGACTCGGGGGCCTCTTTCCCCCTGCGGTTGGTACTGGGCCGTCGGCTTGGGCGTTGGCAGTTGGTTCTGCAGTCCAGCTAAGGGGGAGACAAGGGGGGGGGGTCTTGGCGGGAGGCACATTTTAAATTGATTATCTTGTGAAGGGTGCTGATTGGTGGGTCACGCAGTCTGACGAGAGGGGCCAGGCAGAGGTTATTTTACCCCCGGTTGCCGGCCACCTCCTTCCTTTCCCTCTCAGTGCCATCAGTGTGCGATTTGGGTCCCGGCATTTGCAGCGTTTGTTGGCAATTTTGTTGGTGAAGAGTGGCATCTTTATCTTTATCTTTATCCAAGCGCTTGATATATCGCCTAGGCACAGGCATCAGGACAGTGTAGAAAATAATACATGCTGCAGGTGAAAGCAAAAGAGAGAAAAGAATGCCATTGTTTGATAGGACAGGGACAGACAAAGGAACAGAGAGAAGGTGACAGACACAAGCTCCAGACGTATGGAGGGGGGGGTCTAAGCCAAGGGGAGCTCAGCCCAAGGGATGAGGGGATGGAGAATCAGGGAGGGGAATGTCAAAAGCCTGATGGAAAAGATGGATTTTGAGCATGCCTCTGAAACAGAGAAAAGACAATTCTGTGTGAAGGGAATGAGGGAGAGAATTCTAGAGGGCAGGACCTAGGAAGAAGAAAGCGGAGTAGTGGGTAAGTTCAAGGTGGGCATGCGTCAGGGAGGGAAGGAAAAGGCGATTACCATGGGCTGATCAAAGGAGGAGGGGATAGGATTGGATATGAATGAGGTCTGCGAGATACTGAGGAGTGGCAGCATGAAGGACTTTGTGAGTGAATATGAGTAACTTATAAACAAACCTGAATTTAATCAGGAGCCAGTGGAGGCGGATGAGAAGAGGAGTGATGTGGTCAGTTGAAGAGGAGTGAGTGAGAAGACGAGCTGCTCTGTTTTGGATAAGTTGTAGATGGCGGAGTTGGTACTGGGGGAGACTGGCAAGGAGGACATTACAATAGTTAAGTCTGGAGTTAACAAGGGATAGCACAAATGTAATGAGGGTGGAAGGGGAGAGAAAAGGGCGGACAGCGCATATGTGACGTACAGAGAGAAAGGAGCAGTGGACAAGCAAGGAGATATGATGATGGAAAGACAGGGAGAAGTCCAGCGTGACACCAAGATTGTGAAGAGTGGGGACAAGAGGAACTGGGGTGGCAGAGAGGGTGTGGGAGAGGGAGGGAGGGAGGCACCAAAAGAGAACCATAGGGTCGCAGACTTGGAGGGATTCACATGTAGAAAGTTTATTTATTTACATTCTCTTATATACTGCATCAGTGCAGTTTACATTGAACAAACTGAAATTACATTGAACAGGGCATTATAACTTGGAGATAACTATTTTACAGGGAACATGGGCTATGGAGGGTTAAGTGACTTGCCTGAGACCACAAGGAGCACCTGTGGGACTAGAAACCCCAGTCCTTCTGGCCCAAGGTTGCTGTCCTCTAGTGGGATTTGAACCCCTGACCTTCTGTCCTGAAGTACCTTGCCCCAACCACTAGGCCACTCCTCCACTTCTGAAGCCAGGAAGCAACACAGGAAAGGCAGGTGTTGAGGGCAGTGAGGTCAGGGTGGAGGGAGTCAGTGTGATGCAAGAGGAGAATATCATCAGCATAATAGTACCCGGAAATCCCAGACTGCTGAATAATGAGAGCAAGGGGTGCAAGAAAAACATTAAAGAGAAGGGGAGCAAGAACAGAACCCTGGCGAACACCACAATGAAGGGGGTGTGGTGGGGAGGAGATGAGATCAGTCTGAACAGAAAAGGTGTGGGACGAGAGAAAAGAGTGAAACCAGCAGAGAATATTACCACGAATCCTGAGGTCAGAGAGACAAGTAAGGAGGTTGTGATGATCAACCAGACTGAAAGCTGAGGACAGGACCAGGAAAACAGCGAGGGAGAGGTCACCACACTTGTTCAGGAGTGTGAGAAGAATGGATTTAGTGCTATGACTGGACCTGAAATCGGATTGTCGGGGTGAAGTGAGAGAGTGCCGTCAAGATGAGTGGAAAGCTGTGAAAAGACAAGTTTCTCTAGGACTTTGGAAAGGAAGGGGAGGTTAGAGAAAGAATGCCAGTTGGCCATGGTGGAGGAGTCAAGATAGGCTGGATGAGAACATGCTTCCAGGCAGAGGGAAAGAGACCAGAGGAGAGGCTGGTGTTAAGCATATGGAGAATGTAGGGTAACAGTGCAAGGGAAGGGTCCAAGAACCAGGCGGAGGGCAGGGGGTCAAGTGGACAGGTGGTTTTGCGGAAGGAAGCGATAGCCTTGGTAAGTTCAGCAGTGCTGAAGGGATGAAAGGCGTGCCAGGTATGAGGAAAAATTGGGGAGGGAGGGGGAGGGAGAGGGAGGGGGAGGGGGAAAAATTGGGGAGGGAGGGGGAGGGGAGAGAGGAGGATGGAGAGGAAAGGGAGGGGGAGATGAGAAGGGGGCAAGACTGGAAGGAATCATGGAGAGACTGTACCTTCCTGGAGAAGAAGGAGGCCATATCGGTGGAGACTGAGGCAATGGGAGGGAGGGTGGGGGGAGTAGCAGAGGTGGTGGGTGCCAAGAGGGAATGAAGGACCTGATAAAGTTGTCTGGAGGAATTGGAGGAGGAGGTAATGAGCTCCGAGTAGTAGGACTGCTTAGCTGAGTGTATCAATGAGTGGTATAGCTGTTGTCATTGATGGAAAGAGGTCAGAGATTCAGGAGTAGGGTGTTTGCGCCAGGCTCACTCAGCACAATGGAGATGGGAGTGCTGGAGGTAGAGGTCTGGATGGTACCAGGGGTGATGAGTACAAGAGCGCAGGGGAAGAGCAGGACGGAGGGGGGCCGGAGGTCCAGTGTCACAGAGAGAGTGGAGGTCCAGGTGCCAACTTGTTTATCCACGAGGAGGGTGTGGAAATGGGGGGGGGGGGGGAAGGAGGGAGTCGGCAAGGGGAAACTGCTGAAGAGTGCATGGGGTAATGTGATGCCTAAGTCTCGAAGGGGGCAGGTTATGGGTGATGGGCAGAGGCCACGGGGGGGGGGGGGGAGATAGTGAAAACAACAGGTAATAATGGTCCAAGGGAGCATAAGAGGGAAGGAATAAGGGGTGTAGCAGCCGGGGTAAGGATAAAGTCCAGAGTGTGTCCTGCAACATGGGTAGGACAGGGTACATGCTGGAGGAGGGACAAGTCGTCCAAGAGAGAGAGGAGAGCCCTATCCCTCTGCCAAGTGGGAGAGTCATAATGGGCATTGAAATCACTCAAGATGACAAGATGTGGGGACACAAGGGAAGCCTCGGAGAGGGTAAGTAGAAACACGTCCCACAGGTCTGAGTGGAGAGAGAGAGAGGCGTAGAGGAGGTGAAATTGACAGGTGGCAAAGAGCCAAAATGAAGTAGAAGGGATTCGGGATAATGAGGCGAGAGGGAGACTTTAGTAACAGGAAGAGAGGAATGATAAATGACCGCCACACCCCCACTGCCCCGATTGAGGCATGGGGTGTGAAGAGCAGAGTATCCAGGAGGGGGACAGCGGTGTAGGAGGGCGTCCTCTCCCTCATGGATCCAGGTCTCTGTAAGGAACAGGGCATCTAGGGAGTTCTGAACTGTCAGATCGTGTCTTAGACCGAAGGGAGCAGCAGTTAAGTAAGGCAAAGGAGGAAAGTATCAGTGGGGCAGCAAAGGGCCAGGCAGAGGCAGCAGGCTGAGCCGGAAAGCAGGGCAGGAGGTTAGCAGGGTTGTGGGCAGCAAACCCTGAGAGGGGGAGATGAGGAAAAGGGAGGTGGTGACCCCAGTGGACAGGAATAGCAGCCATGATAGCCAGGGCCAAAAGAGATACAACCAAAAGCAGGAGCCAAAAGATCCAGCTGAAGGAAGGAAGAAGCAAAGTTAAAGAGGCACTGAAGGACAGAGGAGACTGAGCAAAGGGGAAGAAGAAGAAACTCCGACACCCAACGCCCCTGTCATCACCCCAAGGAGCTCGCCCAAGGAGCATGTCCTGTACAGCCTTTTTCCCCTTTTTCTTCAGTGGGGGTTTTGCGGCACAGTTGTTTCCTTCAGCATAGCCATCCGCCATGCTGAAGCGTTGGGGGAAAGCAGCATACCTGGCTTCTGTGGAGGCAGCCACGCTGCCTTCAGCGATGGCAGGAGCTCCGAGAGCAGAGAAGGCTTTGGCGGCTGATGTGGCTACCATGGGACCATCCAAGGTCTCAAATGGTGCAATTGTGGCGAGGGTGAGTCCATGTGGAGACTTGGGTGCAGGTATGGGGGATCCTCCTGTATGTCAGACAGGGGCTGATTCACTGGGTCTTAACCCTACTCGGCCTGCAAGGGGTTGAGGGAGGTTAGTGCCATGCACACGGGGTAGGAGCTGGGCCAGGTGATTGCCTGTGGCAGGATCTTCAATTTTGTTGGGCTCACAGGAGAGGGGGTCCGATGGGGGTTTTGAGCCAGTCCTAGCTTCTCCCACAGGAGTAGTGGGTGCTGTTTGTGAAGCTGTTAGAGACTGAGGGGATGGTGTGGGTAGAATTGGGGTTGTGGCAGCTGGGCTTTCTGGTGTCTATGGCCCAGTTGATATTCCACAAGTCCTGGGTTTCCCCAGGGTTTGCTGTTCCGGATGTGCAAGGGGGGGCCTGGGTAACACTTATCATTTCTCCAATCAGGGGTGTATGCCCGGGGCTCCCAGCCACATGGAGGAGGGGTTCTGTGGAATAATTGGACTGGGGGGGGGTCAGGGTCCATCCAAGCCATGGTGGTCCAGTTGATGAATGGCTGTTTCAGCAGCCTGACCAGTGGCTGCACCCCCACTCCTTTTCCCCTGTGGTTTCTTCTCAGGTCTCAGCAGAAGTGCAGCAGTGGCCGGCAGCAGAGGGCAGCATTCAGTCTGGACCGGCTGGCAACAATGGGCAGGGCTGGCACAGTGCACTGCAGGCGCACAAAGGATGTAGTATGCTTGATGAAGTGGCTCAACAGCTGGGACCTGCAGTGCTTGGGCCGACTGCGATGTCCATTTTCGATCTGGTTTTATTATCCCAATTCAAGGGCTTGTTGTTAATTTGATTGTGTGTTATGTGCCTTCTGTGAGGTGTTTTTCGTCAGTTGTGCACAATAAGCTGGTGATGGATAAGGGCCTTGACAGGAATGCTGGCCCTTTTAGTGAGCGTCCTTTCCCCGTGTTTGTTTTGTCTCTGCTAGAGTAGTGCCCAAGAAGGAATCTGGGAAGGTTGTGGGGTTTTTTTTATTTATATATTTATTAAATTTTAACATACACATCCAAGCATAACATGAATGAAAAGAAATACAAGGTAATTCCATTAAGCAATTCCACTCTCATATACAAATACTACAACTAAGCCCACAATTTAAAGGAAAAAAAAAACAATGAAAATACTTTATATGGGAACCTCAATGCAAGAAAAATCATACAAGGCTAAGCAGGGTCTCATGCATCAGCTGGTCAGGAAGCTGTTACAGATCTGGACTCTTCCCTAGCCTCTAAAAATTCCAGGAACTGTCTTGGCTCAAATAAAAGAAAATTCTTACCATTATAGGAAACAAAACAAGGCAAAGGAAACTTAAGCAAAAAAGACCCACCGATGGAGAGAACCCGTGGTTTATACCCCAGGAACTCCCTCCTCCTCACTTGGGTGCCACGAGCCAAATCTGGAAAAATCCAGACAAAAGAGCTCATAAACTGCACCCCAAATTTTTTGAAGTAAGACCTAAGAATCAATGACATATCGGACTCCAGAACTAGCATAATAAGTTGTGTAAAATGCTCCGTAACCACATCCAAAGAATTCTCCAGGAAACCAGTAAGGTCCCCTGCCACATTGGAGGTGTTTCCCACACCTACCGCAGAAGAGGCCCCATAGATAAATATTGGGCCCTGCTTAGAGGGGTGGTTGCTCCTGGGAAAGTTTTAGCACATCCCCAAAATACCTACGCACCATCTCCAAAGGGGAATACAAAGGAGAACATGGAAAATTAAGCAGTCTCAAGTTAAATTTCCTGGACTGGTTCTCCAGGTACTCCAACTTCCTAGAGAGCACAGTCCCCTCTTTGATCCTGGCCTCCTGTACTCCCCAAAGCTGTTCCAGTTCTGCAGAAACTTGGGTGAGCTTCACAGACTGTTCCACATTAGTCCTGGAGACTTCCTTCAATTCAATTTTAAGATACACAACTTCAATACTCACAGTTCCAACAACCAACAACATGGAGTTGTTCAATGCTGCAACAGCGTCCCACAGCGTCTCCAATGTAATACACGTGGGCTTTTCCAAACCCCCGACACTCAGCCTGCTCTCCACACGCTTGTTGCAGCTCCTGGCGCCACCTTCGATGACCCCGCCACTCTAGCAGCAGCTGCAACACCAGCCATGTGAGAGCTATGCACTGACAACCCCTTTTCACCTCTCGAGACAGGCGTACTCAAAGCCTGCTCACCGGGAGGCACTCCACCACCTGCAATAGCACTTCTGGGTTGAAACGGTGGAATCTTTGATTCAAGGGAAAGCCAGTCCCCCGATATGCTCAGCTCCACTGGGTCATCTCCAAGCAAAGCTTCCAAGGATGCTGCTCCCAAACTCACTGGCATAAAACCACAGGTCTGAAGCGATCGCTGAGCCGCGTCAATCATCGCGGCACTGCCTGAGGGTAGGCTTGCCTGCTTGCACTTTCTCCTCCCCATCTCCAGCAATCAAACACACAACGCGGAACCTCAGCAGAACAAAGACTCCAGGGGGTAACACCGTAAGTTCACTCAGATGCCATCTTGCCCCCTCGAAGTTTTGTTTAATACATAATCTGTTCTTTCCCCTGGGGGCTTCAGTCAATGATCATATCCCTAAGGAATTCTGTGCACTCCGTTACACATCCTTTGACTGTGCTGTTGCCCTGGTCCATCACTATGGTCTGGGCGCTCTCTTAGCTAAAGTGGTTGGAGGAAGGGGGAGGTGGGTGAGGGGTTTTGCCTACAAAGAAGACTGAAGGATCAATATCAACATTCACTTTCCTAGCATCAAGCTTGATATGGTGGCAATGGTGGCTCAGCTGCCTGCAGATAAGGTATGTAAACTCCTGGCTTTGGTCACATCAGTTGGATCTGCTAACAAGGTGACATTGCGTGGCATGTATGCTTTGGTGAGTTCTTTGAATTTAGCTTGTAGGGTGATCCCAATGGGCCGAGCTTTTTCCAGGCATCTGACTGCCATCGTGTCCAGTATGGTTCAGCTTCATCACCGCATTCAGGTGTCCAAGAACATGCTTGAGGACCTCCAGGTTTGGGATACTTTTTATCCGAGTTTAATGGTATGCAAGTCCTGCAGTCTGCGAAGGTCTCAAACGTGGACTTGATGCTTTTCACAGCTGCAGCCAGGTGTATGTTTTTCAGTATCTATTTGCAAGGTGCCTGGTGCGCTGCACAATGGCCTACTAACTGCCATGTGTCAGGGCTAACCCGTAACATTACCTTCTTGGATCTATTCCCGATAGTGGTGATGTTTGCATTTTCTATCATATATAGTAGTTTGACCTCACCCGGTGCATCCCAGGATGCCCGGTGCATCTGAGGGGAAGTTTGACACTTCCTCTAAGATGATCCAGGCAGTAGCAACATACATCAAAACACTGTGTGGGTGCATATGCAAATTAGCCACTTAGTACCCCTGTTTCTGTGGGAGAGGATACCAAACTTGCGCTGACTTCTAAGTGCATGTGTTAAGCTTTGTCTCCCAATTTAATGCTGCTATTTGTGCCACAGTTTAACACATGACTAATTTGCATACATGCACCTGGGAGTAAGTCGAGGCAGACAGAACGGGGCCTCTGAGCACATGCATGCGCACTGAAAGAGGAATTTCATATGAGATGGGGCTTAAGAGCACACATTTGCTTGGATGTCCCAGGCCGGCTGCTCTGAGTTGTGTTAATGCTGCCAAGAGGGAGTAGAAATGATGGACCTATTTCTGTTGCTGTCAACAGTGGGGAAAGGAATGGGAGGGAGGGGGATGCTGGACAGAGGGGAGAGATAGAGAAGGGGAGGGAAATGCAGGATGCTTGGGGAGAGGGTAGGGAAGAGGAGGAGAGATGCTGGTTAATAGGAGGGGATGGGAAGACAGGAGAGAGGCTGAACACTTGGTGGGTAGGGAAGGGGAATGGAGATGCTGGACATGGAAGCAGGGCTTTAAGGTGCCTAGGGAGAGGCACAGCTGAAGGTTCGTCTAGCATGTCAGATACCCTTGGGCTCGCTCTTCTCATTTTTAATTTGTAATATGGTCTGTT
Organism: Ichthyophis bannanicus; assembly: GCA_033557465.1. Lineage (NCBI taxonomy): Eukaryota > Metazoa > Chordata > Amphibia > Gymnophiona > Ichthyophiidae > Ichthyophis > Ichthyophis bannanicus. Next base: position 417,430,917 of record CM066038.1, read on the forward strand.
TATCTGGCTGTAGTAGGGAATTTATATACATATAAATAGGCATTTTTGTTTGTATTTTTATGATATAGTTGACCATTTATAGCATACAGGTTTATCCATAGAAAAGCAAGATCCAAAATAAAATAAAATTACAATTGCATTATATGAAAGCATTACATAGTATAGTTACCTAAAACCACAACATTATCATGGTCCACGGCTATCTCAGATAGATGCTATAGCAGATTTAACAGAGATCTCCGATGATCTTCGAGAGCTTGATAGGAGAGACAGATGGTAATTCCCTCCCTCCCTCCCTGGTAAATACAGCAATAGGCACTTGCATTCACTTGACTGCCTTACCTGAATTCTGATTAATGATGAAGAATTTCTAAAAATAATGGCTACCCCTCCCCCTTTCCTGTCAGCTCTAGCAAGGTAGCCCACATAGCATAACTGTGAGATAATTAAATTTAACCCAGCTTCCAACAGACAAAATAAATCAATTGCTTCAGCTAGTATAAGGTCATAAACTTATGAGGATTTCTCTATAAATGATCTAATATTTAAAAGACAAATATTTAAAGATGTTAAGCCATTTCTCAAGTTTGCACTACTGTCAAGTAATACTAGAGTCAGACTGCTGCATTTAACTCTTCTTTATTTGAATCTATGTATTGTGTCATTTGTCAATGGCTTAAGATTACAGTAAATAGCGATTTGTTCTGTGACTTTGAACATACCTCCATAAATAAAACTTTACCCTCTAAAATATTTTAATTAATAAAAGAGATTGGAAAATATATGAATTAAAATAAACTCTCTTAGACTGAAACAGAAATTCTCCTGAAGACTTAGTGAAAAGAGTGTACCCAATTCAAAAGGGTTCCAAAAGGGTCAAAGCAGTTTACCACACTCTTATTATAGGCACCCCACTGGACCTCTAAGGCAGAGGTACTCAAATCCAGTCCTGGAGGGCCGCAAACCAGTCAGGTTTTCGGGATATCCCTAATGAATATGCATGAGATAGATTCAAATACAATGGAGGCAGTACATGCAAATATATCTCATGCATATTCATTAGGGACATCCCGAAAACCTGACTGGTATGCGGCCCTCCAGGACTGGATTTGAGTACCTCTGCTCTAAGGTCTTCTCTTATTCCATGGGATCTTTTGATGACATTGGCAATGAGGTGGAGCTACCCCTCCAAAATTGCGCCAACTACTGTTGCAGGAAAGTCAGTGACTAAATGTAGGAAATAAAGCAGGGGAGGAGTCCTGCCATGAAGCAGCAGCCAATGCTCCCCAAAGGATCTGAGGACCTTCTCAATGGGTCTCCCTTTATCCTTTAAGGTCTGTTGATGACATCAGAAAAGGGTGGTGCTAATGACCAGTAACCAGCTGGGCCTGCAGGGAAGCCGGCAACTGTAAATAAGCTACTGTATATTATTACGCTGGTATTTTTATGGAGAAAGACCTGAATCATACTACTTTTCATGATAATACAGCAGCTTAATAATGTTATACCCCCCCCCCCCCCCCACACACACACACACTCCACTCTACAGGCACAGATTCAATAAGCAATTTTCTCCTTGGACAAACAAGATTCTACAGTCACAAAAGTGGGTGACATCATCCCGGGATGGAGCTGAGCAGGTCTTTATCATCAGCTCAGAAAACTCTGGAAAATCTTCTGAGCCTGCACACAGCTTTCTATGTTGACAGGTTTTAACAATTAGATCAGTCATTCATAAAAACTGCCCTAAGTTCTGGCAGGAGACTTGCCTACTCTGAATCTCATAAAGAAAAACCACAGACCAATGACATTACTCAAAAAGTATTGTTCTATTCTCCCCATGATCACTGCTGTAAACTCCACTATGGAGAGTCTCTACCATTCCAAATAAGGGCAAGGATTCCCCAAAGCAACATCATGCTTCAATAGGCTCCTCCTCTTCCAATCAGCAGCAAAGGCCTCCCCCAACATGGCATCATAGGACAGACTCCTCCTCCTCCTCCTCCTCCTCTCATGCCCATAAAAGAACACAACGCAACTATACGGTCTACTTTCAGAGCAGAATTTACTGTTTAATCCTTATTAACAGGCGCTCTACTTATATCTTTTAGATCGTGATATTATTTAATTTCAATCATTATTCTTCATGCCACTCAATGCATGTCCTAACCCTTTTACTATTGGGATAATGAGTTTGAATTAGTTATGGACAAAAGGTCTCAGACTTATCAAGACACCAACTTTCAGACTTATAGCATATCTAATGGCTGTGCGTCATTTCACATCAATGACCTTTGTCCTTATACCATCATAAAAGAACACATTCAAAGGGACATTTCCCAGCATAATGTAATCATGCTGCTGCTTCTCCTCCTCCTGTTGGCACAGTGCACCAAAGGAATCACCAAGAAGAAGATCTTCCATGCAGCCTCTCTCCAGTTCCATTCAGGCTTTGCTGACCAAGGGAACACTAGCTGCTGTTGACTCGGATCACTCCGGTCACTAAGAAGGAATGAGCATAAATCTAGATCACCAAATTCTTCTTCTGAGCCTCATCCAGTGATTACTGAGTTGTGGTGGGAGGTTCTGAAGGAGTCTTATGGCTCAAGCGACTTCATGCAGCCTTCTCTATTAATTCCAAAGATGTTTTCTGATAAAAAGTGCATCTCAGCAGCTTTGTCCAAAAACTCGGAATTCTTGTCATCTCCATCTCTCACTCCAATAAGGCACAAGAGAGCTTATTCGCCTTCTGATTTTTCTTCAGACTCATGGGATTTGGATGTATCTGCAGTATTTCTTCCAGGAATTTGTCTCACCAAAACACCTTACCAGGGATTCCATCAGATCTCTCACTGCAATAACCATAAATCAGGGCTCAACCAGAGGACACCGCCTACCTGAGGCTTCTTCAGAAACTGTCAAAGAAGTCGGCACTGGAAATATATGAGAAACCAGATCCTGATTATCTGGGAATTTTGAAATATCTAAATGTTACAAAAGATGTCATTGCACTCCCAATTCACAAGATTTTTACAGAGCAGCAAGAAATCTTAGGGGAAAAACCATATTCAACTCCAGCTATATCAAAAGATTTGAGACCAAGTATAGGGTACTCTCAAGATAAGGCCACAACAAAGTGCAGCTCCCATACCAATCAATAGTAGTAGAATCTGCTCTCAAAAAAATGCAAAAGCTAATAGACACTTTAGGCAAGAAGATGTTTTAAAACACTTTGCTAGCCTCTCGTATAGTGGCAAATCAGTTCCATCTTAATGAGTATTTCTATGCTATCCTGGAAAAGATGCAGTCCATGGTTAAGACCTTACAGCATGAGTAATCGGAGGCCATACAGCAAAAGTTCCAGAAACTGGATGAATGTGCAAAGTATATGATAAGATCAGCTTTATACGCATACAATATTGCAGCAAGGGGTCCTTGAGTGGCCCTTGAAGAGCAAAACAGCTCAAATGATCTTCAAAATAAGGGGTCACCCCTTAATAAACCTCTGAGTCAAATCAGAATTCAAAATGCAGCAAGTGTTATTCTTATCGCCTGAGTCTACACTGTCTAGCTCTGGATGTATTGCGATCTCATGATCGCAATGACTCTTATAGGCATTTCCTATTTGCCCTATGATTTAACAGACTATACAGAAACTTTACCAAGACTCTGCAATACTTATCCTACTGGCTAAATTAGCAAGAGAATCACCCATCATGCTTCTCAAGTTTCAGACTTGATAACTCAGCAAGACGGGAAAATGTTGTATCTTGACCTGCACATGTTGAAACTTTCAGTATGGATGTTCAGCTATAGTTAATTGGCCACAGGAATATGCCCCCCAGTGTGAAAAATGTAGTACTAGCAGCAAGGAAAATATTCTCTTCTTGGTGTGCATTACATGACCATGAACCTTTTAATTGACCAGTACCAGTTCTTCTTCAATCAGGGTCAGTGCAACCATTAGGTGAACTAGGCAACTGCCAAAATCGCCAGTGATCTGGGGGAGTCTCATTGCTGCTGCTGGGACCTGCAGTGGCGGCAATGGTCACAAACAGCCCTGCAGTGCTTTCTTCAACCCCTGGCCCTGCAAGGCTGTTTACGTTCCTTTCCCGACTTCCTGTTTGAAAAGGTAAGCATTACGGGGCTGCTTGCGACTATTGCTGCTACTGCAGGTCCTGGAGGGGGCAGCAGTGATGGCAATGGGGCCGGAGAGAGAGTGGGAACAGGAGCAGGGAGGGGCACAAGAAATGTGGTTCATCTATGGCACCTCATCTCCTTACTCCGGCCCTGTCTCCAATACCTATCATTTGTCAGATTCACATCTCAGCACTTCTTCAGTGCATGTTCATATTTGTACCACAGCAGACAGTATGCCTGTTTCCAGACATCTGTAGCTGATGAGATTCATGGAAGGTCTGTGGAATAAGAGTCATCCACTGACAGAACTGCCAGTAACATGGGACTTAATTTTAGTCCTCAAACTTTTAACAGAAGCTCCTTTGAAGTCTTTAGGTTCCACATCTTTAAAATACCTCTGTTGGGAAATGTTCTTTCTGGTTGCAATCACATCAGCATGTCTTATCAGTGAGCATCGAGCTTTAGTTTACTATCTGCCTTACACCCAAATCTGTTCCAGACAAAGTTCTTCAGGACACACTAAAGTTCCTTCCATAGGTGGTCTTGCACTTCCACATCAACCAACCAGTGTTTTATCTGACTCTGCACACCACTGCTCAGGACCAAGAGCTTCACTCTTCAAACTGTATAAGAGCTCTTCAAATTTATTTGCAAAGGACAGACTGCCAGCAAAAACTGTCCCAACTATTCTTATCTTAGATCCCAATAGCTTGGCAAACTGATATTGTAAAGAGTTTTCTCTACATGGATTTCAGCCTGCAAGCCTTCTGCTATCAAGGTGCTGAAGAGCCTCTGCTGAAGGAAGTGATAGCTCACAAGCTCTGAGCAAAAGTAGCCATTGATGGCTCATCATCAACAATTGTCTGTAGAGGACATTTGTAGAGCAGCAATATGGACATCATTCTATACCTTTACAAAGTACTATTGCCTTGACCAAACCTCCAAAGCAGACGTGGATTTTGGTCAGTGATACTTTGCACTTTTCATGGTTAGAGCTTCAGCCTACCTCCTCTTCCAAATCAACAAGTTGGCTTGTGAACAATGGAAGGAGAAGATGGGTGATTAGTAAACCCCAGCTAGGGAGTCCTCACTTGTATGGCTGGAGACATCCTGCTTTTCCATGAAAAAATAAAGTTGTATTCCTTTGTTACGGTGTTCTCCATGGACATCAAGATCCTACAGCTAGATAATCACACCCTCCACTCCCATGGTTGAAACTTGCTATAAAACAGACATAATTGTCACAGCTATCAGCATGAGAAGTTCCATACAAGCTCAAACGACTTCCAGAGTTTTCTGAGTTGATGATAAAGGACCTGATCAGCTCTATGTGGCTATAGGATCCTGCTGTCCACAGAGAACATTGTAAAGTATGCAGCTTTGTTATCCCACAGTCAGAAAATGTCAGAAACACTATAGTGACTCATTAACTGTACCTCCCATGTTATGAGAGCAACATTACCTAAAATATGACAGTCTCAGAGCACAAATTCTGAGGATCACAAGACCCAACTATTTCTACAAGGAAAGGTTATTCTATAGCACTAGGTATTTGTACTTTTTGAGCTGTTTAAAATCAGCATATGTATCGTTTCTGTAAGTATACGAGTCACCACAATGTCATTTGACATGCCTTATATAAATTGTGGTGAAAAATAATCTGATCAGCTGACAAATTAAAACATTTACAGGAAATTAATTTTAGATGGACATGTACAGTGTATCACCAAAATGCGTAACCTTTTTAGTGCAATAATTTAATATAGCAAGAATATCTAGATTGCTTAGCATCATGATTTGACAATTTCTTGACCCCCACACATTTGTACCTGCTTATTGTGTGGCTACATTTTTTTAAGTAAATGTTCACACAGACTTTTCATTATTTGAAACTAAATGCATACTTCCCTCCTTGATCTAATCTTCACCCTGATAACTCGTCAAACACCGAGGCTATACATTAAATGAGAAGACAGATGGGGGGAAAAGGATGGAATGAGGCAGTGGATGTCTCAGTTATGAATAATTTGCACAAAAAGTATGTCTCAGATGAAAGGATAATTTAGAGCAAGAGGTCATGTTGTGAGTTCAAAGTGGGTAGATGCATACATAGCATATTTTGTCACAGAAAGGGCAGTAGAAGCATGAAACAGTCCTCAGTTAAGATACAGGCAATAAGTAACAAAATTAAAGAATGCATGTGATAAGCACAGAATATCCTTAATTGCAAAGAAGTGAAGGTGGAGGGAGAGATCATGTGTGGTCTATACTATTGCAACAAGTAGGAAATTGGACAGGCTAGATGGGTCTTGCCATTGCTATCTGCTATCACATATGGTGGCTAATTTCATAAGGTGTGCCTAGGTAAACATATGCTGCAACAAGTGTATTTCAGGCCTGTTTTTTAAAGTGAAGTACACTTGGATTTTACTTCATAAAATAGGGTGTAAGTAGTGAGATACGCCTGCATGCATGATCAGTTACACCAACCCTATACTTAATGTAAATGCCTGTGCCTAGATTTGTAGAGAACACACACAACTTATTACGTGCATAAATTTGTGCTCTGTCTAAGCTCCACCACTATGCATGCCCACACTGAAAGTACACACCATTAGCCTGATGTGCGTACTTATAGAATAGCACCGGCCTAAAGTATGTGCATAAAGGCTTATCTGTACACATAAGTCATTGAAAATATATGACTTATGCACATTGATGGTATATAACTTTAAATGTCTTTTTATAAAATTACCTCCAGAGCGCATACTCTAGGCATGAAAATTGGCATCTCTTTAAAAGCTATTTATAAAGAAAACTAGGAGTTTACTTTTCTTTAAAAAATACTAGCAAAAGTGGAAAACCCAGTGCCTACAATGTAGTACTGAGCACTTACACCTGCTCTGAACCTAATTAAAGGCCCATGCCTACTTTTGGTTAATACCTCCATAAATTATAATATTTCATAATCTATGCATATACTTGTCTTCTCTGCCCACACTGTCCAAACTCTACTCCTGTACATACCTACAGTAAAAGTACGTGCTGTTATGTGAAAATGCATACTTTTACGCTGGTCGATATTTTATGAGTCCATTTACAAGCATGTAAATGGCTAATATTTTCACAATAGGTGTGTACTTTACCACTTAAAGTGCATGTTTCCTTAGAAAAATTTCCCCTTCCCCCATGTTTTTTCATGTGGCTTCATAGGCAAATCTGTGGGTTGAATAATAGATCTTGCTGTATGCCCGTCAATATCTCTTTTGGTCTATAATGAATATTTTCTCTTTTTGTTGTTGGATATCACCCAGATACTTTATTTTATAACTGTTGCTATTCAAGGTTTTTTTGGTATTCATCTTCTAGATTTCAATAAAATTTGGGCGAATTTGGTAATATGTTGTTGTTAAGTGCTGTCTGTTGAGTGGATGTTGACTCATGGTGACAATGTGGATGGTTGCCCTAAAGTGTCTTCAGTCAGGCAGCTAGTTGTTGATGGAGTGTCATCAAGAGCTGCTGTTATTGTATTGACCCATTACATTGCAGGTCTTCCTCTTTTGTGTTAACCTTCAACCTTGTCGTGCATGATGTCTTTCTCTAAAGACCTTTCTCCTTGCTTGACGTGTCCAAGGTATGAAAGTCAAATTCTTGTCATTTGTACTTCTAAGGGCAACTTAAATTTGATCTCCTCTAGTACCAATTGATTCGTACTTCAGGCAGCAGTAGTCTTCACCAGCACCATAATTCAAAGGCATCAGTTTTCTTCCTGTCTTTCTTCTTTACTAGCTAACTTTCGCATCCATATGATATTATTGAAAATACTTTGTGGACAAGCCAAATCTTTGCATGCAGAGATATATATCTGCACTTGAAAATCAGCCAGGTCCCTCACAGCTGTTCTGTCAAGAGCAATGCATCTTCTTGATTGCTTGTCATTTCATTATTGATTATTGACCCAAGCAGGTTAAAGTTGTCTACTATGTCTATTTCTTCTCCACCAAGGATGAAATTATTGATTTTGCCATTTGTCAGGATCTTTGTCTTTTTTATATGAAGATGCAATCCCATTTTAAGACTGTTCCTTGATTATGAAAAGCAGATGTTTTAGATCATCTTCACTTTCAGCCAGTAACATAGTATCATCAGCACAGTGAAGGTTGTTAATGAACGTTCACCAATCTTCACACCTTGGTTGTTTTCATACAGTCCTGTTTTTCTGATGATTTGTTCACATATGAACAACAAAACCTTGCTGATTTACTGAAAGACGACAAAAAGTCCCATGTAGGTCACCTGTCTTGTTTAATGTTTTATCCTGTTGACTTTATTTCTCAGCATAGAAAATAAATAGAAGCTGCTATGAACTGCAAAGACAAAGAGACAAAAATGAATTATCTCATGCTTTCGAAACAAAGCTGCGTGCTCCTGTTCTGCTCCACATTTCCTCTGAAAATACAGTCATTATCCTAGGCCTGAGATATCACAGAGGTATATATTACAAAAGGACCATTTTATGTTTTTCACATTTAATAAACCTTATTGTGTTCTCAGTGAATCTAATAGTCTCATTCTTTCTACCCTTACTGGCTTTTAGCCTTTTACCAAAAGGTATGTCTTTTCTAAGCTTTGTGACGGCTCTTCCCTGCAGGCTAAATGTAGCTGGGATTTGATTTTGCTTCTCATCTTTGCTTTTATTCACAAGCTCCACCGGCGCCTAATCATTAGCTTTCACAATTTTCATCTATGCAGCAAAAAATTGGCTATGTGTTTCTGAAGGGCCATGTTCACTTAAGGAAAAACTAGTCTGCCCATGAATAACTATATACCTATGTAACGCACAGTGAAATGAAGTAGTAATGCTAGAAGGCTGGTTGACTAGCTAGGCGTAAGTTGATTTATATATATTGGGGTCAGGTTTCATATGGGTCAATTGGCTAACTTCAGGAGTTGTCTTCTTAAACACTGACATTTTAAAAATGGTTTCTCTCTATCTGGCTAAATTTACCTTCCCAGCTATAGAGATTGCATAATTTAGCTGGTTAAAAAATGATAAACTCCATTGGCCTTCCTGAAGTGAGTTGATGACTTTGTCAGTTATCACTTGCAGGCAGTTAAAACTAGATGACTGAACAGCAGGCTTAAATCTAACCTAGAATAAATGTGAACAAAGGAAGCACAATAGGCAATAGGGGTCAACAGTCGTAGCTATAACTCCATACAAACAAGTTGAGCCCTTAGTCAGCCATAGGATCTTCTAATTATATCAAAAGTATATATTTCTTTTGGTATGGGGGCCAGTTTTATTTACAGACATGTGGAATAGCTATGGAGACAATGGTAGCTCCCTATATTGCTACATTGTATTTGTCTGATTTTGAGGACAAGCTAATTTATCCATCTGATTGGTTCCGGGGTATTGATCTTTGGAGCTGATATCTGGATGATATCTTTTTTATTTGGAAAGATTTAGAGGTTTCTCTAAATGAATTCATACTCTGGTTGAATGCTCGAAAATCAAATATTCAATTTATACCTATATTCCACCCCTCTCAGATTCATTTTTTGGATATTTGCATAGTGAAAACAGAGGCAATATTGAATACTGTTTATCGCAAGCCAACAGATCGCAATACTTTGCTCAAATTTCAAAGCTTTCATCAAGAACCTCTGAAGGCTGGCCTTCTGGTGGGCCAATTTTTCAGATTACTAAAGATATGTTCATCTATACAAGATTTTGATTCACATGCTATGGAACTGTGGACTTGCCTTACTGAATGGAGTTACACAGAGTATGTTATTAAAATAGCATATCAAAGGGCATGTTATGCACAATGCTCTACTCTATTCAGATATGCTAATCCGGTGGATAGGGAGGTTTTAACTTGTGTTCTTCTGTATTCAATTAGAGCTTCCTTGATTAAGGCAATTATTAAGAAATACTGGGATATGTTAAGTATTCATCTGGCTGTTATGGAACCCCCTGTTATTACATATACATGGAATAAAAATGAGGTGGATTGGATTGTGGACCCTATAAAAACTTGGAATACGGATCATGAAAATTTGATGCAAATATCTGGCCATTTTCTATGCCAATCATGTCAATATTACCCCAGACATGGAATGGTTCATAGTGATTGGATCCAATTTCCATTCATATTTTCCAAGCACATTATACTACTTATACCTCAGCATATGTGGTTTATATAATCTGTTGCCCTTGCCCTAAATTATATGTTGACAGAATGAGTCAATAATTTAAACTCCATCTGGGGAACATAAGTCCCACCTGAAGACTCGATCTATGTCATCTCCAATGGTGTCTCACTGTGTGGAGGTACGAACATACCTTCACTTTGCTGAAATGGCGAGTGACTGACCATGCCCCCCCCCCCTTTTATGGAGTGGAGGGGATCAGAATTATATTTTGAATTTTAAGGAGCAGTCTTGGATTGTTAAATTAAATACAGTACACCCTCACGGTATGAACATGGACATTAAATGGATGTCTTTATTACAAATCAGACTCCCGTGGCATCTAAGAAAAGTAATCCTTGATTGTGATTGGTAGCCCCGAAATGGGGCCTGGAAATACAGAGTACACAGCCTATTAGAAAGTCGGAGGATGTAAGACATGTTTGGATTAAAGTCTGAGAGGAACCTTAACAGGATGCCTCCTGCATGACATTTGAAAAATTGAATGAATGAGAATTGAAAAACTGGGGATTTCAGATAAGTATCTAGACCCTGAAGGTGGGCGGACAACATGGTGCATTACCACCCAAAACATAGTGCTATGTCGAGATGGGGCTTGATATAACTCCAGGATTCTATTTTAAGCTTTATATGCTCTGGACTTTAAGCAATTACAAAATACTAAAAGATAACTAAAAAATCTTTATTCAAGAGGCCATATGTTGTTGTTGTTAAGTGCCATTGTGTCGGTGTAACCCTCTGGATAGCTGTCCTAAATTGTGTTCAGTCTTCATTCAGGCGGCACATTGTTGACAGAGTGGCACCCATACCTGCTGCTATAGTATCAATCCATCTCATTGCTGGACTTCCTCTTTTATGTTGACCTTCTACTTTGCCAAGCATGATGTCTTTCTCTAATGATCTCTCTCTTCGCATGATGTGTCCAAAGTATGAAAGTCAAAGTCTTGTCATCTGAGCTTCTAAAGAAAGCTTAAGTTTGATCTCCTCTACTACTGACTGGTTTGTTCTTCGGGCAGTCCATGGTATACACAGTATTCATTGCCAGCACCATAATTCAAAGGCATTGATTTTCTTCCTGTCTATCTTTTTCACTGTCCAAATTTCACATCCATATGATGTTATTGAAAATACCATAGCTTGAACGAGTCAAATCTTTGCATGGAGAGAGGCATCTCTGCTCTTAAGAATCTTGTCTAGGTCCTTCATAGCCACTCTGCCAAGAACAATGCACCATCAGATTTCTTGACTGCTTGTTGTTTCTTTATTGATAGTTGATCCAAATAGGTTAAAGTTGTCCACAATTTCTTCTCCATCAACGATAAATGTGCTGTTTTTGCCAGTTGTCAGGATCTTTGTCTTCTTTACATTAAGGTGCAGGCCCATTTTAAGACTAAGGGCCCAATTTTTGAATACATTTACATGGGTAACTGCCCTAGTTACCCATGTAAATGCCTTATCCAGGATTTTCGAAAGGCATCTTCACGGGTAGTGGCTTTCGAAATTCCTGGATAAGTCCCTAGCTCACCTGGATGATATGCAGTTAGCATCGAGATATGTTGGAGGCATTCTGGGACCGAGCAAGGGTGGAGAAAAGGGCTAAACAGGTAGCAGCGATTTTTTGGTGCTACCCATTTAGCCCTCTGTGCCTGAAAGATAGACAAAGTTTCTCCTCGCCTATCTTTAAGGCGCAGGGGCTAAGCGGGTAGCATCGAAAATTGCTGGTACCTGTTTAGCCTCGGCAGCTGCTGGCACATCCAGACAAACCAGGATTTTCACTTCCAACTCTGCGGAAGTAAAAATCTGGGTTAAGGGGGTTGGCGGGCAGGCTATGCGCCATCATGGCATATAGCCTGCCTAATTGAAAATTGAGACCTATGTTCCTTGATCTTGAGAGGAGATAGTCTTCACTTTAGCCAGTAAAGTGGTATCAGCATAGCAAAAAAGATGTTGATGAGTCTTCCACCAATCTTCACACCTCAATTGTCTTTATATAGTCCTGCTTCTTGGATGATTTGTTCTGCATATAAATTAACAGGTAGGGGGAAAGTATGCAGCCTTGTCGTACACCTTTGCTTATTTTAAACCATTCTGTATCTTCTTGTTCCATTTGAACTATTGCTCCTTGATCAATAGAATTATCTGGAGTTCTGGTATACCCATGTTTCTTAATGTGGCCCAGAGTTTCTCATGATTTACAAAGTCAAAAGTCTTGCTGTAGTCAATAAAATGCATATAGATATCCTTTTGCTCATTCTTTAGTCTTTTCAAGAATCCTTCTCGCATCTGCAATGATATCTCTTATTCCTCGCTCTTTCCTGAGCCCTGCTTGCACTTCAGGAAGTTCTCATTCAAGGTATGGTTATAGTCTTTGCTTAATAATCTTGAATAGAATCTTTTTGGCATGTGGGATTAGTCAGTTGGATCAGCTTTCTTTAGTATTGGTATAAACACAGATCTTTTCCAGTCAGTTGGCTATGTTGTCTTCCAAATTTCCTGGCAGAGCCTTGTAAGTATGGTAACAGCTGCATCCGATTGCTGAAATACTCCAATGAGAATGCCATCAATGCCAGGTGCTTTGTTCTTTGATAAGGCTTTCAATGCTGCTTCAATTTCTTCTGTCATCACAAGGTAGAGGTGATCATAAGGTAGAGGTTGAAATGGCTGTTGGTCCACTTGAACTTTATCATATAATGGCTCTGTATATTCTTTCCACCTTTTCTTGATCTTCTCAGCATCATTCAACATGGATCCTTGAGCATCTTTTAACATTAAAATTTGAAGCTGGAATTTTTTTCTTTAACTCTCGTAGCTTTAGGAAAGCTGATCTAATAGTTTCTGCTTCTATTTCCTTGCATGTGCCATTATAGTACTTCTCCTTGTCTTGTTTTACTGCATGTTGGAAATCTCTGTGAGTTCTGCGATTACATCTCTTTCTCCTCTGGCTTTAGTTTCTCTGTGTTTCTGGGCAATTTTCAGGATTTCTTCAGTAATCCATTTTGGCCGTTTCTGCTTTTTTACCTTTTATAGTGACTTTTCACTTTCTTCCAACTCAGAGTTCTTGATGTCATCCCATAACTCCTTTGGATCTCTGTCATTTTTATCTAAAGCAGCAAATCGATTTTGCAGGCAGTCTTTAAATTCTCAATGTCATATTTTGCTACATTCATGAGTGGCTTGTTTTTTTTCAACTTTAGCTTGAGTTTGCACACTAGTAGTTGGTGATCTGTACCACAGCTTCAAGTTTTGTCGTTGTTGATGTTATAGATCTTTTCCATCGTTGACTTCCACAGATGTAGTCAATTTGATTTTTGTACAATCTTTTGGGTGAAGTCCATGTGTACAGTCACCATTTGTGTTGCTGGATGAAGGTGTTTGAGATGAATAGATCATTGGTCTTGCAATTTCTATCGGTCTTTCTCCAGTTTCATTTCTGTTGCCAAATCCATATTTTAAACCACTTTTCCTTCTTCTTTGTTGCCAACTTTTGCGTTCCAGTCATCCCTGACTATCAGGATTTCCCGTTTGCATGTTCTGTCAATTTCAGCTTGTACTTGTTCATAGAACTCATCAACTTCATCCTCTACTGCAGTTGTTGTTGGGGGATATACTTGAATTATAGTTGTGTTGATGGGCATTCCTCGTAGATGAATAGAAATTAATAGAAATTAACTGAGTGCATTGTATTTCATTTCAGTTCTTGCAAGTTACTTCTTAAATATAAACACAACACCATTTCTTCTTTGTCTTTCATTTCCAGCATAGTAGACCGTGTGATCCTCAGATGTAAAGTGCCCGATGCCAGTCCATTTCAGTCGGCTGACACCCAACAGATTGAGTTGTACACATTTTATTTCATTCTTGACCACCTCCAACTTCCCTTGGTTCATGCTTCATATGTTCCAATATGTAAGACCTCTTTGCAGCTTCTGACTCTCATTTCATGCGCAGCTACGTCAGCAGTCAGATGTCCTGATCCAACCGCGTTATAAATGCTGGCTTTACTCTGAAAAGTCTTCAGCTCCTCTCCAGTAGCCTTTTGCCTTCTGACCTGGGGGTCTCATTTTTCCGCACTATAGTACAATTTGTTTTGTTGTGACTATCCATTGGGTTTTCATGGCAAGATACGGAAGTAGATTGCCAGGCCTTTCTTCGGCGCAGTTTAATTCTAGTGTTGTTGCATTTGTCACAAAAATGTGATCTTCCGCTGACAACATTGTTCCATTCTGCTGCTGTCCAGATGAGTGGTTTGTCTTGGTCAGGCACCTCAGTTAAGGCCTGTCCATCTTTGGACACCCTACCAGTATCTAAGCTACCGATTGCTTAGCCCTCAGCATCACTGATGCATACAAGCTCTCACAGCACCACAAGCTGCAAACCAAGTGAGGGAATGTCCATATAAGTCCCACTTATATGTCATAGTAACATGAGTCTGACAAAAAAAATATATACCTAATTAGAAGATCATATGGCCGAGTAAGGGCTCAACTCGTTTGTTTGGAGTTAATCTAACCTGTTAATTTGTAACAGACTAGATTTGGTTGAATTTACTGCTGAAAACTTGGCCAATTAATTTAATCTAAAAATTCACCAAAAGATAATTGATTTTTGAAATCTAACCCCATTGTTTATTCTTTGCATTGTTCATATCTATTGCTGCATGTAAAATTCATGTTATTTTAAGGAGTCCATTATGTTTTGGTGACTCCAGGAAAACTCAGTGGCTTGGAAGGGCCCTGAGATTGAACCACTAAAATTCAAAGTAATCATATCTTGGCAGATTTCCGCAGGGAGTGCATACGTGATTTAATTTAATTTAAGACATATCTTCCACCTTTCAATCCAGAAATTGTACAAGATGAATTACAATATAAGGGGGATGTTTACTAAAAACCGGAAATGTGCGCGCCGCAAAATAGCGCACGGAAACGCGGCACTGAAACGCTAATAAACACGTTTAAATGCCCCGCACACGTGCGTGTCACCCCCGCAAAGGTGCGCGGCACACTAACGGGCCCCGTACAAGTGCGGGCCCGCAAATGTCCGATAGAGGCGTGGAACGGCTAAAGGAGGGCGGAGGAAGGCTCCGGAGGGGCGGAGGGACGGGGTCAATGGGTGGAGAGTGGGAGGGGAGAGGCTCCCTGCACAGTATCGGGCCCGAATTTGCATGTAAAAACTACTGCGAGGGAAACACTCGCGGTAGGAAGCATGTACAGGAAAACCGGGGAAACCCGCAAAACGTGAGCAGTGTGATACATGTGCACAGCACAAAAGTGCAAATAAAAATAGAAAATGACCACAACAGAACTATTAAAAATAGTAATTCAGCTGGGGAACAGTTATAGTGATGGGCAAATACAGAAAACACACTCAGCAAAGCTCCAGAAAAAATAAATGAATTTTGGAAGGGTTTACGGAGCGGAGACTCTTCCAAAAAACATTTCCTTTTGTGGAGCTTTCCTGGGAGTGTTTGCTATGGTTGCCCATTAATATCACTGTTGCCCAGCGTGGTGATATTTTGTCCCCCATTTCCCGTGGTCATTTCCGGGGTTTATGTGCACGTTTGTCACCAGACAAGGTGCATATGCCCACAGTAAATTTGCGTAGAGCAGGGTTTGTGACTCCATCCTGCCAGGCTTACTACCTCCAGGGGCTGCACTGTCTATGTGGCCATAGTGTGGTGCAGCAGACAGAGTCAGTACCTCTAGGACCAGAGGGTCAGAGGTTCAAAGCCCAGCTGGGGCACTTGCCAGCCCAGTCCCTATATTTTACCCACCACTAAACACAGATAGCGCAGACACCCCTGTATTGCAGGGGACATAAGCATGGGGAAAACACCCATATTTTACCCAACAACGCACACACACCACAACAATGGGCATTACCCACAGCCAAGTACCCCAAATGCAGTCCCGTACTGCCACATTCCAATCAGGTCACCTGCTTTTTATGGGAGAAGCTCATGCCAGCATGTTGGCGGACGAGTACATGTGGTGCAGGGGGCAGTGGCTGCTAGCGACAGAAGACAGAGGCCTAGCCATGTGCAGGCTGGCACAGTCCACAGCAACAGACAGGCCCTGCCAGATCCACAGTCATGGACTATCCAGGGAATTCAGCCAAGCTGTGGCTACACGGTGGTGCAGTGCACACAGACAGTGCATGCAAGAACAGAAGGTCACAGGTTCAAAGACCAGCTGGGGCTACCAGCAATCCTGCCCACATATTTTCCCCACAAATAAACAGTGACAGTAAGGACACACCTTTCATGACGAGGACATATGCAATGGTAATACATCTATCTTTTACCCCACTGAGCACAGACACCATGAACAGGGGCAGAAGCTACAGCAGAATCCCCCAAATGCAGTCCTGGTGGGCCACATACCAGTCAGGTTCCATGCTGCCACTCATACAAATGCCTGTGCTGTATATCTATGCACCACCCCCACGGCATGTAGATGTAGCTCATGCATATTCATGAGAGACAGCAGGAAGACCCGAACAGTGTGATGCAAAACTGGGCTGGAGTGGGGAAGCGCTGCCGTAAAGCAGCAGCCAACAGGGGCAGACACACCCACAGGCCCCATTGGCCAATGTCTCCTGTAGAGGCAGAACATTGGACCCTGCGTGCATCTCCCAATACCAGCACCTGCATACCTTAGCAATGTCACCCTACACCTGAGGTACACAGCTCTGAAACGTTTGCTAAGAGTACAGGCTGATAGATATCCCTACGTTACGCACATACTGCTATTTGACCCCATCCGAACAATCTGTTTGGTGTCTGCGGTGCGTGCTCCAGGCCTGGCGTCTGATGGTGTTCACCACCCTGGGGAGTGACCCCCAGCAGTACTGCGTACCATATCCATGCCTGTGCCGTGCCCAGGACTGGTGTGGTGGCCAAGGCTAATCACCCCCTCAATAGTAGCACAATGCTGGCATAGGTGTGGGAGTGTGTGTCTGTCTATACAGTGTGTGTTGGCTGCAAACACCTTCCCCAACCCACACTGCCAGCACTACTGCCATTATTGGCCTGCCAATGTGCATAATGAGCAGCAAGGTACCATGGGTATAGGTCAGACATGGTGGGCTGGCCAGGATGCATCTGCACAGGGCATAGGGCACTGGCTGTGACATTGTAGTGCCAGGCCACCACCTACACAGACAGGGTGACCTCTGTATGTGCTGCTGGGGGAGCACTCTCACCCTGAGTGTGCAGTGATGACAGCATGGCTAGGCACCCCCATAGTGCTGTATTGTGTTTCTCTCTTGTTATATATATGGGTTTCTTGTTGGGGTCTCCTCACAGAACTCTCTGCTTGTGTGTGCTGCCACCCTAGTTTTGGGTGCATGCATTTCCATCAGGGCTAACCAGCAGACTGTTCACAGCTGGTATGTGTCTTGATGGAGTGCCTTGTAGGTTGCAGTGGCTGATGGCTTGCTGCAGGTGAATATCAGATAGTGCTGGGGTGCATCTTTGGATATCCAGGCCTAAAGTCTGTCTGATATTGTGTTATGGATGTGTGTGTGTGGAGCTGCTTGGACTGCCCTGTAGGGTGTCTGTTCCCCAGCAGGACTGGGGTTTGATGGTCCACTCTACTGCCATTGGTGCAGAGGGGTGGTGGTAGGATGGGGGAATCTGGTGGGGGGGGGGGGGTGCCCTGTTTGCCACCCTCAGGGGGGAGAGGAGGGGTACTTTGACCACCTAGGGGTTTCCACTAACTGAGACAGACAGAGATATCCAACATGTTTCTGCAGCACCTTCCTATCTCACAGGTTAGTACTGTTTTGGAGCTCTGTCATGGCCTCATCCAGCCATGGCTGGTGTTGTGGACCTGGTCCTGGCTGCCACATCACACCCTCAGGGTGAACACAGTACCCGCACAATGTGACGGTGTGTAGCTACTCTTTGCTGGTAGTCCACCCGCTCAGGACCCCCTACCAGGCCGAGGTGCTGTGTGGGTGCACATGGACAATTCCCCCTACCAGGCCGGGTAGCTGTTGGGGTGCATTCCCCATCTTGTGTGCATCTGTGGACAGCTGATTTGCATGTGCAGTGCATCATGGGTACGGGTGGCCTAACCCTATCCTGTCTACAACAGCAGACTGTCTGTGGGGTGACGTGCAGGCTCTCTGCAGCCAGCCAGGGGCTTGCTGTCAGCTATAGAGCTATAGCCCAATGGTTATGTCACTCCCTGTACAGCCAGAGGTCATGGGTTCAAACCCACAGTGGGGCCCTTTGATAGGGCTGTCCACAGCTTTATTTTTATTTACTGTACATATGTATATGCCGGCAAAACCACACACAGCTTACTATACCCATTAGGTGCCTCTGAGGGTGCTTTATAGGGCGCCCTATAGGCCACCTTATGGTTGCCATCCATATAGGGTGCACTATACATTATCCTGTGTCGCAACATACATGGTGCCCTATAGGGGACATTCTAGGGTGCCTTGGCGGACAGTGCACTGTAACATGTGCCTTACGGGCATCCGTATGTTAACACACTGTGAGAGCGGGTTTACTAGTGGTGGGAAATAAAATATAAATGGAAGGCCTCCTACAGCACTCCTCACCATGATACATACTGCCCCAGCCAGCCTTGTTCAGTGGGCACTGTGAGGGGTTGAACCCCTGGTCCCTGCACCATTGGTCAGTGTCTTAACCATTGTGCTGTGGCTCTGTTCCTGTGTTTGTGCATCCGCACGCAGCCTTGTAGGCATCAGCGTGCCATCTTGTGACGCACTAAATTAACAGTGCACCACCTTATGCCGCACAACATGGAAATGCCCCAGCCAGCTGTCTTCAATGGGCACTGTGGGGAATTGAACCCATGATCCCTGCACGAGTGGTCAGTGTCTTAACCATTGTGCTATGGCTCCATTCCTGTTATTTGCACATCAGCGCGCCACTTATCCCTCCCAATATTGGACTGCCCCCTCACACATCAGCGCGCCGCCTTCTGCCCACCGGCTTGCCGCCTTCTGTTGCCCACATTTATCAGCGCACCGCCTTCTGCCGCCCAAACTTAACAATGCGCCGCCATCTGCCGCCCACACTAAACAGTGCGCCGCCTCATGCCGTAATAAAAATAACAGTGCGCTGCCTTCTGCCGCCCAAAATTAATATGCCTCCTAACCACTTTTGCCCATAAATGTTGGTGCCTCAGCTGGTCTTTTTTGTTGAGCACAATGGGGGTTTGAACCCCTGGCCCCTGCACCATTGGTCGGTGTCTTCACCGTTGTATTACGGCTCTGCTGTTTGGTTTTGCAGCAGCACCCCACTTAGCCTTTCCACGCGCTAATGTGGGCCCCGCACATTAGTGCGACGCACACACGTACGGTCCGGTTTTTTGCTTTTTTCTGCCTGGCCCGCCCACTCCTTATATGGCACCTGCACACTAATGGGGACCCGCACAGCAACGGTGTTTAGTAAACATGCCCTTAAGTCTCAAAGCATAAATAAATAAAATGGATCATAAGCTTAAATTTTAACCTCTTACTCCATAACTGGCCATTGTCTGTGACAGGATGTTGAGTTCAATGAACCTTGGTCAGACTCAGCATGGCTTATCTTCTATGTTTTCGTGATGCGCTGTAATTGAAGAATAGCTTGAACTCCAGTGTTTTACGTCTGGTGTGCTGGGGAAGGCATGTTTACTAAACAGTGTTGCTAGTGAGGGATTTAGGGCATGATAACGATACTATGGAAACAGTTAGTGCAGGACCCTGGGCTAAAAATCTCATGAACTGGGTAGCACAGGATTGGGCAGGTACTGGGCAGATTAGTGGCGGAATATGAATATTGATGGTGCATCATAGTTTGCATGCATGTGTACTGGGTACATACTAACCACAAATGCTGCCATTAGCATGGATGCCTATAATGCCACCTCAATGGGTGGCATTACATGCACCTGCATGCTAGTTAGTGCAGTGCCATGCATTTGCAATATACTAACAGCAGGGGACAGATGCACAGGCTCCCTGAACTTGGCAGGGGCCTCTGTGCTAGATTTGTAGCCCAAATGCGAGTTAATACCCATTATTATGTGTTAATTCAAGTTTACTGCAGTTATTAAATGGCCCCATTTTTGAAAAACATCTACACAGTTTGCAGCCCAGTAAACCAGATAGATACCTTAGTTGGGGATATTCAATGGCATTTACATGATTAGTGCCATTGAATATCTCCTCCTAAGTCCCCTTCACTCCCTATTGCTATCCGGTTAGCATCAAGGCATGTTGGGGTGTTCCAGGGCTAAGCGGAGGTGGAGAATGGTGCTAACTGGGCAGCAGCGATATTGGATCTGCCAGGTTAGCAATCTGCGCCTTTAAGATAGGCAAGGAAAACCCTCGCCTATCTATAAGGTACTGTAGCTAACTGGGCAGCATCCAATATCACTGCTGCCCAGTTTGCTTCAGCGGCTTCCGGTTTTCGTGACAATCACCAGTTATTCAATGCCATTGCTGTGGTAATGAATATCCAGTTTGGAGGTCAGCAGGGAGGACTATGTGCCGATGAGGCACATGGCCCTTCCAAAATCCAGACACTTGAAAAATGGACACAATGTGTCTTGTATTATTAAACCTCCATTAAATCAGACTAGGGGAACCTTTTACTAATCGACGCTAGGTGGTAGTGCATGTTGAAGCATGCGCTGAACGCGCACTGGGACAAGTATTTCCAGCTAGTGCAGGGCCATGATAGTTAGTGTGGGATGATACCTGCACTAAATGTACAGACCACGATAGGGTTGTGGTAGGTGCATTAGTGCTAATGCAGTGCATGTTACAGGACATAGCTCCATGTTAACTGCTGGGGAAATGCTTTCTGCACCTTCCCAATAGTTAATGCGGTGGTATTGCATCTAAGTCGCTATAGTTTCGGTGCTATTGGCACATTACATAAAACACCTTAGTTACCGTAAAAAAAAAAAAAAAGTGTCTTTTACTAAGTGCCATCAAGTCAATGCTGACTCCTGTTGACCCAGCAGCCCCTGTGTTTTTTTGGTAAGGTATGATCAGATGTAGATTGCCAGGCCTTTTTTTCTGGGGCAAGGAAGGGTAAAGCAACATGCTCAAAGTCACAAGGAGTGTCAATGGGAATCAAACCCCAATCATCCTGCGTGTTAGGTTGCTGCTCTAACCACTAGGCTACTCCTCCACTCCTAATGTATGTTAGCACATTATCAGACATAAATTAAACTCTTAGCAATATCAAATATTGTTAAAAAGATTCAAATATTATAATAATGTTATTTTTGACAGCTCTAACAAGTTTGCAAGATATTTTACTTAAGAATGGTATGTCAGATGAACAACATATATTTTCACGCTGCTGCTTTGAGAATTGGCTTTCTTACAAAGATTATGGCTTATACCGCAGCTATAAAGAAAAACAATAAAATGGATCCCTCTACAGGACATTTGAAGAATTTTTCACAGAAGATCACATCAGATTTAATCTCTCAGATGTTGATATTCAAAAGATTTGCTCTGCTAAAACTGGTTTAACTAGGTAAATTTAAGCTGATCAATCTCTGCTCCCTTTATTCATCTAAATTTCTGGGAGCAAGATCTCTACCTGCCCATATTTCTGACAGGTACAAAAACAGGACATCTGTGGGGAAAGTTTTTAAGATTCAGCTGGATAGAATATTTAGTGCCACTCAGCTAAATTTTTGTGAGCAATTTTATTTGCCCAAACAGCTGTCCTAAACTGACCCATATAAAATGTGTGTAGATTTAGACAGATATTCAAGTGGCACTGTTATCTGGATAAATGCCACAGAATATCCAGATAAAAATAACCAGGTAAATTTACCTGGCATCTTACCCACTCAATGAGTTTTTGAATATTAACTCTCTCAGTTTTTTGTATCTAGGTCTTGAGAAGTTGTCTGATTTCAGCTTTGGTGCTGGGGGGTGGGGGTGAGGGATTGTGTGATGCTGCTCAAGAAATTGTGTGATGGTTGGAAAGACCTAAATTTGCTTGGGGGTGAGTCAGATGAGGGGGTAGCTTGCCATCCACATAGCCAATGGGGAGGGTAAATTCAAGTTGCCCAGCCCTTTCATTTTGGACTAGGTAAAGGCTTAGTGCAGAGGTACTCAAATCCAGTCCTGGAGGGCCACAAACCAGTCAGGTTTTCGGGATATCCCTAATGACTATGCATGAGAGAGATTCAAATACAATGGAGGCAGTGGATGCAAATATATCTCATGCATATTCATTAGGGATATCCCAAAAACCTGACTGGTTTGTGGTCCTCCAGGACTGTATTTGAGTACCTCTGGCTTAGTGTTTTAGTGTGTACTGTAAAAATTGATGGTTTAAAGGCAGGTGCTTATTGTTTAAAGGCAGGTGCTTATTGTTAGGTCTTAGCAAGAATTTGCTAAATAATATGAGCATTTCACAGTATTTACCATGGCACACTAAGGGCAATGTTTACTAAACTGGGCTAACGGTTAGCCCGGGCTATCTGCCACTAGGTCCCATATTATTCAATGGGACCTAGTGTCAGATAACCTGAGTTAACCGCTAGCCCAGTTTAGTAAACATAGCCTTAAAGCTTCATTTGGATGTGATGTTCCTTCATTTACATGTATGGAGTTGATCATTTCTGCTCAAGCGTCCCAACAATTTCTCAGATAAATTTAGTATCGGACAAACACAGAAGGGGGAAAAGGGACTATAGTATTTGATAATGGAAGAGCAGACTAAATAGGCCATATGGTCTTTTTCCGCTGACATGTTTTTATGTTTCTAGTATATGCAATATTTGGATTTGATTACTCACCTTTCCAAATCCAACCTCAAGTTAAGTTATATACAGATACGGTAGGTATCTCCATGACAAGTAGCTTTTACAATTTAAACATTTACTAAACTGTGTTATAGCATTAACATTTATTAAAAACCGATTAATGTACATAGCCAATAACTTGGCCATAAAACAGTTTAAATCAAACCCGATGCAAGATTAAAAAAAAAGAAATGAATGCCAAAACATGCAAATACATGCAGGGCAACTCATTATTACACAGATCAAATAATAATGTTGCAAGCTGCATTATTTAAGGGAAGAGATCTATACTGCCAGAGCTGTAGTTAACTTTCACCTGGAAACATTGGCATGCCGATCTATGAGGAAAAGCTCTTGAAATGACTATTAAAGGGTCTGGTTTCCCCATCACCAACCCCCTTTTTTTTAAAGCAGTGTGAAAAGCCTAATCAAGCTACTTTTGCCTTTACGGATGAACAAATTCAACTTTTAGCAAAAAGACCAGCTTTATTTGATGACACAATGACTATGGCTAGTTCGTCTTCTTTTCAAGATTTATTGCTTTTGAATAAAAAATTAATTCGGATACAATTACATGAGATTACTATGATACAATATTTGAAGTCTAAAATGAGCCATCGAGGTTTACGGGTCATAAAACCACCCAAGCTTTTCACGGATGACAAAGAGTTCTTCACTAAGTGGAATAGCATTCTTAATAAATGCAGTTTGGATTTGCTGGCACTTTTAGGTCAGCGTTCTGGGATGGAGGTGTTGAAGCTTAAATCGGAAGTGGACGAATTAAAAGATCGGATAAAATCAACCATGACCGAGGATCGTTTTCAATTTCAATTGACTGAGATGTCATTACAATTAGACCAGTTTCGGGACTATGTAAAATCAATAAAGATTAAAAAATTTAACAGAGATCAGAAAGATTATGAATTAGATCAGGTGTTTACATGGTCGAAGAAACTTCCTTCACAAAATAAAACGGTAACATTTAATACATCTTCAGAGGATGATTCGGAGGAGGATAGCTCAACTGACTCAGAATCATCTCGGAGAGGTAGAGCGAATTATTCTTCTGTTCAACGAGAACAGGTTTTTCGTCTAGGCTGTTATGGCAGGGGCCGGGGTGGGGGTCGGTGACCCCCGGAGGATTTGATCGAACCTCGGACGGTTCAACCGCAAGGCCCAATTACCAGGACTCGTTCCAAACTACAGTGATTAATGTTTCTGATTATCCGTTGTCAATGGCTCAGGAAGAAGTTTTAAATAAGGGTCTTTCTTTTGTCCCGAGGGTTTCATATAAACCTTTTCAATTACATATAGCTTTACAAAAATTTTTTAGAAAGCTACAAGTAATTCATTTTTGTGCTACACATTCCTTTACAATGGATACTTCTGTTGTACGGTTACCATCCAAATGGGGCCTTCCGGGGGCAGTTGATCCTTTTATTTCCACATATCAAAATTTGGATATTCAAGAGTTGACATCTTTTGAATTAGCTGATTTACCATCATTTACCACCAATAATCTGACTAAACATCAATGGAAAGCTTTGTCAGATTTGCGCAATGATAGTAATCTCATAGTGCGAAGAGCAGATAAAGGAGGTGCTACGGTGATACAGTCTAAAATTCATTACTGCCAGTCGGTCATGACACAACTCAATGATGTTAAATATTACCATTTATTGTCACAAGATCCTTCTGCTCAATTACAGGCAGAGATTAAAGACCTGATGACAATGGCTTTGGACCACAGCTGGATAACTAATCGTGAGTTCAAGTTTTTGACTCTACCTTTTCCTTTAACTCCATATTTTTATACTGTACCCAAAATTCATAAGTCTTTAAGTGCACCTCTGGGTCGACCTATAGTCTCTTGTAGGCAGGGCCGGCCCGTCCATTGAGCAAGAATGTTTTTTGCACAGGGCCCCGCGTTTCGGGGGGCCCCGCGCAAAGAAAATTCTGCTTTTTTTTCTTAATTAAATTTTAAAAAAAAAAAAGCTGGCCGCTGCCGCCGCGGCGGCATGGAGTGTCCCGCGGGGCTCCCTCTGCCCGGTGGAACTCTTCCGGCGTGGCTGAGCCCCTCTGTGCCGGCTTGCAGATATGCGAAGGGAGAGTGTCTCCCTCGCGTCTCTGTTAAGCCCGCAGGGGCTGATGGGAAGCAGGGGCTGATGGGAAATTTCCCATCTGCCCCTGCGGGCTTAACAGAGACACGAGGGAGACACTCTCCCTTCGCGTATCTGCAAGCCAGCACAGAGGGGCTCAGCCACGCCGGGAGAGTTCCGCCGGGCCGAGGGAGCCCCGCGGGCAACTCCATGCGGCGGCAGCGGGCAGCTTTTTTTTTTTTTTTTTTAATTGCCATGAGCCGAGGGTGGGGGTTAAGACTGGCAATGGGCTAGGGAGGGAGGGGGGGTTAAGACTGGCAATGTGCGAGGGAGGGGGGGTTAAGACTGGCAATGGGCTAGGGAGGGAGGGAGGGAGGGGGGGTTAAGACTGGCAATGGGCTAGGTGGGGGGTTAAGACTGGCAATGGGCTGGGGGGGTTAAGACTGGCACTGGGCTTGGACGGGGGGGTTAAGACTGGCAATGGGCTATGGGAGGGGTTAAGCCTGGCAATGGGCTGGGGGGGTTAAGACTGGCAATGGGCTAGGGGGGGTTAAGACTGGGGGTTAAGACTGGCAATGGGCTGGGGGGGTTAATGCTGGCAGTGGGCTGGGGAGGGGGGGTTAAGACTGGCAATGGGCTATGGGGGGGGTTAAGACTAGCAATGGGCTAGGGAGGGAGGGGGTTAAGACTGGCAATGGGCTAGGGGGGTTAAGACTGGCAATGGGCTAGGGAGGGAGGGGGGTTAAGACTGGCAATGGGCTAGGGGGGTTAAGACTGGGGGTTAAGACTGGCAATGGGCGGGGGAGGGTTATGAATGGCAGTGGGCTGGGGAGGGGGGTTAAGACTGGCAATGGGCTGAGGGGGGGGTTAAGACTGGCAATGGGCTAGGGAGGGAGGGGGGTTAAGACTGGCACTGGGCTCGGGGGGGTTAAGACTGGCAATGGGCTAGGGAGGGAGGGAGGTTAAGACTGGCAATGGGCTAGGGTTGGTTAAGACTGGGGGTTAAGAATTGCAATGGGCTAGGAGGGGGGGTTAAGACTGGCAGTGGGCTAGGGGGGTTAAGACTGGGGGTTAAGACTGGCAATGGGCTGGGGAGGGTTAAGACTGGCAGTGGGCTGGGGAGGGGGGGTTAAGACTGGCAATGGGCTATGGGGGGGGGGTTAAGACTGGCAATGGGCATGGGGGGGTTAAGACTGGCAATGGGCTAGGGGGGGTTAAGACTGGGAATGGGCTGGGGGGGTTAAGACTGGCAGTGGGCTGGGGAGGGGGGTTAAGACTGGCAATGGGCTATGGGGGGGTTACGACTAGCAGTGGGCTAGTGGGGGGGGTGAAGACTGGCACTGGGCTGTGGGCTGATGAGGGCTGGCATTGGGCTATGGGGGGGGGTTAAGACTGGCAATGGGCTATGGTGGGTTAAGACTGGCAATGGGCTGTGGCCTGATGAGGGCTGTCTGGAAATGGGGTGATGGGGGGTTAGGACTGGCAATGGGCTATGGGGGGGGTTAAGACTGGCAATGGGCTATGGGGGGTTAAGACTGGCAATGGGCTGTGGGCTGATGAGGGCTGTCTGGAAATGGGGTGATTGGGGGTTAGGACTGGTAGTGGGCTGATTGGGGGGGGTTAAGACTGATAATGGGCTGTGGGCTGATGGGGCTGTCTGGAAATGGGGTGATTGGCGGTTAGGACTGGTAATGGGCTATGGGCTGATGGGGGCTGTCTGGAAATGGGGTGATTGGGTGTTAGGACTGGTAATGGGCTATGGGGGGGTTAAGACTGGTAGTGGGCTGATGGGGGGGTAGGACTGGTAGTGGGTTGATGGGGGGGGGGGTTAGGACTGATAATGGGCTATGGGGGGGGCTAGGACAGGAAATGGGCTGATGGGGAGGGGTTAGGACTTGAGGTGGGCTGATGTGGTTAGGACTGGTAATGGGCTGTGGGCTGATGGGGGGGTTTTGGACTGGCAATAGCGCTTCTCCTATTAACTCTTTACTTTCTACTTTAACACCTCCTTAACCTTTCTTAAAGTTCCATACTGTCACTTCCCGGCTGCTTAAAATTAAAGGGCGCTTCAGGCGCGTGAGGTCCTTAGAGTGGACCAAGGAGTGGACCATACCACTGCATGATTCAGGTATTTAAACTCCCTGCCCAACAACCGCAGCAATACAAACACAAAGATTCCCAAACAACCTGCTGCTATGATGCTAAAGTTATTCTACCTCCTCCTCCTGAGTCTACCTAGTTTACTCCACAAGATGAGATCAGCCTAGTCACATAATCACAATACCAATAATTCACCACCCTAGACAATCAAAGCCTTTCAACCATTAGCATTCCATGCATGCACAAAGATCTCATCCAAATACAACACTGCTCCTCCTCAGAGCCTGCCAGTGGTAACCATGACCAGCCGCATAGCAACGCACCATTTAACTGTGCTCTAGTCAATTCACGTTCAGCCCACAGCAAATTATCCATTCTTAAATGACTTTATAACTGACCAAAACATAGATATTATGTGTATCACCAAAGCGTGGTTCTCAGAGGAAGACGACCTCTTAAATACAGCCATGCACAACTGCCCCAGATCCGGTAGTAGAGGAGGCACAGTCTGTATCTTAACAAAGAAACAACTCAATTTCAACACCATAGAAACCTCATTTACACA
This sequence comes from Ichthyophis bannanicus, assembly GCA_033557465.1. NCBI lineage: Eukaryota > Metazoa > Chordata > Amphibia > Gymnophiona > Ichthyophiidae > Ichthyophis > Ichthyophis bannanicus. The sequence goes on from CM066038.1 coordinate 417,458,843, forward strand.
CAACCTGGACTTGATCATAATTGTAAACAAAAACCTTACAATCTGCCTAATATACAGAGCCCCTTCCAGAAACACTGAAGAATTATCAGCAATAAATGAAGCAGTGTGTACTCACTCTGCAACGCAGGCTAATTTCATCCTTCTTGGAACTTTCAATCTAGCATCAGCACTGCACAAACAAGCCTCAGCCTTCACTGAAGCTCTGCAATATTTATATTACACACAAATCATCAACAAAGCCACCCATAACAGAGGTGGAATTCTTGACCTCATATTTATACCTATTCATCTAACAAATATCACAAACCAGCATCATCTCAAGAATCATACCCATCCCTTAGTCCAACCACTGTCTTATAACTTTCACACTACCTTATGCTCACACAAGCAACAAAGCAGGTCTCCAACTCACCGAGCAGAAGATTCCCCCATTCAACAAAAAGGCTTTCTCACAGAGAGTACTTCTTCTTCTTACCCTCAACTCAGCTGAACCCCATCTCGAAGATCTAATCAACAAATGAAACACAACCTTATCATTGGTAGCCCAGGCAGCCACTAACACTAATAAAACCAAGCTTCAGCATCTTACCCATGCTACTCATCTGCGTTGAAGACTCAGAAATGATACCTTTATCAACTTGAGTGTAAATGGAAGAAAACAAAGAACCAATAATCTCAAACTGTATACCTACATGAATTACACATAACCAAACATACAAAGCAACACAATCTAAACACTAGACTAGAACACCACAATAGCCATAACACTGCAAACACCACACATAGACACTCCCCACCAAGTCACAACTGGTAGAAAATCGACAACAAGAAAGATAAGGATCCAAAACAAGATAGTAACCTGGAAAAATGTCCCCTCAAAGTTCCTTACTATTTAGGAAAATATGCATCTGCATCATACTCATCACCCTCATAGCTCTGACCAATGGACTAACCAACAAACACAACAGACCAATCCCCATAATACAAAGATCAAATCGCAACAAATTCACACCCTCAGCAATAACACCGAATACAACCACAAAATCAAACTCCCTAGGCTAATCAACATAAAACTAACCCCAGATTTACAAATGAACACACAAGTCTCTCATTCAGCACACAAGACCATCATATAGGAGTGGAGGAGTGGCCTAGTGGTTGGGGCAAGGTACTTCAGGCCGGAAGGTTGGGAGTTCAAATCCCACTAGAGGACAGCATCCTTGGGCCAGAAGGACTGGGGTTTCTAGTCCCACAGGTGCTCCTTGTGGTCTTGGGCAAGCCACTTAACCCTCCATAGCCCATGTTCCCTGTAAAATAGTTATCTCCAAGTTATAATGCCCTGTTCAATATAATTTCAGTTTGTTCAATGTAAACCGCACTGATGCAGAATAGCACAGTATATAAGAGAATGTAAATAAATAAATAAGTTATCTAACAAACGCTAGGTCAATGAAAAATAAACTTCTTATCTTTACAGACCTTCTCAATGAACAAAAGCCAGACATAGTCTGTGTAACAGAAACCTGGCTTACGGACACCGATTTGGTGTACATCAATCAATTAAAGACCAAAGATTATGAGATTTTTCACACCCACAGAGTGCACAAGAGAGGAGGAGGTGTGCTTATCATAACAAAAAAAATCCCTAAATGCAAAACTAATAAACTTAGAAAACATCAACAATATGGACACCCTTATCCTGAAAACTGGACACCTCAGAATATGCCTAGTATACAGACCACCAGACCAAAGATCAGACAACACAGATCCTCTAATCGAACTGCTGAGCACATCAACTGACTCTAACCCAGTAATAGTCTTGGGAGACCTGAATCTCCCTTCGCTACCCAACACTCAATCAATACCTTTCATAGACGCCATAGCAGACATGGACTTGCACCAGGTTATAAATAGACAACCCCACAACAAAGGAAGAACATTAGACATTCTATTCCTATCGGGCCCCATCCAAAACTTATTCAACTCCGCATCTCTGAAATGCACCCCTGTTCATGGTCTGACCACCACCTGCTAAAATTCAACCTCACCTACCCAGATAATACTCAAATAAGAAAACCAAATCAACCCCTGACTAGCAGATTCAAGAAATTCAATGAAGAGGAATTTCTTGACCAAATAATACCGCAACTATCACCCAGCCCATTAGATCTTGATGAATCGATAGACAACTGGCACAAAATAATTTACAATGCAGCAACACGCAAAATACCACATAAAAACTCTAACAATAAATATAACAACCATAAAAACAGGGACACCCCTTGGTTTAATGCCACACCAAAATCACTGAAAAGAAAACTGAGAAAAACAGAACAGAAATGGCGACGAACCAAATCCACATCAAATTATGAAAGATACATAAACGATCTTAAAACATACAAAGAAACAATAGAAAGCACAAAGAAAAATCACTACTCCAACATCCTAGCAAAATCCATGAATTGGCCTCGTGAACTTTTTAGTCTTGTACAAAATTTAACAAGCAAATCATATAATTCTAATGAAACGGTGACAGATATATCACCACAAACACTAGCTCATTACTACATGAACAAAACTAAACTACAACCCCCCCCCCCCCCCCCATCAACAAAACACAAAGAGGTCTACTCAGACCAGACTAATACCTGGATAGACTTCCACACAATATCCAAGGACTCACTTAAGACTATAATCACCAACCTAAATACAACAACATCCCATTTAGACCCATGCCCAGTAGACTGGATAAAAAAGACACTGCCAGTACTCTCCTCTTTCATACTACCCATGATTAACCTCTCCCTAGAAAAGGGTACCTACCATCCACTCTCAAACACGCTCAAATAAGACCAATTCTCAAAAATAACAGCCTTAACTAAACTTTACCCACTTCATACCATCCCATATCGAGAATACCATTCATGGCTAAATTTATAGAAAAGGTAATTCAAACCCAACTGCAGGACTACATTGATACCTCAGCCCCCCTCGATGACCAGCAATATGGTTTTCACCCCCATCACGGAGTAGAGACACTAATTACAATGCTACTAGACACACTTGCAAGAGGAATAGATGACTCTAAACAAGCGTTTATTCTACTATTTTTAGGTATCTCTGCTGCATTTGACAGTGTAAACCATACAACAATGCTAAATAGACTTTGACAAATAGGGATAAACTCCACGGTTCACAACTGGTTCACATCATACCTAAACAACAGAACCCAAACTGTGAGAATCAACAATCAAACATCAAACACATACAAGCAAGAACAGGGCTTCCCACAGAGATCTGCCCTATCTGCACTCCTCTTTAATATTTACCTGCAACCTGTCTGCAATATCTTCAAGCGGTTCTGCGTACACTACCATATTTATACGGACGATATAATGGTTTACCTACTATTTACGATCCCGAACCCTCCAATGCAAGTAATTATAGAGTGTTTCAATGAACTAACAACATGGCTCAAAGAACATAAACTATACATCAACTTCTCAATAACAGATGTCCTATATGTGACAAGAAACCAATCATACACCCCCCCCCCCCCCACATCCATAGTACTTCAGAACCAAGAGATCAAAACTAAAAGTGAAGTGAAGTACCTAGGGGTGTTGCTGGATAAGAATCTTAGCATGGAAGCCCATATGAAAAACACAACAAAAAAAATACACTACAAACTTAAGATACTGAAACAACTACGTCCTCTAATTCACCTGCAAGATTTCATATCCAGAATTCAAGCAATAATTACACCCCACTTTGACTTTGCAAATATGGTATTTCAGGGAATTACTAAACAGAACCTTAAGAGGCTACAGCTGGTACAAAATGTTACTGCCAGAACCATCCTGAAGTCCCGCCCAATCGAACATATAACGCCCATACTAGCAGAGCTTCACTGGCTCCCCATCTACTGCCGAATAAGCTATAAAATCCTAAATTTTATTTATTTATTTAGTATACATTTGTATACCGCTACTTCCAGCGATGAGCAGCGGTTTTTGATTACAGATTGGAAATTGTCAAATCATGACAGGAAATTTTTGAGGTATAAACACATTGATTAGACAGGAAAGCACAGCACACAGATAACTATTTTACAGGGAACATGGGCTATGGAGGGTTAAATGGCTTGCCCAAGACCACAAGGAGCACCTGTGGGACTAGAAACCCCAGTCCTTCTGGCCCAAGGTTGCTGTCCTCTAGTGGGATTTGAACCCCCGACCTTCTGGCCTGAAGTACCTTGACCCAACCACTAGGCTACTCCTCCACTCAAAGAGCCCCTTCGGTTCTCAGCACACTACCAAAGAAACACCAAAATGCAACCAAAGGAGTAAAAACGCAAATAAAATAAAGATTCCGAAAGACTTTACAAAGGCTAAAAAATCAACCAACAATAAGGCATTTTCACACTCTGCACCCATCTTCTGGAACGCACTACCATACTAGGTCAGAAATCTAATGGACATTAGAGAATTCCGTAAAAAACTGAAAACACACTTATTCAAGATGCACTATGGTGCTCAGTCAAACACAGTAACACAAAACGACAAAGGCAAATAGGACATAACATATCTGTCATAATCCAGACTAGGGGCTATAATGTACTTAGATGCCAATCCCCTCATTGTAAAAAGTTGCATTGTACATTGTTAATGAAATCAAGTTAGTCACTGTAATCACATTATAAGTTTTATTGTAAAGGTTTACACATGTTCTATGTACTATGAATGGGTATTTGTAAAATGTTGCACCCATGCATACTTTTGTTCATTGTAAACCACACCTGATTTTATTTATTTATATTCTCCTATATACTGTGCTATTCTGCATCAGTGTGGTTTACATTGAACAAACTGAAATTACATTGAACAGGGCATTATAATTTGGAGATAATTATTTTTCAGGGAACATGGGCTATGGAGGGTTAAGTGGCTTGCCCAAGACCACAAGGAGCACCTGTGGGACTAGAAACCCCAGTCCTTCTGGCCCAAGGATGCTGTTCTCTATTGGGATTTGAACCCCTGACCTTCTGGCCTGAAGTACCTTGCCCCAACCACTAGGCCACTCCTCCACTCCAAACTCCTCCACTGATCCATGGGAAAGTGCGGTATATGTATTTATAAATAAAAGAAAGAAATTGTGTAACAATAAACAATGCCAACCTGATCATGACCGCTATTAACAAACCCAGAGAGCTATTTCACATAGCCAAATCCCTATCCAAAGACCCCACCCACACTCACTCCAGTAACTCTCTTAACCCCTACAAAATGGCTCTCCACTTACAACTCATACACAAAGGTAACAACCACTCAAAGCTTTCTCTCACTGACCACAACCAACAGACCAACTCTAGCACCAACCTGAACTCCTTTCACAGCATCAGCTATGATCCGCTTGAATCCTTAATAACTAATATAAACACTACTACCTCCGCTTTGCATCCATGCCCAGTTTCTTGGATCAAAATGTCCAGATAACAACTCAGTCCATATATTGCAAAAATGATTAATATCTCCCTCACCCAAGGTTTTCTACCACCTTTCCTTGAACAATCCTCCTTCAGACCCATCCTAAAGAAGAGCAAAGGAAAGGTCCATAAACCATTATTAAAGTAGACCCAGAATATCCCGTGCTTGCCCCAATATAAGCATTGTGGACCCTGTGTCTTTTGGGGAAACTGCTAGGTACTTGTGACCTAGATTGGCCACTGTTGTAAACAGGATACTGGGCTTAATGGACCTTGGTCTGACCAAGTATGGCATATCTTATGTTCTAACCTTGACCCTATCTCTCCAACCTCTTATAGATCAATATCCAGCATCCCATTCATAGCCAAGGTCATAAAACAAAACCATTCAAACATTATTACAAGACCACATAAACAACCATGCAAATCTAGACCAGCATCAACATGGACTTTGCCTGTACCATGGAGTGGAAACTCCTCTCACCTCCCTACTTGACACCCTCATCAAGGGCACAGAAAACATCTCCAAAGGCTTCATACTCATTTTCCTAGATATAACAGCAGCCTTTGACTCCATCCTTCATCAATTACTACTCAACAGGCTTCATGAGATCACTCTGCGAGGCTATGCCATCAAATGGGTCCAGTCATACTCCACCAACAACACACAACAAATAAAGATTGGAACTCAGAGATCTCTTCCATACTCCATCAACCAAAGTGTCCCACAAGGCTCATCACTCTCAGCAATATTATTTAACATCTACATCCAGCCACTTTGTAATGTCATCCATAGCTTCAATGTCAATATCAAATTTATGCAGCTGATATCTTGATATTCACACCTTTCCTGCTTGCCACTCCAGACTACTCTATAATAACTAAATGCTTCATGGCGATATCCCAGTAGCTCCAAAACACAACCTCAATAAGACTGAGATCTTACACATTACAAGGAACAATGTTAAACCCTCATCTACTATCAAGCTTAGCACTACAGACCTCACTGTCAAGACTGAAATAAAATACCTAGGAGTTATTCTTGATTAGGGCCTGCAATTACAATCTCAAACTGAACACACTATAAGTCTGATTATCACAAGCTTAGAATCCTAAAAAGTCTATGCCCCCTCCTAATCCCAGGAGACTTTTGCACAGTCTGCCAAGCCATTATAACTCCTATCCTCGACTATTGTAATTCTATTTACCATGGTCTTCCCAAACATACTCTATACCAGAGGTTCCCAACTCCAGTCCTGGAGGGCCAAACACCATTCAGGTTTTCAGGCTGTCCCTAATAAATTTGCATGAAATGTATTTGCATGCACTGCCCCCATTGTATTCAATGTATCTCATGCATATTCATTAGGGACAGCCTGAAAACCTGAATGGTGTTTGGCCCTCCAAGACTGGAGTTGGGAACCTCTGCTCTATACCCTCTACAATTAGTGCAGAACACAGCAGCCAGAATCATTCAAGGAATATCTCAACAAGCACACTTCACCTCGATCCTCCACCTCCAGAGGCCCAAGAGAACTGGTGCATTTAAAAAATGACACTTGCAGGTTAGAGACAAGAAGTTTTATACTGCTTGTTTTGAGAACTATTGGAACTTGGAGCTAGCTGCTGTTGCAGTCCTAGAGGGAAAGGAGATAGAAGGGGCCATGAGAAAGGAGGAGAGAAGAATAGAGGGGCATGAAGATGGTGAAAGGAGAAGGTGGGGGCAGAGAAAAACATAAGAAAAGTAGAAAAATGAGGAGCATATGGAAATGACTGGGGAGGGGAGAGGAGGACAGAGGTGGCATAAGTGTGGAATGAGTTGCTGAATGATATAAGTAGTATGGAAGACAGGAGGAAATGACAAATGGAGTACAAAGGGAGCAGAACCAAAGGGTCCTTAGGAGGGATGGGTGGGAGTCAGAGAGGGCACGAGGGAGACAAAGTTGTCAAGGGTTAAGGGAAAGATAGCTGGTTGAGAGTGAGATACTTGAGATGGAGAAAAAGGTTGGGATGTTGGAGGTATAGGATGCAGAAGAGAGGGCTGAAGTAAAAATAGATAACATGCAAATTAATGAAAAGTGAATTGGTGATGGAAGATAGAGAAGAGAGATGGGAAGACGTGACATAGAAAGGATCAAAATCATCTGGGGGGAGGAGAGTTGTGGAAAAAGAATTATAGAAATAAATGTAAAATAGACTTGAAAATGGGGAAAGGAGATGAGAGAAGGAGATACAAGCAGAAAGAGAGAAAAGTATGATATGAGGAAAAAGATCGAGGTAAAATGATGTCTTATTTTATATTCAGTTTGTATACCTGCTTATGAAATTTATTTATCTAGGCTTATACTGTATACCAGTCAAAGTGGTATATATTTTTCCCCTTTTCCCTGAAGGACTCACAATCTATTTTTTTGTACCTGAGGCAACAGAGTTAAGTGGCTTGCCCAAGCCAACAAGGAACACCTGTGGGACTAGAAACCCCAGTCCTTTCAGTCCAAGGTTGCTGTCCTTAAGCAGGTTTTGAACCCCTGGCCTGCGGTAACTTGCCCCAACCACTAGGCCACTCCTCCCTATGCAGTTTTAAATGTATAGTTTTTAAATTCTACCAGTATTAACTGACATCTAATACTGGCAGTTTTAGTTCTATGTCTTGTAATTTTTGGTAGGGGGCTATTATATACACTGTTGCATTTGCTTCCCTCCCAAGCATCCTTCAGCATTGCCTTTATGAAGTCTATAATCCAAAATTAGACTGTCTTGAGCGTGCATTAAAGAGTTTCTTCTCAGGACTATACAACTGAAGTGACAAACTGATAGGGTAGGCAAAATCGCCTTCTGAGTATCCCACCTACCCACTCAGTACAGCACAGAACAGCACACCACCACAGCATACCATCATTACCATAACCATTCACCGGGGCTTCCTACGTTCTTTACTTCTGTGCCACTTCCTAGCTTCTTGCTGCCATCTTCATGTCTCCCTCACTACCACAGAAGCAAAAGATTAGGCTGTGGGCTGCCATATTCTTATTAAGGGAGTGCAGACAAAAAATACTTTTTTTTTTAGTTTCTTGTGTTGTTTACAGGTGTTTTAGTGTAATTTTGTTAATTAAGAGGCAGTGCCAGCTACAGCCCAAACAAACAAACAAAAGCTAAAAGGGTGTTAGAGGTTTCCAAACAAATAAAAAAAATCCAATTTCTTTTTCCAGTTTTGTCCTAGGCTGACTTCGAACAGGTACCCTTTGGGGATGAAAGCACTAGCATTCCACGAGACACTCTTATGTCCTGTCCTTTCTCATTAACACCTCTATTGTGTAGGAATGTTCTTCCTCAAAAATTATGATTTGAACAGGTCAGCATTTTATGGACAAAGTTTAAATCATATGTATTTAATAGGGCTTATGATCAAGGTAGGAGTATGTCTTCATAAAAAATTTGATGTGTATATAATCAATGTTTGTCATCGTGTGTATTTATAAGTATTTTATTGTATGTGCATAAGATTTGTGTACATTTTTACTGAAACTTGCCTTGTAATGAAATGATGAATGCCATAAATTTGATTAATTGATTGTCTCGGGGAGGTGGAAGATGGCTCTATCCAGCCTCGTCTTTGCTGTGTCTTTTATTACTACAATATTGTATTGGCCAGTTTGTCCCAGTATCAGTTTTACCGTTTACAACTGCTCCAGAACACAGCAGCACGTCTCCTTACTCATTTCTCCCACACAGACCACATGATACCTCCTCATCCGCTTACACTGGCTCCCTCTTAGATTCCGCTTCCAAAGCAGTTTACATTGTAACTTAAACTTGGTAATGTACATTAAACAGGGATATTGATAACTTGGATTTTCTGAGGCAATGTAGGGTTAAGTGACTTGTCCAAGCCACAAGGAGTGCTAGACTTACAATCCTGAATCCTTGTGTGAAACTCCCATTTACTTTTATATTATCAGAGACATTTACCAAGCCTACTCTAGATTCTTGTTGTCCAATTTGTGATCTCATTCAGAAATTCTATGAAAGCATGTCTAAGAAAATTAGACATAATTTCTCAGAATTTCTTCCACAACATTGCAAAATAAATGTTTTTGGAGTAGCTCAATAGAATGTAAATTAATAGATTCCCAAGGCAAAAAAATCCAGGCAGTTTTATAGAGGTGTCCTCCTTGTTTTCAATTGTATTTTGTTTTGTATTTTTCTTCCTGTGATGTGGGCTGATGGATAAGCTAGATTTCTTTAACTGACATGTATGGTTGTATTTTTGGTTTCTTGTTATGTTTCTTTGTTACTTGCTTTTTGTAAGTGATTTGAAAAAGAAATCCAGGAAGGTTTTTTACAGAGCTCAAGACCAGACAAGGAAACTTTGACTGATCAGGAGATAGGAACTAAAATTTACCAGAAATATAAAGCATTGCTAAGTATTCCCCCCCCCCCACCCCCCACGGATGGATAATAGCTCCTCATGAAAAACCAATGTCCTTTGGCTTGGAATGTACAGGGGAAGGGGGATACTTAGCAATCCCTTATATTTCTCAAGAACTCAGCATCAGCTCTAAATCGATGCTGGGCAACAGCTCTTGCAAACTTGTATAGTTTTGAAAGTTACCCTAGTAATGAAGGAAAATGTTTGATAAACAAGTTCCATTATGTGAAGAAGGTAAATTGCGGGGATGCAATTACAGGAGAAATGCCCATACTACTTCCCTAAACAAGCCAGTCATTTATGCCATCCATTTCTCATGTCGTCAAATAGATACTTCTGATTTAGAATGCAAACCTTTTTTTACTGATTTTCCCTTTTAAAGAGGTTTCAACCCTTAGATACAGCGAAAAACAGCCAGCTTTGAAAAGTGATTCAAAATCTACAGTCTTTAATCTAAATCACATTCAGAAGGCCAGATTGAGAAGCTGAATTTCAAACGAGTCGGCTTTCAGAATGACAGCTCTCAGACATGCACTGGCCCATCACTAATGCAGCATTCACTGGTTAACAGTCTCTTGCATGAATTGTTTTTTCTTGATGTACCTGTCAAGTATTCCTGTCAAATACATGCACCAATATATCTGCTTTCTTGTACTTAGGCACAGATCACGTTTGCATTTAGATTTTTATTCCTTTTGAGGCCAAATCTTTTGGGGCCCATCCCCAGGCTGGATTGGCACCCAATTCTGATATAGTGGGGTTTTTTCCATTTGGTTTCATTTCATATTTGTGCCCCGATTCTGGGCTTCTGTGCATCCAGCCCACTCCCTGCACAACCCACTCGAGGAACCTGCAAGGCTCCCAATGCTCTGGAGTCTCATCGCCATGGCACTAGGAAGCCATGCAGAGGCCCTGATGCGCCGCCGGCAACATACCTGGCATTCCCCACTGCCCGGCCCCAGAGGGGCCTGCTACAGCCCAGATCAGACAGTGGGGCATCTCCCCTGTAGCCACTGTCCTCGGTGGGTCCATCGGTGTAGGTCGCTGCCCTCAGGGGGGACGTTTTCCACCTCTGCTGTGGAATAAGTCTCCTGTCTAACCCAGCAACCCTGGACATACAGGGTCTTCACCAGAATAGGCCCTGTACATCTGGGTTGGGGGTTATGCCTCTGGTCCGCCCTTGCTCCTCCTACAGCCCGCCCCCTCCTGCCCTTATACAGAGCTCCCTGCACATCTTGACTGTATGTGTGGGGATCTCTGCACTCAGTATCGGGTCTAGGGGAAAAGCAGGAGCTAGACGTCCATGTCGGATGTCTAGCCCCTGCTATTCAGAATCGTCATGAGTCCAGCCCCCACTATTTGGGATCGTCATGACCCCCTTTATCTCAGTTATTCCCTTTGGTTTTTCTCAAATACAGTGAGGTTTTTCCATTTGGTTTCATTTCATATTCATTTCTTTTATTAGGTATTACATGAATGCATCTAGTTCTTTTATAACAATGAAAGCATCAGAACTACTCCCCACAAAATGTACTTTTTTCCTCCTAATGGGTGGTAGTAGAATACACAAACTAGTTTCCATTCATCAGTTAAATATGATGTGCTGTTATACTCCATCAAATGTAATTTCTTCCACATGAATAAGCACAGATAATTCAGTCATGCTAAAACAAAGACGGAACGGCAGACAGGGTAAATGCTAGGGGAATTGTTTGTCAGACCAAATTATATGCAGTCCAATAATACAAGAAATCACACTATAAAGTGGATTCACGTTCTTCCATAGATTTGGTAAGTGCTAAGCATTGCCTGCATTCAATTTATTGTTGGCATGAAATTTAATTTTTGCCTCCTCGTTTTCTTTTCTTTCAATATTCAAGCAAAGCCTTTGGCAATCATATGTTCACCATTTATGAGGTTTGCGTTTTGTTAAATATGTACTCAGTCCTGAAGCTTTTTATTTGTCTGCCTAGTCTACGTCAAATTGTGAGCTCCATGGAGTAGCGAATACATACATAGCAGGGATATGAATGGAAAAAAAATGGTTCTTTTTCAGGTCATTTTTGGACTTTTTCCTGATTTGCATACATTTTTTGAGTTTGTTTCACACATTCATGTTAATAAAAGTGTTTGAATGCGCATTAATTGATTTCACAGAGGCTAATGCACAGAATTGTTTAAGAAATGCTAACAAACCAAATGAGTGCTAACAGTTAGGTCAATATTCAGTTGGCCGCTGAAAATAAAGTTACAGAGACCCACACAATTTTATGCAGATTTTCAGCCATGCTAAAGGGCACTAGGGACTCAATCTCCACCCCTAACCTGTTCTCTCGCCCCACTAACGCTCCATGGATAGTTAGCGTCAAAATCTGGTGATACTGTCGTGACCCTGCGCTCACTGTCAATGCGTGTTCCAGCGCACCTTTAGCACACATGAGAACCCAAACTAATAGCTAATGCTCTTTAGAAAAAGAGCCCCTTAGCATTCTCTCAGAATGCTGAAAATGTCAGCCTAATTTTATATAGACAATTTATCCATATAAAGTTATTCCTGCTGTTTCTGTATTCAGTGGTGAACACGCAAGTTATATTTATAGCTAACAACTTATTTTCGCCATTCTCTGTATAATATTACTGGCCCAAATTTTGACCCATTTTGGCCGCATGAATTTTAGCCATGTGGAGGGTAATTTTATAAGGGTTGGCTAGATTTACATGTGTATTTTATACCTATTTTCTAATGTACGGTACATACGTACTTTACTTAATAAAACAAGGGAATAAGTGGTCAAAAAACTCACATTGAACTGAGTGCAAGCACGTACACCATTCCTAGGGTTAGGGTAAATTTCAGCACCTAGATTTCTCGCAGATGTGCACAAATTACAGCATTTTATCATTTACTCATTGTGCTTGGACTGTACTCCTCCCAAACTCTGGCCCTGTGCACTCCCAAAGTGAAACTACGCACTTTCAGAATAGTGACTGATTACATTATGCGCACTTTGTCATTTACACATGAATGGGTCCATTTACTTAAGCTTAGCGTGCATTAATGAAGTGCCATGGAGCCCTTAGAACTAAAAGGGCTGTGGACATTTAGAACATGTTAACTTCATTAATGTGCATTAAAATCTTTAGTAAAAGGGCCCGCAAATTACAAAAGCTATTTTTGTACAAATTGTATCGAGAAAATGCCTGGAGGTTTTTTTTGAAATGCTTTTATCCATTGCTGATAGTAGAAGAGATTTTGCATCTGCAGATACCTCGATCTGTGTACATTTGGTGGTGCTGTAGAAATTATCAGCTGAATTAGCAGTAATACCTTTGTCTGCTGGTAAACTGGAAGAAATAGTAAAGTCGAAAGACGGTAATCATAAGGAACCAAAAGAAGAGAGAAAATACTGTATCTTGACAGGAACGGCATAATAAAGATCAAAGCAAGAAATAATAATAAGCAAAATGTTATTTCAGATGCCTTACACCCAGTCAGAAATTTGCTGCACAACACCGCAAAGTGACGGAACTGGTGTTGAGATTATTCTAAGCCGTGGAGCCTGATGCACAAAGGGGCATGTCTGGGTCATCTGGATGGCCCTGAGCAAGACGGGCCCGTTAGGACCCAATTCTGTAGCGTGGAAACAAAATGTTCCTATGGCACACAGAATCGTGCCTAAGGACTGCCCGGAGTACCCCTGCCTACCTGCAAGGACGTCCTCCCTGCAGGCGCCCCTGGCTCCTGCAGGTAAGACCACCTCTTCCCTGTCGCCCAACTCATGGCTGGCCAGCCAGGGCCTGGATTAGGTGGCGTAGACCCCCCCAACCCCAGGGGAATTTCCCCGGGCCAGATTGCCCCACCGTGCCGATTATTCCACCTTCGAGGTAGAATAATCAACACATCACCTCTGACCCTGCAGGATGTACAGGGCTGTGACCTGAATCGGCCCTGTACATCCTGCCGGCTCGGTCCACCCCCACTCCACCCCAACCCTGCCCCCTCCCACCACCCACCTGCTCTCCCTGTCCTGCAGCTCTAGCCATGCGGGAAGAGCAGGAGGGGGAATAGGATCAGGACAGCCCCGCAACCCGCAGCTCAGAATCGGGCCCATAGCTTCCAGAGTCCAAAAGCTAATCAGGTTTTCTCTTAAGTGCAGTAGGGATTGCCTTCAATTGAAATGACATAAAAATATCAATGGCATGTTGTTTTGTGTGATTTGTTTTAATAAAATGACAGAAAAAAAATCTCTTTTCAATTTTTGTTATTTCACACGGGCTGTTTGAAAATGCTTTGTTCTCCCCGGCCTAAATTCTCCCCCATTGCCACCCACTTTTTATGTTCCTAAATTTAGGAGTTTAGTGAAATTTTAAGAAAAAATATAGAACTCAACCCTAGTAAATTTTCAAAAAGGCCAATTTATGACCATCAATCCTTTGACTATTGGGCCTAATGTAATTAAGCACTTCAAAATATCAACTAAGGGGCCAATGTAGGAAAGGGTGTTTTTTTCTCCATTTTGTGTTTATGGGGGAAAAGCTTAAAGTGACATTTTAGAAAGTATATCCAGGTGAAAACTGGGGTGTCCAGGATAAAGCATCCAAAAAAAAGCCAGGGATGTTTACGTTTTGGCCCAATCTAGAAACAGGGATGGCTGCACGGGCAGCCTCATAGAGGGCCCCCTACATATTTGCTAATGCATGTCCATGCAAGTTATTTGGCATGCAGGGACATGTATCAGCGTGCTGAACTGAAAACAAACATCCTCGTTTCCCTGCAGGTTTCGTTATCATCATGGAAAGTATGGGGGATATCAGAGTACCTTCCTCTCTGTGACCTCCAAATATCTGGATGGCAGAACGAGAGATTTTCTGAAGTCTATTGGTGCCCTGGAGCAGGAATAGACTTGGATGGTCCTGCTAGTAGGTGAGGACGTGCTTGCTGTTTCTGAAATTGGGAGCTCATGCCCAACTTGCTGAGAAAGCCCACGGTCACGCTTCTGCCATGCCCCTTCATGACTGGACATCTATAGAACCGACTTCTAAAATGGTTCTGGGGATGTCTTTGTGATTTGGATGCCTGCGTGCCCATTTTCAGACATCAAAATCACAAATACGGTTTCTAAAATAACCCCCATAATATAGTGGATCCTGAAAAAAGATGCAGGATTTTAAGACAACAGTTTAATCAATATGTTGTTTCTCTCACATGCAGACTTTCTCAGCTACTATATTATATCTCAGATAATGTACCAGTCTTTTCTCCTCTTCCTGTTGCACTTGCAACTGCTAAATGTGTACAGTGCAATTAGTACACAACATCAGCAAGCCAGAAAGTTGTTTCACAGATGAAAATCCCTTTATTAATTTCAAACAGACGTTTTATGTTCCTGGAAATAGTTATTATATCCTCGGGCCCTCTTATTTCCTTAGCATCTGTTTATGCCACAGTGAGGGTTGGTTACCCAATGGAAGGTTAAGTCCTTGGCATATGAAGTATATTTTAGAAATTGCTAAATAAAACAGAGCAGATGCCTCCATTCAAAGGAAGCCAAAATTGCTGAATTCATGCTATCCTCATAATCAAAAATATTTGTTACATGAGTGTACACTCAGGGGACCCTTTTACCCCTAGCAATAGCTGTTGTACTAATGGAAAAACAAATTCACAATATTTCTTTTATTGCTTAACAATTTGCAGAAATGATATCAGAAATGAACAACTCTAATAGCTGAGTTCTTACATTAACATGATTGTTTATATCTGTCTAAGGCTGCTGAGCTGTGAGGTATATAGCCTGGCCAAATCATCTTTTTTCTCCTACCCCTAGGATCTTGTCTCCTGGGTTGATATTCTGTCTGTCCATGAATGTGTCAGGAAAGGGCTCTCTGATGTTTTTGCTTACTGTTTATGATTGTATAGCCTTCTGATGGTTTGACTGTTCTAACGTCGTTATTGAATCTTCAGTTGCTTTGATCTTATATGTACTAGGTATTTGTATACTAAGGGGCCCTTTTGGTAAAGGCTGCTAGCCGGTCAATGCACTTTTAGGATGTGGTAAATGGCATCCAAGAACTCTAATGCAGGAAGGATGCCAGTTACCAGCCGCTAATAGTGAGGATGGAGATGGGTTAGGAATGGAGTGTGGGCGCGAAGAGCACATTGGCACTTGCATGAGGGCAATGGCTACACATTCAGGGGGCAATGAGGCAGTTAGCACACGTGCACACAGCGCTACCTCTATGGGTGCTGTTAGCTGCAGCCATGATAACTGTACTGTGTGTTCTAGAGCTGGATCATGTGCTAACAGCCAGGAACTTGCAGGGCACACCCTTGACAGGTAACACTCGAGTTTTGCATTACCGCATGTTAGTTATGCCAGTAATTGCGAGGTAAGTACAACCCTTTAGTAAAAGGGCACCTAAATCTTAAGGGCTAGTTTCATTCCATCTGTATTACTCAATTTTCTGCATGCTTAAAGCTCCATTTCACATGGGACATCCAGCTCTGAGAATGGAGTCCATTTTGTGATATTCAACATTTTCTAGGTATTTTTACAAAAGGCTTGCTAAACATGGAGCCTTTTGTAAAAGAACATATAAAAACCTACAAAAGTACACACTTATTTTCTGTCACATCCAGCAGGAACAGCCATTTTACAAAAAAACACATACCAACAAAGTATGGCTCCGCTCAGGTTGTTAAATGTATATTTGCCAGCACTTAAGAGGGATATTTTAGAAGCCGCATTTGTGAGTTGGATGTCTGAAAACAGGCACTTAGACATTCAAAGCACAGAGAAGTCCCAGGATCCATTTTTAGAAGATGGGGATATAGATATCCCCAGTGTGAGTGGCTAGGGGCATGATGGAGGTGTGCCTTGGTTGGAGCAAGCAAGATGCACATCATGTGTGATTTCAAAATGGCACAAGCACATTTGGCTATGGTTGGCGAGACATCCATACTTACACCTGCTCCAGACCATGAATAAGATGAAAAAAAGTGTTTCTTTCATGGAGGAAGCTCCAAATGTGCTTATATTGCCACAGTTGTTGCCTGCCAAGAGAAACCTGAGCATAAATATATACTCCAAACATATTACTGGCCTAGCACTGTGCGTGTGAGTATCTGAAATGGCAGGCTGGAATGTAGAAGTCTCATAGTATTTCGCTCCCCTTCTAAAATACCCATGCAATTTGGGGACATCTACATTTGTGAAATGGCCTACACCTGTGCATGTACCTGGCCTTGCACCCTGCATATGGCCCATCTCCATAACCGGTTAGAATATACACATTCATTTTTCAATGTGGAGACAGAGCGATTTCAGACAGCACTTACATGTGCCTCCCTTCACTGCTGCCACTCTCCCCCATTCCAGATTCTTACTAGACTACCTTTCTATTATGCCACTTCACACACATAAGTGTTGATATTGCAGCTTACATGTGTAAGTGCTGTATTTTGTAAAGCTACATGCGTAAGAGGCATCAAACGAAGAGCTGAGCTCCACGCATTGATTGTTGGGCTTTTTGAGGTGGGTTTTAAGGCCAGACGGCTAAGCACAATTGTTCCCTTACATCAAGAAAATCTAACTCTTGCCTTGGAGGGCCACAAACCAGTTAGGTTTCAGGATTTCCCTAATGAATATGCATAACCACCAAATAAGCTACCAAACCACCCAGTCTGGAGAAAAACACAAATCCTATTCCTCACACTCACAGACCATGGGGGCCACGTTTACTCCTTCTCTGGCTAACTTTTATATGGCTGCTTTTGAAGCCCATTGGGTTTATTCTTCAGTATATTCTTCTGATATAGCTGCATGGTGGTGTTATATTGATGACATCTTCCTGTGATGGAATGGGTCTTTTGATCTACTGCAGGACGTTTTGTCTTATTTAAATGGTTGTAATAGTGAGATACATTGTCACCAAACTGAAATTCATTTTTTAGATGTTTATGTTTTGAAAATTGGGGCATCTTTTGAGACTACATTATATTACTAAACCAACGGACAGAAATACATTGTTACAATATCGGAGTTTCCATCCTTTACATTTGAATAATAGCCTTCCATTCTCACAGCTATTAAGATGTCGCTGTGGAGATGAAGCGTTTCATCATCAAGCACGGAAGCTTCTATCTAAATTTTGTGACCATGGCTATCCATCCTCTGTATTGCGTAAAGCTTATAAGCAAACCTCTTCTAATCATCGTGAATGGCTACTTGCTCCAGTTCCCATTTTTATACCAGATGATGATGTACTGAGGTCCATTACTTGTGTGCTTCCTTACTCAGGCGCCTCTAAAATTTTGGTATCTTCTATACATCAGCATTGCTCTGTACTTTCTGCCATCCCTTGTTTAGCTGAAACTAGACCTCAAATGGTGTATAGCTGTGGGCGGAATTTTAGAGATCTTCTCTGCCCTGCAGTTCCAAGACATTTTTCTAATATGGAATTAATGGGACATTCTAAATGTGGCTGTTGCATCTTTTGTGGGATTATGGAAGAAGAATCTATCTTTGTAATCAACAATTACATAGTACGTATTCATGGGAGTATGACCTGCTCTTCTCAGTTTGTTGTGTATGCCCTGTGCTTTCCGTGTAATAAGTAGAATATGGGGAAGACAGTACATCAATTAAAGATGAGGCTTTCTCAACATTATAACAACATTTTTAAAGCCCGTGAAGAAGCTCCTTTGGTATTATATCACCTACAGTTTAATCATCAGTATAATGTTTGGTGTTGGACTCTGTCCCTGATAACCCCTGTGGGGGTGATCATGGGAGATTGCTAGTCCAGGATGAACAAAAATGGATATTTAAATTGAATACTCTGAGGGTTTGTGTGCATCAGTGATGCTGAGAGCTAAACTATTGGTAATTTAACTACTGGCAGGGTCTCCCAAGATGGACAGGTCTCAGTTGAGGTGCCAGACCAAGACAAACCACCCATCTGGGCAGCAGCAGAATGGGATAGTGTTGACGGCGGAGGATCACATTTCTGTGACCATGGCAACAACACCAAACTTAAACTGCGCGGAAGAAAGGCACGGCAATCTACTTCTGTATATTGCCATGAAAACCCAGTGAATAGTTACAACAAAATAAATTGTGTTATAGTGCTGGAAGATGAGACCCCCCAGGTCGGAAGGCACTCAACTAGCTACTGGGGAAGAGCTGAAGATTTCTCAGAGTAAAGCCAGCATTTATGATGTGGTTGGATCAAAGACCTCGGGGCGTCTGACTGCTGATGTATCTGCGCATGAAATGAGAGTCAGAAGCTGTAAAGATGTCTTACACATTGGAACATGGAACATACGAAGCATGAACCAAGGGAAGTTGGAGGTGGTCAAGAATGAAATGGAACATATACAACTTGATTTGTTGGGTGTCAGCGAACTGAAATGGACTGGCATCGGGCACTTTGCATCAGATGATCACATGGTCTACTATGCTGGAAATGAAAGACAAAGAAGAAATGGTGTTGCATTTATAATAAAGAAGAAACTTGCAAGAACTGAAATGAAATACAATGCAGTTAGCGAACGCTTAATCTCTATTCGTCTACGAGGAATGCCTATCAACACAACTACAATTCAAGTATATGCCCCAACAACAGCTGCAGAAGAGAATGAAATTGAAGAGTTCTATGAACAAGTACAAGCTGAAATTGACAGAACATGCAAACAGGATATCCTGATAGTCATGGGTGACTGGAACGCAAAAGTTGGCAACAAAGAAGAAGGCAAAGTAGTTGGAAAATATGGACTTGGCAACAGAAATGAAGCTGGAGAAAGACTGATAGAATTCTGCAAGACCAATGGTCTATTCATCTCAAACACCTTCCATCAACACAATCGGCGACTGTACACATGGACTTCACCCAATGAATTGTATAAAAATCAAATTGACTACATCTGTGGAAGTCAATGATGGAAAAGTTCTATAACATCAACAAAGACAAAACCTGGAGCTGACTGTGGTACAGATCATCAACTACTAGTATGCAAACTTAAGCTAAAGTTGTAAAAGAGCAAACCACTCATGAATGCAGCAAAATATGACCTTGAGAATATACCACTGGAATTTAAAGACTGCCTGCAAAATTGATTTGCTGCTTTAGATACAAATGACAGAGCTCCAGAAGAGTTATGGAATGACATCAAGAAGGTTGTGTTGGAAGAAAGCGAGAAGTCTCTACAAAAGGTGAAAAAGCAAAAACGGCCAAAATAGATAACGGAAGAAACTCTGAAAATTGCCCAGAAATGCAGAGAAGCTAAAGCCAGAGGAGAAAGAAAGACAATAACAGAACTCAGAGATTTCCAACGTGCAGCAAGACAGGACAAGGAAAAGTACTACAACAACGCATGCAAGGAAATAGAAGCAGAAACTATTAGAGGAAGAACAAGATCGGCTTTCCTAAAGCTACGAGAGTTAAAGAAAAAGTTCCAGCCTCGAATTGGAATGTTACAAGATGCTCAAGGTTCTATGTTGAATGATGCTGAGAAGATCAAGAAAAGGTAGAAGGAATATACAGAGTTTTTATAGGATAAAGATCAAGTGGACCAACAGCCGTTTCAACCTGTACCTTATGATCGGGAACCATTGGTGATGAAAGAAGAAGTTAAAGCAGCATTGAAAGCCTTATCAAAGAACAAAGCACCAGGCATTGATAGCATTCCCATAGATGTATTACAGCAATCTGATGCAGCTGTTACCGTACTTACAAGGCTCTGCCAAGAAATATGGAAGACAACATTATGGCCAACTGACTGGAAAAGATCTGTGTTTATACCAATACTAAAGAAAGGTGATCCAACTGACTGTGGAAATTATCGCACAATCGCTCTGATCCCAAATGCCAGCAAGATTCTACTGAAGATTATTCAAAAGAGACTACAACCATCCCTGGAACAAGAACTACCTGAAGTGCAAGCAGGGTTCAGGAAAGAGCGAGGAATGAGAGACATCATTGCGGATGTGAGATGGATCCTTGAAAAGACTAAAGAATACCAAAAGGATATCTATTTGTGCTTTATCAACTATAGCAAGGCTTTTGACTGTGTAAACCATGAGAAACTCTGGGCCACATTAAGAAGCATGGGTATACCAGAACACCTGATCGTACTCTTGCACAATCTGTACATTGATCAAGAAGCAGCAGTTCGAACGGAACAAGGAGAAACAGAATGGTTTAAAATAAGCAAAGGTGTAAGACAAGGCTGCATACTTTCCCCCTACCTGTTTAATTTATATGCAGAACAAATCATCAGAGAAGCAGGATTGTATGAAGACAACAGAGGTGTGAAGATTGGTGGAAGACTCATCAACAACCTTCGTTATGCTGATGATACCACATTACTGGCTGAAAGTGAAGATGATCTGAAACTTTTGCTTCTCACAATCAAAGAACATAGTCTCAAAATGGGCCTGCACCTTAATGTAAAGAAGACAAAGATCATGACAACTGGCATAATCAACAGGTTCATCGTTGAAGGAGAAGATATTGAAATTGTGAACAACTTTAACCTACTTGGATCAACTATCAATAAAGAAGCAACAAGCAGTCAAGAAATCAGACGACGGATTGTTCTTGGCAGAATGGCTATGAGAGACCTAGATAAGATTCTCAAGAGCAGAGATGTCTCTCTCCATACAAAGATTCGACTTGTTCAAGTCATGGTATTTTCAATAACATCATATGGATGTGAAAGCTGGACAGTGAAAAAGATAGACAGGAAGAAAATTGATGCCTTTGAATTATGGTGCTGGCGGCGAATACTGTGTATACCATGGACTGCCCGAAGAACAAACCAGTCGGTACTAGAGGAGATCAAACCTAAGCTTTCTTTAGAAGCTCAGATGACAAGACTTCGACTTTCATACTTTGGACACATCATGCGAAGAGAGAGATCATTAGAGAAAGACATCATGCTTGGCAAAATAGAAGGTCAGCGCAAAAGAGGAAGTCCCGCAAAAAGATGGATCGATACAATAACAGCAGCTACGGGTACCAGTCTGTTAACAATGAGTCGCCTGACTCAAGACTGAACACAATTTAGAATTGCTATCCAGAGGGTCGCCATGGGTCGACTCCGACTCGACGGCACTTAACAATCCGGTCTGAACCAGACGTAGAAAGGGGATCGCGATTCTGATTCCGTGGGGCATATCTAGCCACACAGGATCAGAATCACAAACAGTAATGTACGTGCAGGCCGGGACTGCGATTCAGTCCAACCTGCATGTACATTATTAGCTTGACTAACTCAGTGAGGGCTTTTAAATGGAGCCGCAGCGCCATGGCATCCTGTTGCCATGGCACTGCAGCTCCATTAACAAGCTGCGATGCCAGCTGCCAAGAAAAGAGTTTATTTCCCACAACCCGACCCACAATCTGGCCTCCTAAGGCCAGGGTCAGGCTGCAGGGAATAAACCCTGACCCCCCCCCCCCCCCCACCCCATCTGCACCCTGGGCCTTCCAGAAACAAACATCCAAGGAACTTCCCCGGATATTTTGCCAGCCTGGACATATAGGACTGACATTAGAATCGGCCCTGTACATCCAGGGCCGACGACTGCCCACTGCCCGTCCACTCCCGTCCCCATGCCACCCATTCCCAGTCCCTATCTAACTTCCCCGCACAACTGGCGGGGAAGTTATTCGTGGTTCAGAATAACCCTCTAAGAAGCGATGCTAGGGTTCTGCAGTTAGCATGCATTAACTGAAAAAGTCTACCCACTGTAACTGCAAAACCTCTGCTGTAATTTTAGGGGGCATTTCCAGCACTGAGGAAAAGCAGTCATACCACTAATAATGGCCAATGCTTGCTAATGAGCGTTCATAGTGGGGTTGCTAACACAAAATGTGCAACTACATCTCTGGAGATGAAATTAACTGTTCCATATCAATTGCAACAATAGCAGTTAATGCGCATTGATATCTGCATTAAATGCAAGGTACACTCCCTGCCCTTTTCCCTCTCCTTCCACCCCCTCTAACATGAAATTCTGCATTAGGAGTAATTTCATAAAGTGATTTTCATGTATATCTGTGTAAATGGCCTGTTCTAAAATTCTGACCAGTATGAAAGTACCTGTATTCACATGGCGCTGTCTAACTTGCTGGTAGGTGTAGCCAAGGCTGGGGTTTGGGCATAGTGTGAGTGGGGTTCACAGGTGGGCATGTAAATTTTAAAATACCTTAATTTACATATGCACTTGTGTACTTTACTTATGTCCAGATATAAATGTCCATGCTTGAATTTAAGACAGTCTCTGCTTCTTACGCTAGTAGTTTCTAAAAGCACATGCAGTAAATTGGTGCCTAGGTACTGTAGGTGCCTACTTGCCCAAGGAAACTAGAGGCCCTGTTATGGAATTTTCCTAATGTGTCCGTTAACATGTGCTAACGGCTAACAAAGCACATTAATTGTGTTTTGAACTCTGTGTTAACAGTTAATGAGTATTAGAAACAGCAATAAACACCTAACACAATTTAGTGAGAACATAAGAAATGCCATACTGGGTCAGACCAAGGTCCATCAAGCCCAGTATCCTATTTCCAACAGTGGCTAATCCAGGCCACAAGTACCTGTCAGGTTCCCAAAGAGGCACACAGGTTCCACAATACTTGTCCTGGGACAAGCAGTGGATTTCCCAGGACCTGTTCAATAATGGTTTATGGACCTTTCCTCCAGGAACTTGTCCAAACCTTTTTTAAACCCAGCTACACTAACAGCATTTACTACATACTCCGATAACTAATTCCAGAGTTTGATTATGCGTTGAGTGATAAAATATTTTCTATTTAGTCTTAAATGGGTTATGTTGTAGCTTCATTGTGTGTCCCCTCGTCTTTCTACTTTTTGATGGCGTAAACAACCGATCTAAGTTTATCCCGTTCCATTCCATTCATTAATTTATAGACCTCTATCATATCTCCCCTCACCGTCTCCTTTCCAAGTTCAAAAACCCCTAACCTTTTAAGCCTTTCCTGATAGTGGTATTTTTCCATCTCCTTTAGCATTTTGGTGGCTCTTCTCTGTACCTATTCTAAATCTGCTATATCCTTTTTAAGATATGGCGACCAGAATTGCACACAATATTTAAGGTGTGGTCGCATCTTGGAACAATACAGAGACATTATAATATCCTTTGTTTTATTCTCCATTCCTTTCCTTATGATATCTAGCATTCTATTTGCTTTCTTGGCTGCCACTGCACACTGGGTGGAGGGTTTCAACATATTATCCATGATGACACCTAAATATTTTTCCTGGGTGGTGGTTCCTAATGTGGAACCTTGCATCGTGAAACCGTAGTTTGGGTGGTTCTTTCCTAGGTGCATAACTTTGCACTTGTCCACATTAAATTTCATCTGCCATTTGACCATCCAGTCTTCCAATTTATCAAGGTCCTCTTGCAATTTTCCACAGTCCTCTTGCATTTTAATAAGTGTGACATCTGCAAATTTGATCACCTATCTTGTTGTTCCCATTCCCTGGTCATTTATGAAAATGTTAAAAAGCAGCAGGCCAGCACAGATCCCTGCGGTACTCCAACTTTCTCCACTTAGAAAATTGGCCATTTAGCCCTATCCTCTGCTTTCTAACTTTTAACCAGTTCCTGATCCACAAGACTACACTGCCTCCAATCCCAAGACTTTTTAATTTTGCCGAGAGACTCTCATGAGGGACCTTGTCAAAGGCTTTATGAAAATCCAGGTACACTATATAGACCGGCTTACCTTAGTCTACCTGTTTATTCACACCTTCCAAAAAATGTAACAGATTAGTAAAACAAGTAAAACAGAGTCCTTTTAATCTCAGCCATCAGGATTTGTTATGGATCCTCATAGTACAAGTAATGAGTTACTGGAACATTTCTGTTGGGTGAAATGTAGTGCCTTTCGAAGGCTCTGTAGATCCATGTAGGTGAGGCTAAGCATAGGCCCTTCAGAGTTCTAGCGCACAAAATGGAGAATCCGATTCTCAGGAGAAAAT
The DNA here is from genome assembly GCA_033557465.1 of Ichthyophis bannanicus. Lineage (NCBI taxonomy): Eukaryota > Metazoa > Chordata > Amphibia > Gymnophiona > Ichthyophiidae > Ichthyophis > Ichthyophis bannanicus. Next base: position 417,483,770 of record CM066038.1, read on the forward strand.
AATCGTGATTCTTTGTTACATGCCCAAAAGATTGTTAATGTGGTTTCCTGAATAGGTCAGCAGGTGGCAATATAACACACAGTGTAAATAGAGTGAGCCTACAGAATAACAACTAACACTGGATTGTATAGCATATCCCAGATTTATACAGACAGAGATCAGATTTCAGCAGTGGGTCAATCGCATGTATGTGAAAAGGTATCTTATCCGTTTGACTTTATATGGATTTTCGAAGTGCTATCTAGGAATGTACATTTGTTTGAAAATGCATGGGAAATGTTAACATTTCCAATGTCTTTTCATATCCTTTTTCATCCAAAATTACATGAAACAAAACAAACTTGAGGGGGGAGGGGGGTTCAGTGTTCTCATGGTCTGGCCTGGTATCTCTTAGCTTGGAAGGGAATGGTCTTCCAGTTTAGATTAGTTTAATTGGATTTGATATATCGCCTATATAAGATTATCAAGGCTGTTTAAAAGAATTATCTAAGAGGCAAACAACCAACCAAAACAATTGACATAGAGCTATTAATGTAACCGAGACAAGCGGACCCGGTGCTCCGATCCCTGCCCCATACTCCCCCCCCCCCCCGTTCGCTCTTCAGCCCCCCCAAAACATTACACAAGACACTTCTTTATGGGACAAACTGGTCGCAGCTTTATTAACCATTAACCATTTAACAATATTCAACATCACAACCTTAACCCGCCTCTTAGCGGAGCAGTGCCATACCAGCCATACCTTAGCAAAGTGCATCACCACCGCTACAGCAATAACTTGCCACCGGGCAAGTTTCCTATCCCTTTCCCCGACTTCGCCATGCCCCTAGCAAAAGTCAGCCAGGGTTTTGTACGGGTCAGGGGCACCCCACCCCCGCCCAAGTGCACCCAGAGGCACCGGACCCCGGAAACCTCCGGGATCCCGCCACCGGCACAGATGACACCCTGTCGCTGCGCTGCCCCCACACTCAAAGCTGCGACCAGCGGGCGTCCCGCAACACCACGTACTCCAAAGCCTCCTGCAAATCATTGAGGAGGAAGTCCAAGCCCACTGGGACAGATGCACCCCATCGCCTCAATATAGCCCAGCACAAGTCACTTCCACCCAGGAATGCAATACCTGATAACCCCCATGTTCACAAACCCAACGCCCTATCTGCCGGTTTATCTTAGTCAAACCCCTGGACCAACGCCGCTGCTGCCAGCACGCCGGTCGCGGGATAATATCCGACCACAGCAAAATAGTCCCTGGAAAGATGTTCAGAACCACCGCAAAGTCCTCCTGCGCCGCTCTGATCAGCTGCCGACACAACCAGGAAACCAGATCATTACCCCCCAGATGCACAATCAGCACTGCCGCGGACGTCCTCAAGTGGTGCCGAAGCAAAGGAAGCAGCTGCAGCCATCGTAGTCCCCGCTCACCCAGCCATGATACCGACACCACCGCAGGATCCATCCCCAAATCCAGGCCCACAGGCCTCGCCGCAGCACGCTGTCCCGCCCAGTGGACAAACGAGTGACCAAGTACCCAGCACCTCCTGGGCTCGCTGCTCCCATCTGCAAAACAAATGAACAGTTAGCATCCCCATCCCCCCAGCCACACCCGACCTCCTCACAGCTGGACATAACCCTTAAAAGCCCGGGACCGCCATCTGCCAATGCCCTGAATCTCACTCTCAGGCAAGCCGGCGCCAGCCGCACTCATCGCCGCGCTAATCCGAAAAGAGTGAGGAGCAAAATGCAGGGGATCCTCACCCACCGCACGCAGGGCCAAGCGCAGCACCGCAGTAACTTGGAATCGGGTCAGCACCCGCACATCCGCATGCAGAAAGAGCCCCCCGGCCTGCCGGGGACGCACTTCCAAATATTGCCTCACCGCCCCGACCGGGCACGAAACGAGCCCCACCACCTCCCGCAATACCACCCACAGCCCCCTCCCCCACTGATCTGTCTTGGACTTTGCCAAGAAGATCCATAACTGTCCTAATTCCAACCGCACATGGTTACTTTGCATGCCGCCCCCGCCCCCCACCCTGCCCGAACTCACCACAAGCTCACCGATTCGAAAAGCCCCGAAAAACGCCAGGCAAAAAAACGCCCGAAATAGCACTACTTCAAATCGGGACTCCGCCACCTGGGGCAACACCCCCAAGAGTCTCACCAGCAAATCATGCGTAATGGGCTTCCGCAAATTCGGGGGGCTGGCCTTACCTGCTCCACCCCTTCAGGAGTCTACGTGCCAAGGCGCCCCCCGTGGACGAGCCCCAACCCACTGCACTCGCAAAAAAGTTGAACCCCACCAAATGGGCACACACCGTCGATCTAGACAACCCGTGGCCCTTCGCCTCCGCTATATAGCATCCGACGAGGCCCTCCGGCACCCCACCGGCCCGCCACCCCCGCAGAAATTCGGCCACCTGGTCGCAACCCCACTGGTACGCCAGCCACGTACCCGCCGCCACCGAACTCCGTAGCAGGCTCAGCACCCCACTAGGCCAATGCTCCACAATGTCTCTGGGACTATGCATCCTTCTTTGTCCGCCTCCGGGGACAGCGCACGAAAGCGATCCCACTGAAAACGAGAAAGAGCATCAGCTATCTCATTCCTACATCCAGGGATATGGCGAGCCCTCACAACTACATTGAGCTGTAGACACGCCAACACCACCCCCCGCATCAACCCCGCCACCCGCAGACATTTAGGGGAGAAGTGATTGACCACACTAACAACCGCCTCATTAACGCACCACCACACTATCCACTGATCCCGCAGTCTGCCAGGCCATAACTCCAATACCACGCGAATAGGAAACAACTCCAATAAAGTTATGTTGGTGGTTAACCCCGCCTCATGCCAGGCCTGCGGCCACCGGTCTGCACCCCATGCCCCCCAGAATACACCCCCAGCCCCGTGCCCCCTGCTGCATCCGTAAAAAGCTCCAACTCCGGGCTGGACACCTCGGCCCCGTGCAGAACCGAAGTCCCATGAAAATCCTCCAGAAATCGGCTCCATACCCGCAAATCTGCTCTCATTACCTCCGTGACTCTAATCCGGTGAAGCGGCTTCCGCACACCCACCGTCGCAGCAGCCAGACACCTGGAAAATACCCTGCCCATGGGTATCACTTTACATGCAAAGTTTAGCAAGCCCACCAACGCCTGCAGCTCCCGCAAGGTGATCTTGGAGGACCCCAATACAGTAGCCACCCAACCCCGTAAACTCACGACTTTGTCAGGCGGCAAACGCGCAACCATATCCACAGAGTCCAACTCACCCCTAAGAAGGTAAGCTTCGTCGTGGGGCCCTCTGCCTTCTCTGCCGTCAATGGCACCCCTAACTCCCGCGCCAACTCTCTGAACCCGTCAAACAATCGCTGACATCCATCAAATGATGTATGAGCCTAAACTTCCCCGGCTCCTTCTTAGGCACGATCCCCAGCGGGGAGATCACCATATCCGAGAAAGGAGGGACGGCGAACGGGCCCGCGATGCGCCCCAGCTGCAGCTCCCCAAACAACTTGTCCCGCACCACTGCCACAAAACGCCGCACGGACGGCGAATTCCTGGCATTGTTCGCTACTACGACCCCCCGCACCAGAATAACAAAACCCAACTGAAAAACCCTTCTCCAACAGCTCTCTATCTCGCTTCCTCGGGTACCACTGGAGCCAGCTACTCAAGGCATCGAGCCTTATCGGAGTTGGCACCCGTCCGCCCAACTCATTGAGGCTTGGGCCCAACCCCTGCGGCCCCGCTGGGCCCATTTTTGCTGCACTTAGCTGCGGAGTGCCCCCCGCCACACATTGAGCAGAAGTGCTGAAACTTGCAGTCAGGGAAGTGGCAGGCAGTCCTGTTGAATCTCCAACACACTTCGCTGGCCCCTCCGGCGCCCACTTTCTGGAGCAACCCACCCCCCCGCCGACCGAAATGAACGGCCCCCCCCCCAGCAAACTAACTGCACCCCCATTCCCCCCCCCCCACTGAAACCCACTCTAGCAGACATTTGCGTCAACCAGAGATTTATGTCCTGCGTGCCCCAGGACAACGACCTATTCTCCTCCATCTTATCCCTAAACTTTTCATCGTAATTTAACCATGCCCAACCCTCGCGTGTCTGGAACGCCTCCAAAAGAGAATCTGCATAGGCCAGTAACATACCATACTGCCCTAGCGAATGATGCCCCCACACGCTGGCCAGGCGCAAAAAGGCCCGGGTCCAATTCACCACGTTGCGCGCTACCTTCTTCACCCGACCCGCCTTCTCGTCCTCCTTCCTCTTTTTACAGCTCTCTCCCAACTTCTTCCTCCCCTCCAGCAGCCGAAAATTATCGATGTAACGCCGCTTCCGAATCTTACGCCACAACTTCTTCGGGACCCCCTCCCAGAGCTCCGGAAAGGCCACCACCGACGGGGCTCCCCCCCCGGCCCCCAAACCCCCCCCCCCGTCAGCTCCCCCATCCGCACGCTCTCCCCTCCCGACAACGATGACGACTCACCCGAGGAGGAGGAGGATGACGACTCCGAGCTACGCCAACGATGGCAAGAACGGCGTTTGCCCTTCCGAGATCTGCGCCCCGCTTTGCCCCCTTCCGACGGGTGCAATGGCCCCCCACCCTGATCCCCGACAACTCACCTACTGCTGGTCCGTCCAGCAGCGACGCCGCGACGGGCCCTTGCTACACTCGGCCGGCCTCCTCGCTGAGCTGCCCCACTCCGGCCCGACTGCCGCTGGCCGCTGCCCCTGCGGGACTGCGCCTCACCGACGCCTCACTGTCTGCTGGTGGTAGGTGATCCGAGATCCGCGAACCCCACCCCCACGCAGGCTGCATCATCCCCCGTACCTGTGGAGATAAAAGAGAAAACACAGGGGGGGGGCACTGCCGAGGACCACATGGGGACCAGGCTGCTCCCCATTCCGCCCCAGACGTACCCTGCTCCCCATTGACCCACTGCTCCCAAGGCGCTGACCCTCCCAGCACCACATATCCCCTTTGACCAGGGGGCCATGCTGCTGGATAAGGAGCACCCTGCCCACTCGGTGCCCACCCCGACTGCATCCACCCCCTATGCAACTGCCCCCCATCCGCACCCCCTCCCCGGAACCATCCGCACCCCACTCCCCCGCGCTCCCCCCAACCTCCTCAGGCAGCGGAGGCATGCTGCTGCATCGCGAACCACCAGCCTGCCCAGCCGGTGAAGCCAGCCCCTCCCCCGGCCCCCCCTCCTTCGGGTTCGCACCCCACGACCCCCAAGAGAGCCCGCTTGCATGGCCCCGGCCCCCAAAACCGTGACTCCACGCCCCCCCTACCCCTGGCAGGGCGCCCCCTTGCACCCTTGACCCCCCCCCCACACCCCTGCCACTCCCCACTGGCCCTGTCCCTGGCCTGGAAGCCACCTGCCATGACCTTGCAGCCATACCCTGCCCCCTCACCCTGCCAACGCGACTCCCCCGCCGTGGCATCAACCCCCACGCCCCCACCGGGCCCACTACTCCCTGTACTAAGCCTCCACGCCCCCCGACCCCCACCCCGAAGCGCAGCCAGCGGTTGCCTGGCCAGTAATGAGTAGATGCAATGCCACCCCCTGTATATTCCCACTTGCTCTTATTAGATATATATATATTTATTTCATTGTATTTTATTCCTTAGTTTATTTGCCCCTGATGCCTTGCTCTCCCTTTTTTCCTCCCCCAGTTTACTTTTCCTTTTAGCACTCCCGCTGCACCCCCAGACCCTCCAGCTCCCCCAGACCCTCCAGCTCCCCCCCCCTCCCCCGAACCTGGAGCCTCTCCCTAGCAGGCCGGCACACCACAAACCCAACACTTGCCTGGGCCTCCCGCTGAACTCAACTATGCCGACCAGGACCCCAACCAGCCAAGCCGAACCGCCTGTCAATCGCCGCCGCCTCAAGCCTCCAGCAACAGCCGCTCCAGGCCCCGCAGCAGAGGGAAACAGCTGCCTCGCCGCAAAACAGCCACCTCTCTGGCCTCCGCTAGCTCGAATGCCATGCGGAGGCTGCGCCGACTCCTCCCCCCATCGCGCCCGTTCCTCCTGACTCTCTCATTGGCTCCCGTGCAGCGGCATCTGCCGGGAACCAATGAATTCAAAAGATGCCCACGCGCCTTCCCCTCAACTGCGAGCAGGGTCCCCACACCGTGCCGCACGCCCGGTTACTGTCGTCCGGCGGGACCCTGCCCCTGGCCTCCCTAATTCCATGAGAGACTGGCTTGGGCCAGCCTATTCTTAGCTCTGTCTTATATTTCTGGTAATACTATTTTCTGTTTCTTGATAGGCCCAAGTTTTGTCTGATCTTGAGCTCAGTGGATATTTTGCCCTGTGAATCTATTAACTTCTTTTCTAGAGACTTAATTCAAAGAATACAGATATTAAAGAACAGAGACCAATATTTCTGCTTCAAAATTTCCATCCAAAAATCAAGTGCACAGGTTTCTGTCGGCACACACAGATATTGTTAGCTAAACTGACATCTAAATTGCATGCACGCAAATCAAACTTAATTGCAATGAATTCACCCAGAGAGAAAGTCTGTAATTAGGTTATCAACAATAACATCTTACAAATCATACATTTCACCATGTTATTTTGTTTAACGTCTGGTTTTACTACATGAATCACTTTTAAATATAGAACAGAGAATTAGCAGCAATGACCTTAATGAAAAGGTATATCTAGTGAATACTAGCAGGTACCATTTTGAGAGTAGCCTAATGGTTAGAGCAGTGGGCGGGAAGTCAAGTTCAAATCACACTTTGGTTCCTTGTGATCTTGGGCAACTCATTTAACCCTCCATTGCCACAGTACAAACTTAAATTGTAAGCTCTCTAGGGACAATAACCACTGTACTTGAATATAACTCGTCTTGAAGTCCTGAGAAAAGGTGTGAACTAAATCCAAATCTCTTCCTGTCCCTTTAAATTTGCTTGTCGTTTTCCATTCAAACAGGTATCCTCAAACTTGAGGCTTTGGTGGTCTTCTCCAAGAACACCAGATTACGTCCCCACATCTTGTTCTTGGGCAGCCTGACAGGCAGAAAGTTCAAAATTTAAGTTTTGTCCGACCTACTGATTTTTACTTAATTGCAGTGATTAAATACTCTCTAAAGCCCAGTTTCTGGAGCTAGCCTAGTGTAGTCCTTGCTGCCAGAACATAAAATACACAATGGAGAGGGAAAAGGATCCTGCCAGACTGGGTCTGGAAAAAATAAACTGTTGTGTTTTCAGGACTTCTGTTCTGTGTTGTGCATAAGAGCAGGAAGCCAGAGAGAGAACGGGGTTGGTTGTGGAAAAGCTATTTGAATTCTGATTTTTCAGACTAGAATGCCTGACTCTGCCAGGAATACACAGCAAACATGTGACAGAGTTCAAATTACAGCCCAAAACAACATTATTTTTTCTATTTCTCTCGTTCCATTAATTGGTTTACAAAATTCATTCACAACAGTAAGTACTATTTCATCGAGATGGGTTTTTTTTCACTGCTCATTCTGACGGCTATTATCTATATTTTCCTGTAAAACGTTTAGATTTTTTGAAATGTTTGATGCTTTTGTTTCACATATTCCTTTGTTGCTAATATGTTATTGCTTGCAAAAGTTTCAAAACTCTATGCTTTCTTCTAAGAGATGTGCGCAACCAAAAAACATGCATGAAAAATGTGCCGGTTTTTAAACATATGCAAAATTTGTTCACCAAGAGAAAACCAGGAAAAAACATAGAAAATACAGCATTGGTAGTATTTGCTTCTATATATACTGTATATTCATACAATAGCAGAAAATGATTAATGCAATAAAGTTTGGCAAAGCTCTGTTTTATTTGAATAAGAACGTCCTTCCCTTCCTCCAACAGATGAACTTCCTACCCAACAGTACATTTCCCCCCACATTCCACTGGAATACTCTTGGGTCTAGTCTCTGTTCAAATAAATCAGAGCAAGGGCTGCCAAGTGATATGGTTCACCATATTTAATTATAAGGTCCTAAACTGCATAGGTCTTTGCTAAGCTCAATTCAAAGGCTTATATGGCAGCATTTTAACTCCTTCAGAAGAATGTTCTAAACTGAAGATCTTCCTTTAGATTTTCTACACTCCTTCTGCTGGCAGAAACTACTTACCAAACACCTACAGAGGTGAACAGGAATGCACCAGTCTATTTACTAAGCTGTGTTAACAAAGGCTGTTTGGAACTAAACCTCGTTAACAAGGTCTTTAAAATAAAATAGATCCTATGAGCAGTACTATTATGAATTGTATAACATGTAAATGCACAAATCATCTTATTACTATGGAAAAAGATTAACACAGCTCATGTTAACCATTTTAACACAAAGCATACTGAGAACATTAACTGCACCTCCAGAGCTTTAGTAAACTTTACCCTGGAAACATTGGTTCCTTGAAGTGGGAGATGATGCTGTAGGGGAGACTCTTAAAGCGGCTGGCTTAAGACAAAAAAAAGTCCCTCCTCCATGTCATCCCACGCTAATAGAAAAGTTCATGTCCCTAAAGGGATATTGCTCCCCCCACCCCTTATCAAAAAGCCTGCATTGCTGAAGGACTTCTGAGAAAAGATGTTCTTGCTGGAAAGGATTCTGCACTTGTAAGTATTTACCTGCTAGGAATTTCTCAGACTCTTCAGTTAAAGGGAACTCATTGGGTTTAAACTGATAAAATCTCTTATCTATTTTAAAATTCTGTGTTTTTTTAAATCACTGAGGACACTGTTTTAAGCAAGTCAGCTTTTATTTTAAACAAATTCTAAGAGTCAGTCAGGGCACTCCTTTAGCAAGCCAGTTTTTATTAAGTGTTTCCTTCAGTCCCACCCACCCCAACTCCCACCAAACAAGGCATAATCTTAGATTTATAGACTCGTACAGCTCTTAAAGGGACAAAGGTGGTCAAATTCACTTTTAAGTTTAGCTGGTTATCCTCATCAGGTATAGCTTAATTAGGGCCCTGAAATTTAATCTTGATGTGAACAAAGTCCCTTAAAACTATTAGATATAGTTGTGTTTGTACAGCTATCCCTAGCAACGTTAAGTAAGTAAACAAGTTAAATATCTAAACAAATCCTTAAAACTAAGGGGTATGTTTACTAAATGGCGGTAGCGGACTCCGTGCAATATCTGAGTCGCAGCACCATTGAAATCAATGAGGCCGTGGCTCCAATATCGCACGGAATCTGCTACAGCCGTTTGGTAAACATACTCCTAAAATGCAGACAGCAGTCCAGCAGCAAGATGGGGGCTATCCAATCTTTTGCATTGAGTGTCACATGTACGATTTTCTCCTGAGAGGTCTTACATGTGCACTAGGTGCAAGGAGCTCTTTGCTCTCAGGGAATGAGTCCAAACTCTGGAGGCTTGAGTAGAAGATTTTGAGGACCTAAGGAAGACAGCTCTGTCTGCTCTATACTTAAGGGCATCTGGGTTATTTTTATCTTTATTGGAACCTCTCTTTTGGGATGTACTAACTTCCCTCTTTTGCTAGTATCCTTCAAGGATACATCCTTCCGAACCATGCACACTTGGGCAACTGTCGACTTTCTACTTTTATCTAGTTTAAAAGCTACTCTATCTTCTTTTTAAAGGTTAATGCCAGCAGCCTGGTTCTACCCCAGTTAAGGTAGAGCCCATCCCTATGGAAAATCTCCCCCCTTCTCCAGAATGTTGCCCAGTTCCTAATGAACCCCAAACCCTCTTCTGTGCACCATCTTCTCACCACTTATTTGAGACTCTGGAGCTCTGCCTGCCTTTTGGGTCCTGCACGTGGAATAGGAAGCATTTCAAGCATGCTACCCTGGAAGTTCTGGATTTCAACTTTCTACCTAAAAGTTGCTTAAGTTTGGCCTCCAGAACCTCCCTCCCACACTTCCCTATGTCACTGGTACCAACATCTGCCAAGACAGCAAGCTCCTCCCCTTGACTAGGTGGCATGAGGTCCACTACTATGCACAAGGCAGGCATGTTACCAGGTGATCCTTATGTCCACCAGCCACCCAGCTATCTACATGCCTAATGATTGAATCACCAAATATAATGGCCATTCTAACCCTTCCCTCATGGGCACATGGCTCTGGAGAAACCTCCTCAGGGCAAGGAGGCGGCCCTGGAGGACAGGTCCTAGCTACAGGATCACTTCCTGTCACACCAAGGGGATGCTCTCCTTTCATGTGACCTCTGTCCTCCATGGCAATTGAGAAGCTGACAGACTGGAGATGGGACTTCAGTACTATGTCCCTGCAGATCTCCTCTACATACCTCTCTGTCTTCCTTATGCCCTCCAAGTCTGCTACTCTAGCCTCCAGAGATTGGACTCATTCCCTGAGGTGAAAGAGCTTCTTACATCTAATGTACATGTAAGACCTCTCACCAACTGGGAGAAAATCATAGATGTGAACCTCAATGCAAAAAACTGGATAGCCCCCCTCTTGCAGCTGGACTGCTGTCTGCATCTTAGTTTTAAGGTTTTGTTTATCTATTTGTCTACTTGCTTAAATTGGCTAGGGATACTTGTACTAATACAACTGTACCTAATGAGGGTCATGCAGATCCTGAATAGTGGGGGCTGGACATCCGACATGGACATCTAGCCCCTGCTATTCCCCTAGACCTGCAGAAACCCCACACATACTGCTGAGATGTGCGGGGAGCTCTGTATGAGGGTGAGAAGGGTGGGCTGGAGGAAAAGCGAGGGTGGGCCAGAGGCATGACCCCCTGAACCCGGAAGTACAGGGCCTATTCCAATGACAGTCCTGTATGTTAAGGCATGGGGATTTAGACAGGGGACATAGTCCACCATGGAGGTGGAATAAGTCCCCTCCGACAGTGACAAACAGCAGATCCAACCCCCCCCCCCCCCCCGATAAGGTGAGCATGGTGGGGTCCCCAAAGCCCAATCCCAGCCTCAATAAGCCAGATCAGGGATCAGGCGGTGGGGAACACTTTCAGGCCGTGGCAACAATTGGGGTTCCTGCATGGCACCCCGCTGCCATAGCAATTGGACACCACAGCACTGTGGCTCCATGCAGGGGCCCAGGCTGAGCTAGCTGGGTTGACTGCTGGATGTCCTGGCCCTCAGAATCAGGGCACGGTCTGTCTGTCCAGGCCCGCTGCACCCAATTTTGGTCCTGCAGGGACATCTAGCCCCCGTGGGATCAGGATCTGGTACAGGACCAGCCCATCTAGATTTTGGATGTCTGGACAGGCCAGACAGGTCCCAATGGGAATTGGCCTCAATAAGTTTAAGGGACTTAGTTCACCTCAAAATTAATCAATCTATTCCTGGTGAGGATAACCAGCTGAACCTGAAGTGAATTTTATTTAAGAGCCTATAAAGCTAGCATTATGCCTGGGGTAGGTAGGAGTTGGGGTGGGTGAGAGCAAAAGAATACCTAATAAAAGCTGGCTTGCTACACAGTGCCCTGATCTGTGCTTCTAAGGTAATCTCTTTACAACTTCCTGGGTAATTCACATAACCCTTGGTTTGAAGGAGAGTGCCTTTCAAATTGCCCCTTTGACCTGTCACTTGGCTTTAACACCTATATAAAACAGTTTCATAGGTCTTCCCCCCCTCCTTAACCTGAAGGCCTCTTTGTAAAGGTCTCTCGAAAGTACTCAAAGAATATTTACCCTATTATTCCTTCTATGCTAAGCTATACTCCAATTTGGTTAAAATTAAACGTTCTCTGGGGCTACTGAGCCTTGAGTGAGTTAGCAAATAAATCTGTGTATTAGAATACAGTGTATCAGCTTTAACCCAAAGAATTTCCTTGTCCCCAAGATTTAGAGAATTTCCCAGACATTAATACTTACAAGTGCAGATTTCTTTCCAGCAGCAGCAGTCTCTTTTGGTAGTCTAAGATCACTTTTCCCTAATGAAGCTATACAGATCTATTCTTGTCTGCAGCCCTGCAAAAACACAATTGAAAGCCAGGTTTGCCTGTCCCAGATCTCTTAGTCACTGCTTCCGAATGTCTTTAGTGTGAGCCCAAAAATGTGGCTTTTATCGTAGAGTCATTTGCAACTGTAAAACTTTCTAAGCAAAGTGTGTCAGTGTGTGAGCATCTCCACTGCTAGAAAGTGCAGCAAAAAATAAAATGACGTGGTTGTTGCAAAGTCTACTGTGACTAGCCACCACCAAGTATCAAAATGAACAATTAACCTACCGATGTTAAAATTAATGAAAAAAGATAATCTCCTAGATAATGATGTCTAAGTCAAACTGATGATCCCCTGAGAATGCTATTAGAGAACTGCAACTTTTCCATATTCCATCTTGAACAAACCACAAATGCTTTGGAAATTGGCTACTAAAGGACGGAATATTCTTTAGTATGAATTCACCATTACTTTGTTTCCAAATGTTGAACCATAACCATTCATTTGCATGCTTTCTAAACCAATCTATTATTTTCAGTGCAACCTTTGAAAGAGGCTTTTCTGGCTTTTCTGCTCTGATCTTCTTACACTGTGCTGCAGTGTAGGCTCTCAACCATATAATCAGCAATGTTCCATCAGTCTAATATACAGATCACCATCTTCATCACCTGAGGACCTCCCCACAATTCTTGACCTTGCTGTTAATGCTCACAACCTCAATTCACCTATTTGGATAATGGGAGACTTTAACCTCCCTTCACTTCATCAAAGCCATGCAACTGCATTCCTCGAAGCCATTGGGAATCTGGGCTTTACAATATAAACTGTTTGGAGACAGACTGCTGTTGTCTTGAGTCAAGTACTTAGCAAATAAGACCCAAAGGCAGCCAGTGTGTGAAGGAAAAGGATTTCAGAACTGAAACCGTTAATAGAGACTGGTGAACTGTATCCTGTGCATGATTTTAAAAAATGTCATAGCCAAATTATTTTTTGATGCTGTGTACATGGGGATCTTTCATTGCCATTTACTATTTTGAAGCCATGAACTAAAATGCTTTGGAAATGGCTTCCAGTATATTTAGTTTTTGATAGGCACCTTTCAGTGTCACAAGTGTGCTCTTGACTTCAACTATGAAGGTTATGTAAGCCTATATTTATGGCGGTTGGCTTTGGTGGACCTTGGGAGAGCTCATTGAAATATTTGGGAATTTTGCATTAAAAGAACATTCCTCACCTGTTTGTGAATTTTCATAATTAGCTTATTTGAAGTATTAAGTGATACTAGTAAAAATTAGGGGGCCTATAGGCAAAACATTTTCATTTTATTTTGTTTCCCGTGTAGTTTCCAGGTTATGAAGTTCGGTTTATTTTGTTTTAAAAAAATTGCTTTGGTTTTAGTTTTAAATTTGTTATGAAATTTCAAATGTGTTAAACCAATGCATTCCTACTATGATCTGCTTGTGCTCATTTGTTGTGAGGATTGACTTACAGTGTTTATTTTGGACTAACATTATTTATGTAGGGGGTCATTTTACTTATTTCTTTATTCATTCATTCCATATGATAAATTGCTTGATTAATAAATCACTTCTAGTGTGGTACAATGTTATTTTCCATGTGTGAAGCCTATTTTACATGTGAAAAAGGCATTTTTATAAATTTGCATAACATTATACAAAAAAAGCTTTTTATAAAATTGCATGGCAGTATACATGACAACAAGAAAGAGTGTTCTTATATACAACTTTATTTAGGCATTACAGAGAGTGAAGGAGAATTTTAAAGGAGGAAAAAAACAGCTGACTTTGAGCCATTCATTCATTAAAGAGGGGATTTGCTTGTCTTTCTACATCAAAATACAAAAAAATAAAGATTCAAGCTTAAGGTTTTTTTCTCTGAACATGTTTTAGCCTCCCACATTGCTGTGAAGAGTCTTCAGACAACTAAAGGCTTGAAAGGTTTGGGTAAGGCAGGGAGTTGAACTTTGATACAACAGAATCAGTGGCAGGAGGAGAGGTTACTATAGTAAAATCTATGCATTCCATTGCAGAACTAGAAGACACTATGCAATAATATTTTTTGCAACAATGTTCTTATCTATTGTGCATATCTGTGAAGATGGGAAGACACAAAATAGCCAAAGTATAGGTGCAGTTTCTGGGAATCTAGCTATATTGGAGCATTAGCTGCATACTTGAGAAACACTCCTCCCCCCCCCCCCTTGGACCTTTCAAGAGCGTCAACTGGACCATGCAGGGCCTAGCAAGGCAAGGCATGAGACCCTGGCCACATTTTCTGAGGCTGTGCAGCCATTCCATTCTATTGTTTATAGAGCAATAAAGGTAAAAAGTAAAAAGTGAAAAGCAACAATACAGGTACAGTTCCTGGGAATCTAGTCCCATTAGAGCATTAGCTGCATTGTTAGGCAAGCACATCCCCCTCCCCTGGTTCCTTCAAGAATGTCAGCACAGGTGCACAGCCTTATTGGGAACTTCAGGTCCTACCCCAGGCATATCATAATTCTTGAGACGGGTACATCTGGAAAATTAAATTGCATAGAAAGGAAGGGAGGTGAGAGTGGTACTGGCACAAGCATGCAGAAAAAGGCAGGGCGTTCCCAGGATGTGGTTATGGGCTCCTCTAGTCTGCCTCCCAAATGAAAGAGATGTCTTTACAAGGAGAGTAGAAAGAGCTGTAGCTTCTGCTGCAACTGTGAAAGAGAATCTCCTTGAAGGGGCAAAGGGAGGTTGACATGGTGAGAGGGGGGATACAAGAGAATCAGCATATGAAGGCAAATTAGTCTTGCAGTAGGCAAGCACTGTATTCCTTCCTGAAAAGTGTGTGGTGACGGGTTTGGTGACTTCACACTACAGTGCAGCTCACTAACATATGGGAAGTGAAAAAACTGGTGATGGAAGTGGAGGAAAGGGAGCACAAGGAGGAGGTGGCCAGCAGGGGAAATACTAGACATGCCGGCAAGCAGTATTGTTGTCCACTACCACCCCCCCCACCCCCCCCCCCGACTTACATGTCCATGGTCCATGAGCCCCAACCAGGGGTGGTTCAAGGAAATCTGATGCCTGAAGCGAGAGATGAGGTGGTGCCCCCCCCTCAGAGCAGGGGGGAGGAGGCTTTCTCAAAACTCCAGTCAGGGACTTAACCAAACCAAAAAGCCGATTAGATAATGTATAAGAAATGCAAGATGTTTACAAACCAAGGAATTAAAAGAAAGAGCGAGAACCACGGCAGTTTATAACACCAAATTATAACTCACGTTTATTTTATTGTTATAAACTGCATTATGCTTCTTGCTTTTTTTTTTAACATATATTTTGCATCCACAGAACCCCCTCCCTCAACAATTGGTGTAGAGCAGAACCAGGACATTCACCCACAGAACTCAATATCTTAAAAAAAAAATCTGATTCCGATCATCTCACTAACAAACATTCTCCAGTACCAGGCATATTGTGAACTAATGCAAAACCCTACAACAAAGTCACTGAGGATCTGTAGAAGAAACCTACCATACCATACCAGCTGAACTTCCAAAACTCACATAAGGAGCCTACCCAAAAAAAAACATAACTGTAAATACTGCAGCGGGCCTTGGAACATCAAACACCTATTTGAAAAGCTGAAACAATTCAGATTACAATAGTACAGATCCCTACATACAAACTCCATGTTAACAAATCACCTAGCCTTGGCCACAGACGCAGAACACAGACCCTCAACAAGTACATAATAAATGACCATAACCTAATAATAAACATATGTAGATAAAAATTAAACTGCAACCCCCAAAAAATCAGATTCTGCATACAATGCAACGCCAGAGAAATAGAAAGAGATGCATTTATAAAATATAAAGAGAGCACCAAGACGGTTTATTAAACTGAAAATAAAATTCTCTTCTACCTTTGTTGTCTGACCATTTTATTCTTGATCATGCTGGTCTCAATCTGAGGTTCCTGCTTTCCTCCACCCCCACTGTCTACTTCCTCCCAGGAGTGGCATGAGGGTGATGCAGGGCCATGTGTGGAGATTCACTGCAGAATTATTTGCATAAATTGCATACTTTATTTTAAAATGTATATGCCACCAATCTAAAATCCTAGGTGGCTTCCAAACATATACATGTAATTTAGTAAAACAGATGTTACAATAAAACAAACATAATAAAACATTACATTTGATTAATGAAAAGCCACTTACACAGCATCCCCCCATCAGACCATGAACAATCTGCACATCAGATTTATTTCTCTATGACTAGATTGTTGATGAGAAGGGAAGACATAAAATAAGAAATGAATCCTGGTAGCCATAGATTCAAACACTGGATTGGATTGTGCTAGAGCTGGAAAAGTCTGGAACTCAACAGCAGTGAAACTATCACGCTACTAAACAAAAATAAATGGAGACGTTCCCTTAAAATTTGAAATTTCCTTGAATCTGACCTAACAAAATATTTTAAATTTCAGTCTGGCAGCATAAAGAACACAAATCTCAAAGACAATACATATTCCAGTACCCCCCCCCCCCCCAACACCCTAAAGTTGACCTTACCAAGAACCCAGAGTACAGGACCAATAGAACAAATCTACTATCCCATAATAGCACTAACTTTCAAAGCTCAAACATGGAGTGCACCCAGAAAAGACAGCACCACAAATATTCAGTAGGCCCTAGAACATCCATATTCCTATTCAGAAAACTGAACAAGTCAAATTACTACAGCTCCCTACATAGAAACTCCATGCTAACAGAACATATAGCCTCAGTCACACATGAACAGAGACAAATCTTCACCAAGTAGGGAATGTATCAACATATCAACAGAGTGCAGGAGTAGCCTAATGGTTAGAGCACTGGCTTGGAAGCCAAGAGACCAGGGTTCAAGTCCCACTAGCATACCTTGTGGCCTTGGGCAAGTCACTTAACCCTCCATTGCTCTGAAAAATCCAGGTTATCAATGTCCCTGTTTAATGTACATTACCAGATTTAAGTTACAATGTAAACCACTTTGATTGAAATGATAAAGCAGTATAAAAAAACTAAAAACAGACATATGTAGTTAAAAATGCTTTTACCCATTACTCTTTAAGTTTACAGGATTTCTTATACTATACTGCAGCGTGAGGAGAGAGAAAGAACTATCACACAAAGGCATCTGCATTGTCAGCAGAAACTAACATAATATCTCAATGGAAGTAGCGCGAGTGCAACTAATGCCACCTCAGTGTGTGGTCTTAGTTGCAGCTGCAACTGTTTTGCCACACTGAAATGCAGTAACTGTAGGGGAATATAAAGGCCTGCCTGCAGTTAGCCTATGGCCCTGCATAATCAAACTCTGGACTTAGTTACCAGAGGATGTAGCAAAAGCTGTTAGTGTAGCTGGGATTTTTTTTTTTTTTTACTTTTGAAGGCAAAGTGAGGCGGCTATTGGAGGCATTTTTTGCTGCCCTCAAAACTTTGCCGCCTGAGGCAGCTGCCTCACTTTGCTTCATAATAGAGCTGCCCCTGGCCCCAGCTAGGCAGAATCTTTCGTGAGCAAAGCCTTAGCTACAATGCTAAGTTGCAGAGATCAGCGTACCACAAGTCGGACTCCTGCATGGATTCAGTGATACACTACCTTACAAAGCCCATCGAGACAATGCACACAGATCCCTTGTCATACTGGGCACAGACGTCTGCAGTCTGGGCAGCATTTCCTCTTCTGACTTCCAACCAGTGTGCCTATTGAACACATATGACAGGGGATAGTGTGGATCTCCATCATTCATGACTAGCACTGGACTTGGCGGAAAAGCTAGTATTTCTGAAGACAAACCTCACCTTGTTTGGTTTCCCTTTACTATCATGCAACTGGGAGTTGGAAGGAATGTGGAGCTATACTGAGGCAGTTGCCCACACTTTCTCTCACAAGTGTGTCTACTAGTTGCCTTTTTGACAGTTCTACTGCAGTCTCTCCAGCATGGTGCCCATTTATAGTGGCTATCTTTCAGTGCTCCATGACAAAAGAAAAAAGCAAGAAATTTAAAAAAAAAAGTGAAAATCCAAACAAACAAATGAAAAGAACTGAAAAAAGTATCCCTTTGCTGCTGGTGTCAGTCTCACTATCCTGCCACTTCGGTCACAGTCTGCCCCTTTCTTGCCAGGCAGTTCTGCTCCTGAGATCAGAACCACAACAATTATATGGCAGCAATCCCAAATTCCGCTCCTGTAGACATCGTCACTCTGCAACCTGCTGGCACATTTCCAGTGGATCTGCTTGAGCAAATCAAAGATAAATAAATAAGGAAAGAAAAAAAATGAAATAACACCCCCCCCCCCCCCCCCAAAAAAAAATCACCTTTCCCCTTGCCTTTTTCTGCTGCTGCTGCTTATGCCTCTCTGCTGGTACTGTGCTTATGACTTGCCTTGCTGATGCCCTTCTCCTCTCTCCTGCATATTTGGGTGTTTCGTGCCACCTTTCTAGCTATGTGGCTGTGCAACCAGTGGGCTTTGGTTCTTTCTGGGCCTCTCTTCTTTCTTGTTCTCCTGCTTTTCATCTTTGTGCTTGCCTTTAGCTTGTTGTTCTATACCTCTTTAATGTTCTGCTACCCGCTTTGATATGCAGTTCCAAAAGCATCTGAACTTCAGTGCAGTGGTGGGACATTACCAGCCTACCACAGTCGACAAGCTTTGATCTCTCTCTCTTCAAAATTCTTTTCAAATTTGTACTGGACTTGTTTAGAGATTCCAGCAGGGGAGCACAGCTACTGTTATACCCTTGACCAAAGAATGGTATTTCTATAGGAGTGATGAGCATGGAGCACTGGCAAAGGAAGAGGACGTCTGCCTGGCCAACCTGATAGCCGGATCAATCCTAGTTCTCATGGGGTGACAGATGACCCTCAGTTCCACCATCCTGTATTACTGTAATTGGTCTTATTCCACAGCTATTAAGCTGGAAGCCCCTATAGTGAAAGGCTATCTTGTTGCTGAGTTGGTCTTCCTCAGCTCTTATGGGCTGTCATGGTCATTAGTGTAGCCCCACTCTTAGTGTATTTGGGGACCTTCATTACGGTGCATCCTCTGACTCTTGTTTACATCCCTCAGCATGTCATCCAGGCACTCCACGAATGCTTCTTCCAACCAGGGAGGATCTTCCTCTATACTCATGATTCCTATGCTGGTACTAAAGTCCTCAATTCCAGGATTTGAACTTGCAGACATACAGATTTATTGAACTCCTCCCACTCCTATGGCTTGGGCTGCTGCCACCTCTTCTGCAGTTGTTTAAGAGTTTTCCAGCCAATCTGGATGCTGTGCTGGTGGTCCTGGCATAATTTAGGACCTTGCTACTAATCTGGGTGCTGTGCTGGTCTCCTTGCAATTTTACACCTCTCAAAAGTGCTTTTGTGTGCTTTCATCAATTGTGGTGTTGCTTTGTCCTTTTTCACTATCTTGAGGTGTTCATTTCGCTCTTTGTACAGCTTTGCCTTTTGGTTTGTGGTTTCTAGTACTCATCCTGTCACTGCCTGTACTCTTTGCACATCTTCTGCTGTCCCTGGGGCATTTGTGACACTCTTGATGCCTTGTGCTGCTGATACAGATAACTGCTATTGAGTTTAAAGCAGGTTTGATTAAAAATAGATGGCAAACCTGAGTGCAGCATTGCAAAGTAGCTTCCCCCCATAGATTTTAATGGACCCAAATGGGCCAAATGAATGTTTCAATTCCTGAAGACCAACCAGTGGTGTACCAAGGGTGAAGCAGTGGGTACGGCCCTCCCCAAGTGCCGGCCGGGAGGGAGGGAGGGTGTACCCCCCACTGGGCCCATAGAGGCAGCACAGCAAACTTACGATTAAACTGGCTTGCTGTGTGCCTCGCACTCCAGGGTCTACCACTCTTCTCTCCCTGCCAAAGTCTCGTGAATCACTAGAGTTCGGCTTGGAGAGAAGCACAGGCTGTGGAGGGCGAGGAACTGTGGCATGCCAGCTTATCATAAATTTGCCATACTGCTTCCATGGACCTGGATGAGGGGGGTGCAACACCACATGCAGCATCATGCCATGAGGAGGGGAGGGGGTGCCAGCAGCGCAGGGGTGTGCCTGCCCCAGGAATCGAGGAGGCTGGGAACGCCACTGAAACTAACCAAATAAATATATTCTGATGAACAAAATGACCCTGAAAATTGCTGATGCTCGGATGGCAAGTTTTTTTAGGAAAAATGGAAAACATGGATATAGTGCATGTACACATTTATACCAGCTTCAGAACAGGTGTGTGTCGGCATTTAAGCTCTACATAAACTGGCGTTAGGTGGCTATCTATGTTGCTTTTATCAAACAGGCACCATTTCAGACATCTCACATTGGCATCTTGTTATGAAATTAGGCCCATAGAGGCCAATGTAATAGAGTGTGAAAGCACTTGTTCCTTACACTTCAATGCAGCAGTAATTTATGTAGGTTTCTGCCAATTATAAGTACAGCAGGCATTTTACATCTTTTTATTTTTATTTTGTTTGAAATATTTCTCACATTTATTATTGCTATATTTTTGTGTATGTCAGCTAATGATCCTGTTCTGCTGAGCACATGTTTTTTAGTGTAATTAGCATGTACTGATTTTCCCTTTTTGGAAGCAGTATTGCAGAAGAACAAACCAGTCAGTAATAGAAGAGATCAAACCAAAGCTTTCTTTAGAAGCTCAGTTGACAAGATTTTGACTTTCATACTTTGGACACATCATGCAAAGAGAGATCATTAGGAAAAGACATCATGCTTGGCAAGGTTGAAGGTCAATGCAAAAGAGGAAGACCAGCAATGAGATGGATCAATACAATAACAGCAGCTAAAGGTGCCACTCTATCAATAATGAGCCATGTGTTTGTTCTGGAAGACTGAATACAATTTAGGACAGCTATCCAGATGGTTGCCATGAGTTGGCAAAGACTCGATGGCACTGAACAACAACATTGCAGAAAGACTATCAGAAAAGGTTTGTCTTTTTGTGAATGATCCCAAAATCTACAACAGGATAGACACCCCAGAAGATGTGGCTAATATGAGGAAGGATCTATCAACATGTGAAGAATGATTCAAAATTTGGCAGATGAGATGTAATGCTAAAAAAATGCAGGGCCATGCATTTGAAATACAAAAAACCCAATGGAGCAGTACAGTATAGGGTGTAAAGTACTTCTGTGCGCAAATGAAAAATGGAACCTGAGAGTGATCCTATCTGGGATCTTAAGGTGGTCAAATGGGTAGAAAATGTGACTGGAAAAGCCAGAAAGATCTTTGGGTGCATAAGGAGAAGAATGGCCAGCAGGATAAAAGTGATGTTGCCTCTGTATGTCTCTAGTGAGAGCTCATTTCCAATACTATATAGAAATTTAAACACCTATGTGGTATAAATACACAGGAGGCGAGCCTCTCTCTCTTGAAAGGAGGTTCTAGAAAGGTAAAAGTGAAAGGAGATAGACTCAGGAGTAATCTAAGGAAATATTTCTTTATGGAAAGGGTAGTGGATGAGTGCAACTGCTTCTCTATGAAGGTAATGGAGACGAGGACTGTATCTGAATTCAAGACAGTGTGCGACAAGCATTGAGGATGTCTGAGGGAGAGGAAGAGAGTGTAGAACTTAATTGTTGGCAAGGAGACTGGATAGGCCATATGGCCTGGTGGTGTTTTGTATGTTTTCATGCTTGCAGAGGAGCAGGGTACTGCCTTGAGCAGTGACTCTAGGCATCCCATAGTAGTTAAATTGGAGGGAGAGATAGAGGAACACAGGAAATTGCCATTAAGAATCACTGACATCCCCACCCCATCCATCCTCTCTCTGACAATACAATCATAAAATACAAGAAAGGACCCAGAGGGAGTGGAAGGTTCAGTCAGAGCTAGAAAGAACACAATGGCCCTTGTTGATGGCCATGTCAGAAGCGCTTGATTCCTATTAAAAGTGAGGTGAAAGGTAGGGTGAAAATAATTAAGGTGTTAAGATGTTTGAAAAGTTCTGAAAGGCGTGAGTGCAATTCCATAATGAAATTTTAGAACAGTAATTACATATTTGTGTACAATGCCTAGTCACCATTCAGGACAATGCTTCGTTCAAGCATAGAATTCTTCCAGACTCTGGTCAGCTCATGTCATAGCTCATTGTAAGACAAAATCCTCTCTAGCTTCAAGTGCAATTCTAGGCAGTTAGTTCTAAAGAATAGCAGACTGCACCACAGGAATGGTTCCAAACGTCTCTCTTCCCGTACACTGAATTGCAGTGGCAAGTTTCAGTTCTTGTAGAGAAATGAACTGCAATATCCAACTGAGGCCTCTGTAGGCACTATGACAGTACCCATGAGCTTCTCTGTGATATGTTTCACATCATTTCCTCAGTGAGAGGGACTCCATGATGCACACACTATCTCTCATTTGTTCTTTGAAAAGGGAAGACCATCTAAGGGGCCTGTCTACTAAGCATTTTCCCCATAGCACAAAAAGAGAAAAATCCTTTAGTATTCGGGCACTTAAGTGTCCATCTAACCAGCCTGCTAGGAGACTTCTATTATAGAGAGAAGTGAAGGTGATGGCAGTATGAAACATGGGAGAAAGACTTTGCTTCTGTGCTAAGCAGCCTCAATGCTTTTAAGGTGACACAGATCTCTTGAAATGCTATATAATTTCATCTTTATTAGTAATAATAACATGGACCGCAGCCCTCCTAGAACATGTAGAGAAAAAGGGGAGGAGCTAACATATCAGGAAACAACCCCCTAGACCAGGGGTTCCCAACCCAGTCCTTGTGACACACCAGGCCAGTCAGATTTTCAGGATAATCACAATAAATATGCACTGAATGCAAACCTCTATCATTCATATTCATTGTGGCTGTCATGAAACCTGACTGGCTAGGTTTATCCCAAACGGCTGGGTTGAGACTCCTGCCCTAGACTAGCTTATCATAAGCAATCAAGACCATGGTAATTTATTTAACTAGGCTTATATGCCACTTTTCTACCACTCAAAGCAGTGTACGTTCAGGTACTGTATATATATTTTTCCCTTGTCCCCAAAGGGCTCACAGGCTATGTTTTTGTATCTGAGGCAATGCAGGGTTAAGTGGCTTGCCCAAGGCCACAAGGAGTGCCTGTGGGACTAGAAACCCCCAGTCCCTCCAGCTCAAGGTAACTTGCCCAAACCATTAGGCCACTCCTCCCTCTAGTGCTTTCAGGACATTACAAGGAATTTCCACTTTAGAATCATTCCTAACAGGGACTCTACAGGTCAAACAACGATACCTAAGCTCCACGAACAGAACAATGGATGGGAAAAATCATATCGCTAAAGCTGTTGCCCCTGTTACAGCTTCTGCCTCTGTCCAGACAGAAGTCCTAATGCCAGTTGAAGAACCGGTTAAATGTGCAGGGTGCCTCCATGCTGAAGCTCTGAGGAAACAAGTGGAGGAACTCAGAGGAGGTGGCGAGGCTGAGGAGCATTCAAGACCGTGAGAAGTATATTGATAAGATGCTTCTTGCAGCAACCAAGCTCTCCAGCAGAGGAGAAGATGGGTGCCAACAGAAAGTCGATGATTGGACACAAGTCACCAGGGCCTGCAAAATCACCAATCCAACTTCTCCAGCCCTTGAATTGAAGAACCATTATGCAGCCCTGGAAGTGGAGGAGGTGAAAGCATCCCTGGAAAGGGAAGAACCAGAGCTCAAGTACCCCAAAGTTGCAGAATCAGTGACCACAAGGAAGCAAAGGGTAGTGGTGGTTGGAGACTCTCTTCTGAGGGGTACTGAGGCGTCCATCTGCCAACCAGACTTGATGTCCAGAGAGGTATCCTGTCTGCCTGGTGCCAAAATCCAAGATGTTATGGAGAGTTTGTCGAGACTCATCAAGCCCACTGACTATTACCCAGTGTTGCTAATCCATGTTGGAACAAATGATACTGCTAGGTATCCCTCGGAATGTATCAAAAGTGACTTCATGGCTCTGGGAAAGAGGGTGAAGCAGTTAAGTGCACAGGTGGTGTTCTCTTCAATCCTCCCTGTTGAGGGTAAAGGCCAAGGTAGAGAGGCTCGCACCCTGGAGATGAATGCATGGCTGCATGGATGGTGTCATCGAAAGCGTTTTGGTTTCCTAGACCATGGAATGCTGTTCCAAGGGTTGCAGAGCAGAGATGACATCCATTTGTCCAAGAAAGGTCAACGCGTCTTCGGTAGTAGACTGGCTAAACTACTGAAGAGGGCTTTAAACTAGATTCGTTGGGGATGGGTGAAGAAAGCCCCCAGGTAGGTGAAAGCCTCCAGATAGGTGATACATTAAATACCTTTATGGAAATGGGTAACAGGGGTAACATATGAAAAGCAGTGTGTATAAATGCCTGTAGCATGGCAAATAAGATCCCTGATGTTGAAGCTTTGGTGGGAGTGGCTGACTTGGATTTAGTGGCAGTTACAGAAACATGGTTCACAGAAAACCATGATTGGGATGTAACTATACCTGGCTATACTTTATTCAGAAAGGACAGGGGAGGAAGAAGGGGAGGAGGAGTGGCACTATATGTAAAAACTACTATTAAAGTTTTGGAATTAAAGAGCTTAAAAGGGAGAGAGGAGGCATTGTGGGTTAAACTAGAAAGAGGGAAAGAGAAATCTATTTGCATTGGTGTGATATACAGACCTCCCTCACAAGAGGAAGAGGTGGACAGAGAGTTAATTGAAGACATATGCAGCATTGCTAGGAAAGGAGAAGTGCTACTGATAGGAGATTTCAATATGCCAGATGTTGATTGGCACATTCCTGCTGCAGTATTATCTAGAAGTAAGGAGATCCTGGATTCTCTACAGGGAGAACTATTCAGGCAATTGGTAACAGACCCCACACTTGAAGGGGCCATACTGGACTTGGGGTTTACCAATGGTGAAAGTGTTTCTGATGTTGTAGTGGGAGATCATTTTGCATCCAGTGATCATCAGATGGTGTGGTTCAGTATTAGGACTAGGGCTGTTAGAATCCATTCAAAGGTGAGGATCTTAGACTTTAGGAAGACTAACTTTGCCAAGATGGGCCAATACCTCAGGGAGTCATTAGGGATGGGAACAGCTGGGGGATGTAGAAAAACAGTGGGCAAAACTGAAAGGGGATATTTTAAGGGCAACCGACCTTTTTGTTACAATGGTAAATAAAGGTAAAAGGAAAAGGAGACCGCTATGGCTTTCGAAAGAAGTAGCTGAAAAAGTGAAGAAAAAGAGGGAGGCCTTCATGAAATACAAGAGATCACAGAGAGAGGAAGACAGGCATCTATATTTGGAAAAACTTAGAGAAGCTAGCAAAGTAGTCAGGAAGGCAAAGATTCAAAAGGAGGAGGAAATAGCCAATACAATAAAATGGGGGATAAGATGTTTTTCAGATATGTTAGTGAGAAGAGGAAGGGCAAAAGTGATATTGTCAGACTCAAGGGTTCAGGGGAGGAATATGTAGAAGCTGATAAGGATAAAGCAGAATTACTTAACAAATATTTCTGTTCTGTGTTCACAGATTAAGAACCAGGAGAAGGACCTCAGAAAACACCCACAAACAGGAACAGAAGTGAGGGACATCTTGTAAAATTGTCAGAAGACTGTGTTCGTGAGAAACTAGCTCAACTTAAAGTAGACAAAGCGATGGGACAGGATGGGATACACCCTAGAATACTGAGGGAACTTGGGGACGTTCTAGCAGCTCCACTGACTGACCTTTTCAATGCCTCGTTGGAGTCAGGAGTGGTGCCAAAGGACTGGAGAGAGGCTCATGGGGTGCCTTGACACAAAAGTGGAAGTAAGGATGTGGTTGAAAACTACAGGCCGGTTAGTTTAATTCGGTGGTGAGTAAATTATTGCAAACACTGTTGAAAGAGAAAATAGTGAGTGTTTCTGGAGTCCAGCGGATTACAAGATCCAAGGCAGCATGGATTCACCAGAGGCAGGTCTTGTCAGACAAATCTGATCGATTTCTTTGACTGGGTGACCAGGAAGTTGGACCGAGGGAGAGCCCTAGATGTGGTCTATTTAGATTTCAGTAAAGCCTTTGACACTGATCCTCACAGGCGACTTATAAACAAAATGAGCACCCTAGGGATGGACCCTAAAGTTACTGCTTGGGTTAGAGATTGGTTGGGTGGGAGGCAACAAAGAGTACAAGTAAATGGAGCTCTCTCTCTGAGGAGAAGGATGTTACCAGTGGTGTGCCCCAGGGATCTGTCCTTGGTCAGATTCTTTTTAATATCTTTGTTAGTGATATAGCGAAAGGGCTGTTGGGTAAAGTTTGCCTCTTTGCAGATGATACCAAAACCTGCAATAGAGTAGTGTCACGCCCCCTGATGGCTAGGCAGTTGCCTATAGGCAGTGGGCGTACCTCCTATTGTCCCTTGGTAGTATGGGTTCCCCAGAGCCAAGGCTTCTGGGGATTGTAGTTGTGAAAAAAATGAGTAGCCGAGGGTGGAAGGCAAACATAGGAAAAATGTATTCTTTTCTTCTTTTGCCCTTTTAAACATACAGCAACAAAAGTAGGATACTTCTCCAAATAAAGAAAAAGGAACTTCCACAGTAACACCGGTAGCAGCTGCTTCACTCAGCTTGTTATACCAGTAGTATATCTTTTCCAGAGTTCAAGAATACAGCTTAAGGGTTCCTTGCTCAGTTCAGCCCAAATAACTGCTCTTCCAAACTGAGCACTATGCAAAGCACAACCCACTTTACTTCTGGCTTTTTATACGTTTGGGTAGAGACTTCTTAAGCATTCAAACCAGCACTTCTGAACCTTCTCTGCCAGCTTTAAAATGTTAGCAACTTCATTCAAAACATTTCTAGCAGAACAGGCAAGTAAAAAAGCTTCTGGGTTTTCTCAGTTTTAAACCTTACAGCTTCTTCACCTTTGCTTTACACACAAAGAACAGTCCATTTGAGAGTCGGCAGAACTATTATCAGAATCATAGTTATCTACCTGCATGCTCTCATACTCGGGGTCAGTTAGCATCTGGCTGGAACCAGCTTGTGGGATTTCAGGTTGTATTTCTGCTAATAACTTTAAAACCTTCTCCCAATGAGACCTCTTTCTATGTTGAGGAATGTTGGAAGGGCTGAGGGAATTCTTATCCTTCAATAAACTATGCAAGGTTTCAAATGGGCTCACCTTACTTCTAGTAACAGAGCTCTTTACAGACCTTCCTTGAGGTGAAGCTCTTTCCTCAGGTTCTGGCAGGACCACGCCCGTGCCCTGCTCAAAGACAGCACTTTCCTCAGGATAAACCCTCCTGTCTTCAGGGCCTGCTGTAATGCTCCTACAACATGGGCTTCCTTCAGAGCTGTAGTTTCCTGTGTGCTGGCTGCAACGAGAACCTTTCCTGAGGCTGCTTTTAGAACACCTCACTCTCTCAGCTTCCTTGCAAGAACCTTCCCCTTCTCCTCCTGGTTCCTCGGTGGTCCCTTCCCTTCCTGGTTCCCCGGTTGTCTTTTCTCTTCCTGGTTCCTCTGGCTTAAATGACTGGGGCTGCCCTATGGCTTCAAACTCCACCCCCGGGTGTTCCCCATTACCTACCCTGGTTGCCTTGGAGCTAGGGCGTGGCTTGCACTCAGCAACTCTATGTGTGTGTTTTTTTCCCTTGGCTGGAGTTTCAAAGTTAAAACTCCCTGAACTATTCTTCTGCTTAGGGGTAAATGTCTGTTTTCTATCCATTTCCCAGGGCTCCACTACAGTCTCGCCACCACAGTAGACACCCAGGAAAGTGTAGATAACATGAGGAGGGATCTAGCTAAGCTTGAAGAATGGTCTAGAATTTGGCAGTTGGGATTTAATGTTAAAAAATATAAGGTCATGGATTTGGGCTGCAGCAATCCAAGGGAGCAATATAGTATAGGGGGTGAAGTACTTTTGTCCACTAAAGAAGAGCGGGACCTAGGCGTGGTTGTGTCTGATGATCTTAAAGTAGCTAAACAGGTAGAAAAGGTGACCACAAAAGCTAGAATGATGCTTGGGTGCATACGGAGAGGAATGGCTAGCAGAAAAAAGGAGGTGATAGTGCCTCTGTATAAGTCTTTGGTGCAACCTCATTTGGAGTATAGTGTGCAATTCTGGAGACCGCACCTTCAAAAGGATGTGAACAGGATGGAGTCGGTGCAGAGGGTGGCTACTAAAATGATTAGTGGTCTTCATTATAAAGCATATAAAGACAGACTTAGGGATCTTAATATGTACACCTTAGAGGAAAGGCGGGATAGAGGTGATATGATTGAGATGTTTAAATACCTCCGTGGCATAAATGTTCAGGGAGAGAACTTCTTTCAATTGAAAGCAAGTTCTGCTACGAAGGGACATGGGATGAGGGTGAAGGGAGATAGATTCAGGAGTAATATGCGGAAATATTTCTTTACGGAAAGAGTAGTGGATCCGTGGAATAGTCTCCCAGTGGAGGTGGTAGGGATGAGGATATTAAGTGAATTCCAAAAAGCATGGGACCAACACAGAGGATCTCTAAAGGTAAAAAGGGGACTGTTGTAGTTGTTGATATAGAAGGACAGACTAGATAGGCCATGTGGTCTTTTTCTGTCATCATAGTTCTATGTTTCTATGTTTCTAGAAGCATTAAGATTGCTTAGCAGGGAAGCTCGGTCTTTCTCCCATACCCCATGTTGACTTCCCCTTCAGTTCTCTGTTGAACTCTGCTGGTAGGGTGGTGCACACCTCAAGCAGGCTGTTCCTACCATATTTTCTCTCCCATTTCACTTGCAGAATGCTCAGATCATTGCAAGTTAGACCAGAAGCTGTCCCAGAACAGGGTTCAGTAGGGCATACCAATGTAAACAATAACTGGGTTACATTTTTACATGCTTAAATAAAGCTGCAATCTTGTTTTCAGAGTGGTAGAAGAGTATACATACATTGTTCTCAAATTTACACTGGGAAAGGCCAAAAACAATTTGGCAATGTAAAGACTGAGCATCTGAAGCTTTTGTTTGCTCTGGCAACACACAGATATTGTATCAGGATGAATAACTTAATTACTTTTGCTCGATAGGGCTCAGACATTATTATTTCCATATGTTCATAACCTCAAACTATTTGCTTTTATAGTACATATACAGTTTAAATATCTATTACCCTTCTGACAAAATATACAGAATCTCACAGTGTGTAATTTTTAGAGTTACAACCTTTCATGTAATGCAAATACATAATTTGACAGGAAACATTTATACTTCTTTGCATTAAAATTACAGTGCTAATATACTTACTTGAGTACAGTATGATGCTTGTATCAGAACCAATTTCAAACTTTCTGTCTTTTAGAGATGATTTATAGGCAGGTCCCTTTTTAAAGTGGGAGAGAGATTCCAAATTCAGCCTAATGTTTTATCTTTTCCCTTTTAATTTAACATCATAGACATCTCTTTAACTAGTCCAGAAGCTGAATTGACACTGAAAAAAGAATAAAAAATATCAAAAATGAGGCTTTCAAATGATAGACATTGCTCTGCATTTTTGTAAAAGATCTAATTAGTGGTAGATCAAATTTCAAACTCTGAAATCTATCCATGTGCTGCTTTCTACATTACTAATGAACATATTTCACTTTTGTCTATATCCTCAGGGAAATGCGATAATGATTTTGAATCCCGAGAAAAATGTCAAATCCAGTTAATGATTTACTCATGATATAAAACAGCAGCCTCTTTGAACTCAGAGGTGTATCAAAATACTTGTAAAGGGTTGAAGGCTTCCTTATAGCAGCTGGCTTTTGAGGTGAGATAAAAGACTAGAAAGGTTTGAGGAGTTTTCATCATTTGGGGCTGGGTCTATGGGAGTTGAGATTTTACTGTGGGGTCTGGATGGCTATTGGGGGGGGGGAATATTTCTTTTGTATTGTGTGCTTTATTGATGGTTATAAATCACCTCACCCTTCTTAGAGATGATTAATAAGTTGCAATAAATAACTAAATATTCAATATCTTGTTAGTTCAGAATAAGAGTAGCCATGACCAATTTAACAAAGGGAATAAAAGGGGTTTTCCCATTTTAATATTAATATTCTTCCTTAATGAAGACATCAGACTGAAATCAAGTGAAATGTAGATTACTGCATTTTTATTAGTAATAACATGACTGAAGGAACAATCCCCAGACTAATTGGCCTGTCATGAGCAATCAAAAGCATGTCAATGCTTGACCCAGTACAAGCATTGCGGAACCTGTGTCTTTTGGGGAAACTGCTAGGTACGTATGACCTAGATTGGAAACAGGATACTGGGCTTGATGGACCTTGGTCTGACCCAGTATGGCATATCTTATGTTCTTATGTTCCTTTCATGACGAAATAATGGCTGGGCATTACCAGATGTCCTCCCCATGCAATCAAGGTTGCAGCCCTCTGGGCTATTGCACAAACATAGCATCGGTCATCAATCTGCTCATGAATGAATGTCAGCATACAGAATCAGCACTGCCAGTAGGCAAACTAGGTGGTCAATGTTTTGATGGCAGCCCATTACCGTCACTGCCACCCCTCTCCAGGACCTGCAGTGATGGAAATGACCTTGAAACAGCAATGCAGCACTTACCCAAAATCTCCAGCACTGTGTGCTCTTAGTGCTCACTTTGACCAGCTGCTTCTGCCCTCATTCAATGTCTCCATTGCAGAAGTAAGAAGTGGCTGGTCAAAGTGAACACCAACAGGACACTGTGTTGGAGGTTTTGGGTAAGTTCTGCGTTACTCTTTCAAGGTCATTTCCATCACTGCAGATCTCGGAGAGGAACTGCAGTGTTTGCAGTAGGGGCAAGAGTGGGAGAAGGGAGGCGAAGGAATGAGAATTCTCCTAGGGCGTCTCATAACCTTGCACTGGCACTGCCAGCACTGCCCAGACAGCCTACAAACCTTAACCATGCACAGGAAGTTCTATATCTAGGTAGCCCCATCTCCTCTTTAACTAAAATCTCCCCCCCCCCCATCACCACCACCACCACCACCATCAGGTACCCTAGCCAACTGCGAAAAACAACATAAGGTTAAACAGGTAACAAGATTGAAATAGAAAAATTGCCACATTTCCATATGTGACTTTTTTAAATTTTCATCTGACTAGAGAGGTCATATTTTATACTAACAGAACTGGATGCATACATTCTAAGCAGCATTCATATAAGGAAGGTAGGTGGAGGAATTAAGACACTTTGACATTGGTAGCAAGAGGAAGAAACCTTCCCTCCAGAGAACTGATGGAGATGGGAGAGTAAAGGGTTTGGTAAACCATGCAGAGAGCCTGAAAATAAAGCACACTGGGGCTGATGCAGACAGACTAATGCAGCCTTTGCGTGCAGATTACACAACTTATATGCACAAGTTCTGACATGCCAAATCCAGAAAAGAGATTGACGTGTGCGTAAACAGCAAAGCAAAAGCAAGCCCACACAGTAAGGACAAGTGTATTTAAATTATATGCAAATGAGCTACACATATTTAAATGGCATGCTAATATTGTCTGCGCCCAATACAGAGAAACGCGTAGAGGATTACGTAACCAGCCAAAGCACCAATATGTCTACACCTGGACTGAGGTGGCTTAAACTTCTTGTGCTTGCCCCCAACAGTATTTTGATGCCATTGGGGGCTTTCTCCAATGCCTGAATCACTGACCCCCACAAAAACCCAATCCCTGGTGGCCCAGCAGCCATGATCCCCCCCCCCCACCCACCCAATAAAAAAGGCCCAGTGGCCCCAGAACCTTCCACCCTCTCCTGGTACCTTCACAATGGAGCGGGAGTATTACCCATGCACTCCCACCCCTGCACTGCCATCTTGAAAAATGGCAGCACCTGGCCAAATGAGGTGCATCCTGGGAGGGTCAAACTGCTATATAATGAATAAAATGCACCCCACACTGGCATCCCAACAATGTTTTGATGGCATCAGGGGATTTCTCTGATGCCTAGATTATCTGAAGTCAAGTGTCAAACTTCACTCAGATGATCCTGTTTCTCTGGGACAGCATGCAAAACTTGCACCGACCTCTGTGTGTATGTGTTTGACTTGCTCTCCGTTTAATCCTGACATTTGCACCGCAGCTTAACGTGTGGCTGATTTGAATATGTGCCCCTTTCTGCATGCTGGCACTGAAGTCGTGCACTATCAGCGTGCTACATAGAGGTATACATAGCTGATAGCACGCAATTTCAGCAACAGCTTTCTGCATCGGCCCCATAGATGTTTGGCTCAGAATATTTTGAATGGTGCACTGAATATACCACTCAATCATACCATAATTCCCCAGTAGAAAGGAGGAAATAACCGATGGCTGGTGCAGCATTTTGCACTGCTCTCAGGTAGGCATGGTGGGACCTCCTGCTCCTCTTGGCCAAGCACAAGTGCCTAATTACTACTGGTGCTCACACAGCTGCTGTGGCACCAGGCACTTATCTCATCTCTGCTACCCTAAGCCTTTGTTTTCAGAAATTTTCTTTAGAATGCAATATTTGATATGACTTTATTCCCTGGAGTCCAAACCTTTTGTAGGATCAACTCCTCTCTTGCCCTCGTAGGCTGGCCCCTATATGAACTATGCCACCTCCTTCTATCTGGAAGGAGGAAAGCAGCAGGCTGTGAGGGCTCAAATGGAGCTTGGAACTACCTAACGAGCCTTAGCATCCCAGTGTTCCAAAAATGTCAGCATCCTGCATGAGAAATGCAATGCACATGAATTTCCATGTTAGGATTCCAACTCTACTGTAGATGATGCAGAACACCTTTCTAGCGTTTCTACTGAAAATGCATAATAAGTCATAAGCAAACTGCGGTAATCTCATGTACTGAAAATGAAACATACATTGAGCTATACTGTACTGCTGCTCCTAGCAAAGATGTGGGTAAAATGCCAAATAGCTAGGAAAGCATAGAAAAAAATCAACAAAGGACCATAATGATGACATCCAAAGAAGGCACCAACATGGCATCTAAAGCTTGTGCACTACATCTTTGGATCGTTAAAGCTATCAGACTTCTCGTCCTCAACTCCATCTTCAGGATAGCTGTCTATCAAAATGATATAGTAATAAAACAAAGTAGTCTTCAGATGTACTTCAAGCATAACATCAAATTCACAATGAGTTAACTCTTTCAACATGATTCCTAGAGCATACTATTTTCAATAATTTACAGGGAGATAAATAGCTGTAAAATCCCTTGATTTTATGTTCTGTAAATGTGTTCCCCTTTGCAATTCAGCAAAAAGGATACAAAAAAAAAGAATATTCCGGGCTTTTTGTAACATTTTGTCCAGTACGACCTGATATCAATATTCATTAGGCAATATATGATTGTTAATTTAAATTTCAAGTTAACATATTGCCATAATGCATTCTAATCTCCTTCTTCCAGAGATGAACCTCTGTCTTGACCTTTCCCAGAAAATTTGAGAGACATTTATGAATAGCGCTCAAAACCTTGGCACAAAGCAGAGACAATTTTAATCCTCATTCTCTATTATTCTGTCAGAACTTGAGAAAGAAATGTTTATGCAAGCCTTTCACATTGCTGCTGTTATAAGATCTCAAAATCTTTCTGCTGGTCCAATTAAAAGCATCACAGCCTAAAAAAGATTCAGGTAGTAAAGTTTGAAGAAAAAATAGATCTCAGATCATTCTTAAAAGTGCAGCCATATCTTTTTATTACATATGTTACATTATACACATAATTCTATTTAGAATGTATAAAGAAAGGTCAAGAATGAAAATTCTTTTCAATAATAAAAGGTTGTTTTACCAGTGGCAATGTGTGACTTTGAGTCAGTGCTGACTCCTGGGGACCCAGCAGCTCCTGGGCTTTCTTGGCAGTGTGACTGGAAGTAGATTGCCAGGCCTTTCTTCCAAGCCAATGGAGGGTTAAATGACTTGCCCAAAGCCACAAAGAGTGCCAGTAGGAATTGAACGCTGGTGTCTTGATTATCAAGCTAGTGCTCTAACCACTAGGCTACTCCTCCACTCCTACTTTACAATGGTTAAAGCTAAATGCATAGGTAAACACTTAGGTGCATGTTTACTAATATGTGTTAAGCTTTTGCAGCTAAAGAGTGGTGTTAGTGCAAAAAGTACCATGTTAGTTGCAAAAGTTGCATGTTATCTGTTGAGGATGCGCCCAGTGTCTCCCCAGCAAATAATGCAAGAGTGAAAATGCAGGGATTGCAGAGTGACATCATTGCTGATGTAGCTAACACCACCCATAGAAGTGGCATTAGCTACATCCATGATGTCTGAAAAACATGCAGTTACCATGTGCTGTCAATGCCCATGGTAAATGCATTTTACAGACATACCCATTCTCTGCCCAACAATTGCTCATTTGTGTTGCTAACATGCAAAATGCAGCTATCACCAAAAATTACCTGCGGTAGCTGCATTTGACCCACGTTAACTGTCACTGCAGCATAATTTCCCCCCGGTAGCCCTGCTGTAAACATACCCGTTATGCGTTTACCATTGTGGTTTTGGATCATCCTAGGCATAGGTTGGGGGTGAGGCACTTGCAGGCACAATTTGAAATAATCATTACAACACATGTATTTTTGCCTTGAACGATATTCAAAATAAAAGCATCCAGAAATGCACGCACATGAATTTTTGTGGGATGATAATCAAAGTAAAACTATGTTTTTGTTTTGTTTTTTAATTTCAGCTGCTCTCATAATTAGAAAAGACCTACAAGATTTGTAAAAATGTGGGCAGTTGGACTTCCATAGCATTACTAATGATATGCTCAGATTACCATTTTGGGATGTTTACATAACAAATAAAATGTCTATCTCCCCAATATGTACTCCACAAATGTAATAGCCCTAGTTTCCTGCCAGAGCCCAAGATTATATGGCAATAGCTGGAAAATTCTTCAGCAGAGTCATCAAATTAGTTTCGGGTTTGCCTAAAAGCTTTATTCAAGTTATATTTAGATCAACAACAGTAATGGTACAATTGCAGTTGCGGGGGAAATTTTATTGCTTAGCACTAAAGATCCACATGACCTGCTAAACGGTAAATCTACTCCAGCAACACCTCCAGAACCACTGATTTTCTAAATGTTTAAAGCCTAGAGGTACTGTGTGCTACATGCCACATGCTAAAAACCCTGTGCTACTCTGGTAACGCATGTCAGAGCGGGGAATGAGCGGGTCATGGTGGTTCATGGGCTTTCCCCTGTATGTTTTGGCTTGCCTGGGCATTAGTTGCCCACGTGACCCATGCTTGATGCTGATAGTGCAGGTGCAACTAATGCCACCTCAAAAGGCCATGTCAGTTGCACCTACGTGGCAGCTAGAGTGGTATCAGTATACCAGGCCCATCCCCTCCCCGTGCTGGCAACATAGCCCATATGCAAGTTACTGGAGCAAGGCTTAGTAAACATGCCCCTACTGCTTAAGGTATGCTACTTAATGCAATGTGTCCTCTTTATAATAATGTACATTGATGGCATTGGCTCGTATTAATGCAGTAGTTCATGTTAGTGACTCTAGGCCTAAGTTTGTTGTGATTTGCAATTTTAGACACGTGGTACAGGGTGGGGGTTTGAACTGGTTAGATTTATCTGGCTAAATCTATGAAGTTAGCTGTTGAAACCTTTTTGAAAATCCATCAGCTTATAGGACAATAAATGATTGCTCTGTGATCGATTGTTTTACTTTCAGAAATATCATCAGAAAAGGCAACATGATCAGTTTAATTGCTTAATTTATTACTATAAATTATGCCAGTCATTTTGGCATTAGTTAGCACAATAACATATTTATTAAAGATGTGCACAGGACAAACAGTTTTGGTTAATTTTCAGTTCATTTGGCCTTTTCCCCTGATGTTAAGACTTTTTGTTCATAAATTCATTTTAATAAAAATGTTAAGGTGCATTTAAAATTTTTTAGCGCAAGTTGACTTCACAAGTATTTATTTGGAGGTTCGCATGTGTTAAATTGATTCAAAGACACATTTTAGAAAGGCCATATAGATGAAATCTGAGATGTCCCTGTCAAAATGTCTGATAGTAGACAAGTGTAAGTGCTTTGAGACATAGCATGTCTCTGCCCCCCAAAAATAAACGTGTTCCTCACAATAGAGAGAGATTGGAGATGTTCAGAATGAGGGCCTAGGTATGTGCAGAAAATTGGCCAATTTTATAAACATGGACGTGCGAGATCTAGATATTTGTGGTACCAGCCACATAGACATGCCAGCACTGGTATTTCAGAACGCACACATGTATAGTTACCACATCCACATCCCGGCCTGCCATTTTGGAAATGAAGATGTTCAGCGGTAAACAGTAAGGCCTTAATATTTCCCTGCTAGGTTTTTTTGGGCTGTCAAAAATTATTGAGGGAATGAAAAGG
The DNA here is from genome assembly GCA_033557465.1 of Ichthyophis bannanicus. Classification (NCBI taxonomy): domain Eukaryota; kingdom Metazoa; phylum Chordata; class Amphibia; order Gymnophiona; family Ichthyophiidae; genus Ichthyophis; species Ichthyophis bannanicus. The sequence goes on from CM066038.1 coordinate 417,520,062, forward strand.
CATTCTCTTCTTTTCTCTACTGTTGATAACTGGCCGAGATGAGCATTTTTAAAATGTCTATTCATGCCCAGGAGCAAGTATAGATACTGTATAGACATGTCTGCCTGCGGATTTAAATGTGTGGCGATAATCTAAAATTGACTGCACCCATGTATCTTTTTCAGAACACCTCAGACATGCCCCCGAGGGACATGGATGTGATTGCGACGGACACTGTAAATGGCTCTTGGGACATGGATGCGTTTGGGATGTCTTAACGTCCATTTTCAGATGTCCAAATCATGACTAGCACTTCTAAAATGACCTCCTAAGCATGCATTAAAGTTTTTAAGGCACACTCATGAACCAAATATGGACTAACAAAGGCACATCCCTAGACTGTACTAATCCCGTTTTTTTCCCAAATTTTATTTCTTATGCATATTTTAAATAATGCTGCATAGACTTGGCTACTTTCTATTGCAGGAAGCAAAAGGAGATACAACTGTATAAGAGCAAGGATAGCCACAGAAGGGATGAAGATGGAAAATGTTCTCTCTCATGAGATTTAAATAAAGAAATCACCCAGTCTTTCAAAGCTAATTAAGGTTCTCAAAGGGAATATAAATCAGGCTGAATGAATGAAAGTTTTGTTTTCCCACATATTTTCTTCTCTGAGCACATCCAGCTGTTTGTTTATTACCTTTCTTAAAAAATTTGAGCGACATATGAGCAACATTCAAAAATTTGGCATAACAGAGACAATTTTATTCCTCATTTTCCATTATTCTGTCAGAGAACACGCGAAAGGCTTGTATAAACATTTTTTTCATTTTGCTGCTGTTATAAGATCTCAAAATCTTTCTGTTGGTCCAATGAAAGGTATCACAACCTAAATAGATTCACTTAATAAAGTATGAAGAAAAAAATATGTTTTACATGCTAGAGGTCTATACGTATGTGCTTTTAAATAAAAACTAAAGTTATACATTGACTCTAAACAAGTGCATCAATTATTGCTCCACAGATGTTTTTCTTTGACTTTCTGAAGGAAAAAATGGTTGATGAGCTTTCCATGCGTGTGCTGATGTGTGTTGGTGCCCCCCCCCCCCCCGCCAATAATTTTTATGTTTGGTATCCACTAGAGATAAAATTCAGAGGCTATGTCAGAAGGAACATCTGGCTAGGAGGGAATTTTTTGAATCTGTCCATATGCATAGGCCATGACATAAGCCAGATTAGTTTTTGGTAGAACTTGTGTAACACAAAATAAACAGCTATTATCCAATAAGTGATCATTTCAGGTACCAGAGTATGAATCATTATAACAATTATGTATGAGGAGTGATTTCAAGTTAGCTAATATAGCTCTTATTGCTATCGGGGTCCCATTTGTTTTAGGAGAAAAGTCGTTTAAGCACCTCATTTTAAAAACTGCAGCCCTGATTTTATGTGCCAGGCTCTGATCCCTACATATTTGGTTCGTGCCTCTAGCATGAGTATCTTTTGAGGTGTTGGGAATTTTGTCCTTTGAAAAACAGTGCTAGCCACCTACCTTTCTCCCTCTCACCCACCTCTAGCCCCTGGCCCACCTAGAATTTGGCTAAATTTAGGTAACAAACTTAGGTTGCTAAATATAGTCATAGCCTAATCAATTTTGAAAGGATTTGAGAACTAGTTTAGAGAGGAGTTACTAACGTGCATTGGAGAAGAACACACAATTTTTGTCGCATAACAAATGTTAAGAGGAAAACTTGCAAGTTATTTTACCATAAAGCATGTTATTTCACCACAATGTGCATTTCTTAATAATGAGATGCAAAGTATGTAAAGGCATGCAATGCACCTCATTATTATGCTAATTGAATAACACAGCCTGCACTGAACTTTTCAAGCTGCGTAATTCCAAGTAAAATAACATCCACTTAAAGCTGGTGTTATTTTCCTAACTGGGAGCAACAGGCTACTATCACACGGCCCCAATGCTCCCATCTACCTTCTTAAAGGAGCTGATGACATTCTAAAATAGATTGAAATCCCTCTCCCCTCTGCCAGCTTTTTTTATGTATAGAGTTTTAGGCAACCTATTTCTACAATTTCTGGAGAATGGAGGATGCTCCTCCCCCCAAACCTCCAGCGTGCCTCCTACAGATCACCTGTGCCCTCACATCTCTCTACTTGTGCTTGAGTTCTTCCTCTTCCTTCTTTCCATTGTCAATAATAGCAATATGAATTTGACTTCATATCTAATATATACTAGGGGGTGGGGGAGTCAGTGGCCAAGAATATTTTCAAAAAGTTGTGGAAAATGTGAGACCACATGTTCTACTAAGACCTTCATGCCCCCAGGATTAAAGTTGGGCATGTGATGCTTCATAGGGATGTATACAGAGTTTGAGCTTTATTTTCACAACTTTTAGACTTTTTCAGTTCATTTGACATGTTCCTTTTAATAATTTTTTAAAATGCATTAGAACATTTTAACACATACTAATAGACTTAATGCAAATTTATTTGTAGATTATCGCATGTTAAATTGATTTAGCGCACATTAAATTTTTAAGATGTACTAATGAACCAAATGTACACTAATGAATGCACATCCCTTGGGCCTCATCTTCAATAGCATTGGAACCTCAGCAAATCTCAGGTTGTTAGAGACTGACTTGATAATGATTGTTACAAAAAATCTGATATTCTACTGAAGGTCAAGTTCCCACCAGTCTTCTCAGTCTTCATGGAAGAAACTTTGTGGTTTGCAACAGCTATTTCGTTTGCCCTGTGTATAACACAGCAGAAATAAAGTAGAGTAAGTGAAGGTATCATAACCGTACCATCAACACGCAGGAAGGATGTGCACATGCCAAAAACCTTCTGTTCACTTTTAGTTTATTTGACAATTTGGTGATTTTTCAGTTTGAAGCACATATTGGGGCATGTTTACTTAAGTAGTACCAGGTAAAAGCATGGTTAACATAAGATATGCCATACTGTGTTAGACCAAGGTCCATCAAGCCAAGTATCCTGTTTCCAACAGTGGCCAATCTAGGTCATAAGTACCTAGCAGTCTCCCCAAAAGACACAGGTTCCTCAATGCTTGTATATCAGTGATATCAAGCAGTGATATCCCGGGTCCTTTTTAATAATGGTTTATGGACCTTTCCTCCAGGAACTTGTCCAATCCTTTTTTAAAACCAGCTACATTAGCAGCTTTTACTACATCCTCCGGTAACAAATTCCAGAGTTTGATTACACATTGAGTGAAAAAATATTTTCTCTTATTAGTCTTAAATAGGTTACCCTGTAGCTTCATTGCATGTCCCCTAATCTTTTTATACTCTGATGACGTAAACAATCGATCTGTTTACCCATTCCATTCCATTCATTAATTTATAGACCTCTATCATATCTCCCCTCAGCTGTCTCTTTTCCAGGTTGAAGAGCCCTAATCTTTTTAGCCTCTCTTCCTAGGAGTATCCTTCCATGCCCTCTACCATTTTTGTGGCTCTTCTCTGTACCTTTTCTAATAACGCTATATCCTTTTTAAGATATGGTGACCAGAATTGCACATAATATTCAAGGTGCGGTCGTACCATGGAACAATACAGAGGCATTATAATATCCTTTGTTTTATTTTCCATTCCTTTCCTTATGATACCTAGCATTCTATTTGCTCTCTTGGCCACTGCTGCACACTGGGCGGAGGGTTTTAACATGTTATCCACAATGACGCCTAAATCTTTTTCCTGGGTGGTGGTGGTTCCCATTGTAGAACTTTGCATCATGTAACCATAGTTTGGGTTGTTCTTTCCTAGGTGCATAACTTTGCAATTGTCCACATTAAATTTCATCTGCCATTTGGATCCCCAGTCTTTCAATTTATCAAGATCCTCTTGCAATTTTCCACAATCTTCTTGGGTTTTAACAACTTTAAATAGTTTTGTGTAATCTGCAAATTTGATAACCTCACGTGTTATTCCCATGTCCAGGAAGGTTAGCTTGAAAATACATGATGGAGGATGCATAGCAGCTGCAGTACAAGCAGAGGGCATGTCCATAGTAGGGATGCATGGCTGCACTAGCTGTGTCTCTAGCATGTTAGTAGGGTACATATGCCCATACCACATCTATGAGTGCTTTGCTATTGTGCACTGTTATGGCCAGCAGTAAGCCACCAAACCCCTGCAGAGATATCAGACAGCAATACCCAGGCTCCTACCCCACTAAGAGGGCAACCTAATAAGTGGCCAGTGAAGGACAGAGAGGGCTGACCTGGGATAGGCACATCTGGCTACATAGTTCAGAGCAATGGGCCAATGTACAAGGGGACAGGACATGCAAATCAGGGAAGTAAATGCTATAGTCCAGTCTGGGATTCTGGGGGAGATACGGTGCTAATGCAGCATCTGAGTGAGCTGGGGGCCCTGTTTTGGTACATGTTACTCCCTTTATACATTTGCATAGTACTATTGTTAGTGAGGCATGTTGCCCCCATGGAGGAGTGGGGGGAGGCGCTAGAGAGGATCTGCGGGCTCAGCACAGTGACACACAGGTGGGGATATATATGGCTGGGGGATCCTGCCACATGCCCCTTCAACCATAAGGGGTCCATGGTGCCCAGAAGGAACTCTTTTGGCCATCATATACAGTAGGCTACTCACTGTGTGGCCTAACCTCTTCCAGGAGGGTAGAAGGCAGGCCACTAAGGGCACCCATGCTCCTACCATAGAGACAGGCAACCTCAAGCAGCCCCCAGTCAGAGCACACCAGCTCTCAGGGAAATGAATGCCCACAGGCCCTTGGGAGCCTATGTGAGCTCTGCAGGTCTCTGTGGGGCCATTGCAGGCATATTGGGCACCCTAGGCAAACCTCCAGCATATGCCCCTTCCCTAGATCATCACCCCAGAAGCCCTCCTACAAGTACTTAGTGCATATGCATACTCTTGAGACTAACATTGCTTTGTATGTGTGCCCACTATCCCAGCAGGTACAGTCATATGCTGCTGGCTCTAGTTATTGTGGCCATCAGGATTTATTGATTTGCTGTCATGACTGCTGCACATTGCTGCCCCTCAGATGCCAATGCCCTGGGTGACTGCCTTGTTTGCTTACAGACAGTGCTGGCCATGGCTGTCTAGGATGATACCATGTTTGGGATGACTCAGGGTTATTAACTATCTGGGAATCGTGCCCGTACCGCATGTTTGGAATGTGATGGCATGGCGGGTGCAAATAGATCCTGGTCAGAGACAGGCATTATCTACACCCATATTAGCAGCGCGGCATCCACTGTGGTCAGAAGCCCTACTAGCCCGGCCACCCTAGCTGCACATGACCAATCACACCCATTCTCCACCCCAGAATCACCCTAACCCTGTCTTTCTGGGTAGTACTCAAGTAGTGTGGGATTTTTAGCACAGTTGCATTGTTGCAAGCATAGGCCCTCGTCTACCTTAGGGCCAGACACATGTTATTCACAAGCTGAACCCCACACCTCCAGCTACTGTACCTTAGTAAATATCTCCCGATGATAAATCCTATTCTACAAGTCCATAAATACATGCTTGAGAGAAAGAGGTGGATTTATCTCAAAAAGCAACTGCATCTTTTCTTGTTTTATAGAGAAAGGACAATAGTAGCATGAGGCTGCTGGCTGGCTGCTTCCGCCTCATAATAGAGAGCAGAAGGCCTTGAAATATAAAAAACAGAAATTAGCATCCAGCTTTTATCCCATAACCTTTTCAATTGGATCTAGTTAGTGACAACAAAGGCAAAAGTGGCATAAGGTAAAGGGTAATGCTGCATTTAGAGACGAGAATGCCTTGCATCCTGTGACTTTGCTTAGATGTGATGTTTTATAGAAAAAAACCCTTTAAAATATATTCTTTGTTGTTAGAAATTCCCAGAGGTCCATAGCATAGTATGTCACATAGAATAAAACTGAGCACTGATCCAAGTAAAATTCATGGTGAATAGCTAAGCTTCCACTTCTAAGGAAACAGTAGATGATGAATATTTTAAAAATCCATTTCATATACCAATTTTAACAGCTTCTGATATGATGTTCTAAAACAGGCATGTCCAGCTTCGAACACGTCGTGATCTACTTTTTCCGCCCAAAAGTGCCGAAGTTTCAAATTAGTTTCAAATTAAATTTTAACCCAATAAAGTTGGAGGATCCCCCCCCCCCCCAATTTTTAATGAACCTTCTGGCATTTACTTGGATGTGATAAGCTGTTAAGCAAATTAAGCCAAAACAAAACAGAGAGACGAAGATCCAGTAAGAACTGCGAGGGGAAATGGAAAGTACATTTTTTCTTAAAGTTTTATTGAGTAATAACTTTCTTTAACTTTCTTAATAACTTTCTACTTGTGCACATTAAAGAAACTGCAGCTGCTATCAGTAAAAATTACTCATTGAACAAGCCATCTCTTGAAAATGAAATATTAACCCTTAAAAATGACATTTTTCTCAAGACCCACGCTGAGTAAGAATCGTTTTGGAAGCTAGTGCCTAGAGACAAATTTCCTACCTTGAGAAGATGAAATGAAGCTGTACACTCCTGTTTCAGTTCAACTTATTTGTGTGAATCTGCGTTTTCCCATCTGAAAATGAGAAAGAGTACACGACGTTCCAACATGACAGTTGAACATCTCCAGGATTCCCTGAGACTGGCACTTACGCAATATTAACCCAACTTCAAAAAGCTGGTGGATGAAATGCAGGCTCGGACGTCTCACTAATGAGCAAGAGCAAAATATTAAAGATTGTGCAAGATCAGCCTGGATCAATACTCGACCTAAATTTAACACAAATTACTCAATAAAAGTTAAAGAAAGTTATTAAGAAAGTTAAAGCAAGTTATTACTCAATAAAACTTTAAGAAAAAATGTACTTTCCATTTCCCCTTGCAGTTCTTACTGGATCTTCGTCTCTCTGTTTTGTTTTTGCTTAATTTGCTTAACAGCTGATCACATCCAAGTGAATGGGTATGACAAGTACTCCACAACTGTTCCAATTTTTTGGAAGTCACAGAATCTATTTTCGAATTCATGGATAACAGAACAGATTTCTGTCACATACTTCTCATTATGAAAAACAAAATTTGGATATTGTCCCAGATGGTCCTGCGTATTAGGAAAATGATCAAAAGTGTTGTTTGCAAGGTCAGTCATTATTAGCTCAAATTTGCTCTTGTAGGATAAAACTGTACTCATCATCTCGTCAATGCATTTGTTTTTATCTTGTAATTCAAGGTTCATGTCACTTAGTTCGCCTGTAAAGTCAGCGAGAAATGCCAGATCACATAACCACTCCTTATCTTCCAACTCGGTCAGCTCCCCTCTCCTTCAAAAAACCTCTTATTTCAATCAGCAAATCACGAAATCTTTGCAGAAATTAGTGCCTACGTAGCCACCTTACATCTGTGTGCAAAATGATTTCTGATGCCCCTTCATCAAGAGTAAGATTGAAAAGCCGTCTTTGAAGTGATCTTCCACGAACTGAATTTACAATTTTGAAAGTGATGCCCATGACAGTCTTTGTATTGAGTCTCTTGCTTGCCAAAGCTTGCTGGTGAATGATGCAGTGGTAAGAAAGGAAATCTGGGAAGTCATCATGCTGGCTACAGAGGGCTATGAAACCGTTAACCTCACCTGTCATTGCTCTTGCTCCATCAGTAGTGATGGAAACAAGTCTATGCAATGGAAGATTACACTTTGTCACAAAAGAATGGAAAGAACTGAATATTTCTTGAATGGTAGTTCTCCCTTTTAAAGAAATCATTCCAAGTAGTTCTTCTTTAACACTGAAGTCTTCAAAAACCATCCGGATAAAGACTAGTAACCGGGCTATGTCTCTTATTTATTTATTTATTACAATCTTTTATATACCGCACTATTTGGTATCAGCGCGGTTCACATACAACAACATCAACAGAATAACAGGCTATTCCGTGTTTACAGCAAACAGGTATATAAACTTGGGCAACATAAGGTTAACTTATGTCTGCATTTGGTTTTCTCATGGTCGCCCACCCCCCTCGATGGCCCCCTCTTTTTCTGGTACTCCCGTCCCTCTAGTTTCCACCTTCTGATATCTTGGTGTACATTTTGATTCTGACTTATCATTTCACGCTCACATTTCGCACATTACTAAGACCTCCTTTTTCTTTCTTCACCAAATTCGCAAATTCGTCCCTTTCTCTTCCCTTCAGCCCTCAGTACTCTGTTGCTATCTTTAGTTATGTCACATGTGGACTTTTCCAACTCAGTATTCATTGCCCAAATCCCAACTGTCTCAGCTTCAAAGGATTCAAAATACTGCAACTCTTCTTGTTACTCACTCCACTCTCCGGGACCGCATAACACCTCTACTCTTCCACCTTCACTGGTTACCTATTCCCTTCCACACTCAATTCAAACTGCTTACATTGGTTCATAAAGCTCTCCACACCAGCACCCCACAATACTTAACGGATCGCATTACTTTTCACTCTCCCAAGCACACCCCTCGCTCCTTTCACCTCAATCGCCTTACCCATCCTTCTCCTTGCGCCCACCTACAATCCACCCGTTCCTCTGCTTTCTTTTTTGCTGGCCCTGTTCTTTGGAATGCTCTCCCCTCCTCCCTCCATCTGGAAATCCATCATGTCACCTTCAAACGAAATCTGAAGACTCATCTCTTTTCCCTGGCCTTCGACCTTCCCTCCCCTTTCGCGTAACCTCTTCTTTCCCCCACCTCTGTATCTCCCTCCCAGAACTATACCTTCTTATGTCCTGTCCCATCTCTCTTCTACTTTCCTATCAGAGAATTGGAAATTTTCTTTTCTATCTCACTGGCCTTTGGCCTTTTCTTGATTGTTTGTCGATTGTACACCGCCCTTGATTGTTATAGAAAGGCGGTTTTTATCAAATGCAATAAACATAAACATAAACATAGATTCATCCAATTGGAGTGGGAAAGCCACACAATTTAAAACATCCTCCAACAATTGTTCAGTTGTGTCTCCACACATCTTTTCTATTCGTCACACGATGGTGTTTCTTGACAATTGTACATCTTGAATAGCAGCTATGATCTCTTTCTAATTTTTAAATTCAAAAAGATTGTCAGCTGCTTCAAGAAAACAATCTTTTACAAACTCCCCTTCAATGAAAGGTTTGCATTTCTTTGCGATCAGGTTGCTGACCTTGAAGGATGCTATGGTTGCATTGACCGAATGTGACCTTGGCTTCGCCATCAACTGTTGCTGAGTAGCCAATTTTGATTTAAGTTCTTTGAGCTTCAGTTTACAAATTTCACTTTTGGGTGGAAAATCAGCATCAAACGTATTGCTATGCAGAGCCTTATAATGACATTCCAGATTACCCTTTTTGGGCAAGGATACTGGGGCATTACAAATTAGACAACAACACTTGTCTTTCACCATGATGAAGAAGTAGTCCATTTCCCATTCATCATGAAAGTAGTAGGTTTTGCTCTTCTTTGGAACACTCATATTTGTTATACTGGGGAGGCTGAATGTAAGAAGGCCAAATCTGCTAAGTTTGTATAAACACTGGCTGAATCTGGTCCAAAACTGTCACTGTCCCAAAGTATTAAAGATCAACAGGAACTGAAGACCTCTGGATGATGTGCAATACAAGGACTGGAGATGCCAAAACCACACATGCAGTTCTAAAAGTAAAAATAAGAATTCATCATACTGGCACCAATAATCAAATACCACCAAACAATCATCAAAAGAACTCAAACACCTGTCCAGCAAACCAGATAAAATCAAATACCGCCAAACAAGTTCAAATACCACCACACGCGATTTAATAAATTCTGCACAGTGTAGAATCAACGCAAAGGCAAGGCGAAATAAAATTGCAGTGTAGAATCAACGCAAAGGCTAGGCAAAATAAAATTGCAGAGGCAAGCAAATGTCACAGTGGTTTGAACCAACTCGAAGGCAAGGCATAGGCAAGTTAGAACAAAATTGGAAAAGCCCACCAAGATCACCAAATTCTTTACACTTTTGTGTCTGCCCAAAAACGTTTAATGAAAGCGAACTATAAAGCGACCAACGACCAGCACATGACACAAGTAATACGGTAAGCGTATTCAGGTAAAGCCCGGGCGAATGGATATCATCCGGTATATAACACACTTCTAAGGGGTGTTGGGGCGGGGACATGAATGGGTGATCCTGAGAGGCAGGAGACCAGGTATGATGCTGGGCATGTGGCGTCTCATCACGGGGCTTGGGCAGCGGCCCCCTGGGATACCCACAAACTACTGGCACGAAAACAACAAGCACCCCCAATATACCCGCAGGCAAGATTCCTGCAGGCAGGGAAAAAAGACAGGCAAAGGATCAGCAGCGGCGGCAAGCCCTCGGCAGATGACCTGCCAGCATGAGCTCTCTCCTAGCGACGGGGCGAACTGCTGGAGAGATGGAGCCAAGTGGGACTGGCGATCTACCTCTGACCCCTCCGCGATCTACAGGTAGATCGCAATCTACCTGTTGGACATGCCTGTTCTAAAACACTAAAATAAATATTTTCTATAATTCTGTCATAAAAAATAGTAACTCTGCCCTATTAGCTGGGTAATTATTTAATTCACACTTAACATATTCATTATGGGGAAAACCTCCTATTTCAAATTCAATATATAGTATATAGTAATGTGTAGTAGAAAAACCACATGTGCAAGTCATTCAAATGCATAAATATATAAGGGAATGAGTTCATACTAAACTAGGTCTTGTTACTAAGGTATACTAATGTAACGCATGTTAATTCAGCATTGATGTGCGTTGTTTTAGTGCAGGTTCCATGTTATTCAATGAGGCCAAATTTCTAATAACTCATGTTAATGTGAATTAATGCACACTAATGTTAGCATGCCTTAGTAGCTAGCCCCCTTAATTCATAAAGTGTGCCGCAACTATCATCTCATCATTGCTTTCCCTTCATAGTTATTTTTGCATTTTTGCAGTGCAAATAAAAGTAGATAAAAACCAAAAACACTTATCTTGATGTTAAGATGCAAGGTTCATCAGACATAACTCCATATATCTTCCTCCTCTTCAAACCCAGTCGTTACTTCACACAAACCCCAAGTCGTGAAGGAATGTAGTTGATAAACATGTTGTATTCTTTCGGTCACTTAATGGTAAATATCAAAACTAATTTTTCTTGTAAGTTTCTCCCCAGCATGTTGTACTTTCCCATTTATTTTATTTATTTATTTATTTGCAGTCTCTTTTATACCGCGCTATTCGACATCAGTGCGGTTTATTTATTTATTTATTTATTTATTTATTTATTTATTTAACAATTCTTTTATACCGCGCTATTACAATCAGTGCGGTGTACATTGAACAAGAACATACTACAATGCATACAAGTAACATTGAGTTTTACATTGAACAGGGAATTTCAACAATAGGACAACCGGGGGAACTATGTACAGATTAACTTAATGTTATATACAGTAATATGAAACTCGTTTGGATGTTGCGATGTGGTTCACTAATAGGACTAGAGAGAAGGTTGACCAACTAGCCCTTTTCAGGTTGTATTGAGGAGCTAGTTTTGTTAATGTCTAGGTTGACTTCTGGGTAGTGTTTTGTAAACAGGTGGTATTTCAATGCCTTTCTGAATAGGATTAGGTTTTTGATAGCACGGATTTCGGGAGGTAGCGCATTCCAGTTTAGAGGTGCAAATAAGGAGAAGGCCCTGTTGGAGGTGGCCTTAGAGCACTTCGTTATTATTTTCGGAACTATTAAGGTATTCATTGATGTGGTTCTCCTTTTTCTGTTTTCCAGGGTGACGTGGATGAGCTTGCTGATTGGCGTAGGGGGGCAGTTATTTAGTGCCTTGAAAGTAAGGACTAAAGACTTATACTGGATTCTGGCATGTAATGGCAACCAATGCAGTTCTTTCATGATGGGTGTTATATGGTCAGATCTTGATGAGCCGGAAAGGACTCTGGCGGCTGTATTCATGGCTAGGCGGAGCGGATTCAAAGTTGATTGAGGGAGGCCATGAAGGATGATGTTGGCAAAATCCAGGTGTGGGAGGACTAATGCCTGGAAGGTTGTTCGGAAGTCTGTGGGATCAAGTAGGGAGCGGAGGTGACGTAGCGATTTAATCTTATAATATATAGTTTTTGTGATGTTCTTGACATGCGTTGTCATATCCAAGTGCTGATCCAATGTAATGCCGAGGTAACGGATGGTGGCTTTTGATTTCAACTCTATGTTGTTGACGAGAAGTGATGGAGGAGGTATGAACTTACGGTTCCTTGTGACAAAAAGAACGTCAGTTTTGTTGTGGTTAATCCGAAGGTTTTGAGATAGCAACCATTCGGCTACAGCTTCAAAACAGTTGATTATTGGGGAGAATACTGGGTGTTCAATTGTGAATGGCATATATAGGAGGATGTCGTCTGCGTAAGCGAGACATTGTACATTAAAGGATCTGATCAAGTCACATATCGGCTGCATGTAGATATTAAACATTAGTGCCGATAGGGACGATCCTTGGGGTACTCCCTGTGATTGCAGGAATGGTTCTGAGGATTCATGGCCTGTTTTTACTTGTTGCCACCTGTTAGATAAGTAGGATTTACACCACTCGAGTGCTGTGCTTTGAATCCCCTTATCTTTCAAGTGTTGTAGGAGTATGTTATGACTCACAGAGTCGAAAGCGGCGGAGATGTCCAGGAAGATGAGGACGAAACCCTGTTGTATGTTATTTATTCCTGTTACCAGAACATTGAATAGGGTTGTAAGGACTGTGTCGACTCCATGTGCTTCCCTGAAGCCATGTTGAGATGGATCTAGTGGTGCTTCAGTGTCAATATGATGTTGGATTTGTTGTTGGGCGGCCTTCTCAATGATTTTTGCAAGCTGTGGGATGCTCGAGATAGGCCTGAAGGAATCAACCTTGGATGGGTCCAGTCTATTATTTTTCAGTAGGGGCTTGATGGAAGTGTGTTTTAGACTCTGCGGGAAGGAACCTGTTGAGAAGGACTGGTTCAGTATTTTGCTCAATATTTGACTGAGGTCATGTCGCATGTCCTTGATCCAGCTGGCTGGACACGGGTCATTAGGAGCTGTGCTGGGATTGATTGAGGCAATAATGTTCACAACCTCTCTATTTGATACATTGGAGAAGTTGTGTAGTGGCATTGCCTGGGATGCCTTGGGTGAAGTGGTAGCATTATTGACATTTATGTCTGTGTTGGTCTTAATCATCTTTGATTGCAGGTAGTTTGCGTAGTCCTGCGGCTGAGGCATAGGGGGTTGTGCTGAAACCGGTTCACCTGTTATGGACTTTACTATGCTGAACAATGCATGTGGTTTGTTGATGGAGCGTTTTATTAAGGCTGTGTGGTAAGTTTTTCTGCTCTGTGATATCTTTGCTCGGTGGGTAGATAGATAGGTATGAGCTGTATGCTACCAGCGCCTCAGGGGAGTGAGTTCGTCGCCACTGTCGCTCAAGTTTGCGTAGATGGTGGAGAGATGTTCGAAGGTCTGTGGAGAACCATGGAGTATGTTCACGTTTTCGAATTCTCTTTTCAGTGAGTGATGGGCAGGAGGCAGCTCTCAGGTTTTCATCCCATTTCGATATGAGATCATCTAAGTCCATGGTTGTGTTGGACATGAGAGGTCTGAGATTCTCTAGGACTACGTTCTGGTTGAGTGGTCTAAAGCGGGTTGTGTGGGATCCAGATGTATTAGAAGACTTTCGGCTTTTGTGGGATGTATTAATGGGTATATTGAAACTGAGAAGACTGTGGTCCGACCAGGGTACTGGTATTACAGATAGTGCAAGAGTTAGGGGTATTATGGCGTTGGAGAGAGGTGCGAAAATGAGGTCTAGTTTGCCACCTTTAGTGTGGGTGGGGGAATCAACAAGCTGTTTGTAACCTAGATCCTCCAGGGCATCAAGGAATGCTGCTGAGTGGCTGTCTTGAAGAGATGGGAGATTGAAATCACCGATTAGCCAACTTGGTGAGCGTGAGGTGGATGTGGTACATGCCTGTTCAATTATAGTTGGAAGATCATCTGGAGAAGGGGAGGGTGCACGATAGAAAAGGTTGATTGTGCAGAGCTCATTAGCTATAGTGAGGGAGTCAAGGTAAGTTGAGCTTGAGGAGTTGCACATCTTGAAGTGTAGATCAGCTTTGGCGAGGATGAGGGTTCCGCCTCCTTTCTGACTGGATCTGTGGGATGTGTATATCACAAATCCTGGTGGTAGCATCTGATTCAGTAGTGCGTTGTCACAGTCGGATAGCCATGTCTCTGTGATCATCAAGATGTCGAGATTATATTGGGGTATAAGGTCAATGGCTGCGGGCCATTTAGATCGTACTGATCTGGCATTTATCAGTGCACATTTTAGTAGGCGTTGGTGATGTTGCTTCTCTTCTTGTATCCCTTTGATGGTTTGGAGAGGAATGTTGAGTAGATGGGAGTGGGATGAAAAGTTATTTTTCGCCGTAGTGTGGTGGGGGAATTCGGACCATCTCCTTCCGTATGTGCGTAGGATTGGTATATGATATGTATCATAGTTGAATGCCTTTGATGTGTACGGGAGACCAAGGGTAAGGAAGGTTATGAATAAGAGCAGAACTTTGTACATTCTCTTGGGTGTTAGTAGAGCAGAGCAGTGTGGTGCAGTATTCGCAATTCAGGAAGGATTAATTGCAATAGTACTGTGACTGCAGGTGGTAATAGCAATAGTGGTGATAGTACATAAGGATTCTAATTGCTGGTATACAGTATACAGTAAGATAATTGCATAAAAAAGCAGTACAGAGTATGCAGAACGTTATCAATGGAGAGAATGTTACAGGAGTATTGTTGCTAGTAGGGTTTAACAACAAAACAACATCTACATGATACCCCTAAAAGCTCAGGTGACTGCTGGTTAATGGTCAAGGCAAGAGCTGCTATCTCAAAAATGACACAGTTATCTGTGAAGGACTTGCCTTTTTTGGTATCGGCAGCTGTCTCTGTTCCGGGTGAGCAGTTGGCCCCTCCTGCCGCTGGTGGCTCGATCCCCGGGAAGGGGAGAGCTGCTGGAGGTGGTGGGGGCTGAAGAGGAGCAGCGCCCGATGGCGCGAAGGTTTTAAAGATGTGTTGCACAGCCCCGACTGGGCTGTGTGCAGCAGTTGGCCCCTCCTGCCACTGGTGGCTCGATCCCCGGGAAGGGGAGAGCTGCTGGAGGTGGTGGGGGCTGAAGAGGAGCAGCGCCCGATGGCGCGAAGGTTTTAAAGATGTGTTGCACAGCCCCGACTGGGCTGTGTGCAGCAGTTGGCCCCTCCTGCCACTGGTGGCTCGATCCCCGGGAAGGGGAGAGCTGCTGGAGGTGGTGGGGGCTTTTGGAGCGTCTAGAAGCAGGCTGTAAAGGTTCCGTCGAGGATGGCTGATCAGTTGCTCAACAATGCTGTAGTTTGAGCGGGCGGATGATGACTCTATTTTGGTGCCTCGCCTAAGGGCCACGCCAAAGGGCCCTCTGGCGAGGCCCTCAGGCGCGGGCCCACCAGGCGTGGGCCCGCCTGAAGGCGGTCTGCGTTTTAAATGATCAGGCTGCCTGCCCGGATTGGGCAGTGGAAGTTGGAGGCGGCTCTTCTGCTCCCCGGGTGCTCGATCCGCGCCGGGAGAGCTTGTTGGTGACCGGGGTGCTGGAAGGCAGAGAGAGCACGCTGCTTTCGGCGGTCTGCGTTTTAAATGATCAGGCTGCCTGCCCGGATTGGGCAGTGGAAGTTGGAGGCGGCTCTTCTGCTCCCCGGGTGCTCGATCCGCGCCGGGAGAGCTTGTTGGTGACCGGGGTGCTGGAAGGCAGAGAGAGCACGCTGCTTTCGGCGGTCTGCGTTTTAAATGATCAGGCTGCCTGCCCGGATTGGGCAGTGGAAGTTGGAGGCGGCTCTTCTGCTCCCCGGGTGCTCGATCCGCGCCGGGAGAGCTTGTTGGTGACCGGGGTGCTGGAAGGCAGAGAGAGCACGCTGCTTTCGGCGGTCTGCGTTTTAAATGATCAGGCTGCCTGCCCGGATTGGGCAGTGGAAGTTGGAGGCGGCTCTTCTGCTCCCCGGGTGCTCGATCCGCGCCGGGAGAGCTTGTTGGTGACCGGGGTGCTGGAAGGCAGAGAGAGCACGCTGCTTTCGGCGGTCTGCGTTTTAAATGATCAGGCTGCCTGCCCGGATTGGGCAGTGGAAGTTGGAGGCGGCTCTTCTGCTCCCCGGGTGCTCGATCCGCGCCGGGAGAGCTTGTTGGTGACCGGGGTGCTGGAAGGCAGAGAGAGCACGCTGCTTTCGGCGGTCTGCGTTTTAAATGATCAGGCTGCCTGCCCGGATTGGGCAGTGGAAGTTGGAGGCGGCTCTTCTGCTCCCCGGGTGCTCGATCCGCGCCGGGAGAGCTTGTTGGTGACCGGGGTGCTGGAAGGCAGAGAGAGCACGCTGCTTTCGGCGGTCTGCGTTTTAAATGATCAGGCTGCCTGCCCGGATTGGGCAGTGGAAGTTGGAGGCGGCTCTTCTGCTCCCCGGGTGCTCGATCCGCGCCGGGAGAGCTTGTTGGTGACCGGGGTGCTGGAAGGCAGAGAGAGCAATGTTTACAATGAACATAAGAGTTGCACATCTCAATTTCGTGATTTGTGCTTACAGTGAAACAGGTATAATAACTTGGGTATATATTAAACAGGAAAATTAAACTTGGGTATGCATTAAGCAGGTATAACAGGTAAAATAGGGTATAAATAACCAGTCCCTTAACAAGGAGACACGATGAATAAATACAGTCTACGTTATGCAACAATATAATGAGTTATGCGGCACTGCATAGGTTTCTCATGGTGGTTGGAGGGGAAGGTGTGATTGCAAGTGATCAGTCTGGGAATGTGACGTGCATGAGTTTGAGGTGCTGCATTGAGATGTGAGAGTGGGTGGGTGTGGGGGGAAGACTGCAACATCGTAGTGATGAAGAAAGAGGTGATGTTTCAGTGCCTTCCTAAATTGAGAGAGTTCACTGATGGTTCTGATAGTTGCTGGTAGTGCGTTCCAGCAGGATGGAGCAAAGAAGGAGAAGGCTCTGGATCTAGTGAATTGAGAACACTTCGTGCTTGCCTTAGGTAATATGAGAGCATTTGCGGCATTCGATCTCCTTGCTCGATTGGGAGGTGTGATTGAAATTAGGTCAGTAATGGCAGTAGCAGGGTATTTCTTGATGGCTTTATGGGTCATAATTAGGATCTTGAATGAGATCCTGGCTTGTATGGGTAGCCAGTGCAATTGTTTTAGTATTGGGGTAATATGAGAACTTCTTGAGGCTCCATGAAGGATTCTTGCAGCTGAATTCATTGCAAGTTGTAAGGGGTTAGTCGTGCACTTAGGTAGACCATACAAGATCGCATTGGCATAGTCAAAGTGAGGCATTATTAGGGCCTGAAAGACAGTTCGGAAGTCATCAGTCTCTAACAGTTGACGCAGATTGCGGAGGGTCCGGATTTTATGGTAGACCGACTTTGTTATGTTTTTGATATGAGCCTTCATATTAAGTTGCTGATCAAGTGTTACACCTAGGTATCTTACTGTAGTCTTGCATATGATCTCTGTGTCGCGAACCTTGATAGGGGTGGAGTAAAAGCCGGATTCCTGGTGACGAAGAGGGCTTCTGTCTTTTTGAAATTTAACTTAAGCATTTGTGCATTTAGCCAGTCTGTGACAGCGTCAAAGCACCTGATAAGTGGGGATAGTTCAAGATGTTCTGTCGAAATTGGCATGTACATCAAGACGTCATCAGCATAGACCAGGCAGTTGATATTAAATGATTGGATGAGATCACAAATGGGTTGCATATAGACATTGAATAACAAGGCGGATAGAGATGAGCCCTGTGGAACACCTTTAGTTTGGGGGAAGGAATCGGAGTTGGAGGGGCCAGAACGGACATGTTGCCAGCGATCAGTGAGGTATGAAGCGCACCATGACAAAGCTGAAGCATGAACTCCCTTCTCTCTGAGGCGTAGCAGGAGAACTTCGTGGTCTACGGTGTCGAATGCAGCGGCAATGTCCATGAAGATTAGTGCAAAGCCTTGTCTGATGTTATCGAGACCTAAGGTTATGGTGTTGAATAAGGTTGTGAGTAATGTTTCAACACCATGTGCTTATTACACTGTCCCAAGCTTTTTGCATGCTCCCTTTTATTGCACTCTCCTGACTTGGAATTATTTTTGCCCATTGTCGGGCTTCTTAAGGGAAATGTAAACAACTGTAGACATTTACCCCTGTTATTCCAAGTTTCAATCCCTGTTCAAATGTGAATGCATTGCAGATAGCCTGCAATGTATATGGTTTTGTTCGATGTACACCGCACTGATGTGAAAAGCGCGGTATAGAAGAAATGCTAAATAAAATAAATGTGGTTGTCCCTTAACTTCTTTCAAAATTATTGTGAACCTAGGTTTCCTGTCATTGCTAATTTACATCTGAATGTGCCGCTACAAGGCAAGTTCAATGAGAATCATCCTACGCTCTTGCTCACATGAAACAGATGAGTTATATTTCATGGCAGTACAGTTCTTCCTTGTACAGCCTGCAGAAACAGCATACCAAAAGGCAGCAAGGTCAAGGTGACTGGCTGACAGGACTAGAATGGCTATCCTCAATTACTACAGCTAAACCAGTCCCCCTTTGCACCCTCATCTTCCTTACACAACACTGCCCCTTTAAATATCCCAACTTCCCTGCCCCCCCCCCCTCTCCCCCACCTCTGAACTCCTACCTCTCAGCATGGTAATCTGGCTGGTACTGTAGCTGTTCTGCCCGCGAGACTTGCTTCCACTATGGGCCGGGATCATGGGCCTTGCAGGGCTCTGCTGTCCATGGGACTTGCTGCTCCTGCTGCATTGGCCCTGCTTGGAAGGCTGGTCTGGTCCCTCCCTGCCCCCTTTGACATGAGCATTCATCAGAGGAGGGAGGGACCAGACCAGCATTGCAAGAAGGAGTCACAAAGACCCATGTTCTTTATTTTTTAATTAGAGGTCTGTCTCTGCCATTGTCACTGGAACAGGAGAAGTGGTGGCGGCAGTGGCAGAGGAAGATAGGGCAGAGGCAGGCAGCATGGGTGGGGTGCAGAGGCCGGTGGCTGGCAGAAAACTGGCCCTTCATTGGCCGGTTTTACCATCCTGCCAGCCATGGGCCTGCAGCTTCTAGAACCAGTCAGGTTGGCCTAAACTGGTCAGTTGGCAAACTTAGCACTATGGCAGATTTTGAAGTATGCACATGCATGCATGTGTACGCTCATGGCCTGCTACTCCTGCCCCCTCCAATACAAACTTTCTGTCAGAAGGGGCAGGAGTAGCACCATAAATGCTCAGGTGTTCTTCAAGGCCCACTGTGGCACTGAAGTGGCTTGCTCTGCTGATGCTTTGAAGTAAATAGAAAGTAAATGATTTCAGTGCCAAACCCTCCCCCCCCCCAGGATGAGGGAGAAGGGAAGGGTAAGAAAGGTGTGTTGATGGACATCTGGAGCAGGCAGGCAGGAGGGAAGGTAGGGGAGGGAAAAGGATTGCACATGTGGGTGAGGAAGAAAGGAAGAAACTGTCAGGAGATGTTGGACTATGTGGTGGAAGTAGGGAAAGGGAGATGCCAGAGTATGGGGGGACATGGGCCATCCCGAGGAGGGGAGGAGCAGCAGCACAGGACTGAGGGTTTCTCTAGGGCAGCAGATACCCTTGGCCAGGCCCTGATCCCATGGGAGGAAAGCTCCCACTGAAAAGGATTAGGAGGCCACTGAAGAGCATGGAAATTAGACAGGCCTTAGGATAAGTTAAAAGGAAGGTGACAGATTTTCACACTCTCCTTACTTTCTCTCAGCAGATTCATTCCTGCCTACACACCTTAGAAGGATGGCTTGTAAGTATGTTGCAATTCTGACGAAAAAGTGTGAGCATCCAAGCAGTATTGTCATGAAAGGAGAAGTGCTACTCATAGGTGATTTCAATGTGCAGGATTTCAATTGGCACATCTCTGTTGTGGTGTCATCTAGAAGTAAGAAGATTCTAGATTTTCTACAAAGAGAACTATTCCGGCAACTGATAACAGAACCCACACATGAAGGGGTCATACTGGATTTGGTGCTTACCAATGGGGAAAGTGTTTCTGATGTCACAGTGGGAAATCATCTAGCATCTAGTGATCACCAGATAGTGTAGTTCAGTATTAGGACTAGAGCTGATAAAATCCATTCAAAAGCAAGGGTATTAGACTTTAGGAAAACTGACTTTGCCAAGATGGTACAATACCTCAAGGAGTTATTAGCAAAATGGAAACAGCCCGGGTACATAGAAAAGCAATGGGCAAAACTGAAATGGGATATTTTAAGGGCAATAAACCTTTTTGTTAGAAAGACAAAAAAATGTAAAAGGAAATGAGACCACTATGGTTCTCCAAAAAAGTAGCTGAAAAGGTGAAGAAAAAGATGTGACCTTCATAAAATACAAGAGATCACAGAGAGAGGAAGATAAACATCTATATTTGGAAAAACTTCGAGAAACTAGAAAGTACTCAGGAAAGCAAAGATACAAAAAGAGCAAACAGCCAATGCAATAAAATGGGAGGATAAGATATTTTTCAGATATATTAGTGAGAGAAGGAATGGCAAAAGTGGTATTCTCAGACTCAAGGGTGAAGGGGAGAAATATGCAGAAGCTGATGAGGATAAAGCAGAATTGTTTAACAAATATTTTTGTTTTGTGTTCAAAGATGAAGGGCCAGGAGCTCAGAAAACACCCACAAATAGGAACAGAAGTGATGGGGATCTTGAATGCTTTTCAGCAGACTGTGTTTGTGAGGAACTAGCTAAACTAAAAGTAGAGAAAGGAATGGGACCGGATGGGATTCATGCAAGAATATTGAAGAAACTTGGGGACATTCTAGCAGCTCCACTGACTGACCTTTTCAATGGTCCTTTAGAGTCAGGAGTGGTTCCAGAGGACTGGGGAAAGGCACATGTGGTCCCTTTACACAAAAGCAGAAGTA
The DNA here is from genome assembly GCA_033557465.1 of Ichthyophis bannanicus. Classification (NCBI taxonomy): domain Eukaryota; kingdom Metazoa; phylum Chordata; class Amphibia; order Gymnophiona; family Ichthyophiidae; genus Ichthyophis; species Ichthyophis bannanicus. The sequence continues at coordinate 417,541,081 of CM066038.1, forward strand.
AGGATGGCACTGAAAACTACAGGCCAGTTAGTCTAACCTCTATGGTGAGTAAATTATTGGAAACGCTGCTAAAAAAAGAGCATAGTGAGGTTTCTGGATCCAATGGATTGCAGAATCTGAGACAGTATGGGTTTACTAGAGACAAATCTGATTTATTTTCTTTGACTTGGTAACAGGGCATTGAGCAGAGGGAGAGCCCTAGATATGGTATACTCAGATTTCAGTAAAGCCTTTGACACTGTTCCACACAGGCGACTTGTAAACAAACTGAGCACCCTAGGGATGGACTCTAAAGTGACTGACTCGGTCAGAAATTGGTTGAGTGGGAGGCGACAAATGCTAAAGGTAAATGGAGCTCACTCTGAGGAGAAGTATGTTACCATTGGTATGCCATAGGGATTGGTCCTTGCTCAAATTCTTTTTAACATCTTTGTTAGTGATACTGGTAAGGCTTGCCTCTTTGCGGATGATGCCATAATCTGCAATAGACACCCAGGAAGGAGTAGATAACATGAGAAGGGATCTAGCTAAGCTTGAAGAATGGTCAAGAATTTGGCAGCTGAGATTTAATGCTAAAAAATTCAGGGTCATGAATTTGGGCTGCAAAAATCTAAGTGAGTGGTACAGTGTAGGGGGCAAAGTACTTCTGTCCACTAAAGAAGAGCGAGACCTGGGTATGATTGTTTCTAATGATCTTAAAGTGGCTAAACAGGTGGAAAGACGACAGTAAAAACCAGAAGGATGCTTGGGTACATGGGAAGAAGAATGGCCAGCAGAAAAAAGGAGGTGACAGTGTTATAAGAACATAAGATATGCGATACTGGGTTAGACCAAGGTGCATCAAGCCCAGTATCCTGTTTCCAACAGTGGCCAGTCTAGGTCATAAGTACCACTATATAAGTCTCTGGTGTGACCTCATTTATTGCACACAATACTCATTTAGATTATTGTGTGCAATTCTGGAGACCACACCTTCAAAAAGATATAAATAGGATGGAGTCGGTAGAGAGTGGCTACTAAAATGGTTAGTGGTCTTCATCATAAAGCATATGGGGATAGACTTAAAGATCTTAATATGTATATGTCAGTGGAAAGGAGGAAAGAGAAGATATGATAGAGACATTTAAATACCTCCATAGCATAAATGCACAAGAGAAGAGCCTCTCTCAATTGAAAGTAAGCTCTACTACAAGGGGACATAGGATGAGGGTGAAAGGGGATAGACTCAGGAGTAATATACGGAATATTTCTTTACAGGAAGAAGGGTAGATACGTGGAATTGTCTCCCAGTGGAGGTTGTAGAGATGAGGATAGTATCTAAATTCAAGAAAGCATGGGACAAACACAGAAGATCTCTAAAGGATAAAGGGGGACTAATGTAGTTGATATGGAAGGGCAGACTAGATAGGCCATGTGATCTTTTTCTGCCATCATGTTTCTATGTTTCTAAGCAAAGTTCTATAGATTGATGCCAGTTTTGAGCAGGAGTCACACCTGCTGGGAGGGTATCTAGACATAGCACATCCTCATCCACAGGGTAAGAAGCTCCAGAGAAGCAAAGCAGCAGCTACCACTGGTCCCAATGACCGGTTGGGCACAATGCAAGGAAACGGCTGGCTGAGCATGAGCTGGATTTATCTTTCCTAGTAACATGGGAGGGTTTACATAACAAATCACAGAAGAAAGCCAATTTGGTCCTTTATAGGGCAACCCACAGAGGCTGCTCAGTTGACCTCATGGCTGGTAGTTGCATTAGAAAGGAGTGTATGGCTGAAGTGTCATATGACAGTGATTGTTATGTTAAATAAAATTGTGTCCCTTGTTTTTTTCACTTATTTGTCTGTCTTAAGTAACTCTCAAAATTGGGGGAGGAGCTTGGGCAAGAAGGGAGAGATGGGAAGAGAGATTGGGAGACATTGCAGTGGCCCATAGTAATACATTTCTCAGTCTGGGAAACTGCCTTTTTGTTTACACTTTTTCTTCTGTCCATTTGGTTGCCTTTAATTTTCTTATGCTTTGATTATAGACCTGCAGCTTCATCTTCTGCAAGACTTGCAAAATGAGTCTGTTTATTTTGCTTTTATTTTTTACCTCTTGTCTTATCAGTTCATTAAATCTCTCCATTCTTTCATCATATGACCCAGTACTTTTAGAGTATCATTTTATAACTGGGCGCCTAGTTTTAGGCACCTGGAATTTGCATATCATAGGCCTATTTTATAAAGCATAAGAATTATAAGAAATGTCATACAGGGTCAGACCAAGGTCCATCAAGCACAGTATCCTGTTTCCAACAGTGACCAATCCAGGTCACAAGTGCCTATCAGGTACACAGCTTATACAGTGTTAATTCTGGGGTAAGCAGTGGATTTCCGTGGTCCACTTTAATAATGGTTTATGGACCTTTCCTCCGTGAACTTGTCCAAACTATTTTTAAACCCAGCTACACTAACAGCTTTTACTGCATCCTTCGGTAATGAATTCCAGAGTTTGATTACATACTCTTCAAGTAAAAAAATATTTTCTCTTATTAGTCCTAAATGGGCTACATTTTAGCTTCATTTAGGGGCTTGTTTACAAAGCCGCGGTAGCGGTTCGCGGTCGTTATCGGAGCCGTGGCCCCATTGATTTCAATGGGGCCGCGGCTCCGATAACGACCGCGAACTGCTACCGCGGCTTTGTAAACAAGCCCCTTAGTGTCCCCTAGGAGTATGTTTACTAAACCGCAGTAAAGGAGCAAATGTGCTGTTAGTGTGTGCTATGGGTGCACTTTCACCCTTAGCATGTCCAAAACGCTGGACAGAGAGTAGGCATGCATGGGGTAGAGCATGGGGGGTCAATGAGTGGGGAGTAGGCAGGAACAAGGCTTGTTCCTTTAATGAAGACACCTTAATGCCGGGAACCCTAATGCATTGGTAGAGCTGCCTCTCACGTGCTCGTCTGCTTTACTTGCTGCCACATTGGGTGTCCATCAACGACCACCTGTCCTTCCTTCCATCACCTTTACACTGACATTCCTTGGTGCTCTGTCCAGCATTTGGGTTATAGCTGTTTTCCTGCCTTGTCTCTCCTTAAGACGCCTTGTCTCATGTTAGGGCACCTTATCACATAATAGGGCATCTTGTCTCTCTTTAGGACTCCTTGTCTCTCTTTAGAATACCTTATCTCATATTAGGGCACCTTATCACATATTAGGACGCCCTGTCTCTCCTTAGGATGTCTTGTCACCTTTCTGCACTTGGTCCTGTTAGTTCATGTTAAATGGCCCAAGGCACCCTAACACCGGTATGCCTCTACCCGCCCACTGCCTTATATGGCTTCAGGTGCCTTAACACTACCCTTACCACCGGTGACTTTACCACGGTTTAGTAAATATACCCTCCAGCCTTTTTACATTTTGAAGGTGTAAATAACCTATCTACGTTTTCCTGTTCCACTCCATTCATTAATTTATAGACCTCTATCATATCTCCCCTCAGCCATGTCTTTTCCAAGTTGAAGAGCCCTAACCTTCTAAGCCTCTCCTCATAGCGGTATCCTTCCATCACCTTTACCATTTTGGTGGCTCTTCTCTGTACCTTTTTTAATTCTGCTATATCCTTTTTAAGATATGGCGAGCAGAATTGCACACAATATCCAAGGTGCGGTCGCATCATGGAATGATATATATCCTTGGTTTTGTTCTCCATTCCTTTCCTTATGATTCCTAGCATTCTATTTGCTTTCTTGGATGCCGCTGCACACTGGGCAGAGGGTTTCAATGTATTATCCATGATGACTCCTAAATCCTTTTCCTGGGTGGTGGGTCTTAATGTGGAACCTTGGATCATGTAACTATACTTTGGGTTGTTCTTTCCTAAGTACATAACTTTGCAATTGTCCACATGAAATTTCATCTGCCATTTGGACATCCAGTCTTCCAATATTTCAAGGTCCTCTTGCAATTTTTCACAATCCTCTCGTGTTTTAATAACTTTGAATAATTTTGTGTCTTGTGCAAATTTGATCACCTCACTTGTTCTCATTTCCAGGTCATTTATGAAGATGTTAAAAAGCAACAGACCCAGCATAGATCCCTGGGGTACTCCACGATCCACCTTTCCCCATTGAGAAAATTGGCCATTTAGCAAAGCAGGCACCTACTTATCTTTATAAAATAGGGGTATGTCTGAAAATGCATGTTAAATCTAGATGTGGGTATTTACACCTATTTTAGAAGACGCATAAGTTATAGTATTTTATATCTCACATGTGTAGATTTGTGTTCTGCCCATGTTCCATCTAAGCTCCGCCCCTGTACTACATCGAATATACATGCCATCAGCCTGACAGGTATATTTACAAAATAGCGACTGGCTATAGTATATACATAATAGCCCATCCACACATGAAAGTCACTGAAAATATATGACTTATATGTGCTGATGGTACATAACTGTACATGACGTCTTATAAAATTACCTCCTTACTTACTTTACTCATCTATAGCTAAATCTTCACTTACGACTGCTCTGAACATAGTAACAGAGGATTTTAGGGATGTGCATTCATTAATGTACATTTAGGTTATTTGTGTATCTCAACAGATTTAGTGTGCGGAATTCTATCAGTCTTTCTCCAGCTTCATTTCCGTTGCCACGTCCATATCTTCCAACCACTTTGTTTTCTTCTTTGTTGCCAACTCTGGCATTCCACTCACCCACAACTATCGGGATATCTTCTTTGTGTGTTCTGTCAGTTTCAGCTTGTGCTTGTTCATAGAACTGATCAGCTTCTTCCTCTTCTGCGGCTGGTGTTGGGCATTTACAGGACCGGCGCTACCATCAGATGAGCTAGGCAGTTGCCTAGAGTGAGAGCCCTCCAGCGGTGCCACTGTCGCCCCTCTTGGGACCAGCAGCAGTAGCAATGGCTATAAACAGCCCCATGGTGCTCATCTTACAACTTTAGCACCATGGGGCTTTTTGCTTTCTCCCCCTCCGATGCCCGATGCCATCTTTCTTTACCATCTATAACAAAACTGAATTTAATGTGGGTAATCTAGTCAAGACATATCACATTTTGGGGAGCATATGAAATGCATACGATCCTAATGGTTTACTCCAACTGATATACTTTGGGTGTCCCAATAATCAAAATGATGCCAGCATACATGAACGTTTAGGGCTTTCAGTAGTCAACAACATTAGCAACAGATACAATATACATAATGACAAATTAGTTGTATGAACTGATTTTAAACATTTATCACAAAAGACATAGTAGCATATTAGATCTTGAGAGCAAAAAGAAAAACCAATTGTGAACCGAACTGCTGCTACCGCTATACAGTTCCTGCTCAGCCTGGCAATAATGTGCTGATGCTAAAGTAATTCATCATTGACCAAAGAAGTTATCTAAAACATCTAGTTATAGATTTATTAATGTCACTTATTTTCTGGGTCACTTTGTGAAATAATTGATGAGAGAGTGGGACTAGTGCAGTGCTTCATTCCTTCAGAACAAGTGAAGCATGATGTTGCCTTAGGTGCAATGTAGTTCCATCGCTGTTACTTAGTGGTGTTTCATTTGAATTCACTAGCTGATCAGATATGGCAGCATAGCCAAATCATCTCTCCTGGCCAATGAATACATAGTCAAATGATGTTCTTTTTCAGAGACAGTGAGTGCGGACTGCATGATGCACTTTGGAACCAGGTCTGGGTTCTGTACCATCTCTATCCCAATACTTATCCTAAAAATTTGAGAAAGCAAATTGTTCTCCCTGAGCACCCCCAGGAAATCCCCTTTCACCTTACTTTAGATTAAGCTTTGATTAAATCCAATCCCTATAACAGGTCCCATTTTATACTACGAGTCCTATTTATTAATAATGCACCTTAATGGAGTGAGAAAATGCAATGCAATGTGTGCTTTCGAGCCAGTACTGACTCCTGGCAACCCAGCAGCTCCTGGGTTTTCTTGGCACTGTGACTGGAAGTCGATTGAAAAGCCTTTCTTCTGAGGAAATGGAGAGTTAAGTGACTTGCCCAAGGCCACAAGGCGTACTAGTGGGAATCTGGCCTTTAATGCATCCGTGTAATGGAAAATTGTTGGTGGCTAAACATTTTGAGTATGGTGATGAGGACATTTATGAAACCTTAGTTGCACGGTATTAACTAAGTTGTTAGATGAAGATTCTGATTAAGAAAGAAAATATTTATGAATCTAGTTAGTTAAATCACTAGAGACTTTGTTACAGGGCGCTAAATTGTTAATATGGGAATTAGTGTGTGCTGACAACTTGACAGCTTGCCAATTAGCATATGCTTAATTCCAATATTACCTGCCTAATGCAGAACAGGGCGGGGAACAAGCAGAAACTCTGCCTCTCAGTTAATGCAAGAGTGGTGACCACACTTTAATTGTTAATGTTGTAGGTAAAGAGTAATTTTATAAAGCATACCCAGGTCAATGCTCTTTCCAATGCCTTTTTTATAAATGTGTATATTTCAGTTTATAAAACAGGGGCATAAGCAGTGAGATATACATGCCAAATCTAGGCACGACCATTTGCTCCAGTCCTGGACTTGGTGTAAATGCCTGTGCCTAGATGTGTAAAGAACGCGGGTAGGTTACAGTATTATAATTACGCACGTAATTTGCGCTCTACCCCTGGCTACACTGAAAATGCATGTGAACGGCCTGACGCATGTATGTACAGAATAGCACCTGACTACACACAAAGGCCCAACCACATGTGCAAGTCATGGAAAATACATGACTTACCCATATTGATGGCATGTAACTATATGTCTCTATAATGTGGTACAGTTAACCCCACTTCTGTAAGGGCAGCTAACTGCATCCCATAATCTGCAATGCGGGTAAGGTGCAGTAAGTGCATTGTCTCTGCATTAATTATTTGGGAAGATGCTGGGCATGCCCCCAACAGTTAACACAGAAGTTTTACCGTGTGATAATTACCAAAATTAACATGTGGTAACTGCAATCCTTTACCATACTTTAGTAAATGAGGCCAGTAGTATAATGGGTACACTACTTGTCAAACTGATTGACAGGTGAGATAAGGATGGCGGGAGCCAATCAGCGTTCACTTCCGGTGTATGTCCTGCCTTAGGCCATGCCCCCTCCCATAGAAGTGAATGGTGAGTTAGCCCCGCCCACTCCCGCCCCCAAAATGTTGACAGGTACCAATCAGCGCCACTTCCGGTGTATATCCTGCCTTAGGCCACGCCCCCTCCCATAGAAGTGAAAGGTGAGTTAGCCCCGCCCAGTCCTACCCCAGGCATGGCCACCGCCCCCCACTGGACACACCCCTGCCCCCGCCCCAAGGATGACATCATCCAATCAGCGTACACTTCCGGGGGTGTGTCACACCCACGCCACGCCCCACAATATGGCATTAGCCAATCAGCACCCACTTCCGGGTTTGTGCTACGCCCACAGCCTCCCACCCTCCTCCACGCCCCCTGCCTACATCATCGGAAATGACATCACCGGAAACAGGGCGTCATCAGAAGAGGGACTGTCCCTTTTTTGCTGACATCAGCGGAAACAGTATGGCTGACTCCGGAAATGACAGTATGGCTGACTCCAGAAATGTGTTTTTGCTTCTGCTTAATACTGAAAAACAAAAATGCTTTTCTCTCTCTCTCTCTCTCTCCCACACAGACTCAGTTGTTTTTTTTCTCACACAAAAACTGATTCGCAGCACAGAGAGACAGGCAGGCTAGAATCTTTTTCTTTCCAAATGCAATTAGCACATCTTTGTTAGAGGGATTACCCTCTATCCCTCAACCACGCCCCTGCCTACATCATCGGAAATGGACTGTCCCTTTTTGCTGATATCAGTGGGGAGCAGTGTGACTGACTCCGGAAATGTGTTTTTGCTTCTGGTTAATATTTTACATATGCAAATAAAAAGCAGGAACCCTGGAAAAATAAAATGCTTTTCTCTCTCCCACTGCCCCAGTTCTTATTTCTCACAAAAGATTCACGGCACAGAGAGACACAGGCTTTTCATTGAGACACAGACAGGATAGAAAGCTTTTCTTTACAAATGTTAAACCTCAATTAACACATCTTTTGATAGAGAAACCAGGGCTGTCCATGTGATAGAATTTTACTTTTAAGACCTCACTGTTAGAAGTATTCTGACAGACCTGTAGAGTTCAGACTGAAATACAGAGAGACCTGAGTTCAAATCCCCCTAATACAGCTATTTTTTTTGAGAGAGCTGAGTTCAAATCCAACTACTAATACAGCTATTTTTTAGTGGCTTTGAAAAAACCAATACAGAGAGACAAGCCTGGACATGTCTCTCTAGGGTGTGGTAACACGTGATTGGTTGAAACAAGAGGTCTGTTCTGAGCATGCTCCAGGTGTTCTGAGCATGCTCCTGGTGTAAGGGGGACATTTTAACACAGAGTTTCAGAAAGGAAAAAATGGCTCTTTTTGGAACACCAAGCAGAATTTCCAGCAGGGCACACTGTGGCAGGTGCAGGCCTGTGATCCACAGTGTCTGACATAAGCAGGCAGGCCTAACTAGCTTGACCTGTAAATGAAGCCTGTGAAGAGGCTCATAGGAATTACACATTCCCCAACATGCTGCTATTGTAGGATAGAACTCAGCAAGAGTACTAAACTAGCTTAGATAAGCAGAACTGGAAGATGGAAAAATACAGAAAAATATGTTTAAAAGTTACTGATAAGAAAGTACATCTGCAAGGAATTTAATTGGGATTGCTGACAGATGAGTTGCAGAGCCCTGCTCCCCTGCATGCACAAATTGGCTCTATGGCCTTGAGAGTATGAAAGTAACAAGTTGATGAACTGGCCATTGTAATTGGGACTGGAAGGGGGGTGAGCAGGTGCTGAGCCCACTAAAGGAACATAATTGGATAATTTTATCAGTACCGGGACCAATAGAAAGGGTACAGGAGGTACGGGAGCTTACCGGGACCAATGAAATGTTTTTCTATACCTAGAATGGAACAGAAGTCTATAAAAGTTGTTGTATTGCTAGAAAACTTTGCTCAGCCATTTTGAAATTGACTTTGCTTGAGACTTGTGCACAAATAAATGATTTGGACCTTTTGAACAGACTCCTGGTATCATTGGTTTGTCTGCGCTTTGCTGCTACAACACAACATTAATTACTTCCTTAAGGACCATGATGCCGTTGCAGAGGGGTATCCACCGATTGAAAATCCATTTGAACTACAGGAGAGTCTGCCAGAGCCTGAGCAAGAAATAGCAGCTTTTGTGGATTATCCAGATGCCCAAATATTTTTCAACTCTCAAGAACCTTGCGATTCTGGCACTGAACTTGGCTTAACATCTGACAACACAATGGACCCGGAGGATATAGAATTATATCACGCCACTGTAGATGCAGAAACAAACTGTTTATTGGAAGACCTAGGATCAGCAGAGGTAAGAGAAGTTTTTTTATTTAGAAAAGTGTTATAAAAGAAACAGCAGTTCACACTGACATTATTTTGTTTTTTTTTTGTAGGGAAGTGACGAATCTCCGCTCCTACAGGAGCACATACAGGCTGCCAATCTACGCTGTTTGTGCTTTCTCTGTACATATCAAAGGGAGGCATTTGATGTCATAGCCAGTCAAAGGGACTGCACAAAACCTGATGAAATAAACACATTTAAATCTGTTATACAAACAACGGTGGCCTGTATTATCAAATGCCTCCCTTTGATATGTACAGAGAAAGCACAAACAGTGTAGATTGGCAGCCTGTATGTGCTCCTGTAGGAGAGGAGATTCGTCACTTCCCTACAAAAAAAAACAAAATAATGTCAGTGTGAACTGCTGTTTCTTCTATAACACTTTTCTAAATAAAAAAACTTCTCTTACCTCTGTTGATCCTAGGTCTTCCAATAAACAGTTTGTTTCTGCATCTACAGTGGCGTGATATAATTCTATATCCTCCGGGTCCATTGTGTTGTCAGATGTTAAGCCAAGTTCAGTGCCAGAATCGCAGGGTTCTTGAGAGTTGAAAAATATTTGGGCATCTGGATAATCCACAAAAGCTGCTATTTCTTGCTCAGGCTCTGGCAGACTCTCCTGTAGTTCAAATGGATTTTCAATTGGTGGATACCCCTCTGCAACGGCATCATGGTCCTTAAGGAAGTAATTAATGTTGTGTGCCCTGCTGGAAATTCTGTTTGGTGTTCCAAAAAGAGCCATTTTTTCCTTTCTGAAACTCTGTGTTAAAATGTCCCCCTTACACCAGGAGCATGCTCAGAACACCTGGAGCATGCTCAGAACAGACCTCTTGTTTCAACCAATCACGTGTTACCACACCCTAGAGAGACATGTCCAGGCTTGTCTCTCTGTATTGGTTTTTTCAAAGCCACTAAAAAATAGCTGTATTAGTATTTGGATTTGAACTCAGCTCTCTCAAAAAAAAATAGCTGTATTAGGGGGATTTGAACTCAGGTCTCTCTGTATTTCAGTCTGAACTCTACAGGTCTGTCAGAATACTTCTAACAGTGAGGTCTTAAAAGTAAAATTCTATCACATGGACAGCCCTGGTTTCTCTAACAAAAGATGTGTTAATTGAGGTTTAACATTTGTAAAGAAAAGCTTTCTATCCTGTCTGTGTCTCAGTGAAAAGCCTGTGTCTCTCTGTGCCGTGAATCTTTTGTGAGAAATAAGAACTGGGGCAGTGGGAGAGAGAAAAGCATTTTATTTTTCCAGGGTTCCTGCTTTTTATTTGCATATGTAAAATATTAACCAGAAGCAAAAACACATTTCCGGAGTCAGTCACACTGCTCCCCACTGATATCAGCAAAAAGGGACAGTCCATTTCCGATGATGTAGGCAGGGGCTTGGTTGAGGGATAGAGGGTGATCCCTCTAACAAAGATGTGCTAATTGCATTTGGAAAGAAAAAGATTCTAGCCTGCCTGTCTCTCTGTGCTGCGAATCAGTTTTTGTGTGAGAAAAAAAACAACTGAGTCTGTGTGGGAGAGAGAGAGAGAGAGAGAGAGAGAGAAAAGCATTTTTGTTTTTCAGTATTAAGCAGAAGCAAAAACACATTTCCAGAGTCAGCCATACTGTCATTTCCGGAGTCAGCCATACTGTTTCCGCTGATGTCAGCAAAAAAGGGACAGTCCCTCTTCTGATGACGCCCTGTTTCCGGTGATGTCAGCAAAAAGGGACAGTCCCTCTTCTGATGACGCCCTGTTTCCGGTGATGTCATTTCCGATGATGTAGGCAGGGGGCGTGGAGGAGGGTGGGAGGCTGTGGGCGTAGCACAAACCCGGAAGTGGGTGCTGATTGGCTAATGCCATATTGTGGGGCGTGGCGTGGGTGTGACACACCCCCGGATGTGTAAGCTGATTGGATGATGTCATCCTTGGGGCAGGGGTGTGTCCAGTGGGGGGCGGTGGCCATGCCTGGGGGTGGGACTGGGCGGGGCTAACTCACCATTCACTTCTATGGGAGGGGGCATGGCCTAAGGCGGGACATACACCGGAAGTGGGTGCTGATTGGTACCTGTCAACATTTTGGGGGCAGGGGTGGGCAGGACTGGGCGGGGCTAACTCACCATTCACTTCTATGGGAGGGGGCATGGCCTAAGGCGGGACATACACCAGAAGTGGGCGCTGATTGGTACCTGTCAACATTTTGGGGGCGGGAGTGGGCGGGGCTAACTTACCATTCACTTCTATGGGAGGGGCGTGGCCTAAGGCGGGACATACACCGGAAGTGAACGCTGATTGGCTCCGCCATCCTTATCTCACCTGTCAATCAGTTTGACAAGTAGTGTACCCATTATACTACTGGGGCCCTATATTGCCCATTTTACATAGAGACTTTAAACAGCATGCAGTGTTGTCACATAAAATCCATTTCATCAAACAAAACATTACAGCAAATCTTAATCATTATTATTAAATATAAATTAAAAATAAATAGCCCAGTTTAAGATAATAATAATCGACTCTTAAACATAAAAACAATACCAGAGGAGAAATAAAATATCAAATCAGAGGAGCCAACAAATCAATAAAAAGAAAGCAAAACGAGATATGTCAGAGCACTAAGACATGACCTCATAAACCACTTTAAATACATTCTAATTTTTTTAAAAAAATCACATTTTGTATAGTTTACTAAACCTAAGGGCCTAATTTGCAGTGGTAGTGGTGGCTGTATAAATTTAAATGCCAACACTGGAGTGTAAATCAATACATATATTTAGCACTTCTATGTGAATACTCAGTGACACTGACTATGGGGGTTATTTTAGAAACCATATTTGCAATTTAAACATGTGTAAGCAGCCATATGCACATGCAAATTGCACATCCATGTGTCAATGGCCATTTCAAAACAGGTCCAATTTATACATGGATGTCTATGCCACATCAAAAGTGCAGGGGGGCATGTCGTGGGCAAAATCTACTTGTGCATCCCTCATTTCATATAGGGAATGTATGTACAAGCTCAAAATTATCCATGTCCGGATTTATATCTGCTACCTGATATGTGTAGGCATTAAAAAGTGTGATTTCAGCCTGCCCTTTACAGGAGGGATTAAGGGGGACATTCCCCTTAATCTTCCAATATCTAGTCCTCCTCCAAATTGAAATGATGTAAAATAGAGGCCTCTGTAGGTGACTAAAAGCAGCTACATGTCTAGATGTGCAAAATAGCTGAGATACCTGCATAAGTGCTGATATTTCCATGTGGATTGCGAACTGCAGGCTCTTACACATGTAAGTGGCTGGGTTTCCTCTATTGATTTTTCCCACATGCACATGATCCTCCTGCTGCACGTGGATATTAATCCCCGAGCATTCCTGCACGTCCTTCTGTCTGTGACCCGGTTTTAGCAATCATGTTTATTTCGAGGGACAGGGATATGTCAATTTTCCGTCAGACTCACATGTGCACACCCTCTCTACTAAAGTTGACATCACTTTGCAGACATTTTCACTTCTGCATCGCTCCTACCATATAAATGGCCTTCCTATAATTTCCTTCATATGTGTAATGAGGTCACTGCGACTGCAGATGTATTGCTGCTATCTGGATAATTTTCATCGCTCTCCTCCCCTCCACCCTTTTGCTCTACAGATAGTATCAAACTGTTTAGATGGACCTTTGAGTTGATACTATCTCCATAGCAACCAAATATCCATGCATAGGCAACGCATAGGTTCACTGGTAGTCACTATATCTACAATTTACTTTGAATATTGACCCCCCTTCAGAAGACATCGATTTTGACTCATCAGATTTAGATATATATACAAGTTGCAAAGTGCATGTTCTGTGTATTGCACAAAGGTGTGGTTCATTAATAATGTGTGTGGTTGAGGGATGTGTACATGCGTGTGAGTGTGGATGACTGAGTAGATACTGGCAAGGAGAATGAGTAACTGAGCTGGCCGCATGAATGAATATAGAAGTACTTTATTTTATTTATTTAGTTCTATTTCTAAATCATTAAAAAAAAAAACACTTGAAGAAATTTACAATACATCATTAGAGAAAGACATCATGCTTGGCAAGATAGAAGGTCAACGCAAAAGAGGAAGGCCAGCAATGAGATGGATCAATACAATAACAGCAGCTACGGGTACCAGTCTGTCAACAATGAGCCGCCTGACTGAAGACCGAACACAATTTAGGATAGCTATCCAGAGGATCGCCATGAGTCGGCTCCGACTTGACGGCACTTAACAACAACAATGCAACATTGTGCAAAACTATAAAACTGACATACGAGGTACATCAAAAAAAAATAATAAAAATGCAATAAAGTAAAATATATATCCACCTACATGTAACCCATATCCCCATGACTACTTATCCAAATGCCATCTGCCAAAGCCATAAATTTATTTATATTCTCTTATATACCATGCTATTCTGCATCAGTGCAGTTTAAATTGAATAAACTGAAATTACATTGAACAGGGCATTATAACTTGGAGATAATTATTTTACAGGGAACATGGCCTATAGAGGGTTAAGTGGCTTGCCAAAGACCACAAGGAGCACCTGTGGGACTAGGAACCCCAGTCCTTCTGGCCCAAGGTTGCTGTCCTCTAGTGGGATTTGAACCCCCAACCTTCCAGCCTAAAGTACCTTGCCCCAACCACTAGGCCACTCCTCCACTTCAAATAACTTTTTTTCAATAACATAAACAATTTGTTTCACATTTTATTTCTGCTGGCAACTTATTCCACCAAAAGGCCCCACAACCAAAAAAGCCTTTCTAACACCACCATTGTAATCATCAAGTTTTAGCAATGAAACCTGTACCAAATTTTGTGACACAAACCACAAATTACAATTAGGTTGGTATTGACCTATTTTTTTCACACAAATGCACAAATACTCTTAAATATCAGCATTAAAAGTTTAAAACCCCTAATAATGGACATGCAGTCAATGCAAGCATTGTAATCCAAACCTCCTAAAAGACGAGCTGTTGTATTTTGCAATAATTGTTTAGGAGCAAAAGGTTTTCTTAGGTAGCCCTACAAAGAGTACTACCATAATGTGAATTTAATAAAATCATTGCTCATACTAACACTTGCATTCAATCAGCATCCACCAAAGTCTATAATTGCTGAAGAAGCTGAAGGTGATAAAAGACTGATTGTACAAATTTACAAATACGAGTTTCAGAAGTCAATTCATGCTCTATCCAATCCCCCAAATTACGTACCACCTGTGAAAGCACTATCTGATCATCTCCCATATGAACTACAAAAACAGCTTCCATAGGGGTCTTTTTTTTAATGTGCTGTCAAGTCAACGCTTGCTCTTGACAAGCCAGCAACCCTGGGTTATCTTGGCAAGGTATGACTAGAGGTATATTGCCAAGGCAATGGAGGGTGAAGTGACTTGACTGAGGTCACAAGGAGTGCTAATGGGAAGCAAACCCTGATCTCTTGGGTACTAGGCTGTTATCCTAACCACTAGGCTACTCCTTTACTAAATCGGGGGTTTCATACAACACATAATTTCAGACTTCACAATAGCAATGCCAAGCATCTTTGCTTCAACCAATCTGCAATATTCTATGAGGCCATGTGGAATTTATATAAATCTGGTCTCAAATTTTCCACAATTGGCTTCATAATCAGAATATTTCAAACCCCAATCACTCTAACACCTCACAAAAGACAGCCAAATTTTATTTTAAAAGTAGAAGATAATATTGCTTTTTGAGGGACTCCACAACACATAGGACACTCCACCAACTGATTTCTTCCCAATATTACCTGTTGAATTCTTTCACTCATAAAGGAAGTAAACCAGTGCAATACTTCTCTCAGTCCCAATCCCTTCAACAGGTCAGAGAGTGATGTAAAATATCAAAATATGAGTTAAGATCTAAGGGTCAGATATCTAAGGCATTTACATGTTGTTGTTATGTGCCGTTGAGTCAGTGTCAGTCTTCAGTCAGGTGGCCCATTGTTGACAGACTGGCACAAATAGCTGCTGTTATTGAATCGATCCATCTCATTGCTAGCTTTCCTCTTTTGCATTGACCTTCTACCTTACCAAGCATGATGTCTTTCTCTAATGATCTCTCTCTTCGCATGCTGTGTCCAAAGTATGAAAGTCAAAGTCTTGTCATCTGAGCTTCTAAAGAAAGCTTAGGGGTATGTTTACTAAACTGCGTTAGTGCAATTCACGTTAGGAGCCGCGTTAGTGGAAGGAAAGCCAAAAAAGGACATGGGCGGTACATCGTAACCGATAACGCGCAGTTGCGCGCATTATTACGCGACGCGCAGCAACGATCGCTACAGCGCACGTGCTACTACGCGCAAGCTTAAGACAGTGCGCAGACACCCAAATACAGAAACAGAGCTGCAGCACAGACTGATGGTACAAGGGTCATGGGTTTGATTCCCCAGTGTGCCTAATGAAGAAGACTGGCTGAGGCGTCATGTGTAACCCTTTGAAGGCCTACTATAATATTTTAATCCACATTCTGCAGCCGGGTTAATGTTTGCACATGTCAGGAAAATTGTACCCGTCGTATCCAATATGGTCCAATAGTGACGTTCCCTCTGGCATGGTCATGTATTATATACCATTTGATAGGAATATATAGGCAGAAGTTGAGATCCCGAAAGTACTGGGCTTGGCCTGGAAAGGGTTAAGTAGTGGGCTGTGAGGAAGTTTAGTTGTACCTGAATAGTGCTGCTAGCAAACACACCCTCACAGTGGCGTAACCTAAGGTGCCACATAAGGCACCCTAGAGGGCACTCCATAGGGCACATTATAAAGTGCGCTGTCTGCCAAGGCACCCTATAATGTCCCCTATAGGACACCATATAAGGCGCCGTATAAAGCACCCTATAGGGCGCGTTATGAGCCACCCTAAGGGGACAGTACCCTGAGGGTGGTCCTGCTGGCAGAACTAATATACAATAAAAATAGACAATGCCTAAGACAGCCCTATTGATGAACCCCACTGTGGGTTTTGAACCCATGTCCTCTGGCTCCACAGGCAGTGAAGTAACCAGTGGGCTAGAGCTGCTAACAAACAACTGGCTGGCTACAGGAGGACTGCACGGCACCACACCCACATTCTGCTGTGGTTACCAGGATAGGGGTAACCCACCCATACCCATGATGCACTGCACATGCAAATCAGCAGTCGAGAGATGGGCACAAGATCGGGTATGCACCCCCACAGCACCTTGGCCTTGTAGGGGGAACAGACCGTGTGTGGCACTGCCACAGAGTAGCCACAGACAGTCACATTGTGCGGGTACAGTGCCCACCCTGAGGTTGAGGTGGGGCGCCCTGCACCAGGTCCACAGCACCTTTCATGGCTGAAATACGCCATGCTGCAGGTCCCCATCAGTGTGTGATAGGTAGGTCCGTTAGACACACCTAGGATACAGCTGTGTCCTGCGGTATGTCCCGGTCATGTCTAGTCCCTATGGGCGCTATTGCACCCAGACCAGTGCATATCCTGTGTTGGTGCCATGGTTACCTGCTGTAGGTGAAGGGGGGATGGCGTATGGACCCATAGGCAGATTATGTACCACCACACAGCCCACCCTCTGGGGCTCAGGGTGGGAAACAGGATCACCCACCAATAGATCCACAGTCTACCTCCCTGCAATGGCAGCGGTAGAGGGGACCAGCAACAGCAGTCCTGCTGGGGAATAGACAGAGCAGCACACAACCACAACGCAATAGCGGACAGACGGCAGGCCTGAAAATGCTCAGCTGCCCCCCACCATTATCTGACATTCTCCAGCAGCAAGCCTCCAGCCACTGCATCCTGCAAGGTGTTCCAGCAAGACACATACTAGCTGCAGACAGTCCGCCAGCTAGTCCATAGTGCATGGTTCTGGAGGAGATGCATGTACCCGGAACGGGGATGTCAGCATACACACCAAGCAGATAAGTCAGTGATTGGGCCCCAAAAGGAAACCCATATATATCACATGAGAGAAATGCTATATAGCACTATGGGGGAACCTAGCCATGCCGTGGTCACTGCTCAGTCAGGGTGAGAGTGACCACCCAGCAGGACATGCTGTGGCCACTCTGTCCATGCAGGTGGTACCGGGCACTACAATGTCCGAGCTATTGCCCTATGCCCTGCGCAGATGCGGCAAGGCCAGGCCACCCTATCCAGGCTATTCCCACGGTACCTTGCTCCTCATTATGCACATTGGCAGGCCAATACTGGGAACAGTGCTAGCAGTGTGGGCTGTGGAGGGTGTTGGAAGCCACCACACACTGGATAGACAGACACACACTCCCCACACCTATGCCAGCACTGTGCAACTATAGAGGTGTTGGGCAGCCCAGGACACCACACCAGTCCTGGGCACAGTGCAGGCATGGCTATGGTACGCAATACTGTAGGAGTCACTCCCCAGGTTGGTAAACACTGTCAGACACAGGACCTGCAGCACACTCCACAGACATCAGAAAGGTTGCTATGATGCAGCTCACTCAGGAAATTGTACTTAACCTAGGAATTGCTATCTGCCAGTAATCATAGCAACCTGTTGATAGATGTGTACCATATTCCCAGGTTTAGGGTGGCATTACTACGGTATGCATGTGCTAGTATTGGGAGATGCACGCAGAGCCCAAAGTCCTTCCTCTCCAGGAGGCTGTGGATAATGGGGCCTGTGGGTGTGGGTGTGTCTGCCCCTGTTGGCTGCTGCTTTACGGCAGAGGTTCCCAACTCCAGTCCTGCGGTGCCAAACACTGTTCGGGTTTTCATGCTGTCCCTCATGAATATGCATGAGATACATCTGCATACCATGGGGGTGGCGCATAGAAATGCAGCACAGGCATCTTCATCAGAGGCAGCATCGAACCGGAATGGTGTTTGGCCCTCCAGGACTGTATTTGGGAGGCTCTGCTCTAGGTAATGTGCATGTTTATGGTGTCTGTGCTCTGTAGGGTAAAATGTGGGTGTTTTGGGCATGTTTACGTCATCTGCAAGAACGGTTCTGTCTGTATTAGCACGTTATAGTAGTGGGTAAAATATGAGGACTGGGTTGGCAGAAACCATAGCTGGGACTTGAACCTGTGACCTTCTGCTTCTGAATACACTGGTTCTGTGCACTGCACCACCATGTTCTCACGGAGATGGTGCATTCCCTGGTGCTACCATGACTGTTGGTCAGACAGGGCCTGTCTGCTGCAGTGCACGGCACCCACCTACACAGGGCTAGGCCACGGTCTGCTGTGGGCAGCTGCCACTGCCCCCTCCACCACCAGTATCCCTCAGCCACCATGCTGACATGCCCTTCTGCTGGTGGAGCTGGTGGTGCGTAGTCCCAGGCCATCCAGTGTGCAGGTAGGCGGTTGCCTATGGTGTGGGTTCTGGGGTAAGGGTGCCTGCATAGCTGTCCACGCTTTCCCCCAGCACCACTTGCCAATGTTCCGTGCCATTGGGGGTACCTGCTGGGTACTATTCCCTGTGACACTGTGGGAAGCACACTCTTGCCCATGTTGGGCCCTCAGCAGTTGCTGTCTGGATGCTCTACTGTTTCAGCATTCCTATGGGTCAGCTAGGCATCACCCTAGTCCCCACTGTGGCCCAGCTGCACCACAGCATGTGCCGCTTGCAGCCCTCTGTATCCCCTTTTCCAGCATATGCCCGGTTGCCCGTTCCGACATGCCCACCCTGATGTTGCGGGACATGTGCACGCCATAGGAACCCTGTCCGATGGTGGGGAAATCCCTGAGCAGCACTTTTTTACTGTGGGCCATGCACCTTGTATGGGGACGGAGTATGGACCATTCCACGATTTATATCTGTTCTATGGAGCTTACTCGGGGGGGGGGGGGGGTTGATGTTTCTCATTGATACCACTATTGGCCAGCTTGGTTGTTGTTTTTTTCCAGTTTGTTGGGGTCATTTTCAGTGTTTCTGTGCCCTTTTGTTCTGTGCACATGTACCACACTTATCACCTTTTTTTGGTTTCCCTGCCTAGGCTGTACATTGCTGACACGTAAATAGTTTCTCTCCCCTTTAAAGTGCTTTTACCGGTAGGTTTTCATTCGCGTTGGAATTCAGCTCTGAAATTCAGCGCGTTGGTGTGAAGGGAGCCTCTCCCCACCCACTCTACGCCCATTGACCCCTTCTCTCCGCCCTCTCTCCACCTTCTGCGGTGTTTTACAGCGCCGGGGAGCATTACACTCGTTAGCGCGTGATAACGCGCGCTGTATAACGTTAACGCTCGTTAGCGCATGATAGCTATCACGCGCTAAGCATTAACATTATACAGCACGCGTTATTCACGTTTACCGCAGTTTAGTAAACATACCCCTTAGGCTTGATCTCCTTTAGTACTGACTGATTTGTTCTCCAGGCAGGCCATGGTATACACAGCATTCGTCACCAGCACCATAATTCAAAGGCATCAATTTTCTTCCTGTCTGTCTTCTTCACTGTCTAACTTTCGCATCCATATGACGTCATTAAAAATGCCATGGCTTGGGGGGCGGAGCCTGATGTCCAGCGGGTAAGACGCTTCGCGCTGAAGCTCCCGAGAGGCCTACTCAGAATCCTGACTTAATACCTACATAATCTTAATATTTTGCTCCGAACTTACCGGGGTACCTCGGGGGGGATGGCGGCCCATAAACCAGCGCGCTTGGACTTCGGGTCTCCTTCTTCTTCACACGGAAAACGCTCCAAAACAGAGGTGTCTTCCCCACAGAAGATGGTTCCACTTCGGGAAAACCCCGAAATGCACCAGGAGATCTTAGAGGAAATACGCGGCGTGAAGGAACTGGTGCAGTCCAACGGAGAAGCGCTTCGAGCCATGCGAGAAGACTTCGGTGTGCTCCAGGACCGACTTGAAAGTCTTTCATTACGGCAGGACAACATGGCGGGGGTCCTCGACTCGCACGCGGTGCGCTTGGTCAAACTGGACAAGGCTGAGCGCCAGATACAGAATCTTCAAAAAGAGTTAGAAGATAGCAATAATCGAGCCCGTCGCAACAATGTGAGGCTCATTGGAATACCGGAGTGTGCGGAAGCAGGAGATATAAGAGAATTCCTGCTCAAAACTCTTCCCTCCTTGCTGAAGATTACTTTTCATAGAGATCTGGAAATTGATCGAGCACATCGTGTTCCTACCCATATGGCGCTCAATCGAACGACCCCCCGGCCTATTATCTTTCGATTACTACGATATCAACAAGTGGAACAAATTCTAAATGCTGCCCGGGCGAATCATCATCTGGAGTTTGAAAGTCATAGAGTCTCCTTCTTCCCTGATTTGGCAAAGCCCACAGTTGACCGTCGGAAGAGACTCCTTGCTTTTCGCCCTCGACTTCAACAGCTACAGGCCCGCTTTGGCCTGTTGTATCCAGCGAAGCTCCGAGTGACTCTCCACAACCAAACTAGGACATTCGAAGATCCTGATTTACTATCAACATTTTTAGACTCCAAAGAAGCAGAGCAGATGCGCTAATCCAACAACTTGGACTTATTATCTGCCGGCTCTGTCCGCCATTTTGAAGGGCCCGACGCGGTGGTCATAGCCAAGCACAGAGACTACCTGGACTTTTCTTTCTCTCTCTATATGACTTTCTTGGTCTCCTATCCCTCCATGATGTGTGCCTCGGTTGGATTCGGAGCACGCACAGTTATACAGGTTATATGTTTTCAATTTCGGCCTTCTCTGGGGTTTCTTCCCGCAGACACATGGTCGCCAGTAATTTCTGGGGTTTTGCTTCTTCTCTACCGCACCGCGGTTCTTCTTTTTTAATGTGGGGCGCTTCATTGTATTACATTAGCTTATTTTCTATCATGTCATGTGTACAGCCAGATACAGTTAATTTGAGGGACATTGTGAAATTATGTGCGTTATCATGCTCAGAATTTTTAACCTTTCTGAATGGCCTTATGTAAGATCTTATCACTTAACGTAAAAGGCATCAATAGCCCAATCAAAAGAAAGAAAATCCTTAGCTATCTTAACCATGAGCATGCTGATTTAGTGTTTCTTCAGGAAACGCATCTAAACTCCGCTGAAACACTGAAACTCAATGCTAAGCCTTACATGGTGGCTGCCTATTCTCCCGCCGTTTCCAAACGGTGTGGGGTAGCCATTCTGGTTAAGAAGTCTTTGCAAGCTACTGTAATGGATACTAGCTCTGATAAGGAGGGTAGATGGGCCCGTGCACACCTTAAGGTTGGAGATAGTGAATTCACGTGTATTTGTATTTATGCCCCGAATGTGGATAACCCTGCTTACTATGCAAGTATTGCGCAGTTGGCACAGGCCTCTGCCAATACTCCATTAATACTTGGTGGCGATTTCAATCAAGTGCTAGACCCTTTGATAGATAGACAACCGCCTAGAACGAGTAGTCCACCCAAGAGTCTTGCTACCCTTACAGCTCTGATGCAAGATCTTGCGCTAGTAGATATATGGAGGCTGCTTCACCCCTCCGACTTAGAGTTCACCTTTTTTTCTGCCCCCCATCACTCACAATCTAGAATAGATTTCTTTCTCATTTCCAAAGCACTGATTTCTCAAGTGGACACGGCTAGGATTCATCCTCTCCATATTTCCGATCATGCTGCCATATCTTTTTCATTACATGTCGCTACGCGAGATGATCCTCCCCGAGCTTGGTTTTTTGATAGATCCCTACTAGATCAAAAAGATTTTCAGGTTGACATAAAGGCCGCTATCCAAGATTATTTTCATTTTAACTCACCCCATGACACAGCGAGCTGGGCTTGGTGGGAGGGTTTTAAGGCATCTATAACCAGCTATCAAATTCGACAGGGGAAACAAAGAAAGCAACACTTACTGATTCTAGAGCAACAGATACAAGCTGGGGAGCGTCTCCTCACGTCCCGTACTGACCCATGTATTTTACTCCGTTTACAACGCCTTCGTTTTCAATACAATCAGCTTTTGTATACTGCTGCTGCTAAAAATATTGAATCACAACAAGGGATGTATTACCGGGAAAATAACCGTGCTGGCAAATTGTTAGCAAATGCCCTGAAAGGTCAAAAAGAAGCCAAGCGTGTTACCGCTCTCCGTAATCCGTCGGGGGGGGGCTTGGTCACTAAAGATACAGAAATCTTAGAACTCTTTCGTGATTTTTATACTCGGCTTTATCAATCTGAATGTGATTTTGAGCCAGAAGTATTTGAACGATTACTCTCAGGGGTACAACGACCGACCCTATCTGACGAAGATAGAGAGGCCATGGACAAACCATTCACTTTATCAGAAATTCATTCTGCTATCAAGAGATGTGCCACAGGTCGAGCTGCAGGCCCGGACGGTCTCCCTGCTGAATTTTACAAAACCTTTAACGCTGACTTAGCTCCAGTTTTGAAACTTTATTTTTCTGCTCTGGCCGAGGAGGGATCTCCTTCTGGGTCCTTTTCAATGGCAAATGTAGTAGTTTTTGAGAAAGAGGGGAGAGATCCGCAACTAACAGCTAATTATCGTCCAATTTCCCTCCTAAACGCGGACTATAAAATATTTGCCACCATTCTCTCCACCCGGCTCTCTGATAGGATGTCTACTTTAATACACCCAGATCAATGCGGTTTCATTCCCGGTAGATCAACTGCTGACAATGCTCGGACTCTATGTCATGTACTGACTACCGCAGTTAATCTTGATCGACCATTGGTTGGCCTCTCGCTTGATGCTGAGAAGGCCTTTGATCGCTTAGAATGGCCCTTCCTGTTTGCAACTCTCCGCTGGTACGGATTCGGAGAAGGTTTTCTCCATTGTCTCCGCACCATGTATGCACAGCCTACAGCCAGTATCTGTGCTAATGCTTTAAAGTCTCAGCCATTTCCCCTTCAACGCGGTACTCGCCAGGGATGCCCACTGTCTCCACTTCTTTTCGATCTTGCACTCGAACCCTTAGCTTTACTAATCCGGCAATCGGAGGAGATTCATGGAGTCCCCTTCTCTCATAGGGAAATCAAAATTTCAGCATATGCTGATGACCTTATGCTCTTTGTCTCTCTAGACTCAGTGCCGGCTGTCCTAGAGCAAATTGGTAAATATTCACAACTCTCGGGTTATAAGATAAATTGGACCAAATCGGTAGCCTTTCCACTAAATCCTCTGATTCATCAGGCAGATATGCAATCCTTTCCCTTTTTATGGCAACCTCGCATGGTTAAATACCTTGGGGTTCACTACTGCTCTCCTTTGGAAGACGCTATCTCCTTTAATGCCAAAGACTTAACCTCTAAAGTCCGGGCGCTTACTCACCGTTGGACTCCTTTAACACTTACCTGGTGGGGTCGCCTAGAAACCATAAAAATGATGATTGTTCCTAAAGTGAATTACATTTTAGAAATGTTGCCCTGTCTCCTACCTCGACGTACATATAAAGATTTAGAGGGCCTTCTGACTAGATACTTATGGCAAAATAAGACACCTAGGATAGCGAAGCATAAATTGCAAGCAGATAAGGAAAATGGGGGTGTCAGATTCCCTGATTTCCTGAAATATCACCACTCTTTTCTTCTCAAACAAGGCGCTCGTTGGCTGGAAGATCTAGCACCGAGTAGACCTGTGTGGCTAGACATAGAGGAGGACCTTTGCAAACCGATTCCTCTTACTTATCTCCCTGGTATGACTCTCCCATCAGACTCCCACTATCCACCAATGCTTTTAGACACTTTAGGTGCCTTTAATACTCTTATGCAATCTCTAGACTCCCGATTCTGTCCGTTAGACAGACTCCCGCTTTGGTACAATACTCGATTTCAAATACAAAATAAACCGATGGCGTGGAGCCCCTGGTACACTAGGGGCATTTGGATCCCTAACCAGTTGTTCCATGATGGTCGCTGGAAAACTTTTAGCGAATTGCAAATTGAATTTGGTCTCCCAGCGAAACACTACTTTCAGTTGGTGCAACTACAGCATTGCCTTCGGAGTGCTAAGGTGCTCCCGCCATCGGAATCCCATACCCAGGGATTGTCGGAGACTATCCGATCTATCGGGAGTTCACCGGGTGTAGCATCTAACTTTTACAAAACCTTATGTAATGCTGTAAATAGAGGTACCCCTATAGCACAGAAAGCATGGGAGCGGGAACTGCATGTAACTTTGACCCCGGAGCAATGGAGCCTCGTCTGGAGTAGAGTGACACGGGTCTCCCGATCCGCCTCACTCACTCAGACACTCTTCTTTCTAGCCCACCGGTGTTTCTATACTCCTGACAGATTAGCCAAATGGAACACCTCCCAGGGCAATAGATGCTGGACATGCCATGCGGCCATTGGTTCACTAACTCATGTTATGTATGAATGTCCCGCACTACAGTATTACTGGCGTCGGGTCTGGGGTCGTATCCAATCTATTTTGCACTTTCAAGAGCCCCTTTCTTGGAGGATAGTGGGACTCCGCTCAGCTGCGGGGATCCCCTCTCTTCCAAAATCGGCTTACTTCCTTTTAGACTTTATGCTGGGCATCGCTATCTCCCTAATTACGAAATACTGGAAAAATAGCTCCCATCTGAGCCCCAATGAATGGTGGAATCATGTCTGTCTCTATAGTAAATATGAACAAATACCTCGTATGTTTGCTTCTTCCGTTCAGACCCCCCATCATCTGTCTAAATGGAAGATGCTCAATGACTATGTTCACAATGCTAAATGCTCTCATCTGACTGTTTAACTTTGTATAAATCTCTGTCACGTGATCATTTTGTATCGCAGATACTATTTATGTTCGTTTTGATGTACGATCACTGTTGTTTGGAAGCGCTCACATGCTGATACTGTCGGTTTAGAGAAGAAGCATGGGGGTGGGGGGTAATAGGGTTTGCTTTTCCTTATTGTATACTTGTTTTGTCTCCTTTGGTGTGTTGTTTCTTTTGTTTGTTGCAAAATGAAAATAAAAGTTAAAAAAAAAAAAAAAATGCCATGGCTTGAACAAGTCAGTTCTTGGTATTAAGAGAGACATCTCTGCTCTTGAGAATCTTGTCTAGATCCTTGATACCCATTCTGCCAAGAGCAATACGTCATCGGATTTCTTGACTGCTTGTTGTTTCTTTATTGATAGTTGATCCAAGTAGGTTAAAGTTGTCCACTATTTCAATTTCTTCTCCATCAATGAACTTATTGATTTTCCAGTTGTCATGATCTTTGTCTTCTTTACATTAAGGTGAAGGCCCATTTTAAGACTATGTTCCTTGATCTTGAGAAGCAAATGTTTCAGGTTGTCTTCACTTTCTTACAGTAATGTGGTATCATGAGCATAGCAAAGGTTGTTGATGAGTCTTCCACCAATCTTCATACCTCTGTTGTCTTCACACAATCCTGCTTCTCTGATGATTTGTTCTGCATATAAATTAAACAGGTAGGGGGAAAGTATGCAACCTTGTCATAAACTTTGCTGATTTTAAATCATTCTATTTCTCCTTGTTCCATTTGAACTATTGTTTCTTGATCAATGTAAAAGTTGTGCAAGAGAACAATCAGGTGTTCTGTTATACCCATGCTTATTAATGTGGCCCAGAGTTTCTCATGGTTTATATAGTCAAACGTCTTGCTGAAGTCAATAAAGCACAAATAAATATCCTTTTGGTATTCTTTAGTTTTTTTTCAGGGATCCCTCTCACATCCACAATGATGTCTCTCATTCCTCGCCCTTACCTGAACCCTGCTTGCACTTCAGGTAGTTCTTGTTCCAGTTATGGTTGTAGTCTCTATTGAACCATCTTCAGTAGAATCTTGCTGACATGTGGGATCAGAGTGATTGTGTGATAATTTCCACAGTCAGTTGGATCACCTTTCTTTAATACTGGTGTAAACATAGATCTTTTCCAGTTAGCTGACTTGATGTTGTCTTCCAAATTTCCTGGCAGAGCCTTTTAAGTATGGTAACAGCTGTATCAGGTTCTATGGAAATGCCATCAATGCCTGGTGATTTGTTCTTTGATTAGGCTTTCAATGCTGTTTCGACTTCTTCTTTCAACACCAATGGTTACTTATCATAAGGTACAGGTTGAAATGACTCTTGGTCCACTTGATCTTTATTATATAAAAACTCTGTATATTCTTTCCACCTTTTCTTGCTATTCTCAGTATCATTCAACATGGATCCTTGAGCATCTTGTAACATTCCAATTCGAGGCTGGAATTTTTTCTTTAACTCTCGTAGCTTTAGGAAAGCTGATCTTGCCCTTCCTCTAATAGTTTCTGCTTCTAGTTCTTTGCATGCATCATTATAGTATTTCTCCTTGTCTTGTCTTGCTGCATGTTGGAAATCTCTGAGTTCTGTGATTGCCTCCCTTTCTCCTCTGGCTTTAGCTTCTCTGTGTTTCTGGGCAACTTTCAGAGTTTCTTCAGTCATCCATTTTGGCCTTTTTGGTTTTTCACCTTTTGTAGAGACTTCTTGCTTTCTTCCAACACAACCTTCTTGATGTCATCCCATAAATCTTCTGGAGCTCTGTCATTGGTAAACCATGTAAATGCCTCTAAGCAGGATATTCAGTGGCACTGACATTTTTAGCGCTGCTGAATATCCCCAGGTACTGCCCTATACGCCCTGATAGTATCAAGGCGTTCTGTGAGTGGTACTCATCGCTATCCGGTCAGTGGCAATATTGAGCTGCTGCTCGATTAGGAACTAAGGGTAAAGATAAGCCAGCTTTTACTGTGTCTATCTTTCCCTGTGGGAGCTAACTTGGCAGTGGCTCAGTATTGCCGCTGCCAGGTTAGCTTCTGGGCTGCGCAGCTGACCCAGATGTTCATTGTCGGTGGCCAGATATGGCCCCAGCATTGGACATCTGGGTTTAGCATTCAGCAGCTAGGCATTGTAATCGAGCTAGCCACCGCTGCTGAACATTTAGTATACTGTTAGCATAGTATTCCATGTAAATCCTGAGTTGAGATGTAAACTGCCTTGATTTAAGGATGAAATGGTATAGAAAACCTGTTAAATAACTAAATAAATGACAGCATTCAACTCTGATCAAGCCAGTGATAAACATCATCCATGGCAGAAACCAACGATGTTTCTGTACTACATGAATGATGACATCTAGATTGAAATGTATTTCAAACTCCTCCATTGTAAAGTGACACATTTCTCAATCACTTTCCTAAGGAAAGGAACATTTGAGACTGGTCTATAATTGGCCACTACTTTAGAATCTACGTGGGGTTTTTTTCAACCAAGGCCTTACTAAAGATTTTGTCAGATAGACTATAACAACACCTTCTCTCAAAGAAACCTACAGCGAATTGAGCTCCAAGATGTAATGTACTAGGAATGTAAATCCCTGTTCTATGTAAACGACGGACAAGTTTAACTGACCAAGTGTTATATTGTTCAATGTAAACCGCACTGATGTCAAAGAGCGCGGTATATAAGAAATGTTAAATAAAATAAATAAATCAATAATTTACAGTCTCCACCAGATTAGAGACTCCATACAGAACCAACGGACTGAACCAGATTTGATGGGCAAAGGTATAACTCACAAGCTGTAGGCTTTATCATAGACAAAATCAGTAACTGCCTTAAAGACACATATTTAAAAGATGTCCAGATTTGTACCTCAGAACCAGGGCCGTACTGAGACTGAAATGTCCCCTGTGCGACTTGCACATCGGGCGCGTGCCCCCTCCCGGAGAGACCAGACCTGCTTAGTGTGCCGGCGCGAAGACTTAAGAGGGGCATTTGGTCTCTCTGCTGCTGCCTGCCACCGAAAACGTGGTGGCGGCAGGCAACGGCAGAGAGCCGAAATGCACCCTTTAAGTCTTTGTGCCCTGTGCGGCAGCACTGCTCGCACAGGGCTCGGTACGGTCCTGCTCAGAACCAACTAGATGTGATGATTCTAAATTCACTGGAGCTACCAGCTCCTCTGAACCCTGAAAGTTCTTTGCCAATAGCTTAATCTTATCTTCAAAAAAGATTGCAAAGTTATCTAGCTTCAAATCTCCCAGATTGATAGCCTTTTGACATTTGTTGTGTCAGCTCTTTCACTACCTCCAACAGCTACTTCGACATACTTGTTCCTCTCTCTATACTTAAATTCCAATATTCTCTCCTAGCCTGACGTAAGATCATGTTATATTCAAACACACAATCTTTCCAAAGACCCTTAATCACTGGGGACCTAGTTCTTTTCCACAACTACTAACTTCTTTAAATCCCTCTTAAGGCTGATGCCATGGAATCTTTTATTGGATACCACTAATATTTGCTTCAAAGCAGCAATCTTAACCAGTCCTTCTCTCTAATGTATATTTCACAAATTCACATTCTTCTCAGCAGAAACTATATCCTTTTTTTCCAACCAAGAACATACTGCATCTATAATTTTTGCACTAGAAAATTGATTACCAGTCATGCAGTCATAACCTACTTAACATCCCCCATTCAGAACCCATATACATCAGACATAAGTAGCACGTGATCAGAGCAGGGAATAGAAAGCAAAATCAAATTACTAACACCCAAGTCCTCACTATCTCTGATAAAATTACAAAAATCCAAGAGCATGATTCTATAACAGCCATGTCCAGCCAGCAGAAACATCTAACCTGAAAATGGGCCCGTAATAAACCCATTTCTGAAACTGTGGTTATAGACACACCCATGGTTCCAGAATCTGGGAGATAAAACGTCCCTGTGCCAACTGTATTCTGACAAGATAGACGTCTCAGATGCTTCCCGTTTCCATGCGACTAAATGTACATCTCCTAAGCTGATGCTCACACAGAAAGGGGTGTGCTTATGCACTCAACACATTAATATGGATGAAACAGATATGCTCATACAAACCAGATTATATATACTAGTCTGTTGCATGCCCATAACACTAAAAGGTTATGTACGTACACCAAAGTTATTGTATAAGCAAGTGGCAAGTGAGATGTTTGTCCCTCTGCAGCGAAACATACATGGCATTTGAAGAACACCTTAGTAATTCCTGCAGTGGCATCGCTGCAAACAGTTTATGCAATGCTAAGTAGGGGCCAGAAAACACTTAAATAGGTCCCTATAGCTACATGTCAAAACATGTCCCTGTCAATAACAGGGAACCATCAGGATGTGAACATGCAACAGTGCACACATCAGAAATACTTGCCCCAAAGCATCTGTCCATACAAATGTGCACAATGTTAGAGACCTCTGAAGGTGCAGTCGGATATGTATTAGTGCTGTTTGCACTGCAGCATGCCCTCACTCCGAGGGCCCCCACCATTGACAGGGGCATGCCCTGCTATGTTGATGCAGAACAGCTTTTCAGAATATACTGCCCATTTACACTGGCTCCTGGTGATGCTGCGGTCAGCCCCACGGTCCAGGTACTGGCCAGACATACATGTCCCCCCAGGGTTGTGGATCAGCACACCAGGGTCTCCCCTGCATCTGCAAACCACGCACACACACCCACACACACCATGCCCTGCACCTATAAACAACTGCTGGTAAGACATAATGGCATAGCGTCTCAGGACAACATATCTGCTCTGCATTTCTCAGCCAAAGATGACTCTGCTCCATACCATGTCACATACCATCCCTATATCTACATTCTCATTGTTCAGAACACCGGAATTATTAGGGAAGCCTAGAATAGCCTCTTTAACACAAACAGCAAATGCCAGAATAACCAGAATAAAGACTATTGCAGTGCTTTATATTTCTGTAGGGATGTTTGTTATTGTTCCTTAACCTTCCAAATGTTCCTCATCTGTGCATTCTATTCTTTACAACTGCATCTTGTGCCCTCACAGACAGCACAGACACCAGTTCAATGCAGGTGTGTCACAGTCATTCATCTCTATAGGATGCATTGAAGATCAGAGCAGAACTTTTTCTAAGTCCTGGCCTTATTCTATGTTGCCATAGGTATAATACAAGTGTCCGTGGGTCTTTTCTGAATAAGCTTTCTACGTCTCTTCGGCTTGCCATGTCCCCCTTCCACCACCTCCCGCTCATGTTTTGAGATCCCTGTTTTTGCACTGCGTAAGTGCAGGACCGCTTGGTTTAGAAATACAGTTCTAGACATTTTCATGAAGAAAATGTCTATCCCGCACGTCCACATTTGTATTTCGGAACGACCCCCTAAGTAGTTTATTTTAGATGAGCTATTCATGATCCCCACATCTGAAAATTCCCTTTCTGATGTTCAAATTACATTGTCACAAGAACTATTTTAGAACATCCTGAGACTAGACGTGTCCAGTGCAATCATGTCTGTGTCTCATGAGGGCATTTTGGAAGCGTTCCCAGGGCATTCCCAAAGATACACAGGTGCTCCCGTTTGTAGAATGGTGGACACATCCATCTCCATACCCACCCCTGGGCATGAATAGGCATTTTGCAAAGTGCTTGCTTTGGCAACCGAAGACCTGTACAATCAGTTTTGTTCACCCCCTGTAGCATATAGATTTTGATGGAAAATGTTCAAAGTCTCAAGGAAAAAGTAAAGGGGCCAATTTACCCTATTTTAAAACTGCATTGCTTTGATACATTGTCAGTGACACTGTGGTTTTAATTTATTTGCTATGGTTTCAATGGCATGTACTGGAAAGCACCTTCCCAAAACCTTTCGCTAATATAACACAGTAGATTAAAGCTTTTGACTCCTGAAAGTGATCTGCCACCTGTTTGCAATTTTCTAACCTTCAGATTTTCCATCATCTACAACAGATATATAAGGGGAATACAAATATTGCCATCAGTCTAAGCACATTGCATTTTTTTTTAAATGTCACTTTTTTTATGCTGTTGGGCAAGATCACATGAGAAATGACAGGGAAAGGTCACAGAGCCAGAGGAACTGTCACTGTTGAATTGAAATAAAATATCCTTTCCTTTGCAAGGCTTCGCCTATATTTTCAGAAAATAATGTCAGGCAGTGTGTGGCATACAACTGGCATTTCTAAACCCGCTCTCTTTCATCGCGGCTTAGAAGGGAAAATGGAATTTGGCACCTCCTGAGTCCCTTCTAGACAATAATGAAACTAATCTTCTGAGAAATCCCATTGACTGGGAGGAAGAAATGCCTTACAGTTAAACTTCTTTTTTGCATGTAAAAGCCTCACACGGGGCAGCATGGTGCAGAGGGAGGCAGCCACATTGGCCCCGAGGAAAACTGGATTCTTTGCAGGTTGTGGTTCTTTTTGCTAGACCAACAGAAGAAGTACTCACAGACGTTGCTGTATATGTGAGCCAGTCTTCAAAAGATTTAGGTGTCTAACCAAAGGAGTTAAGGGCCAAAGGCAGTTACACGGGTAACAGCCCATGTTACCCATGTAAATGCCTTAACCGGGATTTTCCAAAGGCACCTACACGGGTAGTGCCTTTGGAAAATCCCGGTTAAGTCCCTAACGCGCCCAGATTCTATCCACTTAGCATCGGGGTATGTTGGGGGTTTTCTGGGGCAGAGGCAAGCACTAACCTGGTAGCAGCAATTTTCAATGCTACCTGGTTAGCGCTCGGCGCCTTAAAGATAGGCGTGGAAAACCCTCGCCTATTTTTAAGGTGATGGAGCTAACCATGTAGCATCGAAAATCAGTGCTACCCGGCTAGCTCCTGCGGCTGCCGGGTTAAGCAGCGATAACTGGATTTTCAATTCCAGGACCGCATATGTCCCCCAGCATTGAAAATCCGGGTTAGAGATGGTGGGCAGGCTATGCGCTGATGCGGCACATAGCACTGCCCAACTGAATATCGGGCCCAAATGAAAACTTCCCCTTACTCAAACCTTTATTTTAGGGTTTACTTTCACTGAGCACCTAAATACAGGTTCTTGAGACATGAGTGGTGCACCAGGCAAGGTCAAGCTAGTGCTGATTTGCAGTGCTAGCTGCCTAAATAAGGCTCCTCAATATAGAAGAATAAATAGCAGCCCTACATTAAGAAATGGAGTAGAGGAGTAGCCTAGTGGTTAGAGCAACTGCCTACTACCCAGAAGATCAAGGGTTCAATTCCCACTGGCCCTCTTTGTGACCTTGGGCAAGTCACTTTACCCTCCATCACCTTGGAAGAAAAGACTGGCAATCTACTTCTGGTGATACATTGCCAAGAAGACCCAGAGGTAGCTGGTTTGCTATGAGTCAACACTGACTTGATGGCACTAAAAAAAAAAAAATGTTAAGATGCCTAAAGTTAGGAGAATTTTCAGCAAATACCTAGAGGCCCTTTACTTACATTAAATAGTTATCACAGGAATTAGGGCATGGTAACTGTTAGTTCATGGCCATGGAAATTGATATTGCATGTACTAAATGTAACGGTATGGGAAGATGCTAGGATTTCTCCCAGTAATTTACTGCTTACTTTCCAGGCCCAGAAATGTCTACACATACAGTAAGTGAATCAAGTGGGGAAATTTTACGGGTTATACATGTATGATCTTTCTAAAATACAGACTACTCATATATCTTACAGGTCTACCCAGACCACGCGTCCATCAAATTTGTGCATGCTACCTTCATAGAAAAATAGTGGCTTTTTATTATTATTATTATTTATTATTTGGTTTCATTTGTATACCGCTTCTTCCAGCGATCAGTAGCGGTTTACCTTACACAGCAAAACAATGGTTACATAGGTTAAGAATCACAATATTTACACATAGGTTAAGAATCACACTGTTTACATTTTCATTTCAGGGGTAGGTGTTTATACATTTTGGATTACTTTTTCTGACATTTATACAGCTTGAGCTATTTACAGATGCATTTATAAAGCTGGAATTGTATACAGTTGTGAAAAATAGGGTCTAAGTACACTTGTTCAGTTGAGTTGCAAGGTTTGGGTCATTCTGCATTGTTTATGATATGTTATAATATAACCGGGTAAGGCGGACACGTCGCCTCTCGCCCTTCTCCACCACCCCCACTAATTTCCCCTCAAACCACTAAATTCAAAGAAAACACATGACAATAATCTTGGACTTAAACTGGTCGCAGCTTTAATAACCTTTTAACAAACCAAACCAATACAAATTCACACATTATAACTCCCCCCCCCCCCAAGCAGAGCGAACCCTCACCAGCCCTGTTATTAGCAAGGTGACGCCGCATCCGCTTCCGCCGGGTACAAGCCCGACAATTTTCCACGCCCTCCCTCTTCCGGCTTCGCCATATTATTAGCAAAAACCTGAGGGATTAACCGGGTCGGGGGTACCCCACCCCCGCCCTCATGCTTGCCACCGGCTCCGGACCCCGGAAACCTCCGGGATCCCGCCAAAACCCCCCCCCCCCCAAGCTGCAACAACCCACTACCCCCGTAGCTCGAGCGTCCCCCAGCAAAGGGCGGGCGGGTGGGACGTCCGGCGCCTCCAGCTTCCAACTGCCAATGGCCGGAGCAACGCCGAGTCCCCGCACCACCCCCCCTCGCTGCCCAAGGACCCAGCCTTCTCATTGGCTCCCGCGCATTTCCAAAACGCCAAGGGAGCCAATGAGGCCGCCGGGCCATGCGATAATCAGCCCAACCCGCGCGCCGCCGTAACGCGCGGGGGGGGGGCGAGATCGGACTGCCGCCCCCCCGGTTAGAAGCGGCCGCGGGAACGGGGGCCCGCGGCCTTACATTAACCGGGTAAGGCGGACACGTCGCCTCTCGCCCTTCTCCACCACCCCCACTAATTTCCCCTCAAACCACTAAATTCAAAGAAAACACATGACAATAATCTTGGACTTAAACTGGTCGCAGCTTTAATAACCTTTTAACAAACCAAACCAATACAAATTCACACATTATAACTCCCCCCCCCCCCAAGCAGAGCGAACCCTCACCAGCCCTGTTATTAGCAAGGTGACGCCGCATCCGCTTCCGCCGGGTACAAGCCCGACAATTTTCCACGCCCTCCCTCTTCCGGCTTCGCCATATTATTAGCAAAAACCTGAGGGATTAACTGGGTCGGGGGTACCCCACCCCCGCCCTCATGCTTGCCACCGGCTCCGGACCCCGGAAACCTCCGGGATCCCGCCACCGGCTCAGGTCAGCCACGACCAGAGCCGCCCCCCAAAAAGGTAAGCTGCGACCAGCCTTCACCCCCATCCTCATACCTTCCAAGGCCTCCTGCCAATCGTTAAGAAGTAAATCTAACCCCACACCGGGGCAAGTGCACTCCATCTGACCTGTAGAGGCCAGAGCACGGAATGTGCACCCAAGGGTGCAAAATTTGACCACCTCCCTTCTCCCCCACCCATCTGCCAATTTGATGGTTAATCTGCGTCACCCCCCGTGACCACCGTCACTGAGCCCAACAGGCCGGCCTTGGAAGGATAGCAGACCAAACCCATATGACGCCCGGAAACATCCCCACACCCCCCAAAGTCCTTTATAAATGCCCGAATCAGCTGACAGCATGCCTAGGAAACCATATTGTTGCCACCGAAGTGGAGCAGCAAGATGTCCGGCGATCCTCTTGAACGCTGGTGGTGCCGAAGCAAAGGCAAGAGCTGGATCCACCGGAGTCCGCACTCCTCAGCCCCTGTGCCAGTCACCGCACACTCTGGAAGTCCCCAGTTCGGCCCCATCGGGCGCCTCGCTGCACTCCGGCCATCCCAGAACACAAAGGAGTGGCCAATCCACCAACAACATGGTCCTGGCCCTGCCTCTGCAACAGAAAGCATAGAAGAGTTAGCACCCCCCCCCATACCCCTACCAACGCAAGTAGCTGCAGAAGGCCTGCGACGCCAACTCCCTATCCGATTTATCTCCTGTTCGGGCAGTCCAGCAGCCGCTGCACTAGTCGCCAACCCAATCCGGAAGGAGTGAGGAGCTAACGCACCAGGATCCTCACCAAGCACAGCCGCAGCACCGCTGCAAACTGAAAACGCGAAAGCATCCACGCATCCTAATGTATAACAAGGCTACAGCCGGTATCCGGATGTAGGCATAAGTGCGCCTGCAGCAAAAACCAGAGGACACGAGGGAGAGCCCCGCACAGCAGTCAATTCCACCCACCTACCGCATCCCGCCCGATCTGTCTTAGAACGGGCAATGGGAGGCCGCTCCCAACCACGCAAAAGCGTACTCGTTACAAAGGCCCCCACTCGTCCCCCCCCCCCCATCCTAGGGCCCGCGCAAAAAAGGAGAAGCCTGCCACATTCTGCGGACAGTAGTCAGTGACAGTCCCGCCGACACACCCCGACCAGCTGATCCGAAGCTGGACCTTCCAGCCATCCGTGAAGAACCAAGGCGGAGACCACACTGCTCCATCATGGCAAGAGGCCCACCCGCCAAACATGCTCTGGGACCAATGTGCCCACTTCATCCGCCTTTGGCGCCAAGGTCCAAAACAGCCCCCACCCAAAACGGGAAAGAGCAGCAGCAAACGTGTTATGACTCCCCGGAATATGATGATCTTCCCGCACGAGATTCTACAGTAACAAGCGAAACCCACCTGCCGCAACAGGTCGGCTATAGGCCTGCCTCTTGGGGAATTATTACTGATCACTGACACCACGGCTTCAGTGTCGCCCCACCAAAGAACTTTACAACCACTAAAATGGGGAACCACTCGAGGAAGGTAATATTCTTCATAAGCCCTCCTCCGCGCACTAAGAGCCCCCAATTTAAATCCCCAAGCCCAAACCCCCAGCCGCATCAGTATACAAATAGAGATCCGCCGAAGGCACTTCCCGCTCTGAACCATGATACCCTTGACGTTACTTAAGAAATCGTCCCAGATCCTCAAGTCTGCCCACAGGCTGCATGACATCCGCATCCGATGATGAGGCCTAGTAACACCCGAAGCAGCAGCTGCCAGCCGACGCAAGAATACTCCCCCCATCGTGATTACTCCGCAAGCAAAATTAAGTGAACCCACTAAGGACTGCAGCTCTAGCAACGTCAGCTTGCTGGAAAACCGCGCATTGGCACCAACACCCGCAGCCGCATAACTTTCACTTCCGGCAGGCGGGCTACCAGTGTCACGGAATCCAACTCACTACCAAAAGGAGAGTAGTCACCGGACCCTCAGTCGTACCCGAATCTAAGGGAATACCCCACACCTGGGCTAATCAGACAAAACCGTCCAACAATGCCTTGCACTGCCCCGTATGCGCAGGTCCAACAAAGAGAAAGTCGTCGAAGTAATGCACCACAGTGCCGCACCCCACCCAGTCCACAACTGTCCAAGGTAACAAACGAGCGAAACCGTTCGCAATAAGCACATAAAAATCGAACCACCCATAGCCATGCTCTTAGCAAAATAAATTGTCCTTTGAAGCAAAAACCCAACAAATGAAAGGCCGCCGCGTGCACCGGCAATAAACGGAAGGCGGAGTCCCTATCCACCTTCGCCAGCCAGCACCCAGGCCCACATGCTCGCACGAGCTCGACAGCCAATTGACCGAGGAACCAATGGGAAAGGAAGGATGAGGTATTAAGCGATACTTTCCCGGCTCCTCCTTTGGAAGGAATACCCAACGGAGATACCACAGAATCAGCGAAAGGCTGTTCTCCGAAGGAGCCCGCTACCCTACCCCACTCAATCTCGGTTGCCAACTTATCCGGACCCACAGCGCAAAAAACCGAACGGCAGGTGAATTCCAGGCCTTGGTCACCCCTGAGCCACCTACCACCGTACAGGAAACCCCACCTGAAACCCATTCTCTAAAATGCAACTTACCAGTCTCTTCGGATAGCTCAGAAGCCATGGACCTAAAAAACTTCAATGCAACAGGAGCGGGGGCCAAACTCCACAAGCCTCGACTACTTGTGGGGCAGGAAGACTTGTCAAACCGCCAGCACAAACTCCCAGTCCCCCCTCCCCCCCGGAGCTCCCTGCGAATCGGGGGGCACGCCCAAGCAGAAGGGCCATTCCGCCGTTGCGGTAACAGATGTTCCGCCTTTTTCGCCCCGCTCACAACTCCGCCTACCGGACTGATCGTAATCTGCGTCAGCCAAAGATTACATGTCTTACGTTCCCCATAAGAGCAGGTGATTCTCCACCTTATCATGGAATTTCGCATCATAGTCGAGCCAAGCCCAACCTTCCTGCATCCGTGATGCCTCCAGGAGGGAATCCGCGTAAGCCAGAAGCATACCATACGGCTCCGGATGTGAATGCTCCCGGACACTAGCAAGGAGCAGGGAGGCGCGAGTCCCATTAACAACATTCCGCGCTACTCTTACCCCTACCAACCTTATCATCCTCCTTTCGCTTCTGCCGACTATCCCCAAACCGCTTTCGACCTTCAAGTAAACGGAAAATATCTAAGTAGCAACGCTTCATAATCTTCTTCCGAATATTCTTCGGTATTCCCACCCATAACTCAGGGAAAACCACCACTGTCGGCGCCGCTCCAACCTGTCCGACACGTCCCGCCTCTCCGCTAGCCCCGCGACCCCACCCAATTCATCCGAATTAGAACCGAACGCCTACGACTATAACAAGAATGCTGCCTCATCTGAGTCTCTTGCCTCTTGCCCCTAACGACCGACCGAGTACCACCGCTCCCCGCAGCCCCAGCATCCCGCACCGCAGCGCCATCCTCGCGCACCGCAGCGCCAGCAGCCCACTCACCTGCATTAGTTGACACCACCTCGGTAGCCACACCTGACTCCAGTCACATCGAGGCCCTAGCTTCAGGTCCTCTCTCGGTTCCGCAGGCAAGGCGCCACCGCCTGCGCTCGCCGCTACGCCCTCCATCTGTCCGGCAGCAGCCATCAAAGGATGTCCCCCAGTCGTGCCTTCCGATAAAACATGTGGAGAAAAAACAGGAAAAGGCGAAGGGACACCTGCCATAGCCTGACCCCCGCCCTACCTGCAGCAAAACCAGAGGACACGAGGGCCAATGTGCCAAAGCTGGCGAGGAACCTAGGGACCAGGGCAACACCCGAGCCCCCGAAGGACCCGTGATCCACTCCCAGCCCCCAAAGCACCTCTGGCTGGCCCCCCAGACCTGCCTCGTAGAGCCCGAGCCACAGGGTCAGCTGACACCCCCCTCCGCCCCTGCTGCCCATAACCTCCTACAGAGCTAGCGCCCCGAATGGACGCCCCGGGACGGCTAGGAGCTCTGCCCCTAACACCCTCCCACCCTCTGGGGCTGTGCATGGCTGGCCCCTGGTGCCCACCACTATACCCCGACACCCCTCTGCCCACCTGATCCCGTCGCCCTTCAGGCCCCGAGGAAGCTGCCCCATCTGCCCCAGTACATCCCATGCTGCCCTTAACAGACCCTTGACTCTGTCAAGGACCCCCCCTGATTCCCTCTGCCCGACATGGCAGCCATAAACTGGAGGCACCTTTTAACTTTGTACAAGGCAATTATATATTAATATTGGCGCCACGCGGTTTGTTTGTTATTTATTTAGTTTATTTTATTTATTTATTTTTTTTTTTTTGTCTATCCTTAATTACCCTGACCGAAACAGCCTACTATAAACCATAGATGTTAAATACTTTTTTAGAGAGAGAGAAGGTTTAGAATAGCAAGAACCACTTGCCTGCAGGAGTAAACTCCTGCCGCTCAGCCCGGGCTGCAGCCGTCAGCCTAGAAAAACCGCCGCCACCGAAAACGCTGCAATTCTCTTCCACAGCTGCGGACAAACTGCCCGAAAACTTCCTTCCTCCTCCCGCCGCACCACGAGGTAAGATGCACCACAGAATCGCCAGCCAGCTCCCACCAAACACGTCCGGCGCCTCCAGCTTCCAACTGCCAATGGCCGGAGCAACGCCGAGTCCCCGCACCACCCCCCCTCGCTGCCCAAGGACCCAGCCTTCTCACTGGCTCCCGCGCATTTCCAAAACGCCAAGGGAGCCAATGAGGCCGCCGGGCCATGCGATAATCAGCCCAACCCGCGCGCCGCCGTAACGCGCGGGGGGGGGCGAGATCGGACTGCCGCCCCCCCGGTTAGAAGCGGCCGTGGGAACGGGGGCCCGCGGCCTTACATTTCCTGGAATAGATGAGTTTTTAGCTTTTTCCTGAAATCCTGTAGGTCGCTGTTCGATCTCAGTTCGTCTGGTAGATTATTCCATTATGTGGGTGCTGAATAGGTGAATGCTCTGTTGCTTGTGTAACTTTGGCAGTGCGGATGTTAGATGGGATACGTAGGGTGTTTAAGTTGTGTGTTCTTCTGCATCTGTTGGGGGGTTGTGTTGTGATGAGGTTGGAGAGGTAGGATGGTGCTATGTTGTGTATCAGTTTGAATGTTGTTACTAATATTTTGTATCTTATGCAGGCAGGAATGGGAAGCCAGTGTAATTTGATTAGTATTGGTGTTATATGCTCTGAGAGTTGTCTTTTCATGATGATCCTGGCCGTGACGTTTTGAGCCATTTGCAGTATATTGAGGGTTTTCTTTGGTAGTCCTTGGAGAATGGCGTTGCAGTAGTGTAGGTGGGGTGTAATGAGTGCTTGTGCTACTGTTCTAAAATCGGTGTGTTCAATGATGTTGTGTAGAGGTTGGAGTACCCTTAGTTTATGGAATATTGCCCGGTTCAGTAGTCAAAGGTGCTTTTCCATTTTGAGGTTTCTGTCGAGTGTCACCCCTAGGTATTTTATCTCATTCTTTATGTTGTATGAGTTGTTGTTCATGGTGATTGTTGAGGGAAGGTTGAAATCTAGTTTTTTGGAGATGTACATTACATCAGTTTTCTTGTGGTTTATAGACATATTGTTCTGTTGCAGCCAAGTTTGCATTTCATTTAGGAATTCCTCTAGGTGGTTATATTTCGGGTTGGTCATGTCCAGTTGAGTATATAGCATTATGTCATCTGCATAAATGTGGTAATTTACCTTGTGTTTCTGAAAGATTGTGCAGACAGGTTTTAAGTATAGGTTGAACAGTAGGGAGGACAATGCTGAGCCTTGCGGTATTCCCTGAGTTTGTGGGAATGCCTTCGCTTTTTCTTCATTAAATTGGACCTGCTGCATTCTGTTGGTTATGTAGGATATGAACCACTTTAGTGGGGTCCCTTTTATTCCTATGGCTTCCAGTCTGTTGATGAGGGTTCTATGATTTACTATATCGAATGCAGCAGTTATATCTATGAATATTAAAATGAACATTTTCTTATTGTCTTCCAAGCCTTTGTATAGTTTATCAAGAAGCACGAGTAGTAAGGTTTCCACACCATGATGTTGACGGAATCCATACTGGTCATTGAGTGTGTTTCTGGCATCAACGTGATCTTGTAATTGTTGCTGGACTGCCTTTTCAATAGTTTTGGCTAGGAATGGTATACTTGAGATTGGCCGGTAAGAGGATGGGTCGTCCTTCTTGAGTGTTGTTCTTTTTTAGTATGGGTCTTATGAGGGCTTTTTTGAGCTCAGTTGGCATAATTCCTTGCTGCAGTGATTGGTTTACTATATGTGTAATGTATTGGGCAATTTCTTGTTTTGTTGCCTTGAGCCAGGCTGCTGGGCAGGGATCTAATGGGGAGGTTGTGGTATTTAGGCTTGTGATTATGTTTGTTATTTGTCTGTCCTCCATGGTGTAGAATGCGTTCCATTCCTCATTGATGTCCGTGGTTGTAACATGCTGTGGAGGGTAGTTTGGGGTCTGAATTTGGGTGAGGTGTCCCGCTGCTGGTGGGTTGAGTTTGCTGGCGTAGTGGTCAGCTAATGTTTGCGCTTTAATAGCATTGTTGGAGTTATCGTCCTGTGAGGTTTTCGTAAGGGATTTGACAAGCTCAAACAATTCTCTGGGTCTGTTCAGTGCCTTGTTGAGTAGGTTGGTGTGATGGTTTTTCTTAGCGAGGTTGATTGTGTCTTTGTATTTTGAGAGGAGCGTTAGGTATTCTTCTTTGCGTTCGGGGTTCTTTGTTCTTCTCCAACTTTTTCTAGCTTCCTTAGGTCCTTCTTCATTTTGTTTAAAGTTGTCGTGTACCAGGGTTCAGTTTTGGTTCTTGTTTTGGTGTTTGCATTGTTTGGTGCTTTTGTCTCTAGCTCTGAGATTGCTTCGATCCCTTCGTTCCATTGGTTTATTAGGGTTTCCAGGTAGGTGTAGTCCGTGTTTACATGAGTGGTGATGGAGCTTATTAGGGCTTCTTTGTTGAATTTCTGGAATTTCCTTCCAAGTTGCGTCATTGTTCCAGTTTGTGAATTGTTAGGTTTTGTGGGAATGTATAAGGTAAATTTTATCAGGTGGTGGTAGGTCCATGGAACTTTTGTTATTTGGTGCATGTTCTAAACCTCCATCCTGTTGGTTCTTCTTGGGTATAAATACCAAGTCCAGTATGTTTCCTTTGTTATGTGTGGCATCTTGTATTATTTGTTTGTAACCTAGTTGGTCCATCGCTTCCAGGAAGGTGCTTGCATGCGTGGGTGAGGTTGATG
This sequence comes from Ichthyophis bannanicus, assembly GCA_033557465.1. Lineage (NCBI taxonomy): Eukaryota > Metazoa > Chordata > Amphibia > Gymnophiona > Ichthyophiidae > Ichthyophis > Ichthyophis bannanicus. The sequence continues at coordinate 417,582,839 of CM066038.1, forward strand.
CTAGGTTGAGGTCTCCTAGTATAATTTGGTATTTTTTGATTGTTGCTGTAGAGATCTTCTCTAGTGCGGCAGCCAGAGTATCATGCTGTGATGTTGGGGGTCTATAGATGAGGCAAATTATTAGTGTTTTACTTTCCAGTTTGAGTATATTGATTCCATCGACTGAATTTTGTGAGGTGTTTGTTAGGTTTAAGGAGTCCTTTGCAATAATTAGGACTCCACCTCCCCTTCTACTGTTAAATATTTTGTAGCCAGGTTTGTTTAAATGGTTGAGAAGGATTGAGTCAGTGTCTGCAATCCATGTTTCTGTGATGCACCCTTCTCTGATTGAACTTCCTTTTACAAACAGAAAGTAGAATCAGAGGATGGGGCAAAACACAAATGACATCACAGTGCCAGAGGAGAAGATAACTCCAGTGCTTCAATGCTGTTTTACAAGTATAGCTTCCACTGCACAGCCTGCAGAGGGGCAACTGCGGAAGGATTGGAGCAGGGTCTAGAGCAGGGGTGGCAACTCATATCCTTGCACTGGCCCTAGAACCAACCTTGCTTTTGTTATTTTCAGATCAGTTTTAAGTTACTCTTTTCTAAAGATTGTAATGTCCGTGAGGGAAATTGTTAATCTAAGAAGCAAAATCAACAAAGAAGCTCTTGGCATCTCATATATTTAGGCTTGAGTTTTCAAGATTTATTTAGGCATGAGCTTTCAAGAAGTCCGCTTCATCAAATACTACTTGCTAAGTTTCTGGTTCATCCTTTATGATATAAAAAATTTTCAGATCAGTAAATTTTCTGAAATCTACTGCAACCTCGCCACTAGAAAAGTTCAACACATACATTTTGCAGGCTCTCAATGTGACATCAGCCTCTATTCCCCCTGTACAGAGAGCTTTTCATAACCCTGAGAATATCACATGGACCTCTGGAGAATGACACCATAGCAATGCTTCATTTGCTGGATCTAGGTAGCCACTTGGCTGCTATTTATCACTATTACTCAATTTCTGACAACTCATCACTCACTGACAATATAGTTTCGAAACTTGTGGAGTCTCTTCATTATTTCATTCACTACATGTGAAAGCATCATGCGTTAAATGTCTAGTAATGTTCTGTTCTCCTTCCTTTTAAAATATTTTTAGGTAGAAGTATGCCAGATTTCTGTTAGGTGTGGGGCCCGTTCCCATTTTATGCCTGTGGGAAAAATATTAATAGGGTATGCATTTGTTAGTGCATATTGGGTTCATTAGCAGCCTTAAAAATTTAGAGGCATATTCACTAAAATTCAGTCCCAAAAATGAGCACAGGGATGGCGCTCAACCCAATGCTATATAATGGAGGCATGCCAGGCATATCCCCACATAGCTACCACAGGTTTTTCACCACCCTGGGCTCATTCTGCATGGTGTGATCAGCACGGCGATACTTCATTCAACCCATTGAGGTAGAGGAAAGTATACCTGCACTAAGTGCAACATCACTGGTGAGCACGTGCCAAAGACACCCACACTTTCCGTGATGTGCAAGCTCTACCCCTGAACCTCCCAGTCTGAACCCCAATATATCCTACTGTTGTAGCAGTAGATTTTTAACACAGCTGCATTTTTGGCACACACTGATCTTCATGCTACTTGGTAGCACACTTTAGTAAACATGCATCTTATTGTGTACAAAATCGATTCAACATGCGTTAAACTATGAGTTAAATGAGTTTGCACATTAAGAATTTCTAACACTCATTAAAACGTTTTTAATAAAACAAATGTGCAAAACAAAAAAAAATTCTAATAATGAAAAAAAGGCCAAACAAATCGAAAACGAAACAAAATTATTTTGCCCTCTTCACATCCTTATCACTTAGCAAATAAGCCCATAGCGAGTAAATAGCCTTTAACATGTAGAAACAAGCTCCCTTACCATCTAGTGTTTTATTACAACCTACGTTTAAAAAGAGGGAAAGCATAGAAGATTTAAAAATTAAGTTATTTCTAAGGTACTGACTCTCCTATTAGTGAGATGAATATAGGTCAAGCGTGAAGCGATATTCCTTTTTTCTTTGTACTCTACAAACACCATCGTAATTACATTTCACTCCCTGCAGTCTTGCCATAAATGTTTCATCACCAGCTGGGATTCAAATCCTGTCCCACACTTTCTGGCACTAAAGTAAGAAATAAAGGGAAAGAGAATTTTTTTGCAAACTGCTTTGTCATTTATTGCTATCAATATATCAGTTTCCCTTAGCAGCAGAAAAGCTTGAACGATATTTAAACATTTAAATATTATACAATCATGAAAAAATATCATTAAATCTACTCTACCAATAAGCAGGCTAAGAAGTGGTTATAACAATCAAAATATTGAAATGTGACAGCTGGTTTAGTATTGTCGAATATATGTGGCTGGAATATTTGTTTTCATTGTATGAGCCTTGAAAGTGGAGAAATAACTCTTTATTACCCTTCTGGCTTCCACACTAAGAAAGGGAACCAATAGATATTTAGAAGTTAATTTGGATCTTGTTTGGATCAATCGATATGCTATAGCAAAACAAAGCCATTTCCTATGTTATAATGGGAATTCAGTCTGTCAGCAGATGAGTATGTTCAATGGTTGCAACCTAGTCACTACATTCGGAAATATTGTCGCGAAATAACACACTTCTCTGCAGAATGGGAGTTTGAAGCTATTTGTAAAAAATACTAGCTTCCAAGAAAACTGTACATTTTTGGTGAGCAATGTGAGTGCAGATCTTTCTCCCATGTACTGGGAGAAATTTTGGTCCAAATTGATATGGTGCTTGCTATCATCAACTGTGATAACTCAGTCCTCCTACATGGACTAGCAATGTGCAGTCATTTGAAATGCCATGGGATATAGTAACAATATTTCCTATATTGTTACATATTGTTTTTAATATGAAATGCCTTTAAACAAAAATTCCCAGAATCATCATGACCTGGCCTTGTCTAATGCCATTGTCCCTCAGGTTGGAAGACACTGGTGTTCCAAAAGGAGCTATTATGCTTCCTGGTTGACTGGCCCTGGCCACCCTATTCTTAGGGGTATGTTTTCTAAACCATCTTAACGTCACAGCGGTGGTATTATCGTGCGATAATGCAGCGGCGGCGTTAAGGCACACTAGCGCTGTGAAATCTGGGTCTGAAGAGTGGAGTAAGGCTTCCCAGAGGGCGGAGAGAAGGGGTCAATGGGCGGAGAGTGGGAGGGGAGAGGTTCCAGACACACTAACGCTGTGAAATCTGGGTCTGAACACTAACGCCAGTGAAATCCTCGCGTTAAGGCACATTTGCAGGAAAGAGAAACCATTTCAGTCAGCAATGTGCAGCAAAGGCAGGGAAACCCAGAAAAGTGATAGTTGTGATACATGTGCAGGGACCAAAAAGGCAAATACACATATAAAATGAACAGAACCACATCTAAAATCCCAATAACCAAGCTGGCCAATAGTGATATTAATGATAAACATAAAGCAACTCTACTGACAAAGCGTATAAATTAAGATATCATGTTTGGAAGGGTCTATGCTCTGTCACCCTACAAAGTGAATGATCCCACATTGAAATATCGCTGTTCAGGGTTTCTGTCATTTAGATTGGGCAGGTTTGTTATGGCGTGCACATGTGCAGCAACAGCAGAGTGGGCACGTAGGAAACGGCAACTGTACTGATGCTGTAAATGGGATACAGGGGGCTGCAGGCGGCACATGCTGTGGTCCAGCTAGGGCACAGTGCAGGCTAGGCAGATGCCTAGGTGGCACAGGAATGCCGAAACTGTAAAGCAGCAAGACAGCAACTGACGGTCCAACATGGGCACCAGTGTGTGTCCCACAGTGTCACAGGGGATATTACCCAGCAGATACCCCCAAGGGCACATAACATTGGCAGGCGGTGCGGGGGGAGGGAAGCGCACATGTCCATGTAGGCACCCCTACCCGAGAACCCACACCATAGGCAGCTGCCTACCAGCATATGGATGGCCTGGGACTGCGCACCACCAGCAGCACCGGCATAATGGCATGGCAGCATGGTGACGGAGGGGTGCTGGTTGCGGAGGGGGCAGTGGCATCTGCCCACAGCAGACCATGGCCTAGTCCCGTTTAGGTGGGTGCCGTGCAATGCAACAGACAGGGTCTGTCTGACGAACAGTCATGGTATCTCCAGGGAATGAACTGTCCCTGTGGCAACAGTGTGGTGCAGTACACACAGCCAGTGTGTTCAGGAGCAGAAGGTCACAAGTTCAAGTCCCAGCTGTGGCTCCTGCAAACCCTTTCCCCATATTTTACCCAGTACTAAACCGTGGTAACTCTGCTGTAGGGATTGCACATGTTTATGGTGTCTGTGCTCTGTAGGGTAAAATATAGGCGTTTCAGGCATGTTTATTGCAGATAAAATAAACATGCCTGAAACGCCTATATTTTACCCTACAGAGCACAGACACCATAAACATGTGCAATCCTTAGAGCAGAGTTTCCCAACTGCAGTCCTGGAGGGCCAAACACCATTCAGGTTTCATGCTGTCCCTAATAAATATGCCTGTGCTGCATTAGTATGCACCGCCCCATTGTATGCAAATGTATCTCATGCATATTCATTAGGGACAGCATGAAAACCTGAATAGTGTTTGGCCCACAAGGACCGGAGTTGGGAACCTCTGCCCTAGAGCAGCGGCCAACAGGGGCATGAACACCCACACCCATAGGCTCCACTATCCAAAGCCTCATGTAGAGTCAGGCTTTTGGGCCCTGCGCGCAGCAGTATCTCCCAATACTAGCACCTGCATACCTTAGCAATGCTGCCCTAAACTTGGGGATATGTTACACATAAATCAAAAGGTTGCTATGATTAATGGCAGATAACAATTCCTAAGTTAATCACAATTTGCTGATAGAGCTGCATCATAGCAACCTTTCTGATATCTGTGGAGTGTGTTTCAGTTTTGGTTTCTGACAGTGTTTACCACCCCAGGGAGTGACCCCAACAGTATTGCGTACCATAGCCATGCCTGCACTGTGCCCAGGACTGGTGTGGTAGCCAGGGCTGCCAAGAGCCTCTATATCTGCACAATGCTGGCATAGGTGTGGGAGTGTGTGTCTATCTATCCAGTGTGTTGTGGCTGCCTACACTTTAATCAGCCCACACTGCTTGCACTGTTTCCAGTGTTAGCCTGCCATTGTGCATAATGAGGAGCAAGGTACTGTGGGTATGGCCCGGACAGGGTGGCCTGGGCAGGATGCATCTGCATAGGGCAATGGCTGGGACATTGTAGTGCCCAGCCACCACCTGAACGGTCAGGGTGGCCACAGTATGTCCAGCTGGGAGGTCACTCTCACCCTGACTGAGCAGTGACCATGGCATGGCTAGGTTCCCCCATAGTGCTATATAGTATTTCTCTCAAGTGATATTTATGGGTTCTCTTTTCTGGGGCCCAATCACTGACTTATCTGCTTGGTGTGCGTGCTCACATCCCAGTTTTGGGTGCACACATCTCCTCCTGGAACATGCACTATGAACTAGCTAGCAGACTGTCTGCAGTTAGTATGTGTATGGCTGGAACACCTTGCAGGGTGCAGCGGCTGGAGACTCACTGTGCTCGCTGCTGGAGAATGTCAGATGGTGGTGGGGGGCAGCTGAGCATTTCCAGGCCTACTGTCTGTCTGCCATTGCCTTATGGATGCATACAGATCTGCATTGACTGCCCTGTAGGGTGCCTGTTCCCCAGCAGGACTGGGATTGATGGTCCCCTCTACTGCCACCATTGCAGGGATGTAGAGTGTGGATCTGGTGGTGGGAGATCCTGTCCCCCACCCTGAGCCCCAGAGGGCAGGTTGGGTGGTGCTACATAATCCACCTATGGGTCCAAACACCCCCTTCACTTAAATCATTTGACCATGGCACCCCCACAGGATATGCACTATTCTGGGTGCATTATAGTCCACAAGGGCTAGACATGACTGGGAAATATGGATGGACACAGGTGTATCCTAGGTGTGTCTGCAAGGACTACCTAATCACACACTGGCACTGATGGCAACCTGCAGCATAGCCTATCTCAGCTAAGCCAGGTGCTGTGGATCTGGTGCTGGGCGCCCCACCTCGCCCTCAGGGTGAGCACAGTACCTGCACAATGAGACGGTCTGTAGCTACTCTGTGCCAGTAACACACACGGTCAGTTCCCCCCTACCAGGCCGAGGTGCTGTGGGGGTGCATACCCCATCTTGTGATCATCTGTAGACTGCTGATTTGCATGTGCAGTGCATCATGGATACGGGTGGGTTAACTCTATCCTGGTAGCCACAGAGACAGTTTGTGTGGTGACCTGCAGTCCTTCTGTAGCCAGCCAGGGGTTTGTTAGTAGCTATAGAGATGTAGCCCCCTGGTTACTTCACTGACTGATCATGGGTTTGATCCCACAGTGGTGCTATTTGATAGGGCTGTCTGAGGCATTTCCTTTTTTAATTTAAATTAGTGCTGCCAGCAAAAACACCCTCACAGTGCTGTAACCTTAAGGTGCCTCATAAGGTGCCCTATAGGGAACATTATAAGGTGCCTTGGCTGACAGTGCACTTTATAATGTGCCCTCTGGAGTGCCTTATAGGGTGCCTTATGCGGCACCTTAGGTTACGGCACTGTGAGGGTGTGTTTGCTGGCAGCACTAATTTAAATTAAAAAAGAAAATGCTTCAGACAGCACTGATTTAAAGTAAAGGGTAATGCCTCAAACAGCCTTACTCATTAAGCCACTGGGGGGATCAAACTCATGACCCCTGTTTCATCAGTCATTGTATTAACCAGTGTGCTACACCTCTGTTGCTGTGTTTGCAGGTCAGCACACCTAATTAAGGCTAATGTGCGTTAATGTGCCACGGCTCCCTCTATCATGCGATAACGGACTTTATCGCACGATAACCCGAAATGCTACCTTAAGACCGGAACGCCCACTACCTTATTATGGAATTCGTCACAGTAAAACTGCAACTAACGCCGGTAACATTAAGACGGTTTAGTAAACATATCCCTTAGTTGTGTCTTGCAGTTCTCATAATATTAGTTCCTGTTTCCTGATTGGCCCAAGCTTCCTTGTCTGATATTGAGTTCCATGGAAAACCCTTCCTGAATTTTTTTCCTTGTGAATATATTGACTCCTGCTCTAAAGACTTATTCCAAAAATGTTCTTGTGCCAGAAATTCTGTGAAAATTATGTGAAACCATGTTTAAGTTGCTTTATTCAGTGCCCTTCAATCCACAATGGAGGTAAATCACTCAGAACTGTAGAAATATGCTCTCTCAAACCATGGGCAGTCAGTCAATAACTTCACAGCCTAATTTTGAATGATTTGTAATCTCTTTTCTTGGGTAAACTAATGTATAAAAGATTGCAATAATGAAGTTGTGAAGTCAAAGAATAGAAGATCAGTTTTGATTGGTTATTAGGAACCATCATTTTCACCTTAGACAGCTCGCCTTTGAAAAGACCAAATCAGAACTGTCTAATTGACGTGACAGCACTTAAAAAAAAAACAACTGATCACATCTGACATTCTATTGCCAAACAATAATTTTCACTACCAAACTTGCTATTTTGCCTTTGAATTCAGTAGATAAGAGATTCAAGGAAATACACGGTTGTATTACGAAGCATAAAGGAGCAGTTTAAGATTATTTTGAAGCATCCATGCAGAAACATATCTAAGGCAATTTACAAGTTATGAAAGCCTCTCAGAGTACTTTTCACAGAAAGTATATACCACTGAATGCCATCCCACGTAAAAGAAAAGATACAGATGATCTGGGCCACAGCCAGGCGACCAGCATGACGGCCTCAGGTCACTGCCCCTTTTTCCTCTCTCCCCTCCCCCTTATCAGAAATAACCACACTGCATCCGGCCTTGCAACAAAAAGTGTCTTTATTTTACTTGTCAACATTTGGAAATACAGTATCAAGAACTGTTGGCCACAGCATAAAACCTAACAACATCAAACATCATAACACCAATCCATCATAAATAGCATAATTATACATTCATTTAATATTTCTCCTCAGCCCTACTCAAGAGGCACAGCCTACTCTAATCAGATCTTTTGACGCCCGGCAGGGATATTGGAAAAGTGGCCGTCCAAGCCTTTTCCCCCACTGCCCTCGGTCCCATCTAGCATGACAACGTATAAGGGGTGCTTCATTTGAAAACCCGGCCCTTCAGGGCTCTGTTGCTCTTTGCAGCAGTGTCAGGATCTACCTCTGCCCACGGCCCGTCAAAGGCGTGAGCAGGGCTACGTTGAGACTGTATGTTTGTCTCTCCCGCCGTGAAAGCGTCGGGAGGCCCTCTAGATACTGCTCCTGCTTCAACTTCTGTGTAGTCTTGGGGGACATGTCAGTTCCTATGTGCCCCGCTCCCCCTTTCCATGTCTGGGCTGTGTGCTCTCTCGTAAGGTGGGGTCTCTATCTCTCCTGCTATGCCGTGACAATACCTACACCTAGGGGTGGGTCGGGTGGGTGATTGCCCACTCGCGTTGGCGCGCCGGAAGGAGGAAAAGAGGGCGAGCCGCGGCACAACCGGCGCTTCTATAGCTGGACGCTGTGCCACCCGCCCCCTCCCCCCGCCCACCGCCAAGGTTAACCCTTGGCCTGCCGGCGCCATGCCTGTGTCCGGCCGTGGTAAATCACAGCCGGATCTTTGTCTGTAATTAACTTTTAAAGAGGAAGAGCTAGAAAAGAGAACCCCTGAAAAGCATCTATATGGTTGGCACCAGTGGCATACCAAAGGAGGGGGGTTGGATGCAGCCCACCCTGGGTGCCAGCCGGGAAGGGGGTGCATTCCCACCAAACCCGCACTTCGGAGGCAGAGTAGCAAACTTATCTTGAAGCCAGCTGAATTACCACGATGCTTCCAATCCAGGCCCGGTGGCTCTTTCTCCCAGTCAAATCGCAAAACTTCAGCCCAGGAGAAAAGAGCAGCTGGGCTTGGATTGGAGGCGATGCAGAAAGTCACCAATCTTTAAGGTAAGTTTGCCACGCGGCCTCCGAAGTGTGATCCTGGTGGTGGGGCACTGTGAAACAAAGCACTGGGGGGAGGGGGGGATTTCTGGCCACAAGGGGGGTCCATCCCAGTTACAAAGGGAGCTGGGAATGCCACTGGGTGGCACCGACTTGCTACATTTTTTTCATCTGTGGGATTTGAGAAAAGACATCTAGGAAGAGTCTGGGATATCTAAAGCAGAACATTCAAAACTACAGGTGAGTGGCAGCAATGAAGGGTTCAAGTCAGACCAGTCCCTGACCAAGGAATGCCCTGGCAAAGTAACTGAGCATAAGGGCTTTATATCCTCTTCCACTGATTTTGGATATGGTAGTGTTATTCTGGCCTTGAGTTTAAAAAAATCTTGGTGTACTGTGTGATTCTGCTTTAAATTTGGATGGACAGGTTTCTCAGGTGGTAAGCATTGCTTTCCTGAAATATTTTAGTAGCCACCCTCTGCACCGACTCCATCCTCTTTCTATCCTTTTGAGGATATGGTCTCCAGAATTGCACACAATATTTCAAATGAGGTCGCACAGAAGACTTATACAGAGGCACTATCACCTCCTTTTTCTCATTGCTGGTCTTCCTCTTTTATGTTGGCCATCTATCTTGCCAAGCATGATGTCTTTCTCTAATGATCTCTCTCGTTGCATGATGTGTCCAAAGTATGAAAGTCAAAGTCTTGTCATCTGAGCTTCTAAAGAAAGCTTAGGTTTGATGTCTTCTAGTACTGACTGATTTGTTCTTTGGGCAGTCCATGGTATATACAGTATTCACCACCAGCACCGTAATTCAAAGGCATCAATTTTCTTCCTGTTTATCTTTTTCACTGTCCATCTTTCGCATCCATATGATATTATTGAAAATACCATGGCTTGAACGAGTCAAATCTTTGTATAGAAAGAGACATCTCTGCTCTTGAGAATCTTGTCTAGGTCCTTCATGGCCATTCTGCCAAGAGCACTGTGTTGTCGGATTACTTGACTGCTTGTTGCTCCTTTATTGATAGTTGATCCAAGTAGATTAAAGTTGTCCACGATTTCAATTTCTTCTCCATCAACAATGAACATTGATTTTTCCAATTGTCATGATCTTTGTCTTCTTTACATTAATTTCAGGAAAATACTAACTAAAGAACCACCGCACAAGGTAAAACAAAACAAAGTCAATCAAAACCCTGGCGTAAAAGAAAAGAACCCCTGTAACAATAACTTTTTGTCGGAGTGATCATTAAAAAGAGGGAGGAATAAAAACCTTCCCCTCGCCTTGACCATTCCTTTTAATCATTTGAAAAACAGTGTAGCAGAAAAAACACTTAACTTATAAACTTTCCATGAGCTTAGGAGAACCAAAAGAATTGTCATAAACCTTTGTTGATTTTAAAACATTCTGTTTCTCCTTGTTCCATTCAAACTGTTGCTTCTTGATCAATGTACAGATTGTGCAAGAGAATGATCAGATGTTCTGGTATACCCATGCTTCTTAATGTGGCCCAGAGTTTCTCATGGTTTACACAGTGAAAAGCCTTGCTATAGTCAATAAAGCACAAATAGATATCCTTTTGTTATTCTTTAGTCTTTTCAAGGATCCATCTCACATCCGCGATGATGCCTCTCATACCTCACCCTTTCCTGAACCCTGCTTGCACTTCAGGTAGTTCTTGTCCCAGGTATGGTTGAATAATCTTCCATAGAATCTTGCTCGCATGTGGGATCTGAGTGATTGTGCGATAATTTCTAGTCAGTTGGATCACCTTTCTTTAGTATTGGTATAAACACAGATCTTTTCCAGTGAGTTGGCCATGATGTTGTCTTTCAAATTTCCTGGCAGAGCCTTGTAAGTATGGTAACAGCTGCATCAGATTGCTGTAATTCTTCTATGGGAATGTCATCAATGCCTGGTGCTTTGTTCTTTGATAAGGCTTTCAATGCTGCTTCAACTTCTTCTTTCATCACCAATGGTTCCGGATCATAAGGTACAGGTTGAAACAACTCTTGGTCCACTTGATCTTTATCATATAAAAACTCCATATATTCTTTCCACCATTTCTTGATCTTCTCAGCATCATTCAACATAGATCCTTGAGCATCTTGTAACATTCCAATTCAAGGCTGGTAGTTTTTCTTTAACTATCATAGTTTTAGGAAGGCTGATCTTGTTCTTTCTCTAATAGTTTCTGCTTCTATTTCCTTCCATACATCATTGTAGTATTTCTCCTTGTCTTGTCTTCCTGCACGTTGGAAATCTCTGAGTTCTGTGATTGCCTCTCTTTCTCCTCTGGTTTTAGCTTCTCTGCGTTTCTGGGCAATTTTCAGAGATTCTTCCATCAACCATTTTGGCCATTTTTGCTTTTTCATTTTTTGTAGAGACTTCTTGTTTTCTTCCAACACAACCTTCTTGGTGCCATTCCATAACTCTTCTGGAGCTCTGTCATTTGTATCTAAAGCAGCAAAGCAATTTTGCAGGCAGTCTTTAAATTCCAGTGGTATGTTCTCAAGATCATATTTTGCTACATTCATGAGTGGCCTGCTCTTTTTCAACTTTAGTTTGAGTTTGCATACTAGTAGTTGGTGATCTGTACCACAGTCTGCTCCAGGTTTTGTATTTTTTGATGTTATATTGCTTTTCCATTGTTTACTTCCACAGATGTAGTCAATTTGATTTTTGTACAACCCATTGGGTGAAGTCCATGTGTACAGTCGCCGCTTGTGTTGCTGGAAGAAGGTGTTCGAGATGAATAGATCATTGGTCTTGCAGAATTCTATAAGTCTTTCTCCAGCTTCATGTCTGTTGCCAAGTCCATATTTTCCAATCATTTTGCCTTCTCCTTGGTTGCCAACGTTTGAATTCCAGTCACCCATGACTATCAGGATATCCTGTTTGCATGTTCTGTCAATTTCAGCTTGCACTTGTTCATAGAACTCATCAATTTCATCCTCTTCTGCAGCTGTTGTTGGGGCATATACTTGAATTATAGTTGTATTGATAGGCATTCCTCGTAGATGACTAGAGATCAAGCATTCGCTGACTGCATTGTATTTCATTTCAGTTCTTGCAAGTTTCTTTATTATAAATGCAACACCATTTCTTCTTTGTCTTTCATTTCCAGCATAGTAGACCACATAATCATCCGATGCAAAGTGCCCAATGCCAGTCCATTTCAGTTCGCTGACACCCAACAGATCAAGTTGTACATGTTCCATTTCATTCTTGACCACCTCCAGCTTCCCTTGTTTCATGCTCTTATGTTCCATGTCCCAATATGTAAGACATCTTTGCAGCTTCTGACTCTCATTTCATGCGCAGCTACATCAGCAGTCAGACGTCTCTAGGGCTTTGATCCAACCACATCATAAATGCTGACTTTACTCTGAAAAGTCTTTAGCTCCTCTCCAGTAGCTAGTTGAGTGTCTTCCAACCTGGGGGATCTCATCTTCCAGCACTATAGTGCAACTTGTTTTGTTGTGACTATCCATTGAGTTTTCATGGCAAAATACAGTAGATTGCCAGGCCTTTTCCCTGCACAGTTTAAGTTTAGCGTTGTTGCCGTTGTCACAGAAATGTGATCCTCCGCCACCAACATTGTCCCATTCTGCTGCTGCTGCCCAGATGGGTGGTTTGTCTTGGTCTGGCACCATAGCTGAGACCTGTCCATCTTGGGAGACCCTGCCAGTAGTTAAACTACCGATAGCTTAGCCCTCAGAATCACTGATGCACCCAAGCCCTCACAGCACGACAAGATGCAAACAAGTGAAGAATCATTTTCTATAGAGGTATTTATTTTTTCACTTACCTTGTAGGCTTTCTTCACCTTAATTCAGTGGTTTCTGTTCTTATTTTGTTTGCATATTGGTTTTGTTTTTATTATGATGGTTTGAATTCTGTATTAAGATTATTTTGTTATGTTTTTTGATGATATAATCTGTTTTCTACTGATATGCTATTAAAATATTTTGTGAACTACTTTGGGCAATCTTTTTTGTTTGGGATTACAAATTATATATCTAAAATAGAGGTCAATTTTCAATGGCATTATAAACTCATAAAATTAAATGATTAACTTATCGGTTTATCCCGATGTGGGTTTTTCAGTATTCCTGCATATCCAAGTCAAACTGCTGAAAAGGCACGTATGTAGCTTTGGTGGATAACATAGCCATTTAGGGTTATTTCTACTAGTTGTGCAGCCGATTTGTATAGAAATGTTATTCAATAAATTGCTGAATATTTCAACTCACCAGATGACATTTAATCCAGCTCTTGGGCCATCCCAAATTATGCATCATTTTAATATGGATAACTTTACAATTAAAGGGGCAATGTTATTAAGAGGCAACAAAATTTAGATACTAACAACGTGGCTAAATATCAGTATTTTAGTCATTTACGTGCTTTGCTGGTTTTAATACATGGAATAAACCATAAACCATTTATGCATGAAAGTGGCCACATGGTCATGTGAATGACCTCTTATAAAATACCGACCATGTTGTTTGCATGGTGCATACTTCCACTGTGAGCGCTGACGTGAGTGCAGTTTGGGTGGATTGTGGGCAGTATAAGCAGGAGAACTCATTGATTGGAAAATATGATAATTCATGTATATATTTAAAAAATATAGGCCCCCGGGCTGGTGTAAATGCCCATGCCATTTGCAGTAGTATTTTATAAAGAAAAGTAGGCACCTACTTGCCTTTATAACATAGTACCTAAATAACAGCCTCCTTCACACTTAGGTGCATGTTTGCTAACATGCGGCAATGCCCTACATGTTAAGCCCAGAACTTAGCATGGGGGTAGCTCTAGACCCACACTAACAAATAAAGGTGTGCTCGACGTGTCCCTATATAGTTAGCGTGAGTTTCATGCCACCCCCATGCTAAGAGCTTGCCTTTGTTACCGTGGGTGCACTTAATGCTACCCATTGGGGTAGTGGTAAGTGCAATATTGACAGTTAGCATGTATTAATGGTGCCTGCACCAAGTGCAGTGTGCTTGCCCTGCCCTGAATCACCCAGTCTTTACCTCAAGTGGTTAGGGTGGGACTCAGCGCAGCCATATATTTGGTGCACGGTAATGTTTATTGCAGGACACTGAGCATGAGCTAAACCCTGCACTGTTACTGCGGTTTAGTAAACATTCCCCTCGATGTAGAAGCCTCCTTATAATGTTACCTTTTTTCTTTTTTTTAAAGTGCCTTCAAGTCAGTGCTGACTTCTGGCAACCCAGCAGCCCCTGGGTTTTCTTGGCAAGGCATGACTGGAAGTAGATTGCCAGGCCTTTTCTTCTGAGGCAATGGAGGGTAAAGTGATTTGCCCAAGGCCACAAGGAGTGTCGGTGGGAATCGAACCCCAAATCTCCTGGGTGGTAGACTATTGCTCTATCCTCCGCGTACTTACACAGAGATAACTTAATAAAGATGTTTTTGTGTGTTTATGTGCTTATAATTCCTCTTATAAGATTCCCCCGCATATACAAATATGCATAATGATAAGAACATGCATACTTGTATGCAACTTTGGTTTAGGCGTGTTCGGGAGCAGATTTGGGCAGATCATGGGTGGAACCACTATACATATTCTTTATAAAATACGTATGGTTGAGCTTGCTTATTATACATTCATATAGTTGCATCAGCTCCCCAAGTTGGTATAAATACATGTGGCTTCAATATAATTGTGGTTTCTGAAGAGCAATTTTATAAAGACACATTGGCACCTATATGTCTTTATAAAATAGGCCCAAAGTAGGTGCCTACTTGCCCTTCAAATATAAGTAACCTGTTATAAATATATTCTCTGAGGGACTTGAAGAGTAAAAGTCATCCTTTTAGGTGTCTGAAATTGTTTTACAAAGCACTTTTGCAGATCGCCCCACTATCAAAAAGCACTTTTCAGTATCAGCCACTAAAATTTTCCAGGCCTGTGTCATATTGGGGATCTTCAGTAATGAGAAAACAAACAACTGGCTATTTTTTTCTTCATGAATGACTAATAAAGTATCATGAATAATCTTCTTCCTACCTTGTTGATTTCCTTACCATCTTGGTATCCATTCCCAGTCCTCAAGGGCCGCCAGCAGGTCAGGTGTTCAGGATATCCTTAATGAATAGGCGTGAGAGAGATTTGAATGCCTACTATCTCCATGGTATGCAAATCTCTCTCATGCATATTCATTGGCAACCCTCAAGGACTGAAAAGGAATACCACAGTCTTATCATAAGGCAGCTGTAAGTATGTTCTATACTGTTGCTGTAAATTCAGACCTCCACCACCAATGTAGTTTATGCTGTGGCTTGATTTTTCTCTAACTTACAATCTGTCTATAATATCCATGCATTGCTACAGGAAACCATAATTTGCACTCATACAAGTCACTGAGTGCTTCATTCTACTTCATTGCTTGATCATTTTAAAAAAAAAGTTAAGATCTGATGCTTCCCATAATCATAAGCTTTCAATTATAATTGCAGTACATCACAAGTTCTCCTGCAGTCATTTGCTCAAACTGTTTTAGAACATGGTTTTATTTTATGCTGTAGGGAGGGTAATTTTCAAAGTCATGTCCACCACCAAAACATTGTCTTCCCTGGATCCTTAAGATGTTTTATAAGAAGCGTGATAAATTGTTTCATGGGAAAAAGATCCTTCTTTTTCCCGATGTAACACGTGAGACACAAACGCAGGAAGGCTTTTCTGTTATTGAAACCTGGGGTATTGCGAATAGGGGCTATTTTTGTGTTGAGATTTCCTTGCAAATGCTTAATTACCTTTAGATCACAGAAATATGTTTTCTTTTCTCCTGAAGATCTTTCTGCCTTTTTAAGTTCGCAATTACCTATTACCTCTTCTCCTGATGCGGTGCTACCATCTGTTAATTAAGATCTCCTTGGACCCCCATCGTCTCTCTTTTTCCTTGTTATTTATTGGTGGTCTTGATTTTCTGTTTAAAAATCTCCCCCTTTGGTTTGTGGGCTATGTATAATTCTTGCAATATTTCCTTTTCTTTTCTCAGTTTTCTTGTAAATTCTGTGTATGCAAGATTATTTTCTGTACGGGTAAATTCCTGATTATCTGTTAAAATTTATAAATAAATGAAAAAAAAAAACAAAAAAAACATTGTCTTCCCATGGAAATGTGCCTGCCCTCTGAGCAAGTTCAAGTATACAGGTAGCAATTTTGTGCACATATTGTTACACACTATAGGGGGAGACATTTCTGGTGGAGGAGTTGGGATCTGTGCACATACGCTCACATTTTCAAAAGTGTGCACAGAAAAGGTATTTGCACAGAGGGTACGTTTTATAAATGTTGCTGAGTTTAACACACACATTCCTATGTGCGCAAACCACATCTATTTTATAAGAATAGTGGGCGCCTACTTTTCTTTATAAAATGGGGGTGCAAATTGTAAGGTTAGCATGGCAAACCTAAGTGTGATCACTTACACCAGCCTTAGACTTGGTGGAAATATATGCTTAGATTTGCAGTCGTTTGTGGAAACTTTACAGCAACCTTTTCTCAGCTAAGTAAAATATAAGCTGTTATGAACTGATATAAAGTTTTTTCTTATTAAAATGGACGGGCCGCAGCGGTAGGAGGTTGTGTCCTCCTTACTGTGATGGCTTTTCCAACAAAAAAAGTATGACAATCTGATTGGTGGTTTCTTTCTATAGATCGGGGGTTTTTTATGGTTTAGATTTGATAAGAGCATGTATACGTTCTAGTATTTTACAATATGCAAGTGTAAATTTTAGCTCTGCCTATGTTCTGACCCTAGCCACACCCACACCAAAAATGTGTTCTAGCGGCCTGATGCTTTTACTTATAGACTAGCATCCAACTAAATTACACACGTAAAGGCGTATCTACACGTGGATAATGCATGATTCACGTGCATTGATGACTCATAACTTTACCGCCAAAATGACATGGTACAGTTATGAGTACTTCTCCTTGGATAATTTTCGTGTGAAAGCACTAATCCTGCAAAGTCCTTCCAGGGGAATTCATAAAAATGTACTGAACTATCTTTTTCATTCTCAGTTCTGGATCGGCGCGGTGGGTTACACAGAAACATAGAAGGCAGCAGACATGAACCTCTTGATCCACCCAAGTTGCCCATTCTGTGCTTGTCTACTGTGCTGTCACCAGTTTTACTTGTCTCCAATCACCTCTGCTGCAAGTCTGTGATTAGGAGCTAAAGTGTGATTGAAGTTAGAGTTTGCCTAGTTCCGCTAACTGTAATGGAATATCAAAAATAATGGGACACCTATACTTTACCTTTTGATTTCATCTGGAGTTGTGGGTCAGAATACTCTATGCTAGCTTCTTTTTATTTTTCATTTTGATTCAACTAGCTGCAGAGAATGTTTTTCCCCCTTTTCTCTGGATGTTAAGGAATTAAAAAATAACATATTGTTTTTTGCCAGGTCATCTAATTATAATAACAGATAGAAATCATAAGAGTTCATGGTTTATATTTTATATTCCACTTTCCAGCTGCTGAGTAAGTATCACTGATCTACTTGAAATTAAGACAAAACTCGTTATGATGGGAACTGGGGTTTTCAGTAGGAAAATTAAAGCAACCTAAATTTTTACTTATTTCAAATAAGGAAATATCTGAAGAAGTCCCTGAGCTGCCTTAACCCTGGAAAGAAAAGTCAAATTGCTGAAGGTTTAGAAATATGTTATCTAAGATTTGTGAGGCTACGTCTGAGCACTTGACATGATCAGATGCAGTTTACTACAGTTTTTGCTTGCACAGTGATTTCTGTTGATGTTTTGCCCTTCCAAAAGTTGGAAGAAATCAAGTTCTTGGCAAAAGTATATGCTAATCCATAATCTTGCCAGTAAGCTGAGTTGCAGAGATTTTATCCTTTTGTGACCTACATTTTCCCAAATTTTTAATCAAACTCTAAATAGTAATTACATTATTATTTAATCTCTAGAGTATCCCAACTAAAACACTACTTGTATTTGAAATAACACTTAAAATCTTGGAAATCCTGACATCTACAATTGGCAAATTGTAAAATCTATGGGTCTGATATTCAGTTCAAGTGGTCACTATCCATTTAAGTAGTGCCACTGAATATGGGGGTCATACTGAACTCTGTTTTGTGGGTCTGGACATCCAATCCAGATGTCCAGACCCACTAAACAGCCAGGCAGGCTGCCAGGGACAGAGTTCCCAGTATGAACAGGCAATTTGTACATGGAGATCTGTTCATGGGTGGGGGCAGGACAGAGGCGGAACGAGAGCGGGCAGTGGGCAGAGAGTGACCCCGGACATACAGGGCCAATTCTGAGGTCGGCCCTGTATGTCCATAGTCGGCCACGGAGACAGAGGACTTATTCCATCTTGGAGATGGAAAATGTCCCCCTGGACGTAGGGGGGACCATGGTGCTGGGCAGAGATAGAAGGTAAGGGGTGCAGGGTCAGGGCAGAGACGGAAGTTGGGAGGCCAGATCGGGGGTCAGGCTGCAGGGAAAGGATGATGTCTCTGTCGGCTGGGCACTACGGCTCCTGAATGGAGCCACTGTGCCATGGCGACAGGATGCCATGGCACTGTGACTCCATTCAGGAGCCTGGCTGAGTTAGCCAGGTACATGTGGGCTGGGCGTGCAGCTGATCAGAATCGGGACCTGGCCTGCATGTCCAGGCCATAGACCCAATTCTGATCTTGCAGGCATGTCTAGCCCCCGCAGGATCAGAATCGTGTCTACCTTTATACCACCCCGATTCTGATTGGCCATACAGGGGCTGGACAGCCAGTACCGAATCGGCCTCTATGTGGCTAAGAGGACAATGCTGATGACCAATGTTCCCGCTAACCTGCGCTGGGTCCACCATCAACATTCCTGCTGGCGGGAGGAGGTGCAGAGCAATCGACGCTCTGCCCCTCCCTGGAGGACCTGGCGCAGATTAAAGAGAACATTGCGAGTGTGCTGCGGCGTGTGTTAGACCCTGTGTCTAATGCACACCGCGGCACCCTTGCAATGTTCTCTTTAATCTGTGCCAGGTCCTCCGCCGGCATTCCTGCCGGTGGGGAGAGGGGCAGAGCATCGATAGCTCTGCGCCTCCCCCCGCCGGCAAGAATGTTGGCGGCAGACCCAGCGCAGGTTAGCAGGAACATTGCTGATGCCTATACATTTAATTTAGGTATCCTATTCCAGAGGCCCAAATAACTCATTTAGAAGCTCAAGGGTCCTGTTAAATGATTAAGTACCAGCTCCACCTTTACTCATCCCCTAAGTTAGCCTGTTATTATATGGTTAATATCTGGCCATTAAGCAAGTTAAACAGCTCGATATTATCCTTAAAGGGGCTGATTCTCTATAGTGTGCATGAGGGGGTATGCATGTATAATTTGTATAAGTCCCTATTCTAAGGAACTTAGTGCACAATGGGTACTTACACGCTTTAAATGGTCACTATTCTGTAAATGCACTCTTAAAAAGGATATAGCATAATTAGAAAAAGTACAGAGAAGAGCGACAAAAATGGTAAAGGGGATGGAAGGATACCCCTTTAAGGAAAGGCTTAAAAGGTTTAAGCTCTTCAACTTGGAAAATAAACATAATAGAGATCTATAAATTAATCAATGGAGTAGAACGGGTAAATGTAGATTGGTTGTTTAAGCCATCAGAAAGTAGAAAGACTAGAGGATACACAACAAAGCTACAAAGTAACCCCATTTAAGACTAATAAGAGAAAATATTTTTTTACTCAACGCGTAATTAAACTCGGGAATTTGTTACCAGAGGATGTAGTAAAAGCTGTTAGTGACCCGGGAAATCCATTGCTTAACCTGAGACGAACCTGTGTGCCTTTTTGGGAACCTGCCAGGTACTCATGAGCTGCACTGGCCGCTGTTAAAAACAGGATACTGAGCTTGATGGACCTTGGTCTGACCCAGTATGGCATTTCTTATGTTCTTATGTAATTTCCATTGAATGTACTTTCAGTTGGGTGTGCATGGGGGGTGGAGCTTGGGCGGTACGTAGGCAGGGCCTAGATTTACATACGTACTTTATAGAATACTTACGTGTCACTGCTGCGACTAGATTCAAACACGTCCTTATGCCCCTCCTCTCTAAACTAAAGCCCTGGTGTGATTTACTTTCTAGAATAGGCACCAAATACGCAGACAGAAATGTGCTTTGCCTGTATGCAGGATTGCAGACTTACCCTCATAATACTTTAAAATATACAGATAAGTGAGTTACACACTTGCCACTTACTAGCAAATCATAATTCACTTTGAAAATCAAACCTTATGAGGCTAATTTAGTTACAGATGCTACATTTTCAACATTGCAAATTTACAGCTTTGGCAGATATAGTACCTAATGCACTTACCACACATTAGATGCAAACCCGAATGCACAATAAGTGCAAAGGCCATGCGCTGTGCCTAGCTCATAAATATTGCAATGATCTTGTCTGTATATAGAGGATGGAAGAGGACCTTTCACAAACACTTCTTGGCGCATACCAGGAGCCACTATACTGGAAGCTGCTCCTTTTTTGGGAAATTTCTCCAACAGGTTAGTTTTGCACACACCATGACAGTCGTAAACCTTACTCCTAAGCTAAGGGATATGGAGTACGATCTCAGTCTATCAAATTTGCTGCTAACGCTCAACGTAGTACTTGCATCATGCCAACGAGAGCTTCCTTCTGGAGTGTATAAGATGTAACATGTATTGGCAATTATCAAGGTGTCATTGGAAATTCTTCTTAATCAGGCCTATGGCACCCAGTACGATGGGAAGTATTTCTGTCTCTTTCATCACATTTCACTCATGAATAACCCTAACTGACCATTTTAAAAAATAACTACAGAAGCAGCTATGAGGTAGATCTTTAAACATTTCTGTTAAAAGTTAAGTTGAACCATTAGAAAACTGGCAACACCTCTCTGCTTGCTTTCAGCAGAAACATTCCTCCAAACATTGTATTTGTTGCTTGTGCTTAGGAATGTGCTTTCATTTGCAAGGAAACAGACCCTTTCAACACAATTTATTTAATTTCATGCTGTTTTAAAAATGAAAGAAAAATGGATGAAATGTCATTCATTTTAATTTTGTTTCCAAATACTATCAACAAGCAGTCCCCATGCCCATAAAGTTTAACTAATCCCCTGGGCTTGGTCACAATTCCCTAGAGTTTCCTGGGCACTCGCTTCATATCTCGCTCCTTCTTCCTTGGAGTCTTCAGGCCTCCCAGCCTGGTATCTCAAAAATGGCACTGGCCCCTTTTTTCAATAAAAGGGTACTGGTAGAGCCTTTTTGTTGGGGGGAGAGGACATCATATGTGGGAAAGGAAAGAGCTGTGGGGACAGATTTGCTGTCTGAAAGATCTCCATTCTGGGCTTCTGTGCAGAAAGGGGATGGATTTTTGAACTGGATTGCTTCTGCTCTTCCACATCCAACAGTGACATCACTGGAAAGACTGCTGTAAAATCAAGACCTGCTGAGGCGCACTACTGCAGGTAAGTGAATGCAGGTCTGTAT
The DNA here is from genome assembly GCA_033557465.1 of Ichthyophis bannanicus. Lineage (NCBI taxonomy): Eukaryota > Metazoa > Chordata > Amphibia > Gymnophiona > Ichthyophiidae > Ichthyophis > Ichthyophis bannanicus. The sequence continues at coordinate 417,604,398 of CM066038.1, forward strand.
TTGATGGGTCATCACTAAAGGGGACTTTTGAAGATCCAGTGAGATGAATATGTGGAAAATCAAGGTGAGATCTCTTCCATCGGAACCACCTCCACTTGCAGGCCCTTGTGGACAGGCACATTTTACACTCAACAGCCCAGCATTGGTCATCCAGGAAAATGAGATTCTCCAGAATGCTAGGGCCTCTCTGAGTCAAGAGATCATAACTCTGAATCCCCACCAGCAGAGGAAAGAAACGGGTTCTGTATTCCTAGTCCTGCTGTGACTCAAAATATGAATGCCCCACAAGTGTCTTCGTTGGGTATCGTACCATTGCCAACTCAGCAGGCCTCTGAATTAGGGAAGATTTCTTTCCCATTGTAGTCCCCATACCAGTGTGGGGGCTGTAACTCCAGGGAACAGGAGGTCACTCTTGTGGACATCTAGAAGATAGTGTTTTACATGAAGACCTTACTTCAAGGGTCTTGGACAAAACTGAATATATTTTCCTAAGAGACAGTGGCTAAGTTTGAAGAGCATGAAAAGAAATGAGAAAGCCTGAGACCTGTTTACCAACTGTTGAGACCCAAGTAATCTCCCAGTAGGCCACTTCGTTGGTGAATATAAAAGAGTTTGCACTTTTACCATCCAGTTGAGTCTATGAAGAATGTTGTTCGAGCTTAGAATTTTCCAAAGATTCAACAGCTATCCTCTTGGGAGAATATTTGTGTAAAGTGATAATTTTTTATGCAGAATCCATTTTTAAATCATAGAAACATGATGACAGAAAAAGACCACATGGCCTATCTAGTCTGTCCTTTCATATCAACCACTACAACATTCCCCTTTTTTCCTCATCTCTACCACCTCCACTGGAAGACTCTTCCACAGATCTACCATCCTTTCTGTAAAGAAATATTTCAACATATCACTCCTGAATCTATCCCCTTTCACTCTCATCCTATGTCCCATCTTAGCAGAGCTTGCTTTCATTCAAAAGAGGCTCTCCTCCTGTGCATTTATGCCACAGAGATATTTAAATGTCTCAATCATATCACCTCTATCCCACCTTTCCTCTAAGGTGTACATATTAAAACCCTTAAGTCTGTCCTCATATGTTTTATAATGAAGACCACTAACCATTTTAGTAGCCATCCTCTGTACGGACTTCAGTCTGTATATATCCTTTTGAAGGTGTGGTCTCCAGAATTGCACACAATACTCCAAATGAGGTTGCACCAAAGACTTATACAGAGGCACTATCACCTCCTTTCTTCTGCTGGCCATTTGTCTCCCTATGCACCCAAGCTTTCTTCTAGCTTTTACTGTCGCCTTTTCTACCTGTTTAGCTATTTTAAGATCATCACGCCTAGGTTCCGCTCTTCTTTAGTTGACAAAAGTACTTCACCCCCTATACTATATTGCTCCCTTGGATTGCTGCAGCCCAAATGCATGACCTTGCATTTTTTAACAGTAAATCTCAGCTGCCAAATTCTAGACCATTCTTCAAGATTAGCTAGATCCCTCCTCATGTTATCTATATCTTCCTGGGTGTCTACTCTATTGCAGACTTTGGTATCATCCGCAAAGAGGCAAACCTTACCTGACAGCCCTTCGGCTATATCACTAACAAAGATATTAAAAAGAACTGGACCAAGGACAGATCCTTGGGGCACACCACTGGTAACCTCCTTCTCCTCAGAGTGAGCTCCATTTATCTGTACCCTTTGTCGCCTCCCACCCAACCAATTTCAAACCCAAGCAGTAACTTTAGGATCCATCCCTAGGGTGCTCAGTTTGTTTATAAGTCGCCTGTGAGGAACGGTGTCAAAGACTTTACTGAAATCTAAATACACCACATCTAGGGCTCTCCCTCGGTCCAACTCCCTGGTCACCCAAAGAAATCAATCAGATTTGTCTGACAAGACCTACCTCTGGTGAATCCATGCTGCCTCTGATCCTGTAATCCACTAGATTCCAGAAACCTCAATATTTTCTCTTTCAGCAGCGCTTAAAATAATTTACTCACCACCGAAGTTAAACTAAGCAGCCTGTAGTTTTCAATCACATTCTTACTTCCACTTTTGTGTAAAGGCACCACATGTGCCTCTCTTCAGTCCTTTGGCACCACTCCCAACTCCAAAGAGGCATTGAAAAGGTCAGTCAGTGGAGCTGCTAGAATGTTCTCAAATTCCCTCAGTATTCTAGGGTGTATCCCATCCTGTCCCTTCACTTTGTCTACTTTAAGTTTAGCTAGTTTCTCATGAACACAGTCTTCTGAAAATTGTTCAAGATGTCCCTCACTTCTGTTCCTGTTTCTAGGTGTTTTCTGAAGTCCTGCTCCTGGTTCTTCATTTGTGAACGCAGAACAGAAATATTTGTTAAGCAATTCCGCTTTATCCTCATCAGCTTCTACATATTCCTCCCATTCACCCTTGAGTATGACAATACCACTTTTGCCCTTCCTCTTCTCACTAACATATCTGAAAAATGTCTTATCCCCACATTTAACTGCACTGGTTATTTCCTCCTCTTTTTGAATCTCTGCTTTCCTGACTAATTTGCTAGTTTTTCCAAATATAGATGCCTGTCTTCCTCTCTCCATGATCTCTTGTATTTTATGAAGGCCTCCCTCTTTTTCTTCACCTTTTCAGCTACTTCTTTCAAAAAACATAGCGGTCTCCTTTTTCCTTTATTTACCATTTTAACAAAAAGGTTGGTTGCCCTTAAAATATCCCCTTTCAGTTTTGCCCACTATTTTTCTACATCCCCCAGCTGTTCCCATCCCGCTAACGTCTCCCTGAGGTATTGGCCCATCTTGGCAAAGTCAGTTTTCCTAAAGTCTAAGACCCTTGCTTTTGAATGGATTTTTACAGCCCTAGTCCTAATACTGAACCACACCATCTGATGATCACTGGATGCAAAATGATCTCCCACTATAACATCAGAAACACTTTCACCATTGGTGAGCACCAAGTCCAGTATGGCCCCTTCACATATGGGTTCTGTTACCAGTTGCCTGACTAGTTCTCCCTGTAAAGAGTCCAGGATCGCCTTACGTCTAGATGATACTGCATCAGGAATGTGCCAATCAACATCTGGCATATTGAAATCCCTTATCAGTAGCACTTCCCCTTTCCTAGCAATGCTGCGTATGTCTTCAATTAACTCTCTGTCCACCTCTTCCTCTTGTGAAGGAGGTCTGTATATCATGCCAATGCAAATAGATTTCTCTTTGCCTCTTTTTAGCTTCACCCACAATTCCTCCTCTCTCCCTTTTAAGCTCTGTAAGTCCAAAGCTTTAATATTATTTTTTGCATATAGTGCCACTCTTCCTCCCCTTTTTCCTACCCTGTGCTTTCTGAATAAAGTATAGCCAGGTATAGTTACATCGTAGTCATGATTTTCTGTGAACCATGTTTCTGTAACTGCCACTAAATCCAAGTCAGCCTCTCCCATTAAAGCTTCAATATCTGGGATTTTATTTCCCATGCTTTGGGCATTTATACAGACCACTTTCCATATGGTGTTCCTTTTACCCATTTCCATAAAGGTATTTAATGTTTCACTTACCTGGGGGCTTTCACTTACCTGGGAGCTTTCTTCACCCATCCCCAATGAATCTAGTTTAAAGCCCTCTTCAGTAGATTAGCCAGTCTGCTACTGAAGACATGCCAACCTTTCTTGGACAGATGGATGCCATCTCTGCTCTGCAACCCTTGGAACAGTGTCACATGGTCCAGGAAACCAAAATGCTCTCAATGACACCATCCATGGAGCCATGCATTCATCTCCAGGATGCGAGATTCTCTGCCATGGCCTTTACCCTCAACAGGGAGAATTGAAGAGAACACTACTTGCACCCTTATCTGCTTCACCTTCTGTCCCAGAGCCATGAAGTCACTTTTGATACACTCAGAGGTATATCTGGCAGTATCATTTGCGCCAACATGGATTAGCAACATTGGGTAATAGTCAGTGGCTTGATGAGTCTCGGCAAACTCGACATAACATCTTGGATTTTGGCACCTGGCAGACAGCATACCTCTCTGGACATCAAGTCTGGTTGGAAGATGAAGATCTCAGTGCCCCTCAGAAGAGAGTCACCATCTACCACTACCCTTCGCTTCCTTGTGGTCACTGGTTCTACAACTTTGGGGTGCTCAAGTTCTGGTTCTTCCCTTTCCAGGGATGCTTTGACCTCCTCCACTTCCAGGGCTGCATAATGGTTCTTCAGTTCAAGGCCTGGAGAAGTTGGATTGGTGATTCTACAGGCCCTGGTGACTTGTGTCCAACCTTCATATTTCGTTTCTTTCTTCAAATATATTGTTGAAGAATGTGACAGAAGGAGGCATGATATAGTGGCATCATCAGATAGTCTTCAGGTATCTGATTTTTTGGACTCATCTGATGTGATTCCAACAAGAACTACCCTACAGGTTTCTTTCACCAGGGAGTTTGAGAAAGTTTGAAAGCCTACATTAAGGGGTATGTCTATTAAAAGTCATTAGCTGTCATTGTGGTGCTAATGCATGAAAATTGTACTATGGTCACAGTTAACATGGGACAAATGCAGCTACTACAGGCAGATTTTCTGCAATTGCTGCATGCTGTGCATTACTGGCAAGAGTGGGCGGAGAGTGGATGTACCTTTACAGTGCATGGTGGCCATACATTTTACAGACATCATGGTTGCAGCTACCACCACCTCTATGTGTGGCATTAGCTGCATCAGCAATGCTGTCTCACCACGATCTCTGCATTTTCATGTCCCCAACAGATAACACATGACTTTTGGAGTTACCGCAGTACTTTTCCCACTAACACCCAGTATTCCCTGCAAAAGCCTACTATGCTTTAGTAAACATAGCCCTAAGTGAAAGGGAGTGATTTTTTTGTATATAGCCAGTTAATTTATTTTCTATTGTTCCCAGGGCATTTCAGTTAATGAAAAAGAGTTTTCCCCAATTAAAAAAAATTTTGTTGGCCCTGGGTGCAATATTTTTCTTAAGATTTCCCTGTAAATATTTTGCTTCATAAAAGGGAAACATACACTTTTACTGACTTTGAAGTGTAGTTGATCACTAATTTAGGGGTCCTTTTACTAAAATGCAGTATGGCTTTGTATCTATTGTGCCAATCATGTAAAATCAAGCCGTGTTATCTGTCAGGGGTGTGGACAGCATCCCTCTGATGGGTAATGCAGTGTTCCACATGAAAATGAAGGGTGCATTTATCACCGATACAATTAGATTTACCTATTGAGGTGGAGGTAACTGCATCCTTGCTAATTGCAAGATGTATTGTGATCACACAGGCTTATACCAGCACACTTATGGTGCAGCACTCATCATGCCCACTCTTGTTTTCTAACCCACCTATTTTGCCCCCCACCCTGTGATTCAATGTTAGACAGAAAGCAACCTGCGTGAACAGCTACCATGTGCTACAGTGTGCTAACTGCATCACTCGCTTTAGTAAAAGGGCTTCTTAGTTAGTTGCTGTGGATATCCCATGAAGCACTGTGTGGGATTTATATATAGGTATGGGTGCTATACAAATATGTCTGGCTGGTCCTCCTTTACTTGCATTCTTTTTTCGTGTTTTGGTTGATGACCTGTATCCGTTTTCTTTGTGATTTATTTTGAATGTGCTTAAAGCATAGAAATGTCAATAAATAAAATAAAATTAAACATGATGCCAACATTTTTGGAAATGATACACTTTTGAATTAGACCCAGGTGCCAAGTTGGAGTTCAGAGGTTGAACACTGTTTGCAAATGCAGCGTCATACATTTGTCATGCAGAATTCCAAGAGAGTAGTAGACGATGGGGGTGAAAAGCTGTTGTCCACCATTCAGGACAAAGGCCTTCAGATGAACATATCTGATGATTCCAGATAGAAAAACACTGACAAGGCAGTTGCTAGAGCCAGTAGAATGCTCCAGGCATGACGGGAAGGAAGGTGATCATAGAAGCTTTACCTCCAGAAGTATAGACATTGAAGGCAGCTCTTGAAAAGCCCTGTGAGAAAGGAGAGATAAGAGGAACATGATAGAAATTTTTCTGTACCTCAAAAGCATTGATAGCTAACAATGAAGCAAACATTTTTTTTAATGAAAAGATGTTCTAGAATAAGCAGTCATAATATGAAGCTTCAAGGAGGTAGACATAGGACTACTAAATATTACTTCACAAAGAGATGATGGATACATGGAACGGCCTTCCTGAGGAAGTAGTGGATGGAATAGTGGATTAGATAAACTGAAGAGTAGCAAATTACCTGGGCCGGATGGTATTCATCCAAGGGTGTTGAAAGAACTGAAATATGAGATTGCAGACCTGCTACTAGTAATCTGTGAACTATCATTAAAATCATCTCTAATACCTGAAGATTGGAGGATCGCCAATGTAACACCAATTTTTAAAAAGGGTTCCAGGGGTGATCCGGGAAACTACAGACCGGTGAGCCTGACATCAGTACCAGGAAAAATGGTAGAAACCATCATAAAGAATAAAATTACTCAGCATGTAGATAGTCATGACCTAATGGGAGACAGCCAACATGGCTTTAGACAAGGAAGATCTTGTCTTACTAATCTGTTATGTTTTTTTGAAGGAGTGAATAATCAGGTGGACAAAGGTGAGTCATTGATATTGTGTATCTGGACTTTCAGAAAGCCTTTGACAAGGTCCCTCATGAGAGACTTTTGGCAAAACTAGAGAGTCATGGGATAGGAGGCAGTGTACTATTGTGGATCAGGAACTGGTTAAAAGATAGAAAGCAGAGGGTAGGGCTAAATGGCCAATTTTCCCAATAGAGAAAGGTGAATAGTGGTGTACCCCAGGGATCTGTGCTGGGTCCGCTGCTTTTTGACATATTCATAAATGACCTGGAAAGTGGAATAACGAGTGAGGTTATCAAATTTGCAGATGACACAAAACTATTTAAAGTTGTTAAAACCCAAGAGGATTGTGGAAAATTGCAAGAGGATCTTGATAAATTGGAAGACTGGACATCAAAGTGGCAGATGAAATTTAATGTGGACAAGTGCAAGGTTATGCACCTAGGGAAGAACAACCCAAACTATGGTTACACGATGCAAGGTTCCACATTAGGAACTACCACCCAGGAAAAAGATTTAGGCGTCATTGTGGATACCATGTTAAAACCCTCGGTCCAGTGTGCAGCGGCAGCCAAGAGAGCAAATAGAATGCTAGGTATGATAAGGAAAGGAATGGAAAATAAAACAAAAGATATTATAATGCCTCTATATTGTTCCATGGTGAGACCGCACCTTGAATATTGTGTGCAATTCTGGTCGCCGTATCTTAAAAAGGATATAGCAATTTTAGAAAAGGTTCAGAGAAGAGCCACCAAAATGGTAAAGGGGATGGAAGGATACTCCTATGAAGAAAGGCTAAAAAGGTTAGGGCTCTTTAACCTGGAAAAGAGACGGCTGAGGGGAGATATGATAGAAGTCTATAAATTGATGAACGGAGTGGAACGGGTAAACGTAGATCGATTGTTTACCTTATCAGAATATATAAAGACTAGGGGATATGCAATGAAGCTACACAGTAAACTATTTAAGACTAATAAAAGAAAATATTTTTTCACTCAACGTGTAATCAAACTCTGGAATTTGTTACCGGAGGATGTAGTAAAGGCTGTTAGTGTAGCTGGGTTTAAAAAAGGTTTGGACAAGTTCCTGGAGGAAAGGTCCATAAACCATTATTAAGAAGGGACCAAGGATATCAATGCTTGAAGCAATACAAGCATTATGGAACCTGTGTCCTTTGGGGAAACTGCTAGGTACATATGACCTAGATTGGCCACTGTTGGAAACAGAATACTGGGCATGATGGACCTTGGTCTGACCCAATATGGCATATCTTATGTTCTTATGAATCATTGTAGAAAAGTTTAGAAAACGACAGGATAAGCAGAGAAGGTCTCTAGTTACCAATAAGAAATGGAACACCTGGGGATCAACTAAGCTCTAGAGCATGTGACATGACGTGAGATGAGCAGACTAGATGAACTCTGTGGTCCTTACGTACCATCATAATCTTTATTTTCATGATGATAGTGAATTTGCCTTGTTTATTACAAACACTGCAGGTGTTTTATATGGATGAGAGGAAAGAATTCATTATTGGGGATATAAGATTTCAAATGAGAGCTAAAAGCTAGATTTTGCTTATTCTGTTACTAGATTTTTGTTCATATATTTTGTGGCCAGTGTACTAAAGTGCAATAACTTTGGCAGTTTAACACAATTTACTACATTTTATTACATGTTAAAAATCAGCTGATAATACGCTATCTCTTAAGGTGATAAAAAGTAAAAATATTGCAGTGACAGTGGCAACTGATCCAGAAATATACCATTCATCAGGATAAATATGAAAGTCTGGCCATTAAAGTCATTCGCAGACAGTGCCTGCTGAAGAGTGTGAAGAGCTAATGAAGGGCGCAGAGGAAGAGTGAGGAGAATAAGAAGAGGTGGTAAAACAAAGAGAAGGTAGAGGAGAAAGAGGAAGAAAGGCTGTAGGGTCAGGAATGAGGTGGCAGGAAAACAAGAAACCTTCTCAAGATCATGAATGGCTGAATATGGATTCACGACATCCTTTTCGAGGAGAATGGCCTTACCATTAGCCAAGCCCTGGAGCACTGCTCATCACCCCTCCTAGAGAAATGAGAAAATGAGAGCCATGCCCGTTTCCATTTTAAAAGGGCCATCAGGCATACTGGAAACTACTGCAAGAGGAGGAACAGAGAGTATAAGACTACTCCTGCAGAGATTATCTAAAATACCAGCCCTACCAAGTTTGGAAAGAATGATCCACCCAGATCTATGCCATGAAGGAAAGGCCGATGAGCATCCCAGAAATCAAAAGCATAATACAATGTTTCGGGATACGAGACCCTGGCTCTGCACTGGCTGCAGAACTTGCTTTATAATGGTGCTAGCTGCCGGCAGTCCTGAAAACTCACAGCGTGGAAGAAAGGTCTGCAGTAATCTACTTTCGGTTGCACTTTGGCAAGAAAACCCAGGAGCTGAGTTGCCAGGAGTCAGCATTGACGCGATGGTGCACATTGCATTTTTTTAATCTCCCTAAACTAATTAGGGCAGGAAATGTAAATCAGGAAAACACTAGCAGCCACCTGGAAGGTGCGGTAAAAGGTAGATTAGTTTGCATTTACATTTCCTGCCCTAATTGCCATAACACTTATCATGAGGGTGGGGAAAAAGAAAAATTCCTAAACCGCTCATTATTATTCATTAGAATGCCCATTGCTATATTTGCATAAGTGACTGCAACACTTATCACAATTGATGCAATACCATTTACCGTGTCTTACCAGAAACAGTGAATGTTCAGCATAAATTCCGAGACAATTGTCACATAGTAAAGGTATTTATTACTTGATAAATGCCTTAGCAAACTTAATACATCAACCTCCTACTGGTTTGATGCTTAATAACACTAGCATTCCTGTCCAGTTCGCCCTAAAAAGGAAAAGGTTGTATTCGAGTTTGGAACTACAAGGGTTGGTTGTGTAAGAGACTTTAGCATGTATACCAGCATTTTAGCACTCAGGTAGGTTTCATAAAATCGTGCAGGGTATGCAAAGGTGCAGTACCTACAGCTGCTACAGCACACATATACACTCTGTCATGCAGGATTCTCCCCTAAGGAACTGAAAAACTCTTTTGGGCCTCCCAGTGGTTCATTCCTCTTCAAGACTCACTCTGGACAGCAAAAGAGTGGGTCCTTAAAACAAACTGAATTTGATGAAAGGAAGAAAATCCACAACTACAGTCCAAAAAACAAAGCTTCAATCAATGTTTATGAGGTAGGCAAGTACAATCTCACATACTCCTTCAATATACCATGATTGGTTCATGTAACCATGAGTCGAAAGTACAAGGCCCTAATCCCTCTCTCGTCACTTGGGAAACACAGCAACACTCTAAAAGAGGTGGGGTGCAGGGAGAAGTTCCTTGTCCCTCCACTACTCTAAGGTCTGTCCTTTTTTCAGGCCCTCTTTCATCCTTTGACTTCTCTGACATATCCAAAAAGGGAATTCAACTTGCTACTCCTCAGTCTCCTTCTAATCTCCTTCCTCCTCGGTATTCAATCTCAGCTGAAAGCACTTTCTGATCATTATATATACTTATGTGTTGCCATCTGTTGGCTATGCAGAAATATTACATCTCTTATACCTTATTTTCCTTCCGTACTCTACCTGCTATTATTACTAAAGAATAACCCTTGTTTGTATTCAAAAAGACACAGAGGATCCCTATATGGCAAGAGAATGGAATCAAAGCAAACTTAACTAACGTTTACAAAAGAGGGGATAACCTGTACAGAGTGACAGGTACAACCCTAAACAAAAGCATAGAGAGAGGAGTAACTACACAGAGTGACTGGTATTACTCCATTCTCCCTACTGCGCAGACTAGATGCACCATGTTAGTAACATAAAATAGTAAATGATGGCAGATTAAAGACTATGTATACCTTCTTCAAGGAGACTCTCATCATGCCTAACGTATCCCTTCTGCAAAAATGCTAAGTTCCATTGCTGAATATGCATTACAACATATCTAACAAACTCCCTATATGTGTTAAATTAGGCACAGAGAAATCAAAGTAGGTGCTTTTACATGCTATATGCATAGGCATTTCCATGGAGGGAGAATTCTCAGAATGGGGTCAGGACTGGCACTTGTCCACCAGAAAGATGCTTGAGTAGTGAATGTCAGCAGGAAGTTAGGTAACCGTGCCTCTTTATATGTCTCTAGTGAGACCTCATTTGGAATACTGTGCTCAGTTCTGGAAACCACACCTTCAAAAGTATACAAACTGAATAGAAATGGTCTAGAAGACAACTGCTAAATGGTAAATAACCTGCAGCACATAGCACACAAAGACAGACGCAACGATCTGAACATGTTTACTCTGGCAGCACCGTAGGTCCAGCTCTTTCCTAATTCACTCTTCCTTCCAATGACATCTCCCCTCTTTCCCCTTATCCAGCATGTTCCTCCTATATTTCTTCCTCTTCCCCCTCCTCCACACACAGTCCAGCATTTCCCCACCTCCTCTGTCTTTCTCTTCACCCCAGGGCCTAGCATCTCCCTATCAACTCTCTCTTCCCCTCTACCCAGCACTGCCACATTTCTCAGGGCCTGTGGCACACACTCTATAGAAATATAGAAACATGATGGCAAATATGGCTTATCCAGTCTACCCTTTCATACCAACTACTAAGCTCGACAATGTCATATCAATGATCAACACCACTACCTCCCCCCTGGATCCATGCCCCGTATCATGGATAAAAAACACCAAAACTGAACTGGCTATCCATATACAAAATATAGTAAACCAATCACTATCCCAGGGCATCATGCCAGATGCCCTAAAACTTACATCCTTACGCCCTATAATAAAAAATAATAAACTGAATCCTAAAGACCCGAACTCATACAGACCCATAGCCAGCATACCGTTTATTGCCAAAATAATAGAAAAAATCATACAGCTCCAACTACAATATTTTATTGACACATATGCACCACTTGACACACACCAATTCGGCTTCCGCCCATCTCACGGAGTCGAAACCTTACTAATAACACTCATGGATGACCTCATCAAAGGCACTGACACATGTAACCAAGGTTACATCCTCATATTCATTGATATAGCTGGTGCCTTTGACAATGTCCACCACAACACACTCATTAACAGACTCCTAAACCTAGGAATAGGAGGAACAATTCTGCAATGGTTTATATCATACATCACAAACCGATCGATACGCGTTAGATTAGGCCAAAACACCTCAGAACCCTTCACACAAGGACAAGGTATTCCACAGGGCTTGGCCCTATCAGCCCTCCTTTTCAACCTGTATCTTCAACCCATCACAAATATATTTAAAAAATATAAAGTCAACCACTACATATACGCAGACGATATCATGCTCACCCTACCGATAAACACAAATAATCCCACCTACCAAAACTTACTAGACTGTATCAGTGAAGCAAATACTTGGCTAGAAAATAATAACCTCAGCATCAACCTAAAAAAAACTGAAGCAATGTTCGTATCAAGAAAACCAGACACTACTCTCCCTGAAACCATAACAATTAACACAATAATCCCAGTTAAAAAAGAAGTAAAATACCTAGGCATCATAATAGATCACACACTTAGTATGCTCCCTCACATAAAACAAACAGTGAAAACCATATTCTATAAACTTAGGACCATTCAACACCTACGACCACTACTAGACACACATGACTTTAGATCTGTTATCAGCACACTCATCACCCCACACTTCGACTATTGTAATAGTCTACTTATCGGCCTCCCTCTCACAAATACCAATATACTCCAACGAGCTCAAAACATCTGTGCTCGAGTAACAGCAAAAGCCCGCCTCACTGACCACATAACTCCCATCCTCGCCAAACTATACTGGCTTCCCATAAATAGTAGAATATCGTACAAAATACTCTTAACCACATTTAAACTTATCAACGGCATCTCACCCTCACATCTAACCACCCTGATACATGCTCCAAAGGAACTTAGAACCCGCAGGCAAAACGCAACCCACTCACTAGACATAAACAAATCCATCCGACTAACCACTAGCTCAAGTGCATTCTCATACGCAGCCCCCTCCCGAGGGATTAAACTTCCGCTCAGCCTCCGCAAAATAAAAGATCTCCTGACATTCCGGAAAGAACTAAAACATATCTGTTTACAGAACACTTTATAAATCTTAATGAATCCCCTCCATCCCGCACACTGCACCTCCATAACAATCCTCCTTAACCACAGATCAAAAAGCCTCAAACCTCAATACACTTAAGAAAAAGCAATCCTTACAAACTATGATTAATAATGAATGATTAATGTAAATAGTTACAACATTACTAGCCAATGTTAATTGTATATAGTTATGGGGAAAAAAAAAAACCACTGTTCCATGTTATTGTTCATGAAAAGTTAATTGTACATAGTTATGAAAAGTTCATGAAAAGTTAAATGTACATAGTTATGAAAAACACTGTTCCATGTAAAACCATGTTCATTATATGTTAAATGTAAACCGCCTTTGATCTTTGGAAAAAGCGGTATAGAAGAAAAGCATAAATAAATAAATAAATAAATAAAAATCCCTTATTTCCCTTTAGAGATCTTCTGTGCTTGTCCCATCTTTTCTTGAATTCAGATACAGTCATTGTCTCTACTTCTTCTACTGGGAGACTATTTCAGACATCTACCACCCTTTCTGGAAAGAAATATTTCTGCAAATTACTCCTGAATCTATCTCCTTTCACCTCTAGAAATAAAGAAGCCTGGGGCCTTGAGTCTATGCATGTGCTCAAGGCCTGCCATATCGCCACTTCCTCTTACTGAGGGGCAGGGATGTGACAGGCCATGGATCCACACATGCATTCAAAGGCTTGCAATTCCTTTTCTTTTTGGTACCACTTTTTTACCAAACTCCAACTGCTCCTCCAATGCCCCAGACCATGGCCCCCAACCCTGTCCCCCTCGCTACACTACTAAAGGAAATATATTTTTTATTGAAAGGGAGAAGAGGAGTTATAGAGACTGGGCTGTGACTTTGGCTAGATAGAACATGATGGCAGAAAAAGATCCAGTCTATGTTTCTAACTCAATTGATGAAACACATGGCCATGCCTTCCTTGGAGCAGATGTAAATGTATATACCTAATCTGATCTAATATGGGTGATTTTATAGACCAGATCCCTACTTTCCAGTGAGATAATTTTATAAATTACCTATGTAAATAGTTCCACTCTATGTAACTAGTTTGAGGTGACGCCTCTACTACACTGTTCTATGTATAAAGTTCTTAAATATTATTCCATGTAATCGTTCTAGTTTTAGTTGTTACAATGTAAAACACCCTTGATCTCTGGAAGGGGCGGTATAAAAATATCAGCAAATAAATAAATAAATAAAAATAAAGACATTATCGTGCCTTTATAAAATGTGCAATATGTGTGTCTGCCTGTCCTCGTGGCCTTGATGGCCTGCTATAAAATTATCCCATAGCCCACAAGAAGATACTTTGAATTCACTGCATTTTGTGCATTTCAATGGCGTTTCAGTCCTCCTTGGAATTGCCTCCTTTTTGTACTAGCCAGATATGAACCTGCTCAAGAAAAGTGTTCTGGCTGCAGAGAGCAAATACACAAAATATCGCTTATTGTAGACCAAGGGGTCTAGTTACTAACCTTAAAGCACATTGAATACACGGTAACAAGGAATCATGATAGCCAGACCACCTGTGGGGCCTTGATAAATGGTGAGGGTTTTTTTTTCCCTTTATCATTCTTTAAGGGCCTCTAGGCATCTTGCAATATCACCATTTTCAGGGAGGAAATGCACAGAGTCAGAAGTTAGAGGTGATCTGTTATCCCTGGTTAAGATTTGATGGGCTAAACTGGAGCCAGAGTCTAGTTTAAAATGGGGATAAAATTCTGCCTTACGAAAGCACAGTCCAATAGCTGAGTGAGCTATAAGTTCAAAATAGCAAGGAGAAACTACCAGGCAAAATATATTAATATTTTGAACAGGTTTACCAGTTCAATCACTGTTATGTGAGGGGGTCATTTAAAAGCATCTCCACTTACAAATAGTGGCAGGTAAACATGTAGATCACATGCACGTGAACAGTGATTTTAGAAAGCTGCTATTTACACATGGAGAGCCCCAGGAAGCAGAGGCTTCAAAGGGGCATGGTATGGGTGTGTTTTAAGCAGGACAAAAATGTATGCCTGTATACATCTTACAATAGCATATACACACATGCAAACAAAACTCTCCGCTGCGTTTTGCATCAACTCAGAGGCACGCACAGATTCTTTTAAAAGTTGCTCACCAGCCAGGGCTTTACAAGAAGGATTAAGGAATTAATTCTCCTTAATCCCCCATCTGTTTTCCACCTTTAAACTTTGAAAAACTATATTGTGGCCTCACTAATGAACTGGTGGCACTTATATGTAGAAGTTTGTAAAATGGCCACATTTAAGGGGTTACTTTAGAAGCCCTATCTGCAATGTAAACAATTGTAAGCAGAACCAGCATTAAAAAACCATTCACCAGGTCACCAATTACCAACACAAAATTGAACCCAATGACAATAAATAACCAAATAATCAGAACAATTTTAGAACCACTCTCTAAGTTTTGTGATCTTTTTTTACAACCGTTGGCAGCAAAGGCGCCTTCATACATAAAAGATACGGGGGATTTTTTGAAGCAGTTGACTGCCTGCACGGAAATATCAACATATTCATATCTTGTTACTCTTGACGTTCAGTCATTATATACTAATATAGACCAGAAGGAGGTGCTATCTGGTCTGTCACAACGTTTTATTCCTCTTCCAGAGAGCATTCCAAAAAGCTTTTTTCTTGATTTGCTTGATTTGGTGCTTAATCACAATTTTTTTCTTTATCAGCAGCAGTATTATCTCCAAACCTTCGGAATAGCCATGGGTGCAACAGTGGCTCCTTCCATAGCCACTATCTACATGGCTTGGTTTGAAGAATTAAATGTATATTCTCATCCATTGTTCACAAAGGTCCCATTTTGGAGAAGATTTTTAGATGATGTTTTCTTTATATGGACAGGCAATAAAAATGATTTAGATTCTTTTTTATGGCCTTTAAATACATTCAAAGAAAATAGACAATTTACAGCACAGGTGGAAATGAAAAAAATCCAGTTTCTAGACATTACAATAGAATTATCTTCTACTGGCTTTTTAACTTCTTTATATCGAAAGCCTGTTCAACGTAACACATTGTTGCGGTTTGACAGCTTTCATCCACCAGTGCTTAGGAAAGGCTTACCATATGGGCAATTTCTGTGGCTTCGCCGCAACTGTACTCTGCTGTCTGATTTCAAATTTCATGCTAAAGACCTTAGCCTTTGGCTACTTTCACGGGGTTACCCAGTGAAGGTGGTTAAATCAGCCTATAAACGGGCCTGTTACACGCATAGGGAATGGCTAATTGGCTCTCGTGTTTCAGCACCGTTGAACGACAAAATAACAGGTATTTTTCCTCATATGAAAGGAGCAACAGCGGTCATTGGACTGGTTCATAAGTTCTGGCCCATTTTGGGGCTACATTCTTGCTTTAGAAAACAGCTGCAAATAGCCTATTCCCGGAAAGCAAATCTGAGGGATCTATTGGTGAGGACTACAGCCCCTCTTGATCGCCCAATTTCGAGACATGAAAATGTTGGTCATTTTCCATGTGAATCTTGTAATTATTGCTTAAGAACATTATCCGGTCCAGTCTGGATTGATAGTCGTACCCAGAGAAAATATCAGACTCGGCATACAGACTGCACTTCTGATTTTGTTGTGTATTTAATTGTCTGCCCATGTACACTCTATTATGTGGGGCGGACTTCACGGACCTTCAAGTTACGCTTGGGGGAACATGCTTCTCGGCTGCGCACAAAGACTGACAGCACCATTGGTTGATCACTGCTTGGAAAACTCACATACTTTTGAGGTGCTCCAATGGCAAATTTTGGACCACGTGCCATCTAACCCTCGGGGTGGCGATCGGGTTCAAATTTTACAAAATCTTGAACAAAAATGGATCTTTTGCTTAAATACGGTACATCCAATGGGTCTAAATATGCAGGTAGATTGGCATACTATTTCGTAGTCATTCAGTCAGGGAAGAGGTCTCTGATTGGTGGTTCCTCTTCCTTCTGTTCTTAATGCTCAAAAAAATTCACCTGAGGGGTGGGTCTAACAAAAGCAGAGCAAACGTGCTGTGTTGCCTGGGTTATAAAAACTGCTTCATTCAGAAAAGTTTTAAGGCTGAAATTTTCATTAAACAGTGGTTTGACCTGAAGCAGGGGGCTTAAGGTGGTGTCCCCGAAACGTGCCACGTCGTATTTGGAACTACTGTTGGTGACAGCATAGAAGCAGCCTGATTTAACCATACACAGCTAAGTATCAGCTGTTTTCAAAATTCTTTAATTAAAATGGACGGGCCATGGAGGTGAGAGGTGTTTTCCTCTACACCAAGCTGGCCATTCCGACAAAAAATTGTTCTGATTATTTGGTTATTTATTGTCACTGAGTTTTGTGTTAACAATTGTAAGCAGCCATACGCACGTGGAAATGAAAGGGTAAAATGTACATATGGGTGACATGCCACCTTGAAAGTAGAGGGGGCAAGTCAGGGGTGTGGCCTGGGCAGAACCAAAATCTACACATGTATTCCCCTTTCATATAGGGAATGCACATGTAAGCCCAAAATTGTTTGGATTTATATCTGCTCCCTGGCACAAATAGAAATGTACAAAATGCTCATTTTGTTCATCCTGTGCAGGAGAGATAAAGGGAAAGATCCTCCCTACTCCCCCAGTGTTTATTTCGTCATACAAATTGAAATGGGCTCAAGAGAGAATCCTCTGTAATTAAGTAACAGCATCTGCACTTCTAGATTTGCCAAATGGCCCAGACAGTCATGTAAGTGCTGACATTTACACATGTTCGTTGTGAAATATCGGCACTTGCACGTGGAAGTTGACAATTTTCCCTGTCGATTTTTCTCATCTGTCTTTCTGAGATGACTCCTTTCTGCATGTGGATCCATGTTTTAGAAACGGCTCCACGTTTACCAGAGCTGTTCCTAAAATATTGTCAGAACTGAGTGCGTCTTGACCCTGATGTCTTAATTCTCCTCTCCACGTCCTATCAAAAATGTGCTCGCATTAATACGTGGAAGTTCAAAAATTGTATTTTTCACATTCAGTGACAACACATCTACGTGGAAGCTGCCGAGTTGATGCCACACCTTTTGGGCACGTGCATCTTTGTAGCATGGATGCTCCCAAAGAACATGCCAGTAAGCACATGTGAACTTAGCATTTGGCAGAGACGTTTACAAAACAGAGGGAACTGTGAATGTCTTATCCTACGTGTAGATATTCCAATTCCACCTTTGCCATGGTCTACAAAATGGGGCTTCATGTCTCTTACAAAATTTTATTGAAATATATGATGCATGTCAAATTTTGTCTTAGGAAATTGCTTTTTATCTAACATTAATTAGAACAAATCATAGCTTGAATTGATTTATTTTGATGCATTACATTTCATTTTGTTGATCATGTAGCATTTAATCAATCTTCATAAATGCATAATGTCAAAAGAAGTTCACAAAACAGTATTTCTTTCTCTCAGAGAATTCCCAAAGGTTTTTTTACAAGCAGGCGATAGTCTACTGTGTTACTCTGGAAAGTTGTTTGTA
This sequence comes from Ichthyophis bannanicus, assembly GCA_033557465.1. Taxonomy (NCBI): domain Eukaryota; kingdom Metazoa; phylum Chordata; class Amphibia; order Gymnophiona; family Ichthyophiidae; genus Ichthyophis; species Ichthyophis bannanicus. The sequence goes on from CM066038.1 coordinate 417,622,740, forward strand.
ATATTATTAAGTCTGATGCAATATAGTTGGCCTTGTAATAAATTATGCAATTTCACTGACAGCAACAAGATGAAATCAGATTTTAACAAAATAACTAAGATTCCTAGTTGTTGACTCATAATCCTTCAACTTCTTAAGGAGTGCTGGACAATAAGAGACATTAATCATCCAGGAAATTTATTACACCTTCTGTAAATCAGTAAGATAATCCAAGATAAAAGTGTAGCTCAAAATTAAAGTACATTTTATAAGAGATCTTAAAAACTGAACATTTAGTTCAAGGTTCTAGACAATTAATGAAACTTTCTGAGGTCAGGAATGAATACCCCTTCACACAGAAACATGGTTATTTAAGCATTCATTACTTATGTAATTTTAAAAATACAATGAATGTTAAGCACAAATAAGTACGTACATAACTATGGGCCTGACTTATCTAAGATCTTTTTCTATGTTGAGGGTAATTTTATAAGGAACATGGGTGTGTAGAACAACTTTTCATGTGCTCATGTGGATTCTGACGTGCAGAGGCACCTAGGGGGCATATTCAGTGGCGACGGCCAGCTCCGGTGGCCGCTTTAAATTAGACCTAGATATTCAATGCCATGGTCATATCCGGCCACCCGCATTGCCCAGTCACCAATATAGCTTCAGTCTTTTTATGGTTAATATAAAGCCTGTTGGCCATTAGTCAACCAGAAATAACATAAAATTTTACAATAGTGAGGTTTCTCTAATATCATCATTCAATGAAAAAGGAATGAAGAATAAAATATCTGCATATAGCGTAATCTGTAAAAAAATATTCAACTGTCGTAAAAGAGTACACGGAAGAGTTAATTAAGTATTGAAAAACTCAGATGACAAAGCTGATCCCTGAGGCACACCTCTATCAATCAGACACGGCGCAAATGTGTTACCAAAAAAAGAAACCTGTTGTGAGTGATTGGACAGATAATAACAGAACCAAGTAAGTACTGTACAGCCCAGACTAAGCACAGAATCTTGACAACAATATATTTGGAATGGCAGAATCAAAAGTAGAAATCAAAATCAATTAAAAAAATAATAAAAAAAGCAGACCGTGGAGAATCAAGCCTTCTTAACATATACAGTAACCAAACAAGGAAATCAATAAAGTCTCAGTGCTATACCCATTCCTTAACCCATGCTGCCATGGATCTATTAATTGGTTTATCTCAAGATAATTATCCAGTTGCGGGCTAACAATCTGCTCCACTATTTTACCCATAAGTGGCAAATTAAAGATTGGATTGTAGTTCTCCAAACCTGACTACACTAAGGGCCTCTTTTACTAAAGCCCAATTAGCTGGTTAAAGGGCATTTTAATTTGTGGCTACAAGTAGTCGGGAACAGTAATCTGCGACAATGTCTGCCTTCACATGCTAAAACACACATTAATCGGCACTCGTGGGATGGGGCAGGGAATGGGCAAATAGAGCTGCTGGTGAACCAAGAGTGTGTATACTATGAAGGACCTGCATAACCCCATCTATCATAACCTCAGAAACCATAGTCCACTCTGCTGCACGTGGATGACGTTGTACAGGAGAAGTGGTATCATAGGTGACTTGCTGCAAATTTCACTGTTTTGGGGCAAAAAAATGACCAAATCAGTCCAGTTTAGGAACATCATTTTGCCTAGTTTTAATAAACAACAAACAGTATGAAAAAGTTTGGCAGGTCAAGATAAAACAACATTAATTCTCAATAAAAAATAAACAAGAGAACATTGCAATCTATAGGCACAGAAAGCTGAAAATATTCTCCTCTGGCAAAAGACACGTCCTATGCCAGCAACATACTGCTTGACGCATACCATGCTTCTGCTGGGCAAGGGAGTCAGAAAACCAAGGAGCACAATTTTTCTTCCTTTGACTCACAGACCTAGTCAAAGATCTTCTGTGTTGCCAAATAGATAAATGCAACAAATCTAGTATCTCATCTAAATCTAATCCCTCAAATTCCCCATTAGTATATAACCAAGAATCAAAAAAGCAGAGTAATCAAATCTAGCAAACTGCATATGCTGCTGTTCAAGCATTCAACTCTCAACAACTGATGTAACAGAAATATTAAAGCACTAAATGATTAGACCTAGGAACAATCTGACCAGTCAATCCAAAAATCAATAAAGTAGGAGGATATTCCTCAGGAGCAAACAGTAAATTGATAATACAGTATTATCTCTCACATGAGTGGTAAAATCAGCTGCCCACAGGGGTACATCATATGCATTTATGTTTACTCTGTTTTATATGCATACTTTCAGGGATCGTCCTAACGACACATACAGATATTAGCACATCCATTCTAAAATCATAACCCGGGACACGCCGGACTGGCTTCATGCTCACTCTGCTCCCCCCTCCCCTTTCTCCACTCCCGCATGAAACAAAACAGGCCCGATCCATTGCTTTGCAACCTACTTTTATTAGTGGATCTTGATGGCCACAGCATGCGGATAAAAGTTATTGTACTGTTAACAATCCAAAATCTGTCAAACATAGCCTCTGTATGAAATTAACTGAATATGTGGAGGCACATTCTGCTTTGTATGTCTCTGGGCTGTCCGGACGTACAAACATCCAGATAGCCGGGAAATGCAGCTGATTCTGCTCCCGTGGGGGCTAGATGTGCCACGGGAGCAGAATCGCAGCACAGTGACTGGACATCTGGAACATGTCCCTATTCAGGAACCCGTATGTCCAGCTACTTACCTGGCTAACTCAGTCAGGCATCCCGTCACCATGGCACCACGGCTCCATTCAGGAGCCACGATCCCCAGCCATCGCCTTTCCCTGCAGCAGCCTGACCCCCGATCCGGCCTCCCATGGCCAGCGTCCAGAAGCAGGGAACATACTCCCCCTCACCTATTTCTGCTGTCCATTGCTGAAAGCCCACATCCAGGGGGACGTATTCCACCTCTGAGGTGGAATATGTTCCCTTTCTACCCGGCTGCCTCTGGACATAGAGGGCCAACCTCAGAAGAGGCTCTGTAAGTCCGGGGAGATTCTTCACCCTTGTTCTGCTCTCCCTCTGCCCCCATCTAAGGCTCCCCATACAACTCAGATGTATGCACAGGAAGTCTTTTTCAGGCAGCCACATTTGGATGAATATCGGGGATGTACGTCCAGGCTGGACGTACATCCCCGCTATTCATGGTTGAGAATAACCCACTAAGAAAGCAGTAGGTACATAATAGGCAAACAATAAGCAAAACATGGACAAAACATAAGCAAGCCATGCCTAGGCTGGGTTGACATGGAGGGGTACCACAGTTCCTGTTGCTTGGTCAGTGGCCCTGGCCCGCTCCATGGCCAGTGTCCCTCTCCTTTAGCCCTGTCACCAATCATTATGTGTAGGTGTCCTGTTTTGTCCTATGCTCCTAGTAACTGAGGCTAGGCACAGTTACCAGGCCCTGACACCCCCATCTCAGTACCCAGGCCCCCCCCCCTTTTCTCCATGGCACCACCCCTCTCCCTTTTCCTTCAGTGAGGTCCTACCTGCTGTGATGAACCCCCCACCTGCTCCCCTGGGAGTGGAGGGTGGGAGCCATGCCACCTGGTAGAAAAGAAGGAACATCTCCTGCCCCCCCTTATTTCTGGACAGCTCCCCCCCGAACCTGACCACCTCTTCCTGCACCCTACCCATCTGTCTGCCCTTTTATCGGGCTTGTGCCACATTGGCTCTGGCCCACCATAACCCAGGGCACACCAGGCTGGCTTCATGCTCCCTCTGCTCCTCCCCCCTTTTCCCACTTCTGCACGCAACAAAACAGATCCGATCCATTGATTTGCAACCTGCTTTTATTAGTGGATCTTGATGGCGACAGCATGCAGATACAAATTATTGCACTGTTGATAATCCCAAATCTGTTAAACATAACCTCTACAAAATTAAGTGAACAGTAGGTACATAATAGGCAAACAATAAATAAAACATGAACAAAACATAAACAAGCCATGCCTAAGTTGGGTTGACATGAAAGGGTACCACAGTCCCTGTTGCCTGGTCGGTGACCCTGACCCACCCCATGACCAGTGTCCTGCCCCTTTACCCCATCACCAACTGCTCTGTGTCAGTGCCCAGGTGGCCTGTTTTTTCCTATGCTACTGTTAACCAAGGCCAGGCACCCCTGGCCCCTAGTACATGGCCCCCCCTGTTACCGGGCCCTGGCACCCCCATCACCCTTTTCTCCATGGCACCCCTCCCCTCCCCCATTTCCTTTGGTGAGGTCCTGCCATCAGGAGGGCCTGTGGCCCGACTCTTCCCATAGTGAATACCGAACCGATGGCCCACCGCAAGCCCTCAAGGAACAGTTCCAAACTGATGTCATTAAGGTGGACCCCATCCCCCAAAAACACTGTCTCACCCACGTCAGTATGCCCTGGTGTTCCACCACCACACTGCCCAACGCCTGCACAAATGTCCTGACTTCCTGGTTCAGCTTCCTCCTGTTCTTTTCGATGCCTCTCAGCAGTTACACCTCCCCTCCACCTCTGCTGAGGGATGACGTAAGACCAGATGATGCCTGCTCCTAACTCTGCATGTATCCAAGCCATGTCCGCCTTGATCTTGATGATGAGAGGTATACCTTTTGTGGATACCAGATCATTACTCCCAAGATGCAAGACTACCCAGTCCGGTGTGTGGTCCGCTTATCCCCAGCCAGCTAGGGCAGGCCTCAGCTGGTCCCACTGCACCCCTATTTGTCCTATCTAGTGTATACGAATGCTGTCAGAGTGGAAGCCAAGCTGCTTGCTGAAGTGTCTCCCTGTTGCCCTTCATTCTGCCCAGTAGACATAGGAGTGCCCTACAATCCAAACTGACCTTGCTCTGGGACCTAGCAGACAAGAGGAAAAGCAGCGTCAGAAAACATCTTTACTGCTTAATGTACAACTTATACCGGTTCGAAGCCCACCTCCCACCCTAAAGTTCAGCCCATGCATAGAGGTTGCTGCACCTATCCAAAAGGAATGAAGTGTCAGTCTGTTGGGTTCAAACCCTGCCTCTTTTACCACCCTCAGCCATAGGGCCTGAAACTGATACCAAGAGAGATAGGATCCGTCTGTGTGCCACAACAGGAGTCCCCCAACATTGGCCTCACCCACAAATACTCCCATATGGCCTTAACTGGACAAAGCTCCCACACCGCTGTTGCGTTCAGCCATACCGCCCTTCCTTTCTTGAGTCAGTCTGTCTTCAACAGGACCAGAAACAAGCGCATCCTGTCTGAGGCATCCCCCACTACCATGGCATTGCCTGCCATGTCCTCAGTGGACAGGGGCAGGATCTTGCCCATGCAGAAGACCACCCAGAACATCAGCAGTGCAGCCAACTGAAACAGCTTCTCCTCGAGCCAATCTCTGGTGACAGTTGCTGCCGGTCGAATGGCACCATTCAGCATGGGTAGGATGACCAGCCGGTGACCATCCAGTCGAGGAGCGGCCTCCCCTACCCAGCCATCCACCACTTTCTGTACAATGAATTCTTTCATTACATCTCTGAACCCCACCCCCCCATTTGAGAAAGAAGGCCACCCCACCAGCATTAGCTTGGCCTGCCTAACCGAAATTCCCTCCCCATATAGGTGCATCAGGAACTCGAGCAAGAGGCCCATTGCCACCCCCTGTTCGAGATTGGCTTCCCACTGTCTGACAAGTTCTCTAGCCAACCCCAGGTTCTTCCGTAGGCCTTCCAGATACTCGCAGACAATGAAGCTATCAACAGTCTGCTGGCACTCTGCATCCAAATGTCCACATCTCCTGGGGCATACAGGCTGCCAGGAGTGCTGCATTTGGGGCGAGTTGCCAGAAGCGCAGGATCTGGAAATGAGAAAGAGCATCAGCTATCTCATTGTTCTCCCCCAGAACGTGCCTGGCCATAATAAATGCATTCAGCTCCAGGCTCAGCAACACCAGTTTCCTGACCAACTGCATCACTTTCTCTGTCCTCTCTGTCTGCTTATTGATGGCAAACACTACCGTCGCATTATCTAAATGGAAAACTATTCTCCTATTCATGAACTGGTGCCTCCAGATTATCATGGCTACTGGGAACATCTCAAGGAATGTAATATCCTTGGTTATGTTGATTTGGTGCCACTCGACTGGCCAATGCTCCTGGCACCATTGCCCCTTAAAATAAATTCCAAAACCCACCTCCCAAGTGGCATCCGTAAAGAGTTCCAGGTCCCTGTTACAAATAGCCGGCACCTGCCATATGTTCCTGCCATTGTAATGGAACCGGAACCACTGCCACACTGCCAAGTCCTCCCCCATGGGTGCAATGACTCTAAGGAAGTGGTACCCTCTGTGGATACCCTTCGTGGCATCTGCCAGTCACCAAATGAACGCCCAAAACCATGGGCATCACCCAGCAGGCAAAGTTCAGATACCCTATCAGCAACTGCATTTGTTGTAGCGTGGTCTTCCTTGTGGCCACCATCATTTGGCCTTCACGGCTGACACTTTTCTCGCCGGGAGGCGTATCACCATTTTGTGGTGTTGATTTCTTTCCCAGGAACAACAGGCACTGTGTTGGCCCCTCCATATTGTTCTCCACCAGTGGAACCCCTAGCTCAGTGGCCATCCTCCAGAATGCTTGCAGTGTTTGCTGGCAACCTTGCTTGTCCCCCACCACAAGCAAAAAATCATCCAGGTAATAGATGATCTGGCTTTGATGCATCTCCTTCTCAACGATCCATCGGAGGGTGGAGTTGAACTCCTTGAAACAGGTGCAAGATATCAAGCACTCCATTGGGAGGCATTTGTCTACATAGTATTGGCTCCCAAAATGCAGCCCGAACAGGTGGAAGCTACCAGGATGTATTGGGAGCAGCCAAAAGACAGATTCTACATCAATCTTTGCTAGCCATGCTCCAGATGCATTATTGGGATAAGACAAGTGATGGATCAGCCAGAACTCCCCAGTCTCCTTCTTAGAGATTAGGCCCAATGGGGAAATGATCAGGTTGGGCAAGGGATTGTTCTCAAAGGGGCCCGCCACTCCTTCTGGAGCTTCCAATGGAGCACATCCCTCCGTTCCAGGGCAGATTTCAGGTTTGCAGCCATTCGCTCGCCCAGTGGACCATTGTATGGAATAGCAAACCCCCACATAAAACTGTTAATCAACCATTGAGCTCTGTCCCGATTATATCCCTGCAAATTCCTCCCCAGCACCTCAACCCAGATGGGTATAGAGGCCAGACCTAGCCCAAAGACCTCAATGCAGGTGCTGGAGGTCTCCTCCTTGTTTCTTCCCACATCAGACCTGAGGGTGCTCTTCCCTGCACGTGGCACATGCATGCCTATATTTGCAGGTATTATTGAATCTGCAAAACCCACCATTGAACAACAGTGGGAGGAGTGGCCTCATGGTTGGGGCAAGGTACCTCAGGCTGGAAGGTCAGTGGTTCAAATCCCACTAGAGGACAGCAACCTTGCGCCGGAAGGACTGGGGTTTCTAGTCCCACAGGTGCTCCTTGTGGTCTTGGGCAAGCCACTTATTTACATTCTCTTATATACCGCGCTATTCTGCATCAGTGCGGTTTACATTGAACAAACTGAAATTATACTGAACAGGGCATTATAACTTGGAGATAACTATTTTACAAGGAACATGGGCTATGGAGGGTTAAGTGGCTTGCCCAAGACCACAAGGAGCACCTGTGGGACTAGAAACCCCAGTCCTTCCGGCCCAAGGTTGCTGTCCTCTAGTGGGATTTGAACCCCCGACCTTCCGGCCTGAAGTACCTTGCCCCAACCACTAGGCCACTCCTCCACTTAACCCTCCATTGCCCATGTTCATTGTAAGTATTAGTGTATGTGTCTCAAATCCCCTCATGTTAAATGTATCCCCCAATTGTGTTGTGAGCACTTTGATTGAAGGATAAGGTGGTATACAAAACTGTCTAAATTTTATTTTATTTATTTATTTTAATGCTTTTCTATACCGCACTATTTGTCATCAGCGCGGTTTACAAGTAACATAAGTTGTGCAATACAGAACAGTCTGACATTGGACTTACAATGAACAGGGAAGATAAAACATGGTGAACAGGATAACTATATACACTATGTACAAATTGGTATTATGTTTTCCCATAATATTCGGCAGTAGTTACAAAAGCTCAATGGTGGCTATATAAATCTATTGGTACTCCAAGGTTTGTTAGGGACGGTTGTAGTGGATGGATTAAGTGTACTAATTGTAGGGCGGAGGGGTTACTCTGTGTAAATCTGCTATGAGTCGGGGTGAGGGTGTCTAGGCGATGTTGTCTGAAATGGAGAAGTGATGCAGGAAGAGATGATGTTTGAGCGCCTTCCTGAACTGAGAGAAGTTGCTTATGGCGCGGAGGTCTGGTGGGAGGGCGTTCCAGCAGGAGGGTGCATATAGTGAAAAGGCACGTTTTCTTGTAGTCTTGGAGCATTTGGTGATGGCTTTTGGGAGAAGTATGGTATTGCAGGCAGTAGATCTCCTTGATCTGTTGAGGGGGGTGGGGTGTATAAGGTCTGAGAGGGAGGTGGATGTGCTTCTATTAATTGCCTTAAATGTCATTGTTAAGGTCTTGAATGTGATTCTGTACTATACCGGGAGCCAGTGTAGATATTTGAAGATGGGGGTGATATGTTCACTTCTTGATGCTCCATAGAGTGTTCTGGCTGCAGCGTTCATCACGAGCTGCAGGGGGTTTAGGGAGCTCTTAGTGAGGCCCAGCAGTATAGAGTTGGCGTAATCAAAATGAGGCATTATTAGGGCTTGAAAGACTGTTCGGAAGTCATTTGGTTCTAGAATCCGTTTAATGTGGCGTAGTGTCCGAACTTTGTGGTAAATTGCCTTACGGTATTGCCTATTTGGGAGTGCATGTTTAGGCGCTGGTCGAGTGTTACACCAAGGTATCGAATTGTCGTCTTGGAAATGAGTTCTGCGTTGCGTATCTTGAGTGATGTGGGAGGGGTGAATGTCTGGTCTCTGCTGATGAAGAGAACCTCTGACTTTTTGAGGTTTATTTTGAGTTTTTGCATATGTAGCCAGTCTTCGACAGCATCGAAGCATGCTGAAAGCTGGGAGAGGTCTGGTTGCTCTGTGGATATTGGGGTGAACATTAGGACATCATCAGCATATACCAGGCAATTAATGTTGAACGACCAGATGAGGTTGCAGATGGGTTGCTTATAGATGTTAAACAATAGGGCTGAGAGTGACGATCCTTGGGGAACCCCTTTCTCTTGCGGGAATGGAATGGATGTGGAGGGACCAGAGCGAACATGTTGCCATCTGTCGTTAAGATATGATGCGCACCAGGTGAGTGCACTTCCGTAGACACCCTTATCGGAAAGGCGGGATAAGAGTAACTTGTGGCTGACCGAGTCAAACGCTGCTGCGATGTCGAGGAAGATGAGAGCAAAGCCTTGTCTGATATTGTCAATCCCAATTGTAAGGGTGTTAAATAGAGTTGTCAGCAAGGTTTCCACTCCGTGTGACTCTCTGAATCCATGCTGGCAAGGGTCAAGGGGTGCGTTTGTTTCGATATGATGAGTCAGTTGCTGTTGGACTGTTTTTTCCATGATTTTGGCTAGGAGGGGGATGCTTGATATTGGTCTGTAGGAGTCCATCTTTGCAGGGTCGAGCTTACTATTTTTCAGCAGCGGTCTTATTGATGTTTGCTTTAGGTTCAGAGGGAATGTTCCAGATAGGAATGAAGCACCTATCAGTTTGGACAAAAAAGGACTAAGTTCAGTCCGTAGGGCTTTTATCCAGTGTGCAGGGCATGGGTCGTTTGGTGCTGTGGTAGTATTTATGGTCGAGATGATTTCTTGGATATCCTTTACAGTTGGGGGGGGGGGGAGAAGGAGGTAATAATATGTTGAGTATTTACTAGGGTTGATGGGGGGGAGGATGATGGGGGATATAGAGTTGATTGGCCAATAGGTTGAGAGCTTGAGAGAGTGGCAGCTTGGCTTGTTTTGGCTCATAGATAATCAGCATATTCCTGTGGGTCTGGATGGTGCGATTGGCTGGGGGAAGGTTCCTTTGCCAAGGTTTTAACAAGATTAAATAAACTGGCATTTGCCCTGGTGCACACGTTATGTGGGATGCAAGGGGATGATGCTGCCAGGAGGCATGGGGAAGGTGCTGCCTTCACCAGAGCTGGGCCCGTTGTCCCCCCCGAAATGGATGTGGGGGCCCTAAGAACCTGCTGGGTCAACTTCCCCCCCCCCCCCTGCAACCCCATTTGGTCTGCTTCCTTGCTGACCTTGTGTCATTAATCTGATCCACAGATTAATGTTCTTCCTGTCCCAGATAAGCCCCTAGCTACCTGCCATGTTCCACCAAAACTGTACATCATGCTCCAGGCAGGCATTACCCCCGTATACCCTGTAGGCCTCGTAAATACTGAGTCCCAGTCTGCGCATGGTAGCTAAAATAGTCTTTATTGTAGATTCTTTACCAGGAGTACAATAAGTCTGTAATAAAGTTATTTTGCTTTGTTTATTCTATTTTGCACATGACATATCCCTTAATTTCAAATTTTGCTTAGAGACTTCACTTATTGGTGGTTTATGTATGTGTATGTATTAATTTATTTATTTATTTAATGATGTTTTCATTAGTTCAATGTTTTATGAATGTTCTTTTACATTTGTTCATGGTACAGCATATTTTATATCATATTTTGTCACAATATGTTTGTAGTCTGTTTATCCATTTATTTATTCATATTCTTTTTATTTTTTAATTTATATTATTGTTTATGGTTTTAGTACGCCAAGAGAACCCCTGAAGAAGACATAGCCAAAACATGGCCGTGTCGGGTTTGGCTGCTGGCCCCCCCTTTTGGGGCTTACCTATTGTACCTCTGGTAAAGAATCTACAATAAAGAATATTTTAGCTACCACGCACAGACTGGGACTTGGTTGTTTCATGTGGTACAGTGCTTTTTGGTTGAGCCTCACAAATACTGTCTTGGTACTTGAAGAGCCCATGGCACTGCTCCGGGTGTTTTTCGCCTACCATGCTGGCCAGTACCCTAAAGGCCACGCACCAGTTTGAAATCGTCTATGGGATGGTGTCAGCTCTCCTGGAGACCAGCTTGCATCTGCTGTGGCAGCCCAAGTATTCGCAATTCTCTTCACTCCTCCAGATGAGAAACAAGACTATGTCCACGTATTTGCCCTTCCAGACTTTTTCCTTCTGGGCGAATGGCACATGGCTATCTAATGCGCTGATAAGGCATATGTACTCCGCCAGCCTGAGCTCAAATACCAATCCCCTATTCCTTGGTACTACCACTCCTGTGGGACCCCCAGCACACCCTAGGAGGAGGCCCCAAGGGGAGTGGAGGGGGGCTTGTAGTCCCTGCGCTGACTGCCCCTGCCGTGCTTGCACAGCCTACATCCCACCTGCTGCTGCATCAGAACCAGCTACAATTCACAATAAAGCCTGCAGCAGCCCCTCAATGCACTGCCGGTCATCCCCAGCCAACCCCCCTACCCCCCTTACCTGGGTTGCCGCCGTAACTACCTGTCCTTCCCGCTCCTCAAGCTGGGGCCCCCACATCATATCCCCCAGCCTCCCTCCCAACTCTCATACTCCCACTATCCACTAACCCTTGTGGCCCATACACACACTCCCCACCCCCACCACCACCCAATCCCTCACTCCACTATATAGTGAAACAGAATGCTCATACTCACTCCTTGGTTCTGCCTCACTGGGTGTGGCCACAGAGCTCATACCTGTCTCCTCTGCAGTCATCCTGCTCCTGACTGGCACTCCATCTAGTGAACTTGGGAGAGCCTGCACGTGTCCCGCTCCATCGACTGTGGCCATGGCTCTGACCTGGTTCATGAGGTCACACATACCTGGGTGCTCGGTCACCTGCCCATCTCTGCTGCAGGACAGGGGCAAGCCACGGGTTGTCAGTCCCATAGCCATCTGTTCTGGCCTTCACAGGAGCAACTTTCCTTTCAGCAGTCCAACGCTAGCAAGCTTTGCATGGGTCCAGGGAAGGCAGACCACACCGATAGCGCTGGAAGAAGAACAATTCAAAATTTAAACTTTGCACCACTGCCGCCACTGCCTCTCTGCTGCACAGAAGCTGTGACCTCTGTTTCCCCTCCACACAAGTCAGTTCACTCTGCCTCCGATACAGACCCGCTTTTCCCTCCCCCCCCAACCCAACTGCCTCTTCCTGCACCCTACCCATCCGGTTGCCCCATTATGGGGCTTGTGCCCCATCTGCGCTTGCCTGCCAATACCTATGTAAGCATGATGATTTGTACATGTAACACTTACAAATTTGCCTCCAAGGTCTAGAGGAGTTGTATGGTATGTTACAAGCATTCTGTGTTTTACAAAACCTATGAGAGCTAAAGAAAAATTCCAGCCTTGAATTGGAAAGCTAAAAGATGCTCAAGGATCCATGTTGAATGATATTAACATAAAGAAAAGGTGGGAAGAATACACTGAGATATTATATCATAAAGATCAAATGGATCAACAGCCGTTTCAACCTATATCTTATGATCAGGAAAGTTGGTGATGAAAGATATTGAAGTAGCATTGAAAACATTATAAAAAAAAACACCAGGCACTGATGGCATTCCCATTGAAGTGTTACAGCAATCAGATGCAGTTATTGCAATACTTACAAGGCTCTGCCAAGAAATTTGGAAGACAACATCGGGCTGGTTGACTGGAAAAGATCTATGTTCAAACTAATGCTGAAGAAAGGTGATCCAACAGACTAGAAATAATCACACAATCACTCTGATCCCACACACCAGCAAAATTCTGCTCAAGATTATTTAGTGGTGATTACAGCCATATCTGGAATGAGAACTGCCTGAAGTACAAGCAGGATTCAGAAAAAGACGGGGAAAAAGAAATAACATGATATCTACATGTGTTTGACTACAGCAAGGTCTTTGCATAAATCATTAAAACCTCTGGACCTAATAAAATAAATAAATTTTGAGTCTATTTCATAAAGGCAATATTGGCACTTATGTGTCCTTATAAAATAGGCACCCAGAATTGGACCAAATAGTGTTCAAATTCACATGCATAAATTTACACCGGCTCTAAAGATAGTGTGATTCCCACTGGCACTCTCTGTGACCTTGGGCAAGTCACTTTACTCTCCATTGCCTCGGAAGAAAAGGCTGGCAATCTACTTCCAGTGATACATTGCCAAGTAAAACCAGAGGTAGCTGGGTCACTAGGAGTCAACACTGACTTGATGGCACAAAAAAAAAAAAAGATAGTGTAAATTTGGGCATGTATTCTGTGTATAATTTGCACATGTGCATCACAGCGCCACTCCTCTCAGCCTAAACTATGACCCTGTGAATACCTTCTTCTAGTTCATGCAACACTAGGCATACTCTTTCAATGCACCTACTTTGTATGTAGAGTTTTATAATCACTTTTTCACACAACATTCCTGAGGATGCGGATGGGCATTTCTGCGCTAACATATCTATGTAAGTCCAAAATACACACAAATGCAGCTACTTTCCAGAGGTCATTCTCTAAAGAGATTTATTCACATGATTTCACTTTCTAAAATATATGCAACTTATGCACATGTCTGCAAGAAAACTAACACAATCTGTTATAAAACTACCCTTTCTAGGGGATACTTGGCTTTGGCCTGTGTATGTTTACAGCAATATAGGATGGAAATTGGAAAATGTTAGCATCCATATAGCTATATTTAATTCTAAGAAAATACAAAAATGAAAGGGCATAGAAGTTTATATTCAAAGGAAAATCAATGTTCTGTCCAGTAAGGATGGCATTTTAAATGGATAGGTTGGAAAGACCTGAGGTTAGGATGAACATTTTGGTTTGCCATTTTAAATTATTTTGACTGTTGCCTAAAATTCTTTTTGGTTTAACGTTTATGTTATGATTTTTCCTCTGTAATTTGTCCTTAGACATCCAAGATGTCATAAAAGAAAACCTTTCAGCTTAGAAGATGAATAGTCTCTCAGTGGAGGTGGTAAAGATGAATTCAAAAAAACATGGGACAAACACAGAGGATCTCTAAAGGAAAAAAGGGAACTGTTGTAGTGGTTGATATGGAAGGGCAGACTAGATAAGCCATGTGGTCTTTTTCTGCCATCATGTTTCTTCTATGAATATGCTAAGGATTAGCCCTTGTTAGTGAAGGTCACTGACACTCATGCACTGGACTCCAAAAACCTCGCTGTTTTCTGTTTTAGAAGCATTTCCAATAATTTGCTCAGCACAGAAGTCAGACTAACAGACCTGTAGTTCCCAACCTCATCCTTACTTCTGCTTTTGTGTAAAGGGACCACATGTGCCCTTCTCCAGTCCTCTGGAACCACTCCGGACTCTAAAGAAGCATTGAAAAAGTCATACAGTGGAGCTGCTAGAACTTCCCTAAGTTACTTCAGTGCTCTCAGATGTATCCAATCCGGTCCCATTGCTTTGCCTACTTTTACTTTAGCTAGCTCCTCACAAACACAGTCTTCTGAAAGTCAATCAAAATCCCCTCTCACTTCTGTTCTCATTTGTTGGTGTTTTCTGAGGTCCTGTTCCTGATCCTTCATCCGTGAACACAGAACAAAAATATTTGTTAAGCAATTCCTCATTATCCTCGTCAACCTCTACATATTCCTCCCTTTCACCCTTCAGACAATGCCACTTTTACACTTCCTCCACTCACTAACATATCTGACTCCCCCCCCCCCCCCCCATTTTGTTGCATTGGCTATTTTTTCTTCCATTTGTATCTTTGCTTTCCTGACTCCTTTCCTAGCTTCTCTCAGCTTTTCCAAATATTAATGTTTACCTTCCTTTTTCTGTCATCTCTTGTATTTTATGAAGATTTTAATGCATGCAGATCAATTGTGCACTAGTTAATTTGGAGGTTAATGTGCATTAAATCAATTTTTCAGGCACTAGATATTTTAAAGTGCACTAACAAACCAAATGTGCACTAACAAATAGACAGTCCTAGCTCATGGGAGGTCTTTTACTAAAGGGCGCTAGCTGTCAGCATGTGTTCTGGTACTGGGATGCATGTTGACAGCTAGTGTGAGGACATGACAGTTAACATGGCCAGATTTCCATGCTGTCCATGGCACAATAAGGCTGCAAGTGGGTGGGTTAGGGGCAGAGGGTGGGCATGGTGAGCACTGCATAGTAAGCGTGGGGGGTAAACCCCACATGCTAACTATAGCCCTTACAATTAGCATGGTTTTACAACACCACCACCTCAATAGGTGAAGTTAATTGCATCTGCAATAATAGTGCATGCTACTGTGGCATGTACGAGTACTCTTCAGTGTGGTACTTTCTGGGAACATGCTGGACACACCCCCAGTAGTTAACACACAACAGTTGCAAATACCGGATGTTTGTTTTTGCACTAACATGCTTTAATTGCAAAACCCCAGTGCACTTTAGTAAAAGGGCCCCACGGTGTTTTATGAGAGGATTTCTGCTGCTCTAGGCAGAACCACCATGCCACCCCCCTAAATGCATCGCCCTCCTTCTGCTGAAGTGGTAGCAGCTAAATTACCACTTCAGCGTTGCATCGGGTCTTAAATTGCTGGCGCACATGCACACTCATTGCATGCTGCTCTAGCCCCCTTCTGATGCAACTTTCTTTGAGGAGGCAGGAGTGGCAGGCCAGACCTGTGTACATGCAGGTGAGTGTTTTAGAGTCCACTGCATCGCTGAAGCAGCAATAGTTCACTTAGTGGACAGGCCAGCCCTGTGGAAGGGATACCTGAGACATCTGAGATATCATTAAACATCTAGCCATAACTGATTATTATAGTACCCAATGCATTGCGAAAGACAGGCTGGGGATTTTAAAAAGTTGGAAAGAATCTCTGTATATTCTCTGTGTTATCCCATTAATTATTTCAGAATTTAGACATGTTTGTTTTGTAATGTTTTTAAAAAGTTCTAAAGAATTCAAAAATATTAGGAGGTGGGGGTGTGATGGGGTCTATAGAATGTTACCCATCCCTCTCCAAAGGGGTTATCAACAGCTCACTTCTAAGAGAGTCTGCAACCCAGAGTTCAGGCTGGGAGGGTGTGGTTCACAGGGAGAGGTTAATAACCCAGTAGGCTGCAGGAGGGAGAGAGGCCCGTGGAGCTAGAAGTCATTCCAAGGCAAGTTGTGCAAAAAAGTTCGAAGGTAGGAACTTTGGGGCTGGAGGAAGGACCAGGAGAACCAGTTTGTGGAGCTTAACAAGCCAGGACAGAAGTAAAACTGCTTTTGTTTTCCCTGAACTGCTGTCCGGCCTGTGTTGTAAAGAAACCCCTTTCCGCCACACTACCACAGGGGTAGTTTTATAACTGGGCTTTTGGCATGAACAAATTTCACAAGTTTATAAAATATAGCACATTCATATAATAAAGTATGGAGGAAGTGTATAAAACTTTGTCCATGTGTAAAATATGTTGCCTTTATAAAATATGCATCTTCTTGGACTTTCTTCAGAGACACCTTATTATATTAGTCCCCATGTACATAAATGCTAACCCCTCCCCAACCCAAGACTCCGGGAACACCTCCACAGAGGTCGGCAACTGCACAAATGCTATGCTTTAAATCACGAGGGACAGGCAGGTCTGCCTATCCCTCGGGTCCTTCCTGTCCCGCATGATTCAAAATGGGATCATGTTGCACCACCCCCCACTGGCAAGAAAGCCAGTGGAAGACTCCTGCGCAGCTTGATGTTGCTTAGCAGGAACGTTGCCTATAATGTCTTAGAAGTACCTGCAGTGAATAAAAAACTGTAGAAAACAATACTGGCGTAAGTGGGCATCTTTCAGTTGAATATACCCCCAACTTTACTTACTTTCAATTCATCTTAGGTTTTTTGCTGATTTTTTTTTTAGGTTGGTTTCACATTGTTGGTTAACAAAAAAAATGTAACACATGGTAGAACTTTTCGTAGAAGAGAAATGTACCTTAAGTGCATTAATTCATAGATTAATGCACACCAAATCAATTTTGCCTGTACTTTCTTTAGGCGCTCAAATGAACTGAATGTACTAATGCCAGCACATCCCGACTAAAACAAAACACAAGGCATGCTCATTGCGAATATTCAGATTGGCTGGCTGAGATCCAGTGTGCTAGACAAATCAAGTTTGCCTAACTCCACCAGCCATGGAACTCTGGAATCAAACACATGTTTCAGAGAAAGCTTCCTTGGGCCGGCAAGTCCTTGATCAGAATAAGCTCTCTGTGAAATGTACAATTGAGTTTTTCTATTCAGATCTGCCTTTGTGATGATGAAACTGCGTACTGACTTTCATAATAATTTTTTAGTCCATCTGTGTACCACTGTTGTCCACTTAGAAGTTTAGATTTCTGTGGCTGACCTCCATTCATTTGACCTGTGAATAATGGCAGAAATGTGTTTTGAATATGTAGCCTTTTTTATGCTTCCAATATCCTTGAGGTATAAAAATTACAAAAAAATGCAGTAAAGCAAAAGCTGTCTTATTTGAGCTAATATTGTTCAGGCATTTCCACCTTCTCATCAATCACACATCTGTTTCTTGGTCATTCAGCCCACCAAGGATAGTTATATCCTTCTTGAACATCCTTTTCAATTAATGAGCTATCCACCCTGATTCTTTTTCCTATCAAGGAGGAATAGTTTCAACCTCCTCCAACAAAAAATAATTTAGTTTTTGCTTTTTATGGACATACATGTGCATGGCCATATTTCCTGCTTGACAAATATGTAGGGCTCAGATTATTTAAGGTCTCTAGAGTACAAACATAAGCAGAAAACAGAATAGAAAGTTTCACAAAAATGTATATATGTTGAATAATCAAAAATGATATTTGGATTGCACAAGAGGAGAAGCAACATAAACACGGTAAATGGTGACAAAGAAAGGCCGATTGGCCCATCCATTCTGTTCAGATCAAAACAATTCCTCTCAGGTACTCCAACAATTTGATATAAGCCTATAAATTCCCATTGCCAAATTAACATGATCTCTTCTCTGCCATGTCCTTACTCATCCTCTCAGGGCTGTACCAATCGCCCCCCCCCCCCCACACCTCCATCTAGCCACTTTATGGGGGCGGGAGAGAAGAAGCGTGCACCCTTTGTGCAAGTCGCCAGCATGCTAAGCAGGTCTGGTCCCTCCCGGAGGGACCAGACCTGCTTAGCATGCCATGAGAAGGCTTAAGGGGCGCATTTCGGCTGCCTGCCACCGCTGAGAGAAGAAAAAGTGGCGGCAGCAGGCAACGGCAGACAACCGAAATGCGCCCCTTAAGCCTTTGCGCCCTGTGCGGCTGCACCGCTCATACAGGGCTAGGTACAGTTCTTCATCCTCTCAACCTTTCCCTTCCCCTGGTTCTCTACAACTGTTTCAAGTGTGTCATCCTTTCATTTTACCCCTCACCAGAGCCTGTACCACATGCTCTGTCCCTTGCATTTTACAATTCCATTAAGGCTTTGGTTGGTTACTGCTACCTCTGCTGGTTATTCCATATGTTAACCACCCTTTCAGTAAAAAAAAAAAAAAAATCTCAATTTATTATTTCAGAAAAAATTGTAGCTTTAAAATAAGTTTATAAATGTTTTCTTTATTTCATTTTATCTTTTCATTTTTTTCTTTCACGAATTTCAGTTTTAAAGCACACGTTTTCTTGCAAAGTGCACGCTTTCAAATTGTTCACAATCAATACTTCCTTCAATTGAATATGCCTCTCATTTTATTAAGTAAACACAACCTTGGGAGAAAGGAATGTAGGGCAACAGAGGATTATCTAGGTTCTGCAGTACTGAGTCCACATTAGCAAACATACTGTAACACACTCTCACTGATGTGGCATAACAAGCGCCACCCACTTCCACAGTCTGTCATTGCTTTAGCAGACAATCAAATATACACATTGTGCTATGTTACTAATGTGTTGTAATCATTTTTACACCTACTGCACAGCATATGTAAAAATACTCTGCAGGGGGTGCAAAACACGTACAGTATCTGCAGGGGGAGTGGCCAGCATCAGCCCTGCAGATACTGCTCAGGACATGGAACTACCGCACCGTTCCACGTTCCCAGGTACTCCCATGATACCTGGTGATGCAGGGAACACGCGCTAAAGGCCAGGAGCAAGGAGAGGCCAGAGCAAGCAGTTTCTCTGTTTCCCCAATCCTTAACAGTATCCTGAAAACCTTTCAGCAGCCCCCCTCGGGCCCCTCCCCTTGCAAAAGAGTGCCAGTGCCTCAGATCTGCTGATCTGGGGCACCGGTAACAGGGAAGACCAACCTCCACCCTTTCAGCACCCAACCCTTTCGGGGGAACTTCCTCCCCTCCCCCCCATACAAACACAAATCCAGAATAGGCAATCGGCCTCTGGACCCCCCACAAAACAGATCCCAGCTAGACAGTCTGAAACCCCCACCACCACCCTTACATAGCCCTTATCTCAAAGTTACCTGGTGATCCAGCAATAAGGGGCAGGAGGAGCAGGCCCCTCCTGCTGCTATCTCCGGCACTATAGAAAATGGCACAGTCTCATGGTGCTGCACCCTAGCAAGACAGCATTGATATCTTCTCACTAGTGGACAGCACCACAAGATCAACACCATTTTCTATAGTGCCAGAGACTGGGACAAGTGTAGGAGGGTCCTGCTACTGTCCCCTTACTGCTGGGCCACCATGTAAGTTTATGGTAAGGGCAGGGGAGGGGATGGGGTAGGGGTTCCAATGGCCTAGCCAAGATCTGTTTTGTGGGGAGGTTTGGGGAGATTAAGGGGGTATCTGGGGGAGATGATTAGCTAGCCAGGATTTGTGTTTATGGGAGGGAAAGGAGTGTCTCAAAGACCTCCCTCAGACAGCACCACAAAGGCATTGGGTGCTGTTCGGGGGGGAGGGGTGCTGAAACAGGGGCAGCCCAAGGGGGGGTGTGGGGCCATGTGTGGAGACTCATTGCGGGGCCTCTTTTGCATAAGGGGCCCCATTTGCATAAATATTTGCATGATGTTACCATACACTAACTTTAAGTAAACATGCCTCTTAATGAGTGTATGGATAAAGAAAGACTAAAAGATTTCTACATTACTATAATCCAGTGCCAACTGCCAGGCACATTAGAAACTACTACAAACACTGCCCATTTAAAACCATAGCAAACCCGCCGTATACTAACAGCACTACCAGGATTCACAAAGCACCATACTCTACCTATCAAAAGGCAACACTGCAACTATTAAACCAATACATTTCAGAGAATAACAATACATGACCTACTGGGGAAAGAGAACAAGTGGCAATGTCAAATAGGAATTACATAAACAGAATACCTCAGCTCAGTTACACATGCAGAACATAGACCATCACCAAACAAGGATTCACAATCTAGAAACAGGAAGACAATAATTAAATTGGGAACCTCAAAAGCCAAACTTGGAATGCACAACAACACTGTAGAAATAAAACTATAAATTAATTTCCTCTTGTGCTTAACAAAGTGCAGACATTAATGATGCACATTTCCCAGAGCTGACATATTCCACTTAATAAATTCAAAATAAAGAGATATTTTTCTACCTTTTGTGCATTTCTTTTTCAGTTGCAATTGCTCCAGCCGCTTTCTTCTGGTTTCTTCGTTTCTTCTGCTAATTCTCCATCATCTGCTGTCCATTTGTTCTTTCTTCTCTCTTCTAGTTTTTTTCCATTCTCTCTCTACATCTGCTTTAACATACTAATCTTTCTCCTTTTGCTCTTTCCTCATTCCTATTTCATCCACTCAAATTTTACCCCTCCATCCTCAATCCCCACTTACTCTCCCAATACCCGGCCAATTGTAGATTTGTCTTCCCTCCCACACAAAATATTTTTTCCCTCTCCATTTCACTCTCCCAGCTCCATCCCATTCTAATCCAACCCCAACATCAGCTCCCTTCTAGTTCCAGCCCCACCCAGCATCCGCTCCCTTCTAGTCCCCGCATCAACCCATTTCCAGTCCTAGCCCCACATAAGCCCATTTCCAGTCCTAACTCCCCCATCCATTTCCAGTCCTATCTGAGTCCTTCCATCAGCTCATTTCCAATCCCAGCCCCCCACTAGCCCATTTCTAGTCCTTTCCTAGCCCCACCATCAGCCCATGTTAAATCCTAGCTCCCCACCACTCAGCCCATTTCCAATCCAAGCCCCCCATGAGCCTACTTCCAGTTCTAGCCCCTCCATGAGTCCATTTCAATCCAAGCCCCCACCACAGCCCATTTCCAATCTTAGCACCTCCCAACAGCCCATTTCCAGTCCTATCCTAGACCCTCCATCAGCCCATTTCCTGTCCTAGCCCCCCCTACTCAGCCCATTTCCAGTCCTAGCTTCGTCCCCTTACAGCCCATTTCCATTCCAAGCCCCCCTTCCCCATCAGCTATTTGCAGTTCAAGCCCCCCTTCTACTCAGCCCATTTCCATTCCAAGCCCCGTCCACATCAGCTATTTGCAGTTCAAGCCCTCCTTCCACTCAGCCCATTACAAGTCCTAGCCCCCCCCCATAGCCCATTACCAGTCCTAAGCCCCCCTATCAGCCCACTTCCAGTCCTAATCCCATCAGCCCATTTCCAGTCTGAGCCCCCCCATCGCCCATTATGTCCTAGCCCCCCCATCAGCCCATTTCCAGTCCTAGCCCAACAGCCTATTTCCAGTCTTAGCCCCCCCATCAGCCCATTACCAGTCCTAACCCCCCATCAGCCCATTTTCATTTCTAGCCCCCCATAACCCATCACTAGTCCTAACCCCCCCATCAGACCACTTCCAGTCTTAGCCCCCCTCCCCCCATCAGCCCAGGTAGATTTAAAAAACAAACAAACCGGCTGTGGCTACTGCTGCCGCCACCGAGGCAGCGGCAGAATCAAGTGTCCCGCGGGGTCCCCCCTGCCTGGCAGAGCCTCCCTGCAGCATCAGCTCCTGAGTCCCAAAGCGTGGGCTTTCAGAGCCACGAGTTTCCCTTTCTCGCGGCTCTGTTAATCCCACCGGGGCTGATGGGATTTCCCCGGGCGGGATTAACAGAGCCGAGAGAAGTCAGAGAAGCTCTCGCAGCTCTGAAAGCCCGCGCTAATTGGGACTCGGGAGCTAATGCTACAGGGAGGCTCTGCCGGGCCCCATGAAACGCTTGATTTTGCCGCCGCCATGGCGGCAATGGCAGCAGCTGGTTTGTTTTTCTTAAATTTACTTGGGCAAATGCAGAATGTTTTTTTGCACGGGGCCCCCTGAAGTGCGGGGCCCTGTGCAAAAAACATTCTTGCTCAATGGACGGGCTGGTCCTGTGCTGAAAATGGCGGGAGGTTGGCCTTCCCTGGTGCCAGTGCTCCAGGACGGCTAAGTGGAACCAAAGGCTCTTTAAGTGGTATATCTGTAGCCATGATAGCAGTGATATGGGCAGCCAGCACACAAAAAGTGTTTGCATGCTAGCTGCCTCCTATCACCGCACCTTTTCCACACCCTGATCCCGTCTCTCCCCTCATTTTTCACTCAAAATGCAGCTACCATGCAAAATGTCCTGCGGTAGCTGCATTTCAACCATGTTTGCTGTCACTGTGGCTCACGTTTGCCCACATTAGCACTTCAATGACAGACAATGGCATATAGTAAACATCCCTCATACTTCCACTTTCACCTCTCCCTCTTAGTACACACCAGTGCTGGCCTTAGGATTTTGGCCATTCTAGGCAGATCTTCTGTGTTGCCGACCCCCAAGACTCCAGCCTGCCATGCTGCTGCTATCCAGCTTGCCATGCTGCCCATCCCCCCAGACTCCAACGCTGCCACTACCGCCATCTGGCCCTCCATGCTGCCCCCTCAGACTCCAATGCTGCCACCCTGGTATCCACCTACTTCTGCTGAAACTGCTGCGTCGGGACTTCAAGTGCAAAAATGCGTGCTCATGACCTTTCGCTCTTTCCCCCTCGGACACAAATTCCTGTTGCCCTGTTGCAGGGGGCGTGAGCAGCAGGCTGTAACTGCACACGTGTACGGATGTTTTAAAGCCTGCTGTAGTGCTGCCGCTTCACCAGGGGGGGGGGCGGGGGGAAATGCCACCCACCAGGGTCTGCCACTCTAGGCAACCACCTAGGAGACAGGGCAATCCTGCCACACACACACACACTTCCACTAACAGTTAAGCACTCACTTATGTTCTGGTAAACACATCACAAAACCAGATATAAATGGGCTGATAAAACACACTAGCTACATAAATACTGTATATGACTTTTCAGGAATAGAGAACAAAATAAACTCTCAAATATTAGCCCGCTGGATGAAAGAATACCGAAGGTGATCAGCGTGTGGCTGGTGAATCCTTTTCAGCTGCTGCTGGCAGTATTCTGCATGTCCTCGTCCAGTGACAACAGCTTGCGTCACAGGAGTAGTGTGTCAGTGTGCGACTGCACAGGAGTAGTATTTCAGTGTGCGACTGCACTAAGAAGAATCTATGCAGGATTAGGAACATGTAGACCTTTCCTTGAACCCTACTCAATCAGCTACAAAAAGCATATCAAACCAAATGCCTGCAGAGAAGGAGAAAAGTGGAAACATCAGGAAGTGATCAGAAAAGGCAGAAGTAATAGAGGATGGCAGAAATTAGATCATTTACAAAAGTTAAGAACATTGGGCCTGCTATTCAAAGGCATTTACACCGTTTGCAAACCGTGCAAATGCTGCCAAGTGTAATATTCAGCAGCAGTAACACAGCTAGAGCTACTGAATATCGATGGGTATCACCAGGGCCGTACCGATCATGAAATGCGCCCTGTGTGACTTGCACATCGAGCGCCCCCCCGCACCTCCATCTAGCCACTTTATGGGGGCGGAAGAGAAGAGGCGCACCCAATGTGCAGGTCGCCGGCACGCTAAGCCGGTCTGGTGCTGCGAGAAGACTTCAGGGGTGCATTTCAGCTGTCTACCGTTGCCTGCCATTGCTTAGAGAAGAAAAAGTGGCAGCGGCAGGGTCATTTTAAAAGGCTTAGAAACGATTTGTATGTCTGCAAGCATGCATGCAGACGTCCAAATCACAGACAGCCCGCCAGCCAATTTACAAATGGCTTTTTCAAACATCTCTGCTGCAGGAATATCTAAGTAGGCAGGGGATGTGGAGGAGGTATGTCTGGGGTGGTGCTACAGTCCTAGATGTCCCCAATTGATTTCAGAACCTTCAGGGATGTCTCTGACCTTGTCCAAATTTAGACTTGCTCCAGGTATGAATAGGCATTGGAAAAGGTTTTGTTTGGGCCCTAAAACATCTGGAGGGCATAGAGTAGGTCACACGTCACTTTCCTTGGTACTATCTACAATCGTAATGATATATTTTATTTTATGGGAAACTTGTCTTGTGCTTGAACTGCCACAGAATGTCTCTTAGATGTCCCTAGTATCTAAATACTATGCTGGGAATGTCTATGTGGACTGCCGTGCAGACGTCCATATTGGCGTGTCCATGTTTACGCAATCGTGGTCGAACGTGAACATGTCTGCATTTTTTCCAGAAATTCCGACTTGGACATCCCAGACTGCCCTTAATGTTCTTTGTAAAATGTGACATTATGAGTGCATGGTTTTTGCTCCCAATCCAAACACACATCCATGTGACTAAAAGCACTGCATTGTGAAACAATGTACAAATTAAAAATAATTTTTACCTGTGTAAATCACTTTGAAAATTGCCTTTTCAATGAAAACTATATCCAGCCATTTTATGCACAGAAATATGGGCAGCACGTGTGTGGACAATGGGAGGTATGTTTACTAAGCTAGGCTAACGCTTATCCTGGGCTATCTGTAACTTGGTCCCATTAAATAACACAGGACCTGGTTGCAAATAGCATGGGTTAACCATTAGCTTAGTAAACATACCCCTGAGTGTATGCATTCTATAACTAGCAATACTTACATGCACAAGACAGGAAGAGCATGCTGTCTTTACAGACTGTATCTATAAAAGCAAATTCACATGCTAACAGGCAAAATTGTCCAGGTTAAATTCCCGCTCAGTGGCTTCTTGAATACGGATCTCTGTCAAGAGTTAAAACTGACATCTTGTCTTAATATATTTTTTTTTCTTGTTTAGCATCCTGAATTAAATGGCTAACCACTTTATCTTGGATGTCATTTGCTAACATGGCTGACCTTTCTTCTTTGCCTTACATCTTCAAGAATTTTGTAGGTACGTGCCGGCTCCAGCAGATCTGGCAATACCTTAAATCATTTGAGAGTGAAAATTAACTGACTTTTTAAGACCTTTCCACTGTCAGCCATGCAATACTATTCTTCATCTGCTCAGGTTCTTTAGAGCAACTGTCTATGCAGTACATCACCTATTATGACTTCAGTCAAGATCATCCATCTCCTGTCAAAGCTTAGACTAGTCTTTTCTACCACTGCTAAAAAGTACAAACTTAGATCACTTCACAGGTTCAGATAAGACACAAATGGCAAGTCTAACCACCATATGGAAAACTAAAGGGCCAGCTCAGCGATAATTGCATTCTTTTTTATAAAACAAATCTTAATAAACTTGGCTAGGCTGTATCATCCACAGAAAGGAGGATTCATGCAATCTTTTCCGACTTTAGGTATGCTACGAAAACGCCTATGGGCATGTTTACTAAGTTCTGCTAGCTGTTAACATGTGTTAGAGCATGCAGAGCCACACTTAAAAGACAGCACACGATGAACTCCTCGCAATCTGTTTAGCACATGATGGAGAGGAAAATGGGTGAGGTGGAAGTGAAAGTGGATGTGTCTGCAAATTGCAATTCGTGCAGGAGTTACTAACATGCATTCACTGTCAATTTTGCAGTTGGTACAGGTGTACTCAATGCCTCCTCAATGGGTGCCGTTAAGTGCATTTGCATTAAGTGTGAATGCTGCTGGTACACATTAGGGTTCAAACTAGTGCAGTGTCTGCTGGGGACATGCTGTACGTGCCCCCAACAGGTAGCATACCACATGCTGATTTCTACTCTCTACGCACAGTACCTGCAAAATATTAGCACAGCTTTGTGAGCATTCTCTCAAGAATCCGGGCATTCCAGCCCAGTTTCCACAAATAACCCTGATACTGTCAGCTACTGGAGAGGTGCTGAATTCTGTGGTAAACTGTAAAAAATCTATTAGCAGCTCCTTGCAATGCACCCAAGTTTGGCATGAACCTGCTCTCAACTGATCTCTAAGCTAAGCAGGATTAGGCCTGGCTAGTACTTGGATAGGAGACCATCTTGGAATAGCAGGCACTGTAAACTTATTATGCAGAAGTAAACCTGGTAATCTACTTTTGGTCAAATCTTGCCAAGAAAATCCAGGGGCTGGTTCGCCAGAAGTCAGAATTGACTTGATGCCTCACATTTGCATTTGTACCTGCAGGCTTCTACAAACACCCAGTAGGCTAACATTGCCCTCCCTTACTCCCCTTATGTCCAGTCTCTCCCCCCTCTTACGTTGCCAACACTGCCACCCTACCTCCCTATTTCCATCCCCCACCTAAAATGCAACTGAGCATAGCTCAGCATAGCTCATGTCTTTGAGTAACATGTGTGCTCTTGGTCTGCTGACTCCTGCCCCCCAACGCAAACGTCCTGTCAGAGGGAGTGGGGATGTGGCAGGCATTTAATGTACAGGTACTCAAAAGGTCCATCACTGCAATGACAGTGGTTCTGAAGCACTGCTCTTCCACTGTCTTGCCATTACATCACCTTTGAATTCTTCCACTCCAGTTGTTTGCCTAGTCTGCCTAATGATAGAGTCAGATATTTCAAAACTTCGTATACAAGGGGAGTCAGTTAGAAGCCAACACCTACCTGTCATAATATAGGTGGTTAAAACCCGCTTAAACTAGGCACCTCTCTTACAAAATTATCCTCTTTGGAGGTAATTTTATAAAGGCCTTAATGTACAAATCTGGAAGTATATCCAAGTTAATGGCCTCTTATAAAATCCCGACTGGCGTAAAAGTACGTGCTTTGATATGAAGGCACATATATTGCCAGTAGACCTAGCCAAGGGTGTGGACTGGGTAGAGCATGAGTAGAGTTAGCAAGTACATGCACCAATTATAGAATACCTTCATTTATGCATGTACTCGTGAACTTCATGCACTTTCATTTTGTGCCTAACTAGAGAGCAGGTATAAATGTACGATCTCTGCCACACTGGTATTTTTTAAAGACAAGTAGGCACTTACTTGTCCTTATAAAATGGCACATTTTGACTGCCTTGACCTAGGCATCCTGCTATAAAATGATCCTCCAAATGTATTTTCCTCTTGTATTAGGAGTTTGTTTCATCAGATTTATTTATTTTATGATTTGTTGTTAATATGTTACCTAGATGTTGGATTTTTTTGCTTTCTAATGGCAATTTTACAAGCCATATTCAAGTGTAAAATGCTGTCTTACAGATGTAAATGGGATTTTATCAACTGAGATCACACCAGAAGTACATGTGGTAGAAACAGTCACGTACCTGTATAGTAGATGTGCTCAGGAGCAGAGTTTGGGTGGACCATGAACTAGGTCATGAATGAAACAATCCATCTAGCCGCCTGAGCTTCCCAACCAGGGTCGAGCGCATGAGCGGGAGCACCACTACCTCCTGCCTGGAAACTTCAGCCCAATCGGGGCTGTGGGAGGAGCAGAGGAGCCAAATAAAAGACGCCGCTGGCAGGCGTGCCCGCACTTGAGGGCCCTTTGGCGGGGCACTGAGGCAGTCACAAAAGAGCAAACACCCATCGAATCTCAGATTCAAACTAATCAGTCTGCATGCCACGATCTTCTGGAGCACGACAACAACAGCAGCAGCAACACAAACAGCAGACAGCGCAACACCACTGGACAGCAACCTTGGGCCAGAAGGACTGGGGTTTCTAGTCCCACAGGTGCTCCATGTGGTCTTGGGCAAGCCACTTAACCCTTCATTGCCCATGTTCCCTGTAAAATAGCTATCGTCAAGTTATAATGCCCTGTTCAATGTAATTTCAGTTTGTTCAATGTAAAAACCGCCTTGATATCATGAAAGGTGGTATATAAGAAATGTTAAATAAATAAATAAACAAACACCCTCCGCGGAAACGGCCGAACGAAGGGAGCAAGCAATTTCAGAACTAAAGAAGAAGTGTCAAGCACCCACCACCACTGGGCCATTGTTCAAGCTGATCCCAGATCAGTAAACTGCAAACATGCACCCCACCCCCCACTACCTCATTGCCTACCTTACACTCCTCCACACGTTCGCACCCTACACACAGGGCAACAGACCCAACGTGCAAACCCCCTTGCTCCTCCTACATACCACCCAACCTGCATGGACACCATGGTCATCTAAAGGACCCCAGCACATTAAACCAGCAGTTCACAAAATGCACAGTGCCACACGTACTATGCCTACTCATCTCACAAACAGTGCACACACCAACCCAATCATAATGGCCAGCATCAGGTGTGCACTACTGAATGCCAGATCAATCAGGAACAAGCCGAATACTATCCTTGACCTCATTGTGGACAAAAAACTGGACATAATCTGCATCACCGAGACCTGGCTAGACGACTCAGACCAGGTCATCTTAAATCAAATAACCCCAACAGGCTATTCAGCATTCAATTTCATCAGAGCACAAAAGAGAGGAGGAGGTATGCTGATACTGGCCAGAAAGGAATACAGATTTAAAACAATCTCTACCAGTAATTCGATCAAATCCAGCATAATCACCATAGCTAACAAATACCTCAGCATCTCCCTTACCTACAGGCCTCCTGGAGCCACAGCTGAATATCTCTCCACGGTACTTGAAGCAATATGTGCACACAGCAGAAAGCACAAACCCCTCATTCCTCTAGGAGACTATAACCTAACCTCCACATCCACCAAGGAAGCTGCAGCATTCCTAAAAGCCATGGCATCACTAAAATATTGCCAGACAATCAACGCCCCAACGCACCAGCATGGTACCACTCCGGATATGGTCTTATTCCAACACACTTGGTGGAACAGGGCAAGGCCACAGCACCAGCAATCACGCCGGTCCTTTGGTCAGATCATCATGTGATTGCCTTCACTTTGACCCTGAATAACTCCACTCAACCCGTGGATGATGAGAGCATAGCCAGATGTTTTAGAGCCTTCAACAAAGACTCATTCATAAACAAAATCATTCCACAACCCCAGCAGGAATACGACACCCTGGACCTAAGTATAGACAATTGGAAATGCATAATATCTAAGGCAGCATCAGCTCCCATTAGAACAGAACCACAAGCACACAGAAGGTCCAATGCCCCTTGGTACTCAAGTGATATCAGGAATGCAAAGTGCACTTTCCGAAGGCTGGAGAGAAAATGGAGGCGGGACAAGTCGCATGACTCTCTGGCTCAATACAGAGCCAAACAACTGGAATATAACAACCTGATAAATGAGCATAAACAGCAGCACCAAATCAACCTAATCATGAAATCTGTCAACAGACCAAGGGAACTCTTTAACATTGTCCAGAAGCTCACTAAAGACACCACGCAGCACTGTACCCACCATCTTGACCCACAGGAATTTGCGGACTACATAAAATCAAAAAGCACCATCCATACATTCTCCCCCCCCACCGCAGACAGGTGACCATGAACTGGAAGAGCCGCACCAAACCTGGGAGGACTTCAGCATACCATCAATACATCAAGTAGAGGACATAGTGAATGGACTCAACACAACAACTTCACCGTCAGACCCATGCCCAGTGTCTTGGCTCAAAGCCACCAGAAGCCAGCTCTCCCATCACATTCACGTAATCGTTAAGGAATCCCTCCAACAAGGATATATGCCACAATCCCTGAAGCAAGCAATGATATGACCGATCCTTAAAAGCAGCGCACTAAGCCCCTCTGAACCAAAATCATATGACCCATCTCCAGCCTACCATTTCTTGCAAAGATCATTGAAAAGACAGTGCAGTATTCGCTGCCAGCACCATAATTCAAAGGCATCAATTTTCTTCCTGTCTATCTTTTTCACTGTCCAGCTTTCACATCCATATGATGTTATTGAAAATACCATGGCTTGAACAAGTCGAATCTTTTTATGGAGAGAGACATCTCTGCTCTTGAGAATCTTATCTAGGTCTTTCATAGCCATTCTGCCAAGAGCAATGCGTCGTCGTATATCTTGACTGCTTGTTGCTTCTTTATTGATAACACAGGTACACTACCAAAAAACTGCCTCCAGTTTTGCAACTGATTCCTATAGATTTTGGGGTGCTGAATCCAGGAAAAATAGCCAAAATGTTCCATCACGTCAAGTTTTCTTGCAAAATTAGATTTCTTACCCATATAAGGAATGTTCACATAATTTCTTTTTAGCCGACTGCAGTTTATTTTCTTGGCCCAAAATAGAGGTTGTAATGGTTAACTAACTAGAAACACTCCCTCATGATATTTTAGAGTGTTTTGTATTCATTTTATAGATTAACAGGACAATTGGGAGGCGGGGGGCTAAATCCAGTACTCGCGCTGGCGCATGTTCTTTCCTGTTCGCCTCGCCTCGTTCGCTCGCTCAAACACGGTGGTTGCGACATGAACGTTCCTGTCAAATTTCAGTTTCTTGCAAGTTCATTATTACCTTTTGTTTGCTCAGTCGTAATCCAGCTTTATTCCGAAGTGGTTCACTACAGTTGTAGTTTGCAGTGCTGTGTATTTTTGATGGCTCACAGAGCCAGAGGTTGCGTCAACTCTCCGGACAGTTTTTGTTTTATTTGTGGGGAATATACCGTGAAAAAGCGGCAGAGGAACATTTCTGCATTTATTAAAAAAGTATATTTCGCCTATTTCGGTTTGAAGTTAGGCGATCAAGACAAACCGTGGGCTCCTCACAAAGTGTGCAAGACATGTGAGGAAGATCTACGCTTATGGATGAAAGGTAAAAAACAAGCATTTCGTTTCGGAATACCTATGATGTGGCGTGAACAAAGAGACCACAGCAGTGACTGCTATTTTTGCTCTTGCATTGTGAAGGGATACAACTTAAAAAATAAGAACGTAATAAGTTACCCCAACCTTCCCTCAGCAATTAGGCCTATGCCTCATAGCAACGAAGTACCTGTGCCTGAACCACCAAAATCTTTGGATCATATTTGTGTGGACGGTTCTGATCATGATGAGACTCATCAGATGGCTTTTCCTGATGAGTCCAGTACTTCCGAGTTTGAAACTGAACCAGATCTGAAACCTGAACTTTTCTCTCAAGCTGAACTGAATGATTTAGTCCGGGATTTAGGACTCCCAAAAGATGCTGCCCAACTGCTAGGTTCTCGGCTTAAACAGAAAAATCTATTGTCACCAGGAACAACTTTTTATTGGTACCGCAACCGCGAGACACAATTTTTGAAGTATTTCAGCAAAGAGGAAGATTTGGTATTTTGCAAAGATATATACGGAGTGATGGAAAAGTTTAAACTCAAGTATGATCCTGCTGAATGGCGGCTGTTCATTGATTCGTCAAAAGACAGCATAAAAGGTGTTCTTCTTCATAATGGCAACACATTCGCTTCAGTTCCTATTGCTCACTCTGTTATTCTCCAAGAAAAATACGAGAATTTGGCCCTGATTCTTCAGAAGATTCGTTATGATGAGCATAAGTGGATGATTTGTGGAGACTTTAAATTCTATCCATGCTATTAGGGCAGCAATCCGGTTTCACCAAATATCCCTGCTTCCTTTGCTTGTGGGATAGCCGGGCCTGCGACCTACACTGGGGGGGAAAAAAGACTGGCCAATTCGGGAGTATTTGAGACCCGGTGAGAAAAATGTTCTTCATGAGAGCTTGGTACCTCGTGATAAAATTCTATTACCACCTCTCCACATTAAGTTGGGTCTCATTAAGCAATTCATCAAGTCCCTTCCAAAAGATGGTGAGTGCTTTCGGTACCTTTGCTCAAAATTCCCCCGACTTTCTGAAGCAAAGCTAAAGGAAGGAGTGTTTGTTGGCCCTGATATAAGGAAACTCATTTCAGATGGAGCATTCGCTGAAACGATGTCTGAGAAGGAAAAAGAAGCCTGGGATTCCTTCAAGGATGTTGTTCTCAAATTCTTGGGGAACAGGCGGGATGAGAACTATCAGGATATTGTTGCCAGGATGCTCAATGCCTTCAAAGAACAAGGCTGTAACATGAGGCTGAAAGTCCATTTCTTGCACCCCCATGTGAACTACTTTCCCGAAAACTTGGGGGCGTACAGTGAAGAACAAGGTGAAAGGTTTCACCAGGACATCAAGGACGCAGAGAGAAGGTACCAAGGAAGATGGAACACCACTATGATGGCTGATTTCTGCTGGTTGCTGCTGCGGGAAACCCCAGATGAAAAATACGCCAAGCAGCGCACCAAGAGAAGCATTCGGGGGAAGAAGAAACGGGCCCACCAGGAGATTGATTGACCCAAGAATGACTTTAAAATCTAAACTGTGTTGACAAATATCGTGTTTTTACTAAACTTTGAAATAAAAATTTGCTAGTTATTACCACAGTGTCGGATCTCATTTATTAGAATTTTATTTTCACACCATCGGGTGTTTGTCTTCATGTATTGCAATGGTGCGGTTTGCGTTTTCTATTCTTACATACATACCTGTACAACATTTTTTGCACATTTCTTTGCTTTGCTTTGTGTCTAACCTTGCTCTTATATGCTCAATGTTTGTGCACATGTATGTGGCTGTTTTAAGTGCAGACAATTTTGCTACCATCACAGTGTGTTTTGTTGACATTACTCTATTCTTATGTGCTGCCTTGTTACAATTTTCTTTATTCTTATTGGAATAACTACTAAACAATTAGAATAAAGAATTCATCCAAGAAACTTTTATCTCGATCGCACTCAATCTGAAACGTTCACCTCAAACTGCTAACCCAATGTAGCAAAACATCTGTACGTGATGGAGCAAATTGGTTACCAGATTTGGATTCAGCGCACCAAAAAACATAAAAATCAATCGAAACATTAGAGGCAGTTTAAAAAAATTTTTTTTTAGTGTACCTGTACACTATACTATACTATACTATAGTTGATCCAAGTAGGTTAAAGTTGTTCACGATTTCAATTTCTTCTCCTTCAACGATGAACCTGTTGATTATGCCAGTTGTCATGATCTTTGTCTTCTTTACATTAAGGTGCAGGCCCATTTTGAGACTATGTTCTTTGATTGTGAGAAGCAAATGTTTCAGATCATCTTCACTTTCCGCCAGTAATGTGGTATCATCAGCATAGCGAAGGTTGTTGATGAGTTTTCCACCAATCTTCACTCCTCTGTTGTCTTCATACAATCCTGCTTCTCTGATGATTTAGCAGTTTAGTCTTTTACAAAACTTTTTTCCTGGAAGCTATGGGACACATAGCAAGGACAATTTAAAACAATTTGAAGATTAACTACCAAACATGAAGTTAGACTTTATGCTGACTGACATGTTATTAAATAACTGTGCTCTATAATATGTTTAAATTAGTTCATTTGTTTCAATTCATTAATCTTCAAATTAATAAACTATATGCTTACTACTTTGAAACTAACAACCTATTAGATTTAAATTCAAGCTCAATGTTGCCCTCCTGTGGGCTGAAAAAAAACAAAGAAAGTTGTATGAATGAGAATTTAGGGTTGATACTTGGTTCATGGCTTTAAAAAATTCTGGAGTGGCATATGTGCACATAATTAAAATAAGACAAATATCATTAAATAGAGGCATTGCATACAGTGGTAGCTAAGACTGCAAAACCTTCACTTACAAAATGTACTGTGGATCTCACCTGGATCACATTTTTATATATTTGCTGGGTCTTTTCGAGTCTTTTCGAAGAAAAAGTTGCTCTTGCTGACTTAGGGGTATGTTTACTAAATAGTGGTAGCGACTTCCATGTGAATACGGAGCCGCATCCCCATATCGCATGGAAGCCGCTACCAACATTTAGTAAACATATCCCTTAGTGTCGGGTTTGCAATGAGAATCATCATTGTCTGTAAGTGACTGGATTAAACCTCGCTTCTCTCATGAACACAAGACAGATTTTATTCTTGCTCAGCAAAAGAAAAAGAATATCAAGGGGTAGTAACTAAAATGTGTTAATGCAACACCACACATTTTTTGTCTCTTAATGCACACTAAAGGGCTATAAGGTGCGCTATTTTCCCATAACGCACAATTTGCCCTTGCACTGTGCATTGAATAATAGTGATATGCAAAGCATGCAAATGCATGTAAAACACCTCATTATTATTCAAATGAATATACATCTTATGATAAATCACTACAAGCTGCATTATTCTTGTAAAAATAATGAAAGTTTAACACTAGCATTATTTTCCACCAGGAATAGCTTGCCGCTAGTAAGCAGCCCAGGCTGCGAACTTAAAGAGGTTTTGCTATATAAAACTAGTGGTCCGGGGTCTACTTCCCCAGGTGCCATTAATGACAATAGGCTCCCCCCAAAGAAGGAAAACTACTGTGCAAGCCACTGAAACACAACAGACTGCAAGAAATGCAGAATATACAGTAGCTGAGCGTCAATATCTACAAAGCAAACAAACTCAAATCTAATGGATTTATATATTTATAAACAAAACGGCATAGCTATGTCTCGAAGCACTGGGCTCTCTCTCAAGAGACTTTATAAAAACAACCATTTCAGCTTGTAACTTTAAATTGTTTTCACACACCTACAAGACAGTTTTCTCCAAAATTAATTAAATAAATTATGAATTTGGAAACAATGTTAATTTAAAACCATGTCCTCCTCTGTTTAATGATTTTTTCCCCACTTTTAAAAGAAAAATCACTAATACATGTATTTCTTTGTGTACACAACACACAATGGGGCCTGATTAAAAGAGTGTACAGAACTGAACATATACTAAGTGCAAAGTCTGTGCACTAACTGTAGGGGGCGTACCTAGCATCTGCCCTGCAGTTACTGCAGACATCCATGCTACTGCCACTGCATTTATCACAGTTGCTAGGTTTCACCGTACCACACTTCCCACTCCTCCTGATAAGCATCCCCTTCCCTGATTTCCATCCTTCCTGAGAAGGTTCACTACCACCCTCCAATTCCTCCTCCTGAGTAGCATGCAGGCTCCCTACCCAAGCAGTACCAGCTTCCCCCACACCTTCCAATAGCTACTCCTCAACCCCTCCCCCTCTTCCCACTAGCACTTACCAGAGGTTGCCACAGTGGTATAGTGGAGAGGCAGGTGCGTTACCAGATGCTGCTGTCCGCTTACCTCCTGGGTTCAAAATGGTTACTCTGATCCCTAGTGATATTCTCTGGTACTACTGCTAGGGATCAAGCTGCCAAATAAAGAGGCTTTAGGAGTAGCCTAGTGGTTAGAGCAACTGCCTAGTACCCAGAAGATCAAGGGTTCAGTTCCCACTGGCACTACTTGTGACCTTGGGCAAGTCACATTACCCTCCATTGCCTCAGAAGAAAAGGCCTGGAAATCTACTTCGGGTGATACAGTGCCAAGAAAATCCAGAAGCAGCTGGGTCACTAGGAGTCAGCCCCAACTTGATGGCAAAAAAAATGTACACCTATGTAATCTGCACATGGTAACTTGCCACATGTTAACGTCCTGTCCGTGCATTCTCTTACCCATAACCTGCCCTTTTCCCACCTTATTCCATGGCTGTTTTGAGCATGCAGTGGGCCTGTGCTAATGGTTAGTGCATGCTAAATCCCACGCTAACTGCTTAGTATGTTATAGTAAACATGTCCTAATGTCTCTTGAACCATTGTTCTACCATTCTGTCCTATTATTCTTTTGGTGTGAGCCCCGAAATTCATTTTCATAGCATTGCCACAGTTGGTATTGGGCATCTGATGTCTCTGCTGGAATGTAATCCATAGATGGAACTGCTACAATATGCCTGAAGGAATTTTATGCCTGCAATAGCCTTAAGGGGCTCTTTTACTAATGTGGGGTTATGTTTTGCAGTTACCACACAATAAATGCCCAAATTACCATACAGTAACTTCAAAATCTCTGTGTTAGGAGTGTGCCTAGCATTTGCCCATGCAGTAAGCATAGAGACATTACACTTAGGCCCATTCTGATCTGTATGTCCCCTGCCTGGCTAGGCGCCCAGAATCGCAATGTGTACTGGTTGCACCCAATTCTGATCCCATGGGAGGCTAGACGTGCCCGTGGGATCAGAATTGGGAACAGCGCTTGGACATCCAGGTTGTGCCCCAATTCTGGGAGCCTGGATGTCCAACAAACTCTCTGGCTAGCCCAGCCAGATTCTACTAACCGCCTTCCCTGCAGCCCATCCCCCGATCAGGCCTGCTGTGGCCAGGGTCAGGATGCAGGGAATCCCCTGCACCCCCTCACCTGCCTTTCTGGGCCTGGGCCATCCATCCTACTCTGTCCAGGGGAACGTAGTCTACTTCCAAGGTGGAATAAGTCCTCTGTGCAAATGTCTGACCACGGATGTACAGGGCAGACCTCTGTGTTGCCCTGTAGGTCTGGGGTCCTGGCACCCCCCACAGCCTGCCCTCGCCCTGACTCCATTTGCCCACAAACAGAGCTCCCCATACAACTCAGTTCTATGTGCGAGGAGCTCTCTTTCCCCAGTGCTGGCCAGGCGAATAGTGGGTCTAGATGTCTGGATCGGATGTCCAGACGCACTATTCGCTGAATAGAATAGACCACTTGGAGGGCAATTTTACAAGGGTCGTCTAGTATTGCACACATTCCAATTCCGGAAAATGGAACCTATTTTATAAAGAAAAGTACTTTTCTTTATAAAATAGGGGCATTACATCATAAGATAACGTTTATGCCAGCCCTATAACTGCTTGCTCCAAGATTTGTTGAGTGCACGTAAGTTATAGTATCTTATAACTCTGCCTATACTCCACCCAAGCTGTGCCCCTGTGCTCGCCCACTCCAGTAGTATGCACCATCTGCCTGACACGCCTACTTATAGGACAGCGACTTCGTAAGTTACATGCATAAGCGCCCGGCTGTGCATGTAAGTCATGGAAAATACATGATTTACATGTCTGGATGACATGTACGTTTACGCAGCTTGCTATAAGATTATCTCTTTCCTGCACTTTAAGGGGCTAACTTTATAAGCCATGCCCAAATTTCTGCATGCATTTACGTCTTTAACTCATGGTATTGTAGTGATTTACACATGTGCACAAGGTAGGCAGTCGCTATTGTGAAAGTATGAGCATCAAACCAATGGCATGGATTTCCACTTTTGGCATGCACAAGGGCAGAGCTTGGGCAGAGTACAAATTTACGTGTGTAAGTTATAAAATACCATTACTTACATGTGTTCTTGCAAAATCTAAATGTGGGTTAGGGCTGGCACAAATGCACCTAGATTTACCATGCATATCCTACCACTTATGCCCTGGTGGGGTTTTTTTTTAAGTAAATGACACACATTTCACTTTATAAAATAGTTGTGATACTTATGGGCATGTTAACATGTGCATAAACCTAGCTGACCCTTATAAAATTACTCTTAGGGGCATACTTACCAAAGCCCACACCTGTTAACACAGTGGGCCAAGTTATCAGTATGGAGGGCACTTAACACCATCCACTCAGTTGGTGTTAGGTGCACCCATGCTAAGGACAGCAAGCCTGGTTAGCAGGAACTAACAACGCCCACAATAACAGCAACTGGCCATCAACACCTCCATTCCTCCCCTGGCCTGCTGAGTCCTTCCCTCCATTGCACAGTACACGGTTAGCGTGGGATTTTTAGCATGGTGCTCAAACTGCACACTAAACCCCATCCTACTGGGCAGCAGACTTTAGTAAACATGCCTCTAAGTGCATGCAGATAATGCGGTACATTCAATGCCACCTACAAGGTAGCCTTATGCCATTTGTGCTTTCCACTGCGTTAATAGCGCCAAGTGCAAAGCACAGTCCCCACCCATCCCCCACACCATTCCACACTATGCAGTAGAAGGAGCTGGCTCCACTGTGAATATAGTTATACCTGAAGCCTTTACCCCTATGTAAAAAGCTTGGAACATTGCCTTCTATAAGCAGAGTGATTTATGAGAAGTTTGAAAGACCAATAAAGCAGGAATACTTCTAAATAAATCATTAGTGGGTTCTTGCAGTTTATCAAATTTGTGTTAGATAGATCCTGTGACTTGCTGTAGAGAGAGAGAGAGAAAGATGAGTGTGAAACCAATGATGGGAAAGGCAATTTCCTGTAAAGCCTGACTCTAATAGCCAACTATAATGACTTGATAGGAAATAAATTGAAAGTGAACAAACCAAGACAATATATGAAATCATTTGCATTGTATCAGAAATATTACTTGAATACATAAGCCAAGAGGAGAAACTAAAGATATCAAAAAATTCAACAGGTATCCATTGTGTGTTGCTATATTATTTGCTTGGCACTGTCTATATATATGTGTGTATGTATGTGTGTGTGTGTATCAAAATTAACTGTAAGAGCAGACAGGCATATCCTGTTATTACAAAACAATGGTATGAGGTGCAAGCATGACACCTGACTGCCTACCTGAGCTTAGCGGCCTCTTTATCACGGGTCCTAATTACTAAGTGTTATTCCCATAGATACAAAATGTGAGAAAACCTGTTTTAAATAGGTCCCTAAGTGTGCAATTTCCTGAGGTAATTTGAACCTCTTTGCCAAGTAGGCAAACTCAAGATTATTAGCTGTATACCCTTCTTGACCCTCAGGTGACCTTGAATACCTTCTGCTTTATGAGGCTTAAGGATGCTAGCAACATTCCTGACCTCTTAAAAACATTAGTGTAATGAAGCATTCCCTCCCAAATTTGCTAAGTAGTTTCTGCCACCCAAGATCTGAAAATCGCTTTTAAAACCTTAACACAAATATATTTGGTGAAATGTTGCTGGCTCACTATAAACTCCGTGGAATTGCATTATGATACAGCCTAGATGCCGATTCCTAGTGACATAAGTGACAGGTGTTTGGGGGCTTAAATGCCACTCCATGCAAGTTATTCCATTTCTTCTGGTCTGTGAAGATTACCCCAAACCTTCTCATTGACTCTTAACTGTT
Organism: Ichthyophis bannanicus; assembly: GCA_033557465.1. Lineage (NCBI taxonomy): Eukaryota > Metazoa > Chordata > Amphibia > Gymnophiona > Ichthyophiidae > Ichthyophis > Ichthyophis bannanicus. Next base: position 417,661,863 of record CM066038.1, read on the forward strand.
GTTCCATGTAAGTGATCCCGCCACTTCCTCATGCTTGCTTGGAAGCACAATACAGTCATTTCACTATTGCTTTAAGCATTTCCTGCAGATACCACTAGGGATCCTCTGTTTGTCTCATGCTTTTTTCATTGGGATGTGTAGGAAATGTCAACGTTTTCCATATGGTATCATGCCATTTTATGAATGAACATATAGGGCCCGATGCAGAGGCGCAAATAGCGGTGTTGGATGTCCTGGTAGGACACTCAGTCCTGTCCAGTCCTCCCTGAACATACTGAGGGGTAGTTCAGGGAGCACTGGACGGGGGCAGGAGATGGAGGGCCGGAGGCAGGGAATGGGCAGACTGGAGGTGGGCTGAAGCACCTAGACGTACAGGGCCTATTCAGGTCATGGCCCTGTATGTCCGGCGGGGAAGAAACAGATGTAGGACGTATTCCACCTTGGAGGTGAAATAAGTCCCACCAACTGTGGGGTTCGGGCTAGGCAGCCCCACCAAACCTGCCGGGCAGATGCAGGAGTGTTCCTGCCGCTCGATCCCAGCCTTGGCTGTCTTCGCCGAGTGTCGAGCGGCAGGGAAATGAGGGTTTCCTCCGTTGCAGCATTTCTGTGCTCCTGCTGGGCATCCCGGTGCCATGGTGACAGGACGCCATGGCACTGGCACACTAGCAGGAGCATAGGACAGGCTGGTCAGGCTATTGGGAGGACATCCTGTACCACTGAATGAGGGCTATGCCTAGCCGTCTATGTGCCCAATCCTGCAGCCGCAGGACCGTCTAGCTTCCACAGTTGCAGAATCGAGTGCAATTTGGGGCCGTCCATTTTTTGGACATGCCCTTGTTGGAATCGGGCTCATAGTAAACAAACAATTGTTCCCATGCTATTAATAAGAGCACTCTGTTGTTCATTATCAGGCACTAAAGCTCAGTAATGTACACTATCACTCAGCAGCATACACTATTTTTGAACAGGCAAAGTACTGAAGAGAGCACAGGCTATTTCTCAATAGGTGCACCTATCCAGCGCCATACTGATCGTGAAATGTGCCCTGTGCGACTTGCACATCAAGCGCGCACCCCCACCCCCACCCCCGCACCTCCATCTAGCCACTTTATGGGGGCGGGAGAGAAGAGGCGCGCACCCGAAGTGCAAGTCGCCGGCACGCTAAGCAGTTTAGCGTGCCGTGAGAAGGCTTAAGGGGCGCATTTTGGCTGTTTTCCATTGCCTATCGCCACTGAGAGAAGAAAAAGTGGCAGAGGCAGGCAACGGCAGACAGCCAAAATGCGCCCCTTAAGCCTTTGCACCCTGTGCGGCCGCACCGCTCGCACAGGGCGGTCCTGCACCTATCGATCCACAGAGTGCATGATTAACAATAGTGCACGCTATTAATGAAATTGCCACTGCAATGAAAATCTAGAAAAACAAAACAAAAAATGCAAACAATATAGAAATCTATAGAAAATGAAATTTTTTGGCTGCATACCTCTGCGTTTTGAATCCCTTTACCTCTTCTGAGAAACCATCACTCTTTCCTCCCAAAGAAATTTCCTGATGTTCTTTTGAGCTTCATATCATGATTCCTAGTTCAACAGCTTTCTTTGCATTGATAAAAAAAATCACTTTTTCTGCATTTTTAAATACCTTTGCAGATATTTAGAGAAAAGTAAGTGTACACATATTAGACACATGACAACAAACAAAAAGTTGAAATAGCACAAGTTAAAAAATTTGAGCAGAAGCGCCAGTTGTTAAAGGTTCAAACCCAATTACGGTCCATTCATCCATCTTTCACATACATTTATATATATTCATTTATATATATGCTTAGTTCTCTGTACATAGTTATTACTTAAATCAGCTGTTGCAGTAAGTTAATTCGTCCCTTTTCCCCTTTCACTTCCTGTTAAGATGTTACATATATTTATTATTTATTTATTTAGCTTTTCTTCTATACCGCGCTATTACCATCAGCGCGGTGTACATTCAACAATAACATTATACATGCGGTAGAACCACATTGTATTTACATTGAACAGGGGCAGTAAACCTGGATATAACTGGGGGGGTAACTATCTACAAATTATTTACATTGATGCATATATTTTCCGGCTCTGGTTTATTTGGGCTGGGGAAAATTGGGCTAGCTATCCTTTTTCTTGTTGGGTAGATTTATTAGGGTGCTGTAGGTGACTGGTCGGAGCGCTCGCTGCTTGATTTCTACAGCTGTTTTCAGGGTAGCATCTTGTGAATAGATGATGCTTCAGCACTTTCCTGAATTGGATCAGCTTAGTGATGTTTCACATGTCTGTGGGGAGGGCATTCCAGGCTCTGGGTGCGTAGATCATGAAAGCCCTGTTGGTCGTTGACTTTGTGCATTTTGTCATTGCTTTAGGGACTATCAATGTGTTAGTCATTGTGGACCTTCTGGTTCTGTTAGGCGGTACAGTGTGGATCATCTGGCTGATGGATGTGGGGGGCTGGTTGTTTAAGGCTTTGAAGGTCAGGACTAAGATCTTGTAGTGAAGTCTAGCCTGTATAGGTAGCCAGTGAAGGTTTTTCAAAACTGGAGTGATGTGCTCCATCCTTGATACCCCTGTTAGAACTCTTGCGGCTGTGTTCATCGCAAGCTGGAGCGGGCTTAGTGTTGCCTGCGGGAGTCCATGTAGAATTGCGTTAGCATAATCAAAGTGAGGGGATTACTAGGGCTTGGTAGATTGTTCGAAAATCGCTGAGGTCAAGTAGTGGTCGCAAGTGGCGTAATGTCCGTATTTTATGGTATATTGTTTTCACAGTGTTACTTATGTGTGTTTTTATGTCCAGATGTTGATCCAGGGTAATACCAAGGTAACGGATTGTAGTTTTGGTTTTCAGTTCTGCGTTGTTGACTTTCAATGAGGATGGCAGGGTAAAAACCTGGTGCTTCATGATGAAAAGGACATCCGTTTTGTTGTGGTTGATCCGGAGGTTTTGCGTAAGGAGCCAAGCTGAGACTGCGTCAAAACATCTTATTAATGGGGAGAAATCTGGCTGTTCGATCGTAAATGGTATGTATAGAAGGATATCGTCTGCGTACGCAAGGCATTCGACGTTGAAAGATCTGATCAAGGCACAGATGGGCTGCATATAAGTGTTAAACATCAATGCTGATAATGAGGATCCCTGCGGTACACCTTGTTTTTGTAGAAATGGTTCTGAGGTCGTGGTGCCAGTCTTCACGTGTTGCCATCTGCTGGATAAGTAGGATTTGCACCAGTTTAGTGCAGTGCCCTGTATCCCTTTTTCTTTGAGGCGTTCTATGAGTAACTCATGGCTCACTGAGTCAAAGGCCACTGCAATATCCATAAAAATGAGGGCAAATCCTTGGCGAATGTTATCAATTTCAGAGATTAAGTTATTGAAGAGGGTGGTGAGGAGGGTTTCAACACCATATGCTTCCCTGAAACCGTGTTGGGATGGATCTAGTGGGGCTTCGGTATCAATATGGTGTTGGATTTGGCGTTGGACTAGTTTTTCAAGTATTTTGGCAAGCAGTGGGATGCTTGAAATCGGTCTGTAGGATTCAACTTTTGATGGGTCGAGTCTGTTGTTTTTCAATAGAGGTCTGATTGATGTGTGTTTTCATTTCTGTGGGAAGGATCCAGTTGAGAGTGATTCATTCAGTATTTTGCCCATGAACTGGCTTAACTCACAATGTAGTTCTCTTATCCAGAGCGCTGGGCAGGGGTCATTGGGAGCAGTGGTAGGGTTGATGGAGGCAATGGTGCCTTCACTCTCTTTGTTTGATATATTGTTGAAATTGGACAGTGGTGTTAGTTGTGATGGTTTCTGCAGTGGGGTGTGGGTTGTAGGGTTTGTGCTCTTGTCAGCCAGGATCATTTTTGACTGTATATAGTCGGAATAGGCCTGCGGCTGAGGCATGTGTGGTTGGTCTGGTGCTGGTTCTCTTGCTAGTGTCTTTACAATATTGAATAGGTCGTGTGGCCTATTTATTGAGCGCTTAAGAATGTCTGTATGGAATTGTTTCCTCCTCTCCATTATTTCTTCTCGGTGTATTTGTAGGTAGGAACTGTATGCACATTGTGCTTCGGTGGATCGTGAACGGCGCCATCGTCTCTCGAGCTTGCGCAGGTGGACGAGTGATGATCTGAGTTCTTTAGTGTACCATGCTGCATGCTCTCGTTTCCTTGGCTTATTGCTCGTGGCTGGTAGGCAGGAGATGGATTTGAAGCTGTCGTCCCAGTTGAATATCATGTCATCTAGATCATGGGCTGTGTTATTGAGGAGTGGAAATACTTTCTCAAGTATTTCTTCTTTAACAAAGGGCCGGAAACGTTTCTCTGGTAATCTAAGAAGGGCATTAGCTCTGTTGGTGGTTTGGTTGCAATGTCGGGTGGGTATGTAGAATCTGAGTAAGCTGTGTTCGGACCAGGGCACTGGTGTTATAGAAAGTGCCATATCCTGGGTTGTTTCTGCTACTGTTTGTGGAACAAAGATCAAGTCTAATTTGCTTCCCTTTACATGTGTGGGCGTATTAACTAGTTGTCTGTAACCCAGCTCGTCAAGTGCTTTGAGGAAGGCAGCGGCTTGGGAGTCTTGTAGAGTCGCCTAGTAGCCAGTTTGGGGAGTGTGGTTTATTTCTGATACAGGCAAGGTCGATTATTGTTAAGAGATCTTCTGGTGATGATGTTGGTGCTCTATAAAGTAGGTTAATCATGCAGTGGTTGTTTACTATGGTGATTGTATCTAGGCGGTTTGTACTGGTGGCATTGCTCAGTTTAAATTGAAGTTCAGCTTTTGCGAGGATTAGTGCTCCGCCTCTTCTCTGATTAGTCCGATGGCAGGCGTAGAGAGCGAACTTGGGGGGTAGCATCTGGTTAATGAGGACATTGTCACAATCAGATAGCCAAGTATTTTTTGTTTAATGTAATGTTCAATCCTTGAGTCCTCTGTAAAGCGCTTTGATTAACGAAAAGCGGTAAATAAGCACTAATAAATAAATAAATAAATAAATTTGGAATTACATTCAATCATGTTAATAAAGTATACTAGTGGAAAGTATCGCTCACATTGATTTACCTCATGTTTCCATTAGAAATGGCTAGGAGCATTCAGACTGAATTGTCACTTAGCTATAAGTGTATCAAGAGAGTTTAAATTGGACAGTCTAAGGGTATTGTAGCCCCCCTTCCTGAGGAGAGATGTAGTTAGACTCCTAAAGTAACACTGTTGATGCAAAAGTATAGACAAACTGGCCAAGTAGTAGCTCAGAGTCTGGAACTCACTCAGGTGAGGTCTTACAGAGTTCACTAACCTCCGCTTACTTCCCTCCACTATTAAGTAGAAAAGGAACAAGAGGAAAATAAACTTAAAAAACAAAAAAAAACAAAACAAAACAAAACAAAACTAATGAGATATTGCATAAGATGTATTTAGTAAGGCAGTGGAATTTAACCAAGGAATTCAACAAGACCACAGAATTCCATAAATCTGAATTTTCTGTTAAATTTATTTAATTCCTACGGACCCGATTTTCAGTCATCCGGATTGTCACGGTGACGGCATTGAATATCCAGTGATAGCCGTAGAGACAGGAAGCTGCTGAGGCTAACCAGGCAGCAGCAATATTGAATGCCGCTTGGTTAGCTCCTGCGCAGTCAAGATAGATGAGGGTTTTCCCCGTCTATCTTTAAGGCGCAGATCGCTACCGACAGCTTCCAATATCACTGCTGCCCTGTTAGTGACATTCTCTGCCTCTGCTTCACCCTGGAACATCCCCAACATGACCCGCTGCTAACCGGATAGCACTGGGGAGCCTAGGAGACATAGCAGGGATAGTCAATAGCACTAACCGTGTAGGTGTCGTTGAATATTCCCATTTAAGAGATTTGCACAGTTTACTGTACTGTAAAGCATGTAAATGGCTTTCAAATATCAGGCCCTACAGAAATTATTAAATAGTGTATTTTAAAACTGAGCACTCAATTCCATGGTCTAATTAGAAAACCAGAATAAATATTGTATTCTCACTTTATTGCACCAATGACAATAAAAAGAATAATCATCCAAAATATTATTTTTGGCTCGCAGTAGCCTTCTTTCAGCAAGAAGGTAATAACGCAGGCTTGTGCATTCAGTTACATTCAGTATCAACTCTTGTTTGGCTATTAAAATTATCAAGATTTTTTCGCAATTTTGGGGATTATGCTGAATGTTGCTTACTTTATGCAGGGTGGGTGGGGGGAATGTTTGGGGCAGTGGCTTCATGATTTGCTATTTACGGGGCTGAACTGATGCTAAATGTTGTTATGATACCTAGTCTGCGGGGGGACCTCGTTGGAGCTGGACCTGGGATCAGTTTTACCGTGCCCCGCCGTACGTGTGGGCTGGTGGTACTGATGGGTTGGGGGGGGGGAGAGATATGGGTAGTGGGGGAGGGGTGGGGAGAGGAGGGGATTGGGGGGGGAGGGCTTATATTAATTTAAGGGGTGAGGTGCAGATGAAAATTAGGAGTGCTTATATGAATGACCCATGGGGGAGGTTGGGTAGGAGGCTACTGTTGGTTTTTTACCCTGCGGAGATGCGAGTTTGGGGGGGGGGGGGGACCAGGACCATCCGGAGAGGGGGAGAGCGCAGGGCAGTGGGGGTAGGGTAGTTATCTATCAATGCTGAAAGTGGTATCTTTTAATGTGAAGGGTCTCAATTCACTGGGAAAGCGTTCCTTGCTGTATACTGAGCTACGCTCCCTGAAAGGGGACATTGTGTTTCTGCAGGAGACTCATCTCCGGAGCAGCAATCAGGGTTGGTTAAAAAGAAAGCCGTACTCTGAGGTGTGGGTGGCGTCCGACTCACAGGGCCGGAAAAAACGTGGGGTGGCAATGCTGTTCCACCAGGGGTTATCTTTGCGGGTGGAGGATGTTAAGAGGGCTGCTTTGGGGAGGTGGCTTTTTATGAATGTTCGTTTGGAAGGCCGTCTCATAACGTTAGCCAACATTTATGCCCCCAATACTGGCCAAGGGAACTTTTTTGCTCAGTTAAAGGGTCTGTTAGCTGAGTTTGCGAAGGGCCCTATTGTCTTGGGCGGTGACTGTAATGCACATATGGTACCCCACCTGGATTCAACGGGTCGGGCTGGACCGGCGACTAGTGGAACTAGCCGAGCATTACGGAGGCTTATGATTGATCTGGGCTTGCATGATATTTGGAGAGATACGCATATTGGGGATAAGAGTTATACCTATTACTCCCATGTTCATGGGGTACATACCCGTATAGACTATTTTTTGTTAGACCAACGATTGAAGGAGGGGAGGGTGGAGGCTGGGCATGGGACACTGACCTGGTCCGATCACGCCCCCTGCTGGATTACTCTCCCTGCAGGGGTTTGTGGGGAACGATGCCAGCAGTGGCGTTTAGATAGCCGCTTTTTTCGGCGGCAACACGCTGTTCAGGACCATGGCCATTTTATTAGCGATTTCTTTGCTATAAATGATAATGGGGAGGTCCTGTTGTCCACGGTCTGGGATGCATTTAAAGCGACGGCTCGTGGCCGCTTGATTGCTGAGGCAGCTCGCACTCGGAGGGCCTGGACACAGGAATCCCAACACCTTACGGAGGACAGTAGGCGTCTTCAATTGGAACACGCCCGGACAGGTTCTAAGAGGGTTTGGCGTCAATGGCGAGAGGTGCGGGCCAAACTGGATGCGTGTGCACAACGAGACCTGGAACATATGCGTAGGAAGCTGCGGCAAACTTCTTATGAGCAGGGGAATAAGGACGGGCGCTGCCTTGCTTTGCGACTTCGTCAGCAGCACACCTCAAGGGTGGTACGTGAGCTTAGGGACTCCGGGGGCCGTCTGCGGGTGGTTTCTCGGGAGATTTGCGAGTTATTTGCTACTTTCTTTGAACAGTTATATAAAGCTGAGTCTTTTGACTTGCCCAGTGCCCGGGCCTACCTTAGTGCTCTTACTTTACCCCGGTTGGCAGAATCTGTTAGAGATCAATTGGATGCGGAACTCACAGTGGAAGAGGTGGACATGGCCATTCGACGTTTAAAGGCGGGGAAGGCGCCGGGCGCGGACGGGTTCCCGATGGAATATTATAAAAAATATAGCGCCCAACTGGCCCCAACCCTGGTGATGCTTTTCAATGAGGTCTTGCGGGGGGGGCCTCTGCCTCCTTCCCAATGCGAGGCCCTTATCACGGTTATTCCTAAGCCAGGTAAGCCCCTGCAGGAAGCAGCTTCGTATCGTCCTATCTCCCTGCTGAATGCCGACGTGAAAATATTGGCATCGGCGCTGGCGGCACGACTAAACCGTGCACTTCCGACTTTGGTGCATCCCGACCAGGTTGGGTTTGTTCCGGGCCGCCAGGCGGCCGATAACATTAGGCGAATGTTGCAGGTGATTCACGTGGCCCGGCAGGATCCTCAACCTGCCCTATTAGTGGGAATTGATGCTGAAAAGGCCTTTGACCGGGTCAGTTGGGGTTTTCTCTGGTGTGTGCTACAGGAGATGGGGTTTGGGCCCAATTTTGTGCGTTGGGTTCGCTGTCTTTACCACAGCCCTACCGCATCCATCCGGTTTAATGGAGGTCAATCTGGACGGTTTGCGCTGGAAATAAGAACTCAGCAGGGATGCCCGTTGTCCCCGTTGCTGTTTGCGCTGGTGATGGAGCCCCTGGCACAGAGCTTTCGTGAGCATCCTGATATTCACGGCGTCCGGGTGGGGACCTCTGAGTATAGAATAGCGCTTTTTGCGGATGATATCATTCTGTCACTGGTGGATCCAGTTACCTCTCTTCCGACTGCAATGCGAATTTTTGATGCTTTTTTGCAGGTCTCTGGGTTCAAAATCAACTATACGAAATCAGAGATTTTGAATGTCGGGGTTCCCGAGGTGGTTTGCCAACAATTGAAGGCTTCTTACCCTTTTCGCTGGGTATCAGGCGCTCTCTCCGCTATTTGGGTGTCAACTTGACGATTGATAGGGGTGCACTATTTAAAGCCAATTATGGGCCTTTAATTCAACAGGTGAAGCGTGATTTGGAATCCTGGGCCAAACTATTGATCTCCTGGTTTGGGCGTATTGCGGTGGTAAAGATGGTGGTTGCCCCATGGTTTTTGTACCTTTTCCAGGTTCTTCCTATACCTTTAACTCGTGGGGTCTTGGCCACCTGGCAGGCCATGCTCATGAAATTTATATGGCGTTTTCGGCACCCACGCATTGCGCGCCAGATTCTTTTTGCACACACACGTCACGGAGGTATGGGGGCGCCCAACCTTCAGTGGTACTATGCGGCGGCACAGTGTCGCGCGGGGGTGGAGTGGATGGACACTGCTAGTACTAAACGTTGGGTACAAATGGAAATGCAGCTTTTGGGGGGTGTGGGATTGGGGGACCGATTGTGGCTTGGCCCCAAGCTCCGGGGGGTTTTGCGTTCAAGTAACCCCTATATCTCTCATACTCTCTGTTGTTGGGACCATTACTTGGGATCCCACGGGGTGCTTATGACCCCCCTGGCACCTATTGTGGGTAATCTTTCTTTCCCCCCCCCCCCCCCGGATGACTGATCCAGCCTTTCGGTTGTGGGGCCATAAGGGCCTTAGTCGTGTCGGTCAACTCTTTGAGGACGGTACGATGCGTTCTTTTCGCTCGCTTCGAGGTGAGTTTGAGCTTCCCGCCGGTCACTTTTATCAGTATACGCAGGTAACTCATTGGGTGCAGGACCGCGCGATTTGGTCGCAGGTTGTCCGCGAGCTGTCCGATATTGAACGCTTTTGTGAGGCATGTACTACTACAAAGGGCCTTACTGCTGCCCTGTATACACATCTTCAAACCCAGCAGACGCGACCAGGTACACATCGAGAACAGTGGAATTGCGAGCTGCAGTTAAATTACACTGAGCAACAGTGGGAGCAGCTTGAGGGTCGACTCTGGAAAAGTGCAGTTGCCGTTAATGCTCGTGAAACCAACTATAAACTGCTTTATCGCTGGTATATGATGCCGATGCGGGTTGCCCGGGCTTATCCCGGAGCGTCTGGTCTGTGTTGGCGGAATTGTGGCCGGGACGGTAACATGGCTCATGTCTGGTGGCTTTGTCCGCGTATACAGACATATTGGAGGGGGATCCAGTACCGCCTACAGCAACTGGTGGGGTTGACTATCCCCTGGGACCCGGGTATTTTCCTTTTTGGTGCTAATGTTCCTGGTGCACGGACTCCCCAGTTAGCGTTGATCCGTCATGGTCTACATGCGGCCCACCTGGCCTTGGCAGCTGTTTGGAAGCAAACCTTGCCCCCAGCCCTTGCTAGTTGGCTGGAACGGATGTGGGAGACTTATACTATGGAGCGGGGGGTGGCAGCTGGAAAATCGCGAGTGCCACAATTTGAGCAAGTGTGGGAGTCTTTTGTTCTGAAGTATGGTTCACGCTCTTAAGATAATCTCTGCTTCTTTTTGTTATTGGTTATACGGGCCCAACGATTTTTCCCTTTCTTACTGCGGAGTCTCTGGCTCTCTCTCCTTCCCATGCGTAGCCTGTTGCGGTGGTGCCTCACACACTCCTTGTGGGTAACATGGATACTTTTGGGGTTGTTAGAAGCGGGGGGTGGCGGTAGGGGATGGGGGGGGTAGAGGGGTTCTCAGAGGGGTCCTGAGGGGGGGGGGGCTTGGAGGGTGGAGGGAGCAGGACAGGAGTTTTTCTTTAATTCGGAGTCTTGTGGGTAGTAGGAGTGGGAGGGGAGGGGTGTAAGGGGGATAATGAGAACAAAGGGGGGGGGGGAAGGAAAAAAAAAAAAGAGGCCCTGTTCATTTCATTCTTGGTTCAATGTAGATGTTCTTTTGTATATGTATGCTGTATTTAGCCGATTTGGTTGTTATTTGTTGTACTTGTTTGCTGCCTTCTAAAAAAAAAAATAAAAAAAAAAGGCTATTTGGCAACACCAAAAAAAAAAAAAAAAAAAAAAAAAATTATCAAGATTTTAAAATATTACTCTCTTCTGGGTAGTGCCTAGTAAAGCATGTTATTCAAGTAAGTCCAATTATTTCTTTGATCGGTTTTTAAACTTGTCTCTAAATATTCTTGTACAATTCCTGCTAAAGAATTAATATTTTTTTCCTTTTCAGAATCTTTATCCTTCTCACCCTAACTGGAAAGTTATTTTTTTTCAGAATTCCTAATGTTCTCTTTGTTTTTCCTCTGTGTTTATGTTATTTGAGCTGAATTAAATGGGGGTTTTTTGTTTCTTTTTTGTGTACGATGCACCAGTAACTCTTCCAGTTTTCTTTCTTGGGACGGGGCCCTGGACTCTGGATCCTTCAGCTCCTTGACTGGAGATCCTCCCTGGTTCCTTGGCTCTTCAGGTGTTTTCTTCAAAGTTGGATCCTACCCACTAACAACACAAAATCAATAAGGGAAACCCCTATCTACCCTAAAAAATTAGGGGCTAGTATTCCTTTCTTTTTAAAGAAAGGATAATAGGGTTTTTCTCTTTTCAACCCTCTACTACTTTCCCTATCTAATAAAACCAAAAGAGCATTTTTGTACCCTGTCTTCTGCTTCTCGAATGCATTCACATCTTACATATACATCTTTAGCTATAGCCCATCCATACCCCATGAAACATTATGAGACCTCTTTCAGCATCTGTGACACAAATCTCTTGCATCTCATCCTCGCCATCTCTTTACTACTCTCAGCTCTCTCCTCAAAGTGCCTCTGCCTCTGATCCCTCCCTTCCTTTCTGCCCAAACCCTGGCTGACTACTTCCATGACAAAATCCACAAGATCACCCTCCATTTCCCCACAAACTCAGCTATTTCCTCTTCCCCCCTTCCCTTGCTATCCTCTCTTCCTTTCCTGTCATCTCTGAAGAGGAAACTGCACACCTTCTGTCTTCCTCCAAACTCACCACCTGCTCCTCTTATCCTATCCCCACCCATCTCCTAAGCCCCATCTCCTCCACCATTGTCCCTTCCATCTCTCATACTCTCAACCTTTTGCTCTCCACTGCAACTGTCCCCACAAACTTCAAGCATGCTGTGGTCACACCTCTCCTCAAGAAACCCTCACTTGATCCCACCTGTCCTTCTAATTATCGACCCATCTCTCTCCTTCCTTTCATTTCTAAACTACTTGAACATTCGGTTCACCGCTGCTGCCTCGACTTCTCCTCCTCTCATGCCCTCCTGGATCCCTTACAGTCTGGCTTTTGTCCTTTACACTCTACTGAAACGACTCTTGTCAAAGTCTCCAGTGACTTGTTCCTGGCAAAATCCAAGGGCCTGCACTCTGTCCTCATCCTCCTTGACCTCTCTGCTGCTTTTGACACCGTTGACCACAACCTTCTCCTCGATACCCTGCCCTCACTTGGCTTTAAGGGCTCTGTACTATCTTGGTTCTCCTCCTATCTCTCCCATCGCTCCTTCAGTGTGTGTTCTGGTGGCTCCTCGTCCTCCACTACCCCGCTCCCAGTTGGTGTACCCCAAGGATCTGTCTTGGGTCCGCTCATTTTCTCTCTCTATACCCAGTCTCTTGGTGCACTTATCTCTTCCCATGGCTTTCAGTACCATCTGTATGCTGACTCCCCCCAGATCTACCTCTCTACTCCTGAACTCTCTCCGGCAGTCCAGACTCGGATCTCTGCCTGCCTTTCTGACATTGCTGCCTGGATGTCTCACCGCTGCTTGAAACTGAACATGACCAAGACTCAACTTCTTATCTTTTCCCCTAAAACCTCCCCTCCTCTTCCTCCCTTCTCAGTCTCTGTGGACAGCTCTGTACTCCTTCCTGTTTCCTCGGCCCACAATCTGGGGGTTGTCTGACTCCTCTCTCTTTTTCTCCACACATATCCATCTCATAGCTAAGACCTGCCATTTCTTTCTCTACAGCATTAGCAAAATCCGCCCCTTCCTTTCTGAACACACTACTAAAACGCTTATCCACTCCTTAATCACCTCCCGTCTTGACTACTGTAACCTACTCCTTGCTGGTCTCCCTTTGAATCATCTCTCTCCCTTTCAATCTGTTCAACACTCTGCTGCACGGCTAATCTTCTGCCAGCCTCGTCATGCCCATATTACTCCTCTTCTCAAGTCACTTCACTGGCTCCCTATCCATTTCCGCATCCAGTTCAAACTTCTCCTGCTGACCTATAAATGCATTCACTCTGCGGCTCCTCAGTACCTTTCTTCTCTTATCTCTCCTTACAACCCCATTCAGGAACTCCACTTTTCTAGCCAACTGCTTCTATCTGTGCCCTTCTCTCCTACTGCCAACTCCAGACTTCGCTCCTTTCACCTTGCTGCACCTTACACCTGGAACAAACTACCTCTGTCTGTACGCCAGGCACCTTCTCTAACCCTCTTCAAATCCAGGTTGAAAGCTCACCTCTTTGCTGCTGCCTTCGGATCTTGACTCACTCGATCTCCTTCCCCCCCCCCCCACACCTTACCCGTTTTTACCCCTGTTCTACCCCTGCTTACACCTTCTGTGTTTTGTCTTGACTAGATTGTAAGCTCTGATGAGCAGGGACTATCTCTTGCATGTCTGTGCAGCGCTGCATATGACTGGTAGCGCTATACAAATGCTCAATAGTAGTAGTAGTACACAAATGACTGATGTGTTTTTAAATCCAAAAATGAGGTTTCTTTTTCAGGATCATGAAGTGAGTGTCACAATTAATAAAGCTCAGAGCCAGCAGTATTTAGAAGCTCTGTACCCAGCTTCAACTCTTCACAATCAGCAATGTCCCAACTGAGGTTTAAACTTTTCCCCTCAGTGGTTAGTCAGTTACCTCAATCAAAAATACTTCAATTATAAGAGCTCAGAGCTTTTCTCCCTCAGAATACAGAGAAGGTCTCCCACTTTAATCCTTCTTTTGAACTCTCAAGAGCTATAAAAAAGCTTCATCTTTACTTTCCAAGCTCTCCGACTACAAATCTGGCTTTTTCTGATTTTTCAACCAAAGATCACAGAATGTTAAATTTCTTTTTAAGAAATATTCCTTTTCAATTAGGCTCCTCGCCTGGTAGCAGGCTTTCTTCCAAGAGTCCCGCACAGCAAAGTTTAAAACCGTCACTAAATTAAAAAAAAAAAAAAAAAAAAAAAAATCACACTTACACAATCACCAGTCACCAACTCTTTTCTATCTAATCCAGGCAGCAACTCCAGCCTCTCCTGGGCTGACAGGTAACATTTTTGATCATCTGGTTACAGTATGTTAAGTGAAGTTAATGGGCTAAGAGCTGTTACTGCCCATTCCTTTCTATAGGCTATTGCAGCACTTAACACACGTTAACTTTCATTAACACACTTAAACCTTTCAGAAACATTCTCCTAAAAGTATTAAACATGTTTTGAAATTTATATAGTAAAAGGATGAAGATCATGACAGAATTAGAGACAATGTATGTGGCAGGTTTACTAAACAGTATTGGGCTTTTGCAGCTAATGTAGCATGTTAGTGCAAATAATGCAGTGTTAGCTATAAAAACCATATGGTATCTGTTAGGGGCATGCAAAGTATTCACCCATCGGATATCGCACCAAGAATGCAGAAATTGTGGTCGGACATCAGCCGAGATGCTGCTAACATCACCCACTGAGGTACCCGCACTGTCTGCATATCCAACGGCTGCTGTGGAATGTTGGCATGCACGGTAACCCTTCAGTGCAGATACGCCCACTCTCTTCCCTTGCCCCACCCATGCATGCAACGAATGTGCGTTCTGCAGATAGCATAGTGATTTTCTTTGCTATCTGCATTTGCTTCATGTTAGCTGTTAACAGCTAACGCAGTTTAGTAAACATGACCCTATGATTCCTGTTGTATTTTATGGGATGTTTAGCCTCATAATCCCAGTTATTTTAGAAAAAATTATGCAGTTCCTTCCCAGCCCCCTTCATATTTCTCCCCCTATTGATATTTAAATTTCCCAAGGAGATTCCCCAAGATTATCAGCCTGTGCTGTTTAACATATTCATAAATGATCTCGAGAAAGGAGCAGTGAGTGAGGTGATCACATCTGTAGGGGGTGACACAAAATTATTTAGTCATTAAAAACAGCAGAGGATCGTGAGGAATTTCAGAAGGAACTAGTGCTACTAGGGGATTAAATTTCATCTGCATTTAGATGACCAAAGTGGGTAAATTCAAAACCACGAATACAGGCACAAATAATCCTTACTATAAATGCAAAATGCTGGGTTGCAACTTGAGAGTCACCACCCATGGAGAAGATCTTGAAGCCTTTGTGAATAATACTCTGCGATTTTCAGCACCATGTGCCACAGTTGCTAAAAAGGCAAACAGATTGTTAGGGGTTATCTAAAAAGAATTGTAGAACAAAATTGTGAATGTCATTATGCCTCTGTATAGGTTCCTGGTGTGACCACACCCCGAGTACTGTGTGCAATACTGGTTAGCTCATCTCAAAAAGGAGATAGCGGAACTAGAAAAAGGCAACACAGATAATAAAGGGGATAAAACACGTTCCATGAATACTTCTTGCATTTATTATATTTATTTAAAGTGGCATTTTAAAAAGGCTGTTTTTGAGTCATCTGGGACATCCAAGTCAAAGCATCCAAAATTCTGTGGGAGGAACTGAAGAGAAGGAGTTATGTGTAAATGTTTTCTAAAATCTATCTATCCATCTCCACCCCAAAAAATAAATGTGTCCACAAAAATGAAAGGGGACAGGAACATACAGGATAACACACCAAATACGTGCAAGTTAAGAGGCAAGTTCAGAAACCTGCGAAACCTGCACATTTATAAAATCAGCAATATAAGCGTGCCTGCAGTGGTATTCCAGAATATGTACACCTGCCATTTTGCAAATGCAGACATATAGTGGCATGGTAGCTCACAAAAAGACCTCTATATTTACCTCTATGCTTTTTTTTATGGGGTGCAATTTAGTGTGGAAGTCAGGACATCCCCTTCTCCCTACTGTTGGTTGCTGGCCAAAATGAGCACTTTGAACATTCCTTTACCATCGAGGTTAGGGTCTTCAACCTCTGTAGGGGTTCTTCATCGAGACCTGCCAAGAATCCCCCGAGCTCCCTTAACAGTTCCTTCAGGTACATGCCAATGTACAGCTGGTATGAGTGGATTTGGCATGCTAGCATCAAGCCCTGAAAAGCCTTTCAGCTGAGGGCATCAAGGGTTTGGGCCTCCCTGCTGGGTAGTACTAATGAGTCTGTCCTTTGGCTCTTAAACCAATGGACATTGAGTTGTGGAAGAGCTAGGCCTTTTGGAACCCAGGGCTCTGGCATACCCAGTACATGGCATTGAGGCGCCTACTGACAACTGGTACCAATGCCAGTGTTTTCCACATCTGGAGAAGGAGGTGGTCAAGGATTGGGGGCACTGGAACTGTAAGGGTTTTCTTCAGGGGTGTCTCGTATTGGAGCATCTCCAATTCCTCGGTTTGCAGGTCCTCCTCGGCCTCGATCTCAATCATGAGAGAATTGGCCATATTCCTCACAAAATTGAGGAATGCAATGTCCTTGCGTGGGGAGCAGCATCAGGTCACCAGGGGAGACGGGTCTGAGAGCACATCTCAGTGTCGCCTCATGTCTGGGGTCTCTTTGTCCTCGGTCTCCCATTCGGACTTAAAGTTGCAGTACAAGTCCGACGCTGCATGATTACCTCGGTCAAGGACTGCTCTCCATGGTGCAGGACCTCTGTAGGATCATCAGTCTGAGCTGCAGGTGCTCTCCGGGGAAGACCGGTGTCCCAAAGAACGGGACCAGAACCTCAACTGGGGCCGGGTGCTCTCTCAAGGCCAATGGCACTTGAGGACCAGCTCGATGTCTGGGGAAGCCCTCGATGTCGAGGGTCCCATTGTCAGGGTGGATGAACCAGATGAGCTGGACATAAACAGCCACTGCTTCACCACTAAGGCAGATATACTGCTCTCTAGGTCTGCCATTTTGGGCTCTATGCCAGTTTGCTCTGAGGGCTTCATGCCTGGCATTGGTACTTCGAGGGAGAGTCCTCAATGAGGATAGCCTCAAAAGCCCTATGCCGGTCGGTGGGAGCTGATGACTTCTTGTGGGGCAATTTGGAGGTCCACTCCTGCCCCGACTCCTCGGACTCACACCTGGGGATGTGGGACTTGGACTGGGATTTCACCTTCTTACCAGATCCAACCACTCCGAGGGGACTCTGGCTTCGCAGGGCACAGAGGCATCAGAGGGGGCCCTGAAGTGTGGTGTTACCAGAGACTCTGGGGCAGAGCCAGACTTATGAAAAAATTCTTCCTGCTGCTGATGGCAACTCTTTAAGACCATTGTTCTGCAGAGCTCACAGTCAGTGTCATTGTGCTCTGGGCCAAGGCATCGGAGGCAGTAGTCATGTGGATTGGTAAGTGACATAACTTTGCCACACGGGTCACACTTTTTGAAGCCACTTGAGGCCAATGGTAAAAGCAGAGTCCCTGCCTCCTGGCAAGGGTCCAAGGCCTTCTGCTGAAAAAGGGCGCTAATGCCGGTTGGGCGGACCTCCATGAAAAACGTGGAAAATGGATAGACTAACCTAAGGAGCGATGCCGAGGCAAGCTGGCTCAGGGGTAGGAAGGAACCGGTATACAAACTGGACAAAATTTAACTATAAAAAACTCTGACTTTTTCCAGAGAAAAGAGGAAATGTCCGAAGGACCGCAGAAAAAATGAGACTGAGGCAAGATGGCACCTTTGGGTGGGAAGTGGACCACGCATGTGTGGTGCATCTCCCAAAGGCTTTTCTTGAAAGCTGGGGAGATGCTTCCACATGGGCTCCATTGGCACAGATGTCACCCATATGTGAGGAATGACTTCCTACTTGTTCCTGAAGAATGCCAAGATAAGGTATGAGAGTAAGAGAAATAGGAGACTGATGGAGGTAAACCTCAGGAAATTGTCCTGACAATGGGGAGACTGCTGCTACTATCTGTGAAGCTGCCATCAGGTGCAGTAAGGAGCACCCCATCAGAGAGGAACTCTGTTTCTACTAAGTGGCCTAAAACTACTAACCTAGCAAAGAACCAGTGAGCATTCCAGTATTGAGAGGACTGGAGATAAATGAAACCTTACCAGAGGAGGAAGGAGACAAAGCTTATAGCCTACAGACAATTTGGAAGAGAACCTACATGAGACGTTTCCCCAGGATAAGTTCCTGCCAATACAGCTAACACAGCTAAGGGCCTTTGGAATACTGCAGTAAGTGAGACTCTAAATTCTGGAAAGAGTGGTGTGAGAGAGACGATCATAAAATCAACCTTGTACCAAGAGATTATGGTGAACGAAGAGACTGGTGCACAAAGCTGTTAACTGAAATGTGTACCTATTTCATTTAGAAGTCGCTACCACATCTTGAAGTGTTGCATTGATTTCCGCTGGGTCCCAATAAACTTAGAGTTTTGTTATATCAGTGAGTGGAGGGACTGACTTAACTAAGCCCTGCATCAAAGAGGGGCTGTGATATTGTATCACCATTAGCTTGTGGTATCCAGTACCTGCATGGTAATATCCTGCCTATGGCCATTCGGAACACAAACAAAATCCTCAAATTTGTTTCTGTATGAGTAGGAATTTTCTTGGGATAACCTCCCCCAGATCCAACTCTGTATACATATCCACAACTATTTAAGCAGAGAAAATATAAAATAGGACTTTTTGAGCAAAATAAAATTTCCAGAGTTTAGACTAGAAAAATATATCATGGTTCAGGAATCCAAGATGTAATACAGCCCAGATGCTCTACGGAAGCTTGGTACTTTTGGCATGACCTAGAATGATACTATTATTTTCAAAGTACAGCACAGTTTTCAGAATGGGAAAGTTAGAATTACCCTTGTTTATTTTACATTTAATATAGCTTTGTAAGTCTGCTTGAAACAGTAATTTTATCCACCCGCAGAGAACGAAAGGAAGATGTTGTGGACATACTTAAGACAATTGGTAGGTATATGTGGCCTTCGTCTCAGATGACCTATAACTAACTTGACACATCACTCGCAAGTCTATTTGCCACCAAATTATAATGTTCATATTTGAATCAGCTTTTGGGGGATTGCTAAGGGCCTCTCAATGACCTCCTGCAACCCTGTGATAAGTTTGACGTTGGAATAATTTGTTATGATCTCTCTAATGTTTTATACAGAGAATGCATGACCCACCCCAGGTAGGTTGAGAAAGCACAGAAATTTTAGATTACTGTAGATTATTTTACAGAAGGAAATTCTTTTTCACGTTACCTGGATGGGAAATGGCCACTAAGCCCAACAAAAGATCATCCAGAAGACTGTGCTTTTTATGTTTGTGGTAGGAAGTATTGGCCTCATACGCCACATGGACAGGAAAGGGTTAAACCCACAAACCCCAGTTTCCTGTAGCAGCTCAAGGGCTGATTCTACAGCAAGAGCTCAAGCTCTGTATCAAAGTTTCTGACATTCTGTCACAATTATATGCCATATTTGTATCAATTTGCATAGATCTACATTTGTATTTTATTCTATACAACTAAAGCCATTTTCTAACATTTCTTGAGCATCTGCTTAATTTATTCAGTTCTCTTTTTTAGTGGGGGAGGGATCTTAGTGATTGGTGCTGGAAGGGAGGAAAGAAATAAAGGAGTAAAGGAGAGGTCTAGGGATAGGGAGAAAGGGAGAGGGGATCTCAGGGATGAGGGGCAGAGAGGGATCAGAAATGGAGGAAGAGGGAGGTGGAGGGTTGTTCATCCACCCATGTGCCATATTCCTTTTGATCCCTTCTCTCATTCACTCCACCTCCAATCTCCTCCCTCATACCCAACACAACCTCTGATCCTCCACTCCCTTACACCCTGTCCTCCCCATGTCAATCAGGCTGGACAGCAGAAGGCTAGTGGCAGACTGGCACCTCGGGCCACATCTCCCTCCTCTGTTGACCAAGGCTGACAGAGTGTCACATTCTGAACTGTGCAGCAGCATAGTGTCCTCCGTAGTTCAAACTTCCACTCCGAGGACTTGGGCAGCAGCGGAAGACACAACCCAAGGCACAGTTCAACTTCAATCTCTTCCTAATACCTAGTCCAGATTGAGACAGGCCACCGCTATTTCCAGTTCAACCTAGTGATTCCATGGGAAATATAAAATTTGGTGGTAAGGGTGATTAGCAGCCCATTCTGGAACATTGTAGGAGAGAGCAAGCCTTGGTTAAACCTCATATTTTCTAAAGAAGCTGGCTACAGGTAAATGTCAGAGCTATGCAGGCAGGAAAGCTGCATTAATTAACAGGCTGAGATGAGATGTCTTCCCCTTTGTGGATCTATGAAGGAGAGAGCTCCTGGGGTATTAGGGAAAGTGCATGTTGTATGCTACTGCTAGAGGTGACTTGTGCTTGTGTTAAAAATTTATGGAACACGGAAGATCTCTTTTCTTAAGGTGATACACATGTAGTCTTCTGAAGAAAAGTGTTTGTGGATTTTATAGGCCAAGAGTCTGGAATAAGATGCATAAATGCAGATGATGTCAAATATTAATATAACTTAACCCCCGATTAAATGTTTTTGTGTGCGTGTTTTATCACAATGAGAAGAGACTTGAAGACCTAAATATGTACACTCTGGAGGAGAGGAGGGATAGGGGAGATATGATTCAGACCTTTAAATATTTAAAGAGAAATAATGAACAAACAAACCTCTTCCAAAGACGGGGAAGCTGTAAAACTAGAGGGCACAACATGAAGCTGCAAGGGGGTAAACTGAAAGGCAATGTCAGGAAATACTTTTTCACTGAAAGGGTGGTGGATGCTTGGAATGCCCTCCTGAAGGAAGTGGTGGGGGCAAATACAGTGACAGAATTCAAAATGGCATGGGACAGACACAGTGGATCCCTTTACAGCAACAGGATAAATTCAAAATAACCTTAACTATCTAATGGAAAGACTAGATGGGCCATACTGGTCTTTATCTGCCATCATTTACTATGTTACTATATTTTACAGTAAATCATTATTTATTTTGATTTAATATTACAATACCGAAGCAGGTCAGGATCTTTTACAAAATCCGTCTTTCCCATTCCTTTACTTGCCTTACTTACTATTGCACTTTATAAATGCAGCTTTGATTTACATGTCCTTTTCATAGCAGTACAAGAAACCGTCTGTTTTGCTGCCCTGGTGGTTGAAAGTAGAGCTGTCTGGAAAGCTGGCAAACAAAAACTGCTTTCATATAGCCCAGGTACAAGGAGGAACTTTGGGAGACATTTTACCTGATTAGTACAAAAACATTCCTATATATTTATAAATATAGTTTGGGGTGGCTTATGTCATTTTCCAGGTTTATTCACTTTGGTAGCATTACAAATGTGTGTTTAAAGACAAGATTACTTCTACTACTACTTATTTGTATAGCGCTACAAGCCATACGCAGTCCTGCACAGAGACATATAAGAGACAGTACCTGCTCATAAGAGCTTACAGTCAACTCAAGGCAACAAGTGGGGACTAGGATATATCTAGGGCAGGGGTCTGCAACCTTTAAGACGTAAAGAGCCACTTGGACCCGTTTCCGAAGGGAAAAAAAAACTGGGAGCCGCAAAACCATTGCGACATTTAAAACAAATCTAACACTGCATATATTGTTTCTTACCTTAATGCTATATACGACCCCCTACTTTTCCTGTTAAAATATAGGTGTTTGGCCTATACTCGCCGTATAAGACTACCCCTCTTCCTTCACACACCAAAAAAAAAAAAACGCCAGAAAATATCACAACAACAAGTAACAATATTTGATTTCAAAATTATGATGATTTTGTAGTCAAATCACTAATATGAAATAAAATTATTTTTTCTACCTTTGTTGTCTGACCAATTTATTCTTTGATCATGCTGGTCCCGATCTGAGGCTTCTGCTTTCCTGTCTTCTCTTAGCTCTCTTTCTGTGGTCTATGGTCCATCTGCCATTTCTTATCTCTTCTTTCGTTTTCTTCACTTCTTTCCATCAGCCTATTTCCAGTCCCAGTAACCCTCCCCAATATCAGCCCCTTTCCAGTCCTCACTCCCAGTACCTTCCAGTGCTAATCCCCCCTCAACCCCATTACCAGTGCTAGCCTCCCATAATCAGCTCATTTCCAGTGCTCGTCCCCTCAACCCCATTACCAGTGCTCCCTCCCTCCATCCATATCAGCTCCCTCCCTCCATGTCAGCCCCCTCCATCCCTCCATCCATATCAGCTCCCTCCCTCCATGTCAGCCCCCTCCATCCCTCCATCCATATCAGCTCCCTCCCTCCATGTCAGCCCCCCTCCCTCCATATCAGCCCCCCTCCCTCCATGTCAGCCCCCTCCATCCCTCCATGTCAGCCCCCCTCCCTCCATCCATCCATATCAGCTCCCTCCCTCCATATCTGCTCCCTCCCTCCATGTCAGCCCCCCTCCCTCCATGTCAGTCACCCTCCCTCCCTCCATCCATATCTGCTCCCTCCCTCCATGTCAGCCCCTCCCTCCATCCATATCAGCTCCCTCCCTCCATGTCAGCCCCTCCCTCCATCCATATCTGCTCCCTCCCTCCATGTCAGCCCCCCTCCCTCCATGTCAGCCCCCCTCCCTCCATCCATCCATATCTGCTCCCTCCCTCCATGTCAGCCCCCCTCCCTCCATCCATCCATATCTGCTCCCTCTCTCCATGTCAGCCCTCCTCACTCCATCCATCCATCCATATCTGCCCCCTCCCTCCATCCATCCATATCAGCTCCCTCCCTCCATGTCAGCCCCCTCCCTCCATCCATCCATATCAGCTCCCTCCCTCCATGTCAGCCCCCTCCATCCCTCCATGTCAGCCCCCCTCCCTCCATCCATCCATATCTGCTCCCTCCCTCCATGTCAGCCCCCCTCCCTCCATCCATCGCAGCTCCCTCCCTCCATGTCAGCCCCCCTCCCTCCATCCATCCCTGCTCCCTCCCTCCATGTCAGCCCCCCCCATCCCTCCATGTCAGCCCCCCTCCCTCCATATCTGCTCCCACCCACCATGTCAGCTCCCACCCATCTTCTGCAGCCGCGGCTCTCAGCCTCTTAGGGAACCGCGGCTGTGCTTTTAAAAACATCTCGGAGCCCTAACAGTCTTGACGGGCTCCGTGCAGCATTGTCCCGCCTCAAAGGAAGTGGTAAACAACTTCCTTTAGAGGTGGGACAATGCTGCACGGAGCCCGTCAAGACAGGAAGGGCTCCGAGATGATTTTAAAAGCACAGCCGCGGTTCCCTAAGAGGCAGGGAGCCGCGGCTGCAGAAGAAGGGAGGGAGCCCATAACGCCATAAATACCGGGTGGGCAGTGTGCTCCGGAGCCGCGGCAAAGGTGAGAAAGAGCCGCATGCAGCTCCGGAGCCGCGGGTTGCCGACCCCTGATCTAGGGGAATGACAAGGAAACACATAGGAGGTGAACTGGAGACCAGGGGCATCAGGATCCAAAAGCAGCCCCAAAGAAATTAATTTTCAGCCTGGATTTGAACAGGGCCACAGATGGAGCCTGACGTACCGACTCAGGTTGTTTGTTCCAGGCATAAAGAGCAGCGAGGAAGAAAGATCAAAGTCTGGAGTTGGCAGTGGAAGAGAAGGGCACAGATAGAAGGGATCTGCCAGAAGGGTGGCGTTCTTGAGAAGGGGTGTAGGGAGAGAAAAGAGAGGAAAAGTAGATAGAAGCATCCAAATGAAGGCACTTATAAGTCAGTAGAAGCTTGAACTGGATGCAGAAATGAATAGGGAGTCAATGAAGTGTCTTAAGAGGGGCGACATGAGCATAGTGACAGTGGCAGAAAATTAGCTATGCAGCTGAGTTTTGAACAGATTACAGCGGGAAGAGATGATTCAGAGGAAGACCAGCAAAGAGGAGGTTGCAATAGTCTAGATGGGAGGTGACAAGAGAATGGATAAGGGTCTTAGTAGTGTGTTCAGAAAGGACGAATTTTGCCAGTTAGGGAGAAAGAAGGGACAGGTTTTACCTATCTGTTGGATGTGTGTGGAGGAGGAGTCAAAGATGACTCCAAAGTTGCGAGCCGAGAAGCAGGGAGGAATAGAGTGTTATCCACAGAAACAGAGAAAAGGGGAAGGAAGGAGGTGGGCTTAGGGGGTAAGATAAGGAGCTCAGTTTTGGCCATGTTTGATTTCAGATGGCACTGTCAGGTAAGCAGACAGAAATCTGCTTCTGGATACCTGGAGATATTTCAGGTGCAGCGAGCTAGATCTGGGAGTAATCAGCGTAGAGATGGTACTGAAAAACTGTGAGAGGAGATGAATGCACCAAGGAACTGAGTGTAGAGAAAGAGCTGTCCCAAGACAGAGCCCTGGGGTACACTGACTGAAAGGGGAACAACAGTAGAGAAGAATCTGCCAGAACATACACTAAACGTGCGGTGGGAGAGATAGGACAGAACCCCTAAATCCAAGCAAGGGAAGGCTATCGAGGAGAAGGTGGTGATCAACAATGTCAAAAGCAGCAGAAAGGTCAAGAAGGATGAGGAACACCATTTTTGATACTCCTCGGGATTATCAGACTGCTAACATCCAGCTTGATGCACCTGGGATGGGGGACCCACTGAAAAAGGCAGGTAGTAAGCAAAAACCTCCCATTCCAAATTCCTTCCCACAATCACCACCCCCCCCCCTCCCAATTTGAGGTACTGCAGGTCAGTGACACAAATGGTAAATTGGGCTGCAGTAGAATTACAAATTTTACTGCAGCATAGTAGTTGCTCCTGTATGTTTGAAACTATGACTTACCAAGTTTAGAGAGGCTGTAGACTGTGGAGAATGTGGCTGTAGACACATGGGCACAATGTGCTGGCAAAGGATGTTCAGAATTAACCACTGAACTTGCAATTTTCGACGCAGAGGAAAGCAGCACTGTGAGAAAGACCCATTAGTAGTAGGGAAAGAAAGGAGTTCATTTATTCTAATCAAGCTGTGGAAGCATTACAGTCATGGAAAACTATATTTCAACCAGAACTGCTGTGTGCAATACATTCAGCGACAGGAGGACAGGATAAGTGTAGCCCAGAACAGAGTGAGGTCTATGCAGGAAACACAATTTCCAAATTATTGCTTGTGTTCTCCATGGAAGCAAGGAAAGCTTCATTTTCAGCAATGTGGTGACAGACGCATACTTCTACAGTCTGCAGTGTACAATATGGGGCATGTTTACTAAAGTGAGGTCAGTTTTTGCACTTATCGCATACAAAGAGCAACATTTAGCACATGACAAGTGCAAAAGAAGTATGTTAAATATTAGGAGCATGCCTCCTGCAGTTACAGCACCGAAAAGTACCTCACCGTGCTAGAACTTCATTTGCAATTAAAGCGGGTGCACCTAATACCACCCATAGAGGCAGCATTAATTACACAGACCATCAGTGCGTGGTAATTATCCTTGTGCTAACCTCAATGTGCACCCCATGCCAACTCTCCACCCTTAACCTACAGATCCCTTTTCCTGTCACATGCTAAGCATTTAGAAGGGATTTTTACCATGCTGGCTGCATTAGGCCACAGTAGCTGTTACCGTGGTCCTGCGCTCACCGCTTAGTGCATGCTAAAGTATGCATTACCTATTAGTGCACTTCAGTAAGCATGCCCGTAAATAAAGAGAACTAAGTTCTCAAATGTCTAACACTACAGAAAATTAGCTTAAAGATATAGGGCCCGATTTTTGAAGGCCTTTACACAGGTAACTTCCCTAGTTACCTGTGTAAAGGCCTTATCTGGGATTTTCAAAGGGCACCTACATGGGTAGTGCCCTTCGAAAATCTCGGATAAGTCCCTAACATGCCCAGATGCTATGTGGGTAGCATCGAGGCATGTTAGGAATGTCCTGGGGTGGAGCAGGGGTAGAGGAAGGGGCTATACAGGTAGCAGCGATTTTCGATGCTACCCGCGTAGTCTCTGTCCCTTAAGGATAAGGGAGGAAAAACCTCACCTATCTTTAAGGTGCAGAGAGCTACGCAGGTAGCATAAAAAAAAATCGCTGCTACCCGTGTAGCCTCTGCGGCTGCTGGTACGTCCAGTATAACCTGTATTTTCACTTCTGCCACTGTGGCTATGAAAATCCGGGTTAAGGGGGTCGGTGGGCAGACTACGCGCCTCCGCGACGCATAGCCTGCTTAAATCAAAATCAGGTCCATATGTTTATGTTTATGTTTTATTTCACTTGATAAAAACCGCCTTTCATGGGCAAGCAAAGCGGTGTACAATAAAACCAATAAAAACTTTGTTTAATTTAAAATTTGATATACCACCAACATCAAGGCAGTTTATAATAGTACATGAAACAGGAAAGGAACTCCAATGACAAACCAAAAAGGCCCTTCAAATCACGAAAGCTGAGGATAGATAGAGAAAAGGAAAAAGCCAGGCCACCCTATTATCCAAGAGAAGGGACTGCTTTTAAGAACAGGTGAGTTTTAAGGGAAGCCTTAAATTTGAGATGAGGATTCCAGTTGAAAATCAGGAGGGGGATCGTTCCAGGGGCAAAAAAATAAAAAGCCAATTGTCTGGTGGATTCTAGTCTTGCATGTGTGACAGAAAGGAGAAGATGATTACTGCATAATGGCCGAAGAACTCTATGAGGGGTGTGCAAAAGGATTAGTGAAGAGAGATAAGCTAGGAGACCAGTGTGCACAGCTTTGTGAGTGAGAATCAGAATCTTGTATTGAATTCTAAAGGGGACAGCCAGAGGGGTAATATGGTCAAACCTGGAAGCAGCCATAAGGTTACGGATCGTGGAATTCTGTACATATGTCGGTCTCTTGATTTCATAACCTGGGAACCCTGAAAAGACTGCATTAGAGTAATCCAATCTGGAGACAAAAAGGCTGAGAAGTGTGGCAAGGGCAGATGGAGCCAGAAAAGCGTGAATGGAACAGATATGGCGGAATGCAAAATGGAGTGTTTGACAACAGTGCTGATGTGATCATGGAAAAATAGAGTGGAATCGAGAGTTACGTCCAGGTATTTAAGAGTGGGAGTCAGAGCAATGGGGACATTGGAGAGTACAGAAGCAATCATAGGGGGTCTAGGGATGGAGATAGCCAGATGGCAGCAGTTTTTGGAATGTTGAGTACAAGATTGTCAAATAGCCAAGCAACCACAGGCATTTAAGGAGGACTGATCAGGAGCCAGAGGATTCATGTGAAGAACAAGCAAGATGTCGTCAGCATAGTAGTAGGCAGAGAAACCAAACTGCTAGATCATGAGAGTGAAGGGGGCCAAAAAGATGTTGAAAAGAAGTGCAAGCACTGAACCCTGTGAGACACCACAGACAAAGAGAAGAGGATGTGAGAGCGTTGAAGGAGATGACAAACGTTAGTCAAAAAAGAGCAAAACTATCGGAGACAGTTCTGTGGCTCCCGATATCAGAGGGAAAGAATAGCAGCTCGATTAACAAGATCAAAGGCTGAAGAAAGATCCAGACAAAACAGAAGAGAACCATTACCATGGTCAAGAGACTGGTGAACTTCGCTAAGGAGAGAAGTGAGGATAATTCCAGTGCTCTTTGTTTCAATTGCATTTTATTTCTGAAGGAATATTTATCGAAGATGATTCTTAGCAATAGAAAAGCTGGTACAAAGTAGGGGGAGGGAAGGATGGTGTTATTGTTGTAGCAGTGGCATTAATTCTGCCCAAACAGCCTCCCGCTGTGAAGGGGGAACAGGCAAGAAGAGAGCCCACATGTCCTCAGGATCCACACTGCAACGACCGGGAAGAGCGCAGCAAACACCTTACTTTAAATGAGGTTTGCAGCGCTGCCTCCCATATCTTCTTCTAAGTACTACTTTGCTTGCCCAGCATATATTCCTTCCTGCCATCAGCCTGAAGTTTCATGATAACAACCACAATAAGCTTCATTTGGTTACTGCACTGTGGAGGAAATTTAGGGAGGCAAGGAAGAAGACAGGCTGGGTCACCCCCCCCCCCCCCCCGCGCCATCATGGGGGCCCCTCAGCAAAATATAGAATAAAGAAATTGTGCTGTTGGTAGGAAAAATGTATATGACTAGGGACCTGATTCACTAAAACTCTGCCTGTTCTGTGTCTATCTGAAATAATGTGAAGGCACATTTTAGATAAGATACGGAGATCCGAAATGAGATGTTGCGGTCAGGATATACTAAATTCTGACAGTACTTTAGAAATGGCTCTGTTAAAAGTGGAGCTGTTTCCAAAATACAAAAAAGGAGGTGCAAGAACGCATGGGAATTAATAAGGAGGTGCAGGAATGCATGGGGCTTAATAAGGAGGTGCAGGAATGCATGGGGATTAATGAGGTGCAGGAACGCATGGGGCTTAATAAGGAGGTGCAGGAATGCATGGGGATTAATGAGGAGGTGCAGGAACACATGGGGATTAATGAGGAGGTGCAGGAACGCATGGGGCTTAATAAGGAGGTGCAGGAATGCATGGGGATTAATGAGGAGGTGCAGGAATGCATGGGGATTAATGAGGAGGTGCAGGAACGCATGGGGCTTAATAAGGAGGTGCAGGAATGCATGGGGATTAATGAGGAGGTGCAGGAACGCATGGGGCTTAATAAGGAGGTGCAGGAATGCATGGGGATTAATGAGGAGGTGCAGGAACGCATGGGGCTTAATAAGGAGGTGCAGGAATGCATGGGGATTAATGAGGAGGTGCAGGAATGCATGGGGATTAATGAGGAGGTGCAGGAACGCATGGGGCTTAATAAGGAGGTGCAGGAATGCATGGGGATTAATGAGGAGGTGCAGGAACGCATGGGGCTTAATAAGGAGGTGCAGGAATGCATGGGGATTAATGAGGAGGTGCAGGAATGCATGGGGATTAATGAGGAGGTGCAGGAACACATGGGGCTTAATAAGGATATGCAGGAAAGCATTGGGATTAATAAAGTGGTGCAGGAATGCAGGGGAATAAGGAGGCGCAGGGATGCAGTGGGATTAATAAGGAGGTGCAGGAAAGCATTGGGGTTAATGAAGTGCAGGAATGCATGGGGATTAATAAGGAGGTGCAGGAATGCATGGAAATTAATAAGGTGGTGCAGGAATGCAGGGGGATTAATAAGGAGGTGCAGGAATGCAGGGGGGTTAAAAAGGAGCTGCAGGAATGCAGGGGGATTAATAAGGAGGTGCAGGAATACATGGAAATTAATAAGGTGGTGCAGGAATGCAGGGGGATTAATAAGGAGGTGCAGGAATGCAGGGGGATTAATAAAGTGATGTTAGAATTCATGGGGATTAATATCCATATGCAACAGTAGGAGAATTTCACAAATGAAAACATGGGAAAAAGCGAAGGAGGAAACCCAGCAACTTAACGTGTTAAATGCCGGCATTTCACATCATGCACATGTAAATGTTGGCACTTATACGTGTATCTGAGCCCTTTTACAAGGCTAGACACACGCATATTCTTTAAGAACTACAGAGTATTATCTTTTCGTTGTTGTTGTTAAGTGCCGTCGAGTCAATGTCGACTCATGGCGACCCCTTACTATCTTTACTTCATTTCAATTTGGAGGGGGAAATAAACATAGTAGGATTAAGGGGGATACTCCCCTTAATCCCTCCTACAAGAAGATGGCCAAAAGGAGCACCCTTCAAGTAACTCTTTGTGTCAAGGAGCAGTTGTAAGTCCAGACACAGGCAATGTTCGGCCGGCATGTGCATTCCCTGCAGGTGTAAACACAAGTTGGCCCATTAATCCCCCAGTGTTTATTTCCCCCCTCCAAACTGAATGGACTCGTTTTACATATGGATGTCAATATCACGTCCAAACTGCACGGGAATGTGTGGGGAACAGTTTTTTCTCCCGTTCAGGTCATGCCCCCCACACACTCCCATATAGTTTGGACATGATATCAACATCCATGCAAAATGAGCCGTCTCTAAAATGGTCATTGATGCAATTTACATGTGGTCATATTTGTACATGTAAATTGCAAGTAGTGAATCAGGCTTTAGATTGGCCCACTGGCCTATTTTTTTTTTTTTTTTGCTATCAGTTTCTTTCTCAGTATGATATTGTTTTAAATATAAAACTATTTTAGCTTTTTAATCCAAATCTGGTCTCTCTTGCCAGACAACTCCTAATTGAGGAAGTCCTGGTGTAACCCTGCTTGCTCTTAGGGGAGCTGGAGCTGCAAGTTCAAAGATGGAATTCAGAGCTGCCAACTTACCCGTCCAAGGAGGAAGTTTTTTGGCAAGTCCTGGTTTAATACTTATATCCCAATGCATAATTACAATTGCAGTTCTTTAAGTTAACATCAAGATCACTGTTAAGGGGACCAGAATGCATGAGGATAGTGTTGTCAAGCATAAACTGACTGGCCTAAAATCTCCCTTCTGGAACGGATTAAATTGGCATTTTGGGGACTGGAGTATCACCACAATTGCCTTCAGCTTGTCCCTGATGACCTATAGCTACCCGATAACCCTATCCCTTAACCATTCTCAGAGACACTTCAAATAAGTAGAGTTCCAAATTAGAACGGAAGTGTATTATAAACATATTTAACAAGACTGCAAGAAATTGTCTTTCTATAGAATGAAATTAATTAATTTTAGGTAGTTGTTCTGAAATATATCTAAATATGAGCTACTCACGATCTCTTGTTTTATCTTGTCTATATCCCTACCAGTTTATCATCATTCATGAAATAATTACATGCTATTAACAAAATATAATATGGTATCAAATGCATATTGGTTTGCAAATAATTATAAAAGTAAATGTGTTTCTTTTTAAACCATTAACTTTTATGATAAAAACTCAAAAGCTGAGGTGAGAGATCCTGCAGCAGCCAGTAACTCGGTTAATATTAAGGAATGATAGACAGGAGGGGAGGGGTGCTCAAGTGAGGAGCAACGTAGAGGGGAGTATAATGTTTGTGTTCCGTGCTCTCTTACCATCTCGTGACAGCCCACAGTCAAATGGGCCTGGCCATTGGAGACATATAAAGCGTATTCCTTTGGGGCCACTGAGGGCTTCATTGTTATTATTGACAATGAGTCTAAAGAGGAAGACAAACGTGATCTCGAAGAAACAATCTACATCTCTCCCTTTGACTGTGAAGGGTCCTATGGATCATTACTGCTGCTCCACTCAAACGGCTACTACAGTCGCAGAAGAGATCCAGGTATTAAATTCATCACTTTTGTCTACTATTTCCTTGAGCTCTGGGGGTAGGTGGCTTCCTCCATTTCCTGCTACATCTTTTGAAGTGTCTGACTCTGGTCACACAGCCGAGGAAGGGGCACAAATCCTAAAGCAATAGCAGCAGCTTTTCTCCCACAGTAGTTAACAGCGCCTAACCTAAGTGTCCCAATGGAGAAGACACCAGTAAAGTCACAGGATATTTCTTTATCTGACATTTGGGGGGTGGTTACAAGAACCAAACAGAATTTAGATACTTTTGTGGACCAAGCTGTAATGTTTTCCAAGGAGACTATCCAAATTAGATGGCTCATAAATATAGAAACTTGCATGGACTCTGTCGAGTCTCAATTCTCTGCTCATCAAGCAATTTCTGCTGCAGGAATTAAAGATAGTTTAGATATTTATTGAAACCTGGAGGCTAAATTGTGTCAGTCTGTAGGCACAGAGGTCATCAGCTGCTATCCACTTAGCATCCCCATTCAGCCACTAACTAGACTGCTTACACGATTTAAGTTAAGACAGGTGAATGGCTGTCCTTTTACCGCATTGCACAATCCACTTAGAGGTCATTCCAGAACACGAATAAGGGTGTGCGGCAGGGATGTTTATGTGCCAAAAACATCCCCAACTGTATGCTGAAACACTATTGTGCACATACATGGCGCTAGCACGGGGAGCTCAGAAAATGCCCAGAAAGGGCAGAATGGGGGCATGGTCAGCCGCAGAGACATATAAAGCATATTCAGGAAAGGCCCATGTACGTATTACTGTGTTTCCCGGAAACATTCACGTTATTCCTGCTGAAATGTGGAATAAGGCCTGAATTTAGGACAATTTTGCTCTTCTCTGCAATGTGTCCCATATTGAAGAGTGGTTATGACAAGTATGTTTTGGACTGGTGTGACTGTAGTATGTAAAACCACAAGATACAGAGGTGAGGGAATGGCGTAAGGTAAAAAAAACATTAATAAACACCCTTAAAGAAATATTAAGTAGAGCGATAGTGTGTATTATGGCAATGCTGGCTGGTCCCTGTTCTGTATGGATGACCGCAGCGTCACCAGTGCCATTGCAGACAAAATCAGAGACGGTTCTCTATAACGCAATGTCAAAACCTATCCCTGTCAATAATAAGGGACCCTCAGAATAAGGGCATTCAACAGTGGATGCAGCATTAATGCATGCCCATAAGGCTGGTTATTCTGAGGGTTCCTTATTATTGACAGGGATATGTTTGCAGCCTACATCCCTACCAAGTCCAGGATCTATGAGAGCTGCCAAGAGTGGTGATATATTTGGAGGCTGGCTACCTGGGTATGATGGCATAGGGATCTCTCTTCCCATGCCCACGCAGGCCTGACCAGGGGAGTAGTGCCACAAAGTAGATTGTGGGAAGACAGACAGGGTTGTTCCACAGGTAGCAGATGTATTCAGATTGACATATGCCACAATGGGACAAGTGTGGCTGATGTGAGAAATGCCAGTACCCAGATAGGTGAGCCTCAGATGCCAGAGCCAGAAGGTCCTACTATTACTGCTACTGATCATTTGTATAGCGCTACAAGGCGTATGCAGTGTTGCACACACACACGTAAAAGATGGTCCCTGCTCAGCAGAGCTTACAATCTAGTCAAGATAGACAACACAGCAGCTGTGGACAGGATACATCCTGGGGGAATGGTAAGGAAACACAAGGTAGATTAGGCAGATCAGATCCAAAATCAGCAACGAAGAGGTGAGTGCTGAGCCTGGATTTGTGAAGGGCCAGAAGAAGCAGCTTGACTTATAGACTCAGGTAGATTGTGCCAAGCATGGGGAGCAGCAAGGCAAATGGAGTGAAGTCTGGGGTTGGCAGTTGAAGAGAAGGGCATAGACAGAAGCAATCTGTCAGAATAGTGGGGTTCCCCAGGAGGGGTGTAGGAAGAGATATGAGAGGAATGGTAGTGCGGAGCAGCAGAATGAGTGCACTTATAGGCCTGAGCCATGAAAAGGGCATCAAATTGTTGCTCAGCAATATTATGCATCCTTTGGAAACTGCAATGTTAGTTTCGGGTTTTGTGCACTTGGTAAGTGTCCATCCTTAGCAGTTTACAGCGTGTTTGTGGAGATGACCAAGGCGGGAATCACTGGGGTCATTTTCTAATGCCAAATACCATTTGATGCAAGGTATGTCCTGATGTACATATTCAGATTTACATTCTCTTATATCATATTAGGGTACACTAGGATTACCTAGCACTTTTCAGGGCCTGTAGAGGAATGGTGTGTGGTCTAGGTTGCTGCAGCAGCAGTCATTTCTCATTGGTATTTATGTCTAGTTTGCAAGAGTAAATTACTGTCAGTGTAAAGAGCAGCTTAGGAGATGCACGTTTTTCCTGAGGAGTGTGGTATTCACAGGTATATCGTGAACATGGGCAAGATCCAAAATGTGTAACTTTTCAGAATACGGTAGGCGCGGGGACATCCAAAATCTTAACCCATGTCCGATAATATTGACTGGGGACATGTTTCTCCATTATATCGCATGGCCTGTGCCTGCATCATGCACTGGCCATGCGCCAGATGCATGCCTAGGCTGACTGAATAGCATTTTGCCCATGCCACGTCAAACACATCTATCACCCTGATTCTGGAACTGCGGGCATGTTGAGACCAGCAGATGCAGAATTGGGTACAAACGGGGCCCATTTTTAATTTAGACGTGCCCATGGGCCCAACATGCATGTTATGGAATCGGGCTCCGACTGAATATTAGTGCTAACGGGATAGCAGCACAGGTGGACATAAGAACATAAGCTATGCCATACTGGGTCAGACCAAGGATCCATCAATCCCAGTATCTGGTTTCTAATAGGAGGCCGGGTCGGGCTGCGGAGAAAGCGTAGTTACTCAACTGTAACAGGTGTTGTCTGAGGACCGCAGGAATCAGTCCTCACGTATGGGTGATGTCAGCGCCGATGGAGCCCTTGCGGAGAAAATCCCCAGCTTTCAAAGAAAGCCTTTGGGATTGCTACCACGCATGCATGGTCCCCTTCCCACCCAAGGGTGCCATCTTGCTCAGTCAGATGACATAGCTAAAGACAACAAAAATTAAAGATGGTAAAGGAGCAACTCCAAGGGGAGGAGTGAGGGTTGTGAGATCTGATTCCTGCTGTCCCCGGAGAACACCTGTTACAGGTGAGTAACTACGCTTTCTCCGGGAACAAGCAGGAAGTCAGTACTCACATATGGGACTCCCCAGCTACAGGCTACTGAAAGCCCATAGGAAAAACAGGGCTCCCTCAAGGGGAGCCGCAAGCAGCAGCAATGGAGTCCGTATACACAGACTAAACAGGACCCCTGCATCCGATGAACTAGCACTCCGGTAGGCTGAACACAGAAAGATCGGAGGGTAGGAGTTGCCCAGACCCCGAAAAGGTTACAGAGCACAGCCTGGCCAAAGGCACTGTCCCATCGGAAATCTCTTTCCAGGCGGTAATAAGTTGCGAAGGTATGGACTGAAGACCAGGTAGTGGCCCGTCAGATATCTGCCAGTGGGACTGAGCACAGGTGCGCTACAGAGGTCGCCATAGCCCTGACCTGGTGTGCCATGACATGGCCATCCAACGAGAGCTTTGCCTCCTCATAGGTGAGGGTGATACAGTCTGCCACCCAGGTGGACAGCGTACTCTTGGTCACTGCCTCCCCCAGCTTACTGGGGTCATAGGAGACGAAAAGCTGAGAAACCTCGCGGTGGCTTTGAGTGCACTGAATATAGAAGGACAAGGCCTTCCTACAGTCCAGGGTGTGGAGGACCATCTCTAGCTGATTGGCATGAGGTCTCGGAAAGAAGGTAGGGTTGAGGTGGAAGGAGGACAACACCTTCGGAAGGAATTTAGGGTGAGTGCGAAGCACCACCCTGTTCTTATAAAATCTGGTGTAGGGTGCCTCAGCCACAAAGGCTTGGATCTCACCCTGCGGGCAGAAGCAAGCACGACCAGAAAGACCACCTTCCATGAGAGGTAACGGAGGTGGCAAGTAGCCAAGGGTTTGAAGGGCGGGCGGGTGAGTTGCCCTAGAATCACACTGAGATCCCATTTGGTAGCCGGGGGATGAACCGGGGGCTTAGACAAGAGCAGGCCTCGTAGGAAGTGGGACACCACTGGCTGGGCTGAGAGGGGCTTCCCATCTATCTGGTGGTGGTGTGCTGCTAGGGCGCTAAGGTGCACCCTTAGAGAATTAGACGAGCTCGGAGTGAGAGAGATGGAGCAGGTATTGCAACACCGTGACCACCGGACAAGAGAAGGGGTCAGCCCCCCGCTCAGTGCACCAAACTGAGAATCTGTGCCAATTGAAGGCGTATGCCTTCCTGGTAGAGGCCTTGCTCGAGGCTAGCCTCCACCTCGCTGGGGATGGTGGAATGGGGCTAGAGCTACCCTCTCAGTTGCCAAGCCGTCAGCGAGAGAGATCCCAGGTTGGAGTGCAGGAGAGAGCCCCCCTTCTGAGAAAGTAGCCGGGGAGCAGACCCAAGGGGTCTTCCACCGTCAGCTGCAGAAGCAGTGGGAACCATGGCTGCCTGGGCCACCGGGGAGCTATAAATATGAGAGAGGCCCTGTCGCGGAGGGTCTTGGCAATCAGTGGCGTCGGAGGGAAGGCGTACAGGAGTCCCTCTGACCATGAGACCAGAAAGGCATCGGCGGCAACCCTGGCAGGGTGGGGCTGCCTGGAGCAGAAGTGGAGTAACTGGTGGTTGTCCGGGCTTGCAAACAGGTCCATCACCATTTCCCCCCAGGTCTGGAAAAGCCGGCTGGCTATCCTGGGGTCTAGCTGCCACTCGTGCGGCTGAAGAATCCTGCTGAGCCTGTCGGCCAGTAAGTTGTCTTGGCCCGCAAGTACACCACTCTGAGGAGAATACCCTGTTGGATTGCATAGGAGCAAATGTCTAGTGCTCCCTGACAAAGGGCATAGAACCCCGTGCCCCCCTGCTTGTTCACATAGAACATGGCCACTTGGTTGTCCATCTGGACTAGAACTGACTGGTGGCATAGGTGATGATGAAAAACCCTCAAGGCGAGATGAATGGCTCGCAGCTCAAGGAGATCGATCTGCTGGGCACTCTTGTCCAGCGACCAGGGGCCCTGGGTGTGGAAGCCTTCGCAATGGGCTCCCCAGCCGAGCAGGGAGGCGTCCGTGGTGAAGACCCTCAAGTGGTTGGGGTTTGAAAGGGCACGCCTGCCTCCAGGTTTTGGGGTGACTGCCACCAAACTAGGGAGTTCGCCAGCTGACAGTTCACTCTGACTTTGTCCTGCAGGTGGCCTGGGACCACTGATCCCAAAGACACCACTGCACTGTTTGCATATGGAGACGGGCATCTGGCTTGACGTGGACCATGGAGGCCATGTGCCTGAGAAGGCGCAGAAGATGCCTGGCTGGCACCGAAGTGTGGTGCAGCACGTCCTGGGCCAAAGACATGAGTCGGATTGCCCGGTCCCTGGGCAGGAAGGCCTTCGACTGAAGGGTGTCGATCCTTGTCCCAATGAACTCCAGCCCTTGTGTTGGGCAAAGGTTCAACTTGGGGTAGTTTATGACGAAGCCCAGGTTTTGCAGAACCTGGGTGGTGCATGCAGTTGCCTGTTGCACTTCGGGGGCTGTGCTGCCCTTGATGAGCCAGTCGTCAAGATAGGGGAAGAGAAAAAACCCTGGAACCTGAGGAAGGCGGCAACGACTACCAGGCATTTTGTGAATACCCTTGGGGCTGAGGCTAGCGCAAAGGATAGCACCCTGTATTGGAAATGATTGCCCCTTACCACAAAGCGTAGATATTATCTGTGGTTTAGGTGGATTAGGATGTGGGTATAGGTATCCTTTAGGACTAAGCAGCATAGCCAGTCTCCCTGCTGGAGGTTCGGCATCAATGTTCGGCAGCAATGTTCCAAGGGATAGCATCGTGAATTTCTCCCTCACCAGGAATTTGTTGAGGTTGTGCAGGTCGAGGATGGGCCTTAGGTCCCCTGTCCTCTTTGACACAAGGAAGTATCTGGAGTAGAACCCCTTGCCCTTGAGGTGGTGGGGCACCGGTTCCACCACTTTGTCATCGAGAAGCCCTGCCAACTTCTTCAGAAGGTGGTCCCAGAGGAGGGGAAACCTGAGGGGCTCTCCCGGGAAATAAGGGGGAGGGTGTCTGAGTCAGATGGAGGAGGTAACCCTCCTTGACCACCCTTAGTGCCCAGGAGTCAGTGGTTATGGCTTCCCACCTGTGGTCATAGAGGGCGAGGCGACCCCCTGTGGGCTGCTGATCTCCCTGAGGGAGAGAGGTTATGCTGTAGATGTCAAAAACTCCCTCCTGGCCGGGTCAGGGCTGGAGCCGGAGCCGGAGCCTGGGAGCCTTCTGCTTATGCGAGTCATGCCCATGTCCCTTGGCCTGCTGCCCTTGATGGGGAGCCGGGGAAGCCTGGTAAGGTGGGATGTTTCGGTAAATAGTTGCCTTCCTTGGATAAAAAGGCTTTTTACCTGAGCCCTTCCATCGAGAAGGGGCAGTGGTCTTCTTGGAGAGCCTAGTCCTCATCATGAACTCAGTCTCCAGCTCTGCGGCCTTGTCAGTCATGGGCTTGCCGAAGAGGTTCTCCCCTTGGCATGGGACATCGACCAACTTGTCCTGTATGCACTGCTCGCGGTTGGACGACTGGAGCCATGCCTGGCGGCACGTACCGATGCCCACCACGGCTACCCAGTCCGAAGACTCTAAACCGTCGTAGGCTGCCCAGACAAAGTTGGAGCACTCACGGATGGCTTTGGACAGGCTCTTGAAGCACTGCAAAGGTTCCTCAGTGAAGCCAGCTGAGAACCCGGCGAGTTCCTTCGCCAAGTCCCTCATGTACATGCCCATGTACAGCTGGTAAGCCTGGATCTGGCAATTCAGCATCGAGCCCTGGTAGCACTTCCTGCTGAGGGTATCCAAGGTGTGGACCTCCCTGCCGGGGGGCACTGAGGAGTGCATCGTTTGGCTCTTCAGTCGACGCAAGGCCGACTCCACCACCATGGAGTTTTGCAGCAGCTGTGACTTCTGAAGGCCAGGGCTCCAGTCGACTCAGTACATTGAGTCGAGCCGCTTGCTGACCACTGGCACCGATGCCAGTGTCTCCCACATGCGGAACATGAGCCATTCCAGGATGGGAGGAATGGGCACCGTAAGCGATTCCCGAGGAGGCTCGGCCTCCGGGGACATCCTCGACGATGGGGGTCCGGTGGTCAGGGCGGAGGAATCGGATGTGCCAGACATTAGTGCCCACTGCTGGTCCAAGAAGGTAGTTATATTGTGCTCCAAGGCCACCATTCTGGACTCCAGGCCAGATGGCTCCACAGCCTTCGGCGCAGACACCGAGGGACTCTGGCCCGACGCCAGTTCCCCTGGAGGGGAGTCCTCGATGAGGAGAGTTTCCAACTGCCGAGGCAGGTCCGGAGCCGGATCCTTGAAAGGGAACGTTGGCCAGAAGCTCCCTCTCCAATGGCTCAAGCGGACGCCTGGGGTTCCGAGCCCGGGTGTACCAGTTGGTCAGAGCCGTCCAAGGATGCCACTCTTGAGGGCTTTTTCTTCTTCTTCAGTTCCCTTGAGGGAGACCCCCTTTCCGAGGACCCACAACGACGTTTGGGCTCAGATAGTTCCTCCCGAGGTGTTGAGGCCTCAGATGAGCTCCTGGCTTTTGGAGGCATCAGGGATTCTGGAAAAATTTTGTCATGCTCCTGCTGACTGCTCCTAAGGGCCTTAGAAAACATCTTTTTACAAAGGCCACCGGATCATGGTCTGCACCGAGGCACTGGAGGCAGCAGTCATGTGTGTCGGTCAGTGACATTAGTTTAGCGCGCTGATCACATTTTTTTAAAGCCGCTGGTCGCCATAGGGGAAAAAAAGAACCCCAGTGAGGTCAAAGACCCTTCGGACTGCCAGCGGTGGGAAAGGCGCAAAATGCCAAAAAGGTAAAAAAGCAAACTTAATTAACAAAAGGAGCCAACCCCGATACCGAGGCACCAAGGTCGGCAACGGGAAGAGTAGAAACTAGCAAAAAATCTACTTTTTCCGGGAGAAAAACAGACATCTGGTGGGCTCCGCAGATAAAAGGAGACTGAGCAAGATGGCACCCTTGAGCGGGAAGGGGACCACACAGGCGTGGTAGCAATCTCAAAGGCTTTCTTTGAAAACTGGGGATTTGCTCCACGTGGGCTCCGCCGGCGCTGACGTCACCCATATGCAAGGACTGACTTCCTGCTTGTTCCCGGAGAATTAACTTTTTATATAAGCTAGTGTCTGAATGAAAAAAGGTCAGAAAAAAAAACTTTTGTTTTGCACATTCAACAGTTTTGTTCCAACAGCATGGCCCTTTTAAAATTGGTGTTAGCAGTCCAATGCTTCCAGCCTTTTTATATCCTTTGCGAGATACGGTCTCCAGATCTGGACACAATATTCCAAGTGAGGCCTCACCAGCGACTTGTATAGTGGTAGAAAGGAAGAGGTACTAATGCCACTGTACAAGTCATTGGTGAGGCCTCACTTCAAATATTGTGTTCAGTTTTGGAGAACATATCTCGAAAAGGATATAAAAAGGCTGGAAGCAGTTCAGAGGATGGCGACCAAAATAGAAACATAGAAACATGATGACAGAAAAAGACCACATGGCCTATCTAGTCTGTCCTTCCATAACAACAACTACAACAGTTCACTTTTTACCTTTAGAGATCCTCTGTGTTGGTCCCATGCTTTTTTGAATTCAGTTACTGTCCTCATCTCTACCACCTCCACTGGGAGACTATTCCATGGATCCACTACTCTTTCTGTAAAGAAATATTTCCGCATATCACTCCTGAATCTATCTCCCTTCACCCTCATCCCATGTCCCCTCGTAGCAGAACTTGCTTTCAATTGAAAGAGGCTCTCTCCCTGAACATTTATGCCACGGAGGTATTTAAACATCTCAATCATATCACCTCTATCCCGCCTTTCCTCTAAGGTGTACATATTAAGATCCTTAAGTCTGTCCTCATATGCTTTATAATGAAGCCCATTAATCATTTTAGTGTACTGCTGAATATCGTGCTCAGTGGGATTAATACGGTTAACAGGCTTGCTAACCGCGTTAATCCCTTTAAATATGCCCCCATGCTTAACATATCCTTTTTTTATGCATTTACATCATAAAAACAGCAGAACAGTCATAACCTAGTCAACATACAAAACATTGTCTTTTAAAGTTACCTTTTATTTTTTTCACAATTTCTTGACACACTGCATTTCTGTACTTTAGGACTCACTGTTTAGCCTTTAATAAGTTCAATATGTACATTGCTAACAGCTGAAGTCTTTTAGCACTGGATTCCTCAAAAAAGATGACATAAGGGTCCGATTCACTAAGATGTTTTGCCCCATGGACACAGAATGGAAAAAGGCTCTAGTAAATCAGGCCCTGAGTCAGAACACACTGTTGTTAAAGGGATTCAACAACTTTACAGTAGGCTATTGACACAAAATTCAAGTAGTTTTTACATGAGAATGTAAAACTGTTAAAAATATCCTGATCTTCAAGTTTACCAGTGTTCTTAAAAGAGGAATCTACTTTCCAGTACTTCCTTTTCTGCATGCAGCCTACAGATGCATCAGATAATTCACCCAACTGAAGGACGCTTGTTTTCCTAATTACTTAAGTGAATTAATGCAAATTAAACACCTGTTTGGCATTGAATATGCACTAATGCATAAAAAAAACCTACCTGCAAAAAATACTTTAATGAGCCACATGCAAAACAGCTCATTAATATTAAACCAACTAAGAGAAATCACGAGAGCCATGTGATTTGTGGTAAGCCATAAAGTTATCATGCTTGTCAATATCTTGGCTCCGAACCCCAACTATGATCCTCCAGCTCAGCATGATCACCCACTCCACCACCGTGATTGGAAATTGAACATAAGCATTTGTAAAAATAAAGGCACAATTTTTCATCAAGTTATCGGCCCCTGTTTCAACACAGAGTTTTGTACCTTTACACTTGGCTGGATCTTCTAAGTACAATAAGAACAGGACAACACATGTTTGGTGTATGATTATTTGGATAAAGAAAATATCTATTTTCAAAGTATTTTTTCCCTATGTAAACTTTCTGACATATAAGCAGCATTCTCTTCTGCTATAAGAACTTTTGTTACAAACCCCCAAAAGGTTAAAAAAACAAACAAAAATAAAACCCTCTTTGAATAGAGGTTTGCACCTTCAATCAATAATTTAAAAAGTGAAAAAGATTTTGCTTTTCTGTTGCGTTGCTGAACAGTGTACCCTACTTGCCGTCACAACAGAGAAATGCATTCAGTAAATACTTTGCTTTCCTTTGTCAGCTGGTACTATGGATCTTGTCATATTTCCATTCTGTGACTTGTCGGATACAGTGTAGAAAAGATGTACACCAACTTGTATTTAGCTCAGTGTAAAGTCGCTGCCCAGCCAAAATATTTAAATGTCCCGTTCATGCCAGAACACTATCTTCTTAAAACACAGTAACACAGCTTAGCACCACCTTCTGGAAAGGCATCTATAAATAAACATTTCATTTTCTCTTATTTAAAAACAAACTATTCTTTGTATTTTAGAAAGCGCTAAAAAATTTATGGAGTTTATGGGTCAATGAAAGACACTGCAATATATCTTGTCCCGTTTGTAACTGGTAGTCCTTCATGCAAATGAGTGAGTCTTCCAGGGTGCATGAAGCTCCAACCTTTCCTGGGTGACTCAATGGAACAGTTGTACCTGTGAAACTTACAGCCTCCGCCCTATATCAAAATGAAAATAAGTAGTTTAGCATATCTGATCACTGCATCTTAAAACAAACATCACCATCAACAGAGCAGACCAGTTATTTTCTTGAATGTCCAGAAATCTGCATGTGGGTTATTTTAGAAACCCAATTTGAGCTTAGACATGTGAAAACGGGCATGGAAACGTCGAAAGCATGGAGACATCCCCGCAGCCATTTTAGAAGCTGGGTCTGTGGATGTCCCTGAGGTGATGATGTCAGAGTCTGAACAGGCGCATGGCGTAGGCATGTCTGGGGTGTTCTCAACACTTGGATGTACTTGCCTGATTTCAGAGATGGCCTGGACATTCTGAGCCATGTCCAAGCTGATACTTGCTCAAGGCATGAATAGGCATTGGAAAATTGCTTGTTTTGTCAGATAGCATCTAGAGGGTGTGGAGAAGGACGTCCGCTCATGTCCCCAATATTTTCCATGCAGATAATGAACACAGACAGGGAATGAGGGCTCATGTTTTCATTTGTTACGCCGCTGAACATCCCCTTATTCTAGT
Organism: Ichthyophis bannanicus; assembly: GCA_033557465.1. Lineage (NCBI taxonomy): Eukaryota > Metazoa > Chordata > Amphibia > Gymnophiona > Ichthyophiidae > Ichthyophis > Ichthyophis bannanicus. The sequence goes on from CM066038.1 coordinate 417,704,328, forward strand.
TTGCATGAGATGGACACCCCGCCCCACACTTTCGTAAGGAGGACATCTATGTAGTGGATGGAGATACAGACGTCCCTGGCGTTTCTCATCATATTCTTCCCTAGACATCCCCTAATTGACTTGGACATCCTATATAAAATGCTGATTCACAGAACTGGTTCCTATTTGCTCTGGATTATAAGTGGGGTAGGCTTCAAAAGGTCTGCTTTGGTGCACAGTCTACGGGTACTTTTACCTTGGATACTTTAGCATCTACTTTCGTGCAAAAAATATTTTTTATGGAAAACAATGTGTGAATATTTAATGATTTGGCTCATACCTTATCAGTAGAAGCTCAAGGTGAGTTCCATTCAGGTACTGGAGGTATTTCCCTGTCTTCAGGGGCTTTCAATTTAAGTTTTGTGCCTGAGGTGGTTGAGTGTTAAGTGACGTACCCAAGGTCACAAGAAGCATCAGTAGGTTTTGAACCCTGGCTTTCCTGGGTCTCAATCACATGCTCTAATCACTAGGCTATTTCTTCACTCCAAATTGCATTTGAAAATACACATATTGATGCTGAAATTCAACAGGACGTCAAGCACCATCAGGCTAAAGTTATCTGGATAACTGCCTCTGTTATCTGCTGCTGATTAAAATCACCAGAAAGCTTTAGCCTCTGAACAGTCTCATTTATCTAGTACAGTTTAACAAGACAATGCCGTCAGCTAAACTCTAACCCATCCCTGGAATGTCTCCAGCGCCATCACTTCTTAACTGAATAAATTATGTGTGGCCAATCAGTTGGCTGGACAAAATGTATTTGGTTCACAAGGAAAATGCAAAGATTTTTGAATATCAACCCTGCTATTTTCTGATCCCGTCCAAAACAGCCCCCTTGAATGCCCCGTCCAAATGTGGCTAAAAAGCTTGCATGTTATAGATTTTCAGACAGCCAGTATGCTAGAGTAGATTGATGTTTATGTGTAGAAATGGCTTTAAAAATTGTCCTTTCTAATGGTAATTTGAATTGATGATGTGCTTTTCTTCCCAACTGACTGCAGAAACACACATGCAGCAACCCGCTGAAGGCTGAACCTTTTGAAATATATATATAAAGATGCATGGGAATGCACATGCAAATGTCAGCACGTCCAGTCGTAATAGCCATTTCAGTAAGAAACATGTTAAAAAAAAAAAAAAAAAAGAGTGGCTTCAGACCGGATTTTGTCCATGTTAAGTGCTCACATTTACTTGTGTAAGTGCTGATTTTGCAAACTTATATGTAGAAATTTCCACAATTACATGTATAAGTGCCATATTTTACCAAACTGAAGTCCAGGATCAGTCAATTAAAGAGCTGAATGAATTCTTTTTTGGAATACTTGATGGGGGGGGGGGGGGTAAAAGACCAGAGGAGGACAATTGTTCCTCAATCACTGGAGTAAACTGCAGGTGAAAACAAGCAGTTACCAGACACCTATACCTGTCTTGAAGCAGATGCAAATGCTGATGTCTACATCTTTTTAGAATGAAAAAACACAAATGCTTTAAATCTAACACGTATGCATACCGCAGGTCTACACATGCAAAAAACAGCTTTCTAATAATATGTATCACAGGCCCCAAGCACAATAAAGAAATGCTGCTGATGCTGTAGTGGTGCAATTCAACTCCCACTCACCACCCAATCAGATCCCTCCCTCCTGATCAGCACTCTCCACCCCCCCCCCCCCCACACCCAGGATCAACCCTCCCATCCTGATCAACATCCCCTGGTCAATACCCCCCTCAAGAATACCTCCCCATGTCAAACCCTGAAACCCCCCCCCCCCTCCCGAAGTACTCACCATGAATGATCCCTGATAGTCTAGGGGACTGGGGCAGGAGGAATCCCTCTCTGAGCTGCCAGGATTCAAAATGGCAGCTATGACTCTCGAGATAGTTTCATGGTGCTTCTTCCCTCATGCAGATTACTGCAATCTCCTCCTTTAAGGCCTTTTCAAAAACACTCTTCATCCTATTCATCTGGCTCTGAATACAGCTGCCCGCATACACTGTAATGCCACCAGGACCAACCATGTATTTCCTCTCTAGAAACAACTTCACTGGTTACCCATTATGGAGCAAATCAAATACAAGGCCATCCTCACCATCTATAAAATCCTTTGTGACCTCTCTTCCATTTACCTACAATCGTTTCTACAAAAATTGCCCAACAACAGATCAAGAAGAATAAACTCTCAGAATACATTATCCATACCAGCAAGCAATACAAGATTCAGCCACTCCACATCAAGAAGGGCCTTCTCCTTATATGCACCTACACTCTGGAATGCCCTCCCACATGACATGTGTACCACAGAAGACCTAATGACATCCTGCAGAAACCTATAAACTTACATATTCCTGGAATGCTTTCCTGACAATACCTGATCACCTCCCATTGAACACCCCAATCCACCCCTTCCCCTCCACCACAAACACTCTCCCCTCAGCCCTTCTACCCCCATCCCCCTTAAGTTAATGCCTTGTTCATCTTAAATTAATAATCCTTTTCTATCCACATTGCACTTTGTTCAACTAATTCAAGTTCTCAGTAAAGCCCCGTTGAGCTATGTTGTTTCATGTAAACCACTGTGACTCTCAGATACAGCAGTATAGAAAAATAGCTAAATAAATACTATTAGGGGTCACTGCCATTTAAAGGGAGAGTCGCAGATTGACCTGGGGGCATTTCCTGTTGGGGAGGGGGGCTGATCTAGGAGGGTTACTGTCTTGGGGGGAAGATCGTTGTGGGGATGATTGGATTGGAGGCGCTTTGGCTGCAAGAGTTTTCATTTTTTAAAAAACTGGTTTTAGGTAGCAGCCATGTGATTTGATTGTACTAATTGTTAGAGCACATTAAAACCCATGTTAGTAAGCACACACTTTGTTTCTTAAATGTCACAGTTAAGAAACACAAAGAGGACGATTTTCAGGCTTTATGCAAGGTTTTCAGGCTGCGGGTAATTTGTACCTGTATGCTGGCAAATACATATGCATTCTTATAGTTTCTCTTTGAAAATTTCTATCCCTGCAAAACCCAAGGGTACGTCACACCTTAAAAAGTGGCACCCCAAGCAGTCCAGGTTAGCCTCCTCTGATGACATAGCTGCACTGCAGTAACCACCCAGGAGCGTTCCTGCTTGCAGAGCATGCCAATGTTTTGCCCCATTAGAGACAAGCATGCTGGTACCCTAGGTTGTCATCCACCTCAACCATACCTTCTGATAGTCCTGCACAAAATTCACAGGTACAAAAATTATAATTCCCCTGTCTACTCTGCCATGTACTGATGGGGGGAGGGGGGGAGGGGGCGGTAGAATTATGAAGAGTGTTTCTCTGCAATCAAATGCCTTTTTATCCGGCAAAAATCTGATAATTGCACCCTAGATGATAGCATAGGTATCTGGGTACCTTTTGCATGATCACATCATCCTCCAAGATAAAGTGAAGTTACTCACTTTGGGCAGGTGTTCACAGTGGACAGCAGGATAAATCCTCACATATGGGTGATGCCACAGACGGAGCCCTCACATGGGAGCTTTCCCAGCTCCTTATAGAGGTTTTTGGTGAGCTTTATCATACATTAGTGCATCTTAACCACCTGCTGCCACATCACCATTTCCCCCCAATCAGATATCTATCTAAGAAGAATTCAACTCCCAGAGGAGATGGGGGACTTATCCTGCTGTCCACAGAGAACACCTGCTACAGATGAGTAACTTCGCTTTTTCCGTAAACAAGCAGGATTAAGCCTTCACGTATGGGAATCCCTAGCTACAGGCTACTATTATCACAAAAATGAGGCACAAGAATGTATATTTTTGGTGGCAACCGGACTTTTGTTCATTTTTCCCCCCGTTTTCTTTTTTTTTTTAAGGCAGCAGGTATGGGGAATGAAGTTGGATTTTAACCTCTCCCCTCAAAGAGATTCTGCAGTACTGATTGGCCAAATCTGCTGTCATGTCGTTAGTTCCTTTCTAGACAACAGTATGAAGTTAATGTGTAAACTAAGTCCAAGTTGAATCTTTTATCATCTCTTCCATGGAGACTAAGTACAAGTGAGCCACCAATGCAGCCATGGCGCTGACACTCTCAAGGCTCAAGACGGCCTGGGCATAAGTGAAAGAGATACAGTCTGTTAGCCATGTGTTCGGAGACGGCAGCCCCTAGCTGCTGAGATCAAAAGAAACAAAAAGCTGGATGGACTTTCTAAGGGCTTTTGTTGTCTACAAAAAGAGAGCCAAGGCTCCTTTACAGTCCAATATGTGCAGCATAACTTCTCCTTTGTGAGAATGACGTTTTGGGAAAAAGACAGGGAGCACAGGCAGTGGAATGGTGTGGGCCACAGAGGCCATGGCCCCACCAATCTTTTGCCCAGTACAGTATCAGCAACTAGAAAGCTTGGAGGCAGGACTGCAGATTGATTTGTTTGGCCCCATCCAATCAAAAAGACATTCTGCTGCCCCTGGTTGGAAGAACAATTGACTGATTAAGGTGAAAATCCAACACCGGCTTTGGAAGGAACCTAGGATGCTTAAGAAGTACCAGCCTATTGTGAAAAGATTTTGTGAATGGTGGGTGAACTATCAGGACCTGAAGCTCACTCATTCTGCACAATGAAGCAATCACCGCTAAAAACAAGACCTTCCAAGTCAAGAACGTCAGAGGATAGTATTAAGCAGCTTGAAGGGAGCTTTCATCAGCTATGTCAGAACTAAATTGAAGTCCCAAGACACGGCAGATGACTTGAGTAGAGTTTTAGAAGTTGTAAGTCCTCATAAAGCAAACAACTAAGGGCTGTACAGAGATGGATTTACCTTCTAGCAGATGATGATAAGCTACAATTGAGAGTATAAGACCATCTCATAGGGGTCTCTCCCAGATACCAAAAGCCTGTCATTTACATCAACAGACAGGTTGAGCATGGACAACGTTAGTCTCTCAATAACCAAGCAGCGAGGGCCAAGAACTTGGGGTGCAACATCACTCCATCCTCCTGCAAAATCAAGGCTGGTGTTTGACCCAGACAAGGTGGTTCTCAGATGGAGAGTTCCAGAAGGAGAGGGAACCAGGGTTGCCAAGGCCAATAAGGAGTGAAAAGCATCATTGTGCTTCTGTCTCTTGAGTTTCAGGAAGGTCTTCACAATTAGACGTGTTGGATGATACACACATAGAAGACCCTTCCCTCCAATTGAGAAGGAAGGCATCAGAAACTAGCTTGCTGTGACACCCCACTCAGGAGTAGAAGCAAGGTAAATGGGCCTTCTGAGGAATGGCAAACAGATCGACAGGAGGCTTTCCACTCTTGAAAGATTGGAGAGCCTCCTCCCTGTCCAGGGTCCATTCATGAGGTTGAAAGGCATGACCCAGCCTGTCTGCCAGAGAGTTCAAATCACCCAGAAGATTTGTGGCTCTTAGCTCCATCCCATAAAAAATGACAAAGTTCCATAGTCTGACAGTTTCCCAGCACAGAAGATACAATCCTGTTCATCCCCTCTTGATGATATAAAACACTGTAGCTTGATTGTCAGTTTGAATCATTACAATTTGGTTTGCTAACCAATCTTTGAAAGCCCTTAAATCATTTACTTTTTGTCTCAGTTCCAAGAAGTTGATCTGATGTAGACTCTCTTGGATAGACCAAGTGCCCAGAATGAGGAACCTATCAATGTGAGTAGTTTTTGGTATGGAGGAATTTGAAAGGGCAGTCCCATGACCAAATTGGTGTGAAGAGTCCACCAGGTAAGAGATTCCCGTAGTGGACAAGTGACAGACAGTATGCCACTCAGTGCATCTGAAAGGCATCATGGAAAAAAAGGACTAGCATACACGGTGATGCTCTCTAAAAGATTCTAGAAGGAGCTGGGAAGCACCCTCACTAGGGCTCCGTTGGTGATGTCATCCATATGTGAGGACTTAGTCCTGCTTGTTCATGATGAAAATTCCATTTACCCACCTTCAAGATCAACGCCAGCCTACTGCATAATAAGGAGACAGTTTCAGCTTTTAACTTCCACATGGATGTCTTCTCTATGGTCTGCATAAAGTTTAACCTATAAGATCTATTTTCTCTATAGCACATTGTCTTTTTTCTTTTTTAAAGAAGAGGAGTGCTTGGTAGCTAAACTTACTTGAAAGTCCACATTTTTACTGTTGAGTGCTATGTTGATGGTAAATGTTGAGGAGTCGTGATGAGGTCTAAGAAAATACTGCCTCTCGGGATGGTATTTTACCACAAAATTCAGCAAAGCATGACCCTAAAAAAGTTCAACCATATATAAACCAGTTAAGTTATTCCACAGTCATTTAAAATTATACAGAATCCAGAAATTATTCCTCTTTAGCTTTGACAAGTTTTTTTTTAAATCTAAGTCAAATAATCTGCAAGCTTCATGTGTGTGGCCTGCATATTCCCAACACATTGCAACCCCACTCATTTAATTCTAGCAGCTTACGTCTCTATTATACTGTTGCCCATCATCTTCTCATTACAACCCCGCAATCAGCATTTTTTAATGCCAGTTGTGACATTTAAATCATTCACATATATTTAGTGCTGCTATTGTCAGTGGCATTTCATATACATATCACTGTTGAGCTACACAAAGCAGCAATATTCAGCTGCTATCCATATAATTAAGCAGTTTAATTTAGGACAGCCGTTTTGCTGTCATAAATTAACCCACTAAGCCATACAGATAGTGGCTGAATATCTTTGGTTATCTGTACAATTAGGTGCAATACTCATGTTCTACTATGGTACCATCTGGATAGTGCCAGGGTGATCAGTAAGAATTTTCGGCAGCAGTATACATAGAGTGCTGCTGCAGAAAATCCACAGAGGGGGCACTTTTACTTTTAGTGCCTGCAGCTAAACATATAAGTGCTTTTGAATACTGCCCATAGGTTCACATAAAATATATATTTCTAGGATTTTTTTTTCATCAGGTACCAGAATGCACAGGGCTAAGGCTATTGCTTTGATTTGTGATTTACAGAATACATCTTGGAAATAAATCTATATGCCGAAGGATGAAAGTAGTAGTTTTGGATTAAATCCAGAGGCAGCTCTATCATTAGGCAAAGTGAGGTGGTGGCCTCAGGCAGCAAACTTCTGGGGGCAGCAGAAATGCTCCCAGAAGAGCCGCCTCACTCCACCTTCAGTTTAAAAAAAAAAATGCGTACAAACTGCTGCCCGTCGTTCATTCTGCTCAGCGCTATGAAATGACATTGACAGGAAACCAGTGTGGAGCCTCCCGATGGTAAGGAACCTCTGCTCCTGCCGCGTCCTGCCCCCAAAAGGAAGTGACGCTAGAGCGGAACGCAACAGCAGCAGGGGTTCCTTACCGTCAGGAGGCTCCGCACCAGTTTCCTGGCATTGCAAACGAAGAGCTGAATGAACGACGGGGAACGGGGAGGCAAGAAGAGAAGAGGAACAGGAATGAGCTGCATGGGGAGGGAAGGAGAGGAGAAATGAGCTGCACGGGGGGGGGGGAGGAGAGAAGAAACAAGCTGCATGGGGGGGGAGGAGAGAAGAAACGAGCTGCACGGGGGGGGGGGGGGAGGAGAGAAGAAACGAGCTGCACCGGGGGGGAAGGAGAAAAAACACGAGCTGCACGGGGGGGGAGGAGAGAAGAAACGAGCTGCACGGGGGGGGAGGAGAGAAGAAACGAGCTGCACGGGGGGGTGGAGAGTAGAAACTAGCTGCACGGGGGGGGAGGAGAGAAGAAAAGAGCTGAACGGGGGGGGAGGAGAGAAGAAACGAGCTGCACGGGGGGAGGAGAGAAGAAACGAGCTGCACGGGGGGGGAGGAGAGGAGAGAAGAAACGAGCTGCACGGGGGGGAGGAGAGAAGAAACGAGCTGCACGGGGGGGAGGAGAGAAGAAACAAGCTGCACGGGGGGGAGGAGAGAAGAAACGAGCTGCACGGGGGGGGGGGAAGGAGAGAAGACACGAGCTGCACGAGGGGAGGGGGAAGAAAGCTAATGGGGGAAAAGAGGGTTGGAAGGGAGCTGACAGAGGAGGAAAAAGATGTCTGAAAGGGCACTGAGAGAGGGGAAGGAGATTGTTGAAAGGGAACTGAGAAAGGGGAGAGATGGTTGAAAGGGAACTGAGAGAGGGGAAAGGGATGGCTGAAAGGGAACTGAGAGAGGGAAAGGAGATGGCTGACAGGGGAAAGAGATGGCTTAAGTGAACTGAGAGGGGAAGAAGATGGCTGAAGAGAACTGAGAGGAGGGGAAGGAGGTGGCTGAAGGGAACTGAGAGGAGGGGAAGGAGGTGGCTGAAGGGAACTGAGAGGTGAAAGAGATGGCTGAAAGGGAACTGAGAGGAGGGGAAGGAGATTGCTGAAGGGAACTGAGATAGCTGGAAGGGAAACAACATGGGGGGGGGAGAGGGGGATAGAAGGGAGCTGACACCTGGGAGTGGGACTGGAGGTAGCTGACATTTGGGGATGGGACTGGTAGGTGGCTGTGTAATAAGAGCAGGCTGGCAGCGAGGGAGCACTGGGACTGGAAGGGAGCTGGCACATGGGGAGGGTCATTGGGACTGGAAATAGGCTGAAGGAAGGAAGTGAAGAAAACAAAAGAAAAGACAAGAAATGGCAGATAGAGTGCTAAGAGAAGACACAAAAGCAGAAGCCTCAGATCGGGACCATCATGACCAGAGAATAAAATGGTCAGACAACAAAGGTAGAAAAAAATAATTTTATTTTTAATTTAGTGATTGGACTTTGTGCTATTTTTATAGTTTACACAGTACGGGATACTGTATCTCTTATCTGGTGTTGCACTGCATGCAGAGTATGGCTTCTTGGGGTTTTGGTTTAATTTTTCTCTAAATATTTTATTTTTACTTTAGGCTGTGATCACTTATTCTGTACTTGGCAAGAATCTGTGTGCCTAGTGTATGACCAAGGCTGTGTGTTCTGTTAACATGAAATCTATACGCAGGGATCTGTACTGTAGCAATTTGCCTTGTTCAGCTTTTCAAATAGTTGTTAAATGTTCTAGGGCCTGCTGCAGTATTTATAGTGTTGCTTTTTTTTGTATGAGTTTTGGAGGTTTATGCTGGTAATGGCCTTGTAGATCTTTGGTGACTTGTAGGGTTTTATATTAGCTTTCAATATTCGTGGTACTGGAGAATATTTGTTAGTGAAATGACCAGAATCGGATTTTTTTTTTTTAAGATATTGAGTTCTGTGGGTGAATGTTCTAGTTCTGCTCTGCACCCACAGTTGATGGAAGGGATTCTGTGGGTGCAAAATATATGTTCAAAAAGAAAAAGCAAGAACCATAATGCAGTTTATAACAAAATAAAAATGAGTTATAATTTAGTTTTATAAAATGTGCTGTGGTTATCGCTCATTCTTTTAATTCCTTGGTGTGCAAACATCTTGCATTTCCTCCATATTATATAATTAGCTTTTTGGTTTCCCTGACTGAGTGTTGAGAAGGTGCCCCCCCTCCTACAGGGGGGGGGGGGGCGCCATCTCATCCTTCGCTTCAGGCAGCAGATTGCCTTGAGCCGCCCCTGATTAAATTCATACTTCAGAAGGGGCTAATCTGTCAAATAATCGGACTGTAACTAGGGCAAGGTAAAAAGCAGATTGGATAAATAAGGGCCATCTTCAGCTCAGACTGGAATCCCCATATTCATCTGCTTTGTATCATTTTGAGCAGCTTCAGTTGCAAATATAGATTGCGGCAGAAAAGTATGAATGAAAAATATACAGAAGTGAAATTGGATTTGAAATCAGCCATTACCTACAAAACAGCATTTACCGCTAGAAGATTACTTTTGGTTTTCTAAAAAAAAAAAAAATGCCAAAGGAAGATGGGGGAAGAAGGGGGCACAGTTTCAGTCACTATAATTTTCCAAATCGGCTTCATTCCTGGCCCTATAAGAGGTTTTTCTGAGGACACAGTAGAACACGATGGCAGAGTACTCATGTGCTTCCCATTAAATTAATGCTTAAACGTCTGAAGAGGCGGAGAGCTGAAACCATGTCTTTTTTTGAAAGATTCAAATTTTCCTCCCTTCATGCCAAAACACTAAAGCATTTTCCCCCATTTTTATATTTCAAACCTTTGTATCTATGGGGAAACTGCTTAGTACATTTGGCTCTTTGAAAGAGAAATGCCATAATGGGACAGAAAAGTGCAGTTTAGGGATGGCTTACCTTTGTATAATAGCCAGCAAAGACTTTTAGTGTTACAGGCGCAATGAACTCCCGAATGAAATGGAGCCATTCAGAATCTAGTCCAATCTGTTTCATGTGAATATCATCAGTTGGCACATTTTCATAGCCACCAGAAATACGGACATCCTAATTAGTTAAAATGATTCAATTTTAAAAAATGAGGTTTAAGGGTGTTATTGGATAAAACAGGTTTTCAGTGAAGAACTCTTTAAAGAACAAAAAACAAAAACAAAAAAAGACACTCATCGTGGCTGTGCATTTAATTTTCCTTTACCTTTGGCAAACACAATACATAGGCATAACGGACATTCCAATTTCTACTGAAACCTACAGACCTATTAGGCGTTTAGCGCTAGGAATGTGCATTTAACATTAAAAAGTTCTCATGTATGTTAAAAGTTTTTCTTAATATGAATATTGAAATGAACCCAAAAGATTCCAAAAATAAGGGAAAAACTCAAATGAACTGAAAATTATTTCCTTGTGCATACAGCTATTTGTACACAAATCTACTGTACATATGGACAATTTATGCTATACTTCAGAATATATTCTCTTCCACAATGTTTTTTATACTTACGTGATGTTGTCCTCCTGACCACTGGCCAAAATGTTCCATTTCTTCTACTAACTCATCACATGCTTTATCAGAAAATACCGGAAACCAATAAACATCTGGACATGGCTGTAAAGAACATTTGTGATATTAGCTCTCATTATATAATCACTTTAATTTGACAAAGAAGTCAAATAGCAGAGTGAAATATGCTCAGCTGGTATGCTTTTATGCTCATAGTTACTGGAGAAGACTACAGTACCTATATCTTGAGATGTCTGCAAGTGGATGGTCCTAAAGCTAAAGTAGTCAACTGTGAAACTTAGTGGTGCAATCTGGATCCGACTGTTACCATTCTTAACATTGCAATCGTATGCAATGTCACTTCACCTGTAGGTACCAAGGGCCTGATATTCAAAGGCACTTACACGGTTTACAGACCTGTAATATCAATATCGCTGTTGCCCGGTTAGCTTCTGCAGCCGCGGAAGTTGTGCGGTGACCCAGATATTCAATGCCGGGGCCACATATGACCCTGGCATTGACTATCTGGGGTTAAAGTTCGGCGGCGATGGCAATGTGCCATAGCGGCACATAACCATCGCTATGGAATATCGGGCCCCTAATGTTCTTCTGAGTTCTTTTATTTTCTAAGCTTCAGATTTTCAACAGATTGTTACATAGATCGTATTGTGTGGAAAACTCTACAAATGGCGTTTCGCATGCTATATTCCAAAATAGTGCATAGTGTCTGCAGAAAGCAAAGTTACTTACTGTACCTGTAACAGGGGTTCTCTGATGACAGCAGGAAAAGTCAGCCACATAAAGGTATCACCATTCAACAGTATCATGCATGGGATTTGCTCTCCTAAAGCTCAGAAAAGCCTAGAAAGGCCTTTCTGAGTATCTGCTAGCCACCCTCCACCATCGTGCCTGCCCTTTTACACCTCAGTTCATTCTCCAGCTATAGACAGCTTCATCCTAGGGGGAAGACTGTGTGACTGAGTTATCATGCTGTCCCCGGAGAGCTCCTGTTACAGGTAAGTAACTTTGCTTTCTCCATGCACAAGCAGGATGAGTCTGCCACACATAGGTCACTCCCAAGCAGATGGCTATGAAGGGTCTTTATGCAGAGGCTCCATGGTTCACCCTTTATATCCCATGTAGATGGCTGTGGTAGGATGAAGATGAACAAAGAAGGCAAAGGATATATGATAACGGCAATGGATCCCTCTAAGCAGTATGATGGATTGTGCATCATGTTGATGGTAGTAGAGCAGGCTACAGGTGGGGCGGCAACTCATTCCGGTGAGGTGAACAAAGTGAACAATTGCTAAAATTGAGAAGCAGTGCACAGAAGACAGTCAAGGCCAAGGGAAAAATGCACTTCAGTTAGTATGACTGGAGCATCAAAAACAGCCATAGGAGGCCTGAGTTTGGGGAGGAGCATCAGGGGTGGTTTGTTTGGCCAAAAGGGAAGCAGCAATCTGATCATACAGATTAACTGAATACATTTCAGTGGTTTCTAAGGAAGAGATTGACCTGCAGGGGCAATGGAAAGGTGGTTTGGGTCATAAGTGTAAGCAATTTTGCGGAGGAAACCTTTTCAATGTAGAGTGTGCAGTGTTTCAGCCTGGATGGGAATGCTGCTGACAAAGATATCTTGATGAAATTTCTCTTCCTTGGTGTGATATTAGATGCTTCTTAGGAGGAAGTGTTGGTGCCCTCCCTGATGGAGTCCAGGAATGGGGAGAGCAAAGTTCCTTTTGGGATGAAAGGAGATGATTTTGCTAGATGTATACTGTAATATTGTAGTGCGCCCAGCTTGTCAGTAAGTGAGTGTAATAGTAGAGCTCTACAGTTGTGAGGTAAGAGGTGATGGATCCTGAGCAACTGTGTGGCTTGGAGAAGAATGCTGTAGACATCAGGGGTATGCTGTATCCCTATCTCTTGAAGGTTTTTCCTCACCCACAGTGCAGACTCTCAAATATCTACGTATCACCCTAGATTCTGTTCTCTCATTCCACATCCATATTAATACTGTTTCTATTCACTTTGTCAAATCTGTTCGATTTCTTCTTTTCTATTTCTTCGGTCACCACTCTCCTGTTCTCTTTAGTCATCTCTAAATTAGACTATTGCAATATCATTTTCCTTGGTTTACCCCACGATCAGTTGAAATGTTTGCAATCAGTCCAAAACACTGTTATCAGTCTCTTACACCACGCCTCTAAATTTGAGCATGAGAAGCCAATGAGATTTGAGCATTATCAAATCTCATTGGCTTCCCATAACACATTGCACACAATATAAACTTCTTATATTTATCCACAAGATCCTCAATTCCGGGACTCCCGCCTATCTTTCATCACGAATCATCCCATATGGACTATAAGGTCATTTCATGCAAACCGCTTATACCTTCCACTGCCATCAGAAGGACACCTTGATAGTATTAGAAATTTTGCATTTTTCTTTCTTGGTCCCTAATCACGGAATTCTCTCCCTGCTCTTATACATCTCAAACTTTCCTTTCCCAAATTCAAATCTGCTCTGAAAACATTCTTATTCCAACAAGCTTTCAATCTCCCTCCCGAGAACTCCTAGGAAAAAATAGTCCCAGGTTAGGCCTGCATTTTGGTCACTTTCCTGGAGCTTGACTCATTCTGGTCCCTCCCTCCGCTCCCTTCCCATCTGTGTCCTACCCGACTTCTCTGTCCTATATTTTAATTGGGGTTCTTTTCCTTTATGTTGTTTTTATTGTAAACTGCTTTGGCACTGTTGAAATTTAATAAATCATAAACCATGGTGGCATATACTGCTAGGAAAAATGAGCACAAAGCACTTGCTAGACTATCCAGAGGTCATCTGGAAAAGCGCATGTTCATTTTGCAAGTGGGGTGGATGAATCAAACGCAATCAGAGCTTGAGGGAAGATAAAGAGCAATAACTTCCTGGGAGGACCCAGGTGGTCTGTTTTCCTAGGGCTGTTGGTGACCAAGACTTGAATTCTTCTGGCACTGTCTCTTTTGATAGATGCTCATAGATAGAAGTAGAAACGTCCCAATAGATTTGGAAGGCCCACACTTCCGTAAAAATGTGAGCAAGGCGATGGCTACTCTCTGACGAGGTAAGATTACTGCTTTTGTTGGAGGATGCACATAGTGCATTAGCTGTGCAGTCCTCAGCCCAAGGAAAGATTCAAATTTTCATCTTTGGGCATTCTCAGGGGATGCAGTGTACCAGAGGCTGTATTTTAGCCCAGGGGAAAATTCTGTTCCCGTGCAGCGACTGAGTGCACTTACAAAAACAAATCCCGTGGTTGTGACCTGTCTGCAGGGAGTATGAATTGTGGTAACGTATGGTAATGCAGAACGCAAATTAAGTTGTTTAAGATAAAGGCTACCTGAATGTGAAGTAAGGCAGTTAGTCCTTGAGTGTGCAGGGGAGAGGAGAATTATGAACTTTGCTCTTGTACTACTAAATAATACCCGATCACTAGAAAGAACTGAGCTTGGAGTGTGATTGCCAAGGTCTCCCCAATGTGTCATGGAGGACCGGGGGGAGGAGAGGGGGGGGGGGTAGTCCCTACTGTAAGATTCTATTCTGGCGTATTTTATATACCATGCAGCAGTAGAAATGAACATATTCATATACACCCACACACGTGTATAGCATATCTATTGCCCAAGGCACACCTTTTTAGCTTTAGTTCATGCATTTCTCAGAAGTAAAAGGTGAGCTACATTCAGGTATAGTAGGTATTTTCCTATCTGCAGAGGGTTTGTAATTTAAATTTGTACCTGCAGCAATCTTGGACGTGGAGGGGGAAGAACTGGCTACTCCAAGGCAGGTAATTCTTTTAACTATAAATTAATGAATGGAGTGGAAGGAATAAACGTAGATCGATTGTTTACGCCATCAAAATATAGAAAGACTAGAGGGCATGCAATGAAGCTACAGGGTAACCTATTTAAGACTAATAAGAGAAAATATTTTTTCAATCAACGTGTAATCAAACTCTGGAATTTCCTACCAGATGATATAGTAAAAGCTGTTAGTGTAGCCGGGTTTAAAAAAGGTTCGGACAAGTTCCTGGAGGAAATGTCCATAAACCATAATTAAAGTGGACCAGAATATCCACTGCTTGCCCCAATACAAGCATTGTGGAACCTGTGTCCTTTGGGGAAACTGCTAGGTACTTGTGACCTAGATTGGCCACTGTTGGAAACAGGATACTGGGCTTGATGGACCTTGGTCTGACCCAGTAGAGCATATCTTATGTACTCCCTCTTCCCCTCTCTTGTTTGGATATTCAGAGTACAGGAAAGGAAGGGTGAAAAACATTAATGCCCAGGCTAGAAAAGGGAGAGGGCTATTCCCAAAGAGGTTACAACCCCAGACAACTGCAGTGGCAGATAGGGCCTCTTTCTTCAAGGGAGTGTTGGACAACCCGCAAGCACTGGTTTTATAGTTTTGCTAGGATTAGCCTGATATGTGTTTGGAGGTCCCCTCAGGTCTTGTGACTTGCACCCCAAGGCAGGACCAGGCCACAAATCCATTGTTATATTGTATATCTTAAGGATCAGGGACAGTCAGGAAGCAAGTTAGAGATGGTGGTATATTCTCAGGGTGCTCCCCTTAGGGAAAGTGCTTGCACCTGGGCTCCTATTCACCCTTGAAACTTTAGTACCCTAGGCTGTGCAATCTTTGCACCAATGCAGAAGTAGTGGTGAAGACCATCAAGTGTGACCCTCCCAAGGTCAATACCTGGTAACCTAGTAAATTATGGCAGAGAAAGATCAGCCATATCCATCAAGTCTGCCCAGTAGGCTGTCAAAAGTTATACTTGATGCTCTGTGCAGGTTACACCCTTTTATGCCTTTGCTTAGGGTTGTAATTGCCACTCTGTGCCAGTTACCCCTTTTTTTTGCACTATTTGCAGGTGATAAGCACAAGCAGCTATGCAGGACTCGTGTGATGGTGACCGCATTCAATATAAGCTTTTAATCTTTGCACACAAAATAATCCATACTGGCACTCCTCTTTACCTGGCGAATCAGATACATTTCCATACCTCCCATCGTCTTCTCCGCTCCATACACATAAACCGCATGGTTCTTCCCTCCCCCGCACATGCCCGCCTAGAAAAAACCCGCTCCTCTGCTTTCTATTTCCTGGCCCCAAGCCTCTGGAATTCGCTCCCCCCCTCTCTCCGTGCAGAAGAATCCTACCAATCATTCAAAACCCAGCTTAAAACTCACCTTTTCTCCCTTGCGTTTGGATCCTCCTCCCTAGCCTATCCCCTTTCCCCTCCTTCCTATTGTGATCATCCATGTACTGTATGTCCCCGCCTCCCCTTCCCCCCTTGATAGTACTCGTTCATCGTTACTCTTTCTGGTTTATTTTTATTTTCTGCTCTCAGCTTCTCTTTTCTTTCTCTCCTCCCCTTTTCTCATAATTGATGGCGTTCTTTTCCTTTTCTGCAGCCAAGTGCTTGTTTTAATTAACTTGCTTTATTTTATTTATTGTAAACCGCTCAGGTGCCCACGGTATTGAGCGGTATAACAAGTTTTAAATAAACATAAACATAAACAAACCTATGAGGAAGGCAGCTTGTAAGGCATCTTGGTTGGGGCAGAAGAGCAGTTTCATCCAGAGTCAAGCTCACTGAGGGACTAGCATTTTGGCAACCCAGGGATCATTACAATCAATTTGCCCTAACAATTGGCCAACTAGGCAAAGCATGGGGGAGGCTGTACTACAGGCCCTGTGTTCATATCAGCACAAGATGGCAGGGTTAGATGACCTTGTGATGACAATGAAAGGATTTAGAGACTTGCCCAGTGCCACAGGGCGCATCTGTGAGGTTTTCCTCATTTCTAAGACTGGCACACTGTCTGAAAATTGTGTGGTCACCATCATCTTTAGCAGGATCCTTTCTCTGCTCCACCCCCTGGATAAGAAAATGAGATGTTCATAGCTATATCATGGTTCTGCGCCTGCAGTGAGGTTGTCTCAGGGCAATGCGCCCCATTAGGGTAGAGGAGCTGGTGATAGCTTGCAGCAAGGCGCTGCAGTGGAGGTGGAATTCACATTTGAAAGAGCCAGGGATGTAGCTGAGAAAGGTCCAGCTGATATGAGCTCTCAGGAAGTACAGCACAGAGAGTGCTAGTGCAGGTGGGTAAGAAGTTACACATATTGTAGCGTCAGCGCTGTATTGGCATATGTCTAGATCAAGCTTCTATAACACTGGGAAAGGAGAATGGGGGGTGTAAAGGAAAAGGAGAAGGTGGTGCTGTCACCAGTAGTTCCATGAGGCCAGCACTGCCCATGCTACAAAACCAGTACATACTGTACAGTGACATAGTGGTAAAGGAAAACACCAAACAGCATCGAGGTGCCTATTCTAAGCAATGTTCCTGTGGATCGAATGGGGTCAGAGAAAATGTGGCAGAAAGATACAGAAATAATTTTCATTGTATCGGGAAGAATTTTCAATCGCACCTTGACAAGTTGCCTGTACAGGATTTTTCTTTTGCACAATGCAAGTGCTACATCAAGTGTCAGCAGTAAATCTGAGAGGCCGAGGTTCATTACTGCTATGGTATGCCCAAAAATTAACCCACTCAGAGAAATTGCTCCCAGTACTGATGGGTGCAAACAGGGTGGGTGCTTTTGTACCCACAATCTCTCTGCACCAAGCATCTGGTGCTAGTGAAGTTAAGGCTGTTTCCCAGGGAACCGTGCCAATTATCACCACTGGCAGTGGGTGGGGGGGGGGAGAGGGGAGCGTGTCCATATCATGGGCACCACTGCAGGAATAGAGGCCTACAGCCCAAATGGCTCAATGCCATACAGGCCCCAATCCACTATAGTCAGGGAGGATTTAAACTTCCTAGCTGATGTAAGGGTGGTAAAGGGCTCCCAGGGCAAACCACAGTAAGAGTTTGTCAAGAATGCTCATTCATCAGCACCAAGGGATAGGGGACAAAGCAACAGCCATACCAGAGCCCCCCCAAGGGCACTGCACTGCTCAAGGTAAAACTTACTCTGACTGCGATGAGGCAGCTATCAGTGCCACTGCTGCATCAGCAGGAGGGGTGATCCCATGGCACTTTGGGTAAATAATCTGCTACATTGGTGCCAGCGGAGAGGGAATTTGGTGCCATGCTGTGTGGCCTAGTATGGCAGGTGAGGCCTCTGAGCTGCCTGAAAGGAGGAGCAGGACTGATGCTCCAACCTGTGTGTCAGGTGGGAGGGAAGGGGGTCAGATGACTCTGTGGAGTAGGGCATGGCACAGCACAGCAAGAAGAGCCCTAATAAGGATGGTGCCAAGATAGTGTCGTTTACACCTGAAGGCATCGGAGCCTTTTTTTTTTAAACTGGGAAATGACACTACACCTCCAATAACGTTGGGCATGGTACCGCAGCAGGAGCTTAACATAAGAAATGCCATACTGAGTCAGACCAAGGTCCATCAAGCCCAGTATCCTGTTTCCAACAGTGGCCAATCCAGGACGCAAGTACCTGTAAGGTTCCCTTAAAGGTACACAGATTCCATTTGCTTATCTCTGGTCCTCTTTAATAATAGTTCTTGGACTTTTCCTCCAGGAACTTGTCCAAACTTTTTTTTAATCCCAGTTAAACTAACAGCTGTTACTACACCCTCCAGTAATGAATTTGAATTTGATTACTCATTGAATGAAAAAAAAATCTCCTATTAGTCTTAAATGAGCTATATTGTTGCGTCATTGCATGTCCTCTAGTCTTCTATTTTTTTGAAGAAATAAACAACCAATCTATGTTTACCTGTTCCACACCACTCATTATTTTATAGACATCTATTATATCTCCCCTCAACTGTCTTTTTTCCCGAGTTGAAGAGCCCTAATCTTTTACGCCTTTCCTCAAAGGGGTATCCTTCCATCCTCTTTACCATTTTGGTGGCTCTTCTCTGTACCTTTTCTAATTCTGCTACTGTATATCCTTTTTGAAGATATGGCTGTGCAGGTACTACTGAAGCTGCACCAATTGCTGATAGCTTCAGGTCCAGAGCTCCCAGCCAGGGTAAAATTGCTGCACATTAATGTGGGCAGTATTGTAAAAGGGAGACAGCCTAGCCAGTATTTAAGATGTTCCGGGAGCCTTCACACCTGGATCCAGTATTTTTGGCAGTAACCAGCTTAAGCCACCAATGCCACCATCCACAGCCCGATGTAGGGCCTCCAGTCCTGTTCTTGCAAACTGTGGCATCGGGATTGGTCTGTGCCGGGGGGGGGGGGGGGTGCCACTGCAATTTAAAAAAGCAGAGAGGAATCCATCTGCATGCTGGTTTACAAATGGAGCTCAGTAGGCTACACAGGTCAGTTAGCCAAGCCACCATTTTCATGGGCTCAGTAGAAAGAGTGATCCCTGGTGGTGAGGGTCATGTCCCCACCATGTCATCTCCCTAATCCATACAGTGGGTGCAGTGGAGGAGACAGCCTGTTGGTTTCTGCAATCTATCCTGAGCTCAGAGTCTCTGGAGGGACTGAACCTCGTCTTCAGCGCCTATGGAAGGTAAAATAAAAATAAACTCATGCATTTAAGAAAGGAAGAAAAAGTACACAGAGCAGAGTGGGAAGATCTGTCCACATGGCCGGGTTGCTAGAACAGACCGAGGTGTGAAGGAGCAGGAATGACGGTGGGATGTGGCTAGCACATGTTTAGAAAGATCTTTCTAGGGTTTTCTGAGCTTTAGAAGAGCTAATCCATCAATGACACCATCAGATGACATCATTTAAGTATGGCTGACTCATCCTGCTTGTCCATGGAAAAACACACACTATCTTGAGTTTAGCATGTGATACACAATTTGCAGAGTTTAAGCATTTGGCATGAATACATTTTTCCATACAGTTTTCCAAGTCCAAAGTTATATTCAAATTAATAGTTAATGAACTGCTGCAACGCAAAATCATGCAAAGCAATTCATTAATAGTTATTGTGTAACTATTGTAATATTATTTTTTGGCAGAAATGCTGTAAAAAAAAAGCCCTTTACCAAAATGGGTAGGGAGGAGGGGAGGGGGGGCTCAGCAAACTTTTCAATAGGAAATTTTCAAGCACACATTTTCCACCCAGCAATATTTGCAAAAGTGTATGCAAAAATGTGCATTTTCATACACCTGCTTCTTAGTTATTATTTACTTATTATTATATTTATCTTACATCTTTCCAATAGTAGTTCAAAGCAATTTATATTCAGGTATGTAGGTTGTGGCAAGGAGGCCTATCCAGAGTATGAGGGAGGACAAAGAGACAGGGAATTCACCCTAGTAAAGGGCTCCCTTTTACCGAGGCAGGGTAGGAAAGACACAAACACAGCTAGGAATCAGAAAACTTCCACATGGCCCACATTCCATGCTCCCCCTAGTGGAAGGGAGGGGAGAGGATACAGAGCCCAGAACCCCTTAGGCAGGGAGTGCTCCAAGTATGCAGGTGCACAAAATCAGGCTGAGGGGTGGAAGAGAGAGCCCTGGAAGTATAAACTGAAGCCAGTGTGTGAGAGCAGTGTCGTCGTCGTGAGGAGAAGCAGCAGGACAGAGGTAGCAGAAAGAGGAGCAGCAGGGGAGAAGGAGAAGCAGGAAGCCAAACTGCCACGAGCCGAGGCACAGCTGCAAGCTGGCAAAGCTTGACCGGTGCGGAGCAGAGCAGAGCCCTTGAGCTTCCAAGAGAGGAGAGTGCTAAGTGGAAGATAGCACATCTGCCAGAGGGTTTGAAGCCAGGAACAGGAGAGACTCCAGGATTCCCCGGGAGGCTGATGGCTGAGGACTGTGAGCGTCTGAGCCTATGCAGCTGGGAGAGCCTGAGGTAAAGCTAAATGGGGAAGAGATTCCTATGGACTGTTCTGTGTGCAAGGCTTTAAACCTGAGGAACAGGGAGAAAACAAGCCAATCCTGAGAGAGAGTTTACCAGGGAAGGGAACCCACAGTCCACAAGCCGGTGGCCCTGTTTCCCTCATGTTGGTAAAGGGAAAGGTCACAAAGACTAAGGAGTAACCCTGGAAGCTGTGAAAAGCTTGTTAAGCACCTGCTGCAGGAACAAGGACATTGGGGTAAGAAAGTAGCTTTTGTAACAGAGCTTTCTTGTGCCCTGAATTGTATTTGTGGCTTGAAGGTTTTAAAAGAGCTGAAAAGAAGCTATGCTATCACGGACAGTGAATGTGATTTTTGTTTGTGCTTTTGGCCAGCAAGGCTACAAAGGAAGTGAATTATCCATTCTGTTAAAAAGACTGTGTATCCTGCAATATGGAAAACCTTTAAACAGACATTTTCAGTTTGTGTTTGGTTTTGGGAGAATACTCAGTTTCACAGAGATCTGAACCAATATCCTGTACGTGGTGAGAACGAACCATTGTGTAAAATAAATTCTGTCATTTGCCTTAAACCCTTGGAGCCTAACTACAGCTTTTTGTCTGATGCACACATACAGCCAAGCAAAGACTACCTTTCCCAGAAGGCATTACGGGGAAAATAGTTGAAAAGGGCTTAAAAAAGCAGACAGCAAAAAGTTCCTATAAAATAACCACACCCCTCTTAGCTTGAGGTGAGCGGTGGCGGCGTGAAAAGGTATTTCCCTGTCCCCAGAGGGCTTACAATCTAAGGTTGTACCTGAGGCAATGGAGGGTTAAGTAGTTTGTCCAAGGTCACAAGGAGCATGAGTGGGAATCAAACCCAGATCTCTTAGGTACTAGGTTGTTGCTCTAACCACTAGGCTACTCCTCCGTAAAGTGGTTTGGGATATAAGGGTATACAGAAAAGGCTAAATACGGCCACAAATTTTAATTTTAACTTTTGCACATCTTGAATGGAATCGAAAACACAAGATAAAAATACATGTTATGCAAGCCACATTTGTTTTAATCTCATATCCCAAAATGCTTTAATAAAGTTAAATATGAATGTAACCAACATCTATTTATTCTAAAATATTTTAGAATTAGGATAGAGAATTTCAGCCTATAAAAATGCACTTCCGGAGTACATCAGTGCTGTAGCAATAGGGCAAATAAAAAGAACTAAATTAAGTTCTGAAAACTGGCTAGCAAGGCATACTAAAATGATAGGCAGGAAAAAGGGTGCTATTCAAGAAAAACGGGAACGGTTTAATTACAACAATACACTTATCTTGAGCTACAGTAATTAATATAAATTACCAAAATCTTAGCAGAGCCCTAGGGCTTGGAAAAGCTATTATTTGTCCTTATGCATAACAATAAAACTAATTTTAATCATGTAGTATGGGAGCTTTGCCAACTCTTATTGCAGTGTTTTATTTGTTTTCCATGACGAAGGATTATATATTTACATTCACCTTGCTTTTTATGAGATACTGAACTTGGCTCTTCAAAAGTTATGGATCCTCATTCTTTTTTTCCTAATCACTTATTTTTCCTCAAGAACAGCACGATTTCTCCCAAAGCTACAGTTGGAGACCTCATTCAACCTGAGAGTCTTATATCAAGCAGAAACTACCCCTGCTCCACAGCATTCCATATGCTACTTGCAAATAATGACTACATTCAGAACCACTAAATGAAATCACCACTATGACTGAGCCATAAAGTCCATGTCTTGTGGACATTTGCAAATTGGTAAATAATAAGAAGGTATAATTATAAATGTTGTTAGCCAGAATACCTTTTATTTTTCACGAGCAGTCTTAAAGAACACAGTCTTGAATGATATAATGGGAAGTAAAAGTGTTGAAAAGAAGGATCATAACATCCTAATGTTTTTTTTTAAATAGTAAATGAGGGTAGATAAAGACCAGCATAGTTCATCTAGTCTGCACAGTGAAGTGGCTTGAGTTGTACTCGCCTATACATCATCTTAAGGATGTTTTGTGGTTTTTCCCCTCCTTTGTCCTTTTTTGGTAATTTTATTTAATATAAACTTTCCATCTGAAGTCTTGTTATGGCACGCTATAGTGCATGACATCTGTTTATAGTTTTCTTGTGTGAACAGGGACTCAGAAGTATAATCCAGAAATAGATCTAGCAATGTATCGGCATTGCTTTGTTTCTAAACAATGAATGAAAATAAAAGCAATAAATTTTGGAAAAATATATTTATGTTACAAATTAAACCTAATTAACTTTCTGTGCATATGCTAAGGAGGGAAAAAGGCTCATATTGCTGCTTGAATCTCCTGCTTTACTTGCAGCCACCTCTGCTAGAATAGGGAATAAATAGGCATGGCGAGTGTTAAACATGGCTGGGGATCGAGGCAGAAATTGACTATGCCTTCATCAGTTTTAGGCAGACCTGGGATCTTCTCTCGCCTAGAGGCCCAGGGCAAGTGCCCTGGTTGCACCTCCCCTCTTGCTGGCCCTGTGGATAGGCAAACTAAAGCAATAGGATTAATATGTGCTGCACAGTCAGTTTCCAATCAGGTGTTACTGATATTGATATACCGCCCTTCACAATAGCAATAGAGCGGTTAACATTATAAAATCTGTTTAAAAGAATGAAAGGAGACTTCCGGCGATGCGTGAGTGAGAGCAGACGTCTCTCTCTCGCTCCAGGGCCGCCTCACCGATCAATCTGCAAATTAATCTGACTTTCTGGGTCTCCTGCCTCTAACTACTCGGAATAGATTACCGGAGACTGCCCTGCTTCAATACACCACCAGACGGGGAGCAGAGATGCCTTTGCCGGCGAGGAAGGAAAGTGAGAAACCGCTCCGAGCGGGGCCCTCCGCCGCGCCTACGGGACAGCCGACCTCTCCAGGGGCGGAAAGCACTGACTCGCATTCGGAGGAGTTGGCGAAAGAGGTGGTCCGACTCCTCGACCCCAAATTCGATCGCCTCATGAAAAAATTAGATGGTATGGAGGAGGCGCTGGCTGAGTTTGGTAAGCGCGTGGAGGAGCTTGAGCACCGCGTGGCAGGGGTAGAGGAGGGTGAGAGCCGCTGAGACCGTGAGCTGGAGAGCCAAAAGCAGGCCTTACTCAAGGTGCAAAATAAACTAGAGGATCTTGAGAATAGATCCCGCCGGAACAACTTACGACTGGTGGGTCTGGGAGAGGACAGACCAGATGGAGAACTGCTGGTCTTCTTGGAAACCTGGTTGCCTGAAGTACTAGGCCTGGCGGAGCTGAAAGGCAATTTTCAAATTGAAAGGGAACATCGCCTGGGGGCTAGGAGAGCGAATGGAGATCGACCACGAGTGGTGATTCTTCCAGTGCTGAATTTTCAACACAAGTGGCGCATACTACAGGCCTACCGAAAGAGCGGCGAACTCATGCTGGATAACAGAGGAGTACTCTTGTTCCAGGATTATTCGGCGGCCGTTGCAGCAAAGCGACGGGAGTTTTCCCCGATTTGCTCCGAGCTGTATCGTAGGAAAGCCCGGTTCACTTTGGCTTACCCAGCAGTATTGCGTGTTTCCCTGAATGGCCAGAGCCATACTTTTGATCAAGTAGCGGCAGCAAGAAAGTTTGTAGCCCAGCAGTTTCCAACGGATGCATCAGAGGCCCGATCATGAGCGGTCTGCTTTCCATGGAGATATGCGGGCTGCCCGGGACCCTCGGCTAAGAGACTGCTGATGTGGACCTGTTGGGCGGCGGCTGGACCCACGGCCTTTGGCATATAGCTGCAGTCGGGGCGATCTTCCTTCCATGGGGCTAGCTCTGACTTTTTCTCCTGGCTAGTCCTAACTCTTTCAAAAGGGATGTCTCAGCTATGGACCCTGCAATGAGACACTATGGGTCCAGCCTGTTAACATACTTTGAATAGAGGAATCGGTAGATACCATAATAATACTGTTTTTACTTAATGTGTTATTTGTTCATATCTGCTTTATTTGATGACAGAGGGGGGAGAAGGGAAGCCGCAGAGACAAAGGGGAGTGGGGCGGTCCTGCGGCACCGTGTTGGAAGTCTCACCTCAGTGCGGTAACTGAGGGTTGCGTTTTTTGTGTTTTATGGGGTATGATTATTATGTACAGGGAAGGGTTCACTTGGTACCAGTGGAACGGCGGGGGGAAGTTAGGTGGGATGCTTTTGGGGGGGGGATGGGAGGGGGATGGGAGGGGGAGGGGGGGAGGGGTGGGAGGGAGATGGGGAGGGAGGAAGAGGGGGGTGGTATGCCTGTGAAATGAGAGGATTGAGCCTGAACTCCATGTTGTTTATATTAGCATATGAAACGCAAACCCTAATTTTATCATATATACCCCTTCAAGGCGAGGTGGGGATGTGTTGGAGTTCTGGGTCGAGGCTGGGCGACCTAGAACAATGGTATGCTTGGTGGCTCTGGCTACTGGAATGTATGCGAGTTAGAGAGAATGCGGGATGATCTCCGTATAGTCTCCTGGAATGTTGGAGGCCTGTTAAAAGGACCAAAATGCTACAGGCTCTAAAATGGGGCCATGCCCAAATAGCCCTATTGCAAGAGACACACTTGACGGCGGTAGAACATGCCAAGTTGAGGAAAGACTGGGTGGGACAGGTTTTTGCGGCGTCTGCAGACATAAAGAAACGTGGTGTAGCGATTCTGATGCACCGAGGCCTCGGAGTGGAAATTCTGAGGGAGGAGGCGGACCCAGCGGGCAGGTTTATATTTATACATGCTAAAATACAAGGGCAAGAACTATTTCTGGGGAATATTTATGCCCATCAATTCTTTCAGCTCGTGCTGAGGAAAATATTGGAGGCCCCGAAGATCCCTATGATATTAGCAGGGGACTTTAACTGCCCACATGATCCAATGTTAGATAGGTCCAAGACTGGTGGCTCGAGTGGAGCTTGGAGTAAGAAAGGGGTGGGATACCTTTGTAAGATGGGTGGCCTAATTGACGCCTGGAGAGTCCTGCATGGGACGGAGAGAGATTATACGCATCTGTCGAGAGCACATCAAACCTGGTCCCGGATAGATTATATTCTGATTTCAAGAGAGAGCCTAGGAAAAGTGGTCAAAGTGGAGATCGAGCCCATAGTAGTGTCTGACCATGCTAAAGTGGTGTTGGATTGGCAGGGCCTTGCTCCAGGAGGAGCGCGCTGGGCTTTCCCGGGTCATCTCTGGCAGAAAGCAGACTTTCGAGCTTATCTGATACGTCATTGGGAGGAGTATCTCAGATTGAATGATACAGGGGATGTGGCGGTGGCGACCTTTTGGGAGGCGGGTAAGGCAGTGCTGCGGGGCCATATCACAGCATATGTAGCGCGAGAGAGGAAACGTCTAAATTCGAGGATCTTAAAACTGACGCGCCATCTGCATGAGGCAAAGCGGGCTGCTATGGCGGACCCGAAAAGGTTTGTGATATATTTGGAGGTACAGAGAGCTCTGAATGAGGTGCTCCATGAACGTGCCACTCAATCTTTGCAGTATTATCAGCATCAATTATTTCGATTTGGAGACCGCACGGGGAGGCTTCTGGCGCGCTTGGTTAAGCGTAGAGGCGGCATTCAGGGGGTGGCCCGCGTGAAGGACGAGCAAGGGGTTACCCACACGGAGATACGGAACATTGTTCAAGTATTTCGTCAGTACTATCAGGCTTTATATACGCCAGATACTGAGGATAGAGCCCAAGAAAGTAAGTTCCTGGCGGCCGTCCCCGTGCCCCAGCTGACAGAGGCGGAGCTTCAGGAATTAAATGCGAGAATAACTGGGGCAGAAATTCAGGCAGTTATAAAGAAAGGGAAACCTCATAAAGCTCCGGGCCCCGACGGCTACGGCGCTGAGTTTTATAAGATACTGACTACTCATCTAACGCCCACGTTGGTGGCCTTATACAACGAGGCTCAAGAAAGGGAGCTTTATCCGAGAGATATGAGAACGGCGGCGATAACTATCATCCCGAAAGAGGGTCGCGACCCGGAAGACCCGGCATCATATCGTCCCATTTCTCTAATTAATTATGATATGAAGCTGGTGGCCTCGGTGTTGGCGGCCCGACTTCAAGGGCTTCTCCCTCTGTTAATTGGGACTCACCAATCGGGCTTTGTCAAAGGGAGAGCGGCTTTTTCCAACATCAGTAAGGTGCTGCTCGGAATGGAGCAGTGTTTGCACCAGGGGATACCCTTGCTGTTGGTGAGCCTAGATGCTGAAAAAGCCTTTGATAGAGTATCGTGGTCCTATATGTTTGCGGTCCTTGCGAAATTTGGCTTTGAAGGAGCGTTTTTGTCCTGGGTGAGAGCGTTGTATGCTAGTCCGTTGGCCTGTGTGGCGAGCGGGGGAACTCGATCCGAGCCTTTTGAGCTGCGCAGAGGCACGCGACAGGGCTGCCCCTTGTCGCCCCTACTATTTGTGCTACAGTTGGAACCCCTACTTCTTGCACTCACAGCGGAAGTGGAGATACAGGGAATTGAATGGCCCAGGGGTTGTATAAAGATTAGTGCCTTTGCAAATGATATGCTCCTCTGCCTGTGTAATCCGCAGGCCTCCCTGGAGCGGGCCTTGGAACTGATTCAGAGCTTTGGTTCGTTTTCCGGACTTCGGATTAACCTAAGTAAATCGGTCGCGTTGGATGTGGGTGGCCGAGCGAGAAGACTATGGAAGGGCTCTTTTCCCCTGCGTTGGGCCTTAGGGGAATTCCGCTACCTGGGGATTCAGATTCCGGATCAGGTATCGAAGTTATATGCCGTAAACATCAGACCTATGCTGAATAAAACGGCGGCTACATTGCAGAAATGGAGGGATCTTCCGCTCTCGCTTATGGGGCGCCTTGCTCTTTTTCAGATGATGGAAGCCCCTCAATGGATGTACTTGCTGCGACACCTGCCTATTTGGTTGTTAAGAAGGGACGTGCTACTTTTACAGCGCTGTATCAGGCAGTTTCTCTGGAGGGGCAAGAAATCGCGGATCCCAATTTCGGTGCTGATGAGTAGTAGAGCAGATGGCGGGGCTGAGCTATTCTCGGTGAGAGATTATAATCTTCTGGCCTTGCTAGGGCCGCTGAGAGACGTAATTTTGGGGAGAGGGGCTATTTTGCCAGAGGGGCTGGTGGAGCGGCTCTCCGCACCCTACCACCCCGCATACTTACTCCATAGCCGGATAACGGCATTGCCGCAAGCGTGGCGTGGATCGGTATATTTTGGTGCCTTACGACAGGCTTGGCAGTTCCTCTGTCAAAAAAAAGGGGTACATTGGTACAGCACTGATTGTCTCCCACTATGTGATAATGCTGATTTTCAGCCAGGGATCCAAGGGGGACTACCCCTGAGCTGGGCGCAAGCGGAAGTGGGGTATCTGGGGCAACTACGTATGCAATCCCAGGCGGAGTTAGACTCCTTTCAAGAGTTGACGCAAAGATTCCATCTTGCGCCTCAGACGTTCTTTTTCTACCTGCAAGTGAGACACTACATCCGAACGTTACAACATACTGAAGGGTTTCAATTCAGTGCTTCGGGAGTATGGGAGCTCATAGCGGGCAGCGACGGAAAGCTTTCGTTGCGGGCCTGGGGGGAGGAGTGTTACCCGGGGGGAGAGCGGGCCCCGTTAGAGAAACTAGCTCAGAGATGGAGTAAGGATGACAATATACAGATTGCGGTGCCAACCCTCCAGGAAGCTTTCCAGCAAATCAGACTCCTCTCTGAATCTGTTAAATTTCAAGAGATACAATATAAATTGATCTGGAGGGCATATGTACCCAATACTTGGGCGGCTAGGATGAAGGTGCTCTCAACAGATGTTTGCCAATTATGTGGGACCCATAGGGGAACACTGCTACATCGTTTTTGGAGTTGTGTGAGTGTAAACCAGTTTTGGCAGAATGTCTATAGCGAGCTGCAAGCCTGCAGACCCCTGGGGGGAGCTCTGTCGCCTGAATGGTGCTTGTTTGGATTAGTCGAGGCAGCCTCGAAGGGGGTAGGCGGGGCCCCTGGTGGTGTCTCTCATCCTGCTCCGTCCGAGATCGATTGCCCTACGATCTTAGATGTTGCGCCCACGCGACAGCTCTATGCTCGAGGCTTCTTGATAGCGAAACACTGCATCCTTCGCCATTGGGTGGATGATAGACCCCCGGAAGTTCGGGAATGGTGCCAAGCTATGCTACAGCTGCGGATTCATGAGCTTTGCACAGCCCATATGCTGGGGATCAAGAAACAAATGGCCTGTGCTAAAGTCTGGGAGGGGGGTCACTGTAGAGACACTCACCTCACGCAGGGGGAGTCTGGAAGATGTGACTGATGTACGAGGTTGATCGGGGAATGAGGATGTACAGTGGGAGCGATGGAGAGACTGGATGTTTGGATGAGTCTAACATATAGGAGGAGGGCTTGTGGAAAAGATCAACTGTAATGCAGGGGAGGGCATTTGGGGGGGGCTTGGGACTGAGGGGTAGGGGAGGGCGGAAGGGATCTGGGGTAGAGGGGGAGGGGCGGGAGCGGGCTATAGAAGCTGCTACTTGAGGGGAGGGCTGGGGAAGGGGGGCTAACGAAGAGCAAAGACATCTGTGAAGGCCTGTGGAATTATCCTGGGGTATTGTTCTGTTGTGCCCTCTTTTGCTATGACCTCTCAACTGTACTTTCTGGGAGGTACCTGTCCTACTTAGGGCTGATTCATCGGCTAGTACTGTTTGAGTTGTTGGGATTATGTTATTGACGTGCATGAGTTATTGCCTATTTCTGCATGCCTCAGCTCATTTTTGCATTTCTTTGTCTGTACCACTTTGGAAACTTAATAAAAATGATTTGAACTAAAAGAATGAAAGGAACTTCAATGTCAAGGATAGTACAGAGACTCACAAGCACTCTTGAACAGAGAGACGGATCATAGATAGAGATTCAGAGTGATGAGGAGAGAGAGGTAGGTGGCAGTGGTGATGAGTTGATTGTGATGTTACTATTAACCATTTCTATAACAATCCTAGATATACATCGTGCCCAATACACAAGAGAGTTCCTGCTCCTCGGAGCTTATAATCTTATCAAATAATGGACTTCTGACTCTTTTACCTTCTTTCTGATGCAGAATGCTAGTGCTGAAAGCGTGCGTTACTGATTTTTTACGCGTGCGCGTATCACACAGACAACGCACAAGTCCAAACACGCAATGCAGAAAGAAGTGGCCATGCAAATGAAGGGTGCGCAGAACCAAGCATATGCAAATGTGATACGCGTAAAACCCCAGAGCTAACGAAAAACCCATCGTAAAATGCTCACGTTAGCAATCAGGTAATGCACGTGCATGAGAATGAAACGCAAGAACTGGCCGATAGCGCATGTGTATGCTTTCACAGCGTGTATATTCGTGCGACCACTTTGGCATATAAATATAAATACTAGAGTACCGGGCATTCTTTTACTGAGGCACACACTGATGTACCATGTGTTTTTTTTAGGTTTCCTTCTGGTGATGTAGACTCAGGGATGTCTGGTGAGTACATATCTGGAAGAACCTGGTGTATTTGGGTGGCGGGAATGCAAGCGTGCTCAATTTTACAATTATCTCTTTTATCACCTCCACCTCTGCCGGTGACTATATCCACTAGAGCATTACTTTGGTTTTTTTTGGGGAGTTGGGCCTGGGAGGAAGATGGTTGTATTAACTGTCTCCCTTGCTTTCTCGTTGCAGTGTGTTTCTCTCCAAGCCCTGCCTCTGGGGGCTTGTCTGCACTTCTGTCCATCTCTGCCGGTGAGTATACCCAGCCAGCATTACATGGGGCTTTTTTGGGGCGTTGAGGCAGAGGCCTAGACCTCCTCCCTTGTCTGTGTGAAATTTGGGGCCAGTGAGTATTGTATTGTGACCCTGTTGCAGATCAGTTACTC
Source organism: Ichthyophis bannanicus (assembly GCA_033557465.1). NCBI lineage: Eukaryota > Metazoa > Chordata > Amphibia > Gymnophiona > Ichthyophiidae > Ichthyophis > Ichthyophis bannanicus. The sequence goes on from CM066038.1 coordinate 417,734,859, forward strand.
AGCTGTCCTATTTTATTTCGGAGACTACAGATGGAGATCTCTTGTGTGTGTCGCACACGCAAGAGATAGCAGTGACTACAGTTCCCCTGGAAGATCTAGCGGCCCAAGTTTTGACATGACATGTGCAGGCACAAGATGCGCTCTCCTAGGGGAGCTATGCGCCATGAGAAAAGAGCTAGGTGGCTGGAGGCAAGAGATAGCCAGTGTAAACCAGCAGCTAGGCAGCATAAGCCAGGAGCTGCACACTATTTGGCAGGCGCTTCTGGCTATGATTTCTGCACAAGCCCAGCGATAAATATCTGTACCTGGTAAGTGGATACAAGCTTTTGGAGGCCTCACTGTAATGTTTAATGCTCATTGTTTTCTTTAACAAATCTCCTTCTCTTTCTTTCTCGCAGGTAGTACTTTACTCCCAGCAAGCTACAGCAAGATGCGGCCACTTGTTGGTAGAGTTGCTGTGGGGTTCTTTTTTGTTTCAGTTGCAGCTTCGGCATATTAAACATGTATGTACAGTTTTGTTATTACAGAGGATATATTGTATTGCATATATTGTACTGTACCATGTATACGTATTTTAAGTATATCCTGGTGACTTTTGCCAGATTAAATATTTCTTGTTGGATCTGGTGTGCTCCTACCCACCACAATTACTCCCAACCCCTTTCCCAAAAATAGGCAGGACAAATTGGTAAATACAGTGAATCTCATTTATTTGGCCTTGGGCCTGTACAAATTATTAAAATAAACTATTTACACAAATATTTACATGGGCGTGGGGGAGGAATGAAAAAAAATGCCAATCCAGGAGGAAGAGGATCAGCGATGGGGAGGTGGTAGGTGATTCGCAATACGCTCAATGTCATCGATCGCTTATTTGATGAAGACATTGAACATACTGTCCATGGTGGCTAAGGTTGCTAGCCACCCCCTGATATCCCAAAGCATGCTGTGGACACCCCCAGCTGGTTGCCCAGAGAGGGGTGCCACAGCATGCGGAACCCTCACATCATCCCCCTCCTCCTGGATTGGGGGGAGGGCGTACCGTATGATGCCCGGACATGGAGACAAGATGGGAGGGGGTGGGGGGGTAATCAGGGGCAGGTGGTTCCACGGGGGGAGGGGAGTGTAGTTATAGGGCATGGCTGAGGGGAAGGTTGTTTGGGCAGAGGGGGAGGTTGTTTAGGCAGAGGGTGAGTTTTTTTGTGCAGAGGGGGGTGCAGACTGGGATGGGGGGTTGTTTGGGCCAGGGGGGGCAGTTGAAGAGGCTGGGACCGGGGGTGGTTGTTTGGTCGGGGGAGGGGTTGTTCTGGCTGGCTGTGATGGTGGTGTGGTTGTGGCGGGGGGGGGGGGGGAAATTGCTCAGGAGGGGGTCTGTGTGGCGGTAGCGATGTGGACAGCTAGAGAGGCCAGAGTTGTTGTCCTCCTCCTCCTGGCTGGATTCTGCCAAAAGAAAAGAGAAGCACGTGTCATATCATTCATACAAAGCAGTTTACACAGCAAAAAACAGATTGAATACAAAAGCCCCCAACCTCTGTTTACTTATGATGCCTATCTGAGAAAATCTCCCACTCACGGCGTATCCAAAGCAGATACCTTGGATGCCTCCAAAGCTTTTTGGCATTTTTCTTGAGGTCCTCAATCTGAAATACAAGAACCAATTATTTGTTATAAAGATAAAAATTTAAAAAATACATATCATTTGTTTTTAATGTGCCTTCAGGTGCCCAAGACAAAAAAGGACTGCTAGGTAGTGAGCCATTACTCTCATCACTAGGCTATTCCTCCACCCCTCCCATATGTCCCCCTCAAAAGGAAACTCCCACTCATAAAAATATATAAATTGGCTAAGTGCCACACTCACCTCCCTGTGGAAGATGGATTCCTCATTGAAGATATTACAAAGCCTCCTCCATGCCCTCCGCATGAGGCGGTAGTTGCACCTCTGCTGTGGCCTAGGGAAGAGACGCTTCTTATTCAAAACTATGAGAGCCGCGAGAAGCTCAACATCCTCCCTGGAGAAGATGGTCTTCCGCCCGGGATATGGCCCCTCTCCTGCTCCTCCTTTAGCCATTTTCTGAGGGTTCCGCGTTGATGCATGTACGCCAGCATCCAGTGCTACCGTGGACGCATCCCTCTGTGCGTCCCTGCAGGTGCGCCATTTCCACGTCCGGTTTGACGTCTCCTTTTTTACATTGCCTTGATGCTGGTTATAAAGGTGCCTGTATTCCTTTTCAGCCATTTTTTCTGCATCTTACACATTTTAGTGTATTCATGGTACACAACCATGCAAGGTTTTGCAAGAAAGGAGACATCAAACATATTCTGGCCCCAAAGAAAAGACAAATAATCATAAGAATTACTGACAACATGAAATGCAAAGTCATCTAGAAAAGTAGCCCTCTATAAGTCTTCTTTGCCTCTCATTACCCCTTGCTACAACGGGCGGGCAGGTGCATAGATGTAAGATTCTGGTGGCAAGTCGGGAGCTATTCCGCATGGCATTCCATGTTCCAGGGTTATGTTGTGCAGCATGCAGCAGACTGCAACAAGTCCCCAACTTTTCAGGTGTGTATTGCAATGCACCCCCAGAATGGTCCAGACAACGGAAACGACTCTTGAGGACCCCAAAGTTGTGCTTTATCACACCCCATGTAGAAATGTGTGCCTTATTGTAGCGCATCTCTGTGGGAGTGCTTGGTGAAATCAATGGAGTCATCAAACAAGCCTTACATCTATATCCAGCATCACCTATGGCATTAAAAAAAGGACAACAGCTTGAAAAGACATATAAAATATATATAAATCGTCTTATGGAGATGTAATAGCTGTTTACCATCCGATACCCAGCATCCCCTATGAATACAACGCCAACAAAGAAGCCTAGATAAGTTCTTATACAGCTGTCCCTCCACCCCCCCAAAGTTTCAGTATGTGGCACTTACCGATAAGCCAACCTTCACCATAGTTTCCCTCTTCAAAGTTACGACCAAGTGCTGAGTTGGAGAGGATAAAGGCATCGTGACAGCTGTCCCGGAACTTGGAGACCACATTCAGGATCTTCATGTGCGCTTCACACACCACTTGGACATTAACTGAGTTGAAGTTTTTCCTGTTTTGGAATGCTGGTTCTCTGTTGTTGGGAGGTGTTAGGGCTACATGGGTGCAGTGTATTGCTCTGATCACATTTGGTAGCCTGGCAATATTAAAAAAGTCCGCCTTCAACATCTGCCTTTGTGCCTCCTGCTCTGAGTACCGTATATGCTCCCCAATGCGATTTTTCAAGGCCTGCAATACCTGCTTGAAATGCCTTAAAAATGATGACTGGTCCATTCCATAGGCCAGCCCAACAACATTTTGGAATGATCCAGTGCCCAGAAAAAGTAATGTGGCAAGTAACTTCACCAATCCCGGTATGGCGTGCCCCTGAGCAGTGGCAGGATCAATATCATCTTTAATATCCTCATACAAGGAAAAGATGGCCTGTCTGCATAAGTGGTAATTACGCATGACATGCCTGTCTTGGAGTCCATCCAGTACCACCCTGTCTCTGAAAAGGCGTCGTCTACAGGGATTCATGGCGTGGGATACACCATGTAGTTCCTCACGTACCTCCTCATGCTTCTCTCTTGAGTCCCCATTTTTCCTCCTCTTTTGGCTGGTCTTTGCAAGCAGCAGAAAAACAAATGGATAAGCAGCAGAAAACATCTCCCTGACCAAAAGGACATCCACCATCAAATGCTCAGAACTGTGCGTTCAGAATTGTGTTCTGGAAGATGCTCAGAATAGTTATGTGCTTCCTTCAAAACTCTCAGAATTGTGTTCTCAAGAATGAGTTGGATGTTAACTCTACTCCTGACCAGGCATAAAAATAACGACGCTTTTCTCCTTAATGCAGGATTGCGTAATTTCTAACGCATTTCATTGCATCGGGTGTTGATCTCATTACCATGTTATATGAGTACGCTCCACTCATTTCCATTTCATTTCAATACATCTAAATAAATGTTAATATCTATTGCATTGTGCTCATAGAAAATTTTTGCATCCTTCTACTGCGTGCACCCATCTCTTTTTTGCATTTGGCGCGTGCGTTGTGTGTGCATTCTGTGCGCATTTGTGTGCATACGAGCCTGTGTTAGCTCTCTGTATCGGCCTGTTAGTAGATACTTTAGCATTGAACCCTCTAATATGATGGTGGTTAACTGAAGGATTTAGACATGCAATAGTTTTTCATTACTATATTACTCTATAAGTGTCCAAAATTCTAAAGTGTTGTGGATTCCACAAACACTTTTGTCTTCTCTCCATGCATTCCACTTGTTGAAATACTTAGGGGCCCTTTTACTAAAGTACATTAGGTTTTTGCACGTCATGCAATTCAGCACTAAACCTAAAGCAAGGAATTGCAAAGCCTCCGCTTTAACTGTCAGAGGCATGGCCAGCATATTGCCAGCAGTGACCACAGGGATGCACACCCTAACGTGTAGTGCAAATACTGCAGATGCACCTAATGTCATCCACTGAGATGCCATTAAGTGCACCATGCTAATTGCAACACTGACAGTGAGAGTATAGCATAGTTACTCACCTGTAACGGGTGATCTCCGGGAACAGCAGGAATTTAGTCTTCACATATTGGTGACATTGGAACCGACGGAGCCCGTGCAGGAACGCTCCCCAGCGTCCAATAGGAAAGCCTTTGGGAGCATCCCATTGCGCTTGTGTAGCTGCCTTCCCAGCTCTCTTTCCTCAGTTGAGTTTGTAGCTGAGATAAAAAGAGAGAAAGAAAAGAAGACCTAAAACTCCTAGTGGAGAAGGGTGGGTTGTGAAGACTAAATTCCTGCTGTTCCCGATCTCCTGTTACAGGTGAATAACTACGCTATCTCCAGGAACAAGCAGGAATGCAGTCTTCACATATGGGACTCCCTAGCTCAGAGATGCCAGAGAGATGACCTCAGGGTTGGCTGTGGAATCACACGTATGCCTAAAGAGGTCATGTATCCTCCAAAGATGTCTGGTATCGAAACCCAGGACGGAGGGTAGGAGTTGCTCTAAGTTTGAAAGAGATGCTGGAGAACAGCTTGGCCAAACAAGGCATCCCGGTGGGAGTCCCTGTCCAGGCAATAGTGAGCAGCAAAAGTGTGGACAGAAGACCAAGTTGCTGCTCTGCATATCTCATCAATAGCTACAGAGCATAGATTTGCCATAGAGGCAGCCATGGCTCGAACATTATGTGTGGTGACATGACCCTCGAGAGAGAGTTCTGCCTTTTCATAAGCAAAGGAGATACAGTCCACTATCCACATGGAGAGAATTTGTTTTGATACTGGTAAACCCAGGTGACTCGAGTCAAAGGAGATGAAAAGTTGGGAAGCTTTTCGGTGCTCTTGAGTTCTCTGGAGATAAAAAGCTAAGGCACGCTTGCAATCCAGAGTGTGGAGGGTTGCCTCTGCCCTAGAGGAATGAGGTCTAGGGAAAAAGACAGGAAGGAAGACTGACTGGTTTAAATGGAAGGATGAGATCACCTTCGACAAAGTGAGGAAGAGTCCTAAGGATAACCTTATCATGGTGGAATCGTGTATAAAGAGGGTCAGCCACCAAAACCTGGAGCTCACTAATGCGCCTTGCTGAAGTGAGGGCAATAAGGAAGATGAACTTCCGCGTGAGAAACTTCAGTGAAGTAGTGGCTAGAGGTTCAAAGGGCAACTTGAAAAGCTATCCCAGAACATTAAGATCCCATGCCACTGGAGGGGGCTTAATGGGAGGTTTAGTTAATAGAAGACCCCTCATGAAGCATGCTACTGGTGGCTGAGAAGAGATGGGCTGGCTATTTAAGGGCATGTGAGAGGCTGCAATTGCACTTTGATGTATTCTTACCGAATTAGTTTTGAGTCTAGAAGATAGGTGGAGGAGATACTCAAGTAATGCCGCCAGCGGAGCTGAGAAGGGGTTAAGATCCCTCTGAGAACACCAGAGAGAAACTCTACGCCACTTGAAGGCATAGGAGCACCTGGTGGATGGCTTCCTAGAAGCTAAGAGGATGTCCTTAACCTCCTGGGAAAGGTTAATGTCCTGTAAGGCTATGCCTTCAACAGCCATGCTGTGAGATGGAGGGACTTCTGTCTCTTTTACCTTCTTTCTGATGCAGAATGCTAGTGATGAAAGCGTGCGTTACTGATTTTTTTACACATGCTCGTATCACACAGACAACGCACAAGTCCAAACACGCAATGCAGAAAGAAGTGGCCATGCAAATGAAGGGTGCGCAGAACCAAGCATATGCAAATGTGATACGCGTAAAACCCCAGAGCTAACGAAAAACCCATCGTAAAATGCTCACGTTAGCAATCAGGTAATGCATGTGCATGAGAATGAAACGCAAGAACTGGCCGATAGCGCATGTGTATGCTTTCACAGCGTGTATATTCGTGGCATATAAATATAAATACTAGAGTACCGGGCATTCTTTTACTGAGGCACACACTGATGTACCATGTGTTTTTTTTAGGTTTCCTTCTGGTGATGTAGACTCAGGGATGTCTGGTGAGTACATATCTGGAAGAACCTGGTGTATTTGGGTGGTGGGAATGCAAGCGTGTTCAATTTTACAATTATCTCTTTTATCACCTCCACCTCTGCCGGTGACTATATCCACTAGAGCAGGTGTCGGCAAACCGCGGCTCCAGAGCCGCATGCGGCTCTTTTTCACCTTTGCCGCGGCTCCGGAGCACACTGCCCGCCCGGTGACAGGCAATAGTGTTGCCGTAGCTACTCAACGTGGCTCAGCTCCGCCTCGCCGCGAGTAAAGTGCCTGGTGACGTCAGGCCGCCTGCGTGCGAGGGGGAGGAGTGACAGAGCCGGAACCAGCGTGAGCCAGCGCTACACGGGAGTGAAGAAGAACACAGCACTGCGCGGGAGTGAAGAACAAAAAAAAAGGTAAGTTAATTTTCACACAGGTTGCAGGGAAAGGAAGGGGAGGGGGGTGGCTGGAACTTGAGGGGGGTGGGCATAGCAAATTTTGGTATGGGGCCCTGTGATTTCTACTTACGTCGCTGTTTTCGACCCCCTGGTAGGCCAGCCATGGATAAAGGCAAGAAGAGAAAAATTTCTGAAGAAAACAGAGTGTTTAATGATACATGGACAGAATCATTTGCATTCTCTGCTGACGAGACTGGTTTACCAGTATGCTTAATATGTGGTGAGAAATTAGCAAACCAAAAAAAGTCCAATATTGCAAGACATTTCCAGAATAAACACACAGCCTTTGCTGAAAAATATCCAGATGGAGATGAGAGACGAAAAGCCGTTGCAGAACTTATGAGGAAGGTTAATATGAGCAAAAATAATTTCAAGAAGTGGGTGAAGTCTGCAAATTCCACAACATATGCTAGTTTTGTGGCCGCTCAGGAAATAGTCAAGCACGGGAAGCCCTTCACAGATGGAGAGTATATAAAAGAAACATTCATTAAGATTTCGGAACATCTATACATGGACGTCAAAAACAAGAATGAAATTGTGCAGAAAATCAAAGACATGCCACTCTCTGCAAAGACTGTCAAAGACAGAACCCTAAAAATGACAGAAAACTTCAAGAAGACGGAGCTCTTATTTATCTCCAGGAACAAGAACTTCTCCCCCCCCCCCCCGCCACCTTGAAAGTACGTGATGCAGAACTCCCATGCAGATCAGCCATACGGTATTTGGGAGTCACATTCGACAACCAATTTAACTTTAAAGAGCATATAAAGAACATGACCAAATCCATCTACAACAAAATTTCAACTTTAAGGCACCTTAAACCCCTATTAGCACCACAAGACTTCAGAACTATCTTCCAAGCACTGGTAATCCCTCATTTTGATTACGCGAATATAATCCTTCATGGTCTCCCTAAGAGCACCCTTAACCCGCTCCAAATGGCCATGAATGCAGCAGCACGCATTCTAAGCGGCACAGCCAGAAATGATCACATTACGCCCATATTGATGGAACTCCACTGGTTACCGCTGCACAGTAGACTCACTTATAAAGCTCTACTCATAACCTTCAAGGCCAACCTTCAAGGCCATTAACCAACTGTCTCCGTCATCCATCTCAGCACTCCTTACAATCAATCCTAACATCAGGCTGAGAAGATCAGCAACCGCCAACTCCCTTACTATCCCTTGCAAATCCATAAAGTGTAATCAACTAACCAGGAACAGAGCCTTTGCATTCTATGCCCCGAGAATCTGGAACAGCCTCCCCCCACACCTCCGAGCAATTAGGGACCTTCCCCAATTCAGAAAAGCTTTAAAGCATCATTTATTCCTCCTTCATTTCTCTCACCTCATTAACCCCCCTCCACACTAACATCCTTTCATCCATTCCTTTACTCTCACAACCTGCCTCATAACCAAGAATATACCTGACTATCACGCCAGGTACATCTCACTGTCTCCACATTCCTACACTATTAATTCCAACCTGTAAATATGTAAATAGTTCATTTTTAACTCTGCTATTTAACCCTGTTAATAGCTTATTAGTTTCCTCATCTCCGTTCAATCCAAGTTTATTTTCCTGTTACAATGTAAGCATTGATATCACTGTTCTGATGTAATGCAAATATTATGTTTTATGTAAACCGCACTGACTCTGAATAGCGCGGTATATAAGAATGGATAAATAAATAAATAAATAAATAAACCACTACCGCCATACATTTTGTGAAGACTCTTGGGGCAGAGGCGAGGCTGAAAGACAGGACTCTGTATTGATAATGTCTCCATTGAATCATGAAGCACAGGAACTTTCTGTGCTGTGAATGAATAAGTATTGTCACGGAGACCCTTATGGTAGAGCCTCTGTGAACCCTATTTAGGCCACTGCCTAGGGTATTGTGAATTTTAAACTGCTTCTCTACTTTAAACAGAGTCAGTCAGTCGAGTGGTTAAACAATAAATTGGGGATTTATTCCCTTTCCCGAAACAGAAAAACATTCTTGGAAGTGCACACAGAACAAAACAGCATTAGAACAAAAACGGTTACAAAAATATCTCTTCTTCTACCTTGTTAAGGTCACAAGGTCATTCTCCTGAAGGTCAACATAAAGAAGTGACGTCGTCTGACAAACAAATCGTACAGTCCATCGGTACTGGGTCTGGAAAATAGTTATTATTCTCCCATTGCATTATCTCGGGCCCACTCCCGATACTCTCAGTGTCACACTCTTTACATGTGCTGGAGCAGGGCACATTCCCCTGTGGCAGACAAACCCTTTTTCCTATAAAGTGCTCTTTAAAGTCAGGGTTATAAATGCCTGGTGCATGAAAGGCTTCTTGCTGGTTTCTCTCTCCTGTCCCACCTAGTGAGAACTCTGTATATCCTCCTGGGTTAAAGCTATGCTCAGGGCCACGCCCTTTAAAACATGCAGAGCTTCCAGCCTCTTCTTTATAAAAACAAGGCTTCCAGCTTTTTACCTTGTTTCTGGCTTTGAAGTCACGCTTGGGCTTTCTCTCCCCTGGCACACTTCCTCCAGCCTGAGCTATGCTCCTCGGTTGCTCATTCAGTCCTACTGAGTTATTACCCCACTTCCTGCTCCTGTGGGAACTCTCTCTAGGACTGCCTTTCCAGAGACCTCCTTCTCCACTCCTCTCTTGCCAAGGACTTCCTCCAATTCTGTCCTTCCAGAGATCTCCCTCAATCTTCTCTGCCCGGAGACTTCCAATCCTCTCCCTTCCAGAGACCTCTACTCCTGTCTTTCCAAAGACCTCCTCTCCTGTCTTTCCAAAGACCTCCCCTTCCTGGTTCTAACCAGGAACTTATATGCTTCCCTTCTCTGCATGTTACGTGGGACTCTGAGCACAGGTGCTCCTGACGAGCTTTCCTGTTTCTGCCTGCGTCAGAACTATTACAGGGAAACTTCACTTTAAACCCTTTTAGCTTTTTTTGTGCTGATGGCAATTGTTGCTCAGCTGTTTCTACATGTGCTGAGTCTTCCTGTCTAGCTAAATCTGAGGTAAGCTCTTCCTTTTCACTAACCTCCATAGGCTCTATATAGTCCACTGTATCACAGTATGTGAGTGTATGCCTCCTTTAGACCTAGAGAACAGAGCCAATCCTGACTCTGGAGATAGGGGAGAAGGGTCCCTAGAGAGATCATTTTGAAATTCTCCAGTAATAGGTACTTGTTCAGTTTTCTGAGGTCCAGAATGGGCCTGTACCCTCCTGTTTTCTTTGGAATGAGGAAGTATTGAGAATAAAAGCCCATTCCCTGTTGGGATGGTGGAACCTCCTCTATTGCACCCTGCAAGAGAAGGGAGGTGACCTCCTGAAGCAACGGAGCAGTGAAAGGAGGTTGAGAGCGGAACTCTCTTGGAGGAGCCCGGGGGGGGGGGGGGGGGCAGGGGGTAGACTTTGTAGATAAAGCTTGTACCCTTCCCGTACTATGGACAAAGTCCACTGCTCTGATGTGATAAGATGCCACCTTTGGGGAAAGTGAAAGAGTCTGCCGGGGATGTGGACGGGATCTGGAATCTCCAGAGGCAGAGCTGCTATGTTCTCTAGAAAGGAGTCAAAGACCCTAAGTAGTCTGGGTCTGCTGAGGTGGCTGTGACTTAGGATTCTGAGCCTTCTTTTGCTGCTTTAGTGGTTGCTGCCCCTTCTAAGGAGCACAATGTTGACACTGAACAGCAGGAGTATAAGGAGGATAGTAGTTCTTATTGAAAAAAGCTTTCTTTGCTGCTTTTTTCCTAGCTGGGTTGGCAGTAGATCTAGATAGCCTATTGAGGGTAGTGTTCTCAGATTCTAACTAAGAGACCTTGTCTTGCCAATCCTTGCTAAAAAGGTTTTCACCATGCAAGGGATAAAACCCAACTTATCTTGAATCCATTGTTCAAGATCCGATGCCTGAAGTCAAGCAATTCTGCGTGCACCGATGCAGATGGATGAAGTCCTGCTGATGCACTCAAAACAGACAAAAGTTGCTCTGTTAACAAACTTTGAAACATTCTGAGCATGCTTTACAAGGGTGAGATAATCTGCTCTCTTGTCATTGGGGAGAAGAGGAGCCATTAACTCCAAATCCTTAGCTACCTCTCTACGGAACATACCCATATAGAGTATGTAGGAGCTGATTCTGGCTGATAACATGGAGGCCTGAAAACAACATCGACCAAAGATGTCAAGGGTTCTCGATTCCCTACCTGGAGGGTTCGAGGAATGTGTCTTAGCACTCTTTATTCAATGCATTTCCTATTCCACCACCATGGAATGGTGCGACAATTGAGTCTTTTGGAAACCAGGACACTCCGGTACTCGGTACATGGTATCGAATCACCAGGTATGGGGAGAGTTGTGCATCTCCCACATACAAAGCATAAGGTCATAAAGTATCTGATGGACAGGGAGCATAGCAGCCTCCTTCGGGGCTGTAGGGTATTGAAGAATTTCAAGTTTTCCAGCCCTACGCTCTTTCTCCGATGTCACTGTTATGGACAGACCCCTGGCAACATCGCAAATAAAGTCTTGAAAAGACATGTCCTCTGGAGGAGACATGTGATGTTGTGGAGACAGAGATGGGTCTTCCGGGATAGTTCTCATGTCCCGGGTATCGACCGATTCATCATCCGATGAATCAGAATCCGCAGTCTCAAAGTATCGACGGGCAGGGTGTTCCCACTCTGCACGAACTCGGTACCGATCAAAACCGGTAGCTGAGGCTTGCGGTGCCGGAACCTTAGTACCGGAAACAGATTCGAGGGCCGGCATGGACGGTAACATGGTAAGCGGCACAAGTCGATGTGAGTTGTGCCAGTACTGACGCCTGTGGAACAGACTGCAAAGGTTTTACTAGTACCGAGGCTGCCAGTAAGGCCGCTAAGCTCCTCTCGATGGCCAGGATACGTTGATCCATTGAGCTTGCTGATGCTTGGGTACTGGTACTGGAATTGTGGGCCATGATCCCAGAGCATGGCACCAGGAGCTCTCCGGAGGTGGAGGTCTCAGGAGCATCCTAGGACCCTACAAAGGCTTTGGAGGGAAGGTCCTCCCGCTGGGGTTGTTCAGTATTTGTTTGAAAGAAAAAGAAAAAAGAAAGCACTGACAAGAGTCGGTACCAGCGTCGACGGGAAAAAATATGAAAAAGAAATTTTCTGTGGTGACAGGAATTGTCTCTAGTCGGCTCTGCGGGAAATGAAAAACTGAGGAAGAAGAGCTGAAAAGGCGGGAAGTCAGCTATGAAAGCGCAGTGGGATGCTCCCAAAGGCTTTCCTATTGGACACTGGGGAGTGTTCCCGCACGGGTTCCGACAGTACTGACGTCACTCATATGTGAAGACTAAATTCCTGCAGATGATATGTTCTACCATGTTCTCCATGCCCATTCCCTGCCCCATAACATGATTTGCTGTTACCATGGGACTTGGTAAGCAGTACTGTCATGCCTGCATGGTACAGTTACTATTGCCTCCTGCTGACAGCTACTGCTTGCTAAAACATACATTAATTGCTTAATGCATTTTAGTAAGAGCCCCTTTAGAGTGCAGGAATAGCCTAGTGGTTAGAGCAACTGCCTAGTATCCAGACGATCAAGGGTTCAATTCCCACTGGCACTCCTTGTGACCTTGGTCAAGTCACTTTGCCCTCCATTGCCTCAGAAGAAAAGTTCTGGCATTCTACTTCTGGTAATACATTGCTAAGAAAACCCAGAGGCTGCTGGGTTGCCAGGAGTCGGCATTTACTTGAAGGCATTAAAAAAAAAGTCCCTTTAAGTTTGATTTTCTCACACTTGTATGATGTGGAATATGATCTTGCTACAGCTTGCTTTTTCTAAAACTCTGAGAAAAACACTGCCAATTCAGCAAAAACCTGAAACTTGTGAGCATGATTACAAACTGCCAAGACCCAAGATGGGGCTAGTCCTTACGACTGATGCCATTGCTCTCAAGTCTCAAATCTGTGCTAATTCAGGACCTTGCACAATTCAGGAAAGCACCATCTTTTTCTCCTACATTACTCCCAGTCCAGGGAAACATCACAACCCGACATACCCTCCACCCGCCACGACACCACCAGCACACTCATGTCATGCTGACGCAAGCACATCCAGAAATAATACTGCACAAACCTGTAAATAGTTATCCAAAATGTATATAATTCAGAGCATGTCATGACTACACAATCATACCTGTGGCACAATAGCTCCGTTGTAAATAGTTACCCCCGTTGAAACCCAAGTTATAATACCTGCTCTCTGTAATGTACAGTGCATGTTCCGCCGCACTGTACAAATTGTTGTTACCTGAAAACTGCGCTGATTTTAAAGAGCGAGGTATAGAAGTAAATTAAATAAATAAATAATTCAACCATTTGTCTGGATGTATTCCAAAGTTTTCGGCACATATTACTCTAAAACCCTACTGAAACCCTCTTTAATAACTACTAGGGATGTGCATTCATTATTACACTTTTCATTCGTTAAGGCTCCTTAAAAATATTGCAATGCAATGTGTGCCTTCGAGTTAGTACTGACCTAGCAGCTCCTGGGTTTTCTTGGCAGCATGACCGGAAGTAGATTGCCAGGCTTTTCTTCCGAGGCAATGGAGGGTTAAGTGACTTGCCCAAGGCCATAAGGAGTACTAATGGGAATCAAACCCTGGCCCCTTGGTCACCAAGCAGATGATCTAACCACTAGGCTACTCAGTGCACACAAAATCAATTGCATAGTCATTAACCTATCAATTAAGGTGCATACACATCGATTTGTGTACTTGATACACCTTAATCATGTATTTTTTTAAATTCCAGCTAATGTAGAAAATGAACAGAAAAAATGCCCCATTCCAAAATCCGGAAAAATTCTAAAAAATCCAAAAATTAACTGAAAATTGTAGATCCCTGGTAACTACAGTGGCTCCAGACTAAAGGATTGCTATATATTTTCCCCTTTTGTTGGGCTGGTCATCTAGGTATGGGGATCGGTGGTAGGGTTTGGTCATGCTTCAATTTTTATTTGCATCAAAAGGACTCAAAATGATCATTTTACTATAGTGTTCTAAGCAATTAACACGTGTTTTGGCACACATTACCTATCAGCACAGGGCCGTGGTAACTGTTACCATATTGACATAACAAGTACCATGCACTAATTCCCAAGGGAACTGCAAATCATGCACTGGGGAGGGGAATGTGTGGATTAGGGGGCAGACAGCATATTGCAGTTAGCGCAGAGGAAAACAGCAAGTGCTTCCAAAGTTGCAAGCAGCGTGGGTGCACTTAACAGTATTTCAGTGGGTGGTGTTAAGTACACCTGCGTTAACAGCACAGTGCATCAGGATATGGGAAAAGGCTGGCCATGCCCCCAACAATTACAGTTACACTTTTTTTTGGGTAGGCTCCTTATGTGAGTTTTGGAAGTTGGTGCTGGTATGCTATGGTAGCTTTGCTCTACAGATCCTCAGTGACTTTGTTGTAGGGTTTTGTATTAGTTCACAATATGCCTGGTAGTGCAGAATGTTTGCTAGTGAGATGATCGGAATCAGATTTCTTTTTTTTAAGATATTGAGTTCTGTGGGTGGATGTCCTAGTTCTGCTGTGCACCCATTGTTGAGGGAGGGAGTTCTGTGGATACAAAATATATGTTAAAAAAGAAAAAACAAGAACCATAACGCAGTTTATAACAACAAAATAAACATGAGTTATAATTTGATGTTATAAATAGTGCAGTTCTCGCTCTTTCTTTTAGTTCATTGGTGTGTAAACATCTTGCATTTCCTCCCAGTTATCTAATTGGCTTTTTGGTTTGGTTCAGTCCCTGACTGGAGTTTTGAGAAAGCCTCCTTCCCCCTGCTCTGGGGGGGGGGGGGGGGTGCCACCTCATCCCTCGACTCAGGCAGTAGACTGCCTTGAGCTGCCCCTGCATGTATGATTTTGCAAACTGGTTGTATGTAGATGTTGAAAAATAAAGCCGACAGCACAGAGCCTGGGGTGACTCCTTGTATTTCTTTGATTCGTTCAGATGTCTTTAGGCCTATTTGTACATACTGGTTGTGATTTGTGAGGTATGAGCGCATCCATTCTAGAGCTGTGTCACGGATCCCTATAATGTATAGACACTGTAGCAGGATGTCGGGCCATATGGTGTCGAATGCCGCTGCAAAGTCCAGAAAAATGAGAATGAAGCCTTGTTTAGGGTTTTCTATGGCCTTGAGAAGTTTGTCTGTTAGCAAGAATAGCAAGGTTTCTACACCATGGTTGTTACAGAACCCATGTTACTGCATGTCCAAGGGAGCATTAGAATCAATGTGATCCTGCAATTGGTGAAGGAGCAGTTTCTCAATAATTTTCACAATAAAGGGTAGGCTTGAGATAGGCCTGTATAAACTTGGGTCATTCAGGATTGTGCGGATGGATGCTGTTTTCAGGCTTGTAGGGATATATTCTTGGGTAAATGAAATCTTAGTTAGTTTGTGAAGAATCGAGGCAAGATCTGCTCTTGTGATTTTAAACTAGCTTACTGGGCATGGGTCCAGTGGGGATGTTGTTGTATCAAGACTGTGAATTATGTGTTCCAAGTGTTCTGTGGAGGCTGGACTAAAAGACTGTAGCAAGGTGCTGGTGATGGTTTGGTTTGCGAGTTTGTTCATGTCTGGAGAAAAAGGCAAGTTGAGCGATGACGTGAGGTACTTTGATTGTAGGTATGCAGCAAATTCCTGTGGCTCAAGGGTGTTTGTGTGAGACTCTCTTTTGTTATAGTTAAAAAACAAAACAAAAACAAACTATTGTGCAGTTCTCTGGGTTTATTTATTGATTTCATTATTAGTTTAGTGCGGTATTCCCTTTTTGCCTTGTTGGTCTCGGTTCGGTATAATTGAAGGGTAAGTAGGTAGATTCCCTTAGTCCAGGGGTCTGCAACCTTTAAGACATAAAGAGCCACTTGGACCCGTTTCCGAAGGGAAAAAAAAAACTGGGAGCCGCAAAACCATTGCGACATTTAAAACAAATCTAACACTGCATATATTGTTTCTTACCTTAATGCTATATACGACCCCCTACTTTTCCTGTTAAAATATAGGTGTTTGGCCTCTACTCGCCGTATAAGACTACCCCTCTTCCTTCGCACACCAAAAAAAATACGCCAGAAAATATAACAACAAGAAGTAACAATATTTGATTTCAAAATTATGATGATTTTGTAGTCAAATCACTAATATGAAATAAAATTATTTTTTCTACCTTTGTTGTCTGACCAATTTATTCTTTGATCATGCTGGTCCCGATCTGAGGCTTCTGCTTTCCTGTCTTCTCTTAGCTCTCTTTCTGTGGTCTAAGGTCCATCTGCCAGTTCTTATCTCTTCTTTCGTTTTCTTCACTTCTTTCCATCAGCCTATTTCCAGTCCCAGTAACCCTCCCCAATATCAGCCCCTTTCCAGTCCTCACTCCCAGTACCTTCCAATGTCAACTTGCATTCCCATGATTGCCACTGGTGTCCATTTCCTTCCAGTCCCCCTCCTTCCCCACTGACCAGTCCCTTCTAGTACAAATACCATGGCAGCCCCTCTCAGATCCAGTTCCATTCTCCCATCCCCTCATATCAGCCCATTTGTAGCCTTAGCCCCCAGTTATCTTCCAGGGCCAGCAGCTCTATCCTCCCCTCCCCACAATCAGCCCATGCCCAGTCAAAGCCCCCCAATCAGCTCGCTTCCAGTGCTAATCCCCCCACAACCCCATTACCAGTGCTAGCCTCCCCTAATCAGCCCAATACCAGTCCTACCCCCCATCAGCTCATTACCAGTCCTAGCCTCCCCTAATCAGCTCATTTCCAGTGCTCGTCCCCTCAACCCCATTACCAGTGCTCCATCCCTCCATGTCAGCCCCCTCCCTCCCTCCCTCCCTCCATCCATATCAGCTCCCTCCCTCCATGTCAGCCCGCCTCCCCAATCCCTCCATGTCAGCCCCCTCCATGTCAGCCCCCCTCCCTCCATGTCAGCCCCCTCCATCCCTCCATGTCAGCCCCCCTCCCTCCATCCATATCAGCTCCCTCCCTCCATGTCAGCCCCCCTCCCTCCATCCATCCATCCATCCATCCATATCAGCTCCCTCCCTCCATGTCAGCCCCCCTCCCTCCATGTCAGCCCCCTCCATCCCTCCATGTCAGCCCCCCTCCCTCCATCCATTCATATCTGCTCCCTCCCTCCATGTCAGCCCCCCTCCCTCCATCCATTCATATCTGCTCCCTCCCTCCATGTCAGCCCCCTCCATCCCTCCATGTCAGCCCCCCTCCCTCCATCCATTCATATCTGCTCCCTCCCTCCATGTCAGCCCCCTCCATCCCTCCATGTCAGCCCCCCTCGATCCATCCCTCCATGTCAGCCCCCCTCCCTCCATGTCAGCCCCCTCCATCCCTCCATGTCAGCCCCCCTCCCTCCATTCATTCATATCTGCTCCCTCCCTCCATGTCAGCCCCCTCCATCCCTCCATGTCAGCCCCCCTCGATCCATCCCTCCATGTCAGCCCCCCTCCCTCCATGTCAGCCCCCTCCCTCCATCCATTCATATCTGCTCCCTCCCTCCATGTCAGCCCCCCTCCCTCCATGTCAGCCCCCTCCATCCCTCCATGTCAGCCCCCCTCCCTCCATCCATTCATATCAGCTCCCTCCCTTCATGTCAGCCCCCCTCCCTCCATGTCAGCCCCCTCCCTCCATCCATTCATATCTGCTCCCTCCCTCCATGTCAGCCCCCCCCTCCATCCATTCATATCTGCTCCCTCCCTCCATGTCAGCCCCCCTCCCTCCATCCATTCATATCTGCTCCCTCCCTCCATGTCAGCCCCCCCCTCCATCCATTCATATCTGCTCCCTCCCTCCATGTCAGCTCCCTCCCTTCTTCTGCAGCCGCGGCTCCCTGCCTCTTACGGAACCGCGGCTGTGCTTTTAAAATCATCTCGGAGCCCTTCCTGTCTTGACGGGCTCCGTGCAGCATTGTCCCGCCTCCAAAACTTCCTTTAGAGGCGGGACAATACTGCACGGAGCCCGTCAAGACAGGAAGGGCTCCGAGATGATTTTAAAAGCACAGCCGCGGTTCCCTAAGAGACAGGGAACCGCGGCTGCAGAAGAAGGGAGGGAGCTGACATGGAGGGAGCCCATAACGCGACGTTTAAAGCGGGCAGTGTGCTCCGGAGCCGCGGCAAAGGTGAGAAAGAGCCGCATGCGGCTCCGGAGCCGCGGGTTGCCGACCCCTGCCTTAGTCTGATCATCAAGGGTGTTTTTCCATCTGCGTTCAAGTTTCCGCAGTCTAAGCTTTAACTCTTTGAGGTTTGGGATATACCAGCAGGTGTGGATGCGATAGTGTGGCTTAGCAGGTCTAGTGGGAGGTGCTAAGGCAAAAGTTTTTATTGTGTTTAGAATCATAGGGTTCCCAGTTCTGCTGATCCCAGTTGAGTGTAAGCCCTTGGAGAGCCAACATCCTCATCTATTTACAGCGGAGGTCACCAGTTGATGAGAAGATCCTATAGTCTCCGTGGGTTGGGGATCCTGGGGTCAACAGGCCCGTTTGAGTGCATGGTAGGGACTGGAGGCCGCATTGAGGATAGCAGAACTGTCCTGGACAAATCTTCACAGAAAGGACAACTGGGGGCTTGAGGGCCCCCCAGGAGGAGGAGGAGGACGGCTGTCAGGTATCAGTACAGGCTGCTTGGGGGAGGGGAAACCTAAGGGAAGCTACCCTGGTGTTCGGTAGAGAGCTTACCGGCAGAGATAGACCTCAAGGGAGAAGAAGGGGGTCTTCAGATGCTTCTGCTTCGCCTTGACTTTGGTCCTAGACTTTGAAGCTGTTCCCTAACAGGAGGAGTATGCAGAGGGTTTGGGAAGAATGTCAGAGTGGTACCCTCAGACTCCAGAGCTGTTGCCAGGGGACAGAACATAAGAACATAAGATATGCCATACTGGGTCAGACCAAGGTCCATCAAGCCCAGTATCCTGTTTTCAACAGTGGCAAATCTAGGTCATACGTACCTAGCAGTTTCCCCAAAAGACACAGGTTCTGCAATGCTTGTACTGGGTCAAGCATTGATATCTTGGGTACCTTCTTAATAATGGTTTATGGACCTTTCCTCCAGGAACTTGTCCAAACCTTTTTTAAACCCAGCTACACTAACAGCCTTTACTACATCCTCCGGTAACAAATTCCAGAGTTTGATTACACGTTGAGTGAAAAAAATATTTTCTTTTATTAGTCTTAAATAGTTTACCCTGTAGCTTCATTGCATGTCCCCTAGTCTTTCTATATTCTGATAACGTAAGACAGTGCTGATAACGTAAGACAGTGCTGACAGTGCTGCCTTCAGCTGCGTGGAAGCCCTCAGTTTACCCAATGGTGCCTGAAAATGGCCCGATGGGAGGAGGGAGGAGTTGTGATCAGATGAAGAAGATATGCTGGGAGGGCCCCACAGAGATAGAAGGGACAATGAGCAAAGCTTGCCCTAGAGGATCGTGAGATTGTCCCTCTTTTTCAGTCATTTGCTGCTTTTAGCGTTTTTGTTTTTGTGAGCTTCCCGGCTGGTCCTTGCTGCTAATTGTTCTCTGCTGCAGGGTATGCGGGTCCCGTGCGGTCGGCATTTTCAACGTGATGGCTTGTCTTTTTTTTTTTTTTTAATGTCTCTGGTTTTTTTTCCAGCACAGATGATGGACAGTAGCGGTGGAAGTGCTTGGAGATGCCAGCAGATTCAGAGAGTTGTTTGCAGAAAGAGAGAGAAAACCCATGGCAGTATCGACGCAGTCAAAGAAAAAAATGACATCCGAAGATAAGTGAGCGGAAAGCAGGCACACATATTCAGGCACAGTAAAAGCTTCTCTGAGCTGAGAGAGATCCGGGCACACAAGGCTCAGTCAGGACTTCACCTTGGAATGTGCCCACATCCCCTTGTTTGTCTCTGAAGAAAGGCACAGATAGAAGCGGTCTGCCAGAACAGCGGAGTTCCCGAGGAGGGGTGTAGGGAGAAATAAGGAAAGGAAAGGTAGTGAGGGGCAACAGAATGAATGCACTTATAGCTCAGTAAGAGAAGTTTGAACTGGATAGGGAAATGGATAGGGAGCCAATAAAGTAACTAGAGAAGAGGGGTTATATGAGCATAGCAAGATTGGCTGAATTTTGAACAGACTGAAGAGGAGAGAGATGATTCAGAGGGTGGTCAGCAAGGATGAGGTTGCAAATGTCTAGACAAAATGTGACTAAAAGAGTGGATAAGGGTCTTAGTACTGTGTTCAGAAAGAAAGGGGTGAATTTTTGCTTACGTTCTTAGAGAAAGAAACAACAGGTTTTAACTTTCTGTTGAATGTGTGAGGAGGACAGGGAGGCGTCAAAGACGACCCTAAGGTTACGAGCTGAGGAAACAAGGAGGAGTAGAGTATTATCTGCAAAAATAGAGAAAGGAGGAAGTGGAGAGGTGGGTTTAGAAGGAAAGATAAGAAGTTTGGTTTTGTCCATGTTCAATTTCAGACGGTAGCAGGACACCCAGGAAGCAATATCAGATAAGCAGGCAGAGATACTGGCCTGAATTCCTGGAGAGATTTCAGGTGCAAAGAGGTAGCTCGGAGAGTCGTTAGCTTAAAGATGGTAATGAAAACTATGGGAAAAGGAGTGCACCAAGGGATTAGGTGTAGAAAGAGAAAAGGAGAGGTCCCAAGAGAGCCTTGGGGTACATCAACTGACAGTGAGATAGCAATAGAGGAGGATCCACTAGAACAAATACTAAAAGTACGATGGGAGAGATAAGGATAACCAGTACAAAATAGAGCCCTTAAAACCAAACGAGAACAGGGTATCAAGGAGAAGGTGATAATCAACAGTGCCAAAAGCAGCAGAAAGGTCAAGGATGAGGATCGAGTAAAGGCCCTTGGATATGGCCAGGAACAAGTCACTGGAGACTTTGACAAGAGCCATTTCAGTAGAATGTAGAAGATGAAAGCCAGACTGCAATGGATCCAGGAGGGCTTGAGAGGAGAGAAAGTCAACATAATGGTGGTGAACCACACGTTCAAGTAGTTTAGAAATAAAGGGGAGGAAGGAAATGGGTCAATAATCAGGACAGGTAGGGTCTAGTGAAGGGTTTTTTGAGGAGAGATATAACCAAAGTATGCTTGAAGGCCGCAGGAACAGTTGCAATGGAAAGCAATAGGTTGAGGATATGACAAATGAAAGGGATGACAGCTGAGGAGATGGACTTTAGCATACGGGTGGTGATAGGATCAGAGGAGCAGGAAGTGAGTTTGGAGGAGGAAAGACATGTAGCTTCCTCCTCAGTGATCTTAGAAAAAGAAGAAAGGGTGACAGAGGTTGAGGGAAGGAATTGGGAGTGAAGAGGGGGAAGGGGGGGGATGGTGATGACCCTGTGGGGAGTTCAAAAGTAATCTTGTGGACTTTATCATGGAAAGAGTCAGCCAAAGTCTGGGCAGAAAGGGAAGGAGGGAATGTAAAAAGGCCCAAACAATGACATTAGCAGATTTTCTTTTTTCAGATCTTACCCATTAACTAATGGTGCTCCGGTGCTATTTAATAAATACCCACAGAGGGTTATTTTAGAAGCCTTATTCGCAATTTGCAGGTGTATAACTGAGCAAATACACACATAAATGACATCCATTTGTTTAGTTCTAAAATACCACTGGAACTGTCTCAATTGCAACCTCCATGTCTTTTCTAAAATAACCTTCACGTGAGGTTCACGTCACATTGCATGAATTTCCAGATCTATGAGGATGATCTGCAATTATCTCTCAGATAAGGCAGTATAACTAAAGAATCCAAAATTCTGAGTAACAGCCTGCATGCTATTGCCAGTAGACTCAAAGGCAAAATACTTACAGAAAACCAAGTTGTGGATAAACCTCCTCTAATACATATTTTATAACACAGTGCCTAGGTTACGGAAGTCAAATTGTACCTATTTTAAGCCTTTTTTTTATAAAGACAAGTAGGCTCCTTTTTTTTTAAAATAAAATACTAGCACAAGTGGCAGAGATCCTGCCTTAAATTAAAGTGTGGACATTTAGACCTGCTGTAGAGCAGGTAAGTGAATGTGTGTAAAGTATGCAAGCATGAACATGAATTCAAGTATTTTATAAGGGGCTGCAAGCTTACTGCGAGGAAGAAAGGCCTGGCAATCTATTTCTGGTCGCACCTTGCCAAGAAAAACTAGAGGCTGGGTCTCCAGGAGTCAGCATTGACTCAATGGCACACACTGCATTGCATAATGAATGCATGCACTTGTGAAATTTGCCATGCTCCGCCCAGACAGCGTCCCCGACTATGCTTACTGGCAAAGGGCCTGCCTGAATATCGACATGCGTACTTTTACACTGCTGGTATTTTATAAAGTGCCATTAATGCATGCAAAATACCACCTTAATGACTTTATAAAATTCCCACTAAACAACTAGTGACCTTTTTTCCATGCATTACTTTTATCCAGTTTGGATTATTATACAGTCAAACCTCAGTTTTCATTTGCCCCGGTTTTCATACGCTTCGGTTTTCAACGTCTTTTTTGACTGAGATTTTGTCCCGGTTCTCATACATCGCTTCGGTTTTCAACGTCTTTTTTGACTGAGATTTTGTCCCGGTTCTCGTACATCGCCTCGGTTTTCGTAAATTACAGTACTGTAAATACATACACCCTCGCGCGGCACACCTGTCTGTATACACTGCCAGAACGCCCGCCCGGTCCCGGCAGCACTGCCCCCCGGACTCACCGATCGCCAGCGTGATGAGAAGCGAAAGCCAGCTGAGCATGTAAATGAAACACATCCTCGAGCCTGGTCAGAGTTAGAGAGACAATCCAATGTGGGCTGAATCCAATGTGATTCCGAAGAGAGCTGGGCACAGCAGCTTGTCAGGGGTGGCTAAGGCCAGATGTTAACATACTGTACTGTACAGTACTGTACTTAGCTTGCTTTCAGTGATGTTAAATGTTCATTTATCCATTTCATTAGTCATTTATATTTATTTCTCATTGTTTTCTGTATGTAAAAATATATTTTATTCTCTATAAAATGTATTTTTTATGAATATTTTTGGGTGTCTGGAACGGATTAATTGGATTTACATTATTTCTTATGGTAAATATTGCTTCGGTTTTCATACGTTTCGGTTTTAGTCAGACTTTTTCGAACGGATTAATCATGAAAACTGAGGTTTGACTGTAATGGGAGTCTATGTTGGCATTTCAAGAGAGACATTGAAAATCTGCAAACACAGCTACCTGGTTTACTCTTGGCAGTTCATTCTATGATTACATGACTTCCGGTTTATGTACATTACACCAGCTATGCAATGTTAATCAGTGTTGATTTAAGGCATGTCCCTTAAAGGTCATACATCACATGGGGACAATTTACCTAAATAAGTTACAGAAGTTGTATGGCCTTTCACATCATTGAACACCTGCTCTTTGGCATTCCTTCTCAAACAAATTAAGACATCTGAATAATTACTGTCCTTTAGACATGTAGTTCAAACCAGTTTTATTTAAAAAAATTGATTGAGTCATGAATTTGTCATGACTGTGATTATACTTTTAATTGCAAGTTTTATGCTTGATTTTATTTTGCAACTCCTTGCAATCGGTTTTGGTTGCTTATTATTTATTGGTTTTGTGGGTGTTACGGTGGTTAGAGCTTGGGTTATTTTAGAAGCCTTATTCGCAATTTGCATGTGTATAATCGAGCTTATAAACATGTAAATGACATCCATTTGTAAATGGGCATTTTAGAAAAGGCTGAGTTTACATGTGGATGTCCTTACTTATGCGGAGGTTTCAAGAGGGTGTGCATAAGGCATGGTTATAGAGGGACCAGGGCGGGTCAAAAATCTACACATATATTCCCCATTTCAGATAAGGAAAATACATGTATTGCCAACTTTGTGCCCATCAGGATTTACACCTACTCTCTGTAAGTGGGTTGAGTGATGTGTTTTCAGTGACAGTGGGAATCTAACCCAGATCTCTTGGGTGCTAGGCTGTTGCTCTGATCACTACCACCTCTTAATAAATAAGGCTACATAATAAAAACAGAAGACCAACAAACCATGAATAAAACATAAACAACAGTAAAAACAAAACTCCAAACTCCAACCACCTTAACTGCTAAGCATTAACTACTTGCATGCACTAATTTCCGCATTAAACGGGTAACACAGAAAACACAATTTTGGGGCATTTAATGGGCAAGGACTGCGAATTACAGTTAATGCAGAAGTTGTTACCACCTGTTAACTGTTAATGTGCCAGATAACAGAGCAGTTAATCCAACCTCAAGAGGTGTAGCTAATTGCACTGCATATTTAAGGAAGCCATTGAGCTGACAGTCTTAGCAACCAAGTATTAGCTCCTTACCTGTTCCACAAAGTTTTCTGTGAAGATCTTGGGATAGTCTTGATTTATGTACTTTTCCTTCCAATCCTGAACATTGAAAATGGGCAGTTTGAATTAATCCTTGTTTAAATGTAAATACATTTTTATACAGGCAAGCAAAATATTTCCTAAAATTGACCATTACCCTGGCCTAATAGATCAAAACAATTCTGATTATAATATAATTTTACATCTTACTCTCAGGTTTAGAAATCAGTCAGTGAGTTGACTAAGGAGCTAATAATGTCCATTAGTGCAAACTAATGGGGTGTTTAATTTACATATTCATGAATGATGCTAATGAGATGCAAGCAAGGCACACATTAATGCAGATAGTAAATTATGTGCACTAAAGAGAATAGTAACACAAAAATAAAATATACCTCCCTGAAGTATAGTTATGCTTTTGCATTGTGTCGGTGTTATATTTTACATATCTTAAAGCATATGATGATTCACTTTTGCATACTTTTTTCTTACATGGCTTCCAGATGCTCTTACATTAGTAGAGCACAATATTTTATAGCATAGTCTCCTTCTCTACAATGTAAATAAGGGGTTGAATACAATAACCTTTCATTGATATGGTTTAAATTATGTTGGCAAAATAAAGGGTTATTTTTTAATTTGCCTGCTCCTTGACCTGACAGTGAGCCCGTTTATTCCCATTAGCCAAATAGTGATGCCATGATTTACAAGCAATAAAACTAGTCTTTGAGCTCACCACTTGTAAATCCTACAGAGAGATCATTCCTGCAAATTTTAGAAGCTGTTTGATGTACATACCATTGGATTTTCAAAAATCTGCCAGAGGTCATTGTTGAAATGCGATGTATTATAGCTAGCAGTTGAAAGAAGTCTTCCAAATTCATCTCTGTTTGAAATGTACATGAAAACACCCTATATCAAGGGGGAAAAGTCAGACATATAAGATATATATATATATATTTTATTTTTTAACAGATCAACAATTAAAAACTAGATATTTCCTATAAAAACATCAAACTAATAGGTCAACCTACAGCTGCGGACCCTAAACATAAAAAATTCACAGAATCATCTGTGCAGAAACAGACAGTATAGTCTGTATAATTTTACGCGCAGAGAAAGCGCAGTTACTCACCTGTAACAGGTGATCTCTGGGAAGAGCAGGAATTTAGTCTTCACATATGGGTATCATCGGTACCGACAGAGCCTGCGCGGGAACGCTCCCCAGCGTCCAATGGGAACGCTTTTGGGAGCATCCCTCAGCACATGCACGCTGCCTTCCCGCCTTTCCAACTGTCCCTCTTCAGTTAAGATTGTAGCTGAGTGAAAGGATAGAGGAAGAGAGGAAAGAGACAAAGAGATAGAGAGAGAATTCCTAGGGGAGGTGGGTGGGTTGTAAAGACTAAATTCCTTCTGTTCCCGGAGATCACCTGTTACAGGTGAGTAACTATGCTATCTCCAGGAACAAGCAGGAATGTATTCGTCACATATGGGGACTCCCTAGCTGAAGATGCCAGAGAGATAGCCCCAGGAAGGTGCCACCCTAGAAAGGTACACTGAGTATAGGACTTTTAATTGCAGAGTGTGTACAAATCAGCTTATAGTCAAATACACTCCAGATATATCAAAATGAAGTAGACAATGAAGCTCAAAATTCTCTAGCAGGTATTATACAGAATGAAGTGACCCTTACTATAACGCACGAGGTCTCAGACTGTGGGATTATGTGGCCAAAACTGACCTACTGTATCTCCCAATTTTGCATCAACGACCTCCCCGGAAGTGTTAGTAATAACCAGGTGCACTCTCAAATTTCACTCATCCTGCTTAAATGAGTACTAATGCATAAAAACCAAATAATCTTCAATCTTCAAATCAAAACCATTCACCGAAAAAATGTATATTCTTATCTTATTTGCTGTAGATAAACAAGCTGGCAAAGGGGGGGGAGGAGGGTGGTGGGCGGGGGTTGGGTGGAAGGGAGGGTAGTAGGGTAAATATGTTAAATCCCACCTCTTGTGCGTTTACTTATGCTGTGCTCCCGTGGGGGGGATCAGAGTACAACCCCCCCCCCCCGAGATGTATCATTCTGTTATTGCTATTATTGTTGATTGGTGGATTATAAATAAAGTTATATAAAAAAAAAAAAAAACAAGCTGGCAAAAACGTTTGTTCAAACTGTCAGATCACCCAACGCCGTTCACTGGCACTGCCTACGCGTATCTCCACGCGGTTCTTCAGGGGCTAACTGTGAAAATGCCAAACATCCAAACAACAGCTCATCAAGTAAAAAATGCTGCCCACGTTCTTTGCCAATACCGCACTGTTCTGCAATACAATTAACCACAGCCGGTTAACGGCGTTGGGTGATCTGACAGTTTGAACAAACGTTTTTGCCAGCTTGTTTATCTACAGCAAATAAGATAAACGATGAGACCTCGTGCGTTATAGTAAGGGTGCACTTCATTCTGTATAATACCTGCTAGAGAATTTTGAGCTTCATTGTCTACCCTAGAAAGGTAGACATCCTTCCTCCCATGGATCTCTGTCATTCCACCAGGGTTGGTGGGTAGGAGTTGAATTAGGTCTGGAAGAGATTTTGAAGAACAGACTGGCCAAAGAAGGCATCCCTATGGGAGGCTTTATCCAGGCAGTAGTGGGCTGTGAAGGTGTGCACCGAAGCCCAGGTGGCTGCTCGACAAATGTCATTGATAGACACAGAGTGGAGATTAGCCATGGAAGTTGCCATGGCTCTCACGTTATGAGCTGTGACATGGCCTAGAAGAGGAGGACCCTTACTCTCATAAGCAAAGGATATGCATTGGGCAATCCATTTAGACAAAGTTCTTTTGGAGACTGGAAGTCCCAAATGACTACAGTCAAAAGCTATAAAAAGTTGTGAGGACTTTCTATGTTGTTGTGTTCTTTGTAGGTAAAAGGCTAAGACTCTTTTACAATCCAAAGTATGAAGGTTCATTTCTGCATTAGAGGCGTGAGGCCTCGGAAAAAAATACAGGTTGATAAATTAATTGATTTAAATAAAAAGGCGAAACCACCTTTGGCATAAAGTGTGGATGAGTTCTAAGAACAACCTTATCATGGTGAAACCTAGTATAAGGAGGATCAGCCACTAAAGCTTGCAGTTCACTAATGCGACATACAGAGGTGATTGCAATTAGGAAGATGACCTTCCAGGTCAAAAACCTAAGGGTTGTAGTGGCTAAAGGCTCAAAGGGCGGCTTCATGAGATACCCGAGAACTAGATTTAGATCCCATGCCACCAGCAGTGGCTTAATGGGAGGTTTGGTTAATAGAAGACCTCTTATAAATCTGGATATGAGTGGATGAGAGGAAATTGGATGTCCATTCAGAGGCTTATAGGAAGCTGCAATTGCACTAAGATGGACTCTTACCGAATTGGTCTTTAGACCAGAATTCGATAAGTAAAGGAGATACTCTAGTATCGATTCTAAAGGTATGACAAGGGGGTTTAATCCCTTCTTGGAATACCATATAGTAAAACGTTTCCATTTGAAGGCATAAGACCTTCTTGTGGAAAATTTTCTAGAAGCCTGAAGGATATCCTTTACCTTTTGGGACAGGTTGAAATCCTGGAGGTCTAAGCCTTCAGCAACCAGGCCGTGAGATGCAGGGACTGGGGACTCGGGTGCCATAGTGTCCCGTTCTCTTGGGAAAGGAGATCTGGAGCATGCCCTAACTCCAGAGATGTAGCTTCAGAGAAATGTAGAAGCAGGGGATACCACGCTTGGCATGGCCATCGTGGCGCTATGAGAATCATACGACCCCTGTCTCTCTGAAGCTTGAAGAGTGTTTTGGGGATGAGGGGAATGGCTGGCAAGACATAAAGGAAGTTCTGACCCCAGTGAAGGAGGAAGGCATCTCTTGCCTGACAATTGTGAGCCAGAATCCTGGAACAGAACCGGGGAAGTTTGGCAAAAGAGGTCTATGTCTGGAGTGCCCCAGAGATGAAATATCCTTGCCACCTGGTCTAGGTGGAGAGACCACTCGTGAGGCAGCAGTACT
Source organism: Ichthyophis bannanicus (assembly GCA_033557465.1). NCBI lineage: Eukaryota > Metazoa > Chordata > Amphibia > Gymnophiona > Ichthyophiidae > Ichthyophis > Ichthyophis bannanicus. The sequence goes on from CM066038.1 coordinate 417,763,277, forward strand.
CGACTGAGTTTGTCTGCGCAAAGGTTTTGAATGCCGGGAAGATATACCACTAGAAGGTGAATTTGATACTCTCTGGCGAGAGCCCACAGTCGCAAAGCTTAGTTGCATAATGACAGAGAGCCTGTTCCGCCCTGAATGTTCACATAGAACAAGGCTACTTGATTGTCCGTCTGGACTAGGACTGTCTTGTAGCTGAGCTGGGCGTGGAATACTTGAAGAGCTAAATAGATTGCTCTTAATTCCAGGAGGTTTATATGTAGACCAGCCTCCTGTGGAGACCAGGTGCCCTGTGTAGAGAGATGATTCAGGTGTGCTCCCAACCCACCTGTGATGCATCTGTTGTTAGGGTGGCCTGAAAGAGGGGTTGATGAAAAGGAGACCCACACTGTCAGATTTTCCAGTGATTGCCACCATTGGATGGACAAAATTAGCCGTTGAGAGTTTATTATTTTGTCTGATAAGTGTCCTGTGGCCTGTGTCCACTGTGTGGATAGGGTCCACTGAGCTGCTCGCATGTGGAGGCGAGCATATGGGACTACATGAACTGTGGATGCCATATGTCCCAGTAACTGTAGTAGCTCCCGAGCAGTTAGGGAAGATTTCCCTGCTGCTTGAGAAGCTAGTTGCATTATGCGAAGACACCGGGCCTCTGGAAGGAAGGCCTTTGCCTGTCTGGTATCTAGACAGGCCCCTATGAATTCCAGGCATTGGGAAGTAACAAGATTTAGGGAAGTTTATTACCAACCCCAAGTATTGGAGGATTCGCATTGTGCAAGACAGTGCAGTGCTGGCCTCTGCAACTGTAGGGGCTCGAATGAGCCAGTCATCTAAGTAAGGGAAGACGAATATCCCCAGGGTTCACAGAAATGCAGCTACTACTGCCATGCATTTCGTGAATACTCTTGGTGCTGAAGCCAGACCAAAGGGAAGAACCCTGTACTGGAAATGTTTTCCCTTGAAAAGGAATCACAAGAATTTCCTGTGATCTGGATGGATCAGAATGTGAGTGTATGCATCCTTTAAGTCTAGAGAACAAAGCCAATCCTGGCCTTGAAGGTATGGCAGAAGAGTTCCTAGAGAAATCATTTTGAACTTCTCTCGTAACAGGTATTTGTTCAATTCTCTGAGGTCTAGAATGGGTCTGTGTCCTCCAGTTTTCTTTGGAATAAGAAAATAGGGGGGAGTAGAACCCTGCACCCCATTGAAGAACGGGTACCTTTTCTATTGCCCCTTGGGAAAGAAGTGTTGAGACCTCGTGATCTAGCAGATTGTCTGCGGAGGTCTGAGAATTGAATTGCCTTAGAAATGTAGAAGGGGGCATGCTGTGAAAATGAAGCTTGTACCCTTCTCCTACAATGGACAGAGTCCAATCTTCTGCTGTTATTTGATGCCATCTCTTGGCAAAGTGGCATAATCTGCCTGGAATATTGGGGGGTTGGGGACCCCTCAGAGGCAGGAAGGCTAAGCTCACTAGGAAGGAGTCAAAGCCCTTGAGGGGGCTGAACCTGCGGAGCTGGTTGGGCTCTGGGGCCTTTTGGCTTCTTTTGCTGTCTAGTTTGTCCCTTTTGGGAAAACTGACCCTGAGTCTGACTCTGCTGGGTATAGGAAGAATAAAATTTCCTCTTTTTGCTAAAAGAGGGTTTTTTTTATAAGGTTTCTTTTTGGCTGGAGTGGCTGTAGATTTCGACAATCTATCTAGAGTAGTATTGTCAGCATCTAACTCGTTAGCCTTCTCCTGCCAGTTCTTGCCAAAGATTCTCTCCTGTGCAAGGAATGTTGCCTAACTTGTCCTGCACCCAAGTCTCCAAGTCTGATGCCTGAAGCCAGGCACTACGTCGTGTGCCAAAGGCAATAGCAGAGGTTCTGCTGATGCATTCAAAGCAGTCAAAGGCTGCACTATTACAAACTTGGAGACATCTTGAGCATGCTTAACTAGAGCAAGAAAGTCTTGTCTCTTGTCATCTGGGAGAAATGAGCTCATAAGCTCCAAGTCTCCTGTAACTTCCTTGAGGAACATTCCCATATATAGTATATATGAACTGATCCTAGCTGAAAGCATGGAAGCCTGAAAAGTTTCGTGCCCAAAAGCGTCCAGAGTCCTGCATTCACGACCTGGGGGATTGGATGCATGCCTCTTTGCACTTTTCATCCTATGCATGGCTGACTCCACCACCATTGAATGGTGTGGCAGCTGAGTCTTTTGAAATCCAAGACATGGCGGAACTCGATACATAGTATCAAGTCTCCTAGAGTGAGGCCTATGTAATCAGAGGTGTCTCCCACATTCTGAGCATCAAGTTATGCAGAATTTCATGGATGGGCAGAGCGGCTGCCTCCTTTGGAACTTTAGGATATTGGAGAATTTCCAATTCCCTTGCTCTGGGTTCCTCTTCAGGAGCCACCGTGATTGAAAGGCCCTTAGCCATATCATGAATAAAATCCTGAAAAGACATGTCCTCTGTAGGTGACATTCTGCGTTGGGGAGAAGAGGGATCCTCTGGGAGAAACCCTCTAGTACTAGCAGAATTGTCAGAGTCTTCGGAATCGAAGGATTCAAAGTATTCCTGACCACGATGCTCATGTACAGCACGGTCCTGGTATCGATCGAAGTCGGTACTGAGTTGATCCGGTACCGATCTGTCTATTCCAGCCAAAAATGGCATGGGAAGAATTCCCACCGGGGCGGTACCGTCGGTACCGGTGTCTGAACCAGTGTAGGTACCGGCATCGGTATCGATGTCGGTACCAGTGCCCATTGGACCAATGGCACCGCAACTGAGAGAAGAGCTGCAATGCTGCGTTTGATAGTGAGGAACCTCTGGTCTATCGACGCTGCTGATGCCTGGGTGTCCGTACCGGTGAAAACCGCCCTGAGCATGGCACAGGTAGTTCTTGCGAGGCCGAGGCCTCGAGAACATCCTGGAGCCCCATTCATGCTTTGGGAGCCAAAGCCTCCTGCCGGGGCTGCTTTGCCGGTGTGGTTCCCTCAAGAGCAATGCCAATGGCCTCTCGATGCTTAGCAGGAAAGCTACCCTTTGAGGACCGGCTTTTATGTTTAGTTACCTGAGATCCATGGGAGGAAGAGGAGGCCCTTGAAGATGTCAATGCAATGGATATGGCGTCTGAAGAAAAGAGTGTACCGAGCTTTGCAGCCCAGTTCTGTCTTCCTCTTTTAGTCATCCCCATACAGGAGAGACATTCAGATGGAGAATGTTCAGGCCTTAAACATTTAAGACACCAATCATGGGTGTCGGTGATGGAAATGGTACCGCCACACTTAGTACATTTTTTAAAACCACTAGTTGGTTTTTCCATGTTTTAGGAATATGGGGCCTAGTGCCCAAAATGGCGCCTAGCACCAAAAAAGAAAAGTTTCTGAAGAGAAACAGTTCAAGGTTTTTTGTTTTTTTTTAAAGAAAAGAAAAGAACCGGTGGTACTGGTAGGCATCGTGCAGAGGCAAACGCGACCACAAGAAAACAATTTTAAAGACGGAATTTTCTGCGGTGACAGGGTATGGGTCCTGTCGGTTCCGCGGAAAACGAAGAACTGAAGAGGGACAGTTGGAAAGGCGGGAAGGCAGCGCGCATGTGCTGAGGGATGCTCCCAAAAGCGTTCCCATTGGACGCTGGGGAGCGTTCCCGCACAGGCTCTGTCGGTACTGACGATACCCATATGTGAAGACTACATTCCTGCTTGTTCCTGGAGATCACCTCATACAAAAATATTCACAAAAATACTCCTTGCAAGCAATGAACTTTTGTTAAGTGCAAAATGTATTTAAAACATAAAATTGCTTCCTATTATTGTATTTTCTGAAATCCTATGTGTGAAAACGCTGTGTTGCCTTTACAGTGTAGCAAACTTTTCTTTGATTGCCCATAAGAAACTTCTATGTGTAAGTTATCTACTGGGCTCATCTGAACAGGAGTTGTGGAAGAAAACTTAGGCGTGTAAAATCACGATTTTTCTATGAAACTCTGTGAAGTCTAGAGTATTGGCCGCTTAACTTATAATCATGTTTATTGTTGGTTTTACTGTTGAGTTTCATAAGCCATGGGCTTGTTCTGCTCATATACCCAAGTAACATTTTTACTTTCAGCTATTTGTATAAAAATACACTAAAGGAATTAATTACACCAGGCAACGGAAACACAAAATCACTGGAACAGAAAGCAATGTTGCTCACCTGTATAAGGTGTTTTGCATAGAGAGCAGGATTGATCAGGCACACAAGTGGGTGACTTTATCTGACAGTACCAGGATGGAACTGCTCTCTCACAGTTCAGAAATTAGTGTAAAGTTCTCAGCATGCACGAACCTTTCATGTGCAGCAATCTCCTCAGCTCCTCAGTTAGCTCCAAAGCCAACTCTTGGAGAAGTGGGAGGGACTGTGTATCTGATTAATCCAGCTGACTACCGAAAAACAACAGGCGAGCAACACAGCTTCTTCCATCAACAAACAGGATTTCAGGCAGGCGCTCAAAATTAGGGATGCTTTCTCCTTTGCACATTGTCTCATATTTAGGAGCAGCCCACATTGAAAAAAAAAAGAGCAAGTTGCAACTTCACACAGAGAGATCGGTCAGCATAGATTGACTGAAGGCTTTTTCCTTTACTGAAGCTTGGTTCACGGCAGTAGTATGATGTAAATGTATGAAGATGGCCATGTCGCTGCTTTACAAATGGTATCTAGTGAGGCAGACTTCAGAAGAGTCACAGCTATTGCAGTGACTCTAATCTAATGAGATTTTACCTCAGATATGAGAGAAGCACCCACATGTTCATCACAAAATTGGACACAAGATGCTAGCCAATTTGCTAGAGCTGTTTTTGTGACCATTATGCCAATTCTGTTGGTATCAACAGAAATTAAAAGCTGGGTGGACTTCTTATATGATTTAGTTCTTTTAAAGTAGTATGCAAGAGCTCATTTAGAGTCCAGTGTATGGAGGATATTTTCATGTGGATTTTTAATCAGAAAGATAGAAAGCACAATTTCCTCACTGACGTGGAAAAGTGTGACTACCATAGGCACACCAGGGTGGGTTTGAAAAGAACCTTCTATGATGACACAGAGTGTGGAGTTTCATAAATTATTAAGGCCTGAAGCACACTGCTGGCCAAGTGAACTGCAACGAAGAAGAGTACCTTCCATTTGAGAAACTTAAGAGAACGTAAACCGTCTTGAATTGAAGAAGGACGGTATATAAAAACTGTTAAATAAATAAAATAAAATAAGAAACCAAGGTGCAGGGGATCTTACTGAAGAACCTTTGCAGGAATGACTTTGGCTACTCTGGAAGAGGCAGCGATTCTATTTTAATTAATTAATTTATACATACAAATGATGAAAACTTGTCAGCTACTGTCACCAGCACCACAGTGGAATAGATGGGCTGTTGCTCAGATGTTTGTGTAACAGCAGGAGAGGGTACAATGAGTATCTCCCATGCTGTGTCAATGAGGCCTGTGTAGGTTGCAGCTGAACTGCACTGGGGCTGCTGTTGAGAAGAGGAATCCAAGTGCTTTTTCTTGACCTCAAATGAGGCTGCTGCTGTGCTTCTGTTTTTCCAAGACCTCGGAAGGGGTCAAGGAAATAGTCTTCCTTTCATGCATAGCTAAGCACTCAAAAGGCAGCTGGGCTGTAGGCTTGGGCACATCTGCGATCACCCATTTTCATTCCAAAGTTATTTGGTGGTCCCCTAGAGCAACTGGACTTATGAAGTCACTGTGCCAGGAGGTTGAGGGTCGCTCCGTGAAAGACGCTCAACTTGTTTACATAGAGCTTACAGGTTTCAGCACAGAGAAGATTAATTTTCTGACTTTTTTCTTGAAGTAGTCTTGTTTTCAGGCTCAAAGTGACCATGGAAGTGATTTAGAAGATCTCTTCATGCTCTCAGAAACACTTAAGCATAATGCATGAAGTTCTTTGATTATGATCAGGACTAAAGCATAGAAGACACTTAGGGGCTTGTTTACAAAGCCGCGGTAGCGGTTCACGATCGTTATCGGAGCCGCGGCCCCACTGATTTCAATGGGGCTGCGGTTCCGATAACGATCGCGAACCGCTACAGCGGCTTTGTAAACAAGCCCCTTAGAGTAAGCATTGAAATTTTGGATCTTTTTGCAGTACTTCAAGCACAGTCTAAAAACAGACTTCACTAACTTACTCTTTTTAGAAAAATTGTGGAGAAAATGTCTTGCATCCGTTTTACAAAGCTGAAAAAACACCAAAACTGAGGACTCTGCTGTTCATGGGAAGGTCCGCACATACTTAGAACTTTACACTAAGTTCTGAGTAGTGGGAGGGCAGTTTCATCCCAGAGCCAACCACTTCTGTGCCTAACTCATCCTGTTTATCGATGGAAAAATAAATTAGGCAATGCTTTCATACTTTGGTTAGGCAGCCTAGAAATAGTTATTTCACTACAATTTCCTACCCAAGAACGTGAAAAAAGGACAGAAGAGTAGTAGGAAACATTAGGCTTTGCTTTTTGTTTATATAACTATTTCAGAAACATACTATTAAAGGAAAGATCAAAGAATGCAGGATGCCAAGAACAAAATATCTCTTTCCTGCTATGTGTGTGACCACATAATAGGAGTTTTAAACGGAGATGTGGAAAGTTGCACACCATCTAGAATGGGATTTTATGCGCACACTAATTGGACGCTATTCTGCAAGTATGAGTCTCCAGCCAATGGCAAATATTTTTGGTGTGGGTGTGCACATGAGTGGAGTGCATATTTATGTACCTGAATTATAAAATACTATAACTTATGTATGTTTTTCACAAAAACTAGGTATGGGCATTTCCACCAACTCTTATGCTGGCATAAGTGGGTTTGCCTAGATATGATGCGCATATCACACCACTTATGCCCTTATTTTATAAAGTAAAGTACGTGCAAACTTTATAAAATAGGCATGGAAAACATGCGTTGTCAGTGTGTGTGAATACCGTAGAAGTTTATAAAATTACCCTCATAATGCAGAAGATGTTAGACCATATCTTCTGAAATGGGATATCAAACTGAATTGAAATAAATGATGTTTTACTTGTTTTACAAGTCCTGAGATCTAAAAGCAATCATTGAGATACGGACTCCATCTTCTGAATTTAGTGGTAGAAAATATAACACGGTATTTTTTCAGTGATGGTGTCCATACTACTAGAGGACAGACGTTCAGATTGCCTTTAGAATGCAATACAGAAATGCCTACATTTTAGATCTGAAAGGCTCTCAATTTCGCACTTACAAGCTTGAAAAAAAGTGTTGAAATTGTCAGCAGCCTAATTATGTTAGATGTAGGCTTAGTTTTGGGTACTTTTAAACACATTAGGGAAAGTAAGGTGGGCTGGTCTGACCAGATATCATTCAGGAATGCTTGTGGTAATAATTTTCTATGCTTAATGCCCAATATTCCTAGTCAGATGCCATCCCCTGAGTTTCCATGCTTTCATTAAAACCAGACATAAAATGGTCAACAGACTTCTTACATAGACTACTGCAACACACAATGGCTCTGGCATGAAAAGAAGCTGTAACAAGGTGAGGAAATGTGCCCTTTTGGCTACTGTATATAAATAAGTCTCCTCCATCATCTAAAAATCATTTTTATACCCTGGGGGGGGGGGGGGTATTTTACTAAAGTGTGATAAAAATTTTCCAGTTACTGTGTGGTAACTGCAAAATTTCTGCATTTAGCTGCTGGGAGTGTTCCCCAGCATCTGCCTATGCAATTAGAAGGTAATTTTATAAGGAGGGCACATACTTTAAGTGGTAAAGTATATGCCTATTTCAGTAGTATTTCTGTAATATTGCAACCATTTATGCACACGTGGCCACATGCACGTGTTAATGGTCTTTTAACAGAATATCAACCAGCCTAAAAGGTATTATGTACATTCACATGATGGCAAGTGTGCACATAGGCACAGTTTGTGCAAGTACACGCAGAGATTATAAATTACTCTAATTTACATACATACATGAAAAATATAGGCATGAGCACTTATCCCAGCTTGAGGGCTGGTGTAAAAATGTCTGCACTTAACACTAGTATTTTATAAAAACACCCACTTGTCTTTATGAAATGCTTAACCTAGGCGCCCCTTATAAAATTACCCACCACATGCGGCAAAAATGCACTTAGTGTGCATTAACTGCACTGCAGAAAACACGTGTTTAATTCTCCTGAAGAGGCATGAAATGTTGCACATTATCTGTTACATTAATGAGTGGCATCTTCAGGCATAATCCCTGTTCATTTCCTGCCCAATTCTGTATTTGTCAACGTGGGAAGCAGCTGTGCTAATTCTTAGCATGTGTTAATTTCCATGCTAACTGCTTATAACTTAGTAAAAGGGCCCTTGAGTTACACTGGAATACAGTTCTTTACATAGCTGATATCAATGGGCGAGTGTCTCTCTAGTCAGCTGATGACAGCTAGTTAAGACATCAGATGCTCAAGAAAGAACATATCTTGAGCTTTGTACTTCGGGTGAATTGCACAGTAACTGATGTGTAAAAAATGATTTTGCTGTCTTAATAATCTGAAGAAAAATGATCTGGAAGGGGTTTAGTTTTTTTACACAGTAACCTCTCTCATGAGAGGGACACTCCAATTAAATACAAAGAAAAAAGCATGTCTATCCAGATCAACTTCAGAACTGGGTTTTACTCTGTTATAATACCAAGATGAACAAATTAATATTCTCAGACTTAATCTTAATTAGATCTAAAATGACAGCATCATGAATATGAAAAGTTGCCATAATGTTTTATTAGGCAGACAAAAGGTAAATTTATCACTTGGCAGACAATAAACTTCATGTAATATTTAATGTCAAATTTAAAAAAAAATGAACCTTTGGGGGTCTGAGCATATTGATTGATTCCGGAGTAGGGGAGTCTTTTTCTCTTTGTAAACTCTAAAATGAAGGAGAAGCATCAATTTAGCTTACTTGTACATCTCCTCTCTTGACAAATTTTTTTTGAAGCCATGGAGAAGCAAAACGGGCACAGCAACAGACTTTGGAATGTAAGCCAAATTTCCGAAATAGTTCTTTCAGGCAGGCAACATGCAGCGAGATCCAGCAAAATTGAAGACAGACACGAATTCCAGCCCCCTTTTCATCATTTACTGCAGCAGGAAGCAAAGCTTCTAACCACTATGTTCAATTAATAGCAAAGGGGTGTGAAAGGGAGATAGGACAACAGACAGGGCAGTCTCCAGTGAGTCAGAGGCCTAATTAGCTTAACAGGATTACAAGGCAAGCATAGCACTGATGCAAGAAAAGATGAAAAATAAGAGGATGGTTGGTAGAATTAAGTACAGGTGAATAAACTAAACAAACCATGCCTTGTTAAGGGCAGGAAAAGTAATAATTTCATACTTGCCAACTTTTCTTGCTTGTTTCATTAAGTTTTTTTTTTCTGTGCTATACTGTCTGTCAAAATTTTACAGTTAATTTTCCATGTGTTTATTTTCTGGAAGTATTATAAATATCACCACAACTTTATATATTTTTATACCTGAACTATAATGAGTTAAAAATTAAGATAAGCCTACTATATTGGTTTCGTCACAAGACATCTGGTTGCCACTGAAATCAGATGCTTTGAGCTGATCGCAAAGCATTTGTGAAAGTCAAAACCAGTTATATTCATGATAAAAATATTTGCCAAGGAAGGCCATCAATTTTTAAAAGGGAATAGACAACAAAAATACTTTCAAACCCATGACTTATTTATTCTTTAAATTTCTTTTTTTTAAACACAACTTCAGCTGCATGTTTCAGTACGTATCAACCATCAGGCAATAACCCTGAGATCTTCTCACTGACTGGCTGAAAGAAGTCTTCCATTTACTAAGACACCTCACATATTAAGGAAAGCAAAATCTCAAATTATGTCCTTATGATAAACTACAATGTGAGCTTTTATGAAAAGCTGAAATCTAAAGTAGTAACGTTTTTTAAAAGGCTCAAAATGGTCATGCACTTAGGGATCTAACTACTAAGGTATATTAACATTAATGCACCGTTAATTCACTGCTAAAGTGTGTTATTTTAATGTAGGTCCCATATTATTCAAAGGGATCTATTTACTAATAACAGTGTTAATGGAGAATTAACACGTTAATGATAGCGCACCTTAGTAATTAGTCCCCTTAATGGCAGTTATCTAGAGAACCGAGCGTCTTCTATAACATAACTGATACATCCCCAGTAATTAGTGTTGAGTTTATTTATAATATTGAGGTAAGGGGAACAATTTACACATTAAATCACTAGTTCATGAGTATGAGAAGTTGTGAATGCTAAGTGTGCCCCGGTCCCCATCCACAGTGCCACAGATACTCAGATTACTCGATTTCTGCAAAACATAATACAAGTCAAAATTTGTATAGGATTTAAAAAAATTGGCTAGTATGTTCAATTAACAAAGAGTTTAAAACATATGCAAGCACAGAGAAGGGATATAGGATAGATAGAAAGAAACATTATAAAACAAACCTGGGACGTATACCTTACCATTTCCCTAACATTCCTGCAGAGAGCCATATCAGGATCCAGATTATCATGAATAAAATGATTTCGTTCCTTCATTTCTGATCTAAGAGTCTTCCCATTTATTAGGTATATATTAGCTATATAGGGAACATTCCACAGCCCTCTGGAAAAACAAAAAAGAACACAGTATAAATGAACAAAGGGGAGAAAGGCAACCACTTGTAAATGACAAAGAAGAAGAAGAAAAAGGGCAAATGTAGCACAGCAATAAAAAATATAAATAAAAAAAACTATAAAAATTTGCAAAAGATTTTCATTTTTATGATATTACAAATATATTATATTCACAAAAAATAAATAAGATAATTTGAAAAGAACTTACATGGCCATTTTTCAACAGAAAACCTGCATCAGGAGAACAACTTGAAAACATGCACCATAAAATTCACACAGTGTATTTTCCAATCCATAAGCTAATAGCATGCAAGAAAATAAAATAAAAATCACATATATTATTTAATATCTCCATGGGAATTACCACAAACACAAGAATTCACAAATAGTTGGCGATGTATGATGGTGTTTTTCTCATACACAAAGGAGGAGCTTGTTGACACAATTATGTTAAGGCACTTGAAAAGCAAATCTCTCACTCACAATGCAGCTAATACTTGACCGAATATGAAGTGGACTGCTTTGTTTAAACCCGCTACACAAGCTGTAAACATGCTATGCTCGCCAAGTGCTCCCAAATGTCTGGCAGCATTACACAGAACACAATTAGCATTTGAAACTACATTGTGTTTTATAATGTGTGAATTATTATAGTGCAGATGTTGAAGTTATACCCTGGATGCAGGCTTACTGCTGAAATATGGTCATGTAAGATACAGTTCATTTCTTTTCGGTACTAGCTAAAAGTCAGTTACATTCAAGGATGTTTTGTCTTGCATTTTTGCATATGAATTAAATCTATAATTGTAACAGATTTTAATTTTTATGATTATTTTTATTGTTTTTTTTAAACCCTCCATTTAACCCTCCATTGCCTCAGGTGCTAACTTACAGCTAGAATTTCTAATAAGTGCCACCACATTAGTTCACTAATGCTGCTGATGTGCCTTATTAGTAACTAGATCCCACTGCAATGAATATGACTTGTGGTAAAAACATGCATTATAATATCAGCATGAGCTAACACAATAGTACATGCTAGTAACTACATGCTAGAATGTAAACTCTCAGAGGATATAGAAATACCTACTCTACTGAAATTTAACCTGAACTATTATTGGAAAGGCATGAGCTAAAAATCATCCTTTCCCCTCAAAAAAGCTGTGGTTCCCCGTTGCAGGGGAGAGCAGTACTTGCCAGTGCGGTGAGGTGCCTATGAGTTGTGTGTGCGCTTCCTGCAATGCAATGTGTGCCTTTGAGTCAGTCCTGACTCCTGGCGACCCAGAAGCTCCTGGGTTTTCTTGGCAGTGTCACCGGAAGTAGATTGTCAGGCCTTTCTTCCGAGGCAATGGAGGGTTAAGTGACTTGCCCAAGGCCACAAGGAGTGCTAGTGGGAATTGAACCCTGGTTGCTTGGTTACCAAGCCAGTGTTCTAACCACTAGGCTACTACTCCACTATTTTCCTGCTTCACATGGAAAGAGAGCATAATATGCTCCCTCTCACATCCTCTCTGCAGAAAGAAATCCTTCTCTACAAGCAACACAGATCATCATCATCTCTACAGGACCATCTCCAGAAACTCTAGAAACAGACACGGTGAGTTCACACTAATCTGATATAATTCATTTCAGGATTTCACCATTTCTCCTGCTGCAAACTGAGCTTGCGCAAGATCCCAAAAGAAAATATCTATGCATATAGTGGAGTGCTATAATTACTGCATAAACTTGTTGATTCCCTTTTTAAATAAAACTGCTCTGCAACTTAAAAGAGAGAGCCGTCATTGTTCATGATTATGTTGCGTTGCATGCTCTAAATGAAAGCTAATGCATATTCCCCAATACATATATATTATTTCCCTCTCAGGTAATATTTTATCTTCTAGCATCTTGTTAAGGTCAAAGACCTTGAAAGCAATGATCTGCAATAATAGCACTCCACCTCCTGACTTGCATCTCAGGTGACATTTTCATAAAGAACTGGTTAGTGGTATTCCCTTTTCTAAATTTGCTTTGTCCATTTACCAAAGTATTAATAAAGTCACCTGAAAAGGCTTTTAGGAATACAATTTTTAACTCTTTTCTCAGAAGTGGCTCTCTGCTGTTCTGAATAATATGAAAAAAAAATCATTCATGGGGCCATGTCCACGACTACTGTGAAATTCACAATCTGTAGACACTGCCTAGTTGAGATGTTTTATAACTTGATAAAAATCTGATGGTGGAGTGGAGGAGTAGCCTAGTGGTTAGAGCACTGGCTTGGTAACCAAGAGACCAGGGTTTGACTCCCACTAGCACGTCTTAGGCAAGTCACTTAACCCTCCACTACCTTGGAAGAAAGGCCTGGCAATCTACTTCCAGTCACACTGCCAAGAAAACCCAGGAGCTGTTGGGTCACCAGGATTCAGCATTGACTTAAAAGCACACATTGCATTTTTGCAAAAATCTATCTATTTATTGAAAGATTTTTTTTAATCATAGTAGAGCTAGACCTTCCTTCATGTTGAATCCTACTCCAAGATGAATTAAGTCTTTTTAAGTGTGTTTCGCATAAACAATAGCACCCACTGGGGAGGCTCAAGCCAGCTTGTGTGAACAAATCTATGCTCCCAAGAACAATAAAAATGTTCTGGAGGTTGCCACGATCCACACAGAACCCCATCCCCAAAGTCAAAGAGTGCATCAGGCCACTGCATGGTGAAAATGTTGCAAGTGGGGACCCCATCCCGTGCTGATTGGCAAGTGAGTCAGAACGCAGCTGCAGCAGATATGCAGGGCCCCTTACCCTACCACACATTCTCTCAGCCCATCACCGCATCCTCCCCACATACACACACACACACTGAGCCCCTCAGCCCGCCTCACCCTACCCATCATGTCATGCAGGTAACATACATACACCCCTAGATGCTTACCCCACTTCCAAATGCTTGTACACACAAACACATACTCTTCAACTTGCCCTCTACACTTGTGCACATACAGTCCTCACTCCACCCCCCCCCCACACCGAAACTAGAGACAAATATACACAGCCCCTGTTACCCTAATGAGACAATCATCTGTTCACACCGTTTTTCCACATGAGTTTGGACGTGGAGAAAGGGGCAACTATACACGTGCCCTTTTCAACTTGTGTTGGACTTGTTACTCAGCTTTTCTACCAGCTTATTAACCAGTCATATAGAGATTGTAGCTTAAGCAAAAAGAATCCGTTTTGATAAGAATGAGAAGAAGAAAACTCTCTGGTTCTCTAAGTTTGACATTTAGTGTAACAAGTACCTTTAAGAACACACTCATGAATGAAGACAGGTCGAACAGCACTGAAGCAGATTGAAAATGTTGTTTATTGTCAATCTTATTTCTGGTGACTTTTGGATATGAGAATGACCTGGCTTCATTGCCTTAATTATGGATCTGAAATGCTGATTACATACTGGTCTGGTATCTCGGGGGACATTTTCATTAACAGACATTGCGGCAGATGCATGCATGGACTTTAGTACACACGCAACCGTTGCTAATTTCAAAAGTAAATTTCCTTTTACAACTTAGCCACAAGTATACATGCACAAGGAGGCCATCTACTTTTACATATGTTATTTCCATGGGAGAGGGACTGGAAATAAAATTCCATGTGTGTATATGAATATGCAAATTATGTGTGTTTTACACTCCCCCATCTCAAATATCCACTCAAGAATGCCTTTTTTTTAAAACAATTTGGCTAAATTTGTATGTGCTGTGAAAGTTAGTGTATATTTTTAATTCTCTAAGAGGAGAAATTTTCAACCAAGCATATGTAGCCAGCTAATCATATTGTTAACTTGCTAAATGTCTTTAAAAATGTCTCCCTGAGATTTTAACTAGATGGAAATCTCCTGATTATTTTGGAACAATTACAGTTTGACCGTTTTCCTAGGAACATTTCCTCTTGGGTACCTAATATTATTGCTTAGACAAATATCAGTGCACCTCACTTCATTCTGTTCCTTACTCTGTTCTCTCCCCTTCTGCACTTCCACTTCTATTTGCATCCTTTGAAACACCTCATCAAGAATAAAGGCCTCTTCTGTCTGGATTTAACAGTAAGCTCTTTGGAGAAGGGGCTGTCTTTTATTTGAATTTCAACAGCTCTGTTTATGTTAGCAATGCTATAGAAGTGATAAGTGGCAGATGTTTTTCTTTTCTTTTTTTTTTAATGTAATTTTTGAATCTTTACACAAGAAAACAACTTGTTAGAGAAATGGAAATTCTTTCCCTTTTGGTTTGTGACACCTCCAATCCAAATTACCCAACAAAATTAAACATAAGAGATATTCCACTAGTCCACCACAATTCTAGGGGGAGCCAGCCACATTCAAAGGAAAAAAACCTAAAGAAACAGAACATGTACTGGTGTGATAAATCCTACTATGTGAGATGCTAGATTTCAAAGGGTTCCTCAAGGATTCTCCGACTCTGAACACTTTTACTAACAACAAACTGAGTTAAATGAGAGGGGTCAAAGAAGATATAGTTAACACTCTGGTATTTTATCAAGCATTTACATGGATAACGCAAGAAAAATACCCCCCCCCCCCAATTGCAGAACCTTAGGATGCAGCAGCAAAAACTGCTGTCTGCATTTCTGGGTAGCCTTAGAAACATCCAGAAATTTATGTATAGGAGCTTCACGTATAGAAGCTTCCATGAATAACTCATTAACCAGTCTAGATCAGGCTCCAAGGCTAAAGTCAGCAAGAGCGTTGATCGCTGAATACCATCAGGATCAGAGGTCTCCAAAACCAACTGTTCACTAATACCACCGTGTTCCCCAGCAGGTGGTGTTAGCACACTCTCTTCACTGGAATCCATGGCCCCGTGCCCTTCAGCAAGATCTGCAGCCACCGACAAGGCTACCGCGGCACACCCTCCTTCCACTGGCATTCCCGCCAATTCCCCAACTTGCAGGCAGAGTCAACCAATGATGCCCCAACGCCAGGGTTAGGGGGCCTTGCTGGAGCTAACCTCACCTCTGGGCTCAAAGTGATGTCGGGCTCAGAGAGATGTGAGAAGCTGCTTTCCGCTCCCGCCATCCCCAGTGAACCTTCTTGCTTCGGAGTAACCATGCTCGCACCAGAGGGCCGGATGAAAACATTGAGTGGCCCCTTAACCACAGGTACACTCCTCGAAGCCTCCCAGACGTTAGCTTTCCACTTGCGAGGCATAATGAAAACAGGTAATCAATAATTAAAAGCCAAAGGGAGAACTGTCGGAAGTGCTGTTAGAATGCGTCCACCATCTTGGTTCCCCCTCTACCCAGCAGATGTTTTTCTAAAGTTAGATTTTCTATTTTATATCAGATTTAAAATTTCTAAGAACGCTTTGTAAAAACATGAGCTTAGAAGTCAGAGAATAGCAATCTTAACATCTGATCATATTCTATGAAGATATTTTGTTTATCGCAATATATGGAGATGAAAGATTGCAAACCTGATCAGCCCTTGGAGACAACGTACCATTCACACAAGGCCAAGCCCTTAACGCTCTCTCTCTCTAAGGGGGTCATTTTACTAATGGTTAGTGCACCAGTGCAGTTATTGCACATTATCTGCTCCATGGCTCAAAAGAACAAGCCATTAGTAAATGACCTCATAAATGTAGACGATAAAGAAGCTCAATGAGTAGAGATGCAGCAGATTTGGGCAAAGAGAAGGAATTTGGATATAAAAGCAACGAAAATTTGAGATCAACAGAAACAAAATATGAGCAGTAGAATATATTCTTGCAGGCCTGAGGAAAACGTCATTGACTATGAAAACACCCTCCTCTATTTTTGAGATGTACTGAAGAAATTGTAGAAGTAAAAAGTTATCATTGCAGCAAACCATAAAAGAAACTCCATTTGGAAATCTTTTAATGAAACTCCTGCACCCATAGGTATGACGGCCATGTGAGCAAAATGCGAATACTGCAGCAAAGCAATGCAAGGCCTGGTGTCTGAGTAAAACAGCATCGTAAAGATTGCGCTTACTGAAGGTTGCACATATGAATTTGCAGGATCATCGGGTTAGTAAATATTTTTATGTCCTGCTATTTTTTCCCCTAATGTCTGCTTGTTTTTCTTGGCGACAGCTTTTGGGCAGGCTTCTCAGATTGCTTTTTGAATTCTCACGTTTGAACAAAAATACAGATGCTAAACTAAAACAGTCAGATATTTATTTTACGCTTTTATCACTGCAGAACCTTCTTGAGTAGTAATTTAAATCGTCTTTAGAGTTGTCTATTGGAGATTTGGAATGAAAGAAATAATTCTGCATGATTTTGAAAAATATGTACATATCAGAAATCTATTTTATAAAATACCAAGAACTACACATCTGAAAATGTTTCTTCACCAGACATGTCGAAATGTCAATAATCTGTAAGGCAGACAGCACAAACTACACAGGTCATTTCCCTAGGTGAGCACTACAAAATGGAAGTCAGCTATATAAAATGGAGTCTTCGCTAGCTTGGCCTTACTGAGAGAAGAGAGACATGAAAATGCTGACAGCTTGCACATACACAAGCTGAATCTCAGAGCCTGAGATAATGAGGCCATTGTCTTGAACTGGAAACATACGCTGCTGGTGTTTGCTTCCTGGGGCCCAGTACCATAAACTGGCCCATCAAAATGCACAGGACTAGCAGCCCTGACCAGACTATGCCTTGGAGATATTCTCAGACTGGTTGATTCAAGCTCTCGGATACCTAGCCTGGACCCATTGCTCTGGAGCCACACCTGTGATCAGATGGCCACATGGAAACTAGAAAAGGTATTTCTAATGGCTGCAAGAGAGACTCTGAGTCCTTTGGTCCTTCTGATGGCCTTTGGGTATTTGATCTTGACTGATGCTGACCAAGAAGATGTAAGACCATCCCCGCAAGCTCTCTATCTCTGACTGTCCTCTTCTCTGCATTTACGTCTCTGTCACCCAGAAATCTTTTGCTGGCAGTCTTCATGCTTCTATATCTCACACTACGGGCTGACAAGTGCTGCCCGATGGCCCATAAACTACAAGTCATCCTACAAAGGTACTGTATAAGGAATGTTACCTTACTAGTGGGAGTTAGCTAGCACTGATTATTTACACAACTTGTAATTTTGATGAGAAGATGATTGCATTTTCTAAATACATTGCCCTATGATATGATTCTGTAATTCCCGATATCCCTCCTGAACAGATTTTAATAAATAGATTCAGGGACAGGATGACTCATATACACAGTGTTGTGGTTCTGAACTGGTCCGGAGCAGCTATAATCCATAGTGCATAATTATTTCTTAGTCCCTCACTGCTCACCACACTCCTTCCTAGATTATCTGGGAAAGTGCAGACTGTTGTTGCCACTGCTTCCTGACTGACCTGGTGTTTAGACGTACGATTGCCTATGAAGCTTAACAAAACACATTTTCCTGTAGAAAACTGGAGTTTATGATGGTCTGATTTTTTCTTCCCTTGCACTCTCTATAAGGAAATCTATCTGCATGAACTTTTTGTCTAGATTTATCCTGAGAACGAAGATATTTTTTGCTTGAGCCAAATCTATAATAATCTTTTACCACTTGTGGCCCTTCAACTGTTGTTTGTAAAACAGAATGATAATAGTTAAAATGAAAAAAACAGCAATTTTTTAAACTATAGCTCCCTTCTATCTGCTATAATATCTGTTGTAGTTTTTGTAAAGAGTTTGAAAATATAGCATGTAGCTTCTGCTGTGAATCTTGACGACCAATCAAGCATAGTTACAAATGGTAATAAGGACCTCCTGATTCAATTTTCTGTATCATAATTTGAATGCATCTAATCACTGGGCTGGATGCATAGGTAGATGAGAATGCAGACTGAAATGGCAAATCATTCATGTCATATATTCTCCGAGTATGAATCCATTTTGCAGTTAATGGAATTCTTTGAATTAGAAAAAGCTTCCACAGGGACTATAGTACATTTAGACAGAGTGGCAACAAGAGTGATTGAACCAACTGCGAACTGTGGGGATCATTTTAAGAGTCTTAGTCATGGATTTTGACATCCGAAGACATTGAAATCATGGAGACATCTCTGGAGACATTTTACAAATGACTTTTAAAGACTCCAGTGCAGGGAGGTCCAAGTAGACAGGGGGCATGTGGTGGTGTGTCTGGGGAGGTGTAATGAACGTAAGACATCCCTGTTCGATTTCAGAAACGTCAGGAATGTTTGCGACCCCATCCATGTTTAGACCTGTTCCAGGCAGGAAGAGGCATCAGGAAAGTGCTTGCTTTTGCCTTAAAACATCCACAGAGAAGATGGAGAATTTAGTAACTAGCCTAAGATCACAAGGAGCGGCACTGGGATTTGAACTCTGGCCATCCTGGTCTTAAATCATTACTTTAACTATTAGGCTATTAGATGTCCCTGTTCTAAATGCTATTCTGGAGACGTCTACGTAGACATCCCCAAAGACATCCATATTGGGCACGTCCATGTTTGTAAAACTGTGCCTGGTATGTGCCTGGTTTTTTTTTCAGACATTCTCACTTGGACATGCTTTGTAAAATGTGCCTTCGTGTGTTTGAAATTTTAACAGATATGAAAAAGATTTCCTATGTATCCCTGTTGTTGTTATTGTGTACTGTAGAGTGAATGTCAACTCCTGGTAACCCTGTGGATAGTTGTGATTATCTTCTGGGTTTTCTTGGTAAGGTGTGACCAGAAGTAGATTTCCAGGCCTTCTGTGCAGTAGGCCTATAGCACCTGGTCTTCCAAGGTGTCTCCCATTCAAGTACTAACATGGCCTGACCCTGCCTTGCTTCTGAGATCATTCATTTATGATCATTTCCAAACTGCAGGAGAAATGAGGTAAGTGGTCAGCATTTTGACATCTGCTCATTAAGAGATCCACATTAAAAACACACTGATCAATGTTCAAAATCACATACGGAGTCACAAGTAGATGCTGACCACTTAAGTGTAACATTTTTTAAGCACATTTTGCATATGTGATAGAACGAAAGAATCCTCTGCAACAGGCCCTTATTGTTGGCAGGTTTGTCTATCTGTATATATCTATTTGCATATGCAAACAGGTGGGTATGGCTCCCCTTCCCCCTCCCCCTTAAGAAGCAGGGGAAAGAGCCAGTGGGAGCCCTGGTCCGCTGGCAAGAAGGGTGGAGGGGCTGCAGTCAGAAATTGGTGGTAGGAGACTCTGGATCCCAAACAACATGAAAAATGAGGCTATGGCCTAAAAACACAAGGGAGAGGCCCCTGGTCCCATGAGCGTGAAGAATGGGGCTGCAGCCTGAAGATGCCAATTGAAAGCCCTGAGCCCACTGGCATGAAGAATGGGGCAGTGCCTGGCTGCCTGGGAAGGGCTGGGTAAGAGGGCAGAGCATAGAGAGCAGGGGTGGGGTAAGAAGAGGGAGGTAGGGAATATACATAGGGAATGGATGGGACTAGATAAGAGGGAGGGAGAAGAGGTTTGGAGCACTGGGGTGGGTTGGTGTTAGAGTTGGGACTGAGACTTGGAAGCGTGCAAAGTGAAGGAGTGAAAGGCAGGGGAAGGAGAGTGTGCAAAGTTGATTGGTAGAGGGCACTACTGAGTGAAGAGAAAGAGAGAATGCAGTAAGAAGTGTATTGAAAGAGAGGGATGGGAAACCCCCATGGCACATGCATGCACCCCTCAACACTCACAATGACAAACACACAACTGCCAACACCCTCCATGCACTCTTCTGTCACCTCATGACACACACATACATGTGCACACACTCCCCAACAGCCCCATGACATACACACCTGCATTCAGCCTGACACCCCTCATGACACACAAACACAGATGGGTGCACACAAGTTCCCAACACTCCTATGAGACATACTCCTGAATAACTCTCCATGATGCACACGCAAATGTATGCACCTCTCAACTCACCCCATTACACACATACACACACATGTATGCAGCCCTCTGAACTCCTTCATGATATATAAACATATATGCCATTTTGACACCCACGTGTCACACACAGAGGTGAACGCACTCCCTCCCAACACAGACATACATATCCCCCATGAGACTCCCGATGATACACACACACACACTTACCCTCCATGACATCCATACATGTACCCTCCACATGCCTGATTCTGTGAATAGGGGAAATGCATCATTGGGCCACACTGCAAGTGTTCACATTTCAAGTTGCTTAATATTGAGGGCTGCAAAACAGCCCATCCATCCAAAATGTGTCTATTAACTGCTGCCTCTACATTCCCCGATACTAACTGGGGGCATTCCATGGCAGAACGTGGGGATAACTGGGCAGTGGCTGAATATCACCGCTGCCTGATTAGCTTCCTGTTTCGCCGGCCAACCCAGATATTCAATGCCAGTGGTCAGATAAAGCCCCAGCACTCAATATCCGGGTTTAACATTCAGCGGCGATGGCTAGCTGTTGTGATCGCACTAGTTGCCACCACTGAATATCAGGCCGGCATACCTCTAAGGTGCGCCCAAATCATGCTCTCTTCAAATCTGTGTATGTTGCAGGTATACATGTGTAAACAGCAGATATATAGTCATTCACATATGTAAATCAGCGACTAACTCTTCTAAATTTACCTCCTTAATGTACTACTAAGATTAATTAGGCAGGAAGGCACCTATTTTTTGCTTATTTTATAAAGACACATGGAGCCCAATTCCGGTGGGGGCACGTCTGGGCCATCCGGACAGCCCCAAGCAAGACAGGCCAGTTTGGACCAGATTCTGGACAACAGGAAAAAAAGTTCCCGTGGGAGCCAGAATCGGGCCCGAGGATGGCCCAGTGTGCCCTTGCTACCTGCAGGGATGTCCTCCCCATAGGCGCCCCCGACTCCGCCATTCCCGGCCCCCCTTTTCCCCACTGCCTGACCAAGGCTGGCTTTCAAGGCCTGGATTGGGCGGCAGGGACCCCCACGCACCCGGCCCCAATCGCAGCAGAAGTGCTGCTTATTCCACCTTTAAGATGGAATAAGCAGTGCGTCCCCATAGGCCCACCCACGCCCCGCCTCTCCCCCCATCCTGATGCATAGGACGTACAAGGAGAGCCAGTGGGAGAATCGGGCTCCACAACCTGCATTTCAAAATGCGTCCCATAGGCATCAATGTGTCTTTATATAATACAACAGATATCACACAGATATTTACGTGTGCTCGGAAACAGGCATAAATATTAGCACATATGCATGTAAATCAAGACTCCACCCAAGCTCTGCCCTGACTCCTCACCAAAGTAATACCTACTCTACAAATATGCCTGTACTGCACCACACATACCACACATGCAGCTCAATCAGCCTTTAACATGCAAAAAAAAGATTTATAAAATTACCTTCATACTTTATTCTTTTATACTACCTTTCATCCCACTCAGAAACTCAAGTTATCTCTTTATATAATAAAATCAACTTTGGGAGAGTCTATTCAAGTGTACTAATTGTTAGCGTGTGCTGTATTAACTGTTACCACACGGCTGCATGGTAAAAACCCCACACTGATTGCTTAGTGCGCTAGGGGGCAGTGACTGGGTGAGTTCCAAGCAGAGCAGTGACATAAGTACCACCCAAGCAGTCCCCACAATGCAGGGGAGCCCAGGCTAGAAGAGGTTCCATTCGATCCCACAATTCCTAAGCTGCAGTGTTAGCAGCAGAGTGCAGCAAAGATCATACTTAAAATAAAGAAGTTTGCCGCGCTGTCTCTCTGCCCGGAAAAGTACTGTTCCGCGGCTACTGAAGGCCCAGAAGATTATCTCCAGCTGTAGGGCCAAAGTCTTGTGATATCCAAGACTTTGGCTCAGCAGCAGAATCTGCTTCTCCAACTGGCATGAAACAATATGTATAGGTAGAGAGGCAGCTGGAGGCCATGCAGCAAACTTCTTTATTGTAAGTGTGATGTTTGTCATACTCTGACTTAAAAAAAAAAAAAAAGTTTCAGAAGACAGGAAGAGAAAGGTGTTTCCCCCTTCTCGTGGCCACCGCTGCTGTGATCATAAGGGGGCCCTCAGCAAATTTTGTTTGGGACCCCTCATTTCAACTTACGCCACTGCGACGAAGCATGGATGCTGATGACACATCACGGCTGGCAATGGTGTCACTGGCATGCGCTAACCACGAACACTGCCGTTAGTGTGGGTGCACTTCCTGCATCCTCGTGTAGCTGTAAGTGCGCCATGTTAACTGCAGTGTGGTGTGGCGAGGCGCTTCTTCCTACATTAACTGCAGAGGGATATTCCAGGCATACCCCAACAATCAGAGTGGGTCTACTTCACCTCCCACGCTCATTTTTGGGGCTTATCGTGGTCTAAGTGCATATTAATAAACATGCCCCTTTATTCAGTAAATGGACAATATGGCAAAAACATTCTAGCTGCTGAGTAAAGTAGAGAAAAGAGCTGATAAATCACCTGGGATACAAGCAAGCCTTTGCATCTGATACTCTATGGTGTTAGCATTTGAAAGATAAGTTACTTACACTCTTTTGCCTTGAACAATAGCCACATAATCTTCAGACCGACCATAATACCCATCAGGTCCCAGAGAACCCCAGAAGTTAGACCATAGCTTTCCATGTCGCGTTACAAGAGGAGCAATTATTTTCCTGCAATGAATAATAATGTCACAGAGTATGAAATCTTATTTAACTAATCACACGGTTGGATTACTTAAATATTCCATGTGTTATAAAAAATTATTATTTTTATTATTCTCTGCTGGTGAATAGCTTTTCAGTAGTGTGGTGTTTATAAAAGAGGAATTTATGAATCCTCTGTCAGACCAATCTAAACAAAGAAAGTTGATTACACAGAATAAGAAAGCATATTCTAGGGCTACAGACACATTTCAAAGAAACTACACAGAAAAGGAACATTCATTTTATAATCGTAAATTTATTGGAAATTTCAAATGGGACGGGGAAAAGGGTAAATATATTAAGTGGAAAAACTGTGAAATAAATAATTCTACTTGAATAGCAACATGGGGCATTTTTATAATTGTGCTTTGCACAAAAAGAATGAATAGTTTTCTCCGATTTTCAAAGTGAAAGTAATATACACATTTTTGCTTTGAAAAATTCTCCAGGGAAAAATTCTCCATGGAGTATACATACAGGAGATAATTTTAAAATGGGGCGTACATAAGAACATAACATATGCCATACTGGGTCAGACCACAGTCCATCAAGCCCAGTATCCTGTTTACAACAGTGGCCAATCTAGGTCATATGTACCTAGCAGTTTCCCCAAGAGACACAGGTTCCACAATGCTTGTACTGGGTCAAGCATTGATATCCTGGGTCCTCTTTAATAATGGTTTATGGACCTTTCCTCCAGGAACTTGTCCAAACCTTTTTTAAACCCAGCTACACTAACAGCCTTTACTACATCCTCCGGTAACAAATTCCAGAGTTTGATTACACGTTGAGTGAAAAAATATTTTCTTTTATTAGTCTTAAATAGTTTACCCTGTAGCTTCATTGCATGTCCCCTAGTCTTTCTATATTCTGATAACGTAAACAATCGATCTACGTTTACCCGTTCCACTCCGTTCATTAATTTATAGACTTCTATCATATCTCCCCTCAGCCGTCTCTTTTCCAGGTTAAAGAGCCCTAACCTTTTAAGCCTTTCTTCATAGGAGTATCCTTCCATCCCCTTTACCATTTTGGTGGCTCTTCTCTGTACCTTTTCTAAAATCGCTATATCCTTTTTAAGATACGGCGACCAGAATTGCACACAATATTCAAGGTGCGGACTCATCATGGAACGATATAGAGGCATTATAATATCTTTTGTTTTATTTTCCATTCCTTTCCTTATGATACCTAGCATTCTATTTGCTCTCTTGGCCGCTGCTGCACACTGGGCCGAGGGTTTTAACATGTTATCCACAATGACGCCTAAATCTTTTTCCTGGGTGGTGGTTCCTAATGTGGAACCTTGCATCGTGTAACCATAGTTTGGGTTGTTCTTCCCTACGTGCATAACCTTGCACTTGTCCACATTAAATTTCATCTGCCATTTCGATGCCCAGTCTTCCAATTTATCAAGATCCTCTTGCAATTTTCCACAATCCTCTTGGGTTTTTACAACTTTAAATAGTTTTGTGTCATCTGCAAATTTGATCACCTCACTCGTTATTCCACTTTCCAGGTAATTTATGAATATGTCAAAAAGCAGCGGACCCAGCACAGATCCCTGGGGTACACCACTATTCACCTTTCTCCATTGGGAAAATTGGCCATTTAGCCCTACCCTCTGCTTTCTACCTTTTAACCAGTTCCTGATCCACAATAGTACACTGCCTCCTATCCCATGACTCTAGTTTTGCCAAAAGTCTCTCATGAGGGACCTTGTCAAAGGCTTTCTGAAAGTCCAGATACACAATATCAACCGACTCACCTTTGTCCACCTGATTATTCACTCCTTCAAAAAAACATAACAGATTAGTAAGACAAGATCTTCCTTGTCTAAAGCCATGTTGGCTGTCTCCCATTAGGTCATGACTATCTACATGATGAGTAATTTTATTCTTTATGATGGTTTCTACCATTTTTCCCGGAACTGACGTGAGGCGCACCGGTCTGTAGTTTCCCGGATCACCCCTGGAACCCTTTTTTAAAAATTGGTGTTACATTGGAGATCCTCCAATCTTCAGGAATTTGAGATGATTTTAATGATAGTTCACAGATTACTAATAGCAGGTCTGCAATCTCCTATTTCAGTTCTTTCAACACCCTTGGATGTATACAATCCGGCCCAGGGGATTTGCTACTCTTCAGTTTATCTAATAGTTGTAATACATCTTCCCAATGTATCGATATTTCCTTCAATTCTTCCACACCTTTAAATACCACTTCAGTCATGGGTAACATCCCTACATCTTCCTCAGTAAAGACCGAAGCAAAGAATTCATTCAGTCTCTCCGTTATCGCCTTGTCGCCTCTTAGTGCTCCTTTAACCCCTTTATCATCTAATGGACCAACTGACTCTCTCACAGGTTTTTTGCTAAGAAATGTACTTGAAAAGGTCTTTACTTCGCGTTTTTGCTTCCGCAGCAAGCTTCTTCTCAAATTCTCCCTTTGCCTGCCTTATCAATGCCTTGCATTTGACTTGCCAGTGCTTGTGCTGTTTCCAGGTTTCGTCGTTTGGCTCTTTTTTCCATTTCCTGAAAGATGCTTTTTTGGCAGCAACAGCCTCTCTGACCTCACCTTTAAACCATGCTGGCAGTTTTTTGGACTTCCTTCCACTTTTCTTAAAGCGTGGAATACAGCTGGTCTGGGCTTCCAAGATAGTATTTTTGAACAACAGCCAAGCCTGATGTACGTCTAACCTTTGCAACTGCTCCTTTTAGTTTTTTCTTAACTGTTTTCCTCATTTTATCATAGTCTCCCTTTTGAAAGTTAAAAGGTAGTACTGTGGATTTCCTTACTATCCCTCCTCCACTAATTAAATCAAAGGCGATCATGCTATGATCACTATTGCCAAGTGGCCCCAACAACCTTATCTCTTGCACTAGATCTGGTGTTCCACTAAGGACTAGGTCTAATATGGCTTCCCCTCTGGTCGGTTCATGAACCAGCTGCTCCAAGAAGCAGTCATTTATTTCATCTAGGAACTTTATCTCCCTAGCATGTCCTGACGTGACACTGACCCAGTCGATACCGGGGTAGTTGAAATCACCCATTATTATTACTGCGCTGTAACTTTTGTTAGCTTCCTTGATTTCTTTGAGCATTTCATCATCCATTTGGTCATTCTGGCCAGGCGCTCGATAGTACACCCCCACTGCCATTGCCTTCCCCCTTCTGCATGGAATTTCAATCCATATAGATTCTACAGCAGATTTTTTTTCCTGCAAAACTTTAATCCTTTCTGACTCAATGCCCTCTCTAACAGAGAGCAACCCCTCCACCAATTTGATCAGCTCTATCATTATGATATAGTTTGTACCCAGGAATCACAGTGTCCCACTGGTTGTCCTCCTTCCACCATGTCTCTGATATTCCAATCATATCTAACCTTTCATTTAGTGTTATATATTCTAACTCTCCCATCTTATTTTTTAGACTTCTAGCATTTGCATACAAGCATTTTAGAGAATGTATTTTATTCATATTAATTTGGCTATTGTTAGACATGGGTAATTTGGGATCTTTAAGCTCTGTCTGCTCCAAACTTGAGGGCATTTGGGCTACTTTACTCTTTTGTGGAACCTCCCTGCTTTTGGTAGTATCCTTCAAAGATACATTCTTCCGAACCATCCGCTCTTGGGCAACTGTCGGCTTTCCCCTTATCCTTATCCTTCCCCCGATACTGCTCCTTAGAGAAGGAGGGCTAGCAAACTACCTGGTTCATGTGACAGGAGACAGCACCTTAGGCAAAAAAGAAGGCACTGGCCGAATGGAAACAGCCTCTTTTGAAAAAGGCAGATAAGGATCTTGGCAAGACGGAGCCTGCTGCTTATCTGCCTGGAACAGCATATGAAAATATGCCTTGGCCAGATCCAGATATGACAAGAATTCCCTTGGCACACTGCTTAAATCAAAGAGCACAAGGTTTCCATCTGGAAGTGCAGGACATGCAAATGCTCGTTGTCCCCTTGAGGTCCAGAATTGATTGAAAGGAACCGTCCTTCTTTGGCATCACAAAATAGATGAAATATCTGCCCTTGCACTGTTCATCCGGGGGGATGGGCACCATCATCTTCAGGCATAGCAACATATCCAAAGTGGTCTGCACAGTAGCACCTTTGATAGCAGACCCACATGAGGAAATGACAGCATCGAGAATCGGCTCCTGCATTCCAGGACATAGCCAAACTGAATGGTGTCTAGCACCCAGCAATCCTTGATGACCGGGCCGATTCATGAAAGAAGAGGTGAAGCCTGTCGCTTGCTGGAAGAACCAGGGAATGGGCCTCCAAACCTTCATTGTGCAGCTTGGGAAGGTTCACCTCAGGAAGGGACTGAATCCCTGGGCCTACGCGTTAAATGAAAGAACGGGGAATGAGCCTGAGGCTGAAAGCAGAGGGGAAGAAAAGTGTTCCGAGACCCCTGGAAAACCAGCCAGCGTGCCCTTAGAGGACGTGTGGAAATTGATGAGGAAGGGGCATCAGCCCGCTTCACAGACTCCTTTGCCTAGGTCCTCCAGTAGCTTCTCCAAATCAGTTCCAAACAGAAGCTTCCCCTGAAAGGCCAGTTGAGCCAACAAGGCTTTGGAGGATGTGCCCGCTGCCCAATGTTGCAGCCAAATCCAATGCCGTGACACCACTGTCAGGGCAGTATCCTTGACTGCTAAACGTACCAAGTCATATATGGCATTACAAAAGAAGGCTGCAGCAGAATCCCAAAAAAAAGGGGGTAGTATCATCAGGCAGAAGAGAGTGAATCCACTGGAACAGGGCTTGGCATTTACCAGACGGACCTCCATTCCTGTGGAAGACTTATCTGCCTTAATGGATTTTCTGGACTGGAAGGTAGTCTCGGCTAGAGATATGTTTAAAAAGTATATGGCGGAAGCCCTGAGGATTCCACTGGAGTCTCAGCCACCTTTATCAAAAATTTATTACATACCTACTGGCAAGAAGATATTGGGTTATGCATCTTAGCAGATTTCAACAGGAGTACAGCATATGGATACTTTAAATATAACTGAAGTTTTGGAATCCTCGGATTTGGAAACTGCTGTTCCTGTGACATTATTTGTGACTTTTGCATTGTCTGTTGATCGTGAATGGTTGCTTAGAATGTATTTCAAAAAATGTTGTGTTTCTTTCAAGGGGTTGCTGATCCGTATGTTCCCAGACCTTGCCCAGGATACACAGAAAAGACATAAGGAGTTTCTCTCCTGAAGACAGGGATATCTCAGCTAGGGTTTTTTTTTTTCCCCTTAAATTCCCTTGTAAGTGCTTGGTGAAATTAAATTGTAAATCTTACATCTTTTATGATCCTAGTCAGCTAGAGGCCTTTATTAGCTCTCATTTATCTGGGGTTTCATAGATGTGAGACTATAATGCAATGTATTAGTTTAGTTTGCTGATTTTGTAGGGTTATTGCTTTTCCTTTTTGTTTTCTTGGATCTTCTATGGTTTGGGGCTAGTGAGAAAAGGGCTATATTTTTGTTCTTTTGGGTATAATTGATTACTGCATTGTTTTTACTTTTTCTTATCCTTTTCCATTTCTGTAAAGTTGTTTTGTTTATAAAGCATCTTTAAAAGTGAATAAATATAAAATACAAATAATTTAAAAAAAGGTTCAGACCAAAGCCATCAACATGGTAAAGGGGATGGAAAGATACCTCATGAGGAAAGGCTTAAAAGGTTAGTGTTTTTCTACTTGGAAAAAAGACGGCTGAGGGGAGATATGATAGTCTATAAAATAATGAATGGAGTGGAACGAGTAAACGTAGATCAGTTGTTTACTGCTTCAAAAAGTAGGGGACACGCAATGAAGCTACAGTACAATATAGCCCATTTAAGACTAAGATGAGAAAATATTTTTTTCACTCATTGTATAATGCCAAAGTCTCCAGATACTTGTTTCTGTCAAAATCCAAGGGCCTTTACTCAATCCTCATCCTTCTTGACCTTTCTGATGCTTTTGACACTGTTGACCACAATCTTCTCCTCGATACCTTGTCCTCACTTGGTTTTAAGGGCTCTGTGCTATCCTGGTTCTCTTATCTCTCCCATTGCTCCTTTAGTGTTTGTTCTGGTGGATCTTCCTCTGCTTCTATCCCACTCTCAGTTGGTGTACTCCAAGGATCTGTCTTGGGTCCACTCCTTTTCTCTCTCTATTCCCAGTCCCTTGGTGCATTCATCTCTTCCCATAACTTTCAGTACTATCTTTACGCTGATGACTCCTACCTGAAATCTCTCCGGCAATTTAAGCCCAGATCTCTGCCTGCCTTTCTGACATTGCGTCTTGGATGTCTCACCTCTGCTTGAAACTGAACATGGCCAAAACTGAGCTTCTTATCTTTCCCATTAAACCCTCTTCTCCCCTTCCTCCTTTCTCATTCTCTGTGGATAACGCTCTACTCCTCCCTGTTTCCTCGGCTCGCAACTTTGGGGTCATCTTTGATTCCTCTCTCTCTTTCTCCACACATATCCAACTGATAACTAAAACCTGCCATTTCTTTCTCTATAACATCAACAAAATTCGCCCATTCCTTTCTGAACACACTATTAAGACATTTATCCACTCTTTAGTCACCTCCTGTCTAGACTATTGTAACCGACTCCTTGCTGGTCTCCCTCTGATTCATTTCTCTCTCCTTCAATCTGGTCAACACACTGCTGGCAGCTAATCTTCTGACAGCCTTGTCATGCTCATATTACCCTTCTTCTCAAATCACTTCATTGGCTCCCTATCCATTTCCGCATCCAGTTCAAACTTCTCCTGCTAACCTATAAGTGAATTTACTCTGCAGCTCCTCCCTATCTTTCCTCTTATCTCTCCCTACACCCCTTCTTGGGAACTTCACTCTTCTGGCAAATTGCTTCTATCTGTGCCCTTCTCTTAACTTCAGACTTCGCTCCTTTCACCTTACTGCTCCTTATGCCTGGAACAAACTATCTGAATCTGTACATCAGGTGCCTTCTCTGGCCCTTATCAAAACCAGGTTGAAAATTCACCTCTGCTGCAGCTTTCGGATCTTGACTCACCTGGTCTCCTTTGTGTTTCCTTACGATTCCCCCTAGAAGTATCCTGTGTCTACAGCTACTGTGTCTTGACTAGATTGTAAGCTCTGATGAGCAGGGACAGTCTTTTACATCTTTGCAGCGCTGCCTGCATCTTGTAGTGCTATATGAAGTGTGACAAAAAAGAAATGAGACTGTGGAAGCCATGCCCATGACTCAATGCCAATTGGCTAAACGCTTATGTCACTGTGTTGTGCAACATCTCACCACTATTCTGCTATACAGTCAAACCTCGGTTTTCGTATGCCCTGGTTTTCGTACGATTCGGTTTTCGTTGATTTTTTTCATCAAGATTGTGTTTCGGTTTTCGTACGTTGTCTCGGTTTTCGTACAGCATTTTACCCCCCCCCCGTACCTGCCATGGATTAGCGTGAGCCAGCGATCTCCCACGGAGCTTGAGCCAGCGATTCTGCGGGACCTCTGGGGAGCCGAGGAGTTCAACGCTCCAGCGTGGCCTGCCCGAAACTGCTTCCTGCCCCGGACTCTCCCCCGATTGACGTCTGCCTGCTGCCTCTTCCCCTGCACATCCCTTGAACCGGGACAGGAGCTGGTGACCGAATCTGCTTCTCCTTGGCGGCCCAGTCTCCCGCCGGGGCCCCTGCCCTCCCGATTGGATTCTGGGTGTCCTGCAGGCCTGCACACGCGGCCTCTCCTTGAAACCTTGCAGTCTGCAGCTGCAGGCTCCTGCTGGCACAGCCCCACGCTGTTCTCTGACTCTCACCTGTGTCAGGCTGCTACCTTAGGGGGGCCGGAGGCAGCCTAAGACTCTCTGTCCCACTGTTTCTCAACTGCCTGCTGCTTGGCTGACACTGCCTCTCCACCTCTCCCGACACTGTGTATGCCAACAAAAGTCTTCAATAAAGGTAAAAGTGATGTTACATGCTCATTTATCCATTTCATTAGTCATTTATATGTATTTCTCATTGTTTTCTGTATGTAAAAAGATAGTTATTCTCTATAAAATGTATTTTTTGTCAATATTTTTGGGTGTCTGGAACGGATTAATTGAATTTACATTATTTCTTATGGGAAATCTTGCTTCGGTTTTAGTCCGTTTCGGTTATAGTCAGACTTTTTTGAACGGATTAATCATGAAAACCGAGGTTTGACTGTAATAGTTTTCATCCTTCTCACTCTCTTTTTCAGGTTGTTTTTCTAGCATACTACCCCATCGCTTTGTCACACAACTGGAGGTGGCAGAAATATGGAGCAAAGAATCAACTTGAAATTTCTGGTTAAGTTGGAGAAGGGCCCAACTGAGTGTCTCCAATTTCTCCAAAAGGCTTATGGAGAAGATGCAATGTCAAGACTGCGAGTCTTCGAGTGGCATAAACGCTTCAAGTCTGGCTGCGAGGAGATGGAGGATGACCCCAAGTCAGGATGGCCTTCCACGACAAAGACGGCTGAGAATGTTGACAGAGTGAACCAGTTAGTGTGGAGCGATCACAGATTGATGGCGAGGAAGATAGCTGAGGAGCTCAGCTTGAACAGGGAGTCAGTGCGGACCATCTTGGTGCAAGAGCTGGGGATGCAGAAGGTGTGTGCCAAGATGGTGCCCAAGCTTTTATTGGATGACCAGAAGGAGCACGGGGTCAATGTTTGTCGAGACTTGCTAGAGAAGATCGGAGAAGATCCAGAGTTCATTGGCTGAGTCATCACAGGAGACGAGACTTGGGTCTTCCAGTATGACCCTGAAAGCAAGAGACAGATCCTGCAAGTCACCCAGACCCAAGAAAGCATGCATGTCCAAATCAAGGATCAAGGTCATGCTGATTGCATTCTTCGACCAGAAGGGAGTGGTCTATCATGAGTTTGTGCCCGAGGGTCAGACAGTCAACCAGCACTTCTACCAGCAGGTCCTCAATTGCCTCCATGACCGGGTTCGGTGCAGCAGGCATACTCTGTGGAGAGACAAGTCGTGGATGCTCTACCATGACAATGCGCCACACACACTGCGCTCAGTGTGAGGCAGATCACAGCTCTCAACCACCCTCCTTATTCCCCAGATCTCGCACTGCGAGACTTCTGGCTCTTCCCCAGACTGAAGACTGTGCTCAAAGGAACTTATTTCACCTCTGTAGAAGAGATCAAGGCCACTGTGATGAGAGAGCTGAGGGATCTCAAGGAGGAGGACTTTACTGAGTGCTTCCGTACGTGGCAGAAGCGAATGCATAAGTGCATTACCTCTGGGGGGGGGGGGAGATTACTTTGAAGGGGACAATGCATAATTTCTCTAAAGATTTTGTAATAAAACATTTATGGGACAGTCTCATTTGTTTTTTGTCACACCTCGTATAGATGCTCAGTAGTAACTGTAGTAGTAATAATCACTCTGGAATATGTTACCGGAGGATGTAGTAAAAGCGGTTAGTGTAACTGGGTTTAAAAAAGATTTGGACAAGTTCCTGGAGGAAAAGTCCATAACCTATTATTAAAGAGGACCAGAGAAATCCACTGCTTAGCCCTGGGATAAGCAGCATGGTATCCATTTACCTTTTTTGGGTGAACTTGACAGGTACTTGTGAACTGGATTGGTCACTTTTGGAAAAAGGATATTGGGCTTAATGGACCCTTGGTCTGACTCAGTATGACATATCTTATGTTCTTATCTTAAAATAACAAGAAAAGGAGGGAGTAGCAATTTTGATAGATAAAAATGTGTCTGTCAAGGTGCATAAGGTGATACAAAATGCAGAATGGCACTATGTTATTGGTTGGGAATATTGAATGGGGAGAAATCTTACTAGGTAGTACATATACCCCAAATATATGTAACCGTGCTTTCTTCTTATTGCTTTTTGGCAAAATTACTATGCATTCAGGTTATAAAGTGATACTGGGCAGAGATTTTAATGTGGTTGCAGATTTATTAGTTGACTGCAAACCGGCCAAAATGCTGAAAGTGGGCCAAGATGAAAAGGGGGTTAACTTCCTCTGAAATGGAATTAGTAGATGTTTGAAAAACGCCCCATCCCTTGGATTTAGAGTTTACTAAATATTCACGGGCACACAAACTAGGCTTAAGATAAGAATGTTCTGGGAACCTAAAACTATTTATTTTGTTTATATACCGCTTTATTTTACAGTCAAAGCAGTTTACAGAGAACTCAACGTGTATATTTTACATTAAAACATTCAACATGTGTATAGATTGCACTGAAAATTTTAAAGATGTATATGTTTACATTGAAAGATGGTTAAAATGCCTTATATGAGGGTAATTTTATAAGGAGCCATGGAAAGTTATGTGCCATCTACATACAAATCATATATTTTCAGTGATTCATACGCGTACTTGGGCTTCATACACATACTTTAGCCAGTTGCTATTTTATAAGTACACACTGATGGTACATACTTTCACTGTGGTGGTGATGCAAATAGAAACATAGAAAAATGACGACAGAAAAAGACCACATGGCCTATCTAGTCTGTCCTTCCATATCCACAACTACAACAGCCCCCTTTTTTCCTTTAGAGATCTTCTATGTTTGTCCCATGCTTTTTTGAATTCGGATTCTGTCCTCATCTCTATCACCTCCACTGGGAGACTATTCCACAGATCCACCACTCTTTCCGTAAAGAAATATTTCCGCATATCAATCCTGAATCTATTCTCTTTCACCCTCATCCCATGTCCCCTCATAGCAGAACTTGCTTTGAATCGAAAGAGGCTCTCCCCCTGTGCATTTATGCCACGGAGATCTTTAAATGCCTCAATCATATCACCCCTATCCCGCCTTTCCTCTAAGGTGTACATATTATGAAGACCACAAACCATTTTAGTAGCCACCCTCTGTACTGACTCCATCCTGTTTATATCCTTTTGAAGGTGCGCTCTCCAGAATTGCACACTATATTCCAAATGAGGTTGCACCAAAGACTTATACAGAGGCTAGCCATTCCTCTCTGTATGCACCCAAGCATCCTTCTAGCTTTTGCTGTCTCCTTTTCTACCTGTTTAGCCACTTTAAGATCATCAGACACAACCATGCCTAGGGTCCCGCTCTTCTTTAGTGGACAAAAGTACTTTACCCCCTATACTATATTGCTCCCTTGGATTGCTGCAGCCCAAATGCATGACATTACATGTTTTAACATTAAATCCCAGCTGCCAAATTCTAGACCATTCTTCAAGCTTAGCTAGATCCCTCCTCATGTTATCTACACCTTCCTGGGTGTCTACTCTATTGCAGATTTTGGTATTATCCACAAAGAGGCAAACCTTACCCGAAAGCCCTTCCGCTATATCACTAACAAAGATGTTAAAAAGAATCGGACCAAGGACAGATCCCTGGGGCACACCACTGGTAACTTCCTTCTCCTCAGAGTGAGCTCCATTTACCTGTACCCTTTGTCGCCTCCCACTCAACCAATTTCTAACCTAAGCAGTAACTTTAGGGTCCATCCCTAGGGTGCTCAGTTTGTTTATAAGTCGCCTGTGCGGAACAGTGTCAAAGGCTTTACTGAAATCTAAATATACCACATCTAGGGCTCTCCCTCGGTCCAACTCCCTTGTTGGAGCTTTGGCATTTGTGCATCCATTGTAAATACTACACTTTCATGTTCTTTGACAAATCTAAGTGCATGACTGCATCTAGATTTAAAACATGTTTTTGAACACTTTTGACCTATTTTATAATGCTAAGTACATGCATACTTTATTTTCTAAAAGAGGCTAGCAATACAGTTGTAGTCAACACTATGGCACTCTTGCATTTTAGGTATGTTGTGTACAATATCTTAAGAAATAATTGGAAATATTCCAGCCGTATGTTGTCATAATATTTTAATAGTATGTTCAAGGGTATACAACAACAAAAAAGGTCTGCGCAACTTAGACATAGTAATTTCTGAGAAAACCCCCCCCCAAATTTTACCTGAAGAGGATTATTGACACCCTTCAATAATACATGGTGGCACAACCTTGCCAGTGATGACAGCATCCAAATGTTCCTTGTAGACATCAATAAGTTTCGTACATCTCTCAGCTGTTAGTTTCTCCCCCTCTTCAACTGCGGTTTGTTGCAGCTCATGAATGTTTCCAAGATTCCTTTTACCAATGGCAGATTTCAGCTCTTTCTAAAATATCTCGATTGGACTGAGGTAGGACTCATTGCTGGTCAGTTTCAAACAGCTTGTTTGTTCATTTTTAACCATTATTTTGTACTTTTGGATGTATGTTTTGTATCATTGTCCTGCTGGATGACCCATGCCTGTATGCAAATGCTAAAAAATAAGAATGGACAGCTAGAATACATAGCACTAAATGAAAGGTTAGATATGATTGGCATCTCAGAGACTTGGTGAAAGGAAGACAACAAAGGGACACTGTGATAGTTGGGTACAAACTATATAGCAATGATAAGAGTAGATCAAATTGGTGGAAAGGTTGCATTAGAGAGGGCATTGAGTCACATAGGATTAATGTGTTGCAGGAAACAAAATACACTGTAGAATGTCTATGGATAGAAATTCTAAGCAAAAAAGGGGAAGGAGATGGCAGATGGGGTATACTACTGACCAACTGACCAGAATGAACAGATTGATGATTAAATACTGGAAGAAACCAGGGAAACTAACAAAAGTTACAAGACAGTAATAATGGGCAATTTCAATTACACCGGTATCAGCGATAACGTTTCTAAATGAAATAAATGACTGCTTCTTGGAGCAGCTGGTTCATGAACTAACCAGAGGGGAAGCCATTTTGGACTTAGTCCTTAGTGGAACACCAGATCTGGTGCAAGAGATAAGGGTAATGGGGCCACTTGGCATAGTGATCATAGCATGATCGTGTATAATTTAATTAATGGAGGAGGAATGGTAAGGAAATCCACATTCCTACCTTTTACCTTTCGAAAGGGAGACTGATAACATGAGGAAAATAGTTAAGAAAAAACTAAAAGGAGCAGTTGCAAAGGTTAAAGACTCACATCAAGCTTGGGTGTTGTTTAACAATACTATCTTGGAAGCCCAGACCAGCTGTATTCCACACTTTAAGAAAAGTGGAAGGAAATCCAAAAAACTGCAAGCATGGTTTAAAGGTGAGGTCAGAGAGGCTGTTGTTGCCAAAAAAGCATCTTTCAGGAAATGGAAAAAAGAACCAAATGAAGAAAACTGGAAACAACACAAGCACTGGCAAGTTAAAAATGCAAAGCATTCATAAGGCCGGCAAAGAGAGAATTTGAGAAGAAACTTGCTGTGGAAGAAAAAACGCATAATAAAGACTTTTTCAAATACATTCGTAGCAAAATACCTGTAAGAGGGTCAGTTGGACCATTAGATGATAGAGGGGTAAAAACCTGTAAGAGAATCAGTTGAACCATTAGGTGATAGAGGGGAAGTAAGAGGGGACAAGGCTATAGCGGAGAGACTGAATGAATTCTTTGCTTCGGTCTTTACTGAGGAAGATGTAGGGATGTTACCCATGACTGAAGTTGTATTTAAAGGTGATACTGTGGAACAATTGAAAGAAATATCGCTACACCGGGAAGATGTATTACAACTATTTGATAAAATGAAGAGTACCAAATCACTTGGACCAGATGATATACATCCAAGGGTGTTGAAAGAACTGAAACATGAGACTGCAGATCTACTATTAGTAATCTGTGAACTATCATTAAAATCATCTGTAGTACCAGAAGAGTAGAGAATGGCTAATGTAATGCAATTTTTTAAAATGGGTTCCAGGGGTTATCTGAGAATCTACAAATCAGTGACTCTTACGTCAGTCCAAGGTAGAAACCATTATAAAGAATAAAATTACTAAACAAGTAGATAGTCATGGTTTAATGGGAGAAAGCCAACCTGAATTTAGACAAGGAAAGTCTTGTCTTACTAATCTGTTGTATCTTTTTGAAGGTGAAAATAAACAGGCAGACAAAGGTGAGCCTGTTGATATAGTGTATTTGGATTTTCAGAAAGCCTTTGACAAAGTCCCCCATGAGAGACTCTTGGCCAAATTAAAAACTCATGTAATTGGAGGCACTGAAGTATTGTAGATAAGGAATTGGTTAAAGATAGAAAGCAGAGAATAGAGCTAAATGGCCAATTTTCTCAATGGAGAAAGGTGAATAGTGGAGGGCCCAGGGATCTGTGCTGGGCCCACTGCTTTTTAACATATTCATAAATGACCTGGAAAAAGGAATAATGAATGCATGAGGTGTTCAAATTTGCAGATGATACAAAATTATTCAAAGTTGTTAAAACATAAGAGGATTGTGAAAACCTGCAAGATGACCTTGACAAACTGGAAGACTGGACATCCAAATGGCAGATGAAATTTAATGTGGACAAGTGCAAAGTTATGCACCTAGGAAAGAACAACCCAATCCATGGTTACAAGATGCCAGGTACCACCTTAGAAACCACCAGCAGGAAAAAGATTTAGGTGTCATCGTGGATAATACATTGAAACCCTCTACTCAGTGTGCAGTGGCTGCCAAGAAAGCAAATAGAATGCTAGGAATCATAAGGAAAGGAATGTAGAATAAAACCAAGGATATTATAATACCTCTATATCGTTCCATGGTGCGACCGCACCTTGAATATTGTGTGCAATTTTGGTCGCCGTAGCTTAACCTGGGACGAGTACTGTGGGACATGCATGCCTTTTTGGGAACCTGCCAGGTATTTGTGACCTGGATTGGACACTGTTGGAAACAGGATACTGGGCTTGATTGACCTTGGTCTGATCCAGTACGGCATTTCTTACGTTCTTATGACCCAGACCTAGCTTTCTGACATTAGGTAGCACATTTTGCTTCAAAATACCTTGGTAGTCCTTTGACTACATGATTCCTTTAATACGTTGCAGGCTTCCAGTTCCTGAGGCAACCAAACAGCCCCACTATGTTATGGAACCTCCACCATATTTAACTGTAGGAAGGGTGTTCTTTTCTATATAAGCTTCATTTCTTTGCCTGTGTATCACAGGTCTGCATTGCCAAAGAGCTCAAGTTTGGTTTCATCTATCCACAGAACATTTTCCCAGAAGGATTGTGGTTTCAGGCAAATATCAGGCATGCCTTTTTATGTCTGTCTTTAGCAATGGGGTCCTCCTTGGCCTTTGCCCATGAAGGTCCTCCTTTGTTTAATGCACGGCATATGATGCAGGTTGAAACCACCAATCCAGATTGCTCCATTTCAGCCTCAAGCTCTTTAGATGTTCTAACGTGGTGTTTTTCCAACAGTTTGCACTAACCTTCAAAGACTTCTTGGATTAATTCTCCTTTTCCCACCATGTCCTGGGAGGTTCCTGACAGTTTCATGAACAAAAAAGTAATAACATTGCAAACTGTAGACGGCCTTGTACCCCTTTAAAGTTTGATGTTTGGTGATAATGGCTTTTCTGATGGTCTCAGGCAGATATGTGGCCATTTTAAACATTAGAGCCAACATTAGAGCCATTCATGGGTTGATTAATGTCATATGAGTACTGACAATGGATCACAGGTGTGTCTAATTTCACTGCAATGGGAATGTGGTTCTTTTGTTCAAATGGATTTCATTTATTTATAAGGGTGCCAATAATCATGTCCTCTGTTTAATTATAGCTTCATTCCACTAGTCACGAACAATTATCACAGGAACCTTTCAGAAAGTGAGAAAAGGATCTCTGAATAGTGTACAAACTGCACAATAGGTAACCAATGTTTTAACCTTAGGTGTATATCCCGTTCATCAAGGATCCTAAAAAATTCCCAACTGGTTTTAAATTTAGAATTTCACAAGTTTAAACTTCCACAAATTCAGGATATTACTGTATTATTTAGAGATTTCAAGAACAAATAGAATCTTATAGAGCTTTCCATTCCAAAGAGCACCATACTTGAGCGGCTACACAGCTCTGCTGCATTCCAGATTTTAAAAAATATGGTTCAACAACCAACTCACCAACTTAGTCAACTTATCTGTTCCTAACACCTCTCCAGATGTCCTGTGTGGCGTTTCGCAAAGTGTTTCTTCAGGAGATCAGAACACATGCAAGATGCAGACCAGAATATAATGCAGCATGTCACTTCAATGCGCTCAAGCATTATATTCTGGTCTGCATCTTGCATGTGTTCTCATCCCCTGAAGAAGCACTTTGTGAAACATCATGGAGGGTGTCTAGAGAGGCACTGGGCAGGACCGTACCTAGCCCTGTGCGAGCGGTGCGGCTGCACAGGGCGCAAAGGCTTAAGGGGTGCATTTTAGCTGTCTGCTGTTGCCTGTCGCCGCCACTTTTTCTTCTCTCAGTGGCGGCAGGCAACGACAGACAGCTAAAATGCGCCCCTTAAGCCTTCTCGCCACCATGCAGGGAGGGACAGATCTGCTTAGCATGCCAGTGACTTGCACATCGGACGCGCCTCTTCTCTCCCTCCACGGGGGGGGGGGGGGGGCACATGCCCGATGTGCAAGTCGCACAGGGCGCGATTTACACTCGGTATGGCCCTGGCATTGGGCATAGATAAGTTGACTAAGTTGCTGAAATGGCAGTTTATGATCCTTGATGAACTGGATATACACCTAAGGTTAAAACACTGGTTACCTATGATGAATTATGAATGCCGTTCTGAGATACTTTTCTCCCTTTCTGAAAGGTTCCTGTAAAATTCGTTTCTGACTAGTGGAATGAAGCTATAATTATACTCATTATATTTTCTTCATTCCGAAATTGGCATTTTGATTTGTGTGAATAATCATGTCCTGGCAATGTCACAGATTTTTAATACTATTTCCTACTATTTCCTTTTTTTGTGTGTTAAATATGCATACATACATAGTCCAAAGCCATTTCATTAGCTTTTTTTTTTTTTTGAGGAGGTATTGGACAATGAGGGGTTGGAACTGCAAGGGTGCCAATAAAGTTGACCACAACTGTAAGTGCAGAAAATAGTGCATTACCTGTGCAAAACTTTATAATTACCCTCCATAAGGCCAACATTCAGTGAGAAGATATCCATATAAAGTTAAATGGATAAGCTATCCAGTTAACTTTAACTAGATATTCAGCCAATGTTTCCAATTAAGTTGAGTTACTGAATATTCTTGCCTAATATTAAGCAGAGAAAGCTATCTGGTAAACAATGATTTTTTTCAACCAGACTTAACTTGAATTAGATAATGCCAATTTTCAGCCCTAAACAACCTCAAGGAATGCCGCAAAACACTCAAAACCTTCCTGTTCAAGAATTTCTATGGACAAGTAACATAAAACTACCAAGCACCATAACTCTAACGAATATGCCCAACAGAGAACTAAGAACTAATTACTGATAATCTAGATGTATGTCCTATCACACCGCCCCCCCCCCCCGTCCCGTTGAATGTAGACCCACAATTTGTGTTGCTAACCACTTTGTTTGAAGGATAAGGTGGTATACAAACCTGGTTAAATAAGTAAATAAATAAATAAAATGTAAGCACATAGCCTTCTCTTTCTATATTTAACTAGACTGTGGGCAGGTCAACTTAAAAGCAATGATTTATCCAGGGAACCCCTTGATGTTACCCTGACAAATCATTTCAATATGGACATATACACTGTCTGAATGGTTATTAGTCATGTGTTACTTTTTTTTTCCAGGTGATTCAAAAGTAAAGTGAAGTGGATTTGTGACACAGGCATTTTGTACCAAACTTGGTTGAGTTGGTATTTCGATACTAACACGCTGATGTTTAACCTTGGATTTTTGGGACAAGCTACCGCTTCCATGACTCTAAATTTCCAATATAAGAACTGCATCTCTGGCATAAAATATTCAGGGCTCATATGCCCTGGATCAACTCCTTAGCTGCCCTTCATCATTCTGGCAAATCTGATCCCTGCGTAGCCATTCCGAAGAGATCCATAACAATGAAGACACTAATTCCCTCTTGGCCCACCAATGGAATCCTTCAAAAAGCCTTCAGCTGACATTTTGTACTACTTTTCTTTCATATGACAATAAGTTCCTTAATACTTTATATCTGAAGGGGAAAGATTGTAGCATACAGCCCCTCTAAATCTTGAGAATGGAGGATGAGGGACAGAAGGGGGTCTGATGAGTGTCTTCATCCTATGTGTAGAGGAGTAGAGATGACAAAAAAATCCTCCCCATTAACCATTGATCAGTTTGGTTAGCAGCTGAGATTTCATATAATGGCTAATATTAATTATAAAAACATGTTAACACCCACATTATTCTCTGGTCACATTATTGAGGATAAGTATTACCATGCATTCAGTAAAAAAAAAAAAAAAAAAATGTTTGCTTAGCAAATTGTCTCCTGTCTTAACAATAAAATATTTTAACGTGAGTTTTATTGCCTTTGTCTAAATCAGA
Organism: Ichthyophis bannanicus; assembly: GCA_033557465.1. Lineage (NCBI taxonomy): Eukaryota > Metazoa > Chordata > Amphibia > Gymnophiona > Ichthyophiidae > Ichthyophis > Ichthyophis bannanicus. The sequence goes on from CM066038.1 coordinate 417,805,035, forward strand.
ATTGACAGTACTGGATGATCAAATACAACAAGTATTTTAGTCATTTTTTTAAGCAGAGACTATGAAGATCTTTTGAAGGCAGGAGAACAAAGAATGTCTTATGTCACTTTTCAAGAAAAAAATAAAGTCTGCTGAACTTCTTGGGCCAAAAATCCTCAATAGATTACAGCTGAAACCAGAAGAGTGACTTGTTTAAATAGTAAGGTATTTCCATAAGGGAAAAATGTAGGCTGTTCTGTGAAACTTCAAGAGGAAATCTACGCTTATTTATGGTGCACTCTTGCTGAGTTGACCAGAGAATGGTGCAGTAGATGAAAACGTAGAGAAGTCTTTCCATGGTTACAGTGTAAATTTGAACCATGTAACAGATAAGGTAGATTACAATAAAGGCATGATTAAGTAATGTAAGCTATTGAAATATATGATTACTCTCTCCGCTCTTTCTGTTAATTATTGCATCTGTCTTTGTTTTGGCTAGAGATGTAGGTGGTATATCATTAAAGGGGACAGGATTAGCACTTTGCTGTTAGTAGGTATAAACTCAAAGGATAATAGGTTTTGTAAATTCCGAATTATTTCAATACTGAGGGAGGGCCTCTCAGAGCCCATTCACCATTCTACTTCTCCTAGAAAGAAAAGGTAGCACATTTCTTTTTTCTACTGCCAGGGGAAAATCCTCAAACCCTGTGAACATTTCTCTTTTGACACTCATCTCAGGAGACCAGCACACTGCAGAGCCAGAGAAAGGATTCTCGGTGTCCATTTACACTGCCCCTCCCCCCCATGCTGGGAAAAAGATGGCACAGTCAGTAGAGGAATTCTCAGAACATAACCTGCAATCTTCTCCCCACATCTCCAAGCACAAGAGGAGAAAGCAGTAAGTACATGATTGAGAGAATCCTTCTACTACTCCTTATTAGAAGCAGCAATGTGCAGAGAGGGCTTAGAGACTCTCCCAAGCATTCCCTTTTTCCCTTTGGAGGGAGGGTGAAGGGCTTACATTGACTTGCACACATCGCTTTATTGTGATTTAGAGTATGCAAGGATCAAGGGAGTCCGTTAGTAGTTTAAATTAGGCAACCACCCAAACAAATTATTAGGCAATTTGTCGAAGAACTAGCCCAGTTTTAACCTGCAATGTTCTGTAAAATGCAGCACACGTACAGAAACTCAATAATGTCTATTTTCTTTCATACAAGCAACCTTGTGTATTACTACACCCACAAAAATCATGAACAAAATACATTCACTTGCTCTTAAATTAACTAAAAAGTATTCATTCTGTAAGGCATTGAAAAACATTACATCTGGCTCCCTGAGCCAGGAAAGGTTTTTCCAGCAAGCCAAATGGAAAACCACTGCTCATAATTTACTTTCAGTTGCCTTGGACTATAAAAGAAAATTATTTCAGAAACTCCAAAACACCAATGTACTCCTTTTTGAGGTTTTGTTTTTTTTAAACTCTAGTACTCCGAGTACATTTTGAAGTTGTCTTCCATCTGCTTCTCAAAGCAGGAATCCAAAATCATCTTTATACTTTCTGGCTTTTATAATTTGGTGGCACATCTGCGCTAGTTATAAATAAATGGTCCATTCTAAAGAGCCATACCTGTTCTGTGTGATGAGTAACTTTAAAGTCCTGGGGTTCGTCAGCCCAACATCTGCATCTATACTAAAGTAATAGTCACATTTCTTGTCCTGACGGCAAATGTCCCTGAGAAAGTGACAAAACAGCAACATTAAACCTACTGCATTACTTTCAGTCTAGAGAACTTAAAATTGTCAGTTAAGACAGCAGTTCCCTTCCTTATCTCCTCCCTCCAAAAAAGAAAAAACAACCACGCTGTATTGAGTTCCAATGTAGTTAAGAGCATTATAAACCAAGGGTTTATGTTCCTCACCATGGAAGTTAGGTATCTAAATTGGCCCATTTGAAAAGTGACTAAGGTTGAGATTCAGTAGGTACCTAAATCTAAGGTTAAAAAAATCTGCAACTCAGCACTGATTTCATAACGTGCTGTTTTTCGCACAGAATATTGGTTACTACATCCTCTGGTAACGAATTCCAGAGTTTAATTACATGCTGAGTGAAAAAATATTTTCTCTAGTCTTAAATGTGCTACATTGTTAATGTCACTGCATGTCCCCTATCTTTCTACTTTTTGAAGGGGTACACAATCAATCTTCATTTACCCGATCCGCTTGATTCATTAGTTTATAAACTTCTATCATATCTCCCCTCAGTCGTCTCTTTTCCAAGTTGAAAAGCCTTAACCTTTTAAGCCTTTCCTCATAGAGATATTCTTTCATCCCCTTTACCATTTTGTTGCTCTTCTCTGTACCTTTTCTAATTCTGTGATGTCCTTTTTAAGATATGGTGACCAGAATTGCACACAATATTCAAGGTGCAGTCACAACATTGCATGATACAGAGGCATTATAATACCCTTTGTGTATTCTCCATTCCTTTCTTTATGATTCCTAGCATTCTATTTGCTTTCTTGGCCACCGCTGCACACTGGGCAGAGGGTTTCAATGTATTATCCACGATGACGCCTGTATTGTTTCCTGGGTAGTGGTTCCTAATGTGGAACCTTGGACTGTGTAACTTTAGTGTGGATTCTTCTTCCCTAAGTATATAACTTTGCACTTGCCCAAATTAAATGTCATCTCCCATTTGGACACCCAGTTTCTCAATTTATCAAGGTCCTCTTGTGATTTTTTAACAATCCTCTTGTGTTTTAACAACTTTGAATAATTAGGTGTCATCTTCAAATCTGATTACCTCACTCATTATTCCCATTTCCAGTTCATTTATAAATATGTTAAAAAAGAAGTGGGCCCAGCACAGATATCTGGGGTACTCCACTATTCATCTTTCTCCATTGAGAAAATTAGCCATTTAGCCCTACTTTTTGTTTTCTTTCAACCAGTTCCTAATCCACAATAGTACATTGCCACTTATCTCATGGCTTTTTAATTTCCTCAAGAATCACTCATGAGGTACTTTGTCAAAGGCTTTCTGAAAATCTAGATACATTATAATCAACCGGCTCACCTTTATTTACCTGTTTATTTACACCTTCAAAAAATATGAGAGATTGGTGAGACAACATTTTCTTTGGCTAAATCTGTGTTGGTTTTCTGCCATTAAACCATGACTATCTACATGTTCAGGAATTTTAATTTTTAATAATGGTTTCTACCATTTTGTCTGATACTGATTTTTGGCTCACTGGTCTGTAGTTTCCCTGATCCCCCTGCGACCCTTTTTAAAAATTGGCACTACAATGGCCACTCTCCAATCTTCAGATACTACAGATGATTTTAATGAGAGCTCATAGATAGTAGTTCTTAAATTTCAGTTCTTTCAGCACCTTGGGATGTATGGCATCCAGTCCAGGCGATTTGCTGCTCTTTAGCTGTATTACATCTTCTTGATTTATTGACATTTATTTTAATTCCTCTAAAACATCACCTTTAAATATCATTTCTGGCATGGGTAAGTTTCCTACTGAAGCAAAAAATTCATTCAGTCTCCCCGCTATGGCCTTGTCCTCTCTCAGTGCAACTTTATCCCTCCATCATCTAATGGTCCAACTGACTTCCTCACAGATGTTTTGCTACGAATATACTTTAAAAAACTTTTATTATGTGCTTTTGCTTTCATGGCTTCTTTTCAAATTTTCTCTTTGCCTGACTTATGAAATGCCTTGTATTTCACTTCACAGTGTTTATGTTGTTTCCTGTTTTCATCCTTTAGCTCTTTATTCCATTTTCTGAAAGATTCTCTCAAGCTGTAATATGCCTGTCTGACCTTACCTTTAAGCCATATTGGCTGTCGTTTGGCCTTCTTTCTACCACCTTTTTTAAAGCATGAAATACAAGATAGTATGTTTAAATAATGCCCAGGCCTGATATAAACTCTTAACCTTTGCAGTTGTTCTTTTTAGTTTTTCTTAACCATTTTCATTATTTTATTATAGTCTCCTTTTTGAAAGTTAAATGCTAGCGCAATTTCCTTGCTATCCTCCTTTTATTTATTAAATCAAATGTGATGATGTTGCGATCGCTGTTGCCAAGCAACCCCAAAACAATTACCTCTTGCACTAGATCTTGTGTTCTGCTGAAGGCTAGGTCTAAAATAGCATCCCTGCATGTCAGTTCCTGAATCAGCTGCTCCATGAAGCAGTAGTCATTTATTTCAGCAAGAAACTTTATCTCCCTAACAGGTCCTGATGTGACATTGAAATCTCCCATTATTACTATGTTATAAATATTGCTAGCTTCTCTAATTTCTGTTAGCATTTCTTCATCTGTCCATTCATTCTGTCCAGGTGGACAGTAGTACACCTCCACTGCCATTCCCTTACCTTCCCGTTTTTATATGGAATTTCTATCCACAGAAATTCTACAGTGTATTTTGTTTCCTGCAAAAACTTTTATACTGTTTGACTCGATGCCCTATTTAACATATAGCACCACCACCCCACCAATGTGATCTACGCTACCATTGTGATATAGTTTGTAATCTGGTATCACAATGTCCCATTGGTCATCCTCCTTCCACCAGATCTCTGAAATGACAATTATATCTAACTTTTCATTCACTGCTATATATTCTAACTCTCCCATCTTATTTCTTCGGCTTCTAGAATTTGCATATAGGCTTTTCAAAGTTAGTTTTTTGCTAATATTAACAGTCTGGCTATTTGATGACAAGGTTAATTTGGAATCTTTCAACTGTCTGATTTTTACTTAAAGACACCTGATTTACTTTTACCTTTATTGGAACCTCAAGCTTTCAGAGATGCCCAAATGTTCTCCCAGGTACACTTTCAACAAGCCACTGGTTCTCCAAATACTGGAGGGAGATTGGCCTCTCACCAACTGGGAGAAAATCGTACATGTAACACTCATTGCAAAAGACTGGATAATCCCCAACTCTCTGCTGGACTGCTGTCTGCATCTTAGTTTTAAAGTTTTTTGTTCAGTTATTTAAGTAGTTTTTAGTTGCTAGGGATACTTGTACTAATACAACTATACCAAATAAGTTTAAGGGACTTTGGTCACCTCAAAATTAATTACTTTCAGGGCCTTAGCTCATATATTCCTGGTGAGGATAATCAGCTGAACCTAGAAGGGAATGTGAATACCACTCCCCCTTTAATAGGTATAAGGCCCTATAAAACTAGGATTATGCCTGGGATGGATGGGAGTCAGGATGGGAGGAAGGGAACTAACACTTAGTAATGGCTGGCTTGCTACACAGGTCCCAGGACCTGTGCTTCTAAGGTAACCTATCACCAATTTCCTGGGTGATTCACACAGCCCTTGCTTTGATAGAGGGAGTCTTTCAAAATGCCCCTTTGATCTGTCGCTTGGTTCTAACACCTACTTAAAACAATTTCACTGGTCTCTTGCCCCTTATCTAGAAGGCCTCGCTGTAAACGTCTCTAGAAACAATTTATTGCTTAAAGAATACTGACCCTGTTTTTCCTTTCATGCTAAGCTTTACCCTGATTTAATTTAAATTAAAGCTCTTTGCTGATACTAGACCCTGACTGAGTATTAAATTTAAACTAGAAGCTCTCTGCTGTATTTTAAATTTAAACCAAAAGCTCTCTGCTGGGTTCCGAATTAAAACTGGAAGCCCTCTGCTGGGTTTTAAATTTAAACTGAAAGCTCTCTGCTGAGTTTTAAACTTAAACTGAAAGCTACCTACTGAGTTTTTAATTTAAAACTAAAAGCTCTTTGCTGATACTAGGCTCTGACTGATTTAACAAATACACTGGATTCTAATTTACATTGATTAATCAGCTTTGATCTAAAGAATTCCTTTTTCCCTAAGATTTAGAAACATTCCCAGAAGTAAATACTTAAAATTGCAGATCTCTCCAGAAGCAGCAGTCCCTTTTTTAGTCCTTCAAGACTGAGAATCACAGAGCTCTGGTTGAACTATTTATGCCTGTGCTTCTAAGGTAATCTGTGACCAATTTCCTGGGTAATTCACACAGCCCTTGTTTTGATAAAGGAAGTCTTTCAAAATGCCCCTTTGATCTGTCACTTGGCTTTAACACCTATTTAAAACCATTTCACAGGTCTCTTGCCCCCTATCAGTGACTGTGAGATGGGAGAGGGAACAAGCAGAGCATGTGCATGGAAAGTGCATTATTGCCAGAGTCTGAGTTATTGCCAGGTGCACCATGGAAACGTGGCTCTTAACGAGAGTGCACCTGATTCCTCTATAGGAGTTGCTAAGTGAACCTTCCATAGCAGAGTGAATGCTTTAGTTGCCCATCGTATGTCAGCTGTCAGAAACATACTGGTCATGCCCTGATAGTTAACGGGGAGGCTTTTCAAATAACGCACGTGTGTTCAGAACATGATATGCAAATCCTCAGTAGGCTTTAGTCTCACTAAAAACCTCCTTGTAGCATCATAACTAGTTTGTGAATGTAATCGGAAAATCTCAGACGGAATTTATTGCTTCAACTTACAACAAAAGGCAGTGGCATGCAGTTTTACTTTTGAGGGCCTGAGATTTTACTACTTATGAATATGACATATCCTTGAACAATAACACTTTTTTTTTTATTACCAAAGTCATATCATCAACCATAATCAGGCTCCAAGCCAACTGCTATAAATATGTAAATTAGGAGGAAGCCAAGCACTGGGACAGATTATGCTGGTTTTGAGAATCTGCAACAAATTTTTGCCTTTTAACATGAATGCAGCAAGAGTACCTTTTTTCCCAAGCAAAAGTTTAGAAGTTCTACAAAAACACGTTTTAAAAAGCTGTTCCTGTCAGCTTTTTGAATAATGAACATCTGCTTCATGTCCCAGCTCAATTGTTTTCTTTATCCTAGAACTCAAGCCAACTGAATTCTTTCTAATGGATATCAGCCAATGCAAGAATTTCACCATTTAACACTTGCACCAGTCTTTGATTTTACACAAACAATTTGAATTACTTTACATCACTCAGGAAAAGCTTAATTTCCATATCAAAATGTAGCTCTCTCATTGGAAATAAAAGCATCTGGATATCTTTTCCATCTACGTGGGTTAGTGGTTCGCACTACTGCATCTCGTTTCCAAACTACTACTACTATTAATCATTTACTGTATATAGCGCTACAAGGCATACCCAGCGCTGTACAGAACTGACCCAAAAGCACAAATTTATCCAATTTAGAAACCAAATGTATGAAAATCTCTTTATAAAAATCATTGTAGCTGTTCTGAAAACAAAAATACAGATCTATTTTGGGGCGGGGAAGGAGATAGTAGGAAAGAACTGATTCTAAGACCCACCCATGCCAATTGAAATATACTTTTCAGTGTCACTCTAGGTGAAATGCATAGCCCGTCTCAAAAGTATAGTAGCATAGTAAATGACGTTTACTCTTCTTCCATTTCCCTATTTTTTTATGCTAACAAACTGTAGACAAAAAAGCTAAATATTATAAAACTATAGACTGAATAAGCCAAGTGCACGTTACTACCTTCAAACCTCAGTCTGCTTTCAGATTGACAGCAGAGCCTTAAATGTAATTCAGGATGAATTTTGCCATTTTAGGGTGGTTGACTTGCTTTCTGGTTGAATTGTGGAACTGTCCAGAGCTCATGATAGAGGGAAAGATATACATACTTTCCCTCAGGCAAACAAAATGCTTAATACTAATTTGCAAAATATGCTATGGAACGGTTGCTAAAATGCAATTTTGATTTATGTGAAATACTCTTTTGAAGATGTTAAATACTATAACATAGTGTTCTCGGGTAAATCACATTACATTCCCATGTTTCGCGCTGCAGCAGGACTCAAATTTTCTTCTGGGCCCACAATTTTCAGCTTTTTGATCATATTCTTTGCTTGCTTCCAAAATGCTTGAATATGCTTTTCATGGTAAACCTCCTGCAATTTAAACATAAATTTAAATTAATTAAAAAAAAAGTTCTGTTTTAATTATAGGTATGTAAATGTTAAAAATAAATAAATAAAGGGGTCGGGTAGTTGCACGTATTACCCAGCTAAATGCTGCTGCAAAAGATATTCAATGGCATATCCAGACATCATTACAAACTGCTTCAGTGCCATCCAGATAGTGTCAGGGCCGTCTGGAGATAAACTCTGTCTCTGTCCTGGCTCTATCTAAATAGTGATGATTTATCAGTGCCGCTATCCAGATAACTCAGGAAAGCAAACAGAGCCACTATCTGAATAACCATGGTGACAAGGTGAGGACTGACTTCCTGCTTGTTTCTCTAGAAACACACTGATCGCTGCAAGTTGAATTTTATCTCCTAAGTTTAATAAACTAGTTCAAGAAACCAATAAGGTTCCTGATATTAATTTTGTGAACTTCATAAACAAAATATCTAATCTGGCTTTGTCGGAGTTTGAGTGGATGATCCTAATACACAGAATCCGCAGTGAAATGATTTGAGGAGGAATCAGATCCAGGTCCCTTCACTGTACTAGCACTGAACACTGGGCTGGGCCCTTGAATATTTTTAAAACTCAAAAACCAAGTCTCCTAAATTGTATTCATCCTATGAATTTTGAACACGATCTCAGAGTTGGCCCTGGACATGCGAGGGCAGGTTGGGGGTTGCCAACCCGTTTATATATTTTTGCTACCAATCTGTTGATGGATTTCTACATATGTTAAGAGCAAGAAAAAAACTTCAGATCAATACTTACATTGTTATGAATAAACATATCAATTTTCTCCTTGGGGTAATCCAGAATCAACAGTTTACTTAGAAATTCTGGAAGGAAAGGTGTTGGTTGTTCAATAAACACACCAATTGTTACTCTTGGATATTCCTGAAGAAAACACACACACACACATATATATTAAATAAACTGCACCTAAAAAGAATTTTGAGCCAGTATGTACAAGCTTTTTCTGGGTTTTGCTATATTATAAAAAAAACTCTTACTATACTGATGACTGAAAATGGTTGAAATTTGATTGCAGGTCTGATTAATAACAAATATCTCATTAATACACTGCGACTTTTGTGGTCCTCTTCTTGTGGTAGGGAATACGGGAACTGATGTTTGGAATTGTTTATGCACTGTACAGTAGGTTCCTGGCAGACACTCAATTATGAAATGTTTAGCTTACATCAGAGATTTTCAAACAAATTTGGGGGGAAAGAGGGGAGGGGGGACCTGCCAGTCTGTTTTTCAAGCTATCTACAATGAATATGCATAAGATGACTTTGCATGCAATGGAGGCAGTGTATGCATATTTCTCTCATACACATTGGCTGTGGATATCCTGAAAAATGTCGCCGTGCCGCAGGGCATGGTCCCGAGGCCGGTTTGTAACTTGGTTCCCGGGGCCCAGATATCCCTTGCGGCAGTAGCGCGGTACAGGTCTGTCGGAGGGGGGGGGAGGGAGTGCTGACGTGCAGCAGGGGCCGGCACCAGCGGCCCACGTAAGAGGCATGGGGCCAGGTGATTGGTGCTGGTGCCGGTTGGGGGGCGGAGCAGCGGCGTGCGAGGGAGATCACCGGCGTGCGATCTCCCTCTTTTCAGCGTAGTCGCTGCTGTGAAAGGTGCCCCTACCCACCCTCCCTCTTTTTATGGCAGTACCGAAAGGGTGGGGTCATCGCAGCTGGGTATGGGGGTCGTTTGTTTCAGCCGTTGTGGCGGTAGGGGTAGCGAGCTGGCGCTCGCCGACCCGGCGGGGCATTTGAGGCGGATGCCACTTGGCAGGGGAGCGGCAGTGCTCTTTAGGTTGGGAGAGACATCACAGTTGTGGTCTCTGCCCGGTGGAAGGCAACTTGCCGGCCTTTGCTAATAACATGGCGAGGCGGGCAGTAGGTGAATGGGGGGAGGATGATGCACCACTTTGCTATAAATGGCTGGTGGGGGACATCATCAGGAAATGGAAAGGGGGGGGGGGTAATGTTTGACTTAAGAATGTTCAGTTGGCTCATGTTGGGCCGGTTTGCAATATCGTTAATAAAGCTGCGACCAAGTAATTGTTCACCAAAGTTATGGCGTGTGAGTGTTTTGTTTTGGGAGAGATGGGGGGTGGGGGGGTGCTCATGGAGCAAATTTGGGCCCGGATTAAGGTGGGTGGGGGGGGGGATGGTGTGGAGGTATGGATGCAAGGCTGCTTGTAGGCAAGGGATGGGCTTCCGGATACCTCGGTTACTGGACTTATTGCATGTGTCCTGAGGACTGGGTTCTTACATGAAAGAAAAAAAAATACAGACTAGTAAACAGTAGAGGTTTCCACTAGTGAGATAAATGCAGTTCATTACATTAAAATTTCTACAGCTTTGGAGCTTGTGGATAGATTACACTAAAGATAAACTTTTGGGGTCTACCCAAAATATGATGTAAACACTCTGGAAAAATTCTCACCGATACAGTTTATTTTTTGCTTAAAGTAACAGGAAACATTTATAAATATTTGATTGCAGACATATTGTATATAAATAGGAATTCAGTTAAAAGCCATTTTAAATTAATATTTGGAAATAAAGTTCACAAACACATATATGTTTGTAAATTAAAATCTACTCTTGTAATGGGTCCTCAACAATGTGAATTACAGAAATGGTACTGCAGGTTTCAAAGATTAGGAAGGCAGACCAACTGTGCTGTGCTGATAGTAGCAATTCTTCTATGTTTTATGACAAAAGGTATAGAATATCAAAGAACCAATGGACACAAATACAGTCTCAATTATCTTGGGTGAAATTGGCCTGATTAAAAAGAACTTCTAAGCCCTCCTTAATATGTTGCCTGCATCTATTACATCTTTGGCACAATACAGAAGGACACCACCTGAAATAAATCTGAACAGATTTAGGATTATACTCAATATATCTTGGCTTAAGAGTGAGATTCATTCTTGTCATGGTATGAGCAAAAGAATTTCATTTAAAGATACTGATCTGAAGGAGGGAATCTGTGCTTTTTATTCTCTGTTTCTTGAGAAAACAGCTTATTACTCAAAGCATACATAAGATGTTTTTGTTTCATAAAATTGGGTTCAAATTTCAGATTCTCTGCTTTGGGGCAATGCTTGAAGGTACTTTTAACCCACAGACTTTAATCCGATTTTCAAACAGATAGTATGAACGAGAGGTATATGCATTTGTTATTGTGCATTTGGTTCATTAGTGCGCCCTAAAAAAATTCAGGGGCATGATTACTAAAGCATGATGGTGGTGCAGGATTTACCATGCATTAAGCATGCTACTCTAAAAGCTAGCATGCAACTCCACAGTAAAATTCCATGCTAAGCAGTTATCGCGTGATGGGGCGGGGACGGACGAGATTGGAACTGAACGTAGGATTGATGGCACATCATGGTAGGCATGGACATCACTAGCATGTGTCAACAGCAAATGCTGCCATTAATATGGGCGTCTTCACTACCTCCTTAAGGGGTAGTGTAACTGCACCCAATGCTATTTAGCGCATGTGGTTCCAACATGCTGATAGCAGAAGGACATATGGACATGCCCCCAAAAAACAGAGTGGGCCTGCTAAATTCATTTAATGCACGTTAATAGACTTAGCGCACATTAATTAGTTGGTTAGAGTGTGTTAAATCAATTTAACGTACACTAAATATTTTCTATTAAAACAAATTTGTGGAACTAAACAAAACACACCCAAAAAATGTGTTATGGAAAAATGAGAAATAGCTGACTTTTTCTTGTCTGTATATCCCCAGTATGCATGTACTTTTGCTCTGAAATGTGCCACAGGCAAAATATTATAGGGGTCATTCTGAACCATGAATAGCAGGGATGGACGTCCCAATGGGATGTCCATCCTCACTATTCGTGCCAGCTTCAGCCCACAACTAACTTCCCCGCCGATTGTGCAGGGAAATTAGTTGGGGGTGGGGAATGGGCAGCCCGGGGGTGGAGATTGGGCAGGCAGTGGGCGGTCACCGGCCCTGGACATACAAGGATGATTCTAATGTCGGCCCTGTATATCCAGGGCCGGCAAAATGGCCAGGGAAGTTATTCCACCACTGAGGTAGAATACCTCCCCTGGACTTTTTTTTTTTTAAAATTAGGGGTGCGGAAGGGGCTGGGGGAGGGGGGGGCCAGGGGACATTCCACACAGCCCGACCCTGGCCTTCGGAGGCCAGATCGGGGTCGGGCTGTGGGGAATTTGCAGTTTTGGTCAGTGGCCGGCATTGTGGCTTTTAAATGGAGCCGCGGTGCAATGGCAACATGATGCCATTGCGCCGTGGCTCCATTTAAATGTCCTGACTGAGTTAGCTAGGTGCAGTCCTCCACGTGCAGACCGGACAGAATTGCTGTTCCGGCTAGCATGTGCAGGACTGTTTATAATTCTGATCCCGCGAGACTAGACGTGTCCTATGGTATCAGAATCACAAACCCCTCTGTGCGTCCGGTTCAGACCGGACACACAAAGAGGATGGAAGTGCGGGATAGAATCGGACCCTATGTAAAGGGACTTCCATCTGCTTCTCGTGCAGGCAGAATTTTGCTGGAAAAAGTACATGCATAGAATTGAAAATGCACGCTAAGCATTTACTTCTATGCCCTGGACCTAAACACATCCTCTGAAGCAGATAAAATTACCCATCAGGAGAAGACAATTTTCAGACAGCTGCTTTACACAAGAAAAAGCGTAGTTATTCTTCTGTAATAGGTGTTCTCCAGGGACAGAAGGAATCAGTCCTCACATATGGGTGACATAGACGCCGAAAAAGCCCTCATGGAAGCATCTCCCCAGAAAGAAAGCCTTTGGGAGATGCCACCAAGCATTCATGGTCCACTTCCCGCCCAAGGGTGCCATCTTGGTCAGTTAGATGACATAGCTAGAGCTGATAAAGATGACCAAAATGAAGAGCAACTCCAAGGGGAGGAGGGAGGGTTGTGAAAACTGATTCCTGCTGTCCCTGGAGAATACCTGTTACAGATGAGTGACTACACTCTCTCCAGGAACACGCAGGAAGTCAGTCCTCATATATGGGACTCCCCAGCTCCAGGTTACCGAGGACCGGTAGAAAAAGCACGGCCTAGCCGTGAGCAGCCGCAAGTGCATCTGAGGACAAGAAACAAAATACTCTATCTCAACCTATCTACAACTTACAAAAATGCCATTAATAATGCAAAAAGTGAATACCACACTAAGATAATAAACTCTTCCTTAAACTGTCCCAGAGACCGATTCGCAAATGTCAGATCACTTAAAAGAACTGGTCAGGCTGAATCAGAAACAGGTAATATTCACCCACAAACTCTTGCCAACCATTTTTCAGAAAAACTAAGAAATAAAAACCCCAATAGTATCCTCCCCCAAACTGAACAACCAACAAATATCAACAATTGGCAGAAGTTTTACCTAATTTACCAAAAACACTTACTACACATAATTTCTAAAATAAACACCACAACCTTCCCCCTCGATCCATGCCCGGTTTCATGGATCAAATCCACAAAGACCGAATTCGTGCCTTATGTCTTAAACATACGCAACCAATTACTCTCACAAAGTATCATGCCTACTGATCTGAAATACACATCCATTTGCCCTATTCTAAAGAATAAGTCACTAGATACAAAAGATCTGCATGCATACAGACCCATAGCCCGTATCCCATTTACTGCAAACATAATTGAAAAAGCAATCCAAATACAACTTCAGAATTTCATAGATCTAAATGCCCCCCCTAGATACATACCAATTTGGATTTCGCCCTTTCCATGGTGTGGAAACCCTGTTGATATCCCTAATGGACAATCTCATCAGAGGCACAGACAACCTTAATCAAGCATTTATCCTCCTTTTCATTGATATCGCATCAGCGTTTGACAACCTTAACCACATCACCCTAATTACAAGACTGCCACAAATAGGATTAGAAGGCACAGTCCTACATTGGTTCATATCATACCTCTCAAACCATAAACTGTGTCCAAGTAGGCCAGGAAACATCAGATACATTTTCCCAAGACCAAGGGATACTGAAAGGATCGGCACTTTCAGCATTACTTTTCAATCTATACTTACAGCCAATTACTAACATTTTCAAAAAATACAGCATCGAATTTACGCAGATGACATTATGTTGTCCCTCCCAATAGACATAAACAACATTAACTACAATATACTCTCAGAATGCATTAAAGAAACTCAATCCTTGTTGATCACCAAAAACTTGAATATAAACCTCAAAAAACAGAAGCCCTGTTTGTTTCAAAGAATCAAAAATTCACCCCGCCCCCCCTCCAAAAAAAATCACAATTAACAACATGACTCTCCCAGTTAAGCAGAAGGTAAAATACCTCTTTATAATATTAGATCAATCCCTCAGCATGATACCCCATCTAAAACAAACAGAACAGTCTACTTCAACCTAAAAACTATCCAACACCTAAGACCCCCTACTTCATATCCAATATTTCAGGGCAGTAGTCCATGCACCCTGGGTGTGCAATTCCTCACATGGCACCTCAGCCTAGTAGGAAAGCATCTGTCATGAGGACCCTCTGTGGACTTGGGAGTTGGAAAGGCTTGCCACCAACTGAGGGACTCTACCAGAAGACGGGGCACCGAGACCTTGTCCAGGAGCCTGCCTATGGCCTGGGCCCACTGTGAGTGGAGACACCACCGAGCTGTCCACATGTGGAGGTGGGTGTTGGGGATGATATGGACCATGGAGGCCATGTGGCCGAGGAGGCGAAGCATCGACCACACCAATATGGTGCGAAGGTACTGCACCTTGGTCACCAGGGCCACAAAGCAATCTGCCCTGTCTTGGGGGGAGGAAAGTTGTGGCCTGGAGGGTGTCCAGCCAGGCTCCTATGAACTCCAAGTCCTGAGTTGGAGTGAGATAGGATTTTGGGTGATTTATCACAAAACAAAGGTGTTGCAGGACCCTGATGGTGCAGCCTGTGGCCTGCAGCGTCTCTGCGGCCGAGTCCCCTTTTACAAGCCAGTCATCCAAGTAAGGGAAGATGAAGGCTCCTTGGAGATGGAGATAGGCTGCCACCACAGCCAGGCATTTGGTGAAAACCTGTAGGGTGGAAACCAGGACAAAGGGAAGTACCCTGAACTGGTAGCGGTTGCCTCTGACCATGAATCTTAAGTACTGTCTGTGACTGGGATGGATAAGGATTTGGATATAAGCATCCTTTAGGTCCAAGGAGCATAGTCAATCTCCCTGCCAGAGGTAGGACAGTAATATTCCAAAGGAGAGCATCTTGAACCTCTCCCACACCAGGAGTTTGTTTAAGTTTCTCAGGTCCAGTATGGGCCTTAGTCCACCTGTTCTTTTTGGGACCAGAAAGTACCTGGAGTAAAACCCCTTTTCTTTCAGGTGGTGTGGCATGGGCGCCACAGCCCTGTCCCTGAGAAGACCTGCAAGTTCTTGTATGAGCAAGGTATGGTGCAGGGGAGACTGAGAAGGCTCCCCTGGAAAGAAGGGTTGAGGCAGCTGGTCCAGATGGAGTAGGTAACCCTCCCTGACAACCTGAAGTGCCCATGAGTCGGTGGTGATGAAGGCCATCTGTGGGCAAAGTGAACCAGATGCCCTCCCATGGGTAGCTAAACTTCCAGAGGGAGAGGCGCTCTGCTAGGGGTGTCAAAACCCTGACCCAGCCTGGGCTGGAGCTGAAGGCCCTTGGACTTGCATGAGTCCTGACCCACTCCCTTGCCCTCGTGGCCCTGCTGAGGGGTCTGGGCGGCTGGGTATATAGGATAGCTTCAATAGGGTTGGCCCTTTCTATGGAAAGGGGGCTTCTTTCCTGGAGGCTTCTTCCTGGGGTGGAAGTCTTCCTCGAGAATCAAGTCCAAGTCACATACTCTGTTGCGATTTTGACGGTCTTGTCCTCCATCGGCTTGCCGAAATGCTGCTCTCCAAGGCATGGGACATCAAGGAGCTTCTTCTTCACCCATTGCTCGAGATCGGATGTCTGGAGCCAAGCCTAGCATTGGGCCCCGATGCCCGCGGCCGCTACCCATGCGCTGGACTCGAAACTGTCGTAAGCAGCCCGGGAGAGGTACTTGGAACACTCCCCAATGGGCTTCATAAGTGTCTGGAAGCGACAGAGGTGATCCCCATCGAGCCAGCCACGAAGCCTCTGAGTTCCTTCGACAGGTCTCAGAGGAACATACCAATGTAAAGTTGGTACATCTAGATGAAGCAGGCAAGCATCAAGCCCTGGTAGCATTTTTGCCTGACTGCATCGAGGGCTTGGGACTCCCTGCTCAGGGGTACCAAAGAGTGCGTCTTCGGGCTTTTCTGTCGATGCATGACCAACTCCACAACCAAGGAGGTATGGAGGAGATGGGTCTTCCAGAAACCTGGCCGTGCTGGACCACATACATGGTATCCAGGCGGGATTGACAATCAGCACAGAGGCCGGGGCCACCCACATCCGGAGAAGGAGTCTGTTAAGAATGGAGGGGACCGGGGCCATCTCTTTGGGTGGCACCTCATACAGGAGAATGTCGAGTTCCTCCATACGGGGGTCATCCTCCGACTCCGTAGTGAGGAAGAGGGCTCGCACCATGTCCTGAACAAACTCAAGGAATGAGGTTTTCTTGGGTGGGGATCAGCTTTGAGGCCAAGGCATGGCCAGAGCCAGAGGCACTCGCCTGCAAAGACCTTGTCCCCAAGAAGCGGGAGTGAGATAGAGACCCTTACCAAGTATCTACCTGAGGCAACTGTCTCTTGGGATCACTTTGGCGGCCCAGGGAGTCCTCGGTATCGAGGTCCCTGATATCTTGGCGTGAGCACCGGCAGGGCCAGGTCTCAACGCCTGTTGGGATGCGAGGAATGCAGAAATGCTGCATTCAAGTGCCAACATACCCGTTTTCCACTCAGGGATGGCTGTCGGAGGCACTGATGCCGGGGTTACCAGGTCTGGTGTCGAGGAGGAGAGGGGGCCCTCGGTGGGATGGCCCTCGGGAGACCGAGGTACTTCGCCGGAGGCCTTGACTTCTGTCCTGGTTACTTTCCAGAGCCACTCCCTCTCCGACTCCTCAGAGGCCCATCAGGGGCTGAGGGACCACACACAGGATTTCTCCTGCTTGTCTGTCTTCCAGGACAAGGTCCTCAATGTTTTATTTTTCTTCTTACCCTCTCGCTCCAGGGACCCTTGCTCGGGAACCGTGGGGGACTTACATGACTCCGAGAATCCGTGTGGGGTCTTTGAGTGCGAGCCTACAGGTGAAACCAGAGTCAAGTCCGCCCTGTGGAAGATGTCCTCTTGCTTTTGACCGCAGCTCTGGATGGCCTTGGTGGACATTTTCTTTTGCACAGGGGGCATTCCTCCGGATCATGTTCGGCACCCAGACTCCAGAGGCAACAATTATGAGTGTCGGTGACAGACATGTTTTTGGAGCACCGATCACATTTCTTGAAACCAGTGGCCATTGGAGCAAAAGGACTCTCGCGAGGTCAAAGACCTTTGGCACGGCCAGCGGTTGAAAAAGGCGCAAAAGCACTGGAATAACCTAACAAGAAATAAAACTAAGTTGCGAGACCTAATGCCGGGCAACAGTCCTCAAAAGCGGGAAAGGGACCAGCGAAGGACGGAAAGGTGTATAAGTGTACAAAAAAATCAATTTTTCTGGGGAAACAAAATGTGCGTCTGTAGGGCTCCAAGGAAAAAGGGAGACTGACCAACACATGGCACCCTTAGGTGGGAAGGCATCTCCCAAAGACTTTCTTTGGAAGCTGGGGAGATGCTTCCACGAGGGCTCCGGAGTCGACGTCGTCGTCACCCATATGTGAGGACTGACTTCCTGCTTGTTCATGGAGAATCATCATTTACCCTCATAAATAGCTTTGGAAATTGCCATTTATGAGGTAGATATGAAAAGCACCACTGAGTGATGAAGTCAAATTGTTAATTGGTAAGTTTTATCCGAAAACTCAGCCGCAACTGACAAACTGTGGTTGAATCTGATTAAATCTAAATTGCATAAACTTTTACGGAGCAAAAATCCACACAAAGCTGAACATTTAGAGCTAATCATTATGCTAAGTAGCAAAATTTGAAAAGCCTGCCCCAGGCATACACCAACTCAGAATCTATTTTGTCTACAAAATCTCAGCAGAGAGATTTTGTGCACAAAGATTTTAAACAAGCTGAGACAGGGAATTAACCAGGTAGTTTTATATAGTTTAAACTCAATTTTAATTGCATAAATCTTTTGCATACTATTCTTTTAATGCACAACGTATAGGAATGCCATATGCTTAAGGAATTCTAAGGAAGTTAAACTGAATCTGATACTGTAAAACATTTGGGTCTATGAACATTATTTGGTTGCTAGATGCCACTGAGTCGATGTTGACTTCTGGCAATCCTGTGGCTAGTTGTCCACGTTGTGACTCTCCCCTGAGTTTTCTTGGCAAGGTGTGACCATAGGTAGATTGCCAGGCCTTTCTTCCACACAGTAGGCCTACAGCACCTGGTATTCCAAGGTGGTTTCCTATCTGAGCACCAACTATTTCTACTACTACTACTGATCATTTGTAGAACACTACAAGGCGTATGCAACAGCTGGGGACTATTAACCAGAAATGACCTTGCCTAGCTTCTGAGATTTATTTATTTAGCTGTATTTATATCCCGCTTTTCACCGGGTCAAAGCGGTCAATTGGGGGATACATTTAACATGAGGGGATATGAGACACATACGCTAATACTTACAGGGAACATGGGCAATGGAGGGTTAAGGGCTAACCATGTGTGCTGTAACCCCAGTTCTTTGTACATACCACCCCCCCCACCCCCAGTCTTGATTGACAATCCCCGAACATGAATCAAACCGCTGCTGATCGCTGGAAGTAGCGGTATATAAATGTGCAGTAAATAAATAAATAAATAAATAAATAAAGTGGCTTGCCCAAGACCACAAGGAGTGCCTATAGGACTAGAAATCCCAGTCCCTCCGGCCTGAGATTGCTGTCCCCAGGTGGGACTTGAACCCCCGGCCCTCCGGCCTGAAGTACCTTGTCCTAACCACTAGACCATTCCTCCCTCCCAAATGAGACAAATGAGATCTGGCATACTCAGGGTGGCGTGGTGAGGTGAGTGTGTTTGTTCATGCATAGTTAGGTATATCTCTATCTTTCTCTATATATATCTATTTCTACATATCTATATCTAATTTTTATTTACATGTTCTTGTACAATGCTGCACATGACTTGTAGCGCTATACAAATGATCAGTAGTAGTAGTAAAATACATACAAGCGCACACACATGCTTTAGAGCTAATATTTGAAAAGAAACATCTGCTTCTAATCTTCCCCCCCCTCTAGAGACTAGGGTTGAAAAGTTCACAGATCTTTTGGTATTCAATGCTTCGCTCACTATGTGTGTGTGGGGGGGGGGGGGATGAGAGTGAGGGTGAGAGTGAGAGGACAGGGCAGAACAATTTTTCATAGACATTAACATGAGCAAGTACTATTGTACTTGCACAAAATTGGCTCTCCAAGAATTACACTCCCTTAATACAAATGAAAAGTACATGTTCCCAGGAATATGTTTTAAGCAGGATCAGTAAATAACATTAAGAAAGGTTTATCAAGTCTATGCACATTATTTTCTACAGAAATAACAGGTGCAAGGGTTTCTGTGCACTTTGTACCTGAAGCAAATGTCAGATGGAAGGTAGGTACACACTTCCTCTTTGAAACTTGGTGCAAATTCCATGAGTAAAGAGATGTTTAAAATTTTCTGCCAAAGCAAAGTCAAGAAATTTGTCCACGAGATGCCAGCTAAGAAATAACTAAATCTCAAGTAGAAAAGGTAAAGCTATTTTTCTTCCCCAGTTATCCAAAGAGAATTTCACAAAAATATATAGAGAGGAACCATTAAAATTCTTAATGCACCTCTGCCTCAGGGAAACATTACCACATTGGATAACCTTCAAAACAGCGCTGTTTAGTATGTTTCTCCGAGGCAGAGGAGCGTTAAGTGTTATGGGCTCCTCGTAACATGAGACCATAGACCATGTCAGAAAAGATTATTTTGACAACTCTACTACATTCAGATAAGTTTTTATAAGTTATGAAAAAAATGTTGATTTTAATAGTTATTTGGAAGAGATAATATCAAAGGCGTTAAGGTCTGCTATTGTTAATTAGACAGAGTCAAAAAAGTTCGATGGTTCCTCTCTATATATTTTTGTGAGATTCTCTGTGGATAACTGGGGAAGAAAAATAGCTTTACCTTTCCTACTTGAGATTAGTTGCTTTATTCAGATGTATACTGTCAACAGAACTGTGATAATTGAGAGCTAAGAAATAAGGCATTTACAATCAAGCAAAGCGTAGTTACTCACCTGTAACAGGTGATCTCCGGGAACAGCAGGCATTAAGTCTTCACATATGGGTATCGTCAGTACCGGCAGAGCCTGCGCGGGAACGCTCCCCAGCGTCCAATAGGAAAGCTTTTGGGAGCATCCCACAGCAGAGAAAGACAACTCCTAGGGGAGGTGGGTGGGTTGTGAAGACTTAATTCCTGCTGTTCCCAGAGATCACCTGTTAAAGGTGAGTAACTACGCTATCTCCAGGAACAAGCAGGAATGTAGTCTTCACATATGAGGACGCCCCAGCTGAGAGATGCCAGGTGGATGACCCTAGCAAGCTGTGAACCTCTGGTGAGATGGGTCATTCTTCCTCCCATGGATCTCTGGCATCGAAAATCCGGGACTGTGGGTAGGAGTTGTACTAAGTCTGAAAGAGATGCTGTAGAACAGCCTGTCCAAATGAGGCATCCTGACGGGAGTCCTTGTCTAAACAATAATGGGCTGTAAAGGTGTGTACTGAAGCCCAGGTGGCTGCTCTACAGATGTCGTCAATGGACGCAGAATGAAAATTAGCCATAGAGGTTGCCATTGCTCTCACATTGTGAGCTGTGACGTGGTCTTTGAGAGAAAGTCCCTTACTCGCATATGCAAAGGATATGCAATTTGCAATCCATCTAGAGAGAGTTCTTTTGGAATCTGGAAGTCCCAAATGACTAGAATCAAAAGCAATGAAAAGCTGAGAAGATTTTCTATGTTACTTAGTTCTTTGAAGGTAAAAAGCCAAGGCTCTTGTACAATCCAAGGTATGAAGGTTACTTTCTGCATTAGAGGCATGAAGCCTAGGAAAGAATACAGGAAGGTAAACCGCTTGGTTTAAATGAAAAGGCGAAACCACCTTTAGCATGAAGTGAGGATGAGTCCTAAGAACTACCTTATCATTGTGAAATCTTGTATAAGGAGGATCAGCCACCAAGTCCTGCAACTCACTGATGCGTCTTGCAGAAGTGAGAGCAACTAGGAAGATAACTTCCCAGGAAAGAAACTTCAGGTCCGTCGTGGCTAAGGGCTCAAAGGGCGGTTTCATAAGCTGCCCGAGAACAAGATTAAGATCCCATGCCACCGGCGGCAGCTTAATGAGAGGTTTTGTTAAGAGTAGACCTCTCATACGAGTGGATGAGAGGAGATAGGTTGTCCATCTAGTGGTCTGCGGGAAGCAGCAATGGCACTAAGATGAACCCTTATTGAATTGGTTTTAAGACCAGAATTTGATAAGTGGAGGAGATACTCCAGTAGTGATTCCACAGGCACCAAAAAAAGGGGTAAGTCTCCTTTGAGAACACCATACAGAGAACCTTTTCCACTTAAAGGCGTAGGATCATCTTGTGAAAGGTCTTCTGGAGGCCAGCAGGATATCCCTTACCTGTTGAGAAAGGTTGATATCTGGAAGCTCTACGCCTTCAGCAACCAGGCCCTGAGGTGCAGGGACTGGGGATTCGGGTGCAATAGCGTCCCATCCTCCTGGGACAGAAGATCTGGAGCATGTCCCAACTCCAGTGGCATGGCTTGAGAGAGACGTAGAAGCAGAGGATATCATGATTGCCATGGCCAAGGTGGAGCTAGGAGTATCATACGTCCTCTGTCTCTCTGAAGTTGGAACAATGTTTTGGGAATGAGGGGAATGGGTGGGAAGGCATAGAGGAAGTCTTGCCCCCAGTGGAGGAGGAAAGCATCTCTTGCCTGACAGTTTTAAGCCGGAATTCTGTAACAGAACAGAATCGGGGAAGTTTGGCATTCTGTGGACTTGCAAAGAGGTCTATATCTGGGGTCCCCCAGATTCTAAACACTCGAGCAATCTGGTCTGAGTGAAGAGACCATTCGTGTGGCAGCAGTATTCGACTGAGTTTGTCTGCCCAAAGATTTTGAATGCCCGGAAGATATACCACTAGGAGGTGGATTTGATGCTCTCTGGCGAGGGCCCACAGTTGCAAAGCTTTGTTGCATAATGACAGAGAGCATGTTCTGCCCTGCTTGTTCACGTAGAACATGGCTACCTGATGGTCAGTCTGGACACGAACTGTCTTGTAGCTGAGATGGGCCTGGAATACTCGAAGAGCATGGAAAATGACTCTGAGTTCTAGGAGGTTAGTTCTAGGAGGTTTATGTGAAGACAAGCCTCCTGCGGTGTCCAAAGACCCAGAGTCGAAAGATCGTGCAAGTGAGCCTCCCAACCCAACTTGGATGCATCCGTTGTTAGGGTGGCCTGGAATAGAGGCTGCTGGAAAGGAGAGCCTACTAGAAGGTTTTCCAGTGATTGCCACCATTAAAGGGATGAAATGAAACATGTGGAGTTTCTGATTTTGTTCGATAGGCGACCCGAGGCCTGTGTCCACTGAGAGGAGAGGGTCTACTGGGCTGCTCGCATGTGAAGGCGAGCATAGGGAACCACATGGACGGTGGATGCCATATGCCCCAGAAGCTGAAGGATTTCTGAGCAGTTAGGAAGACTTTCATAGCTGCTTGGGATGCCAGCTGCATTATATGAAGACAGCGAGGCTGTGGTAGGAAAGCCCTTGACCGTCTGGTATCCAGAGCCCCTATGAACTCCAGGGACTGAGAAGGGGTGAGCTGAGATTTTGGGAGATTTATGACCAGTTCCAAGTAGCGAAGAATTTGCATCGTGCAAGAAAGAGTGAAGTTGGCTTCTGGAGCAGTGGATGCTCGAATGAGCCAGTCGGCTAAGAAGGGGAAGACGAATATTCCTAGAGTTCTCAGAAATGCTGCTACTACTGCCATGCATTTTGTGAAGACTCCTGGGGCAGAAGCCAGAACGAAAGGAAGAACCTTGTATTGGAAGTGTCTTCCCTGGAAAAGGAATCAAAGGAATCTTCTGTGATCTGTATGGATGAGAATATGAGTATATCCTTTAGATCTAGAGAACATAGCCAGTCCTGACTCTGAAGGTATGGCAGGAGTGTTTCGAGGGAGATCATTTTGAATTTTTCCCTGAACAGATATTTGTTTAATTCTCTGAGGTCCAGAATAGGCCTGGGTCCTCCTGTTTTCTTGGGTATGAGAAAATAGGGGGAGTAGAATCCCGTCCCCTGTTGGGGTATGAGTACTTCTTCTATTGCTCCTTGAGCAAGAAGTGATGCGACCTCCTGACCCAAGAGATTGGTGAGAGGGACCTGAGAATTGAACTGCTTTATGATTGTAGGAGGGGGCATGCTGTGGAAGTGAAGTCTGTATCCCTCTCAAATATTGGACAGAGTCCAGTTTTCTGATGTTATTTGTTGCCATCTGCTGGCAAAATGGCATAAC
Organism: Ichthyophis bannanicus; assembly: GCA_033557465.1. Classification (NCBI taxonomy): domain Eukaryota; kingdom Metazoa; phylum Chordata; class Amphibia; order Gymnophiona; family Ichthyophiidae; genus Ichthyophis; species Ichthyophis bannanicus. Next base: position 417,828,655 of record CM066038.1, read on the forward strand.
CTTCCTGGAATGGAGAGGGGTTCTGGACCTTTCAGCGGCAGAAAGACTACGTTCTCTAGGAAAGAGTCAAAGCCCCTGAGGAGGCTGAGCTTGTGGAGCCGATTGAGTTCTTGGAACTTGTGGCTTTCGCTGCTGTCTGTTCTGTTGGTTCCCCTTTTGTGAAACATGAACTTGACAGTGAGCATGATGGGTATAAGATGGGTAAAACCTCTTTTTCTTATTGAAAAAGGATTTCTTGGCTGACTTTTTCTTTGCTGGGTTGGCTATAGACTTTGATAGTCTGTTCAAGGAAGTATTTTCAGATTCAAGATGATTTGCCTTGTCTTGCCAATCCTTGCCAAAGAGATTTTCTCCTGTGCAAGGAATATTTCACAATTTCTCTTGCACCCATTGTTGTAAGTCCGATGCCTGGAGCCAGGCAATACGACGTGCACCGATGGAAATAGCAGAGGTTCTGCTAATACATTCAAAGCAATCAAAGGTTGCACGGTTCACAAACTTAGAGACATCCTGGGTGTGTTTGACCAGAGTAAGAAAATCCCCTCTTTTGTCCTCAGGAAGAAGAGGGCTCATGAGCTCCAAGTCTCCTGTAACTTCTTTGAGGAACACTCCCATGTAGAGGATGTAAGAGCTGATCCTGGCTGCCAACATGGAGGATTGGAAGCATCGATGCCCAAAGGCATCGAGCGTTCTCGACTCACAGCCCGGAGGATTGGAAGAATGCTTTTTAGCACTCTTAATCCTATGCATTGCCGATTCCACTACCATTGAATAGTGTGGTAACTGAGTCTTTTGAAACCCAGGACAACTTGGAACTCGGTTCATGGTATCAAGTCGTCGGGAGTGTAAAGACACCGTTAAAGGGGTTTCCTAAATTCTTAGCATAAGATCCTGCAAGATCCTATGAATGGGCAGGGTAGCTGTCTCTTTAGGAGCCTTAGAGTATTGAAGAATTTCTAATTCTTCTGCTCTAGGTTCCTTTTCTGGAGTCACCGTGAATGCAAGGCCTCGAGCTACATCACGTATGAAATCCTGGAAGGAAATGTCCTCTGGAGGAGACATTCTGCATTGAGGAGAAGGAGATGGATCCTCCGGAAGGATTGCTCTAGTACCGGCAGAGTCATCAGAGTCATCGGAATCGGAGGATTCGAAATATCTCTGTGCCGGGTGTTCCTGCAACGCTCGGTACCGGTACTGCTTGAAGTCGGTATCGGGGTGTCTCGGTACCGGCCCTTCAATACCTGAGATAGACTCAAGGCTTGGTATGGGGGGCAGAATACCTGCCGAGGCAGGTGCACTTGGTACCAGCACTGATGTCGGTACCGATACCCGTGGAACCATCTGTAGCGGTCTTAGCGGTACTGAAGCTGCTAAAGAGAGCCGCTAGACTGTGTTTGATAGCAAGGATTCTCTGATCCATCGCTCCTGCCGATGCCTGGGTGTCGGTACAGGTGGAAGCGGCCACAGCCCCAGAACATGGCACCAGTAGTTCTGCAGAGGTTGAAGCCTCTGGAACATTTTGGAGACCCGGTAATGCTTTGGAGACCGAGGCCTCCCACCAGGGCTGTTTTGCCGGTGAACTTTCCTCGAGGGCAACGTCAGTGGCATCTCGATACTTAGAAGGAGATCTACCCTTTGAGGACTGGCCACTCTTAAAAGACTTAGTTTTATTTACCTGAGATCCATGGGAGGAAGATGAAGCCCTGAAAGATGTTGATGCAACAGACATCGTATCAGCGGCAAAAAGGGTACCGAGTTTTGCAGTTCTATTCTGCAGGCCCCTCTTGGTCAGCTTTCTGCAGGAGAGACACTCTGATGGAGAATGGTTAGGACCTAAACATTTAAGACACCATTCATGGGTGTCGGTGAAGGATATGGTACCGTCACATTTAGAACATTTCTTAAAACCACTAGCTGGTTTTTCCATGTTTGAAGAAAAAATGGGCCTAGTGCCCAAAATGGCCCCTAACCCCGAGAGAGGAAAGGCTCCTAAAGAAAAGATTTTTAGAAGCTAGGGTTTTGTTTTTTGTTTTTTTAAAGAAGAAAAGAGAACCGGCAGTACCGGTAGACGTCGAGTGAAGGCAGACGCGACCACGAAAAAATCAAAAGAAGACGACTTTTTCTACGGTGACAGGGTACATGTCCTGTCGGCTCTGCGGAAAACGAAGAACTGACGAAGGAGAGTTGGAAAGGCGGGAAGGCAGCACACAGGCGCTGTGGGATGCTCCCAAAAGCTTTCCTATTGAACGCTGGGGAGCGTTCCCACGCAGGCTCCGTCGGTACCAACAATACCCATATGTGAAGACTACATTCCTGCTTGTTCCTGGAGATAACTGAATTAGAAATGGAACATTGTTCAAACAAACATTCTTATACTTGATACTTTTAGCATCTACTTCTTACATTATGCATTATGTCACAGTATATATCTGGAAAGCTGACCTCTCCACTGGAACTTTGGGTTACCACTAAGGGCATGCAAATTTGTTCAACATAGGTTAATCATTTCTCATGCCAGATGCGGGTTATAATGAATGGGTAATGGAATTATATGTTGACATATATAAAGAACTTAGAATGTATTTTAGAATGATTGAGTACAGCTTACTGAATTGCCGTTAAGAAAGAGTAGCTGTGTTGGCATATGCCGGGGGGCGGGAGATATGCTAGAAGGTTACAGTCCATCTGCATACTCTTCCCACCTCCCTCCGTAGTGAAGCCAGAGTCCACTATGACTAGAGGTGTTAAGTATTTAAAAGATTTGGGGTCTGGGCTCATAAGCACACTGCCAATCTATATCCATCTGCCACACACATACATACATTCATGTATCTCTTATCTTCTCCCCAAAATAATGTACATACAATAAAATATATATTACAACTTTAATTATTTGAAGAAGATTTCACAACAGGCAATTTCCCAGTATTTATAAGTAGATTACCACAAAAATATGAAGACCAAATATAAACTCACAGGAATGGAGTGTGTTCTGCAGAGAAGGGAATTGTATGCCAGAGAAATTCAGAATCAACTAATTTCATTTTATCAGATGACTAACTAAAAGTTTTATGTTGGAGATGGCCAGGTTCTGATATCTTCAGATGACTTCCGAGATGCTTTATATTTGACAGACTAGATAGGCCATGTGGTCTTTTTCTGTCGTCATGTTTCTATATTAGCTAATCAAATTCTCTTTCAAGCAATAAAATAGTTTCCAACTTTTGCTGACTAACTTAATTTTCCGGCTTTGCACCTCTCTCTCATTCTCTGGTCATGTTGCTATTTCTTTTTTGCTTTGTTTCTGCCTTTTTTCCCCCTTCATTGCATTTCTCATGCCCTCCCTCTTTCTACCCCCTTTCCTGCCTCTTTTCTTCTATTTGCCCTACGGTCTCTTGCCCTTCCTCTGCCACCATCTTCCTCCTATATATACAACCACCTTCCTCCTCCTCTCCTCTAGCTTCCTCTAGTGATCTCCATCAAATCTTTTTCTCCCCTTTATTTCTGTGCTCATGCCTAACCTCGCTCCAGTGAGCTCTTCACCACCATTCTCCTGTTCTTTCCTCCTTCAACTTCATCTATTCAGATCCCTTGGTCACTTGATCTCCTTGTTTCCCCCAGTCCCACTTTGCCGACTTCAACACTCACCTCTACAATACTGCACTCTTATCCCTCCAGCTCCCTTGTTCACTGTTTCATCCCTATCCCCCTCCGCAACTCTCCTTTGCTCCCCCCCCCCCCCCGAAACCCTTCAGCCACCCTCCTATGGCAGAAGGAAAGCAGCAGCAGCTTTTATTTATTACTTATTTATTTAATTTATCTAGACTTATATACCGTTTTTCTACCAGTCAAAGCAATGTACATTCAGGTACTGTATAAATATCTTTCCCTTGTCCCCAAAGGGCTCACAATCTATGTTTTTGTACCTGAGACAACGGTACAAAAGAACTGAAATATGAGATTGCAGACCTGCTATTAGTAATCTGTGAACCATCATTAAAATCATCTCTAATACCTGAAGATTGGAGGATCGCCAATGTAACACCAATTTTTAAAAAGGGTTCCAGGGGTGATCCGGGAAACTACAGACTGGTGAGCTTCACGTCAGTACCGAGAAAAATGGTAGAAACCATCATAAAGAATAAAGCACAGTTACTTACCTGTAACAGGTGATCTCTGGGAACAGCAGGAATAAGTCTTCACATATGGGTATCGTCGGTACCGACGGAGCCTGCGCGGGAACGCTCCTCAGCGTCCAATAAGAAAGCTTTTGGGAGCATCCCACAGTGCCTGCGTGCTGCCTTCCCGCCTTTCCCAACCGCCTCTCTCCAGTTTGAGTTTTAAAGCTGAGACAAAGAGAGAGAGAGAGGGAAGGAAAGATGGATAGAGAGATACAACTCCTAGGGGAGGGGGGTGGGTTGTGAAGACTTATTCCTACTGTTCCCAGAGATCACCTGTTACAGGTAAGTAACTGTGCTATCTCCAGGAACAAGCAGGAATGAGTCTTCACATATGGGGACTCCCTAGCTGCAGATGCCAGGGAGAGACCCCAGAGTTGTGTGTCCTTGAAAAGGGCTCCACCTCCCCCCATGGATCTCTGGCATCTAACCAGGGTAGGTGGGTAGGAGTTGATTAGCAATGGAAGAGGTGTTTGAGAGCAGCCTGATCAAACGAGGCATCCCGGCGGGAGTCCTTGTCCAAACAGTAAAGGTTCCTACTCTGGTAGGCAAAAGAAATACACCGAGCAATCCAGTTGGACAGTGTTCTCTTAGAAACTGGAAGTCCTAAATGGGAAGGATGAAAAGCAACAAAGAGTTGAGAAGAATTTCTATGTTGCTGTGTTCTTTGTAAGTAAAAGGCGAGAGCTCTTTTACAATCCAAAGTATGAAGATTCCTCTCTGCACTTGATGCATGAGGTCCTGGAAAAAAGACAGGTAAGTATACCTCCTGGTTCAGATGAAAAGGCGAGACCACTTTGGGCATAAAGTGTGGATTGGTCCTGAGGACTACTTTATCATGATGGAACCTTGTATAAGGAGGATTAGCCACCAAGGCTTGTAGCTCACTGATGCGACGTGCTGAGGTGACTGCAATGAGAAAGATAATCTTCCAAGAAAGAAATTTCAAGGAGGTGGTGGCTAAAGGTTCAAAGGGTGGCTTCATAAGCTGGCCAAGAACCAGATTTAAGTCCCATGCCACTGGAGGTGGTCTAATGGGAGGTTTAGTTAAAAGAAGGCCTCTCATGAATCTTGCTATAAGAGGATGAGAGGAAACAGGCTGTCCATTGAGAGGCTTGAGGGACGCTGCAATAGCACTCAAATGCACTCTTACCGAATTCATTTTGAGGCCTGCATGGGAAAGATGCAGAAGATACTCTAGTAAAGAATTCAAAGGTATTGCAAGAGGGTTAAGACCCTTCTCTGAACACCAAATGGTAAATCTTTTTGATTTGAAAGCATAGGAACGTCTAGTGGAAGGCTTCAAGGTCTAGGCCTTCAGCAACCAGGCCCTGAGATGGAGAGACTGGGGGTTTGGGTGCCACAACGTTCCATCTTCCTGGGAGAGAAGATCTGGAGCAGAGCCCAACTCCAGGGATGGAGCTTGAGAGAGATGCAGAAGTAGAGGGTACCACACTTGGCGTGGCCAATGTGGTGCTATGAGGATCATTGAACCTCGGTCTCTCTGAAGCTTGAACAGTGTTTTGGGAATTAGGGGAATGGGTGGAAAGGCATAAAGGAAGTCTTGACCCCAGTGAAGGAGGAAGGCATCCTTGGCCTGAACTCCCTGACACGGAATCCTGGAACAGAACAGGGGAAGTTTGGCATTCCACGGACTTGCAAATAGGTCTATGTCCGGGGTTCCCCAAATTCGAAAAATCCTGGCTACCTGGTCCCTGTGGAGGGACCATTCGTGTGGAGGCAGAACTCGACTGAGTCTGTCTGCCCAAGAGTTTTGAACGCCTAGAAGATATACTGCCATAAGATGAATCTGATGCTCTCTGGCGAAGGCCCACAGTCGCAAAGCTTCGTTGCAAAGCGACAGAGAGCCAGTCCCTCCCTGCTTGTTTACATAGAACATGGCTACTTGATTGTCCGTGTGGATGAGGACTGTCCTGTAGCTGAGCAGGGAGTGGAACACTCTGAGAGCTAAGAAAATTGCTCTGAGTTCCAAGAGATTTATGTGTAGTGAAGTTTCCTGTGGAGACCAGATGCCCTGGGTGTAGAGATCTTGCAGATTAGCTCCCTAACCCATTGGAGAGGCATCTATTGTAAGGGTTGCTTGGGGAAGTGACTGTTGAAAAGGGGACCCCAGCAACAGGTTTTGGGAGGACTTCCACCACTGGAGAGACCAAAAAAGGCGACTGGAGTTTGCTACTTTGTCTGACAGGCCTGAGTCCATTGGGTGGACAAAGTCCATTGAGCTGCCCTCATGTGAAGGTGAACATATGGAATCACATGCACAGTGGATGCCATGTGGCCTAAGAGTTGTAACATTTCTCGAGCAGTTAAAAGGGGCTTTAACTGTATTTGGGAGGCTAACTGCACCAAGCGTAGGCAACGGGCCTGAGGAAGATAGGCCCTTGCAGTTGTGGTATCCAACAAAGCCCCTATAAACTCGAGGGACTGAGTAGGGGTGAGACTGGATTTTGGGATGTTTATTACTAGTCCTAAATACTGAAGGACACGCATTGTGCAGGTTAGACAAGTCTTGGCCTCTGCTTAAGATGGAGCTCGAATGAGCCAGTCGTCCAGATATGGGAAGACGAATATTCCTAGAATGCGTAGAAATGCAGCTACTACTGCCATGCATTTCGTGAACACCCTTGGTGCAGAGGTCAGACCAAAAAGAAGCACCCTGTACTGGAAGTGCTTTCCTTGAAAAAGGAACCGAAGGAACCTTCTGTGAGTTGGATGGATGAGGACATGGCTGTACGCATCCTTGAGATCTAGAGAACAAAGCCAGTCCTGACTCTGAAGGTATGGAAGCAGAGCACCGAGAGAAAGCATCTTGAATTTCTCTTTGAATAGAAATTTGTTCAATTCTCTGAGATCTAAGATGGGTCTGTAGCCCCCTGTTTTCTTTGGAATAAGAAAATAAGGGGAATAGAACCCTGTGCCTTGTTGAAGAAGAGGTACTTCTTCTATTGCCCCTTGGGCAAGAAGGATGGCAATCTCCTGACCTAGAAGGTTGAGGAGTGATGTTGGAGAATTGAACTGTTTCACCATGGGGAAGGCTTAAGAAATGAAGCTTGTACCCTTCCCTTATGATGGAGTGTCCATTGCTCTGCTGTGATTTTGCTCCCATCTGGGAGCAAAGTAAGTCAACCTTCCTGGGATGGTAAGGGGCTCTGGTCCTTCCAGAGCTAGAAAGGCTAAGTTCTCTAGTTGCAAGTCAAAGGCCCTGAGGAGGATAAGGCTGCTGGGCCGTGGAAGGTCTAGCTGCCTTTGACTTGGCCTGTTTAGGTGGTTGCTGATGCTTTGCAGCAAAACAACCTGCAGAAGATGCCTGCTGACCATAAGCAGGATAGTATCTTCCCTTTTTGGAAAAATATGTCTTTTTAAACAATCTTTTCTTAACAGGAGCAGAGGTAGACTTTGAAAGTCGATCCAAAGCAGAGTTTTCAGCATCCATCTGAGTGGCCTTTGCTTGCCAATCCTTACCAAAAAGGTTTTCACCTGTACAAGGGAGATTTCCCAAATGATCTTGGACCCAGAGCTCCAAATCAGAAGCTAGTAGCCAAGCAATTCTGCGTGCCCCTATGGCAATAGCCGAAGCTCTGCTTACACACTCAAAAGAGTCAAAGGCTGCACGGTTGGAAAATTTGGAGACATCTTGGGCATGTTTGAGCCAAGTGAGAAACTCCTGTCTTTTATCCTCTGAAATGAAAGGGGTTAAAGTCTGCTGATGATCTGTGACTTCTTTTAGAAACATTCCTATATAGAGACTATAGGAATTGATCCTAGCAGCTAGCATAGCAGCTTGGAAAACCCTTCGGCCAAAAGCATCCAGGGTCCTGCATTCACGCCCTGGAGGATTAGATGAGTGTCTTTTTGCACTCTTTATCTTCTTCATGGCAGACTCTACCACAATAGAGTGGTGAGGAAGCTGAGTCTTGTGGAAGCCAGGACAAGGAGGGACACGATACATGGTGTCTAACCTGCGAGAATGAGGAGAGGTGGTGGGAGGTGTCTCCCACATCCTCAACATGAAATCATATAGAATTTCATGAACATGTAAAGTAGCTGCCTCCTTAGGAACTTTAGGATATTGTAAAATATCCAACTCGTTGGCTCTGCGTTCTGACTCAGGGACCACTGTGATAGAGAGGCCCCTAGCCACTTCCCTAACAAAGTCTTGAAAAGACAAGTCTTCTGGAGGAGACATTCTTCGTTTAGGTGAAGAAGACTCCTGAGGAAGAAGTATCGATGCTTCCACAGAACCCTCAGACTCATCAGAGTCTTTAGAGGAATCAAAGTATCGCCTGTCTGGATGCTCCTGTAAAGCCCAATAACCGTATCGAGCGGGATCGACATCGGGAGTAATCGGTACCGGTTCGGTATTGATGGGCATCATAGGACAGGGTACCGTTGCAGTCGACACCGAAGCCGATGTCGATGCAATCGGTACCGGTACCAGCAATGGGGATTGTTGCGATACCAGAGGCGTTGCAGCCTGTATGAAAGCCGTTAAGGTGCGCTGCATGGTCAGAATCTTCTGATCCATCGACGCCATCAGAGTCTGGATGTCGGTACCAGTGGAAGCCACCAGTACCCCAGAACACGGCAACAGGTGATCTGTCGAGGCCGAGCCATCGATGTCAACCTGTGACCCCATAGATAATGCTTTGGAAGCCGGAGCTTCCCGCCGGGGTAATTTTGCCGGTGCGGAATCCTCTAGGGCAAGCCCGGAGGCATCTCGATGCTTGGAGGGAGATCTGCCCTTCAAGGACCAGACAGATTTATGTTTGGTTACCTGAGATCCATGGGAGGAAGAGGAGGCCCTGGAAGACGTCGATGCTACCGAAGCTGCATCAGAGGGAAACAGGGTACTGAGCTTGGCTGCTCGGTTCTGCTGACCTCTCTTAGACATCAAGGTTCAGGACATACAATCCGTGATGGAATGGTCAGTTCCCAAACACTTTAGACAACAGTCATGCGTGTCGGTGACAGAAATAGTACCGCCACATTTTGTGCATTTTATAAACCCAGAAGCGGGCTTCTCCATGAGGAAAAAATTTTTAGGCCTAGGGCCCAAAAACTGAAAATGCACAGTAGAGATAAAGCGTTTTTTGTTTTTTTTGAAAGAAAGAAAAGAAAGACCGGCGGTACCGGTCCGACGTCGAAGAAGGCAGACGGGACGCAAAAGAATAAAGGAAAAAATAAAGAACTTATTCTGCGGTGACAGGAACACGACCTGCTGGCTCCGCGGAAAAGAAGAACTGGAGAGAGGCAGTTGGGAAAGGCGGGAAGACAGCACGCAGGCGCTGTGAGATGCTCCCAAAAGCTTTCTTATTGGACGCTTGGGAGCGTTCCCGCGCAGGCTCCGTAGGTACCAACGATACCCATATGTGAAGACTCATTCCTGCTTGTTCCTGGAGATAATTACTCAGCATGTAGATAGTCATGGCCTAATGGGAGAGACAGCCAACATGGCTTTAGACAAGGAAGATCTTGTCTTACTAATCTGTTATGTTTTTTTGAAGGTGTGAATAAACAGGTGGACAAAGGTGAGTTGGTTGATATAGCGTATCTGGACGTTCAGAAAGCCTTTGACAAGATCCCTCATCAGAGACTTTTGGCAAAACTAGAGTCGTGGGATAGGAGGCAGTGTACTACTGTGGATCAGGAACTGGTTAAAAGATAGAAAGCAGAAGGTAAGGCTAAATGGCCAATTTTCCCAATGGAGAAAGGTGAATAGTGGTGTACCCCAGGGATCTGTGCTGGGCCCGCTGCTTTTTGACATATTCATAAATGACCTGGAAAGTGGAATAACGAGTGAAGTTATCAGATTTGCAGATGACACAAAACTATCTAAAGTTGTTAAAACCCAAGAGGATTGTGGAAAATTGCAAGAGGATCTTGATAAATTGGAAGACTGGGCATCAAAATGGCAGATGAAATTTAATGTGGACAAGTGCAAAGTTATGCACCTACGGAAGAACAACCCAAACTATGGTTACACGATGCAAGGTTCCACATTAGGAACCACCACCCAGGAAAAAGATTTAGGCGTCATTGTGGATAACATGTTAAAACCCTCGGCCCAGTGTGCAGCAGCAGCCAAGAGAGCAAATAGAATGCTAGGTATCATTAGGAATGGAATGGAAAATAAAACAAAAGATATTATAATGCCTCTATATCGTTCCATGGTAAGACCGCACCTTAAATATTGTGTGCAATTCTGGTCGCCGTATCTTAAAAAGGATATAGCATTATTAGAAAAAGTTCAGAGAAGAGTCACCAAAATGGTAAAGGGGATGGAAGGATACTCCTATGAAGAAAGGCAAAAAAAGTTAGGGCTCTTTAACTTGGAAAAGAGACGGCTGAGGGGAGATATGATAGAAGTCTATAAATTAATGAACGGAGTGGAACGGGTAAAAGTAGATCGATTGTTTACGTTATCAGAATATAGCAAGACTAGGGGACATGCAATGAAGCTACAGGGTAAACTATTTAAGACTAATAAAAGAAAATATTTTTTCACTCAACGTGTAATCAAACTCTGGAATTTGTTACCGGAGGATGTTAGTGTTGCTGGGCTTAAAAAAGGTTTGGACAAGTTCCTGGAGGAAAGGTCCATAAACCATTATTAAGAGACCCAGGATATCAATGCTTGACCCAGTACAAGCATTGTGGAACCTTTGTCTTTTGGGGAAACTGCTAGGTACGTATGACCTAGATTGGCCACTGTTGGAAACAGGATACTGGGCTTGATGGACCTTGGTCTGACCCAGTATGGCATATCTTATGTTCTTATGTAGGGTTAATGGCTTGCCCAAGGCCACAAGGAGAACCTGTGGGACTAGAAATCCCAGTCCTTCTGGCCCAAGGTTGCTGTCCGCTAGCAGGATTTGAACCCTTGGCCCTCTGGCTTGAGGCAACTTGCCCCAACCACTAGGCCACTCTTCCCCTTTTACCTATGACTGCATGCTTCCTCCTCCACCTGCTCACTGAGTTCTGACCCAGCGAAAGCCTGAGGCCTTTCTGGACCTACTAAGCCGGCACAGATCATATTTCCTAGTGAACTGCTGGAGAAGAAAGTGGGCAGTCACAAGTAAGTGTTACTGCTGATTTCTTCTTGCTATGAGAGGGAGAAGAGTCCTGGAGAGTGGGTGTGAGGTAAGGGGATTTCATTAGACTGCTCCATCACTGCAGTTAGCCCAGGAGTGGACAGGTAAGCATGTGCTATTCCACTGTTGATCACTGGGCAACCACCTGCACTCCCAGTGACCGAATCTAGCCCTAGCACTGGGATTCAGTGCACTGCAAAGATGAGTTGAGGCACAGGCCTTACGCGCCCACAGCTAACACCCATGATCACAACTCACTTAGGCTTCAGCTACTGACATCCTGCAGTCCTTCCAGCCACTTGCCTGATGCTGGGGAGGTTGAAGTCTATCTGCATACTCTCCCCAGCTTCCTCTTTGGCAACTTCCAAGTCCATCCCAATTCAGGTGGGCTTTTGGCAGCCTTCTCTGCAGTTGTTTGTCTGGTGCTGGCGAGGTTGCAATGTGTCTGTATACCCCTTCCAACTTCTTTCCTAATGTTTCCCAAGTCTACCATGACTCACTTGGGCTTTGGCTGCCGACACCCCATGCTCCTTTCAGTCATTTTCCAAATGCTGGATAAGTTGCAGTTTATTTGCTCAATCCTCCCAACTTCCTCCATGGAAAGTATCCCTACACTAAGTCAGGTGCTAATGTCTATGACCACTTTGTATCTGTGTCAAGTTTCAAAACAGAAGTATGAATGCATTTTTTCTTTTTAAAAATAGGTGGAAAAATGTACCTTCAGATTTTGATCCAAAGTAAACAATTTGAAAACTGCCCCCTTTAAATATGCATATACAAAAATGTGCAATATTGAAAATAAAAAGTATGCGTTACTGTTTCAGCGAGCAGCATCCTAAATGCAATTTTATGATGCAGGATAAAAAAATGTTGCATCTTTACATTACATTTTTTTTTTTAGCATGAACTTTCCTGTATTGTCCACGTCCTTCAAGGAAAAACATAACAGATATGCAACAAACAAAAAAAAACACACACTAATGAAGTGTCATGTTCCTAGATTAGTTGCTGTGTGGGAGAATTTACTGTTGCTTTTCACCATTTCTACTTTGCCCTTCACAGACAGGATTTCTACACAACCAAGGATGGACGAGATGGCACATCTACTGGTTATTCATGTTTATAAAACCAGAACAATAATTCATTCAAACTGAGAAAGAAGCCAGAGAGTTACCACAGAATTTACAGCTCTCATCAAGATTCAACTTTAAAATGGGCCAGTGCGCTTTTCACAGATTTAATATGTTTGATTTCACCACCTGCTATTAGCGTTATAATTTATATCAGTTTGCATTTTGCTTTTGACTGCCTTGTATCAGAAAGGGAACATCAAATATCAATCAACAGCCACAAACATGCATGGCAAAAATCACAAAGAATCATTCAGAAACCAAATGGGTGAAATGATGATGGTTGTGGGGGAGGAGTTTGAGTAATTAGCTGAAATTAAAGATGCACTAAATGTCAATATTTTATCTTGCAGTTTGTGAAACATTTGCTAAAGAAGCATTAATGTCTGTTAAAGTATGAATGTGTGTTAAATAATGCAAGCCCAAATAACCTCAATGGAGCCTGTTTATTAACTATGCAGTTAATTTGAATTCACTCACATTATCGAGCATTATATTGCACAAAATATTAATAGAGTTTAATAAATGAGGGCCTCTTCACGAAAAGTGTGATATTTTTGTAAGGTTACTTACTATAGGGGACACTCCAAAAAAACAATGTGTTTCAAAAAAAAAAAGAAAAAAAAAAAGGATATTAGTCCCTGAGCTACTAAAATAATTCAATGTAGAGTGTGAGACCAGGAAGAATGGCATATTAGCTGAGCCTGTTCTCTATAGAAGACCCTGTTCCCCAATGTTTTCCAATCCCTAAGACTGAAAGGAACCACCCCCCCCCAATCAAGCCATCTCCTTCTTCAGTCACAGAAAGAAGTTCCCTTCCCAACCCCATGCCTCAATTTCTGATCCCCCATCTATTTCCAGTTCTCTACCAAATTATTTTATACCCATTCTGGACTCCTCGGAACCCACCACAACCAAGCTGGCTGGAGGGGAAGCTCAACTCTTACTTCCTCAGCCTTCCAGTGATGATCTGGTGCTGTCTTATGGTGATGCAAACTTTGAATTGATTTATTTAAATGGATTTCTATACCGCTTTCTCCTTGAATCAAAGCTTTTTACAAAACAACTAAAAAGAATTACATAGAACGATGAGAGGGAGGGGGGTATGCATGGAGATATTGCAAAACTTACAGTGCAGTAGTTATAACGAGCTCTTGGAATATGAACTATCTACAGAGTAATTAAATGCATGTGGTTCACAGTTTGCAAAGCAAATAGATGGCACCAGATCATCACTGTGCCTAGATTTCTGAAGAACATGAGTTATAGTATTTTATAACTTCTGCACATACAATTGTGCTTCACCCATGAGCATGCCACATGAAAGTACAGCTCTTATGCAGAACAACCACCAGCTCAAGTACATGCATAAATCCCCATTCACGCACGTAAGTCAATGACGATATGTGAATTATGTGTGTAAATGGCACATATCTTTATGTGGCTTCTTATAAAATGACCTCCGCTGGGTAATGTGGTAATTTTATAAGGAGATGCCTACTTTAAGCATGAAACTAGGAACGTAAATGGAGCTATTTCATTTATTTCCACATGTATGTGACCCATATATATATGCAAATGGCCTCTTATAGTGCCCAATGTAAAAGTATGTGCATTTATTTGACGGTATGTGCTTTGTTGATGGGTGTACACAAGGTCTAAGTTTGGATTGAGCATGCACAACACAGAAGTATATGCATAGTAACATAGCAAATGACAGCAGGTAAAGTCCATCAAGGTCCATTTAGTCTGCCCAGATGTTTAGAGTTGTAGCCCATGTTCCCTGTAAAATAGTTATCTCCAAGTTATAATGCCCTGTTCAATGTAATTTCAGTTTGTTCAATGTAAACCGCACTGATGCAGAATAGCGCGGTATATAAGAGAATGTAAATAAATAAAATAAATAAATAGCTACCATTCCATGCAGATTACCCCTATTCCTTATTTCTTTCTTTATTTTTTTAACAGTGGGCTGCAACTGCTAGAAAATATAAAATACTGTAATTTAAGCACACCTTGCAAAATATAAGCGCCGACATTTACACCAGCTCTAGAGCCGATGTGGATGACCATGCCTCAATCTAAGCTGCAATTTCTGTAACTTAACTAGAATTTTACAAAGAAGCAATTGTCCACTTGTCTCTCTAAAACTGTGACTATGTAGGTGCTTACCTCATGCTTAAAGTAGGTGCTTCCTTATAAAATTGCCTTCCATAGTGCCCATATTCAGGATCTTATCCATATACTTTGTATGCAGAAGTCTTGCCTTTTGGCACTTCTACTTAAAAGTATACATATATGTATAATTTATACTAATATATACAGCAGCAGTGGGTATACATATACTGCTACTGAAAATAAGAATAATTTAAAATATCTAAAATTAGACAATTCACATACTTTTATGCTGGTTTGTAATTTATAAGAGGCCACATATGCACATAAATGACTGAAATATCACCAATGTACATGCTGCTTTACAAAATGGCTATGTATTGTGCTCCCTGCCCTAGGAAAGCTCAGAATATGGACATAATTAATGCCATATTTGGTCAGACCAAGGGTCCACCAAGCCCAGTATCCTGTTTCCAACAGTGGCCAATCCAGGTCAATGTACCTGTCAGGCTTCCAAAAAGGCACACAGATTCCATGCTACTTACCCTGGAGTAAACGCTGGATTTCCCTGGTCCTTTTCAATAATGGTTTATGGACTTTTCTTCCAGGAACTTGCTAATAGCAATACCTTCCTAAATTCACAAATAACTTAGCCACACACAAAATTACACCACACCACACACCTAACCCCCCCCCCCCCCCCGACACACCATATCCCACACTCATAAGCCTGTGAATATGTATTTATAGTTATGCATACATAATTTCTCTAGTTCAGTTAAGTTATGACTATTAATGTTATAATGTAAAAAGTTTAAACCTATTATATGTAACATGTTGGTCCCTTGTAAACCACCCCTGATCTCTGGAAGGGGTGGTATAGAAATATGCAATAAATAAATAAAATTTAAAAAATAAAACGTGTCCAAACCTGTTTTAAACCCACTACACTAACAGCTTTTACCATATCCTCCAGTAATGAATTCCAGATTTGGATTACACACTGACTGAAAAATATTTTCTCTTCTTAGTCTTAAATGGGTTACGTTGTAGCTTCATTGCATGTCCCCTAGTCTTCCTACTTTTTGATGGAGTGAACAACTGAACTACATTTATCCATTCTACGTCATTTATTATTTTATAGACCTCTATCTTATCTCCCCTCAGCCATCTCTTTTCCAAGATGAAGAGCCCTAGTCCTTTAAGCCTTTCCTCATAGGGGTATCCTTCCATCCCCGTTACCACTTTTGCCGTTCTTCTCTGTACCTTTTCTAATTCTGCGATATCGTTTTTAAAGATAGGGCGACCAGAATTGCACTCAATATTCAAAGTGTGGTAGCACCATGGAGTGATACAGAGGCATTATAATAGCCTTGGTCTTATTCTCCATTCCTTTCCTTATGATTCCTAGCATCTATTTGCTTTCTTCACTGCCGCTGCACACTGGGCTGAGGGTTTCAACGTATTAGATAGCATCCAAATCCTTTTCCTGGGTGGTGGTTCCTAATGTGGAAGCTTGCTGCGTCTAACTGTAGTTTGGGTTGTTCTTCCCTGAGTGCATAACTTTTCACTTGTCCACATTAAATGCAGTCTGCCATTTGGACGCCCAGTCTCCCAATTTATCAAGGTCCACTTGCAATATTTTACAATCCTCTTATGTTTTAACAAGTTTGAATAATTTGGTGTTATCTGAAAATTTGATTGCCTAACTCGTTATTCCCATTTCCAGGTCATTTATTTATATGTTAAAAAGCAGCAGGCCCAGCACAGATCCCTGAGGTACTCCACTATTCACCTTTCCCCTTTGAAAAAATTGGCCATTTAGCCTTACTCTCTGTTTTCTATCGTTCAACCAGTTCCTAATCCACAATAGGTCATTGCCTCCTATCCCATGACTTTTTAATGTCCCCAAGAGTCTCTCATGAGAGACTTTGTCAAAGGTTTATGAAAATCCAGATACACTATATCAACTGGCTCACCTTTATCTAACTGTTTATTCATACTTTCAAAAAGATATAAAAGACTGCTGAGACAAGACTTTCCTTGGTTAAATCCATGTTGACTATCTACATGTTCAGTAATTTTGTTTTTTTTAATAATGGTTTCTACCATTTTGCCCAATACTGACGTCAGGCTCACTGATCTGTAGTTTCCCGATCACCACAGGAACCCTTTTTAAAAATTAGCATTACACTGGCCAGTCTCCAATCTTCAGGCACTACAGATTATTTTAATGATGGATCACAAATTACTAGCAGTAGTTCTAAAATCTCATATTTCAATTCCTTTAGCACCATGGGATGTATGCCATCCGGTCCAGGTGATTTACTGCTCTTTAGTTTATCAATTAACTGTATTACATCTTCCTGATTTATCGAGATTTGTTTCAATTCCTCTGATATCATTTATGGCATGGGTAAGCTTCCTATAGCTTCTCCAGTAAAGACTGAAGCAAAAAATTCATTCAGTAGCTCCACTATGGCCTTGTCATCTCTCAATTCACCTTGTATCCCTCCATCACCTCCCTCACAGATGCTCTGCTACGAATACATTTGAAAAAGTTTTTATTATGCACTTTTGCTTCCACGGCAAGCTTCTTTTCAAATTTTCTCATTGCCTGCCTTATAATACATTGCATTTAACTTTCCAGTATTTATGTTGTTTCCTGTTTAAATCATTTGGCTCTTTTTTCCATTTTATGAAAGATTCTCTCTTAGCTATAACCTTTAAGCCATGCTGGATGCCATTTGGCCTTCCTTCCACCTTTCTTGCCCTTTTTGTACTATGTATAACGCCAGACATACTGTAATAGGTTATACGTTAGGCAATTTTGTAAATTCTTTATGATGTGAATGTAGGCACATATGCATATGTGCACTAAAGATTATTGGCGCAAATGTTTACAATTGCTCCAGGAGTGGTGTAAACGCTCGTGCCTGCAATGTAGACACAAGATCTGCCATTTAAGCTAGCATTTTATACAGAGAAGTAGGCACCTGCTCGTCTTTATAAAATTGCATTAATAAGGGTGCCTGACAATACACTTAGGGGCATGTTTATTAAAGGTTAGCACATATTAAATGCTGCCACTGCCCATTTGTTTCTAAGGGCCCCTGCAGCACGTAATGCGTGTTAACCTATAGTAAGCATGACCCTTCAACTTAACGCTCCCTTATCAATTTACTCTAATAATGCCAACAGATTTATTTTTTTTAAAGTAGTTATATGCTTGGGAAAGGACTGCTTTTTAAATATCGGGTCCAACATCTGCACTAATGCTTTTGGCACACAGACTCGAAAATCTGCATATTTTCTAAACTGTTCACCATAGCCTTTAATGAAAGCATTATGAAATTAACGTTTCCTTTTGTAAATTTGCTGGGAGGCTTCAGCCTTATCCAAAATTGCTCATATTAAATTTCACAATAAAAAAATTGAACGAACTAAATATTATTCAAAAATGTGTCCACAAAGGGGGAATGTTTATTTTTTTTATCACTCGTCCCTTGCAGGGCAATATGAATTGGGGCACATCCGGGCCATTTGAATGGCTAAAAACTGGACAGCCCCAACTTGTAGCAGATTCTGCAATTGTGGGAGCTAGACACGGGTACAGAATTGGGCCTGGACATGCCCCAATTCCACAGCCAAGACGTCCAACCTCTTGCCTGTCCAGCCCACCCTATGCTCCTGCTGGTGTGCCGGTGCCATGGCATCCTATCGACATGGCACCAGGATGCCCAGCAGGAGCGCCAAAAGCCTGCCACAGCCAAAAACCTCTTTTCTCCGCTGCCCGACCCTTGGCGGAGCTGCCAGGGCTGGGATCAGGCAGAGGGGCCTCACCTGCCGCGGCTTGTTTTCTAATGGGGGAGCTGCCGGGCCTGATTGCCATTTTTGGTGAGAGTTATTCCACCTCCGAAGTGGAATAAGTCCCATGTTTATCTCACCCTCGCTGGATGGTCATGATCCGAATAGGTCCTGTACATCCAGGTTGTGCGGCCCGCCCCCACTTCCCACTCTCCGCCTCCAGCCCTCCCCCTCCTGCCGCCATCCAGTGCTCCCCACACAACACAGCTGTACATGAGGGGAGCCTGGGGATCAAAATATGGCACAAGCAAATAGTGGGGGCCGCACGTATAAACCTGATGTACATCCCCGTTATTCGCTGTTCAGAATGACCCCCTTTATTGTCTTACCATTAAATGCAATGGAAGGAATTGATGAAAAAGTATTTTCTGGTTAAATTCTCATAATATACTCACATAGTTGAATTTGTACTTTGTATAAACAAAATTATTTTTGTTATACCTTAGATTATTTCTTTTTTATTTTATATTTATAAAGTTTACACAATACATCAAGACTACAATGTTGAAACAGAAATTGAGCAATGGTAAGGAAATAAAATATATCACAGAAACCAAACCAGGAAATAAACCAAATTCGAATTTTACCCAGCTCACTCTAGCCCAAAAAATGAAGCCAGGGACGAGATAAAGAAAGAAAATAACATAGTTCAAAATACGAGAGAAAATGTAGGCATGCAAAACAGTCAGACTCCTACCACGCTCAGGTAGAGGCAGAAGGAGGGAGACCCCCCCCCCCCACCCTCCAAATGCTGAGCATTTATTAAGGCCAGCAGTTGGGAAGGCTCACAAAAAAATATTCAACACAGACTGATACTTGATCAGACACTTACAAGGAAATTTAAGGAAAAAAAGCCCTCCCAACTGCTGGACGCAGGGTCGTAGAAGAAGAAACTTCCGTCTCCTCTTCTGAGTTTTCATGGAAAGGTCCAGAAAAATACTAACAGTCAAACCCTTAAATATCATATGTCGCTTCCTAAAGAAAAGTTTCATAAGCCATTCTTTCTCAAACAAAGCTAATGTAATCACTAACATGGAAGGGACAACATTCTCTTCTTGTGAATGTTAACCTAACTAAATGCTAATCTAGCTAAAAAGGATTATCGAACTAAGCTACTTATGAAATCAATTAATAAGCCAAAAGATCTGTTCTCTATTGTTAAATCCCTCACAACACATCCAAGTGCCTCTGCTGTAATGCCAGACATATCACCCCAAACTCTTGCACACTTTTACATGTCTAAAATAAATTCCCCAACACACCCTATCAGTCCATGCACAATTAGCGCATTAACACTCACCGAACACTGGGAAACGTTCTAATACATCCAGAACCTCTTAAAAAAGGTAAATGCAAATATGAACACTACAACCTTCAATACTGACCCTTGCCCAGTTAAATGGATCAAGGATTCAATTTCTGAATTAGCCCCTTCATACTAGATATTGCCAACAAATCACTTTCTCAAGGGTACATGCCTTGTGAACTTAAAAGAGCTATCATTCGTCCAATACTAAAAAACAAAGCCTTAGACAAAACAAATCCAGCTTCCTATAGATCCATCTCTAGTCTCCCTTTCCTTGCCAAAATTATAGAAAAAAAACCGTTTACTTGCAACTGCAAGAACACATCAACATCTATGCCCCACTGGATGATAACCAATTTGGATTCAGGCCATACCACAGTGTTGAGACATTAATGCTGGGCCTATACAATAAAATCTTCTAGGGAATTGATAACATCAATCAGTCCTACATACTATTATTCCTAGATACAGCCGCTGCATTTGACTCAGTCATACACACACTTCTAATACAAAGATTAAGACAAATAGGTCTAAGTAACCTAACGCTCAAGTGGTTTATCTCCTATCTCTCTCACTGGTCTCAATAAATCTGCATGGGACACATCAGCTCCAACTCTTACTCCCAAACCACAGGCCTTCCACAAGGATCCACACTTTCAGTTCTGTTATTCAATATCTACATTCAGCCAGTTTGCCAAATCATAAAAAAATAAAAGATTGATTATGCCATCTATGCCGATGATATAATGATTTGCATGCCCTTCAACATAATCACACCCAACTCTGACCTCATAATTTTCTGCTTTAGGGAATAGCCACCTGGCTTAAAGATGCTGGTTTAAACATCACCTACAAGAAAACAGATGTCTTGATAATAACTAGGAATCAAGCCTACATACCACCACGACACATAACAGTTGATGATGTTAATCTCTCAATCAAAGACAAAGTAAAATATTTAGGTGTAACTTTAGACAAATACCTCTCTTTTCAGTCACAATCAAAAATCGTATAAAAACAATTTTCAGTAAGATCTGTCTTCTGCAGCATCTAAAACCCTTACTTCAGCCCTCTGACTTCAGAACCATAATGCAAGCAATGATTACCCCACATATAAACTATTGCAATAGTCTATTTCATGGTCTTCCCAAAATATCCCTACACCCACTCATAATGGCTCAGCATACTGCGGCACGAATCATCCACAATGCACGCCAAATTGATCATATAACGCCAATCTTATATGATTTACACTGGCTGCCCGTACAAAGCCACATCAAATTCAAGATATTAATTACCACTTTCAATATCATCAGAAGAATAGCTCCCCAAACTCTTTCCCAATTAATTAAAGTGGCTCCCCATCAATCGACTAAGAAGAGAAGAAATGACCAACAGTCTCTCTACTTCATCAGCTTCCCGTAAGTCTAAACGGTGCATCAGCAGCAGAGCATTTGAGTTTATATCCCCAATTCTCTAGAACTCCCTACCACCTAGTCTCCGAAACATTACAAACTTAGCCTTGTTCCGCTCCCAACTCAAAACCCATCTCTTCACAGAACATTTTGGTCAAAATGAAAACTACAACTTTTACTGACACAACATAATTTTCCCCCTCCTCGCCACTAGGCTATCCAACCAATCAAACTGGTCACTAAATCACCCATCCCTTAACCCCATCCTGTACTGATGGATATTATCGATCAACAGAACTATAAATATGCTATATATAAGTTAAAACTATCTTGAATAATGTACATTCTTGATTGCCTGTTACATTAAACATTGTAACAATAAATGGTTCAGTATCAGTTGTTTTAATTATAAATCGCTATGATTACTTGATATACCGGTATATAAAACACACAAATAAATAAATGAATAAATAAATAAAATAAAAGGACTCCAGCAAAGCAGTAGCATTTAAAGTGTCAACGCTTGAAAATCCCCTAACAACTCCAGACCCCTCATCTTTTTTCCCAGATGGTAATAATATAGCTTAGCTATAGGGGGATGAGATTCAGGAGGAATACGCAAGTTCTCAATTAAATAAACACGAAGCATACCCCTTGCTGATACAGATGTAACTCTTGGAAAATTCACCAAACGCAAATTCACTGCACGAGAAGCGTTCTCCAAAATCTTCAATTTAGCACATATAGCAAGAGTAACCTTCTTAGAAGAATCTAAATCTCCTTCAACAACCACAACCTTAGCTTGTAAATGGGAAACATCATTCTGAAGAGATGATATTTTATTTACATTCTCCTGAATAGCAGATACATTAGTTGAAACCTGAGTCGCCAGGCTGGACATCTGTGGAACCAAGTCTTCCCAAAGTTGCATAATGGCCACCCATATTGAGTCCGAAGTTATAACCTCTGGGGAAGCAGAAGACACTGAAGAAAGGACCTTCCCAGTCCCAGGCATAGCTGCCAAACTGCTCCGAAATGGGTCGGGCATCCTCAGTACAGAAACTGCTGTTTCACTTCCCTCTACCATAGGCACCGAGACTTCTGCCCTCTGACGCTGCTCCAGGGAAGCACCAGCAACCAATACGAATCCCAAGATGAGCCCCTGCTCACAGGCGGAATCTGCCAATGCGGATCCCTCAGCCTGACTCGCTGACTCAGAAACTTCTTACCGGAGGACTTTTGAGGTCCAAGCTGAGCCAGGGGAGATAGAATCATAGGCCGATGCGGACACTGAGGCCTCCACCTCCGATGGTCGCAATGCCGAGTTGACCTCCCCTCCTTCAACTGACTGCCACAGCACAGGGGAAAAAAAGGAATCCAAAGGCCCAGCAGCCACTAAAGGTAAAGGCGTTGAAGCCAGGGGGGCCATAGGAGGCTGTTTAGCCCCTTTAGCTTTCCGCTTCCTCCCCATACAGAAAACCGTGCCGCATAGCATGCCTACAGAAACACCATCTTGTCTCCCTCAAACCTTAGCTTATTTTAAAATAATGCATTCAGTATGGTAATGAAGAGATGAAAAATAAATCAACTCTCAAAAGCACACTTTTAAAAGGATATAAACAGGTTTCAGTCACAGAGGCGTAGCCACAGGAGGGTCTGGAGGGGCTCAGGCCTATATTAGGCCCTTTAATTGGCTTCTCTTGGTGTTCTATCGCAATGCTCATTTCCTCTTTTAATGTGCAGAAAAAAACACCAAGGGAGCAAACCACATTCACAGTGGGTAGCAAGAACACAACAAGGCGAGCAGTGTATGGAGGTCACAGGTGCTGTATTGCGTGAACAAACCCCTATGCGTTTCAGCAACGCCTTCTTCAGGGGGCACACATCCTCCAAAAATAATAAATAATAAGTTAAAAACATAATTACAAATAATACTAAAACCACTGAACCAAACAAGCATACTATAGACCAAACTTAATTTTCAATAAAAAAGAATCAATTACAGAACACATGCAAATGAGGCACCTTTGACCCTGTTTCGGTACGAAACGGGCGTGCATTTAAAGATGCTGACTTTTGCATTCCTTTGAATTCCTTTGGAAGATTTGTTACCAGTCACGGTGTGGAATACAGTTCTGCTCAGTCGGGTAAGGGAAATGTTCGCATAAGTTCCTTTCTCTTTTCATCCGTCGGCTGAGCATTGTAGTTTTAATATGTATAGTTGGTGGAGTCTCACTTTTCTCAACTTGTAGTCCCCGTGAATTCTGGTTATTATTTATTCCATTTTGGATTTCAAAAACTCTATTACTTCCAGTCTGGCTTTGACTACCGTGCCTCATAACTACGCAAGACTGCAATACTCTGACTACATTGGTTGCCATTTCTTTTAAAGATATAGCAAAAAAGGCACATATTTTCCAGAGTTTATGTGTACAATACACAGTTTCTTTCTCTGCTTTCCCGACACTTATAATTAGCACATGAAGCTCAGTAGGGCTATACCCCCTCCCCTTTTTTTGAAATAATAAAGTGCCAGTATATAATTTTATGGTGTACTTTTAAATTCTCTAGTCTCCCTCCTTTCTGTCTCTGATAATCCTGCCTTGACCCTCAAAAGACTAAAATATCATGATCGTTTATTGGCTGCCATTCTTTTTTTAAGACATGACTGTAATGGACTCGGTTCCCAAAATGCATTTTGGATAATTGATAAGTCACCTCCTCTACTCTCCCAATATTTGTGATTCGTGCATTTAACTTAGTAGGGCACTCCTTACGAACACAAAGGGGCTTGTTTACAAAGCTGCGGTAAAACATACTCACCTGTAACAGGTGATCTCCGGGAACAACAGGAATTTAGTTTTCACATATGGTATCGTCGGTACCGACGGAGCCTGCGCGGGAACGCTCCCCAGCATCCAATTAGAAAGCTTTTGGGAGCATCCCACAGCGCCTGTGTGCTGCCTTCCCGCCTTTCCCAACTGCCTCTCTCCAGTTGAGTTTTAAAGCTGAGACAAAGAGAGAGAGAGAGAGAAAGGAAAGAAAAGAGATACAACTCCTAGGGGAGGTGGATGGGCTGTGAAGACTAAATTCCTGCTGTTCCCGGAGATCACCTGATACAGGTGAGTAACGATGCTATCTCCAGGAACAAGCAGAAATGTAGTTTTCACATATGGGGACTCCCTAGCTACTGATGCCAGGGAGAGACCCCAGAAGTTGTGTGCCCTTGTGAAAGGGCTCCACTTCCCCCCATGGATCTCTGGCATCCTACCGGGAATGGTGGGTAGGAGTTGATTAAGTATGGAACAGGTGTTGTAGAACAGCCTAACCAAACAAGGCATCCTGGCGGGAGTCCTTGTCCAAGCAGTAATGAGCTGTGAAGGTATGAACCGAGGCTCAAGTAGCTGCTCGACAGATGTCATCAATAGACACAGAGTGTAGATGAGCCATTGAGGCTGCCATGGCCCTCACATTGTGAGCTGTGACATGACATTCCAGAGAAAGGTTCTTGCTCTGATAGGTAAAGGAAATACATTGTGCAATCCAAATGGACAATGTTCTGTTGGAGACTGGAAGTCCCAAATGAGAAGGATCAAAAGCAACAAAGAGTTGAGAGGACTTTCTATGTTGCTGTGTTCTTTGTAAGTAAAAGGCAAGTGCTCTTTTGCAGTCCAAAGTATGACGATTCCTTTCCGCATTTGAAGCATGAGACCTTGGAAAAAATACAGGCAGGTAAACTGCTTGGTTTAAATGAAAAGGTGAGACCATCTTTGGCATAAAGTGTGGATGAGTCCTAAGGACTACCTTATCATGATGGAACCTCGTATAAGGAAGATCAGCAACCAATGCTTGCAATTCACTGATGCGACGTGCCGATGTGATTGCAATGAGAAAGGAATTTCATGGAGGTAGTAGCTAAAGGTTCAAAGGGCGGCTTCATGAGCTGGCCAAGAACCAGATTCAGGGCCCATGCCACTGGTGGTGGCCTAATGGGAGGCTTAGTTAGCAGAAGGCCCCTCATAAATCTCACTATGAGAGGATGAGAGGAAATAGGCTGCCCATTTAAAGGCTTTAGAGAAGCTGAAATAGCACTTAAATGGACTCTTACTGAGTTAGTCTTAAGTCCTGCATTAGATAAATGAAGGAGATACTCCAGTAATGATTCCAGAGGTATTGCAAGGGGGTAAAGACCCTTCTGCGAACACTATATGGAAAACCTTTTCCACTTGAAAGCATAAGAGCATCTGGTGGAAGGTTTCCTGGAAGCATAAAGGACATCCCTTACTTGTTGAGAAAGGTTAAGGACCATGTAGGTCTAGGCTCTCAGCAACCAGGCCCTGAGATGCAGAGCGTGGGGATTTGGATGCCACAACATCCCGTCCTCCTGAGACAGGAGATCTGGAGCAGATCCGAGATCCAGAGATGGAGCTTGAGACAGACGTAGGAGCAGAGGGTACCACACTTGCCGTGGCCAATGTGGAGCTATGAGAATCATATGACCTCTGTCTCTCTGAAGCTTGAATAGGGTCTTGAGAATTAGGGGAATGGGTGGAAAGGCATCTAGGAAGTCCTGACCCCAATGGAGGAGGAAAGCATCCCTGGCCTGACAACCCCGAGCCGGAATTCTGGAACAGAACCGGGGAAGTTTGGCATTTAGTGGACTTGCAAAGAGGTCTATGTCCGGGGTTCCCCAAATTTGAAAAATTTTTGCTAACTGGTCTGCATGGAGAGACCATTTGTGTGGGAGCAGAACTCGACTGAGTCTGTCTGCCCAAGAGTTTTGAATGCCTGGTAGATACACCGCAAGGAGATGAATCTGATGCTCTCTGGCGAGGGCCCAAAGTCGCAAAGCTTCATTGCAAAGCGACAGAGAGCCTGTTCCTCCCTGCTTGTTCAGATAGAACATAGCTACTTGATTGTCCGTCTGAATTAGGACTGTCTTGTAGCTTAGCTGGGTATGGAACACTCGAAGAGCAAAGAAGATTGCTCTGAGTTCTAGGAGATTGATATGTAAGTGGGTCTCCTGTGGAGTCCAGGTGCCTTGGGTAGAGAGATCTTGCAGGTGAGCTCCCCAACCCAGCTGTGAGGCATCTGTTAGAGTGACCTGGGGTAGGGGCTGCTGGAAAGGGCACCCTACCAACAGGTTTTGGGTTGATTGCTACTATTGGAGAGACAAAATAAGGCGACTTGTGTATGCTATTTTGTCTGATAGGCAGCCTGATGCCTGATTCCAGTTAGTGGATAGAGTCCATTGGGCTGCTCTCATATGTAGGCGAGCATAGGGGACCACATGCACAGTAGATGCCATGTGGCCTAGTAATTGTAACATTTCCCGAGCAGTGAGATGAGTTTTCAACAATGCCTGGGAGGCTAACTGCACAATGCAAAGGCAGCGGGGCTGTGGAAGACAGGCCCTTGCTTTTCTGGTATCCAGCAAAGCTCCTATGAACTCTAGAGACTGAGTGGGAGTTAGACTGGATTTTGGGATGTTTATGACCAGACCCAAATACTGAAGGATACGCATTGTGCAAGATAGAGAAATCCTGGCCTCTGACTCTGATGGGGCTCGAATGAGCCAGTTGTCTAAGTAGGGGAAGATGAATATTCCTAGAGTGCGAAGAAATGCTGCTACCACAGCCATACATTTCGTAAACACCCTTGGTGCTGAGGCCAGGCCAAAAGGAAGCACCCTGTATTGGTAGTGCTTTCCCTGAAAAAGGAACCAAAGGAATCTTCTGTGAGTTGGATGGATGAGAACATGAGTGTACGCATCCTTGAGATCTAGAGAACAAAGCCAATCCTGACTCTGAAGGTATGGCAGCAGAGTTCCCAGAGAAATCATCTTGAATTTCTCTTTGAACAGGAATTTGTTCAATTCTCTGAGATCCAAAATAGGTCTGTGTCCCCCTGTTTTCTTTGGGATAAGGAAATAGGGGGAGTAAAACCCTGTACCCTGTTGAGGAATGGGTACCTCTTCCATTGCCCCTTGGGCAAGAAGCATAGTGACCTCTTGATCTAACAGGTTGTTGAGAAAGGTCTGAGAATTGAACTGTCTTACCATTGTGGGAGGGGGCATGCAAAGAAAGTGAAGCTTGTACCCCTCTTTTATAATGGAGAGAGTCCAATCTTCTGCTGTTATCTGCCCCCATCTGGGGGCAAAGTGACACAACCTTCCTGGAATGGTGGAAGGCTCTGGTCCATTGAGGGCCAGGAAGGCTAAGTTCTCTAGAAGGGAGTCAAAGGCCTTGTGGAGGCTGAGACTGCTGAGACGGTTGAGGCATAGCAGTCTTTGCTTTCCTTTGTTTAGGTGGTTGCTGACCCTTTCGGGCAGGCTGACCTGCAGAACATCCCTGCTGGGTATAAGAGGGATAAAACCTCTTCTTTTTGGAGGAGAATGGTTTCTTGAAAGATTTCTTCCTTGCAGGATCAGCTGTGGCTATGGATAATCTATCCAAAGTGGAGTTGTCAGCATCCAGCTCATTGGCTTTCTCTTGTCAATTTTTGCCGAATAGATTCCCACCTGTACAAGGGATATTGCCCAGTTTGTCCTGCACCCAGAGCTCCAAATCAGATGCCTAGAGCCAGGCAATCCTACGTGCACCTATGGCAATGGCAGAGGTTCTGCCTATGCACTCAAAACAGTCAAAAGCTGCACGATTGACAAACTTAGAAACATCCTGGGCATGTTTAACCAGTGTGAGAAAATCCTACCTCTTATCATCAGGAAGGAGAGGGCTCAAAATCTCCTGTGACTTCCTTAAGGAACATTCCCATATATAAAATATAGGAACTGATCCTGGCAAAAAGCTTGGAAGCCTGGCAAGTACGACGTCCAAAGGCATCCAAAGTTCGACACTCACGTCCTGGAGGATTAGAGGCATGCCTCTTTGCACTTCTGATCCTTCTCATAGCTGATTCCACTACAATGGAGTGGTGAGGAAGCTGAGTCTTCTGGAAGCCAGGATACAGAGGCACTCGATACATGGTATCCAGTCTACGAGAGTGAGGAGAGGTGGTAAGAGGTGTTTCCCACATTCTTAACATGAGATCATGTAAGATCTCATGGATAGGCAAAGTAGCTGCCTCTTTAGGAGCCTTGGGATATTGTAGAATCTCCAACTCCTTTGCCCTGGGCTCTGTTTCAGGAGCCACAGTAATGGAAAGACCTCAAGCCACCTCCCTGATAAAATCCTGAAAGGAGATATCCTCTGGAGGAGACATCCTACGTTTAGGAGAGGAAGGCTCCTCCAGAAAAAGTACTCCGGTACCGACCGAGCTGTCAGAATCCTCAGACTCCTCCGAGGATTCAAAGTACCTTCTATCCAGATGCTCTTGTAGAGCACGATACCCGTACCGAGTCGGTGTCGGGGGGAATCGGTACCGGAGTATCGGTACTGGAAGGCATAGCATGACTGGAATGCAATGCAGACAGCAATGTCGATGCCGATGCTGTCGGTACCGGTGCCAATACCGGTGCCGGAGTCGGTGCTGGTACCGGTTGAACTGTGACGCGGTTCCGAGGGTGCCGATGCCGCAAGAAGAGCCACCAGACTGCGTTCAATAGCCAGGAACCTCTGGTCTATCGACGCTGCCGATGCCTGGGTATCGGTACCGGAGAAAGCAGCCGGTACCCCAGAGCATGGCACCAGTAGTTCTGCCGAGGTTGAGGCCTCGAGAACATCCTGAAGCCCCGATAATGCTTTGGAAGCCGAAGCCTCCTGCCGGGGCAATTTTGCCAGTGCAGAACCCTCAAGGGCAACGCCAGAGGCATCTCGATGCTTGGAAGGAGATCTACCCTTTGAGGACTGGCCAGACTTATGTTTAGTTACCTGAGATCCATGGGAGGAAGACGAAGCACTGGAAGACGTCGATGCCAGAGAGGCTGCATCGGAGGGAAAAAGGGTGCTGAGCTTAGCAGCTCGGTTTTGTCGACCCCTCTCTGACATCATCTCACAGGCCATACACTCCGAGATGGAGTGGTCAGGACCTAAACATTTAAGGCACCACTCGTGGGTATCGGTGACGGAGATGGTACCGCCACACTTGGTACACTTCTTGAAACCCGAAGCGGGTTTTTCCATAGTAAAGGAAATTTTGGGCCTAGTGCCCAAAATGGCGAGCGTACCTGAAGAAGAAAAAGTTTTGGAAAATTTTTTTTTTTTTTTTTTTTTTTTTAAAGAAAGAAAGAAAGAATCGGCAGTACCGGTATAGCGTCGAGGGAAGGCAGACGCGAGCACAAAAAAGAAGGAGAATAGGATAATTTTCTGCAGTGACAGGAACAACAACCTGCTGGCTCTGCGGAAAACAAAGAACTGGAGAGAGGCAGTTGGGAAAGGCGGGAAGGCAGCACGCAGGCGAGGTGGGATGCTCCCAAAAGCTTTCTAATTGGACGCTGGGGAGCGTTCCCGCGCAGGCTCCGTCAGTACCGACGATACCATATGTGAAGACTACATTCCTGCTTGTTCCTGGAAATTGGCTTCCGCCCGATATCGGAGCCGCGGTCCCATTTGGGGCCGTGGCTCCGATATTGGGCGGAAGCCGTTACCGCGGCTTTGTAAACAAGCCCCAAAGTGTCAGTTGACAACTTCATGGTGCTTCCTCTGTTTTTCTTAGATGTGATATTAAGTGGTTCACTATTGGAGTGAATCTTTTACTTCAAATTTCACACTGAGAGCCATTGTAAGAATAAACTATAGTCTATTATGTATGGCTCTAACATCTAATTCCTCCTCATCTCTCTTTATTGATCCCAATGGTATTGGCAAACAACAAGGAAGCCTAGCTCTGTCTGCTCAAGGGTAAGTGAGGTCTAAATGAAAGAAGGGTCTTGGATATCAAGAGCTAGTCCGAAGCCTGATCCTGATACTGTTACAAAGTGCAACGAGGTATAAAGTTGCCAGACAAAATCAGCATATGCAACTCATGCCCTGTCACCTCCTGGCTTCCGAATGAAAGACAGAACCTAGTAATAGAGAAGCATGGACCGATTGAACCTCCAACAGAATATTTATGCTTTGCTGCCCCTTATAACAGCACCAGGAATAGGTCTCGGAGTCAACAATCAGGACTCTTCTTGCTGCATTCAGACCTGCTGAGCCCTTGAGTAAACAGACTCTTGGCTTCCCTTCTCTTGCAGATGGATCTCTGGCTTGTCTCTTCCTGATAATCCCCAGGAGCCCAAAATAAAACAAATTCCTCTTGAAAACGGGGGCTGATCTAGGAGTCCATGTGAGCTGCCACTTAAATCCTAGTTATTTCCTGTTATAGTCTTGTTGAATTTAGCCATGTTTTCTTTAATACATTTATTTCCTGAAGCCTCTTATGTGGTGACTAGACTATGAGGTCACAGAGAACAGACCCTCTCATATGTGTGTACAGTGTTGCATGGAGCAGTAATATTATAGAATAAGCAGTCACAGTAGTGTAGTCATAGTACTTACATCTAAGGATGACAGATCTATGAGATTTGAGTCACAAATTCCACATCCATTTTCATGCGTCCAAGCATTAGGGATATAGTTGCCAAAATAGTTTAGATGAATCTAGTAAACAAACACACAATCTTATTACTTGAAAATGAAAAGCTTTCATTTAGATCATCGTTTTTTTATGTCATTGTCAAAGTCATCCAGTACCAAATACATGATGAATCTCTAGTTTCCCCTTACATAAAGGAGTTTTATGCCAACATTCAGAGTATGGTGACATTTAGGACTGACCATTAAAATGAAGGAATTCACAACTGTTAAAAGCAAGTACACATTAGTAAGATGTTCTGAATTGCTCAATTGTGGATCTGGAAAAGCCCACATGTGCTAACTGCACAAATGACAGCAGACAGTAAAGCGTTGTTACTCACCTGTAAGAGGTGATCTCCAGGAACAGCAGGGATCAATCTTTACATATGGTATCGTCAGTACCGACGGAGCCTGCATGGGAACGCTTTCCAGCATCCAATTGGAAAGCTTTTGGGAGCAATCCACTGCGCTTGCGCATCTGTCTTCCCAAGTCCTCTCCTCAGTTGAGTTTGTAACTGACAGATAGAGGAAAAGAGAATACCCTACAACTCCTAGGAGATAAGGGTGGGTTATGAGGACTGATTCCTGCTGTTCCCGGAGATCACCTGTTAGAGGTGAGTAACAACGCTATCTCCAGGAACAAGCAAGAATGCAGTCTTCACTTTGATTGAAGGATAAGGTGGTATACAAATCTGTCTAAATAAATAAATAAATAGGACTCACTAGCTCAGAGGTCCAGAATGGAGTTGAAAACAGTAGTATCCCTGAGGCTAAAGAATGGAGCCAAGAAGGTGTGGATACAGAGAGGCCCCATTGGACTCGATTGCATTAGGCAAGATCATCGCAAGATCATCGCCAGGGATGTCTGGCACCAAGAGAAGTCCAGGACGGAGGATAGGAGCTGCAGTTAAGTCCCAAAAAGGTGCTGGAGGACAGCCTGGCCAAAGACATCATCCTGACGGGAGACCCTGTCTAGAAAGTAGTGGCAGCGAAGGTATGAATGGGGGACCAGATAGATGCTCGACAATTTCATTGATGGAGACGGAATGAAGGTTGGCAACTGAGGTTGCCATGGCTCACACATTTTGAGTGGTGATGTGACCCTCCAGAGAGAGACCCTCCAGAGAGAGTCCCAAGAAATGCAGTCCACAATCCAGTTGGATAGGGTGCGCTTCATAACTGGCTTTCCAAGGTGACTTGAATCAAAGGAAATGAATAATTGAGAGGATTTCCTGTGATTCCTGGTTCTGTGCAAGTAGAAAGCCAGTGCACACTTGCAATCTAAAGTGTGTAGCACTGCTTCAGCCCTAGAGGCATACGGTCTTGGGAAGAAGACCAGCAGTATCACCAATTGATTGAGATGGACCGGTGAGACCACCTTCGGAAGGAAGTGTGGATGAGTACAGAGAACCAACCTGTCATGATGGAACCAGTACATGGAGGATTCAACACTAAAGCCTGCAATTCGCTGATGCGGCGAGCTGAGGTGAGGGTGATGAGGAAAATTACCTTCCAAGACAAGAATTTTAAAGGAGTGGTGGCTAAAGGCTCAAAAGGAGGCTTTAGAAGTTGTGCTAGGATCACGTTTAAGTGACAGCAGTTACACTAAGGGGTGCAAAGAAATAGGATGCCTGTCCACTGGCCTATGATAGTCAGAATTCATCTGAGTGCCATCTCAGCCCGAGTTAGTCTTGAGACCTGCCAAGGACAAGTGGATGAGATATTGTAAAAGGAATTCCATCAGGCAGGAAGAGGGGTCAATATGTTTCAGGGTACGCCAGATAGTGAAGGCATAAGAACGTCTGGTACCTCACACTCTCTGTCCATGCTCCACCCAGAATGAGCCCTGTGCATACCTCCCATGTCAAAGCGTGTACTTTTATGCCAGTCAGATATAAGAGGCCATTTACAGACATATGTGCTCACATCCAGGCAGAAATGACTTTATAAAAGTACTTCTTAAATGCAAAAATGAAAGAACAATGCCGGTTAAGGCAGGCAAAACATGCCTGTTTTGTAAAGATAAGTAGGCACCTGCTTGCCTTTATAAAATATTAGCCTAAGTGGCAGATTACACCTTAAATTTCAGGATAAATGAATGTGCATTAAGTATGCAAGTACACGTGTGAATTAAGGTTATTTTATATTCAATGTGTACATGTGCAAATTCCACTCGTGTTCTACTCAGACCGCACGCCAGGCTATGCCTACTGGTAAAGTTTGTGTATTGAACGTCAATGTGTGCACTTTTACGCCAATTGGTATTTATAACATGCAATTCATGCACGTAAACTGCCACATATACATGTTAATAACCTTATAAAATAACCTCCTGTAAGTGCAAAGACTGTGTGGTAACTGTTAGGCATGTCCACCATCTGCCCAAGCATTTAGCACACCAGACAGACATTTACCACAGATTAAGAGGGTAATGCTGTAAGGGTCAGCTAGATTTCTGCGCAGGTTTATGCATAGAAAACAATGTATCTTAGTTATTTACACAGGTAAATAACCATTTACACGCAGAATTTAATTGGTCATTATTCTGAAGAAAGTGCCAAGTACCGATGGTGCATAGTTTCAGTGTGGGCATGTAGAGGGGTGGAGTTTAGGCAAAGTGCATATTTACACCTGTACCGTATAGAATAGGCCGCAACACACAGAAGGTAATTACGGTCACTTATATCTGCTCTAGAGCTGGTGGAAGTGACTGTGATGATATTTATGTGCATCTGTGGCCTATTATGCTAGTACTCCACACAGATTTGACTTTATAGAATAAGCATCACATATATATACACACACATTGTGTATATATACACACACACATTGTATATATATATACACACACACATACATATATACACATATACATACACACACACATACTCGTGCATTTGCAGCTGAGCTATTGACAATGCATTAAGAGGTTGGTGCATCAGCAACAACCCCTCCCCCTGGAGCCCTGCCCGACATGCTTCAAACAATGCTTCTACACTTCTGACTTCTTATCAAGAATCTCTCCACCCTCTTGGACCATCACAACCACTGTCACCTTCAATACATTCCCTGACCCTTCTGGACTCCATGAAATCCTTTGACAAGTCTCATGACTGCCCAGTGGACCACATCCCAAACACCAGCATCCCCAGCTCCTATTTGTGGTTTCTAGTGTCTAGCAGAGAGTACTAGTGATCCACAGTCACTTCTATCCCACTAGCAGTCTGAGAGCAAAACAAGACCTCTGACCACAATGGCAGAACCTAGCAGTAGTACTGAGAGATGACGTCTAGATGTCAGAGTCATCATTTTGATCCTAAGACATAGACAGGGCAAGAGCAATGGAATCCGCCCCTGCTAGGCAGCAAGGACCCCTGGTAAAAGCAGTAAAATTATATGTACTGAAAAACCTGTACACAAAATAAGATTTTTTTTTTCAAAAAGTCCATTTCCTTTTTTTTTCTTTTTGAATAGCTTCGGTATTTTACAATCTGCACAGATAAAGAAAATCCAACTAGTACTATTACACATAAAAGAAAGGAAAACAAAATGTCCACTAGTAGGAAGAAGCCCGCTTCAAGGAGAGAGCAAGTACAACATATCGAACATTATCAACAGAAACACATCCACATATGTTTATGTTTATTACATTTGATATACCGCTCAGGCCAAAGCATTAGAGCGGTTTACAATACTACATAAATGATACTGAAAATATGAAAAGAACGCCATTAACAAGATAGGACAGAGTAAGAGATAGTGATAGTCAAAGAAATAGAAGAGAAAAGAGGAAAGGTTCATTATAACACCAGAGAGGCAGAATATCATACCACCACAGCTCAGTCCTTCCAAACAGACTTGACCATAATCGCTACTCATCACAAATTCAAGCCAGGCAGAAATACGCCGCAGAAATGGCTCCTTATAAACCTCTGCTGCCTGGATATACTTGACAGAAGCAGATGAGGCAGAGCTCTCACTCACAGCCTACGACGCCAGCATCATTCCTCCACCGTCCCGCTCGTCGTGACATGCAAACCAAATACAGCAGATAACCCGGTCCCCAAAAGCAATTTTATACCAAATATCTACCCAACATCCCTAACAACTCAAAGACCATGATCAGCAATAAATGTTTCCAGGTTGGTCGGGTCCATAAAAATATAATTACTACCCTGAAGTGTAATCAAACACTTACAGGAGAATTTCAAGAAAAATGTACCACCCGCAGCCACAAATTTGCGGCGTTGGGAAAGAAACTGTTGCTGACAGGCTCAAGTGACCTGAGACAGATCTGGAAAAACAAGATTCTTTTGACCACAAAAGTGTGAGTCTTTCTTTGAAAAATATGCCTTTAACACCACAGATTTATCCTTTAGAGGGGTAAAAATTACCAGGAGGGTAGCTCTGGAGGAAATTATATCCATGAAGTCCTCAAGGAACTCCATTAAATTAGTTATGGAGGGTACTTTAAGATTATCCATTGCACCTTCCTGGTCATTCACCTTCTTAACCTTTTGAGGCTTATAATAGATATCAGAAAGTCACAGATTCAGAATTAGAGAGTCTGAGAATCTCTTTTAAAATTTTTCACAATAAAATTTCTGCAGACAAAAGATGTGTGATTGGAAAATTCAGAAATTGTAAATTTCTTGATCTGGAGACATTCTCCAATGAATCCAACTTTTTATGCAACAACAAACTATCCTTCATATATGCGGACCCAGAATTATGGAGAGACATGAATTGATGCGCTCTTTTTCCCCAAAGACTGTTCCAAATTGTTAACTCATTTATCCGCTGGAACATCTCCACCAACTGCTTAGAAAATTCACATAACTCGGACACTGTCCCCCTTAAGCATGGACGCCGTCTGAGAACTACATTCCAAACGTCCAACAATGTAACTTCCTTAGAGGCAAGAGCAACTGCATCCTGAGAAACCAGGGCTGAAACAGCGTGAGGTAAAAAAAAAGGTCAAGGCAATAAATCACTTCCCAAAATTTGGGAATCAGCCCCAGGAGTAAAAGGAAAAAAGGGCAAAGAGAGTCCTAGCTGTGTGTGTGTATATGCGTGTGTGTGGGAGGGGGGGGGGTTGTGTCTACTGGGCAAGCTCAACAAAGCTCTATCCAGAGAGCAGTCAGAAATAGAAGTCCATTCTTGAAGAGGCCCATGAACCAAATGCTTATCCATGGGACCCTTCATCTACAGCGTTGAGGCAGTACTTGACGGATTCTTCCCCTTCCTTTTCCCTTTGGGCATAGTCTACAACCAAAACAGTTGAAGAAGAAAAAGTACTCACAAAGGGGCAAACTCTTGGTGCTCTGAAACTCCGAGGTGCTGCGAAGGGGCATGACCTGCCTCTTAAAGCATGCCCCTTCAGGCACACACCCACGGCTTCATTCCTTTTAAAAGCCCAGGAGTTACAGAAAACATAGTTACTCAACTGTAACAGCTGTTCTCCAGGGACAGCAGGAACCAGTCCTCACTTACAGGTGACATCGGTACCTACGGAGCCCGCGCAGAGCAATTCCCCAGCTTTCAAAGAAAGCCTTTGGGATTGCTACCACACATGCGTGGTCCTCTTCCCGCCCAAGGGTGCCATCTTGCTCAGTCAGGTCCCTTAGCTCGAGCCCTACCAAGCAGAAGGCAAGGGAAGGATAAAAATCCAGCAATTCATTAGGGGAGGTGGGAGGGTAGTGAGGACTGATTCCTGCTGTCCCTGGAGAACACCTGTTACAGATGAGTAAATACGCTTTCTCCAGGAACAATCAGGAAGTCAGTCCTCACTTATGGGACTCCCCAGCTACTGGCTACCGAACCTGTAACCAAAAAAAGCCTCTGTGAGGTCGTGAGCAGAAGCCAATGCCCGCAGGAGCCCAATTCCTTGGGTCCTCAGGGCGAAGTCCTCGGTAGCCATGAAGAAGGGTCGGAGGGCAGGAGTTGCTTATACCCCAAACAGATTACAGAGTACAGCCTGGCTGAAGGCGCTGTCCTGACGGGACTCCCTCACCAGGCAGTAGTGTGCAGCGAAGGTGTTTGCTGAAGACCAGGTTGCCGCCTGGCAGATGTCCCGCAGGGGCACTGAACGCAGCGAGGCCACCGAAGCCGCTTTGACTCGGACACCATGTGCAGTGACTCATCGATGCAAAGGGGCATCCGCCTTCATATGGGCGAAGGCGATGCAGTCCGCCACCCAAATAGACAGGGTGCGTTTAGTGACTTCCTGCCCCAGTCAATTGGGATCACAAGTCACAAAGAGTCGGCCAGATTTGCAATGAGCCTGGGTGCGCTGTAGATAGAAGGCAAGAGCCCTCTTGCAGTACAGGGTATGCAAAGCCGACAACGACTGGTCAGCATGGGGTCTCGGGAAGAAGGTCGGTAAGACTATCTCCTGGTTGAGATGGAAATCAGAGACAACTTTCAGCAGGAATTTGGGGTGGGTACGGAAGACCACCCTATTCCTATAGAATCTAGTATAAGGGGCTTCAGCTTTGTCAGCCTGGAGCTCACTGACTCGGTGGGCCGAGGTCAGAGCCACCAGGAAGACCACCTTCCCAGACAGGTGCCGAAGCGAGCACATTGCCATCGGTTCGAAGGGCGAACATGTAAGCTGCATGAGCACTACATTCAGGTCCCATTCCGTCGGGGACAGTCGAATGGGCGGTTTGGACAGTAAGAGACCCCGCATAAAGTGGGAGACCAATGGCTGCCCCGAGAGGGGCTTTCCCTCAACAGGAAGGTGAGTCACCGAGATGGTGCTCAGATGCACCCTTACAGAATTAGACTTCAGACCTTCCTTCGAGAGATGGAGGAGATACTGAAGGACCCACCGAGTGGAGCAGGAGAATGGGTCGATCTGGAGCCCTGAGCACCAGACCAAGAAACACTGCCACTTGAAGGCGTACGCTCGCCTAGTCAAGGTCTTCCTCGATCTCCTCCAGGAGACTCAGTGGGGCTAGGGAAACCTGTCAGCCGCCAGGCTGTGAGGGATAACAAGGCCAGGTTCAGGTGCCGCACCCGTCTGTCCTCCTGTGTTAGCAGGCCCGGTGCACAGCCCAGGGGGACTGGAGGCTCTGTCAACAGCCGGAGCAGGAGCAGGAACCAGGGCTGTCGAGGCCATGAGGGAGCTACGAGGATTATTGATGCCCAGTCCTGCTGAGCCTTGAGGAGGGTCCTCGCAATGAGAAGAGTGGGAGGGAATGCATAGAGCAAACCCGAGGACCAGCTCAGAAGGATTGCATTCGGGCCCTCCCTGCTTGGGTGCGGCACCGGCCCGCAGAGGCCGGGGAGCTGTGTGTTCAGTGGACTGGAAAATAGATCCATAGCCGGAGTCCCCCACCAAAGGAACAGCCAGCCGGCCACCCCCGGATCCAGCCGCCATTCGTGAGGATGGAGGATTCTGCTGAGCCTGTCTGCTAGGACATGCTCCTGGCCCAAGAGGTAGACCATCCTGAGGGTCATCCTCCGACAGGCGGCGAAGGAGCAGAGGAGGACCGCTTCCCGGCAGAGGGAGCGTGATCCAGTCCCCCCTTCCTTGTTCACATAGAACATCGCCACGCGATTGTCGGTCTGTATGAGCACCAACCTCCAATTGAGGTGGTCCTCGAAGGCCCTCAGAGCCCATCCAATCATCCTGAGCTTGAGCAAGTTTATCTGCTGCTGCAATTCTTCGGGCGACCACTGCCCCTGCATGCATAACACACCGCAGTGGGCACCCCACCTCAGCAGGGAGGCATCCATTGTCAGCACCATGTCATGCTGCGGGGTCTGGAAGGGCAACCCCCAGAGAAGGTTGAAGGGGTTTTGCCACCAACCCAGAAACAGGTGAAGGTTGTGGGAGACCCTTACGGGGTCCCTCAGTTGGCCGACAGATGGACTCCACTGGGCGCTGAGGCACTACTGAGCTGTCTGCATGTATAGACGGGCATGGGTGAAGACTGACTTCCTGCTTGTTCCTGGAGAAGGATTATGTCACCCAAGCACTGCCGATGTTTAAGCCTAGTCAGCAAGTCAAGTCGCGTAAGGTAGGGAATGCTATGCACGTTCTTCTCACACCCTTGGGACCTCTAACTACTGCTCCCTCCCAAATAGCCTAGTTTCATAGGTAAAATATTGTTCTTGCATGATACCATCAAATTTACAAGCCTGAGATGGTTCTTTTGGTATCAAGGAGCAATGATAGACTCCTGAAAGAACTACCATGAACTTTGTATTCTCCTAGAAGTAATATGATCACTGAAGGGTCATTTTAAGATTAAACTGTTGTGCTATCAACATGCAAAAAATGTTGATTTCCACAAAATATCATTGTTTTTTTTTGTTCTGGTGTTCATCTACTTAAAAATCATATCATCAGAGAGGAGGTCACGGAGGAAGATGGTGCCTTGAGAGAGCTGCGCTCCGGAGGTCTGGTGAAGTCTTCAGTGGGCAACCTATCCTTGCACGTTCTGCTGATGCATAAGGGCAAGCAGCCGCACCGTCCGGCTGGAGCAGCTGTGGGAGGAAGTTGTCAGCTTACCCTTGACGTGCTGAAAGTCCGGTTGGTGAGAGGAGAGTTTGCTGCCTTGGACCGCTCCAGAGGTTTTCCTTTGGAGTGAAGCACAGAGCAGGCTTCGTTGAGCCCCGAAGAAAGGGCATTTTCCCGGCAACCCGGAAGCACTCCTGCAAGGGGGGGGGGTTGGTTCCTCAGATTGCTGGAATCACTTTGCCGGTAGGAGGTGTGCCAGGTCGCCCCCTTGCTCAGTCCTCTCCCGAGTGCAAGGCTTTAGTTTGTGGAGTGGGTGCCTTGCCGGATGATCATTTGGGGAGTGGATTTGGAGTGTCTTCTTCGTGGAAGGAGCCCGTAATCACCATGGAGGTGCTGTGGAACTCAATTAAGTCCTTGGATGAGTCTCTCCATTTAAGTTTGACACAGCTTTCTTTGAAGGTGGATTCTGTTACAGAACTGGTTTCTGCTCAGAAGAACTAAGTGGCCCAGCATGAGGGCAGACAAACAACTGGAAGAGCAAGTGGCAGAGTTTGGTGCCTTAAGGAAGCCCAAGTTAAGGAAAGTTTTGGGCTTTGGAGGAAGTTGGAATTTTTGGAGAATCAGCTTAGGAGGAATAACTTGTGGCTTCTTGGGTTTCCTCAGTGCCCATTGCTTGGACCAGTGGAGCTGGTGAAGAAATATCTGGTCAAGACCCTGGGGTGGGCAGCGGACAATCTTCCACTGGTGGCTCGGCGTTTTATGTGCCTTTTTCCAGCGTTGGCTCTGGTAGCCCTAGCCGCCCTCAAGAACAGCTGGACTTGACCAGATTTCTGGAAGGCTCTCTGGAACTGGTAACATCTCGTAGTACTCTTCTGGTCACTTTCACGTTTGAGCAGGACAAAGTTTCTGTTTAAGTCTGTACTTTAGGCATATGCAAGAGCAGTTTATGGGTTCAGTTGTTCGTATATTTCCTGATGTTTCCAAACAAACTCAGGACCGGCGAAGAGAGTTCTTGACCCTACGGTCTAGGATCCTTTCATTTCATGGGACCTGGCTTTTGAAATTTCCTTCTTTATGTTATGTTATGTTATTTTTGGGGGGCAAAATTATTACTTTACCGAACCAAAGTAGCTCTTAGAGCTTGTTATTTCTAAGGAGGGATCTCCTGGGCCTAATGTTGGAGCTCCGTAGTGTGCGTTCTGCTGACAGCATGTGTCCTTAGCTCTCTCTGTCTTACAATGTATTTTCTTATTTTTTTTCCTGGTTCTTGCCTCCCTTATTGTGAGCGGATGATTAGGCAAATTTTCTTTTCTCTATTGTATATTTCTTATTGTTTATTGATGTTTGTTATTTTGCCTATATTGTTATTGTGAATGGTTTAGAAATATAAAATAAATCATGATATAGGAGGAAAAGTGAAGTTGGCTTTCTGCAATACAAACGATTATGCAATTACACAACTGATAACCTGCATGGAGCAGCAGGTACAACCCTAAACAAAGGCACTGGGGGGAGGAGAGGGGAAGAGGGTACTTGTACGAAACAGCAAGTAAAATCCTAAACAAAGGCATGGGGGGCATAACCTGCACAAAGCAGCAGGAACAACTCTACCCACCTAATTGGACGGTGTAGATGGATCATACTGATCTTTATCTTCTAGCATTTACTAGGTTACTAAAAGTAAACCAAGTTCTATCAAGTCTGACCCTCTTCTTAACTGCCTGGAGGCCAATTCTGTTCTGGGCATCCCCTGCCTGTCCGAGCACGCAGAATCTGGATGTATCCCGGTTGCACCCGATTCTCAACCCACAGGGACTAGATTTTCCCACAGGATCAGATATGCAGGCTGTGTCCCGATTCTGGGCACCCGGACATCCAGCCTACTACCCGGCTAGCCCAGCCAGACTCCTGCATGTTGCCATGGCATCCTGTTGCCATGGCACCTTGGCTCCATCTAGGAGCGACGATTCCCAGCAGCCCCAAGATATTCCTTTACCCGCCACCCAACCCCTGATTGGGCCTGCTGTGGCTAAGGTCAGGCCACAGGGAACCCCCTGCACCCCATCACCTTCCTTTCTGGGCCCTGGTCCTCCTTCCTCCGCCATACAGGGCCCAGAAAGAAAGGTGAGGGGGTGCAGGTGCAGGGTGCAGAGGTGGAATAAGTCCTCTGTGTAAATGGCTGCCCTCAGACATGCAGGGCCAACCACGGAATTGGCCCTGTACATCCGGATCAGGTTCCCACTCACTCCCCGCCCTTGCTCTTCCTCCTGCCCACAAACAAAGCTCCCCGTACAACTTGCCTATAGGTGCGGGGAACTCTGTCTTCTGGACCGGCAACTCGGTGTTCTAGCAGGTCTGTACACGCCAACGTTTGTGAAATCATGTCTGCATCTGAATGTACCTGCTTTTTTTTCCCCCCAGACATTTTGGTTAAATTTGTACTTGGACGCCCTTTCTAAAATTCCCCTCCATGCACTTCTTCCTCAGTCCCAGTTTTTAAAATGCAAAAAATGGATTCTGGCCAAGTTACAAAATGCTTAGCTAACAAGGGAGTCAAATTCAGGGTACCATTTTGATGGTGGATTTGCTATGAGCATTTAACACAAATAAGCCCAATTGCAAAATAGCATGCATTTTTGCTACAAACTTTTAAAAACTAACCATTAAAATATAGTTAAAGATCTAGCAAAATCCAGTTTGCGAAGGTATTTTCACGGGTAGGTCAACAATGTGCTCACAGTTAATGAGCTGCTTTGTATTAATTTGCAGTGTAGCCACTCACTAACTATGGATTTAATATAAAACTATGCTCAGAAAATAGCCATTTGCTTAACAAAAAACTAAATTTTGTTTTCTAAAAGAGCAAATAGTGCACTGAATTACAAACAGAATACACCAATAGAGGTTTTGTCATGCAAAGTGACATTTGCAAATTTGTTCCAAATTCTAACAAACATATTTGGCACTTGTATACAAAATCTTTGAAAAATGACCGAAAATATTTAAGTCCAATAGTAGCTGTGATTCTAACAAAATTATTCATGAAAACATGCATAAATGCTTCCTTAACAATTATAATGCATATTTATATTATGATATTCAATAATAAGCTGCGAGTTAGGCTCTGAATACTTTACATTCTTGCTAAGTTCCTTGGCAATATATTCAATAATATATAAAGATTTCACTGTAGATAATATTTTACCTAAATTTGAAGAGTAGGGGGGGCAGAGCCATCCGCGGAGCAGAATGGAGGCATAGTATAGCAGCTCCCATTGCCATATAGGACTCCTGAGTCTACTCTGACTATTTTGTTGCAGTATTTTCCCCTATTGTGGAAGGAAAAGGAGGGCAAATAATTATGTCGACGCTGAAGCCGGCACGGCTTGACTTTCAGCAAGGAACTGGCTCGTCTGCGAAGCGCTCAAAAGAAGATGCAGGTTCCCCACATAAAATGGCGGCGGCGGAGAAAGAAGCAGCGGTGGAAGGCCTTCGGGAAATACTAACAGAGTTGAAGAGCGTGAAAGAAAGGATCACAACAAATGCGACTTCCCTAGAACTTATACAGGAAGATTTAAATGAAGTCAAGGAGAACGTGAAAGATATAAATGTACGGTTACATACGGTGGAGACACAAATAAAAAAGCATGAAGATTTGCTTTCCCAGATGGGTCCCTTGACAAAACGCATCAAAAAGCTTGAGAACCAAATGGAAGATCAGAATAATTGGGCAAGATGTAACAATATTAGAATGGTTGGATTGCCAGAAGGAGCCGAGGGCTCGGACCCGATTGGATATTTGGAAAAGACTATACCGGAATTGCTGCAAATTACCTTTGGGAGGCCATTTGAATTAGAGCGTGCGCATCTAGTTCCCTCCTATAAAGCAGACAGCGTTACAAATCTTGCAAGCAGCCAGAAAGAATATATCCCTGCAAGTTCAAGGACAGAAAATTACTTTATTTCCTGATTTAATCAAGCAAACCATGGAGCGGCGAAAAGAAATCTTGGCCTGCAGACTGATGTTGCAAAAAATGCAAGCAAGGTATGACTTGTACTACCCGGGAACCATGCAGATAACGCTGAACAATACCACAAAAAACTTTACAGATGCTGCTACACTGAAGGCTTTTCTACATGAGAGAGGTGACATGGAGACCTGAATGAAGCCCAGTATATAAATGGTGGTGGTAGGACATTATTATTGATGTATAAATAAGAGAAATAGCGGATTGAGAAATCCAGTTACTGAAATCTACAAGAAACGTGTAAAATATGCTAAGTGGAATAAGCAATGTAATGTAATAGCTTATGGAATGGTTGTTAAAGTCACAGTACTGTACAGTGGGAAATGCTAAGTAAACTTAGATAACATTGAAGATATCGCATTCAAA
This sequence comes from Ichthyophis bannanicus, assembly GCA_033557465.1. Lineage (NCBI taxonomy): Eukaryota > Metazoa > Chordata > Amphibia > Gymnophiona > Ichthyophiidae > Ichthyophis > Ichthyophis bannanicus. Next base: position 417,872,160 of record CM066038.1, read on the forward strand.
TTGGCTAATATATGTTAGTGAGGAAAAATTAACGTAATGAATGTTTTGATATGCGGAGATATGGGAATGATGTAAATTGTGGCAATGAAAGAATAGGAGAAAATATTTTGCCTGGTGTGGATGGCGTTCACTCGGAAGTTAATGTTAAAGAATTTGAAATGTTCATACTGGCTGACTCGATCCAAGGAAACACTCGTAGTACAAAAGACTGAGATAAGTGATGGAGGAAGCATTCTTCTTGGTAAAATGGGTCTAACGAATAAAAATGGCGAATAGTTTAAAGTTACTCACCTTAAATGTAAAAGGGATCACAAGCCCAATAAAGCGTAAATTTTTTTTATCATATTGCCAACAGAGGAAAGCTGATATAATATATTTACAGGAAACGCATCTGAACGAAAAAGAATCCCAGAAAACAATATTGAAATCATATCAAGTTGTCATAGCAGCACCAGCCATGGCAAAAAAAGGTGGAGTTCTGATACTGGTACGGAGAACGCTTACGCAGATAATTAGCCCTGGAATTACTGAGATTTTTTGCACACACTGAATACCGTTGAGGTAATAAATGACCCCACGACGAATTTTAATTGTTAACCATGAAAATTTTAAACTAAACAGACAAAATATTATTCTGAATTAATTATTTATTATATGAAGGTTAAATGTTTTGAAATTTAATGCTTTATCATAAAATTGCATGAAGAAGAGTTGCCATGAAAGCAGTTTTTGCATGCACATGATGAACACAGCAAAGTACTACAGTCATTTGCATGAGACACAGACAATTTCTGAATGTTCTTTGCAAACATTGTGCTTGCAGGAGGTGCAAACTATGTTGCTTTTCTTGTCTTTTTCTCTGGAACAGCAGTGACACCTTGCCCTTTTCTTTGGGATCCCGACATTGGAAACAGCATCAGTGGCTCCTTCAATGCTGGAAGAAGCCTCGCTGCAATTACTCTGAAGCAGCTGCTTTCCTAATTCCAAAAGGAAAAGACGACGTCTGTGCTTTGACTTGGACTGCCATTCTGGATTTAGTGACATCCAAACAATGAAAGCGTTCAAAGCACTGATGTTCAACATGTTGTAAAAGATTGTCACTGGCCAGCGTCTTGTCATTCGTTTTGTGGTATACGTGCGCAACATTTGATCTGCCGTATCTACTCCACCTTTACTAGAATTATAGTCCAAGATCATGCGTGTTTTTTTTGTCTGGACGTGTGTTACATACTTCTTCTTGATCATGCAAACTGCTCAGAAGAACAACCACTTTTCCTTTCTTCGGGCAATATTTATTTATTTTATTTATTTATATTCTCTTATATACCGCGCTATTCTGCATCAATGCGGTTTACATTGAACAAACTGAAATTACATTGAACAGGGCATTATAACTTGGAGATAACTATTTTACAGGGAGCATGGGCTATGGAGGGTTAAGTGGCTTGCCCAAGACCACAAGGAGCACCTGTGGGACTAGAAACCCCAGTCCTTCCGGCCCAAGGTTGCTGTCCTCTAGTGGGATTTGAACCCCCAACCTGAAGTACCTTGCCCCCACCACTAGGCCACTCCTCCACTCAATAGGAAACCAGAGTGGTGTCATCGCAAAAGGCAAACAGTGAAGTGAATATCTCTTGGCCCTTTGCTGTTACAAATTCTGGAAGTAATTCTTTTCTGTTCTTTCGAATTGTCCCCAAAAGTGTCATTTGTTTTCTAGCAATTTCCGTGACAGGGATAAACTGCAGAAGAAATTGTCAACAGTAACATTTCTGCCAGATCGCATCAATCCTTCAGTGAGTTGCAGAACAAACCTTTCACCCCGATTATGTTCCCTGTTTTGTCCGAGTTCCCTTCCTGTATATACTTGAAGACGCAGAACATATGACGTTGCACTGTCACACAACATCCATAGCTTCATGCCATAGCTGGGAATATATTGTCTGAATGGAACACGGCCACGAAATGTAAGCAGTTGCTCATCCATGGTAACATTTTCACCAGGAACAAAGACGTCACTTAAGAGTTGCTTCCCAGGTATCAAAAACGTGTCTGATTGGAGCAAGCTTATCCACGCCTCGTTGTTCATGTCTGTTGGTTGCATCATCAAATCTGAGAGCACAAAAAATTTGCTGAAAACGGTTACGGGCCATATTTTTGCCGAAAACAGAACGACCATCTTCAAGGTTCCACAACTGAACTATGGATTCATTTTGTGACTTGTACACGCCTGAGAGGATCAGAAGTCCAAGAAAACGTTGAAATTCTCCGTCTGTCAAATCTTTCCAGGTGTCATCATATATGTGTCTTCCTTGTTTACTCGTCCACATCATGATTTCATTCAATAAGTTCTTCCTCATGAACAAGTGGAATGCTGTGAGAGGGCCATCAACATTTCGTACAGCATACCTTGTAGGACGTTGTTGTATGGGCATGACATTAGCTCTGGCGTATCTTCCAGCAGCTTGCTTTATAGGTTTCCTGTCCCATGATGTGGCATCCTTAGATACATAGGCTTCAATGGCAACATTTGTGCTTATAGCTGATGACCTCTTAGCTCCTCTATGACCACAACTAAGATTCCTCACAGATGATACTGACACCGAGGACTCCTGCCTTCTTCCCTGTCCAGCACAGCCTCGACCTTTGCCTCGACCTGTAACTTGACTCTTTGCTGCAGGCGATGTTACCGGCTCAACATCAGTCTCACATTCACTTGGTGACCAACTGCTGTCGCCATCTGAATCATGACTGTCATCATCAGATTTATCGCCCGAACTTGGCTGATATGCTTCTTCGCTTGCTGAATATGCTGCATCATCAGACGACTCAGAGCCGTCACTGTCAGCATCTCGTTGCAATATTTCTCTTACTTGGGCAGCTGAATACTGTCATTTTGACATCATAAACAATAACCTAAAATAAATAAACAAAGATAAAGTTGAATAAAATGCAAAGCAGTTTTACTATAGGTGTACAATAATCGTGATGAACAAGCTGAAAGCCTTTAGATTTCATCGGAAATAATGAGAGAACGTATGATATAAATTACAGAAAATGTGTAATTTTCATAAAATAAGAGTACAAAAAATAAATGATACATAATTAATGATAAATACCTTTGTCAGATCAATGATAGAAGCTTCACAGGACGAATTGTACGCCCTATATATAAAAGATTGCAAGGTCAAACTAACACATATACTACATGAGACGTGGAACAGGTAGTATGCCATCGAGCCTCATGAATTAAAGCAGAATTCGGCACTTGCCACTGCTTGCCAATGATAGTTTGAGAACAAAAGTTACAAGAATCACATGAAAAATGTCCCAATTCCAAAGATGCATCATAAACATTTCTGTCTATGGGTGAAGAAGTAGGTCCCACATAATCCCGAATGTTGGAACACCTAGAATGAGCAATTCTTAAATTTCTCTTAAAACAAGCGTGCAATTGCAGTACATGCCAGTGTTTAAGTAAAATCTTTCTTATGGAGTCAGTATGTGACATGAATGGAAGAACAGCCACCAATGGTTCACTGAAATTGTCTGTGGATAATTCACTATTACCAGCTGATGTGTAAGGAGGAAAAAGCCAGTCTCTGTGGATATATCTAGCTCTTAAAAAGGCTTGTTTGATAACTTTTTTGGGGTAACCTCGCTGGGCTAGACGTATTGACAGATCTTGGGCATGCCGAAGAAATTCCGAAAGATCTGAACAAATCCGCCGAATTCGGAGAAATTGGCCAAATGGGAGGCCCTTCTTTAATGGCAGAGGATGGAAACTAGCAAAATTAAGGAGCGTATTCCGTTGCACTGGTTTCCTAAATAAGGTAGTATGGAAAGAATCTGAATGCTTGACCACCAGTATATCCAAAAATTCCAACTGACTTAAATGATGATGCATAGTAAAAGATAAATTTGGTCTTAAAGCATTAAGCCAGTGAAAAAATAACCAAAGATTATCCTCTGTATCAGTCCATAGGAAAAAGATATCATCCAAAAATCGAACCCATAAAGGGACTTTTTCAAACCATGGTGATGGATATACTAAGGATTTCTCAAAATCTGCCATATACAGTGTGGCCACTGACGGAGCCACTGTGGCCCCCATAGCTATTCCCCTTGTTTGATGATAAAACTGTTGTTCAAATCGAAAGAAGTTCTTTGTAAGAACCAAGTTTAATAACTCCATGAAAAATGCATGTGGAATGCGATCCGGTAAAGCAAGGTCACATTGAGAAATGACTGAAAGAGCTTGGTCCTGATCAATATTCATGTACATTGCAGTGATATCCAAAGACACCAACCACCATGATCTAACATCATCCTGAATTTGTTGAAGTTTAGTAATAAATGCCGTGGAATCCCTCAAAAATGATGGTACTCGCTGAGCACATGGCTGTAGAAATTTATCACAGAATTTTAAAAGTGGTTCCAACACCGACCCTCGACAAGACACAATAGGTCTACCTGGAGGTGCCTCTACCGACTTGTGGATCTTCGGAACTGTATAAATGATAGGAATGATCGGATGTTTGGTGACCAAAAAATTATGTTCTTTCTTCGTGAGCCAAGAAGCAGTTAACGCCTGATGTATCAATGCATTAATTTCAGAATGTAATCCTGGAAATGGATTTACCCCAAGTAAAGTGTAAAATTCACCATTGGCTAGTTGGTCCAAAAGATGCGAGCGATATTGATCATACGATTGTACTACTGTTGCTCCACCCTTGTCAGCCCTTCGAATGACCAATTGTTGATTTGAGCGTAATTCTCGCAATGCTCGCCATTGAACTGTAGACAGATTGTGATAAGGAGACTTTAAGCCCGACTCCTCAAGGGCCTCCAAATCTTGAAGGACCAAAGTTTGGTACGTCTGAATAAAGGAATCTATTACCCCTGGCGGTACCCATTTAGAAGGTGCACGAACCACTGAAATGTCCGTGCCCATAGTATGAGTAGCATAAAAATGAGTCACCAGCAATTTTCTGAAAAAACGATGTAAGGCCACCCTCATATTAAAAGGGTCATAATGTGATACCGGAACATATGAAAGTCCCAAATTCAAAAGGGACTGCTGTTCTGGAGTCATTTTTCATGTGATTCTTGTAACTTTTGTTCTCAAACTATCATTGGCAAGCAGTGGCAAGTGCCGAATTCTGCTTTAATTCATGAGGCTCGATGGCATACTACCTGTTCCACGTCTCATGTTAGTTTGCCCTTGCAATCTTTTATATATAGGGCGTACAATTCGTCCTCTGAAGCTTCGGCTGACGGAACATGCTTCAAGAATTCGGAATTCAATTCTCACGGCTCCCGTAGTACAACACAGTTTGGATTTTGGTCATAAGTTTGTGGACTTTTCTTGGAGAGTGTTGGATATGGTTCCTGACCTTCCACGAGGTGGTAATCGTGAACAATGTTTACAGCGTCTTGAGCAAAAGTGGATTTTTACATGGCATACTGTTGAACCTTTGGGTCTGAATAAAGAACTGGATTGGATCAGCATACTTTAAATCTTCAATATCTTTAAATCAAAAATTCTTTTTGCATTTTTTCACATTTACACATCATTTTTCTTTTTCACATTCTGGGCTTCAGCAAAACAGTTTCTTTTTGGTGCAATGAGTTACTTCATTGTTATTGGTCCGTCTGGGCTATTTAATTTGCTCTTTGGGTTACTGATCATTAATGAGCATGCGCCGGCGTCTTGGAGAGGAAGACGCTGAAGTTTCAGTTTCACGGCAGTTCTTTAAAGCGTTGATACAGGGCGTAAGAATTTTGATATTCGCCCGAAACGCAGTACTGTGTCCCTTTGATAGTTACTGCGACTTCGACTTCGGTCATAGAAGATCTCTGAGAGAGAGACTTGAAACTTTTCTGTGGACGCTGCAAGTTCCCTTTTGACAACCACATACGCATTGGTGGGAGCGGCGGCTTTGATAAGTACCACTTTTTCATTTAATTTTGGATTGCATTTTAAAATATATGAAGTTTTTGGCAAGAGGTGACATCTTGTGGTGGTTTTACCTCCTTTTAACCCTTTAGCAATTTTATATAGGGTTTAGTACAAAACAAATAAAATGGAAGTTACAGCCTCAAGAGGGTAAGTCTATTCTCCTGGCTACCTTCCGACAAAAAAACAATTACACACTAATTATTTGCTCTTACATTTTCACTCTATTTTTGTTTTTGGTATTATTTGGGTAGAGTGGGGGTTTTTTTGATTTTTGCTCAATTAGAAGTTAGATCAACAAACAAACAAATACCAAACCCGGTAATCAAAAACCTATAAAAAAAAAAAAAAACCTATAAAAAAAAAAAACCTTTACCGAGGTGAACTAAACCTATAGTGAAGCAAAACAAATTTTTTTTGTCGGAGCAGCTACCACAGAGAGGGGAAAGGAACCACCCCAATCCGCTGCAGCCAGTCCATTTTAATTAATGTAGAAAACAACGTATGAAAAGTGTTTAAAATTTACACTTATCTGATTTAAACGGTGAAATCAAACACCATATCCTTTGTAGAAAAAGCAGGCGATAAAGACTAGTGTAACAGCCACAGGAACGACGTGTCACGTTTCGGGGTCAAACAGTAGAGCCCCTGCATCAGGTCCCAGCCTTGTCTAGCCAAAAGAGCCGTCCAGAGTAACTTCAGCAAGCGGCTTTTATCATGAGAAGGTGTAAAATGCCCGGATAAGGGCCTGCCCATCAGAACAAAAGCTGAATCAGAACGAAGGGAAGGAGGAGCACTGCTCAGCGCCTCCCCCCCAGCTGTTTAGAGTATGCTGTCAAACACCCCCATCAAAGGCGATGCAAGGGAAATCAGAGGATCGTATGCCAGTCTAACTGCTGATTCAATCCTGAGGGAGTCACAGTTGCTAAACGATGAATCCACCGTTGCTCCAATAGCTGTAGAGTTTGAAGACGATTTCCCCCTCGTGGATTAGGGGGGACATAGTCCAAAATGCGCCAATGAAGATCAGAGAAGCTGTGAGATGTTGTCACACAGTGATCAACCAGTGGTGCTGACAGATTGCGTGTGCGTAAACGAGATGCATGTTCACCAAGACGCAATTTGAAAGATCTCGAAGTGCGTCCTATATAGTATAAGTGACAGGGACACACTATCAAGTATACAACAAATGATGACAAGCAGTCTGTTTGCCACCGAGTAATGTAAAGTTTATCAGTGTGTTGGTCAGTCCATGACAAACCAACTAATGTATTAGCGCAATAAGGACAAGCCCCACATGCAGAATGACCAGCTAAAGCATGAAAACGTGCTGGACGATCTTCAACAGGAACAGTATGCACAATGAAGTCCCGCAGATTTGTAGCCCGAGTATAGGCTATGCGTAAATTACGCCGAAAACAGGGGTGAACAGCCAATACTGGCCAAAAGCGATGTAAAATATCAACGACATTCCTTGAGCCACAAATGTAGGGAAGAATTCCAGTAACCTGTGTTAATTGATCTTGTGAAGAAGAAGAGGTTGCAAACAACCATTCGCGGTGGATGTTTCTGGCCCGTTTCTTAGCACGATTAATTAGATTAATGGGATAGCCTCTCGAGAGTAAACGTGAACTCAAATCTGTCGCAGCCCGTTTGTAATCTGTATTGTCAGAGCAAATCCGCCGAAGACGGAGGAATTGCCCAATTAGAAGTTAGGGCACAGCAGAGTAAATATTACTATGAAAACAACCGAGCTGGGCCATTATTAGCTAATCTGCTGAAAGCGAAGGAGAATAGAACCTGTATAATAGGACTTCAAAACTCTGAAGGAGATCTTCTAGTGCAGGATGATCAAATACTGCGACGCTCTAGAGAATTTTATGAAAATTTATATCGTACAGAGGTGGTCTGGAATGATGAATCTTTTGAAAAATCTGTCTCCACTTTGATAGGACCAAAATTAACGGAAATTCAAACACAATCACTTGAACAAAATATTTCGGTTTCGGAGATACAAATGGCAATCAAGCAGATGGTAAGAAGCAAGGCATCAGGCCCAGATGGTATCCCACTGGAGTTTTACCATAAGTACCAAATACAGGTAGCGCCTATGCTGCAGATATATTATAGTGGATTGTATGACGAGGATCCTGAAGTCGGAGCCTTAGCGGAGGCTACCATTGTTATTCATCCGAAACCTGGAAGAAATCCACAGAAAGTGGAAAACTACCGTCCCATATCTTTGTTGAATGCGGAGTACAAGATATATGCAAAAGTACTTGCTAACCAATTGGGAAAAGTCCTGAGCACGATGATACATACAGATCAATGCGGTTTTGTACAAGGGAGATACACTTCAGATAATGGGAGGCTATTGGCACATGTCATGACTAAGGCCCAAATGATACATGAGCCACTTGTTGGGGTAATGTTAGACACCGAAAAGGCCTTTGATAGGCTGGAATGGCCTTTCCTATTCCAGACTTTGCGATGGTTTGGAGTCAAAGAAAAGTTTGTAAAAAGAATAACGTTATTGTACGTAAAGCCGGTGGCACGTGTTGCGGCTAACTCAAATCTGTCTGCATCATTTGAGCTTCAAAGAGGTACCAGGCAAGGTTGCCCTCTTTCGCCACTCCTTTTTAACTTGGTGCTGGAGCCATTAGTCATAGCCATCAGGCAGCATGAGGAAATCAAAGGAATCGAGCTTGCTGATGGTCAGTGCAAGTTGTCAGCGTATGCAGACGATCTGTTGCTCTTCCTGAAACCTAGTTCGTTGCCTGTGGTATTGCAAATTATTGAAAATTACTCAGCAATATAAGGGTATAACGTGAACCTGACAAAAACAACAATAATTCCTCTTAATCCTTATGTAGATGTAAGCATGTTACAAGATTATAACCTTCAATATGCGCATTCAACTTTTAAATATTTGGGAATTACATACGTTCGCAACATGCAGGAGACAGTGAATATTAACATAAATGTATGTAAAAAGATAGTCAGTAATTACACTACCAAAGGGACACCATTGCATTTAACCTGGTAGGGAAGGTCAAACAATAAAAATGGTACTGGTCCCCAAGATTAGTTATATTCTAAGCATAATTCCAATGATGTTCCCTCAAATTTTCTACAAAAAGTTGAACATGCTGATATCTTTTTTATGGCGAAACGGTATTCCTAGGATTGCAGCATGGAAGTTAAAGTTGGCAAAAAAACGAGGTGGGGTTCATTTTCCAGATGTATATTGGCTTCATGTAGCTGCACTACTTAAGCAAGGAGCCCAATGGACTACAGAAGGAGATTTGGAAGACTGTGCTAGATGGCTAAGAGTTGAGCAATCAAAGTTTTATTCATCCATAAATTTCAACTATTATATCCAAAAATATCAACAACATATCAATAAAGCTAAAAGGACCTCAGGATGGCTAAAACCCACATTTAGTGAAAAATCACTATAGGGAATAGCAGACGCTTACATCACAGGTCCTATAGCCACCTAACCTAATTACCAATACCATCTATTAAAGTAATTTCAAAACACCACAACTACCAATGGAAAAACCTTTGTTAGATCCACAGAAATCTACTAACTACCAACATATACCATTCATACAACATGCACAACAAAATATTTTAAAAATAAAAATATTTTGTTGTGCATGTTGTATGAATGGTATATGTTGGTAGTTAGTAGATTTCTGTGGATCTAACAAAGGTTTTCCCATTAGTAGTTGTGGTGTTTTGAAATTACTTTAATAGATGGTATTGGTGGTTAGGCTAGGTGGCTATAGGACCTGTGATGTAAGCGTCTGCTATTCCCTATAGTGATTTTTCACTAAATGTGGGTTTTAGCCATCCTGAGGTCCTTTTAGCTTTATTGATATGTTGTTGAAATTTTTGGATATAATAGTTGAAATTTATGGATGAATAAAACTTTGATTGTGCAGAGTCTGTTGGTGGTGTGTGGACGTTTGTTGCTCTGAGATAGCTTATTATTTGGGTTAAGAGTTGAGCAAGCCATAAGTACCCCTTTGCCAATGAGTATGCTTATTGGGACAACCAAAGACCCCAAAAACCCGCAAAATTAGATCATTTCGACAACTCAACAAGCCTGTCGACTAATAGAGCCATGTATTGAAGATGGAGAAAACGTTACATTAGAGATGCCCATATGGTTGAACCCAAGGTTTTTAATAGGGGGGGAAACCTGTAATATGGAAGAAATGGCTAGAGTGTGGCATTAAAACATTAGGACAGCCGATATATAATGGCAAATATAAAACTTTTCAAATGTTGAAAATGGAATTTAAATTGCCAGGTACGTTTATTTCAATGGTGTCAACTTAGGCATTGCTTAAGTAAAGCCGGAGCATCTCCAGTACTGCTATGACCTGGATGGACACTATTACAGAGATTTCAAGAGCGTCAGAATAGCACACACATAATATCCAAGTTTCTTACACTACTACGATCAGGTGCGAAGAGACAGTGCGTAGGAACTCAGTTAGCATGGATAGCAGACAGAGGCGAGCAGGTACAGCATGAGATGTGGGAGACTTACTGGGGGTCCCAAATATGAATCACTAAAGCGGCCTCGCTTACTCAGTCAATGCATTTCATGGCTTATCGAGCATATATAACCCCTGTAAAAATAAAGTGGAAGCCACAAATGGGGAATCGATGTTGGTCATGTAAGATAGAAATTGGAACATTATCTCATATGATATTCTATTGTGTGAACTTGCAGACTTACTGGAAGCTAGTTTGGAAGCGAATTTCTAATGTCCTAAATATACAAGTTCCATTATGTACCAAATAATAGTATATAAATCCTTGATGGAAATACCCATGTTAGGAAAACAAGATTGTCAGTTATTGGACCTTATGATAAGCCTGGCTATAAAGGCAATCGACACACTGGAAGAATATGGAGAATGTGTGCTGTGAATACTGGTGAAATTTATTGTGTTTACATCGATCATATGATGAAATATATGTGATGAGAAATCCCAGTGCAACCAACATTAGGAAAAAATGGAGTACATTGAACAATTATCTGAAATTAGGGTAATGATATATATTAGTGATTAAGGTGGATAATACATAAAATGCACTGGCAGTTAATAAACATAAATTTATGCGATGAGTGGCAGAAATGAGGTCAAAGGAAGGAGACTCCAATCAAATTATAAGTGGGTGAGATGTTGGATCGATGTCAGCCAGCTGTGTGTGTTTTCCTTTTCTTTAGCCAGTTAAGGCTGTTGAATATAACGTTAAGACAAGATAAATGTTAAACGTATATGGTATAAAATTCAATAAAGATATAATTTAAAAAATTTTTTTTGAAGAGTAGTGGCCGGAGCAAAGGGTTGAGAATGATGGAAATTTAGGTTCAAATCCTGCTTCTCCCACTTGCAATCCTCGTTAACTTGGGCAAGTCGCTTAATCCTCCTTACCTCAGGTAAAAGCTTAGGACCTCATTTACAAAGTGCACATTAATTCGTACTAAGCACAAAATTATTAAATAGGTCCCACTAAAAATAAGGCTTGCGTTATTTAACATACATTAGCAGATGAGGCCCTTAGACTGCAAGCCCTCTGAGCAACTATTATACCCGAATGTAACATGCTTCCAGCTACTATTAAAAAGGCACAAATTAAACCTAAATATTTGTTTCAGCATTCCGACTTCATCTCCCTTTCCACCAACTATCACATTTGTTCCTTAGTTCTTTTTGTTTTTACTTTATTTCCAGGCAGCCAATTTGGTTCACTTGAAAGCTAAGGCAGACGGATTTTTAAACCTGCCCTGCCTTTGGTTAGTAGTCATAACCAAATGTAACTTTTTGGACCAAAGAAGGAAGTTGGGCATAAATTTTTTAATTTTTACATCGCTTTGTTTGTGGGGATGTGCATGGCCAAAAAAACCCAAAGTCATAGTTAAAAACAAAGTTTAGTGATTTTATTGGCGTTTTTTCTATGCCTGTGCACATATTTGTCTTGTGTGCCTTCAACGCATGCTACAACAGTTGTGTGTGCACAAATCAACATTGCATGCATTAATCCTTAAGTATATGTGCATACAAATGATTTGCACACACTTAAATTTTACGTGTAAAAGAGCCTGAAATGCACATCCCTACTTTTCTGCATTGTCGTTTTAGTGCAGAGACGACTGAACCTCACTTAACTGACTGCTGTCACTGTGCAAAAGCAGTAGCTCTGAAGGAAATGGTCTTACGCACCTTAGTTGGTCCATTCCCATGGATAACAACTGGTAAGGTTTCATACATTATATTCTTAGCTCTTGCTCTTCCTTCTTCAAATATTAATGAAACTTCATCTGTACAAAAATATCCAAACACATTCATTAATTATTCACTCCCAATTTAGTCAGCTTTCAAACTGATAATTAAATTTGGCACATCATCATTAATAACTGTCAGAATGGCGCAAAGAAGAGAGCAACTGAGTGAAATGACAAAAAATACATGCAACGTGCATTAGACAATTCATACCAACTGCTCCATTTAGAGTCTGGAAAATTGTGCACTTGGAATCCAAGGCAATGTTTATGTGCTCCTAAAAACAAAATAGATACAGTAGTATTCAGAATACGTCTGAATATTCAGTACATTTAATAATTTCTTTCAGTATTATCTAATCCTGCAACATAATTTGGACTCTCAAAATCTACATCTGCTGTAGGTTTAAGACTGGAAGTACAGAAGGGGAAGGATGAGACAGCCAAGAGGGAAACATTCTTCGGTGATCACTGAGAAGCAACTCAGGGAAATTGCAAATTTATGTTTCATGGAAACCCTTTAAGACTTTGATTCTGAGAACTATATGCAATAGATACATTTCTTGCCTTCCTTTCACGGAACTTAAAGGCTAATGTTTCTGAAAGCAGTCCTGAAGTACACCCTAGCCAATCTGGCTTTCAGGATGTCCACAGAGAATATGCATTAGATATGCCCGCAATGCATCATTGCATGCAGATCTATCAATCTTATGGATATTCACTGTGGACATCATGAAAACCAGGCTAGGGAATAATCTAGGACTACAGTGACTGACTCGAAGGCACACATTGCATTTTTACTTTCAGAAACTCTGCTTTAGGTAACCTGAGGAGTTGGTAAAGATGACCTGCAACATTAGCCTCCTGCTTAGTGGAATGTAGATCTAATGCTCAGTAGTAGCACAAGGATTTCTGCAACTCTAGGCAGATCCTACATGCCGCGGCCCCCCCCCCCTCTTCCTCGTGACTGTACCTCTGTCCAACCTACCCACACCTTGCACTGAAATGATGGTGGCTAAACTACCACTTTAACACTGCATCGGGCCTTAAAGTGCCCGTGTGCATATCTGCTCATGGCCTGCCGCTCCCACCCCCTCCTTCAGTGCAACTTTCTTGGAGGGCGGGCCGAGCAGCAGGCCGGAACTGCGCACATGTTTCAAAGTCCGCCACGGCACTGAAGCAGCAGTTCAGCTGCTGCTTCCCAGGGGGTTGGGTTAGCATACTGCTCACCAGGGTCTGCGATCCTAGGCGAACACCTGATTTGCCTAGTGGGCAGCCCACCCCTGCTAAGGTATACTTGTGCCTTAGCTTTTTCACTTTTATATATACTTTTTTTTTGTACCGTCAAGTCAACTTCTGGGTTTTCGTGGCAAGATAGACTGTCAGGCATTTTCATCTGAGGCAATGGAGAGTAAAGTGACTTGCCCAAGGTCACAAGGAGTGCCAGTGGGAATCCAACCCTGTTCTCTAGGGTGCTAGACTGTTGCTCTAACCAGTAGGCTACGCCTCTACTCCTACTATACATTAAATACTACTTAAAAATGCATCTCTTAAAGCTATTTATGAACCATTTTAGAAATATTCTACATTTTGTACTCCTCAAAAATCATTTTAATTTCACTTCCATATAACTCCATGGGGACCGACAGTCAAAGCGCCAGATATTTTACACACAGTGGAAGTCAGCCACCACATTTAAATATCCTCCAGATTTTCAGCACCAATATCCGGATAGTTGTCAGCACTGCATATCCAGACAGAGCAGCCATCACTATCCAGATAGCACCTAGGCTAGCTTTTTTGCTGTCCTAAGTTATGCAGACAGGCTATCAACGTAAGGATGGAATTTACCCAGACCGCAGCTGAAGATAGCAGCTATCGGGATAATGACCCTGCTTTACCCCTGCACCATCCAGATAGTGCAACGCCAGTCCACGGAGATAAGCAAGCAGCACCATCTAGATAGTGCTGCTGAATCTCTCTCAGGACTCTTATCTGTATAACCTCCATGGTTATCTGCATAAGAGGTTTTGAATACTGGGCTCATAATCTTTATTCTGAAAACTGTTTCCACATGCAGAGAAAGAGGAAAAGTCATTCTCGAAAAAGGACCACACTAAGTAGTGTATTACAACTGTACTATTTATTAGATTGCATGACTCAACTTTCAAGAAATGAAACGAGAGCAAGAGATGAGTATTGGGTGTAAATTAGGTTACACAAATCAAACTCATGCAACCGTACTTTGGTCATGTAAACCAGAGAAGCTGTATTAGATCAAGTCTACATTATGCTACACAGCTGGAAGTATTTAAACAAAAGCTGAAAAATAAATATTATAATGGAAAATAAGTACACAATATGTCAGGCTGACTTTAAGCTGCACATCACACAGCCACAGCAGCTGGATGCATAATCTGACAGTTCACATTCTGAGAAATCTTTAGTAAGAAACCAAGGGTTAAAAACACATATTTCTAGAACAGATCCTTAAACTGTGATTCTATGAGACTTTCAACCTACATTTGAAAACCAAATTATTTGTTAAAAACAGAAGTTCCTAAATATCCCATCTAAATTTAGGGGTTCTCTGCTTAACACCCTGAAGAACTGCAATTCATTACCTTTCAAACATTACTATTTGTCCTCCTGCCCTATAGTCAGATCACCGGTCCACTAGCTATTAGGAGTAATAAGAGGTGTTTTCCAAGATGCCTCTGGTTGCACACAGAAAAGGGATTTTAGAAAATTGCATGACCACATATACGTGCACGGAAAACATATGCATAGGCATAGGCATTTCTGGGGACCTAGTTTGGGTGAGCGAGAGGCGGAGTTGCGATGCGAGTTCCTATTTTATAAAATGCATGCAGAATGCGCGCACACAGATATACCTTCTTCGGGGCAGGTGTAAGCGTCTGTGTGCCACTGGGGCTGGATTTAGAAGCCTAATTTATAAAGCCACACAGACACCCATGTCATCTTTATAAAAATAGGCACCTTTTGGATTTCCCACATAGGAATCCTGCTATAAAATTGCCCCCACTGACAGCAATGTTATGAAAGGATGCCTAGGGAGGGAAGGGCACGTTGGTAGCATATGTTACATTTATTTAATAAAAATTACCTTCCCAAAAGCTCCCACACATCTGCTCTGAGGTGGGAGTAACTTTGTAAGTGTATGTGCTGTCAAGAATTGGCGCATATTCATGTATATTATAAAAGATCACACAAATGCCAATTCCAGCTCACCTACCCCCACCCTCTGCTCACTGAAATACCTAAACATATGCACACATACAAGTAGGGGCTCCACGTTTGTGTGTGTGTATGCTGAGGCAATTTTGAAAGCGCCTACTGAGCATGTAAAATGCTGTTCTACATGCTGAAGATGCTCATAAAATAACCTCCATTAAAGATGCAACTATTCTAGCACCTTCAAAATACATCTTGCCACTCATAGACTAAGGGGCCCGATGCACTGTTCGAGATGAACTATTTTTGCTACATTTAGTGGAAAAAAAAGATTCTGCTAGTAATGTTTTAATTAGTGAAAAAAGCATCTAATCTTTTGGAAAATTAAATAAGGCAGATTTCAAGCAAAAAATCTGTGTGTGAAATGCTATAGACATTGCTTCTTATCCTAAAAATTAAGTGCTATAGGCAATGGCTTCTTACCCTCTGCAGTTTGTCAATATAAATTTTGGTGAAAAAAAGCTGGTCATCGTCATTGTCCTGCAAGTTCCATTGCTGCACAATTTGGGTAATATATGGTACATAACCAATAAATCCTGGAATGTAATGAAAATATGCAGGTCACTATCTCAACAGCATTGCTTCTCTTCCTCTGCTATTAGCACTATAGATCAGACCAACTTATTTTACCCCAGCTTCTCTCATAACCGGTGATTAGTGCAGGTGCCATTTTATTTTATTTTTTTAAATGTGGGCTTGGCACTGGCCTAAGTTTGGATTTGTTTAGTTAATTATTTTCACCTGTCACTCCACAATACTGAGGAGAACTGAGATTAATATTGTGATATATTATTCCCCAAGGTTAACTGTTACTCTGTTCAGCCGACTATTTCCAATTGTAAAATAGGAAACGATAGTGGATAAGACCAAGCCAGTCTGCCTCAAAATGGTTTTAGGGCTCTAACTATTGTTTTGTGCAGGTTACCGCTGCCTTCTGCTTTGGGTTGTAACTGCCACTCCATGCAGGTTACTCCAGCACCGTTATACTGTATGAGCACAGTACAATCATTTCACGGTTGTTTTGGGCTGGACCACTATTCCGTGCAGGGTACCTGAATTGTGTTGTTGCCCTCTTCTGTCATTATGGGATCCTTTGTGTTTTACCCGCTGTCTTGAATCCCTCTCAACAGTAATTCTCTCTGGCTTGAGGCCTGGAAGGGCACTGCCATAGAAGTAGCCGTCTTCTCTTCCTCTGCTGGCCTAAGCATACTTCCCTCTGCCGTGTGTTCGTACCTGACTGGCCCTGACTGATGAGGGGCCCAAACCCGTATGCCCTGTGATGTAGCACACAAGGCTAAAGCCTGGGCCAAGGGGCCAGCCCAAAAACTGAACATTTATATATCCTTATGCTAAATTCTGAGGTGCAAAAGAAATGGCATGCAGGAGTAAATTTCAGGAGAACAAAGCTAAATATGCGTCGAGCTGGTCCTAACACCAACTTGTTTCAGCATGAGAAAAAAAAGCATTCCACAGATTAAATGCATTTCTCCATTTCTGCAACTCAGAAAATTCAGCAGAACGGCTTTTCATTTGTAAATTTTATAATGCTTACTTTCATGATTGATATGTCTGAAAAATAATGTGGTTTGCACGTTTTCAAAATTAGTCACCACATGCTGTTCTGTGGGTAGGGAAGAAGGAGGAGGAGGAAGCGCGAACAAGGAGCAGAACTGCTAATGGTGCAATGCCTCGTCACTTAGCCCACAGTGATCAGCAGCGGCAGCCCTAACGCAAACTGAACTTACACAGCAAGGCCAGTCTTATAAAAGCTAGCTCATCCATTACAGTTGCTATAAATAGCCATATGCAGCTAAAACAAATAGGCTGGTAGCATGGAAAATACAAAGAATACATCTGGCTGCGATTTAGTTAGCAGTCTTCAATTGTTAAAGAGCTGTCCTGCCAAAGAGTTCACAGTGGCACTACCCACACAAGTGCAAGCTGAGCGTAACATAGCAAAATGCCCACAAATGCTGAACAGCTGTTTTCAATGCCCAGTTACATCCACTGCTAAATCGGTAGCAAATGTCTAAATACACAGGTTAATTCAATCAAACATCTGGGGAAAAATCTGAAATATCTAATCAAGACAATTAAAATTCTTGCTATATTCATCTAGCTAGTGCCGCTGAATAAAACTAGCATAAATTATACCTGCAAGTATACATAAATGTAGATGTGTCAAATACTGGGTCTTCTATGTATAAGCTATAGAGGGCATATTCAAAGCATCTTAGACAATTAGCGGACCTGCTAAAACACGGCAATCCCAATATTCAGTGGCACAAAAAAAGACCTGGTTAAAACCGGGGTGGGTGGATCAGGAACGGTCCCAGTGGCTATCCAGTTAGTGGAGACATTCAGATGCTAACAGGATAGTTAAACAGGTTGAAAGTTAGGACAGCCATTGACCTGTCCTAACTTTAACCAGTTATCGCTATCCAGTTGGCAGCTAATATCGCCATTGACCAGATGGTGACAGAGCTGTCTGGCAAAAGCAGGTATTCAGTGCTGGACAATTTACAGAGCTGAATATCCAGTTTAGTAAAAGTGGCAGTGGCCAGGCATATATGTATATACCCTTAAAAATCCACGCTATGTGGGTCATTTTTTAACCAGACACCTGGTTTTAGGCACCAAGAATGCACCTATCTTAAGCCTATTTAATAAAGAAAAGCAGGTACCTATTTTTCTTTACAAAATAAGGGTGTGTCTGAAAACCGGCATTAAATCTAGGCATGAACACTAACACCATCCCTAGGGGTGTAAATGCCCACACCTAGATTTTTAAAGAATGCATGTAAGTTACCCATATTTTATAACTTACATGTGTAGATTTGCACACTGACCACATTCCACTCCTGTGCATGTCTACACCAAAAGTATGCACCATCAACTTGAGACTTATAAAAAAGCAACTGTCTAAGTGCATGCATAATGGAACCATCCACATGCATAAGTCACTGAAAATGCATGAGTTATGCCCACTGATGATGTGTAACTTTACACGGCTGCTTATAAAGTGATCTCTTCTATGTTTACATTATTCGTATGGCTCTGATGGCCCAAGTTATATCTGTTTCTCCCATGTCCAAATCAAATGCATAATCCACTTCATACGTATAGGAGGTAATTCTGTAACTAGTAGCTAGATTTACACATGTATTTACACGCATTAATGGTGCCTATTCTATAAAGTTGAATTTGTACAAATTTGACTTTATAGATACTAGTATAATGTCCTGCAAACACACGTAGAAGCAGCTACGGTGACTTACACCATCTCTATAGCAAGTATAAATACCCACATGTATCTCATGAATGTTGGGTATAAAGTAGAGTGAAAATTTGGGATTAGACAATTCTCTGCCCAAACACCACTCCTGAATATGCCCATAGTGAAAGTACACACCATTGACCCAATGTGCGTAAAGAATACCGACAGACTAAACGCTATACATAATGGGTCATCTATACACATAAAGCACTAAAATACCCATGATTTGCAGGCATAAACATGTGCAGAAATCTATCCATGCTTTACAGAATTACCAGAGCATGAAATTTAACCTATACACATACTTTATATGCATTTGGGAGCCTGCCTCTGAAATGCCCCAACCCCCACCCTCCCTGCTCTACACACAGGGTTATATATACAGTGGAATATTCATAATCTACTATATGTACCAGACCCCCATATTAAAAAAAAATAAGGCACCGCACCAAACACAGAACTGCTTTTTGAATACTGACCTACATACTAACTTCATTACTGTAAAATATCCTAAGGGTTTTGGAGGAGGATAGGAGACAGGTTATAAAACTAATTAAATAAATTTACCTCCTGAATTCAGGAATCGTTTTCCACTTCGGACGATGGGATACTTGTCTGCTAGTCTTTTATCAGGCCATACTAGTCCTTCTGCTGCAAATATTACTTTGTGGCGGGCTTCCTGAAACTTTTTCAGCAATTCTTCCGGGCCCCCAGCAAAGATAACATCATAGCTGAAGTAATTAAAAACACCAAATCACACCTAGATCTGTGTTTGAACTGGCACATTCATTTAAAAGAAAACAAAACATAAAATGTATATTCTGATCGCAATACAGCATTTTAATCCTGTCTATCAAGTTAGAGTTCCAGTGAATTTTCAACTTAGATCATTTTATATTGCCAAACCAAGCAAACACAAGGAGCAGGAGATGTGGGAAGAATGAGGGTCTTTATTATACACAAGGGACCCCAACGCGTTTCGGCAACGCCTTCCTCAGGGGGAATGACACTGGTAAATATAAAAATACATATAAATTAATAATTAAAAAACATAATACTATAAAAGTTAAAAACCAATAGAACACACTTAAAAACATTTAAATTGTGAAAGCACCGGCAGAACGTGCAACATCAAATAATCAAGGTGCAATGAGGTTAGAGAGACAATACAGGGCAGGGCTGAGGGAGGAAAACAGTTCAATCCATATAGGATGTTGTGAGAAGGGAACACTGACCAAACTTAGAGAGAGATATGTTATGCTTATATAACTAATATAGAACCAAAGAAGATAAAATACTTATGGAATACTGATAGTACCTAAATACTGTACTATGAAAGTGCCTGTGTCACAAAAGGTCTTAAGTGCACGTCAAGGAGTTTCGATAAGGGTTCAAAGAGCGATCCAATTGCCGATACTATAGGGCGACCTGGTGGATTCTGAAGGGATTTATGAATCTTGGGAAGCATATATATGGTAGGTGTGATGGGATGGGATCACACCTACCCTCGGTTGTGAGAAAACCCTCTACATGGATGCCAACATACAAACCTAATATCATGATTTCGGCCTACGAGACTGTTGTCTTGAATAAAATTGACAACTTGTATAAAACACACGTTAAGAAACCTTTTTTCAATTTGTCACGTTCTCAAAAGGCAGCCCTTCAAAGTTTGAGGTCCAATCATGATATTATTATCAAACCAGCCGACAAGGGTGGAGCCATAGTCATACAAGACAAAGACTCATATATTACAGAGGTCATGCGTCAATTAAATGACACGGAATATTACTTAAAGATTTTTGACGACCCTACGGATCGATTACGACAAAAGGTTGACACCTTGCTTTACATTGGCAAGGAAGCAGGGTACCTTACTGCAAAAGAGATCTCATACCTTACAGTTGCCCATCCCATCACACCTACCATATATATGCTTCCCAAGACCTTTTGTGACACAGGCACTTTCATATGTTAGAGACTCTGCACATATCATACAGATTTTACAGTCATTTCGGCATCGTACATTTGCCTTTGTTCTATTGCTCACATATCCTAGTGCATATTTTTATTTGGTCTTTATTATTTTTTGTTAATCATGCTGTCATTGAGAGTCTGCCTGATAATAGCATTCCTTTATACAACAATTTTCCCCTGTTTTCTCAATCCGTTCGGCATGCCTATTTTCACATTACATTTAGCCACTGAGCATGCATTTATGACACTTAGTTTTTGTCTCAATTCATGTTATTTTAATTAATATATATTTTTACCAGTCTTTTTATCATATTGCCTCATATACACATAAATTTGACTATATTTTAAATCTTCATTTTACTTTTTATTTATATTTTTAATTTTCAATTTTTATCTCTTATTCCTTGGTCTACCTGTTCCTCTTCGTTATTTTTTATTTTTAGTTTTTATTCTTGGTCTGTCACAATATACCATGTTCTTTCCTGATTTATTATCCAAATATAGTTGGATTAATGTCATTGTTTAATATTAGCATACATTATACGTTTCTCCATTTTATTTTTAATTCGTGTTTGTTTGACATGGTTGCCCTCCCTTACATTTGGGCAATTTTACGGTTTTAATATTTACTATTGATATTTATATTTTTGATGCTTTTTTATCGATTCATTTTTTTATGTATTGTCACAATTTTTGATGGTTGTCATTTCTGTGCACATTATTGTACTTTTATATTATTATAATATTTATCATTTTTAAGTATTTATTCTATCCTCCCTTTTATTATCATAGTATTTTAGTTTGTTTTTTATTTGCTTATTTATTTGTTTAAATTATTGATCTATTGATGATATTATCACATATTATTAATCAGCGCTTGTGTAGTTCACTTGGTTCAATTTTGTTCTACAGTATTTAGGTACTATCAGTATTCCATAAGTATTTTATCTTCTTTGGTTCTATATTAGTTATATAAGCATAACATATCTCTCTCTAAGTTTGGTCAGTGTTCCCTTCTCACAACATCCTATATGGATTGAACTGTTTTCCTCCCTCAGCCCTGCCCTGTATTGTCTCTCTAACCTCATTGCACCTTGATTATTTGATGTTGCACGTTCTGCCGGTGCTTTCACAATTTAAATGTTTTTAAGTGTGTTCTATTGGTTTTTAACTTTTATAGTATTATGTTTTTTAATTATTAATTTATATGTATTTTTATATTTACCAGTGTCATTCCCCCTGAGGAAGGCGTTGCCGAAACGCGTTGGGGTCCCTTGTGTATAATAAAGACCCTCATTCTTCCCACATCTCCTGCTCCTTGTGTTTGCTTGTCCTACCTGCAGGAGGTTGCTCCTCCTTGTACCTCATATTGCCAAACCAATCCAGATGCTCTTTCTGCTTCTTTCCCTTCTCTCCCCCTCCCTTCTCTTCCATCTGCAAAGCTCTCTCTTCCCCCCTTCTCCCTCAATACAGTCTGTCTCTACCATTTTCTCTCTTCCCTCCCCCCATCAAGGTACACTCTTCCCTTTCTTTCATCCCCCAATCAGAGAACTCACCTCCCCTCTCCAGCTCAGCTGCTGTCAGGACTTTTCAGCTCCTGTAGATCAGCTCCTGTGCTGGGACTCTTTACCACCTGCTAGCTATCTCCCCCTACCTGTCTGACCATAACTAGTCTGATGTGCAAGCACACTAAGGCAAATATACATATCCTGCCCAAATGTGACAACTACACCATATCCAGCCTCCAACTGCATTATATACATAACTCAAGATATCACACCCAAGCAAAAAGGTATGGCAGGATGGGCTACATGATAAAAAGGGAAATTTAAGGAAAACAAAGTCTGCAAATGGCAAAAAGTACTCAAAAATCAGCTGACTATAATGTAACTTCCAAGAATAAATTGCAGTGTTTTCCCTATTTTATTTGTTAAATTACTCCTTTCACTTTGTATTGCATTTTTAAGACCACTCTTTAAAGCTTGGCATGTGATTGAGAAGGCAGGTAGGATGCTGAATTCTCCGAATGCAATTTAAATTCACTCTAGAACTAAACAACAAGCAATACAATTTCCTCAATAACACTAATCCTTCCTACCCTTCTTCCTAAGGGGTGAAAATTATTTTAACTGCACTTCCGAGTTTAATTTGAAAAATGAATTATGAAAGGAAACTAAGTGATCAGAATTAGGAGTGGCATATCATAGTAGCCTGCGGTCACTGGGCTAACCATAGAGCAACATGCACTTTCCCCTCATCCACAGTTTCAGCTGTTTTAATACTTTGCATTATTATGGTGAATGCCAAGATCACTCAGAAGGCAATTTTATATAGGGCACATAAGACAGCATGGACATGCATAATTAGGATACAGGAAACTGCACCATCACTTTATACAAGTTGCACCAAAATCCACACAGTTTATAAAATATACTTTATTCATCCCGCCCCACCCCCATCACTGTATATATGTAATGGCAAAACTAAGTACATACGGAGTATGTGCATAAACCTTACAGGCATATAATATGCATTGAACTTATAAGCAAAATGGCACCACGGGGCTGCAAATTCAAGTTTTTGCAGGCGAGAGATCCGCCTACTTGCAGAACTAATCACAGCAGAGGAAGAATGGTTATTCCCTATGCCCAGCATCAGGGGCGGCCCAAGGGGGGTGCGGGGCCATGTGCGGAGACTCGGTGCGGGGCCTCATTTGCATAAGTGGCCTTATTTGCATAAATATTTGCATAATGTTACCATACACTAACTTTTAGTAAACATGTCTCTTAATGAGTGTATGGATAAAGAAAGACTAAAAGATTTCTACATTACTATAATCCAGTGCCAACCGCCAGGCACATTAGGAACTACTACAAACGCTGCCCATTTAGAACCCATAGCAAACCCGCTGTATCCTGACAGCATTACCAGGACTCACAAAGCACCAGACCCTACCTATCAAAAGGAAACACTGCATATATTAAACCAGTACATTTCAGAGAATACTGGGGAAAGAGAACAAGTGGCAATGTCAAATAGGAATTACATAAACAGAATACCTCAGCTCAGTTACACATGCAGAACATAGACCATCACCAAACAAGGAATCGCAATTTAGAAACAGGAAGGCAATAATTAAACTGGGAACCCCAAAAGCCAAACTTGGAATGTACAACAACACTGTAGAAATAAAACTATAAATCAATTTCCTCTTGTACCAAACAAAGCGCAGACGTTAATGATGCACATTTCCCAGAGCTTTCATATTCCAGTTAATAAATTCAAAATAAAGAGATATATTTCTACCTTTTGTGCATTTTTTTTCAGTTGCAATTGCTCCAGCCACTTTCTTCTGGTTTCTTCATGTTTTCTGCTAACTCTCCATCATCTGCTGTCCATTTGTCCTTTCTTCTCTCTTCTAGTTTTCTTTCCATCCTCTCTCTCTACATCTGCTTTAACATACTAATCTTTATCCTTTTGCTCTTTCCTCATTCTTATTTCATCCACACAAATTTTACCCCTCCATCCTCAATCCCCACTTACTCTCCCAATACCCGGCCAATTGTAGATTTTTCATCCCTCCCACACAAAATATTTTTCCCCTCTCCATTTAACTCTCCCAGCCCCATCCCATTCTAATCCTCCCCCAACATCAGCTCCCTTCTAGTTCCAGTCTCACCCAGCATCCATTCCCTTCTAGTCCCTGCATCAGCCCATTTCCAGTCCTAGCCCCCCATCAACCCATTTCCAGTCCTAGCTCCCCCATCCATTTTCAGTCTGAGTCCCTTCATCAGCTCATTTCCAATCCTAGCCCCCCATCAGCCCATTTCTAGTCATTTCCTAGCCCCACCATCAGCCCATGTCAAATCCTAGCTCCCCTCCACTCAGCCCAATTCCAGTCCAAGCCCCCCCCTGAGCCTACTTCCAGTTCTAGCCCCTCCATGAGTCCATTTCAATTCAAGCCCCCACCACAGCCCATTTCCAATCTTAGCTCCCCCCAACAGCCCATTTCCAGTCCTATCCTAGCTGCTCCATCAGCCCATTTTCAGTTCTAGCTCCCTTCCCTCACAGCCCATTTCCATTCCAAGCTCCCTCCCCATCAGCTATTTGCAGTTCAAGCCTCCCCGTCCACTCAGTCCATTTCCAGTCATAGCAATCCCCCAACCCATTACCAGTCCTAGCCCCCCATCAACCCATTTTCAGTTTAAGCCCCCCATATAACCCATTACCAGTCCTAACCCCCCATCAGCCCACTTCCAGTCTTAACCCCATCAGCCCATTTCCAGTCAGCCCCCCATAGCCCATTGCCAGTCCTAACCCCCCCCATCAGCCCACAGCCCATTACTAGTCCTAACCACATCAGCCCACCTCAAGTCCTAACCCCTCCCCATCAGCCCTTTTCCTGTCCTAGCGCCCCCATAGCCCATTAGCAGTCCTAACCCCCCCCCATAGCCCATTAGCAATCCTAACCCCCATCACCCTATTTCCAGACAGCCCCCATCAGCCCACAGCCCATTACCAGTCTTAACCCCCCCCCCAGCCCATTTCCAGTCCTAACCCCCCATCACCCCATTTCCAGTCAGCCTCCATCAACCCCAGCCCATTACGTCTTTTCCCCTCCAGACCATTTCCAGTCCTAACCCCCCCAACACCCCTTTCCAGACAGCCTCCATCAGCCCCCAGCCCATTACCAGTCTTAACCCCCCCAGCCCATTACCAGTCTTAACCCCCCCTGCCCATTTCCAGTCCTAAACCCCCCCAGCCCATTTCCAGTCAGCCTCCATCAGCCCCAGCCCATTAGCAGTCTTAACCCCACCTAGCCCATTTCCAGTCCTAAACCCCCCCCCAGCCCATTTCCCGTCCTAACCCCCCCTCACCCCATTTCCAGTCAGCCTCCATCAGCCCCAGCCCATTAGCAGTCTTAACCCCCCCTAGCCCATTTCCAGTCAGCCTCCATCAGCCCCAGCCCATTAGCAGTCTTAACCCCCCCTAGCCCATTTCCATTCCTAACCCCCCCTCCCGCCCATTTCCAGTCCTAACCCCCCCCCCCGAGCACCTTTCCAGTCCTAACCCCCCACTTGCACATTTCCAGTCCTAACCCCCCCCCCCTTGCACATTTCCAGTCCTAACCCCCCCCTTGCACATTTCCAGTCCTAACCCCCCCTCTTGCACATTTCCAGTCCTAACCCCCCCCTTGCACATTTCCAGTCCTAACCCCCCCCCTTGCACATTTCCAGTCCTAACCCCCCATCACCCCATTTCCAGACAGCCTCCATCAGCCCCCCCCCCCCCCTTCCCTTCCCTTCCCTTCCCTTCCCTTCCGGCAAATTAAAAAAACAAAACAAAAACCTGGCTCTAGCTGCTGCCGCTGCCGCGTCCGTCGCAGCAGCGGCAGAATGGTGTGTCCCGCGGGGCCCCCTCTCCTCGTCGAGCCCTCTGCAAGGGCTTTCAGATTCGCGAAGGGAGAGTGCTCCCTTGCGTCTCTGTAAAGCCTGCAGGGGCTAATGGGAAATGTCCCATCAGCCCCTCGCGTCTAAAGGGGCAGATGGGAAATTTCCCATTAGCCCCTGCGGGCTTTACAGAGACGCGAGGGAGCACTCTCCCTTCGCGAATCTGAAAGCCCTTGCAGAGGGCTCGACGAGGAGAAGGGGCCCCGCGGGACACGCCATTCTGCCGCTGCTGCGACGGACGCGGCAGCAGCCAGAGACAGGTTTTTTTTTTAATTAAAAAAAAAAGCAGAATGTTCTTTGCGCGGGGCCCCCTGAAACGCGGGGCCCTGTGCAAAAAACATTCTTGCTCAATGGACGGGCCGGCCCTGCCCAGCATGCAGTAGAGGCGGGGCCAAATGAGTCAGGTCTGGCAGATCCTCGTCTGCCACTTTGTGTTCAAACTTATTATTAACAAGAACAAAAGGATCATACAGTTAAACAGAAGTCCTCATACCCAGGACAGGTAAGAACCTGGAAAGTGGTTGACAAAGGAGCTACTGGGTAGGACTTGAAGATGGATGAGAGAGGATACAACAAGGGGAATGGGTATCCTTCTCTGCTCAAGGTGCTGCAGTACTAAGGCGAAAAGAAAAAAAAAAAAGCTGTCCTGGATAAAGGCAAATCGGACTCTACTGAATTTACGGAGCTGAAAAGGAAGTGCCGTTTCAAATTTTTTAAACTTTAACATAATTTATTATAACTATGGACAAACATGCACAGTACTTGCTGCTAACGTATTTCCAAGAACTTTCTCAGGGGTTCGGGGCTGCAATCACTGAGAAAATCCCACTGCACTTTCCAGTATCATGTTCCACACTGAACAGTGGAAAATAGCTCAGAATAAGTATTCAGAAAAGTTTGATCACTGGGAGCAGTGATTAGGCTGAATTTACATGCCAAAATAAAAACATCCGCATGCCACCACACGATTTGTATAATATTAGCTTAAATGAACAGTCTAACAAAATTACCACAGGAGGCTATATTGTAAATTTGGAAACAGTGCGCACGAAACGGCATAGCATGGTGACGGACTCTATAGTGTGGTCTTTATTTATGTACATTTGTTTTTTACTTTTAAAGTTTCATACAAGCTCAGAGAATGGCACACTGGAGCCGGTAGATTTATGCAGAAGCTACCATGTGCACGAAACGGCATGCAATGGCGTATAAACCCTACCCGGACACTGTAGCTTGGTCTTTATTTAAGTACTTTTATTTTTGCGCACACCTATAGAGTTTGATAAAGGACCAGATCACAGAGATAAGTTTTCTTTTTCTTTTTATGTAGTACATAGTATGCAAAATCGGTTTATTTAAGCTATGTTATTTACAAGCACAATATGGTATGAAGCACTCTGATGCTGGGTCACTAATGGACATTAAGTTAAGTAGAAATACATTCATATAAAAGGGTATTTTTCAAGTGTACCATTGGTTGCAAATCCTCCAATTAGAAGCTTCTACGTGTTGCTTTCCCGCAATCCCCTCCCCCTCCCCCCTTTTTCCTCAGGGCGCAAGTGCTACGTTTTTTCAACAGAAAGACTGACTTTTGATGTGTAACAGCAAGACTTCATTTTTGCTGTGAAAAGGATTACATACGAGAGTTTTTTTCTAGAGATTGCAATCGAGAACGATTTCCTTCAGGTAACATGTTCGCTTCTGATGGATGCAATGTTTTATGTATCTATTTATTTATTAATCAAAGTTTTAAGATACAATTCATTCACTGGGCACCAAAGCATGAAGAATAGTTTAAAAAGGTTTTTAAACGAACCCGGTTAAAAGGTCCCCTATAGCATATGCGGCCTGTTCCTTCCAATGTCCACCCTCTGCGTTCCCCCTCTTTTGTTAGTTATACACATTATGTATCACCATATTGTTGGTTTTTTAATATCTACGAATGAAATTTGGCATCTCCCGAGATCACTCCTGCTTTTGTTTACGTATTTTCTGACATCGTTTCCTTTTTCCTCTTCCTCCGTTTTAGCACAAGGTCAATGCAATCAGTTTGAACTTACTGGAGAGGTATTGCCATTAAGATTTTAATAGTTTCCTTAGTTTGTCACACCCTTATATGTCTATTTTGAATGATTATTATTTTCACTTTCATTTTGAGCTTGTTTTTATCTATATTGTTTTTTCTTATTAATATGTTTATTGCCGTTTATTGATTGACTGTATCATGTTTTTTGGGCATTCCTACATTTTATTAACAATTGGTGATCATGTTTTTATTCATTTTATTCATTTGTGAACATTATTTTTATGTGAAGTCATTATTTTATGTTTTTATTCATTCATGAACAATTTTTATGTATATATTTATTGTTTGTTCGTGTGTTTGTGGATACAGTATGCCTGAATTCCCCTGAAGAGGATTCGAAACACGGCCTGTGTCGGACGTTTTGGCGTGTGCAATTTGTTTGCAATAAAGGTTTCCTTCTCTAATACCATGGTTTAGTACTGGGTTTCTTCTGTTTACATGGTACTGGGCTTCTGATGTTGCTACATTCCTGCAGTGAGCTCAATTCCGCTCCATAAATACAGGAAGTGCATTCCTGAAAACAATGTCAAGGGCCACCCACACTATCACAATATTACTTTAAAAGCATTCCGAATTAACTGGATATTAAAAGATGTTTTGTTTCTAAAACTCTAACTTCTAAATGATTCAAGTTTTCATTGATGGTAACAAGAAAAATATATTTTAATATCCCTCTAGCTTGATCATTGCTCCACTGAGAGAATGTTTGTGCCTCAATTAGCAGAATATAAATTTCTGGAAATGAATGTCTCACAAGTAACCTAAAAGTAGCAAGAAGGAGTTCTGCATACCTCAATCCTTTTTCCTTGAATCCTGACTAGAGCAGTCCAGATAAGCGGATTATGCTCCCTTGCCAGCAAGTGGAGGAAGACTTGAGTAATTTTCAGTGATGCAATGCAGTGCAGCAGTGCAGCACTGAGAGAAGCCAGTATGACACTTCCCAAGCAGTAAACTGAAAACCTCAGAAGAACTCATAACACATAACTTGTCATGATGTGGGCATTGATAAAGTTGTTTTGAAGAAAAGAAATCCTGTTTCTTTAGAGGAACTAGATGTGCAGTTACCCCCAGGCACAGCTAGAGGGAGCAGGAACAGACATGCCGCACTTAATGAACCTAGGCTCTCTGATGACCTGCAGCTGAAAAGGAACCAGGAAGTCATCAGTAACCGTTCACTTTATAAGCCAGAGCAGAATGCTTCTGGACAGAAAGAGAAAGGGGAAGAGAACAGGGAAGGAGTAGAGCTGGTAGTAGAAGAAGGAGAAGGAGAAACAGCAGAGAAGCCTGGAGGCTACCAAGGAGATAAGCCTGATTGCTGTGAAGGAAGCAAAGCTGGGAGCTGGAGGAGAAACAGACCTCACAAGGTGGGAAGCCAGAAGGCCCAAACTGATCCTGTGGTACAAGGGGAGTTTGGTGGAAGTTACCCTAAGGTGAGAGCGTCTGCCACGCCTAGTTCCTATACTTTGCCTGGAGATAGAATAGAGAGAAGAAAGCCAAGAACCAGAGAGAAAGGTTCTGAAAGAAGCTTATTATCTCTAGAGGATCATTGCCCAGTTTCACCTGTTCAGAGGGAAAAGCACTTTTATAGGCAACAGAAGTTTTTACCCAGAGTGAGAGGAGAATCCAACAGCAGTTTTATTCCACTGCCTAGAAGCACACCTCGGTATCCGGTTGGCAGGCAGAAGTGCAGCTACCAAGGGAGAGGTGCAGGAAAAAGAAGCACTGTGGATTTTATCTCACCAAAGCCAAGGTATGAGGCATTAAATATTGACTGTGATAATTGTGCTACTAAAAGCTCTACTAAAACAAGTATTCCTTCTATGAGATACAAGAATCAAGACTGGTTTAGTAAACTACCACCAGCCCTGAGAATCCCTGGCTATAGGAAGCCAGACTCCCAAGTTTTAAACTACCATGCTGAGATAGACAGGGACAGTGAACGCTCCTTGAATGAGTACAGGGGAGAAGAATCTATGGAAGTGGATTATCCCAGCACTGTTCCCTCACCTATGCCAGAGTTAATGGAATGTGATTGGTGCACTGCCTATGCTCCAAAGTCTGTATGCTCCACATACCATAGAAGAATAAGTGAAATATAATTTAATGTTTCTTATACTGAATGCTACTATGGAAAAACTTGCCTTAACTGTGAAGTAACAGTTAACTGCTCAGTGTGAATATTGGTACCTTTTAAGACAAAGGACTGTTTCTGTTATCTGGAATTATCTCTTAGTTGAACCTTGCTTTAAACGGGGAATAAAAGCCTTTATTACCCACCACCTGGTCTCTTTGATCATTAACGTCTCTACATAGTGGCGTAAAATCTTTGTGTCACCGGGAACCCCGTGACAAACTTTAATAATCAACCATTCAACCTTGCAACAAATATAAGCAAGTATTTCGCTCTCTTACCAGAAATAATTTTACTTCAAGCACCGATATCGACAATGCAATCAAAAAGGAAGCAGGCTTCCCAACCTGAACAGGAGTCCTTCCAGGTGGATCCTGGACTGGTCTAGCAGGATTGAAGGAAAGAAAATTATCAAGTATGCAAAATATTTCCTTCCTTATCCTCCTGCTAGACCAGTTCAGACAAGTAGAACATACCAGAGCAGTCTACCTGATCCACTTGGTCTATCTGATCAGCTTGGTCTCCTATCTGTTTCCTTGCCACTCCCCTATATGTACCCTTGTCCTCAGCTGTTGTGTTGTCTGTCTTGACTAGATTGTAAGCTCTGATGAGCAGGGACCATCTTTTACACGTGTCTGTACAGCACTGCTTATGCCTTGCACCGCTATACAAATGACAGTAGTAATAGTCAGGACCCAGGACGATGATGCTTTCAAATAGGTTGCCCTGCCAAAGGCACCATCTGCTCTGGTTCCCATATGCAACCTGTAGTGCATCACAAAGGTACTCAGAAACAACCATGTAGCTGCCTTGCAAATGTTTCTTGAAGACACCAAGGTGGACTTTGCCCAGGAAGGGCCTTGTGCCCTAATCGACTTAGCTTTGACTTCTTCCAGTACCTCCTTACCAGAAGGAAGGTACTCTGTCCAATGATTTCCTTAATTCAACAGGTGAAAGGAGAATTTGGTTGCTGGCAGTCCTCTCTCCAGGCTGCCAAATGCAGAATGGCAGAATGAATTTACAAATTTCCAAATACCTGATCAACACCCTCCACACATAGTGAGGGAGTCTTTTGAAAATCTTCCACCAAGGAGGGCAGAACAACAGTTTGGTAAAGATGAAAGGAGGACAGCTCCTTCAGGAAAAAGGATGACACTGTCCACAAGGATAGAGAAGCTGCCAAAATGACCAAGGAAGTTTCCATGCAGGGCAAGGCCTGACGTTCTGACACCCATCTAGTGGACATATGGCCACCATGATCACCATTCTTAAGGGTCAAATCCTTGGGAGAAGTCTTGCAAATAGGCTCCAATAACCCCCCCCCCCCCCTTCAGTACCTTCAGCCCCAGAGAAGCTCCATTGAGGAACAAATGAGATGCACCAGAGGGAAGGTCTGTTTCACTCTCTTGAGGATGTGGAAGACATCAGGGTGCACTGACAAGAACATGCCTTGGAGGCAATCCCTATAGCATGCCAGACTGCCACTTGAACCTTGAGAGACTCCAAGGCTAAGCCCTGGCCCATATCAGGCTGTAAGGAGGATAATATAGTTACTATATCTGCCTCTCTGGCCTCCAGGAAATGAAAGGAATATCATCTCTTGCAAACCCTTCAGTCTCTAACCTAAGCCAAGGATGTAAAGGCCCTTTGGGCCTTGAGCAGAGTGTCCTCTCCGGAGTTGCTCTTCTTAGACAGTCTACTTTTTTTCCAGGGCCAAAGCATAAATAACAAAGGGGCCAGGATCCTCCATCACTGCCATAAGAGAGTCATCTCTTGAGGCAACAAAAGAGGGAGGCTCCCCCAACAGATACAAGAGATCCATGAACCATGGCCTGCGAGGCCAATACAAGGCCACTAGAATCACCAGGCCCAGATGGTCCCGAATTCTATGCAGCAGGTGACTCACCAAGGGCCACAAAGGGAAGACATACAGCAACCCCTCTTGTGATCACTCTGAAGCAGGCCCATCTTCGCACTATGTGGCCACATGCACAAGGGCTAAGCGCCCACTCACCCAGATCCACAGAGTCCGACTCAGGAAATCAGCCTGCATGATACTGATGTTTGCAAAATGAATTGTGGACACGGCAATCAGATGATCCTCTAACACCCAACTTTGCGACCTAAAAAAACAATCCAGCACTGTGTGTCCCATCCCATCTGCTGACGAACACCACAGCCATGGCATTATCCAAGGACATCCAGACTGGCTTTTCCCACTAGGAGAGGTATGAATCTTACAAGAGACAAGAGGATCGCTCTTGCCTCCAGGCAGATGATCACCCAGAAGGCTACCGGAGGAGACCAGAGGCCAACAAGCCCAGAAAGCATGCACCCCAGCCCTCCAGGCTAGCATCCAAGGTGATAATCACTCAATCTGATGCTTCTAAGCAGCATCCTGGCCATTAGATGGTAGAACTGCAACCATTACCTCACCTACTCCTTGATCTCCTGGAGGAGAGGAAGGGTATGGTCCAACAACTGGGGACAACGAGACCAGAAAATTAGTAAGTGCCCCTGCAATGGGTGCCTGAGTGCTCTGGCCCAAGGAACCACCTCCAGGTTTGATGCCAAAGACCTAGGATCCGGAGATAGTCCTAGGCCCGTGGCGCTGCTGAGCTCAAAATGCCCTGAGTTGGCTCTGAAGCTTGAGAGCCTTCTCAGTCATGAGGAAACTTGACTCAACAGAGTATGGAACCGAACTCCCAGGAACTCCAAGTTCTGGAACAGAAGTAGGCTGTTCTTGGGATAGTTGAACACCAACCCAGAACACATCGTCATGTCAAAGTATGCACTTTTATGCCAATCGATATTTTATAAGAGGTCATTAATACTTGTAAACTGCTACCTGTGTGCACTGTCTTTCTAAAATTACTTTCTGAATGTCCAGACCTCTAGAAGCAAAAGACACTGCATATAAATCTCACTTTTAAATGACGAATGTTTTACATTTCATTTCTGCTTTCTATAAGAAAAGCAGAAAAAATGAGTTATAATGATAGCTTGGCTCTTCATTCCTTAAACATCACTGCTGAGGAAAAGCGTCCAGCAGCCATTACTAATCAAAGTGCAAAGGAGCTAGCAAACAGGCATGGGAATCTTACATTCCTTCCTCCTCCTCCTCCCTCCCCAAAACAAGCTATTCAAACACATTAGTAAAACAGGCCTCAAAGCCTATATTAAAGTGCAGTTTAGTTTTACACTTACCACATGTTACGTGTAAAAATAAACACATGGCAAGTTCAAAACTGTACACTGTTGGAGACAAGGCTGGCCCAAGGGTTTCTGCCACCCTAGGCAGAAACCCTGGCCTTGTCGTCCCCCCGCTGACACCAACCCCCCTCCAGTTGCCGCCAATTTGCATTTGGGGAGGGAAGGCGGGCAGCAGCAGTACTTTCAAAAGAAGTGGGGAAATATTGACGCTGCCTGCCTCCCCCTCCAAACGGAACTGGCGGCAGCTTGGGGGGGGGGGGGGGTTGGCGGCAGCTGCCCATGTTTGCTGCCACTGTCCACTCGGGCCAGCCATCCTAAGCGGCCACCAATCTCACCTAGTGGACAGGCCGGCCCTAGTTGGAGATATTCCCCTTCATTTACCATACAAAAAGGTTCTTTACTGTGTGGTAAATGACTGACAAATAGCATGGATGCACTTACCATCTCCTGTTTACGAGGCATTAAGTACATCTGTGCTAACCCTATAAGTAACTGCACAAAGCAAAATGTCGCATGCGCTAACTGCAACGTGTTGCCCACATTCCCACCCCGTATTACTCTATGCAATTAGTGTGTTGATAAGTGTGCACTGTAATACCAGAGAACTAATGGCTACCACGTTTCTGCGATAACAGCATGCGCTAATTAATTCATGTACTGTACTAACTGCTTAGCGTACTTTAGTAAACAGGCTCCTTACTTTCGGTGAAAGTAGTAGTGCCCATCACCCTTTAAAAAGTGCCCAAAAGACACAGACATGCAACCTTTTTGGCATGAGGGCTGTGTTGGAGTTGTACGAACATTCTAGGGGTTTTATTAAAAGGTCGTTCTGCATGTACATAATCTTTACTAGACTAGTAAAAGGAAATCACCATGTGTTCCTTTTATAAACTGAGCTAGGCAATGTGAACTTTATCACACAAAACACATATTTCAACTCTACCAAAAGAAAATGAATGTCCTTTAGATGTAATGAAAAAAAGATAAAACCCTAAAAACTTTGAGTATAATTTTTTTATTTTTTTTTTACCTTTTGGTAACTGTTGAAGGTATATAAAAGAAACAGGACAAAGTTTGCTTGCGTACACAGACTGGCCAAGTGAATATGAAAAATCACAGAGGCTGTATGATTCCATAATATTCTCTAATTTGATTTTGGCAGGGAAACATTAGATATGAGACTGCAGTTGAAATTCCCTTTCATTATGGAGAGGACAGTTTTTGGAGTTCTTTAATAGCCAGGTAAATGAAATATTTAATACCTCTGTAGAAATGGGTAAAAGGAGCAACACCTGGAAAGCAGTGTGTATAAGTGCCCATAGTATGAAAAATAAGAGCCCAGATGTTGAGGCTTTAATGAAAGAGGCTGACTTGGATTTAGTGACTGTTACGGAAACATGGTTCATGGACAACCATGACTGGGATGTAATTATACCAGGCTATACTTTATTCAGGAAACATAGGGTAGGAAGAAGGGGCACGATATGTAAAAAAAAATCATATTAAAGCTACAGAATTACAGGGTTTACAAGGAAAGGAGGAGGCGCTGCGGATTAAATTAGAAAGTAAGAATGGGAAATCTATTTGTACTGGTGTGATATACAGATCTCCTTCACAGGCAGAAGTGGACAGAGATTTAATTGAACACATTCAAAGTATTGCCATGAAAGGAGATGTGCTACTGATGGGCGATTTCAGTATGCCAGATGTTTGTTTTATTTATTTATTTGACTGTTTTTATACCGCTTTTCACCAGGGCAAAGCGGTGTACATTACAACAACTGAGTGTTATATAGAACAGTGGACCTTATATACAAAACTAATTACTATTTACAATTGGTTGTTACATAGAACAGTAGAACTTATATACAAGAAGAGTTATTTGCGTGACAGGGGTTATAGGATACATTCATGATCAACTGCCATTTATTCTATATGTGGGGAGAGGATGCAGTAGGGGGAATAGGGGGGTTATGTAATGGGACTGAAGGGTTTGTTGAATAGATTAGTTTTGAGAAGTTTCCTGAATGTTGATTGGTGCATCCCTGCTGAGGTGTCATTTGGAAGTAAGGAGATCCTGGATTCTCTACAGGGAGAACTACTGAGGCAACTGGTAGCAGAACCCACACATGAAGGAGCCATACTGGACTTGGTGCTTACCAATGGGGAAAGTGTTTCTGATGTTATAGTGGGAGATCATCTCGCATCCAGTGATCACTAAATGGTGTGGTTCAGTATTAGGACAAGGGCAGATAAAGTCCATTCAAAAGTGAGGGTCCTAGCCTTTAGGAAAACTAACTTTGCCAAGATGGGACAATACCTTAAAAAGTCATTGGGGGGATAGAGACAGCTGGGGGATGTAGAAAAGCAATGGGCAAAAGTGAACGGGGATATTTTAAGGGCAACAAACCTTTTTGTAAGGAAAGTAAATAAAGGTAAAAGGAAAAAAGGAGGCCACTATGGTTCTCGAAAGTAGTTGTTGTAAAGGTGAAGAAAAGAAGGGAGGCCTTCATAAAATACAAGAGATCACAGAAAGAGGAAAACAAGCATCACACTTAGAGAATCTAGGACAGCAAAGGTACAAATAGAAGAAAAGTAGCCAAAATGGGGGTGGGGGGGGGGGGGGGCAAGAGGCAAAACATTTTTCTAATAAGTTAATGAGAGAAGAAAGTGCAAAAGTGGTATTGTCAGATTCAAAGGTGAAGGTAATAAAGATGTAGAAGCTGATGAGGATAAAGCTGAATAAAGAAAACATCCACAAATATGAACAGTAGTGAAGGGGATCGTAAACATTCTGCCAAGCCAAAGTGCTAACCCTCTCCTTGTCTTACTACCATGCTAGCTTCTTCAGTATGACCAGGAAGCCCCATACAGTCCAGGAGCTTGGTTCCGCCTGCCAAGCTATGGTTGTGGCCTACAAAGAATATGGCTGTAGGCTGTGCATTAGCAAAGAGGTTTTTCCCAAAATTTTTCCCCGTGTTTTTTTTTCAATTAGTTTCACACATTTGCTTTAATAGCTAATTTTTTTTTAATGCATACTTTATGGAGCTGGGTTTAAGATATTAGCCCTCAGACACAAGAGATAGGAAGACAAGAGGACAAAGGCAACAGCGCCACAGTGGTTCCTCTTTCAAGGAGCACAAGCACGTGGTAGTCAAGTAAGTGGGTTTTAATGCTTCTCCTGTGACCTGGGTATTTGGTGCCTTCAAAATCTAATGCCCTAGGCAGACACCTATGTCTGAATCTGTGTATGGCACTATAACATTTTAATGTGCAGTAAAAGATTTGACAGGCATTAATTCATAGGCTAATGCCTATTACCTCACTATAGCATGCATGACATTTTTTTAAGGCACACTAATGAACCGAATGTGCACTGACAAATGCGCAACTTTACTCTATTTTTTGGCCTTCAGAAATGAAGGATGCAAAATTAGAAAGTTTTAATTTAGGTTTTTGTTTCATTTTCCTTTTTTTACGTCATTATGTTTTAGTAAAAACAATTTCAGTTTTGTGTACATAATGAAGTTCTTATGAACACAAGTTTATTTTGTGTTCACAGAAGAAGAAATTGTGCACACAACTTTAGTGTGCATTAAATGAAACAGAACATGAAAATACTGAGCTATTCTGAGCTATATTTATCTCCATAGTTTTAAGCTGGCCAGGTCCATTGCCAAAGTCCACAGACTTACCATATAACTCTGTTCTGCAGCTTACTCAAACAATATTTTCAAGCTGCACAACAATGAATAACAAATGCAGATCCCTAAACTACTGCTGCAGGGATACAGTGTAAGTTACCCAAATGAATTCATAAATATTGACATTTAATTTAGCCCAGTTCTACCCCCCATTCAGATGTTTTGCTGGCATGGACTTTTGCATCTTCCCAAACAAGGGACTAGGAACTCCTGTTGGCTTAGCTACTTTCCGATCCTGGGTTCCTGGTGGGGTGCTGGCGGCTACCATCCCTTCCTTCTTCTGTAGACCCTGTTGGATACCTTTCTGGAACTGAGGCCAGTCTCTCCCTAACACTACTTCTTGGGGTAAACGAGGCACTACTGCTACTGGGATCTCTTTCTCTATCCCTAGCCCTTTTACTAGAACACGGTAGATGGGATACGTGGACGCTGTCCCATGTACACATCTAATCTTCACTGTGCCAATAGGTGAACGGGGTATTCCTTTGCCTTGGGCCCCTATCTTTCGCCAAAGGCTTCTGGAAAGCATAGACTGGTCAGATCCAGAATCCAATAAGGCTTTTGCTGCTACTCCTTGCACTGTAACTGCAAACAGAAAACCTTCTCTAGCCTTTCCTGGGTCATCTATTATTAAGGTGCCGTTTTCACCTTACACTCACGTTGTAAGTGACTATCACTTCCACACCTGAAACATGTTCGTTTCACATATTTCTCTCTATCCACAGGCAAACACACATTATTAACAATACTCTTTGGCCTCTCTCCCCTTTCTGATGAAGCATATGGTGCCTTTATAGAAGCAAAGCTCATTTCTTGGGCGGTGACATCTGCCTCAAGGAATCGCTCAGTGAGCAAAATAGCCTCCTGGGTGCTTCTGCAACCCTGCATTATCAGGAAGGTGCGTACTTTCACTGGAATAGCTGCCAAGAATTGTTCTAATATGAAGCTATCCAATATTGCCTCCAGCGTCTTATCTTCTGGTTCCATTTATTAACCAGACCTTTCAGACGGTGGTATAACGCTCTGGGTGTTTCACCGGATCCTAATCTGGCGTTCCTCAATAAACGGTGGTACACCGAGGGTGTTAGACCTAACCTGTCTTTGATAGCTCGCTTTACCTCCTCGTAGTCATTGGCAAAAGCCGGGGGTACAGTCTGGTAGGCGGCTAAAGCCTCACCGGTGAGTGATAATGCCAACCGGACTGCCCACTGGTCTTTTGGCCAATTAGCTACCTGAGCCACATGCCCGAACGCTTCTAAGAAATCGTCCACATTGTCCTTGTCAGTTAACTGACCAAATCCTAGTGTCCCTTTGGACCACGGTCCAAAGGTGCTAGCTGGACATTGTCCTGCTGAACCTGGGGTAGGAGGGCTGGGCTCTGGCTCCTTCTTGACGCCCTGCATCCATGCCTCCATCAGGTTGATCAGCGGCCGTTGCTGAGCCTCTATTCTGGCTGCCACTCACTCCTGAGCTTCCAGTGACAGCTCCCTCTGCTGCTCGAACTGTGAAGTGATCCAGGCGAGGACCTCCTTGACTTCCATAGTCATCTTGCTCTGGAACGACAAAAGAGACAACAGGACCACCCAAGTGCGGTACAAAAATATACTTTGCAGTATTCTCCTTTGTCACTGGTTACAGCACTGCCCCCCAGTACCCGTATCCTCACTAATCCCAGATAGATACGCATTACCTGGTACTGGTGGTGCTTCACGCTTGTACAAACGTTGGTCTCGGTAGACCTCAGACTCTCCGTCTCAGTCCTGACGAAATCCAGAACAGAATTCTTCCTATAGAATTGACCACTGCGCTGTTTTGGCTTTAAATCCTTGTGCATGCGTCCTAGCGCTGAATCCTGCCAACTACGCCACTCTGTCGTGACCCCCTGCCTAGGCCGATGGCCGGTAGGCAAAAGGGCTGCCTTATTTGCCCTTTGAGTACTGTCCCAGGCTTAGGTTGCCAGTACTGAATGCTGGGACTTGTAGTTTTGTATACTCTCCAAGCAAAGTAGTGTGACCACACAGTTTGTCAGGCAAAACAAAGAAATTTATTCCGGGGTTTCTCCCTCGCATCAAAATTTATAGCGCATAAACAAGGCAAGGATCATTTCTCCAAATTAAATAACAAAGGTGAACAAAACAGGCTTAACATCAAAGTCAGAAATATTCATTCTACAGCAGCGGCACTCAGCTT
Organism: Ichthyophis bannanicus; assembly: GCA_033557465.1. NCBI lineage: Eukaryota > Metazoa > Chordata > Amphibia > Gymnophiona > Ichthyophiidae > Ichthyophis > Ichthyophis bannanicus. The sequence continues at coordinate 417,911,706 of CM066038.1, forward strand.
CCTTCAGACAAATGCCTTTCTCTGCTATGGCTATTCATTACATCAGGCAGACTTTAAACTTCTCATTCAGGGTTTTCTTTCTCATCCAGCTTTAACAAACCAGGATAAATAAGCTTCTTCACCTAGCCTGAGCCTAGCACATGTTTGACTTACAAAATGAGCATTCCATTTCTACTACGTCATCAACACATGGGTTTTCAAACATTTCTATCTGCATATCTTCCACGGCTTCGTTTGAATCCTCTTCTAGGGAGCTTATATCAGAAGGTTTAAACTTCTCACACTGCAGAAACTCTTTTAGCTTCCCTAAAAAGTATTCTTTCTGCTCTATATCAGCACAGCTTAAAGAAGGAGTTTCTCTTTCAAAGAAAAGCTTCTCAACAGCTTTTAAAGCTGACTCACGGCACTTACTTGCACTGCTCCTGTTCCTGGCTTGAACTGCTTTCCTTGTCTTTTGACTAGCACAGCTTTCAGAGCTTTTCCTCAGCTCTCTGACCACTTCTTCAGAAAAGCTTCCGTTAGGAACTGTAGCAAACTTGTCTGCCCCACCTTTCTTACTTGGCTGTCTCTCTGAGCTGTTTCCCCACGTGGAAACAAACCTTTCCAGCTTTCCTTCTCTGGGGTGCTTTAGGACAGGTTCCAACCTTGGTTCCACTGCTTTCTGAGGGCAAGAATCAGCTGTCTTTCCTCCTCCTCTCCTTTGCTCCTTAAGCTCCCTTCTCTCGTGGCTTCCTTCCTCGTGAATGCTTTCCTCCTGACTACTTTTACCAAACACTGAAGCCGTTTTAAAATGGTGCTTCCTTTCAGCCACACCCTCCTCTCAGCCACACCCTCCTCTCTGCACATGTGAGAGCTGTTAGGGCTCAACCTAGCTTTTACGTCACTGCTTGGGCAGGGTTTAGCTCTAGCTACTGCATGCTCGGGTGGCTTGTGGTTTCTATGGGAACCCTGTTTACATCTGCTTTTAAAGGCACATTCCTCATTTCTCTCCCATTCCATCTCTTCTTCACAGCTCACCTTATCACAATACTCATCCCCTGGCATCAGTAAACTGGCATCATCTGGCGGCTGTTGCTAAAACCTCCACATTCCCCTCTAAAATGAGTGCTTATCATTCCAGAAGTTTCCCATCTTTACCAGCAGGACAGACATCAGGGCAAAGTTCCCTCTAAGCAGCTTGAAGCTGCAATCCTGCCGGTGGGGGGAGGTGCAAAGCGATTGTGCTTAGGATTGAGTGGCAGAGGCGGGTCCAGAGGGATATGCCTATGCTGTGCGAGCCTAAGCACGATTGTGTTGCACCTCCCCCAGCGGCAGGAATGCCGGCAGAGGACTCCAGGGCAGCTTCAAGCTGCTTAGAGGGAACACTGCATTCCTGCAGCCACTGAAAGATTCCATCACCTTTCTATCTGTTTGGCCAACTTAAGATGATTAGATATGATCATCCCCACGTCCTGCTCTTCTGTGCTTAGAAGTATTTCACCCACTGAACTGTGCTGATCCCTTGGGTTTTTGTAACCTAAGGGCATGGCCCTGCATTTTTTAACATTAAATTTTAGCTGCCAAATTCTAGATCATTCTTCAGACTTTGCTAGATCTCTCCTCAAGTTATCTACACCTTCCAGGATACCTACCCTGTTGCAGATTTTGGTATCAGCAAACCTTTCCTGAGAGCCGTTTCACAATATTGCTTATAAAAATATCAAAAAGAACTGGATCAAGGACTGATCCCTGCAGCACACCGCTGGTAATTACCCCAATCCTCTGAGGGCACTCCATTTACTACTACCCTCTGCTGCCTCCCATTCAACCAGTTCTAGTCTAGTCAGTTGCTTTAGAGATCATATTAACAGCATTCAGTTTATTTATAACCATGTCAAAGGCCTTCCCCCAGTCTAATGCTGGCCATCCTCTCAAAGAAATTGATCAGATTAGTCTGACAAAACCTACTTCTAGTAAAATCATGCTGCTTGGATCCTGTAATCCATTAGATTCCAGAAATTGCACTAGCCTTTGTTTTAGCATAGTTTCTGTTAACTTCCTCACCACAAAGGTCAGACAAATCAGCCCGTTGTTCCCAGCCACCTCCATTCTTCCTTTTCTGTTGATAGGAACCACATCTGCCTGTCATCCAGTCCTTTGGGAGTGCTGCCAACTCCGCAGAAGCACTGGAAAGGTCAGACAGCGGAGCATCCAGAATATCCATAGATTCTTTCAAAGCTCTCAGATGTTTCTCATTTGCACCAATCTATTTGTCTACTTTTAGTTTCGCTAGCTTCTCACAAACCTATTCCTATTTGTGTGTTTTCTAAGATCTTACTCTTGGCCCTTCATCTGTGAGCACAGGGCTGAGCGGCCCACAGAAGTAGCACGTCCTGCAGGCAGAGGCTCTTGAAGGCAGCAATTGCGGCAGAGAGAGGGCCGAGTCTGCCCGCAGGAGTACTACTACTATTGATCATTTATATAGTGCTACAAGGCATACACAGTGCTGTGCAGACACATATATCACAGTTCCTGCTCATCAGAGCTTGCACTCTAATCAAGACAGTACAATAGGTAAGAACAAGGGTACAAGAGTAGCGTGTCCCTCGGGTAGGCTCAGCTCTCTCTCAGCCATAAAAGGGGGGTGAGTAGACTGGGGGTGCATTGGGAGGTGGAGGAGATATACTGGGCACTGGGAGACAGACAGGAGATGCTGAATGCATGGGGGGGGGTGGAATAGGGAGGCAGGGGATAAACTAGGGGTGGGGGAGCTAGGGAGATGAAGGGAGACAGTGGTCATGGGAAGGGGACATAGGGAGAATGAGCACAGGGATAAGCAAGAAGGGGAGAGGAGTGATTAGCTGGATATAGATTATAAGGAGACTACAGGAAGATCCTGGGCATGGGAGAGGAGGAGAGGGAGAAAGAGGAGAGATGCTAGACATAGGGGTAATAAGGGGAGAGGGAAATGCAGGACATTGGGGTAATAGGGAGAGAGAGAAGATGGAAAGAGATGCTTGACATGGGAGTAATAGGGGATGGGATGGAATGGGATGGAGATGCTGGACACAGAAATAGGGAGAGGGTAGATATGAATAGGGAGAGAGCATGGAGATAGTGGATGGAGGGAGAAAGAAAGAGAGACAGACACTGGATGGGGGAAGAGTGAGTGAGACTGGGGAATAATGGACTAGGAAAAGAGGTGGGGAATGAGAGGATTGGGTGAGGGTTGAAAAGTGGTAGGTAGATGGAGTAAAAAAAAAAAAAGGACCGAGGACTGTAAAGTAAGAAAGAGTAGTGAAATCTGAGTGGACAGAAAGAGAAAAATAAATGGAAGAAAATTGAAGGGAAAAGATCAATATGCAAGATGGAATGGAGTAAAGAAAACAAAAGAGGAGACAAGAAATGGCAGATGGACTAGAGACCATAGAAAGAGAGTTAAGAAAGAGAAAGCAGAAATCTCAGACTGGGACCAGCATCATCAGAGAATAAAATGGTCAGATAACAAAGGTAGAAAAAATAATTTTATTTTCAATTTAGTGATCGGACTTTGCACTATCTTTATATTTTATACAGTATGGGGAACTGCATCTCTTAATTCTCTGTTATTACACCACATGTGGAGTCTGGCTTCTTGGGGTTTCAGTAAAATTTTTATCTACATATTTTTATTTTTAGGTTGTGTTCACTTATACTATATTTGATGAGAGCCTGTGTTCTGAATGTGTGACCAAGGCCAGACGTTCTGTTAACATGGAGTTTGTATGCAGGGATCTTTACTGTAGTAATTCCCTCATTTGTAAGTATCAAGTCCAGTACTGCTTCCTCAGGGCCAGTCCTAGAATCAGTGCAAGGTATTGGGAACAGTATACAATCCTTCAGGTTTATACCTCTTCTTTCCACCAAGAATTTGATAATTATACTTATCAATCAAGTTTATTTGACCACCACTCTTCCAATAAAAATCCTGTAAAAATGCATAATTGGACATAATACTTTTAAATATTAAGATTTGCTTTGTATAAATGTGTGTGTGTGTGATACACACATGCTTCTCTTCCTGCAGGAAAAGAACGTGTTGATTGCTCCTCGACATTTTGTGGCTTTCAGAATCCGTTGTTAGGCTTTGACTGCTGCCTCCCAGAAGCAGTTGCCCTAGGCCGACCCTGTACCTCCTCTCACATGGTGTCCTTTATCAGCAGCATGAACAGTTCTCCCTGCAGAGTGCGGATTTATTTATTTATTTGGCTCTATTAATCTCCTTTTATGAAGAGATTCACCTAAGGTGATGCACAATAAAAACTTACAAGAGCAAAATAACCACATGTCAGCATAATAGACAATTAGAATAGTGAGATAAATTGAGAATGTCTGTAATGTACTCCTTAAAAAAGGCACAGTACAGCATTCAAACAACACAAAATGTGATACGTCAGTGGAATACAAATGAAATACTTTAATAAGCAGCCCAGTAGAACACTCAAATAACAGATATGATACATACAATGTCAGCACATTACAAATGATGTACCATAAAAGGCAATATGGTAGAACACCCACATGGTTTGGGCTGATCTCGCGGTTTCAGGTCTCTCAAGAATGTCCTCCAAAATGCAAATCGGTCACCATGCAGAAATCTGATTGCCAGTTATGGTGGAAGCAGCAACTCAACTTTTGTCAGTACCAGCGCATTAAAAAAAACAAAACCACCTTTTGGGGGCATGAAGTCCTAGGCTCCAGGGTGCGATTTTTAGGTGCCATGGCAACCTGGCACCTGGTATCTGTTGAGCTCTGGTCTACGGCTGACATTCTGACCTCTTTAGCCTTGCCCAGAAAAGATAGTACAGTTGGCTAGCAGAGGCTTCACTGAAGGGATCACAAAAATGGTAAACTCCTCTCTTGTGGAATACCAATAGCATTAACAAATGGCTGTTGTACGCCCTCTCCTGAAAAAGAACGTCCTTGATTGGTAGTTCCCAGGCTTGTCCCGATCAGTACTGAACCTCCCTTTTCTAGGAAAACCTATAGAACAGATAGTCTGCTTTCAAGTCAATGACAGGTTTATTTGGCTTCAGGCCTGGGTATGGAACAAACAATTCTTGTATCCCTTACTTTATTATCTCCATAGAAACCGTGACAGGGGATCCGCATGGATATTAGTGCTGCTCGGTTTTCTCAGCAGCCTTTGACTCTGTGGACCACAATATCATGCTTGCACAACTGGCTGAAACAGGCAAGAATTTGCATGGTTCAAATCCTGTCAGACAGGTGATAGTCAGTTTGGTTCAATGCCACTGCATCATTACCATTGGCAATGAATTCTGAGGCATTACAAGGATCCATGCTGTTGATTCTCTTACTTAATATCTACCTCAAGCCTCCAGTTGAGCTGTTTTGGGTGATGGGCTCAACATTCTGTATCTATGTCAGTGATGTACAGTTACTCATTCTCATTGAACCAGATCCGCCCATAATTTTGAGAGTAACAAAAACTCAAGAATGGGCAAAAAGCAACTTTGCTGAACTCAAGTAAACAGAGTTTCTATGGTTTCTATCACAAGCTGATAGGTACCTGACATCCAAAGTCTCTTTGGGAACTTAATCCATTAAAACAGTATCACCTTATTTTCCTTTTTGGTTCTCTTTTTATTTAACTACCATTAAAGTGAACTAACATGGCTATAATTCTAATTTTTGGGAACTATGAACTTCCCCTATAATCACAGATCAGGAATCTTGGGATACTGATGGACTCCGTTTACTTTGAGCCCACAAACAGGTAATCTTTAAAAGCTGCTTCTATCACATACTTATGAAATCGTTCTCCTATTTTGAAAAGACAAATCTGATCACAGTGGTCCATGCTGTGACAACATCATGGTTAGATTACTGTAATGCACTGTAAATTGATCAGACCATAAAGAGGCATGTTTCAAATGGGACATCCAAGTGCAATCTGGTTCATCAAAGCCAGAACATCTGAAAAGAAAAGCAGGCACATGCAAGTTCAGGCACAATTCCAGAAACATGGACGTGCCCGATATGCACGCGTATCAAATGTCTATATATGGACTTCCCCAGAAGAGCATTCCTTAACCAAGATGTCTAATAGCATAATGGTTAGGGTAGTGGCTTAAGAGCTGGGTGGCCAGGGTTCAAATCCAGTATGGGGCTCTGTAATCTAAAAGCTAGTGATTTAATTCTCTATACTCTCTGGATGTTTTAAGGTGCAAACAAACACTTTCCTGATACCTACTTGTGCCTGCAGACGGCTCAGCTGCTTGTAGAATCAAACGAGGATGTGTAAGAGCATTGCCCCTCCCCAGACACACCTCCACCACACCCCATGTCTATGTGAACGTTCCCGTACTGGAGACATCTGCGAACTGCATTTGAGGAATGGTTACAGAGAGGTGTCCATGATTCCGATGTCCACGTGCATGTCTGTAGATGTCCACACCATGATTAAACCTTTTAGAATGACCCTGAAGGTGTTTCACCAGCTCCAATTAATTCAAAATTAATTCATGCCTTTCCTGCAAAAATTGCATTGGCTACCAAGTAGCCTACAAACGTTATCTCTGATTTTCAAGGGCCTCAGATAAAATGGACCAAACCATCTAACAAACATTAGCCCTCTGCACACCATTGAGAGCCTCTAAGGTCATCTCAGGAATCATCCCTAAGGGGGGGGGGGGGCGCTAGTGAGTCCAGCTGATATGGCCGCTTGAGACTGAAGCACCACAACCTTCAAGCTTTCTTACTGCAACATAGCTGCCTTCACCGGTTACCGCTGCAAGAAAACCATCGGGTAAGCCCTCGGTGTGATAGTGGTTCCTTTCAGCATTTGACACTGACATGCGACTGATGAAAACACCAAAGACAGCAGCTGGTGAAAGGAGTGCAACCTGATGGTGCGGTGTCCCCACATGCTCTGGGGAATGAAGATCGGTTAGGCTGCCTGCCCCAAAACAGGACACTAATGTCCTCCCGACATCAAGCCAATCCTCCCCTTCTCCAAGTGTCTCTTTCAGCACCCCAGCTGACGACGACTCACCCCTCTCTAATTCCTGGTGGGAGACTGCAGCACAGCCACGGCCAGGCCTTTGTGAGGCCTTGCAGGGCTCGGGATTATACAGAGCCAGCCTGTGAAAACAGCAGAGAGCCCACTTCTCCAACTAAGCTACTCCCCTGGGAGGTGGTGCAATGTGTGGAGTCAGGCATGAAGATTCGTCGTTAAAGCTGATCAGCAAATTGGCCTCTTTTTTTAATTTTTTTTTTTTTTATGTTGCTGCAGCCCACAATCAGGGGGAGTTAAAGAGGAGACTCAGAAGGACATCAGAGGGAAGAGAGCAAAAGTTTACAATTAAACAAAATAAAGAATTAAAAATAAAAGAAGAGAAGATGTAAGAAAACAATAGATGAGGTTTGAAAGCTCAATGAGAAGAGAGTGAGGTAGAAGAAGCAGGAGATCAGGGCTGTCTTCTAACATGTGGTTTCATTCACGTCTCCAAGAGGTTCGTGTCTGCTCTGGGGCTAACCCCTCACCAGGGGATCCTATACTTGTTGTAAAGAAGTGAAATCTTCCTTATTCATCAGCATACTCATGCAAACATGTCTGATAAAGGATCTTACACAGTGGCATTAGCCCAGTCCTCTTTCAATGCAGATTCAGTACCAGCAGGATCACAGACCTCTGACCCAGCTCAAGGGACTGCCTCTAACCCCAGGGACTTATCTACTCCAACTTCACCTGCCACTAAAGCAGATTTTCTGGAGATCCTACAAGAGCTCAAGCTCTTTCAAATTGACTTTTCCAAAGCAGTGGGTGAAGAGTGACAAATTCCCGAAACAGATGGAGAGGAGGCAACCACAGAATTAGTCCAACAACTCTACAACTTTTGTGTCCCTGGGGCCACGAAGCCAGTCAAAGTGGAAAGAGCTCAGCAAAATGCTGGGCCTAAGGCAGGGTTGGGTTCCTGTCCAAGACCCATCATAGTTCGTTTCCACTTTTTCAAAGATAAAATGTGCTTGTTATGAAGCCTAAGGGGGAAGTGCTCCATCACATTCTGGGGTCAGGAGGTGCAGATGTGTCAGGACCTAGCTCAGTACATGCTGGAACACCGGAAAAGTTTTAAATCCCTGACTCAGATGCTCCAGGAGAAATCCATCAAGTATCGATGGGTATTCCCATTTGCCCTCATCTATGAATGGGACAACATCCAGCACAAGATTGTAGAGTTGGAGGACTGTCTAGATATGGTTGATATTCTACAGAAAGGTGGATGACGCACACCAGGTCGGCCCAAAGAGCAATGTAACTGGCAGGCCTCAACTTCGAAGAGACGGAAGGTTCCTGGTGCTCGACAGCAACTCTACTGCTCAGTGGAAGACCAGCCAGATCGAGAGGGAGGCTAGGTGATGGTTGTTGGCAGGGGACTAAGAGAGAGAGAGACAGAGGGACTAGGTGGAGGCAGGTGCAGGGGCAATGGTGATATGTGAAACAAAAAATGAAGTTGCTTAAAATGTAGCTATAAGGGTCACCAATATGCTGCTGACATACTCATTAGGATTGGGGGGGGGGGGAAGAGTGGAAAGATGCGTTGCTTCCTTCTAGTGGTACTGTGTAATGGCAACATTAAGGATCTTAATTATTAAGGTTTCTCTTCCCATAGAAAATGGCAAAATTATAAATCAGGCCCTCAATAAAGTAGCTGAAGAGGTGGGGGGGGGGGCTGGTGACCGAAGTGTTGGCGTCCAGCTTTTAAATTTAGGCCAACTCCTAGATGCCAAGAAAATTTGTCAAGACCTGCCATAGACTTTTCCAAGATTTTCGAGAGTCTCCTCCATTGTCTGGTTGAATAGTTCCCAGATGATTGTGCATGGGGGTGACAAGAAGTGTCCTCTTCTTTAGCTGCTGGTAGGCTCAGTGGAACTGTCTGTGGGCCCTGATGGAGACCTTCAATTTTGCTGGTATACTGCAAAATCATCACTGGTCAGTTGTGATTAAGGAAGGCGGGTTCTGCTGCAAGGATAGCAGTAGACTGTTTACGTATTTTGAATAGCTGCTCGGTTGAAGTAGCAGCCTGTTCAATAATACCAAAATAGTTTTTTAACCTCTGTTCAGGGGAACAGAACATGCATATTCTACTGAGCCTCTCTTGGGATAGCTAGTAGAAGACTGCTGCTTTCTCAGAACGAATGCAACAGAGTACATTTTGCTACATCTTCTGGTTGCCAAGTGTAAGTTATAGCTTTGACTATGTTAATCAACCTATTAGTTAAGCACCAAATGTGATACTTCAAAGTATTCAATATGATTTTTACTTAACAGTTTGTAAAATGGCAAAGGATGGACTGGATCTAAACAGAGGTGGACATAGAATTTCCTAAGCCAAACAGGAAAATTTATAAATGGCTTCTCAAAGTCACCAAGTTCAGTCTCCAACCCAAATATTCCTTGAACTCTACTCCATTCCAAGTATCTGGAGAAGGTAGAGGAGCCAGTAAGGTATTTGTGTAGGGGAAGTCCCATTGTGGACTGTATTTTGCCACAACAGTAATATAGACAATGCAAAATAAGAGATAGAGTTCATCTATAATTCTAAAAACAAATTAAAAATGTACATTATACAATCTAAAAAACTTTCAAAAGTCACAAAAACTGATATCTAAGTTGAAAATTAAAGGGTCAGTTTTGAAATGCCATGGTCAGCGTTTTTTTTTTTAAATACCAGCCATAACGTTCAAATATAACGCATATATTAAGCATCACTATCAAGACAGCAAATGGTGCTGAATATAAATAGTGGTTATATTCAATTCGCTATATAGATAATTTTACGACTGCTCTTGCTTTGCCCCAGGACTATCCGGATAGCGCCAGGATGGTCTGTAATAAAAACCGAAGGCTTAAGCTAAACAGCCAGTAGAGCCTGTCAGCATGTGGTAACATTATAAATTTGCAACTGTTATAACACACAGTCTTTTGAAAACAAACAAAAAGTTGTTGTTGCCATTGAAGCTAACTTGTTATAACTAAAAACAGAGGCAGAAAAATAAAGCCAGAGTATGACAGTCTGAATTAAAAGTGAAGCAGCCTGCATCCACTGTGGTATGCTACTCAGTAACTGTTCTGGGAACCTTTGACAGATACTGTAGCTATGTAGACAATCACCTTACCTGTCCGTGAACAATACAATCAGATCTTCTTGGTCAGCATAGCTTGTTAATGCTTCTTTCAGCAGTCTTACTTTCTGGCCTCCACCGATAGAATTAGCAGCACCACCTCCCTTCCATTCTTCTCCTCTACCAAGAACCTGTTAGCACGAATACAATAAGAAATAAACACTATCCTATGGCTTTCATCAGAGCATACAATTCATCTTAGTACCTCAGATGCTACTTTGTATTTTGTCCTCCCTCACTGCATGTTAGCACATGGAATATATACAATGTGCAGGTTTAAATTTAGCTAATCCTGTTTCTGTTTCAAACTTCTAGATGCAAGAGGGCTGAATCTAGAATAGGGATGCACAACTAGTGGCCCGTGGGTCGCGTCCGTCCCACCTTCAACCCGCCAGAGGTTTCTGACCAGCTCTCAAGCAACAGACAGCTTAAATCCAGTCTCTCTCTGAGTTTACAGCTGCGGAGATAGTTTTACTGCTTTCTCACTGCATCGACCCTGCAAAGAGCTTCAGCTGCAGCGAGGAAGTTTGGGGTTTTACTACAGTTTGTTAGAATTACACATCATCATTTCACGTTTCAATGGTACGCTAACGGGAAAGGAAAGAATAAAAGACAAGGGGAAATGCACAGGGAAAGAGGAATTGGCACTCATGCTCATCACATCCGAGGATTTGAAAGATCTGAAAATGTAACCTACGTGTGTATTTTCCTCCTCTTCATTTAACCCCCTCCCCCCATCCCCACTAGCACACACACACTGGTAATGCTTCCTATGGAACAGCACACACATTTTTAGCTGCCTTGAGAGAAGGCAGCTTTCAAAAGACTGATGATCACAGATGTAAATGGCTTTGATATTTGTCCTTCTAGACAAGTCAGAGTTGAAGAGTACTCAAACTTCAGAAAGGGAATGCAATATACCAGCTGATATGCTGGTGGGCAGACGAAGCACACACTTTTATTAAGCTCCAGGGTGAGAGTCAAATTCTCTTGAAAGTCCTACATTAGACAAAACCGGAGACTGTGGGTGAACTAAATGACAAGGATAGGCTACTGTGATTCAGTTTACTACTACTACTACTACTACTACTACTGAACATTTGTATAACACTATAAGATGTACGCAGTGCTGCACAGACACATGTAAAAGACAATCCTTGCGCATCAGAGCTTGTCAACAGAGTAGCTGTAGCCATGGGATACATCTAGGGGAATGGTAAGGAAACACAAAGGAGATCAGGGGAGTAAAGATTCGAAAGCGGAAGTGAAGAGGTGAGTTTTCAGCCTGGATTTGAAAAGGGTCCGAGAAGACGTCTGACCTACAGACTCAGGTAGTTTGTTTCAGGCATAAGGAGCAGCAAGGTGAAAGGAGTTAGCAATAGAACACACACACGTACCAAATCTTTTTAGGATCTTTTAGTAAAGTCATAGAGAGTGAGTTCTGAGAGGGAAATGAAATATTTTAGAAATATGTTTATCTAGTTTCATTTAAAATTCATGACTTATTCTGATAAATTTGTTTTTGTATTAATTATAAACCTTCTGATAAAAGGTAAAGGGACAAAGCTGCCATTAGAGTACTGTTCATCTAACCTGCTAGATAAACTATTTACAGATTAAGCCTGAAAGAACGACCTTAGTTCAATAATAATGGTCAGTATGTTAACTCATCACATAATGCAAACCCTTTATTTTATTTTTATTTACACTGATTCAAATGGTATTTTTACCCAGATTATTATGCAATGATTTAACAAACATTGAAAAAGTACAAAATATAACTAAATTTGTCTATAACCTATAAAGTTCTTGAACTCGAAGAGAGACAGACACCTAGATTTGGCTTTTCAAAAATTATCCCAACCTCAGCATCAAAACTTTTGTATCTCAAAAGCAGGTAAGAGCAAATGAATTGCCACCTTATGAAATACCCCAGCCGTGTACTTGCATGTGCTGGCTAAGGTAATTCATAATGTGGGTATGATATATGCCAGTCATTTCAGGATTAGCAGTAAAATGACTAGACAATTTATATTTTGATTCGGATCTCTCCTTCTCTGCACACATTTCTCATATCACTAAAACCTCATTCTTCTTTCTTCGACAAATTCGCTCAATACATCCCTTTCTTTCTTCCTCAGCTCAGACCACACTGGTCTTATCTTTGGTAATGTCTCGTATCGATTTTTCTAATTCCTTATTCCTTGGTCTTCCTCAATATCAGTTGTCCCGCCTTCAACGCATACAAAACACTGCCGCACGTCTTATCACCCGCTCTTCTATTCGCGATCATGTCACTCCTATACTTCTCCATCTTCACTGGCTGCCTGTTCCTTTCCGTTCCCAATTTAAGATGTTAATTCTACTACACAAGGTCTTTCACACTGGTACACCTTCTTACTTAGCTGACCTACTATCTTTTCATTCTCCCAGGTACACCCCCCGTTCTTTCCATCTTAATCGTCTTGCCCTCCCTTCCCCCGCTCGTGCCCGCCTACAGCTCACCCGTTTCTCCGCCTTCTATTTTGCTGGTCCTGCTCTCTGGAACTCTCTCCCTCCCTCCCTTCGCCTGGAATCTCAATATGTCACCTTTAAACACAACCTCAAGACCCACTTATTTTCCCTGGCATTCGACACCCCTTCCCCATTTGTATGACCCCCCTCTCCTTAGTACTATACGTTTGCCTCTTGTGTCCTGTCTTGTCCTTGTCTTCTTTACTCCTTCTGTCCTATTTACAAATTGTACATTTCTTTTCCTTTTCTCGGCCTTGGCCAAGTTTTAATGTAATTTTATCATTGTACACCGCCTTGATTATCCCAGAAAGGCGGTTTTTATCAAATAAATAAACCTTAAACCTTATATGCAGGGATTTTTGGTCCAGTGACATTTACTGTGGCGGTGAGAGCACATTTCACTCTACCACCTTACAAATATTGCTGTCATAAAACAAGCATTTTTTCTCATCTTATTCGTGGTCTGGAGCACATGTAGACTTGGACATATCAACAGCGAGGGCAAGACATCCTCGTGCATCTGGAAATCGTACAGCGATGTGCACTTTCATTGCACTGCCCAAGACACGTCCTCACCACGCGCCTGTACTACATGGACATGATCACGCCAGGGACATCTATGTACCCGGCTTTCTGAAATGGGTCTTGGGATGTCTCTGATCTGCACATCTTAATACCCGTTTTCAGATGTCCAAATCACCAAATAAAGCTTCTAAAATGAACCCTTAACTTATGCTCCTAAAGTCTAGCATCAAGCCCTCTTCCAATAACGGGCTCTTAGTTGCTAATCAGTTAGTAAAAGAGTCCAGAAAGTGAATTTAGAAATGTCAGGTGCCTTTTACACATTTGAAAAATTAATTTACAAGTTCACAAGTACATGCATAAGTCAAATGCTTTTACACTTGCTATAGAGCAGGTATAAATGTCTATGCCTGAAATGAAATCAAATCTCTTCCACTTACGCTGATATGTTATAAATATAAGGGCGGTTCCTGGACTGGTCTAGAAGAATTCAAAGAAAGGTGGTTTATCAGGTATGCTTAAAACCTGTCTTTCTGTATCATCCTTCTAGAAGAGTACAGATGAGTGGAACGTATTGAAGCAGTCAGGACCCAGTGTGGGAGGAAGGAGACAATTAAGATAGATTACCCAATCAAAGGAGTCATCTGAATAACAACGATAAGTGCCCTGTAAGACCTTACACAAAGGCAATCAATGAAGGCCAGTTAGCTTAAGAACTGTTGTCTGGAGACACTCAAACACCACTCATGAGGGTTGTGCTACGTGCAGTGAACTAACAACTCACTCCTGAATGTGCTTACCAGGCAGAATTCACTCTGCCTCCCCCACCCCCCTCCATGGAGAAGGTCCAAATAGCAGGGAGGAATGAGAAATTGCAATGAACTCAAGCAACACCCTCTGCTTGTCTACCAGATACAGTGAGAAATCCATTTGAAGATCCTTCTCTATGAAAAAAGACAGGACCACAATTCAGTAAGTGTGAGAAAGGAGAAGGCAGCTTCCTTGAAGGAAGAAAGGCAAAAGTTTCACAGTGAAAGGAGACATCCAGTGAACCAGAAAGGTTTACTTGAAGCCAAGGTTTACAGTGGATGCCAGAGTTCCCCAGAATGGATCGTAAGGAACCAACCCTCCAGGAAGGTTTTACGCACAGACCTAAAGAAGGGCACTTCTCCAACAGGATACTCAGGCAGACAGAACTGCTTCACTCCTGCTGAAGGATGCCATGCTGAAATGTCTCCAAGGGATTCCTTGAGAGCCGATTCCTGTAGCAAAACAGGCTCACCACTCAAACCCTGCTCACCAGATCAAACTACGAAAAGGTTCTAACACTTGCTAAGGAAAAAGCAACTCACCAAGTCCCAAGCAGGAAAGTTACCAAGAAACTCAAACTGACCAGCTTGTGCCAGCAAGGGCTAGGCAACTGCCTAATCCTGGAGGCCCTGCCATGTTTCTCCTGTAAACCCGTATTCTGAAGAGGCAGAAAAAGGCTGTAGAGCTCAGCCCATGAGTCCACGAAACATGTGCATGAGTTCAAGCCAAAGCCTCTAGGATCACCAGAATAAGACAGGCTAACCTGTGCAAAAAATGTCTCACCCAGCATCATACTGGAAGCCACAATGCATCGCTTCCCTAGGTCACTCTAAAGGAAAGGCCACCCAGCCTGTCATCAACGAAATCTCCTTATGTCTGAAATTGTTCTGCAATCGACATTCGCCAGAGTGGTTTGGGTACTAGAAGGTCATGTCTTCACACTATGAAATCACACATGGGAGTATTGAACTCTCACTTCATTGAACTCTCACTTCATCCAGACACAGGCAGTCAGACCACATGCTATTGAAGTGTGCAGCATGCACTGCAGTTAGAGAAGTCAGATACTCCTCTGTCCCAAGAACCACTCTGTACCCACAAACTTTGTTGCAGTAGAAGACATATGTGACTGTCAGGACTGTGTTCAAAAACATACAGTCCACTGCTTTCATTAAAGGAAGCACGAGTCTCTCCAGGGTCAATGCGACTGCTCTGGCCTCCAGGTGGAAGATGCCCAAAGGGCCCTATCAGGGGAAAGAGCCCCTAGACCAAATGGACTGAGTCTCAAACCTCCATCCCTTCTGCTTAGGCGTAGAGCATAGAGAGAAAGTGCCACATCATCTTCAATCATTTTACATATCACACTAGTTTTCTACTGCTTTCATCAAACTTGCCACCAAGATACGAGAACATAGCTTGTTTTCTGTTCTATATACTTCACCATCTTTCCTCTAATATTTCTAAAACTGAGTTATTGTAGATATGAGGAAGTTCTTTAGAGGCTGGTGTGCTTATCTGTCTCCATATTAAGGGGACTGGACTATTTGTAGGACATATAGAGGCCAATTCTATTCTGTCCGTCCAGCCCCTGTGCGGTCCCTCAGAATCTGGGGGTACAGCGGTAGCACCTGAATCTGATCCCGCAGGGGATAGACATGTCCACGGTATCAGAATCAGGTCTACTGGGCCCTGATTCTGATGGGCCACACGCCCAGCAGATCCCCATCTCATTGCCATGGCACCACAGCCCCATTATGGAGCTGTGATCCCTGGTTGCCAATCCAAAGTGCTCTTTCATTGCAGCCTGACCCCCGATCTGCCCTCCCATGGCCAGGGTCAGGCTGCGGGGTGCCCCCTGCACCCCCTCACTGTTTTATCCTGGCGCAGCGCTGCAGTCCCCAGCATCCAGGGGAACCTATTCCACCTCTGAGTCCCCCGTCTATTTGGCCAACTCTGGATGTACAGGGACAATCTCAGAATTGGCCCTATACGTCCAGGGTCACAGCCTGCCCATGCCCCGCCCCATGTCTGCTTCCAGACCGCCCCCTCCCTAATGCTCCCTGTACAACAGCGCTGTTCATATGGGGAACATTTGCACCGGGAGCAGCAGGGGATGAACAGCGGGGATGTACATCCAGGCACGACGTACATCCCCACTATTCGTGGCACAGAATGACCCCCCTTAGTCTAGGAGCTGTGCTGGATACATCTCTTACCTTGAAATCTCATATCAGTACAATGGCTCACTTTGAACTGTCTAAGTTGTATTTCCTACTGAGGCCGATATTTTAAAAAGATTGACTTTTTGGTCAGTTGTGCAAGTTCAAGCACTTTTTGGCCTGGTCTACTACTACTACTACTATTAATCATTTATATAACGCTACAACGTATACGCAGTGCCATACAAACAAAGATAGAGACAGTCCCTGCTCGACAGAGCTTACAATCTAATCAGCTATCAACCTATGTGGTCAAGTGCCAAGATAAAGATAAAGATAAAGACAGGCAAGACAAAAGATGAGAATAAGGGGAGAATAAGAAAAAAAATAAGGAGACACGAGGAGAACAAGGGATCAGGATCCAAAAGCAGCCTCAAAGAGGTGAGCCTTTAACATGGATTTGAAAAGGGGCAGAGATGAAGCCTGACGCACAAGTCAGGTAGTTTGTTCCAGGCATAAGGAGCAGCGAGATGAAAGGATAAAAGCCTGGAGATGGCAGTGGAAGAAAAGGGCAGAGAGAGAGAAGCAAGCCAGTAGAAGAATGGAGTTCACCAGGAGGGATGTAGGGAGAGAAGAGAGAGGAAAGGCAGTGAGGAGCAGAAGAATGAATGCATTTAAAGGGCAGAAGAAGTCTGAATAGAAGTCGATGAAGTGACTTGAGAAGAGGGGTTATAGGAGTACTTAGAAGTTGGCGAAAGATTAGTCACATAGCAGACTTCTGAATAGATTGAAGGGAAGAGAGGTGATTCAGAAGGAAACCAACAAGAAGGAAATTGCAATAGTTAGGACAGGAAGTAATCAGAGAGTGGACAAGTGTTTTAGTAGTGTGTTCAGAGAGGAAGGGGTGAATTTTGTTAATATTATAGAGAAAGAAACGACATGTTTTAGCTGTTGGATATGTGAGGAGAAGGAAAGGGAAAAGTCAAAATGACACCAAGGTCTAGTGCAGTGGAATATTTTAGGTCTCCCAAATTCATCTAGTAAAGCAATGTAAATTGTACAGAATGTGGTGGCATGCCTGATTACAGACTGCAAATATTATGATCATATTAAGTCTCCACTAGTTTTCTATAGTCAGTCCAGGGAAATTTAAGGAAATGACTTTAATGTCATGGGCAATATATGGTCAGGCTACAGAATATTTAAAGAATTTAGTGAAATTTTATGTCCCCCTGTCAAGCCCTATGTTCATCAGATAAGGAATTGATTCCTTCTTGCTTAAGAGGCTAGGTTACATAATGAACAAGCATTGGGCTTTTCTGGGGCAGGTCTCCCGAGGCAATCTATTCTAGATCATGAGTTGAGGGTAGAGGGTGATTTTCTAGTTTTCCAGGAAAAAAAATTCCAAGAAGCCTAAACCACTCGAAAGTTACTAAAAGCAACAGTTAAGAAGGGCGATGAGATCTGCAGGAGTTTAGAGGGTAGATTTTTGTCATGTCTTATTTTTTATTTTAGTTGTTTATTAGTATATTGTGGTATGTGTGTGGTTTATGTTTATATACATTTTTTAATGTTGCATGTTTTATTTATTCTGATATGACAACAAATGTAATCTGCTGAGAGAAGAGGTTTCTGGACTGGCAGGCTATACATTTTTGTAAACAAACAGGAATGATGAAGTCCACTAAAGTTATATCATACCAACTGAAATGAATTAAGCTATAAACGATTCAGTCTTGATCTCTTGCTTCTATGTAATCTAGGGGGCATGTTTACTAAGCCGGGCTAAGCACGTGCTATTTGTAACTAGGTCCCATTGAATAACATGCCCCTAGTTCTGCACAATAAAGATTCATGCTCTCTAAGCCAAACAATATCATCTTACCTTAATCATAAATTATTGCAAAAAGACATACCTTCACAGTATAATTGAAGTATTTTGCAGATTGCATAAATCGGTGGAAGCCATCTGTTTTTTTGGTTGCTACAGTAAGAATTAATAATTTATCTGAAAGGTAAAAAGTGACAGCTATTACTATTTGAACATTATGCTAAGTAGTTGAACACAAAATTAATATTCATCAAATTACTGTATTCTCCCCTTTTTATGTGTACACAGTATCCTATTTTTCCCTCTCAAAGTTACAAATATGCTTTGGTAAAATAGTTGTGTATGTTACTTTTCTGGCTTTTAACTAAACAAGATGTTCTGCAGGCCAATAAGAAGGGGAGCATCACAAAAATATAATGGACATTCAGAAAATATGAAGGATGCCATGGAAGCATTACTAACTTGGATTTATAATGATCCTATCATCTTAGTGGGATCCTAATGTACTGTGTAGTCATAGAGCTTCAAAACTAGAGACAGCGCCACCTCTGGGTTGGATGACCCATAAATCACCTGAGAGAAAAAGGGACAGTTCTGTTGCAAGGTGAGAAGAGAAATTAGCAACAAAACTAAGGCCTACTTGTTTAGCTAAAAGAGAAATTCCACTAAGTAGGTAGAAGACTCCCTTGTTTAAAGACAAAGAATTATAAGCTTAAATAGTGAGAATCTTTGCTGAAAAATGAAATATAGAACTGCAGAACACCGCAGCAAAATAATTCACAGGATCTTTAGGCAATGTTTTCCCGATCTCTAAGGAGTATATTTTCAGAGGGGTCTACCTGTCTAAATACAGCCCCAATGGCTCACTCTCGCCCCTCCCCCAACCTCTATTGCTCACTTCCGATCTCCTCTTTCAACCCCAATTACAGACTGTCATACACCATCCCCTTCCAGTTCTCTTTGCTTGCTTTCCTACCCTACTTCCCTCTCAAGTACTCTCTTGCTGTCTCAGATACTCCCAGCTACTCATGGCTCTGTGCAGTCTATCACTATGAGACATGCAATATCTATTCTTTAGAGAGCTTCTTGGTGATTACTACAGAAAAAGCACTGGAGTATGGTTACCGTGCTGATTGCTGTCATTTGCTGTGCTTTCTCTTTCCCTTATAGAGCAGCTAAAATGGGTTCAGGCATGGAAATAGAGCCATGACCCCATGTTAGAAAAATATTACTCTGCAGTTAATGTGAATTTCACAAAAAAATGTATCTTGAAACTACCAAACTCCCAGCATTAGACTAAAAATAAATTAATCTGTCTAGCCTTTCAGAAGGCACTAGAATTTATATGATGACTGAAAGAAAAATTATTTTGTGTGCCAAGAAGGTATTTTGCATTATGGAAATGACTACAATTTAATGTGGGAAGATTCTATTTGGTTGATTGAGTCCACTGTTTAATCATATTCACAATGGAAACAGAATCCTAAAATTAACACCAGTCATCCCATAAGAACAAATGATTTTACAGGTAAGATCATTTTTAGATGATTAAAACTAACATGTAAAGCAAAGCACAAAGTCACAGCTTGCTCAACTATAACAACAGTGTAATAAAATACATCATTGTCATAGTTTTATAATTTTGGCACACACCTGGACAAGAAGGAATATATATTAGATATGAAAAAGAGAGAGTTTATCTGGGCAGTGGCATAACTAGAGCATGGTGAATAGAGTAACTACCCTAAGTATAGCCCAAAGCATACAGAACAGAGTGCAATTCATTACGGAAACATTGGCAGTGGACACAGTTCATGAGCACTAATAATCCATCCAGGATGAACTGCATAAGGAACAACAAAGTACTTAAAGGCAGCTGTAACAACAGTACATAAACTAATGTCAACATCATGCGTAACATCTGTCTATGAAAACTGCTTTTATAGCCTGTACTGCCAGCATCCATCCTGACTAAGCATGCCCACGCATTCCTGAGCAGTAGCATTTCATTGCATGTTGTGAGCCTGACTGAGTGCATGCCCAGGCATACCTGGACTAAACACAACATCTTACTTTCTAAACAACATATGAGTAGACTTAAAATATGTGAGGAAATCACAAAAATAGATGA
This sequence comes from Ichthyophis bannanicus, assembly GCA_033557465.1. Classification (NCBI taxonomy): domain Eukaryota; kingdom Metazoa; phylum Chordata; class Amphibia; order Gymnophiona; family Ichthyophiidae; genus Ichthyophis; species Ichthyophis bannanicus. The sequence continues at coordinate 417,931,840 of CM066038.1, forward strand.
TAGCTAAAGAATGATGCATGATAGGAAAATTAATCACTTTTAAGATTTAGGCACATATACCCTGGCAGCTTTAGAAAGCTCCATAAAATTTTGTTTATGCAGACGTACCTTTTAAAATGACCCCCCAAATATAATAAATACAATTATAATAAAGAAATCACTAGTACATTTCCCTTACTCTCACTTGGGAAGTGACAGGCTGCATCATGCAGTTAAAAACTAATATTCCCACCTGATGAATACAAAAAAAAATTGTACTACACCAATAATAGCAGACTCTCTTCCAAAATATAAGCATATCAAAATACAATACAATATAAAAATATCTATTAGCATAATTCAACTTTCCACCGTAACTCTTGCATGATATTATTTAGTAAAGCTGCAGCTTATTTATATTGTATTTATTTATTTGGTTCTTCTATACCGCCCATTCCAGAGATCAGGGGCAGTTTACAATTAACAGAACAAAAACAGAACAATTTACATGGAACATATCTTACAAGTCAAATTTTGTAGAACTTAGTAGAGCTTGGTAGATCCACTATTTATTATATACATAGGTACAAAGTGTATTCTGTAGTTTTATGAGGTAAGGATTAACTACTACATTATAGTTGTGCAAAGGAACCTTAATTTTTAAAGTTACATAGTTCACTGATTGTGGGCGTCTAAAGAGAGAAAGGTGTGGTGAGAGAGGGTAGCGAAGGGAGGGTTAGTGGGTTGTTCCTTGAGTGTGTTGTATGTCTGTTTGGGGGGGGGGTTCAGTTGAGTTTCCAAAATATTCAGTGAATAGGAATGTTTTGAGTCCTTTTCTAAATAGCTGCAGGTCTTTGGTCATGCGAATTGGTAATGGAAGATCATTCCAGAGGCTGGGAGCAGTGAATAAGAAGGCTCTAGAGCAGGGGTCACCAACCTCCAGAGGGCCGCGGGCCGCACAGCCGACTACCGGCAGACTCGCGGGCCGCAACCCCCTCCCCCCCCCCACGCGAAAAAAAAACTGCTCATACCTAACCTTGAATAATCCATGTCAGCTCCCTCCCTTCTTCTGCAGCCGCGGCTCCCTGCCTCTTAGGGAACCGCGGCTGTGCTTGTAAAATCATCGCGGAGCCCTTCCTGTCTTGACGGGCTCCGTGCAGCATTGTCCCGCCTCTAAAGGAAGTTGTTTACCACTTCCTTTGGAGGCGGGACAATGCTGCACGGAGCCCGTCAAGACAGGAAGGGCTCCGCGATGATTTTACAAGCACAGCCGCGGTTCCCTAAGAGGCAGGGAGCCGCGGCTGCAGAAGAAGGAGTCGGTGAGTTTGCCTTGGCGGGCCGCACCGTGGTAGGGTCTCGCGGGCCGCACGGAGGGACCTCGCGGGCCGCAGGTTGGTGACCCCTGCTCTAGAGCTTGTGTTTTGTTTCATCCTACAAATGGCTTTGGGTATTACAAGAGAATGGTTTGCATTTAGTCTGCATGTTCTGGATTCTGGTGGTGTATGTAGGAGGGGGGTTAGGTAGGAAGAGGAAATATTATTAAGCAGTTTGAATGTTGTTATAAGTATCTTATATTTTATCCGGCTCAGTACTGGGAGCCAGTGTAGGTATTGTAGGATAGAGGTTATATGTTCGGTTAGGCGGGCTTTGGTGACAACCCTGGCAGTGATGTTTTCAGCCCTCTGGAGTATGTTTATGTTTTTGATTGATAGTCCATGAAGTATCCATAAATATCCATAAATATTGATCGTAAGAGATCTGCAAATAGATACTATGGGAAAGTGGAGGGAAGCTGGAAAAGTCATTTCTCTTTAAAACTCTGACTATGGCTGATGCTTTGGAAGAATTGCTGTGTCCTAGTACCTTGCATTCATAACTTTGGAGGATACTTTTCTTGTGCTGCAATAGCGTACAGGACTGCAAACTCTGGAAAAAGAAAATCTGGTGAACCATACAGTACTTTATTAATCAATTTTTTATGATTTTCTGTAGTTGCTTCATTAGCTTTGATATCTTTTAATGGATGGACATACAAAGATGTGACAGAGCCTGAGATTACCAAACCCTCCATAGGTCCCTTCTACAGATGTGTCTGTAAGGCTGAAGGAACAACATACTTACGTCTTTGAAGGGCCTTCATGTGAAGGAAGACTTTAGGAAATATCTTGGTCACAAACGCTCATATACTGCAACACTTTTCATTGGGCAACATAAAAAGATATCATAAGCCTGCTAAGAGTGGAGGAGTGGCCTAGTGGTTAGGCCAGCAACCTAGAGCCAGAAAGACCAGGGTTCAAATTCCACTGGCGCACCTTGTGACCTTGGGCAAGTCACATACGCTCCACTGCCTCAGGTACAAACTAACAGGCCAATGCAGAAAACCGGTGCTAGATGCACACTAAATCAACTTCTTATGAATTTAGTAGTGCCCCGCCAACACACAACACAAATAGAGGGTATGCAAATGAGGGACAAGCTAACCCTGCGCAAATGGCAGTGTTAAACTGGGAGAGCAAGCCAAACACATGCGCACAAGAAGTCTGTGCTAGTTTGGCATGCTCTCCCAGAGAAACGGGCACCGTGTGGCTAATTTGCATATCAGCCCCGACAGTATTTTGATGGCATCGGGGATGATGGTAGCATCAGGAAAAGTCCCTGATGCCATCAAACTACTGTCAGGGGCTGGTGCGCTGACAGAAAGTGACTACCTGGTGGTCTAGTGGCCTCTGATTGAGTTCTTTGACTGGGTGACCAGAGAACTAGATCAAGGGCATGCGATGGATGTGATCTACCTAGATTTCAGCAAAGCCTTTGATACTGTTCCTCACAGGAGGCTTATCAATAAACTCAACAGTTTGAGGATGGGTCCCAAAGTGGTGAACTGGATCAGAAATTGGTTGACTGACAAACGACAGAAGGTGATGGTAAACGGAACTCACTCGAATGAAAGGAACGTGATTAGCGATGTGCCCCAGGGTTCGGTCCTGGTGCCAGTACTGTTCAATGTATTTGTGAGTGATATCACTGAAGGACTGAATGGAAAAGTCTGTCTTATTGCAGATGACACGAAAATTTGCAACAGAGTGATCTCCCCTGAGAGAGTGGAGAACATGAGGAAAGATCTACAAAAGCTGGAAGAATGGTCATATGCTTGGCAGCTAAAATGTAATGTGAAGAAGGGCAGCATCATGTACTTAGGAAGCAGAAATCCAAGGGAATTGCATGCGACAGGGGGCAAGAGGTTGGTGTGCAAGGATCAGGAGAAGGACCTTGGGGTGATTGTTTGAGGATCTGAAGGTGGTGAAACAGCGTGACAAGGCTGTAGCAAAAGCCAGAAGGATGCTGGGTTGCATACAAAGAGGAATTACCAGCAGAAAGGAAGAGGTACTAATGCCACTGTACAAGTCACTGGTGAGGCCTCACTTGGAATATTGTGTTCAGTTTTGGAGACCGTATCTCGCAAAGGATATGAAAGACTGGAAAGGGTTCATAGGAAGGTGACCAAAATGATTTGGAGCCTGCGTCAGGAGACGTATGAGAAGAGACTTGAAGATCTAAATATGTGCACTCTGGAGAAGAAGAGGGACAGGGGAGATGTGACTCAGACCTTTAAATACTTAAAGAGTATTAATGAACAAACAAACCTCTTCCAAAGACAGGGAAGCTGTAAAACTAGAGGGCATAACATGAAGCTGCAACGGGGTAAACTGAAAGGCAATGTCAGGAAATACTTTTTCCACTGAAAGAGTAGTGGATGCTTGGAATGCCCTCCCGATGGAAGTGGTGGGGACAGACAGTGACAGAATTCAAAATGGCATGGGACAGATACAAATAGGGGTGACCTACATGGAGCAGTTGGTACACTCCTAAACAAAGGCATGTTGAGGGGTGACCTGCACGGAGCAGCAGGTGGACCTGCTCTTGCCGCCTTGCTTATCAGACTAGATGGATCATACTGGTCTTTATCTGCCATCATATACTATGTTATTATGAACCCCCCACCCCAATTAAAATAAAGTAACCTTGTGGGCTAGTGTCCCCTAAATCCATCCCCTCCCACCCAATACCTTAAAATAAGCAGGAGTGCTGCCTACGCACTCCCGCTCTGCGTCTGCCATCTTGAAAAATGGTGGTGCCTGGCCCTGCGTGGTGCATCTTGGGATGCACCAGGCGAGGTCAGACTGCCCATATAGCCTGAGACAGCCAAATTGTACATAGTTTCCCTGTTAGCCCTGTATAAAGAACCCCATTTTATTGTCCAGTGCAGACCTACCTGCACTGCACAAATGTGTTACCTGTAAACCGCACTGATGTTGAATAGCACGGTATAAAAGAAACGTTAAATAAATAAATAAAATATAAGGTAGACTATGCCCACCCAGGGTCAGGCACCACCATTTTTCAAGATGGCAGACTCAGAGTGGGAGCGCATAGGTAGCACTCCTGCTTATTTTAAGGTACTGGTTGGGGTGATGGATTTAGGGGCCCCCTAGACTACCCGGTTATTTTATTTTAATTAGAAGTGGGAGTTCCAGAGGCCACAAGACCAGCAAGTTATTTTCTTTTAACTTTGGAATCGGAGGGGTTCGGAGCAACTAGACCACCAGGTAGTCACTTTCTGTCGGGGCACTGGCACCTGATAGTATTTTGATGGTGTCAGCGGCTTTTCACGATGCGGGTGGGGAGATCGGGGCCACTGGGCCACCAGAGATTTGATTTCCCTATTTTGATGGCATCAGGGCTTTGCCAGATGCCTGATCATCTGAGGAGAAAATGATCCAGGCATCTGGGAAAGCACTCGATGCCATCAAAATACTGTTGGGGGCACGCGTTTAGAGGTTTAAATCACCTCAGACCCTGCAGTAAAAATATTGCCGCTATGGTTGATTGTGAAATCCTCTATACCTGTCTCTGCATTGGGTGTAACCATGATTTGCATTCCAGACTATTATATGTAATTCATTTTCCTTCAATTTAAATACATTTAAATACTCATTGCATTAATTAAGGAGTGGCCTAGTGGTTGGGGCAAGGTACTTCAGGCCGGGGGTTCAAATCCCACTAGAGGACAGCAACCTTGGGCCGGAAGGACTGGGGTTTCTAGTCCCACAGGTGCTCCTTGTGGTCTTGGGCAAGCCACTTAACCCTCCATAGCCCATGTTCCCTGTAAAATAGTTATCTCCAAGTTATAATGCCCTGTTCAATGTAATTTCAGTTTGTTCAATGTAAACCGCACTGATGCAGAATAGCGCGGTATATAAGAGAATGTAAATAAAATAAATAAATTAATTAATTGGGTGCTAGTTTTTCCGTCAGTGTTTACGTGTGCATCCATCTGTTTTCTGCATTTGAGGTTAGCTAAAAAGTGCTTAATGTGCTTAAACATGGCGTTATCAGTGCTTAAAGGCCATGCTAGCTTTCTGCATTGCCCTGTTAGAATGTGAGCCCTTTGGAGACAGGGAAATGCATGCATACTGTACCTTGATGTAACTGGCCTTGATCTTCTCCTGGAAAGGTGTGAACTAAATACTACTACTAATGTTTCCAACTTTCTCCAGACCACTATGGCTGCATTTAATCTGATATGAGAATGTGCTTGTCAGAGATAATGAATGTCTTGTAACTAGTCTGTTCTCTCAATAAAAGTGTCAAGAAAAGGAGAGCAAAGTAAACAAAATTGATGAGTTAAATGCAGTGTTGAGTAAAAGATTGATAGTTGACAGTGTATAATTGTTAAATTTATTCTTGACTTGCATAATAAAGATGATCTTCTATAGAGGAACCTTTTCAAATAGTTTGACTCTTATTTAGAAAGGAATAAAATTTAAAAAAATGGAATCTGACACATTTTTGAAGTATCTTTTCTTTCCAAACACATGGCAGACAAGGCACTGTCAAAATCAGTTTCAAGCATTTGCAGATTTGAAAGAAAGCAATGCTGATTTCAACATTACTACCACAAACAGAATTAGCAAGATTAATTTAATTTTGTATTCTTTATGAGAAAAATGCAGATCTTGTATTCATCATGCTATATCTTTCAGCATTAAATATGAAATCATGGCCAGTGTCGGGAAAGATTAAAAGCATGCTAATCTGTAATACCTGCTACAATGGACCTTAATTTATATGCAGCCTGGTCCAGAGCAGTGACCCAAACTATGCTTGATTTTAAATGCTTCTTATACTGTATGTAGAGGTGATTTTCTGCCAGGGCATGCATGCCAAGACGCTGACTTGGATCCTTGTTGAACCAGTAGCTGGAGTGGTAATATTATACTGCTGCTGGCCCTGATCATATACTTTTTAAAAAAATGTAAGACCTGAGATTCGACTACATTAATCATGCTGCCTGTTGCATTGATAAATACTTGCTTAAATCTTAACCCACATTGTCGACTCGAGTTTCACCTTTCTAGTTGCTGGGACACTGAAGGGGTGTCAGTTTTCTGCTTGGTCCGGGGTCCTGAGGCAGCCCAGTAACTAGAAGGGCGAAACTCGAGTCGACGAAGTGCGTTAAGCAGCAACACTAGCTCTGAGGACTGGGAGTTAGAACATAATTTTTTTTTCAAACCTTTCTACATGCATTTGGAAAGCTGGAAAAAGAAAAAAACAGGTTAAGGCCTTTGACTGAGATTTGGGACTTGAAAAGATGGGTGTTTGCAGTGTGAAAAAGTCTTGCAAGCGCAACCCCTCACCCCATTATTGAGACCATTCCCAATACCTCAGAGTGTGTTTGTGTGTGTGAGTGGGGTAAATAAGAAAGAGAGCCTCTTATAGGAGGCAGTATGTGAGTCTTGACATCGAGAAGTTGAGATATTCTCCTTGTCTGGCTGGAAGCCAATGGGTTTCTTACTATTGCAATGAGTTCACCTTAGCTCTTCTTTTGATGTATATAAATGTGGTGAGAGAGTTAATGGAAGTTTATTTTGTTGGTCACCAATGTATCTGGCTTTTCTGCTAAAAGTACAAAACCTACTGAATACCCAAATCTGCCTTCAGCCATGAGACCAGTGCCACATGACGACAGTATGCCAGTACCAAAACCACCAGAGACATGGATCCTAAATGAGGCAGATGAAGTTGCCACAATACATGGGCCAGACGTGGAAAACAATATGGATGCAGATTTTGAACCATTTAGGTCCGGTGTGCCTAATCTGATAACACAGTCAGAAATGAATGACTTGGTGAGGTACTTAAGTCTGTCAAAAACAAATGCTGAACGACTTGGTACAAGATTGCAAGGATGAGGTTGGCTGACTCCAGGTATGAAAATTTCTGTCTTTCAGACCCACCAAGAAGATATGAAAAATTTATTTGCGCAGGTTGACAACCTCTGTTTCTGCACTGACATTGATGGGTTGTTCACGGCTTTGGGTTGTGAGCATGACCCATAACAATGGCACCTTTTTATTGATTCATCACTGTTAAGCCTGAAAGCTGTCTTGTTACACAATGGCAATGTCTACCCTTCAATATTTATTGCCTATGCAGCGCGCATGAAAGAAAAATATAAAAACATGGAACTGTTGTTTAAACACATATAATACAATAAACTACAACTGGAACATCTGTGGTGTTCTAAAAGTATTGGCACTGCTACTAGGAATGCAGTTTGGGTATAGCAAGTACTGTTTCATTTTCGAATGGGACTCCTGTGTTAGAGAGTCTCATTATACTAATTGGCCGCTCCGTAAGTGTTTGGTTCCAGGACAGAAAAATGTGGCACATGAACCATTTATCGACACAAGATAGATATTTTTGCCTCCTCTTCATATAAAACTCGGACCGATGAAAAACTTCGTGAAAGCGATGAGCAAGGAAGGTGAAGGATTTCGATATTTGAGACAGACATTTCAAAGAATAAATGATGCCAAGATTAAGAAAGGCATTTTTGTGGGTCCACAAGTCAGACACGTCAATGACAAGCGGTTCGAAGATCTGCTAGTGGGGCCTGAAAAAAAAAAATCGTACAGAAGGCATTCAAGAATGTTGAGAATTTTCTTGGCAATTACAGGGCACCAAATTACATCTCACCTAGTTGATAACATGCTTCAAGCATACAAAACTATGAAATGCAACATGTCGCTGAAGATTCATTTTCTTCATTCACGCTTTGACTTCTTCCCTGCTAATTTTTTGTGCAGTCAGCGACAATGTGAAAGGTTTCACCAGGACATTGTGACAATGGAAAAGAGGTAACAGGGTAACTGGAACCTATCAATGCTGGCCGACTATTGTTGGACACCCAGATCAGAAGCATCAGATACTGAGTACAAATGAAAATCAGGAGCAAAACATTTTTAGCTCAGAGGAACTAGTGCAATGTTAGCATCATTGTGCGATTAAGCATGCTAAATTCAGCCACTTCAGCGACGCAGCAGGTTTTAAAGCACCCAAGCGTGCGTGGGCCCTCACCGTCTGCTGCTCTTGCCCCCCTTTCAATGCAATTTCTTGCTCCCTCCAACAGGATGTTGCTTCAGATGGGGAGCAGGATCGGCAGGCCATGAGGACATGCACACACATGGCCACTTTAAGGCCCACTGTGGTTGCAGAAAGCCAATGATTTTAAAGATTGTGGAGGGGCCAGGGGTCACCATGCTGCCCTAGGAGGCCACCTAGTAGACAGGGCAGTTCTTCTGAAACACCAAGAGGCCAGACGCCACATGCAATGCAACACCTAAGAACTAGAAACACAATGCATTTACCCCATATGATGCAAAGATCGTCGATTTTTTTTAATTTACAATTGCTAATTCCAATTACTAAGGTGCCTTTATATTAAAGTGCAGCAAAGTTCTATACTTACCACACATTTAGCACAAAAATTAACACAAAGTAAAAAAGCCTCCATGGTAATTCAGGTTGTGACCGACATGTTCCCAGCAATTACCACTGGGACATATTGTATCCCATGATACATGTTGGATCTAAATCAATCATCATGGGTGCAGTTACTGACACCCATGGAGGAAGCAGTAAGGGCACCTGTGGTAAACAACATTAACAGTGCATGGCAATTGCTCTCACGCTAACCACAATGTGCTCTCCGTGCCTTCTCTCTTCTCCTGAAAAACGCTCAGTCCTCGCCCCATTGTGCAATGTGAAGTTGCCATGGAGATTATCACATGGTAATTTTCATGCCAGCATAGTAACAGTTATTACTAAAATATGCATTACTGCACAGCACACTATTGGCATCCTTGCATTTTAGGTATTGTGTGTATAATATCTTGAGAAATAATTGGAAATATTACAACTGTATGTCATCATAATATTTTAATAGTATGTTCAAAGGTATACAAAAAAAAGAAGTCTTTGCAACTTAAAATGCAGTAACTTCTGAGGAAAAAAACAAAATATGACTTGTACAGGATTAATGGCACCCCTTCACTATTATTTGGTTGCACAACCCTCGACAGTGATGACAGCCTCAAAACGATTCTTATAGCCATCTATAAGTTTCGTACATCTCGTCTGCTGGTAGTTTCTCCCACTCTTCAACAGCAATTTGTTCCGGCTCATGAATGTTTCCAGAGTTCCTTTTACCAATGTCAGATTACAGCTCTTTCCAAAGGTTCTCAATTGACTCATTTCTGGCCAGTTCAAAATGGTCCATTTGTTCCTTTTTAACCATTCTTTGGTACTTTTGGATGTTTGTTTTGGGTCATTGACCTTCAGCCCTGACCTAGTTTTCTTACTCTAGCTATCACATTTCTCTCCAAAATACCTTGGTAGTCCTCTGACTTCATGATTCCTTTAATACATTCCAGGCCTCCAGTTCCTAAGGCAGCAAAACAGACCCACAACATTATGGAACCTCCACCATATTTAACTGTAGGAAGGGTGTTTTTTCCTTATAGGTTTCATTTTGTAGTCTATAAATGTATCACTAGTCTGTATTGCCAAAGAGCTCAAGTTTGGTTTCATCTGTCCACAGAACATTTTCCCAGAAGGACTGTGGTTTCTCAAGGTGGGTTTAGGCAAAGATCAGGCATACCTTTTTATGTCTATCTTTGAGAAGTGGGGTCCTCCTTGGTCTTCGCACATGAAGTCCTTTTTTGTTTAGTGAATGGTATATGGTGCAGGTTGAAACCACCACTCTAGATTGATCCAGGTCATCCTTATATCTTTGGATATTGTATGTGGTCTTTTTCCAACAGCTCGCACTAACCTTCAAAGACTTCTTGGATTAATTTTCCTCTTCCCATCACATCGTGGGAGGTTCTGGACAGTTCCATGAGCACAAAACTTCTTAATAACATTGTGAACTGTAGACACAGGAATCCCAAGGTCTTTGGAGATGGCCTTGATCCCCATGAAGTTTGATGTTTGGTGAGAATGACTTTTCTGACAGTTTCAGGCAGCTCTCTTGTCTTTACTACTGTAAAAATGGAACAGGAAGTGAATGTGGCCTTTTAAACATTAGAGCCATCATTCATTGGTTGATTCCAAGTCATGTGAGTACTGACAATTGATCACAGGTGCGTCTAATTTTACAGTAGTGAGAACCGTGGTTCTTTTGTTCAAACCGATTTGAATTGTTTATAAGGGTGCCAATAATCATGTCCTGTCAATGTCCCCGTTTTTATACTATTTCCGTTTTTAATAGGTCTTGTTTAATTTGATTCTTTTATGTGTCAATATGTGTGCATATATAGCTCAAAACTGTTTCACTGGACACTTTTTTTTTTAAAGGAGATATTGGACATTAAGGGGTTGAACTGCAAGGGTGCCAATAATGTTGACCACAACTGTAAATTAAAAATAAAATAGCTTTCTACTTTTGCTGTCAAACCATTTTATTTTTTTAAATTGTGTTGATTCTAGAGGCTGGTTTCTACTTTCCTCAGTCTTAACTCTATCCAGAATCTTCTGTCCATTTCTCATTTTTCTCTTTCCTCTAGTCTTCTTCACTTTTCCCCTAAATTCATCTCTGGCAATAATCTTTTCCTTGCAGCTTTCTTTCATTAATTTTTCTGCCTTTCAATCCACTCAGATTTCATTCTCTTTTTTTACTATCCTGTCTTCAATCTTTTTCTTTACTGTATCTACCTACAATTTTCTCTCTCTTTCCCTCACCTTGGCCTTCTCTATTTCTCTTCCTCGTATTCTCCAGTCTTCCACTGATTCTCACCCTCTCCTCCTCTCCATCCAGCATGTTCCCTTTCTTCTCCCTCCACTGATGTCCAGCATTTCCCTCTCCTCCTTTCATCCAACATCTCCTTTCTCTCTCTGTTCTCAGCTCCAATTCCAACTCCATCCAGTACTGCAGCCTTATCTCTCTATCCCCCCCCCCATTTCCAGCATCATCCTTGTCTTTCTAATCCCCTATGTATAGCATCTCTTGCTTCTTCATATCCCCCCCCCCCCCAATTCAGCATCTCCTGCTTCATTCCCTATACCACCTCTGCCACTTCCTTTGACCTGCTGCATGGCAGCTAAATACCTAAAAAAGGAACAAGGATGTTCACTCCATGGGTGCCACTGGTGACTCTTCCAGTCCTGCCTCTCAGAAACAGGAAGTCTATGTCAGAAGGTCAGGACCGGCAGAGCCATAGTAGCACCCATGGAGTAAACATCCCCATGCTTCCCCCCCCCCAACGTGACATATCATGTTGTTAAGTGCCGTCGGAGTCAGTGTCGATTCATGGTAACCCTCTGGATCAGGGATTTTCAGGATAACCACAATGAATATGTATGAGAGAGATTTGCATACACTGCCTCCGTTATATGCAAATCTCTCCCATGCATATTCATTGTGGTTATCCTGAAAACCCGACTGGTTAGGTGGGTCCGGAGGACAGGGTTGAGAACCCCTGCTCTGGATAGTTGTCCTAAACTGTGTTCGGTCTTCAGTCAGGCGGCTCATTGTTGACAGAGTGGCACCCATAGCAGCTGTTATTGCATCAATCCATCTCATTGCTGGCCTCTTTTGTGTTGACCTTCTACCTTTCCAAGCATGTTGAATTTCTAACAATCTTTCTCTTCATATGATGTGTCCAAAGTATGAAAGTCGAAGTCCTGTCATCTGAGCTTCTAAAGAAAGCTTAGGTTTGATCTCTTCTAGCACAGACTGGTTTGTTTTTTGGGCAGTCCATGGTACACACAGTATTCATTGCCAGCACCATAATTCAAAAGGCATCGATTTTCTTCCTGTCTATCTTTTTCACTGTCCAACTTTCACATCCATATGACGTAATTGAAAATACCACAGGGCTTGGACAGGTTGAATCTTTGTATGGAGAGAGACATCTCTGCTCTTGAGAATCTTCTCTAGGGACGACACATATTCAGGAATTAATCTGGATGATGTACAATAACCAGTCTCCAGAACAGATTGAAGAATTTGGTGATTCAAAAGGGAATGGCTACCGAGGTCCAGAGTAGGGGCAATTTCTCAAAATGGGTGAGTTTTGCGCATATCATGAGAGTCATGAACCTCACTTCTAAGCCAGGGTATGTGGAGTATGATCTCAGTCTCTCAAATTTATTGCTAAGGCTCAGCATAGTACTTGCATCATGCCAAAGAGAGTTTCCCTCTGGAGTTTGTAAGATGTTACATGTATAGGTAATTTATCAAGGTGTGCTTGGAAATTCCCCTTAAGTCTTAGGATCTTTCTGCAACATTTTCTTGGTCTCCAACTGCATTTCTTGGTACTTAGAAGATTTTTTTTCCCTCTCAAAGTGATTCACAGAGTAATCTCTTTGAACAGACACCTCTTCTGCTGTTCTTCTCCTTTACACTATGTCTGGCTTCCTTGTATCAAGCTTTTTATTGGTCGAAATGGGAGTATCCCAGGTGATCATAATCTCTTCATTCTCTTTTATTCTTTTAGGGTCATGATCCCAGTGCTTTCAGGTACAGTGATGTTGTAGTGTTTATAGAGTTTCCAATGGATTGCCTTTCTATATAGAAGTTTTCCGACATCAGAACTTCACAGCCCGCTATGAGGTAAGTCACTGCTTCCAGCTCTTTCCCACAGAATCGGCATGTGTCTGTTTTGCCAGTTTTTTCAATGCTTGCTATAAATCATCTCATCTGTAATCTGCTGTCCTTGGCTGCAACTATCAACCTCTCATCCTTCGGTTTCAGTTCACCTCTCCTTAACCATTCATATGTCAGTCTTTGATTGACAAAGTGTTCCTGGAGTAACACTCTGTATTTCCCATTCTATCTGTGCATTTGCCACTTGTTTTTCCTCATTTGCTGATCTAATTCTTTGAAGAGTTTTCTCTCTTGTTTTTCAAATCCTGTTCCTTCCCTGTGTGCATTTGTGGATTCTCAGACATTCCTTCTACTCGTTAGAAGGCTTGTCCAAATTTGATGATGGAGACAGATTTTGGATGTTTACTTTCATATTTTAACACTTTTTGCTTATTTGGATCCAATGATGCTGTTTGGTAGGCAAGAGGCTCTGTATGTCCAATCACTCTCTATGAGGGCTCGTCTTCCTTCAGCTCTAGGGATGTACATTTTCTGCATACACTGAGTCTTGTAAATTACTTCATAGGCATGGAGGAGTTTTCTTGTTCGCACATCCAGTTTTTCAGGATCTTTAAGAGACCAGTCCACAATCCCAAAGCTGTATGAGAGTACCAGCTGATTGACAGTTTGTATCTTATTCTATGATGTTAAAACACTTTTCAATAATCATTTTACTTTCCTGTAGGATTATTTACTGATCTTTTCTCTCAGTAATTTCTGCTCGAGTGTTGTTTCTTCAACTACTCCGAAATACTTATTATATGCCTTCCTGTTCAAGGTTCTTTGTCACTGCCCTGAGACAGGGAGATGTTTTCCATTTTGCTCAATTTTCCTCTAAAAAAAAAAGTTGCCTTAGAACATTTGTCAAGGCCAAAAGTCATCCTGATGTCATAGGAAAAGCTTTTCATCACATGGAGTTGTTCTGCTAATTATTGGTCAATGGAATTGTAGAGCTTCAGATAGTCTAAAAATTGTAAAAGGAATGTTGCTTCTGGGTTGTTACCTTCTTAAGGATTCAGGCTAAATCTGTATCCAAAAGATTTGATGAGAGTACTCATTGGATTAAGCGCAATACAAAACAGAAGTGGCAGTGAGGTAATTGATATGACAGCTGAGAACAAAGTTTGGTCAACTGGCCAAAGTAGTGTAAATGGACAGGAGATGAGATAGCGAGGGAATGACTTCCTTGGGCAGTGACCAGGGAGTCTGAAGCATGGGGTGCAAACCAGTATGGGAGATGGGGGCTCTCTTTTTTTTTTTTGTCTAACTGGGACATGTGATCTAATTGCCGGGATCTCAGATTTTGGTGTGTTTTGTATGCCAGAAGCAAGGTGGAGTTGGGCCTGGTATGGAAAGGTCCAAGGCAGCAAAGAAATCAGAGGTTTCTTGGGGTACATAGTTCACCACCATTGCCTAAACTTTCTCTCCTCTCAGGCCCTTCTGTATCCTCTACAATCTGGCTTTCGTCCTTTACATTCTACCAAAATGGCTCTTGCCAAAGTCTCCTGCGACCTGTTCCAGGCAAAATTCAAGGGCCTTTATCAATCCTCATCCTTCTTGACCTTTCTGCTGCTTTTGACACTGTGGACAACAACCTTTCCTTTATACCTTGTCCTCGCTTGGTTTTAAGTTATCTGTGCTATCCTGGTTCTCTTTTTATCTTTCCCATTGCTCTTTCAGTGTTTATTCTGGTGGATCCTCCTCTATTGCTGTCCTGCTCTCAGTTGATATATCCCAAGGATCTGTCTTGAGTGTGCCCAGGGACTGGGTATATAGAGAGAAAAAGGAGTGGATCCACCTCTTCCCGTGGCTTTCAGTACCATGTTTACGCTGCTGACTCCCAGATAGTAACATAGTAACATAGTAAATGACGGCAGATAAAGACCAGCGTGGTCCATCTAGTCTGCCCAGCAATATGGCAGGAGTAGGTGCACCCCTACCCATGTCTTTTCTTAGTGGTGCACCCACCAGGAGCAGGTGCAACCCTCCCCATATCTTTGTTTCTTTGTTTGTTTAGGGGTGAACCCACCACTCCTCCCCCCATTGCTCCATTTAGGACACCCCCTATTTGTTGAGAAATTAGATGGTTCAGTTTATTTAGATTTAATCTTGTTGCTGTAAAGTGATCCACTGTGTATGTCCCAGGCCACTTTGAATGCCGTCACTGTGTTTTCCCCCACCACCTCCATCGGGAGGGCATTCCAAGCATTCACCACCCTTTCAGTAAAAATGTATTTCCTGACATTGCCTTTCAATTCACCACCTTGCAGCTTCATGTCATGCCCTCTCTAGTTTTACAGCTTCCCCGTCTCTGGAAGAGGTTTGTTTGTTCATTATTTCTCTTTAAGTATTTAAAGGTCTGAATCATATCTCCCCTATCCCTCCTCTCCTCCAAAGAGTACATATTTAGGTCTTCAAGTCTCTCCTCATAAGGCTTCTGACGCAGGCTCCAAATCATTTTAGTCGCCTTCTTCTGAACAGCTTCCATTCTTTTTACATCCTTTGCAAGATACGGTCTCCAAAACTAAACACAGTATTCCAAGTGAGGCCTCACCAGAGGCTTATACAGTGGCAGTAGTACCCCTTCCTTTCTGCTGGTAATTCCTCTTTGAATGCAGCCCAACATCCTCCTGGCTTTTGCCACTGCCTTGTCGCACTGTTTTGCCACGATGAGATCTACAGAAATAATCACACCGAGGTCTTTCTCCTGCTCCGTGCACACCAACCTCTCGCCCCCTATCGTGTACATTTCCTATGGATTTCTGCTACTCAAGTGCATGGCACTGCACTTCTTCGCATTAAATCTCAATTGCCAAGCATCAGACCATTCCTCCAGCTTTTGCATATCCCTCCTGATGTTCAGCACTCCCTCGGGGGAGTCCACTCTTTTGCAAATTTTCATGTCATCTGCAAAAAGACAGACTTTTCCATTCAGTCCTTCAGCAATATCACTCACAAATACATTGAACAGTGCCGGGCCCAGGATCGAACTCTGCAGCACCCCGCTAATCACCTTCCTTCCTTTCATCCAAGTGAGCTCCATTTACCATCACCTTCTGTCATCTGTCAGTCAACTAATTTCTGATCTAGTTTACCACCTTGGAACCCATCCCCAAACTACTGAGTTTATTGATAAGCCTCCTATGAGGGACAGTATCAAAGGCTTTGCTGAAATACAGGTAGATGACATCCATTGCGTGTCCTTGATCCAGTTCTCTGGTCACCCAGTCAAAGAACTCAATCAGATTTGTCTGGCAAGATCGCCCCTCAGTAAAACCATGTTGCCTCGGATCCTCTAACCCTCTGGTTTTGAGAAAGTTCACTATTTGCTCTTTCAGGAGCATCTCCATTACCTTTCCCGCCACCAAGGTAAGGCTCATGGGCCTGTAGTTTGACACTTCTTCCCTGTCACCACTTTTGTGTAGAGGTACGACGTCAGCCATTCTCCAGTCCTGAGGAACCTCTCTTATTTCCAAGGATCTGTTGAAAACATTCTTTAACAGCCCTGCAAAAACCTCTCTGAGCTCTTTCAGTATCCTGGGATGTATCCCATCTGGTCCCATGGCCTTGTCCACTTTCAGTGCATTGGGGAGAAGAGGAGTCTTCCGGGAGAAACACTCTCGTACCGGCAGAAGTATCAGAGTCATCGGAATCGGAGATTCAAAGTATCTCTGATCCCGATGTTCATGCAAAGCACGATCTCGGTATCGATCGAAGTCGGTACCGAGTTGGTCCGGTACCGATCTGTCAATACCAGCAAGTCAGCATGGGAGAAATTCCCACCGGGGCTGGTACCAGCATCGGTACCGGTGCCTGTTGAACCACAGGTGTCAATGGTACCGCAGCTGTAAGGAGAGCTGCAAGACTGCGCTCGATAGCGAGGAATCTCTGGTCTATCGATGCTGCCATTGCCTGGGTATCGGTACCAGTAAAAGCGTCCGGAACCCCTGAGCATGGCACCAGTAGTTCTGCTGAGGTCGAAGCCTCAAGAACATCCTGGAACCCCATTGATGCTTTGGAGGTCGAAGCCTTCCGCTGGGGCTGTTTTGCCAGTGTAGTTTCAAGGGCAATGCCAATGGCCTCTCGATGCTTTGAAGGAGAGCTACCCTTTGAGGACCGGCTCTTATGTTTAGTTACCTGAGATCCATGGGAGGAAGACGAGGCTCTTGAAGACGTCGATGCAATGGACGTGGCATCCGAAGAAAAGAGGGTACCGAGCTTTGCAGCTTGGCTCTGTCTTCCTCTTTTAGTCATCCCCATACAAGAGAGACACTCAGATGGAGAATGGTCAGGACCTAAGCATTTCAGACACCAGTCATGGGTATCGGTGACGGAGATGGTACCACCACACTTAGTACATTTTTTGAAACCACTAGCTGTTTTTTCCATCTTTTAGGAAAAATGGGGCCTAATGCCCAAAATGGCGCCTAGCGCCAAAAAGAAAACGTTTCTGAAGAGAAACGGTTCAGAAGTATTTATTTTTTTTTTAGAAAGGAAGAAAAAAAGAACAGGTGGTACTATTAGGTGTCGTGCAGAGGCAGACGCGACCACAAGAAAACAAGTTTAAAGAAGAAATTTTCTGAGGTGAAAGGGAATATGTCCTGTCGGCTCCGTGGAAAACGAAGAACTGAAGAGGGCCGGTTGGAAAGGCGGAAAGGCAGCACGCATGTGCTGAGGGATGCTCCCAAAAGCATTCCTATTGGACACTGGGGAGCATTCCTGCACAGGCTCCGTCGGTACCGACGATACCCATATGTGAAGACTACATTCCTGCTTGTTCCTGGAGATATGTAGTTCTGCTTAGCAGAAAATAAACGGTTTTGAAAAGAGCACTAGGATCCATTCATGCAGTAGGGCTGATAGAACAGAATGGAGAGGAAACAGACGGGCATGGTGGTAAGAGGGTGGCCAACACATGCACAGAAAGGCCTTTCTAGGATTTTCTGAGCTCTAGAAGAGCCAATCTGTCCTTGGTGCCGCCGACTGACATCATCCATGTGTGGCTGGCTCATCATGCTTGCCCATGGAGAAAACCCAAGTAGCTGTGAATGAAGGCTCATGTTGCCATTACCCAACAAACGCCAATTACAAATGAACCAAAAGCCCAAAGCAGCAGGAAGAAATAGATGGGACAAAAAAGGAAGCATTTTCCAGTGGAAAGGTAACTCTAGAGGAGCAGGACATAAGGCTAAAAGAGGACAATTTTTATAAGAACAATTTACCTGGTTATACCGTTACCTATACACAGGCCATCCTTTCCATGAATAAAATCATACTTTTATCTGTGTAAAACGTAGGCACATTCAGAAGTGGGCTTAGATCATGGCAATGACATGTTTAATTTTGTCTTTTGAAAACTATACACGTTATTATGAAGGGAAAATCTGCCCAGAAAAATAAGCAAGTGCAAATCTCTGCAGGTACTTTTCCCCATAGGCAATTTTCAAAAGGGCAAATCTGCTTGTACTTTCCCTTGGAGAACTCAGCCAAGTCTATGGGCAAAAGTACCTACACACCTTGCAATTGCAATTTGTTTTGAAAGCTGCTCCCAAAGCACTAGGCTTGGCAGTAACAAAGAAATATTTCTTTGCAAAAAAGGTGGTGGGCACATAGCACATCCTGTCACTGGGAGTGCTGATGCTCACAGAATTCATGGAATTATGATAAGCACAGAGGAACCTTGCATGGGATCAGATACTGTACGTACTGCAATCCTGCATCAAAATTGGGAAACTAGATGATTCTTACGGTTCTTATTTGCTATCATTTTCTACATTTTTATAATGCTGAATGCACCTGAATGAAATAACTATAACAGAACAAACAAAATCAATACCTCTAACTCACTTTATAATTTTTGCATTTTTTAAACAATATGATTAGTCTAAAAGTATTCTCTAATTACCAGGTATTATAATTTCACATGAGAGTTAAAAATATATTTGCTATTTGCCCAAGGCTCAACAACTGCTGTATTTAAGTGCAGCCATAAAAGTAACCCTGGTGTTAAAATGTTAAATTATATCATCAGGAGATGGTGTCTGGTGCCACTAAAAGCCAAATACAGCAGCAATGTAATTATCTGATGTTTAAAGATTTATTTAAATACTGAGCTTACATTTAGCATAGTAGTTAAAGCAACTTAGGTAAACATTCATTTTAAGTTCTGCTATTTCGAAAGCACATGGCCATCTATCCAGTTTCCAAAATAATTACAGAGACTTTGTTCAGCTGGTAAGAATTAAATGAAGACATAAAATAGAATATCTTTTAAGGAAAACAGCAGCTAAAACTTGACACAATTAAGATGAGCATATCTTCATCGGTGGTAATTTACCTGTCATTTATTTTAAATGCTAATTATCACCCTTTTAACAAGAACACTTCATTATTAAAGCCGCAGGAGTCAGAGCTTCACAGCATACAGCTACTTGATATTACGAGAAGTTAAGAAGTATCTCACTCCAAATTTGAGACATACAGGTTCAAAATATGGAAAGTCACACTGAAGTTCAGTCTAATTTTCCAAGCAGCTGTTAAACCCGCACTTGTTTGAGAAGCAACCACTGAAGGAAGCATCTGGTTCTCTCTCAGTCACTTCTATCCCTGGAGCAAAGGAGAGAAACAGAGCACAGGAGATGGCAAGAGGTGGCACCACCGAGAGGACCACTGCAATCATATTTGAGAAACACCGCTGAAAGCTGGCATGTTACAGCAGACAATTCTGAATGTTCACTTTAGTGGTCTCATTATTTTATATTGTTGTTGTTGTTGTTGTTAAGTGCCGTCGAGTCAGAGTCGACTCATGGCGACCCTCTGGATAGCTATCCGAAATTGTGTTCGGTCTTCAGTCAGGTGGCTCATTGTTGACAGACTGGTACCCGTAGCTGCTGTTATTGTATTGATCCATCTCATTGCTGGCCTTCCTCTTTTGCGTTGACCTTCTATCTTGCCAAGCATGATGTCTTTCTCTAATGATCTCTCTCTTCGCATGATGTGTCCAAAGTATGAAAGTCGAAGTCTTGTCATCTGAGCTTCTAAAGAAAGCTTAGGTTTGATCTCCTCTAGTACCGACTAGTTTGTTCTTCGGGCAGTCCATGGTATACACAGTATTAACCGCCAGCACCATAATTCAAAGGCATCAATTTTGTTCCTGTCTGTCTTTTTCACTGTCTAGCTTTCACATCCATATGATGTTATTGAAAATACCATGGTTTGAACAAGTTGAATTTTTGTATGGAGAGAGACATCTCTGCTCTTGAGAATCTTATCTAGGTCTTTCATAGCCATTCTGCCAAGAGCAATGTGTCATCTGATTTCTTGACTGCTTATTGCTTCTTTATTGATAGTTGCTCCAAGTAGGTTAAAGTTGTTCACGATTTCAATTTCTTCTCCTTCAACGATGAACCTGTTCATTATGCCAGTTGTCATGATCTTTGTCTTCTTTACATTAAGGTGCAGGCCGATTTTGAGACTATGTTCTTTGATTGTGAGAAGCAAATGTTTCAGATCATCTTCACTTTCAGCCAGTAATGTGGTATCATCAGCATAGCAAAGGTTGTTGATGAGTCTTCCACCAATCTTCACACCTCTGTTGTCTTCATACAATCCTGCTTCTCTGATACTTTGTTCTGCATATAAATTAAACAGGTAGGGGAAAAGTATGCAGCCTTGTCTTACACCTTTGCTTATTTTAAAACATTCTGTTTCTCCTTGTTCCATTCGAACTGTTGCTTCTTGATCAATGTCCAGATTGTGCAAGAGTACAAGCAGGTGTTCTGGTATACCCATGCTTCTTAATGTGGCCCAGAGTTTCTCATGGTTTACACAGTCAAAAGCCTTGCTATAGTCAATAAAGCACAAATAGATATCCTTTTGTTATTCTTTAGTCTTTTCAAGGATCCATCTCACATCCGCGATGATGTCTCTCGTTCCTCGCCCTTTCCTGAACCCTGCTTGCACTTCAGGTAGTTCTTGTTCCAGGTATGGTTGTAGTCTCTTTTGAATAATCTTCAGTAGAATCTTGCTGGCATTTGGGATCAGAGCGATTGTGTGATAATTTCCACAGTCAGTTGGATCACCTTTCTTTAGTTTTGGTATAAACACAGATCTTTTCCAGTCAGTTGGCCATGATGTTGTCTTCCATATTTCTTGGCAGAGCCTTGTAAATACGGTAACAGCTGCATCAGATTGCTGTAATACTTCTATGGGAATGCTATCAATGCCTGGTGCTTTGTTCTTTGATAAGGCTTTCAATGCTGCTTCAACTTCTTCTTTCATCACCAATGGTTCCCGATCATAAAGTACAGGTTGAAACGGCTGTTAGTCCACTTGATCTTTATCATATAAAAACTCTGTATATTCCTTCCACCTTTTCTTGATCTTCACAGCATCATTCAACATAGAACCTTGAGCATCTTGTAACATTCCAATTCGAGGCTGGAACTTTTTCTTTAACTCTTGTAGCTTTAGGAAAGCCGATCTTGCTCTTCCTCTAATAGTTTCTGCTTCTATTTCCTTGCATGCGTTATTGTAGTACTTTTCCTTGTCCTGTCTTGCTGCACGTTGGAAATCTCTGTTGAGTTCTGCGATTGTCTCTCTTTCTTTCTCCTCTGGCTTTAGCTTCTCTGCGTTTCTGGGCAATTTTCAGAGTTTCTTCCATCATCCATTTTGGCCGTTTTTTCTTTTTCACCTTTTGTAGAGACTTGCTTTCTTCCAACACAACCTTCTTGATGTCATTCCATAACTCTTCTGGAGCTTGTGATAAGGAAGCTTATCATAGCTCAGGAAGGAGCTATAGAAAAGGTGAAGTGACTCTGAACAAGCAACCTGTCAGTTCTGGTAGAAATAAGAAAACAGAATTTTCCCATAAAAGACTACCAGTCCCAGAATGCACCAGGTTTCCAACAGCCATTAGAGGAGCTGAAGTGGGGAAACGTGTGTTCAATCAGAAGGGCTATGAGGTAATCCCTAAGCACTCATCTCAAAGGGCAGGGCCTGATTCAGCACAGCTGCACTGTGTTAGGGAGGAGCACTCATCTAAGCAGAATAAGAGTAGAGTTTATTCTACAGATGACCATCTTCATGATCACCTTGGATATCCAGAGAATTGTCCTCAGTATCCTGAGAATCAGCTTGAGTTTGATCATCAGTTTCATCTGAAGGATCATCAGAAGCAGAAACCAAACCGGACGGACAGAGAGGGAAAGAGACCCTTTGGAAGAAGGAAGAGAAAAGCCTTTGAGAGGTCTAGAAGAGTCCAAAGCAGTACGTATACTGGGAGGAATTCCAAGGGCCAGCATACACCATTGGACTGGGGAAAGCCAGAGGAATGGTGCTGCAGAGCTAGGAATCACAAGAGGCTACCTGTGAGGGAGACGACTGCACGTGGAAGGGACCCTAAGACCTGTGCCAGAAGGTATGTGAAGAGAGATCCAGTGTCCAGGGATCTGGATTGGAAGGCTGGACATAAGAACTGGACTACATACTGGCCAGGCTATATAGAGAGGAACTCTAGCAGCAATGGAAGCTCAGGTATGAACACTGATCTATGCCCTAGCTATAACCTTGAAAGACAGCAGGGAAACAAGTATTCTCCTGAAAATGCTCCATTGAGAGATTCATCTGTGCCAATCCATGATATTGAACCCATGCTTGTTGAACAAGGGGGAATAATAGCAGATGAGGATCCTGTTTATATGGACTGCTCTCTATCTAAACTCCGTTGGTAACTTTCTGTTATAAAGTACAGGAACCATCACAAAGAAATACAAATTTGTTCTTTAATCTACTCAGAAAAGCTCCTGAAGCAGGATTTGACCCACACAGTGGAAGGCAAGCCAGCTAAGGGGTTTCAGCAGGTGACTGCTAGCAATTAAGCCTTACCTAATTGCTTGTGAGCTAGGAGAGAATCATTTCTGAATCTGTGTGGGAAGTAATCAGAAGTTAACCTGAAAAGAACAGTTTGTTTCTTTCTTTGTGGCTTTTCATTTGTTGTTTTCCTGATTTTGACTTTGTTTTTCCAAGTTAACACTGAAAGCAAGTAACCTAATTTATGTGCTACCAAGCATATCTGTGTTGGGAGAAATAACCCCATAAATAAATATCTTATTGGCTTTACCCAAGAGCACAACTAAATTATTGTCAGCAGCTGTGACTGGTGTGAATGAACTACATTGCCCACAATACCTTGCAAATCATATAGAAATATGCACTTGCCAAGAGTGTGAAGATTCTCACCCAGGCAGCCGTCTGACAAGCTCTGTCATTTGTATCTAAAGCAGCAAATCGATTTTGCAGGCAGTCTTTAAATTTCACTGGTATATTCTCAAGGTCATATTTTACTACAGTGGTTTGCTCTTTTTCAACTTTAGCTTGAGTTTGCATACTAGTAGTTGATGGTCTGTACCACATTCAGCTCCGGGTTTTGTCTTTGTTGATGTTATAGAGCTTTTCCATGGTTGACTTCCACAGATGTAGTCAATTTGATTATTATTATAAAATCATTATTTTATAAAATGTATTAAAACAGACTGCAGAAATCTGTTTGGAAGTTTTTGTATCCTTTCTTTATTAAGATTTATTAACCAGTTTTATGAAGAGATTCACCCAAGGCTGTGAACAAACAGGAGTAGGCTGACATGTAGCAATAGCATAACTACAGTACAAGTTGAAAAGTACACACTTCAGAGTGTGACATAATGTTGTGCTTCCCCTTTCTTCCCTTCACAGACTGAGACATGTCTATGTGGGGGACTTAGTTGAAACAGCCATAGTAAACTGTCTCAGAAGGACAGCAGGGGACATGCAAGCACAATGGGGGTAGAATGTATGTATGTGCTGCGAGAGAGCGCTTGTATATAAATGGTATGTCAATAACTTTATGGGCAGAGCTTATCTATGGGAATGAGAACGCAGGATGTCAGAGAGAGAGAGAGAGAGAGAGAGAGAGAGAGAAAGTGCATGTGTGTCGGAGTGTGCATCTGGATATATGTTGTGATGAGGAAGCCTCTAGTGAGCATATGGAAGTAGAAGAAAAGAATGATTTTACCTTTAAGAAAAGTGACATCCCTGCAGTACACACGTTTCAGCATTTGCCAAAAGAAAGCAAGCACAGAGAAACTGAAGCTAGGCTGCCACACCCAAGCTCTGCTGACGTAGTAGCAAGCTTGGAACCTAATTACAGACACCTGTCCAGAGAGGCAGAGACACGGCTCAGAGAGCAGGAATATAAACCCTGGCTAGAGAGAGAGTCAGGAGGAGGACAAGGAAGCAGGAGGAGAAAGGAAGAACAAGGAAGAGACAGGAGAACAACGACGACAGCACTTGAGAGGGAACACAGGAGACGACACAGCTGGAGAAGTGGAGGTGAAGCAATCAGAGCAGAAGGGGAGAAGAGAAACCTTCAAACCCCAGTGCCGGATAGAAAGGTTCAGAGAGTTCAGAGGTGGGAGCCCAGGACTCAGTCCAAGAGTCTACAAAGCCTAGCCTTGAACAGAGAACCGGGGCAGAGCTCCAGGGAGGAACTCCAACAAGGGAACCAGAGACTGCTTCCCCATAACTGGAGAGAGATTGCTGAACAGAGCCAGAGAGGAGACTCCACAACCTCAGGTACCTGTAATCCCTATCACCTAGAGCTGTGCTCAGAGGAGACACAGAACCCCTTAGGGAGGAGTTACCCTAAGATGTATGATAGTAGCTTGAAGCAAAACACTGCAGTTCAGGAGTTGGAGGAAATGCAAGTGGACTGTAATGAGAATGATTCATTATCATCTGAAGTACCTATGGACTGTACGCTGTGTTTAGCTGATGACATTGAATCCCTTTGCTAGTGTATATTGGAGAGCTGAGGGAAGACAAAGGAAAAGAGAATATTTTTCTTTGTTGAAGGAAGCTGCTATGTTTTTCTTTATCTGTTAAGCAGTTGCGCTTTTGAGTAAAGAGTGTGAAGCTCAGCCAGCATACTTGTGTAAATAACCTTGAGCGAACAACTGAAGAATTATCCCGATGCAACCTGCATAGAACCTTTTGTTTGGGGAATAAACTTTTGTCATCTTTGCCTTTACCACTGGTTTCATGACTATTTCTTCTTAGAAGGCAAAAGAACTACCACTCCCAGCAGGCTTAGCTGGAACAAAATAGTTTATACCACCTTCTATAAGGAGAACATAATGGCAACCCTAACCCTCTTAGCCTGAGGCGGAGGGCTAGGGCATGACAATGTGCATTGAGGTGTGCATCCACACACCCCCATCAGGTATCCACCCACATATGCACATGTGGGTGGATAGCTGATAGGGGTGTAGGGCTGTGTGCATTTGGGAGTGGAGGTGAGAGAGAAATGGGTGTGTCAGAGGGTGTGTGTATGAGACATAAGAGGGGTGTGTGTGTGTGTGTGTGTGTAAGAGAGAGAGAGAGAGAGAGAGATGGGGGTGCATGCACAGGTATATGAGAGATCTGTGTGTGTGGTGTGTTTATGAGAGATAAGTGTGTCGAATGAGAAATGGGTGTGTCAGGGTATGTTTGTGTGTGGAAGACGTATGGCTGTTTGGGAGAGATGTGGGAGTGGGGTGGTGGGGTGTGATGGATGGATGTGTCAGGTCAGGGTGGGCACAAAATAGGTATGTTAGTGCATGACATGGGCATGTTGGGGTGTGAGATGGGTGTGTCATAGGGGATGTCACAGGCTGTGTGTGTGGATGTGTGGGGGTGTCAGGGAAATTAGGTGGTGTGTTGGTACAAATAGGTCATCTCCCACCCTCAAACTATTTTCCCTCCCTATCTTCTGCCACTCTCCTTCATTGCAACCCAGTTGTGTACTCTCTCCTTCCCTTTATTTTGTGCCCCCTTCAGTCTCTCAGTTTCAATCATTCCCCTCCACTCTTCCTTCTCTCTGCACCTTCACACTCCCTTTCCCTTCTCTCTCCCTCTTCTCCACTCCTTTTGATATGCTCCATCCCTGTTCAGCCCGTATTTTTCTCTCCTCTACCCCACTCCTTCCTTTTTTCTCCACCTTTTTACCCCTCCCCTTCCCTTATGTTCTATCCCTATTCAGCCTGTCTTTTTCATTTCTAGCCCCACCCTCCCTTATCTAATCCATTCGTCATCTTTAATCTTACCCCTCTCACCTCTATATATTTCTTTCTTCATTGCTAACCCCTCCCCCTTTTCATTTTTCTCTTTCTAACCCTGCCTCCTCTTGTGCCCTGCCCCTCACTCCGCTCCTTCCCTTCACTGAGAGGGGCCACTCTCCTCTCTTGGGCCAGTGTGACCTGGGAGCTCCCACTGACTTTTGATGTTTCAGGCTCTGGAGACGTCCTATGCATTTGCCAACAAACTGATGGCAGACAAGTTTTACTGACAGGCTGGATCCTTGACAATAGACACTGGAGCTTATAAGAAGTGCAGTGGAGGCAGTGGAGGAGTAGCCCAGTGGTTAGAGCACTGGCTTGGGAACCAAGAGACCAGGGTTTGATACCCACTAGCACTTCTTGTCGCCTTGGGCAAGTCACTTAACCCTCCATTGCCTCAGAAGAATCCAAGTTATCAATGTCCCTGTTTAATGTATGTTATCAAGTTTAAGTTACAATGTAAATCGCTTTGATTAAAATGATAAAGCGGTATAAAAAAACCTGTTAAATGAATAAAAAGGAAATGTGCCTAAAAATGCACAAATGTCAGTATAACAAACAAGCACTGAGATGAAATTGGAAAAAGACAAATTAACTTAAAGTACTAACAGTAACAATAGCATCCGTGTCCTACATATTCAAAAGTACAGCAGAACATTCAAATAACAGAAAAATGTCAGCATAATTTAATAAACAGTAGTTGAGACATGAAAGGTAAGACAAAGGCAAAAGGACAGAGAAGTAGGTGGCCAGACTGAAGGTAAATTGTATGTACAGTCAAAAAGGTATGTGCATTTGGTCTCATTTAAGTCCTGATAGCACAGAACAGAAAACATCTTTGACACTTACACTAGGGGAGAAAGTTGTCATAGTCAATTCCACTGCCAGTTGAACTCCACAGAGGAATGTAATCAGCAGAAGCATGAAAACATGGGTTGTCCCAATTGGAAGGAATTTTGGGATAACAGCTAAATCACATTTCAAGCATGGTCAGTTCCTCACCGTAAGATAGTAGAGCAGTACTTCTAGCTGAGCTAGAACTCCTTAGCTGATCTGTTTTTTAGGATACCCACAAAGAATATGCATGAGCTATATCTGCATTCACTGCCTCTATCTCAAGCATATTCATTGTACTTCTGAATTAGCTTTGGAAACACTGTAGTAGGTGATGGCAGAAAAAGAACAAAGGGCCCAGTGTGCTCAGTTATCATGGGCTACACTGCAAGGAAACAAGTCCAAATTCCAGTCACAGAGCATGACCAGCTATAACATCTCTCTCCTTATCCAGGACACTTATCTTCATCATTTGTATTCGAACATCTTAGGCAGATGAGCACTGAAGATTCCTCATTAGTTCATAACCAGCACCCCTCCTTTCCCAAGTCTAAGCACAAAGGTCTGTAATAACCCAAAAAAATACTAACAACCAGCATAGTTATTTTCTGAACACCTGGCATCCCAGACCCCCTGCGCAGCCTGCAAGGCTGTCAGCACCTTCATATCTGCTAGGATGTCTAGTTATTACCGTATTTGAAGACTGCAAAATCACCTAGCTGCGACTTAATTTTATTATGGCAGCCTGCCAAGCACACCCATAGCTGGCAGCGTTTCCACAAGGATATTCCATATTATCCACTTTGTCATTCATTCTAACAGCCCTATCAACTGCTGAATGTCTAGAGGACAGCACCATACCCATTTAAACATGGGACACCAGGTTACCTTTCTGTCATCGATTTGCTTATCCCATACTTTGTTGGTCTGTCACTTTTTTATTCTCCACTCACTCTGAGAAGGCATTCCACACATCCAGTGTCCTCTGCATGAAAACATCATTTCCTGTATGGATCGAGTTTACCCCTTTCAAGCCTCATAACACCAGCCCTTGCCTTGGAATGTTCCACCCATTGAAAAAGGCTTAACATCTGAGCGGCAACACCACCTTTTAGGTGTCTGAATATTTCTAAATGTTCAAAAGGACTCATCTGTATAGCAGCCACTGACTAGCTCTCTATCCATTAATTTTCAACAGCACTATATGCAGTCAAAAAGGATGTCCTAAATAAAACTCCCTATGAATATTCAACACCGCTGATTTTATGAATAGTGGTGATGGATATAAGTAAAGGGGCTGGTTCTATAAGGGATGTGTGGAACGTTATGTACTAGTAATATGCAATGTAGTGCAATGTGTGCCTTCGAGTCAATGCTGGCTCCTGGCGACCCAGCAGCTCCTGGGTTTTCTTGCAGTGTGATCAGAAGTAGAATCAATGGGCACCTCCTTGCACACTTTAGATGGTCACTATTTTGTAAACACATGCATAAGTCCTAGCACACATATTGTGGGGATTATTGTCAGTAGCAAGTATATAATAAATATTTATTACTCGATAGTTCTAGGGATATTGCCATTTCCCTCTTTTCCTAAGATTCTATAGGACTGCTGGCAAATGAATCACATGAGAGAGAAAGGAACCAATCCTGTGTGTGTGTGTGTGTGTGTGTGTGTGTGTCTCTCTCTCTCTCTCATAAATTAGACTTTATTGCTGATAGAAAAATAATGCAGATATAGAATAAATTAGAATTACGAGGTAGCAAGCTATGTAGCCCTATGATTACAATTATACCAAGATCATAAATCACTGTTTTAGCAACCGGTCACTGATTCGCTCTGCAATCAAACAGAAAACTGACTAACTAGGCCCACCCCCGGGAGGATTAAGGCCAATACTTTAGCTTTGCCAAGAGGACGATTGTGGCTGTGTCGGAGAAATCATCTCCAGAATGGCACAAAGTCCAAAGAATGGCAGTGGTCCAATGCAGGCTGCAGGCAGTCCAGGAGAACTGCATGACAACACAGGGCTTCAGGTCTGTTGGAGAGATTCACTCCTACCTGAGGTTAGACCTTGGCCTTGCACACTATCTGACTTTCCAGCCAGAGACAGACAGGTAGTAGGGCTGAAGACTGCAGAATGGTAAAATGTCGCAGAAAGTAGACAGAGAGAGACCAAAGGCGTGTCTAGTCTCTAAAAGTGCCTAAAAACGTCTGTGTCCCTCCATGCCTAGCATATAATTCTTTGTCCTATAATCCTCATCACAGCACGAGGATTGGCTGGTCTCAGATACTGTGTGACATCTTCAGTGAATAAGGTAGCCTCTCCTGGCTTGGCACGACTCGGATGCATTATTTTACTATCAAAAAGAATTAAACTTGCTCTTGTATCAACTGTCCAAAATAAACTTTCTTAATGATGACATGAAAGCATTGGGAAAAAAACCCTAGAAACTTTACAATGGACATGTTAGAAAAGAACTAATTTAATATTAAATTCATTCCAAATGTTCTATGGCAGAATCATCAGAGAATATATTATAACACATTTGTCATTAGGAAAGAGAGGTTGTTTAGAGCTCCCTTTGCAATGTAAAGTTTGTGTCTACCAGTGTAACTTGATATAATTTTTATACCATGTGAGACATTATTGGAGAACATCCTGGAAAATGCAAAATGCCTTTCAGCATGTTCCACAGAAGGCAGTCATTTTTGGCTGGAATAATATGACCTATCTGAAACTTTTACTATGGTAAATGATGATCCAAGGTTTGTTTTTTTTGGTAAAAGAATATTGCTTGTCTGTTTAGAGAAATACTGAGCTAGTATCATTCCAAGCATTACACTAGTGCTGAAAATAATCTGAAACTATTGTATAAGTACTGCGTGAGAGGGAAGGGAGTGCTCTGCCAATCAAGCCGTTCCATCGGTTGATCACCTGTACCTCATTCTTCTTTTGTTTTTGTGCAATGCTGCTGCATGCTGAGGAATTCAAGTTGGATTATTTCTTTCCTCACAGTATTAATTGTTTGTTGTTGTTTTTTTATAATGCAACATAAAACACCTATAAATCAAGATTAAGGTGTGCCAGGTTAAGCAAATAGCTCTTATAAGTGTCACTAGTCACATATATTTGCATTACAGAATTATTCAACTTATGGCACTTATTCAGTAGGACTCCTAGGATAATGAAAATGCTATAGGAGAGGAAGACACCCTTGTTTATCTTAATTCCATAAACATTTTATTAAAAATTCTTTCCACCCCTGTCAGAGTTTAGAAAAGAACAGAACACTATTGATTACACTGATGAGTGAGGACAGAATGACTGCTGATAAGGGTACTTTGGTGATCTTTTGGGCATTTTTGATACTATAAATTATGAGCCCCATTGCCTCAGAAAACTCCAGGTTATCAATGCCCCTGTTTAATGGACATTACCAAGTTTAAGTTACAATGTAAACCGCTTTGATTTAAATGATAAAGCGGTATAAAAAACCTGATAAATAAATTAAATAAATGAGCTGTTATTAAAGAGGTTGAGAGATGTGGGTATTCTGGAACAAGCTTGGACTTGGTTGTGATCCTATCATAGACAGATTTCAGAGACTGGTACTGGAGGCTGATCGGGTGGAGCTTAAATGTGCACTACCACGGGGGCTCCTTTCAATTCTATATTTTTTCTAATGTGTTTATGAGCCGGTTGATACTATTAATTGAAGGATTCAGGCTGTCTTGTCATATCTTTGACGATGATGGTCAAGTGTTGGGACACTTTGGTGAGCAGCAGCATGGTTTTTTGACCAAGCTGGATGACTGGCTAGTGGAAGTAGTATGTTATTTTCAGAGTAACAAATTGAAGCTTAATCCTGAAATAACTCAAGTTTATGCGATTTTCTAGATCTTACAGAAATGCATGGACTTATCCCATGTTTGCTGGGATTATTACTGTCTTCGAAAGGTAAAATCTGGACGCATGGTTGCATGAAGATCTATCTATGTATGAGCAAATCTATGCAGTGGGCAAAGTCTTATTTGCTTCTTTCCGATTATTGCAACATCTTTGATATCTTTTAAAACCTGATACATGCTCTATGACCAAACAGTCTTGATTATTAAAACATTTTGTACATAGGTACTACAAAAATACATTTAATGCAAGCCTGCTATTATATGATGTGGACTATTGCTGTCCTAGTGAGAGTAAGGGCTGGGGTAGATCAGTATCAGGGATAAATGATTATTTATGTTATTTTATATATGATATAGTAATTTATATGAATTATATAAAGCAACTTAGGTATCCTTTGGTTGGTGTAGAAATAGAAATGTCTAATAATTAAAAATAATGTAAAATTAGCTAGGCAGAATACCTGAATTTTACTATGCACACATATACCCAGAGCTGTTCTTAGGCATTAGAGAAAGAATATATGGCTCCTCAAAGTGCCTTTGGCTCTGGGTCTTCAGGATTGTTCATCTGTGGACTCCGAGGAACTACTCTGTTATTTACCCCTCTCTTCTTTTCAGCAGCATGGAATAATCCCTACTACACCCGCAGGATTCGGCTGAAATCAAGGCTGATGACTTTAACATCTGGTCAATAAATAAATGTTTCCTGCTTCGCTGTCCAGACTCAGCTCAGGATTGCAACAATTTGGACTCCGTCCAACAGCAGCTAGCAATGAGTGGACAGCTCTCCTTCCTTAAGATTCCCTCTCCTTTATGACACTCATAGGTTGACGCATAGTACCAGAAATTGCACTATCCTGTTTTAACAGTGATATCATGAATTTACTTATCATCAATGTCCCCGGCCTACTCCTTAATTCCACTTTTGTGAGGAGGTACAACTTTTGACATTCAGTCTTCCAAGACCATTCCAACTCTGAAGAGGCACTGAAAAAGTCAGACAGTGGTGTCACCAGAACTTCATTTATTTACTTGGAAGTATCCCATCCTGTGTCATTGTTTTATCTACTTTTAGTTTAGCTAGCTCCTCAAAAACACAATTTTCCAAAAATTGTTCAAGGTTCAGTTCTATTTGTGTCCATCATCTGTGAACCTACTCCCAGGCCTTCTCTCAATGGGCACCAAACAAAAATATTTATTAACCTCTTTAGCGTCTAATAAAATTTTTGAAATCTTCCCACTGTTGTCCATTTATTCTCTGATAACATCCCTGTTACATGTCAACATATTTATACTAAGAATAGTGCATTCTATCAGTACTGTTGGTAGTAAAGTGAAAATATGGAAAAATTATATAAGTATCAGGAGCATGGTCACTAGGGGTAAATATGAAAGGTGTTAAAGAATTCCACTTTTTCCTTATCAGCCTCTTCATATTACTTTTCTTCACCTTTTCATCTTACTATACTACTTCTATACTTTCTCCTCTCACTAATTCATCTTCGTTCAAGTGTATCTGCAAATGTTAACTGTACATTTATGGTAGAAGTTAACTATGAGTTTGCTTTCTAAGCTATAAGCTGTAGGTTTGCTGTTGAAAGTCTGTAAGGGTTGGATGTTAGAACAATTTTATTATATATGACATTTTATTGTAAATCTCCTTGAATTGTTTTGTAAATAAGGTGATACACAAATTGATTAAATAAAGTGTCAGGCTACAGTTTGGAAAAGAGAGGGTCTACTAAATCTTAGTTTGAGGAAAGCACTTGGTTTTAAGTTGTGCAAGTGGCTATATAAGTGACTGTAAGGCTTGGAAAGTTGGTAGCAAATCTGTGGAGACGCTTCCCATTTAAATTTGTAAATAAAGCATGTAACAGTATACGAGTATCCTGCTCATTCCTGATATAATTCCTGGCCTTGAGAGCTAATCCAGAAGGGATCTTTACCATGAGCCATCTAAGATTTCTAGCAGAAGGGAAAGATAAAAAAAAAAAAAAAATCCAATCACAACAAACACCAAAGCCAGTAAAAATGCCACCTGACTCCACCTTCACTTGAACCAAGGATGCACCCCTGAAAGTGAGAGGTGTAGTGATGAGCTGCTTTTGTTTCAAAATGAAAGCATATCAGTGATGCAAAATTTCTGTTCACCTGTAACAGGTCTGTTCCATAGACAGCAGGATAGATCAGGCACACAAGTGTGTGATGTTCTTGTATGTCACGGAGATGGAACAACTATGGGCATGTGCAGTCCCTTCCCATGCACAGCAGTCTCCTCAATGCCGTAGTTAGTGTTCCAAAGTAGAATGCAACTCTTGGGAAGGCGGAAAGGGATTGAACACCTGATTGTTTTGCAGTCTATAGAATACACCTGTTGTAAAGTGAAGAAGAATGCTTTTTCCACTGATGAGCAGAATCAAGTCAGCCACGCAAAGTAAGACTTCCAAGCAAAGGGCTATTCAACTTTTGTCCTCTTTCAGGAATGCCCTGCACATAAAATTCAGAGTAAGAGTTTCAGCATCACACAGACAGACTGAACAGTGCAGCTCGACCATATGTACTGTCTTCTACTGTGGACTGGTCTAAATAGTAATGGAAATTAAAAAAATAAAGTAGACTCAGGTTGCTGCTTTACATATAGTAACCAAAATAACAAAATCCAAGGTGAGCAAGAGTATTTTGAAATGAGGTTAATCAGGTCAACTGGAGAATGAAAGCTCTTAGGACAGATAAGTATAGAGTGAATTGCAGTCCTGGGGCAGAACTTTTTGAATTCAGAAAGTCTCAGAAATAATGTGGTGCTGGGAGAATATTTAGACATCAAAGTTACTGGCATCTGAACCAGAGGTACAATAATTTTTGTGAGAATAACCAAATTCTTGGCTAGCTGTATTTAAAATTGTAAACATTTTGTTGCTGAAGTGCAGTTTGAGTAATAAAAATATAGAAAAATGGACAAAACCGTTTTAACCCTCTTAGTTGTAAAAGTAGGGGGTGGGGGGCTCGATATAAGTCTGACAAAAAAATTTAAAAAGGTCAGAAAAAAAGTTAACAAATTTTCGTAAAAAGAAATTGTACTAATTTTAAGGGCTCAGTTTTTATTACTGGGTTATAAATAGTATCCAACAAAGTAGAAGAGCCATTGTAGCTGCAGTGGCTCGGCCTGATGAGTTTTTATTTTAGTAGGTAAAGTACTGGTTAGCTCATAGCACAGCTTGATATAGGATATTAGCCAATTTGCTGATATTTGTTTACTGGAATACCTATTTTCCCGGGGTCAAAGGAGACAGCTGTATAGGATTTCCTTATGGATTTAGTTCTTTTGCGATAGAGTCCACAGCATTTAGGGCTTTCTCACATGGATTCCTATGAGGTTTTGGAGAGAATACAGGATGCACCATTTCCTGTGTGGAAATGTGCTAACACTTTGGGTTAAAACTTAGGATGAGGCCGGAGAACCACTTTGTTATAGTACAACTGAGTGCACAGTTCACTGGTTACCAAAGGTTTGAAGTTCACTTATTCTCCTGGCTAAGGTGTGTGCAGTGGTGGGATTCGAACTAGCCGGGACCTGGTTTGATCCATCCCGCCATCAGTCGGGATGCACGGGTGGCAGCCCACATGCAATAGCACTGAAGGAGCCGCATTCAGTCCACCGCCATCCGCATGGCGAGAGCAACTCCAGCAGCCCGATCCCCCCACCTGACAGTAGCTTCATGGCATTGGGGCTGCTCCCCATGCCACGATCCCCTCAGTGCCATCAAAGCACTGTTGGGTGAGGGTATTCCCACCAATCCAGAGCTGGCATTGCACTGTCATGTATGGCCCAGTTCAGCGAACGCGGGCCATGGCAGGAATCGGTTCACATGAACCAAGCCAAATCAGCTGAATCCCACATTGGGCGTGTACATGTGTTTGTGTACCATCGGATGAATGTCAACTGCTGGCGACCCAGCCCCTGGGTTTTCTTGTCAAGGTGTGACCAGAAGTAAATTGTCAGGCCTTTCTTCCATAAAAGCTACAGCACCTGGTATTCGAAGTACTAGCCAGGCCCAACCCCACTTAGCTTCCGAGATCAGTCTCAATCAGGCTCATTCAAAGCTACTAAAAAGAAAACTTCCCAGGTGACATGCCTGAGTGAAGCAGATTCCATTGATTCAAACAGCAGCTTCATAAGGGACTTAAGAACAGCATTGAGGTCTCATAATATACTGGGCTTCAGCAATGGTGTTTTCACAATAAGATCATTCATAAAGCAAGCATAAAAAGAAGTGAGAGCTCTACGATGTACTCTAATGAAGGACATCCGAAGGCCTAGACAATATAAATGACAAAGATATTGATGTATAGTAGTAAATAGACATGTGACAGGATTCCGTCCATTTGTGAGTCACCAGATGAAAAAACACTCTTCTACTTAAAGCATTATGTGTATTTAATAGATGGTTGACTAGAAGCAAATCAGAATTTGTTACATAGGTTCTGGTAATCCAAGAGCAGAAACTAGCTGCTGCTCAATTTCCACACTGCGAGGACTAGAAATTTCAAGTCTAGATGAAGAACATGGCCCTCCTGTTGGGTTAGCAGTATTGGGAATAGTTTGTACCTTCGTGAGGGCAGAACTGCTAGCCTTTGGAGAAAAGGAAAAACTGCTCCATCAAGGTAAATATGAGAGGACTTGATGGATATGCATACAGAAAGGACTAGATCCATGGAACGACCACGGCATCTGGCACTAGATACAGGGAGAAGGGGAGCTTTGAATAAAGAGAACGCTTTGTTTTTTTGTTGCTGGCAAAAATATTGATTGAGGCGTGTTCCCACTTCTGGAAGTTGGAGTTTAGGAGGGATGCTTCCAGGGACTACTCATAAGCAGGGCTGGCCCGTACATTAGGAGGCCGATTAGGGCAGCAGACCTCTACGGGACATCACCTGCGGCATACATGGCCTGCTGCTTCTGACTCCCCTGTGTTGAGGAGCAGGTCAGAAATGGCAAGCAATGTGTGCCAAAAGCACAAGGGCTGCTGCCACACTGAATCACCCCCCCCCCCCATGCCACCTCAAATTGGTAGCAGCGGGCTCAGCTTGTGGGGGGGGAGGGAGGGCATCACAGTCAAGGCTTCTGCCTGGGGCAGCAGAAATCCTTAGGCCAGCCCTGCTCATAAACAGTGCTCCCTCTAAGCTGGGGTCTCTCTCTAAAATATTTTGGATAAATTTCTGTACTTCTTAGCTTTTCTCATGACCGCTTCCTCAGAACTAAAGAGAGTGGCAACTGGATCTTATTATATAGTAACATAGTATATGATGGCAGCCTAGATCCATCTAGTCTGCCCAGCAAGGTGGCAAGAATAGGTGCATCTACCATTCTGTACAGGTCACCCCTCCCCATGCCTTTGTTTAGGGGTGTACCTACCGCTCCATGCAGGTCACCCTTATTTGTTGAGATAAACATATCTATTTCTTGTATTTTGATTTTATCCTGTTGCTATAAAAGGGATCTACTGTGTCTGTCCCCTGCCATTTTGAATTCTGTCACTGTATTTGCTCCACCACTTCCATCGGGAGGGCATTCCAGGCATCCACCACCCTTTCAGTGAAAAAGTATTTCCTGACATTGCCTTTCAATTTACCACCTTGCAGCTTCATGTTATGCCCTCTAGTTTTACAGCTTCCCTGCCTTTGAAAAAGATTTGTTTGTCCATTAAAATTGTTTAAGTATTTAAAGGTCTGTATAATATCTCCCCTACTGAACTTTGTATGTTATATCCATTTTCTTGGATACAAATGAATTGTGGTGCTGGAGCAAGTCAGTCATGAACAGGAATAGCAACAGTTGCTTCGGGAGCCTGTATATATTTGAGAAAGCCAAAAATCATCAGTCTTCAGTTCTGCATATTGCTGCAACAAAAGAGGAACTTCCACGGCCATTTTCTGAATAAACTTTGTCTTCATATGGGGATTCATTTCTAGCCAGTGGAGGGAAACAGTCAGATGGAATTCCTGTACAACTTTCCTCCAAATTATCAGGAGAGGGCAGTTGCAAATCAAAGAGTTTCAGGTGATCCTCTACACGAGGAGCTATAGACTCTAAAGAGGAGGGGGAAAGAGAATGTGCAACCTCTTGATTTGAATCAGAAGATGATGATTAGGTTCCAAGATCCTGTTTGTATCCTTGTGTCCTTCTGAGCTGGCATTAGCCTCTATACAAGCATAAAAACTGAAGAATGAGAAAGTTCTTCTGGAGAGTGCTAACAACAAACATCAGGAAAGTTCTTGCAATAATCCTTGATGTTCTGATGAGATATCAGGCCATATTTGCGCTAAATAAGTTGTATGGTGGCTAAGCCAACTCTAGCTTGCTACCAGTCTGCTCTGCCTATGACCCTTAAACAAACCTTCAGTTTGAGCTGGCAAATCCTGGGTATGAGCCCTCTCAGCCTGACCCAAAAGGAGAACTTACCATGTCCTGAAGAACCTCATCACAGTTCCTGCAAAAAGAGCTGCAAGGTAGCTGCTTCGATCCATGCAAGTAGCTACACCAGACCTCCATCCTCGGCTGGAGACAGAACAAATAAATAAACAAAGAAACAAATTCTGGAGACCTAGGGCCATATCAGCTCACATGGAATAGAGCACCTGACTTTGCTCTGTCTCTAGATGATGATGTAAAAAGTCCCGAAGGTGAAGGACTGGTCTTGCAAGGACTATATGTGCTGCTTGCTTCTTGCTGAGAGCTTATGTGCTGCTTGCTTTTATTGAGAGCTTAAAAGGTAGCCCGAACAAAATACCCTGACACTTCACAAACGTGATAAAAGCAGCAGACATGATCAGGACTTTAGAAGTCTAGGGTCTAAGTGGGACAGAGGAGACTTAAGGTAAAATAATCAACTCTGAAAAGAGCTGTCAACACTAAAGCTCTCTTCAGATAAAACGGTGATCTCCAAAAACAAGAATGTATAAGACAAACCTGAGCAAAACAAGGAGAGCTCAAAAGGGCAAAATTAAATCAAAATATCCAAAAAACAATATATATTTCAAATCCTTAGACATGAAGTAGTATCCCTTTAGATAACTCCTCTCCTCTCCTCTTTCTTCTTCAGGGTCCTCGGATTGAGCTGCCTTTCACTTCATCTTCTCTGAGGCCCAAGACGGGCAACTCCATACTCCTTTCTGTATACGCTATGTGTTCCCTTTATTATTTCATAGTTTATGAGTCAGTACTTGAATTAAATATTGTCAGTGTATAATGTGCCCTGCATTCACAAAAATAATGCCCTTAAAGCTCTTTTTCAGTGCATTAACTCCTAGGGAGATATTTAAAATAAAGAAAACAAGTTTCTCCTCAAGAAAAGTGATCAGGAATTCCTTTTACCAAAAGAACAATATCCTGCCAGCATGCTCAGGATGTGCCAGGGAGACTGCTCCCTCACATTACTGCACTGGACCTCTCAGTGGCAGAACTGGGATGCCCACCTTAATCAGTCCTACTCACCTTCCAAAGTGAATAAGAACTTGGACTTGCAGTCAGACTCTTCTGGCCCATTTGTTCTAACCTTGGTTTCCCACATGCTCATCAACTGGCCCTCCAACACCAGACCTCCCACGATCAGCCAACCATCTCCTTTTCCATTAGTAAAACACCTCCCTGAGACAAAGCCTAGTTAGCTTATTGCCAGCTAGATCATAGTGAAGGCAGAGCAGCTGCCCGTAAGCTGCCTCCCAAGTCCCCTGGGCTCCTGATCACCTCTCCTTTCGCACAGACATCCTCTGGCTGAATGTAGGAATAAGTCGTCCCTTAGCCACTAAAGACATAGCCTCTTATATTTCCCAGCCTCACTTTTCTCTCAGTGCAGAGGCAAAGTCAGGTTAGGAGCAGCGACTCCAGAATCTTCCTCTTTGCAGATAACAGGACTGGAAATCACGAAGCTTAACTACATTTTGAACAACGCTCAGCAAGCCACAAACTGCAACTTAGGTTCCAATAGTGAATAAACAGAACAGTCAGTTACATCACTCTTCAGTAGTAGCAAATTCATCTAAAACGTCATTCATGAGAGAGCTAGCATGCCCGGATGGACATCAGAACTGAATTAATCCTCCGTTAGGAAAAAATATTAATTGTACCATTTGGGAAGAAGCCAGGCTATTCAGGTTCCACCTGAATTCACAATGGTGGAGGGGGGAAGCTCTCATTTCCGTAAAGCACTTAGTTTTCAATTGGAAAAAAAATTAGATTGTTTAATGAAGTACATTTAGAAGATGTCACTGCTGTAAAATGTTTTCACATGCCAGCAAGTGAAAATAATCAGTAGCTGACACTAAGCATGTTGCATTTCAAGTTAAAAGGTTGACGTGGCTTCCCAATTATAGATGGGGTTATCTAACAAAAGAGAAACTCAGTCTTCAAATAAAAATGTTCAAAAACAAGCCTCTTTTATTGAGCCAGACATCTGAGCTAGTAACCACATTTTAAATATAACCTTTTTATGTAAAACTGTGTGGTACGTTACCATAATTATACATGATACGAGGCTGATCTTGCTTAAACAATCATAGCTTCCCTTTGCATGGAAAAAGGCAACTTGATTGCATTTCGGAGGTTGCTATACTGTTGACATTAGCAATGGAAGTGATTAAATTTACTGGACTCCTGCAGAAACCTTCTTGATCATTTCTTACGCCAATATAACTCTTCTCACATTCACTCTCCAAACTTTACAAAAAGCCAGCTGTTTAAATAAAGGTAGTGTCAAGCATAAAGGCACAGCAAGAATTTGGCCAAATAAACTTACTTTCCTACTACCCAGTACAAGACTACTAGGGGCCCTGCAGATTTTATTGTACTGCTGATAATTCCTCAAATACCCAGTGTCTAAAGACAAATTTTCCGTGCCATTTATTTAAAATGAAACCATATATGACCTGTATATTTCATCTCGTACAGACTAAGGATGTACTGTCATTGTAAAATGGCATCAGCATTACTTGCTCATATTATTTTGTTGCACTTTTCTTCTGAACTGGGGGGAAAAAATACATCAAAGAAAATATGTTTTGTCATTTATGTTGTTTTAGAGCATGCTACTTACAACAATACGCATGTGAACATTTTAGCTAGGGTTGCCAACTGGCTCCAGATGCGCCCGACAAGCTTGATCCAGTCCTGGGTCTACCCCATTGCATGCAGGGACATGTAGTCTTGTTTTTCTTATGGAGTGCAATGGAGAAATCAGAACTACATGTCCCTGCATGCAATGGGGTAAACCCAGGACTGGATCAAGCCTGTCGGGCGCATCTGGAGCCAGTTGGTAACCCTAATTTTAGCTAGTATTAAAGATGAAACAAACATAAGAAAATAAATGAGAAAACAGATGAAAACTAGAAAATGAAATGAAGTACTGAAAATAAAACAATTCTGAATTCATGGGCATACTCCTATTACAAATGCAGGCTTTGAAATTTTAAAAAAAAAATCTTGAACACAGTAACTAGTAATGAATTATTGCACCAATTCCCCCACACAGCTGTGGAAAGTGTTTTACAGAGGTTGCTGATAGAGGGGGGGGGGGGGGGGCAGAGATTTGTAACAGAATATTCAAACCTGCTGTGCTAGTGGAGATCCAAACAGGTCTGTGACCCCAGTATGGTTCAATAAGCAGATATTACCTCCCCCCTCCATGTTACACAGGTTCTCAGTTTGAGCCAAAAGGACATGGAGAAACCATTAACTCCTGCCTCAGACTTTGCCTTGATTTTCTTTCTTTTTTTTTCTTTTTTTTTAACTAAAGAGGCTGAGAAACGATCTATACTTTGTAGTTACTGGTATTCTCGAGCCCCCAATGCACTGCATTCCATGTCTTGTTTAAGAGGATGCCTCATATCTGCATTACACAAATCTCCTCTGAGAAGAGGTTGTGCAAGCCTTCAGTTTAGCAGCTGAAGCAACAGCTGAAATGGAACAGCTTACCCCTCCCTCCCTCCCCATATAGGAGAATTTTGAGCTTAAGAAATTATATTCTTCTAAATCCCTGGAAATGCTTCTGAAAACAGAAAGCGTCCCAAAGATTCTATATTCTAGCTTAATTTACTAACTGTATCCACTGTCAGACAGTTGATAAAATACCTTTATTATCTTTCCTAGGGCAATTTAGACACTTTTATATGATATTTCTTCTAGAAACATTTTTATAAGAATAGAAGATAAAATAATTCCTACTACCCTACTTTCCAAAGGAAAAGAAGGTCTATGAAATGTGTGTGTGTGTGTGTGTGTGTCTGTCCCTAAAAACATTTTAGTTTGATGCCCTATCCACACCAAATCTGTCAGACATGTCAGAGAGGTCATAAGGACTCTGATGAAATGATTTTTTTTCCAGGTCAGTGCATATGCAAGACTCCCACAAAAAGCAGATTCCTGTAGTTTTGGGTGGAATGTCCGGTCTTACTTTGGAATTCTAGTGGCTGCATTGATCTAGGGCAGTAGTTCCAACACATTAGTGTGTCGCAAGCACCTGGGAGGTATGTCCCAGTGCTCTTACACAAAGAGATAGACTCAGTCAACATTCAGAAAATGTGCCGTGAAGCCGGCACAAGTAGCAGCAGGGGCAGGAGAAATAATTGCACCAGTCCCGGCAATTCTTGTTTAATATAGATTCAGCCATGCTCCTCCTACACGCCTGGGGCTCTCCTTAAGTGAATTTACTTATGGGTGCTACTGAAATCTTAGGCGCCACTTGCTGCTGCGGCCAGAAGGGAGCACAGCTGAACCTTTACTAGAGAATTAATATTGGGGGTCAGGGAGGTCATGTCTCCTGCCCCTGCCATTGCATGTGTCCGGCTCTGTGACACAAATTGAAGCTGCATTGTTGGGGAGGTGAGGAAGGGAAGGGTTGAGAACGAAGATGATTTTGTTTGTTTGTTTGTTTGTTTGTTTTTGGGGGGGGAAAGAGAGAAAGTACAGGGGAATACAGGGACTACAAAGGTGGGATAGAGGGGGAGATGCCAGGCTACAAGGGTGGATGGGGAAGAAGAGGAAAGATACAGGGCTGCATAGGTTGATGGGTGGGAGGGATTGAGAGAGAGAGAGAGAGAGAGAGAGAAAAAAGGAAGATATATTTATTTATTTAACCAGATTTGCATACCACTTTTTCCTTCAATCAAAGTGGTTCACATCACAATTTGGATCTACATTGAACAGGAGGGGGAGAGTGACAAGACGTACATAAAGACTTTATGTGCTTGGCTCTTCACATTTAAGCATGTTAGTAGGGAGGGTCTTTAATTTGCTTGTTCATAGAATTCCATGAATAGGAAGGTTTTGAGGGATTTGCGGAAATCCTTGAGGTCATTTAGCCCTCGCAGTTCATCCGGGAGGGAATTCCAGAGGGCCGGAGCTAAGTGTGATATAGCTCTGTTGGAGGTAACTTGTTTTGTCTTATGGTATCCTGTGGTTGTGCGGAGTCTATTGCTGCTGTTAGCTCATCTGGGGCGGTTGGTTTGTGTCCCTGGTTAATAAACTGTGGAGGACATCTACTGTGCATAGGTGCATGATCTTGAATACTGTGATAAGGAAGCTTATCAGGACCTAGAAGAGAGGGGTAAAAAGAAGGAATTTACCTTAATAAAGGGACTCGTTTTAAAAGGTCCAGGACTTAAAACTCCATTTGCTCCTAGAAAGCCAGTAATTCCTGGCTACAATGAGGAACAGAGTGTCCCTAGTGGTAGAAAGGATAGGGAATACAGGCCCAGGATAAGGAACCCTTACGTCACTGCATCCCCCAATCACACAGCTGCCACAAGGGAGTTTGATCTTTCTCATCTGAGAGGGGAGAGGGTGGAGCAGGAGCCTGAGGGGTTTAAGTTTAGCTCAGTTAGGTCTGAGAGTAGAGCAAGAGGAGAAACAGGAGCAAGAGGACAAGGAGGGACAAGCAGGACTCGTGGAGAGAAACTGGAAGGACTCCTGAGACCAGAGAGTGCTGCAACTGCTGACCAGAGGGAAAGAGAGAGCAGACGTTTTGCCTACTCAAGGAATGGAGCAGTGAGAGCCAGAAGCACTAATTGGAGAACAGGACGTGCTAGATGGTGGCCAGAGCATGTAAGGAGTGAAGCTACTACAGGCTTTGATCAAGGTATGAGCCCCAGAAGCTTAGCTAATAAGGAGCAATACGTATTTGCCAGAGACAGCCTTAATCATAGTAGAAGGCAGTCAAGTAAGCTATCTGAATGTGAGCCAGAGAGTGAACCCATGGAATTGGGGGAGCCAGATTTACCTTGTGATGAAGAGGTCTCATACATGGACTGCTCTGCATGCCAGTCTGCCAATTAAGAATGGTTGCAAGGGGATGTCAACCGTAAAGAGAAGCCTCCAGTGTCCAAAGCTCTGAGCTGTGTTTGCTTGTTAATGCTCTAAGCTCAGGAAAAGTGTGACGCAGTGCAAAACTGAATCTTCCTGATTGTCTTTTGAGAAACAGCTGTGAGCAGTGCAGAGCTCAGTTTGGTTGCCGTTACAATTGAAGGAAGTAAGAACTGCTTTTGTTTGTCTAACTGATGAGAAAACCTGGAAAAGAGTTTTTATCTGCTTGTATGAATTGGACGATCTGTATGAAGTGCTGAGTTTAAGCATACAAGATAGCCAGGTATTTGTTCTGGACTGGAAAGGGAAAAGAAACCTGGTTTAAAAGTTTCTGTTTGTTTTGATCTGCACGGCAAAGCTCTGCTGAAAGCAGGTGCAGTTAATTAAGCTGAGGAAAGCTGTTTGTTTCAGTTCAAGTTATCCTGTAATGAGTTGCAAGAATTCCTGGTGAAAATATCTTAAAAGGTGGATCAGTGAACCTAGCGTATCTTTCTGTGCTAATGAATAAATTCCACTCACTCAAACCCAACTACAATGAAGGTGTTTTTTTTCATCTGAGCCCAAATGATATCTAACTGAACTACCTTTCCCAGAATGCATTTAAAGGCATCCAGTTAGAAAAGGCCAGAAAGTTAAAGCACCACAGTGACAAAAATAAATCCACACCCCTCCATACTAATGTGTGGGGCTAAGGGCGTGACAATATGTTTATGGTTGTTTTGAATCTTTCCAGTGCAGATAGATATCGGTAGCCAGTGCAGCTGCCGAAGTATAGGTGTGATGTGTTCGTGCTTGGCTGTGCCAGTTATGATGCGAGCTGCAGTGTTCTGCACCAGCTGGAGTGGATGGGTAGATTGCTTGGGTAGACCTTGGTATAAGGAGTTTCCGTAGTCCAATATTGGGGTGATGACTGCTTGGCATATGGTGCGGAAATGAGTGAGAGAGAGAAAGAGAAGATATTGGGCTATGTAGGTGGGTGGGTGGAGAGCGGAGATGCCAGACTAGGTAGGGTGGATGGATGGAAAACAAAGTGGGGAGATGCCAGACTACATGGGTAGGTAGGAAACAGAGAAAGTGGGGTGATGCAGGGCTACATGGATAGGTGGATGGATGGGTGAGGAGGGATAGAAAATGAGAGGGAGGGGAGATGCCGGGCTACAAGGGTGGAAAAGTGGGTGGGGGAGAGAAAGACTGGATATCCCAAGCTAAAAGGGTGGATGGGTGGGTGAGAAGAGAGGGAAAGGGTAGATGCTGGGCATGGAGTGGAACCTTGTGGGGGGTTGTCAAGAACACACAAGTAACAGGAGGCTGGTGAGTACAAACAGTAGAAATGTGGTAATGGGAAATGGATGAAAGACAGAAGGGAATAAGAGACCGGGGAAGGAGCGAGATAGAAAGTTAATAGATACGTGAAAATAAAAGAGGAGGCGATTGAGGACTAGAAGGTGAAAAACGGTGACATTTGAGTAGACAGAGAAGCAGGAAAGAAAGAAAGAGAGAGATGAGAAAGGATAAATGGACAGCAAACAAACACTGGAAAGAGTTGGCAGAAGAAGGTGAAGAAAACAAAAGAGAAACTGGGACCAATGTGATTGGGTATTTCATTTTCCCAGACATCATAATAAATTCAAAATGAAATACTTTTTTCTACCTAACTGGATTATGCTAGCTGTGGGAGACGTGCATTGCGAATGGTTTTGTTTTTTGTTCAGTACAAGATGAAATGCATTTCTATGTTTAGTTTTCCAGTGCTACAGTATCTGCCAAGTTTGACTGCTTGAGATTCCTAGT
Organism: Ichthyophis bannanicus; assembly: GCA_033557465.1. Lineage (NCBI taxonomy): Eukaryota > Metazoa > Chordata > Amphibia > Gymnophiona > Ichthyophiidae > Ichthyophis > Ichthyophis bannanicus. Next base: position 417,976,827 of record CM066038.1, read on the forward strand.
TCAATTTTTGCTTTCCTATTTCTAGTTCTAATTTGTGGTCCCTTGTTCTGTACTTAGTGAGAGTCTGCAGGAGTTTTGCTTGTGACCAAGGTGCAGTTCTATGACCCAGTGTAATATTTGTAGTGCTGCCTATTCTTTGGTAGGATTTTGGCTACTTGAATCATAGAATTAGTGCTGCTGTGGTATGGCACATTTGCTACATATGTGAGTGGTGGGTTGGTTTTTTTTCAGGTTTTGTATTCTTTCACAATGGGCCTGGTAGTGGGAAGAGTTACACTGCTGTTACTCAAATGACGTGCGTTATCAGAATATTTTATGTAAGGTTACTTCCAAGGAGAAATATCCTAGTTCTAATCTGCACCTGTAGCTTTCTGGGGATGCAGAACATGTCTACATTTAACTACTATACTGTGTCCGACCAAAGGTCCGTGAGGGTCACTATGCAGTGTTTTACATATGTGAACATCGTCTGTCAGGTGTGTACCGATGGAAAAAAAAGGTTGACAACCACTAATCTAGAGAAAATTAAGGGTTTTTGATTAGTGTAATACCTTTTAAAGGAATCAACAAAAAAAGATTTCATTTGTAGAAAAAGGCCCCAAAATTGTTTACATTTGAATATATTCCAATATGAATTTTAAATATAATAAAATGTCAAAAGAAAACTACTACAGCATAATAATCCTAATATACACCCAACCCCAAATCCTCACATGAGGTGAGGTATGGCTGTACAAGCTAACAAAGGCCCACTTTAGATAGTGTGTTAAGATGAGAATTGAGACACAATGTGCACAATTCCAGCAGTATTTTACAAAAGGCTCTGTTGAACATAGAGCCTTTTGCAAAATGCCTGTGATGATCTCAGCAAATACAAGGGTATTTTTGTCAATACCCATAGACAAAGCAACAATTTGAAAAAGCTGCAGGTGGATGGGGGGTGTCCTGATAATCCCAATGTGTGTTGTTGCAGCCTTTTAAAATCACTGCTCCCAACAATAAAAAAAACCCACTCCACTCTCCTGAAACTTCCCTCACAGCATTAAACTCTCCACTCCACAAACTCACCACCGAGAACAAAGAAACTCATATCCCACCCACCTCCCTCCCTCCCTGACACCTGCCTCCACCACTACCCATCAGAAGAACATCTGGTAGAAGTGATCCCCAGACACTCCTGGCCCCATTGGTGTTGGCAATCAAAATGGTGCCAGTCAACCATGAGGAGTAGTCTCACAATTCTACCACTAGAGGTCAAGCTGCCAAACCAGGGACATGCTATAAAAGAAATATTTTGTTGTTTAAGGTGCCCTTGAGTCTCCAGGAAGAAATGCTGTCTGTCAGCGAAGTGATTTTTCTAATGCTTGATAACAGTACTGAGTCCCTGAGATCTATTACCACTGCCTAATCCAGCCAACCAGAGTCCACTAATAGTGCCTATACCTATCAAACCAAAGATTGTGCAAGGAGAGTGGTGCCTTCAACCATTGCTCCTGAGAGGTTGCAAACCAGCATGCTTGATATGAAGAATGCAGAGCAGAGGATCTCACAGGCTTCTTCTGAAAGATATGGAGAGAAAGCATCCCTGCACCCCTCCAAGCAGGGTATATTATGTGCCTACCATATATTTTTTAGCGTTTTTGCACTTGATTTTTATTAAATGTATATTTACAAATTTAAAAGTATCATTTTATGCCATCCTGTGAAGCACCTGGATGTCAAGGTTCCAGAGGCAGTATATCAAATTTATTTAATTAATTAATTAAGAGACTGAGTATCTTGGACATCATATTTATGCTTGTTATTTATTTATATACCTCCCCCTCACAAGAGCGGTTTACAACATTAACACATCCTTAGGCATAGTTACCATTGTGTGTGTCAACATGCTTAACACTGTTTTGTTTTGTCTTTTTACTATAAACCACATTTTATGTAATGGGACCTAGTTAGCATATGTTAATGCACATTATTAGTAACACACATTAATAACTTTGTCGGGTATGGGCTGCTATAATGCAATTTGAGCAGTCTGCTGCAGGTTATTTTTCTTCTTTGGGACATGTAGATTAAGAGATTAAAGTCCAAATCTAAACCCATCAGGAAATTTTACTAGACTACACTGGGACATTGGAAGAGCCAAAGGAACTCTTCTATCTGGTCAGAACCCTCACAAAAGACCCTACCCAGCCTCATCAGAACTACGCCCTCAACCTCCAAGAGATGACAGACTTCCTCAAAGCCAGACACAACCAGCATAGCACCACTGCCCCCCTCATACCGACACAATGTAGTGCAACTTCAACCATCCAACACTGGACTGCATTCAGAGATGTTCCCCCTGATAAACTCCTGGACATCATTTCACATATCAACACTACCACCTCTCCACTAGACCCGTCTGGTATCCTGGGTTAAATCAACAAAACTACAGCTCCTACCGTTCATCTCCACCATCCTTCAAACTTCCCTTTCACAAGCCTACCTCCCACCCCCTCTGAAAAAAGGTTTTCCATTAGACCCCTCCTAAAGAAACCCAACCTAGACCCAAGATCACCCATCTCATACAGGCCTATAGCCAGTGTTCCATTCCTTGCTAAAATCACCGAGAAGGCAGTTCAACTTCAACTCCAAGAGCACATTGACAGACATGCACCTCTGGAAAGAAATCAACTGGGTTCTGTCCCTTCCACAGTGCCAAAACTTTGCTCATCTCATATCAATGTTCATCATCGGAATGGAAAAAGCCTCCGCTGGTTACATGCTGCACTTCCTAGACATCTCAGCAGCGTTTGACACAGTGCCCCACCAGACGCTACTCAACCAGCTCAAAAACATTGAGGTTCAAGGAAAGTCACTTGAATGGATCCACTCCTACCTCTCCCAACAGACTCAACAGATAAGAATTGGAAATCACACCTCAGCAGCTTACTTTCCATCCCAAGAAGTTACCCAGGGATCTGTGCTTTCCTCTTTACTCTAACATCTAAATCAGGCCTCTCTGCTACACAATCCAGAAGTTCAATGTTGGCTACCAACTATACACAGATGATATAATGATATTTACTCCATTTCACACCACTGCTCCTAACCGCTCCAACCTAACTGCCTGCTTCAAAGAAATTGTCTGTTGGCTGCAACTCCACAACCTTGCTGTTAACTTCAGCAAGTCTGAGATCCTGCATGAGACCAAGGACCCCAATTTCACACCACCCTCCTCCATCAAAATTGAAGACACCGAACTACAGGTCAAGTCACAAGTTAAATACCTTGGTATCAATCTGGTTCACCAACCAAACAACCAACCGCATATAAAGAACACCACTAGGAATATCTACTTCAAGCTCCGAACCCTCCTCAACCAATGCCCATTCTCTCCCCTGGGAGCTTCCGTGCAGTATGCCAGGCTTCCATTACACCCTTGCTCGATTACTGCAACTCCATCCTTCAAGGACTTCCCAAAAACTACCACTGCCCCAGTACAGCTAGCCCAAAACAGAGAAGCACGTACCATGGCTAGAGCCTCCAGACACACTCACATCACTCCTGTATTGAAATCCCTCCATTAGCTTCCCATAGCGTCAAGAATCAAAACTCAATGTTCTCACTATTATCCATACGGCACATATATGCACCACATCAGAGCACCTCCAAAACACTCATTAGATACCCAAACTCCAACAGACCATGCAGACAAAGCATGCTCATCCTTCATCTGCTACCTCAAATACGTTAAGAGCATACAACATGCCTGTAGAAGAGCCTTCAAACTTTATGCTCCTACCCTGTGGAATTCTCTACCTCCTACACTACACCTCAAGACATACCTCTTTGAAGAACACTATGGCACATCCCCGCCAACTGAATCCCAACAAGAACATCCACCACTCTCGCAGATCGTCCCCCTTTGCCCTCTACCCAAATCAACCATATGACATGTAGCCCTACACTAAATATAGAAAGTTCTTCATCAACATCTTGTTTATTGTATAATAAGTTCTAATGTTATAATGATCCTGCACGCTCCCTCAATACCCCCATTATATTCTGTTCTACGTTTCATATGTTTGATGTAACGTACATGCCCTATTGGTTCAATCTAAACTGTTTTGACTGGGAGAAAAATGGTATATTAAAACTGAACAAATGAATGAATGCATGCATGAATACATACATACGAGTCCGTAAAGAGCATCGATAGCCTTAAAAAAAACTGAGCGAGACTGCAATTTGTAGCAATCTTATTCTATGTGCCAAGACAGAGTGGCTTGAAAATAAAACTAATATGCTAAAGTTGAGATTTGTGAATTTTTCCATGTCTATGTCTTTGCTGCCCTGAATGAGCCTGATCTAGGCTGATCTCAGAAGCTATGCAGGGTCAGACCTGGCTAGTACTTAGATGGGTGAACACCTTGGAATACCAGGAGCTGTAGACTTATAGCATGTAAGAAAGACTTGGCAATGTACTTCTGGTCACATCTTAGCGAGAAAGCCCAGGAGCTGGGTTGCCAGGAGTCAGTGTTGACTCAATGGCACATACTTTCACTTTTCAGTGCTAAGTCTCTGGTTGATAAGTTTAAGAGAGATCTGATGAAGCTGCAGAGGGAAGCCCTTCCCTCTACCACTAAAGTGTACTATCTGCTCGAAAGGAGGCTGGGAGAGGATCCAGGGTCACTGGTGGCTGCAGGGGCTGATTTTCTGAATTTGACTTTTTTTTTTTTTTTTTTTTTAAACTCAGAATGGACGGTTTTAAGATCTACCCTATGTGTGTCCTATGCACTGGAATTGGAAAGAGGATGGAAAGACCATTGTTTAGAAGCAGAGAGGAGCGGTTTCTTGGTCAAATGATATGGGTCCTACTGGATGTTATTGTTTGTAGAATCACATAAGCTAAGTGAGAGCAATTTTTGGTATAGTGTCTAGATGTAGTTGCTCATCGGGCAGAACTTTTCCCATATTTTCCTTGAAATGATTACATTGAGTAACAGTTTTATCTTAAGAATCAGAGCAGTTGAAAGGTTCTGTACTAATAAGGCTTCTGTAAAAAGTAGTGTTAATGTAGAGGGGTAGTCCCGATACATGATCTATTATGGCAGGCATGCTTTATGTAATCACAAATGTTAGACAGTAAGCTTCTTTTGTTCCACCCTACCTTCATTTTTTTAAAATTTCCTTTTGGTTTATGGATTAATACATATCATTTTTTTAAGTCTCTCCAGTTTCATATAGTGGGCCTATGGGAAATTATTAATGTTTTTTTTCCTTACAATTTGAGCCGACAATTTAGTTCCTCGCTGTCAATCTATGGATTGATATTAATTTTGAAATTTATAAAAATAAAAATGGGAGGGGGGAGCATTTGAACTGTAGTGGCCTCCATCGCAGAGTGGGCAAAGACGATAGCCGCTGCTTCATCCTAGAACTGGAAACATGCTCCTGTGGAGCTACAAGACTGGACCTCTTCAGTTGGCGAGTGCATTTCTCAGATTATTTACAGTCCTTGACAAATTTTCTTGGAATCTAAGAACCAGTTTAAAAATGTAGGAGTCAAGTTACTGAGATCTAGATCAAAGTGCCCCTCCCCAAAAAAAGGTGTATTGCAGCTGCTTATTTTTTAGAGCCCAAATTACTGTTCTCCCCATTTTCTATGGGAAAAGAACACTTAATAAACCAGGCCCTTAAAATGATATTGCCTATTGCCAACAGAAGGCAGTGACCTCTCTCCTCCCTCTCCCAGAGCTGCACTTGAGGCAACTTCTTAGACATTGCTGCAGCTTTTGACTCGGTACATCACGATCTTCTATTAGGGCGACTAAAAGAATAGGGCATCAACAACATTGCTCTCGACTGGTGCAGGTCATACCTAGACGAGAGATGGCAGTATGTAACTTCAGGCACAGCAGCTTCTACACCTTTCCATCAGAGGCAGGGCGTTCCACAAGGGTCTTCCTTATCATCACTCTTGTTCAACATATACATACAACCCATCTGCAGTATCATCAGGTCCTTCAAGGTAGACTGTTTGATATACGCAGATGACATCCTTCTCTACATGCCTTTCTCCACAGTTCATATGGACCTTTCCCCACTGACCAAATGTTTCGATGCAGTGTCTGAATGGCTTCAGTCTCAAAACCTCCGTATTCAACATAAGAAAACCGAGGTACTCTTCATCACAAGGGACCCTAATTTCACGCCCCCACCCCAAATAAAGGTGAAAGAAGCCGCGCTTCAAACAAAAACCTCAATTCGATACCTTGGAGTTACGTTGGACCAACGCCTGGATATGAAGTTACATATATCCAACTTAGTTAGAGCGATATACTTCAAGATCCGGACTCTACGTCACCTTCGCTCCTTGCTTGATCCAGGCGACTTCCGGACTATATACCAGGCATTAATCTTACCGCACTTTGATTATGCTAATGCCATTCTTCAAGGCCTCCCACAGTCTACCTTAAACCCTTTACAACTTGCCATGAACACCGCTGCCAGAGTCCTCTACGGAGCATCAAGGAGAGACCACATAACACCTATTTTAAAGCAGCTCCACTGGCTCCCCATACATGGAAGACTGTTGTTCAAGACCTTGTTACTCACCTTCAAGGCCATCAAAGGCATCACCTCCTCCTCATTAATAGACCTCATTCAGACTGTCCCACCCAACAGATCTAGAAGAACCACATCTACAAATGCTCTAATAATCCCCAAGGCAGCAACAAGATGCACACTAGCAACATCTAACAGGGCTTTCAGCTTCTATGCCCCAAAATGCTGGAACACCTTGCCACCGGAGATTCGTGCCGTCAACAATCTAACTCTATTCAGAAAGGCACTCAAATTCCACCTATTCCCCCACTACTACCAGGTCAACCAGACAACGACCTAACCACACCTCCTCCAATTCAACCACCTGTACCACAGGACCCTATTCACACCCAGAGCATAAAGCATACTATTTATATGTAAATACTATACTATATATATGTAAATAGTTCAGTTAACAATTCCCTATGTTATCCAAGTTGTCGTACCTGTTCTCTGTAAAACCAAACATAATTTTGTTCTGGTCTTTGTGTTTTATGTAAACCGCGCTGATGCTAAATAGTGCGGTATATAAGAGCTTGTAATAAATAAATAAATAAATAAACAAACAAACTTCCTTTTCTGTTTCACGTATCACCATGGCCTAATAATACACGAACCAAAAAATAAAAAAAGGTCTCCCTCCCTCTCTCTCTCTTTTTTCACTATTTCATTTGCCTTGCTGTTTGCAGCTGCACTAAAAATGCCACACTTCTAGCTTTCACTCCATTAATCGGCTCTCTGCAAGAGACTTTGAGCAAGAGACTTTGAGCCGCACAGTGGATAGAGGAAGTTCAGGTTGATCTCATGGTTTCAAGTCTTATGATACCTGAAACCACAAGATCAGCCCAAACTTCCTCCACTATGTGGCTCAAGCTGCTTGCAGAGAGCCAATCACAGTGGGAAAGTCAGAAGCATTTGTTCGGCAGCAACGGCATACACAAAAAACATTTGGGAGGGGGGCGTAAAATTCTAGGCACAAGGGTGCAATTTCTAGGCACCTAGGCAACCAGACAAGATTCTCAAAAGCAGAGATGTCTCTCTCCATACTAAGATTTGACTTGTCCAAGCCATGGTATTTTCAATAACATCATATGTATGTGAAAGTTGTACAGTGAAAAAGATAGGAAGAAAACTGATGCCTTTGAATTATGGTGCTGGTGATGAATACTGTGTATCCTATGGACTGCCCAAAAATAAACCAGTCAGTACTAGAGGAGATCAAACCTAAGTTTTCCTTAGAAGCTTAGATGACAAGACTTCAACTTTCATAATTTGGACACATCATGCAAAGAGAAAGATCATTGGAGAAAGACATAATGCTTGGCAAAGTAGAAGGTCACCATAAAAGAAGAAGGCCGGCAATGAGATAGATCGATACAATATCAGCAGCTATGGATACCACTCAACAATGAGCTGTCTGAATGAAGATCGAACACAGTTTAGGACAGCTATCCAGAGGGTCGCCATGAGTCGACACAGACTCAACGACACTTAACAGGCAACCAGGATTTGTTGATCCCTGACTTATTATCACTGTTTTATGACTTAAAGTATGTTAAATCGATACAAATTGTGGCCCTTTATTCCTCCCAGTGTTTGGAGTTCACTATCACTGAATATCTGATTAAGAACTGGTATAAAGGGAAAGAAAAGAGCGAGATGAGGAGAGCTTAGGTACTGAGCTGGGGCAGAATCTGGTGCAGCGTGCCTTAATGTTATATACCGGCCAAATACACCAGTTTACATTTTCAAGGGGGAAACTCTGCAGGGCGTTTCCTCTTGAAAATTGGCTTTCAGATCCACAGGTACCCCCCCCCCCCCCCCGTTTACAAACAGACATCTTAAAACCTAACAGCTCAGAGATAACAGACTATCACCTCTCTAACTTTATTACAAATGAAGAGAAAAAAACTTTATATTTTCTATGCACAAGTTAAAAATGTAGACTCCTCATAGCTCAAGACACCACTTCAGAACAGTAGCTGCTATTCAGCAGTCATCTTGTTGGACTGAAACCAATGTGCTATAAAGGATTCTTTCTTTTTTTGCTGCCCTAAGTGCTGTTGAATAAGGCAGGCTATTTAGAGCAGAGTGAGAACCAAATGGAAGGATCCTTCTGCAGCATAAACAGGAAAATGCGTTGACTAAAATAACTGTCTCAGGTATTCTGGGGCAGGAACTGCATTTCCCTGACAAATCTTCCAAGTTTAATAGAAGCAGCACAGAGTGCAATAAAATATAACTGCAGTTTTCTCAGAACTACATATTATTTTATTTAACTTTATTGGTTTGATATCTGCCGTCTCGCCCAATGCCACACAGCAGTTGCAATATATAACATACAAAAATGTCCTGTAAATAAAAACATTTAAATTCTGTCCTTTCCACTGTCTACAAAAAAAAATAGGATCTAACTGGAATATGAAATGTTATTCTTGCACAGATGTTCTTGTTCTACATGTAACGTCTCAATTTGTAAGTATCTCCTTTTGATAATAGTTTTCATCAGTCTGCTTTTCCATTTATGCTAAGGTATGATTCCATATATATTATACACAAACACATAACCAGAAAAAGCACCATAAGGTTAAACCGTTAGGAGGTACTTACAAATTGGGAAGTCTCATTATCTGTGGAAAAAAAACAAACAGTTGTCCCCAGGCCATGATAAATTGTCTAAAGTCACGGATCAGGAATTTGTGCATCACTCAGAACCATAAGCTAGAGCCTCATCACCATTCTGACCTTACTTGCAAGTTATTTCTCGCCAATGTAGCCAGGGCAGATTAACATTACACTTCTCCTTTTCCCAGTGTTTCTGCAAGTGATGCATCCAGCCAAAAGACCCAGTATAGGGACCAAAAGACCCAGTAGAGGAGCGAGTTCAATATCAAATACCTGGCTTTATTTTAGAGAAAACCCCAGGAGTGAAAAGAAAGTGTCGTTCAACAGAAAGTGGAGCCGATTAAAAAAAAAAAAAAAAGGACAACCTTATCACAAGATTATTGTTTAAACTTCAGAAGAATATAATGTTGAGCACAGGATTGTTACCCAGGAATATGGTGCTCTGGGCAAGTGCTACAGCAGCGCCAACTCTAGCTAGTTGCATAGTTCCCATACCCAGGACAAACAGGGCCACTATTGGCCAGCGCACCCATCGGGGTGTGGTGGGAGTTTTCAAAAACCGGCTGAGTGGTGCACAACTTCTCTCCCCCACCTCAAGCTCGGCCCCCATCTTCCTTTGTCTTCTCTAAAACTTCTCCTTCACCCTAAGCAGATGTTCTTCTTCCCACCCAGAACAAGGGCCATGAGCAAATGACAGTTATTTAAGAGCACAGAAAAACAAGATTCGGAGGTTTTATGCAGAGATGGACTCTGTAATGGGCATGGCTAATTGAAAAACACTAAGGAATTGGCAGAATTCAGTTTCAGCAATATGCTTTATCCTATATGAGTGGTTCCACCAGTGTTTTAGTTCAACTGTGCCTAGTGGCAAAAATCCCACCCAAGCAGCTTCAGGCAAGGAAAAGGCCCACCCAGCCCCCCACAATGCATTGATGGAGGTGGTCTTAAACCAATGTTTTATCCATTTAAAGTCAGTACTGTAAATCTGTCAGTCCCCCATCCGCAGCCCAAAATGGATACAATTATCTAGATAGTACCTGCATATCACTACTATGCCATTAAATGTTGTCCCTACCCCCAGAAAGCACAGGCCCTCCTATATTTTATATTTTAACCTTATAATTATTAGCATATAAAAAAAAATCATCAAACTACATCTTATTATAGTAAGTGTCCATAGATAATGTATACAAAATAAAGAAAAACAAATCAAGGCCATGCAATCCACAGTATCTTGGAGGATTAAAGATCTCAATTCCAGGAATACATAATACAATAAGAATAAAGTAAGGAGGCAAAACTCTACCTTTTATCCCTCTAAATCAATCAGATGATGTCATTAAGGAAAATCAGAAGACAGAGTAAAGTAGACTCAGCAGAAGTCATATCCATCAGGAACAAAGTTAATTGGCGAGGTTCAAAAAAAAAAAACCCCCGAACCACTCATATTTCACACCCATATACTTAAAACCACATTTGCAAGAAAAGTTGAGCCAAAATGATGTGCCTATTTGCAAACCCCAAGGTCTCATAAGCTGGAACTGCTTTCTTCTTTTCAGGGCAGGTTTCGACACATCTGGGAAGACCCAAACTTTAATGTTCACAAAGAGTGAGCATGCTCAGAGGAAGTGTTTGGGCGGAGCATGGAAGAAATAACTTCAATACCCAGTCCCTAATGGGATACAAACTAAAATCCACTATTAGCGTAGCGGGCATCCCACCATCATTCAAAGAGCTATTTAAAACCTCCAATGGGCTCAAGAGTCAAGTAAGATACCAGATATATCCATATTACTCTGAACTTCCTTCTTTTTAAAAGGAGAGAAATTATAAGCAAGTGCAATATGACCAGCATTGTCTAGAATTTTTAATACTTCAAAAGTAGTACTTTTAAAACATATCCAAAGGAGGATCACTGGCTTCTCTGGAATATTAATAACGCATAAGGTCTGCTGCCTCTGAATATTTTCCAAAAGCTTCAGTTTAAATTTAAGAGCAAAAATAAAGCAGTTCTCTCTTCTTACCATGTCCCCCACCTTCTCCTCAAGGGAGTTCAATCATTCTTTATATCCAAATATTGCATGCTTCAAAACCTGTAGTTTTCCAGAAACACCCTGAAACTGCTAACTTGAGAAAGCTTTTTGAGCAGATAAGCTCTTGTTAAGAGCTGCTACAGCCTCACAAATACTCTCCAAATAAATAGTTTTTGGCTTAGATGATCATAGAAGAAAATCAGCAGACTGCAAGCTCTCTGAAACTGATAACACACTCCTAACCAGCTTTCACATTCATCGAGGTCTTTCCAGGAGTATGAATTGATTTCCTGGAAGCAGAACCACTATGGCTGTTTGTCCCTGCTAGATGCTTTAGCTGCAATACCTGCCTGCAATACTGATCCCACGGCTGCCACCATGCCCAGTCACAACACTGGCTGAACTGGAGGGGTCCGCTGCTCCAAGTTGAATATGATATCAAAGTCAGAGGGCACGGCCAACAAACGTTCCTCTGCAGGATCCCTCGGTGACTCAGCACTCTTCAGAGATTCACTTGCCACAGAGTCGGTCTTAGTTACCAAATCATCCAACCATCCTAGTCTGTGTAGCAGTAAGCACTTGTTTGGCAGGGCAAGATCATCTTTTTCGATAGGCCAGAGAAAAAAGAATCCGATCAAACCAGACAAGGAGGGATGCCACTGAGCCTCATATTGTTGCCATTGTGGATCCCCCCCAGCCCCATCTTACACGTTTAACAGATAAGTCTTGGTCAAAATTTATGTTGTCAGTGAGAACGTTTTACATTAAAAGCACTTAATGTATTTAGGGGGCGATACCACATGTATAAGTGCTTTTGAATACCTGACAGTCTAGAGGGGGGGGGGGCACTGTTCCCTCTAAGCTGTGCGCGTGTGCGCGCGCACACACCTCGCCGAGTGAGCGCACATACTTTAGAACAGAGCGCACAAAAATTATGGTTCTGATTCTGATAGAAAACAACACAGACATCTTAAAATTTAAAAGTTGTTGTGTATTTACGGTTTTCACAAGTTCTACAATATTTTCTAGTGCAATCAATGTGGTGTACATACTATATTCTGACGTGTAGTCAAATTTTAAAGTATATAACTCTGAGTGCCGTTATGTGGCGCACAAAAATTTAACCTTCCTTCAAAAGCTGCACAGCTGATATTTTATGTGCACACAGCCTACAGAAAGTTAGAGGGAACATTGGGGGGGGGTGGTTTCTAACATTTTTGATTTTCACAAAAACACAACTTCCATTATAACTGCATAGAGTATATCCATTTTAGAATAATTTCAATATACGCAAATAATAGCGTCTTATTTAAAATTGTTCTATGGAATTCAGTCTTAGTTGCTATGTTGCTCTGGGTGGTAGCAATTGCTGATACGCCAATCAGTCATTGCCTTGCCAATGGAGCACCGCTTCACTTTTACAGGAAGGATCAGAGCAACGACTTTCCAATGCCCCCAGTATATCAAATCTAAATGTATCATCAAGATGCCATTGTTCAAACAGAGCAGTGCCTTCCAACTTTTCTCTGATGTGACCCTATTTTAGTATTAAAAAACAAACAGATTTATTTAACCTGTTTTTTATACCGCCTCATCCTTAAATCAATGCAGTTTACATTGAACTCTGAACAATAACAGGGTATATTATAATTGGTTTGGGATATTTAACAGGGTATAACTATTTACAACTTATTTAACATATGTACATGGGTTCTGTTTGGATCTAATTAGGTTTTGTGTCTACTTGGTTGTATCATAGAGCCATTGGTTGAGGTCAGTACAGTTGTAGGATTATGTGATGTGGCCAAAGTGTTCTGTGAACAGAAAGGTTTTAAGTTTTTTTTCGGAAGTCCTTGATATCTCCAGTTGCGCATATGTCTTCAGGGAGGGAGTTTCAAAGTTGTGGTGTGGCTAAAAATAATGCTCTTTTTTAGGTTGATTGCTTGCTTTTTGTAGTCATGGGGGTTGTTAATCATGTGTATGTTGGTCCTTCTAGAGTTGGTGGGGTCTTGTATTATGATTAGTGATTCAAGCACATTTGCTGCGGAGTGATGGATGATTTTTAAGATGTCTAGTAAGTTTTGAATTTGGCACATGCTTGAATTGGCAGTCAGTGTAGTTGGTATACTACCGGTGTAATGTGGTCTGTCTTGCTGGTTCCACTGATGATTCGTGCGGTCGTGTTCTGAACCATTTGGAGTGAGTGTGTGGCTTGTTTTGGAAGTCCTTGGTAAAGTGAGTTGTCATAGTCTAGTACTGGTGTGATGATGACTTGGAGACAGTTCAGAAGTGTTCTTGTTGCAGGAGTGGTTTAAGTCTTCTTGTGAGGTTCAGTTTGTGATATGCTTTTGTTGCAGTTGAGTTTATGTGCAATTGAAGGTTGATGTTTTTATATAGTATGATGCCAAGATATCGTATCTCTTCCTTTACGGGAATGGTTTGGTTCAATAGTTGGACTGATAGTGGAGGGTTGAAGGTGGTGCTATTGCTGATGTATAATGCTTCTGGGTTTTTTTATAGTTCAATAAGAGGTTGTTGTTGAGCCAGCTGGCTATGTCTTCTAAGCATTTTGTGACGGCTGTGAGGTTTGGTGCTTCAAGATCAATTGGGGTGTATATCATGAGATCATTAGCATACAGATGGGACGGTATTTCATGTTTCTTGATAATGTCATAGACAGGGCGCATGTATATGTTGAAGAGTACTGACGAGAGTGCCTAACCTTGTGGGATGCCTTGAGGTATGGTGATTGGATCCGAGTAGTTTGATCCATATTTAACTTGTTGCATCCTGTTGCTTATGTAGGAGGTGAACCATTTTAGTGTGATATTGCAAATACCAATTTCTTGGAGACGTTGGATTAGTATAGGGTGTGAAACAGTCTCGAATACGGAGGATATATCCATGAAAGAGAAATCCATTTTTTGGCTTGTCAATTCCTTTCAGAATGTTGTTGAAGAGTGATGTTGGTAGAGTTTCCACGTTGTGACATGGTTTGAAGTCGTGTTGCTGAAAGTTCAATGGTGCATTGAGGGGCAATCAGTGAGGGGCTTCCCTTTCCGATGCCGGTCATGATGGATGTTCATGTGATCCCAGTCTCTACCTTAGTTCTGGAAACAGGATTCATTCCTGCTGGGCCTTCACTTCAGGCTAGTCCCTGTCTCTTGATGAACCTATGCATTATGACGTAGAAAGAGTACTATTATAACAGGATGCCCAGGTTAACAGGGCATAAAGATGCCTATATTTAGTTTATTTTACCAAGACACAAATCCTGAAGAAACCATGCCTAGATCGAAGGCAGGAATATTATGCCTGATCAAGAGTAAGAAACACATATTTCATAAAATATGTGCGTAAATTGATATTTTGTCCATGCTCTGCCCAAACTCTTCCCCCGAACATGCTTACTCTTTGTGCCAGCTTGCACTACACATACGTTTAAGCATGATTTCATTTTATAAAAGCCATTGCATTTTAGGAACTAAAAAGCTTTATAAAATGATCCTCCAATGTTGTGACTTGTGCAAGCTGATTTATTTATTTATTTATCAATAAATCTGAACTGAGTGTGGGTGTGGTTGTGACAACGTGGAAACTGCTGAGTTAGGGGACTATTTATACAGAATAACCTTTGGCCTTGACAAATGTGCTAAGGAAACTTTTTTTTTTTTGCTGTTGTTAAAAAGAGGAAAATTGAGCTAAACCGAAAACATCTCCCTGGCTGAGGGCTATGACATGAAATATCTTGAACAGGAAGGCGTAAATAAGTATCTTGCGATAGAGGAAGGAATGACACTCAAGCAGAAATTACTGAGAGAAAAGATCAGTAAAGAATACTACATGAGATTAAAATTATTACTGAGAAGTACATTAACATTACAGAATAAGATACAGGCCATTAATCAGTCGGCAATTCTCCTACAGCTTTGGGATTGTGGACCGATCTCTCAAAAATCTTGAAAAACTGGATGTGTGACCAAGAAAACTCCTCCATCCCCATGAATTAATTTACAAGAATCAGTGTATGCCAAGACTGTACATCCCTAGAACTGGATGACGGCCAGGCCTTATAGAGACTGATCTAGTATCATAGGCCTCCAGGACTACTTAACTGCATCATCAGATCCAAATACACAAAAAGTGCTGAAATATGAAAGTAAACATCCAGAATCCGTCTCCATCATCAAACTTGAACAAGCGTTCCAATGACTAGAAGGAATGAGTGAGAAGCCACAGGCATACAAAGGGAAGGAAGTAACAGAATTTGCAAAACAAGAGGAAAAACCTCTTTGAACAATTAGATCAACAGACAAGGAAAAACAAGTGGCGGGTGCACAAATATAGTGGGTATACAGTGTTACTCCGGAAACTGTTTGTTGATCAAGAACGAACACATGAATGGTTGCAGAGAGGCAAATTGAAACCAAAGGCTGAGAGGTTGATAGTTGCAGCCCAGGACAGCGGATTATGGATGAGATGGTTTACAGTGAACATTGAAAAAAAGCAACACAGACATATGTTGATTCTGTAAGAAAGACCTGGAAATGGTGACTCACCTCATAGCTGGCTATGAAGTTCTGATCACAGAAAATTTCTATACAGAAAGATAATAAAGTAGCATGCCTCATCCATTGAAAATTTCAATTTGCTCAGGAAATTAATAGTAAAGTGAAAATGAAGGGTTTTTCTCTTACTGGTTAAGATTTGTATTGTATTGAATATTGTACACATTGAATATCCTTTGTGACACACAAGACCTCTGAGGTTTTTTCCCCTTCATTTTAGAGAACCAACGAAGTTATTGTAGCGCCAAGCTTCTCAACTACTTTTTCTTTAATACAAGATAACTTAAAACATATTGTTGAGGGAATCCCAGTTAGGTGATCTTTGATTCTTTTGATTTTGTACTGGGTGTTCACCTGTAAACCCGGGTTTGGCATATGCAAAACTAAACCATTTGGAGACACCGCCCCAAGTAATTAGAAAGTTACACAAGTAAATAGAGATTTACCAAAGTAAAATTTGCCTGTCTAAAAACTGCCCTCTTTGGAGCAGCTAAAAAATTACACACCTAGTTTATAATTCCATTTAAAAAAAAGGACACGTTATCTAGCTGGTTGAGATACCTTTCACAGTGGGAGGGGGAGTTCGGGGAGGGGAGGGAGGGTTTTGTACTGTGCAAAAACTTTAAAAAAATGATTTTGGTTGTTGTTGGTGTTTCTGCTGCTGTTGTTAAACATTTGGTACAACAACTGATTTAGCAAACATTAAATTTAAAAAAGGACAAGTTTGGCAATTTCAAAAGGTACACGTTTTTCCCCACCTTCCATCTCACTCCTGCTGCCTCTATGAAGAGATACAAAGTATTGAAGGACGTTTTGCATGCATATTCTTTGTTAACTAATTTTTAAAGGATATTGTTGCCATAGTTCTGCTTTGAATATGCAAAAGGTGAGACTAAATGTATATTCTACAACCGAGTAGTGCTCAGACTTGCCTTTAGTAATGCTATAGTACCAAATTCCTTAAATAAGCATCATCAAATCTGATGTTGACGTCATAAACCACATTAACATTGGCCATTAACTGGACGTGTAATGCATTCAAATGAGATTCAAACGAAGAACACATTAATGCAGGTCTAAAAATATTCCCGAGATGCTTCTTGTTAATGGGTTTGCATTACAGTTTGTGTACTTTAATGCATATTATTTTCCACTGTGTTAATAGCTAATAAGGCAAAACTATATTAAATAGCCTAATTCTAATATGATATTACTTTCAGATTTCTGTAGTGAATTCCATACTACTAGCAGTTTAAAGTAAAATCAACTGTTTTAAGCAGCTTACTATACTGTATGAAAGAAGTGAAGGATTTAGCAACTGCAGCTGGCAAAAACAACACATTTCCCCAATACCCGAATGAAGGGAATGGAAATGAATGGGAAATTGTGCACCACAAACCATGATAGCACTAAACTTCTCAGCACCTGCCGTGATCCTTTGACAGAATTTCTTTTAGCAAAAGAACTAGAACACTACTTCAATTTCTCAAGCCTTGTTTGGCTTACATTTTAAAGACACTGTTAAACCTTCCAGGCTCAAGATATTAAGCATCGTAAAAAAGACATCACCGGATTCCCATAAGAGAAGGCAGACCAAGTACTAAAAAGGTATGCATATTTCCCAAAAGGAGCCTCTCCAACAGGAAAGAAAAAGACACAAAACCACCCAAAATGCATAAAAATGCTGATGTTTTGGTGTTTTGCGCTCTTTTCAAACACGGCTTTCCTTTGCGAAAATATTTGTAGATTTCGCTCCCCTATGCAGAATAATGAAATATTTCAAAGCAAGGTTATACAAAGCCGCTTATTTGTGAAAAAGAGAACCACTTCATTGAGAGGGTCAACAGAAAATACAACCTGAAGTTTGACAGTAAAGCTCTTGAACTGCTGTGCCTCTCTCTGGGAAAAGAGAACAAATTGCTCTCATCAAGTCTTGCGGAGTGTCTTCACTTGATGACCCTGTTCTATTAAATCTGTATTAAAGGCTACATTTATTAAAATCTGCTACCACATAGCAATGCGCTAACACACAATTATGTGTTATTTACTGCAGCAACATAGCATAGCAAATGACGGCAAATAAAGACCTGCATGGTCTATCTAGTCTACCCAGTAAGGTGATAAGAGTTGTGCTAGCCACGCCCTGCAGATTACCCCCTTCTGTGTCTTTGTTTAGGGTTGCACCCACCATTCCATACAGGTTACTCCATGTAATGGGATCTATTTACTATTAGCACCCACTAATGTGGTAGTGCATTTTAGTAAATCTAGCCCTAAATCTCAGTAAAATGACAACTACAATTCAAGTCTGACAGGAAGAAAAAGAGAAATATTCATAAAGGCTTTCCTATCCAGGGCTCCACAGATGAAACAAACAGGGAACTTTCCTTGAGCACAGTAGGTTGCCGAACTCCAGTAACCTCCTCAGGTTTAGAAACTGCTAACACCTAATCAGGAGTTAGTGGGCCTGTTTCCTGAGTGCAGTTGAAGCCTGCATAAAAGGCTCCAGTGCCCTGCCCTTTTGAGGCTTTCCTATCCGGGGCTCCACAGATCAAACAAACAGTAAGGATTTGAGGGTTTCTTTGTTTTATTATCTTACATTGCTAGCTCTCTGACTGGGAGCTCTTAAAAGGGTTTTGTGTATATTTTTTAAAGCAAGGTTACTTTATTTTTGCTGTTTTAGGGGAACTTTCCTTGAGCACAGTAGGTTGCTGAACTCCAGTAACCTCCTCAGGTTTAGAAACTGCTAACACCTAATCAGGTGTTAGTTCCCTCCCTACCCACCCTGACTCCCACCCACCCCTAGTGAGCAGTCTTGCTTTATAGGGCACCTCCCCCTTTAACAAATCACAGTGAATTGGACCAGCACATTTTGAATATAATTAAAGAGATTTAACTGCTTTTTCTCTGAAAGGACAGCTGCGAAACCGGCTGGTACTTGGTAGATCTCTCTCTTTTGCTTTAACAGATACCTAAGCTGCACGAACAGAACAATGGCTGGGAAAAATCGTATTGCTAAAGCTGCTGCCCCCATTACAGCTTCTGCCTTGGTCCAGACAGAGGTCCTAATGCCAGTTGAAGGACCGGTTCCATGTGCAGGGTGCCTGAATGCTGAAGTTCTGAGGAAACAAGTGGAGGAACTCAGAGAGGAGGTGGCGAGGCTGAGGAGCATTCAAGACAGTGAGAAGTACATTGATGAGATGCTTCTTGCAGCAACCAGGCTCTCCAGCACAGGAGAAGATGGGTGCCAACAGAATGTCGATGGTTGGACACAAGTCACCAGGGCCTGCAAAATCACCAATCCAACTTCTCCAGCCCTTGAATTGAAGAACCATTATGCAGCCCTGGAAGTGGAGGAGGTGAAAGCATCCCTGGAAAGGGAAGAACCAGAGTTCAAGTACCCCAAAGTTGCGGAATCAGTGACCAGAAGGAAACGAAGGGTAGTGGTGGTTGGAGACTCTCTTCTGAGGAGTACTGAGGCATCCATCTGCCGACCAGCCTTGATGTCCAGAGAGGTATGCTGTCTGCCTGGTGCCAAAATCCAAGATGTTATGGAGAGTTTGCCGAGACTCATCAAGCTCACTGACTGACTATTACCCAATGTTGCTAATCCATGTTGGAACAAATGATACTGCCAGGTATACCTCGGAACGTATCAAAAGTGACTTCATGGCTCTGGGACAGAGGGTGAAGCAGTTAGGTGCACAGGTGGTGTTCTCTTCAATCCTCCCTGTTGAGGGTAAAGGCCAAGGCAGAGAGGCTCGCATCCTGGAGATGAATGCATGGCTGGGTGGATGGTGTCATCGAGAGCGTTTTGGTTTCCTAGACCATGGGATGCTGTTCCAAGGGTTGCAGAGCAGAGATGGCATCCATCTGTCCAAGAACGGTCAACGCATCTTTGGTAGTAGACTGGCTAATCTACTGAAGAGGGCTTTAAACTAGATTCGTTGGGGATGGGTGAAGAAAGCCCCCAGGTAAGTGAAAGCCCCCAGGTAGGTGATACATTAAATACCTTTATGGAAATGTGTAACAGGGGTAACATATGGAAAGCAGTGTGTATTAATGCCCGTAGCATGGGAAATAAGATCCCTGAAGTTGAAGCTTTGGTGGGAGTGGCTGACTTGGATTTAGTGGCAGTTACAGAAACATGGTTCACAGAAAACCATAACTGGGATGTAACTATACCTGGCTATACTTTATTCAGAAAGGACAGGGTAGGAAGAAGGGGAGGAGGAGTGGCACTATATGTAAAAACTACTATTAAAGCTTTGGAATTACAGAGCTTAAAAGGGAGAGAGGAGGCATTGTGGGTTAAACTAGTGTCATGGTGCAAGGCAGATAGCGCCTATAAAAGTAGATGAAAACACACAGGGCAGTTTTAAAACCGGCAGTGCAAAGCACATGGCTAGGGGTTACTATGAGCATCCAAGCAAAACAAGAGCACAGGCTGTAGGTAAATGCCCAGATAGAGCATTACGTCATAGCTCATCAGGGAAGCAGACACAGCTGCGGCAGTTTGAGCTAACAAGAGTCTCAAAGAATGACGCACTTAAAAAGTCAGTCTTGAGCAAAGCAGGGGAGAACCGAGAGAGAAGCAGACTCAGTCTCGGGAACAGAGACAGAGGCAGACACACACGCAAGGGAAACAGAGACGGGAGCAGGGAGTCAGACTCATTCTCTGATGCCGAGGGAGAAAGAGACCCTGAGAGGATTTACTGGAGAGGAAAGAGCAGAGCTCAGGAGAGCCAGGAGTCATACCTGAAAGCTTCTGACGTGGATTCCATCTGTACCTCAGAGGGGTTTGCCCAGGAGGAATTCTCAGAGGTTAGTGCTGGAAAGTTGGGCTGCACTAAGCCAAAGTCCGGTTGGGGACAGAGAGAGATTCCAAGCAGCAAACCACGAGGAGCTGGGAGAGGGAATACCCACGAGAGCAGGTACCTGGGGAGCAAAAGCTATTATCCAGAAGTGAGTTCCTACCCGAGAGAAAGACGTCCCTTGAGGGGAAGTGAAAGGGAGAAAAGTTTCAACTTCCCGGTTGCAAAACGGAGAGTCAGAGTTCAGCCTGAAGAAAGACATAGTACCTTGAATAGAGGGGCACTGGATTTTAACTACATTGGTCCTGAAGGATATGGCCCTCTAAGGAGAGAATCCATAGTGCACGGTAACCAGCCTTTCAGCAGGGGGAGAGGGGAGAGAAGC
This sequence comes from Ichthyophis bannanicus, assembly GCA_033557465.1. NCBI lineage: Eukaryota > Metazoa > Chordata > Amphibia > Gymnophiona > Ichthyophiidae > Ichthyophis > Ichthyophis bannanicus. The sequence goes on from CM066038.1 coordinate 417,997,840, forward strand.
TCTAGCCAAGAAGAGAGGGAACTTTTAAACACTGATACACATTACAGCCCTGACAAATATAATCCCCAAGAAGCACACGAGGACATGGAATGTGACTTCTGTGAAGAGAGCTCAGATATTTGTAAAATGGACTGTACAATGGTGTTTTCAGACAGCGTGACCTCTTTTTGTTGAAGCCTGAGTAAAACCCTGCCTAAGAGAAATCTGTGGAGGAACACAGATTTCACTGGAAAGCTTTTGATGAGAGAAAAAGCCTGTTTTTCCTTATTGTTTGTTTAAAGCTGACAAGAAGCATTTTTGTTGTAATTTGTAGTTCCCACTTGTGTTGTACCAGTTTTATGGTTTAATTTCTTTTGACCCTTGTTGCAAGAATTCTCCCGGGAAGGGAAATAAATACCTCTTTAAGCATAGCTACTCGACTACAGCTACCTTCTTATTAGAATAGCTATTGGGACTCAAAATCCCAGGGGGCACTACTCCGCCCTTGCTACATAAGAGGATCCTCACTGAAGCCCCAGGCCTTCCGCCTCCGGGGTAGTAGGAGAGTGACACTAGAAAGAGGGAAAGAGAAATCTATTTGCATTGGTGTGATATACAGACCTCCCTCACAAGAGGAAGAGGTGGACAGAGAGTTAATTGAAGACATACGCAGCATTGCTAGGAAAGGGGACGTGCTACTGATAGGAGATTTCAATATGCCAGATGTTGATTGGCACATTCCTGCTGCAGTATCATCTAGAAGTAAAGAGATCCTGGATTCTCTACAGGGAGAACTATTCAGGCAATTGGTAACAGACCCCACACGTGAAGAGGCAATACTGGACTTGGTGCTTATCAATGGTGAAAGTGTTTCTGATGTTGTAGTGGGAGACCATTTTGCATCCAGTGATCACCAGATGGTGTGGTTCATTATTAGGACTAGGGCTAGGGCTGTTAGAATCCATTCCAAGGTGAGGATCTTAGACTTTAGGAAGACTAACTTTGCGAAGATGGGCCAATACCTCAGGGAGTCGTTAGTGGGATGGGAACAGCTGGGGGATGTAGAAAAACAGTGGGCAAAACTGAAAGGGGGTATTTTAAAGGCAACCAACCTTTTTGTTAAAATGGTAAATAAAGGCAAAAGGAACAGGAGACCGCTATGGTTTTCGAAGGAAGTAGCTGAAAAAGTGAAGAAAAAGAGGGAGGCCTTCATGAAATACAAGAGATCACAGAGAGAGGAAGACAGGCATCTGTATTTGGAAAAACTTAGAGAAGCTAGCAAAGTAGTCAAGAAGGCAAAGATTCAAAAGCAGGAGGAAATAGCCAATGCAATAAAATGGGGGGATAAGACATTTTTCAGATATATTAGTGAGAAGAGGAAGGGCAAAAGTGGTATTGCCAGACTCAAGGGTGCAGGGGGGGGAATATGTAGAAGCTGATAAGGATAAAGCGGAATTGCTTAACAAATATTTTTGTTCTGTGTTCACAGGTGAAGAACCAGGAGCAGGACCTCAGAAAACACCCACAAATAAGAACAGAAGCGAGGGACATCTTGAACAATTTTCAGAAGACTGTGTTCGTGAGAAACTAGCTCAACTTAAAGTAGACAAAGCGATGGGACCGGATGGGATACACCCTAGAATACTGAGGGAACTTGGGGACGTTCTAGCAACTTCACTGACTGACCTTTTCAATGCCTCGTTGGAGTCGGGAGTGGTGCCAAAGGACTGGAGAGAGGCTCATGTGGTGCCTTTATACAAAAGCGAAAGCAAGGATGTGGTTGAAAACTATAGGCCGGTTAGTTTAACTTCGGTGGTGAGTAAATTATTGGAAAGAGAAAATAGTGAGGTTTCTGGAGTCCAGTGGATTACAGGATCCGAGGCAGCATGGATTCACCAGAGGCAGGTCTTGTCATACAAATCTGATTGATTTCTTTGACTGGGTGACCAGGGAGTTGGACCGAGGGAGAGCTCTAGATGTGGTGTATTTAGATTTCAGTAAAGCCTTTGACACTGTTCCTCACAGGCGACTTATAAACAAACTGAGCACCCTAGGATGGACCCTAAAGTTACTGCTTGGGTTAGAAATTGGTTGGGTGGGAGGCGACAAAGAGTACAAGTAAATGGAGCTCACTCTGAGGAGAAGGATGTTACCAGTGGTGTGCCCCAGGGATCTGTCCTTGGTCCGATTCTTTTTAACATCTTTGTTAGTGATATAGCGGAAGGGCTGTCGGGTAAGGTTTGCCTCTTTGCGGATGATACCAAAATCTGAAATAGAGTAGACACCCAGGAAGGTGTAGATAACATGAGGAGAGATCTAGCTAAGCTTGAAGAATGGTCTAGAATTTGGCAGCTGGGATTTAATGTTAAAAAATGTAAGGTCATGCATTTGGGCTGCAGCAATCCAAGGGAGCAATACAGTATAGGAGGTGAAGTACTTTTGTCCACTAAAGAAGAGCGGGACCTAGGCGTGGTTGTGTCTGATGATCTTAAAGCAGCTAAGCAGGTAGAAAAGGCGACGGCAAAAGCTAGAAGGATGCTTGGGTGTATACGGAGAGGAATGGCTAGCAGAAAAAAGGAGGTGATAATGCCTCTGTATAAGTCTTTGGTGCGACCTCATTTGGAGTATGGTGTGCAATTCTGGAGACCGCACCTTCAAAAGGATGTGAACAGGATGGAGTTGGTGCAGAGGGTTGCTACTAAAATGATTAATGGGCTTCATTATAAAGCATATGAGGACAGACTTAAGGATCTTAATATGTACACCTTAGAGGAAAGGCGGGATAGAGGTGATATGATTGAGATGTTTAAATACCTCCGTGGCATAAATGTTCAGGGAGAGAGCCTCTTTCAATTGAAAGCAAGTTCTGCTACGAGGGGACATGGGATGAGGGTGAAGGGAGATAGATTCAGGAGTGATATGCGGAAATATTTCTTTACGGAAAGAGTAGTGGATCCATGGAATAGTCTCCCAGTGGAGGTGGTAGAGATGAGAACAGTAACTGAATTCAAAAAAGCATGGGACCAACACAGAGGATCTCTAAAGGTAAAAAGTGGACTGTTGTAGTTGTTGTTATGGAAGGACAGACTAGATGGGCCCTGTGGTCTTTTTCTGTCATCATGTTTCTATGTTTCTATATATTGTCCATAATAAAATAAAAAAAAGGTTCCAACTGTCAGCTTAAGCACTAGGGCTAATACTGGTGGTGAGATTGTAAAATGGACATCCTTAGTGCAGTCACTAAAAGGCACAAGGGTAATCTGGGGCGTCCAAGTCAGAGAATCCAGGAAAAGGGCAAGCATGTACAAATTCAGGGATGATTTCACAAATGTGGACGTACCCAGTATGGACATCTGTGGGACCATTTACACAGATGTCCCCAGTATAGTATGTAATACTAGCAATGTCTATTAAATACACAAAACATACCATTGCAATTGTGAAGCATACTGAGGATAGTGGAGTATCTAACTTGTCTACCACAACCAGATGTTTTAGAGACCAAACAAGCACTTTCCCAATGCTTATTCATGCCTGGAGCAGATCTAAAGTTGGATGAGGTTGCAGATGTCCTCAAAGTTTCTGAAATCGATTGGGGACGTCTTTGCCCGTCGCACCACCTTGGACACGCATCCACTATGTTCTTTGCTTACTTGGACATCCCAACAGAGCAGATGCCTTCAAAAGCCATTTGTGAAATGCAGGGCCGGCCCAAAGGTTTCTGCCACCCTAGGCCGAAGCTCCTGCCATACTGCCTCCCTATGTTGAGCCATGCTCCCCCTGCCACTGATTCCGGCGGCGGGCAGTTCACCAGCAACAGCAGCCGCCAGACCTAGCTGCTCGCTGCCGGAATCAGTGGCAGCAGGGGGCAACATAGCAGTTCAGCATGAGGGGGTGCAACTGAGAGCATGGGGGGAGCGGAAGGCCATGTGTGCTGAAGCAAACAGCCTGCTGCCTATGGACATCTGCCACTTAGCCCTAGTGGACAGGCCGGCCCTGGTGAAATGGCTCCAGGACATCTTTATGATTTAGACAACCACATGCATGTTTTTGGACATCCAAATTGCATCTACGCTTCTTAAAATGACCCCCTAAGAATGGATATGGGCAAAAAAGGAAGTGTAGTACATACTTGCTTATGAGCTCTTCCTAATTTGTGGGCATTTCCTGTGCTCATTTCACATATTTGTTTTTTAGGAGTGCACTGTATGCATGCAAGAACTTCAAGCACACAAATTGATAGTCAAACTGTACATGTGTGCACACAAGTGATATAGACGCACTTCAAATTTTTAGGCGCTCAAACTGAATGTGCCACTTATGGATGTGCGTCACTAGCAGACACTGCAGTAACATCTCTGCTGCAGATACAGGCCATGGTAAACTTCTTCGTAAACCCACTACTAAAGGAAATAGACTGCAAACGTTCATGAAAAAATCGAGATTAACTTCAGTAAGAGGACCCTCCAGAAAAAAGGAGAGATAATGTACTATTGCCATTAAGAAGCACATTAGCACTGAATCTCAGAGAGAGAGAGAGAGAGAGAGAGATCAAGATCATCTCCAACATACCCTGGCATAGGAAGAGGATCATTCCATGGTATACACAAAATTTAACCATTTGGACACATTACTCCAGGTGAGCAAAACGCTTTCAGCTGAACTGGTTAGCTAGATTTCTCATGAACATTTGCAACAGAGCTCTTTGTCAGCTAGAGCAAACTTTTGCAGAAACAGGCCACTAACCCACAGGAAATCCTGTGGGTCAGTACATCAGCCTCTTAAGTCAGTCTGATAAAAAAACATTTTTGCTAAATTCACATTCTACTGCGGCACTTCTGAAAAATTCTGAATCACAATAAGCAATAAATCAGAATGGGTTATCAAGAGATGAGTGCCTCTACACCAAGCTAAGGAAATATCAAGGGTATTTTGACAACGCACTCTACCAAGGGGACTACTACTTTTAGAAAGCTGAATGAAGAAAAAAAGAAATAACAAAAAAATATAACTTTTACATTTGTTACCTTTATTTCTACTCCTACTTTAAAGTCCACTGGGCTTGCATAGTCAGAGTTTGTGAAAACTTGCAGTTGACAGGCAAGAACAACCCATTTTGTACTTCACTATTGAGGAATGAAATTATACAATATTTGTATGTTCAGATTATGGCATGAATAAACAAACATACTGTATGCTGCTTGATCAGTCTAACAACATAAACTACTACTAAACAGGTATAAATATCCTAGATGTTCTCCGAGCTCAAAACTACAAGAAATTTGACAGTTTTAGAGAAAGCTGCATTTCAGAAGAATCAGTTCTTACAATAAGGGCTGAATTTAAAATTTTGGGGAAACTAGGCAGGACTGGAAAGCAATCGAGGTGGGGAGACAGTGTCATGGACCTAAAATAAGTGGGAGCAAGCACCCCAGTTTTTGCCAGGTACATGACAACTTCAGAATCTCGTGCCCTAAGCAGCTTTTCAAGTTGCCTATTCCTAAATATATATGCACATTTATAAACAGGGGCATCCTCCGAGTGATGCAGGGTCATGTGCAGAGACTCATTACAGGGCCACATTTGCACATTATAAATCTGTAGGGACTGAAAGCAGCGCCAAAATGGGAAGCCCATGTACAGAAAAAAAAACACTAGTTGGTAGGGCTGGCCTTACCCAACTGCCGTTAATACTCCGGCTACATTATGTAACCTGAAAAAAACTCTTTTTATAGAAAAAATAAAATACAGTAAAGAAAACATCTTTATTTAACATGCGCTATCCTATACTATCACTGTTAAATAGGAAGATCTTTGGATAAAAGCACTATTAAGTCACAAACATTTCTAAACAAGATAGTCATGTGCTATCCAATCTTTACAGGAAGGCTTTGCATCAGTCAGTGGACCATGCTCCATTTTCATAAAATATGGTAACTAAACAACTGCCTCCCAGGATCCTACAGAAACTCTCCGCATCACATCACTGATAATGAATAACAGCAAGCAGACATTTCAAAGTTTTAGTGATTTAAATCTAACCACATATCCCCAAAGAAGCAGCAAAAGCATTAAACTGAGAGGCATGTTTAGTAAGCCCTGCGCTGGCAACACAAGTGTGGACCACGTTACCAACCTGGGGCTGCAAGCTAACTGCAGGGGGACAGGTACATCTCTCCTCCTGCAGTTAGCGCATTTCAATACGGCAAAATGGCGGCAACTAGCACCATCCATTGACGTGGCATTAGTTGCACTTGTGCCACTTGTATTGAACACAGGCAGTGTGGGTTACAAACACTTGTGCCACAGTGGGAACACCCCATCCCATCCAGTCGCTGCCCTGACACGAGTTACCTTGTTTTCAGCAAACAGACCAACAATACCTTTCAGTGCAGTGCCCAAACCCCGTCCTACCGGGTAATGCGCTTTAGTAAACATGCCCCTATATCTACAAAATGCTATTGACTGGGGCCATGAGGTCAATAATCTGTATGGACATGCTAAGGCACACATGATGGATGGCAGGTCCTTGCATGTGATGTCATTACCTTCTGGGAGATTGGGGCAAAAGCTGGTGCACTGAGCTACAACGGTCTCCAGCTAACACAGCAAGTACTCTATTAAAGAGCTAGAAGAGTAGCCAAAAAAGCAAATGTCCAACAAAAAATCAATCACAGAAGCAGGGCTATTATCCTACCAAGATCATACATTTCTTCAAAAAAAAAAAAACAAGAGTGTCTTATGAATCAAATTGTTTTTCCAATTCCTAAGAAAGCTCCTTAAGATTTAAGGAGCCAGATTTTCCAGCCAAGAATACCCAATCCTTTCTGATATAAGCATGAAGTAAGCAAACGAAAAAAAAAATCTCTCCTTAGGTCAGCTTTTCTTTCATTTTTAAGACAATTCAATTATAAATGTACTGAATTATAATGTATGCAAAATGTGCAAATGAACAGCATCTAGAGATAGTGCTATAATCTTTATTTATCAAAGTCTCCAAGACTGCTCCTAAGTTTCAAACTTAAAACCTAAAAATGGCTGAATCAGCCTATTTTCATAAAACTCTAATTAAATATTGTGACTATAAAATGCATGGAACATCGTTAATGCTAATATTTTTCCCTCCAGAAAAAAAAAGGAGATGCTCTGAAGAATACTTTGATGACTGTAAAGCTCCAGAGAATTTTGACATACAAGAAATATTGTTTAAAGATGCAGTTTTCAAAGTAAATATTTTGACACCAGAATTGCTTTGGCATTTGTTTTCAAACGATTTCAGCTTTAGCTTTCACATCTGAAAGTTCATAATTGTAGCTTTTACTGTGAACTGCCTGGGAAGAGGGGGCATTTATTGGAGTACCATTTTTTTTTCTTTGTAGCCTGGAAGAAAGTTGGTAGTGTAAAAATATTAGGTACCATAAACCAACACAAAAACGCTAGATAGAAGGCGATTTTAGCATGTCCTTCCCACCCCACCTAAGTTTATTCAGTGTGTGCAAATGCATAAAATAAACAAAGCAATCCGATGTCTGTGTGCATCAATTCCTGACTTTCCAACACCGCAATCACGGCTGCCTGAATACTTCAGAAAAGCAAAAATGATAGCAGAAGTTGTTATACTCTGTCAGATATTTTTAAGAGTGAATTAAACCCAAAGTTCAGGCCTATTTTGCGCACATGGGTACCCACCGATTGCATCTAGTTTACTTTTACATATTTCTATGGAAGATGGCACAATACATTTATTTCATACTTTCCTTAAAGAAATAAAGCAAGGGGAATCCAAAACTATTTTCTCATTTGCAAATGAGGGACATCTTCATGGAAAAAAAAGACTCTACTATTGCGTCCACTCCGTGCATCACACAGAAGGTGGTTGCATTTCATTCTGCTGCAAACCGACTTCAGCTTTCACACCTTCGTAATCCTGCCTCGCTACCCTCCCACAGCTGCTTCAGCTCGAGCCCTTCAGCATTCAGGGGAAATAAAGTTGCCCAACTTTATCCTCTCCGGCACCGGAGAGTTCCCAAAATGTTATTTGAACTTGTTGCCCCCTTAATGAACGCCGGGGGAGGGGGTTTCTGCTCACCTGGGGGAATGGCCCGTGCTTCGGTTTCAGTCGTGTGAACGCAAGGCAGAAGCTGGAAGAAGTCGAAGAACACAGCCAGAAAGAAGAAGGATCTGAAGAAGCCCATCGCAGCCTTCGCCGAGCCCTGCAGCAGCTGGAGAAGCAATAGCCAGGGGCCGAGACGGACTGGGGCTAGACACAGGCACAGGTTCAAGCGCCGCCCGCGCCTCTCGCGAGACCTTCGCCTCGGCGCTCTGGCTGGCTGCCGGGCAGTCTGGGCGCGGGCACCCGCCGCGTGCAGGCTAAGCAGGTCTGGCTCGCGCCTAGTGGAACGCCCCGGACGGAGCAGGGCAGCGAGAGCCACCTCCCCGGGTAGGAGAGCTGGAGAAGAGTTAAGGAGCACCAGAAGAGGCGTGTGGTGGAGGGGAAGCGCTAGACTCAAAGAAGAAAGCGGGGCAGTGGCTAGTTCCAGTCATTGGCCGCAGACAGGGATGAGACTTTTTTGGACTATTTCTCTGGAGGCTAGGGAAGGCGGGGGAGTGTCTTTTCCGGGCACGATATTTGCTCAGCATACAATGTTGCAGTGTGTTCTGTGGTGATAGGATTTAGCACACAGCTGCCGAATTGCTGCGTTCAGCCTGTGTGAAGGATCTTTGTGTGGAGGAGGGGGGAGGGTGTTAGGCGCTTTAATTGCTCCACAAACCTTTCTACTCAAGAGGCTAAAATAAATGGCACAGAGTAAAGAGGACATGCTTCACTTTGCAGACAGGTCGCTGAGATTTGGCTGCTATAAAGCTCACTTTCCAGCTGTTTTCATGCGGCCAACCTGAAATCGAGTTATGTAGTGTACTTACCAAAAAAAATCCTTTTCAGTATAGAATTGTGTAGTGTCGCCAACTGGCTCCAGATACGCCAGGCTTGATCCAGTCTGGATTCACCCTCCCCCTCCCTCTGCATGCAGGGCAATGCTGTTCTGATTTCTCTATTACACTCTATATGAAAAGCAAGATTACAAGTCTTTGTTTGCAATGCAATCATGGACTGGATCAAGCCTGTCTGGTGCATCTGGAGCCAGTTGGCACCCTGGATGACGGCAGAAAAAGACCATATGGCTAGATCCGGCCCAAGGGTTTCTGCCACCCTAGGCAGAAACCCCAGTCACACTGCACCTGCCGAGCCACTCAGCTGCTGATTCAGTCTTGAAGGAGAGGCAGACGGTGGTTACAGTTTTTTAAAGCTCAGCTTGTTGCCATAGCAAGCCATGTGCATCAGCACATGTGACCTGTTACTTCTGACCCCCCTCCAACAGTAAATTGGGTCAGAGGGAGATCAGAAGCAGCAGGTCATGTGTGCCGAAGTACATGGCCTGCTACAGGCAACAAAACAACAGCATAAAGCTGCCAACCCACGCCATCTGCCCTAGGCAGCCACCTAGCTCATCTAGTAGATGGTCCAGCCCTGCATATGGCCTATCTAGTCTGCCCTTCCATAAAAGAATCATCTAAACTTTTTTTAACCTATTTGGTTATATTTCATTATACTGGTCTAATTATAAAATGTTTATACATTTCTCAGCTCCAGCATTCTAAAACAAAAGCATTCTGTCTCATTCTCACAAACAATGTCATCCCAAAGTACAACCTTGGCTTTTATAATACATCTCTCTCTCTAGGCTGCTAGGCGACTGTGGGCAACATTCCAAGCCATTCTCCGTATTAACCCTTTCAGAGGGCTGCGGTACCCCACTTTGTTACTTTCAACAGTTTTCAGCTGAAAATTCATCTAAATTTAGGAAAATAAAAATTATGCTTCTAAATGCAGGCCTGCCTTTCATTTGCTTAGATTTAAAAGCCTAATTTAGGTGCCCATTGCTGAAAATACGTACTAAGCTTCTAACATCTCTGTTCTGTCCTGAATCATCCCGTTGCCACTTTTGAGATCCCAGATTTAGGAGTTTATTGACATTTTGAGCATGAATTTTTACTGCCTTGTCACCTTCTGCTCAACCATCCATCTTTCCCACTGTTTCAAACTTCATACATACAAACACCCTTTCTCTAAGACAATCACGGGAATGATTTTATGATTCACTTATACATTCTAGTATTGTCATCTTTTGCTTATAATGTCTTGACCTGAGGAAGAAGGTTTTAGCCTTCAAAATCTATTCTAAAATTGTTTTTAAGTTAGTCCAATAAGACATCAGCTTATCTCCTTTTTGTTTTGTTTTACTTCTCGGGCAAACATTTAGAAATCAGTCCAAGTATATTTTCAAAGAGGTCGATTCAGGAGCTGAACTGCTAAAGCAAGGAACTTAAACCCTTTAAAAATTGACTCCCAAGAGGCAGAATTGGCCAAAACGTAAAGACAATTTTCATTTTGTTGGAAGCTTTCATGATCTTGCTTTGGCAATGAGCATAACATCTTTATATCTGCAGCAGGGTTGGGTAGTAGGGCATTAATCACCTCCTCCACACCTTAACTGTATGGTACAGTTTCCCAGACTCAACCAAACAACAGAGGAGGGACATCTTCAGATTCCAGCTCAGAGTCTGTAATTAGGTCTTAGAATTTAGCATGATAATAAGCATGATTTTAAAAACATGCTTATGAATTTAGCTGTATGGTGTAATGGCGATATGCAGGGCTGGATTTAAATTATGGGTATCCATAGACAAAGGCAGAGGAAAGAATTTTTTTCTCTCCCCCAACAATCCCCCTTGCCCAGATCCTCCCTCTTACCTTTGGCTGTACTTTAAATTCTCTGTAGCAGCCAGCAGTGCTTCCTGTCACTACAGAAACCAATGCAAGGGGAGGGGCATCATAGGGTCTGTCAGTGGACGAGTGGCAGAAGGCCCAGTGCTGGAGGGGTGCTTAATAGAAAAGTATTTTAAAGTACAGCATTGGAGATAAGAGGGCCTGGAGCAAGGCATAGCAATGGCAGCAATATTCAAGTGTCTATCCAAATTTGGCACTGGAGACAGTTGTCGTTGCCTAAATCCGAGCCTGGTGATGTGCATACTTCTCGAGCTTAGGCTCAGAGTCAGATCAAATGCAGTATGTAGGGATAACGTGTTGTCTTAAGAAAAGCCAGGAGTACATAATCATTTGAAAACAAAGTAGGAAGATTAAACTTAATCTAAAACTAAAGTGATTCCGAACATGCACTGCTGCATTGATAGTGTATCCTGCATACTCAGTACATGCTATTAGTTAGGCATTTTAAATAAATTCATCAATGGAGGAAGTAGGAGTTGTACATAGTCAATAGTAGTTTCTAGAAATATTTTACTTTATATGTTTGGAGTGGAGGAGTAGCCTTGTGGTTGTAATAACAGCCTAGTACCCAAGAGATCTGGGTTTGATTCCCATTGGTGCTCTTTGGGCAAGTCACTTAACCCTTCATTGCCTCAGGTACAACTTAGATTGTAAGCCCTCTGGGGACAGGGCAATACCTATGCATCTGACTGTAACTCGCCTTGAGCTACCATTGGAAAGGCATGAGTTAAATACTAATAAATAAATATCAGTTTCTTATTAAGGGATTTTGTAAAATGGTGAAAGACTGATCACTTGCTGTTATATTAATGGTGTTATTTTAAAAGCGCTATGCACGATTTGGACATCTGCAACAGGCATGGAGAGGTCCAAATCATAGAGACCTCAGGACACACCTAGCCAAATCAGGTTTTCAGCATAACCACAATGAACATGCACGAGAGAGATTTTCATGCTCTGCTCCCATTGTATGCTGATCTCTCTCATGCATATTCATTGTTTCTTTATATAATCATGCAATTGTTTATTTTTGGCATTTAGTAACCCTTGCAATTTGGTTTTGTGCGTGTTTGTGTATTAAGGTTTTGAAATCTTAAAGTTTTCCTTGATTTCTCCTTGAGTTCTAAGATTTTCCCCTTTGAATTTTACAAGGTTGGAAAGATTTTTCCCTGGCAAATTTTTCTTAAATGACTACTGGATAAATAATCACATTTTTTTCTCTTTTTTGAGTGGTAACAATGGTGCTTTATTTCTCAACACATGAAGAGTGGTGATAGAGACCATGGAGTAGAACAAACATCTTTACAGGAAAGATACCAGACTCAACCAAGTTTCAGCTGGAAAAGTCTTTGTCGGGGATCACACTCCAAATTCGGTGATGCCTCTCAAATGAAAGCATCTATTGCTGGATGCTCAATGCACCAAACAATACAGCAAGCCTATAGAGAGAATGCAGGTACCTTTCCATTAAAGAAGTTTGCTCCAATCTAGTTTGATTCTTCTTTGCCAAAGTCTATCTTTGCTGTCAATTTCTAAGCTTCTAGGTGCCAGTGATAGGTTAAAATATATAGTTTGAGAGTCAGTGCTCCGGGTGATTGTGTACTAGGGATATGCATTTTTAACTTGAAACAAGAAAAAAACTCTGAAATTTCCAGGAGGTGGAATTCATGTACCATAAATAGTGTATTCTGTTTGTTCAGTAATGTTTACTATTTATCAATAGGAAAGGGATATTGGACATAGCTCACACCTTTTTTCAGGATTAGCTCAAGGCCAGTTATATTCAGGGAGCTTACAGTCTAAGGGCATGTTTACCAAAGCGTGCTGCCCAGGTAGCGAGGGGTTAGCGTGCAGTTCTGCCACCACGCTACAAAGTATCGCAGGACCCTGCACTAATACACTCAGTGTATGGGTGTTCCTGCCACAGCACCGCTAGCGTGGGCCTTGAAAACGTGTGCTCAGCAAGGAGCTGCTACTTCCAGCACAATGGGTAGAAGTAGTTGCTCCCCGTGGTAGTAGTAATGCAGTGAGCTGTGCTAAATACAGTAGGATGGTTGTTCCCCCCCCCGCCCCCTCCCAACCATATCTAGTGCAGTGCCAAGATCATTAGGAGGAGCAGTGGGATTTGAACCGGGCTTTTCTGATTGTCAGCCTGCTGCTCTGTCTTATGCAGTAGTCACACTTATTAAAAAAAATTGTGCCCAAAATGACAAAAAAAACTGACTAAAATGAAAAAATCCATAAATGGCATAGAAAACTAAACAAAACAAACATAACTGTCTATACATCCTGTTGTGTACTCACATTATTGAGCCAACTGTATCAAGCAGGCATATACATTTTCATTTCATTTTTTTATAGTCCATACTATTTAATTAAGCCTGCATTAAATAATATGCTGAAGCAGGATTAGTTGTACTGAAATTAAATTACTACATGAAATTACCTAATTTTTGGTTCTGCAGCAAAGCTGCTTTCTCACAAAACACTCACAGCTGAATCTAGGTTTAGAGCAAAAGAGAGCCTTTATTCAAAAGCAGAACAAAGGAATGCCTGTCTCCACTTTTGTAGACTTCAGAAAACAATATCATGTTTGTTCATATACTTGCTTCTGAGGCCTGCTTCCTTGTCTTAGTCTAGGCCTGGGGTTTTAAGTTGCTCACCTGGGCTCCACCCTTGACTCCAGCTATGCCTCTTTTAAGATGAGCTGGACGGTTGTCCCTTAAGGAGAACCAGGCATCTCACCTGTACACCCTGAACACATGTGCTGAAAATAAATAAGAACATAAGATATGCCATACTGGGTCAGACCAAGGTCCATCAAGCCCAGAATCCTGTTTCCAACAGTGGCCAATCTAGGTCATACGTACCTAGCAGTTTCCCCAAAAGATACAGGTTCCACAGTGCTTGTACTGGGTCGGGTCAAGCATTGATATCCTGGGTCCCTTCTTGATAATGGTTTATGGACCTTTCCTCCAGGACCTTGTCCAAACCTTTTTTAAACCCAGCTACACTAACGGTCTTTACTACATCCTCCGGTAACAAATTCCAGAGTTTGATTATATGATGAATGAAAAAATATTTTATTTTATTAGTCTTAAATAGTTTACCCTGTAGCTTCATTGCATGTCCCCTAGACTTTCTATAGTCTGATAACGTAAACAATCGATCTACGTTTACCCGTTCCACTCCGTTCATTAATTTATAGACTTTTATCATATCTCCCCTCAGCCGTCTCTTTTCCAAGTTAAAGAGCCCTAACAATTTTAGCCTTTCTTCATAGGAGTATCCTTCCATCCCCTTTACTATTTTGGTGGCTCGTCTCTGAACCTTTTCTAATAACGCTATATCCTTTTTAAGATACGGTGACCAGAATTGCACACAATATTTAAGGTGTGGTTTCACCATGGAATGATATAGAGGCATTATAATTTATTTTGTTTTATTTTCCATTCCTTTCCTTATGATACCTAGCATTCTGTTTGCTCTCTTGGCCGCCGCTGCACACTGGGCCAAGGGTTTTAACATGTTATCCACAATGATGCCTAAATCTTTTTCCTGGGTGGTGGTTCCTAATGTGTAACCATAGTTTGGGTTGTTCTTCCCTAGGTGCATAACTTTGCACTTGTCCACATTAAATTTCATCTGCCATTTGGATGCCCAGTCTTCCAATTTATGAAGATCCTCTTGCAATTTTCCACAATCCTCTTGAATTTTAACAACTTTAAATAGTTTTGTGTCATCTGCAAATTTGATAACCTCACGCGTTATTCCCTTTTCCAGGTCATTTATGAATATGTCAAAAAGCAGCGGACCCAGCACAGATCCCTGGGGTACACCACTATTCACCTTTCTCCATTGGGAATATTGGCCATTTAGCCCTACCCTCTGCTTTCTATCTTTTAACCAGTTCCTGATCCACAATAGTACACTGCCTCCTATCCCATGACTCTTTAGTTTTGCCAAAAGTCTCTGATGAGGGACCTTGTCAAAGGCTTTCTGAAAGTCCAAATACACTATATCAACCGACTCACCTTTGTCCACCTGTTTATTCACATCTTCAAAAAAACATAACAGATTAGTAAGACAAGATCTTCCTGTCTAAAGCCATGTTGGCTCTCTCCCATTAGGCCATGACTATCTACATGCTGAGTAATTTTGTTCTTTATGATGGTTTCTACCATTTTTCCCAGTACTGACATCAGGCTCACTGGTCTGTAGTTTCCCGGATCACCCCTGCAACCCTTTTTAAAAATTGGTGTTACATTGGCGATCCTCCAATCTTCAGGTATTACAGATGATTTTAATGAAAGTTCACAAATTACTAATAGCAGGTCTGCAATCTCATATTTCAGTTCTTTCAACACCCTTGGATGTATACCATCCGGCCCAGGTGATTTGCTACTCTTCAGTTTATCTGATAGTTGTAATACATCTTCCTGATGTATCGATATTTCCTTCAATTCTTCCGCACCTTTAAATACCACTTCAGTCATGGGTAACATACCTACATCTTCCTCAGTAAAGACCGAAGCAAAGAATTCATTCAGTCTCTCCGCTATCGCCTTGTCGCCTCTTAGTGCCCCTTTAACCACTCTATCATCTAATGGACCAACTGACTCTCTCACAGGTTTTTTGCAACAAATGTACTTGAAAAAGTCTTTATTTCGCATTTTTGCTTCCGCAGCAAGCTTCTTCTCAAATTCTCCATTTGCCTGCCTTATCAATGCCTTGCATTTGACTTGCCAGTGCTTATGCTGTTTCCAGGTTCTGTCATTTGGCTCTTTTTTTCCATTTCCTGAAAGATGCTTTTTTGGCAACAAAAGCCTCTCTGACCTCACCTTTAAACCATGCTGGCAGCTTTTTGGATTTCCTTCCACTTTTCTTAAAGCGTGGAATACAGCTGGTCTGGGCTTTCAAGATAGTATTTTTCAACAACACCCAAGTTTGATGTAAGATTTTTGCAACTGCTCCTTTTAGTTTTTTCTTAACTATTTTCCCCATTTTATCATAGTCTCCCTTTCAAAAGTTAAAACCTTTGGGAATGACATAACAGCTTTCACCAGCTGATGCTCATGGAGAGGAGGGGGGCTAGAGGAAGTATTCGACGTTGGGCCTTATTCCTGCTGATATGAGAGCCATATATTCAGATATTGAGGCCCCGTGTTCGAAATGAAGTGCTTCAATTGGGTTGAGGAGGCCTGGAATATGGATGGGGAAAGGGATAGGGGGAATGGGATACTAATGTTTTAAGTAAGGTGTTGTAATCACTGTGTATGTTCATTGAGGGGGGGTCGGATACTAAAGGGAGAGGCTGTGGGTGTGAGGGGTTTGGTGGGGGATGGTGTGGGGGATGAGGGGGGAAAATTGTGAATGCTGTATTTGTATAACTGATCTGCTGAGGAATTCTTGACTTCTGTATATTGTTTTGCATGATCTGTATTGTGTGGACTTCAATAAATAAATAGAGTTTTCAAAAAAAAAAAAGGTAGTACTTTGGATTTCCTTACTATCCCTCCTCCACTAATTAAATCAAATGTGATCATGTTATGATCACTATTGCCAAGTGGCACCAGCACCCTTATCTTTTGCACTAGATCTGGTGTTCCACTAAGGATTAGGTCTAATATGGCTTCCCCTCTGGTCAGTTCATGAACCAGCTGCTCCAAGAAGCAGTGATTTATTTCATCTAGGAACTTTATCTCCCTAGCATGTCCTGCTGTGACACTGACCCAGTCGATACCGGGGTAATTGAAATCACCCATTATTATTACTGTGCTGTAACCTTTGTTAGCTTCCCTGATTTCTGAGCATTTCATCATCCATTTGTTCATTCTGGCCAGGCAGTCAATAGTACACCACCACTGCCATCGCCTTCCCCTTTTTACATGGAATTTCAATCCATAGAGATTCTACAGCAAATTTTGTTTCCTGCAAAACGTTAATCCTTTCTGACTCAATGCCCTCTCTTACATAGAGTGCAACCCCTCCACCAATTTGATGAGCTCTATCATTATGATATAGTTTGTACCCAGGTATCACAGTGTCCCACTGGTTGTCCTCCTTCTACCATGTCTCTGATATTCCAATCATATCTAACCTCTCATTTAGTGCTATATATTCTAACTCTCCCATCTTATTTTTTAGATGTCTAGCATTTGCATACAAGCATTTTAGAGACTGCATTTTATTCATATTAATCTGGCTATTGGTAGGCATAGGTAATTTGGGATCTTTATCTCTGTCTGCTCCATACTCGAGGGCATTTTGGCTACTTTACTCTTTTTTGGAACCTCTCTGCTTTTGGTAGTATCCTTCAAGGATACATTCTTCCGAACCATGCGCTCTTGGGCTACTGTCGGCTTTCCACTATTATCTAGTTTAAAAGGCTATTTTATTTTACATACTGCATTGAGTTTCATTTTGTTTTAGCATGTGCTATTTTATTTAGTGTGCACTAAAGAATGCATGTTTTGAATCTCTTGTTATGTAACCTGGACCCCTGCAATACTGGGTTGGTTGTACTCTTCTGGTCTTTATCTTATTTGGGCCCTTTGGCATGCAAGGTGGGATGCAGAGTTCTGATCTCCTCTCAGCTATCACATTTCCCCTCTTTTCCATTGACTTCCTATCCGATTCTGCGCCCATGGAAAAATTCTGCTGCTGAATTTTAAATACAGTGCGCCGAGTCATGAATATATCGGCTTTCTCTTATCTCTTGATGTATTCCTTCTTTCTTAGGCTTACTGTTTTCTGAATTTTATGTTATAAATGTCTTTGCTTTTATGCATTGTACTTATTGATTATGTAAATACATCACAAACTACTTTGGATGATTTTCAGGGAAGATGTATAAGCATGTTTCATAATAAATATATAAATAAAGTGTGGTGTTTCTTCCACGTTTGGAGCCTTTTCTCTCCTTGAGCCCATTTCCAGTCCATTTCCACCAGACAATCGAGGCTTCTCTTCCCTACTGTTTTTCACAGTTAAAAACTTTCTCTTTAAAGTCCTCCTCATGAAATTTATCATTTATTCATTCATGTCTGGATGAACTTGATGCTTAAATACAGCCTTGCTTTTGGCAAGGTGCCTTTTTTAAATTTTTTTATTTCTACAAATTTTCAACATATACCAAGTACAAGACATTGTAAAGAAAAAAGGGTCAAGTCATGCAAGCAATTAATAACAAGACAGCCTTAGTAAATCACAGAAAAAAACCCAGCAAATGCAAACTTAGCTCCAATAAAAGAGGAAGTAAGTCACAATTCCTAGGAAACAACCAAATGAGAGGCATTATTACAGCAAATCAAACAGACAGGAGAATGCTATAGCCTAACAACCAGTTATCTTGCCCTACCATAACGTAAGACTGGATCCATGGAAGGTGGCTGCCAGCCCGCTAGCTTGGCGGCAATAAAGGCTGACAACTGTTGGGATCAAGAAAAATATATCTATGACCAGCTGGTTTAACCAGACATTTACAAGGAAAACACAAAAATAACCCCCCCACCCCCCCCAGTTGTAAAAACCCAGGACGAAGAATTCTTGTGCCTCTTCTGGGTTGCCAACATCAGGAAAAATTCTTATATTGGAACCCATAAACTCTTTAGTAGGTGTATGAAAATACATTTTAAGAAACAAATCTCGGTCAGTCTCCAATGCCAGCGTAACCAGCAAAGTGGCAGTAACACCGAAGTCAGATGCAGACCGCTCCAGAAAACCAGGCAGGTTCAAGACCACAGACTCCCCCAAGGTCTGGCCTTGACCTTCCAACTGATGAACTCTAACAGAAGGCAGGTAGTAAGCTCTCGATATTGGGGGAACAGATTCCTCTGAAATTTAAGACATGAGAAATTTCTTAAAGAGTTCAATAGGTGAAAAGGAAGCAATCTTTGGAAAATTAAGAATTCTTAGGTTCCTACTCCTGAAGCCATTCTCCAAAGAAAGTCTATTTTTGCAAATTTTCTGCATCCCTAATAATCGCAGTAACAGAGTCTTGAAAATTAACCTTCTTGTCCAAAGAAGAAAACTTCACAGGCAGGGAACCCATAACAGACTCATGAGCTTCCACCAAACATCCAGGTGAGGAAAGCTGGTCAGAAATCCCTTGGAGCTGGCCTGATATAGTCTCTTCCAACCAAAGTAAAGCATCCCAAACAGTTCCAAAAGTAAAAAGAGAAGGTCTTACTAAAACTGACTGAGCTACTGGGTCCGATAAGAATTGCTGTGAAGCAGAGCACCCAGAAGGCTAAAGACCGCATCTCTCATTTCCGAGTCACGGGTCTGACCCCGCTTCCAAAGGTCTCACCTCTCCTGCAACCCCAACCGAAACTTCCAAGCCCCGGATAACTCCTCCAGAGGCCGGAGGCTGAACTCCAGAATTAGAGGTCCCCGCAGATGGCTGCACAGGAGGATACCAGCACTCCGGGCTAAGTGATACATCCGGCACAGGGCTGGACGAAGATCTGCCTTACACCTCTGCTCCTGCGAATGGGCTGCCTGAAGCCAAAGCATCTCCAACGGGCACGAGGAAACTGTCCATCGGCCCTGTTGACACTGACTGCCCCACAAACAGCTTAGCTTTATGCTTCCTCACGGTATGCAGCATCCACAGTTGTCTTCTTAGGAAATAGGTAAGAAAAAGAAACTCCACTGCTAGAGCCTCTCAACGCACATCTGCTCACAATGCCACCATCTTACTTCCCCCCAAGAGATTTTTGGCAAGGTGTCATTTGAAACTGAAATAATAATAGCTGAAACCTTTTGACAAAGACCCTTTTTAATAGTTTTGCGAAAAAATACTTCCACATTCAGGGGACCATTTCTGAAAATCCACAAATAGTTCTTTTGTAGGAAGGATGTCTCTTCCTCATTGCAAAATTTAGGGGTCTGTTTACTAAACAGCGATAGTGGCGATCGTGCGAAATCGGTGCTGCAGCCCCATTTTATTCAATGGGGCTGCGGCACCAATTTCATGCTATCGCTGTTCAGTAAACAGACCCCTTAGATATGCAGACAGCAGGAGAGTCACAATACAATTACAATACATAATTTTTAGCATTATTCCATGAAGTTGATCATGTTTTCAGCTACCAATTTGTTGCTTTGGAAGTGGCAGCTGTTGGTAATTAGTTGTTAGATCTCTATTCTCAAAAACTTTGATTATTTCTTTTGAAGCTTCTCCAATAGTCGTTACTGGCTCAAAATTTCTTATTTCCATTCAGATGAATTTCCAGCATTTTCCCCTTCCCATCGCCAAAATTGTATGAGATCATTGACTGGCCCTTGTTCAGGCTGAAATTCTGGCTGTACACCATCAGGTATAATACTGTATACCCTAGTGCCAAGCTTAGTAAATATTGCTATTTGAAGTTTATGTTACATGTCATATGTGAAAATTATTGTCAGTCCTACATCAGCACAGGGATGAGAGATAGGGATCTATGCTTAGGGGATTATGGAAACATGGTACTCTGGTTGTGCAGAGCACACACTGAGCATTGCTCGCACTTTAAATAGTCTGTTCTTGCGAACTTGCAAAAAAGAAACCTTCAACATCTCCTCTGTTTTTTCATTGTTATCAGAAGCCCAGGTTTATGCAAAATGGCATGTCATTGTTTTGTTCCCTGAAGTTAAACACTTTTAGCACTGTATCTCCAGCATTACTGTGAAGCTGCGCAGGGGTCCTCCACCTTCACTGCAGCCGTTGCGAAGAGGTTCTGCAATATCACGCATTTAGTTGCAGTCACCAATTAAAATTCAATATCACAGTGCCCCCCCTTCCACCCCACCCCTAGGTGTAGTGTGGGCAGAGGATTCCTGTATAACTGCATGGGAAAGTTGGTCCCTACCCATTCGTTGATAAACTAAGAAGAGATCCTTACATTTTATTTATTTATTTGGTTTTATATACCGCGCTATTTTAATTCAGTGTGGTTTATAGTAAACAACTTAATACATTGAACAGGTTTACATTGAACAATTAACAGAGATTACAATTAGAGTGAAACAACAGTATAATTCGTAACAGTAAGAACATGGTTTTCGGGAGAGGTAAGTGATAAGACGGATTGGAGCAGGGAGGGAGTTCCAGAGTAGAGGGGCAAATAAAGTGAAGGCTCTATGCTTAACATATTGGGAGGTTTTGCTGGCCAGAGAGGGAATGACAAGGGTATTTGCCATGTTCGTTCTCCTGCTTCTGCTATCAGGTGTCCAATGTACGAGGTCTTCTAAGGTGGTAGCAGAAAGCCGGTGGAGGGTTTTGAATGTGATAAGGAGGGCTTTGAACTTGAGGTGACCGGCTATAGGAGGCCAGTGAAGATGCATTAGTAGAGGTGTCACATGTTCATATTTGGAGACACCGTAGATGGTCTGTGCGGCTGTACTCATGGCCATTTGTAATGGGTGGAGTGTGTGGGCAGGAAGACCGTGTAGAAAGATTTTATCATAGTTGAAGTGAGGCATATTGAGAGCTTGGAAAACTGATCAGAAGTCCGTAGGTTCAAGTAGTAGTCGAAGCTGATGGAGGGAGCATATTTTGAGATAAACAGCTTTGGTGATGTTTATGTGTGATTCCATATTGAGGTGCTGGTCTAGTGTAAAGGCTAGGTAACGGACCTCGTGTTTAGTTTTCAGTTTGGCATCCTTAACCTGTATTGTAGCTGGTGGTATGAAGGTTGAATCCTTTGAAATGAATAATACGTCAGTCTTTTTGCAGTTCACCTTAAGGTTATGTGAATTTAACCAGTCTGTAACTGCATTGAAGCAAGCCGTGATTTTTGTATAATTAGGGCTGCCTGTAGAGAATGGGGAGTAGAGTAGCACATCATCAGCATAGATGTGGTAGAGTATGCCAAAGGCTTGGATGATTGTGCAGATTGGCTGGATATATACATTGAAGAAAAAGGCAGATAAGGAGGAGCCCTGTGGTACTCCTTGGGTTTGCTGGTACTTTGATGATGATTGTGTAACCTAAGCGGACTTGTTGTTGATGGTCCGTTAGATAGGAGCGACACCACTCAAGTGCTAGGTTCTTGATGCCTCTTAGCTGTAGTTGGTTAAGTAGGAAGTTGTGACAGACTATGTCGAAAGCTGAAGCGATATCTAGGAAGGTCAAAATGAAGCCTTGTTTTTTCTTGGTGCCTTTAACCAGGTTGTCCATAAGTGATGTAAGCAGGGTTTCAACACCATGTTGCCGGCGGAATCCATGTTGTTGTTGATCCAATGGAATAATGAATACAATAGTATGTTTGTGCTTAATCCACATGAATGTGCAGAAATAAAGGTAAATAAATATAAGATGATAACTTTTTATCGGACTAACAATATATTTCTTGACTTGCTTTTCAAGAACTAGCATCTTCTTCCTCAGGTCAGAACAGAATGACCAGAAGTTGCCATCTTCTGTTCATTCTGTCTTAACCTAAAAATGGGGTTTTAGCTCCTGAAGTTAACTCAAAAAGGGACATGTTTACTAGGCCCTGTGCCGGTCATGCAATTTTGAGCCACATTACTATTGTATTCATTATTCCATTGGATCATCACAAAGAACAGCTTAAAGCTTCAGTACCGAAGTGCCTCAAACACAAACCAATGTAACACCATCACTGCGGAGAACAAACGGATGACCCTGTACCTCATCTACAGAGCTCCCCATGCACCACCAGATGAGCTAGCCTCCACGCTAGAAGCTGTCTGTGCAGTCAACACAAATCACAAACCCCTGTTACTATTGGGAGACTTCAACCTCAAATCTACTACCACCAAGGACGCCGAAGCTTTCCTTCTAGCAATGGTCTCCTTACAATACACTCCACTGATCAATACCCCGACACACAAACACGGATCATCATCAGACTTCACATTTGCACCCAACTATCTACTTGACAGAGGTAACATATCAAAACCCTCTGTCATGCCTGTGCCATGGTCAGACCATCACATAATTAAAATAAATATCGTACCACAAGGGGGAAAAAACAATGAGACCTGGGACAACCCACCCGAACAAAGAAGATTCAAAAGCTTCAACAGTGACAAATTTCTACAGGACACTATACCGCACCTGAACTCTGAAACAGATGATCTAGATGAGCAAATCAGTAAATGGAATAGTATCATCAATGCTGCCACTAAAACCACAGAATACAAAGACAATAAAACTCGCCACACCAAATCCCATCAAACACCCTGGTACTCAAAAGTCATACAAAACAAAAAGAGGGACCTAAGGAAACTTGAACGGCGATGGAGATGCACCAAATTTCCTGACACTCAGGCCCTATACCTAACGAAGCAAAGAGACTACAACAAACTCATCAACCAAACAAAAAAAGAATACCACACAAACATTATACTCAAATCCAACAACAAACCAAGAGAGCTCTTTGAAATTGTGAACTCTTACCAAAGAACAGAAAACTGAAAGCGAAGTGCAAATAGACCCACAAGCCTTCGCAGACCACCTCCAAGAAAAATTCCATACCTCATCACAACCAACAAGCACAACCACCAAACCAACCACCTCTTTAAAACCTGGGACAAATTCAGCACCCCATCCACAAAGCAGCTCTCACACATCATCACCGCACTCAACACAAGCATGGCACCAACAGACCCATGCCCAGTGACATGGATTAAAGCAACAAAGACTAACTTCATCCACACCATACACAACATGGTGCACAATTCACTGACACAAGGAATCATGCCAAACCAGCTAAAGCTAGCTACAATAAGACCAATCCCGAAGAAATCCTCACTGGACAAGAGCAACCCAGCGGCATACAGACCCATCTCAAGCATACCACTACTGGCAAAAATTATAGAAAAAGCAGTACAGCATCAGCTCCAAGACCACATTGACAACCATGCACCACTGGACATCAACCAACACGGTTTCTGCCCCAACCACAGAGTCGAAACACTCCTGCTATACCTCAACAACATAATCCACCTCATAGACAACTGCAAGAATGGAATACTTATGATCTTCATAGACATCTCATCAGCGTTCGACACAGTGGATCACAGAACTCTATTAGCCAGATTACAGAACATTGGACTACACGGATCCACACTGAGATGATTCGACTCATACCTGATGGATAGACAGATACAGGTCAAGGTCGGCCCCAATACATCCCGACCCATAAAAGTCAAACAAGGCGTCCCACAAGGATCCGCCCTATCGGCACTATTATTTAATCTCTACATTCAACTGATCTGCAACATCATGAAAGAGCACAAAATACAATACACAATCTATGCTGACAACATCATGATATACACACCAATCACACTCGACAACCCGGACTACACCAAAATAACAGACTGTCTCATGCATACGACCAACTGGTTTCAAGACAACAACCCAATAATAAACTACAGCAAGACCGAGGCACTTATCACCTGAAACACCAACTTCGTCCCTCCATCCACCATCAACAACACAACAATACCCATCAAACCGGAAGTGAAATACCTCGGAGTGACTCTCGACAAAGAACTGAACCTACAATCACACATCAGCAGAACTACCAAAAATGCATACCACAAGATGAAACTAATCCGACGCCTCAAGCCCCTCCTCTTTCCGGAACACTTCCGCACAGTCTGTCAGGCACTAATAACCCCAATCCTAGACTTCTGCAACCCAATCTAGCTCGGCCTAACAAAACAGGCAATCAGACCACTGCAAATGGCCCAAAACACAGCAGCACGCATAATAGATGGCTCAACAAGACAAGACCACATCACCCCCATTCTAAAAAATTCTCCACTGGCTCCCAATCAGCTCCCGCATCAGATATAAGACAGTCATAAACATATTCAAAATCAAACAGACCTCAGCACTAAGCCTACAACCACTCATACAATCCGACAGCAGCACAAGACCGAGGAGGAGAGGCACCTCCAACCTCATCAATACACCAAAAGACTTCACCAAGGTACGCAAGGACACTGCAAAATGAGCTCTATCGCTGGCTGCACCTGCAATTTGGAACACCCTCCCTGATGACCTACGATCGACAACAGACATCAAGGACTTTCGGAAACAGCTCAAGATGACCTTCTTTATCGAACACTACGGTGACGTCACATAACTTGCCCGTCATCCAGAACTACAGAACCTCCCCCCCCCCCCGCCTCATTCATGTACATAGTATTGTAAAATAGCGCATGCTGTAAATAGCCCACTACGAATCAAGCCCACCCTACACACAGACGTAATCACTGTTATCACTGCATGCACACACAAGACAGTATTTCATTGATTGTTTGCTGTGTAGACCGCCTTGATTACAGGAGAAGGCGGTATAGAAATCCTTTTAAATAAATAAATGAATAAATAAAATTACTAGCGTGGGGCTTAGGGATAACAGCAGGGGAGCTGCAGTTACTGCACGTCAATATAGCAAACAGGCCATGGGATAATTTAATGCCACCCATTGAGATGGCATAGCACCCATGCTATGCAAAGTTCGCACAGGTAGTGCAGGCTTAAAATGCCCACGCTATGCAAAGTTCGCACAGGTAGTGCAGGCTTAAAATGCCCACGCTAGCTGTGTCACAGTCGGAATGCTCCCATCCTGTCCAGTTGCTGCCCTGATGTGCGCCAGAAGGATATCATGGAGTTTTGGGCATGGGGCCCCAAGATGCTTTCAGCACCAGGCCAAAACTGCACACTAAGAACATAAGAACATAAGATATGCCATACTGGGTCAGACCAAGGTTCATCAAGCCCAGTATTCTGTTTCCAACAGTGGCCAATCTAGGTCATACGTACCTAGCAGTTTCCCCAAAAAACACAAGTTCCGCAATGCTTGTACTGGGTCAAGCATTGATATCCTGGGTCCCTTCTTAATAATGGTTTATGGACCTTTCCTCCAGGAACTTGTCCAAATCTTTTTTAAACCCAGCTACACTAACAGCCTTTACTACATCCTCCGGTAACAAATTCCAGAGTTTGATTGCACGTTGAGTGAAAAAATATTTTCTTTTATTAGTCTTAAATAGTTTACCCTGTAGCTTCATTGCATGTCCCCTAGTCTTTCTATATTCTGATAACGTAAACAATCAATCTACGTTTACCCGTTCCACTCCGTTCATTAATTTATAGACTTCTATCATATCTCCTCTCAGCGATCTCTTTTCCAGGTTAAAGAGCCCTAACCTTTTTAGCCTTTCTTCATAGGAGTATCCTTCCATCCCCTTTACCATTTTGGTGGCTCTTCTCTGAACCTTTTCTAATAACACTATATCCTTTTTAAGATACGGCGACCAGAATTGCACACAATATTCAAGGTGCGGTCTCACCATGATATAGAGGCATTGTAATATCTTTTGTTTTATTTTCCATTCCTTTCCTTATGATACCTAGCATTCTATTTGCTCTCTTGGCTGCCGCTGCACACTGGGCCGAGGGTTTTAACATGTTATCCACAATGACGCCTAAATCTTTTTCCTGGGTGGTAGTTCCTAATGTGGAACCTTGCATCGTGTAACCATAGTTTGGGTTGTTCTTCCCTAGATGCATAACCTTGCACTTGTCCACATTAAATTTCATCTGCCATTTTGATGCCCAGTCTTCCAATTTATCAAGATCCTCTTGCAATTTTCCACAATCCTCTTGGGTTTTAACAACTTTAAATAGTTTTGTCTCATCTGCAAATTTGGAAACCTCACTCGTTATTCCACTTTCCAGGTCATTTATGAATATGTCAAAAAGCAGCGGACCCAGCAGAGATCCCTGGGGTACACCACTATTCACCTTTCTCCATTGGGAAAATTGGCCATTTAGCCCAACCCTCTGCTTTCTATCTTTTAACCACTTCCTGATCCACAGTAATACACTGCCTCCTGTCCCATGACTCTTTAGTTTTGCCAAGAGTCTCTGATGAGGGACCTTGTCAAAGGCTTTCTGAAAGTCCAGATACACTATATCAACCGACTCACCTTTGTCCACCCATTTATTCACACCTTCAAAAAAACATAACGGATTAGTAAGACAAGATCTTCCTTGTCTAAAGCCATGTTGGCTGTCTCCCATTAGGCCATGACTATCTAAATGCTGACTAATTTTATTCTTTATGATGGTTTCTACCATTTTTCCCGGAACTGACGTGAGGCGCACCGGTCTGTAATTTCCCAGATCACCCCTGGAACCCTTTTTAAAAATTGGTGTTACATTGGCGATCCTCCAATCTTCAGGTATTAGAGATGATTTTAATGATAGTTCACAGATTACTAATAGCAGTTCTGCAATCTCATATTTCAGTTCTTTCAACATCCTTGGATGTATACCATCCGGCCCAGGTGATTTGCTACTCTTCAGTTTATCTAATAGTTGCAATACATCTTCCCGATGTATCAATATTTCCTTCAATTCTTCTGCACCTTTAAATACCACTTCAGTCATGGGTAATATCCCTATATCTTCCTCAGTAAAGACCGAAGCAAAGAATTCATTCAGTCTCTCCGCTATCGCCTTGTCGTCTCTTAGTGCCCCTTTAACTCCTCTATCATCTAATGGACCAACTGACTCTCTCACAGGTTTTTTGCTACGAATGTACTTGAAAAAAATCTTTATTTCTTGTTTTTGCTTCTGCAGCAAGCTTCTTCTCAAATTCTCCCTTTGCCTGCTTTATCAATGCCTTGCATTTGACTTGCCAGTGCTTGTGCTGTTTCCAGGTTTCGTCGTTTGGCTCTTTTTTCCATTTCCTGAAAGATGCTTTTTTTGCAACAACAGCTTCTTTGACCTCACCTTTAAACCATGCTGGCAGTTTTGTGGACTTACTTCCACTTTTCTTAAAGCGTGGAATACAGCTGGTCTGGGCTTCCAAGATAGTATTTTTCAACAACACCCAAGCTTGATGTAAGTCTTTAACCTTTGCAACTGCTCCTTTTAGTTTTTTCTTAACTATTTTCCTCATTTTATCATAGTCTCCCTTTCGAAAGTTAAAAAGGTAGTACTGTGGATTTCCTTACTATCCCTCCTCCACTAATTAAATCAAAGGCGATCATGCTATGATCACTATTGCCAAGTGGCCCCAACACCCTTATCTCTTGCACTAGATCTGGTGTTCCACTAAGGACCAGGTCTAATATGGCTTCCCCTCTGGTCGGTTCATGAACCAGCTGCTCCAAGTAGCAGTCATTTATGTCATCTAGGAACTTTATCTCCCTAGCATGTCCTGCCGTGACACTGACCCAGTTGATACCGGGGTAATTGAAATCAAAAATGGAAATGCAATGTGTGCCTTCGCGTCAGTCCTGACTCCTGGCATCCCAGAAATCACCCATTATTATTACTGTCCTGTAACTTTTGTTAGCTTCCTTGATTTCTTTGAGCATTTCATCATCCATTTGTTCATTCTGGCCAGGCGGTCAATAGTACAGCCCCACTGCCATCGCCTTCACCTTTTTACATGGAATTTCAATCCACAGAGATTCTTCAGCAAATTTTGTTTCCTGCAAAACTTTAATCCGTTCTGACTCAATGCTCTCTCTAACATAGAGCGCAACCCCACACTAACCCCACACTACCCTTTAGTAAACAGACCCTGAAATGTATTGTTAGTCGAATAGGAAGTTACCATCTTCTAATGTACTGTTTTGATTTATTTACCTTTATGTGTGCATTACCAGTAGCATTAACAATGATGGTATTTCTTACGTTTCCTTTATGGTGCTAGCATCTCTTATTGTTCCTTCCTTGTATCCTATATCTGTGGGTTTTTCAGTGCTGTCTAAACATATTGATCATGATTTCCCTAGTATGATGGGAATGCAGAACTAAAATGTTGGGTGTTTTCAGAGATTGTGTTTTCCATATGGAAAATGCTGCTACTTTTAGTGTAAAATATTTATTTGAATTCAGATAAAGTTTTGAGGAATCTATTAAATATGCATCTCTTTAATTTGCTGTTTTATTTATAGATAAAACTATTAAATTAGAACAAGTGATTTTCAACATTGCAAAGCTGATGAAATGGTAAAGCAGTCAGAGTACGTGGCCGTGCCCTGGGCTTCTATAACACTATTAATTATTTATCTATTTATTTAACAGGTCTTTTATACAGCCCTGTCTTCTATTCATGGTGGTTTACATTACAACTTCAACAACAACTTTACAATAAACAAGGGGATTACCTTGGAGAGATATACATATAACATACTGTATATGAACTTGGGTGAACTATTATACATCAGCATTATACAATGGAACATTAGCCCTTTAAGGTTAGACCCAAAGGGTAATGGGAGGGTATGTGATAGGGACTAAGGGTGTAAGGTAGGGCTAGAAGGTATTCATCAAGTAATGTTTGCATAGCGCTCCGAGAATAGGAATGTCTTTATGGCTTTGCAAAAATCCTGGAGGTCCGTGGTGGCTCTTATGGTATCCGGTAATGAATTCCAAAATGATGGTGCATAGAGGGAAGGCGCTCTGTTGCAGGTTAGCTGTTTTGCTTTAGTTTTTGCCTTTGGTATGAGCAATAGGTTTTTAGTGGATGCTCATCGGTTTCTTGTTTCTGGACCTCTCTCTATCATTGGTTGGAGGGTGATCGGTGCCAGAGGGTGAATTATCTTAAAGATAATGGTGAGCGATTTGAATTTGGATCTTTGAAGGATTGGGAGCCAGTGCAATTGTTTTAAAGTTGGGTTTATGTGGGTGTCCCTCAGTATCCCAGATATTATTCTTGCAGCCGTGTTTTGTATTAGTTGTAGTGGTTGTATGCTATGTTTTAGCAGGCCTTGATAGATGGAGTTGCAGAAGTCCAATATCGGCATGATCATGGCCTGGCAGATAGTGCAGAAGTTCTTCTTATCTAGGAGTGATTGGAGTCTTTGTATTGTTCGAAGTTTGTGGTATGCTGATCTTGGTGCTTTGGATATGTGTTTTTGGAAAGTCAAGTTTCAGTCCAGTATGACTCCGAGATACTTCCTGTTTGATCTCTATGTTGTTCTGATAGATTTTACAATTGTTTGGGGGTGTGAATGAGCTATTACGAGTTATGATGAGTGCTTACCATTTGGCATAGTTTATGTGGAGGTTTTATTGTTGAAGTCAGTCTGTCATTTTTTTCAGACAAGATATAATCCTGGAGAAACCAGGTTGTGCGGTGTGGAATGGGTTGAAGACCATTATATCGTCTGCATAAATTCGATATTCAATATTATGGCCCTTTATTATGTCGCACAAGGGTTGAATAACACAGCAGAGAGCCCTGATCTCAGAGTATCCCTTGTGGTTGATCAATTATCCTTGAAAGGCTGGGACCTGACTTTACTTGTAGTTTGCATTGACTAAGGTACGAGGAGAGCCATTGAAGGGTGATATCAATTAAGCCCATATTCTTCAGACAGTCCAGTAGTGTTGAGTGAATTATAGAATCAAACGCCACTTTTATATCGATAAAGACCAACAGTACTCCCTTTTTTGCATCATCGATTGTGGTTATGATTCTATCCAGTAGAGAGATGAACAGTGTTTCCATACTCTGATTTGGTTTGAACCCATATTGGTGGGGATCAAGCAAGGTATGGAGGTCTATGTGGTCCTGCAGTTGGGATAGAACTACTTTTTCTATCATTTTAGTTAGAAATGGAAGGCTTGATTTGAGTGTGCATGAACTGGGGTCTGACGGGCCCAGTGTTTGGCTTTTTAATATCAGTCTCACAGTCGTTTGTTTAAGGCAAGGGGGCAGGCTTCCCTGTGTAAGTGAGAGCTGCGTGATGCAGTGTAGGGTAGGTGTTCTTCTCTTAGCTTGATCCAGGATACGGGGCAAGGGTCTAGGGGGGAAGTAGTGGTGTTAATTATGGACACTATGTTCTGCAGTTGGTCAGTGGAGGGTATGTAGAAGGATCTCCATTGTGCTTTTTTGCAGATTTCTGAAAAGTGTTACACATCTAAGCCCCTGTTTACACAACTACTTGTCTTACAGACTTTATGCTGCACTTTTGTCAAAACGCATAATAAATCAGCCAAGCACACACCCACATTAGTAATTTATTGCCAAGCATCAAAATACATTCTGGAGCCTTAAATTCCCAGAAACATCTCCCTTGAGTGCTTTGCCCTCTTCTGTGTTCTAATTATAACATGCACACAAAACGTCTAGCATATAATTTAATTCAGGATAGGAAAGCATAAAATGTATATTTAGTGGGCCTGCTAGGTGCATCAGAGCTTGATTTCTAAGCCACGTTTGACGTTGGGAATGCAAAAGCAGTTTTCATGGTATATTGGAGGACGGGAGAGCAGGATTCCCAGTCATAGGGCGATGGCAACACCTAGATGCCAGACTGTCCAAAATATCACAGGTTGGAGTATGTTTATAAAAGTGCACTACCTGGTAACATGGGGTTTAGTGTACAATTTGGGCACTGTGCTAAAAAGTAGCAAAGAGCAGTGTGCCAACCCCCCCCCCCCCCCCCCACTATCTGGGTAGAGTGTACTGGGATGGTGACTGAGAGGGATGGAACATTCCCATGGTGGCACAGCTAGCATGGACATTTGTAGCCCATGCTACATGCGCTTGGTGTAAGTAGCTTAAATCCTACTAAGGCCATTTCAATGGGTGACATTAGTTGCACTTATTGCTGTGTAGCCACATTGAAGCACGCTAACTGCAGAGGTATGCACCCCCCCTTCAGTTTGCATGCAACTCCACACATGTGTTACCAGCACAGGGCTTAGTAAACATGCCCCTTTGTTGTCTTAGGAGGAAGACTCATGTGATGACTGAGCTGAATCCCCCAGGTAGTTTTGAAAGAAGGATCATACCAAAATGCAGCAGCAGGGCTATACATGGTTAAACATTTTTTTAACACAATATTTGCATATGTAAAATTATGATAGACCTATAAAGGTAACTACACAGATGTACGTTCATATAAATACATAAATATAAGTGCCCGACATGTTTCGGTGAATGTCTGCATCAAGGGTTCTTTAGACAAACAGCATAGCAGTAAAGATGAAGAACAGCAGCCTTGACTGGAGGAAGCAGGAAGAGCAACAAGGAAGGTTAAAGCACTTACCCACCCAGGGGTCTGAAGTGTGTTTCACTTGCTAGGGGTCCAAGAGAAAAAAATCTAAGCAGATATCATGTGTGCGCGAGTTGTGAATCTTCACACCAGTTAAAAATACTGTACGTCTTAAGGATGCATATGTAATAAGGTGATCATTTTACAAGCCCTATTCATGAGTTGGACATATAAAAACGAGTACGTAGACATGCAAATCCTGAAGATGCCCCCGGAGTCATTTTACAAAGCTGGCTATGGGAACCTCTGTGGATCAAATACATCCATGTTGCAAGGGGCGTGGCAGAGGCATGTCCAGAATATTCCAGAAAAGATTACATTTGTGGTCAACATTATTGACACCCTTGTATTTTAGGTATGTTGTGTACAATATCTTGAAAAATAATTGGAAATATTCCAACTGTATGTCATGATAATATTTTAATAGTCTGTTCAAAGGTATACAACAAAAAAAAATGCCTGTACAACTTGGACATAGTATGCAGCTTATGGGCGAAGTCCTGCTTTGTTTAGTGCATGGCATATGGTGCGGATTGAAGCCATCACTCTAGATTGCTCCAGGTCAGCCTTAAGCTCTTTGGATGTTTTTCCAACAGTTCACATTAACCTTCGAAGACTTCTTGGATTCACTTTTTTCTTCTCATCATGTCCTGCGAAGTGCTTGACAGTTCCATGAGCAGAAAACTTCTTAATAACATTGGAAACTGTAGACAGAGGAATCCCACAGTCTTTAGAGATGGCCTTGTACCCCTTTGAAGTTTGATGTTTGGTAATAATGGCTTTTCTGATGGTCTCAGGCAGCTCTCTTGTCTTCACCATTATGAAAATGGAACAGGGAGTGAATGTGGCCATTTTAAACATTAGCGCCGTCATGTGAGTACTGACAATTGATCACAGATGCATCTAATTTTATTGCATGAGGAATGTGGTTCTTCTATTCAAACTGATTTGAATTGTTTATAAGAGTGCCAATAATCATGTTCTGGCAGTGTCTTAGTTTTTATACTATTTCCTACTATTTCCTGTTTTAATTGGTCTTGTTTTATTTGATTCTTTTATGTGTCCATCTGTGAATATATAGTCCAAAGTCACTTCACTGGCCACTTTTTTTAGGAGATATTGGACATTAAGGGGTTGAACTCCTGTCCCCACTCCCTCCACCTGCAACTCTTATCCGGTGGTGGCGTGGGCACTCCGGCTGTTTTTATTTTAGATTTTGCTGCCTCTGGCCTGCCTCTGCCTTCCTGCCGCTTTTTTCCTCAAGAATGCTTGCTGCAAAAAAAAAAAAAATGCGTCGGGAAGACAGAGGCAGCAAAATCTAAAATAAAACAACCGGAGTGCCACCACTGCCACAAAAATCAGCCTGATCGCTTGCAGGGTTCCTGCAAGCAATCAAGCTGATTTATCCGATGCCGGTGGCACTCTGGCTCTGTTTTAATTTTAAATTTTGCAGCCTCTGGCCTGCCTCTGTCTTCCTGCGCAGGAAATCAGAGATAGGCCAGAGGCTGCAAAATCTAAAATTAAAACAGATCCGGAGTGCCGGCGTTAGAGTGCCGCCCCCAACGGAGTGCCACCTGAGGCGATCGCCTCAGGTTGCCTAATGGAAGAACTGCTCCTGGGTAACAGCCATTTCTGTTTCTGCTCCAAGACATGAATAGGCAACAGAAAAGCTCTCGTTCTGCCACCAAAATACTTAGAGGGAGTAGGGAAGAGGGTACTCTGATATTCACAATTCTTTTCACAATGAAAAGAAAAGCAGAAGGGAAATAAGCACACTTGTTTTCTGGTCAGTAAGCTGATTCATGTCTATGCTTGCAAAATATCAGGCAGGAATGTGCATTCATCAGAGGATAGACATCCCTTTCCTTTTATTAAAGGGACGTCCCTGACCAGGATTTGCCGTCATCCATTTCAGGCACGTGCAAGTTTCTCAAATCGGGATGAAACTTGAATGTGGATGGCTGTTTCACAGATGTTTTGACCTGGACATCCCAGATTGCACCTAGATGGCATTTCTAAAATGTGCCTTCTCGTGTATTTGTTGTTGGACATGAGAAATATGAATTATCTTTTTGGAGGTTTTACTCTTTTATGTACAATTTGTACTCTCAGATTGTTGTCAGACCAGCTATCTCTCTCCAAATCTTTCTTTAGAGGGTCCAAACAATATAGTCCAGCACAATACCTTAAGTGCAAGAAAACCTAAGCAGCCATGTTAAGAATGCCAAGATACCAAGATGCTGTCTAAGGAGATCATTCCAAAGCATGAATAAGCCCATTGGATGTGCGGCATAGATGTTTTTCTAAGAAAAACATCTACGACCATATTCTGAAACTCCACAGTCCTGCACGTACATCACACTAGCATGGGGATCTCAAAACATGGGCAGGAGGGGTGGAATGGAGGCGTGGCCAGTATCAGAGACGTATAAAGCATATTCAGGAGAGGCCCAACTATGTCTTCGGTGTTTCCCACAGACGTCCATGATATTCCTGAAGAAACATTAAATAAAGGCAGGACTTAGATACATTTCTGCTCTGTTCAAAGCATCCCATATTGAAGAACGGTTGTGACTAGTATGCTTTGAACCGTTGTGTCTGCAGTCTGTAGGGATAGGAGATGCAGGTATGAGGAAAAGAAAGCAGAGGTGAGGGAAGGTTGTAAGGCATAGAGACAATATTAAACAGAAACATTGAGAGAAGCAAGTGTGTTTATCCTGGCTATGCTGACATTTGTTGTTTGTGCCAATGGAGCTATTCTAGGGTTCCCTAACATGTCCTATGTTCTGGAAAATGGGACTGTTGATGTAGGGCTAGTATGGGACTGAGCATGGAAAAGATTCTTGTTTGAGTGAGAAAGGCAGATCAGATTTGCAGTCCTGGGACGACATGCTATTATGTTATACCAGCTGTTGTTTATAGGTGCAGGGAATCATTTTGGCAGAAGTATGTTTAGTGTGAGTGCAAGTAAGAGTGTGTTTGTGTGTGGTGTGAGGGTTGCACGGGAGGATCTGTGTGCTCTGCTGCAATTCTGGGCAGACATGAATGCCTGGCCAGTACCTGGACTGTAGGGATGACCGCTCCGTCACCAGGTGCCATTGTGATGGGGGTCAGAAAACTCAGCAAAGGTTCTCCTTAGCAAAATGTGAAAACATATCCCTGTCAGGAATAAGGGACCAGTAAAACAAAACGCCATATGTGAGGTTGAAATATCAACTTGCCCTAGAGTGAAGTGCTCCCTTGTAGGCATCAGTTATGAGATATGTAGCTTATGCTTAGAAGAAGGGAGCACTTTACTGTGGGGCAAGTTGATGTTCTGCCCCGGTTTTGGCACTTTGTTTTACTGGTCCCTTATTCTTGACAGGAATATGTTTTCACATTTTGCTATAGAGACCCTTTGCTTATTTCTACTGGTCCATAATTAGCATTGTACAGACTGTTTTCAGAGATACCCAATGCACGATTAACTGAGGAGTTATTCCACTGCCATGTATGCTCTGATACAATGATATAAGATACACTCCACCAACTCACAAATTGCAGTTATTATGATTGATCTCTCATATCTTAACTCTCATTCAAAATCATAGATAACGTCAAAACTGCCTCCTTTTTCTTTTTTCCAGAAGGTCTCAGACTTATAAACAACGGGCTTTTTAATAAAGCTCGTATGTCACATTAGCATCAATGACCTTCTTTTCTAATCAACATTCAAAGAACCATAAGAGGCTTCCACTGCGTGAAACTTGAAAAACTTTGCTTATCTGAATTAGTTGTTATCAGGTCTTAAACCCGTGCCCCATGCGTTGCTGTTTTCCAAAAATTGCTTCATTCGTTCTCCCAACGCCAACATGAAGCTCTGCTCCTGCGTTTCACTATATTGTTTCTTCAGGGGTTAACGCCAATAAGCTGGGACTGGTTATCATTCATTCTGATAAATCAATCTAACCGTTTCTACTCAAAGAAGTTATCTAAAACAAAAATGTAACATATTTTAATGAACTACGATATGAAACTCTAACATTCCTGCCTATGTTTAAAAATTCCTTAACTATATCCTAAATCACTGACCTTTTAATAACAATTGAAACTGATGCTGCCCACGTTCCTTGAAACAACATTTCCCCTCCTTCGGGATGCAACAATTGGAAACGCCGCGCATGCGGATTCATTCACTATTGCCTCCTTTATTCTCAGTGGGGAGCCTACTTGTCACAAGATTCAATGTCACTATTAAAATCCTCCAACTAGAACTACTCAAAAAGCATCCTCAAAGAAAACTGTTTATGGGAAGCTCAAATCAATCCATATGACCACGCCATGCAATTAGTCATTCAGATAACTAATTTAAAGGGGCTCCTACGGACAGTGGATTCGCACTTCATTTAATACATGCTTTCCAATCTATATATCCATTAAGGCCTCCAGGGGTCACCATCCCCAATGTATATATCCATCTCTGCTCCTTGAAAAGTAAGCAGTGGTCTATAGATTTACCCATTGCTCCCCGTTCTACCCTATCTATACAAAAGCATTGAAGATCCTCAAAGGTATGTTTAAAAGACAAACAATGTTGTACTATCGTGGCTTCAATAATCTTATGTTTTATCATCTCTATAGCTACTACCACACTGCTGGCTGGCTGCAGAAAGACTGCAGATCACCACACAAACTGTCTGCTGTGGTTACCAGGATAGGGCAGCTGATCACATAATGGGGTATGCACCCCCACAGCACCTAGGCCTGGTAGGGGGAACCAACCATGTGTGCTACTGGCACAGAGTAGCTACAGACCATGACATTGTGCGGGTCCTGTGCTCACCCTGATGGTGAGGTGGGCACCCAGCACCAGGTCCGCAGCACCTGGCTTGGCTGAGATAGGCTGTGCTGCAGGTCCCCATCAGTGCCAGTGTGTGATAGGTAGTCCTTGCAGATACACCCAGGATACACGTGTCCATCTGTATTTCCCAGTCACGTCTAGCCCTTGTGGACTATGATGCACCCAGAATAGTGCATATCCTATGTGGGTGCCATAGTCACATGCTATAGGTGAAGGGGGGTGTTCGGACCCAAAATCAGATTCTGTAGCACCACCCAACCCACCCTCTGTGGCTCAGGGTGGGGGGACAGGATCTCCCACCAACAGATCCACATTGTACATCTCTGCAATGGTGGCAGTAGAGAGGACCAGCAACCCCAGTCCTGCTGGGGAACAGGCACCCTACAGGGCAGCTTATGCAGATCTGTACACATCACATAAGGCAATGGCAGACAGGCAGAACGCTGGGAAAGCTCAGCTGCCCCCCATCACTATCTGACATTCACCAGAGGGCACAGTCAGTCTCCACCCTGCAAGGTGTTCCAGCCATACACATGCTAACTGCAGATAGTCTGCTAGCTAGTACATAGTGCATGTTCCTGGAGGAACTGTGTGCACCCCAAAATGGGATGTGAGCACACATACTAAGCAGGAAGCAGGTATGTCAGTGATTGCGCCCCAGAAAAAAAGAACCCATAAATATCACTTGAGAGAAGTGCTGCATAGCACTATGGGGGAACCTAGCCATGCCGTGGTCACTGCACAGTCAGGGTGAGAATGACCTCCCAGCATGACATGCTGTGGCCACCCTGTCCATGCAGGTGGTGGTTGGGCACTACAATATCCCAGCCATTGCCTTATACCCTGTGCAGATGCATCCTGCCCAGGCCACCCTGTCCAGGCCATACCCACAGTACCTTGCTCCTCATTATGCACATTGGCAGGCTAACACTGGAAACAGTGCAAGCAGTGTGGACTCAGTAAGGTGTTGGCAGCCACAACACACTGGATAGAAATACACACACTCCCACACCTATGCCAGCATTGTGCAAATATGGAGGTTTGTGGCAGCCCTGGCCGCTTCACCAGTCCTGGGCACAGTGCGGACATTGCTATGGTATGCAATACTGTTGGGGTCACTCCCCGGGGTGGTAAACACTGTCCAAAGCAATAACTGAAACACACTCCACAGATATCAGAAAGGTTGCTATGATGAATCTCTATCAACAAATCGTGTTTAACTTAGTATTTGTTAGCCGACATTAATCATAGCAACCTTTTGATATATGTGGAATGTGTTCCCAAGTTTAGGACGGCATTGCTAAGTAAGGTATGCAGGTGCCAGTATTGGGAGATGCTACTCCGTGCAGGGCCCAACAACCTCACTCTCCATGAGGCTTTGGATAGTGGAGCCTATGGGTGTGGGTGTGTGTGCTCCTATTGGCCAGTGCTCTAGGGCAGAGGCTCCCAACTCCAGTCCTGGTGGGCCAAACACTGTTCAGGTTTTCATGCTGTCCCCAATGAATATTTATTTGGCGTGGAGGAGTGGCCTAGTGGTTGGGGCAAGGTACTTCAGGCCGGAAAGTTGGGGGTTCAAATCCCACTAGAGGACAGCAACCTTGGGCCAGAAGGACTGGGGTTTCTTGTCCCACAGGTGCTCCTTGTGGTCTTGGACAAGCCACTAAACCCTCCATAGCCCATGTTCCCTGTAAAATAGTTATCTCCAAGTTATAATGCCCTGTTCAATGTAACTTCAGTTTGTTCAATGTAAACCACACTGATGCAGAATAGCGCGGTATATAAGAGAATGAAAATATATAAATAAATATGCATGAGGTACATTTGCATACAATGGGGGCAGTGCATACAAATTCAGCACAGGCATATTTATTAGGGACAGCATGAAACCTGAATGGTGTTTGGCCCTCCAGGACTGGAGTTGGGAAACTCTGCTCTAGGGATTGCACATGTTTACGGTGTCTGTGCTCTGTAGGTTAAAATATAGGCGTTTCAGGCATGTTTATTCTATCTGCAATAAAGGTTCCATCTTTATTACCATGGTTTAGTACTGGGTAAAATATGGGGACAAGGTTGGCAGGAGCCACAGCTGGGACTTGAACCTGTGACCTTCTGCCCCTGAACACACTGGCTGTGTGTACTGCACCAAACTGTTGCCACAGGGGCAGGTCATTCCCTGGGGATACCATGACTGTTTGTCAGGCAGACCTCGTCTGTTGCAGTGCATGGCACCCACCTAAATGGGGCTTGGCTGTGGTCTGGTGTGGGCAGATGCCTCTGCCCCCTCTGCCACCAGCACCCTCCGCCACCATACTGACATGCCCTTATGCCGGTGGTGCTGGTGGTGCACAGTGCCAGGTCATCCAGTATGCCAGTAGGCAGCTGCCTATGGTGTGGGTTGTCAGGTAGGGGTGCCTACATGGACATGCGCGCTTCTCCTCCCCCCCGGCAAAGCCTGCCAATGTTATGTGCCCTTGGGGGTACCTGTTGGGTAATATCCCCTGTGAACTCGTGCCCATGTTGGACCCTCCTCAGTTGCTTTCTTGCTACTTTACAGTTTTGGCAGTCCTATGTACCACCTAGGCATTTGCCTAGTCTGTACTGTGCCCCAGCTGGACCACAGCATGTGCCGCCTGCAGCCCCCTGTATCCCATTTGCAGCTTCAGTACAGTTGCCGTTTCCTACGTGCCCACCCTGCTGTTGCTGCACATGTGCACGCCATAACAAACCTGCCCAATATAAACAACAACAACAACCCTGATCACTGCTATTTCAATGTGGGATCATTCACTTTGTAGGGGGACAGAGCATAGACCCTGCCAAACATGATATCTTCCTTTTTACGCTTTGTCAGTAGTGTTGCTTTATGGTTATCATTAATATCACTATTGACCAGCTTGGTTATTGGGATTTCAGATGTGGTTCTGGTCATTTTCTATGTTTATTTGCCTTTTTGGTTCCTGCACATGTATCACTACTATCACTTTTCTGGGTTTCCCTGCCTTTGCTGTACATTGCTGACTTAAATGGTTTCTCTGTCCTGCAAATGTGCATAGCCCAAGGTTTTCACTGGCGCTAATTTTCAGAGCTTTATTTCACAGCGTTAGTGTGCATGGATCCACTCCCCACCCACTCTCCACCCATTGACCCCTTCTCTCCGCCCCTGGGGAGCCTTACTCCACCCTCTGAGGTGCCTTTCTCCTCCCTCTGCGCACCTCACTGCCGCTGGAGACGTTATCGTGTGATAATGTTACGTATCGCACGATAAGGTCGCCACTGCTACGTTAAGACGGTTTAGTAAACATACCCCGAAGACTTTCACTGAAAACATGATAAGATGAATCTCTATATATTACTTATACTTTAATGATCTCCTCATTATAGGGATCAGTTTATCACATTCTCAATAATACATTTCTAAATATTGGAGAAATACATGAGGTTTGCAAGGCTTGTGCAATACACTTCACGATATATGAATGTTGCATTGGCAGATATAGACATTATACAAATTCAAATGAACATATAGCCTGATGAGGCTTCAGCCGTGTATATATTGAACATTGTGCTTCAGAGTATGCACAGATACTCTTCTGGTGGCCACACGGCTCACTTAATATATTTGATTATTATGCACAAATACCCATTATTTGATTTTGGAAGACATAGGATTATAGTGATAAACAGAAGCAATGTATAAATGCTCAGAGGAACAAACGGTTTGCTGGGATAGAATTTGTGTTTTTGTAATCAGGGTCATGCAGATAATCACCATAAACAGCTGTCATGCTTAAGTACTTTTCACTATTTTTATGTATTGCTATAAAACATTAGATAGATATGTACATAATGGGGGTCTTTAATGGATGCATGCTAGCAGCGCATGTTCTGGTGTACGCACGTGCTGCTAGCTAGTGCAGGGCTGTGACAGCGCGGGATAATTCCCATGCTAGCTGTGTAAACTGTGAGTGGGTGGGTTGGGGCAGAGAGTGGGTGTGCTGAGGGAGGTGAACCCATACTAATGCAGCACGAGCTAAGGGACAGAGCTCCACATTAACTGCTGGGGAAATGCTTTCCATGCTCTTGATAGTTAATGCAGTGGTGTTGCACAGTTTTGGTGCTTTTGGCGCATTACATGCAATACCTTAGCGCTTGTTAGTAAAAGACCCCTGATGGATCTGGAAAATGATTTTAGATATCCAGGCTTTTTATTATTGTTTTTGTTATATTCAGAATTTACGAATACATAATATTGGTTGATCATTATTAAGATGGTTTGATTTGTTTCAACATGCACAAGAGTGTGGAGGATTTTGTGGATAATATGGTTGATGTAAAAGCCGTCTTGAATGTTTGATTTTTATCATTTGGTATGTATAATTTCAAAGACAATTATTCCTCCTCATCTTTCCGTTCAGACAAAAATTACTCCAACTACGATGAATCAGAAAAAGAGTAGTTGTGTTCTTGGAAGGAAATTAAACACTTGCAAGGATACTTTAGGGGAAACAATTGCACCCAAGGACAAAACTGCTGCTTTAAGATGCAAGAAATCTTTCCTGGGAAAGTAATTTGTACCTTTTGAAAGGTAATTAATATCTACCATCTCCAACAACAAATATGTTTTGTATATAAGATTTCTTAACATATGATATCTTTTTAGTTTTTTTCCCTCTTGTCTTCCCCACAGGCATCACACATCTCTGACCCCTGGGTGGGTAAGTGCATTATTCTTCCCTGTTGCCCTTTCTCCTTCTACCCTTTTGTCCTCACATTGATAAATGAGTGGAGGAGTAGCCTAATGGTTAGAGCTCTGGCTTGGGAACCAAAAGACCAGGGTTCAGTTCCCACTAGCATTCCTTGTGACCTTGGGCAAGTCACTTAACCCTCCATTGCCTCAGAAAAATCCAAGTTATCAATGTCCCTGTTTAGTACATTATAAAGTTTAATCTACAGCGTAAACCACTTTAACTGAAATGATAAAGCGGTATAAAAAACATGTTTAATAAATTAAAATAAATCCTCTTTTTCTTTAGGTATAGATCACTGCTTTCTTAAATCAATGCTGTTGTTCTTCATCTTTATTCCTACATTGGTTGCCAAAAGAACCCCTAATGCAGACATTAATGGAAACATATCAGCCATTGATTATAGAGCTCATTCTGTCCTGGACATAGATCCCCTCTGTATGCCCGGTCTGAACTGGACGTACAAAGGGGTTCGCAATTCTGATCCCGCAAGGCACATCTAGCCCCGCGGGATCAGAATGGCGATTAGTCCTGTACGTGCAGGCCAGGACTGCGATTCAGCCCAGCCTGCATGTACAGAACCTTCCCGGCTAACTCACCATGGCCATGGCACCGTGGCTCCATTGAAGAGCCGCGATGCCAGCTGCCAGAAAAAAAAGCTTATTCCAGGCAGCCCGACCCCCAATCTGGCCTCCTAAGGCCATGGTCGGGTTGCGGGGAATGTTCTCCGGCCCCCCCTGCCCTATCCGTGCCCTGGCATAAAAAAAAACATGTCCAGAGAAGTTATTCCACCTCGGAGGTGGAATAACTTCCCCACACATTTCGCCAGCCTTGGACATATAGGGCTGACATTAGAATCGACCCTGTATGTTCAGGGCCAGCGACCGCCCACCGCACGCCCAGACTCCACCCCCGAGCCTCCCCTTCCTCATCTAACTTTCCCGCACAACCGATGGGGAGGTTAGATGTGGTGGGGGAAGGCACGAATAGCGGGGATGGACGTCCCTGCAGGATGTCCATCCCCGCTATTCATGGCACAGAATCGGGCCCTATATATTTATGTTAATGTGCATCTATGTAGTTACTTTTAGGGGGTGTTTTTATAATGGGGAAAGTAATTAAAATGGTAAAGTACACACCTTCTTTGGAAGCATTTTAGACATTTGCATGCATATGTGGCCTCTTTTAAAATACTAACCAGCGTGAAAGTACACGCATTCACATGATGGTGTGTACTTTGCTGGTAAGTGTGTACAATGGCGGGGTTTGGTCAGAGCATACAGTAGGCATAGCTCACAAGTATGTGTGTAGATTCTAAAATAATATATATGTGTGCTGGGAAATTATAGATGCAGACATTTACACTAGCTCTAGAGGTATTGTTATGCTAGCATTTGATAATAAGAAGTAGGTTCTACTTGTCTGTAAAATAGCATTTATGTAGATGCCTACCCATGACAGCCTATTATAAAATTACATTTCCCTTTATGAGGTTAATTCTAGGTGCCACATAGTTGACATGCATTAACTATGCTATTCTACAAAGTCAAATCTGTGCATGAGGCCACTTTTTTAAAAAAATGCAAATCAAGTCAGTGCTGACTCCTGGCAATCCAGCAGCTTCTAGATTTTCTTAGCAGGGTATGACCAGAAGTAGATTGCCAGGTCTTTTCTTCTGAGGCAATGGAGGGTAAAGTGACTTGCCCAAAGTCACAAGGCGTGCCACTGGGAACCAAATGCAGATTTCTTGGGTACTAGGCTATTGCTCTAACCACTAGGCTACTCCTCCACTCAAGAGCAACTAACACATGCAATTTTAAACTGCAGTCATTTATTCCAGCTCTAGAACCAGTGTAATTGATGATATGGATCTAATGTGCTATTTTATAAAATAAATATATGTAAATGCACACTCTGCCCAACCATACTGAAAGTATGCAGGATGCCCTCCACGTGCGTATTTTTAGAAGCATACATGTATCATTCATATGTGCATCAATAACTAGAATATGGCATACTGCAATTTACATGTGTAAATTTCTGTGACTCTTTATAGAACGTACCTCTATGGAGGGTAAGGAATTGGAGCCAAGCCGGGACAGGCTAGGACAGGGCCTCTGTAGCTAGGCCTGTGAGGCAGGCCAAGATACAGGCCACGGGCCTGCCTGGACCCTTGACCACAGTTAGGCCAACAGAAGAATCAGAGGAAAAGAAAAAGATGAATTGCTGACAGCATGAAATCCTGTGAGTGAAACAAAAGATTACTGACCTGGTGTGCTTTGCTAAGGAAACCAGATAATACAAAATGAAACAAGGAGGAGACATGAGGGGGAACCAAGGAGTGAGATGTAGCTAGGCACTGGCCTTGGGAAGGTGACATAATGTTCTTTATGCTACTTGAACATTGGGAAAGTGAAATTATGCCAAATCTTGTGCAGTAAAAGTATCTTTAGAACCTCAGCTGCAAAGAAAGAACTAACCATTTTTTATTCTGCCAACCTTTAAGAAAAAAATGTATAAAAAACAGACTGGAACAAAGGAGAAACTGGGGCGTTTATTGAGCCCTGCCTCGGAGGTGACCGAGT
The DNA here is from genome assembly GCA_033557465.1 of Ichthyophis bannanicus. Classification (NCBI taxonomy): domain Eukaryota; kingdom Metazoa; phylum Chordata; class Amphibia; order Gymnophiona; family Ichthyophiidae; genus Ichthyophis; species Ichthyophis bannanicus. The sequence goes on from CM066038.1 coordinate 418,041,889, forward strand.
GCTGAACTGCCCCATTAACCTTTCTCTTCTCTCTATCCCTATACCGTAGATACCTTGTACCTGTAAGTAGAATTTGTGAATGAAGAATTTATGCTGAGCAAAGGATCCTGTACAATAAAGATTTTGTGAGTATTGCTGAGAAATTGGTCTCTGTGTACTTCCTCCGTGTAAGGTGAGATTGAGGTCCTTGTGGCCCGGTAGACCCCCTACAGGAGGTAATTCTGTAACAAGCCATGGATATTTGCACAACATCAATGCATGTAAGTCACCTATTTTAAATGGCTTATGTGCGGGGATGGTCATTTACACACGAAGTATAGTTGGTCACTATTCTCAAAGTATATGCATCAGGGTGATGGCACATAGTTTCAAAGTGGGTAAGCATAGGCGCAGAGTACAAAGGACTAGAGGACATTTAATGAAGCTACAAGGTGATCTATTTAAGACAAATAAGAGAAAATATTTTTTCACTCAACGTGTAATCAAACTCTGGAATTTGTTGCCGGAGGATGTGGTAAAGGCTATTAGTGTAGCTGGGTTTAAAAAAGGTATGGACAAGTTCCTGGAGGAAAGGTCCATAAACCATTATTAAAAAGGGACCCAGGATATCAATGCTTGACCCAATACAAGCATTGTGGGACCTGTCTCTCTTGGGGATACTGCTAGGTATGTATGACCTAGATTGGCCACTGCTGGAAACAGGATACTGGGCTTGATGGACCTTGGTTTGATCCAGTATGGCATATCTTATGTTCTTATGTTCTTACCTGCTTAAGTTCTAGTATAGTATAAATTAAGTTTTCCATAAACCTAGTCGCAGGCATTTACACTAAGTCTAGGGTTGGTGTAAGTGGTCATGCCTAGATTTAGTGCACGTATCTCACCACTTCCACCCCTATTTGAGAAAGTAAAGTACCATGCCATTATATCTGCTACTGCAGAAAAGAAAACTTTTCTCATTTCTTACTTAAGGGTCTAGAAATTCTAAATAACTGTAAACAGGCAATATCACCCTGCCTATAAATACCACTAAGCTTTTAAACTAGATAAAAGGGCAAAACCAACAGTCGCACAAGAGCTGTGATGCAGTAGAAAGCACAGAACCTATGATAATAGGGGAAAAAGGAAAAGAAGAGCTTACCTTGCAGTCACATAAGCAGAAAACACATTCATGTTACAATGAGCCAAGGAATGGGGGAACAAACTTTCCCCACAGCAGAGGTGACGCAGCAGAAAGTCAGAGACCTAATCAGGTTCACCTGAGAAGGGAAGCATGTACAACGTGCAAGAGACAAGAGGATAAAACCAGGTGGGAAGTCCCACCAATACAGAGAAGTGAACACAGGAAACACAGGGAGAGAAGCAGAGAGAGAGGCAGAGAGTTGGAATGACGAGAAGGAGTGGGTGTGGCTGGAGCAGTTTCTGATGCTGAGGCAGAGTGGGAGCAGGCAGCTGAGCCAGAGAGTGCTGGAAGAGGCAGTGCAAGAGTCTCCCAAGCCAGAGGGGGCATCGACCCGAGGAGAGTGACCAAGCAGGTAGAGGGCAGACGTCACAAACAGGAGAGCTTGCTGAATCCAGGAAGCACTGGGTATTCCCCGGTAGCAAGGAACAGCAGGAGAGAAACCTTTCCAGAAAGTGACTACAGCCCAGCTCAAACTGGTGTTTGGAACTCTTGGGGAAAGGCACGCTACAGCCCAGACAAGAAGCCCTGGTTAACTGAGGAAGTACTGGAAACTTTGTACCCTAGAAGAAAAGATAAGTACTCCAATTTCTCCAGAGGGCAGGAGGTGGGTCCAGCCAGGAAAACCAAAGCTAACAGTGGGGAAGAGAACCTTTATTGGAGAGGGTACTTAAGAGAAGCCTCAAACACAGGTCCCCACGTCCCTTTTTATGCAGAGCAGTTTCCTACTATAGGAGCTGCGGCCCCTCAAGGACAGAGTTGTGGAAATAGCAGCCCTGCAGAGTGTTGTCCATTTACAGGACCAGGCTATGAACAAATGCAGTGGGAAAGCTCAAGCCCTGAGATAGAATCCAATTCCATGGATTGTGCTATGTGTCTCTCAGACGAGATAGAGTCTCTCTGTTAAGGAAGCAAGCAGAAGCAGTGTTACAGTTTTGAAAAAGGTTCATCTTTGTTTTTCTGTGAAGAAACAGTTTATTTCTGTTATCCTTTATTTGCTGTATCTGAAAGGAAATCCTCAAGGGAAGGGGAATAAAGCCCAACTATAATTTTGTCTGAACACACGGCTACAGACTGTTCTTTAAAAAGGCACACCTGCACCGCATACCTAGGCGGGCGCCTAATAGGGGCGGTGTAGCGTCACAAATGGTGTAGTTTTTTGGATTCCTGGAAGAAGGATACAGCGGAAGCACAGCGGAATCACCAGTGCCAGAGAGCAGGACCAGGATTGCTGTGGACTACGCCCAGAGGACTCCAGAATCCGGAGAGGAAAAGAACCTTCTCAGAGCCGGAATCTCCACCTGACTCAGGTAAAAGGTATCTGGGCACAGGTGGTGTGGGATTCTGTGAGAAGGGATACTGGTAGCTAAAAGCCCCGGGTTAACTGCATTTGAAAAAAGAAAAAAAAAAAGTGCCGCACTTGGTGTGTGTTTGTTTGTTTGTTTGTTTGTTTCAGGGTGTGAACATGGAGAATTCCCAGGACGTGCTGCGCTGGATAAGTCTCCAGTTCGAAAAACAGAGGGACTTAGCCCAGCTGAGCCAGGAGCAAGCATTGGCGGCCATGCAGGCTCAACAGAAACCTCTGACTGACCTGATACTGACTTTGCTGACGGAGCGAGTGGCAGACAAGACGCCTAAAGGACACTATTGTGGGGTAGGCCCACAAAGTTGTGGGATCTTATCCTTTGGACAATTGACAGAAACTGAAAATATAGATGACTTTCTCGAGGCTTTTGAGCGGGTAGCCCGTAATGCGGGCTGGCCCGAGGAGCAGTGGGCGGTTAGGTTAGCCACCTCCCTGACGGGAGAAGCCCTAGCGGCTTACAAAGCTATGTCCGCCGCCCAGGCAACAGAGTATGAAGAGGTAAAAGCAGCCATTCGAGACAGGCTAGGCCTGTCGCCTATGGTATATTGCCGTATGTTATGGGCAACTAAATTCCAACCAGGTGAAACCCCTAAGGCACTCTGCCAATGAATCCGTAACCTGGTATGGAAATGGCTTACTCTGGAGGGGAGAACCCTCGAAAGTATACTTGACATGATTGTGCTAGAGCAATTCTCAGAGGCTGTTCCAGCTGAAGTAAGAGCATTCCTTACTCTGCAAAATTGTCAAACCTCAAGCGATGCAGCTCATCTCACTGAAAGGTTCATGGAGGCTGGGTTAGCCCATAAACTGCAGGGAGGAGCTAGCGACACGTATGGGGTAGCCAATTTTGGCAAAGTAGTGAAAGACCCTATGTCATGTACACCTAGTGTAAGGAAATATGTGCCTAGAGATGAGGGTAAAGACACTCGCATAAAATGTTTTAAATGTGGGAGGAAGGGTCACAGGAAGGATGAATGTGAGGTTTCTGGAGTCCAGCGGATTACAGGATCCGAGGCAGCATGGATTCACCAGAGGCAGGTCTTGTCAGACAAATCTGATTGATTTCTTTGACTGGGTGACCAGGGAGTTGGACCGAGGGAGAGCTCTATATGTGGTGTATTTAGATTTCCGTAAAGCCTTTGACACTGTTCCTCACAGGCGACTTATAAACAAACTGAGCACCCTAGGGATGGACCCTAAAGTTACTGATTGGGTTAGAAATTGGTTGGGTGGGAGGCGACAAAGAGTACAAGTAAATGGAGCTCACTCTGAGGAGAAGGATGTTACCAGTGGTGTGCCCCAGGGATCTGTCCTTGGTCCGGTTCTTTTTAACATCTTTGTTAGTGATATAGCGGAAGGGCTGTCGGGTAAGGTTTGCCTCTTTGCGGATGATACCAAAATCTGCAATAGAGTAGACACCCAGGAAGGGGTAGATAACTTGAGGAGGGATCTAGCTAAGCTTGAAGAATGGTCTAGAATTTGGCAGCTGGGATTTAATGTTAAAAAATGTAAGGTCATGCATTGGGCTGCAGCAATCCAAGGGAGCAATACAGTATAGGAGGTGAAGTACTTTTGTCCACTAAAGAAGAGCGGGACCTAGGCGTGGTTGTGTCTGATGATCTTAAAGTAGCTAAACAGGTAGAAAAGGCGACAGCAAAAGCTAGAAGGATGCTTGGGTGCATGCGGAGAGGAATGGCTAGCAGAAAAAAGGAGGTGATAATGCCTCTGTATAAGTCTTTGGTGCGACCTCATTTGGAGTATGGTGAGCAATTCTGGAGACCGCACCTTCAAAAGAATGTGAACAGGATGGAGTCGGTGCAGAGGGTTGCTACTAAAATGATTAATGGGCTTCGTTATAAAGCATATGAGGACAGACTTAAGGATCTTAATATGTACACCTTAGAGGAAAGGCGGGATAGAGGTGATATGATTGAGATGTTTAAATACCTCCGTGGCATAAATGTTCAGGGAGAGAGCCTCTTTCAATTGAAAGCAAGTTCTGCTACGAGGGGACATGGGATGAGGGTGAAGGGAGATAGATTCAGGAGTGATATGCGGAAATATTTCTTTACGGAAAGAGTAGTGGATCCATGGAATAGTCTCCCAGTGGAGGTGGTAGAGATGAGGACAGTAACTGAATTCAAAAAAGCATGGGACCAACACAGAGGATCTCTAAAGGTAAAAAGTGGACTGTTGTAGTTGTTGTTATGGAAGGACAGACTAGATAGGCCATGTGGTCTTTTTCTGTCATCATGTTTCTATGTTTCTATGAATGTACTTGACGAACAGCATTGATGAGTGAGGATGGAAAGTATAAGCGGGAAGGTTTCCGCATTGATGTAGAGGTACAGGGCATGTTAGCTAAGGCCCTACTTGATTCGGGGGCGGACCAGACCATGGTTTCCAAGAAATTCTGGCGCCTCCTACAGGCCAGTAATGGGTCTACCCCGAACCAACCGGAAGGGGTGGCCAAGATAAAATGTATCCATGGATCTGCTACCAGTTACCCCCTTTACAGCTTGATAATAAAAGGGTTGGGGACCCGGGAAAAGGTTTTTGTTGCCTTAGTCCCACACTTACCTTTTGACATAGTGTTAGGCAGAGACTGGCCACCATTTGATAAGGGGCTAGGGGAAGGCCTACACTGGGGAGGAGAGAGGACACATGTCGGACCCTGTGGCCAACAGGCAGAGGTCCAGTTCGAGCGCCCGGAGGGAGATGAACTGACCAGGTGGGACCCCCAAAAGCAGCCAAGGAAGGCGGAAAGGGAGGTAGTGTCTGAGCCGGAAGGTCGGGGAAACGGGGAGGCTATGGTGACCTTAGTTCCTGAGCCCCTATTTGCAAATCCCGGAAGGAAAGATCCCGGTAAGGAAACCCCAGAGAAAATAGAAATATACAGAAAAGAGGGTGTTGTTTTAAAATTCTGCAAAGCAACCCCTAACGCCCAGAGCCCGCAAAGAGCCAGTGCCGCTGCTGCGGGTTATGACCTTTTTAGTGCCGTAGAGGAGGTAGTGCCAAGAAGAGGGAAAGCCTTGATAAGCACAGGGTTGCAGATACAATTGCCAGCAGGATGCTATGGCCGAATAGCACCCCGGTCTGGATTAGCCGCCAAATATTTTATTGACGTTGGGGCGGCGGTTTTTGACCCCAATTACAGGGGGGTCGTCCAAATTTTACTCTTTAATTTCGGTGAGCGAGATTTTAAGGTTAAAATAGGTGACAGAGTGGCCCAGCTCATATGCGAGCGAATTGGATTCCCCGAATTGAAAGAGGTGCCATTATTGACCCTTACCAGCCGTGGGGGAGGCGGTTTCGGCTCCACCGGGCAGAGGGAGGTGAAAGGTATGATCGCCATGGTGGAAGAAAGGTTAGATGAGGATTTAGGGCCCCAAGTCATAGATTGCAAAGAGAACCCAGCTCCAAGAGTAGGAGAGGAACTATCGCAACAACAGCAGCAGCAGTTAGCACAATTGCTGGCGAGGTTCAGAGATGTCCTCACTCCAATACCTGGGGAAACGGATTTGGTGGCCCATAAAATTCTCACCCCTCCTGGGGAAATAATGCGGCAAAGGCCTTATCGCCTGCCGGAGGCCCGTAAGAGGGAGGTAATATTGCAAGTACAGGAAATGCTAAGGATGGGCGTAATTGAGGAGTCTAAAAGTCCGTGGTGCAGCCCGATAGTCATGGTGCCCAAGCCGGACGGAAGCCTACGCTTCTGTATTGATTTTAGACGAGTTAACGCCATCTCACTTTTTGACGCCTACCCCATGCCGAGAATCAAGGAGTTACTGGACCGGCTAGGGCAGGCACGGTATCTGACCACCCTTGACCTTACCAAAGGATATTGGCAGATCCCATTGACCCGTGTCTCTAGACCAAAAACTGCCTTTAGTACTCCTCTCGGACTATTTCAATTCCGGCGAATGCCGTTCGGACTCCATGGGGCAGCGTCGACGTGCCAGCGCTTGGTTGACCAGGTTTTGCATCCCCATCAACACTATGCAGTAGCATATATGGACGATATCGTCATACACAGCGAAAATTGGGCACAACATCTGCCTAGGGTAGAGGCCGTATTGAAGGCCCTGCGGCAGGCCGGTTTAACCCTAAATCCGGCGAAGTGTTTATTCGCCGGGGCAGAAGTAAAATATTTAGGACATATGGTCGGGAAGGGTATGGTTCGACCATTACTTAGCAAGGTGGAGAGCATGCAAAATTTCCAGAAGCCGATGACTAAGAAACACCTTAGAAGTTTCCTTGGCCTTATCGGCTATTATCGCAGGTTCATACCCCATTTCGCGGAGGAAAGCGCGGTCCTGACCAATATGCTGAGGAAAAATGCCCCAAATAAGGTAGGATGGACACCGGAGGCGGAGAGGGCATTTGTCCTATTAAAGGGAAAATTATGCCAAGCCCCAGTTCTGTACGAGGTGGACTTCCAGAGGCCGTTCATCCTCCAAACAGACGCCTCGGAATCCGGATTAGGGGCAGTCCTCTCCCAGGAGTTCGAGGGAGTAGAACACCCCATCATGTATTTGAGTAGAAAGCTGTCATGGGCAGAAACTAACTATTCAATGGTAGAAAAAGAATGCCTAGCTATTAAGTGGGCGATAGAGGCACTTACATTTTATCTCACAGGTCGCCACTTTGTACTTGTACCGGATCATGCGCCTCTGAAGTGGCTCGGTACTATGAAGAATCACAACCCGCGGCTTACCCGCTGGCACTTAGCTCTGCAGGCATTTAATTTTACTATACAGCACAGGGCAGGCAAGCTCCATCTCAATGCGGACGCATTATCGCGTATTCCGTGCTGTGAGGACATGAGTCCCCCAGCCCGAAATATCTTAAGGGGGGGATATGTGATGCAGTAGACAGCACAGAACCTATGATAATAGGGGAAAAAGGAAAAGAAGAGCTTACCTTGCGGACACATAAGCAGAAAACACATTCAGGCTACAATGAGCCAAGGAATGGGGGAACAAACTTTCCCCACAGCAGAGGTGACGCAGCAGAAAGTCAGAGACCTAATCAGGTTCACCTGAGAAGGGAAGCACATACAACGTGCAAGAGACAAGAGGATAAAACCAGGTGGGAAGTCCCACCAAGACAGAGAAGTGAACACAGGAAACACAGGGAAAGAAGCAGAGAGACAGACAGAGAGTTGGAACGAAGAGAAGGAGTGGGTGTGGCTGGAGCAGTTTCTGATGCTGAGGCAGAGTGGGAGCAGGCAGCTGAGCCAGAGAGTGCTGGAAGAGGCAGTGCAAGAGTCTCCCAAGCCAGAGGGGGCATCGACCCGAGGAGAGTGACCAAGCAGGTAGAGGGCAGACGTCACAAACAGGAGAGCTTGCTGAATCCAGGAAGCACTGGGTATTCCCCGGTAGCAAGGAACAGCAGGAGAGAAACCTTTCCAGAAAGTGACTACAGCCCAGCTCAAACTGGTGTTTGGAACTCTTGGGGAAAGGCACGCTACAGCCCAGACATGAAGCCCTGGTTAACTGAGGAAGTACTGGAAACTTTCTACCCTAGAAGAAAAGATAAGTACTCCATTTTCTCCAGAGGGCAGGAGGTGGGTCCAGCCAGGAAAACCAAAGCTAACAGTGGGGAAGAGAACCTTTATTGGAGAGGGTACTTAAGAGAAGCCTCAAACACAGGTCCCCACGTCCCTTTTTATGCAGAGCAGTTTCCTACTATAGGAGCTGCGGCCTCTCAAGGACAGAATTGTGGAAATAGCAGCCTTGCAGAGTGTTGTCCATTTACAGGACCGGGCTATGAACAAATGCAGTGGGAAAGCTCAAGCCCTGAGATAGAATCCAATTCCATGGATTGTGCTATGTGTCTCTCAGACGAGATAGAGTCTCTCTGTTAAGGAAGCAAGCAGAAGCAGTGTTGCAGTTTTGAAAAAGGTTCATCTTTGTTTTTCTGTGAAGAAACAGTTTATTTCTGTTATCCTTTATTTGCTGTATCTGAAAGGAAATCCTCAAGGGAAGGGGAATAAAGCCCAACTATAATTTTGTCTGAACACACGGCTACAGACTGTTCTTTAAAAAGGCACACCTGCACCGCATACCCAGGCGGGCGCCTAATAGGGGCGGTGTAGCGTTACAGAGCGCATGGTTCGGAAGGATGTATCCTTGAAGGATACTAGCAAAAGAGGGAAGTTAGGGCATCCCAACAGAGAGGTTCCAATAAAGATAAAAGTAATCCAGATGCCCTTAAGTACATAGCAGACAGAGCTGAAAGATTCCAAATTACCTCTATCAACTGATAACCAAATTAATATGAATAAAATGCCTGTACGCAAATGCCAGAAGTCTAATAAATAAGATAGGAGAGTTAGAATATATAGCACTAAATGAAAAGGTTAGATATAATCGGCATCTCAGAGACCTGGTAGAAGGAGGATAACCAATGGGACACTGTGATACCTGGGTACAAGCTATATCACAATGATTAGGGTAGATCAAATTAGTGGAGGTGTTGTGCTCTGTTAAAGAGGGTATTGAGTCACACAAGAGTAAATTTTTGCAGGAAACAAAATATACTGCAGAATCTCTATGGATAGAAATTCCATGCGAAAAGGGGAAGGTGATGGCAGTAGGGTTACTCTACCAACCACCTGGCCAGAATAAAGAGATGGATGATGAAATGCTAAAAGAAATCAGGGAAGCTAATAAAACTTACAACATAGTAATAGGTGATTTCAATTATTCTGGTATCGACTGGATCAGCGTTACAGCAAGCCATGCTAGGGAGATTAAAGTTTCTAGATGAAATAAATGACTGCTTCTTGGAGCAGATGATTCATGAACCGATAAGAGGGGAAGCTATTTTGGACCTAATCCTTAGTGGAACACAGGATCTGGTGGAAGAGATAAGGGTGTTGTGGCCACTTGGCAATAGTGATCATAGCATGATTGCATTTGATTTAATACATGGAGGAAGGACGGCAAGGAAATCCATAATACTACCTTTTAACTTTCAAAAGGGAGACTATGATAAAATGAAAGAAATAGCTAAAAGAAAACTAAAAAGAGTAGCTGCAAAGGTTAAAGATTTATATCTTGCATGGGTGTTGTTTAAAAATACTATCTTGGAAGCCCAGACCAGCTGTATTCCATGCTTTAAGAAAACTGTAAGGAAGGCCAAAAAAATGCCAGCATGGTTTAAAGGTGAGGTCAGAGAGGATGTTTTGCCAAAAAAGCATCTTTCAGGAAATGGAAAGAGGAGCCACATGATGAAAATGGGAAACAACATAAGCACTGGCAAGTTAGATGCAAGACATTGATAAGGTAGGCGAAGAGAGAATTTGAAACAAACCTTGCCATAGAAGCAAAAATGCATAATAAAAACTTTTTCAAGTACATTTGTAGCAAAAATCCTGTGAGAGTCAATTGGACCATTAGATGATTGAGGGGTAAAAGGGACACTAAGGGTGGATAAGGCCATAGCAGAGAGACTGAATGAATTCTTTGCTTCAGTCTTTACTGAAGAAGATGTAGGGAAGATATCCATGCCTCAAATGGTATTTAAAGGTGATGTATTGGAAGAACTGAAATAAATATTGATACACCTGGGAAGATGTATTACAACTATTTGATAAATTGAAGAGTAGCAAATCACCTGGACTGGATGGTATACATCCAGGGGTGTTGAAAGAACTGAAATATGAAATTACAGACCTATGATTAATAGTCTGTGAACTATCTTTAAAATCATCTGTAGTACCTGAAGATTGGAAAATGGGCAATGTAATGCCAATATTTAAAAAAGGGTTCCAGAGGTGATCCAGGAAACTACAGACCAGTGAGCTTGATGTCAGTACCAGGCAAAGTGGTAGAAACCATTATAAATAATAAAATTACTGAACATGCAGATAGTCATGGTTTAATAGGAGAAAGCCAACATGGGTTTAGCCAAGGAAAGTCTTGTCTTATTAATCTCTTACATTTCTTTGAAGGTATGAACAAACAAGTAGATAAAGATGAGCCGGTCGATATAGTGCAGTGGTTCTCAACCCAGTCCTCTGGGACCCTCAGGCCAGTTAGGTTTTCAGGATATCCATAATGAATATGCATGAGATAGATCTGCATACATTGCTTCCCATTGTATGCAGATCTATCTCATGCATATTCATTGTGGATATCCTGAAAACCTGACTGGTCTGGGGGTATCAGAAGACTGAGTTGAAAACCACTGATATAGTGTATCTGTTTTTTAGAAAGTCTTTGACAATGTCCCTCATGAGAGACTCTTGGCAAAATTAAAAAGTGATGGGATAGGAGGCAGTGTACTATTGTGTATCAGGAACTTGTTAAAAGATAGAAAGCACAGAACAGGGCTAAATAGACAATTTTCCCAGTGGAGAAAGATGAATAGTGGAGTACCCCAGGGATCTGTGCTGGGTCCGCTGCTTTTTAACATATTCGTAAATGACCTGGAATTGGGAATAATGAGTGAGGTTGTGAAATTTGCAGATGCCACAAAATTATTCAAAGTTGTTAAAACCCAAGAGGATTGTAAAAAATTGCAAGAGGACCTTGATAAATTGGAAGACTGGATGTCAAAATGGCAGATGAAATTTAATGTGGACAAATGCAAAGTTATGCACCTAGGAAAGAACAACCCAAACTATGGTTACATGATGCAAGGTTCCATACTAGGAATCACCACCCAGAAAAAAGATTTAGGCGTCATTGTGGATAACATGTTGAAACCCTCTGCCCAGTGTGCAGCGGTGGCCAAGAAAGCAAATTGAATGCTAGGAATCATAAGGAAAGGAATGGAGAATAAAACAAAGGCTATTATAATGGCTCTGTATCATTCCATGATGCAACCGCACCTTGAATATTGTGTGCAATTCTGGTTGCCATATCTTAAAAAGGATATAGCATTATTAAAAAAAGGTACAGAGAAGAGCCACCAAGATGATAAAAAGGATGGAAGGATACCTCTGTGAGGAAAGGCTTAAATGGTTAGGACTCATCAACTTGGAAAAGTGACGGCAGAGGGGAGATATGATAGAGGTCTATAAATTAATGAATGGAGTAGAGTGGGTAAACGGAGATAGGTTGTTTATCAAAAAGTGGAAAGACTAGGGTACATGCGATGAAGCTGCAATGTAACCCATTTAAGAGTAATAAGAGAAAATATTTTTTCTCTCATTGTGTAATCAAACTCTTGAATTTGTTACTGGAGAATGTACTAAAAGCTGTTAGTGTAGCTAGGTTTACAAAAGGATTGGATAAGTTCCCAGAGGAAAGGTCCATAGACCATTATTAAAGAGGATGCGGGAAATCCACTGCCTAACCCGGAACAAGCATTGTGAAACTTATGTACCTTTTTGGGAACCTGCCAGGTACTTGTGGCCTGGATTGGCCACTGTTGGAAGCAAGATACTGGGCTTGATGGACTTTGTCTAGCCCATTATGGCTTTTCTTATGTTCTTATGACCCCTAATCTTTTCCTGAAATAGAATGGTTACTGTTCTGAAATTTTGTTAACATAAACAACCATCCCCGCAGTATATAACTTTTCAGGTTTAATAGTAACTTGTCTGCTAGACAAGGGTTCTCATAATTGTCTTCCAGTAATCTGAAAATAGTTTTGTTTCAGTTGCCTCCCTTTCATTTGTTTCAAGTACACTCAGTAAATTGCTTAATTGCTGCTTGGTTAGGGTAATTTAGCATTTACTTTTTGTGCTATACATAGAGACATAGAAACATGATGGCAGAAAAAGACCACATAGCCTATCTAGTCTTCCCTTCCATATCAACTACAATAGTCCCCTTTGTTCCTTATGAGATCTTATGTGTTTGTCCCAGGCTTTTTGAATTCAGATATTGTCCTCGTTGCTACTACCTCCACTGGGAAACTATTCCACGCATCTACCACTCTTTCCGTAAAGAAATGTTTCCACATATTACTCCTGAGTCTATCCCCTTTCGCCCTCATCCTATATCTCCTTGCAGCAGAGTTTGTTTTCAAACAAAAGAGACTCTCCTCTTGTGCACTTACACTACGGAGGTATTTAAACATCTCTATCATATCTCCTCTATCCCGCCTTTCCTCTAACATATATACATTAAGGGGCTTGTTTACAAAGCCACGGTAGCGGTTTCCGATCATTATCGGAGCCGTGGCCCCATTGAGATCAAGCCCCTTAGATCTTTAAGTCTGTCCTCACATGCTTTATAACGAAGACCACTAACCATTTTAGTAGTCATCCTCTGCACCTACTCAATCCTGTTTATATTCTTTTGAAACTGCGGTCTCCCGAATGCCCACAATACTCCAAATAAGGTCACACCAGAGACTTATACAGAGGCACTATCACCTCTTTTTTCTGCTAGCCATTCCTCTCCCTATGCACCAAAGCATCCTTCTGGCTTTTGCCGTCACCTCTTGTACTTGTTTAGCTGCTTTAAGATCATCAGAAACAATCACACCCAGGTCCCGCTCTTCTTTTGTGGACAGAAGTACTCCGCCTCCTATACTATACTGCTCCCTTGGATTTTTGCAGCCCAAGTGCATGACCCTGCATTTTTTAGCATTAAATCTCAGCTGCCAAATTCTTGACCATTCTTCAAGCTTTGCTAGATCCCTCCTCATGTTATCTACTCTTTCCTTGGTGCCTACTCTATTGCAGACTTTGGTACCATCCGCAAAGAGGCAAACCTTGCTCCACAGCCTTTCCGCAATATCACAAACAAACATGTTAAAAAGAATCGGACCAAGGACAGATCTCTGTGGCACACCACTGGTAACTTCCTTCTCCTCAGAATGAGCTCCTTTTACCTGTACCCTCTGTAGCTCCCACTCAACCAATTTCTAACCCAGTCTATATCTTTAGACTATATAGATATAGTTTTTTCCAAATATTTTCCAAACCACCTTTTAAACTGGTTTGTATCATGTCTCAGCTTCACTTTGCAAGTCTAGTTGAGAATATTCTGCAAGCTAAAATAAATATCAGTGCTAGAAAAGTGTTCCAGAACACACACACACACAGAGTACATGCTGTATGTATGTGTTTCTAATTGTGATTAATTTGGAAAATAAATAAAAAACAAAACTTAAGTTGAGACCACTTTCTGAAAAGGGAATTTTTGATTATGAGGGTAGTTTTGGAAAGCTAAGCAAAATTTGCTGTCAACTTCACCTATAAAATTATACACAGGGAGTGATCCAACCTATAGCTTTATTATTTTTATTTATTTATTTATTTATTTTAAGTGCCATCAAGTCAGTGTTGATTCGTAGTGACCCAGCTACCTCTGGGTTTTCTTGGCAATGTATCACCGGAAGTAGATTGCCAGCCTTTAGCTAGGTGTAAAAAGGAGACATTTCAAGAGCAAAGTTGGGCAGAGTCTGGGGTTTAGACATATGCTTTGCAAAATACAGACTATGCATGCATAACCCAGCAGAGATACATGCATCTATTTATCCCTACTTGAGCAGGGATAAATATACATGAGTGTCTTCCACACTAGTTGCAGGTATAAGCAACAGTTTTAGAGGGAACATATATGTCTGCTTTCTTTTCTAAAATTGCCACTATTTACACATATGATAGGTAATTTTATAAAATATTTCCTGTGCGTATGTGACCACATACTCATGTAAATGTCTCTTATTAAATATCAACTAGTATAAAAGAATGCACTTAACCACAATGGTTTGTATTTTACAGTAAGCATGCGCATGGACAGAGCATGGGTAGAACATGCAAATATGCATATAGATTATAAAATATGGTAATCTGCATGCATGCTGACTGCAGCCACGCCGCTCTGAGTGTTCCTGATCTCATCTGATCTTAGAAGCCAAGTAGGTCAGTGGAATGGATCATAGTATGCTGGACTACCCGATCCAGATAGGGGTGTGTTGTTCTGAAACATCTTGGAGCCCAAATCATTCTTATAGCAACTGATCGGACATGCTGGTCAAAAGAAAGCTGGTATTCATGCATAACTCCAAGGTGATCAATGAGGGGGAATAGGGACAAATTCGATGCTGGGGGCCAGCATAGGGTGAGAGCCTCTTCCAGTTAGTCAGCTGGCAAATATTTTGTTGGGGTTGAGTTTCAAATAGTTTGAGGTAAGCCAAGAGGAAACAACAGAGAAGCAGTGGTTCATTGGGGGGGGGGGGGGGGGGAGTCGATACTTGCAAGCAGGAGGATGTTGTCAGTATAGTAGTAGGCATTGATACCAAGACTTTTTACAGTGGTGGCTAAGGGACTAGTAAAATGATGAAAAGCAGGAAGAAAGCTAGATGATGGAGAGGACTCCAAAGAAATGACACATGATTGTTCTTGCAGAAACCTTTGTGCTTTTGAGTCAATGATGACTCCTGGTGACCCAGCAGCTCCTGGATTTTCTTGGCAGTATGATTGGAGGTATATTACCAGGCTTTTCTTATGAGGCAATGGAAGGCTAAGGGGTATGTTTACTAAACTGTCTTAATGATACCGGCGCTAGTTGCAGCGATAATGTGAAGAATGCCATATAAGGAGTGGGCGTTCCGGCATCAAGGTAGCAAGAATCTGTATCGCGCGATAGTGGGTGCCGTGGCACGTTAACGCGCGTTAATCCTAAGTTCATGCCAGCACAGTGTTAGAAGCTATAAAGATGTAGCCCACTGGTTACTGCAATGACTGTGGAGGCAGAGGTCATGGGTTCAATCCTGCAGTGGTGTTATGTAAGAAGGCTGTCCAAGGCATTTCCCTTTTTTAATTTCAATCAGTGCTGTCTGAAGCAGCTCCCGTTTTTCATGTAAATCAGTGCTGTCTGAGGCATTTCCTTTTATAAGTTATATCAGTGCTGCCAGCAAAAACACCCTCACAGTGCCGTAACATAAGGTGTCGCATAAGGCGCCCTATAAGGCACTCCATAGGGCACATTATAAAGTGCCCTGTCCACCAAGGCGCCTTCTAATGTGCACTATAGGGCACCTTCTGAGGCACCTTAAGGTTAAAACACTGTGAGGGTGCATTTTGCTGGCAACACTGATTTAAAGTAAAAGGAAAAGCCTCAGACAGCCTTATTAAATAACACCACTGTGGGATCAAACCCATGACCTCTGCCTCCACAGTCATTGAAGTAACCAGTGGGCTACATCTCTACAGCTACTACCACACTGCTGGCTGACTACAGAAAGACTGCAGGTCACCAAACAAACTGTCTGCTGTGGTTACCAGGATAGGGTAAACCCACACATACTCATGATGCACTGCACATGCAGATCAGCAATATACAGCTGATCACAAGATGGGGTATGTACCTCCACAGCACCTAGGCCTGGTAGGGGGAACTGACCGTGTGTGTTACTGGGACAGAGTAGCTACAGACCTTCACATTGTGCAGGTACTGTGCTCACCCTGAGGGCGAGGTGGGTCACCCAGCACCAGGTCCGCAGCACCTGGCTTACCTGAGATAGGCTATGCTGCAGGTTGCCATCAGTGCCAGTGTGTGATAGGTAGTCCTTGCAGACACACCTAGGATACACCTGTGTCCATCTGTATTTCCCAGTCACATCTAGCCCTTGTGGACTATGATGCACCCAGAATAGTGCATATCCTGTGTGGGTGCCATGGTCACATGTTATAGGTGAAGGGGGTGTTTGGACTCAAAAGCAGAATATGTAGCACCACCCAACCCGACCTCTGTGGCTCAGGGTTGGGGGGACAGGATCTCCCACCAACAGATCCACATTCTATATCTCTGCAATGGTGGCAGTAGAGGGGACCATAAACCCCAGTCCTGCTGGGGAACGGGCATCCTACAGGGCAGTCTGTACGCATCACATAAGGCAATGGCAGACAGGCAGAACACTGGAAAAGCTCAGCTGTCCCCTACCACTATCTGACATTCAACCAGCAGAGAGCACAGCCAGTCTCCACCTGTTGCACCCTGCAAGGTGTTCCAGCCATACACATGCTAACTGCAGACAGTCTGCTAGCTAGTACATAGTGCATGTTCCTGGAGAAACCATATGCACCCAAAAATGGGATGTGAGCACACACACCAAGCAGGTATGTCAGTGATTGGGCCCCAGAAAAGGGAACCCATAAATATCACTTGAGAGAAACACTGTATAGCACTATGGGGGAACCTAGCCATGCCGTGGCCACTGCTCAGTCAGGGTGAGAGTGACCTCCCAGCATGACATGCCGTGGCTACCCTGCCCGTGCAGGTGGTGGTCAGGCACTACAATGTCCCAGCCATTGCCCTATGCCCTGTGCAGATGCATCCTGCCCAGGCCACCCTGTCCGGGCCATACCCACAGTACCTTACCCCTCATTATGCACATTGGCAGGCTAACACTGGAAACAGTGCAAGCAGTGTGTGCTCAGTAAGGTGTAGGCAGCCACAACACACTGGACAGACATAAACATACTCCCACACCTATTCCAGCTCTGTGCAACTATAGAGGTTTGTGGCAGCCCTGGCCGCCACACCAGTCCTGGGCACAGTGTGGGCATTGCCATGGTATGCAATACTGTTGGGGGTCACTCCCCGGGGTGGTAAACACTGTCAGAAGTAAAAACTGAAACACACTCCACAGATATCAGAAAGGCTGCTATGATGAATCTCTGTCAACAAATCGTGTTTAACCTAGGATTTGTTATCTGACATTAATCATAGCAACCTTTTGATATATGTGGAACGTGTTCCCAAGTTTAGGACGGCATTGCTAACGTGCCAGTATTGGGAGATGCTGCTCCGCGCAGGGCCCAACAGCCTGACTCTCCATGAGGCTTTGGATAGTGGGGCCTGTGGGTGTGGGTGTTTGTGCCCCTGTTGGCCGCTGCTCTAGGGCAGAGGTTCCCAACTCTGGTCCTGGTGGGCCAAACACTGTTCAGGTTTTCATGCTGTCCCTAATGAATATGCATGAGATACATTTGCATACAATGGGGGCAGTGCATACAAATGCAGCGCAGGCATATTTATTAGGGACAGCATGACACCTGAATGGTGTTTGGCCCTCCAGGACTGCAGTTGGGAAACTCTGCTCTATGGATTGCACATGTTTATGGTGTCTGTGCTCTGTAGGGTAAAATATAGGAGTTTATGGCGTGTTTCTTTTATCTGCAATAACGGTTCTGTCGTTATTTAGCACTGGGTAAATTATAGGAACATGGTTTGCAGGAGGCACAGCTGGGACTTGAACTTGTGACCTTCATGCCCCTGAACACACTGGCTGTGTGAACTGCACCAAACTGTTGCCAAAGGGGCAGATCATTCCCTGGGGATACCATGACTGTTCGTCAGACAGACGTTGTCTGTTGCAGTGCACGGCACCCACCTAAACAGGGCTTGGCCGTGGTCTGCTGTGGGCAGATGCCTCTGCCCCCTCCGCCACCATGCTGACATGCCCTTGTGCTGCTGGTGGTGTGCAGTCCCAGGATATCCATTGTGCCGGTAGGCGATTGCCTATGGTGCATGATAGGGGTGCCTGCACAGACATCCATGCTTCTCCCCGGCACCACCTGCTATTGTTATGTGCTCTTTGGGGTACTTGCTGGGTACTGTCCCCTGGGATACTGTGGGGCGCACTCTCGTGGCCATGTTTGCCCTGATCAGTTGCTGTCTTGCTGCTTTTCCGCTTCTACATTCCTATGTGTCACCTAGGCATCTGCCTAGTCCACCCTGTGCCCCAGCTGCTCCACTGCATATCCCGCCTGCAGCCCCCTGTACCCCATTTGCAGCCTCACCATAGTGCCCTCTCATACTTGGGCACTATGATGTTGCTGCACATGTATCACTACTATCACATTTTTTGGTTTCCCTGCCTTTGCTGCACATTGCTGACTGAAATTGTCTCTCTCCCCTGCAAATGTGCCTCTAGCGCGAGGTTTTCACTGGCGCTAATTTTCAGAGCTTCATTTCACAGCGATAGTGTGCCTGGAGCCTCTCCCCGCCCACTCTCTGCCCATTGACCCCTTCTCTCTGCCCCTGGGGAGCCTTACTCCACCCTCTGGGGAGCTTTACTCCACCCTCGGCGCACCTTACCACCGCAGGAGACGTTATCACGCGATACGTGACGTTATCACACGGTAATGCGCCATTATCGTGCAATAACATCACAGCTGCACCGTTAGCGCCGTTTAGTAAACATACCCCTAAGTGAATTGCCTAAGGCCACAAGAAATGCCAGTGGGAATTGAACCCTGGTTAGCAAGCCAGTGCACTAACTTCTAGGCTACTCCCCCACTCCATTGCAGTGCAACAAATATAAGACATGGACTGCCAAGCCAATGTCCCTTAGACATGAAACCAACAAGCTATAGTCTATGAGGTCGAAGGTTGCTGATAAGTCTAAAGAGACTGCAATGGCGATCTTGCTGGCGTCTAAAACAAAACAAAACAAAACAGTGTAGCTTGCTAAGCAGACCAGTCAGGATGGTTCACATGCTATGATTAGCATGGAAGCCAGACACAGATAAAGGACATTGACTTGATCAAGGTAAAATTGAAGTTAAGCATGGGCAATCTTTTCAGTGAATGTAGAAAGGTATGGAAGATTGAAAATAGGTCAGTAGTTTAACAGCACAGCTGGATCCAAAGATGGTTTCTTAAGTAGAGAACTGATTTCAGCTTTTTTTGCAAGTAAGAGGGACGACACCTGTAGTTCAATTAAGACTAATCTTGCTTAATGCAAATGGAAGAAAACCAGTAGAATGTAAAGAAAAAGTTGTGCGTTTGGACGTGGTGATGGTCTTTAGAAGGGAAATGGAAGATGCCAATTTAGAAGTAGTCTATGTGGAAAAGCAGGAGAATTGTCTGTGGAAGGCAACAAATGTTTATATGATATGTGGTATTTAAATACAATTCATAATATTAATAATGTGGCCTTGGGCAAGTCACTTAACCCCCCCATTGCCTCAGAAGAAAGTTAGGTCATGATTTTCGAAAGGCATCTACACGGTTTACAGCCTAGTAGACTGCGTAAAGGCTCTAAATGGGGATATTCAATGGCATTTACTCAGTTAGTGCTGTTGAATATCCCCTTCTAACTCCCCTACATGCCCCAATGCTATCCAGTTAGCATCGGAGCATGTTGGGGGCGTTCTGGGGAGGACCAGAGGCGGCGACAAGCGATAACCGTACAGCAACGATATTGCATGCTGCCCATTTAGCAATCTGTGTCTTAAAGATAGGCGAGGAAAACCCTCTATCTTTAAGGCACAGGAGCTAACCGGGCAGCATGCGATATTGCTGCTGCCTGGTTAGCTACTGCAGCTTCTGGTATCTGTGGCGATCCCCGGATATTCAATGCTGGGGCCGCATATGACCCTGGCATTGAATATCCGGGGTTAAGGGTCAGCAGGCAGGGCTGCTCAACTCAATATGGGCTCTTAATGTATAATTCAACGTATCAATGTCCCTGATTAATGTACATTGCTACGTTTAAGTTACAATGTAAATCGCTTTGACTAAAATGATAAAGCGGTATAAAAAAACCCTGTTAAATAAATAAATAATAATAATCTGAGATTTAGAGATGGAATCACTCAATTATTGCACTGGAGGAGCTGTTGCCTAATAGAGGCTACTTTAGTCTTACTACCGTTTGAAAGGGTAAATAACCATTCCTATTTATCTGACTTACCCCACTCATAATTTATAAACCTCTGTTATATCTCCAAGCTGAAGAGCCCTCATATGTTTAGCATTTCTTCATAATGGCTATTCCATCCCCTTTATGTTGTATTTTACTGCAAAAGTTTTTGGATTTGATTGCATTATGATAACTATTGCCTAGGATCTATACCACGATTACCCCTTGCACCAGATCCTGACCGCCTTGATTCTAGGATCAATAGCTTCATGGAGCTGTCATTTTAGCCCCTTGACATGCTTTCATGAGGCATTTATCCAGTCAATATTGGGATAAATGGAATCTCCCATTAATGTTATATTTCTCTATTTAGTATCCCGGTTGGGTCAGATGCTGTCCTCATCCGCATCATGCACAGAATTTCTATCTGTAGACATTCTAGAATGCAGTTAGTTTTCTGAGAATTTGTATCCTACTTGACTATATGGAATCCTTAACATGTTGGCTACACCACCACTTTTATATTCTGTGTCATTTCAATATACCGTATTTTCCGGCTTATAAGACGACTTTCTAACCCATGAAAATATGCTCAAAAGTCGGGGGTCGTCTTATACGCCGGTACATGTTTAAGGATATACGGTGCGATCATAAAGTCCCTCCGCAGTGAGCAATGTGTATGCAAAGGCAGCCCGCTGAGGAAAAGAGAATGCAGCCGCTTGAGCGTACAGTCTGTCGTGGCAGTGACCACAGGCCTTTTGTGCTGCAAAATGCTTCCGCGAGCTCCGAGACCAAAGCAGCTCGGGTCGACGCTCCTGGGTTGCAGATCGGCAGAGCGAGTCTTCTGTGGCTGATGCCTCGGTACTTTGAAAAGAAAAGAAAAAAAAAGGGGGGGGGTCCCTGTTTTGGCTTAAAATCATGCTTTTGCATACTGGGAAGGGCTTTCCATGTAGCGGGGACAGCAGTCCTCGTCATCGGCTCAAGTGCTACATTCTTTCCCTCAGCGGGTCACCTTTGTGGTATATATAAGAAACATTTTTTTAAATCATATTCAAACATTTTGGGGGAATTATAACTTTATTGCCCATTTGGAGACAATGCTGTGTTTAGCTTTATGGGCTGATGATGACATTTGAGCATATCTGGCTTCGTGGCCTTAAGTTCCTTTTGGCTCTCTAGCTAGAAGTTCTATTCACTCAGACTATTTGAGGTCCTTTTAATATTTATAAAATACTTTTTCAGGATATCTGTTATTTTGGGGTGAAAATAATGGCACCTTGGTTATGTGTGTATGGTATTCCGAGGATACATGCATGGCTTTGGGCATACAGGCTTCCATCTCCCTATCATTTTCCCTGTTTGCCTGCACAAACTCCCTGACTCTCTCACCCTCATGCACTATTCCCCCTGGCTAGTCTTCGCCACACTCCCTTCCCCTTGTTCCCTCACTACATTGCACCATCTCCTGATGTTTTTTTATTTTTTTTGGTGTGCGCTGGAAGAGGGGTAGTCTTATACGGCGAGTATAGGCCAAACCCTATATTTTAACAGGAAAAGTAGGGGGTCGTCTTATACGCCCAGTGGTCTTATACGCCGGAAAATACGGTAGTTGTATCCTAGTATCACAGTGTCTCTTTGTTCTTTGTTCATCAGATCTCTGGGATGCCAATTATGTCTATATCTTCATCTGGTATTACACTCTGATGCTCATGTCTTATGTTTCAAATTTCTGCCTATTGTATATAGATAGACTCCTTAATACGTTCTTTTTATTCTTTTCACATCCCGCTTACTGGAAGCTGATTCAGGTAATTTGTCTGCATTTTATTTAGATGTGCCTGGGCTACCTCCGCTTTTCTCACATTCTCACTGCCAGAATATTCTAATTTCCCTTTTATAATGGCATCCTAATCTTTTATAGATAGCTTGCCATCACCTATGTGTTCTGAGCCATTGTTGGCTTTACCCCATCATCTAGTATAAAATCTTTTGTATCTCCTTTTTGATTGTTAGCTTCAGCAGGAGATCGTCAGGAGCAAATAAATCAGATTTTAATTTAAAAAGGTATTATCAGACTACTTCTTGAACAATCGAACTGTTCTAAACTGATGACATCACAATACAAATATACAAGTACCCCGGCAATCGAGCAGTTAAATCAAAATGCAAGCAAAGTACCAATCAATGTGTTTGTAGTCTCAAGGCAATAGCAAAACTCAGATTTAAGATCACAAAAAAGCAGACTAGTACTGAAAATAAAGAAAAGGGTTCAGGGAGAAACAAAGAATCTTTAAGCACTAGCCTTTCAATTCCAACAGGGGTCAGGCGAGTTTAGCAAAGGCATAATACATTGCCGTAGAATCTGACAAGTCAATTAAAAGTCAGGGATTTGTATGCAGAACTTAGCAATGCAAATCTTTGATCATGAGAAAAATGATTTCCTTTTCAATCTCCAGATCCCTGCTCCTCGCGGACGGGAGTGCTCTTCATTCTGCTGGCTCATATCCTGAAAACAAAACAAGTAATTTAAAGAGCAGGAAAATAGCTTCCATTTCCATATCCATTTTTTCCCTGATGGATTGTATTTTAATAGAGCAGAAGTAATTCCATAAGCTATGAGATCAGAGGGTGAGTCTAAGTACAGGCAGATACTGTGGTGGGTGTACAGCGTTTCCTTGGTTTCCTTGCTATGTATTAGACCTCTGCAATGTCTTTGATAAACATAATGCAAATAAATAATTTATACTTCACAACCCTATTTTTAATGCTACTAAAAATGAAGGTCAGCAAACACTGCAGATAGTGTCTCCTTTTTGTTCTAATTTAAGTAGATTAGTAATTAACATTCAAACTCTGGAAACTGTTTCCATCGGCATCTGGTTTCACCATTGAGCCTACTGGGGTTGTGGTCTTGACTCAGGTTAGATGACTTCATTCTTCAGTCTTGCAAAGTGAGGGAGCACTGTAAGTTTTTAAAACCACCCTGGCTTTCTGCCAGAGGCTTCAGACGTAGTCTGATTCATGTTTTTAAAGTTAATGTTGGTAGTGTGGTCTTTTTCAGTATGACTTTTAAGGAGAAGTGTCTATCCCTTTAAATCCCGACTGGGCTTAGCTGTGGCTGCTACAGTAACTTGGTTCAAGTGGCCCAAACAGCTCTTGATGGGAAGCATATGGTGAGGTTAAGAAAATGTTCTTTCCATTCTTCTTGGAATTCCTTATCATTTCACTTCAGCTGACTGAACCCAGTGTCCTCCTGGACCTTCACTCCCTTTGCCCCTTGCTGAAGTCTGCACTAGCTATTCAGGAGAGTCCCCATCTTCACCTGTAGGAGGGGATGCACTGCTCACTGTTGAATGAGATGCTAGTAAGAGGGTTCTTATATCCATTCTGCTGGGGACACTCCAAAATTGTAAGTGAATATTCTGGAGAGATGCAGAAATCTCTTTCAGGAATGTGTCGCACTCATTTAAAGGTTTTCTCGCTCTCGCTCGCACACTCTTTGAGCCCCTTGTCTCAAGCTTTGAATAGTGCCAGTGCCCTGATCTTAATCACTGCTTTCAGGAGAGACAAGCCTAAGAGAAGAAAAACCAAGTGACCCAGCCAATAGGAAGAAATCTGAGCTCCCCTTCCTGTGTACTGCCTCCCCCCGCACCATCCTTTTCCCTGTGCTTACAAGTACAGGTGCTGGAAACCTCTGCACATACTTTCAGCCACTGAGTGGAGAGCAATGTTCAGCCCAGAGAATTTACCCATGTTGCCTCCACTATGTCTGTAACATTTCAGAGGCTCCAAAGATAAGCAAATACCATTTTATGCTGCCAAGCAATGCTACATTTGAATCATTCTAGATTATACCACGGATGCACCATCTGAAAGAAATCTCACCCTTTGGACAGTCCCTGCTCACCACACACCAAGCCTCTGAGTCCCACTTTCTCCTCCTCAGGCTTCTCTTTCCTTCTCCCCCCATCATTATCTTTGGACTGTGCCAGCCATAAGGGGAGGGCACCTGAATCATGTGCCTTCTTTTTTGGGCCGTGCAGTGCCTGTAGCAGTCAGTAGGGGCAGGGCACCCCGAACAGCTAGACTTCATTTCCCTCTCTCCTCTTCTCCCTGTCATCATCACCATAGGGCTGCCTCTGTACCTGCAATAGCTGGTGGGCAAAAAGCACTGGGATCGTTCCTCTTGTTTTCTTTTCTGGCCACACCTGTAACATTTGGTGAGGAGAAGGCAACTTGACCATGTTCTTTTCCTGCCCTGGAGCCATGAACATGTGGCTTAAGCTTCTCCCATGCTGAAGGCTGATGCCGAGGTAGGGAAAAATGTGCAGGCAGGGAACTATCATACTGTATGTCCAGTCCTTTACTGCTCTCAGAGGAGATGAGGAGATACAGCTGCTGTGATTGCATTGCCTTCAGTAAGTCCAGGAGTCTGTGGGGTGTTTTTGGCAGCCCTCTGGATTTCCAAGTTTACTTATTTGTACACATATGTGGTGCCTAGGAGAGACTTGGGGAAGCCCAAAACAAATTTGCCCAAAACGGAAAAGAGCATATCTTACAGTAGCACTTGCCAGAAGTAGGGAGGGGGGGCCGTACAAGAGTGATACTGAGTGAGGGCATAGTATTGCTTTGGAGCAGTAGTTTTAGGAAATAGTAGCGTCTCCTGCCCGCTCATAGAACATAAGAACATAAGATTTGCCATACTGGGTCAGACCAATTGTCCATCAAGTCCAGTGTCCTGTTTCCAGCAGTGGCAAATCCAGGTCATAAATACCTGGTAGGTTCCCAAAAGGTAGCCAGAACCATATTACTTTTCTTCACAAATAAGCTAAGGCTTTCCTAAATATACCTTAACAACAGTTTATGGACTTTTCCCTTCAGGAACTTATCCAAACCTTTTTTAAACCCGTATACAACTAACTACTTTTACCATGTCTTCCAGCATCAAATTCCTGAGCTTAATTATGCATCAAGTGAAAAAAAAAATATTTTCTCCTATTTATTTGAAAAGTACTACTTTGTAACTTTATGGCATAACTCCTAGTTTTTGTACTTTTTGAAAGAGTAAACAATCAATTTGCATGTACCCATTCCACTCTACTCAGGATTTTATAGACCCCTATTGTATCTCCCCTCGGCTGTCCTTTCCAGGTTAGATGTCCCTAACCTCTTTAGCCTTTTCTCATAGGGGAGTCATTACAGTCCAGACCCTAGGCAAATTTGGAAGGAGGCCTCAAAGCCTGCCAGAAGGCTGTGTACTTTCAGCTTAGAGCTTCCTGTGACATGGGGCCAGGGCAGTTTCTGCCCTAGTCTTAGCACATCATGATGTGGCAGTTTTAGCTGCAGTGATGTGGCAACAGCAGGGATAAGGCTGGAGTTGGCAATGGTACTGTTGCTGGTGTGCTGTATCCCAGGTCCCTGCAGAGCATTTCTGATGAGGGAAAGACCATCAACTAATCAAATGCTGGATCTGAGAGAAAGTGAATAAAAGTCTTGGTGGGTGGGGACAGTCATGCCAGCGCTCATGCATGGGTGAACCCAGCTCCATTACTAGTCAGTGGGGGGTTGTGCACTGACCCTTCCTCCATCTCCCATCTACAGACATGTGTGTGCACAGTGATTAAGATGAGAAGGAATTGGTTTTAGGAAGAGAGAAGTGAAATGTTTCTCATGCGTTATCATTTCCTCAGAATGCCGGAGTGGAGCTTCACAGCCTTGCCTGTGTACATTGGAAAATATTGTGTTCTCTCTTCACTTTGCACTTTGGCATGGTCGGCATGTCTGGATATTTTACTGTTGTGTCATGCAGACAGAAAGCAGGATCTTCTTGTGGTTAGAACCAGGAGCTAGGACGCCATACCTCAAGAATTTGCTAGGGTTTGCCATCCTTGAAGGTCATCTGGTTTTCCAAGCTGCAGCGTTAGTGATACAATTGCTAGACTGGTAAAGTGCTGCTTTGATGTCGTGGTTGAAATAGTACTTCAAAAACCGTCATGTTATTAACCATCCTTAAAATCTAAAGTGAGAAAAAAGTGAAGAAAAAATGTTGATGCTTCTGCTATCGTGTGTGCTAAATTAAAAGGATCGGCTGTTCCCAGGCACAGATGGCAGAGCTAGTAGGTGGGCCCAGGAGAAGTTGGATCATCAGCTTCTCTGACCTTTAAAATTGTCTCGTAGAGTATGGTGGGGTCTCAGTTCTACACAACTGTGGCAGCAAAAATTAACATAACCAAACAACATTTATATGATTAGTTAATTTTACTGCTATTATTATGTTGTATATCAATGTATCTGATATTTTTGTATAAGTCAACATGGGGGCTATTATAGAAGCCATATTCATGCTTTGGACACCTGAAAATGGGCACAAAGACATCTCCAGAGCCATTTTAGAAGCTGGCCCTGGGGACGTCTCCAACGTGAGAACGTCCAAGTCTGAACAGGGCGTGGTGGAGGCATGGCCGGATGTCCCTGCCTGATTTTTAGACCTGCTCCAGTTACAAGCAGTGCTCGTTGTGGCCGAAAAAAAAATATCCAGAGGGTGTAGAGAAGAAAGCACTCCACCATCTCCAGTACTCAGCATAATGTCAACGATAGCAGCAGTGGGATTTGAACCCTGGCTGCCCTGTTCTTAGCCGTCTACTCTAACCATTGGCCTATCCTTTATGTCCAGGATCTGAAATATGATTCTGGGGATGTTTATTCAGATGCCCCCACAGATGTCCATATCGACCATGTCCATGTTTATGAAATCGTGCCTGCACCTGGACATTGCCTGCATTTTTTTCAGATGTTCTTGCTTAGATGTCCCAGATTGCACTTGGACATCTCTTCTAAATTCCCCGCTATGAGTTTTTTGATAGTAGCATCTGCTAAATATAATGCTGACTACTAAATGTGGGCTTGTTCCGTCGAGCTTGCTCCTATGAAGAATATGATGGATCAACCTAGCTCAAACTACAACTAATGGAATAATGTAGAGAAACACAGTATCGGGCTACCAAGGTCTCAGTTCAAAACAACGCAGCAATCCTTCGGATTTAGAAAAAAGTTTTATATAAAACTTCTGCTGCTGTCCACGTCAATGACCTTTTATCGGTGCCGTCTACTTGCTTCACTCTATAAGTGACTTATATATTATTTTTCATTTATTTTGTTTTTCCTATTTTCTTTTCTTCTTTTTTAATGTTTTAATGTCCACTTTTTCTGTTTTTCTTTTTTTTAAAAATGGTGCTTACTGCCAAACTATAAAGATCAGTTGCTATGCCACTCGACTCTGCTGCAATGTTGTTTCTGTTTTACTCTTCTATTCAATCTTAAAAAATGCATGCGGAATCGTGCTGATGATACTTCAGAAAATGTTAAAGTCCAATGCATTCAAAACGAAATTCACAATTAACTTCTGTAGCTGAACTGCGGACTTCACGTTTCTTCTAATTAGCTCGTTCTCCACCATGTCTTCCAATGTCAGACCTCTCCCTGTTCTATACAGGGTTTCTTGTAGCTATATCGGAAGTATCATGCTGCTTGAAATCACTCCCAAAGCCAGTAATCTAAGGCGCCCAAGCGTTTCGTTGTAACAAGTTCTTCAGGGGAATTTGTTTCTCCCAAACTGACCTAAAAGATGTGACAAACCATGCTGAACTTTATCGTATTCCACTTAAAACAACAAGGGTATGTTATATGCTAGAGAAATCTGCTTTACCTGCAAAAAGCAATTTCCGCTCATGAATCAACTCGGAGGACGCCTTTCTCTCGTCTCCCCGTCAGTTATCATAGAACTCCGCGCATGCGGCTTGCAGGGACTGACTAAAATTTAAAGGGCTCCACTAGACTCCTCCCCCTGGAGGGAGGTCCAACGGGAAGAATCTATCCATTACGTTAAAGATTCTATTATGAGTTTGCAAACTGACTTACGGCTGTGCACAAGGTCCCTTATATGCAAAGGTGCAAATATAATGCTGAAGCTGGCTCAAACTGGTTCAGTCAAGCTCAAAATGGTTCAGACTGGTTGAAACTGGCTCATACTTGTTCAATAAGAACGTAAGATATGCCATACTGGGTCAAACCAAGGTCCATTAAGCCCAGTATCCTGTTTCCAACAGTGGCCAATCTAGGTCATAAGTACCTAGCAGTTTCCCCAAAGGACACAGGTTCCTCAATGCTTGTATTGGGTCAAGCAGTGATATCCTGGGATCCCTTTTAATAATGATTTATGGATCTTTCCTCCAGGAACTTGTCCAAACCTTTTTTAAACCCAGCTACACTAACAGCTTTTACTATATCCTCCGGTAATAATTTCCAGAGTTTGATTACATGTTGAGTGAAAAAATATTTTCTCTTATTAGTCTTAAATAGGTTACCCTGTACTTCATTGCATGTCCCCTAGTCTTTCTATATTCTGATTCAATTTGGCCGAAACAAGTTCAATCCAGTAAAAACTGTCTGAAACCTGGTCAGACCAGCTAAATTGTCCCAAACTGGTTCAATCCAGTTCAAATTGGCTGAAACCAGTTGTTCAAAATGGCGAAACTGGTTCATTCTGGTTCAATCTGGTTCAATACAGTTCAGAGACAAACAGGTTCATACAAATCAAACTGTCAAAAACCAGTTCAAACTAGCACAAACTGGTTCAGTTTGAATCAAACTGGCCCTAACTGGTTCAAACTGGCCAAAAACAGTTCAATCCAGATCAAACTAACCAAAGTCAGTTCACCCTAGTCCAAACCAGCTCAATTCAGCCCAAACTAACAAAAATGGGATTAAACTGGTTCATTCTAGTTCAAACTGGTCCTAAACAGTTCAATCCATTTAAAGCTGGCTCTATCTGGTTCAAGCTGTTCCAGACTGGTTTAAGCTGGCCCACACTAGTTCCATCTGGTGCCTAATCCAATTCTTCCAAAACTGGTTCAACCAGTTCAGTCTGGTCCAAACCAGTTCAAACCAGATCAATCCAGATCAAGGGTTCAAAATGGCCCAAACTGGTTCAGGTCTGGCCCAAAGCAGTCTGTTGTTAAGTGCCATCGAGTCAGAGTTGACTCATGGCGACCCTCTGGATAGCTATCCTAAATTGTGTTCGCTCTTCAGTCAAGCGGCTCATTGTTGACAGACTGGTATCCGTAGCTGCTGTTATTGTATCGATCCATCTCATTGCTGGCCTTCCTCTTTTGCGTTGACCTTCTATCTTGCCAAGCATGATGTCTTTCTCTAATGATCTCTCTCTTCGCATGATGTGTCCAAAGTATGAAAGTCAAAGTCTTGTCATCTGAGATTCTAAAGAAAGCTTAAGTTTGATCTCCTCTAGTACCAACTGGTTTGTTCTTCGGGCAGTCCATGGTATACACAGTATTAGCCGCCAGCACCATAATTCAAAGGCATCAATTTTCTTCCTGTCTGTCTTTTCCACTGTCCAGCTTTCACATCCAAATGATGTTATTGAAAATACCATGGCTTGAACATGTCGAATCTTTGTATGGAGAGAGACATCTCTGCTCTTGAGAATCTTATCTAGGTCTTTCATAGCCATTCTGCCAAGAGCAATGCGTCGCTTGATTTCTTGACTGCTTGTTGCTTCTTTATTGATAGTTGATCCAAGTAGGTTAAAGTTGTTCACAATTTCAATTTCTTCTCCTTCAACGATGAACCTGTTGATTATGCCAGTTGTCATGATCTTTGATATGGATTGAAATATTTTGGGCTAGTTTGAACCAGCTTAGACTGCTACATTACTGCCTGAAAGCAGTCTAAACTGGTTCAAACTAGCCCAAAATAGTTCAATCCATATCAAACTAGCCCAGGCAAGCAGGTATAAACCAATTCAATCCAGATCAAATTGGCTCAAACCGTTCAAAATGGACCAAACTGGTTCAATCCTGTTCAAACTAGTTCACTCTGGCCAAAATTAATTCAAACTGCCCAAACTGTTTCAGTCTGGTTCATACTGATCCAAATTGGTTCAAACAAGTCCATAACGGTTCAGTGCGGCCTAATTCAATTCAGTTCAGCCCGAATTGTCCCAAACTAGTTCAGTCTAGTTTAATATAGACTTTCCCAAACTGGTTCAAACTGGTCAAGGATGGTTCAATCTGTTTCAAACTGGCCTGCACCACTTAAAAACTGTTTCAAACTGACCCAAACCAGTCTAATCTGGCCCAAACCAGTTTAAAGTGGCCCAAATCGGGTCATTCCAGTTCATCTGACCTAAATCATTTCAATCCGGCCCAAACTGTTTCAATCTGGTTGGTTTTGAGAAGAGCGGGGGATCAAATTGAATGGAGAAAATAGAAGATGGCGAGACACACAGACAAGGAGAAATTAGTGACAGGCATTCCTTTTTAGGCTCATTTTGCCATAAGTGATAACATCTGTTATGGAGAGTATATCCATCTGTCAGTCCTGTACATCTATGTTTGCATATGTGTAAACATAAGCGCATGAAATAGAAGGGATGTGAAGTCATTTTAAACAGCATTTCCTATATCACTTCATGTTGTCTTTGAACAAAACCTGAAGAAAAAAACCCTGAAATTTTGTTCCTTCCTGTCTGGTGTTGAGTGCACTCCAGTCATACATGCACTTAAGCAATAATGCCCTCTATTGAGTGATAGTGCTCACTCTCCTGTGCAAACAGTGAGTACTGTTGCCCCATAGTGCACACTATCATTCAACTGGTCAAATAAATAAATAACAGTGTGCCCCATTTGCCCATAGTGTGCACGATTAATTGATAGTATGCACTCTTAACTACATTTCCTCTGAAATGAGATTAAAAAAAACAAAATAAAAAATTCTTGCAAACGACACAGAAAACTAAACAAAATCAAAATTTTTGGCCTTCACACCCTTATGGAGTAGTGGGGTAGAAGATGAAAAGCACTATTGTGATTGAGGTGGCAGTGGCCAAATTAAGAAGTAACACCAGGTTGGCAGATCCACAATTCAACATACTAGCAGATGTTTCTAGACCCCAGTGGAGGAGATGCAGGTAGACTTGTGGCAGCACAGTAGGACACAAACAAGGAATGGAGGGCACAAACCACGGCCACACTGTGTAAGATGAACAGGGTCCTCAATAAATAAATACCTCCTGTTCATCTTACATAGTGTGGCCATGGTTTATGCCCTCCGCTCCTTGTTTGGGTTTTGTTTCTGCGGAAGGTGTATTCCTCCCTTCAATCCAGCACAGTAGGACATGGCAGTGGAGGTTCCCAAGTTCCACTGCTGGCGATGTCGCCTGAACTGAGAGGAGTAATAAAACACAGAAAATGGGAGAGAGAGGGGAAGAGGATTGGGCACAGTGCTGTGCATGCTTTGTAGCACTATATAAATGATTAGTTGAAGTAGTAGAATAGGGAAGGGAGTGGGGAAGGAAGGCTGAAAGAAAGAAGAGGGGCAGAAGGGAAGGGTTTGAGTAGGAGAGGGGGCCGAAAGGAAGAGGGGATGAACTCACAAACCTCTCTCAACTCCTTTTACACTCACACCCTCCACACACTACATCCCACCACACCCTCTCTGCAATTACACCCCCATTACATACCTTCCTCAACCTCTTCTGCACTCATACCCCCAAGACTTAAATGCCCACACTCTCCCCAAGCACTCGGACGTACTCTATACCCACTGTGCATTCAGCCACTTGCCACAACCCCTGTGCACTCACAACCACAATCTATGGTACTCACACACCTTACACCACCGTCACACAAGCTACTCTCCCACCTCTGCACTCACAGTCATTAGGGATATGCATTCATTAGAGCACCTTAAAAAATGTAGTATGCGCAAAATCGATATAACCTGTTAATCTACATATTGGCAAGTGTACAATAAATTTGAATGCATCAAACTTTCTAATGCAAATTAATTATTTTTAAACATCTGGAAAAAAATGCCCGAAAATTCAGAAAAATATCTAAAAAATATAAAATCACAATAGAACTTTTTTTTTACCTATGTACATCCCTAATAGTCACCCACTCATCCATAGAATCCCATGCTCGCATACCCCACCCACGCGGTGAAATCCATCTCGGTGGGTTGCTTCTTGCAGACACTTTTCAACTTTTGTTTTAAAGACAGAGAACAGCCATACAATTCACATACATCTGTGTGCAATGCAATATAATGAGAATCATATGTGCTGCTCTGGATGAGACAGCAAGAGTGATAGAAAATACAGACTTAGCACATAGAATGCTTCAGGAGCAATGCGCTGTAAGTGGAAACAGCAACTCTACATCTTCAGCCCACCTCTTCTTTATGCACCACTGTGACTCCAATGCCCATATCCTATTCCTCAGTGTGAGAAAGAGTTCACGTCCTTAGGTGACCGCCATCAATGATACTTTGACTGCTGACAGAATAGCATATTATAGATGTGCAGTAACAGCATGAGAGTATCTCTGTAATCAGGCCCACAGTCAGAAAAGCCTCTCCTGCCCTGATTACCCCAATTTGGATGTCTGCATTGTCTGGCACTGTGCAAATATTTTTAAAACCTGTGGGCCACCCATGTTGATCTCGTGCATCATGGAATCAATACCGTTGGCCTACAGGTATTAAAAATACTCATATGACTCAGACTCCTGAAATAAGAAGTTCACGGACCACCTATTTTTCTGCATCATTTGATGTTGTGAGCTTTCAAACTAGTATGTAAATTTAATTGTTGCCTGTATTTCATTTGCTCTAAGTAAAATAAATATCTGAAAACTGTTTACTGTCTCTGCTAGAACTTCTAAGGTTTGCAAGCACAACACTAGAGCAAAAAGACAGAAAACCCATCTGTGTCGCATGAGGAAGACAGAACACGCGGCAGGCCACCACTCAGGTCTCCTCTGGTGCTCAACATAAAACAGAGGTCACAGTGCCACCTACTGCCTCAGAACATTTATTCTCCTAGAGCTTAAGTATGTACTATGGCAGGCTGATAAACTACTGCATAGAAGGAAACTGACATTGAGAAAAGCACGTCTACAAAGGAATATTAGCATATATTACAGAAACAGCTAGTTCCTTAGCGTTCCTCCAGTTCAGTCCTCTACCTCTGGGTTGTCAATCTCCTCCTGCAGCTAGGAGACTGGTATGTCAGAATGATGACATCACTGGATATAGCCTGCTGCACTCCCACTTGCATCCCAGTGTAACCAGTCTCCTTGCAGCAGGAGGTATTGACGAGCCTTAGGGAGAGGCTCTCTGGAGGAGTGGATAAGGAGCAGGGAGTTTGTTTTTTGAGGATAGTTAAGTGGGTTAGCGTTTAATTAGCAGCAGTGCCCTTTAAAAAAAAAAAAAAAAAAAGAGAAGTAAAGGGAAGAAAGCCTTCTTGAGCCCTGTCTGTGCCAGCCCTGGGGTTTTCTTCCTGGGGGGGGTCCTAGCTCAGGATCGAGTTGTCGCCCCTCCCCCCGCTTGGCCCTGAAGTCTCACCTCCCTGACATTACGGGGGTGAGTCCTTCTTAACAGCCGGTCTCTCAGTGCTGCCTAATTCTGTGTGCTGAGACTCATCTGGTGCTAGTTTTTCTACGGCGATTGCAGGGCCCGGGGACATAGCCGCGATCGCGGTGATTGAGTGGCAGCCCGGTTCGGTAAGTGTTTCGCCGGTTTCGGGCTGCTTATTTCGGTCCAGACGCGCTGAGTCCGCAGGGCAGGAGCGCCGCAGTGTTTTTGGTGCCCTTTTCCTTCGCGGTTTGCAGTCGCGGCGGCCATTTTGTGTGCTGCGCTGCAGCCGCGTGTCAGAGCATCGGCTCCCGTCTTTTTCCTGCCGGTGCCCTTCTGCGCTCTTTAATTTAATTTACTTTAGTTTTTGTTATTTGATTTGATTTCCTTTTGCTTTGGGGGGTCTCCTTTATTTTTTTTATTCCTTCAGCCTCTCCAGTCGGCCCGGTGGATTACGGGGTGGGGGGGGGGGGCTGCGGGGCCTTCCTTTTTCTTGGGAGCTCACTCTTCAGCTGTTCTAGCTCACCTTACAAAAAAAAAAAAAAAAAGGATAAAGCAAATTAACAACTAAACGTAAAGGGTTTTTATACCAGCAATTTTGTCTTTGCCTGCCCCGCCTAAGTTGGCATCAGCACTTCGGGGTGTTTGGTTTTTTCTGATGGCTACCCGACCTCTCTGTCTTGTGTGTGGTGCCAGAAGAGGCAGGGTCATGGACACCGGCGTGTGCCGGGGCTGCGTGACCCTCTCTTCGGAGGTGGAGCTTCAGATGGCAGCCCATGAGTCTCAGGAAGAGCAGGGGGTGACAGCGGGAGCACGAGCTGCCTCCCCGCGGATCTCGGAGCAGGAGCCCGAGTTGGATGCGCTGCCGGGGCCCTCCGGTGCATCCTCGGCCCCTCAGCCGTCCGGTATCAGCGGCTTCAGTCCAGAATTTGTTCTTCTGCTGCATCAAGCTTTTTGCCTGCGGCAGCAGGGGAAAAGGCCGCGTTCAGTTTCACCTGCGTCTCAGCCTCCGCAGTTGGTGGCGGAAGGAGCGATGGTCACGGAGCCGCCGGTGCCGAAGCGGGCACGGCTTGCAGACCCGCTGGAGGGCACCTGGCTGGAAACCACGGATCTGGAATGGGAGCCTGAAGAGGGATCACAGGACCTGGAAGAAGGGGAGATCCCGGAGCCCGAGGAGCAAGCCAAGATCATTCGGGTGTTCCGCAGGGAGGAGTTGCCTGCCTTAATTTCGGAGTCCTTGCAGATGTTGCACCTGGCTCCGCCGGCCGCCGTGGAGGACGACTTGGAGGATCCGGTCATCCAAGCGGTTCGACAGACTCAGGTGGTTTTCCCGCTGCACCGAGTGGTCGAGAGGATGATTCAGGACGAATGGGACAAACCGGAGGCGGGTCTCCGAGGCATTCGTGCTATGAGCCGGTTATATCCTTTGGCAGAACCCGCTAAAGACCGTTTCCGAGCGCCGCGCCTAGACGCGTTGGTATCGGCTGTTACAAAACGGACCACCATTCCCATTGAAGGGAGTGCGGCCTTGAAGGATCCCCAAGACCGTAAGGTTGACGGCCTGCTCAAGCAGGTGTTTGAAGCAGATTCCCTATCACTTCAAGCGTCCATCTGCGGGGCCTGGGTGGCCCGAGCGTGTTTGCGCTGGGCCCAACGGCTGCGCCAATCCCCGCACGTTGACCTCGAGGAGGTGAAAGAGCTGGATCGTCTGGAGTCAGGTGCGGCCTACCTTGCTGATGTGCATTATGACCTCATTCGGGCGCTGGCCAATAGCACGGGTTCCGTGGTGGCTGCCCATCGCTCATTGTGGCTGCGAAATTGGGCTGCGGACGGTCCTTCCAAATCCCGCCTCAGTAAGCTTCCCTTTAAGGGCGGTTTACTGTTTGGTGAGGATTTGGAAAAGTTGGTGAAGGACCTGGGTGAGTCTAAAGTGGGCCGTTTGCCCGAGGACAAGCCAAAACAGACCAAGGCTGCCCAGAGCGTTCGGGGTTCCTTTTGAGACTTCCGAAGATTTCGTTCCACGCGGCCTGGAGGTTTCCAGAGGGGAAGGTTCCCCTCTAGGGGCCAGGGCTTTAGGGGATTTCGGGGAGCGAGTAGAGGATTCTCCTCCCTCCCAGCTTCGTCTGCCCATAAGCCCCAATGAAGCGAGGCGGGTCCCGGCGGTGGAGCCTCCCATTGGCGGTCGGCTTCGGGAGTTTCTGTCCGCCTGGACCCTCATCACTTCCGATCAGTGGGTGTTGGAAATCATTCAGCACGGTTATGCGCTGGAGTTGGCCCGGCCCGTGCGGGACGCCTTTGTCATGTCGCCTTGTTGGGGCCCTGCGAAGGTGGCGGCGGTTCGCGAATCCCTAGACAGGCTCCTGCGCTTGGGAGCCGTTGTGGAGGTTCCCAAGGCCGATTACGGCTTGGGTCGGTATTCCATTTATTTCGTGGTGCCCAAAAAGGGCGGGCAGTTGCGACCTATTCTCGATCTGAAAGGGGTAAATCGGTGCTTGCGAGTACCACACTTTCGGATGGAAACTTTGCGCTCCGTCATCGTAGCAGTGCGCCGAGGGGAATTCTTGACGTCTCTAGACCTTTTGGAGGCGTACTTGCACATTCCCATTCGAGAGATCCATCAGCGCTTGCTGCGGTTTGCCCTTCCCTGGGGCCACTACCAGTTTCAGGCCTTGCCGTTCGGCCTGGCGACGGCGCCTCGGACATTCACCAAGATCATGGTGGTGGTAGCGGCGGCATTGCGCAAAGAAGGGATTCTGGTCCACCCTTACCTGGACGATTGGTTAATTCGCGCCAAATCCGCGGAGGAAAGTCTCCGGGTGACGGACAGGGTGGTGCGATTTTTGCAGGACCTGGGTTGGGTGGTCAACCCGGCCAAGAGCCGTTTGCAACCCACTCAAGTCCTCGAATACCTGGGAGTCCAATTCGATACGTGCAAGGGTCAGGTGTTCCTGCCGCACAAATGAGCCGAAGGGTTGCGGTCTCTGCTGAGGCAATTTCTGTCGGTGGCGGCTCCCTCGGCATGGGATTATCTCCGCATGCTGGGCACCATGGCGGCGACGCTAGAGGCGGTGCCTTGGGCCCGGTTTCATATGCGGCCTCTCCAGAGGGCGCTGCTTCGTCGGTGGTCGCATCAGAAACATTCATTGAGCGCGCGTCTCCCTTGTCCGGACCCGGTTCGGCGGGCTCTTCGGTGGTGGCTCCGCCCCTCGTCGCTGGCGGGGGGCTTGCCGCTGGACCAACCTGAGTGGCTGCCGTTGCTGACGGATGCCAGTCTGGCGGGCTGGGGGGCGCACTGCGAGAGTCACTTTGCACAGGGGGTTTGGTCTCCTCTGGAGTCATCGTGGGCGATCAATCGTCTAGAACTTCGAGCAGTGTTTCGAGCCCTTCAGGCGTTCAAGGACTTGGTGCGCGGCCAGGCCGTGCGGGTGCTCTCCGACAACTCGGCGACGGTGGTGTACATAAATCGACAGGGTGGCACCGGGAGTGCCGCAATGGAGGCAGAGGCCGACCTCCTCTTCGCGTGGGTAGAGCTTCGCTTGACTGCGATTTCGGCGGCGCACATCGCCGGCAAGGACAATGTCACCGCGGACTTCCTCAGCCGGGTGCACGTGGATGCAGGCGAGTGGGAGCTGCATCCCGCGGTTTTCCGCCAGATCGTCAGGCGCTGGGGGACTCTGGTCATGGATCTCATGGCGACCTTTCAGTCGGCGAAAGTCGGCCGTTTCTTCAGCAGACGGCAAGAAAGGATGTCAGAAGGCATCGACGCCCTGCTGCGTCGGTGGCCAGAGGACGGCCTCCTTTATGTCTTTCTGCCCTGGGCGCTGATAGGCCGGGTGGTTCAGAAGATCGGGGCATATGCGGGGCAGGTGCTGTTGGTGGCTCCCGATTGGCCGAGGCGTCCCTGGTACGCGGACATGATTCGCCTCTTGGACGGGGACCCTTGGCGGTTGCCGGACAGGTCGGATCTGTTGCTCCAAGGGCCCCTGTTCATGCCTCAGGTGGATCGGTTCTCGCTTACGGTTTGGCCATTGAGAGGGCTAAACTCCTGAAGAAGGGCTACTCGTCGGCGGTGGTGGCTACCTTGCTGCGGGCACATAAGCAGTCCACGTCCTTGGCGTATGTGCGGGTCTGGCGTGTGTTTGAGGATTGGTGTTCCCAGCGGCAAGTTCGGCCAGGCTCGGCTTCAATTTCTTCCGTCTTGGAGTTTCTGCAGGACGGTTTTGACAAAGGCCTTGCTGCCAGTTCCTTACGAGTGCAGTTGGCAGCCTTGTCCTGTTACCACGGCAAAATCAATGGTCACCCGTTGGGGGCTCATCCCGACATGCGTCGTTTTCTGAAGGCTGTCGTGCGAGTGCGGCCGGCGCGCAGAGTCTGCGTTCCCCCGTGGGATCTAAATCTTGTGCTCACGGCTCTGGCCGAGTCCCCCTTTGAGCCTTTGCGTCGTGCTTCTGTGAAGGATTTGACGCTCAAGACGGTGTTTCTGGTGGCGATTTGTTCCGCACGGCGGGTTTCGGAGTTACAGGCGTTGTCTTGCCGTGAACCCTTCCTTTCCTTTTCTAGGGAAAAGGTGGTCTTGCGTCCGGTTCCGTCCTTTCTGCCTAAGGTCGTGTCCCCTTTTCATCTAAATCAGGTAGTTTCCTTGCCCGTCTTAGGATCTTTAGAGGGCGATACCGCGGATCGCGGTCTTCGGTGGCTCGA
The DNA here is from genome assembly GCA_033557465.1 of Ichthyophis bannanicus. Lineage (NCBI taxonomy): Eukaryota > Metazoa > Chordata > Amphibia > Gymnophiona > Ichthyophiidae > Ichthyophis > Ichthyophis bannanicus. The sequence continues at coordinate 418,080,126 of CM066038.1, forward strand.
CATGAAGAGAGCCTTGCGTCAGTATTTGAGGGCCACGGCGTCGTTTCGCAAGACGGAGCGTTTGTTTGTTCTCTTCGGCGGTGCTCGTCGGGGCGAGGCGGCGGCTAAGGCGTCTATCGCCCGCTGGCTTAAGGAAGCGATTGCGTCCGCTTATTTGCTCCGGGGGCGTGTGGTTCCTGTGGGTCTGCGGGCGCATTCTACCCGGGCGCAGGCGTCTTCTTGGGCAGAGCATAGTTTGGTCCCTCCGGGCAACATTTGTAGGGCGGCGACGTGGTCGTCTCTGCATACGTTCAGTAAACACTACAGATTGGATGTTGCTGCGGCGTCGGATGCTCGTTTCGGCGCGGCGGTTTTGTCTGCCGCCTGGAAGGGTCCCTCCCATTGATTACTGCTCTGGTACTTCCCAGAGGTAGAGGACTGAACTGGAGGAACGCTAAGGAAATGATAATTACACTTACCTGGTAATTGTAGTTCCTTTAGTGACGACAGTTCAGTCCTCCTTCCCGCCCGGATGTTTCTCGCAGATTTCGTGTTTCGTACCGAACAGAAGAGGGTTACAGGTGAGTCTGATTTCCTTCCTTCCCTTGGTTGGTGCCCTTTCCTTTGGCAGGGCAGGAGGTAAGAAGGCCTGTCTTTGGGGGTATTTTCCTGATAGTACAGTTGTTTTTACTGTTTTGCTACTTATTTGTTGCTCCTTTGAGTCTGCTTTGTTATAGTTTACACTGGGATGCAAGTGGGAGTGCAGCAGGCTATATCCAGTGATGTCATCATTCTGACATACCAGTCTCCTAGCTGCAGGAGGAGATTGACAACCCAGAGGTAGAGGACTGAACTGTCATCACTAAAGGAACTACAATTACCAGGTAAGTGTAATTATCATTTTGTGCATATGCACCTGCTAAGGTGTCACAGTTAATGAGTGAGATTATAGGAAAATTCTACCATGTTACCTTTGTACTGTGTTGACCTTGTGAGTATCCTGTGTTATTTGAATGTTCTACCATGCTGCCTATTAAGAGATATCATTTGTATTCTGCTGACATTGTATCATATTTTTATTATTTTAATGATTTTACTTGCTGTTTTAAGGCGTACATTATCAGAGTTCTCAAGTAACCCAGTTCTAGGAGTGAGATTTTAAGCCAATCCCGGATTTCTCTCAATCTCATCCTGATGCATTATGGGACCTGCAGCACTGATTCTAATAGGTAAAATCAGGGACTACAAATACCATATGGCATTGGCATGCAAACTTAAAGCCAGGATGGCAAAAAATCTCACTCCTGAAACTGGGCAACTTGGCAACTCTGTCTTACTGACATTTATCATTTTATTTCTATCATTGCCTATCTCTGAATTTCTTACTGTGCTAATTGTCTTTTATCGGATATGGGGCCATCTTGCTATTGTTATGCTGCTGCTACAATGGAAAGTACAATGTAAACTGTGATGTAGAGTTTTATTTCAATAGCTCTTTTCAAGGAGATGATGCAACTCTAAGTTGCTATGCACAACTCCAGGGAATGTCCCTGGCTTAGGTCTCCTGTGCCTTGGGTTGATTATGGATGCTGTAGAGCAGGAGTATCAAACTCCAGTCCTGGATGGCCACAAACCAGGCTGGTTTTCAGGATTTCCCTAATGAATGAGATGCATTTGCATATAAAAGGGGGCAGTGCATGCAAATATACCCATTCATACTCATTAGAGATATCCTGAAAACAAGGCTAGCTTGGGGCCCTTCAGGACTGGAGTTTGACACCCCTGCTATAGAGATAGTCATACGTATTGCTTAAGAGTGATAACTAGTGAGTGGGCTTGTGATGGCAGGGCCCTTCTGAGATTAGACTAGATATATTGGGGGAGGGGGGGGTGGGAGAATATATAAAATAAGGGGAACATTTCCTACTTGATTGCAATGAAGTTTTATGGCCCCTGATTCCAACTTGCCAGAAGTACAAAGGAGCAAATGAAAACAGTCCAGTTAAACAAAAGAAAAAGAATCATGGAAATTCTAAAGAGAATAGAACAGTCTGTACATAATGGGTTAGCCAATCAGATTCTAAGTATACAATATGGAAAATATTTATTGAAAGCTGCTAGAGGCCATTTCAAAGTTCTGAGATGAAGATGTATTTATTTATTCAATGTACTGTATTTATTGTGTTTAATTTGTAAATTACTCTTCCAGAATGTGCCCAGAATCATGCACAACATCCAAATAACCCACATCGTGTTGCATCCTTAAACAAAATACAATAAAATGCACATCATTAAAATCTTAGAATAAGCACCTGTTCCCATGTATACTGATACAATGTTTTAGAATGGGATGCAGTGGTTTTTATTGCTGGGACGATCCTATATAGAGAATTTACAGCAGTGTGTGTATGTGACTTATTTCTAGTAAGGGATTTGTTTACTTACATTTGAAAAAATATTTAGAAATTAATATATTGGGCCAGATTTTGAGCCAATGCAGCAACCACATTAATTTAAGTGCTGGTATCAGTGCATAAATTAATATGTATATTCAGTGCTACTATCTAGGTAGGGGCACTGAATGTATGAATAGTGCTCTCACTGTGCAGCAATATTTATTTTAGGCCCACCCTTGCCCCCCCTCCCCCAGCATCAGCCTCCTTGCCTTCCCATCTCCTCCCAGGGTTAGCCCCCCTTCCAGTCTCAGCAGTCCAGCATCAGCCTATTCCAGTTCCAGCCATAGAATGAGTCCCCTTCTGGTCCCAGTCATCCCCCTCATTATTAGGCTCAGTTCCAACCGGTCTCCTTCCCACTCCCTTTCCCCCCGGCCCGCAGCATCAGTCCTAACCAGTCACCTCCTCGCTGCCCTGCTGCAGCTGTATTAATGTTCTATAAAGCCGCAGCAGCATTTTCCTTCTCTCCTGCAACCGTGCTCTGTTGCAACTGCCAGCACCGTGGTATTCTTAAATGACAAAACACAGATCTGTCTCTCCAAGAAACAGGAGGTGATTGTTATTGCCTTTTAAAAAAAAAAACACTGTGGTGCTGACAATTGCAACAGAGCACAGCTGTGGGAGTGAGGGGAAATGTTCCCATGGCTCTGAAGGGGTGAGTCAGTGAGGCAGGCTTCCAGCACCTCTCAAGCGTAGGTGCCCTGAGCCATTGCCTCACTGGCTCGACTGTTAAGCTGGCCCAGCTACGGTCTTCATACATTTCAGATTCACATTGATCTTATTCCAGTCTGCTCTGACATTTTGTCAAACAAGACCACAATGCCCATCTTTCAGACCCTCTTATCTCCACCCTCATCATCTCTTTGCCACACTCTCATCAAACTGCCTCTGCCTCCCGTCTCACCTTCTCTGCCCAGACTATAAGATTCATGAAATCAATCTGGATGTCTCATACAGGCCATTTTGACATCTCTCTCCTCCACGTCCTTTTTTTACCCTTTCTCTGGCCACTGCCACCCTCTTTTCCATTCCTGAATTCACAGAGGAAGAGACCTCCTCTTCTCCTCCTTATGCACTACCTGATCCACTGATCCCATTCCTACTCAGCTCCTCGGCTCTTTTACCCTGTAGTCATCCTCGCCATCATCCTCAATCTATCACTTGAAACATGATGTGATTGCAACGCTCCTCACTGGACCCTAATTCTTCTGCTACAGTAACTCTCCCTCCTCCCTTTCTCATTGACACTACTCAGACATTCCCTTCCCTTCTGCTGTCTTGACTTTCTCTCTGCTTAAGACATTAGATACTCTAATCTCCTTTTACCCCTCTATTTTCCAGCTCTTGCAAAAGCCTCCACTGACCTGTTCATGGTTGAAGCCGAAAGTCTTCCTTGACTTCTCTGCCGCTTCTGATACTGTTAATCATAACTTACTCCTTGATACTCTTTTCTCCCTGGGATTTTAAGATTCTGGTGTTCCTTTTACCTTTTCCATCACACTTAGTTTGCTCTATGGTGGATCCTCCTCCACTGTTCTCCCCCTATCAATTGCTGTGCCTCAGGGCTTTGTCCTGCCTCTTCGTACTAATTTTCTTGTTGCTCTAATCTCCTCTTTCAATACCATTTTCATGCTAATTACTCCCAGAGTGACCTCTCTACACCAGAAATTTAATCAGGAATCCAGTTTCAAATCTCAGCCTGCTTGTCTGACATTATTGATTGGTGAGCATCTGCATGTGGTTCGTTTGAATGCCTTCAAGATTTTAATGCATGCTAAATCAATTTAATCTGCGCTAACCTATGAATTAATGCATGTTAAGCCAAGTAACAGGTGTGAAAATGTTTAATGTGTGAAATGAACTAACAAAATGTCTGAAAACTGGGGAAAAAAGGCTAAATGAACTGAGTATACCAAAGGTTTCATTTCATGTATTTAAGATCTGCTATACCGTTTAATGTGAGTACAGCAAAGCAGTTTACAAAAGAATACAAGAAAAACTGAAGCAGAAAATGAAAAGAATGCCAGTATGTATAGGACAAATGGGAAAATGAGACGTGACAAGATAGGGCTGGAGGAGGGTGGTGAGAAAAGAAGGGGGGGTGGGTTTCCTCTACAGATCCCTTCTGACTGAATGTTTGATTATCCCCTTAATCTCTGTGTCCTTCTGTCCCAAATACACTTCTTCTCTTCCCCCCTTTATTTCTGTGGAAAATACTGTCATTCTCCCAGTGTCTTCAGTCCATAACCACAGGTCTGTCTTAGACCTCTCTCTACGCACATCCAACAGACTGCAAAAACATGTTGGGGAAATATACAAGAGGGTTAAACTGTGGTGACCCTTAATATTCAGCAGCACTGTCCAAATACTGAATATCCCCACAGACTACAGAAAAGACACATGGCTGTGGGCGGAGCGTGGGCTGACTCAGCAGCTATCTGCTTAGTGGCGATATTCAAACGTTTACTGGAAGGCTAAACTGCATAAAGTTAGGACAGGTCAAGGGTCGGCCTAACTTTATCTGTTTTTGCTATCCAGTTAGCAACTGAATATCACCATTGATTGGACAGCAACTACGCTGTCCGGCGAAACCAGATTTCAGTGCTAGATACCGGATAAACTCTGGCGCTGAATATCTGGTTTAAATTAAAGCGGCAGCGGTCAGCTTTGGAAGGGCTGATCACCATTGCTGAATATTGGCCCAGTTGTTTCTTTCACTATAACTTCACCAAAATCTATTTCTTCCTTTCTGAATGCACTACCAGCATTGTCGTACCGAGCCAGAATTATGCACTGTGCGACTTGCACATAGGGCGCGCGCCCCCCTCACATCTCCATCCAGCTGCTGCCTGCTCTTATCTTGTTGCTGCCGCCCTCTGTTTTCTTCACAGCAGCGCCGGCAACAGGACAAGAGCAGAAAGTGGCTGAATGGAGATGGGAGAAGGGAGGCATGTCTGATGTGCAAGTCGCCGGCTCTGTAAGCTGATCTGTCCCTCCCTGCTCTGACGTCGTGGCAGAGGAGGGAGGGAGGGACCAGACCTGCTTAAAGTGCCACGAAAAGGCTTATGGGGCACATTTCGGCTGTCTGCTGTTGCCCTGCCGCCGCTGAGAGTTGAAAAAGTGGTGGCGGCAGGGCAACAGCAGGCAGCCGAAATGTGCCCCATAAGCCTTTGCACCCTGTGCGGCTGCACCGCTCACACCTGGCTGGATACAATACTGACTACCAGAATTCTTACCCGCTGTTTTATCACCTCATACTATTGCAACATGACCCTCCCACTAACCATCTCTCTCTCTCTCTATTGCACTATCTCTGCCCTTTTCCTCCACTGACAACTACCAACTTTGTGCTTTTCATCTTGCTGTACTGCACACTTAAAATGGATTCTCTAGTCTTTCTCTAACCATAATCAAATCTAAATTAAAAACTCACCTTCCCAAGGCTGCTTTTGTCTTAACCCCTGATTTGCCCACTCATAGTCTTGTTGTTTCAAACATTTTCTAATAAATGAATTTCCAATATGCCTTGTGTCCCCTACAGTATATTTATCTTGATTAGAATGTAACCTCTTTTGAGTGGGGCTTTCTCCTATGTGTAACTGTGGAGTGCTGCATACAGCAGTGATAAGTAATAACAGAAGTAGTAGATGAGGGCTGGGGAGAAAGTAAGTAGAAAGGATAGAGATGAGGTACTAGGCCAGGGGTCTGCAACCTTTAAGACGTAAAGAGCCACTTGGACCCGTTTCCGAAGGGAAAAAAAAAACTGGGAGCCGCAAAACCATTGCGACATTTAAAACAAATCTAACACTGCATATATTGTTTCTTACCTTAATGCTATATACGACCCCCTACTTTTCCTGTTAAAATATAGGTGTTTGGCCTATACTCGCCGTATAAGACTACCCCTCTTCCTTCACACACCAAAAAAAAAAACGCCAGAAAATATCACAACAACAAGTAACAATATTTGATTTCAAAATTATGATGATTTTGTAGTCAAATCACTAATATGAAATAAAATTATTTTTTCTACCTTTGTTGTCTGACCAATTTATTCTTTGATCATGCTGGTCCCGATCTGAGGCTTCTGCTTTCCTGTCTTCTCTTAGCTCTCTTTCTGTGGTCTATGGTCCATCTGCCATTTCTTATCTCTTCTTTCGTTTTCTTCACTTCTTTCCATCAGCCTATTTCCAGTCCCAGTAACCCTCCCCAATATCAGCCCCTTTCCAGTCCTCACTCCCAGTACCTTCCAGTGCTAATCCCCCCTCAACCCCATTACCAGTGCTAGCCTCCCCTAATCAGCCCAATACCAGTCCTACCCCCCATCAGCTCATTACCAGTCCTAGCCTCCCCTAATCAGCTCATTTCCAGTGCTCGTCCCCTCAACCCCATTACCAGTGCTCCATCCCTCCATGTCAGCCCCCTCCCTCCCTCCATCCATATCAGCTCCCTCCCTCCATGTCAGCCCCCTCCATCCCTCCATGTCAGCCCCCCTCCCTCCATGTCAGCCCCCCTCCCTCCATCCATATCAGCTCCCTCCCTCCATGTCAGCCCCCTCCATCCCTCCATGTCAGCCCCCCTCCCTCCATCCATATCAGCTCCCTCCCTCCATGTCAGCCCCCCTCCCTCCATCCATCCATATCAGCTCCCTCCCTCCATGTCAGCCCCCTCCATCCCTCCATTTCAGCACCCTCCCTCCATGTCAGCCCCCCTCCCTCCCGCCATCCATATCTGCTCCCTCCCTCCATGTCAGCCCCTCCCTCCATCCATATCAGCTCCCTCCCTCCATGTCAGCCCCCCTCCCTCCATCCATCCATATCTGCTCCCTCCCTCCATGTCAGCCCCCCTCCCTCCATGTCAGCCCTCCTCCCTCCAGCCATCCATATCTGCTCCCTCCCTCCATGTCAGCCCCCCTCACTCCATCCATCCATATCTGCTCCCTCCATCCATCCATATCTGCTCCCTCCCTCCATGTCAGCCCCCCTCCCTCCATATCTGCTCCCTCCCTCCATGTCAGCCCCCCTCCCTCCATCCATATCAGCTCCCTCCCTCCATGTCAGCCCCCCTCCCTCCATCCATCCATATCAGCTCCCTCCCTCCCACCATGTCAGCCCCCCTCCCTCCCTCCAGCCATATCTGCTCCCACCCTCCCTGTCAGGCCCCCGCCCTCCATGTCAGCTCCCTCCCGTCGTCTGCAGCCGCGGCTCTCTGCCTCTTAGGGAACCGCGGCTGTGCTTTTAAAATCATCTCGGAGCCCTTCCTGTCTTGACGGGCTCCGTGCAGCATTGTCCCGCCTCCAAAGGAAGTGGTAAACAACTTCCTTTAGAGGCGGGACAATGCTGCACGGAGCCCGTCAAGCCAGGAAGGGCTCCGAGATGATTTTAAAAGCACAGCCGCGGTTCCCTAAGAGGCAGAGAGCCGCGGCTGCAGAAGAAGGGAGGGAGCCCATAACGCCATAAATACCGGGCGGGCAGTGTGCTCCGGAGCCGCGGCAAAGGTGAGAAAGAGCCGCATGCGGCTCCAGAGCCGCGGGTTGCCGACCCCTGTACTAGGCGAAGTATAATTTCCAGAGGATGAGAGAGCAGTGGGATGTTTGGTGTGGGGGCAACAAGCTACAGGGAAGAAAGGCCTTGAAATCTACTTAAGACCAGGAGTTGGGTTGCCAGGTGTCAGCATTGACTCAATGTAACACACACACAAAAGAACTTGCAGCTTTGCCACGGCGATGTGCCCTAAGGGGCTTGTCCCCTTTGGTGCTCCTTAAGTGCCAATTCAGGGCAGGAGGGGCCCCATTCGGCCATTGGAGATGCCCCATGGATAAGGGAAATGAAAGCGCAACCAGAAGGTAAAACCATTCAGTACCTATAGCCACAGTGTCTACACCGAAGGACCCGAGTGGGCCGATGGATAGATATTTCAGTTTATGTCTGCGTTGTCTATGGGATTGACAGACTCACCGAAGTCGGACTCACATGTGTCTATAGCTAGAACTCCACCCCGGAATTCAGGGGAAAACTGGCTGCATTAGAGGCATTGCCTTTAACCTCTCCTGGCATTCGCGGCTTCAGAGATACAGCCACCAGCGTGAGAGAAAAGATTCTTCACGCTGGCGGCTGTGCAGAGGGAGCCGGGACCTCACACGGGCTTCCCCAACTCCCTCTGCAGCCGACCACATTGTGCAATAATGGAGTTCGCGCGGGGTCCTATGCGAACAACATTATCACACAGTGGACGGGCCGGCCCTGATTGTAAGGAGATTTTGTTGTTCCCAGAGCCAAGACAATAGTGATTTCGAGCCTGGTGATGAATGTTTGGAAGTCCCGGTTGATTCTACTGAGTTAACTGATTTCCTTGAAGCATCAAATGATTTGATTTCTATGTACTCCATGTTAATTGTTTCTTTTGGCACAGAAATGGATGAAATATCTATTTTGAAGTTATATTTTCATAAGAAGGATTCTCCTTTCTGTGGCCAAAAGACTGTGATATTTCCTGATGTCTCTCGCCAGACGCAGCTGCGGAGGAGGTCCTTCCTGCAGCTGAAGCCTTGTGTTTTGTGCTTCCCATGCAAATGTTTTATTTCCATTAATAATGTGAGATACACGTACACAGACCCGTTGCAGCTTACTAGTTTTTTGGATGGTAGACAGGACTCGAACGCCCAGTAATTTTGTCCCTTTTTTCTTTCTTTTTATATTTTTCATTATGGTATATCTATGTCTTGGATATCTATGCTGTATGCAATATTTTGTTTGGTCTCTGCTCCAAGATGCCTTATTTCCCATAATGTGTGCTATGTTTTGTGAAATGATATTTCTTTCTGTGTCCATTTATAATGATTTTGATGTATATATTTTTCAATGGTTCTGGGTATATGAGATGTACATTTAACATTGAATTCTTACAAAATAAATTAAAAACAAATAAATTGACCCTTATTGGTACTCATGTATTCATGAAAGAGCCCTGCAGATGAGCGCTGGCACCAATTTGCTACTTAAAAAGTGCTGTAATGTCATAAATGGGGGCTGAATTAGCACAAGCTGGAAATATTTGTCTGTAGATGTCCTACAAAAGAAACACAGTCAACTTATGGGAACATTTACCAAGTCTCGGTCTTAGTTTATAATACCCAGGATGTGAACTTTCCAGCTTATATATTGTTTATAGAGCACATGGACTTAAGAACAAATTGTTCATTTACTCGGGCTTATGGGAAAAATATGTAGAAAGAGGTGGAAAGCTGTTCCACTCTGATAATCACAGTTAAGAAGTTGCTTTTTGCCTCTGCTAAAAAAGTTTCATGCTAAATTTTCCCTGCTGAATATGAGAACGTAGGGCCCACTTCTAACATGTACAACTTACACGCGCCTCCTTTGCTGAGAGCATTGTATATTCACTCTCAGTGGTCCGAGGTACACTGAAGTTCAGCACATATGCTGAAATTATGCTAAGAGATCTGGTGATATGGCTAAAGGGACAAGTTATGTCTAGATTAGGCACCGAGGTTCTTTATTCCCTTTTGGGAGGAAGGATATGATTTAATGTAACTGCTTTGTACGGAGTAATGTGCTATAATTTGTAAATTAGTGTTCACCGTATTTTAGCCTGATATGTAAATGCCACTGCTTGACTATTAATGTTTATTTACATTTTTGAATTTTAACATTGTGATCTGTCTTGAATGAGTTTTACAGTTGAAAAGGCTTTAGAAACTATAGAGAAGTTGTGTGGTATTATATCCTTTACCTGCTTGTATTGTGGGTCTTCAGATCATGTACTTATAGAGGGTGCATGCTAACATTTAACACGTGGGGTCCTCCAAGCTTCGATTCCATCTACCCTCCAACACAAAGATGAAGAAGCTTCTGAATCCCTTATAGCAAAATAAGATGGCAGCATCTCCAGGGCCAGCGCTACGTTAGACAAACTAGGTGGTTACCCAGAGTGCCAACCTTTATAGGGTAGCCCATTTCCGCTGTTGCTGCTCTCTGGAATCCTCCCCATGACAACAGTAAGTCTGTATTAGAGGGGGTGGGACTGGCCAGTTAGGACACAGCACTAGCAACATGCAGTGTCGGAGACTCTGGGTAAGCGGTGAGTTGTTGTTTTATTGTCATTGCTGCTGCTGTAGGTCCCAGAGAGGGATAGCAGTGTGGGAGAGGGTGGGAACCGAGGGGCAGCAGGAATGAGGGGTCATCTAGGGCACTTCATAGCCTTGCACTGGCTCTGAGCATGTCATGATAAGAATCTCAGCTCTGGTCTGAGGTTCAAGCAACTTCCAATAGCCTGACAGCATACCTGTGCCTTCTCTCGTCCATGGGAAGTTTCCCAAATCCTAGCCCTTCCAGTAATGGCAAAACGAAGACTGGGGCAGGAGAGAGTTGTACGGATGTGACTCATTAGCATGCATTTGGTATCTTAGTGTCCTTTAATATATTTAGTGCACTTTAAATTGATTTAGAAACATAGAAACATGACAGCAGAAAAAGACCATATGGCCTATCTAGTCTGCCCTTCCATATCAAGTCCCTTTTTTTCCTTTAGAGATATTCTGTGTTTGTCCCATGCTTTCTTGAATTCAGATAATGTCTCTACTGCTTCCCCTGGGAGCAGGGGCGGCCCAAGGGGGGTGTGGGGCCTTGTGTGGAGACTCGGTGCGGGGCCCCTTTGCTTAAGGGGCCTCATTTGCATAAATATTTGCATAATATTACCATACACCAGGGGTTTTCAACCAGTCCTCGGGAACCCTAGGCCAGTCAGGTTTTCAGGATTCCCAGACTGAATATGCATGAGAAAGATTTGCATGTTCTGCCTTCATTGTATGCAAATCTATCTTATGCATATTCATTGTGGGAATCCTGAAAACCTGACTGCCCTAGGGTTCCCCAAGGACTGGGTTGAAAACCTATGCCATACACTAACTTTTAGTAAAGATGCCTCTTAATGAGTGTATGGATAAAGAAAAACTAAAATATTTCTACATTACTATAACCCAGTGCCAACCGCCAGACACATTAGGAACTACTACAAACACTGTCCATTTAGAACCCATAGCAAACCCGCCGTATCGTAACAGCACTACCAGGACTCACAAAGCACCATACTCTACCTATCAAAAGGCAACACTGCAAATATTAAACCAATGCATTTCAGAGAATAAGAATACATGACCTACTGGGGAAAGAGAACAAGTGGCAATGTCAAATAGGAATTACATAAACAGAATGCCTCAGCTCAGTTACACATGCAGAACATAGATCATCACCAAACAAGGAATCACAATTTAGAAACAGGAAGACAATCTTTAAACTGGGAACCCCAAAAGCCAAACTTGGAATGTATAACAACACTGTAGAAATAAAACTATACATTAATTTCCTCTTGTACTAGACAAAGCGCAGACATTAATGATGCATATTTCCCAGAGCTGACATATTCCAGTTAATAAATTCAAAATAAAGAGATATTTTTCTACCTTTTGTGCATTTTTTTTCAGTTGCAATTGCTCCAGCCATTTCGTCTGGTTTCTTCGTGTCTTCTGCTAACTCTCCATTGTCTGCTGTCCATTTGTCCTTTCTTCTAGTTTTTTTTTCCATTCTCTCTCTACATCTGCTTTAACATACTAATCTTTCACTTTTTGCTCTTTCCTCAATCCTATTTCATCCACTCAAATTTTACCCCTCCATCCTCAATCCCCACTTACTCTCCCAATACCTGGCCAATTGTAGATGTTTCTTTCCTCCCACACAAAATATTTTTCCCCTCTCCATTTTACTCTCCCAACCCCATCCCACTAGAACATAAGAACATAAGATATGCCATACTGGGTCAGACCAAGGTCCATCAAGCCCAGTATTCTGTTTCCAACAGTGGCCAATCTAGGTCATATGTACCTAGCAGTTTCCCCAAGAGACACAAGTTCCACAATGCTTGTACTGGGTCAAGCATTGATATCTTCGGTCTCTTCTTAATAATGGTTTATGGACCTTTCCTCCAGGAACTTGTCCAAACCTTTTTTAAACCCAGCTACACTAACAGCCTTTACTACATCCTCCGGTAACAAATTCCAGAGTTTGATTACACGTTGAGTGAAAAAATATTTTCTTTTATTAGTCTTAAATAGTTTACCCTGTAGCTTCATTGCATGTCCCCTAGTCTTTCTATATTCTGATAAGGTAAACAATCGATCTACGTTTACCCGTTCCACTCCGTTCATTAATTTATAGACTTCTATCATATCTCCCCTCAGCCGTCTCTTTTCCAGGTTAAAGAGCCCTAACCTTTTTAGCCTTTCCTCATAGGAGTATCCTTCCATCCCCTTTACCATTTTGGTGGCTCTTCTCTGAATCTTTTCTAAAATCGCTATATCCTTTTTAAGATACGGCGACCAGAATTGCACACAATATTCAAGGTGCGGTCTCACCATTCTAATCCTACCCCAACATCAGCTCCCTTCTAGTTCCAGCCCCACCCAGCATCCGCTCCCTTTTAGTCCCCGCATCAGGCCATTTCCAGTCCTATCTGAATCCCTCCATCAGCTCATTTCCAATCCCAGCCCCCCATCAGCCAATTTCTAGACATTTCCTAGCCCCACCATCAGCCCATGTCAAATCCTAGTTCCCCTCCACTCAGCCCATTTCTAATCCAAGCCCCCCATGAGCCTACTTCCAGTTCTAGCCCCTCCATGAGTCCATTTCAATCCAAGCCCCCACCACAACCCATTTTCAATCTTAGCACCCCAACAGCCTATTTCCTGCCCTAGCTCCCCCCCAGTCCGCCCATTTCCAGTCCTAGCTCCCTCCCCTCACAACCCATTTCCATTCCAAGGCTTCCTCCTCATTTGCAGTTCAAGCCCCCCTTCCACTCAACCCATTTCCAGTCCTAGCAACCCCCCCAGCCCATTACCAGTCCTAGCCCCCCATAGCCCATTACCAGTCCTAACCCCCCATCAGCCCACCTCCAGTCCTAACCCCCCCATCAGCCCATTTCCAGTCCTAGCCCCCCCATAGCCCATTACCAGTCCTAACCCCCCCCATCACCCCATTTCCAGTCCTAACCCCCCCATCAGCCCATTTCCAGTCCTAGCCTCCCCATAGCCTATTACCAGTCCTAACCCCCCCATCAGTCCACTCCCAGTCTTAACCCCCCCATCACCCCATTTTCAGTTTTAGCCCCCCCCCCATAGCCCATTACCAGTCCTAACCCCCCTCCCCCATCAGTCCAGGGAAAATGTAAAAAAACCCCAAACAAACTGGCATTTCCTGTTTCCCATTGGTGCCGGTGGGCTTAACAGAGCCACGAGAGAGAAACTCTCCCTTTCCGGCTCTGAAAGTCGGCGCCGAGGAGAGTGATTCAGGGGGCTCTGCCGGACAGGTGGGGGAGCCACGGGACACTTGATTCTGCCGCTGTCACGGCAGCAGCGGCAGCAGCAGCAGCCAGTTTTTTGTTTTTTTTTAAATTTACCTGGGCTATTAAGAAGAATGTTGTTTGTCCAGGGCCCCCTGAAATGCGGGTCCCTGTGCAAACAACATTCTTGCTCAATGGACGGGCCAGCCCTGCCTGTGAGACTATTCCACGCATCTACAACTCTTTCTGTAATGAAATATTTCTACATATTACTTCTGAGTCTATCCACTTTCACCCTCATCCTATGTCCCCTAGCAGCAAAGCTTGCTTTCAGTAGATAGAAGCTCTCCTCTTGTGCATTTATGCCACAGAGGTATTTAAACATCTCTACCATATCTTCTCTATCCCGCCTTTGCTATAACTTATACATATTAAGATCTTTAAATCTGTCCCCATATGGTTCGTAACCAAGACCATTAATCATTTTAGTAGCCACCCTTTGCACTGATACCATCCTGTTTATATCCTTTTGAAGGTGTGGTCTCCAGAATTGCACACAATACTCCAAACATGTGTTGACCTATGAATTAAGATATATTAAGTTGATTAATGTGGGTTAAACATTTCTCATTAAAGAAATATGTGAAATGAACTGGTTAACAGCCAAACGTGGAGAAAGAAAGCTTTTAGTAGAGTTTGTAAGACATTACATAAGCTAGAAATATATCAAGGCGAGCTTGCAAATTCTGCTTAACAAGACCAATAGCACCCAAGATAATCGGGATGATATCTCTATCTTTTTGCCACATTTTCTGGTCTATAATTCACTTAATACCTGATGTTCTTCGGTCTCTTTATAGTCATGCAATGTTAATTCTTCTATCAGCTGTGCTGTTCTTGTGTTTATCTTCTTTATTTCTCTGACTGATTTCAAACATCAAATTTTTATAGGTTGGTCTGGGAATGTCCTGTGAGATCACTCTGTCCAATTCCATCAGTACTGCTCTGGTATCACAGGGTTATAGTGTTTACACACTTTCCAGTGGATGATTTGTGATATCTTATTGTGCCCTCATAGGCACATTGCAGCCATCCACAAGAGGGAAATTTTCATGTCTATTTTTCAAATTTACTTTATTCTTCCTATAAATTATCGTTTGCATAGTACACTGTCCTGTGCCGCAAGTATCAGTCTCTTGTCTTTAGGTTTAAATTTGCTGCTCTAAAAATATTCCTATGTCCATGTCCACCAGGATGCCATGGCGAAAGCAGCAGTTCCACCTCCATCCCAAGCACCACTCATCTTGAGTGGCAGCTTTCTGTAACATCTTCCTCCTTTTTTTTTTTTTTACCAAGGAATGTCCCTTTCACTTTTAAGAGGTCCCCAATCTGGGGTTCTCAGACTGATTTATTACCTTCCAGCTGGTTTCAAATTGAAGTCAAACTGGAAGTTGAAACTTTGCAAGATTTAGCACTAAGTGGGAAGTAAGAACTGTACTAAAATGTATTGTCTTTTGCTTTACTGCTTTGAGAGATTTCCCTAATATGGCTGTGATCTCTGTCTGTTCTTTCTTTGTAGTGTCTGTTGTTTGCGGAATTTGTCCCTCCCTTTTGTTTTACTGGAAATAATTCCATATGAAGCTTATTAACATACTTTACCCTGCCGATTACACTGGTCAACAAATTTTTACAAAAGTCATGTTACTGAAATAAAAATAGTCATTTCTTATCAATTTTCATATGCTGAACACAAATATGACAGTGAAATTGCAAAGTTGGCTCTAGTATTTTTGTAATCTACAAGAATTAATGTTTACATCACAAAATGCATGTCAATAGTAAATATATAATAGGCATTCAGTTAATACCTGTAAAAAAACAAGTCATAGACTACTTCTTAGATTTTTTCGCCTGTCTCTTGTACAGCTGTTCGGGAGCTTCTCTGGGGAGTGTCCAGCAGTAGTCAGCCAGCATTGTAGTGAACCATTTTCCCTGGTATCTTTGCTCCATCGTTGCGATATCCTGGTGAAAATGTTCGCCCTGTTCATCACTAACCATACCACAGTTGTCAGGAAAGAAATCGAGATGGGAATCAAGGAAATGGATCTTTAGAGACATATTGCAGCCAAGTTTCTGATACTGCATCAGCATGTCTTCTACTAGTTCCTTGTAGTTTTCTGCCCTAACATTCCCGAGAAAGTTTGACACTAGGCGAAAAGCATTCCATGCTTGTTTCGCATCACCCTGCAGCAAGTTGTTGAACCAGTCATCTTTGAAGAGCTCTCGAATCTGAGGACCCACAAAAACTCCCTCTTTAATCTTTGCTTCGCTGAGTCGAGGGAATTTTTCAAGCAGGTATCGGAAAGCTGGTGAAGTGCGGTCCATGGCTTTCATCAAACCTAGTTTGATGTGAAGGTGTGGTAGCAGGATTTTGTGAGCCTCAACCAGAGCTGGGTGCTGGATATTCTTCTCTCCAACTGTTACATTCTGTCTGTGATTCCATTCTTTCCGCAAGTAGTGCCAATCCCTTGCTTGGCTATCCCACTCACATAAGAAACACATGTATTTTCTATATCCCTGCTGCAGTCCCATTAAAAGGGCAACTACCTTCAAGTCACCACAGAGGTGCCAGCTGTACTTGTTATAGTGAATGGAAGTCAGTAGATGCTTTAAGTTATCATATGTCTCTTTCATGTGGACTGCTATGAAAAAAGGCCCTATATAAGAGGACAAAATTATAATAAAAATGAAAATCCCCTCTAATATCTAATCCCTCAAAAGCTTCCCTAACTACTTAAACAATTTGTCAATTTCTCAATGTGCATTAAATCTTTTTGTTGGAGCCTGCCGAGGGAGGGCCGGAATCGAGAATCCAACCCCCTCCAGACGGCAAATTCCCTTTTATTCAACTGAAAGGTTTTCCAAACTTTTTTAAAAAGTCCATAAAGCCCAACAAAAAGGGCACTTATCAATATATCGTCCAAATCCTGCAGTTGCTCAAATGATGTTCGCACGACGTGCACGTTTCGGGATAAACCCTGTGTCAAGTGCTGTAGAAATTCAATCTTGTTCTGGCAACCGTTGTAACAAAAACGCCGTCATTGCGGCCAGGATTCCTCACTTGTGCATAGCGTCCCACCAATAGCAGTAAAATAGAGGAAAACCACCAATAAGGAATCAGAGCACTATCCTACTAAGAGGGAGTCCCTGTTCTGACTGGTCATCCAAAAAGCAACGTCATCGCCTTCATTCACTCGATTTCTCAGTGCAGTCCTTATAGGAGAGTTTGTGTAGTAGTCTACCGTTGTTCAGAACTTGACAGGTTCCTCCGATGAAGTATCTCCATAAGATCGGAGGAGCCAAATGTAAAGCTCAATCCCCCGCTGTTCGTCATTTATCCAGAACATTTACTAATTAAAGTAAAGGAAACCAATCATTTAGAGAAACAGGGCAACATCCCACTGATCGGGAGTCCCTGTTCTAATTGGTCTATTGAGATTCTATATCAACACGCTATCCCATTCCAGCTCCCGGTTCAATCCCTTTGGAGATACTGTATCCAAAGTAAAAATCCACCGTTGCTCCAAACGTTGTAGTTTCATCAAACGATTACCACCCCGGGGATCCAAGGGAACAAAATCTATCACAGTCCATCGAAAGTCCTCAAATGTGTGGCTGTGTTCCAAACAATGATCCACCAGTGGTGCAGATCGAATGTTGCAACGGATGCGGGAAGCATGTTCTGACAGCCTCTTCCTTATTGTACGGATCGTCCTTCCTACATATAGGAGGTTGCAAGGGCAAATCAAAAGGTAAACTACATGGTCTGACAGACAATTTGTGCGCCATCTACGAATATATATTTTAGAAGTGAGAGGATGTAACCAATCCACCCCGGACAATGTAATACCACAAAATTGACATGAGGCACATGGAAAATGCCCCCCTTGAGAGCACGCTACAGCAGGGCGATCATGTCTCTCCGTAGTTCGTACTAACTGTACTGAGTGTAATTAAGGATTGTGCTACGGTGTCTAGAAAAGGATGGAGAGCACAAAATCGTCATAGGGCTCCAAAGGCCAATTTAACTACCTGGCTAATCTGGGGGGAGAAAGAGGGGTATGAGTCAATGATGATGATACCCAGGTATTTGAAAGCAGATTGCAAAATGATAACCGAGTTGTCAAGGGATGGAGTAATAGAAGGGACTGGACCGCCACCAGTAATCCAGGTGGAAGTGCTTTTACTAAGATTAAGCAGCAGCGCATTGGAGTAGTGCTATGTGGAGATTTTTTCAAGACTGATCTGTGTTAGACTGGAATGACAGGGATCAGAATAGGCGATAAGTAGGATATCGCCTTATGACACACCTTTTCCAGCTCACATTTGACCTGCCTCCCCAGACTCCTAGCTCTCCCATCTTAACTTCCTTGTCTGCTTACCCCCATTTTTTAATGTTTATGCTAGCTTTCCTGGCCAAAATATGGTGTTCTTCTCTAATTTTCTTTTTACTTGTTTTATTGATTTTTAGATTGTGCACCACCCTGCTACTTTCATGAAGGTGTGGTTTATCAAATTAAATAAAACATAAACATAAAACATATATATAGAAAGAAAGACCTGTAGATTGGATAAGGAAGGCTAGAGGGCTTAGGAAAATATTGAATAGAAGGAGTGATAGTGCCGATCCTTGCAGGGCAGGACATGTGCTTGAAAGAGAGAAGACGCAGTGAGGACTTGGTATGTTTGATCTGAAAGAAAGGAAGTAAGTTCCCTGAAGAACAGTTGCTCCAAGGCCCATATTATAGAGACAAGAAAGAAGGATAGTTGAATACGGCGGAGAGATCTAAGGAAACTGTCAGAGCTATTTGACCATGATCCAGTGTATTGTGTAGCTTGCTTAGAATTGAGGTGACAATGGTTTCTGTGCTGTGGTGTGCCCGAAAACATGATTGGTGTGGATGGAGGGTGAAGGTGTGCTCTAGGTGATCCCTGATTTGAGGGAGAATGATACATTCAGTTAGTTTAGAGAGAAAAGATAAGTTTGCAATAGGACGATAATTTGATAGAATGGTGAGGTCCAACTTTGGGCCTTTAGGAATAGGTTGAATCACTGTCTTTTTCCAATCAGTATGGAGATTGTCCAGTCAAAGACTGGTTGTGATAGATAGAACAATAGGCAGCAGGCCTAGTGATTGCTCGGCCAGCCATGGCGAAGGAATGGTTCTAGTATGCAGGTTGTCTTTCTTACCATGGAAATCATTCTATTCAAGGATGCATCTGTTACTTGGGCGAATTCTGACCATATGTGCATGGGGCAATGCGAGGAACTGGCTGGGGATTCAGGGAGTAAGAACAGGGAGGGGATGGCAGATTCAGTCTGACAGAGTTGATTTTGCCCATGAAAAATTGGGCTACGAAGTCTGGGGAGGGGCCAAACCAAGCTGAGATGGATAACTTGGAGGATAGGGAAGAGAGTTGGGAAGCAATAGTAGAAATAGGGCGTATGCTGTTTTTTCCATGCCATGTTGATCTGGGAACGATGGAAGGAGTGGCAAAAGCGGAAGGATGCAAGGGCCAATGGTTATTTAAATCTTCTCCAGCATCTTTCAGCAGCTCTAAGTTGTTGTTTTATCAAGTTTGGCTGGGCTGATACTAAGGGTAAGAGGTCGTTTTGAGGAACAGGATAGTAGTTTTGGGGCGCTTGCACTGAATCCAAAGCAAACTACTGTATTAAGGAATCCATGTAAAGCTTGAAGGTTACAGGGTTATATAGAAAAGTGAAATACATTTTAACCTCCAGCAGAGTGAGAGTGCCAGACTCTGATTCAGGAAGTATTTTTGGCTCTTCCCTTCTTCTGTAGGAAACAAGGCAAATAATTAGGGTCCTAACAAGTGCAGTTTATGGAACTCAGTCTTGCATTTCCAGGAATAAGCCCTGATGCTGTATGCCTAGGAACCTCTTGTCCAAATAGCCTGAAAGACATCTGGGTCTGTAGAGAGGACATTCCATAGTCCAAAATAATACTTATAATTTCTACAATGCTAATTTTCATACACACTCCCAAACCAAACATATCAGGAACGTACTGCCTGAAAAGACAGAAATCTCTCAGGCATCTTGAGCATGAGAGCAAACTGCTGGACATGCATCATCCTTTTCATTTTGAAGTGACAATTATCCAGGAAGAAAATAAGCATTCAAAAATTCTGGATTGATAGCACCTTATACAGTGATAGTTTCAGCCTTCAGTGCTAGCCTTTGCTGGTCTTTACTCTCAAGGTTTTAGACTGGATTTTTGTGCCTTCAGTTACTAGTAGAGTATCTTTTTGGCAATCAGAGACAATTTGAAGGTTACCAGATTTTTTTCAGGCAAATCTAAGACCTTTATCTGAAGTTTGGGGGGGGGGGGTGCAGAGTAAGGGACATCTTAGTTCCAGTTTCAGCAACGTGTGAAGGAGGGAAGAGGAGTCATTACCCTGCACCCCCCCCATCCGTCCCATAACAGCAACGATATCACTTCTAAGAAGATAAATCAACAGAGAAATAGAAACAGTGATGTGTGTCCGCGTACTGTGCAAAATATAAAGATAAAATGGATGTAAAGTCTAAAAACTGACATTCAAATCACCAAATTGAAAATTTTTTCTTTTCTACCTTCTGTGCCCGTTTCTGGAATCGGGGATAGTGGAATGCCAAACAGGTGCGAGTTGAGGACATAGCTTTAACATCGGGAACAAGCCGTGAAAATCAGGGCTATTTGGTAACCTTAGTTAATACTATCTGTCAATTCACAAGCTGCATGTGGGTGTAGCAAGGCACCAAAATGCTCCTCTCTTTCTACAAAGAGGAAATTTCAGGAATCCTGGCTCCTAGTTATGACCTATGCTTAATGGTGGGGCTAAGAGATCCATCACTTGGCAGTAATTTGGAGGGAATCTGAAAAAGCCTTGTATTCTGGGATTCAGGTTTCTTTTGCTGTTGTGGGAGTCTCTTTCTGCTCCAGGGTAGGGTCTGCCTGATCCCAAGGAATAAAAGCTGCTGCCAAGGGAGCTAACATCCTCTATGGCTGCCTAGGCTTTGTGAGAAGGCGAGGAGGTTCCCTAGACCTAAGTTAGAGAAAAGGACTGGAGAGGAGTACGGGCCCGGAGTGCAGCATCAGCTGTGAGCAGCTTGTGAAAAGCAGCTGAGGTCTAAAGAGAGTCAGCCAAGTGTTCCCGAAGAAATCCAGCTGCAGGAGGTGAGTGGGATCAACAGGATGTTTCCCATCTTATCTGTCTGTGCCCGTCTCTTCCACTGCCAGCTCCAGACTTCCATCTTTCCACCTTGCTGCTCCCTATGCCTGGAACAACACCTGAGTCAGCATGTCAGGCTCCAACTCTGGCCCTTTTCAAATCCAGGCTAAAACTCACCTCTTCAAGGCTATTTTTGGACCCTGATCCACTAACATAGGCACGTGGGACCTTCGTCTGCCCCTCCCCCATGGAATCCATCTGCCCTGTTACCCTTAAGCCCAATGATTACTTTACTCACAATTATGGATAAAACAAGGTCGCAGCTTTATTGCTAGACAAACATAATCAATACAAATATATATATAAATATATGCATGCAATATATGTACAGCAGGCCGAGGTTCCTGCTCCAGTCTCCCGAGTCAGTATGTGCATGGCCTCTTCCCTTGCTGTTAAGCCAGCCCACCGTGGGGTCTAGGGGCCTCTCTTGCCAAAATGAGCTCAACCCACCCCTGTGCAAGGGGTCTTGTCATGCTGCCTGTGGGCCGCATGCGCCAGGCGGCCATTGTATATGGGGACTCGCCGGGGTGCCCCGCCTTGGTGGCAGCTAGGGCGCCCTGCCCCTTTTTCTTGTACTCTGCATGTGCTTGTGGTCTGGCTCGGGTAACCTCCATGAGTACATGGAAGCACGCCTTTCACATGCCCCCCACTAAGGAAACCTCTTGCCAGCACCCAGCAATGGTCGGGGCTTGTTGTGTGCTGGCCCGAAGGACATTCTCCAAGGTCTCCTGTAAGTTGTTTAGGAACAAGTCCAGTCCAATGTTCGAGAGGTGGAGCAGGTCCCCAGTGAAGTATCCGGGTAATAAGAGATGTGTCCATTCATGTCGTATCTGCCATCCTCCGGTGCAGAGGACACAGAGAGCAATCTGCATGTTGACATTCTTGAGCTCCCTGCCCTATAGGCAAGTGCCCACCCACTTGAGGTGAAGGATGAGGTCAAGACCAGATGAAAAGCATGCAGGGAAGGTTGTGCGCCACCCAGGAGAGGTCCATTCTGATCAGGTTTATGAGATGCTTTCCGGAGAATGTTTCAAGGTCATTCCCTCCCAGGTGCACAACCAGGGCTACAGGTGAGGCGTGGGTCTGTAAATGCTGGTGAAGGAAGATCCACAGATGCCCCTACCCCATACCTGGGAAGCACAGTCATAACAGGCACATACTACGATCGCAAAGTGCAAAGTGGGTTCTCAGGGGCCACCTGGATGCTCTTCTAGCTGCCCGGTGGATGAAGGAGTGACCCAAAATCCAAACTATGTGTTCTGCAAAAGAAGAAGGGGTATGGTTAGTGGAGGCAAAACAGTCAATCAATGCGCCAGTCGGCTCCGGGCGAATATATGAGGCACTGGATCACCATTGTCCCAGAGCCTGGGATTGCTCATACTGGAAGACCCTTCTCTGCCACCACCATCATGGCCCCAATACGGAAGGAGTGCATTCCGAATAGGCCAGGGGTAATCCCAGAACTAATAACAATTTCCTGAATCCAGCCACAAACTGAAATTTGGATAGTGGCTTGCCATCGAGGTTTATCAGGAACTGAGGTTGAGGAGGACTGGGCTGCGAGGTACTGGAGCGTGTTGCCCATGGGACATGTGCGAAGTCCAGGTACCGTCTTAAGGGAGATGGCTTGCCCCTTCCTCCTGGGATCATTTTTGGCCCCATAATCTGAATGTGCAGCAGCTCCTGTGACACCAGGATTGCCAAGAGCTGAACACCAGAGGGGGGCGGGGCCTGGTTTCTTGGAGGTTGCCACAAGCTTGCTGATTTGGAAAGCGCCGAAGAAGGCTAGCATAAATGCTGCCCGGAACAGACAGGTTTTGTAGTCGGACGAACAAGTGAACGACAGCACCACCCAGAGCCTGTCCAGTAGCTCATGCGTGACCAGATGTCACATATCAGGCTGCCAGGGGAGGCTCCGTGCCCAGCCCTTCATCAACATTTTTAGCAAAAAGTTGTCACATAGGTTCCTCCAGCCTGCCAGCTTAGCAAAGAAGGAAAATATGACCAAGTGTGACTGAATGGCCTGTTGAAACAAGCCCCAGGAACCTGCGCTCGTGACGTATGCTTCCAACAGCCCTGGGTGTGGAAGTCTATGTTTCCAACATTGCAATGCCAGGTAGGGTGAAACAGCTGTGTAACCTCAAATGTATGCTGCCCAGGTGCAGGGGGAAACCACCTGTTGGACAAGCTGCCAATCCATGTGGATGCCATGTCCCATATCCAGTCTCGCAATGGGGTGGGATTCTTGTCTGCCATCGGGGCCAGTCACCAAAATGAGTCCCACTGTAAAAGGGAGAGGGAGTCAGCAATGCTATTAGACTGCCCATGGACATAACATGTACGCACTGTAACATTCAACTGCAAGCACTTCAGAACAAACTTCCGCAGGAGCTCAGCCACTATGACACACTTGGCGGAGTGACTGTTCACGACAGTTACAACTGCCTGGTTGTTGCAGTAGAAAAGGAGTCTGAAGTCATGCAAGTGATGGCTCCAGACACACAGGGCCACATACAGGGAAAGAACTCAAGGAATGTGATATTTCTGCTGAGACCACCAGTTATTCAGGAGTTGGGCCAGGGAGCAGTGGCCCAGGAACCCTTGAAAAACATGCCGAAACCAGAGGCCCCTGCCACATCGGTGAAGAGGTCCAATTCAACATTGTTGCACATGTCCCGCTGCCATATGTTAATCCTGTTGAATGTAGCAAGGAAATATGCCCAGATGCCCATGTCCTATTTCAGGCTCCGTGAGATGCAAAAACAGAGGTGGCTCTTGCGCAGGCTGGCTGCCGCATGCGCGAGATGTCTCAGGAAAGGGCAACCCTTTGGGATGACCTTACATGCAAAGTTCAGCGAACCGATGATGGACTGGGCCACCCAGAGGGGGATCTTCCATTGACCCCACACATTAGCGAGCTTCCCTTTGAGGTCTTCCAACTTGTCATGGGGCAGGCGGGTGACACCTTGCCTTGTGTCAATTTCAATTCCCAAGAACAACAACGTCTGGACGAGTCAACCATCTTGTCCTGTGCTAATGGGATGCCAAATTCCTTTGCCATATTCTGGAAGGTTTCCAAGAGCATTGCACACATGGGGGAATGTTCCAGGCTGATGAACAGGAAGTCATTGAGGTAGTGGACTATGGATCGTAGGCCAGTCTGCTGCTGCATCACCCAGTGGAGGAAAGTGCTGAAAGTATGCCTCTGAGGGGAGATCAATGTAGGTGGGTCAGGTGCCCACTGCATCGTGTCATGCAGGAATTCTGGGCCGCTGGAGATGTGTGCGGGAGAAGTCACTGGAGGGTATGTGGCCAAGCCCATGGTTGGATGGACTCGCACTGCTCCCGCTTTTATTGGTAGCTGTGATCTTGCCTGGGCACGCGGGGTGGCGACAAATATTGTGAGGCTTGCCTCCTGTGACAGGAGTTTTCCCGCCATGCTCGGTGAGATCCTAGCCCCTCAGAGAGGCAGGGGAGAGGGTGGGCTTGCCCACCACCATGTTATGCTGCAGACCCGTTGCACTATGCTTGGCCCCTTGTACTTAGTCTCCTGCTCTCCAATTATGTGCTTCCTTACCGTTCCCCTAGATGTATTCTAGTCCCCAGTTGTTTTGTTGTCTGTCTTGACTAGACTGTAAATTCTTATGAGAAGGGACTGTCTCTTGCATGTCTCTGTATAGTGTCTGTATAGCCTTGTAGCACTATACAAATGATTATTATTATTAGTAGCAGTAGTAGGCGTTATCTACTGGTTATTCCTGTCTGTACAATATAATACCAAACCCTATGCATCCCAAGCACACGGAGAAGAAGGATTTTGAGTAGTTTTGGCAATGTGTTTACTAGAGAGGAGTTTGTTGGTATTTTTAGATGGCATTCCACCTAAAGGAGTAAGGAGCAGCCCAGTGGGTAGCAGCAGCCTGGTGACCAAGAGACTAGGTTCCTGCTAGCACCCCTTGTGGCCTTGGGCAGGCACTTTTTTTTTCTGTCTATGGGGAATTAATATGCTTTCCCCTGTTTTTGTACCTTACCCAAAGGTACTACTTTGAGAGAATTATTTTGAGTTTTGCTCAGAGTCTGCAGCCCAGCATCACATTGTACTTAGCACAAATGATATTGTGATATTTTGTGGAAGTTTATTCTATGTGGGACCTACCTGAAGGAGGGACCTACCTGAATTCTCATCTACAGCTAGATGAAAGGAAGAGATGCAGGTTTGTAAAGGAACAGACAACAAAACAACTGGGGACTAGAATATATCTAGGGGAACGGTAAGGAAGCACATAATTGGAGAGCAGGAGGCTAAGTACAAGGGGGCCAAGCGTAGTGCAAGATGACACACATCTAAGTGCAAGGGGCCAAGCGCAGTTCAGCAAGATGACACACAAACGAATAGCACAATTATAATCTTGCTGAACTGTGCTAATTTGATTTTGGTGACATTTTCCATTGGCTACTGTTTTGTATTTACTTTATTTTGAGAAATACACCTAAAAATGTACTTTTTAACAAAATGTCTCTTGGAGTGAATGTGCAGTGTTGGTACCATGTGACGTTTTATTTTCCAGCGTGGTCAGGCAGCCAGAGCGTAGGGGCATCTACCCTTCTCGGTCCACCAGAACACCTTCATATTGATTGTTACCAATGTTTTGTGTACCCTCTGTAGGATGGTAAGCCAAAACCCACACAGAGCGACTGAAATGTGCCCCAGAGTGACTTGATAGTGACCTCTGTTTTCTTCCCTATGGCCTGCAAATTCCCCTGCTCTCTCCTTTAGTTTTGTTATTCCTCTGGCAAACACACCTCTCCACCCCAACTCATGTCATGCTTTTACTTCAGAACTCTTAACAACTTTTAGATCAAATACCACCACACCACAACTGTAATTCAATCTGTAATTTACTTTTATACTGACAAACATCATCCTTACAGTAGCTCATCCTGCCCTAACCTGATAAAGCATTGATGTACTAATATACTTTTCACATACACACACGCATATATATGAGAGAAACATTAGTAAATCTGACTAGAAAGAAGCAGCGTTCAATAGCAAATCAGAAATGTGTTTATTCCATTAATAAAAGGTATCACAGACAACTTGGTCAATGCCTTCTGTAATAATGGTGTGTTGCTGCCATCTGTTGGACAGAAGTAGTACTAGCAATTACAGTTCTTGTGTTACAGATCTAATTACTTGGGCATGGTTACTAAACTGGGCTAAAAGTTAGCATGGGCTATTTGTAACTAGAATAACATGTACTAGCTTGTGCTGTTAGTCCAGCTTAATAAACATGCTCATATTGGGGGAGGGGGATCAGTGCGGAAGAGGGTGAAGGCACTTTTTCATATTGTCAGAGCCACAGAGCTGTATATCAGCAGCACCGATAATATTGTCAGATCAGGGAGGAGCCCGATTGGGGTATGAGGAAGCCACGATGCCATGCAAACAGATCACCTGCAGAGAGTGCTACCTCTTGAGTTAGCATTATCTGCAGCTATGATTGGTTCTTTCTTTTGCTGCCAAAAATAGAAACAGCTACTCCTGCCCCGATCTGGCCTCTCCCTGGGTGCAGCACGTGAAATACAGATACCGTGATATCTGCATTTCTCAGGTGTTAGCTGCTACAGCTCAGCGATAGATCTGCATTAGTCGTGTGGTAGCAGTTAACACCCTTTAGTAGACATGCCCCTAAGCTTATATATGGAAAAAGTTTAACTTTTCCTAAGAACTTGAAATCATCTTTTTACTGAAGCTTTTATGTGAACTGTAGGATTAAGGATTATTTTATATATTTGTGCCATCTTGCATGTATTCTTATGAATGTTATATTTGTACTTGCCCAGAAGCTTGTAGACAGGCAAATTATAAATACATTTTGACTGACAGATTTTAGACCATGATTTCAGTTTTAGACCATGAATTTCACAAGCTGCTCTAGGCCCTGAGTTAAGTTTCACTGCATTTCACATGTTTGGGATTTCTGAGGATATGCAGGCATTTTGTACACATTTTATAAATAAAATATTTAAAAATAAACACAGGAAGGGTTTTCATATCAACGGTATCATTTGTGGGACCAGAGCATCTCTGAGCGACTTGACAATGGAGTCCAAAGGGACGAACGCCTCTTCAAATTACCCATTATATTTGTGAGGTTTTCCCATTTAAACAATAGAATATGATTGCTCTGCTTGCATTATTGTTCACAGTGATGTTTATTTTTTTATTTCAGACATATACAGAAATCAGAGCTTTTCAAATCATCCACAAACGCTCCCATGTGATGCTCCCTCTAAGAAGAGAGCTTTATTTTTCATTGAGACATCAGTCATCAGTGTACAGTATATACCTTATACTTGACTGCTAGGTGGCAGCATCCTTCCTATGTTCACAGTGATGAATTGGTGAGGTATCTGCTAACTTTTTCTACTACTACTACTACTATTAAACATTTATATAGTGCTACAAGGCTTACCCAGTGCTGTACAGATAGTTTCATGAAGCCGGCTCCAGGACCAGTGCAAGGATTCTAGACGCTCTAGGAGAACCTGTCATCTTGTGTCCTCCCTGCAGTCAAGCATCTCACTGCTCCCTCTCTGCCTGCCATCACACTCCCTACCAAGTCCAGCATCTTCCTGCCTGCCCCCCCTTCCCCCCACTGTGCACCAGGAAGCTCTTTCTCTTCTCCCCTGGTAGTCCAGCATACTCCATCCCCCCACCTGGTTGTCCAGCAGCACTGCATTCTCCTTCTGCTGCATCAGTGCCGCGGCAGGCACAACAGCCAGAGCTCAGCAGTCATCTAAAGCACAAGAGAGTGCGGGGCCTCAGCCTATGTGCACGCTGAAGGCCAGCAGCATCCATGCCCATTCCATACAGGAAGTGGATGGGGACTCACAGGTCTGCAGCATGCATGTGATGAGGCCCCGCACTCCCTTGTGGTTTACCTGCCGATGTGCCTGCTGAACTCCTGCCTCAAACCGGAGGAGGGAGGGAAGAATTTAAAATACCCGCCTGGGCTGCCTGATGAGTTCTGCTGCCACTGGAATCTTGACAGTCTAGGCAATGACCTAGTTCACCTCGTGGAAGCATGGGCCCTGGCTGGTTCAACAAAAAGCAAGCAACACTGTTTAAAAGCACTGTAACATTTAGAACATGTCAGCCTATATCAAAACTCTTTTGGGAATATCAATATTTCCTTCCATAGCATTTCTCATCATGCAGCAGGTGAGCATTTAGGGGACGATTCAATTCACTCACCCAGAGGCATAGTCATACCTGTAAATTGCACGGGCCAGCGTGAAATTAAGGGGAAAGGTCACCCAGAGCCAGAAAGTACCTACACCGAAAATCTGAATTTGGACTTAATTACTTGTCTTTCCAAACTTAAGGCGCATTATGTTTCAGATACAGCAGGTATTTCCTTGTGCCAGAGGGCTTACCATCTACAGTGTGAGGCCAGTGTACTAACCTTCTGCATTTTCAATGGGTTAGTTGCACATCCACATTAGCTCTGGAGTGAACCTCTATGTGAACGTTTTTGATATGGGGACTCGGCAAACGATTATGGACTTGATAGTCAAAGGGATTAACACAGATGCAGACCCGCTGTGTTCATCCCTTAGCTGGGATATTCAGTGGCATTAACATGGTTAGTGCTATTGCTGCTGTTGCACACCTCCATGCTAACCGGTTAGCGTCGGGGCCTTCTGGGGGGGCGGCACCAGGCAATAACCGCGCAGCAGCAATGTTGAGCTGCTCCGGTTATCGCTTACCATTGAAAGTCAGGCATAGTAAAGACTGGCTTAACTTTCACTGCTGAAGCTAACATGGCAATCTGAGTAACCTGGATATTCAATGCTGGGCCCTGGCACTGAATATCTGGGTTTAAGTTCAGTGACGGCAGCTAGCCACCGCTGCCAAACTTCAGGCCCTATAGGTTTGTTTGTGAAGTCTTTGTCTCATGCTGGTTTTCACTGAATTCAAAATTAATGAGTTGCTTAGCATGATACTCCATTGACGCAGCTAATTATTTGAATGCCTTGCAATGGGGTAGAAAATTAGTGATTAGAGCAGGGGGTTAAGGACTAGAAGCTCAAATCTTACTTCTCTCACTGTCTCTGGCCAACCAAAAATTAAACAGGAGATTGGTGGCTTGCAGATGGAGCCACAGAGACCACTCAGCCTGAAGCTAGCCCAGGAAAGATAACATCTAAAAGCAACAGCAGAAGTAGCCCACTCCTGAAATAGCCCACTGGCCCAGCATTAAGTGTTTCTTATATAAATGACTGTATATAAGGAGAGCCAGACAGACACCTTCTTGCTGGTTCAGCTGCTTTTGGTGGGCTTGTCCCGTGTCTACTGTCAATCCTGTTCCTTTCACTTCCTGGTGGACTGTGCTGCCAAGTGTTCATCTGCTTCCTGTTCCTGCTTACTCTGAAGACTTTGGCTTCTATTGCCTTGTTCCTGCTCCAGTTCTGCTCTCTGCTAACAACTCCTGGCTCTTAATTCATGCCTGGTTCCTGTTACTGCTTGGTGCCTACACTCTTCTGCTCTGGGTCTACCTTCTCCATCCTCTCTCCCACACGGGTTATGCCCTGCCACCTTGATGCTTCTTGTGACCTTGGGCAAGTTACGTCAACCTATATTGTGTCAGTTCAAACTTAGGGGGTTAGGATTTAAAGAACCAGATAAGTTGCGATGAGAGGAATACTCCCTGAAAGTGCCCAGATAGTGAAACAAAGGGGTATGTTTACTAAAACCCCGTTAGGTGCGCGCCGCGTTAGAATGCAGGATGCCATATAAGGAGTGGGCGTTTCAGTCTGAAAAAGCAAACAGGGAATAATCATGCGCTAATGTGCGCCGCGCACATTAGCGCATGAGAAACGCACGCGGGAAGCATAAGCAGGCGCGCTGATGTGCAAGCACAGGAACAGAGCCACAGTACAATGGTTAAGGCACTGACCAATGGTGCAGGGATCATGGGTTCAATCCCCCACTGTGCCCAATGAATAAGGCTGGGTGAGGCACTACCTGTTATGTGTAATATTGCATTCTGAGGCATATTAATTTTATTTTAATTACTGCTTCTAGCAAATGCACTCTCAAAGCACTGTAACATAAGGCACCCCATAAGGTACCCCAGAGGGCACATTTTAAAGTGCACTGTCTGCCACGGCACCCTACAATGTTGCTGAAAGGGTGGCGTATAGGGCGCCATATAGGGTGCCCTATGAGGCACAGCAAGGTCATAGCACTGTTTTTGATGGCAGCACTGTGCATTTCAACACATGGAAATCATAAGTAGGTGCGCTGAAATGCAAGGAGGAACAGCAGTGTAGCACAATGGTTAAGGCACTGACTGATGATACAGGGGTCATGAGTTTGATCCCCAGTGTGCCCAATAAGTAAGGCTGGCTGAGGCATCAGCTTTGACATGTAAGTATTGTTTCGTGAGGCATTTTATTTGTATTTTAATTATTGCTGCCAGCAAACACACCCTCACGTGCCGTAACCTAAGGTGCTGCATAAGGCACCCTATAAGGCACTCCATAGGGCACATTATAAAGTGCACTGTCCGCCACGGCACCCTACAATGTCCCCCATAGGTCACCCTATAAGGCGCTCCATAGGACACCTTATAAGGCACCTTATACGGACTGGCACCCTGTCAGTCGCTCCATAGCATACTGTATAGTGCACCTTATATGGACGGTAACCATAAGGTGCCCTATAGGGCGCCCTATAAAGCGCCCTCTGATGCACCTTATGGGTACAGTACGCTGAGGGTGTTTTTGCTGGCAGCACTAATGTACGTTAAAAATAGATAATGCTTTGGACAGCCCTATCAAATAACCCCACTGTGGGTTTGAACCTATGACCTCTGGCTCCACTGGTAGTGAAGTAACCAGTGGGCTACAGCTCTATAGCTGCTAGCAAACCCCTGTCTGGCTGCAGAAGGACTGCAAGTCATCACACAAACAGTCTGCTGTGGTCACCAGGATAGGGTTAACCCACCCATACCCATGATGCACTGCACATGCAAATCAGCAGTCTACAGATGATCACAAGATGGGGTATGCACCCCCACAGCACCTCGGCCTGGTAGGGGGAACTGACCGTGTGTGGTACTGGCACAGATTAGCTACACACCGTCACATTGTGCAGGTACGGCACTCACCCTGAGAGTGAGGTGGGGCGCCCAGCACCAGGTCCCCAGAAGTGCTAATGTGGGAGATAGGTAGTTTTTGCAGACACAGCTTGGATATATCTGTATGTCTCAGTCAGGTGTAGCCCCTATGGACCCCTAGGAGGATTATGTACCACCACCCTCCTCCAGGGCTGAGGGTGGTAAACAGGGTCTCCCATCAAAAGATCCACATTCTACCTCCCTACAGTGGTGGCAGTAGAGGGGACCATCAACCTCAGTCCTGCTGGGGAACAGACACCCTACAGGGCAGTCAATGCAGCTCTGTGCACATCCATCACGCAATAGCAGACAGACATTAGGCCTGGATATGCTAAGCTGCACCCCACAACTATCTGATATTCTCCTGCAGCAAGCCTTCAGCCGCTGCATCCTGCAAGGCGCTCCATCAAGACACATACCAGCTGCAGACAGTCTGCTAGCTAGTCCATAGTGCATGTTCCTGGTGGAAATGCATGCACCCAGAACTGGGATGTCAGCATACACACCAAACAGATAAGTCAGTGACTAGGCCCCAAAAGGAAACCCATAAATATCACATGAGAGAAATACTATATAGCACTATGGGGGTGCCTGGCCATGCTGTGGTCACTGCACAGTCAGGGTGAGAGTGATCTCCCAGCAGGACATGCGGTGGCCACCCTGTCTGTGCAGGTGGTGGCCGGGCACTACAATGTCCCAGCCAGTGCCCTATGCCCTGTGCAGATGCATTCTGGCCAGGCCACCCTGTCCGGGCTATACCCATGGTACCTTGCTCCTCATTATGCACATTGGCAGGCCAATACTGGCAACAGTGCTGGCAGTGTGGGCTGTGGAGGGTGTTTGCAGCCACCACACACTGGATAGACAGACACACACTCCCACACCTATGCCAGCATTGTGCTACTCTAGAGGAGTTTAGCAGCCCTGGCCACCACACCAGTCCTGGGCACAGTGCAGGCATGGATATGGTACGCAATACTGTTGGGGGTCACTCCCCAGGGTGGTAAACACTGTCAGAGACCAGGCCTGAAGCACACTCCACAGACAGCAGAAAGGTTGCTATGATGGAGCTCAATCAGCAAACTGTGCTTTACGTAGGAATTGGTATCTGCCAGTAATCATAGCAAACGTTTGATAGCTGTGTACCATATTCCCAGGTGTAGTGTGGCATTGCTAAGGTATGCAAGGGCTAGTATTGGGAGATGCACGCAGGGCCCAATGTCCTGCCTCTCCAGGAGGCATTGGCTTATGGAGCCTGTGGGCGTGGGTGTGGGTGTGTCTGCCCCTGTTGGCTGCTGCTTTACGGCAGAGGTTCCCAACTCCAGTCTGGTGTGCCAAACACTGTTCGGGTTTTCATGCTGTCCCTCATGAATATGCATGAGATACATCTGCATACCATGGGGTGGTGCATAGATATGCAGCACAGGCATCTTTATTAGAGGCAGCATGGAACCTGAATGATGTTTGGCCCTCCAGGACTGCATTTGGGAGACTCTGCTCTAGGTAATGCGCCTGTTTATGGTGTCTTTGCTCTGTAGGGTAAAATGTAGGTGTTTTGGGCATGTTTGCATCATCTGCAATAAAGGTTCTGTCTGTATTAGCACGTTGTAGTAGTGGGTAAAATATGGGGACTGGGTTGGCAGGCACCATAGCTGGGACTTGAACCTGTGACCTTCTGCCTCCAAACACACTGGTTGTGTGCACTGCACCATCGTGTTGCTACAGAGACAGTGCATTCCCTGGTGATACCATGACTGTTTGTCCGGCAGGGCCTGTCTGTTGCAGTGCATGGCACCCACCTACACAGGGCTAGGCCATGGTCTGCTCTGGGCAGCTGCCACTGCTCCCTCCACCAACAGTACCCCTCTGCCACCATGCTGACATGGCCTTATATTGGAGACAGCATAAAACCTGAATGATTTGTGGGCCTCCAGGACTGAATTTGGGGGACTCTGCTCCAGGTAATGTGCATGTTTCTGGAGTCTGTGCTCGGTGGGGTAAAATATAGGCGTTTGAACCATGCGTATGTTCTCTGCAATAAAGGTTTGTCCTTACTATCACGGTTTGGTAGTGGGTAAAATATGGGGACTGGATTGGAAGTAGCCCCAGCTGGGACTTGAACTTGTGACTTTCTGCTCCTGAACACACTGGCTGTGCTCACCACACCACACTGTGCTCACAGAGACAGTGCAGTCCCTGGAGATACCATGGTTGTTTGTCAGACAGAGCCTGTCTGTTGCAGTGCATGGCACCCACCTACACAGGGCTAGGCCATGGTCGGCTCTGGGCAGCTGCCACTGCCCCCCTCCACCACCAGTACCCCTCTGCCATCATGCTGACATGCCCTTCTGCTGGTGGTGCTGGTGGTGTGCAGTCTCAAGCCATCCAGTGTGCAGGTAGGCGGCTGCCTATGGTGCATTTTCTGGGGTAGGGGTGCCTGCATAGGCGTCCACGCTTCCCCCCAACACCGCCTGCCAATGTTCTGTGCCCTTGGGGGTACCTGCTGAGTACTATCCCCTGTGACACTGTGATAAACACTCTCGTGCCCATGTTGGGCCCTCATCAGTTGCTGTCTGGCTGCTGTTCAATTTCAGCATTCTTAAGTGCCATCTAGGCATCTGCCTAGTCCGCACTGTGCCCCAGCTGCACCACAACATGTGCCGCCTGCAGCCCTCTGTATCCCCTTTTCCAGCATCTGTCCAGTTGCCCATTCTGACATGCCCGCCCTGCTGTTGTGGAACATGTGCATGCCATAGGAAACCTGTCCAATGGAGAGGGAAACCCTGATCAGTGCTCTTTCACTGTGGGATCATTCACCTTGTATGGGGACGAAGCGTAGACCCTTCCAAAATTCATATTTATTTTTTGGGGCTTTCTTTGGAGTGTTTTTTGATGTTTCCCATTACTATCACTATTGCCCAGCTTGATTATAATTTTTTTAAATTTTGTTGGGGTCCTTTTCAATGTTTATTTGTACTTTTGTACCATGCACATGTATCACACATCACGTTTTTTAGGTTTCCCTGGTTTTGCTGTACATTGCTGACAGAAATGGTTTCTCTTCCCTTTAAATCGGCTCTAACGCGAGGTTTTCACTCGCGGTATTTTTTGCCTCGGATTTCAGCCTTGCTAATGTGCGGGGAGCCTCTCCCCTCCCACTCTCCACCCATTGACCCCTTCTCTCCACCCCTGGGGAGCCTTCCTCCGCCCTCCAGGAGCCTTTCCCCGCCTTCATCGCACATTAGCGCGCCGCGCACATGAGCGTGCACAATAGTGCGCCGCGCACATGAGCGTGCACATTAGTGCCCCGTAACATGACATTAGCGTGCGCTAAGGTACCTTAGCGCACGCTAATGTGCGCAGCACACATTAGCGCAGTTTAGTAAACATACCCCTAAGAATTCCCTCTGGGTAGGCCTTGCATTTATCCAGATGGAGGAAATTTTCAGTGCGACTATCCAGGTAACAATCCACATAACTTATCTGGATTGCTATACAATTAGAAGCTGAATATTGCTAGTATTCAGATAATGCCGGCACTGACCACAGAATCTGAATATTAAGCAGCAGTTGCAATGTGTGCCGCTGCGTCAATGCCACCGTCTGGTGACCTGGGTTTTCTTGGCAAGGTATGACCAGAAATAGATTGCCAGGCATTTCTTCAAAGGCAATGGAGGGTAAAGTGAGGTCACAAGGGTTACCTCTGGGAATCAGAACCTGGTCTCTTTGTTACCAGACCACTGCTCTAACCAGTACACTATTCCTCCATGCACTGTCTGGATACTGGTATTGAATATCCAGATACTAGTTGACCACTGCAGGCAGCATTTAAAAAAAACACTGAGCATCATGGTTTGAATATTATCCCCTTAGATTGTAAGCTCTCTAGGAATAAAGAAGTACTTGAATATAAGTTGCCTTGAGCAACCAATGGAAAGGCGTAAGCTTAATACAAAACGCAAAATGCAAGAAGTTTGAATATTGCAAAGGCCAAATCTCATGGGAACTTCCACAAATGAGGCTTTGTACAACCCCCTTCCCCATCCCATCTGCAGAAGTCTCCATAAGTTGGCACACAGTCATCTAACCATTGCATCGGAGGTGAAATAACTTGGCCAAGATTGCAAGAAACATCGGTAGGAAACATGAGATTGGAAGCCTGGTTGCCCTAGTTCTCAGCCTGCTCCTATAACCACTAAGCTCTTCCTCTATGCACAAATGCAGTGGATCATCAAGTCGAGTTCAGGTTAAGGTTACAAGATTTTCCCGATTTTGAGGTAGTATCTTTGACTCCATGGACTATAACTACCTCTTGTTCCTGATTTCAGTGGGGACAGAGGCAGAGGATATTGCTTCTCCTTCATATTCCTCTAATGCAATCTTCTCAATCTTGGTAGGAGAAGGTATAAAATTAACTTCTTTTCTAAAAGAAAGGGGGAATTTATATAGGCTATTTATCTATAAAATAAACTTTAAATATCTGTATGTATGCCCACTTATAACTCAAGAACAGCTGCTGCTGTTTTTTTTAAACTTTTGAAATTACTGATTGCTGCGTAGACTGGTGATTTTAAAATATATGGGGAAAGGACGCCCGAGGAGGGAGGACCGCTACCCCTCCCAGCCCAGTCAGGAGTCACAAATTTGCTCTCCAAAATTCTGGTAACCCTAGCCATGGTGCCAATGATTCAGATTCCTGCATATGCATGGCTTGTTCCCCCGGCCCCAAAAATCACGGAGATAAGGACACGTGTTGCATGAGGAGGATGAGATCCTCACTGGTGTTTTCCATGTGCTGTGGTGCATTCATTATACTGCTAAGGTTCAACGTGTGTTCAGCTGAGCCATCTGTGGCCTGTAGAGCTTCATTGACATGCTCAGTGGAGCTTAGAATTTTACAGCGAAAGTACAAATGCATTTGAAAGCATGGGGTTTTTTTTTGGCAAATTTTTAACATCGATTAGCGTTTTAACTAATTTAACATCTACACACAAACGTCTATGTGCTGCATATGGTTTTAACTAGCATTACACAGTAAAATCTTTCAAACAGTTTCCATTACCTTGTTTAAGCAAATACAAAACCCCATAGCTCTCCTCCTTGTCTTTCAGCACCACAAACAAGTAAACCTTTCTAAAATAATATTAAATTATATTGCAGTCCTTAACTGCATTTATGCTTCTATCTCACATAATGTTAAATGTGAATAGAACAGTGGTATGCGGGCCCAGTCCTCAAGGGCCACTACCAGTGAATAGTATGAGAGATTTACATGCAGAAGTTTGTTTTCTGCTTCCCTGTTTACTAATGGAGTTTATTTTCTGTTTTGAAATATTTCTACCGTGCACTACCTTGCTGTTTAAACTAAAGGCAGTGAGAAAAATATAAACCATAAGCCATACTTCCTCTGATGTATGCAAATCTCTCATGCCTATACATTAGGGATATCCTGGAAACCTGACCCATTGGGGACCCTTGAGGACTGGGAGTGAAGACCACTGGTTTAGGACACTGCCATGCAACCCCATTCCCATAACACACACACAACCTTTGCAGCTGAATAATGCTGTCCAAAGTGTAGGCAATTCCTCTGCTTCTGAAAGAAAGTGAGAAACAATTAGAATATGGTGAATCTAATAAACAGGTCCTGAGAGCAGAAAGCTCATTGCTGTACTTACTGATAAAAGATCTGCACCATACACTCTCATCTCAACGGTTAGATGCCTTCCAAAGAATGGTCAAAGAACATTAAATCCTAAAAAGTGAGAAACTGTGAGTAGAGAGATGTCTGTCAAATTTGTGTCAGAGCTAACATTGGGAGTCTTTTCATATACATCATATTTGGTCAGTACTGAGTACACGTTGGTCTTTCAAACATAGCTTCATTCAGTTGCTTATTTGTTATATCTCCAAACTCATTTAAGTTGTTAGCACCCAGGAACAGGCCAAGCTTATTGATAACATCTTTTTTCTGGAGATATATCATTAGTTTCTAGTGAGACAGCGAAAACATTATGCGCAAGCTAAAAACAAAATCTAAGAAGCAATTGCTGTTTTCCAGCTAATAGTTGTGCTGTGTAACATATCTTAGGATAAAGAAATATCTCCTCTCTCCAGGCTAGGATGGTCCTGGTCCAAGATGTCCCCAAAAGGGCCTAGGTGCTTAGCCTTTTGATTTGTCTATGAAACTTACTATAAGGAAACAGGCGCCCATCATCGCTGCTTTCATCTTAACATCAAGGTCCACAGGAAACTGGATGCCAAAGTTGTCAGCATTTGTAAAGACATCATTTATAAATCCAGACCAGTACTTGGAAATCTTGCCAATTGTTGAATTTTCATTCAGAGTTTTGACCTGAAAAGGGAAAATAGAGAAACGGTTGAATGTAATATATGTTTTTGAGAAGGAGGAAAGGATGAAGTTTTGGATGATGGAACGTTAGAGAGTGACTTACCAAGGAACCAAAAGATGTGTTCGAAAATTTCCAACAGGGGCTGATGCAATATGAATGCATTGAACATCAGCATTGTAATTCTAATGCAAATTTATTTTTACAATTGGCATTAATGTTTTGCTGTACTTTGCATGTAATTAGGTAATGAGATGCACAACAAACAATAGCTAAAATTTGCACTAAATCCAAACTAAAATCCAAAGTAAAAAAGGGGCTGAAGTGGAAACCAACTTTGAGGTTAATTTTACTAGCATAATTAGAGATGTAATTCATGTTTAACTAACTCTTTTAATCAGTGAATAGGAAGCTCCCTGGTCCAGTCCTGAAGGAACTGGAATCCATGAGGCAGCGAGACTCTATTCTAGGGCCCAAGTCAAGGAGGCTCTGCTCTGATACCAGAGAACCTTATACATACCCCTAGGCTAACACTTCAACCCCCTAAGCCTCATTCTAAATTCTCCCCACCCACCTAACCTCCTATTACCCTCTCAGCCACCCTCCCCCCACCACATCTATCAACTATTATTCCTAAGGTTGGTAAGTGGTGGCTGGGCAGATGGGTAAATGGGCAAAGGAATGGGATGTTAGTGGGGTAGTTGCATGGTATTGGTGGGGAGTGCATTAGTGGGTAGGTGAAGGGTTGCGTAAATGTTTTGGGTGTATGTGGGATTCGATGGAAGAAGGGGTGGGTTAGTGGGTCTGCAGTTAGTTGGGGGGGGGGTCAGTTGGTAAGTGAGAATAGGTTTAGCGGGTGAGTGGGTAGGTACTGAATGTTAGGTGGGGGATGTGAGGGTTTAGTGGATTGAAGGGCAAGGGTCCTTGAATCAGGACCTAGGGACATTGGGTAAGAGAGTTCTGGATATTTTTGTCCCCAAATTAGAATTCCCAGTCTCCTGGAATCAGGACTAGTGCAAGGATATTGGATGCTCTAGGCAAACCTTCAGTGTTATGCCCACTCCCCAAAGGTTTTGATATTTAAACTTAATAATCATGATTATTCCAATACCAGACCATGCACAACAGTCCTGTAAAAATGCATGATTGAATATCATATTTCTAAATATTTAACTTTACTTTGTATGTAGGTATATGCCCGTTCTCCCTGCAGATAAAAGAATGAACTTATGGTTCTTTAAATTTTGATGGCTGTCAGGATCTATTGTTTTGCTTTGATGGTTCATAGCGGCCCCTCTAAGCAGCTGCCTAGCCTTGCCTAATGGATGAGCTGGATCTGCCTGGGGTCCCCAACTTATTGATCTCAGGACTTTGGTAGTTGATTTTTCAACTTCCAATTGTCTTTCTATTAAAGTTAACCCATTAATGCATGAATTTTTGTTTTCACATGAAACTCCATAATATGTTAGTCAAATACCAAACTCAAATACGTTAGTCAAATACCAAACTCAAACCTCAAGTGATAATTTTGGTCAAAACAAATATTTTGACTGCTATTTTGCACAATATTTCAGCGTCCCCATTTCAGGGACACTATGCATGAAAGGGCAGGTGAAGTGGCTGTTATATAAAACAACTGCAAATAATGTCAAACAACTGCAAATAAATTTCCAAAAATTATTATAAATGAAATGTAATTAGTATTATGTGGAAATGATCTTTATGTATCAAAATTGTGTAGCCAGCACATCACATATGACAGTGGTGCGTGACATGTACAGGGGGCAGGATATGGAGAAGGGAATGGCCCAGAGTAGGCCATGGATGTGGCAGACTCAGGTCAAGTGGGTGGCCCAGATGTGTGGGTATGCCCAAGAAGGGATGTGGAGGGACCCATGGCAGGGTGGGTGGGCTGGAAGAAGGGGCCACATGCTGCCACAGACACTGTCCTATGCATGGGGCCACCTGTACGGCAGCCTTACCACCCCATGGTGACAGAACAGGCCTGGGACAGCATCCGCAGTGCCCGATGGCTGACATGCATGCCCTGCGCAGCTAGATGGTGATGTGCTGGGGGTACCATGTGCATGCAACACACCATGCACATGTCCCACCCCCCCATGACAGCCACCATGTGTGCGGCACTGGCATCGTGCAATGGACAGATGACACTGCACCCTTGGCATATCTCAGCAAAAATATTGGCGGAGCGGGCCTCGAACCCCCGGACCCAGAGGCAGTCCTCATACCAGCAGCCCATGATGGAACACTGCTGTGACCAATGTCCCAGGCAGGCAATGTGCATGATGCACAGAGGCATGGGCCAGCCACGCATGGTGTGGACATGCAGAGGCCCGTGGCAGCTGCTGCACATACCGCAGCCCCTCTCCAGGTGCTGACATGTGCATTGAGTAGTATGGGCATATGGCTCAGGTAATCATGCAAAGTAATGTATATGTCGGCTGCTATCCATTCATCATCATCCTCCAGCATTGAAATAACTTCATGTAATTTGTAATGCCTTGACATTCTAAAGTTGAAAAATGTGAAAAATCATAAACAGACAACACAAAAACACCAAATAGCATGGTTTGTGCAATAATTGCATACTGCACAGTTAATTGTTCATATTATCGCTCATGCAGTCAAAACAGACCCTCAATCGGAACAGGTAAACACATCCAAAATGAAAAGTCCGAAAGGTAAAGTGATTCCCAAAGAACTCGCAGAAATCCTTAACAAGTTTTTTTGTCGGAGTATGTCAGCCCAGTGCCAGGAACTAGTTCCAAGGCACCACCGTGACCGCTCCTTTTATTAGAGAATCATACTTTTAGATAAAGTTAAAAAGTCCAAACTTAGCTTAGCTGCTGCTACAATACTGGCTGCCAAAACGCCGAAACTACTTCAGACGACGTGGCTCACGTTTCGGGTTTACCGCCGACTGGCAAAGAAACCCTGCTTCAGGTCTAGAGGTCAGCTAATGGCAGACATTCAGCTTCCACAGCGCTGGGAATGTGACGTACTATATAATGCCATCACGTCTGACGTCAGCATAGCCCGAGGAGCTTCTCAGCCAATCCTAAACACTTTACACCGGGGCCAGTGCCGGAGTCCCCACTACACAGGGAACCCCCCATTAACCACCGGGAAAGATGAGGTGATAATCTAAATAATGGTATGCCAATCCAATTGAGAGTTAAGACCATGTGGAGTTACGGTATTTAGTAGAAAAATCCAGCGTTGTTCACTGATTTAGAGTTTCTGTTCACGGAAAAAGCATGATTCATCAGTAGGTGGTGTTCCACCAT
Organism: Ichthyophis bannanicus; assembly: GCA_033557465.1. NCBI lineage: Eukaryota > Metazoa > Chordata > Amphibia > Gymnophiona > Ichthyophiidae > Ichthyophis > Ichthyophis bannanicus. Next base: position 418,121,051 of record CM066038.1, read on the forward strand.
GGGAGCCGTCAAAGTTTGTGTCCTTAGACGAGATGCATGTTCTGAGAGGCGAGTCCTTATAGCCCTCTTAGTGCGACCAACATAATACAACGAGCAAGGGCAGATGAGTAAATGCACCACATAATCCGTGGAACAATCTGTGTGCCATCTGGTAATAAAAGTACGTGACGTGTGACCGTCCACCAACATTGATCCTTCCAAAGCCTGAGCACAATAAGTGCAATTCCCACAAGCAAAATGGCCATTATCAGAATGGGATCTGGGGGGACGATCACACAAAGGGACTGTTGACACCAGCTTGTCCCGTAGATTAGATGTCCGTGAATATGCGATTCGTAACTGACATTCACGAAAACAGTCATGTACTCCAACAATGGGCCAAAACCGGTGCAACAAAGATGTAACCCATGTAATATGTTGGGTAAATGGTAGAACCCCAGTGATTGTCAAATCCATTGATGCAGAAGCCTTAGGGAGAAAAAGCCAATCACGGTGCAAATGACAAGCTCGCTTGTAAGCCCTAGAAATCACCCTCGAAGGGTAGCCCCGTTGAAGCAAGCGATGTTCCAATTCAGCAGCATGCTGCTTGAAATCCACTAAAGAAGAACAGTTGCGGCGTAACCTCAAAAACTGCCCAAAAGGGAGGCCTTGTTTAAGGGCACGAGGATGAAAACTCCCGTATTGGAGCAAGGTGTTACGCTGAACCGCTTTACGGTAAAGGGTAGATTGAAAGCCTGCAGAAGTTAATGAAATCTGGACATCCAAAAATTGCATGGTGTTCGGAGAAATCTGAGCAGTGAACTGAATCCTAGGAACATGCGTGTTAAGGTGAGCTAGAAAACAGTCTAGATCTGAACGTGACCCTTCCCAAAGGAAAAAGATATCATCCAGAAATCGCTTCCAAAAGGGGACCAAATGGAACAAAGGGTCCGTATACACATACCGCTGTTCAAAAATCCCCATATAAATGGTGGCCAGAGATGGAGCTACAGTGGCCCCCATTGCTATTCCGTGAATTTGTTGATAAAACACCCCCTCATAGAGAAAAAAATTCTTACTCAACACCAGTTCCAGTAAATCCATCAAAAAAGAACGTGGAATTCGATCCGGAAGGACCAAGGGATAATCTTTCATACAGGCGAGTATCTCACATTGGTCTATGTTAGTATAAAGAGCTTGAACGTCTAATGACACTATAAAACTATAAGTGTCCACTGCTCGACACGATTGTAGATGACACAAAAAATCACTAGTGTCCCTGAGATACGAGGGAACACTCATAGCCACCGGCTGCAAAAAAAGATCGCAAAATTTCGACAGTGGATCCAGAAGGGAATCTCTGCAGGAGACAATAGGACGTCCCGGCGGATCTGTCAAAGACTTGTGTACTTTCGGAACCAAATAAAAAACCGGTGTCCTAGGATATTTTTTAATGAGGAAATCCATCTCATGTCTAGTAATCCAGTTCTGGAAAAACGCTGCAGAAACTAATGCAGAGATGTGGTCCTGTAAGACCTTCGTGGGATCCGACGAAAGAACAGTGTAATTGGTGCAATCGAACAAATGAACTTCCACCTGATGCCGATATTGCTCCGTAGATAGCAGAACAGTAGCACCACCCTTATCAGCCCGACCCACAACCACATCCATGTGTTGAATCTCCCCCACAGCCCGTGAAAAAGCAGATGAAAAATTAGAACGACCATAGGCTTTCTTCTGTTCGAACAGCGAAAGATGTTGAAAAACAAGGGACTGATATGTGGAGATAGCATGGTCTGGAAGCCCCGGAGGAAGCCAACGAGAAGGGTTCCGAATCAGGGAGGAATCACTCATGCCGGGATTGCTAGCAAGATGTTGTGTGACACGTAATTTACGAAAAAATTTATGTAAAGCCACCCTAGTGGAAAACCCATCATAACGAGAAGTGGGTACAAACGAAAGGCCCAATTCCAAAACTTGAGATTGTGCCGTAGTTAAAGGTGCCCCTGAGAGATTTAAAATGGACGATTCTTTGTCCGGGACTGGGTTTCCGGTCCCTGCCAAAAATCCTGCTGGTAATTCCTTCGGTAGCGCCGACCACTGCGTGCATTCCCACGCCCCCTGTCAGAAATACTTGGACGACTACCTCCCACATCAGGCGTGCCTTGATCACTACTATCAGTTTCTGTAGAATCCTCAGAATCCATTTGAAAGGTGACCCGTTTGCCAAAATTTGTTTTTCTCATAGAGGGCCAATTGTAAACACAGTCTTGATCATAGTCCGTCTTGTCTCTCTTAAACTTCCGAATCTTCAAATCCCGTACATGATCACGGAAGGAATCCAACTGATTTTGAATCTCCAGCCACTGTGATTGAAAAACCAGCTGGTGAGGTTGTTTCCAAGACCTTCTTCCGTAAATCATCCACCTGATGTGTTAAAGATTCCTGCTCTTGAATAGACCTCTCAACCAAGAGCGCTACCAAATCAAAGCCGCATTTATTTAAAATAGAATTCCATTTTTTAAGAAACGCAGCATCCTCAGTGAACTGCTTTGGGGGCTTGATAACCCGCAAGCCCCGAGGCAAAATCAAAGATTTCAAATACTGTGCCATTGCCGATCCATGCAGTTGAGCCCGAATTAATTTTTTATGCAAATCCTTCAGTTCAAATACCGTTGAAGGCAGCTGCCCCAAAGGGGCCGAAGGGTCCTCATCAAATAACGATTTATGTGTTTTCAATTGCCGAATCTGCTCCTCAGTGAATGCAAACATCTCGGAAGACATAGTACAATGGGCCACTGAAGGCAACAAATGCAGTCAAAACAGACCCTCAGTCGGAACAGGTAAACACATCCAAAATGAAAAGTCCTACCTTTCGGACTTTTCATTTTGGACATATTATCGCTCATAACAAACGTCCTACCCATTCATGCATAGTGTCCCCAAAACGGGGACGGCAGAAATATGTATCCTACTCAGAATGGAATCACTGTAAATTCTACATACAAATATATTTGAATAAAAACAATATATTAAACAAAAATCAAGCTTACTTGTGAGAATGACTGATTGCGTTCTTGTCGAAAAACTGCTACTTTTCAAGCGTACGATAAATTTAGCAAATTTTATTAAACTCTTACTTCAAATTCTTTTATCGGTTCTGCAGGTAAACATATCACAGAACGTTTTGTAATGCATTCATTCTACCTTTGTTCCTAATAAAATATTGTGTGATTGAATTGTTTTATGCATGGTTTAATATGACCTGAGGCATAAAATTTGAGCGTACCCATTTCAGGGACGCTCTGCATTAAATGTTAAAACTTCACTTCAGCTCCAGAGGTGAAGTAAAGGTTCAGCAGCAACTGGGAAGTAAAAGACTGCCAAAATGTATCGCTCTTTGGTGCATCAGCAACAATTCCATAAGCAGCTCCCTGACACACATTATCATGCCCCTTGTATTAAGAGTAGGATATCAGCTTACTTAGGAGCTGATAGTCAAAAGGACTTGACCGGTTAGCAGGACCTGATAAAACCTAGTATTCAGAGGCACTATCCAGATAGAGCTGCTGAAGATTATCTCTGACTGCTTTAGCCCTAGTGCTGGAGTGATTCCGAGGAGAATCTGGGGCAGAGCCGCCATTTATCTGGATAGTGGTGATTTTTGGCAGGGTTTTCCGGATAGCAATCTGCATAGGACAGCTAAAAAGCTGAATGTTGCCATTATCGAGATACTGTTGGCCCTGAGCACTGTATCCAGATATCAGTGGCAAGAACTATTCGGATGCTGCCGTTGAATTTCCAGATTCTAGTCAACTGTAGCTGTCGTTTAGAAAACTGCTGACCAATGTAGTTTTAATATTACCCGCTTCCTGCTCCACACAGGTTTTTTTTGTATGTTAACATTTTCGGCATCAGAAGTTATATTGGCACACAATCTGCGCTAAACCTGAAATGAATCATTGTGCTAAGGACCTCAGGTTTTATTGCAGTGTCCCCACTTATACGAATCAGAATAAGCTTTCGTGGAGAAGCCACTGCACCCTTCAGGTTTTGGTTCTTGGCCAATGCTAATGCAAGTAGCCGGGTTATTATTGCTGTTGGCTTGAGCTGAGATGCATGTTAACTGACACTCAAGGTGCTGTCAGACTATCCAGTGATTAGCCCTTGCCTTCAAAACATTCTGTAGTCATTGGCTAGAAAATTCTCTTTACCAGGTCTATTAAAGAGGAATTTAAGCCCATGTTCTCCTACTGTCTTGCCCCCCTATGCAAATGAATGAGTAAGGTGAACATCCAACAACAATTTCTGCTTAAAAGGAGTGGTAGCTTGATATCAATTCCTCCCTGCGGGCATGGATCAAACAGTTTTGCTAGGCTACATTTATGCTGTTGAAACATTCACTTAAATTAGTGGATTATCTTAGTACACAAATTAGCTTTTCAATTAGCATTACTGCAACAACACTGGCATACGATTTTGAGATCTGTTTTACCATATTTAAATTTCTAACCCAATGTACGCTGATATAAACGACCGACCACTGCAACCCAAGCCTAATTAATGTTGGCCTTGGAAAATATCATACTTTTATGCAAGCAATCTGACAAACATTTCTAACAGCTGAATATTCTAACCGTAACCTATGCTGTCTTCTCACGACCTCTGGGGAAACGCAGCTGGATCTGATATGTTTTGAAGACATGAATCCACTATTTTAATAGAAACGCTCCTCATAGCAAATGCAAGGGGAATGAAGCATAAAAACATTTTTTAAATGAACTAGAACTGAATGCCTTGTAAATATTTTGCTGTCTTTCACCAGATAATTTAGCATAGTAACATAGTAAATGACCTGCATGGTCCATCTAGTCTGCCCAGTGAGGTAGTGAGGGTTGTGCAGCTTACCCCCTCTGTGCGGGATACTCCCCTCTACACCTTTGCTTCGGATTCTATCCAAAACTCAGTACATGTCCCCCTCAATTGTACGTACTGTTGGTGGGTTGTGTGTGCTGTCGCTTAGTGATACAGGTTGTGGATGAGTGGGTGCACTGTTGGGCAGCGATGTGTGCTGTGCATTTTTCATTTTGTTTTCTGGGGTTTTTTTTTTTCATTTTCATGTTGGGTAGAAATGCCATTAATAGCGCACACTTTTGGTGGGTTGTGTGTGTTATTGCTCCGTGGTGCCGTCTGGGAATGAATTTAGAACCACCTTGATGCCCTTTGCCCAAGATCTCTCTTAAAAAAAAAAATCAATCAAGAAAGCTTCCAGGCATTTTCAGATAGCTAAAATAAAATGTAACCTGTCTGCTGAAATGTGTTTCTCTTGGCACATTATCCTGATAGATCTTTGTCTACAGAGATCCTCCTTTTCCCCTTGTCTTGTCACAATTATGCAATAATGTCTCCTCCGAGAGTCAGGCTCAAAGAAACATAGATGCACAGAAAGAAGAGATATCAAGTTAGTGGTGTCCATGGTAACAGGCAACCAGGTGACAGCCAGTCAGCTTGCTCCTTTTCTTTTATTATCTCAGTAGGGCAGAGCGCGTTGGTAGTGTGCTTGGCATTGCCGCTGCACCCCATGCCCAAGTTTATTGAAGTGAGGATGGGGTTTTGGATAACGCTTAAAATGACTCTGCCCGTTCTCATTAGGGACTGGTTTTAGCATCCAAAGCCTGTTTGTTCCCAAACTATGTAGCTCCTATAAGCCATATTACAAATGGTACACAAAATAAAATGTGATTAGCATGTTAATAAGTAAAGATTGACAGGCATGTAGTGGGCAATACCATGTTTACTGGACTAAGTACATTTGTGACTCTCAGCATCGGTCTAATGAAAGCAGCATAGCTCTTGAAAACTGGTAGAAAACCCATTGACTTAGGGGTCAATATTTAACCACCTTTCTGCAGTGCTAACGTTTCGCATTTAACTATTCCAATAGCAGAGTGAATATCACCGCCCTCCAGACTACTTTGGTCTGTGCCCAGTCTTTGTCCACAGAACACCACACTGCACTGAGGCACTACGAGGAAATACTCAGCAGTGCTATTCAGATAGTGTTGCTGAATATTCTTCTCACGGGCATTTATCTCGTTAAGAGGTGCTGCTCACTGGATACCACCCACTGGCCGTAACATTCAATGGCACTATCCAGAAAGAGCCACTAAACATCACTACATCTGGATAGTGGTCTGGCGCGGAGCAGGAAATTATCCAGACAGTAATGATTTTCAACATGCTATCCAGACAGTTATCGACATAGCTTAGGACATCATAAAACGCTGTCCTAAACTATCTGGCTACAGTGGTGAAAATTCCCGTAATCGAGATTGTGCCTGCTGACCAGCTCTGAGCCTGGCTATTCAGTACCGGTCACTCTCAGGATACTGATTCTGAATATCCAGATTTTATTTAAATGCCCTGGCTGGCAGAGTATAAATATTGCCCCCTACGCTTTTTGCCTTTGCAGAAGCTTGGAGGCAACTCCAGTGTGGTGGCAGCACAGGAATGATCTGGAAAATTCAAAGGAATTTATCTGGGCAACAAAGGACTTTGCTGGAGAAATTCTGAGGACTGAAAATAGCCCTTCTCATAGTGTGTGTGCTTTTGTCTATGACAGAAAGGGGCAGGCCCAAGGGTGGAAACAGGGGTGGGACAGGACACCCAGAAATTTTATCTTGAAATCTCTGCATATACCTTACTGTGTGTGCTTTGCACCTGCTGAAAGGGAAACTCAGGACGTAGAGTATAACGCTCGGCCCTGCAGAGCTAAAAACAGAAAGTGAGCAAACTGACTGACTGTTGCATGGTCACTTTACTTGGGATACCACTAATGAACTTTCTGCTTTAACTCCAGCTTGTAGATCGATGGGCACATAGCACCCTTGGATCTGAAAACTCCTTGCATGGTTTCAAAATTGTCCGCAGGTTTCTTAGCCTGGCAAGCGTATGGCCTCTCTCAGTCCTCTTTAAGAGATGTAATACAATACTTTGTCAAATAATTCATGTGATTGGGAGTAACACTCAGAACACTCTTGCTATGCAGGATTTCACTGCTTCATGCAAAACGCATGCTTCTACATGACTCCATAAAGTTTTTCTATGGGAAGATGAAAAGCAAGGACACAGAGAACTCTTTTGCTTGTGGTGAGCCATACTTTCTATTAGCTCTGAGCGAAGAACACAATAAAATATTGCTGACCGCAGTGAGCACATCACAACATTCACTGAAAAGAGAATATTTGATGTGTTCTTAAGCTAAATCTTCAAAGCTAGTACTGGGGCCTCATAGGCTGCTGACTGCAACCTTGGAATTGCTGCTCTGTACTTGACATTTGCATGTTTTTCTTGGTGAGTTCAGAAAGAATATCAGAAACAAATATGCTGGTTCAAGGATCCTGGGGGGTGATAGGCAGCGCCAGGCCATTAAAACCAACTTCAAGTGCTAGTTCTCACATTCACTTACCCACATTTCTGCTTGGATAGGCCAACTCCATTCTTTTGTTTTGTAGTTACCGTATTATCTATTTATGCACTTCTTTGCAAATTAAAGAAGTAACTTTTTCTCACTTTTTGTAAAACAGTGCAGGGCCTGTAAGCCCACTGGCAAGGGGAAAACCCATGCATGGTTTCCCTTTGAAAATGGGGCTGTGAGCAGAATAGGGCTGCCTTTGATGCACACATATGCACTGGTGTTAAACATGAAAGCCCCATAGGTACATGTCCTCTCCTGTCCTCCCTGTGCCCCATTCCCCATCCTTAAACAGCGTGCATACTTTTACCTATAGTGGAGGATGAGAGGGGGAGACTTTTACAGAGATAAATAGCTGTTTATCTGCATAAAAAGCTGGGAACATTACTTCTGCAGTGCACAAATGAGGACAATGGAAGCTTCATCTGTCTAAACATTTCCAAACGGAGGAAATAAGATCAAATGAAACATGAGGGAGAGCCCACGGGAGGGAGGGAGAGTACAATAGATTTCAGTAAAGCCTTTGAAACCGTTCTGCACAAACGGCTTATAAATAAATTGAGCACCCTAGCGATGGACCCTAAAATGACTTGGCTGGGTTAGAAATTGGTTGAGTGGAAGGTGACAAAGGGTACAGGTAAATGGAGTTCACTCTTAAGGACAAGTATGTTACCAGTGGTGTGCCCCAGGGATCCATTCTTGGCCCGATTCTTTTTAACATCTTTGTTAGTGATATTGCGGAAGAGCTGTTGGGTAAGGTTTGCCTCTTTGCGGATGATACCAAAATCTGCAATAGAGTAGATACCTAGGAAGGAGTAGACAAAATGAGGAGGGATCTAGCTAAGCTTGAAGAATGGTCAAGAATTTGTCAGATGAGATTTAATGCTAAAAAATGCAGGGTCATACATTTGGGCTGCAAAATTCCAAGGGAGTGATAGTGTAGGGGACAAAGAACTTCTGTCCATGAAAGAAGAGCAGGACCTGGGTGTGATTGTTTGTGATAATCTTAAAATGACTAAACAGGTAGAAATGGTGATGGCGAAAGCCAGAATGATGCTTGGGTGCTTAGGGAGAGGAATGACCAGCAAAAAAAGGAGGTGATAGTGCCTCTGCATAGGTCTCTTGTGCAACCTCATTTGGAGCATTGTGTGCAATTCTGTAGACCACGCTTTCAAAATGATATAAATAGGATGGAGTTGGTGCAGAGGGTGGCTACTAAAAAGGTCAATGGTCTTCATTATAAACCATATGCGGACAGACTTAAACATCTTAAAATGTGTACCTTAGAGGAAAAGTGGGAACGAGGAGATATGATAAAGTTATTTAAATACCTCCGTGGCATAATAGAGGAGAGCCTCTTCCAAATGAAAGTAAGCTCTGCAACAAGGAGACATAGAGCGGGGTGAAGGGGATTTTTTGCAGCTGGGCACTTGGTTCCTCGGGCTGGACGTGCTGTGCCATGGTGACAGGATGCTGCTGTACCGGCACACCAGCCAGAGTGTCGAGAGGACTGGCCAGGCACAGCAATGGACATCTAACGCAGCAGAATGGACGGCATGCCGGGCTATCTAAGTGCCCCGATTCTGCGACCGCGGGAATATATAGCTCCCGCAGTTGCAGAATTGGGTATATATTAGGCCCGTACAACTTTTGTGTGTCTGGATGGCCCGTACATGCCCAGCTCAGAATTGGCCTCCACCTGAATTCAAGAAAGCATGGGACAAACACAGAAGATCTCTAAAGGAAAAAAAAGGGACTATAGTACTAGATATGGAAGGGCAGACTAGATAGGCTATATGGTCTTTTTCTGTTGTAATGTTTCTATGAATTCTTTTTGTGTAGTTCACACAGCTTGTACAGTGCGACCATTAGATTTTACTGTTTCATAATGAAACATCTGACTGCATTTGAAAGCAGGTAATTACACAGACAGGACAGAAAGGTTAACCTCGATTGATAGAGTCTTACATATGATTATACTACTGACATTTCTGTCAGTTTAACGAAAACCATTATTAAAATGACAGAAAATCCTCAAAAGGTTATAACAATGCTTTTAGTCTGAGGCTCTAGCCTGTTGCTTAAATAGCTATTCTGATATTCAGTTATACATCTTCTGTTAAAGGTGAAGAGTGCATTTGATGATTTAAACTTTATCTATAGGAAGTTAAATGGCAGAGAAGCCTCCTCTTTCCCCTTGTCTCTCTCTCTCTCAGGGTAGGTCTGTCTGCTCTGCAGCTATCACTGGTATTTTAACAAAGCAAAGTGCTAGGAATTGCTCCAAGCTAAAGAATGTGTCCTAGGGAAAAGAAAAGGTGAGAGATAATTGGCAGCAGGTTATAGAGCTTTTTACCTCTATAAGATCATTTCAAATGTGGCCAAAATCAGACAGCCCAATAGATCATGTGGAGAAGCACCCAAATTTTTAACTCACATCTTCTGTTTCCCAAATAAGCTGGGCTATGGATCTGCAGAGAGACTGTTCACAGCTCCTGGGAGTGGTAGTCATACTCATTGCCCAGAATCCATGATAACTTTATACCTGCTACTTGTGTAGCCAGATTTATTTGCTGAGCCCCCATAGGCAACGGGGGAAGAAGGTGCTTCGCTCTCCCCTTCCAAGAGCCTGCTGTCTTTCCTGCACTTGGTCCCAATGCAGCAACAATAGCAAACTGATTTTAAAGATTATGTAGAGGCTGGGGCATGCCAGGCCTCATGCTCTGGACAGGCCCTCTCATGCTCTGCCCCCTCTTCTCATACATGTGGCGAAAGGAGGCGGGCACTATAGGGCTATGCAGAGAATGAGGGCATGCAGACTCTGGCCCGTGAGGAATACTTAAAATCTATTTCCTGCTGCTGCTGCTCCAATACCGGCCCAGATTGAGGCATATCAGCAATGGTAATGCTCTGGCGCATATCTGAAATTGGCACCAGAGGCAGTTGCCTATGCTTAAATCTAGGCCTGTGTGGTTCCAGTTCAATGGATAACTGGGCAAGTTATCTATTTAGTGACTGAATATTGTCACCTAAAATGAAACATTTTTGCCCTGACCTGGAATGCCCCCAGCTGCTTGGCCATTTAGTGATTTAAATTGCCAAAGTTTTTCACGTATGTCATCCAGAATTTTATATAAAAAAAACACTTATGTGTTCACTGCTGAAAGAAAATTTAGTTTGGATCGGTGGTATAAAAATTCTTGTAAATAAAAAAGTAGGTGCTTTTTGAATACCAGTCCCATGCTTTTTAAGTTTCCCTAGGTATTTTAATACCTAAATATGGTTGCAGATTTTCAGTTCAACTGTATAAATGTCTTTTTGCCACTTGAGATATGAAAGATTGTGACCATGCTTTCCATATTATGTAATTTCACATAGTGTGTTATAGGTCTAAGCAAATTTTTTGCACCTGGGCTAATGGAACACTTAATACCACTAAAGACAGGTCAAGATTCTTCATGTTGAATATTGCCCATAGTAGGATAGTATAAATTGGATAATAAATGGGTATATAATTCCTTCCACATGCCATTATAAGGCATTTATATCACCCCAGTAACAGAGCTAAATTCACGCAATGATGAATTGGTATAATGGTATTGGGCATTTTGCCAAGAAAACTCCATGGACAGCAGCAATTATCCACAGGGTCACCAGGAGCCAAAGCTCCTATGCATATCCAAAATTACAAGTTAAGATGCGAAGGGCTATAATTGTACAAAACAACTAGTACCTCAAATTCAACATCTCCAAAGCAGCCACATGTTGTATATGGACCGATGATTTTTAACACATCTTCTTTCCTCTCATTTTGAATTGTGAACTTTGGCAGAAGAGGGTCCCAGTTCTGGACAATGAATCCAATAGCTGCACCTGGAGGAGCTTGCACTTCTAACTGTACAGAAGAAACACGGCAATGGTAGAAGTTAGCACATTAACCTAATTGTCATTAGGGAGGACATTCTCAGTCCCTTGAGGTAGCTGGCAGGCCTGTGGGTACATTATTTACCAAAATCACAAGCCAATGTTTTTCTTTTGGATTTCTAAATCCTGAATTTGGATATTTGAATCCTTAATGAAATAAATCTTACAGAGGTAATGAACAGTGACCCCCCTGTGTCTACAGGACTACGGGTATTTTGTTATCAAGGGCCTGTAAGACATTTTCAAAGGGAAACTGCATGGCAAAGAAATTCACAATGGACTGATAACAGTGTTGAGGATTTAGCAAGCATTGCAAAGCAGGCATGGGAATTTGAAATTGAAATCTCTGCTTTTATCTTTCCCAACTTGCCTTGACCTGCCCTTAATACTGTCTCTTTTCCCCACAGAGAACTTGTTGCACATTTTTATTTGACTTTGTTATTATATGCCGCTTTATTCATGCTTTTTGGAATTTTTATATTATTATATTGTATGCCATCATTAGGCTCATGTTTGCTTTTTGTATATTTTATATTTAGCTTGTTGCATTGGATTTTTGGCACTAATGAGTTGAATTTAGCCTGAAAAGCCTGGTCATACAAATGTCTGTCCTTAAGCAAATGTTCATTCACAAAGCTAGTTGGTTATGTGCGGCTGAAAATTTGGCTAAAGGCAACTGGGTAAAATTGCCTAGTAAACGTTATTGCTCAGCTGAGCTGGATTTAATATTTTGGTGCACTCAGACCGGCAAGATGGGAGAGCAGGTACCCTTGGAGAGTTGGAAGATAGGTTGCCAGAAAGCCACAACAGTGCCGCTTTGAAGCAACATCAGTTTATGACCCTAAAATCAAGTGGAAGCAGGCTTGGTGACTTCAAAATTGGTATGGCGCTTATGCTTGAATCTGGATCTGCCTTTCAGAAACTTATTGAAAACTGATTTCTTAGCATAATGGTGAAATAGAAATAGGAAGGTCTAGCACTCACCTCTTGAAGGTAACAAGGGAACAAGCAGCTGTTACACCTCAGTGGTCGAATGACATTGATCACCTCCTGACCTTTGTTATCAGTGACCCTCATGGTGAAGGATCGTATAGGCCCACAGAAGTTACGGTCAAAAAAAATATTTTCTTCCATGCCAAAATAAACTCTTTGTCCTAAATTGTTCTTTATTTCGTATTTGTTGCTGCTTTCGGTTCCGAGGATGACTAACAAAAGAAAATCAGAAGTTAGTGTTTGTTACTTTGTTTAATGTACACATTTCCATCCACATACAGTATAGGGACTATCAGAGTACCTTCCTCTCTGTGCTCTCCAGGTATCTGGATGGCAGAACGAGAGATTTTCGCATGCTTATTTGTGCCCTGCAACTGGAATAGACATGGACAGTCCCGCTAGTGGTTGGGGACTTGCTCGCTGTTTCTGAAATCAGGTATGCACATCCAACTGGTCATGCCTCCATCACACTTTGATGTCCTTGCGCTGCAACAGTCTATAGAATTGGCTTCCAAAATGGCTTTGGGGATGTCCATGTGATTTGGTGGTCTGCATGCCCATTTTCAGACATCCAAAGCATGAATAGGGCTTCAAAAAGAATCCCCTGAGGCTGATACACTAGAAGACTGTGAATCATTTTCACAAGTGCTAACATGGATTAAAAGCACTGTTAGTACAAACAAGCTGTTTTATATTTGTTAACAGCACTTTTAGCACATGTTGGTTAGCAGGGGTTTTAGCAAACAGGTCAATGCTGTCAAGAAATAGCATGAATGTCTTTGCAAACAAACTGGCCAACCTCGTGAGGAGAACTTTAAGCTAGCTTAAAACTGAGCTTCTTATCTTTCCCCCGAATGCTTCCCCTCCTCTTTCCCCTTTCTCTCTCTCTGTTGATAACTCTGTACTCCTTCCTGTTTCTTCAGCACGTAACCTTGGTGTTATCTTCGATTCCTCTCTCTCTTTCTCATCACATATCCAGCACATTGCTAAAACTTGTCGTTTCTTTCTATACAATATTTCCAAAATTAGCCCTTTCCTCTCTGTTGACACCACTAAATTGATTGTCCACTCCTTAATCACCTCCCGTCTTGATTATTGTAATGTTCTCCTTGCCGGCCTCCCTGCAAGCCACCTCTTTCCTCTTCAATCAATTCAACACTCCGCTGCTCGACTCATTTTCTGTGAGTCTCGTTTTTCCCACATCACTCCTCTCCTCATGTCGCTTCATTGGCTTCCCATCCATCTCCATATCCAATTTAAACTTCTCCTTCTGACCTATAAATGTATTCACTCTTCTGCCCCCCAGTACCTTTCATCTCTTATCTCTCCTTACACCCCCTCTCGGTTGCTTCACTCTTCTAACAGTCTTCGTTTATCTGTGCCCTTTACTCGTACTGCCAATTCCAGACTTCACTCCTTCCAACTGGCAGCACCCTTTGCTTGGAATAGTCTTCCTATCTCTGTGCACCAAGCGTCCTCCCTGGCCATTTTCAAGTCCAGACTAAAATCCCACCTCTTCACTATTGCTTTCCGTCTTACCCTATCTTGATCTCTCTATCAACATTTGCTTACTTTGTCCTGTACATTTTTGTTATTTGTATTATGTAACTTATTTTGTTTTCTGTCTTATTAGGTTGTGAGCTCTGATGATCAGGGACTGTCTCTCTTCTATGTTTGTACAGCGCTTCGTATGTTGCGGCGCTTTATAAGTCTTTAATCATAATCTTTAATAATAGCTTCATTGGGGAATGATGACAAAAGCAGAACATGCGAGAAACCATAATGAAACCCTAGGGATAGGGGAAAGGCTTTCTATATTAGTAGTTGGGAACACTTAAATGGTGAGAAATTGGAAAGAAATAAAAATACTAGCTATAAAATAGACAGCTCTGAACTGGGGAGATCCATGCAACTGGTCAAATAACAATAGGGTGACTGGTACAGCTCTTATGATGGTACAAATAGGACATAAGAGATAGGGCATTAAAAGGAAAATTTGGAAAATCACATGCACAAAAGTTCAGAGTCTATCCAACAAACTCACTGATCGGAAAGTCACAGTGGTGGAAAAGGACATTGATGTGGTTGCAGTAACTGAAACATTGTTAAACAATAATCAGGACCGGGAAGCAAATACACTATGGGGGTCATTCTGTCCCACAAATAGCATCCCCACTATTCGCCCCCCTGCAAAAGCATCTCCATATGAACAGTGGGTTTTTATGGGGTGGCCCAGATGGGGGGCAGGAGGGGGCAATCCGGAGATGGAGCGAGGGCAGGGCATGGGCAGGCTGCAACCAGGACATACAGGGCCGATTCAGGCCCTGTAATTCTGGGGCCTCGTATCTAGACAGGGAACTTATTCCACCTCAGAGGTGGAATAAGTCCCCTGGATGCGGCGTTTTGGTGGCAGCCGACAGTGACAGGTGAGACAGAGGTGCAGGAATTTCCCCGCAGCCGGATCCTGGCCATGGGAGGATGGCTTGAGGGTCCGGCTGTGGAGAAAGGACAATTTCGGCAGCAACCGGCATTCACAGCTCCTGAATGGAGCCACAGGGCCATGGCAAGGGGACACCATGGCTCTGTGGCTCCATTCAGGAGCCTGACTGAGCTAGATGGGTTGTGGCTGGGCATGCGGCCGGTCAGAATCGGGTCCTGGCCTGCACAACCAAGCGCTAGACCCGATTCTGATGCCGCGGTATCAGAATCGGATCTAACTTTGCACAGCCCGATTCTGCCCAGACATACAGGGGCTGGATGGCCTGAATGAAATAGGCCTCCATATCTTTTCAGAAAGGACAGAAGGAGGGAGAGGACTAGCTTTACTGCTTATGTTCAGGACTCAATAATGGCCTTTGAGATTCCAAGTAAGCAAGTTGTTGCTGAATTGCTATGAGTTGTTTTAGGGGCATGTTTACTAAAGTGCGTTAAACGTGACTATCGCGCGTTATATGACGTTAACGACCGTAAGTGCCGTATAACGCGCGTACCGACGCGCTAACGACCGTTAACGTCATACTACGCGCGTTAACCGTAGTTAACGATCGTAAAGCTCCGCGGCGCGTTAAAACAGCGCAGAAGGTGGAGAGTGGGCGGAGAGAAGGGGTCAATGGGCAGAGAGTGGGCGGGGAGAGGCACCCCTCATACTAACGCGCTGAATTTCAGAGCTCAAGTCCAACGCGAATGAAAACCTGTCGTTAAAAGGCATTTAAAGGGAAGAGAAACCATTTCCGTCAGCAATGTACAGAAAAACCGGGGAAACCCACAAAACGTGAGCAGTGTGATACATGTGCACAGAACAATATTTCACATAAAACGTTAAAAATGACCACAAGAAACATTTTAAAAAGCATACTTCAGCTGGGCAACAGTGATAGCAATGGGCAACAAGGAAAAACACTCCCTGGAAAGCACAAAAATAAAAAGAAATGATGTGTGGAAGGGTCTACGCTCCGCAGACCCTTTCAAAGAGCATTACATTGTAATGGAGCTGTCCTGGGCGTGTGGTGTAATGTTTTCCAATGATATCATTGTTGCCCAGCTTGGTTATGGGTGTGTGCCCCTTTTCTGAGGTCTTTTCTGAGGTTTATGTACACCTTTGTCTGCATAAGGTAAATGAGGCCACAGTAAACCTGTTGCAGAGCAGGGTTTCTGGCTCGTCAGGCCGGTTTAACTAACTCCAGGGAGTGCACTGTCTCTGTGGCCACAGTGTGGTGCAACAGACACAGCCAGTGCCTGTAAGACCAGAGGGTCACAGGTTCAAATCCCAGCTGGGGCTCTTGCCAACCCAGTCCCCATAGTTTTACCCACCACTAAACAGTGATAGTAAAGACACTCCTTTATTGCAGAGAACATACACATGGCCTATAGTTTACCACACCAAACACAGACACCAGAAACAGGCACATTACCTAAAGCAGAGTCCCGCAAATGCAGTCCTGGAGGGCCCCACACCATTCCGGCTTCATGCCCCTAATAAAGATGCCTGTGCTGCATAGCTATGCACCACCCCCATGGTATGCAGATGTAGCTCATGCATATTTATGAGGGACAGCATGAAAACCTGAACAGTGTTTGGAACACCAGGACTGGAGTTGGGGAACTCTGCCGTAAAGCAGCAGCCAACAGGGCCACACACCCACCCACAGGCCCCATTGGCCAATGCCTCCTGGAGAGGCAAGACATTGGGCCCTGCCTGTATCACCCAATACTAGCAGTTGCATACCTTAGCAATGCCACCCTACACCTGGGTATATGGTACAGAGCTATCAAACGTTCCCTATGATAACTGGCAGATATCAATTCCTACGTTAAGCACAGTTTGCTCATTGCGCTCCACCATAACAATCATTCTGCTGTCTGCGGTGTTTGCTGCAGGTCTGGTCTCTGACAGTGTTCACCACCCTGGGGAGTGACCCCCCAACAGCCTTGTGTACCATATCCATGCCTGTACTATGCCCATGACTGGTGTAGTGGGTATGGCTGCTGACCACCTCTATAGTAGCACAATGCTGGCATAGGTGTGGGGGTGGCTGTCTGTCTATCCAGCAATGTTGACAGTATTGGGCTGCCAATGTGCATAATGAGGTGCAAGGTACCATGGGTATAGGCCGGACAGGGTGGCCTGGCCAGGGTGCATCTGCACAGGGCATAGGGCAGTGACAGGCACATTGTAGTGCCCGGCCACCACCTACACAGACAGGGTGACCTCAGTATATCCTGCTGAGAGATCACTATCACCCTGACTGTGCAGTGACCACAGCATGGCTAGGCACTCCTATAGTGCTATCTAGTATTTCTCTCGTGTGATAAATATGGGTTTCATTTTGGGGCCCAGTCACTGATGTATCTGCTTGCTGTGTATGCTGACATCCCAGTTCTGGGTGCAGGCATCTCCACTGGGCACTAGCAGACTGTTTGCAGCTGGTAGGTGTTGTGATGGAGTGGCTTGCAGGGTGCAGTGGCTGATGGCTTGCACCAGGGGAATATCAGATAGTGGTGGGGTGAAGCATACCATATCCGGGCCTAATGTCTGTCTGCTGTTGTGTTATGCCTGTGTACAGAGCTGCATTGACTGCCCTGTGGGGTGTCCGTTCCTCAGCAGGACTAGGGTTAATGTTCCCCTCTACTGCCACTTTGCAGGGAGGTAGACTGTGGGTCTTTTGATGGGAGACCCTGTTTGCCACCCTCAGCCGAGGGGGGGGGTGGTGGTGCATGGGGGCTGCACCTGACTGAAACAGACAAAGATGTCCAAGGTGGTCCTGCAGAACCTACCTATCTCACACAGTAACACAGCTTTGGACCTGCGCCATGGCCTCTTTCAGCCAATTCGGTGCTGTGGACCTAGTGCTGGGCGCCTCACTGCACCCTCAGGGTGAGCACAGTACCCGCACAATGTGACGGTGTGTAGCTACTCTGTGCCAGTACAACACACGGTCAGTACCCCCTATCAGGCCGAGGTGCTGGGGGGGTGCACATGGTCAGTTCTCCCTACCAGGCCGCGGTGCTGTGGGGGTGCATTCCCCATGGTGTGTATCTGTGGACAGCTGATTTGCATGTGCAGTGCATCATGGGTGTGACTGGCCCAATCCAATCCTGTGAAACTCCAGCAGCTGCTCACAGGCTCTGATAAACCATAGGCCATCACAAGTACATCTGTTAGCATAATGCATAGGTGCAGGACACCCTACAAAGTCTGTAATATCAGATGCCCACACTGGTAAAAACACACGTACCCACGCACGTAGCAACGCACGTACCGATGCACAATTGTACGCGCGCCGCTACGCACGGAACTACGCACGTACCAATGCACGCAACCTCGCACGTATCAACGTATGTGGCTAAGCACACTCCGAGGGTGTTTTTCTGACACCAATACTCAGCGTAACGAAAAACATGCCTCCTCTTTCCCTCTATAATGTGCAGGGTGATGCCTGGGACAGCCTTCTGCGTTAGGCACACCGGGGACTCAAACCCATGCTGCCTGTAATAGCGGTCAGTACCGTAACCATTGTGCTACAGCTCTGTTTCAGTGCTTTGTGTCTGTACGTCTTCTTATGATTAACGCGCAGTAATGCGGCACGGCGCCCGGTAACGCTCGTTACGTTTTCTAACGCGCGGTAGTGGTGACGATGTACCGCCCATGTCCTTATTTGGGGTTTCTTTCACTACCGCGGCTCCTAACGCGAATTGCACTAACGCACTTTAGTAAACATGCCCCTAAGAGACCTAAGGAAACAAATGTCTTTGGAGGTATAATCTATAGGTCACCATCACTAGGGGAAGGAGTAGGTATATACATGATAGAAACCACCCACAGCATATCATGCTGTGATGAGTTGCTGTGATGAGGTGCTGTTAATGGGGTTTCCAATCTACCAGATGTAAGTTGCACATGCCAATTGCTAGATTAAGTAGAAACAGGTGCTTTAAGTATCAAAATCCTTGTAATAAATCTTTCTCAAGCAATTAGTTGAAGAACCAACTCATGGTGAGGTGAAATAGACCTGTCATGGACAAATGTTAACAATATCTCTGGAGTTAAAGGAGAGGAAAATCTCGCTTACAATGATCTTCATACCATGTGGTTCAATATAACACTGGATCAGAATCAAGCTACACTAGAACAAAGGTCCTAGATTTCAAAAGTGCTGACAGAGAAACTATTTATTTATTTAACATTTCTTTTATACTGCCTTTCATGATATTAAGGTGGCTTACATTGAACAAATTGAAATTACATTGAACAGGGCATTATAACTTGGAGATAATTATTTTACAGGGAACATAGGCAATGGAGGGTTAAGTGGCTTGCCCAAGACCACAAGGAGCACCTGTGGGACTAGAAACCCCAGTCCTTCTGGCCCAAGGTTGCTGTCCTCTAGTGGGATTTGAACCCCTGACTGTCCAGCCTGAGGTAACTTGCCCCAACCACTAGGCCACTCCTCCCTATGGACAACAATAAAAATTTGCAGTGAAAGTTAATAAATGGGTGTGTCACGATCATTAGCAAGGGGAAAAAGAATGAATTGATCACTAAGAGGAAATTGGAATTAGCTCATGCCAGGTACAGTAGGTATCTTCTGTCCACCGAAGGCTTGCAATCAAATTTTGTATCTGAGGCTATGGAGGGTTAATTGACTTGTCGAAAATTACAGGAAGCAGCAGTGGAATTTCAATCTGACTTCCCTTGTTTTTATCCTGCTGCTATAACTATTAGGCTACTCCTCCACTCCTTCCTGTGAGAAAGTAGAAGGGTGAGAACAAAAGGAATAGCATTCAGATGGAGGCAGATATGAAAAACTATGTGGAGAAACAAAGGGATACAAGAAGGGTAATAGGCAGGCAAAAGCTCGAACAGATGAGCACATTTTCTAATCGATAAGGGGAGGGGATAAAACCTTCTTTAGAAGTATAAGTGAAAAGAGGAAGACAAAAAGGAGAATAGTATGAATCAAATAGGAGAATGGGTTCAATGGAGATGAGGATCACAAGAAAGCAGATCTGTTTAACAATTATTTTTGTCTGGTATTCATAGTAGAAGATGAGAGTGATGGTCCAAAGATAAAAGGCAAGAGCAAAAATGGCAGTGAGGTGAACACATTGTCATTTAGTGAGGAGGCGGTTTCAACATCCTGTTACAAATGAAAGTAAATAAGACTATGGGATCTGTTGGGGTTAAGCCTAGAATATTGAAGGAGCTTAAGGGCACCCTGCATAGCTTTGTTCAACCTGTCCTTTGAAGGAGACATTCCAAGAGACCGGAGAAGAGGAGACATGGTGTCATGCTGCAGAAATGGAAGCAAGGATGAAGCACAAACCTATAGACCTGTAAACGTAACAGTCATGGTAGATAAAGTAATGGAAGCACTAGTGAAAGAGAATAGTGCAGTATGCAATACCTTTATGGGTTCACAGATCCCATAGACAACATGGTTTTACCAAGAAAAACTCCTGCCAAATATAATTAAGTTTTTTGTTGAAGTGACCAGATCAGAAGATCAGGGAGATTTATATAGATGGGCTTATCTGGATGTCAATAAGATTTTGACACAGTTCCATATAGAAGATTGGTAAGCAAGTTATCTAGTCAGAGTTGAAACAAAAATTATAGACTAGGTGACAAACCAGTTGAGCAACAGAATTCAGAGAGTCAATAGTTACACTCTAGTCAAGGGAATATGACCAGTGTAGTATCACGGGCATAGGTGCTGGGTTTAGTCTTCTTCAATGTCTTTATGTTACATTGGGGGAGGGTTGGAAGGGAAAGTATGCCTGTTTGGAGATGATGTGAAAATCTGCAATAGAGCAGACATATTAGAGATGGTAAATCAAATGAAAGATTGGAAATATGATCAAAGACATGACAACTATGCTTTAATCCAAGAAAATACAAAATAATTCACGTGGGATGTAGAAATCCAAGGGACAGATATCTTTTAGGAAGTAAGGTAGCCCGTTAGAGTGCCAAATCAGTTGGGAAAGCTAATAGAATGCTTGAGTGCATTAAGAGGGGCCATGCCTTTCCAGTTCAAGGTGAGTTAAATGGAGATACACTAGTTATTTCCCTGTCCCTGGAGGGGTTACAATCTAGGCATGGACGCGAGGCAATTGAGGGTTAAGTGACTTGTTGAAGGTCACAAGGAGTTTCTGTGGGAATTGAATCCTGGCTGCAAAACTATGCAAAACAGCTCATTACCTATTAGCCCACAGAAAAATAATGCATACTGAAATTCACAAAAGTGAACAGATATATTTGTGTAAAAAATCTGCACTAAGGGGCATGTTTACTAAAAACCGCTAATTTGCGCGCCGCAAAATAGCGCACTAAAAGCGGTACTTAAGAGCGCTTAAACGCCCCGCAATCGTGCGTGTCAGGTGCACACAGGTGCGCGGCACAATAACGGGCCCCGCACAAGTACGGGCCCGCAAATGTCCGATAGAGGCGTGGAAAGGCTAACGGAGGGCGGAGGAAGGCCCCGGAGGGGCGGAGAGAAGGGGTTAATGGGCGGGGAAGGGGAGGGGAGAGGCGCCCCACACATTATCGGGGCTGAATTTCAAAGGAAAAATAGCGCGAGTGAATCACTCGCGGTAGAATGCATTTAAAGGGAAGAGAAACCATTTCCGTCAGCAATGTACAGCAAAACCGGGGAAACCTGAAAAACGTGAGCAGTGTGATACATGTGCACAGCCCAAAAGTGGAATTAAAAATAGAAAAGGACCACAACAAAAATGGTAAAAATAGGAATTCAGCTGGGGAACAGTTATAGTAATGGGCAAAACTAAAAAACACACCCAGGATAGCCCCAACAAAAAGAAATGATTTTTGGAAAGGTGTACGGAGCGGAGACTCTTCCAAAAAACATTTCCTTTTTGTTGGAGCTTTCCTGGGAGTGGTTTCTATGGTTGCCCATTAATATCACTGTTGCCCAGCGTGGTGATATTGTGTCCCCCATTTTCCGTGGTCATTTCCGGGGTTTATGTGCACTTGTGTCACCAGACAGGGTGCATGTGCCCACAGTAAAAATGCGTAGAGCAGGGTTTGCGACTCCATCCTGCCAGGTTTACTACCTCCAGGGGCTGCACTGTTTCTGTGGGCAGAGTGTGGTGCAGTGGACAGAGCCAGTACCTCTAGAACCAGAGGGTCAGAGGTTCAAATCCCAGCTGGGGCACTTGCCAGCCCAGTCCCTATATTTTACCCACCACTAAACAAAGATAGCGCAGACACCCCTGTATTGCAGGGAACATAAGCATGGGGAAAACACCCATATTTTACCCAACACCGCACACACACCACAACAATGGGCATTACCTACAGCCAAGTCCCCCAAATGCAGTCCCGTACTGCCACATTGCAATCATGTCATCTGCTTTTTCTGAGAGAAGCTCATGCCAGCATGTTGGCGGACGAGTACATGTGGTGCAGGGGGCAGTGGCTGCTAGCCACAGAAGACAGAGGCCTAGCCATGTGCAGGTTGGCACAGTCCACTGCAATACAGGCCCTGCCGGATCCACAGTCATGGATGTTCCAGGGAATCCAGCCAATCTGTGGCTACACGGTGGTGCAGTGCACACAGACAGTACGTGCAAGAACAGAAGATCACAGGATCAAAGCCCAGCTGGGGCAGCCACCAATCCTGCCCACATATTTTTCCCACAACTAAACAGTGATAGTAAGGACACACCTTTCGTGGCGAGGACATATGCAATGGTACTACGTCTATGTTTTACCCCACTGAGCACAGACACCATGAACAGGGGCAGTACCTAGAGCAGAATCTTCCAAATGCAGTTCTGGTGGGCCACACACCAGTCAGGTTCCATGCTGCCACTCATACAAATGCCTGTGCTGTATATCTATGCACCACCCCCATGGCATGTAGATGTAGCTCATGCATATTTATGAGGGACTGCAGGAAAACCCGAACAGTGTGATGCAAACCTGGACTGGAGTTGGGAATCTCTGCTGTAAAGCAGCAGCCAACAGGGCCAGACACACCCACACCCACAGGCCCCATTGGCCAATGTCTCCTGGAGAGGCAGAACAGTGGCCCCTGTGTGCATCTCCCAATACTAGCACCTGCATACCTTAGCAATGTCACCCTACACCAGAGCTACTCAATTCCAGTCCTGGTGGCCCGCAACCCTGCAGGTTTTTGGGATATCCCTAATGATATGCATGAGATATATATGCATTAGAGATAGCCTGCCAGCCTGACTGGTGTTTGGCCCTCCAGGGCTGGATTTGGAGACCCCTGCTTTACACCTCTGTCATTTAAGATTGTAAGTGGGCAAGGTGCAGATGTCCAAGACATCAAAGAGGTTAGAATTTGTCACATTCCTCCTTGCTTCTCACCACCACCAAAATATTGTCTATTAGACCCCCAGCAGTACTGCGTACCATATCCATGCCTTGCTGTGCCCAGGACCGGTTTGGTGGGCAAGGCTAATTACCGCCTCAATAGTAGCACCATGATGGCATAGGTGTGGAAGTGTGTGTCTGTCTATACAGGGGGTGTTGGCTGCAAGCCCCTTCCACAGCCCACACTGCCAGCACTGTTGCCAGTATTGGCCTGCCAATGTGCATAATGAGTAGCAAGGGACCATGGGTACATCTCAGACAGGGTGGGCTGACCAGGATGCAGCGGCATAGGGCACTGACAGGGACATGGTAGTGCCTGGCCACCACCTACACAGACAGGGTGACCTCTGTATGTGCTGCTGGGGGATCACTCTCACCCTGAGTGTTTAGTGACGGCAGCATGGCTAGGCACACCCATAGTGCTGTATTGTGTTTCTCTCATGTGATATATATGGGTTTCCTGTTGGGGCCTCCTCACTGACTTATCTGCTTGTGTGTGCTGCCACCCCAGTTGTGGGTGCATGCATTTCCATCAGGACCAACCAGCAGACTGTGCACAGATGGTATGTGTCTTGATGGAGCACCTTGCAGGGTGCAGTGGCTGATGGCTTGCTGCAGGAGAATATCAGATAGTGGTGGGGTGCATCTGTGAATATCCAGGCCTAATGTCTGTCTGTTATTGTGTTATGGATGGGTGTGGAGCTGCTTGGACTACCCTATAGGGTGTCTGTTCCCCAGCAGTGCTGGGGTTGATGGTCCACTCTACTGCCATTGGTGGAGGGGGTGGTGGGAGGGATGGGAATCTGTTGGTGGGAAACTGTGTTTTATCCACCTAGGGGGTCCCCACTAACTGAGGCAGACAGAGATCTCCAAGATGTTTATGCAGCACCTACCTATTTCACAGGTTATTGCTGCTTTGGAGCTCTGGCATGGCCGCATTCAGCCATGGAAGGTGTTGTGGACCTGGTCCTGGGCGCAACATCACAAACTCAAGGTGAGCACTGTAACCGCACAATGTTATGGTGTTTAGCTACTCTTTGCCGTTTGTCCACCCACTCAGGACACCCTACCAGGCCGAGGTGCTGTGTGGGTGCACACGGACATCTCCCCCTACCTGTCCGGGGAGCTTTAGGGGTGCAGTTCCCATCTTGTGTGCATCTGTGGACAGCTGATTTGCATGTGCAGTGCATCATGGGTACGGGTGGCCTAACCCTATCCTGTTTACACCAGCGGACTGTCTGTGATGTGACGTGCAGGCTATCTGCAGCCAGGCAGGGGCTTGCTTACAGCTATAGAGCTGTAGCCCAATGGTTACGTCACTGCCTGTACAGCCAGAGGTCATGGGTTCAAACCCACAGTGGGGTTCTGTGATAGGGTTGTCCAAAGCATTATTTTAATTTACTGTACATATGTTGATGCCTGCAATACCACCCTCAGCGTACTGTACCCATAAGGTGCCTCTGAGGGTGCTTTATGGGGCGCCCTATAGGGCACTTTATGGTTGGCATCCATATAGGGTGCACTATACATTATCCTGTGTCGCAATATACCTGCTGCCCTATAGGGGACATTCTAGGGTGCCTTGGCGGACGGTGCACTGTAACATGTGCCTTATGGGCCGCCTTATGTTAACATGCTGTGAGAGTGCGTTTGCTAGTAGTTATCACAAAATAAAATTAACAAGCCTCCTACAGCACTCCACAACATAAAACATACTGCCTCAGCTAGCCTTTTTCACTGGGCATTGTGAGGGATTGAACCCCTGGTCCCTGCACCATTGGTCAGTGTGTTAACCATTGTGCTGTGGCTGTGTTCCTTTGCTTTAGCATCAGCGCGCTGCATCCTGCTGCCCACAATTAACAGTGCGCCGCCTTATGCCGCCCAAAATGAACAGTGCGCCGCCTTATGCTGCCCAAAATGAACAGTGCGCCGCCTTATGCCGTACAAAATTACTTTGCCTCCTGACACACTTTTCCACATTCAAGGTGGTGCCTCAGCTAGCCTTTTTGGGTTGCACACACTGGGGGATTGAACCCATGGCCCCTGCACCATTGGTTATTGTCTTCACCGTTGTGCTACGGCTCTGTTCCTATATGTGCCCAGCTGCGCCCCACTTAGCCTTCCCACGCGCTAATGTGGGCCCCGCACATTAACGCGACGCGCACACGTACAGTCGTTTTTTTTCCTTTTTCGGCCTGAACCGCCCACTCCTTATATGGCACAGGCACACTACCGCGGCCCCGCACATTAGGAATGTTTAGTAAACATGCCCCTAAAACTTGGGGAAAAAAGTCAGGTTTCTGCCATAATGCCTGTGTTATTGCATTGACTTTAATGGTAATAAATTAACAAAAACCTCATTTGCATGCCATTAACATGAGCTTTTGCAATGAGCTAATGAATGCATATTAATGATGCTGTTTAGCGCACTTTAATACATTGGCTTCAATATTTCTGACTCTGCAATACAGTCAGGGTTTTGCATTAGTTGAAGTGCACAATAACAATTTTATTGACATTTTTTTCACTAAGCATTTCCCTTTGAAAAACAAAATAATTTCATAATCTTTACTGTGCCTTCCATTTGGATTTCTGCTTGTTTTAATATAACTCAATATAATTTTAATTCTAGTCTTTGTTAATATCTTTTGGTTTGCTGGTATGGTCTGTTTGTATAGGGACCGTGTTGCAATCTCTGTACCTGAGGTATCCTGCCTGATAATTTAGAGGTGCTTTTGTTTCATGATTTGAGATTTTTCAATAGGTGGAATATGTCAATATGGTTAAAACTGAGAGTATGAATCTCAGAGGGGATCTTAAATGGATTCTGAAAATGCCCAGTCAGTGATTGCTAACTGTACTGTAGACTTCAGATTTCTACCCTATAAGGAAAAATACATTGATTTGTAACGTGACTTTCCAGTAACAATTGTTCACTATATCAGTCTGAATCTCTTTTTTTTCCATGCTGTACTATTGAAAATGGAATGTAAACATAAAATATTATTCTTTTGCTTGTGATGCAGCCATTGGTCTTCACTAGTGGTGGGAGACAGAAAAGAAACCAAGGAGTGTTGGGTACATTTTTGCTAATGGTTCAAAAAAGGTTTGGACAAGTTCTTGGAGGAAAGGTCCATAAACCATTATTAAAGGGGACCCAGGATATCCACTGCCCCAATACAAGCACTGTGGAACCTGTGTCTTTTGCGGAAACTGCTAGGTACTTGTGGCCTAGATTGGCCACTGTTGGAAACCAGATTCTGGGTTTTATGGACCTTGGTCTGACACAGTATGGCATATCTTATATTCTTATGTTAATCAAAGGTCATCTTTTTAGCTGATTGATGTAGCTGGTACCTTACTACTGGATGGTGATGGATTTTCTCACAATGTTGCATGCAAACCTGCACAACATGTTAACTAAAGTACCACGAAGAGAAAGAATAAATAATCAGACATGAAAAGGTACAAGTAATACAAATTAATATGTGAAAAATATTACTGGTACGGAAGATTTAAGACTCATACTGTATTTCTGTGGCTTACTATACAGATACATTTAGGTAATGTATTTGTTTTTCACTGGAAATGAAATATAAGAAATAGAGTTACTTTTTGGGATCTGATGAGGTCTTGTGACTCAGAGTGGCCACAGCCAGATGTAGGATGCTGGGCTTGAAGGATCTTAGTCTGATTCAGCATGGTTTAGCTTATGTTCTCTCTGTTGGGGTATTGTTAATGTCACACCACCCTGAGTGTGCCCAATTTCAGAAGCTAAGCAGGATTGGGCCTGGTTAGTACTTGAATAGGAGACCACCATGGAATACAAGGCTCTGTAAGCTTACTGCCTAGAAGAAAGGCCTGGAAATCTACTTCTGGTCACACATTGCCAAGAAAATCCAGGAGTTAGTCACAATATGGACAACTATCCACAGGTCCACAAGAGGAGCACACACACTTGAAGCAAGAAAATGGCAACAGACAAGAGAGAGGGAAAATTCAAGAGTCTTGATTAGAACACCCCAACAGGTTTCAGCAAAACTTGCCTTCTTCAGGGGGATAAGTCTCAGACAAAATAAGACATAATAAAACAGAATTATACATCAAAACTCAAAAACATACATCAAAGTTAATAAAAAACATAAAAATTATATTACTGTAAAACATATATGGGCATAAATATGCATGAAATTAACAAATAAAATGTACATAAGACCTAATAACATGATATAAATGAAAATATATAATAAAATTAAAGTTAAAAATCAAAAGGGTGTTCATTGGACCAAACATGCAACTTTGTACATGTATTTAAAACAATGCTATATACAAAAACAAATCATAAAAGTGTATCATAAAAACTCAACGTGATAGTAATAAGCTTTACAGAGGACTATAGGAGCAACATGACTCAATGAGAAAATGCTACAAATGAGTAGTAAGAGGAGAGAGAAGCCAATAGTGAAACACACTGTGTATGGTAAGGAAGTGTAAAGACTGAAAAACATTTTTGGTTTCTCCAGATTAATAGAAAACCTAAACTGGAAAACAAAACAAAACGGAGAGGAATAAAAACAGTAAAATGCCTTACATGCATAGGTGATCCCAAATAGTAGAACCACCATTTTGGATGAATCTTTAAAGGAGCTACTTAAGGATAACAAAAAATCAACTTGAGTAGCAGATCTAAAATAATCAAAACCGAATCTTGCTGCAGGATATTCATAAAAGATCTGATTAGACGTAGCTCGAAAATCAGTGATTGGCTTCTCTCTCTTCTTACTACTTACATTTGTAGCATTTGCATTTCTCATTGAGACATGTTGCTCCTATAGTCGTCCATATAGCTTATTACTATCACGTAGAGTTATTATGATATACTTTTATGATTTGTTTTCGTGTACAGCATTGTTTTTCATAAATGTACAAAGGTGCATATTTGGTCCAACAAATACCCTTTTATTTTGATTTTTAAAATTAATTTTATTATATATTTTCATTTATATCATGTCATTAGGTCTTATTTACATTTTATTTATGTTAATTTCACATTATATCTATGTCCATATATGTTATACGGTAATATAATTTTTATGTTTTTTTATTAACTTTGATGTATGTTTTTGAGTTTTGATATATAATTCTATTTTAATATGTTTGTTTTATTTTGTCTGAGGCTTATCCCCATGAAGAAAGCACGTTTTGCCAAAATATGTTGGGTTTTCTAATAAAGGCTGTTGCATTCCACCTCCCTCTTGTCTGTTGCCTAATTATCCACAGGGTCACCAAGCATCAACATCAACTTGATGGCACTTAACAACAAGAAGGAAGAGTTAGATCACATTGAAATATTTTATATGGTAATCTTTACAAAATGCTTCTTATTCTTATTGAAACACTTTAATTTTAGTGTGGTGTACGGGGTCTAACATTAGATGGTAATCAAGTATATCCTAGTTATGGGCAGTTCTATGTGCCAGTCACTCTAACTCTGTCAGTTTCAGAGGAATGTACCAGCCTTTAGCTTCAGGACTTTTTCCTCACCTCACTGCAGTGGTGATTTTGTGCCAGGTCATCGGCCCAGAACCTGGTTGCCCGACAGGTGGAGCAAATGGTAAAAAGGTACAGGCTACCAATCATGTAAACTGTCCAGGTTCCTTTTCAGGATTGCACCTCATGTCCTGAAGAGAAAACTAGGCCAATGGAAGCCCCAGGTGCCAGCATTTTGTTGCTGCATGTTGGGGAAAAAGCATTCCCTGCTACATGCAGGGGAAGGGAGAGCCTAAAATCACAACCGTATGCAGAGGGGAAGAAGAGTTGGACATTGTAGCCCTAAGAATCAGTAACCCCCTATTCTGTGTAGAGGAAACAAAGAGCAGGCCGTTATGACTCCAGCACTTGGTACTCCACTCTGCCTGAAAGAAGAGAGGACAGGGAGGAACAGCAGCTGCAATAGCAGCAACATGAGCCAGCATGGAGGAAGGTAAGCTTCAGAGGAGGAGGTAGTAAGAGAAGACAGTGGGGAGGACAAAGGGGCTTAAAAGGAAAACACTGGCAGTGTGAGAACAGGCTAGTATGCTAGAAGGTGGGTAACGGGAGGAGAAACAAGATCTTGGGGAGAGAACTGCTCAACATAACATAGACATCACGTCCCCACACCATCGCCTCTCAATCTGACACCTTTTATTTTAAAAAATCACACCAGCCTTACTCATGCCAGTGATAACACAACAGTTACTCATACGTACCTCCCAGAAGCTCCACCTGTTGATGAACAATGATTTGGTCCAGCTGAGAAAACAAAGAGTTAATATTAAGGGACAAATTTTATAAAAGGCTACTTATGTGCAAAGTACAAAACAGGGACCTATTTTATGTTCATTTTATAAAGGCATATAGGTGCTTATATGCCCTTATAAAATAGACTCTCACAAGGACCCTGAGTAGTGCAGAAAGGCCCTCGTACAAATTTAGACTAGATCCATAAAGGCATAAATATGTGCGTGTGCGTGTACATGAGGAACCCGATTCTCCCCCGATTCAATGAAGATGGGCCCATTTGGACCGATTCTGGACCGCGGGAACTAAACATTTCCATGGTGCACAAAATCGGGCCCTTGGATGGCCCGGTGTGCTCCTGCAACCTGCAGGGACGTCCTCCCCGCAGGCGCCCCCGACTCCCGTGGCTTAGGCTCCCATCATCCCCGCCACCCGACCCATGGCTGGCATGCCGGGGCCTGGATCGGGCAGGGGGAACCTTCCCGCACCTGGCGGGAGATCCCAGGGCCTGATCGCTGGGTCGGTGCTGCTTATTCCACCTTTGAGGTGGAATAAGCAGCACGTCCTCTTTGACCCTGCAGGACGTGCAAGGCCATGATCTGAATTGGCTCTGTATGTCCTGCTGAGCTGGCCTGCCCCTGCTTCTCCCAGATCCCACCCCCTCCCGCCCCACGGCTCTCCCTGTCCTACTGACCAGAAAGGAGGGGGAATCGGGTCTGAATGGCTTGCGGGGCTGCACGTCCCACCGGGACTGCAGCTCCGCAATTCGTGTCTCAGAATCGGGCCCATAGATTTTATAAAATATGTGCAAACATTTCAACTCTGCCCCAGATCTACCCAAACTACACCCCCAGCAATGCCTATGCATGTTGACATATACTTAGAAGTGTATATTTATTTATTAAAATTATTATTTATTTAACTGGTTTTATATACTGTCTTTTGACATGTCAAGGCAGTTTACATTGAACAGTAACTTGGTTTACATTGAACAGAAGAGCGCATACATACAATCAACAACTTAAGAATACAGCAAACAGTAGAAAACATATTGTACATTAGGCCATAGTTGTAACATCAAACCTTCATGGCAACCTGAAACATAGGTAACTATATACAGTAGAATGTGCCAACAATATAAACATGAGATGAAGAACAGGCTTGGGATTCAGATGGAGATTAGGCTGGAGGAGGCGGGGCGGGGCATGTTTAGTCTGGAGTCTTGGAGACATGCTCAGAGAACAGGTAAGTTTTTATTTTCTTTTGGAAATCTTTGAGATTGTGAATGTCATCTAGTAGGGCATTCCAGAGTCTCGGGGCGAACAGGGAGAAAGCCCTACTTGATGTTTGAGCATTGTATTTCAGGTTATCTGTAGTGATAGCAAGAGTAGTTTGGATGCTGGTCCTTCTGGATTGGTTGTCTGATAGTCTTTCTATATAGGGTTTCTAGATGATCTGGTGATAGATGGTGGAGCACTTTTAAGGTAGTGATCAATACTTTGTACTTAACACAGGTTCTTATTGGAAGCCAATCAAACTTACTGAATATTGAGGTAATATGCTCACGTTTGGGGGTGCCAGTTAGTACTCTTGCGGTGGTGTTCATGGCCATCTGCACTGGGTGGATTGATGAGGTTGGTAATCCATATAGCAGGATGTTACAGAAGTCAAGGTGAGGCTTGGAAAACTGTCCGAAAGTGGGTTTGGTCCAGGTGTGGTTTGAAAGCTTTGGCTGTTCTGATTTTCTGGTAGAAAAGGCTTATAGTGGAGTTTATATGCTGAGTTAGAGTAAGACCCTGGTTCAGTGTGACCCCGAGGAATCTTGCATTAGATTTAGGGGTATGTTTACTAAACTGCGGTAACGTAGCAGCGGCTATGTTAACACGCGTTAAGTAACGTTACTGCACCTTAACGTTACCTAACGCGCGTTAACGTCACCGGCCGCAGTAAGTCCCACAGAGGGTGGAGAGAGGGCAGAGAGAAGGGGTCAATGGGCGAGGAGTGGGCGGGGAGAGGTTCCTGTTACACTAACGTGGGGAAATGAAGGGCCGAACATTGCCCGGACTGAAAACCTGTCGTTAG
The DNA here is from genome assembly GCA_033557465.1 of Ichthyophis bannanicus. Taxonomy (NCBI): domain Eukaryota; kingdom Metazoa; phylum Chordata; class Amphibia; order Gymnophiona; family Ichthyophiidae; genus Ichthyophis; species Ichthyophis bannanicus. The sequence goes on from CM066038.1 coordinate 418,152,643, forward strand.
ATGCACATTTGCAGGAGGGTGAAACCATTTCAGCGTCAGCAATGTACAGCATAGGCAGGGAGTCTAAGAAAAGTGATAGTAGTGCTCCATTTGCAGCAACAGCATAGTGCCCAAGTATGAAAGGCCACTATGGTGATGGTGCAAATGGGGCATAGGGGGCTGCAGGAGGGACATGCATAGGGGGCAGCTGGGGCACAGGGTGGACTAGGCCGCCACCTAGGTTGCACATAGGAACATAGAAAGTGGAAATCAGCAAGACAGCAGCTGACCAGGGCCAAACATGCCCAGTAGGTGGTGTTTCACAGTGTCCCATCCAGGGGACATTACCCAGGAGGTACCCCAAAGGTCACACAGGTACCACTATGCCTGTAATAGGGCAATCAGTGCACATCTGGAGACCACTCTAACAAGTGTCCACAGACCTTACCCAGGATGCGTCCCAGACAGTTTGTAGACCCATCTAACTGAACACCCTTTACTGCAGCCCCTAGTAAGGGATTGCAAGGTGTGACCACATGTTGTCAGAAACATATATACACCCAGTAGACCAAACTGGGTACACCTTACCTGAGGTTCATGCCCTAGCCTGTCCACAGTCGGCTGTCAGAACACAACCTACATCTACCCGGTCCACCCTAGCCAATAGTTGCTAGAGCACCAACCTGACATCCCCCCAGCCATCACTCCCCCATGTGGAAGGGACATAACATTGGTAGGCATTGATGGGGGGGATGTGTGGATGTTCATGTATGCCTCGCCACCCCAGACCCCGCACCCTAGGCACCTGCCTACCTGCACAGTGGATGGCCTGGGACTGCGCACTTCCAGCACCGACAGCATATGGTCATGTCGACATTAACCATGTTACTACTGCTGAATATCCCGCTTAGCGGTATTTACTGTACATAGTTTTCAAGTCTGCAAACCATGTAAATGCCTTTGAATATTGGTGACCTAAGCATTTAGAATTATCCCCTGTAGCACACAATGCCATTGCACCCATTTACACCCACTCTGAAGACGACATAAATGTGCACATATACTCTGTGCATGTACACACACATTGCATAAAATATTGAATTAAAATGCATCACAACTGCACTTCTGATGTGCCCAAACCATGCCCCCAGGAATGCCTGCATGTAGAATGCATATAAATAGATGTCATATTGTTGCTGTGCACACATACACGTTCGGCTACCACTACACAATTTACATGTGTAAAAACCTTTACAACTTATCTCCCACATGCAGCAAATGCTTTGTAAGCTTGTCCCCTAAAAGTGTGGTACTTCAAATAATTTGTGTCTGCCATATCAAATTTGTAAATGTGCTGAACTTAAATACATGTTAATATAACTGAAGGGCTGTGTGAACAACACTTTTCTTCATGGAAAAATGATCACTCTGGTTTCTGATGTGCACCTGCTGCTTACCTCACTTTAGCTGTAGACGTCCACAAAGGAGCAAAGTCAAGCATGAAATGGGCAAAGCACCAGATATTAAAAAGGGTAAAAGTGAAGTGGAAAGAGAATTAGGCATCTGACTATTTGTTAGAATGGGAACCTCTTATGCAATAATTAAATATAGAAACCTGAGTTGAGTATGTGGCAGCATTTAACAGGTTTTTTTATGCTGCTTTATCATTTCAGTCAAAGTGGTTTAACATTGTAACTTGGTAATGTACATTAAACAGGGACATTGATAACTTGGAATTTTCTGAGGCAATGGAGGGTTAAGTGACTTGCCCAAGGTCACAAGGAGTGCTAGTTGCTATTGAACCCTGGTCTCTTGGTTCCCAAGACCACTGCTCTAACCATTAGGCTAATCCTCCATTCTTTAATACCAGCACATCTGTAGTCTGTTTTTCATTGGATCTACTGAAGCCCAGGCCAAGTCTTGAGAAATTTTCTTTAGATTTAGGAGTCAGCCCAGATACTTAGGAGCCAGCGGCTGAGCTCCCCTCCCCACCTCTACTAAAGTTGAAGATCAGGGGGTGGGGAGGGGAGTTGAGATCTCTACATAGGTGTACTGTTGCTCCTTTGGGGCCTGATTATTCACTAAGGCTGTTTTCCCATTCCAGGGCCAAGGGAAAAAAAAGCTAGTAAATCAGGCCCTAAATGTACAACTATAGCCACAAGCAAAAATACACAGCCAGCTGCCCCTCTCCACAGTTATCACCCAATCTTGTGCTCGCTGTCTCTCCCACATACTCTGTTGGCACTAAGTCTCATGCTTGCTCTCTCCTCTCAACACTCTGTCACAAGGTCTCCTTTCTCCTTTAAAATTGGCCACCCCCATCCCTACCCCAGCAAGCCCTTACCACCCATCAAGCCAGTGAGCCACCTCCAAGTCGGCCACCTCACCCCAAAAAAAGTCAGCCATCCCCAACCAACCCTTATCACCCAGCAAGCCAGTCAGCTCCCAGCCTCACCCCCTACCTTTGCAAGTCAGTCCGCCACCCCTTCCTCCAGCTAGCCAGTCAGCACCTCAGCCTCTCGCCCACTCTTGCAATGCAGTTAGAAAAGCTTTCAGCTAGTCAATAAGTCCCCCCAATCTCTTCCTCACTCCAGCAAGTCAGTTAACACCCCAGCCCTTGTCTCTACCCCTGCCCCTGTAAGACAGTCAGTACCCCCAGTCCCTATCCTGCCCCTATAAGAGAATCAGCCACCCAGCATGAGATAGCCAGTCATTTCCCTGGCCTCTCTCCATCCCTTATCCTGCCCCTACAAGGCAGTCAGCCCCTAGCCCTGCTAGTTAGTCAGCCCCCATCTCTGCAAGCCAGCCAGTCACCCTTATCTGCTAGCCAGACAGCCCCCTAGCATCTCCCCTCACCCCTGAAAGCTAGCCAGCCTTCCCTCTTCCCATAGCACCACTGATCCTTAGCCTGGCTGGAATTCCTCCTCCCTTTAAAAAGGGGTGTTTATCTCTCTACTGCTGCAATGCCGCCAGACAGTGCTGGCATTACCCATTAGGTAAACCACAGCACCATTGTTTCCAGGGCAGCCCATTGCCATTGCTGCTGCCCCTCTCCAGGGCATGCTGCAATGGCAATGCCATTAAATAGCAACACAGCACTCACCCAAAGCCTCCAACGTTGCGTTGCTGTTGCTTTGTGCTTTGACCAGCCACTTCTGTCTTCTCCGATGCAAGAGGATGGCAACTAAGAATGAAGCATCGAAACTCAAAAAAGGTGTGAAATGACTATTTTTCTTCTCCTGGATAACCATGGGTAAAGTAACGTGAAGACCTATGACTGGGATGTAAAATAACGTGAATGTAGAGCAAGGTCATGCTACCCATGTACTGCTTAGACGAACAAGGCACAACATTTGAAGCCTAAGTGGCCCAGGGTCCTGACATCACTCACCAACATGGTGGTAGTGGGGTCTTTGTGCCCAGTGACAAATTTGAGTGGGGGAAGTTTGGGCCAATCACAGCTCACACAGCTGGATGTGGCCTCCTGTCCCATGAAGCCACCGCAGGGCAGATTAGATGGACTGTGTCGATCTTTATCTCCTGTCATCTACTATGTCATTATATTACTATGCTGAAATACCAGTGAACCAATTATATAAAAGGGATCAAAGATAAATCATATAGATCAATTACCAATAAAAGAAGCAATACACTGACTAATCCTATGGAACAGAATGGACATGCAGTTTTTCCTGGAAGAGGAGGAGGAATTGATTCCCTTATAGGAACAGCTCACATAAAGAGAATGGGAACACACCCCTTTGGACTTAATAAGGGGGGGGGGGGGTAGGGGGCAAGCTAATGAAGAAGAGGGAATGAGGTAGAACATGGAGTGATGCTATGGACTTGAAAACAAAACATGGCATGCTGCTATACATCCCTATAGACTAAGGGCTCGATATTCAAAGGCCTGTAAACCATGTAAATGCTGCTCAGAGGGATATTTAGTGGCACGAACATGGTTAGTGCCCTTGAATATCCCTAAGTAACACTGCTATATGCCCCGATGGCGGGGCATGTTGTGGGTACTCTGGGGTGGAGTGGAGGCGGCACCTGGTTAGTGACCCGTGGGTAAAGATAGACACAGCAAAAGCTGGCCTATCTTTACGCATGGGAGCTTACAGGGCAGCGGCTCAATATCGCCACTGCTTGGTTAGCTTCTGTGGCATCTGCGGCCGTGCAGCGACCCTGGATATTCAATGTTGGGGCCGCATATGACCCCAGCATTGAATATCCGCATTTCATGTTCAGCACCGGCAGCTAGCTGCTGGCGCTGAATATCAGCCCTAAGTACACATTAGCATAATACATCATCTTATTCCCGCATGCAAATAACAGGCCAAATGATCTTGAGTGTATGACAATAATAAGGAAAATCAGTGTGAGTTAGCATTTGTTCACTGGCCCTAGAGAGGCCATGTTCCTTCCCTACAACTGGCTTCTTGTTATAAGAACATCAGTGGGAGGGATAAGGTTGTGGAATGATCATTGAACACTGATTATTTTTTGTATTGCCTACTGTATCTAAAAGTAATTCTGCTTGAGGTGCTAGTGAAAATGCATGAACCAAATGCAAATAAATAAAAAATTATTATATCAATTAATTTCTGCAGCACTGCCTCAGAATTTCTTCTAGCCCAGGACCAGTCCACCTAATGGGCTGGAATGGAGAACTAGAAAGGATACTGGTAGAGAGGATAAAAAGGCAGGGAGAGATCCTGGAGGGTAGGGCAGCTAGGGGAAAGGAAGTAGGAAGGTGAGCAGTCATGAAGGGACCATGCAGTAGAATTTGCTGTGAAGGAATTTTGGAGGGGGGAGTTTGGAAGGAGCCATAAAGAGGTAGGAGCCAGGAACATGCTATGGGGGAAGGGGAAGGGGATGGACAGGATCTATGAAGGGGTCATGGAGGGAAGGATATGAGGGAAAGGAGTGAGGGGCCTTCATGGGAGAGGAACCGTGGGAAGAGCCTTGGGGGGGGGGGGGTGAGAAGCCAGGAAGATGCACTGGAAGGAGGTTGAGGAGAAGCCAAGAAGAGAAGCAGGAAACAGGTGGTGGGGAGAAAATCTGGGAGGGGGCTATTGTAGAAAGGAGCCAGAAAGAAGACATGAGGAGATTGGAACTCAAAAGAGGTAATGGGGATTGGGCGAGTAGGCAATGAATGAGGCTATAGGCTAAAAGAAGAGAAGGTGCCAAAAATATGCCATGGGGTGGCTCAAGGAAACAGGAGGGGCCATGTGAAAAGAGACCTATGGGCAAGGGAGAATCAGAACATGAAAAGAGCCATGATGGTAAGAGAGAGGAGCTAGAAAAGGGGCCATGTGAGGAAGGGAATAGTACCTGAGAAAGGACCAAGAGAGAGAGATTCAATAAGGGGAGAAGAGCCAGGGAGGGTCCATGGGTGTAGAGGAGTCTGGAAGAGATCAGGGGTAAGGAGGAAAAAATGACAATGTGCTATGGGAGTAGGAGGAATGACTTCTAAAAGAGCGTTTTCCTTTATTGCACTAGAGTTATGGAATTCTATTGCTGAAGACTTAAGAACTCAGGAAGACATTAAGAACTTTCACAAATCTTTAAAGACTTATTTATTTATAGAATCATTTGGTGAAATAACTTAAATTTACCATTACGTATATTTAATTTCACTATGATATAGTATTATAACATATTGTTTTGTTTTGTATTTATATTGTAATGTATCGTTTTTGTATTCCCATCCCTCAGTATGTAAGCCTTTGTCTTGTCAACCACTTTGATTGAAGGATAAGGTGGTATACAAAACTGGTTAAATAAATAAATATGGTTCCTGGAGCAACACTTTGGGATATGTTACTAAACCAGGCTAATGGTTAACCTATGCTGTTTGTAACTAGGTTCCATTGAATAACAAGGAAACTAATTGCAGATTGCATGGGTTAACCATTAGCCCGGCTTAGTAAACATGCCCCTTTATATATGTATTTCCCACTGTATTTGTACATTGGTCATTTGTTTTTCCTCATTTTCTGATCTAATTCTTTCTCTTGTTTTGCAAATTATGTTGCATCCTTCCCTACCTGTACTACTGGATTCTCACTCATTCCTTCTATGCTTTGGAATGCTTGCCCAAGTTTGAAAATAAAAACCAATTCCAGACATTTATCTTCAAAGCTTTTCATCTTTGAGTTAGTTGATGCTGTTAAATATTCCTGGAGATCTATAATAATATATCTGCATGTATAATCTATCTCTAAAAGACTCATTTCTCCTTTGATTCTAGAAATGGACGTTTTGGCATACATTGATTCTTATCAATTATCTTGTGGGCATAGAGAAGTTTTTTTATTCATACATCCAATTTTTCAAGATCTTTATGGGCCAATATACGATTCCAAAACTGTAAGAGAATGGGAATTGCAAGGTGATTGATGGCTTTTATCTTATTTCATGCTATTAAAGCACTTTGCAATATCAATTTTAATCTATTTTCTCAGGAATTAATGCTAGATTATTCTTCCTTACCCTAATCATAGATAGTTATATAAACAATTCTGTTTAAGCTTTGCTCAATTTTCTTTTAAGTAAAGTTACCTTTGCAGGCCAAAAGTCACCCTGATGTCAGTTGAAAAGTTTTTTTTACCACATGGAGTTGTTCTGCTAAGTACTGATTACTGGAACTCTAGAGCTTCAAATCATCTACAAAGAGTAAGTATGATTACCATCTTTAAGGGGGTCTTTTACTAACAGGCACTAGCTAGCAGTGCATGTTCTGGTGCACGCTAGAGGCATGATTGCTGCGCTAACTGTGCAATCTATGGTAGGGTCGCAAATGGGCAGGTTGTGGCAAAGAGTGGTCATAGTGATCGCAGCACAATTAGTTCTGTGTTCACACTACGCGCTAATGTCACCTCAATAGGTGGTGTTAGAAGCACCCACGCTAATGCAACATGCGCTAGGGAACAGTGCTCAGTGTTAACTTCCAGGGAAATACTTTCCTTTCCCCTGACGGTTAATGTGCTGGTGTTGTAATAAACGCGCTATGGTTGCAGTTCTATTAGCACGTTAGATACAATACCTCAGTGTCCATTAGTTAAAGACCCCCTTAAGATTAATGCTAATTCTATTGACCAAGAAGTTAATAAGAATACTTATTGGATTGAGAACCATACAAAACTAGAGTGATGATAGGAAGTCTCCCTGAAATATTTCTCGCTGGATCTTGATGTTAGAAATGACAAACTGTCCATCTTTGTACTTCAGATGAAGTATAGTTTGCCACATTTGCATAGTGAACTTAAAGTATTCCTGCAATCCAGGATCTATTTTATACATTTCAAGTCCATTTAGTATTCAGGAGTGTGGGTTGCAATCAAAGCCTTTCTTAGTCAATCTGTGCTATATTTCTGATTTTCTTTTCTTTTTTTCCAATTTACTTTAGATTTTTTTTACCATTGATCATGATGGCTTTCTTCAGTATTAACGGATTGTTGGTTCCAGAACTCCCCTCTTTTTAGCCTTCTGTTGTATTGCCATGATGTTACTGGAATAGACATAGTCATATATTTTGTTGGCATCTTTAATGAGATGACAGAAAAGTGCGATCGAGGAGGTTTGCTAGACGTTGCCATTCAGGAGACATAATCAACATTTCATGCAGGGAAAAAAGGCTGAATTTTGACCAGGGGGAAAAAGGGGCAGAGCTTACTTTTTTTTTTTTTTTTAAAGTGCCTTCAAGTCAGTGCTGACTCCTGGCAACCCAGCAGCACCTGGGATTTCTTGGCCAGATATCACTAGAGGTGGATTGTCAGGCCTTTTTTTCCAAGGCAATGGAGAGTAAAGAGGCTTGCCCAAAGCCACAAGAAGTACCAGTGGGAATCAAACTCACATCTCTTGGATTGCAGACTGTTGCACTAACCACTAAGCTGGTCCTCCACTCTAGAACTTAGTTAGGAGAGAAAAAAGATGGATGATGATTTCATTTTTAAATCACCATGCAAACCTTCTGGCACATAATTTGCTTCTGCTTGCATAATGAACGCCCCATCCAGATTTTCAAAGGCAATTCTCACAGGGAATTTTCACTTGAAAATGTGCTTGCAAGGACCGTGTATATTCTTTAGCTAGCAAAATGTCCACAGGGTTTTATTCTTGTCCTTGTGAACTTCAGTCAGGTTTTGGATAGTGTTCAGCACCGAAGCGAAAGGGAACTGGATTTAGCTCACACCTTTTTCAGAAGTTCAAAGCAAGTAACATTCAGATAGAGTAGGCATTTTTCTTGTCCTAAAGAGTTGTAAGGAAGCTGCATGGTGTGGCAGTAGACTGGGAAGTTATAAACTAAGGAGGCCATTTTAGAAGGGTTAAATGTCTCAAATGCCAGCTTATATCTGCTAATGGGCGTAGCCGTCTTGGCAGCCATTTTAGTCAAGCCACTATTTACATATGTAGATCTGCTGCACCCATAGATTTCAAGGGGTGTGTTCTGGATGTAGAATGGTCAAGGTATTCATGGAGTTTTAAAATATATATGTTCTTCCCATTTTGCGAGGGGAATACATGTACATTTCAAAAGATGTCCCTGCTGGTATTTACACCTCTTCTGAAGCATCCAGAAGTGTGAGGTAACTCTTTCTTCAGACCTGTAGTTTCAGAAGAGAGTGTGGTACAACTGTGCTTATCTTTCTGGCCATAAGAAACATTTCAAAAAGCCAAACGTTTCAGCTTAAAGACTTGGTTGCTTAATTGGTTCCTCTTGTCCATATAGTATCGACACTTAGGGGCCCTTTTACTAAATTGCACTAATAGCGCATGCTTTAATGAGTAGCAAACGGTTGGCATGGGATCGCAGTAACTGTTACCAAGCTAGCATGACTGTTACCACATACTAACTGCCCACATGTGCATGCCTGTACATCCTTGTTTGTATTTTTTTAAGAGTCTTTGAGTTCAGAGAACATTTTGTAAAATACTGGGGCAATTTAAATGTACCAACTTGCACAACTCTTTTTTGACCCACACAATGAACAATGGGCTTCACATGAGGAACTGGTTGACTAGCAGGCCACCGATAAAAAACAAGGATGTGCATTTCTTAGTGTACATTTGATTCGTTAGTGCACCTTAAAAAATGTAGAATGCCCTAAATCAATTTAACATACATTATTCTACGAATTAACATATTAATTAGTGCACTTTAAAATGCACTAAGCATTTTTTTTCTTTTTTGTAAAACAAATCTGTGAAACAAACCAAAAAAATCCAAATACTGGGAAAAATCCCAAATGAACAGAACATTTTTGCCCACTACAATTCCCTAACAAAAGATATAATAAAGATCCAGATATCACGGGAGGTGCTACCATTAGACAAACTAGGTGGTCACTTCGAGTGGCTATGGTCTGAGGGTGGTCCTGCAATGGCAGCAAGGGCTTTAAACAACATTACAGTGCTTACAAAACCTCTAGCACTGAGTGCTGGTCCTGTTTCTGCCCCCTTTGATGCATGATTATTTTTCCAAAGTTAACTTTGCTGGGTGTTCTAATGCCTAGAACGTTTTTATGAAGTCTTCAAGTCACTTCTTTGGAGTTAATGAAAGCTACATACCTGCAGCAGTGTTCCATTCAAGGGCAGTGTGAATCGCTCAGGAAATTTGTATTTATTTATTTTTTTTATTTCTAGTATCTAGCTCACGCCTTTCCAAGGGGAGATCAAGGCGAGTTACATTCAGGTACAGTACGCATTAAGAGATTGCCTTAGAAGCACAGATATAAATAGTTCAAACAGAACGCCGTGATTTTCAGTCTTGAAGGACTCCAAGAGGGCTGCTACTGCTTGGAAGAAGTCTGCACTTACAAGAACTCTAAATCTCTAAATCGTGAGGAAAGGGGTTGTTGTTGTTAAGTGCCGTCGAGTCGGAGTCGACTCATAGCGACCCTCTGGATAGCTATCCTAAATTGTGTTCGGTCTTCAGTCAGGCGGCTCATTGTTGACAGACTGGTACCCATAGCTGCTGTTATTGTATCGATCCATCTCATTGCTGGCCTTCCTCTTTTGCGTTGACCTTCTATCTTGCCAAGCATAATGTCTTTCTCTAATGATTTCTCTCTTCGCATGGTGTCCAAAGTATGAAAGTCGAAGTCTTGTCATCTGAGCTTCTAAAGAAAGCTTAGGTTTGATCTCCTCTAGTACCGACTGGTTTGTTCTTCGGGCAGTCCATGGTATACACAGTATTCGCCGCCAACACCATTATTCAAAGGTATCAATTTTCTTCCTATCTGTTTTTTTCACTGTCCAGCTTTCACATCCATATGATGTTATTGAAAATACCATGGCTTGAACAAGTCGAATCTTTGTATGGAGAGAGACATCTCTGCTCTTGAGAATCTTATCTAGGTCTTTCATAGCCATTCTGCCAAGAGCAATGCGTCGTCTGATTTCTTGACTGCTTGTTGCTTCTTCATTGATAGGTTAAAGTTGTTCACAATTTCAATTTCTTCTCCTTCAACGATGAACCTGTTGATTATGCCAGTTGTCATGATCTTTGTCTTCTTTACATTAAGGTGCAGGCCCATTTTGAGACTATGTTCTTTGATTGTGAGAAGCAAATGTTTCAGATCATCTTCACTTTCAGCCAGTAATGTGGTATCATCAGCATAGCGAAGGTTGTTGATGAGTCTTCCACCAATCTTCACACCTCTGTTGTCTTCATACAATCCTGCTTCTCTGATGATTTGTTCTGCATATAAATTAAACAGATAGGGGGAAACTATGCAGCCTTGGCCTGCACCTTAATGTGAAGGGTAAAACTGATAAAATCTGTATATTTTAAAATTCAGTGTTTTAGGGCATAGTACTACAAGCCAACTTTCAATTAAATTAAAACCAGTTAGGGCTTAGTATTGTAAGCCTGCTTTCAGTTGAATTAAAGCTAGCTAGGGCATATTTTAACAGAGAGAATATAATAGCGTAATATTCTTTGAGTATATAGAGAAAAATTGTTTTCTATAAACCTTTTACAAAGAGGTCTTCCAGTTAGGAGGCAAGAGAACTGTGAAATTGTTTCAAATAGGTATTAAGGCTAAGTGACAGATGAAAGGGACAATTTGAAAGGCTCCCTCTATCAAAACAAGGACAGTGTGAATCACCCAGGAAATTAAGAGTGCCTTAGAAGCACAGATATAAATAGGTTATCCCTCCCATTCACTATAGCTCTCACCCATCCCAGGTATAATCCTTGATTTATAGCCTCCTAGACCAGTTAAGGGAAAGGGGGTGATCTTACACGCTTTCAGGTTTAACTGATTATTTTCATCAGCAGGTTTTTAAGCCTTAGGAGTAAATTAATTAAGTCCTTGCAGGTCAGTGAGGGGAACGCTAAAAGTCCTTTAGACTTTATAGGTATAATTGTATTGGTTCAAGTATCCCTATTCCCCTAGCAACTTTACATATCTTAACTTTAAATAACTAAAAGAAATCCTTAAATCTAAGATGCAGACAGCAGTCCAGCAGCGAGATGGGGGCTATCCAGTCTTTTACCCTAAGCATTGTTGTTGTTAAGTGCCGTCGAGTTCGGTGTTGACTCATGGCAGCCATCTCGATAGTTGTCCTAAACTGTGTTCAGTTTTCTATTAGGCGGCTCATTGTTGACAGACTGGCACCCATAGCTGCTGTTATTGCATTGATCTCATTGCTGACCTTCCTCTTTTGTGTTGACCTTTCACCTTGCCAAGCATGATGTCTTTCTCTTATGATGTGTACAAAGTATGAAACATAGAAACAGAAATATGATGACAGAAAAAGACCACATGGCCTATCTAGACTGTCCTTCCATAACAACAACTACAACAATCTCCTTTTTACCTTTAGAGATCCTCTGTGTTTGTCCCATGCTTTTTTGAATTCAGTTAACCCAAGCAGTAACTTTAGGGTCCATCCCTAGGGTGCTCAGTTTGTTTATAAGTCGCCTGTGAGGAACAGTGTCAAAGGCTTTACTGAAATCCAAATACACCACATCTAGGGCTCTCCCTCGGTCCAACTCCCTGGTCACCCAGTCAAAGAAATCAATCAGATTTGTCTGACAAGACCTGCCTCTGGTGAATCCATGCTGCCTTAGATCCTGTAATCTGCTGAACTCCAGAAACCTCACTATTTTCTCTTTCAGCAGCGTTTCCAATAATTTACTCACCACCGAAGTTAAACTAACCGGCCTATAGTTTTCAACCACATCCTTACTTCCACTTTTGTGTAAAGGCACCACATGAGCCTCTCTCCACTCCCTTTGGCACCACTCCCGACTCCAACGAGGCATTGAAAAGGTCAGTCAGTGGAGCTGCTAGAACGTCCCCAAGTTCCCTCAGTATTCTAGGGTATATCCCATCCGGTCCCATCACTTTGTCTACTTGAGCTAGTTGAGCTAATTTCTCACGAACACAGTCTTCTGAAAATTGTTCAAGATGTCCCTCGCTTCTGTTCCTGTTTGTGGGTGTTTTCTGAGGTCCTGCTCCTGGTTCTTCATCTGTGAACACAGAACAGAAATATTTGTTAAGCAATTCCACTTTATCCTTATCAGCTTCTACATATTCCTCCCCTGCACCCTTGAGTCTTTCAATATCACTTTTACCCTTCCTCTTCTCACTAACATATCTGAAAAATGTCTTATCCCCCCATTTTATTGCATTATCTATTGGAAAGTCGAAGTCTTGTCATCTGAGCTTCTAAAGAAAGCTTAGATTTGATCTCCTCTAGTATGTACTGGTTTGTTCTTCTGGCAGTCCATGGTATACACAGTATTCATCGCCAGCACCATAATTCGAAGGCATCAATTTTCTTCCTGTCTATTTTTTTCATTGACCAACTTTGTATCCATATGACGTTATTGAAAATACCAAGGTGTGAACAAGTTGAATCTTTGTATGGAGAGAGACATCCCTGCTCTTGAGAATCTTGTCTAGGTCCTTCATAGCCATTCTGCCAAGAACAATGTGTCGTCTAATTTCTGGACTGCTTGTTGCTGTTTCTTTATTGATAGGTGATCCAAGCAGGCTAAAGTTGTTAACTATTTCAATTTCTTCTCCATCAACGATGAACTTATTGATTTTGCTATTTGCCAGGATCTTTGTCTTCTTTACATCAAGGTACAGGCCCATTTTAAGACTTAATCTTGAGAAGCAAATTTCAAATCGTCTTCACTTTCAGCCAGTAATGAGGTATCATCAGCACAGCGAAGGTTGTTGATGAGTCTCCCACCAATCTTCACACCTCTATTGTCTTCATACAGTCCTGCTTCTCTGATGATTTGTCCTGCATATAAATTATACAGGTAGGGGGAAAGTATGCAGACTTGTCGTACACATTTGCTGATTTCAAACCATTCTGTTTTTCCTTGTTCCTTTCGAACTGTTGCTTCTTGATCAATGTAAAGGTTGTGCAAGAGAAAGATCAGGTGTTCTGGTATACCCATGCTTCTTAATGTGGCCTAGAGTTTCTCATAGTTTGCACAGTCAAAAGCCTTGCTGTAGTAAAAAAAACCCCACATATAGATATCCTTTTGGTATTCTTTAGTCTTTTCAAGGATCCATCTCACATCCGCGATGATGTCTGTCATTATTCGCCCTTTCCTGAACCCTGCTTGCACGTCAGGTAGTTCTCATTCCAGGTATGGTTGTAGTCTCTGCTGAATAATCTTCAGTAGAATCATGCTGTCATGTGAGATCAGAGCGACTGTGCGATAAATTGCACAGTCAGTTGCATCACCTTTCTTTAGTATTGGCATAAACACAGATCTTTTCCAGTCAGTTGGCCATGATGTTGTCTTCCAAATTTCCTGGAAGAGCCTTGTAAATATGGTAACAGCTGCATCAGATTGCTGTAATACTTCTATGGGATTGCCATCAATGCCTGGTGCTTTGTTCTTTGATAAGGCTTTCAATGCTGCTTCAACTTCATTTTTCATCACCAATGGTTCCAGATCTTAAGGTACAGGTTGAAACGGCTGTTGGTCCACATATCTTTATCATATAATAATTCTGTATATTCTTTCCACCTTTTCTTGATCTTCTCAGCATCATTCAACATGTATACTTGAGCATCTTATAACTTTCCAATTTGAGACTGGAATTTTTTCTTTAACTCTCATAGTTTTAGGAAAGCCGATCTTGTTTTTCCTCTGCTTCTATTTCCTTGCATGCATCATTGTAGTACTTCTCCTTATCTTGTTTTGCTGCACGTTGGAAATCTCTGTTGAGTTCTGCGATTGCCTCTCTTTCTCCTCTGGCTTTAGCTTCTCTGCATTTCTGGGCAACTTTCAGAGTTTGTCAGTCATCCATTTTGGCTGTTTTTGCTTTTTCACCTTTTGTAGAGATTTCTCACTTTCTTCCAACACAACATTCTTGATGACATCCCATAACTCTTCTGGAGCTCTGTCATTTGTATCTAAAGCAACAAATTGATTTTGCAGGCAGTTTTAAATTCCAGTGGTAGATTCTCAAGGTCATATTTTGCTAATTCATGAGTGGCTTGCTCTTTTTCAACTCTAGCTTGAGTTTGCATACTAGTAATTGGTGATCTGTACCACAGTCAGCTCCAGGTTTTGTCTTTCTGGATGTTATAGAGCTTTTCCATTGTTGACTTTCAAAGATGTAGTCAATTGATTATTGTACAATCCATTGGGTGAAGTCCATGTGTACAGTCGCTGCTTGTGTTGTGGGATGAAGGTGTTTGAGATGAATAAATCGTTGGTCTTGTAGAATTCTATCAGTCTTTCTCCAGTCCATATTTTCCAACCACTTTGCCTTCCGAGATGGAATAAGTTCCTCTATTCAGTGGGGGACAATGGGCTCTGGGTGCGGATGGGATGGGGGTGCTGAGGACATTCCCCGCAGCCCGACCCTGGCCTTAGGAGGCCAGATCGTGGGTCAGACTGTGAGGACATCACTACTTGAGCTGGTGGCCAAGGATTGCGGCTCTTCAATGGAGCCATGGTGCCATGGCAACTGGACACCATGGCGCCGTGGCTGCATTGAAGAGCCCTGACTGAGTTAGCTGTGGAAGGCCTGTATGTGCAGGCTAGATGGCATTGGGGTCCCGGCCTGCACGTACAGGCCTGTTCACGATTCTGATCCCACGGGGCTAAACGTGCCCCGCAGAATCAGAATCGCGACTCCCTCTGTGCGTCTGGTTACGGCCAGATGCACAGAGGGCCCGGATATGTGGGATGGAATCTGGCCTTCAATGCATAATCAAACTCTGGAATTTATTATTAGAGGATGTAGTAAAATCTGTTAATGTAGTTGGAGACTTCCTAGAGGAAAAGTGCACTGCTTACCCACTGGACAAGCAGCATGGAATCTGGATACCTTTTGGGAACCTGACAGGTATTTGTGACTTGGATTGGCCACTGTTGGAAACAGGATACTGGGCTTGATGGACCCTTGGTCTGACTCAGTATGGCAGATCTTATGTTCTTATGACTGAGTCTTGTCCATGGTAGGAGTAAATTGAACTTGGCCTGAAGGTTGCTAAAGTGACTAAAAGATGCATATGTTTCTTGAAAGTAATTGGTGTTTGTAGGCCTTTCTGTAGGTGGAATGGGGACATAAATGGATCATCTAGTATGGTTCCTTCATCTTTGGGCTCCACATTTTTTGGATGGTGCTAAGAAGTATTCTAATTTCATGACAAATACCACTCCAATATCATCTTTATGGAACTTTTCCAATCTTTTTTTTCAAAGGTTCCATACACGAAAATTAACTTGGTTGAATGTTTTAACCAAAGAGATTAAGCATAGATATTATAACCATAGGCGCGCCTCAGCTGACTGTTTTATACATGCTATGATCTACTTTGAAGTTTATAATTTAAGTTGTTGAAAACCGTTCAAATGCCATGTTGAGTCTTATCTACTAAAGGGTTTTCCCATTTACAGGTCTATGCACAAAAACTTGCACAATTTTGTTTTTTTAGCTTAGGTACCAAAACCCCATTTAGGAGGTAATTTTATAAAATCCTTTCCGCACAAATGCGGCCATATTTCCTCATAAATGACTTCCTATAAAATTGCAACCAGTGTAAAAGGAAAGGCTTTGATATGTCGGTATGTACTTTGCAGGTAGGCAGAGTGTGGGTCGAGTATGCAAGTATACGCCAGATTATAAAATACTATAATCTGCACATGTATCTTACAATTATAGGTGCAGAAATTGACTTCACTTTTGGAACTGCTGTAAATGAATGCACCTTCAAAGTAAATGCTAGATTTGCCTCTGAAGCTAGTATTTTATAAAGACAAGTAGGTTCCTAGTTACATTAATATAGGCACCTGAAAACCAGCCCCTTATAAAATTACCTTCTTAATGTGGGACACACAAAAGTATTTTGCACATCTATTAACATAATGCCTTCTTGGCAAGTAAATGAGAGGGATGGTTGGGATAGGGGATTTCATCTCTCTGAGATCTTTGATTAAGATACCACCATAAAAGCTGTCTCAGTCATTTCCTGCATCCCTCTCACCAAGCTGTGGTTTATGGGCACTCCACAGAGGCTTAGCATGCATAGGCCCTGTCTGTCTATGAGAATAATGTTTTGTAGATAGAGGCTCCTAGTCTTTTAAAATTAAGTTTCTAGAGGACTCTTGAAAAACAAAAAATGATAATATAAATATGTAGACACGAACAAACCTTAGTCAAGTGCTCCAGACCAGGAGGGGACTTGTAAGTCGCAGGAGGGAGTGGAGATAGTTGTGGGTCCCATGGTATTGACGGTTCAGTAGACTTACTTTGATATGGAGGTGGTAGGGCAGTAGGATGATAATCCTTTAGGTTTTTATGTGTTTGACCTTTAATATCTGCAAGGGAAAAGGAATTGCAGTTTAAACTACAAAACAAGCTATTATGTAAAGAGAGTTTTATGTTGCCTAGGTAACTTGTTTTGCACAATATTAGCAAAACACAATGAAGTAGTTTGATTGCATTTAATGCTTTGACTTGTGTTATACATCTTTAGATTTTAAACATAGTCACAGGAAGTGATCGGCTCTGCCTTGTAAGCATTCAAACAATCTAAATAAAGTTAATACTGACATTCAACGGACATTTCTGCCATAGCCCATTTTCCTTTTTGTTCATGATTTGCGCACACTGTGAGATTAAACTCATGAATAAATCTGACTCTTGTACAAAAATAGGTAGCAGGTAGCCCTTTGTGGCCTTTCCAACGCTTTTTAACATTAGAGGAAACATACTGAAAGTAGGAGTTAGAAAGTAGTTCAGTGTTCAGGCACATTTCATTTTTAACCCCAATGCAGAAAGAATGGCTGCCATCTAAGAAGCTGTGTTCGTTAGCATGCATTTTGTTTGTTAAAGTGCTTAAATAATTTTAGTGTGCGAAAAAGTGATTTAATGTGCTTTAACGTTTGAATTAATATGCATGTAATTGATTTTCATGCATTAAAATATTCTAACATGCATCAACATTGTAAACATGAATGTGTGAAACAAACTGAAAAAATGAATGAAAATAGAGCATAAAACCAAACTTTCTGAAAACGAGGAGCCCTTTTACTAAAAGTGCGCTAAGCTGTTGACGTGCTCGGGCCATGGAGGGAATGATAGCTACTGCACGCTGATTTGCACACTAACTGCCGCTCATGTGTTAGGATGCTGAATGGGTGAGGTAGAGCTGGAGAATGGGCATGGCAAGCACATTTCATTTAGCAAGGGGGAGGGGGGAATATATCACGTGCTGTCAATGTTGGCATTAGTGTGGGCGCGTCTCCTGCCACTTTAATAGGTGGAGTTAAGCGCACCTGAGATAAGAGCACCAGGTGTTAGGGTGTTCATCTGCATATTAATTTTCGGGAACATGCTGGTCCCATCCCCAACTGTTACCATCGAGATTTTGCACTTAACACGTGTTAGGTTTTGCGTAAAACGCATACTAGGTGCAAAAACCTAACACACTTTAATAAAAGTGCTCCTAAGGTTCAAATTCCCTTCCCCTGGTGATACATCTTGGGCAAGTAAGTTTATAGAAGGGCATGTGTCTATTTAATAAAGACAAGTAGGCGCTTACTTGTCTTTATCAAATAGTAGCATTAGTGGCAGAGATTATGCCTTAAATTCAGGTACCGGCTTTTACACTTGGTCTATAGTAAGTGCAAATGAATATGCATAGCGTTCACAAATATGTACGTAAGATATTTCATAAGTGACAAGCTTATTGCCAGCTCTACTTATTCTCCATCGAGACCTACCAGAAAAGTACGCGCCTTCATGACAACATATATACTTTTCCGCCAGTCCATATTTTATATTAGGCCATTAATGCTCATAAACTGCCACATATGTGTGTTAATGACTTCATAAAATGACCCCTATAAGGGGAAGGGGCTTGCCTAGGTTCTAAAGAAGCTGCAAATTGCCTTGAGCGTGCTTTGGAAGGGTTGGCTACAATTATAAATATGAGCACACCTCACTTTTTCCGCACTGCTTTCTATTTCAGTTAGCATTTGGATCCAGTGAAAGATTTTATAAGACAGACTTGTTATGCCTTGCATAAAATTATAACCCAAATACAGGCATAAAACAGGAAATTTTATAAGCCATTTTTGTGGGTGAAACAACATTCTGGGGGTAAGTTTATAACGGATTTTTTTTGTGTGTTAAGGCCTTTCTATGCACATAAAAGGGTTTTTATAAAATTACCCTAGAGGTTATGGGTATCATTTTAGAAGCCTTATGTCATCATTTTTATGTTTGAAAATGCCCATTCTAATAGCGGGAGCACATGGATGTCCTTTGAGCCAGTTTAGAAGCTCCGAATATACGAGTACATGTGTCTGGCGCGATCATGTCTAAGTCATACGGGGGCATGCGCAGGACAAGCTGAAAAACCTACACATGTACACACGATTCTCGACCAGCGCTGTACATTTCAATTAGTCATCAGGGATGTACATGCCTGCACCTGCTTCAGGAGACGAACAAGAGTCAGAAAAGTGCTCATTTCGGCAAACCAACAACAGTAAGGTGATATTTTTTGCTCCTTCCACGTGCTCACCTTCTCTTCTGCTCCTCCTACTAAATTACAGATCTTCTCACATGGGTTTCCCAAGATTACTGCTAGTACTATTTATCATTTATATTGTGCTACAAGGTGTACACAGCGCCATACAGGCACATGTAAAAGATGGTCTCTGCTCATCAGAGCTTACAAACTAGTTAAAACAGACAACACAACAGCTGAGAACAAGGACAAGGACAAAGATTCACCTAAGCGTCTGTGTAAAATGTACTTTCACATTTTTCAAAAATCCAGCAGTGACAAGAAGGCGACGTTGCATAGGCGTATTATGGGTCAATATGCGTGTGTACGTGTGAACATGTTCGCCTACTCCTGAACAGATGTAAATGTCTGCAGTGTCATTTCTGCCGCTTTGCCCTTAATATTTTATAAAGACACGAGGAGCTTAATTCAGAGAGGGGCATGTCTGGGCGGTCCGGATGGCCCCAAGCAAGACGGGCCTGTTTGGACCCGATTCTGGACTGCGGGAACAAAACGTTCCTGCAGTGCACAGAATCGGGCCCATGCAGCCTGTGGGGATGTCCTCCCTGCAGGTGCCCTGACTCCTGTGGCTCCAGGTCCCCTTTTCCCCGCCGTCTGACCCATGGCGGGCCTGCTGTGGCCTGGATTGGGTTCTGGAGACCCTCCCGCACCCGGTCCCAGCCCTGGGGGGTATCACCAGGTTTGTGTTGCTTATTCCACCTTTGAGGTGGAGTAAGCAGCACGTCCCCATGGGCCCAACAAGACATACAGAGCCATGACCTGAATTGGCCCTGTACGTGCTGTCTGCCTGACCCACCCTCACTCTACCCTGAACCTGCCCCCTCCCGCCTCCCGCCGACTCTCCCCGTCCTGAGCATCAGGATGTATGGGGAGGGCCAGAGGGGGAATTCAGCACATAGGCACAACCTGCATCCTGGAATCAGGCACATAAGCACCTGCACATAAACTTGCTTCAAAATAGATGCCTAGTTTGCCGTCACACATAGGCAGCAGGTTATATAATTACCCTGCATTTTGCAGAAATGAACTTACGGAAATATATCCTGTGCATGGTTAGTTTTTTTTTTGACCTGAGTGGAAACATTCCCAGCGGTGGGATGAGCAGACTTTACACTTATCCACCTATTATATAAGAAATGCACATAAGCTGCAAAATTAAATGGAAAAGTTGCCTATGCCACTAATGCCGCAGTTTCTGAGGTGAGGGAGGTGATTTTATAATGACATCGTGGGGTTTAGTAAACATGCTCCTTATTGTTAGAGACATTTTTTGTACAATTAGAAAAACTATTATTTTTTTCTGTGGTCAATGCTCCAGTTTTCTTTCAAACTTTTAATCTGCAAGAACAAAGCCTTTAGAATTTCCTTCCTGAGTTTAAAATATGCATAAGCCAGCTGTAAATATTTTATTTACCGTGTAGCATTTCACCTCATGGTACACTGCCTCTCATCTTCACTTTAATTCATTTTGTGAGATGAGCTGTGATGAAGCATAATTGACCAAGTGTTGAATAACAAAGAAGAAAGATCCCCAATCTTTTTCAGAATTTTTTTTTTAAGCTTACACTTTAATTGAATGAAGGGCTCATAAAATGTTAATAGTATTTCCTGCTTTCTGCTATTTGTTTTCAATTTAGTTTAGGAGTAATTGGGGGTTGATGGATAGACAAGTCCAGTCTTAACATGCTTAGAACACCTGAAGCATTGGACTGATAGTGTTGGTGGAGCAGGGCTGGTGTTAGGGGGTGACAAACAGGGCAATTGCCTGGGCCCTCATGCCACATGGGGCCCAAACCTGCTTAAAGCTTAAAGCCCCGTCACCTGTTACTGCCTTGAGCCTCTACATATCTAGCACTGGCCCGGGGTGGGAAAATGAGAGAACAGGAAGAGGCAGTGAATAAAACTCGTTTTCTGAATCAAAAATAGTCACTGCACTCATATCACCATGCACATGAAAATGTATGCAGATATATAAATTTTAATGAAGTCATCAAAATTAGTCTTACATAGGATTGCCAACTGGCTCCAGATGCACTCAACAGGCTTGATCCAGTTCTGGGTTTACCCCATTGCATGCAGGGACTTGTAATCTTGCTT
Organism: Ichthyophis bannanicus; assembly: GCA_033557465.1. Taxonomy (NCBI): domain Eukaryota; kingdom Metazoa; phylum Chordata; class Amphibia; order Gymnophiona; family Ichthyophiidae; genus Ichthyophis; species Ichthyophis bannanicus. Next base: position 418,173,757 of record CM066038.1, read on the forward strand.
ATGCAAGTACTTGTAATCTTGCTTTGCTTAGGGTGTGCAATAGAGAAATCAGAACTACATGTCCTTGCATGCAATGGGGTAAAGCCAAGATTGGATCAAGCCTGTCGATTGTATCTGGAGCCAGTTGGCAACCCTAGTCTTACAAAGCCAGGGCCCCTCAGTTGTATGAAAATTTCTCTCACCTCCCATGTACTCTATGGCAATTTTTAGCCTACCCCCTCATCCCCTAGGTTTTTTAATTGTTTGCTAATATGTAGAGACATTTCTGTGGAAGTTTGTGAGTTGTTAAATAGGCAGCCAGAGTGGAGGAGTAGCCTAGTGGTTAGAGCAACTTTGGGCAAATCATTTTACCCTCCATTGCCTCAGAAGAAAAGGCTGGCAATCTACTTCCAGTGATACATTGCCAAGAAAACCCAGAGGTAGTTGGGTCACTATGAGTCAACACAGACTTGATGGCACTAAAAAAATAAAAATAGGCAGCTAAAGCATTCGTACATCACTCCGTTTTTAAAATCTACTTTGCACACATAAAGCACCTGGCACAAAGTATCTGATATTGTCTAGGTCCCTGGAGCTGCACCAGGTTTATAGTCTTTTAAAGTAACGTCTTCTTTACATTTAAACCCTTAAGGTGTTGCACATTTCAACTTCAGTTTGGCAAACCATATAATAATCTTGTTATTGAGAAATGGCTATTTATAGACTAGTGTTTTAGTCCCCAGCATAAAAAACAAACAATGGTTATTAGCATGCATGTAGAAAAATTGTACTTCTTGTGATTTCAAAATACAGTGATCTCATGGCAAAGTCTGCCTCAGTCTTCCTGCTGAACTATTTTAAGCATTAGAACTCATTTAGGCATATATCTTAAGGACATCATGCACTGACAGGTTTATACCTTAGCATTTAAATATACTTCAAGTTAAATCCTCCGTTGAGGTTACAAGAGATTGAAAATTAAAAAAAGAACATCCTCGATGCTGTCTTGCTGCACTTATTAATTTCATGTTCTGGTATTTAACATTTTTGGTGGTTGCCATTTCCATTTGTATAACATCATTACAATGTGGCTTGCTGTAATCGCTATCTGAAAGGCAAGACGAGGGCTAGCAAGCCAGAGAAACACTCACCTTGGGAGGCCATACAACAGCTTTAGTCACTTCTTCAAAGGAATGCTGGCTTAAAGGAGAGGCTTTTCTTGCTGCAGGAAGGAACACACAGCATGCAAAGAAAAAAAAAGTCCCTTAGAAGCATTCCACTTGGCGTTAGCTTACAAAACAACAGGTAGGAAACAATTCTCCCTTCTCAGGTTCCCATGTGGTAGAAATTATGACTGTGGACACACAGAGAGATATGTCACTCTGCAACAATATAAATAGGGCAGACATATAATATAAGACATCTTCTCATAACCTCCACAGCTTTACTTATACTATCCAGATATACTTGAACTGAGGCTCGATAAGATTTTGGGGCTGTTGCTTGTGTTAGCATACCGAATCAACATCCTTCCCAGAGACCACAGGATGTTTCCAGAGGCCTATCCCGACTTCTTGTAAACAAGGACTTTACTGCAGACCTTCCCACTGCTGAATGCAATGAAAGAATCTATGAATGAAAAAGAAACAGAAAATACAAATACTTTTACTGCTTTCTTCTTGCAAGATGGTTCCTACAAGGGTGAGATTCAGCGACGTATTGTTTTGTTCTGCAAATGGGTTCAATAATGCTTTGAGCTGCGGGTGGTGACCATTCAGACTGAATGGAATGGAGAGGAGTTTAAAACGAGCTTTACTTCCAGACTAAACCCACAAATCACAATGCAATTTCTAATAATTACCTGCTTTCCAGAGTGACGGAGACAGAGGGAAGGGAAGGGAAAGTAACCTTGACTTTCCAGCTCATATTTCTTGCTTAAGTGTCTATGTCACCATGGAGATCCCACTCATGTGATCTCCAAGCAAGAGTCACAACTGCTGACTGAGCAGGATCATTGAACAATGTCAAGAAAAGGAGATGGGAACACTATGCTTTTGATATTCATAGCCGATAAGGTGTGCAAATGCTATAAAGATTATGAGTGTGACTTTTTTGGCACAGTCTGGATGCTTTTTGTTACGAGAGCCTTGAATGCAAGAAATACATTTATTAACAAAATAATTTGGTGCCTAGACTGTATTATTGTTGCACTATGTATGTTTGAAAGGGATGAAAGAAAAAAGAGGTCTTTTTTGACTGCCCAGCAAATGGATGTGCAGTTTAGTTGTACAGACAGATCTTTAATATGAGAAGGTTTTGAAGGTTGGCAAGATTATTGTTTATGCCAGTGGTTCCCAAACCCATTCCCCGGGACACATGCAGCCTGGCTGACTTCCATACCTTCCACCATGAATATGCAGTCCATGAGATAGGTTTGAATGCATTGACTCCATTGTATGAAAATCCATCTTTACATATGCATTGTGGATGGCCTAGAAACCTAACTAGGTGTGTCTAGAGGCCTAGGTGCATAACCACAGGTTTAAACTGTTTCTTATAGTCTGAGACACTTTGAATCCATCAGATCCAGCTAGTTATAGACCAGTTTTGCCATTGCCATTCATTATCAGATACTTAAAAGTTCTTTTATCTAGTCTGATTTTGTTGAGGAACATGAAGTTCTTAATCCATATCCATAGTATGGATTCAAGAAATCATACAGTACTGAAACTCAAGGCTTTGATCGTAATCTCAGCTTTCAGTTCTAGGTGATTATTATTAGGAATTTTAGGGGTTTATTTTTGAGGCAATTAGGTGTTTTCCCAAGGCTGAGTCACAGCACAGAAAAAACATTTAGCGGCACTTGAGGTGGATCCAGCTGGATTCCAATTAATAATACAAAACACAACTTTCCAATGCCAACTCTTTCTCCTAGCCCCATCATTGCCCCTCTTTTCTAAGCCCCAGCAACAGCATCAGCACCTCCCCCTTCTCCAAGCCTCTGCAACATTTGAGGTGATCATGGAAACATAGAAACATGACAGCAGAAAAAGACCATATGGCCTATCTAGTCTGCCCTTCCATGTCAACTACTATAGTCCCTTTTTTCCTTTAGCCCTTTCATGGCTGTTGTTGCCATATGGCAACCTTCAAATTTTCCCCAATTAAATAAATAAATAAATAAATAAATAAACAATGTATGCGAAATATGATGTGTATCTGTGCTTGACATCTGAAAAAAACCCTGTTATTTAAACTATCACACCCAGCCGTAAATGAAACTGATGCCAAGACTGTTTTTAATTTTCAGACATTCAGGACCGTAGTTGCCATATGTCAACAGTAAATATTGTTTCTTGGAAATACCATTTTTTCAAAAAAAACTTTATATTCTGCATCATTTAGCTAAAATCTTAATAAAAAAAAACAGAAAAAACTTTTCAGTTACAAAACAATTATGTGGACGCGAAAGGGTTAAAGATCTTCTATGTTTGTCTCATGATTTCTTGAATTCAGATACTGTCCTCGTCTCTGCTACTTCCACTGGGAGATCATTCCACACATTACCACTCTTCCTGTATATTACTCTGCAGTCTACCTCCTTTCACTATCATCCTATATCCCCTCATTGCAGAGAACATAAGAACATAAGATATGCCATACTGGGTCAGACCAAGGTCCATCAAGCCCAGTATCCTGTTTCCAACAGTGGCCAATCTAGGTCATACGTACCTAGCAGTTTCCCCAAAAGACACAGGTTCTGTAATGCTTGTACTGGGTCAAGCATTGATATCCTGGGTCCCTTCTTAATAATGGTTTATGCACCTTTCCTCCAGGAACTAGTCCAAACCTTTTTTAAACCCAGCTACACTAACAGCCTTTACTACATCCTCCGGTAACAAATTCCAGAGTTTGATTACACGTTGAGTGAAAAAATATTTTCTTTTATTAGTCTTAAATAGTTTACCCTGTAGCTTCATTGCATGTCCCCTAGTCTTCCTATATTCTGATAGCATAAACAATCGATCTACGTTTACCCGTTCCACTCCATTCATTAATTTATAGACTTTTATCATATCTCCCCTCAGCCGTCTCTTTCCAGGTTAAAGAGCCCTAACCTTTTTAGCCTTTCTTCATAGGAGTATCCTTCCATCCCCTTTACCATTTTGGTGGCTCTTTTCTGAACCTTTTCTTATAACGCTATATTCTTTTTAAGATACGGCGACCAGAATTGCACACAATATTCAAGGTGCGGTCTCACCAAGGAACGGTATAGAGGCATTATAACATCTTTTGTTTTATTTTCCATTCCTTTCCTTATGATACCTAGCATTCTATTTGATCTCTTGGCTGCCGCTGCACACTGGGCCGAGGGTTTTAACATGTTATGCACAATGACGCCTAAATCTTTTTCCTGGGTGGTGGTTCCTAATGTGGAACCTTGCATTGTGTAACTATAGTTTGGGTTGTTCTTCCCTAGGTGCATAACTTTGCACTTGTCCACATTAAATTTCATCTGCCATTTTGATGCCCAGTCTTCCAATTTATCAAGATCCTCTTGCAATTTTCCACAATCCTCTTGGGTTTTAACAACTTTAAATAGTTTTGTGTCATCTGCAAATTTGATAACCTCACTCGCTATTCCACTTTCCAGGTCATTTATGAATATGTCAAAAAGCAGCGGACCCAGCACAGATCCCTGGGGTACACCACTATTCACCTTTCTCCATTGGGAAAATTGGCCATTTAGCCCAACCCTCTGCTTTCTATCTTTTAACCAGTTCCTGATCCACAGTAGTACACTGCCTCCTATCCAATGACTCTCTAGTTTTGCCAAAAGTCTCTGATGAGGGACCTTGTCAAAGGCTTTATGAAAATCTTGATACACTATATCAACCAACTCACCTTTGTCCACCTGTTTATTCACACTTTCAAAAAAACATAACAGATTAGTAAGACAAGATCTTCCTTGTCTAAAGCCATGTTGGCTGTCTTCCATTAGGCCATGACTATCTACATGCTGAGTAATTTTATTCTTTATGATGGTTTCTACCATTTTTCCCGGTACTGATGTGAGGCTCACTGGTCTGTAGTTTCCCGGATCACCCCTGGAACCCTTTTTAAAAATTGGTGTTACATTGGTGATCCTCCAATCTTCAGGTATTAGTGATGATTTTAATGATAGTTCACAGATTGCTAATAGCAGGTCTGCAATCTCATATTTCAGTACTTTCAACACCCTTGGATGTATACCATCCGGCCCAGGTGATTTGCTACTCTTCAGTTTATCTAATAGTTGTAATACATCTTCCTGATGTATCGATATTTCCTTCAATTCTTCCGCACCTTTAAATACCACTTCAGTCATGGGTAACATCCCTACATATTCCTCAGTAAAGACCGAAGCAAAGAATTCATTCAGTCTCTCCGCTATCACCTTGTCACCTCTTAGTGCCCCTTTAACTCCTCTATCATCTAATGGACCAACTGACTCTCTCACAGGTTTTTTGCTACGATTGTACTTGAAAAAATCTTTATTTCGCATTTTTGCTTCTGCAGCAAGCTTCTTCTCAAATTCTCCCTTTGCCTGCTTTATCAATGCCTTGCATTTGACCTGCCAGTGCTTGTGCTGTTTCCAGGTTTTGTCATTTGGATCTTTTTTCCATTTCCTGAAAGATGCTTTTTTGGCAACAACAGCTTCTCTGACCTCACCTTTAAACCATGCTGGCAGTTTTTTGGACTTCCTTCCACTTTTCTTAAAGCGTGGAATACAGCTGGTCTGGGCTTCCAAATAGTATTTTTCAACAACACCCAAGCTTGATGTAAGTCTTTAACCTTTGCAACTGCTCCTTTCAGTTTTTTCTTAACTATTTTCCTCATTTTATCATAGTCTCCCTTTCGAAAGTTAAAAGGTAGTACTGTGGATTTCCTTACTATCCCTCCTCCACTAATTAAATCAAAGGCGATCATGCTATGATCACTATTGCCAAGTGGTCCCAACACCCTTATCTTTTGCACTAGATCTGGTGTTCCACTAAGGACTAGGTCTAATATGGCTTCCCCTCTGGTCGGTTCATGAACCAGCTGCTCCAAGAAGCAGTCATTTATTTCATCTAGGAACTTTATCTTCCTAGCATGTCCTGCCGTGACACTGACCCAGTCGATACCGGGGTAATTGAAATCACCCATTATTATTACCGCGCTGTAACTTTTGTTAGCTTCCTTGATTTCTTTGAGCATTTCATCATCCATTTGTTCATTCTGGCCAGGCGGTCGATAGTACACCCCCACTGCCATCGCCTTCACCTTTTTACATGGAATTTCAATCCATAGAGATTCTTCAGCAAATTTTGTTTCCTGCAAAACTTTAATCCTTTGTGACTGAATGCCCTCTCTAACATAGAGCGCAACCCCTCCACCAATTTGATCAGCTCTATCATTACAATATAGTTTGTACCCAGGTATCACAGTGTCCCACTGGTTGTCCTCCTTCCACCATGTCTCTGATATTCCAATCATATCTAACCTCTCATTTAATGCTATATATTCTTACTCTCCCATCTTATTTTTTAGACTTCTAGCATTTGCATACAAGCATTTTAGAGACTGTATTTTATTCATATTAATTTGGGTATTGGTAGACATGGGTAATTTGGGATCTTTAAGCTCTGTCTGCTCCATACTTGAGGGCATTTGGGCTACTTTACTCTTTTTTGGAACCTCTCTGCTTTTGGTAGTATCCTTCAAGGATACATTCTTCCAAACCATCCGCTCTTGGGCGACTGTTGGCTTTCCCCTATTATCTAGTTTAAAAGCTGCTCTATCTCCTTTTTAAAAGTTAATGCCAGCAGCCTGGTTCCATCCCGGTTAAGGTGAAGCCCATCCCTTCGGAAGAGCCCCTCCTTTCCCCAGAATGTTCCTCAGTTCCTAACATATCTAAACCCCTCATCTCTGCACCATTGTCTCATCCACGCATTGAGACTCCGGAGCTCTGCCTGCCTTTTGGGCCCTGCACATGGAACGGGAAGCATTTTGGAGAATGCTACCCTGGAAGTTCTGGATTTCAACTTTCTACCTAAAAGCCTAAATTTAGCCTCCAGAACCTCCCTACCACATTTTCCTATGTCATTGGTACCGACATGTACCAAGACAGCAGACTCCTCCCCAGCACTATCTAAGACCTTATCTAGGTGGCGCGTGAGGTCCGCTACCTTCGCACCAGGCAGGCATGTTACCAGGCGATCCTCACATCCACCAGCCACCCAGCTATATACATGCCTAATGATCGAATCACCAACTATAACAGCTGTCCTAACCCTTCCCTCATGGGCACATGGCCCTGGAGAAACTTCCTTGGTGCTAGAGGGTTTTACATCACCTGGAGGACAGGTCCTAGTTACAGGATCACTTCCTGCCACACCAGGGTGATGCTCTCCTGTTACGTGACCTCTCTCCTCCATGGTAACAGGAATGCTGCCAGACTGGAGGTGGGACTTCAGGACTATATCCCTGTAGGTCTCGTCTATGTACCTCTCTGTCTTTCTTATGTTTTCCAGGTCTGCTACTCTAGCCTCTATAGAACGGACTTGTTCCCTGAGAGCAAAGAGCTCCTTGCACCTAGTGCACACGTAAGACCTCTCACCAACTGGGAGAAAATCATACATGTGACACTCACTGCAAAAGACTGGAAAGCCCCCATCTCGCTGCTGGACTGCTGTCTGCATCTTAGTTTTTAGTTTTTGTTTAGATCTTTAAGTTCTTTACTTACTAAGGGTTGCTATGGATCTTTATACCAATAAAACTGTACCTAATACGTTTAATATACTTTGTTCACCTGAAGCTTAATTGATCTCAGGTCCTTTGTGTATGACTGATTTGGGTAATGAGCTTCACCTGAGAGCACCTCCTGTCTTTTAAGATGTGTAAGTACCTATAAAGCTACGATTATCCCAGGGGTGGGTGGGCGTGGGGAGGGAGGGAGGGAAATAACACTTATTAAAAGAGGGCTGCTACACAGTACCCTGTCCTGTGCTGCTGAGGTAAGCTATATTCTTATTTGATTTAAATTATAGCTCTTTGCTGCTGCTAGGCTCTAACTTATTATGAAATTTAAACTACAAGCTCTCTGCTGAGTTCTAAATTTAACCAGAAAGCTCTCTTCTGTGTTTTAAATTTAAACTAAAAGTACTTTGCTGATGCTAGGCCCTGAGTGACTGTAAACTACAGCTCTCTGCTGGGTTCCAAATTTAACCAGAAAGCTCTCTTCTGTGTTTTAAATTTAAACTAAAAGTACTTTGCTGGTACTAGGCCCTGAGTGACTATTAAATTAAAACTACAAGCTCTCTGCTGGGTATGAAATGTAACCAGAAAGTTCTCTTCTGTGTTTTAAATGTAAACTTAAACTGCTGCTACTAGGCCCTGACTGATTTAACAAAAAATAGTGGGTTCACAGATTAAGTAGCTTTAATAGAAAGAATTCCTTTCAGAAAATTCCCAGAAGTATATACTCACAATTGCAGATCTCTCTCCAGAAGTAACAGTTCCCTTTTCTAGTCTTTCAAGACTATCAAGACTTTCAAGACAGAGGGTCTCCTCTTGTGCATTTATGGTACAAAGGTATTTAAACATCTCTATCATATATCCTCTGTTCTGCCTTTCCTCTTATGTATACATATTAAGATCTTTAAGATTGTCCCCATATGATTTATAATGAAGACCACTGACTATTTTAGTAGCCAGCCTTTGCACCGTCTCCATCCTGTTTATATCCTTTTGAAGGTGTGGTCTCCAGAATTCCACACAATACTCCAAATGAGGTTGCACCAGAGACTTATAAAGAGGCCTTATCACCTTGTTTTTTGTGCTGGCCATTCCTTTCCCTATGCAGCCAAGCAATCTTCTGGCTTTCCCTTTCATGTTTTCTACTTGTTTATCTACTTTAAGATCATCCAAAACAATCATGCCCAGAACTCGCTCCTCTTTCATGGACAGAAGTACTTCACCCCCCTACACTGTACTGCTTCCTTGGATTTTTGCAGCTCAAATGCATGACCCTGCATTTTTTAGTATTAAATCTCAGCTGCCAAATTCTTGACCATTCTTCAAGCTTAGCTAGATCCCTCCTCATGTTAACTATTCCTTCCTGGGTTTCTATTCTATTGCAGATTTTAGCTTCATCTGCAAAAAGACAAACCTTTCCCAACATCCCTTCTGAAATATCACTAACAAAGATGTTAAAAAGAATCGGACCAAGGACAGATCCCTGTGACACACCATTGGTAACATCCTTCTTCTCAAAGTCAGCTCCATTTACCTCTACATTGTCGCTTACTACTGCCAATTTCTATCCCAGTCAGCTACTTTAGGGTCTATCCCTAAGGTGTTCAATTTATTTATAACAGTGTCAAAAGTTCTACTGAAATCTAAGTATACCACATTTAGGGCTTTCCCTTGGTACAACTCTCTGATCACCCAGTCAAAGATTTGTCTAACAAGACCTGCCTCTGGTAAACCATGCTGCCTCAGATCCTGCAATTCATTGGACTCCAGAAACCTCACTATATTTTATCAGCATTTCCATTAATTTACTCACCACAGAGGTCAGACTAACCAGCCTGTAGTTCTCAACCTCATCCTTAATTCTGTTTTTGTGTAAAGAGATTGCATATACCTTTCTCCAGTCCTCTGGGACCACGCCTGACTCTAAAAAAGCATTGAAAAGGTCAGTCAATGGAGCCACTAGAACATCCCCAAATTCCTCACGAACACAGTCTTCTGAAAATCATTCAAGATTCTCTTCACTTCTGTTCCTATTTGTGGGTGTTTTCTGAGGTCTTGCTCCGGGCTCTTCATCTGTGAACACAGAACAGAAATATTTGATAAGCAATTCCGCATTATCCTCATCAGCTTCTACATATTCCTCCCTTTCCCCCTTGAGTCTGACAATACTACTTTTGCACTTCCTCCTTTCACTAATATATCTGAACAATTTCTTAACTCCTATTTTATTGCATTGGCTATTTCTTATTTTTGTATCTTTGTTTTTCTGACTACTTTCTTAGCTTCTCTAAGTTTTTACTAATATTGATGCTAGTCTTATTCTCTCTGTGATCTCTTGTATTTTATGAAGGCCAACCTCTTTTTCTTCACTTTTTCAGCTACTTCTTTTGAGAACCTTAGTGGCCTCCTTTTCCTTTTACATTTATTTACCTTTCTAACAAAAAAGGTTTGTTGCTCTTAAAATATGCCCTTTCAGTTTTGTCCATTGCTTTTCTACATCTCCCAGCTGTTCCCATCCCATTAACAACTCCTTGAGTATTGCACCATCCTGGCAAAGTTAGTTTTCCTAAAGTCTATGATCCTTGCTTTTGAATGGATTTTATCAGCCCTAGTCCTAATACTAAACCACACCATCTGGTTATCACTGGATGCGAGATGATTCTCCAATATAACATCAGAAACACTTTTCCCATTGGTAAGCATCAAGTCCAGTATGGCCCCTTCACATATGGGATCTGTTATCAGTTCCCCCTTCACATGTGGGTTCTGTAACCAGTCATGATGTCAGGTCAGCAACTCAAGAATCTTGTCTATGTTCCTGTTATCTCTAGTGTGGAGCGTGGGGCAGGATAGTATTGGCTGTTATTCTGACTCATCTGAGCACAGCAGTAGGAGCATGTGCCTTTTGCTTCTGACATGGATGGAGAACTAGATTTTCACATTTCAAACTCTTTCCAGTAGTAGACAGAAGCAGCAAAGAGCGGCAGCTGCAAAAAGTACAAGCTCCTGCTGCCACTGAGGGACTCTGCCTACTGCAGCTTTAGACTCTAATAACATCACCCAACTATTACGGCTGCTGCCAGGTGACATCATAGAGCATTGAGGAGGGACCATTTTCTCTATTGGGATTTTTATTGGGGTTTTGCATTATAACCAGAAGCCCTAATTATAATCAAGCTTTTATAGTAATGTTAATAGATCTATCAGCCATACTTGACATAATTGATCATCAGGTCTTAATCCAGCAGTTAATGGAAATTGGTATGTCTGGGATGGTGCTAGTTGGTTTACATCTTATTTAGAGAACGAAATTCAAGAGATACAGTAGGTGGAGAATCTGTTTCTTCTAATCTATGCCCACCAGATTTCCACAGGGTTCTGCCCTCTCTGGTGTTCTGTTTAGCATCTATCATGCCCCTACTTTTAGGTTTACATTACAAAATTTATGCTGATGAAATGCAATCTTTTTCCCAGTCTAAAGCACTATCAATGAGTCATTAGACCTAGCTCCTAGTATTTACAATACTTGAAGGGTAGATGATGATGAATAGGCTGTCCATGAATACAGACAAGACAGAGGTTATGATGATGAGGAAAACAGGAGCAAATGACCAGCCTCACTACATGAGAGTAAGGTTTGCATTAATGATTGATTCCTCATTATCCATGATTCCCCAGATCAATGAAGTGGTAAGAGCATCATATTTCAAACAGTGGATTCAGAATAAGTTGTGTTTTTACCAGTGGATTTTAGAGTGACTCTACAGGCTCTTGTAACTAAAATAGGTTATTGTAATTCATTGTACTTAGGATTGATGGATTATACTATTAGAGAATTGCAAAGAGTCCACAACTCTGTGACATGACTTTTGACCTGCATACCCCATGATAAGCACATTTCCCCTTCGCTACAAGACCTACACTGGCTCCCCCATTGCTTGGACAGCCAGTTTTAAAGTTCTAAACTTAACTGATAAGGCTTTGGGTAGGTCATCCCCAATGCACTTGAACACTGTGTAAGGATTTATAAATTGCTTCAGGTGTTAAAATATGCAGGTTCACAACAGCTGGATATTACATCAATGTGACAAATTTATCTCAAAGGATTTAGAAACAGGATGTTCTCAGGAGCTGGGCTGAGTTAGTAGACTAAACTCCCTATTTCACAGGGCTGGCACTACCCAGTGAATGAGGTAAGCATGGCAAGGTGGCGCCAGTGCTAGTCATCCCCCTCCCTCCCTCTTTCTCTCTCCCCCCGGCCCCATGAACAGAAGATCCTGTCTGCGGGAGCCGCAAGTCCCATGAGTAGGAGAGAATGGAAGATCCTGCCTATGGCACTTGCTACTCCTGTGGGCAGAAGACTTCTGCAAGACCGCCCCAAGTGGAGGATCCTGCCCACGGGACTTGCCCAGTTCTTCTACCCCCTTCCCAGACTCTGTGCCTTTTACACTTCCCCTTTGCACTCTCACCCTCCCTGCTCTCCATCTTGCACTCTTACCTCGGGCCCTACTGCAGACACAATCTGGCTGGCAGCTCTTCTGCTAGCAAGACTTGCTGCTTCCACAGGCAAAAGAATTATGCAAGGCCACAGTTGCAGCCCTGAATGAAAGATCCTGCTCACGGAAGCATCAAGTCCCATGAGCAGAAGAGCTGCCAGCCAGATTGTGTCTGCTAGAGTCTGGGAAGGGGAACAGAGAATTGGGAAACAGTTGGAAAGTGGAAGAAAGATACTGGATATGGGGATGGAAGGCTATGGAGACGGAAATACTGGACATGGGGAGGGCAAAGGGAAATGGAGGAGAAATGGACAGAAAATGTTGGATTCGAGGGTATCACAGGAAAACAGGGGAGATGCTGGACAAGGGGGGTCACAGGAAAACAGGGGAGATGCTGGACATGGGGGCCATTGGCAGATGGAGGTGAGATGCTAGTTGTGGAGGAGCACAAGGAGACAGAGGGGAGATACTGGATGCAGGGTAGAATAGAGAGGCAGAGGGGACATGCTATATGTGGGGGCTAGGGAGACAAAGGGAGATACTGGACATGGGAAGTGGGCACAGGGAGAAGCAAGGAGTGGAGATTTTTGAGATGGAATGGGGATGCTGGGCATGGAGGTTATAGGGAGACTATGGGAAGATGCTGTACATGGGGGGAGGAACAGAGGGAAATGGGAGATGCAGGGCACCAGGCTAATAGGGAGAGAGGGGGATAAGATTGTCATGGGGGTAAGTAGAGCGAGAAAGAAATGGAGAGATGCTGGCATGGGAATAATAGGGAGGGAATAATATGGAGATAGGTGAGATGCTGGATAAAGGGGGATAGGAAGGGGGCATGGAAGGATAGAGAGTGCGAGCGAGTGGATATTTTGGATGGAGGGAAAGGGCGAGAGAGAGACATTGGATGGGGAAGGAGAGAGAGTGGGTAAAAGACTGGGGAATAATGGATCAGTGAAGAAGACATGGGGAATGAGAGGATTGGGGTGAGGGTTGAAAAGTGATAGGTAGATGGAGTAAAAAAGAGGGACCGGATAGTAAGTAGTAGTAGTGAAATCTGAGCAAAAAGACAGAGGAAAATAAATGGAAGAAAGCTGAAAGAAATAGATCAATATCCAAGAAGGGAAGAAGTGAAGAAAACCAAAGGGGAGACAAGAAATGGAAGATGGACTAGAGACCATAGAAAGAGAGTTAAGAGAAGACAGAGGAAAACAGAAACCAGAGATTGGGACCAGCATGATCAGAGAATGAAATGATCAGACAACAAAGGTAGAAAAAATAATTTTATTTTTAATTTAGTGATCAGACTTAATGTTATCTTTATATTTTAAACAATACATGGAAATGCATCTCTTTCTATTTCTCTGGTGTTGTACTGCATGCAGAGTCTGGCGTCTTGGGGTTTCATTTTAAATTTTGCCTCCATAGTTTTATTTTTAGGTTTTTGTCAGTTATTCTGTACTTGGTGCAGGTCTGTGTTCTGAGTGTGTTACCGAGTTTGCACATAGAGATCTATACTATAGTAATCTGACTTGTTCAGCTTTCAATTAGGTAAATGGATATTCTAGGGCCCGTTACAATATTTACAGTGCTGCTTTTTTCTGGGCAGGCTCCGTGTGTGAGTTTTAGAAGTTGTTCTGGTATGGTATGGTAAATTTGCTCTGTAGATCCTCGGTGACGTTTGTAGGGTTTTGCATTAGTTCACAATATGCCTGATACTGAAAAATGTTTATGTTGTTGTTAGTGAGATGACCAGAATTAGTTTTGTAACCTGTTTAGGACAATGATGGCATGGGATATGTATTTTATAAATTAAATAGATAAGTAGAATAATAAATAAATATTATTAGCCTAAGTTTTCAAGTGAATTTTGTTAATTGCCTTGAATGACCTTTGACCTGCAAAATGGTATAGAAATTTTACTAATAAATAAATTGATTGATCTACAGTCCTTTGAACTTAGAGGCTTCTTTTTTCGAATGTAGCCATTTTTGATGCAAATTCAGTTTTGGATTCTATTGTAACTAAGAGGTCCCAGAGAGATTTACAAATTACAGTTAAACAGTTTTGGCCTTTTTAATCTTGGACAATGTAAGCACTACTCAGTGCTCTTTCATTTTGTGGTTGCAATTTGTAATGGGAAAAGCTAGACAAAGGAAAGGGACCATTTTACCGGATCATCTATTGTAGAGCAGGTTCTTCAGCAAGATGATTGTATCTAATTGCATATACAGGAATTTTGAGGCATGAGAATTGCAAATCATTCCAAGATTATTCTGCTTTCCTAACTTAGTTTAATTTCACAGTTGCAAAGGTAGTTAGTATTTGAAAAGGATTATAGTTTAAACCACAAAGATTTGTTAAAACTTCAGAGAAAAACAATATCTCACTCACAAGTTAATATGATATTCAATAAACAGCATTGGCCATTGCAAGTATATTTGGAACCAAATTGTTTTCTAAGCTTACGTATTACTAGAGCATTACATTTGCTATACTGTTTACTACAGTGGCCAATCCAGGTCACAAGTACCAAGCAGGATCCCAAAAGAAAGATTCTTATCCCAGGGATAAACTGGCCACTTTAATAATGGTTTATGGACTTTTTATCCAGTAACTTGCCCAACGTTTTTAAAATCCAGCTACATTAATAGTTTTTCTACATCTTCCAGCAATGAATTCCAGAGCTTATTTACGCACTTAATGAAAAAAATATTTTCTCTGATTAATCTTAAAAATGTACTACTTTGTAGCGTCTTTGCATATCCCCATCTTTGTATTTTGTGAAGGGGTAAACATCCTATTCATGTGTACCCGTTCTACTCCATTCATTATTTTATAGACCTCTATTATATTCTCTCCTCAGCCTTCTCTTCTCCGAGCTGAAGAGCCCTAACCTTTTAAGCCTTTCCACATAGGGGTAAACTTCCATCCCCTTTATAATTTTGGTTGCAGTTCTCTGTAGCTTTTTTTAGGGGTGCAACCAGAACGGCAAGGCCACGGAGCCATGTGCTCACGGCCACCATTAACCGGGGGGGCGGCTGCGCGCATTCCCCCGGCGGAAGCGGGGCCGTCGTGAGCCCGGGGGGGGCGGAGCGAGGGGCTAAGATCTTCCCATTGGCGGCGGCGGGTGACTGCTCGGCGCCGCGGCCAATGGGAAGAAGGACCCCATGAGCAGGTGCGGGGACGCGGCGTGGCTCCGGCCTCTTTTGGGTGGATGCCGGAGCCGCCGGACGTGTCTCAGGTATTCGGAGGAGCTTTTGGGGGCCTGCGGCGCGTTGAAGGGGGGGTTTATTTTCGGGCGCATAGCAGCATAGCAGCCCTGCCTCCGTGCAGCTTCAGTCCCGTTCGGGAGTGAGTGGCTGCGCGAAGAGTCCTTGCCGCCGCCTTCCTGGTGCAAGCTTCCAGGCAGTGTAAAAAACACAAGAGCCAGGAATCTCCGGGGAGGCTTAACGAGGGCGGCAGGGGGTTTGAAGGGTGCCGTTGGTGCTTAGGCACTCGTGGGGGGGGGGGGTTTCTGGGGCTGACAGTTAAAAAAAAAACAAAAAAAAACAAAACAAAAAAAAAACCAAAGGAAACCAAAAAATAAAAGAACACATAAACGAAGAGGGCAGGCTATCCCGGGAAAGATGCCCAAGAATAAATCAGGGGGCAAGCGGGCTGCGAGCAGCAGTGAGGCAAGTGGGGTGGGAGCCCCGGTGGAGGGGCGGAGGGAGTCCGGGGCCCGCGCGGAGCGTTTGGCTAGCAGGGCACGGGGTCCAGCAGGGCATGGAAAGGCAGCGCGGGGGGGGGGCTAAGGGCAGAACTCCTCAAACTGCTGGGTCAGTTCAGGGCAGGGGGCAACCAGCGGGGGAGTCCGCCAGGGGAAATAGGGGGCGGGGGGGGGCAGAGGGGGGGCAGGAGGACCATCGCGGAGGGGGATGGAAGGGGAAGGGGGGCGGCAGGGTCGGGTGGGAAGATGGGGGTCCCTCGGGATGGTCAGGTTGGCGGGAATGGGGAGCCTGTGGGGGGGAGGCTGGGACACGGAACCGCTGGGCCACCAGAGTACTGGCTGGATGGGGGGCCGCCACCCCTGGACGGTACAGATAGGTGGGGGTTTGCGGGCATATGGGGATGGCCTCAGGAGGCGGGGGGCGGCCCGTCCCCCTCGTGGGAGCGGTGGCAGAGCAGAGGACAGGGTTCCTCGAGGGCGGAGTGGCTCGGGGCGTGGCAGTCTCCCTGGGGTAGGGCGGGTGTCTCGGCGCCTCTCCCTTTCTTCTCTCCACAGGTACCTCCAGCGTGGCAGTGTGCGGGGAATCCTCGATGGAGCGGGTTTCGGCCCAGTGACGGCACTAGCGGTCAGGCGGACGGCGGTCCGTCTGTTGCGACGGAGGCAGCGGTATCGACGGCAGCGGAGCGTCCCGAGCTCGGAGTACCAGCTGGAACAGCGGCGAGTGCTGCGGGTGAGTTGGCAGTTGACCACGGGGAGGAGCATGGGCAGGGTACTGAGACGGCGGGGGGGGATCGGGTCAAGAGAAGTCAAAAGCGACGGCGGGCGTGTCATAGGCACCGGCGATCGGATTCGTCGTTCACGTCGTCCACGGACTCGTCGTCTAGCTCGGCATCGCGAGAGGGGCGGCAGAGTCAGGCATCTGGGAGGGGGGCCAGCGAACGCAACTCTATCGGCGCAATTCCCACAGTGGCGGCGTTCTCGGAGTTGTGGGAGGGCGTACCGAAGAAATTGCGGAAGAAGATACAGAAGTAAATAAGATACAGTGTAAATAAGATACAGTGTAAATAAGATGTAGATATGTTATACAATGTACATAGTTCCCCCCAGTTACTTCCAAGTTGATCTCCTGTTTATTGTAAATACAACTCAGGGTTCCTGTGTTGTATGGTTGATGTTGAATGTAAACCGCTCTGATCTAAAATAGAGCGGTATAGAAGAACTGTTAAATAAATAAAAAATAAATAAATAAAATAAGTGGCGCTATATTGACATTTTCCGGTTGCTGGAGGGTAGGAAGCGGTCCGGGGATAGTAGACGAAAGAGGAAAGAAGACGAAAAAGCCGGTCGGGTGTGGAGAGTCGCAAGGAATGTAGTGAATTGGGCGAGGGCCATTCTCCGGCTCGCCAGTGTGTGGGGGTGCGTGCATCCGGAGCAGTATGGGATGTTGTTGGCGTACGCGGACTCCATCTTAGAAGCGTCTCAAACCCATGACAGTTGGGCCTGGCTCAACTACGATGAAAAGTTTCGGGACAAGATGGAGGAGAACCGGTTGTTATCGTGGGGTACCCAAGATATCAACCTGTGGCTGACACAGATGGCGGTCAAACCGGGAGGGGGGAATGTGGGTAGAGGAGGCTTGGTCAGCGCGGCGGGGTCCGGGAAGCCCTTTCGCGGGAGCGTGTCCCCGGCGGTGCAGAGACCGGCGGGGGGAGGGGGCACGGGCGACGTATGTTGGCGTTTCAACAAGTCTACCTGCCCCTTTCCGGACTGTAAATTCCGACACGCCTGCTCTGTCTGCGGAGGAACTCATTCCGCCCTCAAATGTGTCAAACGTGGCCCTACGGGTTCCAACGCCCCCACCGCAAAACAATAGGTCTGCGATGAGCCTCGCGCCTACTCCCATTCAGGTTCAGGCTCTTCGTCCGTGGTTAGCTCGGTATCCCCGGAGGGCGGACGGTAACGTTTTGGGACAGGGATTCGAGGGGGGGTTTCGGATTCCTATTATTGGGAGAGTGGCCGCGGGCGTAGCGAGGAATTCACCGTCGGTGCGTCGTTTTGCTAGTATTGTGAGAGACAAGCTGGCTGGGGAAATTTCGCTGGGGCGGGTAGCTGGCCCTTTTCAGGTTCAGCCCTTCGAGGACTTTGTGGTTTCCCCCTTGGGCATAATCCCGAAGAAAGAGCGAGGTAAATATAGACTAATCCACAATCTTTCCTTCCCGGAGGGTACTTCTGTGAATGATCATATCCCGAAGGATTTGTGTTCGGTGCGTTACGCATCGTTTGATGAGGCGGTTGCATTAGTAAGGGATTGTGGGCCCGGGTGCCTGATGGCTAAGGCCGATATCGAGTCAGCCTTCCGTTTGCTGCCGGTGCACCCTTCGGCGTTTCATTTGTTGGGTTTTCGCTTCGAGGGGCACTTTTACTTCGACAAATGCATGCCTATGGGTTGCGCAATATCCTGCTCGTATTTCGAGCGTTTCAGTTCATTCCTGCACTGGGCCGTGGTTCAGCGTTCGGGTTGTAGGCAAATGGTGCACTACTTGGATGACTTCCTTTTCGTAGGGTCGGCGCAGTCCAGCAGTGCCGGGATTTATTGGATGATTTCAACCAATTGGCACAGGAATGGGGAGTACCGTTGGCAGTGGGGAAGACGGAGGGGCCAGCTACGCGTCTTACTTTTCTGGGGGTGGAACTAGATTCGCTTTTCATGGTGGCGCGATTACCGGTAGACAAGGTCGAGAAGCTGCGGGTTTTGATTGCGAATGCGATGTTAGCCACGAAGCTGTCGCTGTGGGATATGCAGGCGCTTATTGGCTCACTCAATTTTGCATGTCGGGTCATTCCCATGGGACGGGTATTCCTCCGCCGCCTGTCGTTGGCTACGGCGGGGGTGCATAAACCTCATCATCGGGTTAGGGTGTCCCGGAATATAAGAGCGGACTTGGGCGTATGGGATGAGTTTTTGAGGGAATTTAACGGTGTATCGGTGTTGCGGGAGCTGGTCGTGTGGAGTGAGGAGTTACATTTATATACAGATGCTGCCGGCGGGGCCGGTTTGGGGATTTACTTTGGGGGCTCGTGGTGTGCGGCGGAATGGCCTCCGTCCTGGCGCGAAGCCGGCCTTACCAGTAATATCACCTTCCTAGAGTTGTTCCCAATCCTGGTGGTGTTGTCCATATGGCCGGGGAGGCTGCGGAATCGCCAGATATTATGGAGGTGCGACAACGAGTCCGTGGTGAGTGTCGTGAATAATTATACCCCAAGGTGCAGGCAGGTCGCAGAATTGATGCGGCAGGTGGTTTTGTCCTGTTTACGTTTGAATGTGGTGCTTAAGGCTCGCCACATTCCGGGGAGTATTAACACTATTGCCGATGCTCTTTACCGTTTCAAGTGGGAGCTGTTTCGGACCTTGGCGCCGGCTGCCGAAGAGCGGGGGGCCTCGGTCCCGGAGACTTTATGGCAGATTGGCCTGCAAGCATGATCGACTTGTTGAAAAACTCTGTGTCGGCAGCGACGTGGGAGGCCTACCGAAGAGGCTACAGCAGTGTGAGGTCCTTCCTGTCGGAGCGGGATGGAGAGGGGGCCCAGCATCGGATTGGCTACTGGGTCAGTATGTTTGGGCAGCAAAGGGTGCGGGCTTGTCGCGTTCTACGGTTAGGAAGAATCTGGCGGGATTTTCCTTTTTCATGAAAGCAGTGGGATGGGGCGCGGAGCGGAGGGGGGGTTTTTTGACGGCCCGGCTCTTGCAAGGATGGGAGCGTGAGGCGCCGCCGGTTGGGGATACCAGGCAGCCGATCACGCATGCACGTTTGGAGCGGTTGTGCGTGGTGTTGCCTCAGGTGGCCTCGTCCAGTTACGAGTGTTGCTTATTTCGGGCGGTTTTTGCCGTAGCGTTTTTTGGGGCCTTCCGAGTGGGCGAATTGGTGGCAGAATCGGGTAGAGGTGCGGCGGTTGGGGGTTTGCAGTTGCACCAAGTACGGTTGGTACCGGGTCAAGTTCGAATTCATGTCGCGCGTTCAAAAACAGATCAGCTGGGAAAAGGTGTTTGGGTAATCCTGAGTCAAGTGTCCGGGGCCTTGACTTGCCCGGTCGGGTTGTTACAAGCGTACTTAGGGGTGCGGCCCTCGGGCGCGGGTCATTTATTTGTCCATGAAGACGGGCGGGTTCTGACGCGCTTCCAGTTTACGGCGGTTCTGCGGATGTCTCTGCGGGCGTTGGGGGAGGACGCTGGTCGGTTTGCTCCTCATTCATTCCGGATCGGGGCGGCTACCAGTGCGGCAGCGGAGGGATTGCCGGAGAGGGAGATCAAGCGTATCGGTCGCTGGAGGTCCCAGGCTTTCCAAACCTATGTGAGGTTGTAGGGGTGGTGGGGGGGGGGTGCCTAACCTATCTTCTTTTTGTTGCAGATGTGGGATATGACCGGTGTCGCTGTTGGGTGACTGGCCATTCGTTCGTTTACTGGGCTGGTCAGCGAGCAGCAACACGTCCTCTTGGCGCGAATCTTGGACTGGATGTCTCTGCGGTGTCCGTCACATGGCTGGGAGAACGCGGACTGCGGTGGATTCAGCTCCTGCCTTTGCTACGGCACCACGGAAGTCGGAGGGAGAGGCCTGCTGTTCTGTTGATTCATTTGGGAGGCAACGACTTGACGTCCTGGACTTGTCGCCAGTTGATTCGTGCGGTGCACAAGGACTTGGGGCTGGTTTTAGGGATGTTCCCGGGGGTAATCTTGGTGTGGTCAGATATACTTCCAAGGCCTGCTTGCAGGGTTCAGCGGCGCTGGTCCAGGGGGCTGTCCAAAATCAATCGCCAAATAGGCAGATGGGTCGTTGAGAATGGGGGGGCGCCAAATTTTGCACCCATGGATGGACGTCGATTGTGCAGGTTAGTTCAGGTCGGACGGGGTGCATTTATCCCCGATCGGGTTGGACTTGCTGCTTAACGATTGGCAGGAGGCCTTGGAAGTGGTTCTGCGTAGGAGACGGGCTGGTCGCAGCTTTTTGTAAGGGGGGCGGCTCAGGACGGAGGTGTCCTGAGCCGGTGGCGGGATCCCGGAGGTTTCCGGGGTCCGGAGCCGGATGCAAGCAGTACGGCGGGGGTGGGGTACCCCCGCCCGGACAATCCCTCGGCTTTTGCTAATAATATGGCGAAGCCGGATGAGGGAGGGCGAGGCAATTTTGTCGGGGCCTGTACCCGGGGGAAGCGGCAGCGGCGGCACCTTGCTAATAACATGGCGGGTGCTGGCTCGCGCTGCTGGTGGGGGGGGGGGGGAGATGTTAATTTGTTAATTGGAAAGTTATGATTGTTGTAAGTTAATAAAGCTGCGACCAGTTCAATTCCAAATGAGTGGTAATGGTTTTCTTTGAAAGTTTAAGTGTGCCTCTTATAAGCGAGGGGAAAAAGGGGGTGGGGGGGGGAATCAGGGTGGAATCGCCCGGTCCGCCTTACCCGGTTACGGCAAGGCCGCAGAGCCATGTGCTCGCGGCCGCCATTAACCGGGGGGGGCGGCTGCGCGCATTCCCCCGGCGGAAGCGGGGCCGTCGTGAGCCCGGGGGGGGGGCGGAGCGAGGGGCTAAGATCTTCCCATTGGCGGCGGCGGGTGACTGCTCGGCGCCGCGGCCAATGGGAAGAAGGACCCCATGAGCAGGTGCGGGGACGCGGCGTGGCTCCGGCCTCTTTTGGGTGGATGCCGGAGCCGCCGGACGCCCACCCGCCCTCCCTGATTTCAAGTGGGTCTGGGTGGGTGTAGTGGGGGTGTTGCAGCTGGACGGGGTTGGCGGGATCCCGGAGGTTTCCGGGGTCCGGAGCCGGATGCAAGCAGTACGGCGGGGGTGGGGTACCCCCGCCCGGACAATCCCTCGGCTTTTGCTAATAATATGGCGAAGCCGGATGAGGGAGGGCGAGGCAATTTTGTCGGGGCCTGTACCCGGGGGAAGCGGCAGCGGCGGCACCTTGCTAATAACATGGCGGGTGCTGGCTCGCGCTGCTGGTGGGGGGGGGGGGAGATGTTAATTTGTTAATTGGAAAGTTATGATTGTTGTAAGTTAATAAAGCTGCGACCAGTTCAATTCCAAATGAGTGGTAATGGTTTTCTTTGAAAGTTTAAGTGTGCCTCTTATAAGCGAGGGGAAAAAGGGGGTGGGGGGGGGGAATCAGGGTGGAATCGCCCGGTCCGCCTTACCCGGTTACTGCACAATACTCAAGGTGCGGTCACACCATGGAGTAATACAGAGGCACTATGATATCTTTTGTTCTCCATTCATTTTCTTAATTCCTAGTATTCTATTAGCTTGCTTGGCTCTCATGCCCACTGAGCAGGGGATTTCAATGTTTTATCTACCATGATAATACATTTGGATGATACCAAAATCTGCAATAGAGTAAGCATCGAAGGAGTAGATAACATGAGAATGGATCAAGTTAAGCTTGAAGAATGGTAAAGAATTTGGCAGCTGAGATTTAATGCTAAAAAATGCAGGATCATGCATTTGGGCTACAAAAATCCAAGGGAGCGGTATAGTGTATGGGGCGAAGTACTTCTGTCCACGAAAGAAGAATGGGACCTGGGTGTGATTGTTTCTGATGATCTTAAAGTGGCTAAACAGGTAGAAAAGGCAACAGTGAAAACCAGAAGGATGCTCGGGTGCATAGGGAGAGAAATGGTCAGCAGAAAAAAAGGAGGTGATAGTGCCTCTGTATAAGTCTCTGATGTGACCTCATTTGGAGTATTGTGTGCAGTTCTGGAGACCACATCTTCAAAAGGATATAAACAGGATGGAGTTGGTGTACAGAGTGACTAAAATTGTCAGTGGTCTTCATTATAAACTGTATGTGGACAGACTTAAAGATCTTAATATGTTTACATTAGAGGAAAGGCGGGATAGAGGAGATGTGATAGAGACGTTTAAATACCTCCATGGCATAAATGCACAAGAGAAGAGTCTCTTTCAATTGAAAGCAAGCTCTGCTATGAGGGAACATAGGATGAGGGTGAAAGGGGATAGACTTAAAAGTAATATACAGAAATATTTCTTTATGGAAAGAGTAGCAGATGTGTGGAATAGTCTCCCAGTGGAGGTTGTTGAGACAAGAACAATATCTGAATATAAGAAAGCACCTGACCAACACAGAAGATCTCTAAAGGAAAAAAAGAGAGTACTGTAGTTGATATAGAAAGGCAGACTAGATAGGCCATGTGGTCTTTTTCTGCCATCATGTTTCTATGATACCTAGATCTTTTTCATGTGTAGTGACTCCTAATGTGGAACCTTGTGGGTTATTCTTCCCTAAGGGGATCATTCCAGAACAGGAATAAGCCCTTTGGAAGTGCGGTGTAGACGTTTTTCCAGCGAAAATGTCTATGACCATATTCTGCAACACTCATGGCCCTGCACAGGGATCTCAGAACATGGGTGGGTGGGAGGGGGAAGAACAAGGGCGTGATCAGCAGTAGAGACGTACAGTGTGTATGCAGGAAGATCCATATACATTCTGCATGTTTCCTGTGGCTGTCCACGTTATACCAGCGGAAACATAGAATAATGTCAGTACTTAGAAACTTTTCTGCTCTGCTCTGCAATGCGCTGCATAAAGATGAATGGCTGTGACAAAGATTTTGTGAACCGGTGTGTCTGCAGTCTGGAAGATGACAAGATGCAGTTGTAAAGAACAGAATACAGAGGTGGGGAGAGGTTGTATGGTAAAGACACATTATTAAGCACCCCTATAGAAATATTAAGAGATGCAATGGTGATTACTCTGGCTATAATGACAATTGCTCTGTGAGCTAGAGGAGATGATCTAGGGCACCCTAACAATCAGGGGTGGCCCAAGGGGGATGTGGGGCCATGTGCAGACTAATTGTGGGGCCTCATTTGCATAAGGTTCATCATTTGCATAAATATTTACATAATGTTAATGTGCACTAACGTTTAGTAAACATGCCTCTTAATGAGTGTCTAGATAAAGAAAGACTACCAGATTTTTACATTACTCCAGTGCCAACTGCCTGGTACATTAGGAAGTACTATAAACACTGCCCATTTAGAACCCATAGCAAACCCGCCGTATCATAACATCACTACCAGGACTCTCAAAGCACCAAACCCTACCTGTCAAAAAGGCAACACTGCAAATATTAAACTAATACATCCCAGACAATACCAATACATCTACTGGGGAAAGAGAACAAGTGGCAGTGTCAAATAGAAACTACATAAAAAAATACCTTAGCTCGGTTACACATGCAGAACATAGACCATCACCAAACAAAGAACAAGGGATCAAAATTTAAAAATAGAAAGACAATAATTAAACTGGGAACCCCAAAGGCCAAAGTTGGAACATATAACAACACTGGAGAAATAAAACTATAAATTAATTTCCTCTTGTACTAAACAAAAACGCAAAGACTTTAGCAATGCACATTTCCCAGAGCTGACATATTCCAGTTAATAAATTCAAAATAAAGTATTTTTCTACTTTTTGTTGTTTGGGCATTTTATTTTTCAGTTGCAATTGTTCCAGTCACTTTCTTCTGGTTTCTTCATGTCTTCGGCTAACTCTCCATTGTCTGCTATTTGTTTTTTCTTCTCTCTTCTAGTTTTTTCCTATTCGCTCTCTACATCTGCTTTAACGTTCTGATCTTTTCCCTTTTTTTCTTTCCTCCATTTCTTTTTTTCTTTCTTTTTCATCCACTCAAATTTCACCCTTTCATCCTCAATCCCCACTTACTCTCCCAATACTCGGCCAATCGTAGATTTTTCTTCCATCCCACACAAAATATCTTTTCCCTTCTCCATCCTCACTCCCCCAGCCCCATTGCCTTCTAGTCCTCCCCCAACATCAGCTAGTTCCAGCCCCAACCAGCATCTGCTCCCTTCTAGTCCCATTTTCCCATCTCCCCGCATCAGCCCATTTCCAATCCTAGCACCACCCATCAGCTCATTTCCAATCCTATTCCAGCCCCCATCAGCCCATTTCCAATCCTAGCCCCTCCATCATCAGCCCATTTCGAGTCCTAGCCCCCCCCATCAGCCATTTCCAGTCCTATTCCAGCCCCCATCAGCCCATTTCCAATCCTAGCCCCTCCATCAGCCCATTTTGAGTCCTAGCCCCCCCATCAGCCATTTCCAGTTCTATTCCAGCCCCCATCAGCCCATTTCAAAACATAAACCCCTCATCAGCTATTTCCAGTCCTATTTCAGCCCCCATCAGCCCATTTTCAGTCCAAGCTCCCCTCCTCAGCCCATTTCCAGTCCTAGTCCCCCACCATCAGCTCATTTCCAGTCCTAGTCCCCATCAGTCATTTCCAGTCCTATTCCAGACCCCTATCAGCCCATTTCCAGTCCAAGCTCCCCCCTCAGCCCATTTCCAATCATAACCCTCCCATCAGCCATTTCCAGTCCTATTCCAGTCCTATTCCAGCCCCCATCAGCCCATTTCCAGTCCAAGCACCCCACCCCATCAGCCCATTTCCCGTCCTAGCCCTCATCAGCCATTTTCAGTCCCACCCTAGCCCCACATCAGCCATTTTCAGTCCTATTCCAGCCCCCATCAGCCCATTTCCAGTCCAAGTTCTCCCCTATCAGCCCATTTCCAGTCCAAGACCCCCATCAGCCCATTTCCAATCCTAGCCCACACATCGGCCATTTCCTGTCCTATCCTAGAACTTCCCCCCGAAGAGCCCTGCGCCTATCTAAGCTGCTTCAGAGGTGAGCCAGGAAAGCCCACACAAGGCCCTGGCTCACTTCTGCATAGCCACCAGCATGAAAAAAAGTGCCATTTCCCTCACGCTGGTGGCTGTGTTAATGTGAACTGCGCTGAATGCCGGGAAAGCTTAAAGAACTACACAAAAACAAAAATAGAGCAAAATCAAGAAATCATGAGCTAAAGTGTGTCTATGTGGATGTATAAATGTTGGAAGATTAGCCATGAGGAAACAACCTACCTCTCATGGCAGTACTTCCGTTTTACTCAATGTAATGAGCCCCAACAGGAGCTTTAAAACGTAGGTAAAAACACCATGTAATAGTGTGTCCTACACCAAAACATGTTCAAGAAGCGTATTACTTCCAACAAATTTACATTTCTGAAACCAATTGGAGAATCAAAAATAGCAAACAAAGAAAGTTACTTATCTGTTGTCCATAAGAAACCAAGTCGTAGTATTCTCCAGACTCAGTTAAATTTCAAACTCTTGAATATCCGCAGTTTTAAAAAAGAACACAATACTGCATTTCGGGCAAGACAACATCAATGCCCTGTATCAACGCTCTCTTTAACTGCAAAAAAATACCTAGCTTCCCCAATTCTTCAGGACGCCAGCACATGCTCATTTACGATCTAATGCCACAAGAAAGGAACTATAGTTAAATGCCAGTAGGAATCAATCACAGCTAGTTACGTCATGAGGACACACACTATATTGATTGAATGGCTAGATCTTATCAGTTCAGAGAAGACTGGTCCAATCAAGTTCTTTATTAAGACCCTGTGGTTCCACAGTAGATAACCGGAAAATCCAAGTTTGTTCAAGCAATTGTAGACATTGTTCTCGATTGCCTCCACGTGGATTTTCAGGCACATAGTCAAGAATTCTCCAAAACATATCCATGAACTGATGTTGATAGTCCAAACAATGTTGAGCAATAGGGGCAGAAATAGTCTTGGTTTTAATTCTAGATGCATGGCCAATTTTGAGAAAACTAGTTTAAAATCTCGATTTCACAATTTATCAAAAGATCAATGGCAAGCTCTGTGTGAATTATGAAATAATCACGATCTAGTTATCCGCAGAGCGGACAAAGGTGGAGCTATAGTAGTTCAATCATCATCCCAATATCGGTCCCATCTTTTGGGACAGTTAAATGACACTAAATATTATGTTAAAATGTCTGAGAATCCAACAATAGGTTTGCAACAAGAAATATGCCGCTGCGCCGCAGGGCAGGGTCCCGAGGCCGGTTTGTAACCGGGTTCACGGGGCCCAGAAATCCCTTGCGGCAGCAGCGTGGTGTAGGTGGGGGGGGGGGGGATGCGGACGTGCAGTAGAGGCTGGCCAGCAGCCCACATAAGAGGTGTGGGGCCAGATGATTGGCGCTGGTGCCGGCTGTGGGCGGAGCAGCGGCGTGCGAGGGAGATGGCCGGCGTGCGATCTCCCTCTTTCAGCGTGGTTGCCACTGCGAAAGGTGCCCCTACCCACCCTCCCTTGTTTTACGGCAGTAAGGAGGGGGTGGGGGTCGTCGCAGCTGGGTATGGGGTTGTTGGTTTCAGCCATCTTGGCGGTAGGGGTAGCGAGCTGGTGCTCGCCGACCCAGTGGGGCATTTGAGGCGGATGCCGCTGGCAGGGGAGTGGCAGTGCTCCTTAGGTTGGGAGAGACATCACAGTTGTGGTCTCTGCCCGGTGGAAGGCAACTTGCCGGCCATTGCTAATAACATGGCGAGGCGGGCGGTAGGGGAATGGGGGGAGGATGATGCACCACTTTGCTATAAATGACTGGTGGGGGCATCATCTGGAAATGGAAAGGGGGGGGGGGGTAATGTTTGACTTAAGAATGTTCAGTTGGCCCATGTTGGGCCGGTTTGCAATACAGTTAATAAAGCTGCGACCAAGTAATCGTTCACCAAATGTTCTGGCGTGTGAGTGTTTTGTTACGGGAGATAGGGGTGGACAGGGGGGGGGGTGCTCATGGAGCAAATTTGGGCCCTGATTCAAGGGGGTGGGGGGTGGGGATGGTGTGGAGGTAAGAAGGCAAGGCTGCTTCTAGACAAGGGATGGGCATCCGGATACCTTGGTTATCAGATTATTATGCATGAAGCATTATCTAAGAATTGGATTACTAAACGTAAATTCAAATTTCTAACTTTACCACATCCATTAACTCCAACTATATACACAGTCCCAAAAATTCACAAGTCCTTGGATATGCCTCCAGGTAAGCCTATGTAACTTACTTTGTTTGCTATTTTGAGTGGAGGAGTGGCCTAGTGGTTGGGGCAAGGTACTTCAGGCTGGAAGGTCGGGGGTTCAAATCCCACTAGAGGACAGCAACCTTGGGCCGGAAGGACTGGGGTTTCTAGTCCCATGGATGCTCCTTGTGGTCTTGGGCAAGCCACTTAACCCTCCATAGTCCATGTTCCCTGTAAAATAGTTATCTCCAAGTTATAATGCCCTGTTCAGTGTAATTTCAGTTTGTTTAATGTAAACCGCACTGATGCAGAATAGCACGGTATATAAGAGAATATAAATAAATTTTTGATTGTCCAATTGGTTTCAGAAATGTAAATTTGTTGGAAGTAATACGCTTTGAACACGTTATTACATGGTGTTTTTACCTACGTTTTAAAGCTCCTGTTGGGGCTCATTACATTGAGTAAAACGGAAGTACTGCCATGAGAGGTAGATTGTTTCCTCACGGCTAATCTTCCAATATTTATACATCCACATAGACACACTTTAGCTCATGATTTCTTGATTTTGCTCTATTTTTGTTTTTGTGTAGATTTTTATAGAGTAATAGTTATTTCTGAAGTATTGGGAAAGCTTAAAGGGCATTTCCCGGCACTCGCGCGCTTTACAGTAACATAGCCACCGGCGTGAGGGAAAACGGGGCTTTTCATGCCGGCGGCTGTGCAGAGGTGAGCGGGGACCTCGTGTGACTTCCCCGGCTCACATCTGAAGCCATCCATTGTGCTTGAATGAAGTTCACGCGGGGCCCCCTGAAGCACGGAGCCCTGTGCGAACAACATTCTCGCACAATGGATGGGCCAGCCCTGCTAACAATTCCTGTCATCTGAGAAGTGGGACTGTTGATGTAGAGATTATATATGGGTGAGTATAGGAGGGATACATGTGTGGGTGGGAAATGCAGATCAGATTAGTTGTCCATGCCATCATGTTATACCAGCTGTTTTCTAGAGGTGCAGGGCATCTGCACTGCAGATGTATGTTTTGTGTGACTACAAGTGAGAGTGTGTGTATTTTTGTGTGTGTGTGTGGTTAGAGGGATGCATGGGGGGACCTGGTATGCACAACTGCAATTTTGGGGGATTGCCAGTACCTGGTCCATAGGGCTGACCTCAGTGTGACCAGGTGCCAGTGTGATTGGTCAGGATACTGCAGAATGGGGTCTCTACCGCTAAATGTCAAAGCATATTCCTGTCAGTGATAAGGTACCCTAAGAATGAGCGCATGCAACAGGGCACACAGCACCATTGGTCTCACAAATGTGCACATTTGTATAGACAGCTGCTGGTGCTTTTGGGTATTTAGTAATGCTGTTTGCATTGGTGCATGCACTCAATCTGAGAGTCCCTATTTAATGTCAGGGATATGCTCTGACATTTAGCTGTAGAAGACCATTTTTGATTTTTTTTCAGGTCCATACATAGCATTGTACAGGCTGTTGTCAGAGATGACCAAAGCAAGCACAATTAAAATGTTCACCTACTGCCACGTATGTTGTGCTGCAAGGTATGTCAGGACAATCATATCACTCTCTACTTGCCTGTTGTAACACCTCTGAGTGCACAGAGATCACTTTGCAGTGTCCTGGTCATGCAAAGGACTAGCTCATATGGAATGTTTTGCATCAGCACATCTGTATTATCCATTTTCATGGGTAGTTGGCATGGGTACCACACCGTCAGTGTGAGGAACAACTTCGGGGATGCTTTAACTGAAGAGGCGTGGCCACACAGAGGTTGGCAACCGCAGAGCTGTACATTTTTTCAGAATTCGCCAAGGGCAGGGATGTCCATGCCGCTTGCTACATATACAAGCGTCCGGGGTTTGTACAAGCGTCCGGGGTTTGTACGTGCCTCACCGAACAAATCTGTCCCCGATTCTGGACCCATGGACATGTCAAGATCCCTGCACGTGGAATTATGGTCAAACAGGGCCCATTTTTCATTTAGACGTGTCTGTGGGCCAGATGTGCATGTTATGAAATCGCACTCTAAGAGGCAATTCTATTCTGGCTGTACAGCCCCTGTGCGGCCCCTC
This sequence comes from Ichthyophis bannanicus, assembly GCA_033557465.1. Lineage (NCBI taxonomy): Eukaryota > Metazoa > Chordata > Amphibia > Gymnophiona > Ichthyophiidae > Ichthyophis > Ichthyophis bannanicus. The sequence goes on from CM066038.1 coordinate 418,203,725, forward strand.
AGAATCGGGGCACACAGCTGTAGCACCTGATTCTGATCCTGCAGGGCTAGACATGCCCACGAGATCAGAATCGGGTCTACTGGTGCCTGATTTTGGGCCACATGCGCAGATCCCCGGCTAACTCAGCCAGACTCCGTAATGGAGCCACAGTGCCATGGCATCTCATTGCCATGGAACTGCGGCTCCATTAGAAAGCCACAATTTCCAGCTGCTGACCCAAATTGCTTGTTCCCCACAGCCTGACCTCTGATCTGGCCTCCCATGGCCAGGGTCAGGCTGCGGGGATTCCCTTGAGCCCCTTCACCTTGTCATCGACCCCCAGCACAGCAGTCCCCTGGCAACCAGGGGGATGGTAGAATGTCCCCTGTCTACGTGGCCAATCCCGGACATACAGGGCCGACCTCAGAATCAGCCCTGTAAGTCTGGGGTTACGGCCCATCCATGCCCTGCCCTTGCTCCGCCTCTAGACTGCTCCCTCCTACTCCCATCTAGGAATTCAACATGTAACATAGTAATATAGAAACGTGCCGGCAGATAAAGACCAGCATGGTCTATCTAGTCTGCCCAGTAAGGTGCCAGAATTGTAGAGTTGTATGTGACGTACCAGGCAGGTTACCCCTCTCCATTTAGAAGTTATTTGTTTGTTTAGATTCCATCCTCTTGCTATGTAGAGATCCTCTGAGTCCATCCCATGCCTTTTGAATTCCATCACTGTTTTTGCTCCCACCACCTCTTCGGGGTGGCATTCCAGGAATCCACCACCCTTTGCATGAAAAAATATTTCCTTATGTTACTTTCAAATTTACTTCCTCGCAGCTTCATTTCATGTCCTCTAGCGCTACAGTTTCCCCATCTTTGAAAAATGTTTGTTTGTTTATTAATATCCTTTAAGTATTTAAATGTCTGTTTTTTTGTTACCGCTGGTTGGTAATGTGTAAATATGCAGCCTTATATTACCATTCTATTAGTATAGTATGTTTTAAACACACAAATTCCTGTCATTTGTATGGTCCAATGAGACAGTTTCTTTTCACATTTGCTGGTGAAACAATTTGCTATTACTCCTAAGAGCATGCCAATATGCTTTTAACTACACTGTCTTAATATATTTTTATTTATTTATTTATTTAGACAGTTTTGTATACCGCCTTATCCTTCAATCAAAGCGGTCACAACACAATTGGGGGATACATTTAACACGTGGGGATATGAGACACATACACTAATACTTACAGGGAACATGGGCAATGGAGGGTTAAGTGGCTTGCCCAAGACCACAAGGACCATCTGTGGGACTAGAATATATGTTTATATGATTTGGGACTAGAATATATGTTTTTATGATTTGTTCATATATATATCGTTATGATTTTATTATTATTCTTTATATATACTGATATAATTATTTGATTTTAATGAATTGTATGTTTTTATCTGAGACTCATTTATTTATTATTTTATTTATTTATTTATTTATGCGCTATTCTGCACCAGTGCAGTTTACATTGAACAAACTGAAATTACACTGAACAGGGCATTATAACTTGGAGATAACTATTTTGCAGGGAACATGGGCTATGGAGGGTTAAGTGGCTTGCCCAAGACCACAAGGAGCACCTGTGGGACTAGAAACCCCAGTCCTTCCGGCCCAAGGTTGCTGTCCTCTAGTGGGATTTGAACCCCCGACCTTCCAGCCTGAAGTACCTTGCCCCAACCACTAGGCTACTCCTCCACATTTCCCCTGAAGATGGCATCAGCCAAAATGCGTTGGTGTTTTCTACAATAAAGCTTTTCAAACCTACTACTGTTGGTACCCCACCCCTTGCTCCTTCGTTCCTTAATATGTGCCGCTGAATATGCCTGAGTAGTGCTGCTATACACCCTGATGCTTACTGCTTATTTATTTATTTATTTGTGTTTTTTCTATATCGCCCCTTCCAGACATCAGGGGCGGTTTACAAGGAACTTAAAAACAATATAACAAACAGTGAAATATTGTATTACATAGAACATTAATGGAAATATAATAACTACGTTACAAAGAAAACAGTGTGTAAATTAATTACATGGTTAAAACAAAACTATTTACAATAGTTATTTGTAATCGTATGTACAGTGTTGGGAGGGGGCTGTTCGGAATAGTTAATAAGGAGTTAGTTAGGATTTACCTGGTTAGAAGTAAATCCACCAACACGTCCCTGCTTAGCATCGGGACGTGTTGGGGGACATTCAGGGAACGGTACTTGGGGATAACAATGCAACAGTGATATTCAGCCACTGCTCAGTTATCCCTCAGTGGTGAAAGTTAGGCGTAGCAAAAGCTGCCCTAATTTTTGCCGCTGAGGTTAACCAGGCAGTGGGTGAATATCGCTTCTGCACCGTGCTGGTCGTTGGAGCACATTGTGGCAGACTCGGATATTCAATTCTGGTGGCTGGATATTGTCCCGGATTGAATATCTGGGGTTAAAGTTCAGCGGCGATGGCTATGCCCTTAGAGGTAAATAGTTATCGCATAGCAATACTGGGCCCATAGTCTTTGAGTGGTAGAGCTATTGCTTGTTAAGCTCAGTGCTGAGAGAGAGAGAGAGAGAAAAAAAAATTGATCCTGTTTCATTTCATGACTGTGGATGTTACTTACCTTTTGTGATTGGTGAACAGGGCAGCTTGCACCCTAGAGTAAAACACTAAGAGCAAGTTTGATACCAGTTTGTGAAATTGGTGAAATGAAACAATTACTGGGGCTTAAAATAATTTCATTTGCTTTTCTGCATTTGAATTATATGTTTGGGTTCCAGAGAGGAAGTATGCTTTGTTTTGAACGTTTTCGTGATCTCAATTTCAGGGGAACAACTAAGTGAGACAAATATGTATATATTTTAGCACTGTGAAATACTAATTTTATTTAGTTCCTATACATGTACTTATGTCACCAAATGTGCTCCTTGTACAGTATTACTGCATTATGCAAGGTTCCAGTATACCGAAAGTAGTTACAGGATGAGGTAAGATTATTGTTTCTTTTGAACTTGCATTGTTCTTACGTTTGCTGGAATTTGGAAAGAGATTGATTTGAAATTACTTTTTTTATTTTATTAATTTAATCTTTATTGATTTTTCATTCATATATAACCAAGATGAAGCTTGTACAAAAAAAAGAACACCACATGATAATTTACATATTGTAGTAAACTTAAAAAGAAAAAAAAATAGAGTGTCTCCTATAAGTCCTCAATAATAAGGGTGAAAAGTACAGAAAATAAGGAGGAAAGGTACACACCCTATTCAATACAGAGAAAAAAAAAGAAACTAAGACAAGATGGCAGAAAAATACAAATGCACAGTTACTCATTCTCTACTAAGGATGCAGAAACTGCTGATTCCAACAACCGCGGGTTAATGAATGAAGCCAAATCAGTAGGCTGAAAAAATACACAGATTACTCCTTCGCAAGTCCTTGTACCAAACTGCGATGAAAGAAACAATTCAGCAAGCACGGTACCAACGGACTAGCAGGGCACTTTCACTTTCACTAGGACTTGCGAAGGAGTTTGAAACTGCAGCCTTCAAGGTAATTTTATTTCATTAATAATTTTTAAAGGATTTAGAAGTTAGCATTTTGTCAATGTATGGCGCAGTTGGTGCTCCCTCTTTCTGGCCATTGATACGGTTTATTAATCGGATGAGGCATTTATATTTGAAGAGTGGGTTTTCATCCGTCTTGGCTTCCTTTTGAAATATGGTTTGCCTGGTTGGCTACTGTTTTCTATATATATTTTTAGTATTACATCTACATTTGAAAGGTGCCGATTCAGCTCCCTTTTTGATTTGGGTTTTATTCATCAAAGAATAATGACAGTGTTTCTTTGGCTTTTTGCTGCCATGTTGATATATTTCTAGTATTATATTTACAGTTGATAGGTGCCGATTTAGCTCCCATTTTTATTTGGGTTTTATTCATCTAAGAATAATGGCAGTGTTTCTGTGGCCTTTCGCTGCCGCGTTGATATAATTTTATTTTAAAAGCTGCCGGTATTATTATACAATATCCCTCGATTCTAAAGTTATTTATTATCGTTTTTGCTTTTACTTATGCCCTTTGTGGTGGTTTAAGATATGATATCTGTTTTTGAATAAAGGTTTATTTCTTTTCCTTATATTCAGTCTCTTGTTCCCCGCTTCCTTTTTTGCCTCCATGGTTTAAAAATGGTCCGTTTTAATTTTGAGTTTTTATATTTTGTATGTTATGCCTCTATCACATATATATGTATGGATTGTTATTGTTTTTTCAATTTTATCAGTTTCTATAAGTTTTTTATAACAATCCATTTTTCACACATATAGACACACTCCTCTTGCCTTTTTCTTTTTTTTCCTACGCCCGTCGATCGTTTAGTCCAGGAATTGCATTCCATCGGTGAGATAAAACGTTTTTTCATGTTTTTATGTGTATGGCGTTTTATCCTGTTTAGTTTATTGTTACCATCTAGTTTTTAATGTATGTTCAGGTTTTAGTTTATTCACAATTATTAACCTTATGTTCTAATTGGTCTGGTGCTTATTTATTGTGTGGTTTCAAAACATTTATGTTTATATTATACTTTGATCTTTTTACATTATTTTAATTCTTATAAGTTTTAGTGATATATTATAATTTATAATATAGCGTTCCAACATTTTTTATATAACAATATATATTTCTATACACATTTTTTATGTATCTGACATAAATTTAAATGTGGTTTTCATACAATTTTCTTTTATAACTAAGTGGTATTATGTTTTATGATGTTTATTTATGTTGTTTATAATTTATTTTATTTATCTGCATTTATATCCTGCTTTTCACTGGGTCAAAGCAGTTGGGGGATACATTTAACACAAGGGGATATGAGACACATACACTAATACTTACAGGGAACATGGGCAATGGAGGATTAAGTGGCTTGCCCAAGACCACAAGGAGCACCTGTGGGACTAGAAACCCCAGTCCTTCCAGCCCAAGGTTGCTGTCCTCTGGTGGGATTTGAACCACCAACCTTCTGGCCTGTAGTACCTTGCCCCAACCACTAGGCCACTCCTCCCTCCAATGGTTTGTTTGTTTTTATTTCCTTGACCCCAGTTTGCCTTTTACCCCTGAGGAATTTTTTAAATGAAACATGGCCTGTGTCGGGTTTTATTGGCAAATCAAATAAAAGTTTTTTTACTTAATTTATTCCTTAGTCATTCCTTACCACGTTCTCTGACTGTGTGCTTCATCTGACGTGGCTTCTTGCTCTGTGTTGGACACACTGCCGTGACACTGACCCAGTCAATACCGAGGTAATTAAAATCACCCATTATTATTACTGTTTTGAAACTTTTGTTAGCTTCCCTGATTTCTTTGAGCATTTCATCATCTATTTGTTCATTCTGGCCAGGCGGTCAATAATACAACCCCACTACCATCGCCTTCCCCTTTTTACATGGAATTTCAATCTATAGGGATTCTACAGTGAATTTTGTTTCCTGCAAAACTTTAATTCTTTGTGACTCAATGCCCTCTCCAACATAGAGCGCAACCCCTCCACCAATTTGATCATCTCTATCATTACGATATAGTTTGTACCCAGGTATCACAGTGTCCCACTGGTTGTCCTCCTTCCATCATGTCTCTGAGATACCAATCATATCTAACTTCTCATTTAGTACTCTGTATATATTCTAACTCTCCCATCTTATTTTTTAGACTTCTAGTATTTGCATACAAGCATTTTAGAGAATGTATTTTATTCATATTAATCTGGTTATCGATAGGCAGGGGTAATTTGGAATCTTTAAGCTCTGTCTGCTCTGTACTCAAGAGCATTTGGGCTACCTATGTCTTTATTGGAACCTCTCTGCTGATGTGCCCTAACTTCATTATTTTGGTAGTATCCTTCAAGGATATATTGTTCCGAACCATACGCTCTTGGGCGACTGTTGGCTCTCCCCTATTATCTAGTTTAAAAGCTGCTCTATCTCTTTTTTAAAGGTTAATGCCAGCAGCCTGGTTTTCCATCCCGGTTAAGGTGAAGCCCATCCCTTCGGAAGAACCCCTCCTTTCCCCAGAATGTTCCCCAGTTCCTAACAAATCCAAAACCCTCATCCTTGCACCATTGTCTCATCCACACATTGAGACTCCAGAGCTCAGCCTTCCCTTTGAGTCCTGTGCATGGAATGGGAAGCATTTCGGAGAATGCTACCCTGGAAGTTCTGGATTTCAACTTCCTACCTAAAAGCCTAAATTTAGCCTCCAGAACCTCCCTACCACATTTTCTAATGTGTACCAAGACAGCAGACTCCTCCCCAGCACTATCTAAGACCTTGTCTAGGTGGTGCGTGAGGTCCGCTACCTTCACATCAGGCAGGCATGTTACCAGGCGATCTTCACGTCCACCAGCCACCCAGCTATCTACATTCCTAATGATCGAAACACCAACTATAACGGCTGTCCTAACCCTTCCCTCATGGGCACATGGCCCTGGAGAAACTTCCTAAGTGCGAGAGGGTTTTACATCACCTGGAGGACAGGTCCTAGCTATAGGATCACTTCCTGCCACATCAGGGTGATGCTGTCCTGTCATGTGACCTCTCTCATCCTTGGCAACAGGGATGCTGCAGGACTGGAGTGTTCCTGCACTTAATGCACATTAACATTTCTGAATGTGCATTAACTTTTAGTAAACACGCCTCTTAATAAGTGTCTGAATACCATTTGCATGAGTAGTGAGGATAAAGAAAGACTACCAAATTTTTGCATTACTATACTCTGTGCCAACTGCCAGGCATACTAGGAAGTATTATAAATCTTACCCATTTAGAACCCATAGCAAACCTGTCATATCATAAAAGCACTAACAGGACTCACAAAGCACCAAACCCTACCTATTAAAAGGCAACACTGCAAATATTAAATCAATACATCTCAGAGAATACTAATACATCTCCTACAGGGGAAAGAGAACAAGTGGGACTGTCACATAGAAACTACATGAATACCGCAGCTCAGTTACACATGAAAAACATTGAGCGTCACCAAATATAGAACAAGGAATCACAATTTAGAAATATGAAGACAATAATTAAACTGGGAACCTCAAAAGCCAAACTTGGAATGTACAACAACACTGGAGAAATAAAACTATAAATTAATTTCCTCTTGTACTAAACAAAACGCAAAAATGTTAGTGATACACATTTCCCAGATCTGACATATTCCAGTTAATAAATTCAAAATAAAAAAACGATTTTTCTACCTTTTGTTGTTTGGGCATTTTATTTTTCAGTCACAATTGCTCCAGTTGCTTTCTTCTGGTTTCTTTGTGTCTTCTGCTAACTCTCCATTGTCTACTGTCCATTTGTCCTTTCTTCTCTCTTCTAGTTTTTTCCATTCTCTCTCTACATCTGCTTTAACATACTGATATTCCCCCTTTGTTCTTTCCTCCATTTCTTTCTTTATTTCTTTTTCAGCCACTCAGATTTCATCCCTTCATCCTCATTCCCCACTTACTCTCCCAACACCCAGCCAATCATAGATTTTTCTTGCCTCCCACACAAAATTTATTTTCCGCTCTCTAGCCTCACTCTCCCAGCTTCTTTTTCACTCTTGCCAGTCCCATCCCCTTCTAGTCCTTCCCCATGTCAGCTTCCTTCTAGTTCCAGCCCCTCCCAGCATCTAGCTCCAGCCTCTCTCAGCATCCACTCCATTTCCTGTTGAGACAGGAAATACCCCCATTTAACCTCCCAGTATTCAGTGCACCAACGGGCTCAACTTTATCAGAGCTGCGGGCTTTGCAGAGGTGAACTGGGACGCTGGACTTCGGACCTCCCCAGCTCTCTCTGAAGCCATTCAGGTAGGCACAGGGCCTCCCAAGGCATGGGACCATTTGCGGACAACATTCCTGCAGAATCAATGTGCTGAACCTGCTAGCACCCCCACTTCTGCAGGCCCCCTCACCTGCTCATCTTTGATGCCACAGTATTCTCTCAGCCTACTCTGGCCACAAACCACAGTCTTGTTCTCTTTCTCCTCAGGCTCTGCAGGCCTGTACCACAAATGTCACTTTCCCACAACTATAACTTTTTTTTTTTTTAAACTCTACAGCCTTGTTCTGCGAGCATGGCTCCAAGTCCAGGCCCCTAGCACCTTTCCCAGCCCTGCAGGACCCTCAAGTCATTATTTACCGTATATACTCGAGTATAAGCCGACCCGAATATAAGCCGAGGTACCTAATTTTACCACAAAAAACTGGGCAAAACTATTGACTCGAGTATAAGCCGAGGGTGGGAAATGAGGCACCTACTAGTCAATGTAAAAAAATAAAGATAGAGACCAATAAAATTACATGAATATTTATTTAAACGAAAAACAGTAAAATAGCTCTGTAAGTGGAAAATGGGGTCAACAAAAACAATATGGTATCAAAAATACCGTATCTTTAAAAGTACATCAACTTTAGCTTAATCAGCAACCAAGCTAACACACAAGAGCTAAAATCCTTCAAAACTGGAGTTCTCCTCCTCATCATCTGTATGTCCAAACAGAGCTTCAGCTGCTTCAGCTCCTGTGATGTTATCAGCATAAACATTGTCATCATCACTGACTTCACAGTCATCACCATCACTGCTGTCGTTCTCATACAATGCGCTGTCTTCACTGCCATCCATAGCATTACTAATGCCACATTTCTTAAAGGCGCGTTGCACCAGGTCCTCTGGAATATCTTCCCATGCATTACGAACCCACTGTGCTATCAATTCTATGTCTGGCTTTCTCAGATTTCCAACTTTTGTCAGTTGAGCTTGACCAGATGACATCCATTCATGCCACATCTTTCGCACACGGTCTTTGAAAGGTTTATTTAAACACACATCTAGGGGCTGCAATACAGATGTAAGCCCACCTGGAATAACGGCCAAAGTAACTTGAGAAGACTTTGCCAATTTTTTTATGTCATCAGATGTGTGGGCTCTGAACATATCCCAAACTAGCAATGATGGTTTTTTCTTTAAGGCTGCTCCTGGTCGTCCGTTCCAAATTTCTTCCATCCATTTTTTTGTTCCGTCTTCATCCATCCAGCCTTTAATATGTGCACGCACTGTAATTCGTGGTGGGAATTTGACCTTTTTAGACAAGGTCTTTCTTTTGAAAATAATAACAGGCCGCAGCTTGGTTCCATTAGCCAAACATGACAGAACGACTGTGAAATGATTTTTTTCATTTCCTGTGGTTCTTAGTAAAATAGTTTTGTCTCCCAAACTTGCCACAGTTCTGTTGCTTGGAAGATCAAAGGTCATAGGCGTTTCATCCATATTCCCAATATTTTGAAGGTCGTAGTTATGGATCCTTCTTTGTTTTATGATGAATGAATGGAATGACATCACTTTTTCATCAAGGTCTTTTGGCAGCTTCTGTGCAATCTTTGTTCTTTGCCGCAAACATAGGCCAAACCTATTCATGAAGCGGGTACACCATCCTGCTGATGCAACAAATTTTTTAGTGCCTGGTACTTTAAATTTTTCATCTTTAGCCATTTGAAGGGCATGTAAGCGAATTCCCATGCGTGTTACACAGTAACCATTTTGACGACACTCCATAACCCATTTATGCAATTCAGTCTCTAGAGCCCCATATGAAGTCGTTAAACCACGTCAAGCTTTTTTTGCCTTTGGAATCTTTTCCAAGTCAGCTTTCATTTTCCGCCACTCCCTTACTTGTTTTTCGTCAACACAAAATTCCCTACTTGCAATACTGTTATTGCTTTCTTCTGCTCTTGACACAACCTTAAGTTTGAAAGCAGCTTCGTATGACCTGCGTTTTTGTTTTGGTCCAGGATTAACTTGCATTTGGCTTTATAAATCAGCCCCTATATTACTTAGGTAGTCAGTACATTAGGCAGAGGTCAGTACATTAGGCAGTGGACAGTACGTTTTGCACTGGACAGTACGTTCGCTTGGCAGTAGACAGTACGTTCGCTCGGCAGTAGATAGTACATTAGGCACTGGACAGTACGTTCCCACTTAGGACAACCACCTTAAACATGGGCAACACAACTATCATGTTAAATAAAAATACCTGTAATATAGCACCTTTTAATTTTACTTTCCCCTTCCTCGTGGCTCAATCTGCTGAATTTACAGGGGCTATGTGTGTGTTTTCACTGAGAGGCTGGCACATACATACAGAGGAGGAGCTTGTGCCTCTGTGTGATGTGCCAGCCTCTTTAACGCTGTCTGTGACAGCCCGAGCCTGTCACACTGTCCAGGATGTGCTGCTGCGGGCTCGAGGGGGGGCCAACTCTGCTCAACTACAGGTACCTCTGTGGGGGGAGTCAGGGAGGGGGAGGGAGGGTCCGTGCTTACTACAACTACTTCTGCGGGCGGCAGGTGACAACTTAGCACCCGCCGCTCGCACAGGCACAGCACACACTGTAGGAATGCCCAGCACATCACTGCAAAGGTTTCCATATCTGCAGCCGCGGTTATGGAAACCTTAGCTTTAGAAGCAGCGCCCCCTGCTAGACATCTGCAGACGTTGACTCGAGTATAAGCCGAGGGGGCCGTTTTTCAGCACAAAAAATGTGCTGAAAAACTCGGCTTATACTCGAGTATATACGGTATTTTATTTTTTCCCTGTCCATTTATTCTCAAGAAATAAAATTTAACTCACACTTTTCCAGTTGGAGTTCAACTCAAGGCAAGTTACAGTAGCGGTTTCCCTGTCCCCAAAGTGTTTATAATTTAAGTTTGTACCTAAGGCAATGGAGACCTAAGTGACCTTCCCAAAGCTACAAGCAATGTCAGTGGGATTTGAACTCTGGTTCTTTGATCATAGACCAGTGTTCTAACCACTTGACTACTCTTCTGTTTATTTACAGCACTGCTAACCATGATGTGCCATCAACGTCCATGTTCCCCCTCCAATCTGCCTTGTCTCTGCCTATTTATGCACTAATCTGCTAGTGTGGGATTTTTATTGCAGGGCCCCATGCTGCCTGGTGCACTTACCACACGCTAAATCCCATGCTAATGGTTAGCGTGGTTTAATGAACATGCCCCTCACTGATACAGAAAGTGAAAAATCACTCCAGGTTTCTGTACAGTTGTTTATATTAGGAGCAATTTCAAATTCGATCATTTGAATAGGATAGCACTATTTACTGCGTTGGCCCCTCTGTCCATTGGAAAGTCTGCCCCATCCCTCCTCCTAAATACATCCTAGGGATGTGTCCAGAGAATATGGATAAAGCTACGAACATTGTAGAACAATACGTATAAATTTACTTGCATCAAGGCTGGGCAATTTTCTAAAAGCTTATTGTCCTATTTTACCCATAGAAATTCAAAATTGATCTCCGCAGGGGTTTATCAACTCCAGTCCTCAAAGGCAACATGCAGCTTTGGATTTCTAGGTAACTAAACTTTGCATATGAATCTTGCTCTTAACTCAAAAGTATGCAAATACATCTGATGAATATTCATTGTTTATATCCTGAAAGCCAGACTTGTTAGCCCTTGAGGACTGTAGTTGAGAAAACTTGAGTTAGGGCCAGATGTGCGAAGGAGAAGTTACATTTTGGGCCTGATTCACTGACGCTTTTTCCCAGTTTGTGTCCATGGGAAATAACTTTGATGAAGCAAGCTCTGTGCTTTCTACAACTGGCCCATAGCAAGGTAAAGTTTAATTTAGCAGAAACGACTGATTGATCAAAGGGATTTATTCTGTAAACACAAGCTGAGAAAACATTTTTGATTAATGAAGTTCAGTATTATTGGGGAAAGTTTAAGAAGTTTAATCTAAACAATTCTTGCCTAGGAAGAATAAGAAATGACCTACACTGACGTAATTTCTTGAAATGAGAAAGATGTTAATACTGTTTTACACAAAATATTTGAAATAGAAACAAGAAGAATTTTTGAATAAAATAAAGTATTATTGGCCCGATACTCAAAGGCATTTACACAGTTAACAGACCATGTTAACCATGTAAATGCCTTAACCAGAATATTCAAAGGCATTTACACGGTTAGTGCCTTTGAATATCCCCGGTTATGTCCGCTACGCATCCTGATGCTATCCGGTTAGCACCAGGGCGTGTTGGGGGCGTTCCAGGGAGGAGCGGGGTAGAGGGAAGCACTAACCAGGTAGCAACGATTTTCGATGCTGCCCGGTTAGTGCTCTGCGCCTTAAAGATACGTGAGGGAAAGCCTTGCCTATCTTTAAGGCGCTGAGGCTAATCGGGAAGCATTGAAAATCGCTGCTACCCGGTTAGTCTCTGCGGCTGCCGGGTTTTGCGTTGCCGCAGAAGTGAATATCCAGGGTTAAGGGCCCTGCCCAAATGAATATCGGTCCCTACATCTTTTAGCCAGAGAGACAGTAAGAGGTTTCTAGGTCAGGTATAGAAAGTGCAGACAAAGAAGAGTAGGTTTCCAGTTCCATGGCAGAAGAATAAATGCAATATTCTATTCTAAAAGAAATCCATAAGGGCTTGTAGGGGGAGAGACAAAGCATCTTTTTCCGTTTCGAGTTCCTTGCCTCTACTAGTGTAGGTGAAGCTTTGTACACTGGTTCTAAATAGTGTCCTTTTCCTCTTCATCGCTATATACACTCATACTTCTTTGCTCACAAAATTTGAAAGACTGCAAACTGAAAGCTGAGCTGTAGTCAATTATTTCATTAGACTAAGTTGTGGTTTGTCTTCACTTTCATATCATTAAACTTTTACTGCCTTTCATTTTATTACTACGCTTATGAAATATTAACTGTGGTGGTGAGTGTGCATTTTGCTCATCCCCCTGGAAATATTGCAGCCCTGAAAAGAAAACTTGTTGTTCTTTATTCATGGTCAGGAGCAGGTATAGGCATGGACGCCTGAACAACTGGGGCCAGATGTGTTTGTGCCGTTCTGAAATTTCACCGCAATAGGCATCTCCCTTATTTTGCCCATCACGCCCTCATGCTACATAGATGTTCTTGCGCTGGGGACATCTACAGTATATACCCAGTTTTCAATAATGGCTCCGGGAGTGTCTCATAATTTGCACATCTGTGTGCCATTTTCAGATGGCCAGTTCATGAATAGTGCTTCTAAAATAGCCCCTCCCCCATGGTGAATAATGATTCATTTAATGCTTTATATAGGCATTGATTTTACCCTTAACATGTTTTGTTTGGGAATGTATGATTGCTTGTCTGTTAAAGGTAAATCCATGTTCCTAAGGGTTAGCAGCATTTGATAATATAGTATCCTTTCTGCTAGAGAAGTGCACGGCCAAAGTTTTGGTTAGACTTCATTTTGAATGCGGCATTTGCAATTTTTTGTGGTTTTTTTTGGAGGGGGGGAGTTGCACACATTGATCTTAAATATGCTATTTGTATGGTTAATGTGCTTTTTAATGCATGACAACTGGCAACTCTAATGTGTGAGTGTGTCCACCCTGCACACTAAACACAGTGATCGTGGGATGCGGTGGGGAATGGGCATTATCGCTAGCACCAGGGTTATTGCTGCATACTCAGTGGCAATGCGGCTGTCAACATGACTTTAGCGAATGACTCCATTATAGGAGTCTTTAAGTGAACCTGCTTTGGTGGAGTTCATATCACACGTTAGCTGCCGGGACCATACTGGTCTCGTCCCTGATAACATCTGAGGAGGCTTTGCAATTGATGTGAGTTTGTTTGGCATGTTAATCACACACCTTAGCGGGCTTTACTAAAAGGGGCCCTAAAATGTTCTTGTATGTACAAATTAATTGTACATGTGTTAATTCGAAGGTATACCTATGTGCAAGTGATTTCCGCACACAAAATTTTCTAGGCTTAATGAACAGAATATGCAGTGAGGGATGTAAAGCCCTACTTTCTGCATATTTCAGACCATTGCAGCTCTTCTACTTAACATTTGACTCTGGGGGTAATTTTATAACGGGTGCCTAGTCTATTTTATAAAGGTACATTGGTAGACATAAATGTTGATGCTATTTTACACACCAATGCATGTATTTTTTAAATACCCACATACATCATTGCTTCAGCCATGTTCCACCCTAACTCCTTCCCTACACGTCTGCTCTACAAATACACGCCTATTCGTACTGTACTTGTAGAGTAGACATACAAAGGGGAGGAGTTAGGATGGAGCATAGCTGGAGTTAGGATGGAGCATAGCTGGAGTTAGGATGGAGCATAGCTGGAGTCATGATTGGATTACATCGTATATGCTGTAACCCAAACTTGGGGGGCTAACAGACTGCATGAGAAGAGGGGCTGCAGCTCAAGGTTTGCTCACCCCTGCCCTAGGGGAAGATGTGGGTTAAATGCAGCAGTAGGAGGTGGTGGAACAAAGGAGAGGCAAGAATAAGAGACAGGGCAGCTGCAGTTTATGGTTTACCTCCCAACAGCTGGTGGAGAGCTGAGGGAGGACTAGGATGTCCTTTCCCACCCTTGCAGTAACCTAGGGAAGAAGGGAGAGGGCAGCAGAGATAATCTGCCCCAGAACATTGTGATGCTTTGAGGGAAGAACTCAGCTGCAGCAGGAAAACTGTGAAGACCTAGTTAATCGGCTTCCTGCCTCTTACTTGCCTCCCTGGACAAAGCTGTTATGGCAACTGAGCCATCTCCAAAAGACCAGCCTTAGAACTAGGAGCCCAGGGTCCCTTTTATTTCATCCCAAAAAAAACAGCCTTACAGAAGAGAACTGCTGTGCTGTTGGGAGTAGGAGCAAGCTCTTCCATGCCTTGTTCCATCTGCTGGCTTTAAAAGTCAATCGTGCTTCTCCCTCCCTGCCTTGTTTCATTTGCTGGCTTTAAAAGTCAAACGTGCTTAAGGCGTGCCCGCACCTGGAGGGCCCTTTGGCGTGGCCCTTAGGTGGGGCATAAGGTGGTGAGATTGGCGTTTACTATCTTTTGGCACTGGTTCTTCTTTAGGAGGATTTAAGTTCATCTCAGAGTAGTTTATCCTGGCTTTTGCTTCCATTGGTTCAATTTTTCTAGATGCTTAAATGAGCCACGATTTGGACAGCGATGCTTGGCTGAGCTCGCTTGGCCCTTCCACTCCTCCTGCCCCTGGGGGTGCTGAGGGTGGCGCACCTGGTGTGGTTTTGGATGTGGCTACTCAGCAATCCTTGGCCTCAGCATTGGTTGTGCCGGTGGCAATAGGTTCAATTGCCCCCAGGTAGGGGATTTATCCTCCGTTCAGGAGAGTGTGATGATCCAGGATCTTCCTCCACTTGTGAGACCAAAGGAGGTGACCCTGGACTCCATTTGGGATGCAATGCAGTCACTTTATCGGGTTTGTGCTGGGGTATTGCAGGCTTCTGCTCTATTTGTTTCTAGATTGGAGGGGGTGGAAGCAAAGGTGCTCCAACAGCAAATGCAATTAGATGGACTCCAGGTTAAAATTCAACATTTGCAGGATCAGCAAGGGATCCCAGCTAAGGATGGTTTGGTTTTCCAGCCTAAAATTGAAAACTTGGAAAATCAACAGAGAAATGTAAATTTTTGTTTACTGAATTTTCCTCAACTTTCATTGTGCTCCCCTAGGAACCTGTTCATTCAGTTTCTTAAGGAGCTGTTTAACTATCCCAAGTCTGGGATCCCTCCTCTTCAAAAGATGTATTTCCTCCCCTCAATGATTGGTAAGGACGCTTTGCAAAAAGCTGATACCTCTCAGGAAGAGGTGCCTTCTGACTCCTTGGACTTGGGGAACCAGTCTGAGTTGTTAGAGTAGCCTATCAAGATGGTTGAAGCCCAGGCTACTTTGTTGGTATCTTTTGTATTTCTTCAGGATAAGGAAGCGTTATTACTAATGTATTTAAAAAAAAATAGAAATCTGATGTTTCCTTTTTGGGGGGGTAGGGTACAGATCTTCCCAGATGTGTCCAGGTGGACTCCATCTAGGAGGAAAAAAATTCTGGAACTTCACACTGAAGTTTTGGCTTTGGGTGCGAGTTTCCAGTTGAGATTTCCTTGTAAATGTTTACTTGGGTATCAGAATAAGACTTTTCATTTCTTCGAGCCATCTCAACTGCGTTTTTTCTTATTTGACACATAAAAGAATCCATAAAAACAAGACCAATTAAAAAAGGAAATAGTAGGAAATAGTATAAAAACTGGGATGTTGGCAGGACATGATTATTAGCACCCTTATAAACAATTCAAATCATTTTGATCAGAAGAACCACATTCCCATTACACTTGAGATCATTTGTCTGTGCTCATGTGACTCGAATCGAACAATAAATGATGGCTCTAATGTTTAAAATGGCCACATTCACACCTTGTTCCATTTTCACAATGGTGAAGACAAGAGAGCTGCCTGTCAGAAAAGCCATCATCATCAAACATCAAACTTCAAGGGGGTACAAGGCCACCTCCAAAAACCTTGAGACTCCTGTATCTACAGTTCACAATGTTATTAAGAACTTTTCTACTCCTGGAACTGTCAAGGACCTCCCAGGACGTGGTGGGAAGAGGAGAATTAATCCAAGAAGTCTTCAAAGGTTAGCACTAACCTGTTGGAAAAGTACCACATACAACATCCAAAGAGTTTAAGGCTGACCTGGAGCAATCTGGAGTAGTGGTTTCAACCCATACCATATGCTGCATACTGAACAAAGAAGGACTTCATGGGCGAAGATTAAGGAGGCCCCCACTGCTCAAAGACAGACATAAAAAGGCACGCCTGATCTTTGCTCAAACCCACCTTGAGAAACCATAATCCTTCTGTGGGTAGATGCTTATGAGCGATACATTGGACATCGCTGCAGCTTTCGACTCAGTAAATCATGAGCTTCTACTAGGACGTCTGATTGACAAAGGCATTAATGGAAAAGCGCTTGAATGGTGCAGATCCTACCTGGCCGAGAGATGGCAGCATGTCCGTTCTGGAGGGATAAAGTCTGAACCTTTCCACCAAAGCCAAGGAGTACCTCAAGGATCCTCCCTTTCTGCGCTCCTTTTCAATATTTACATGCAGCCAATTTGTAATATCATCCGGTCTTTCAATGTTGACTGCATGTTATATGCAGACGATGTCCTGCTTTACATTCCCTTCTCTACCGAGCATCTCGACCTCTCCCCACT
This sequence comes from Ichthyophis bannanicus, assembly GCA_033557465.1. NCBI lineage: Eukaryota > Metazoa > Chordata > Amphibia > Gymnophiona > Ichthyophiidae > Ichthyophis > Ichthyophis bannanicus. The sequence continues at coordinate 418,220,828 of CM066038.1, forward strand.
AACGAGTTGCTTCAACGCAATATCTGACTGGCTCCTGTCTCAAAACCTCAGAATACAACATAAGAAAACTGAAGTACTCTTCATAACAAGGAATCCCAATTTTACCCCCCCAAAATATCTTAAAGTAAAAGAAGCGGAGTTGCAATCTAAATCCTCAATTCGATATTTGGGAGTCACACTGGATCAACGCCTAGACATGAAAGCCCACATAGGAAACATAGTCAGATCAGTTTACTTCAAGATACGCTCACTTAGACACCTACGTTCCATGCTTGATCCAACTGATTTCCGGACAATCTTCCAGGCATTGGTTATACCCCATTTCGACTATGCCAACGTCATATTACAAGGTCTTCCCCAATCTACATTTAACCCGCTTCAGCTAGCCATGAACGCGGCAGCAAGAGTCATCCATGGAGCCTCCAGGTACGACCACATTACGCCCCTGCTGATACAGTTGCATTGGCTTCCTATTCAAGCTAGAATAGTGTTCAAGACCTTGGTAATTACTTTTAAAGCTGTCAATAATCTCACATCGGCATCCTTATCCTCACTTATCCATAGCACATCTCCAAATAGAGCAAGGAGATCCATGGCTATAAACTCCCTCAAAATCCCGAGGGAACTTACTACTTGCACTAAATCGACAGCCAACAGAGCATTCAGTCTCAGTGCCCCAATATGCTGGAATGCACTACCCCCTGATATTCGGGCTATTAGGAGCCTGACACAGTTTAGGAAAGCCCTCAAATGCCACCTCTTCAACAAATACCTTATAGAACCCAATGGCGTCACCTAGAGCCCAATAACACCCACTGATACCAGTCCCAGATAAATCTAGGGTATATCAACAACTCACCAAGTGTGATATTCATTCCCATAGTGGGCTGGTTTCCCTATGTATCTTCTGTGTATATGATTCCATGTAGTATGTTTTGTAAATAGTTACCCCGGTTATCCAAGTTATTTATACCCTGTTACCTGTAAACTCATACGTGTTAAATGTACTGAGCATTTTGTTCCATGTGAACCGCGCTGATGCTGAATAGTGCGGTATATAAGAGACTGTAAATAAAATAAAATAAATAATAAATAAAATTTACCGGCAAAGAAATGAAGCTTATAAGAAAAAAAATACCCTTCCTATAGTTAAATATGGTGGAGAGTCCATCATGTCGTGGGGCTATTTTGCTGCCTCAGGAACTGGATTCCTGGAACGTATTTAAGGGATCATGAAGTCAGAGGATTACTAAGGTATTTTGGAGTGAAATGTACTACCTATTGCCAGAAAGCTAGGTCTGGGTCAAAGGTTGTGGGTCTTCCAGTAGGACAATGACCCAAAACATACATAAAAAAATTCAAAAGAATGGTTTAAAAGGAAAAAATGGACAGCATGGAGTCCTGATCTCAATCCAATTGAGAACCTTTAGAAAGAGCTGAAATCTGCCATTGGTAAAAGGAATCCTAGTAACATTCATGAGCTGGAACAAATCACAGTTGAACAGCGGGAGAAACTATCAGCCGGCAGATGTACAAAACTTATAGATGGTTACAAGAAACATTTGGAGGCTGTCATCACTGCCAAGAGTTGTGAGCCAAACATTAGTGAAGGGTGCCATTAATCCTGTCCAGGTCTTTTTTTTTTCTCAGAAATTACTAGGTTTAAGTTGCACAGACATCTTTTTTTTGTTGTGCATCTTCAAACATACTATTAAAATATTATGATGACATAAAGTTGGAACATTTCCAATTATTTCTCAAGAAATTGTACACAACATACCTAAAAAGCAAGCGTATCAGTAATGTTGACCACAACTCTGATTCATTAGTGACAATCATGAACATTCCCATAGCTTCTTGGCTGCTTATTTTATCTGCTGGTTTTGTTTTTTGGTACCAATACCATTTTCCTTTTCTTCTCTCTCTTTTCCATTAGATGGTAGAGTTACTATATGTGTCTTTTTCTGCCAGTATCGCAACACATGCTGCTCCTTTTCTGACATTCTTGGACTACCTGAGCATTGTAGAAGAGAATTTGCACTTAAAATCTTGGCCAACTTTGCAAATTTTCTCTCTACTTGGTTGTTTGATGTAAGCTTTCATGCAGCATTTGCCCCAGCTGAACCTTAGTAGAAGTCAAGACAGCAGTGTATGCCAGATTGTGAAATTCTAGTCTTTGAGGACTGCAGTCATTTGTTGTGAACGATACATACAATGAATATTTATGGAATGTTGTTAATGCATTTAGTCTAAGGAACATGTAAGAAGGGCAATATATTACTCTCCCTAGAAGTGGCTTCAGAGATACAACCCCCTCTGGTAGCAGTGAGTGTGCTGGGAGATGCTTTGCATGACAATGCTCTCTGGAAGTAATTTGACCTTTTGTGTGTCAAAGCTTTTTTAGGCACATAAATGGACTTTCATAAAATGACACCAGGGTTATGTGTGTAAAACTATGTGAGGTGACGAGAAGGTACATACTTTAATGCGACCCATGAGCAGATGTATTCTGGGGTGGAGTTTGGGTAGAGTGTGGGTAGAGTCATGATTTACATGCATTCTTTCTAAATTATGCACATACATCCATACTTTATGTGCTAACATTTACACCTTCTCCCAAGTGAGCATAAATGTCTGCGGCTTCAATCTAGCTACTATTTCTATTAGTTTACCACAAGCACCTATGTGCCTTTATAAAATAGGCTAAAAATAGGTGACTATATGGTATTTACACATAGGCAACCGGTTATAAAATTGCCCTCTATTTAGAAGATGTCTAAGAAGTGAGCATAAAACCTTTGGTAAGGGAAGCAATTGGGTCCTGTAGGGCTGGTACCCCTGCAATTCTACATGCAAATCTCCAGCCTGCTCAGCAACTCAGGCCTGAACCAAACTGAACAGACAAGATGGATTCTTCACTACACTTTTGCTGTGTTCAGCTACTAACCTGACCTCCAAGCAACTGCTTGCGCAGTGTTTCTAAGTGTGCATACATACAGAAGCTATTGTCCGTGGCTAATTTACTGCCCGCATGCAAGGACATCTGCTGCTTCAGTGTCCTTGGACACTTGTACATATGCCCAGAAGTAACTTCTTACTATGGATCCTTTGTTTGCAAGAAGATGCCCATCATCTACCTCCTGATTCGCTGAGAACACCTCAGACTGCCTGGTGCCAACCAATCATCGGACCTATGACGGAGGATTCTTACACAGAATAATGCAATCTGCGCTGGAACATTAGTAAGAGTTGGGGGCTTGGTCCACCTGTTCATACAGACTTCTGCACCGGTTCCTTCCTGCTGTGCACTGCGTACCTGATTCCTGCGACCTGAGCCTTCCGCAAGACGGCCACTACGTGTGGGCTAGGCCGTCCTCCAAAGGTCTGAGATAAGACTTTCACAGATACCTCCGGTTCAGACTTACTGCGGCTCGCCTGACGGGGCTGGAGCCTGCATTAGCTAGGAGCTGCCTCCTTGGACTGTGCTGTTCCTGAGTGCCCGACGGAGCTAAGGTATTGGCTTATCTCTCCTCTCCTGGATGGGCAAGGGGTTAGCAATATATTTCTTACTTTTCCTCAGTGCAGAGCGAATCAGTGACGTCTGGTTACTACTTAGTGATTTATTACGTTGTCCAATTGTACATCTGTACTATAACAAATTTCTACCTCATGTTTCTAATTAGCTATATGTGTGTGTGTATATTTTTCTACCTGGTTGCCTATAATAAAGTCTAATATATATATCTGCAGACCAGACTTCTTTCGTGGCTCATTGCCAGAATAACTCACCGAACTTTGGGCTGGGTAATAATAGCCATTCCCCCTGGACAACAGAGAGTCTAACTTATTTTTGTGCTACTAATAATCCCTACAGTCCTTCCTTTCTCCCCTTGCTTGAGAGTGCCAAAGCTCAGGTGAAGTTTTTGTGCTCCAGGGAGAGTGTCCTAAGATCTATCAGGCCTTGGGGGTCGGGAAAAGAGGTCCACATTGTTGTGTTGGTGTGGGTTCTGTCTTGCACAGAACCTTTAGAAGTGCTGAAGGAGCTGCAGTAGAGATAGGGTTTGAGAAGCCAAGAAGAAGAAGAAGAGCCCTAAGAGACCAAAGAAATGGTATATCTTGATTCTTCTTGTGCGGGTTGAAGACTAGAGTTTAATGTGAAGGGAATACTATAAGGGTCTAAGAGTTACACTGTCAATGTACTGGCAGGGCCAGTGCAAGGACCGGAGGCACCCTAGATGGGCCCCTCCATCCTGTTGCCCCCCTAACATCCCCCTACCCCCATTGCTACCACCGCCAACCTTCTCTGGGATCTGCAGTCACAGCAATGGCTCAAAAAATACGGGGCAGTGCTTACCTCAACTCGCTGCTGTTGCCCCCCCCCCCCCTGTTTTTGTCTTCTACTGTCTCTTCCACCTCCCTCCAGTGCAAATGTCTGGTTTTGACGTCTCTGTCAGAGGGGGCAGAAGAGACATAGCAGAGGGCAGAAACTGCAGGGTAGTGCCGGCGAGTTGAGGTAAGCACTTACTGAGCCATTTTCACTGCTGCAGGCCCTCGGGAGGGGCAGCAGTGGTGGCAATGGCCAACCTTGGAGGACTGATGCACTAGGCGATCTGTTCTAGTTCACATTAATGGTAGCACCAGCCCTTTGTACTGAATTAAGTAAAGGCATCATTTCATTTCATCAATAAATTCCTTTTATCTGAGTAGTCACTTGGACGGGATCTCTGTGCTTTTCGGCATGACTGACTATGAGAAGAATCAACAGTTTGTGAGAGGGCTCCCTAGAGTTATGGATTGTAGAATGCCTGCCCCAACCTGTCTAGAAATCCGAGCTACAGCATATTCCATATTATGATTATTCTGAAACTCATAATGACTGGATTTACATACCTTTGAATTCTACATGCTGTTTTTTTTCTCTTTCCCAGCACAGCATTACTACTGGAAGGTCCTGGATAGCTCTTTCCACTAAGGAGTAGCCTATAGATCTAATCAAGTGATAAGAATTCTTCAGATTTTGAGTTCTGACTAATTCTGAAATCAACCTACAAGGACTGCAGATGCCAAGATACATTAGTAAAAAAATACATAACCTAGTAATGGATGATAAGTCAATCCCAGACCTACTGAATAGTCACCCAAAGACAGCAAGGAGATTTAAATTCAGATTGAAAGAGTTCATCTTTGCTCTTTTCCTTATCACGCTTTATTAAATGGGCACAGTTCTTGGAAGCATTGCCAAACATAATCATTTGCAACATCTTGGTGTTAATTAGACATTAGCAGATCCATGCCTAGTGCTGTTCAATGTTATGCATGAACTGAAGCTACAAGTGATATTTGGCATGGTGAGGACCTGATAAAAATCAGCAACACATTTATTCATTACATTCAACATAGTTCAAAATGATTGTGCATGAATGTAGTCTGGATTTGCATCAGAATGATTTTATTTGTTTTGTTCACTGAATGCATTGCTTCACACAGTGAACAAGTTATAGCTTATGTTTAGTTACCCTCTGTCCCTGGCTTCTTTACTTCTTAGATCAGGATAGCAGGGTTGATGGGCTTAACCCTATGATCCTAGATGAGAAAAAGAGGGAAACCTGCAGAGGAACTGTAGAAAAAAAGAAGGCAGCTGAGGACATTTGCCCTTCAGTCACTAAGAAGATAGACAGACTCACCCTAAAAAGGCCCCGTTAGTTTGGCAAGTGGCATACAGAATATAAGCAGCAGAGACCACAATTCACTGGCGCAGCAGAATCACAGGATGCATCCTCTGAACCCTCTACCTGCCTGGCTTTGTTCTTGCAATGCTTCCATTTCCTGCTGGACTGCTACCTACTTCCTGTTTTCAAGATGCCTTTCTGTTTCGCTCATCCCAAACTTCTGCCAAGCTTCTGTTTCCTGGGTTCCTTCTAGAACCCTTAAAACTAAGCAGGCACACAGCCATGTCATTCACCTATACTTTTGACTGTCCCTTGACACACAAGGCTATACAATTTTGATTCTTGAAGCCTGCAACAGAATCTGAATGGCAGGATAACCAGCCACTCTGCTTACTTTTTCCTTGCCCCTGCACTCTGGACCTCACTCCCCTCAGATATGCACACCGAGGCTTCATTCCCTCACTTCAAAGCATTGCTGAAGACTCACTTATTTCATCTGGCATTCGATCTTCCCCAACCCCCGAGTCCCCCCTGTCAGCTATTCCACTCCCACATCCCTCCTTTGTGTGTCGCTGCTCTACTTTCTGCCCTTTTATTTCTGCCTGTTCTGCTACTGTCCTATCCAATTAATGACGTCTTTCTTCGCCCTTTGTTTCTATGATTGTGCACCGCTCTAATGCAATTGCCTGGGTGGTATATCAAATGTCTCAATAAAGATAAAGACAATTAATATTCGTAGGATGCATATGTATACATCCAGTTTAAGAAATGAACTCGTTTGACTACCTTGGTTACCCTGTAAATCTGACCAATCTGTGGCCCTCTAGCATGGGAGTTGTACAGGCCTTACGTTGATAGTGGGGCCTATGCAAACAAAGTTTAGCATGCATTTTAAGGGCTTGTTGTGCATGCTAATAAGGCATTATCATGTGCACTAAAATAGCTGTTGAGCACATTAGCAAGAAGACACTAGAATTAATACCTGTAATCTTATAAATGAGGATGTGCCATATGAAAATGAGGCATTACCAGGCCCAGATGAAATAGCTTTGTATGTTCATCAGACTTGTCATCACTCATGACATTGGTAAAACCCAAAAATATAACAACTGCCTAGAACTTTGTGTTAAATGTATATGCGGCTTGCAAAGTTATTGAAACTTCCTTTGTAAACCATCCTGAAGTGAAGTGCAGTTTAGCAGGGAGAATGTTGTATCCCCTCCTTTCATGACATACACAAAGGGGCCGGTATGTCCTGATGCTATTTCCTGGAGTTATTCTCAAACACTAACATGCCAGATAACCTCCAGGGCTAGCATGTCCTACAGCCCCACTCCCTCCTTGCCTCCTGACAACTTCTGGAGTCACTTCTAAGGGCTGGCATGTCTGACGGCCTCTGTCTTGCCAACACCATACTCACCCACAAGAGTCTGTTGGTCTGACAGCCCCGCTCCATATAGACATAAGAGGTGTATCACTGTTCATGTATGTGTTATGGTGTTACAGTTTTATATGTATTAAAGCTTTTTATAACACTTACAGCAGCATCACTTTTTGTTGTACTGTATTTATGTCTGTATCTATTGATCCTCCACCATATACAACACCCTCCTCTTTGACTTTGCAAATAGAGAACAAACAACTTTCTATAGCACTTGCTTTCTAAAATTTGAATTTATAATGGAAGAGTTTGTGGTAAATGAGAAAATTTGGATACTGCTTCCTTTTATTTTCTCTGAATGAACTAATTGCCAGCCTATAATTGTCTCTTATAAGCACTATAGTCCTACTGAAAACTTCATAAAAATTCATATACAGTGCTGATAAAACGTTTGTGAAAACTAGGAAGCACAATTTTTATTCAGGTGATGATTAGATCCTAATCTAAACCTGAAAGACAATCCCAGTGCATAAATAACTCTGCTAAAAAGTATATATTGATATCCTAGTACGAGACAGCATATGAACTCTTTGTTTGATAACCGGTGGTTCCTCCTTGGTAAGCAATAACTTCAACAAAATATTTCCTGCAACTGTTGATCAGTCTTTCCACATTGCCAACGAGGATTTTTCCAACTCTGTGACATTTGAGGACTTCCTTGCATGAACAGATCTCTTCAGGTCTTGCAACAACTTTTCAATAGGTTTTACTATATATTGGCATGTTGACTTGGCAAATTCAAAACACAAAGGGGCTGATATTCAATAGGGCTTATCTGGTTAACAAGACTTGTTAACCACTGGATACTGCTGCTGAATAAGTATCCACATCACTTAGAAAAGGAAAAAAATCTGTCCTAAGTGTATGCAGATTGGCTATCCTGATAGCTGAAAATTGCCATTATCTGGATAACTGCCACCACTGACTGTAAAATCCAGATATTCAGTTTGTGATAAGGAAGCTTATCATAGTTCAGGAAGAAATAATACAAGAGGTGAGTTGGCTCTGAATAAGCAACCTGTGCTGGCTGGTAAAAGCACTAAAACAGGGTGTTTACCTAAAAGACATCCAGACCCAGAATGCACTGGTTTACAGAAAGCCTCTAGGAGAGCTGAAGTAGGGAAACGTGTGCCTAATCAGAGAAGCAATGATGTAATCCCTAATCACACATCTCCTAGGGCAGGGCTTAATTCAGAACACCTGGAGTGTACTAGGGTGGAGCGGCCATCTAGGCACTTTAAAGCTAGAAGAAATTCATCATACAGACAGCAAGGAGAGCAAGAGCGATGGCAGCAAGGACAGCAATGTGAGCTGGAGAAGGAGAGACTGATCGTGAACAGAAGGAAGAACAGTAAGACGTCCAGAAGGTCTAAGAAAGGAGCCCAAGGCAGTACGTATACTGGGAGAGATTCCTGGGGCAAGCATTCTTCATTGGACTGGAAGAAACCAGAGGCTTGGAGATATACAGCCAGGAACCCTCGGACAGCACCTGTAAAGGAGACGGCTGCATCTACAGAAAGAAGGAGCTCTAATACCTATTTAAGGAGGTATGGGAAAAGAGACCTGAAGTCCAGAGATTCTGACTGGAGAGCTGGGCACAGAAGCTTTGCTACCTACTGGCCAAAATACCCAGAGAGGAAACCTAATGACAACATGATCTCAGGTATGAACTCTGATTTGTTCCCTAGCTTTGCACAAGGAAGACAGCAGGGAAACAGTTTCTATCCTGGTAGAGATCAGTTAGAGAAAACCTCTGAGCCAGTGTATGGATGTGATCCTATGATATTTCAAAAGCAAGGGGAAATATCAGAGGAGGAAGTTGAATGTATGGATTGTTCTCTTTCTAAGCTGCTGTTCTAAAGTAATCCTCAGATAAGGATCAAACACCAAAAAGAACTGTACTGATTTTTAGCTTCCCAGAAAAGTTTCTTTGAGACAAAGCTTTGGGGAAAGTTGGAGCCACGTGGAGAGTGGACTAGCAATGATTTGCAGCTGGTTAAGCACCTGTGATTAAAGCAAGTCACAAGTGCACGTGGGACTTTGAGAAAAAGCTTCTTATCTGTGTGGAAGGAAGAAAGCTGTGTTTTTTTCTGATAAGAGAATTTTCCTTTTGGGTTTATTTTTCATTCCAGCACTGCTAAGAAAGTTTATTAGCAGGGGCTAGAAGAAAGACCTTTTCTGTTCCATCAAGGTCTTTACTAAGTTGTTGCATAAGTAATTCAGTTGCCTTATTTGTTTTGTTTCCTGAATAAAACTTCTGGAGAAAATTATCCTGTTGATGTTACCAAGCATATCTGTGCGAGGGAATAACACCTCATAAATAAAATCAGTTTTCTGCTTTACACTCGAGCAACTACAATTCTTTATTCTTGTTAAACGGCTAGTTTTTGTGTGAAGGAACTACAAGACCCACAATCCTTTGCAAGTCAAGTAAATTCATGTCCTTGCCAAGATTGTGGAACTTTCACAACAAGCACCCCAGTTTACAAGTTGCATTTGCTATCTAGATATTGAAGCCTCAGCTCATGGATAGACTGGCCTGACATTCTTCTCTAAAATTTTCTGATATAAATGTAGAGACTGCTTCGATATTACTGTGTTAGCAGCAGCATCTTCCAGTGTCCTTACTAAAAATTGCAATGAAGGTTACTAATACTAATGATGTTTTGATCATTACAAGCAGAGCAGATTTACCTAAAACCACTTCAGTAGTGGAATTAAGTGCACCTGGGCTATTTGTATGCCATTTTAGAGCACAGAGCTCCATGTTAACTGCTGGGAAAATGCTGTTCACACTCTGACAGTTAATATATATGTCTTGTCACCGATGTTGAATGTAGACCCCTAGTTATATCCCTAACCACTTTGATTGAAGGATAAGGTGGTATACAAAACTGGCTAGCTAAATAAATAAATAAATAAATAAATAATGCGGTGATGTTGCACCTAATGTGCCATGATTTTGGAGCTATTGGCCCATTAGCTGCATCACCTTAGCACTCTTTAGTAAAAGACACCTGATATCTATGTGCGACCTGTGATGAGGAAGCTGCCCAGAGCCCAGAGAATAGTGTTAAAGGAAGGGAATTTACCCTAATCAAGGGACCTGTTTTGCCAGGTCACAGGAATAAAACTCCATATTTACCTAAAAGACAGGTTATTCCAGGCTGCAGTGGCCTGCAGAGAGCCTCTAGTGGAGATGAGGAGCAGCAGTTTAAGCCCAGATTGAGAAACCCTTACGTCACTCCTAATTACTCAGCTGCCAGGAGAGACTTTGATCAGCAACACCTGAGGTTTTCAAGGAAAGCTGGAAGACAAGGAAAGCCTGGCAGAGAAGGAAGACCTGGAAGAGAAGGAAAGCTTGAAGGCAAGCGTGAGAGCAAGGAGAGAGGAGCTCTGAGAGATCCATGTTCTTCGGGAGATTCCTGGGAGAAGCCAGCTCCAAGGGATTGGGGAAATCCAAAGGCTTGGAGAACTGCAGCTAGGATCCCTAAGCAGAGGTATGGAGCAGATGCCCTGAGGTCCAGGAATATAGACTGGAGGACAGGTTATAAAAACTCCAATGCTTACTGGCCAGAATATTTGAAAGGACAGCCTAATGCCAGCAACTCAGGTAGGAACTATGAACATTTGTTTAACCTAGAGCAAGGCAAGGTCCTAAGGAAGGTCAGTTAATAAAGCCCTCTGATCCAGCTCTTGACATAGAGCCTATGCAAGTAGAAGACCAAGCTATAATTACAGAGGAAGACAATAGTCTTATGGACTGTTCTTTATGCAAGGTTGCTAGCACAGAGAAATCCTGAAAGTAGGATCAACATAAAAGGAAACGTTCTAGTAACTGGCACTAGATGTTTGTGTAAATACTTGTGCAGAGATGAGCAGAGCTGTTGATTGAAGCTTGTTAGCCACCTGGTACCATAGCAGCACATAGCTCAGGCTATGCACACGTTGGATACAAAAGTGCTTTGAACGTGGAATGTAAAAATCTGTTTTTGTGAAGAAGCTTTTACTATTTTTGTTTTCCTTTCCAACGGCACTGCTGAGCAAGGTTTGTCAGCAGCGACTGAGAGAGAATTTCTGTTAATGGACTTTGCAAGCTATTTGCTTAACCATTCAGTTGTATTATTATTATTTTGAATATAAAATCCTGGAGAATACATCCTAAGGTGTTACCAAGTGAATCTGTGTGCATTTGGATTAACCTCATAAATAAATAAATATTCTGTCATTGCCTTACACTCGAGCCAACTACAATTGTTTTCATTGACCTCCAAGGCAAGCACCATATGACTGGACTACCATTACCAGAATCCTTTGCAAGCTAGCCAGTCTGGAACATTGCTTAATTGGGGAACTCTATATAATGAGCACGCCCCTCCATACACATGTAAGGGGCTATGGGCGTGACAGACCACTTACACCAACATTGGACTTAGTGTAAATGCCCATGCCTAGACTTGTACAAAAAGCACATAAGTTATAGCAGTTTATAATGTCCACATTGTAAATATGTGCTTTGCCCATAACCTGCCCTTGGCTATGCCCACACCAAAAGTATGCACCATTGGCAAATCCAAAACACAAAGGGGCTGATATAAAGGGCTTAACTGGTTAACTAGACCTGCTAACCAGATTAGCCTCAGTGAGACCATTATTCAGTAGCACTATCCAGCTGCATTATTTGGATAGTGCTGCTGAATATTTTCTCTGACTGCTGTGGCACTATCCAGTCTATGGACAGATCTGGGGAGAACCTGGCATCTATCCCGATAGTGGTGATTCACAATGCTGCTATGTGGATATCACTTAGAAAAGGAAAAAAAAATCTGTCCTAAGTGTATGCAGATTGGCTATTCTGATCGCTGAAAATTGCCTTTATCTGGATAACTCCTACCTCAGACTGTAAAATCCAGATATTCAGTCGCATTTGCTATTTGGATATTGCAGCTGAATATCCAGATTTTCTTTTCCTCCGGTGCCTGATGTTTAAAAAGAAATGCTGACTGTTGTGAGCTCAATATCAATCCAAATATCTCTGCTTCTTCAGTCATTCTGTACCAGATTTACTTGGTTGTTAGAGCAGTTGTCTTCTTGTATGACCCACTTTGAGCTCAGCCTCAGTTCATGGTTAGATTTGTTTGACATTTCCCTCTAATATTTTCTGATATAAATGTAGAGACTGCTTGGATATTACTGTGTTAGCAGCAGCACCATCCAGTGTCCCTACTAAAGATTGCAGTGAAGGTTAGAGAAAAGCCTAACATTTTCCGGAACAGGGGAGGTTCTTGCTGCCAATCACTTTATGTTGGGAGGAGACTCTTCTGAGACAGAAAATCCTAGTTTATATATAAACCACTGCCAAAGACAGAACTCTGTCATTGGCACACTTCCACTGTACCATGCAGGAGTAAGGTGTCTCTGGCACCCAGTCACCCATCCTCTGTATTCATTAATACACTATGAACAACAATCGATACATATAGATAGCAATTACAGGGAAGGGAAAAAGACCTTAACATATATACAAAGGTTATTCTGGCATCAAAATGTTTTACCATCATAAGTCAGAAAAACCTTCCACCATCTTGCATTTTCACACCTTTTTAAAAAAAATAAATGATCTTTTCAAAATCAATAATAAACGTGATGCCATGCAGCCATCACTTATCTTAGATATTTAGTTTTTCATCCATCTGCTCCCACTCCAAAGCTGACAGCATTTCACAAGCACTGCCTCAGGGAGTGCTCTGCTTATAGCAATCAAAACATTGCTCGTATTTCTTAACATATACACTACAAACTCCACTGGAGTTCATTTCATCACATTTATTAGATATTTTACCTGCTCTTACAATAAGCCCACAAAAACATACAATGGTAAAAATACAAACATATCAATATATTAATAACATTACAGCAGTAGCAGTAAAAGCACCCTCAAACCACCCACCAATCACTCAGTCACCCCGAGGGAACAGAAACGATTTCACTGCCTTCCTAAATCCTATAAGATCATCCAAGAACCAGAGACCAACCGACAACCCTTTCCATAAAAAAGGTAATGAGCATGCCAGTGTCCTGGCATGCAACCAAACCAAACAGAACAATCTTGCTCTAGGAAGAGCCAATAAACAGGTACCCTGAGACCGAGTAACCCGGGAAACATTATACACTTGGAAACGGCCCAGCAAATAATCCAAACCTAATAAGTGAAATATTCTAAAAGCAGTAACCAACAACTTAAATTTAACATGTTGAATGACAGGCAGCCAATGAAGGGTCTCCAATACTAACAGTGTTGTGATCATTACAAGCAAAGCAGGTTCACCTAATAGCACTTGAGTAGTGGAATTAAGTGCACCTGGGCTATTTGCATGCCATGTTAGGGCACAGAGCTCCATATTAACTGCTGGAAAAATGTTGTTCATACCCCAACAGTTAATGTGGTGATGTTGCACCTAATGTGCCATGATTTTGCAGCTATTGGCCCATTAGGTGCATCACCTTAGCACTCTTTAGTAAAAGTGCCCCAATATCTACGTGCAACCACTTACACCAACGTTGGATTTAGTGAAAATGCCTATGCCTAGATTTGTAAAAAAAAGCACATAAGTTATAGAATTTATAATGCTCAAATGTAAATATACGTTCTGTCCATGCTCTCACCAAAACTATGCACTGATGGTCTGATGTGCATACTTGCAGAATATCACCTGTCTAAGGTACTCACATAAAGGCCCATCTGCACGTGTAAGTGATCGAAAATACTTTGATGGTGCATCTTTATATGGTACATATTGAATAAAAGTAGTTGTGTTTTTTGAGTATCTACTTTTATTCGGGTGTACCACCAGCATTTTTTAAGTGCTTACTTGAGCATGGGAAATGCTGTTTTAGATCATCTAATCATCTAAAAATTCACCCCCAGTATGTATTGAAAGAACACCGTCACTCGATTCTGCAAATCAATATTGGAAAGCAATTTATTTTATTTATTTATTTATTTATACATTTCTTCTATACCGCCCCTTCCATCGATCAAGGGCGGTTTACAGTTAACAATCCCCAAAGTCATGATACTGCACGATTTCCCTACTTCTTTAGAGTGACAAAGTCAAAACATATATATCTTTTCGTTTTCTAAAAGAGTCCGAATAGAAAAAAGAACATTTTAGGAAAAATCAAATAGGGGATATTCAAAGGGTTAACATGGTTAGCAGACGCTAATCCCCTTATCCAGGATTTTCAGCGGCACCAACACAGTTAGTGCTGCTGAATGTCCCCAGGTGCCTCCACTGTATGCCCGATTGCCAACTGGTTAGCATTGGGGTGTTCCAGGGCAGTGCCCGTCTATAACTGGGCAGTAGCAATATTGAAGCTGCTGCCTGCTTATGGCAAAGTGGCAAAAGTAAGGTGTAGCAAAGGCTGGCTTAACGTTCGTTGTGGAAGCTAACTAGGCAGCGGCTGAATATCTCCACTGTCCGGATAGCTTCCTGGCAATCCGGATATTCAATCCTGGGACGTAGCTATTATCCCAGCATTGAATATATGGGTTTAAATTTCAGCGGCGATGGCTAGCCTCTGAAACTGTGTTAGCAGCTGCTGCTGCTGAAAATCCCCCCAAGAATATATATTAAAGAACAATAGAGGAATAGCAAAGGACAGAATAAAAAACAGAACTTCGATGTTTTGAGTACTATATACTGCACTTGTGGAGGACCGTTTTCAAAGCAATTTATATGAGTAAATATCAGTTTCTTTGAGTAATGCATTTTGCTATTATACAATCTGTCCAAAAGTGTGCATGGGATTTCATAGCCCATTCACATTTGCCTGGATTGAGGGGAAGCATTTCTGGAAGAATGTTTTGGGTGAAAATGGAAAACAGTGTACATAGATTGTGTTTTCAAATCTAAACAATTTATTTTCTGTTGAAATTTGACCTACCAAATAAACAGGCAGAAATGTCTACAAGTCTTTTGTAACCATGCTGCCTTTCAAAGTTGATTTACTAGTTTGTATGGAAGGGCAAACTGGATAAGTCATATGGTCTTTTTCTACCCTCATGTTCTATGTTTCTAAATACTTTCTCTTGGAAAATAAAATGCAAGATCTGCACAAGTGTTATACATAGGCAACAGTTTGAAAATTGCCCCGATAGAGAGTACGATTCTATAACATGTACGTCTGGCCTGTGGGCATGCGCAAATCATAGATGGGGCCAATTTATACTCGATTCTGGAAACACGGGTTTAGATGCACCCGCTATTCTGGAATCAGGAACATAGATCTATACATGCTCACCGTATTCAGAAAAGATAGACATGGCCATTCATTCCTGTCTCTGCGCAGTCACACCTCCGTTGTTAAAACGCGCAACCCCAATCTGCTCTACTGACTGACAGCGTTGTGCACATGCAAACTACACATCAATATTGATGTTACAATGGTGCTGCAGCATAGCAGACCATATATACACCTCTGTTGCATGCCCAGAACACAGCAAAGTGGACGTAGTGCACTCAAAAATGTTACAAAAGCAAGTAGAAAGTGACATGGCTATCCTGAAACACCTTGCAGCACAACACGCTTGGCAGTAAGGGAACTCCTTATTTATTGTTGCACTGGTCAGCTCTGACAAGTCTGTACAATGCTATATATGGACCAGAGGTCATCTGGGGAGGATCCATGCAGCGTAATATAACAACATATTCCTGTCACTACAACAGGATCCCCAGAATGGCAGCATGTAGCAGTGCACACAGCACTAATAATTGCCCAAGAGCACCAGCAGCTGTCTCTATAAAAGTGCCAGACCATGTGCAGACTATTCCTGCCCATTCACAATGGCAGCTGGTAATGCTGTGGTCAGCTACACTGTCCAGGTACTGGCCAAGCTGCCATACCCCCCCCCCCCCCCCGAATTGTGGCGGAGCACAAAAGAGCCTCCAATGCCACCCTCAAACCACGTACCTCGTACCCATACAAGACATATCTCTGCCAACAAATGCCCAGCACCTACAGACAACAGCTGGTATAGCATCATGGAATGGTGTCCCAACACTACAAATCTGATCAGTGTTTTTCACCCAAACATGATTCCCTCCTATACTCACCCACATACTATCCAAACATCAGCAGAACCTAGTGTCTGAACTGAGGATTTGTTAGCACAGCCAGAATATACACTATTGCTCATTCAGCTATTTCTGTTGGTGTGTTTAGTGCTGTTAAATTACCTCCCCTCACCTACATACTCTGATCCCAGATGGGGCATGTCCAGGCTGTCTGCATGGTCCCGAATAGCACAGACCCATCAGTGCCTGATTCTGCACCATGGGAGCAAGACTTTTCCATGGGTGCAGGATCAGGTACTGAGAGACAGCCCGGCATGCCCCTGCATTGCTGTGGGGATGTCCTCCCTACAGCACATCTAGCCTGCTGCTGTGGAGACACCAGTTTCCCTGCTGCCTGACCCCGGCGGGGTCAGCCAGGGCCCAGATCGGGCAGCGGGGACTCACCTGGCTTGCCACTGTTGCTATTGGCAGACTGGCTGGCCGATCTGGAGTGGTGGCCAGTGCTTATTCCTCTGAGGTGGAATAAGCTGGCCGTTCCCCTAGTGCTCCCCGGATTCTCCACCCCGTCCCCTGCAACATGCACAGCATCTCTGTGCATGCAGGGGGGCCAGGAGGCAGCATATGGTGTGGAATCGAGTCCATGGTATATTGTGGTCCTCCAGACTGCAGGCACACCAGTTTGCTACATAATTATCACAGCCATTCATCCTTATGGAATGCATTGCAGTGCAGAGCTACAAAGATTCTAAGTCCCGCCCTTATTCCACATTTCCGCAGGTATAAATTATACATCTGAAGGTAACTTGGAGAACATACATGACCCGTTCCTGAATATGCTTTGTACGTCTCTGTGGCTGATCATGCCCCCAAAACACCCCTTCCCACCCACATTCCAAGATCCCTGCACAGATGCCATGCATGTGCAGGGCCGCGCTGGCTTCAGAATATGGTCGTTGATGTTTTTGCTAGAAAAATGTCTGTGCCGTATGTCTATGTGGCTTATTTGCATTTCAGAATGACCCCTATAATTTATAGCTGATGTTTCTTCTATAATAGAAAGAGACAGGATATTAATTGAAAAATTCATTTGTTTCTTAGACATCTGTTTTACTTAATTGAGAATTCCTTTGGCCACTACAGGCAGATTTAGGGGCCTGTTAGGGTGTTCTACTTAACATGTATGTGAAGTGGGATTTTAGAAGGGATGTCTAGGAAGAATCTGGGATTCCTAGAGCAGAACTTCCAAAAAGCCAGGGGACTGGCAGCAGTGAAGAGAGGCACGTATAAGCACTGTTTCTGAAAATGCACCTTGTGCAGATAGCAAGGTCAAATATGTGCTTGGGTGTAGGCCATTTTACAAATGTGGATGTCCCCAAATTGTATGACATCAGAACCGGGTATCTGGAGTACCGACAAGAGTATCACAGAAGGGGGTTGATGAGATTTGCACGTCCTGGCCTCCATTTCAGATACTCAGATGTGTGGCCATGGTTCAGTAATATATTTGGAATATGTATTTACATGTAGGTTTCTTAGAAGAGGAAATAATACTTGTGGTGATGAAAACATATTATGCGCTTTCCCTTGGAAGAGTTACATGCATGAAATGAGCCCTTTCTTTCACCTTATTCATGGTCAGTAGCAGATATAAGCATAGAAGTCTCAACAAGCAGGGCCACATATACGTGTGCTGTTCTGAATTTGCTCTGCCCAGGTCACACCTCTACCATGTACCCTTGCTACATGGATGTCTCTATACCTGGCTTCTAAAATGAGTCTGGGGATGTCTCTGTGATTTGCATGCATGAATGTCCGTTTTCAGAACAGGGCTTCTCAAATACCTTACCTGCAAGAAAACTTACATGCATTAAATACAAAGCCTCTGCAGCCGCAGTCAGGGGCATCACCAGCACGTTTCCAGCAGTTACCGCATGAATGCGTACCCTATCATGCAGCACAATTAACACGGGTGCACCTAACGACACCCATAAAGGGATTGCTAGGTGTACCCATGCTACTTGCCACATTGACAGTATGTGGTTTGTACCTCTGTGCTAACTGCAATATGCCGTCGATGTCCACACTCTGCCCATATCTTTGTGTGACGGACAGTGAACACACGTTTTAGTGGCTGTAAGTGTTCTGCCTGTATGTTACCTGTCACCATGGGCCATTGCTGCCTGCTAAAACACGTGTTACTCACTTAGCGGCTTTAGTAAAAGGGCCCCTTAGTCTTTCAAGAGAATGGATAGATTGACATTCCTAATGGAGCTGTAATTGCTTTAAGTATTTTGGAGATGCCATTCGACTGGAGAGCGAATCTTAAACAGTCGTAAGAACTTCCTAGAAACCACACAGTGTGATCACAGGAGCCTGTTAAGGTTACAACATCTGTTATGTATAATACTTAAAAGAAATGAGGCCTGGCTCAACAGCTCAGCCTCGAGGAGAGAAGCCCATTGAGCAGACCCAGCTGCAGAGCAAGTGGAGCATGGAAAAGTATAGCCAGCAGAACTGTCCTCCGGTGCTGTGAATCAAGGAAACTATTTTAACCATAAAACTAGAGGCCAATTATCTTATGTTGGGGTGAGCTACATTTTCACCATGACTAGGTTCCTTCCTCTTTTTTTCTTGTAGTTTTCAGCCCAGCTGGAAGCTGCTCCAGTTGCACAAACTATCATATTGATAAATAGGAGCTTGGGTGCTATGGGCTTTCTGCATTTTCCAACGGGCTTGCTCCTTTTGGTTCTTACTGCTTGTGACACAGACATTAGCAGTGACAATCTTCTGACCAAGGTATAAGGATCATAGGTCTCTCACAATATGGCATAAACACAGCTTGAATTGGACAGTATCTGTTAGACCCTTTCTCTATTCTCTCAGACATAACAATGAATAATACAATTAGAATGCAGCACAATCAGTTAATTCTAGAACACACAGGGGCCCTTTTACTAATGGGTACTAGGATGAGTCACCTAACGCGTCAAAAACAATGTAACTATGATGCGTTAAGTGCAATGCCACCATGTTAACTGTCCGGGGTGTGGAAAGCATTTCCTCGGCAATTAATGTGGAGCACTTTTGCCCAACACCCCCATATTAGCACGGGTGCACTTAACTCCAGCTATTGAAGTGGCATTAGGTGACCCCATGCTAATGGTGCAGGATGCAGTTAGTGCATGGTGTGAACCTCATGCTAAGTCCACTGAGCTCTAACTCTCCTACTCGTGACTCCAATGTGGGTTGTACATTTAGTGCGGGAATTGCCGTGTGCTGTCATGACCCCACAAGCTGGCAACATGTGTCCCGCCATGCCTGCAGCTTGCACTAGAACACACTCTACCAGCTAGTGTCCTCTAGAGTACTTGATACCTTGCAATGACATTGGATCCACTCATTTAAATACAGTTCTGTAAAATATAATTCTGCCTAGGTCAGGCTCATATGAGGAAGAAACATGCATATGCTGAGAATTTCTTGCTTTTCAATGGTAATATAAACAGGAAAACTTAAATTGAGCAAAATCAGAGTTTAAATGTTGGATTTATAAAAATACGTAAATATAGTGGATAGAACGAGAAAACTCACAGCAAAGATGCGAAAGACATTTATATATCTGTCCTACTTCTCTTCCTCCTGCTTTCTTTATAGTTGTGTGTCCTATAGTACTGAATCCTGAAAAGAAAATGTCTGCTCAGATCCTCGACATCCAATGTGATTAATTCAATCTCTAAAAAATTCACCTTTTTTTTCTAATTAGCCTGCTGATTAAGTAACTGAAAGAATACAATTATATTCTTTGTAGACTGATGGGGGTATGTGCATCTTACCCCTTAGAAGCATGCATTTTGATGAGTCAGCTAATCTTTGACACTAATGGCAAGATTTGCACTTGTTCAGCAGAGTCTGGATAAGGATGGATACCAGAGTTCACAAGGATGCCATTACTCTTGATTTTATCCTTCGGTTTATTGCATGAAAAGTAATTGAACTGTTACACAAATGTGGCCTGCCATGTTGTAGCTGTAATGCAGTGCAACTGACAATGAGGAGAGACACTTAAAATGAGATTTCAGAATCCCTTAAGCCCATTTAGTGATGGAGTAAATCAGAATGAGAAGATTAATGCATCTCGGCCCTCCTGTAAACTCAGGGTGTGCATCAAACAGTCCTGTGCTCTATTGCATAGATGCACACGGCCATCGAATAAGACAGAAAGATAAACACATTCCAAAACCACTTTCTATGCATAACAGCAGAATGCATGAAACGTCCTGCTGCTCATAGGATTCTGTCTTTATATGCTAATGTTTATCAAAGGGTACTTTGCTAATGTGATCATGGGAAAACAGCACAGATGCTGATAATGTGATGGATACTACTGATCGCACACATCACGTGCAAATTCCCAAATTGAGAATTCTTTCAGCCACAACAGAGATATTCAGTCTGTCAAGAAGCATGGAAGATAACAGATGAATCGCTGTCCTGAAAGTATTTTGGTGATGTCATTAGACCATTAAGAGCAAAACGAAGTCTAATGGACCTCACAGAAACCTCAAAATGTGATTACAGGAGCCATGTTCTAACATCTCTTTATCTAAAATTTTCAGAAGGCAAAAGAAACAAGAATTAGAAGTACCTAACAACCATGAGGAGAGAAGCTCATTGAGCGGACATAGATGCAGAATGCGTGAGCACAGAAGAGCATTCCCAACAGAATTCTAGCTTAGTGCCGGCATCAACTATTCCATAGCCAGAACTGAGAGGGGACGTAAGTCAGGGGATCTACAATATCTCCTGCTGAAATCCCAGTGGAAAAACTGGATGGTCCCGCAAGGGTGGTGAAATGCGTACAAAGTGGGATCTTAACTTTTTTTTGCCAATACTGTATGTCTTTTAAAATGATATTCCTCAAATGTTTTGCCCACAAATGAATGATGCACTGTTACCTTTGATAAGGCGAACAATTATCATTTTCTCATGGCATTAGAATTTGTTGTGAAATAGAAAAGTCTAGAAATATTTTTTACTTAAACCTGTATCCAGAATTTGATAATTAAAGACTATGAGGTAGCTTGGGTAAGCCTGGGTTACAGCAGCTTTGGCTTTAGGAAGTCTGTGCTACAGAATAGCAGCTTTTGTCCTAGAAAAGTAATTGTGTAACCAGCTAAGTGTGGCAGGTAGGCCTGTGCCTAAAGTTACATTTATACCTGTTCTTTGGAATGGACTGATGTATCCCACATACTTATTCTATAAAATATTCACGTAAGGGCAGACCCTGTCTAACCCATCCCCACCTTGCACCTGACAGGAATGCCTTTACGCTGACTAGATAATCTTAGGTGTATACAGAATGCATTCACTTAACTTTTGCACATATACACCCACAGCAAATTTCTGTTCATTAAAGACTGTTTTATATAGAGAAATGACTTTTAAAAGTACCCTTAAGAACATAACAAATGTAAATAAATAAATACAGCTAATAACTGATTCACATATTAAAACCAAGGGATATATTTAAGTCAGCAGACATGGATATTGGTTGTTTTATAAACACAAATTACTTTTTTATATCAAGAATCCACATAACAATGAAAAAGAAGTACAAGACGATGACAGTCCACAGAAAAATCAATACCACAGAAATAAACTAATTCTCACACTCCTTCAAATCCACAAAAATGTTGAGGGCCAATAAAAGAAAAGCCTTGGAATGAGGCAACCGAGGAAATAAGAATAAAGGAAAAACTCTGGGAAACTTAGGACCCTTTTTACTAAAGCCTGTTTATTGGTTAATGGACGTTTTAATGCATCGCAACAGGCAGTCAGGAATACTAAGTTGTGATAGTGTCTCCCATTCTAAAATGCACTTTAATCAGAAATTATGGGATGCGGTGAGGAATAGGCAGTGTGTGGACTTGGAAAAAACATTAGCATGAGAGCCCTGACTATTGCAACATGCTCGGTAGCAACCTGCCACCTAACGTTGATTCACAGAACGACACCTCTATCGGAGTCCTAAGTGAAGCCGCTATAGTAGGCACACATTAGGCAAACATTTCACGCACTACCTGCCAGGGACATACTGGTCATGCCCCCGATAGCTAGCATATGACCTTTGCAATTAACGCACATGAGATTGGCGAGTTAATGGAGAATTCTTAGCGTGCCTTAGTAAAAGAGACCCTTAGCTACAGAAACAGACATACTCCCCTCTATCAAGATCACAGTCCTTATGCCCCCCCCCCCCGCTAATAATCTAGACCATCTACTATTGCCCGCTTATTGTCTGGGTTCAAAAATGTACATATTTAATATGTTAATATTGACGTATGTACAAGGAAATCAAAGCATGGTTAAGTGTTCTTGGTTGCTAGCCATATAGAGTGTTTTACTAATGGGTGTTACCTAGCAGTGCATCTTCTGGTGCATGCTGAGGGCAAATTGGGAAACATGTCAGGTAGTGCAGGCCCATGACCATGCAGGATGATGCCCGTGCTAACTGCATTCCACATTAAGGTTGCGAGTGGGCGGGGTAAGGGCAGATAGTGGGTATGGTGAACTCAGCACAGTTAGCACTGTGTTTACACTGCGTGCTAACTGCATTAGTGTGGGTTCAACTAACACCACCTATTAAGGAATGGGTTTAGAACCCCCGCTCTACACCCTTGATAATGCCATGCTTCAAGAAAATGTCTCCCTTTCTGTCTTGTGGATGGAATAATAAAATGCAAAATCACATAAGAACATAAGATACGCTATACTGGTCAGACCAAGGGTCCATTAAACCCAGTATCCTGCTTCCAGCAGTGGCCATTCCAGGTCAAAAGTACCTGTCAGGTTCCCAAAAGGTACACATATTCCATGCTGCTTGTCTACTCTGGTCCTCTTTAATAGTGGTTTATGGACTTTTCCTCCAGGAACTTGTCCAAACCTCTTAAATCCAGCTACACTAATAGCTTTTACTAGATCCACTGGTAAAAAATTCTGGAGTTTGATTATGCATTGCATAAAAAAATATTTTCTCCAATTAGTCTTAAATGTGGTATATTGCAGCTTCATTGCGTGTTCCCTAGTCTTTCTACTTGTTGAAGGAGTAAAGAACTGATGTACATTTGCCTGCTCTATTCCATTCATTATTTTATAGACCTCTATAATATCATCCTTCTGTTGTCTCTTTGTAAAGCTGAAGAGCCTTATCCTTTTAAGCCCAGGTGGTATATAAATGCCTATATAAATAAATAAATAGGGGTAACCTTCCATGCCCTTTACCATTTTTGTCGCTCTTCTTTGTACCTTGTCTAATTCTACTATATCCTTTTAAAGATATGGTCACCAGAAATGCACATAATATTCAAGGTGAATCGCACCATGGAATGATACAGCGGCATCATAATATCCTTTGTTTTCTTCTCCATTCCTTTCTTTATGTTTCCCAGCATTCTATTTTCTTTCCTGGCTGTGGCTACATACTGGGCGGAGGGTTTCAACATATTGTCCATGATGCCTAAATCTTTTTCCTGGGTGGTAGTTCCTAGTTTGGAACCTTGCATCGTGCAACCATAGTTTGGGTTGTTCTTCCCTAAGCGCATAACTTTGAACTTGTCTACATTAAATGCCATCTGCCATTTGGACACCCAGACTCCCAGTCTATCAAGGTCTTCTTGCCTTGGTTAATGCACATTCCAAACCATGCAAATAGCAATTATTTTAGAAAGAATAGTGGGGACCAATAATTTTTTTTATAAAATAGGAGCATAAGTCATAATATTGCACATGATGTGCATACTCTTAGAACAGTGTCTGACTAAAGTATTTGTGCGAAGGTCCATCTGCATGCAGGAGTAATGTCACATACATGATTTACGAGCATTGATGGGGAATCACTTTACGCAGCTTGTCATTAAATTACTTCCAAATATTACTTATATTTTCTATTTAAGAATGTTAAAAAGACATCTTAAAAAGACATTTGATATTTTCCTATTTATATAGTTATTCAGTATCTTAGTCATACTATGATTATCTTTCTTTAAAGTGAGAATATTATATTACAGTGTGTTAATTAAGGTTAGTTGACATTCTATTGCCTGTTCTTTTGGGATTTCTGCTGAATTGAAACCAGTGTCTATTGGGATTATGGCACCTGGAGTCTTTATTCATAACTACTGAGATGTTTTTCACATATTTAACCCCATTCTCACTTCCATCAGGGTAATTTTTCTTGGCTAGGAACCACAGTCCTCAGTTCCCTCTGGAACGTGGTAAATGTGAATCTAAGGTTTTTCCACTAGATGTCGCTATTACACAATAAACAGGCTAGTGGTTAAGCACTGTACTTTAACTTAATGAATATTACAATGAGACTGAAAACCTATATCTCTAATTTGTCCAGATTTCACAGAACTTTCAGTTTGCCATAAAATAAACATTTCTTTCAAAATGGTCACTAGATTATAAGTAAATATTTTGTAGCTGAAACACAATTTCAATTCTTCGTGACTCTACTAAAGAGGCAAAGATTTTGGTGAGGGTTATGTGGGTCAGAATCAGAACCATGGCTTAGTTGACTCACTTATTCCATTTATGGGGAAAAAATCTTAGCAAATAATGTCTTAAAGCTGATATATTAAATCAATATATTGTAAGCCATAACACTGAACCTGCACCAATGAATAACGAGGTCTCACTGAATACTTTGTGGAATATTTTTTGAAATTGAAGGATTTAGATTTATTGGCAGTTTTACAGAGTCCATTTGCTAAACTGCATTGAAACCGTGCTAAAAAGCACAGTTTGACAGCAAGAAAACATTGTATGTGCTTTACTAAACCATGATACCTGCATACTGCAGTTTGTTAAGTCCTGTGTGAATTTTCCAGGCAATGCCACAGCTGGGAAAATTGTGTATACTCAACTGCAGTAATGGATGATGCAGCCATCTTTAAAAGGTGGCTTAAGCCTTGTAAAAATGCCCTGGTGATCCATGACTGAGCCCTTAACCCTCCCCCACACCCTCACACCACTACTCCTTTCTGGAACTTAATGGTGCTTAAGCTTCTCCCGCTCTCTTAAATCCCACAACCTTCAGGGTTTGTGATGGGGGTGGCAAACAGGGCAATTGCTCAGGACCTCATGCCATAGGGCAGTTCTTCTGAACCTTGTTTATTCTGTGACACCCTATTTGTCAGTCCTTAGGAGCACACAAACCAAATTTTGCAGCATGATTCTCACTGCTCAGTCCCTCCCACTGGCAAAAGAAGAGCAGCATTTTTTTTTTTACCCGTGGATGCCTCATTTTGCGGATTGAATCTTATATCTGAATATCTGAGCCCAGCAGTCATGTGAGATGTTAGGGCGCTAGATTGAGTCAATGGAGGAGGCATGCAGGTGAGATTCCTCCCCGTATTCTGGTTTAGGAGTACAGGTTCATTTGCAGTCATGGTATGTGCAAAAGTAAACCATACGGAGAAATTGTCCCCAGAAGAAGTACGGCTGTCCTACCTATGAGAGGGGAGAATACTAACAGCAAACAATCAGTTCAGTTTGGTGGGGTGCAGGAGGGGAGTCCAGTGGACTGTCTCCATGAAAAAATTGTAGCAATCTACTCTCAAACTATATCTGAAAACACATTCTTTCAAATTTTCTATTTAAAAATATTTTGAGGTTCAATACAAAGGTTTCAAGGCTACTGGGTATTAACAGGACAGTTAATTATGTACCAGAAAAAAAAATCAGAATTAGCTAGCACAGTCAAAGTATTCCCAACATGTAAATTCTGCATAGGAGAAAGGTTCACGTCAGAAATTGTGCACTGGGTTCCAGAGCATCCGGCTTACTGCAGGGAGCTGACAACTACTCGATTAAACATTACAATCACTAACCTGAAAATAAAAGATCTAGGATAGAAGAAAAAGGGGCAGGATTCGAGAGAGTAAGGGATCTACTTTGATCTGGAGTATATGCTCCAGTCAGACACACTCCTGTCCTGCTGTCCCGGAGTGACAGGACGAGAGGGGTAGATTAAAAGGCAGCCTAGATCTTCTATCTGCTCCAAGCTTACTCTGTTCGCTCCTGGTCTCTGTGCTCTGCTTGAGGCTTAACAGGGAGCAGATGGCTATTTTCAGGGGTACTGTCCAACTGAGATGGGGCAAGCGCCTCAAGAATCCATGCTTAGCCACATCTCTGGCTGTCACCACCAAGGCACAGAGAAGAGCTACCAAAAATGGTAAAGGGGATGAAAGGATACCCCTATGAGGAAAGGCTTAAAAGGTTGAGGCTCTTCAACTTGGAAAAAGACGGTTGAGGGGAGATATGGTAGAGGTCTTTAAATTAATGAAGAGTGGAAGGAATAATTGTTTACGCCATCAAAAAGTAGAAAGACTAGGAGACATGCAATGAGGCTACAATGTAACCCTTTTAAGACTAATAAGAGAAAATATTTTTTCACTCAACACATAGTCAAACTCTGGAATTCATTACCGGAGGATGTAGTAAAAGCTGTTAGTGTATCTGGGTTTAAAAAAAGTTTTGACAAGTTCTTGGAGGAAAGGTCCATACACCATTATTATAGAAGACCCTGGAAATCCACTGCTTGTCTTGGGACAAGCATTGTGGAACCTGAGTGCCTTTTTGGGAACCTGCCAGCCACGGTTGGAAACAGAATAATGGGCTTGATGGACCTCGGTCTGACCCAGTATGGCATATCTTATGTTCTTATGTTAAGGCACACCAAGGACTTTCCCAAGGCACACCAGTGTGCTCCGGCATCCTGGTTGAGATGCAGCACCATAGGGGACCCCCAAGTCTTCCTCAAGCTGAATGAGGTATAGGCAGATGGGCTTTGAGGCCCCCTCACCAGTTTCTGATGAGGACTCTGCATGTCTAACACGGATCCTGATAACTTTAAGTAAAAGTCTTTCCTTTTCAGAAATAACATCACCTGAACTCCAAATTATAGGGCAATCTTCAGAGGCAGAAGTGATCCTTGCTTGCTCATGCTATGTCAGCAATGCAATGTAAGTCTTCAGTTGTCCTAAATGAACCTGCTCTTTGCTAATCTTTGAAGATAAAAGCAGGATTGGGCCTGGCTATGAGAGCACCATCTGAACACAGGCACTCTTTTTCTCCTCATCTGCTCTTTGTGTACAGAAGACCATGAAAAGAAAAAAATGGCGCCTAGCTCTAACGAGAAAGCAATTCACTTTTTGTGGGACAGATTTTTCAACTTGTGAATTTCTAGTCATACTGGTACCTACTTTGGGCCTACTTATTGAAAGAAGGGGAGGGAATTTTTGAAGTTGAACATGACATTAGATTATTTTAGCTCAGGGGCTCTTTACCCAGTTGTCGGGACACATTTAGCCAGTCAGGCTTTTGGGATAACCACAATGAATATGTATAAGAAAGATTTACATACAATGGAGGCAGTGCTAGGGTTGCCAACTTTTTGAAAGAGAAAAAACACCTGAGCTAGTCACGCTCTGCCCATGCCCACCGCAACCCCACCCTTTTCTGCCCCTGCCCCCACCCCACCCTTGCTCCACCCCCGTCCCCCCAAAAATTGCAGAGAGGGCAATGTGCAAACTAAACAAGCAAGATTTCTACACATTCTACACATTAAACAGAAATTCTATACTGACAGAATACGCAGCATTGGTTGTACACACACACACACACACAATACAGACAGGCCTTCATCAATAAATGAGCACAAAATGAAAAGAGAAATATATAGACAAAAATTAAACTGAAACCCCAAGAAGCCAGACTCTGCATGCAGTGCAATATCAGATAAATAAGAGATGCAGTTCCCCATACTGTTTAAAATATAAAGGTAGTACAAAGTCCAATCTTTAAATTGAAAATAAAATTATTTTTTCTACCTTTGTTGTCTGACCATTTTATTGTCTGATCATGCTGGTTCCGATCTCAGGCTTCCGTTTTCCTGTCTTCTCTTAGCTCGTTTTCTGTGGTCTATAGTCCATCTGCCATTTCTTGTCTCTTCATTTCTTTTCTTCACTTCCTTCCATCAGCCTATTTTCAGTCCCAGTAACCCTCCATCAGCCCCCTTTCCAGTCCTCCCCTCCCATTACATTCCAATGCCAATCCCCTTGTGTTCCCAGGACTGCCAGTGGCGTCCATTCTCTTCTACTGTAGTCCCCCCTCCTTCCTCACTGTCCAGCCCCTTGTAGTCCAAACACCATCCCAGGTATCAGCTCACTTCCACTCCCAGTGCCTTCCTCATGTCAGCTCCCTTCCAGTCATCCTACCCTCTGTCCATCCCCCTTCCAGTGCCATCCCCACGTTTCTGCTCCCTTCCAGTCCCAGTGCCACCTCCCTTCCAGCCTCCTCTCCATTACCCAGTCACTTACCAGTACCATTCCCAGGTATCAGCTCCCTTTGAGCTTCCTCCTTACCCCCTCTGTCAGTCCCTTCCTGCCACCTCCTCCCCACCTTTCAGCTCTCTTCCAGCCCTCACCTTCCACCTGTCAGTCCCTTCTGACACCTCTTTCCCCTTGTAGCCGCTGCTCCTGCTTCTTACAGGGCAGCGGCTGCAATACAGTTAAGTTAGAAATAAATTTAAACCTGTGTGGAGCCTTCCACCCCCCCAAGTCCTGCTTCACCCCCCCCCCCGTGCAGCTTCATCTTCCCTCCCCAGTACAGCTTCACCCCCTTGTAAAGCTTCACCTTCCCCCTGTTCCCCCTAGTACAGCTTCACCCCCCCAGTACAGCTTCACCCCCCCAGTACAGCTTCACCTTCCCTCCCCAGTGCAGCTTCACCCCAGTACAGCTTCACCTTCCCCTCTCCCCCAGTGCAGCTCAACTCCCCTCCTCAGTGCAGCTTAACCCCCCCTTCAGTGCAGCTTAACCCCCCCCCAAGTGCAGCTTCACCCCCTGCAGCCGCTGCTCCTGCATCTTACAGAGCAGCGGCTGCAATAAAGTTAATTTAAAAGAAAAGACAACCTGTGAGGAGTCCTCTGATCCTAGGAAACTCCTTCTGCAGTGCCTGGGCTAAAAAGGAAGTGATGTCAGAGGGGGTGGGCTCAGCAGAAGTTGTTTCCTAAATCAGAGGGCTCCTCACAAGTTGTCTTTTCTTTTAAATTAGCTCTATTGCAGCCGCTGCTCTGTAAGAAGCAGGAGCAGCGGCTGCAAGAGGGGACCACAATTGTGATCACAAAGCCGGTTTTCTGCTCTGGTCGCTTCTGATCTCGCGGCCAGAGCAAAAAAAAATGGCTTTTCAAGGGCCAGTTTTGTATCTCTGCCGGCAGTTGGCCTGGCCATGGAGAAACTGGCCAGACCGGCTGAAAACCAGCCAGTTGGCAACCCTAGGCAGTGCATGCAAATCTAACTCATGTATATTCATTGTACTTATCCTGAAAACTTTACTGGTTGGGTGTGTCCAGAGGACTGGGTTGAGAACCTCTGCTTTAGCTCCATCTGTGCCCATCCATTTCTCCCCTCCCCAATCTTTAAGTGGTCACTGACTGGAGCAATAGTTCTCTGCCTGAGGGATATAGGCCACACCTCCTTACAGAATGCAGGACTAGTGTGCACATTGGTCAATTGGCGGTTGTTGAAAAAATTGAAAAGGGACCATGGATCCTCATTATGAAAAAAAATTATTGGGGACCATAATGACTTCCACTATATCCCCAATTGGAAACTAAACAAAGAAGATTTTATAGTCTGGAAATGTAGGAAACATATGTAAGAGATTTATTGGCACTATAGCAACTATATTAGGGCATCAAAATTTATTTCATCTTCCCTGAGGTGCCCTTTTTTAATTAACAAATTCATGATTCCGTTCTCTTAACTAGCAAATTGCAGGAATAATAAGATTCAGATGAGTTTAACTCTAATAAGCATGTGGCAAGTCTAAAAATAATAAAGGAATTAAATGCCTCAACCTAATTAATTATTTCCCCCCGTTTGCTTGATATTCGTTTTTTTTACCCAATCAGGGTCCTCTCTAAAATCAGTCATGATTTGACAGTGCCTATGATTCTGCATCCACAGTGAGGATTTTGAGAAACTGTGAACATGAGATGCCCGTGAAATCCAAGGATCTGGAAATACTGTATGTGATGTGAAAGTGGATCCATTCACCAACTTGGAATTAATAAAATGAACCAGTTACCTGCTGAACTTCATACTATATCATGATAAAATCAGCGGGTCAATATTATGCATAATGATATCTTTCTGCTGGATCTGTTTAAGTAGGATCACTGAATACACAGTCTAAAACTTAAAAACATTAACTTATTTGGTTAAAATTAGGTCTGCTATTCATATGGACCTCCTAAAGAAAGAAATTAATTGGAACGAGGCTGAGTATTGCCATGTATTAGATAAATTAGGCACCATCCCTGGAGTGCTCCAACCCCTCCTTTTGCTAGATGGATAAATTTCGGGTGGACATCGACTTGTCCGTGCAAGATTTATGCTATTGATGGTCTGGCATTTAAAAAGAAAAGACTTACGGAGCAGATTTTCAGAGGTTTACCCAGATAGCCCATGGAAGGTTATCCAGATAAGGTTGCTGAGAGAGAGGTCCAAACAGTGCCACTGAATTTCTCCACGGACCACCCTGGCACTGTCCGGTTAGTGCAGGGTCGATCTATGGGCAAAGTGAGGGTGGTACAGCCACTATTCAGATAATTGCAGGACCTAACTAGATAGAAGCAATTTTGCAGCTGCTGTCCAGGTAAGCAGTCTGAGTAACTTGAGCCGCGGAGAAAGCTAGCCTAGGTTGTATCCCGGATAACTTACCCAGATAGCAGCTGCTCTCCAGATCAGCCCCACATTTATCAGAATAGCGGCCTTACAAATTGGATATTCAGCCACTATCTGGATATGCTGAATATCCGACAGATATTTAAACACCACAGTTGACTTTGAATATTGGCCTGTGGGCTGTGGTGGCAAGGAATCCTTGAAACACTAAGGGGGTCATTCCGATTCTCGTTTAGCAGGTCTGGAAGTCCAGGCTGGACATCCAGACACACTAAATGTCCGGATCGCACTTAGCAGGAATAGAGCTCCCCGCTTGTACAGCCAACTGTTCATGGGTTGGGGGTGGAACAAGGGTGGGCAATGGGCTGCGACTGACCCCGGACATACAGGGCCAATTTAAAGGTTGACCCTGTATGTCCGGGGTCTGCAATGCAGATGGGGGACTTATATCCAGCTCGGAGGTGGAATGAGTCCCCCTGGATGGCAGGGGATGGCAGCGCAGGACCTGGAGAACAAGGTAGGAAGCACTGGGGATTCCCCGCAGCCCGACCATGGCCTTGGAAGGAAGGATCGGGGGTTGGACTGCGGGGAATGTGGGATTTGCTGCCGCTGCTGGGAATCGTGGCTTGTGAAGGGAGCCACAGTGGCATGGCAACAGGATGCCATGCCACCGCCGCTCCATTAACGAGCCAGGCTGGGCTAGTCGGGAAAGTGCAGGAGGTCTGGCCTGTCAGAATCGGAGCCCGGCCTGCATATGCAGGTTGGTAGACCCATTTCTGATCCCGCAGGCATGTCTAGTTCCACCGAGATCAGAATCAGGTGCTACTGCTGCATGCCTCAATTATGACAGGCCATACAGGTGGAGGACGGGCAGATTGGAATTGGCCCCCACGCAAAGAACAGTTCAGGGCCAAACAAAACTACTTTAATGTCCTTTAACTATACAGCAATCACCCAGTCTGTTGCCTTCACGGGGCTTGTCTTCAGTGCCTTTCCCCCGACCCAAAACTTAAAGTCAGAATTTAGTTCAGCCCAAAGTACAGGCAGTCACTTGGGCTTCAGGATTTATGAATATGGTTCGCAGTTCTTAAACCACCTATCTTACAGCTGAACTCCTCTCCTAGCCCTGCTTGGAAGGAGCTTTCTGTCTCCATGGGCCCCTCTTCTTCCTTGTGCACACAACTGGCTTCTTAATCCCTCTGTCTGAGTCCGGCCCTCCCAGCCCTGAGTTCTAAGCTTTAGACCCTTTTAAGGTGGACTGCGGATAATCCCTTTGGAGAGAGATGGGTAACTTTCTATATACACCATCACAAGGCCCCTATGTTTCTAGCACTCCAAACTGACAGCACAAATGCATTTAAATATTGACCAGTACAATAATAATCATGAATAATTGCAGTACCTGATAAAGCTGATGCCATGAGCATTAAAATGGAATTTTAACAAATGTGTAAAAATGAGCTTGAATTTGGTTGAATTTTTTTCTGCTGGTACCAGGGTGGAAGGATTCACTTTGGCACTCCCATCTAGTGCTCACTATGAAGGAGGATTGGCCAGTCGATTTTCTAATGAAAGGTAATAGTCAAGTTATGAAATAACTTCATATTATTTTCTGTCTATCTTCTTTTCACGTGCTTGTGGTGTGAGGCATAATTCTGAATCCTTATCTGAACCAGGAAGCAGAATCCTGATGAATCTCTCCCTGCCAGGGACTTCCACGCATATAATATTTGCATATACGCACACACATACAGCTAATTAAATGTGCAAACTCACTAGCGGCTACTGAAAAGTCCATTGAACACACAGGGGGCATGTTCAAAGCATCTTAGCCAGATACAGACGTGGTGATGCCCATGTTCAGTGGCTGTATCTGGACAGTACCATTGAAGATCACCACAGACTGCAGAAAAGCTGCCCGGTTAAAACCAGAGCAGTCTGTGGGTGGATCGGGGGGAGGGGGGATGGTCCTAGTCTCTGTCCAGTCAGTGGTGATATTCAGCTGCTAACTGTCTAACCAGTTTTCACACTCAGGTTTGCAGCTGAATATCACTACTGACTGGACGGCAGTGGCGCTATTCAGTGAAACCAGAATGAATGCCGGATAAGTTATGGTGCTGAATATCCAGCTTTAGGTAAATTGACGCCACCTAGGCATTTTGAAAGCACCTAGCCACCACTGCTGAATATCAGCCCCACAGAGACGAATGAATGGTGCATATCCTGTTGAAATATACCTAATTTATTCAAGCCCAAATTTAGGCATAGGCAAAATAGCCAACTGTGTAAAGTGTCAATTTAGAAGACGCTAAATACCCAGGCCAAAGTGGAGCCTTAGGGCCAGACACATGTGTTGCTTGAAAGGGGGGCCACAGTGTCACGATGGCCTCCCTGTACTCCTCTTTGGGTTCTCGACACACCTCTCACTCCCTGTACTCTGGAATTTGTAATCTGGTTTAGCCTATGAGTGCTAAATCTGACCCTGAATTTACCAATCAGTTTATTTACCAAGTAAGACTAGTCTATTAATGTGCAGTAACCTGAGGTAGACAAAACATGAGATAATGGTTCCATTATTTCTAGTGAGACTTATTCGCCAGTAATGCCCATTAACTACTTTTCCAAGAATCCAAAACAACAAAAAACCTGTCAGAATCACATTAAGTAACCTTATATCAAAAATTCCAACGTATATATCCCCCTTGAAAAATATTATTTTTGTCGGAGCCAGCCGTCAGAGTGAATGGAAATTATACCATACACCACTGCGACCTATCCATTGTCAAACAACTTGGATACTCTGGCGATTTTCATTCAAGTTTCTAGCACTAGCACTTAAGATCAATGAAGCTAAGTGTGAAGTTTTATTCCACGGTTTTTCTAAATTATTCGTGATGTGGACTATATGGTAGTCTTGAAGTTATTTGTTTTCTCTTAATGATATTTCTTTTGCTTGATCTGCCTAATTATATGATATTTGTATTTGGAATGCATCAATATAAAAATTTAATAAAAAAAAAAAATAAGTAAAAAGGAGAGGTCGCAGTGGTGTATGGTATAATTTCCATTCACTTTGATGGCTGGCTCCAACAAAAATAATATTTTTCAAGGGGGATATATACGTTGGAATATTTGACATTAACTACTTTTAACAATTACCACAGGTTAGCACACATTGGTGAATAGGTCCCTATATTTTGTATTAAGCTTTTCCAAAAATATGTCCAAGGTGGTGAACAGAAACACCCTGAACACACAGAACTAAAATACATTGAATTATATTTTCA
This sequence comes from Ichthyophis bannanicus, assembly GCA_033557465.1. NCBI lineage: Eukaryota > Metazoa > Chordata > Amphibia > Gymnophiona > Ichthyophiidae > Ichthyophis > Ichthyophis bannanicus. Next base: position 418,255,053 of record CM066038.1, read on the forward strand.
GTCAGCACGGTGACCCTATTAATTTAAGCGCCAGTGCTTAAATGAATATATTTATCCACCACCACTATCTGTATAGCTAGTGGCTTTGAATGTACTGATACCACGGTCGCCATTTTACAATACATAGATAGAGAAATTATGCTCTATTATGCCAGTGAATGCATCACTTCTTTTAACTATCGCCCTTATATGCAATATGCACACATGTAAATGCCTTGTTATCTATTATGTGTGTATGCAAATGTAACTTCTGTGGCCAGGTAATAATTTGAGCGCGATACAAAATGTGGTGTGGATGGGATAGAAGGCTGAGAGGTAGAGGAAGATGGGGTCAGGCAGGGGTCAGTGATTTGGCAGGGGTAAGGGGAGTGAACAGGCTCCTTCTGTGTATTTGACCAGGTAACAGCTATATAGTGCATATATATATATATATTGTTGCAAGCAGGGGTCACTGTGGGCCAGTTCCGGGCCAACTGGATAAACCTCCTGGTTAGAATACCCTTTATTCCTATGGCTAATGGCCATTCTCAGTAGAGGAACACAGTTAAGATCCACATGCACAGCTCTGAAATTGAGCACACAAACTTTATTTCTCAGACTATAGAGCAGGAAACTAAAATTAAGGCTAGTTCTCCCGAAGTGCCAAGAATTGCCACACTGTTGTCTAGGCACACAGCTCATTGTAACAATAACTCTCTCCCTCTGTCCAAAGGCAATTCCAGTCTGTAGCATTCCAAACATGGCTCAAATGGGACAAAAAACAAAGTGCCACACCTGGCTGTGATGTTGAATGAACCAGGCAAGCTTGTGGAGTTTGGCTTCTAACTCCACCCCAGGAGTTAATACTCATTATCATCACAATAGCATTCACAGATCTGAGCTGGCTTGTTCCAGGTCTGGCTATAACAGTCTGTTCCAGTCCTGCTTTTACCTTCAGCATATCAGGCAATGGCCCCGTTCTTCAGCCCTGCTTTCAGCACTCCTTAGGGCTGCTTGTGCACTCCCAAGACAACAAACACATTTGAGAAAAAGACTTCACAGATACCAAAGCTCTCTTTGCAAACAGGCTCCTACAGTTTAGTTACAGGGCAAAGCCTTCTGCTAGGTAAAGCCTAAGGTTTTCCTTACTTCAGTTCCTGTTAACCATAAGGCTTCCCAGCTATTCCCAAAGACTCTCACCCTTCACAAGGGCTTTCTGCATTCACTTTGAAACCCTGCCTCACACTCAGAGAGTAAAACGTGAGGCTGGTCTTACCTTCAGATCTTCTCAGCATTTCCCCAAGCTTCTCAGTTTTGCACTCTGGGCTTGCAGCATCCCCTCCTCAGGCCTTCCAAGCAGGGTCCTCGCCCTTTACCGAAGCAAAGGGCTTCCTGCATCAAGAGCTGGCAGAGTATTGGAAGCTTCTGCTTGCTTCTTTCCTGGGGCCTCCCTGACTTTCTGCACCGCACAGTTTTTATTTTACCTGCCAGGGCTATGCCGTCTTGGCTAGGCCATCTCATCACAGTATCCTTAGAGTGGTTCTCAATGAATAGGCCTTTAGGAGAACCTGACTTCCTTCAGGCATATCCCTGTTAAGCAGAACTTGACTTTCTCCAGTCATTCCCCTGTTGTCACAGGTCACTAGGGCTTCCATCCCTTTCCTAGAGCTCCCCCAGCTCCCAAAATGCCATGGTGTGGTGGTGTGCTATCTTGCACACCACTATATATATATATATACTTTTCTTCCCGACTCCTCCCATGAGTGGTTTCCATCACAATTTGAGAGTCATTTAAGTTATGATGGTCTGGATTAGATTTTCCAGGTAGTTAGAAAAAAATCGACTGGGTTTGAGTATTTAGATGAACAACTGCAATATATGTGCATCAACATGACACATGGATTAAAAAGTAACCAGTTTGCCTTCTTTTATTTACCTAGGCACAGAATGAGGCATCAGGAATGAGGATGGTGTTATTCTGCCAAAAGAAGCAGTGCTTCAACTATGACACTCCTCTCGCTTTCATCTACTACTGATTTCATCAGCTAAAGATAAGTCATATTTTTCAAAGTGTAAGAACTTTTCTAGTAACTCAGTTGAGGAAGAGCGATGATGATAGTGAAGTGTGAACCATTTTGGCACTTTTCTAAAAATGTTAAGCTCTTCTTTTTTCATAAAATAATGATAAATATTATGGTTAAAAGGAAATGGGATTCTTGAGCCCAGTGTAGATTTTTGAGTGGTAGGTGAATTTTTTTTATTTAAGGATGAATAAGTTAGAGATTGAGTAATGAAACAAATATAACAACAATAAGAATAAGAATAAAAATTAGAATGGCATGCTTATATTATAGAGTGAACCACCATCAGAAGAGGTTACAATGGCCATTAAGATAGAAATGGAGAACTGTTACTCATCCTCATGTCAGATATGCATATAAGTAATTTTATAAAGTAATTCCTATATATTTGTGCCCCTCATATGCACATACATGATCTTTTATGTTTATGTTTATTTCACTTGATATTTATTTTATTTATTTATTTAGTATACATTTGTATACTGCTACTTCCAGCGATCAGCAGCGGTTTGATTACAGATTGGAAATTGTCAAATCATGACAGGAAATTTTTGAGGTATAAACACATTGATTAGACAGGAAAGCACAGCACACAGAGAACTATTTTACAGGGAACATGGGCTATGGAGGGTTAAGTGGCTTGCCCAAGACCACAAGGAGCACCTGTGGGACTAGAAACCCCAGTCCTTCCGGCCCAAGGTTGCTGTCCTCTAGTGGGATTTGAACCCCCGACCTTCCGGCCTGAAGTACCTTGCCCCAACCACTAGGCCACTCCTCCACTCCATGTTATAAAGGGTGATATACCACCCTTTATAACATCAGGATGATGTACAAAATACAAATAGAAAGGTGGCTAAAAGCCGGAACAGAAAAGAACTACAATATAATATAGGAAAGAGGTAGAGCACAATCAAGCAGACAAAACAGGAGAGGTAGACAACATGGGGAAACAAGGTCATAAAGGAGAGGTAGGAAGGTCAAATGCAAAAGAGAACAAGTGGATAACAAATAGTTTAAAAGTATGCACATTGGCATGAAGGCACATCTTTACTTGCAGGCATTGCCGGGGCATAGTCTGGTTGGAGGATGGATGGAGTTCAACTATATGAACATAGATTAGAAAAGATCTTAATCTATGTGTGTACATGTAAACATTTACCCATGCTCACTAGCAGATGAAAGTGATTGTGTCTACATTCAAGGTGTGTTCTCTGCTGTACACACTAGTATTTTGTAAAGAGACATGGCTGTCTTGTCGTTAGGTGCTGATGAGTCAATGTTGATTCATGGTGACCCTGTGAACAGTTGTCTTAAATGTGTTTGGTCTTCAATCAGGGGGGTAATTATTGATAGAGTGCCATTTATAGCTGTTATTATTTTATCGATCTATTGCATTGCCGGTCTTCCTCCTTTGTGTTGACTTTCAATCTTGCCAAGCATGATGTCTTTATCTAATGATCTTTTTCTTCATATGATAGATCTAAAGTATGAAAGTCAAAGTCTTGTCATTTTTCTAAGGAAAGCTTAGGCTTGATCTCTTCTAGTACCAATTGATTTGTTCTCTGGGCAATCTATGGTATACACAATATTCTTCACCAGCACCATAATTTGAAGACATCAATTTACTTCCTGTTTGTCAGTGTCCAACTTTTGCATTCATATGATATTATTGAAAATACTATAGTTTAGAGATGTTTATGAATATTTGTAGCTCAGGTTGGCAATCATGATGTTGGATTGTTCTCCGAGCTTGATAGTTTGATTGCAGAAGTTTTGTCACCATTCGAGGTTCCATCATTAGTGCGAGGTTCCAGATCGTAATGTGCCTGAATGTTTGCATTTGTACTTATAATGGGGTTGATGGTGACTCAGTACTTTGGTTTGCAGGGATTGATTGGTTGGTTTCCCTGAGGGCTACTGAGGTGTGGTTGCTGTTTCTGAGCCTTGTTGGGGATGATTCAGCTCTTTGCTCTGCTGGTATTGAATAGTTGGCTTCCTTGAGGGTTGGTGGGATATGGTTGCTGTTCCCGGGCGTTGTTGGTGGTGTCTCAGCTCTTTGGTCCACAGTGATTGGTAGATTGGGTCTATGTCAATATGTCTGTTTATCGAGTTTGTGGTGGAAAACCAGGCTTCCAGAAATTCTCTCTCTCTTTTTGTTTGTGCTCGTGCTATGATTTCAGCTGTGCTCTAGTTGAATTTGTGTCCTTCTGCATCTTCATGGATTGAGAGCAGGGAGAGTGGGTCATGTCTTTTGCTGTTTAGATGGTCTTCATGTAGTCTGGTAGATAGTTTTCTTCCTGTTTGGCTGACATATTTCTTGTCACAGTCACCACATTGAATTTTGTGCATGACGTTTGTCCTTTCATCTTTCTCTGGTTGCCCTTTTGGTTTTGACAGGATTCTTCTCAGGGTTGTGGTTGGTTTGTGAGCTATTATAATGCTGTGGTCTCTTAGTAGTCTCGCGGTCATTTCGGAGGTGTTCTGGATATAAGGGTGATGAAGCATCAGGGTGCACTTTCGGTGTGGAGGTTTGGGCTTTTTGGTTGTAGGCATCTGCAGATGAAGTTCCATGGGTATCTGTTCCTTGTTAATGACTTGTATAGGTGTTTCCTTTCTTCCATTTTAGCTCCTGTCATATTGCAATGTGATTCTATTCTTCTGAATAGCATTTTTATGCAGATTTGTTTGTGTCAGTTTGGGTGGTTGCTGTAGAAGTTCAGGATTTGGTCCGTGTGTGTTGCTTTCCTATAGACTGGTGTGTCGAATTCACCAGTTTTGGTTCTTGCGGCAAGAGAACAACTGAAAGGAACTATGAAGAACTGAAAGGATCACCAATGGGATCCTCCCATATCTGACCTAATTGCTGAGATTGTAATGCAAAAACTTAAAAGCATCGTACTCCCACAAGTAAACCCAAAACTTCGTCACCTTCGTCATACTGAAACACAACCAAATCAAAGAAACATTCCAACTACTCAACAGCATCTTTGAGGACATCTAGTTCGCAATGGAAATGGCCATGATGATAAATTCCCATTCCTGGATGTTCTTGTCATGAGAACCAAAACCGGTGAATTCCACACGTCAGTCTACAGGAAAGCAACACACATGGCAATATACATGGACCTAATTTTGAACTTCTGTAGTAACCACCCAAAGTTCCACAAACAAAGCTGCATAAAAATGCTATTCAGAAGAGTAGAATCCTACTGCAACATGACAGAAGCAAAAATGGAAGAAGAGAAACATCTATACAAGGCATTAACAAGGAATGGATACCCATGGAACTTCATCTGCAGATGTCTGCAGCCAAAAGGCCAGAACCTTCAGATCAAAAGTGCACCCTGATTCACCCTCCCTTATATCCTTACATCCATAATACCTCCAAAATGACCATGAGACTACTAAGAGACCAAGGCATTACAATAGCCCACAAACCAACCGCAACCCTGAGATGAATCCTGCCAAAACTGAAAGGACAATCCAGAGAAAGATGAAAGAACAAATGTCATGTACAAAATTCAATGCATTGACTGTGACAAGAACTAAATCGGCCAAACGGGAAGAAAACTATCCACCAGATTACATGAAGACCAACTAGCCAGCCAAAGACATGATCCGCTCTCTCTGATCTCAATCCATGAAGACGCGGAAAGACACAAATTCAACTGGAACACAACTGAAATCATAGTACGAGCACAAATAAAAAGAGAAAGAGATTTTCTGGAAGCCTGATTTTCCATCACAAACTCGATAAACAGACATAGTGACATAGACCCGATCTACCAATCTCTGCAGACCAAAGAGCTGAGGCACCGCCAACAACACCTAGAAAAGGCAACCACACCCTGGCAACCCTCAGAAACCAACCAATCTATGACTGTGGACCAAAGAGCTGAGGCATCACCAACAAGGCTCAGAAACAGAAACCTTACCCAAGCAACCCTCAGGGAAACAAACCAGTCAATTCCCATAGACCAAAGAGCTGTATCATCATCAACAAGGCTCAGAAACAGCAACAATGGCCCAGCAACCCTCAGGAAAATCAGCAAATCAATCCCCTGCAAACCAAAGTGCTGAGTCAGTTCCCTCAAATGGTGACAAAATGTCTGCAATCAAACCTTCAAACTTGGAGAACAAGCCAACATCATGATACTATAGCTTATACAAGTCAAATCTTTATACTCGGAGATACTTCTCTGCCTTTGAAAATCTTGTCTAGGTCTTCATAGCCATTTTGCCAAGAGCAATATGTTGCCAGATTTCTTGACTGCTTGTCATTTCATTATTGACTATTGATCCAAGCAGACTGTCTACTATTTCTATTTTTTCTCCATCAAGGATGAAATTATTGATTTTACCAGTTGTCAAGATCTTTGTCTTCTTCAATTAAAGTGATTATGTTCCTTGATCTTGATAAGCAAATATAGGCGCCTACTTGCTTTTATAAAATAGCTTCCTAACCATGGTGTCTGGTTAAAAAAATTACCCTCATGATGTAGAGCTTGTTTTACCATTTCCTGACTGAGAACATGAACCCTGTTTATATTACTTCATGGGAGAGTGTCAGTTGTTATCCTTTGTCAACTATCTACCTCATGAAATAAATCAAACCCAAGGAAACAGCCAGTATTTGTGTGGATCTGGATTGCTTGCAGCTGTTTGCAATGTGCTGATTCCTCAATGCAGTGTCAAGAAAGTAAAATTTAAGTGTTGAAGGAAAACGTTATACTCCCTGATGAGCTCCTAATCTGAGCTAGAAAGATATATCTATATATGCAGTGGGACAAAACCAGGACTAACTTACCTCAGCCCCTTGACATGAAGCTGTATGGTTACTGCAGTTCTAAAAGAATGAATATGAATCGTCTAAAGTCAGATTCTTGACATACCAGAAGAAAAGCTTTTGAGAATCTCTTTAGAAACAGTGAAACACGTCTTGAGTTACTCTTCATGTATCCATTTGAACCAGAGCTGCTTGGACAAATTATTTGATCAATTTTTTTTCTTACCTTTCTTAAAAGACATTCTTGCAATCTGGTCACAAGTCAAGAAAAATTCCTTTATTAGGCTGAATGAAAAAACAAAGTGCTACTGTCCACAGGGTGGCAGTGTTTTTTCAGAAATAAAATCTGAAGATCTCAGCAACATGGATGGGACAGTTTTCTGAAATTATATGGTAAATATAATCATCCAAGAATCATGACTTAGTTTCTCTATAGTATCCCTGAGCTATTTTGCTTCAAACATTTTCCATAACTTTTGGCTTTCAAGTCTCCTCCCAGTTTTCTCCTCATGGAGTAAACTGGGACACAAATTGCGACTTTTACATGATTCTAGAATTTCTCACTGTTCTTTACATAGAGAGTGTACTCTCCTAATCTCCTGGTCAAACCATTTTGATCACTTTTAAATTATACATTTCTGTTATAAAACAACATGAAACAACTCCCAAATTCTGGAGGAAGCTTAACTCCCTGATCCCTGAGAGTTTTTTGGAACATCACAAATAGTTTGCAGCTTGTCGTGTTGTGAGGGCTTGTGTGAATCAGTGATGCTGAGAGCTAAGCTATCAGTAGCTTAACTACTGGCAGGATCTCCCAAGACAGACAGGTCTCAGCTGAGGTGCCAGACCAAGACAAACCACCCATCTGGGCAGCAGCAGAATGGGAAGCTGTTGGCGGCAGAGCATCACATTTCCGTGACAATGGCAATAACACTAGAATTATTTGTGCAGTAGAAAGACTGGCAATCTACTTCCGTATCTTGCCATGAAAACAGAATGGATAGTCACAACAAAACAAATTGCACTATAATGAGATTCAGAAGCTGTAAAAATGTCTTACATATTGGGACATGGAGCATACGAAGCATGAACCAAAGGAAGTTGGAAGTGGTCAAGAATGAAATCGAACATGTATAACTCAATCTGTTGGGTGTCAGCGAACTGAAATGGACTGGCATCAGGCACTTTGCATCTGATATCACATGGTCTACTATGCTGGAAATGAAGGACAAAGAAGAAATGGTGTTGCATTTATAATCAAGTAGAAACTTGCAAGAACTGTAATGAAATACAATGCAATCAGTGAATGCTTAATTTCTATTTGTCTACAAGGAATGCCCATCAACACAACTATAATTCAGGTGTATGCCCCAACAACAACTGCAGAAGTGGATGACGTTAATGCGTTCTATGAACAAATACAAGCTGAAATTGACAGAACATGCAAACAGGATATCTTGATAGTCATGGGTGATTGGAAAACAAGAGTTGGCAACAAAGAAGAAGGCAAAGGTGTTGGAAAATATAGACTTGGCAACAGAAATGAAGCTGGAAAAAGACTGATAGAATTCTGCAAGACTAATAATCTATTCATCTCAAACACCTTGACAGAGCCCCAGAAGAGTTATCAGATGACATCAAGAAGATTGTGTCAGAAGAAAGTGAGAAGTTGCTAGAAAAGTCGAAAAAGCAGCCAAAATGGATGATCGAAGAAACTCTGAAAATTGACCAGAAAAGCAGAGAAGCTAAAGCCAGAGGAGAAAGAGAGGCAATTGTAGAACACAGAGATTTATCAATATGCAGCAAGATGACAAGGAGAAGTACTACAATGATGCATACAAGAAAATAGAATCAGAAACTATTAGAGGAAGAACAAGATTGACTTTTCCAAAGCTACAAGAGTTAAAGAAGAAATTCTAGCTTTGAACTGGAATGCTACAAGATGCTCAAGGATCCCATAATGAATGATGCTGAGATCAAGAAAAGGAGGAAAGAATATATAGAGTTATTATACCATAAGATCAAGTGGACCAAACGCTGTTTCAACCTGTACCTTATGATCAGGATTTAGTAATGAAAGGAGTCAAAGCAGCATTGAAACAAAGCACCAGGCATTGATGACCTTCCCATTGAAGCATTACAACAATCAGATGCAACTGTTATCATATTTACAAGGCAACATCATGGCCAACTGATTGGAAGGGATCTGTTTTTATACCAATACCAAAGAAAGGTGATCCAACTGACTGTGGAAATTATCGCACAATCACTCTGATCCCACATGCCAGCAAGATTCTACTGAAGATTATTCAGCAGAGACTACAATCATTCTTGGAACGAGAACTGCCTGCAATGCAAGCAGGGTTCAGGAATGGGTGAGGAATGAGAATCATTGGGGATGTAAGCTGGATCTTTGAAAAGACTAAAGAATACCGAAAGGATATCTATATGTGCTTATTGACAACAGCAAGGCTTTTGACTGTGTAAACCATGAGAAACTCCTGGCCACATTAAGATGCATGGGTATACCAGAACACCTCATAGCTCTCTTACATAACTTTACATTGATCAAGAAGCAACATTCAAATGGAACAAGGAGAAATAGAATGGTTTAAAATCAGCAAAGGTGCACGACAAGGTTGCATACTTTCCCACTACCTGTTTAATTGATATACAGAACAAATCATCAGAGATGCAGGACTGTATGAAGAAAACCAAAGTGTGAAGATTGGTGGAAGACTTATCAACAACCTTCGCTATGCTGATGATACCACGTTATTGGCTGAAAGTGAAGACGATCTGAAACATTTGCTGCGCATGAAATGAGAGTCAGAAGTTCTAAAAATGTCTTATATATTGGGACATGGAATGTACAAAGCATGAACGAAGGGAAGCTGGAAGTGGTCAAGAATGAAATGGAACATGTATAACTCGATCTGTTGGGTGTCAGTGAACTGAAATGGACTGGCATCAAGGAACATAGTTTTAAAATGGGCCTTCACCTTAACATAAAGAAGACAAAGATCCTGCCAAATGGCAAAATCAATAAGTTCATTGTTGATAGAGAAGAAATTGAAATAGTAGACAACTTTAACCTACTTGGATCAACTATCAATAAAGAAACGACAAGAGGTCAAGAAATCTGACGATGCATTACTCTTGGCAGAATGGCCATGAAGGACCTAGACAAGATTTTCAAGAGCAGAGATGTCTCTCTCCATTCAAAGATTTGACTTATTCAAGCCATGGTATTTTCAATAATGTCATATGAATGCGAAAATTGGACAGTGAAAAAGATAGACAGGAAGAAAATTGATGTCTTTGAATTATGATGCTGATGATGAATACTGTGTATGCCATTGACTGCTTGAAGAACAAACCAATCAGTACTAAAGGAAGTCAAACCTAAGCTTTTTTTAGAAGCTCAGATGACAAGAGTTAGACTTTCATACTTTGGACACCTCATGTGAAGAGAGAAATCATTAGAGAAAGACATCATGCTTGGCATGGTAGAAGGTGAACGCTAAAGGGGAAGGCCAGCAATGAGATGGATTGATACAATAACAGCAGCTATGTTTGTTACTCTATCAACAATGAGTTTCCTGACTGAAGACCGAACAAAGTTTAGGACAACTATCCAGAAGGTCGCCATGAGTTGACACCGACTCGATGGCACTTAACAACAACATGTCCATCTTTCAATAAATTTGATCTGGTTGTTACTGATTTTCATCAAGCCTTAGAGGTCACCCTAAACATATTAGCTCCCTCTTACTGTATTACACCTAGAAGATATACAAAGCATCGGCGGTACAATAATTCTCTACATGTAATAGAGACAAATAGGGAAGGCAGAACACCTTTGGCACAAGGAGAAATTACACTTCCATAAACAACTGTAAACTTATTCAATCCAAATATAAACCAATGCTTAGGCAAGCAAAAAATCCTGTATTCAGCAACTAATCTATAAAACAAGGATGTTTTTCATCAGATTTTCAAGAGAATAGCTACTTTAGCTACAGGTACCAGTGATAAGCCAAAGACAGACTTTACCCTAGATGACTTTGCACAATTTCCAATTGACAAACTTCAGTCTCATGCTCAGGCTCTGATTTCAGGCCATCATTCCCTTAGTCCAGATAGGGCCCCGAAACAAGTTCACAAGTCTCAAAATTTCTAAGTTCTTCTACTGCATAATTTACAATGCCTTGGAGCACTTTAATTCCTTTCTTCCAATCTCGAGACTGGCCTCTCATCTTAAATCCAGTGCAGTAACTCAAGATATAATACCTATTACTTTCTGGAAGAAATTATTGCCATTTTTGATTGAAGAAATCATACCTTAGTCAATATTAGCTTGGCAGAAGGCATTATACCACTGTCTTGGAAATAATCTATTGTCTACTCATTGCTAAAGAAATCTGGCTTAGACCCTACATTAACAATTAATTATCACCCCATCTTGAATTTGCCCTTCCTATCCAAAATAATTGAAAAGGAGGTGACAAGGCAACTATCTACCTTTTTGGAAGTGTCTAGCTGTTTTCATCCAAGACAATCAGGATTCCTGAAAAGCCATAGTACAGAGATGGCACTAATTGCAATGATAGACAAAACATATTCTTATTGGGAAGGAGGATTTGATGCCCTTCTAATACAACTAGACCTTAGTTTCATACTTGATCTTGTCAATCATGAGTTATTGCTAGGGCATTTGTCAGATGAAGCACTGAACTGGTTATCTTCTTAGCTCACTTTAAGAACATTTAGGGGTATGTTTACTAAACTGTGGTAATCGTGAATAACGCGCGCTGTATAATGTTAACGCTCATTAGCGCGTGATAGCGTGCACTATCACGCGCTGAGCATTAATGTTATACAGCGTGCGTTATCACGCGCTAACGAGCGTAATGCTCCGCAGTGCGGTAAAACACCTCAGAAGGTGGAGATAGGGCGGAGAGAAGGGGTCAATGGGCGGAGAGTGGGCGGGGAGAGGCTCCCTTCACACTAACGCGCTGAAGTTCAGAGCTGAATTCCAACGCGAATGAAAACCTACCGGTAAAAGCACTTTAAAGAGGAGAGAAACCATTTAAGTGTCAGCAATGTACAGGCTAGGCAGGGAAACCAACAAAAGGTGATAAGTGTGATACATGTGCACAGAACAAAAGGGCACAGAAACACTGCAAATGACCCCAACAAACTGGAAAAAAACAACAACCAAGTTGGCCAATAGTGGTATCAATGAGAAACATCAACCCCCCTCCCCCCCCGAGTAAGCTCCATAGAACAGATATAAATCGTGGAAGGGTCCATACTCCGTCCCCATAAAAGGTGCATGGGCCCACAGTGAAATAGCGCTGCTCAGGGATTTCCCCACCATCGGACATGGTTCCTATGGCGTGCACATGTCCCGCAACATCAGGGCGGGCATGTTGGAATGGGCAACCGGGCAGATGCTGGAAAAGGAGATACAGAGGGCTGCAGGCGGCACATGCTGTGGTGCAGCTGGGCCACAGTGGGGACTAGGGTGATGCCTAGCTGGCCCATAGGAATGCTGAAACAGTAGAGCAGCCAGACAGCAACTGCTGAGGGCCCAACATGGGCAAGAGTGTGCTTCCCACAGTGTCACAGGGAATAGTACCCAGCAGGTACCCCCAATGGCATGGAACATTGGCAAGTGGTGCTGGGGGAAAGCGTGGACAGCTATGCAGGCACCCCTACCCCAGAACCCGCACCATAGGCAGCCGCCTACCTGCACACTGGATGGCCTGAGACTGCGCACCACCAGCTCCACCAGCAGAAGGGCATGTCAGCATGGTGGCTGAGGGATACTGGTGGTGAAGGGGGCAGTGGCAGCTGCCCACAGCAGACCGTGGCCTAGCCCTGTATAGGTGGGTGCCGTGCACTGCAACAGACAGGCCCTGTCTGATCAACAGTCATGGTAGCACCAGGGAATGCACCATCTCTGTGAGAACATGGTGGTGCAGTGCACAGAACCAGTGTATTCAGAAGCAGAAGGTCACAGGTTCAAGTCCCAGCTGTGGTTTCCGCCAACCCAGTCCTCATATTTTACCCACTACTATAACGTGCTAATACAGACAGAACCGTTCTTGCAGATGACGTAAACATGCCCAAAACACCCACCTTTTACCCTACAGAGCACAGACACCATAAACATGCACATTACCTAGAGCAGAGCCTCCCAAATGCAGTCCTGGAGGGCCAAACACCATTCCGGTTCCATGCTGCCTCTGATGAAGATGCCTGTGCTGCATTTCTATGTGCCACCTCTATGGTATGCAGATGTATCTCATGCATATTCATGAGGGACAGCATGAAAACCCGAACAGTGTTTGGCACCGCAGGACTGGAGTTGGGAACCTCTGCCGTAAAGCAGCAGCCAACAGGGGCAGACACACCCGCACCCACAGGCCCCATTATCCACAGCCTCCTGGAGAGGCAGGACTTTAGGCTCTGCGTGCAGCTCCCAATACTAGCACATGCCACCCTAAACCTGGGAATATGGTACACATCTATCAAAAGGTTGCTATGATTACTGGCAGATAGCAATTCCTAGGTTAAGTACAATTTCCTTAGTGAGCTGCATCATAGCAACCTTTCTGATGTCTGTGGAGTGTGCTACAGATCTTGTGTCTGACAGTGTTTACCAACCTGGGGAGTGACTCCTACAGTATTGCGTACCATAGCCATGCCTGCACTGTGCCCAGGACTGGTGTGGTGGCCTGGGCTGCCCAACACCTCTATAGTTGCACAATGCTGGCATAGGTGTGGGGAGTGTGTGTCTGTCTATCCAGTGTGTGGTGGCTTCCAACACCCTCCACAGCCCACACTGCTAGCACTGTTCCCAGTATTGGCCTGCCAATGTGCATAATGAGGAGCAAGGTACCATGGGAATAGCCTGAATAGGGTGGCCTGGCCTTGCCGCATCTGCGCAGGGCACAGGGCAATAGCTCGGACATTATAGTGCCCGGTACCACCTGCATGGACAGAGTGGCCACAGCATGTCCTGCTGGGAGGTCACTCTCACCCTGACTGAGCAGTGACCACGGCATGGCTAGGTTCCCCCATAGCGCTATATAGTGTTTCTCTCATGTGATATATATGGGTTTCCTTTTGGGGCCCAATCACTGACTTATCTTCTTGGTGTGTATGCTGACATCCCCGTTCCGGGTACATGCATCTCCTCCAGGACCATGCACTATGGACTAGCTGGCGGACTGTCTGCAGCTAGTATGTGTCTTGCTGGAACACCTTGCAGGGTGCAGCGGCTGGAGGCTTGCTGCTGGAGAATGTCAGATAATGGTGGGGGGCAGCTGAGCATTTCCAGGCCTGCTGTCTGTCCGCTATTGCATTATGGATGTGTGCTGCTCTGTCTGTTCCCCAGCAGGACTGCTGTTGCTGGTCTCCTCTACCGCTGCCATTGCAGGGAGGTAGACTGTTGATATATTGGTGGGTGATCCTGTTTCCCACCCTGAGCCCCAGAGGGTGGGTTGTGTGGTGGTACATAATCTGCCTATGGGTCCATACACCCCCCCCTTCACCTACAGCAGGTAACGATGGCACCAACACAGGATATGCACTAGTCTGGGTGCAACAGTGCCCATAGGGACTAGACATGACCGGGACATACAGCAGGACACAGATGTATCCTAGGTGTGTCTAACGGACCTACCTATCACACACTGATGGGGACCTGCAGCATGGCATATTTCAGCTATGAAAGGTGCTGTGGACCTGGTGCTGGGCGCCCCACCTCAACCTTAGGGTGGGCACTGTACCCGCACAATGTGACTGTCTGTGGCTACTCTGTGGCAGTGCCACACACGGTCTGTTCCCCCTACAAGGCTGAGGTGCTGTGGGGGTGCATACCTGATCTTGTGCCCATCTCTCGACTGCTGATTTGCATGTGCAGTGCATCATGGGTACGGGTGGGTTACCCCTATCCTGATAACCACAGCAGAATGTGGGTGTGGTGCCGTTCAGTCCTCTTGTAGCCAGCCAGTTGTTTGTTAGCAGCTCTAGCCCACTGGTTACTTCACTGCCTGTGGAGGCAGAGGTCATAGGTTCAAAACCCACAGTGGGGTTCATCAATAGGGCTGTCTTAGGCATTGTCTATTTTTATTGTATATTAGTTCTGCCAGCAGGACCACCCTCAGGGTACTGTCCCCTTAGGGTGGCTCATAAGGCGCCCTATAGGGCGCTTTATACGGCGCCCTATAAAGCGCCTTATAAGGTGCCTTATATGGTGTCCTATAGGGGACATTATAGGGTGCCTTGGCAGACAGTGCACATTATAATGTGCCCTATGGAGTGCCCTCTAGGGTGCCTTATGTGGCACCTTAGGTTACGCCACTGTGAGGGTATGTTAGCTGGCAGCACTATTCGGGTACAACTAAACTTCCTCACAGCCCACTACTTAACCCTTTCCAGGCCATGCCCAGTACTTTTGGGATCCCAACGTCTGCCTATATATTCCTATCAAATGGTGTATAATACATGACCATGCCAGAGGGAACGTCACTATTGGGACATATTGGATACGACGGGTACAATTTTCCTGACATGTGCAAACATTAACCCGGCTGCAGAATGTGGATTAAAATATTATAGTAGGCCTTCAAAGGGTTACACATGACGCCTCAGCCAGCCTTATTCATTAGGCACACTGGGGAATCAAACCTATGACCCTTGTACCATCAGTCTGTGTAGCAACCATTGCGCTACAGCTCTGTTTCTGTATTTGGGTGTCTGCGCGCTGTCTTAGGCTTGCGCGCAGTAGCGTGCGCGCGCTGTAGCGATCATTGCTGCGCGGCGCGTAATAACGCGCGCAACTGCACGTTATCAGTTACGATGTACCGCCCATGTCCTTTTATGGCTTTCCTTCCACTAATGCGGCTCCTAACGTGAATTGCACTAACGCAGTTTAGTAAACATACCCCTTAGAGTGGCCATTGATGATGCTGTTTCAAAGCCCTTACCCATTAACTTGTGGAGTACTGCAAGGTTCAATATTAGTGTCCTTGCTTTTTAATTATTCCTCACTCCATTAGCAACTGTAATATAGAGTTTTGGCCTTTAGCCCCTACATATTTAAGGATAACATACAAATCTTAATTACATACAATATTTAGAATATGATTTTCCAAGGCCGATGCCTAGATGCTCTAAATCAGATCAATCATTGGATAAAGGCCCAACAATTAGTTCTAAATCCTTCTAAATGTGAAGCACTTTGGCTCAGTAGGAAGACTGTGACTCCTTCATTCACTACAAAGTTGGCTAATTTTACTATTCTCTTGAAAGAATCAATTTACTTGGTGTGATTCTTGATACTAGTTTCTCCTTTTCTAAACATTTCTCAAAAGTAGCTCTTTCATGGCACTCAGACACGTTAGACATTTGAAAGCATATCTTGACAATGGTGCTATTAAGATTTTACTGCATGCTCTGGTTCTTATGGAGCTTGACTATTGTAGTTCATTTTTGACTGATGCTCCAAATATAGCCTCAAAAAAGTTGTAATTTATGCAAAGCACAGCCTAAAACTACTTTATTTCGCTAAGTCAAGAGAACATGTCACACCTTTCTGATAGGCTACTTGTTGCTAGGAGAATAAAATATAAAATTCTACTAATTTCACATAGGACTTGCTACAGGGGACTTCCACTATGGCCATCATTCTCGAATGCGGGTTGTGGGGCTACATGCCCTCCCAGGATATGCAGCTCCGAAGTCCACCTAGACTCTATTCCCCCACCGGCTCTCCCCATACGTCCTGTGCTTCAGGTCGGGGAGAGCCAGCAGGGGACAGGAGGGGGCGGAGCAGGTGCGGAGTGGAGGCAAGCCGCCCGGCAGCACATACAGGGCTGATTCAGGTCATGGCCCTGTACATGCTGCTGGGCCTGCTGGGACGTGCTGCTTATATCACCTCAGAGGTGGTATAAGCAGCACAATTGCCGGATCAGGGCAGGGGAGGCACTCCCGGGGCTGGGTGTGGGGGGTCCCCGCTGCCCTGCCCATGCTGCGGGAGGCCAGCCAGGAGTCGGGTGGCAAGGATTTGGAGGACCAGAGCCACAGATGCTGGGAGCGCCTGAGGGGAGGATATCCCCACAGGTGGAGGGGGCATCCTGGGCCGTCTTCAGGTCCGATTCTGGCTCCCGCGGGAACATTTTGCTCCTGCGGACCAGAATTGGGTCCTAATAGCCCCGTCTTCAGCAGGTACATCTGGATGGCCCAGAGATCTCCCTTCTAGAATGGAGCACCACATCTATATTCATTGATTTTATTTATTTATTTATTAGTATTGATAATTCCTTATTGTCCCAACCAAACATTGCAATCCTCGCAAAGGAATTGCTAATAATACCATCAACTTCTCGATTTAGACTTGAAGTAACTATACATTGTTCGGTAGAACTGTATTTCCCTAAATATTCAACTAGAAAATTGCATAAAAAATTATAAAAGGAATTACAGAATGGCTTTTATTCTGATTGAGCCCTGATTTGGGACAATTGTCTGCCTTCCCCTTCTATGTAACAGTACTGATATATTGTAAGCTGCTTGCTATTATCATTTCATATCTTCCCTCCCTTTTGCTTTTTTTAGTCTTGTCTTCTCGTATTTGTATTGCGCCTTAAGTTATCGCACTGTTCAGATTTTTTTGTAAACTTTTCTGAGAGTCATGGGCTAAAGAGCAGTATATTAAATACTACCACAAATAAAGAAATAAAATACGTGTACACCTCCCCCATTTTACATAGAAAGGGTTAGTTATCTTGTAGATGCCTCTAATTAATTACAGAGGACTCTATCTTTACCTCATTTCAATTTGAAGGGAGAAATAAACATGAGAGAGATTGCATGCACTGTGCCCATTGCATGCAAATCTGTTTCATGCATATTCATTGTGGATATCCTAAAAACCAGACTGGCTAAGTGGTACACCAGGACTGGCTTGGGAAGCACTGCCCTATATATAATAGAGAATATACATATAGAATTTTGTCCTACAGATGCCACATCTCCAACATGCCCCCTTGCAATTTCAAATTCGCCATTTACACGTGCAATTGGTTATATTTACACATCAAAATCGTGAATAAGACTTCTAAAAAAAAAACCCACTTAGTGAGACAGTTCTATCATTATCAGCCCTTATATATAGTAGTCCTGCTGGAATTCTGCACACAATAATGCAAAAGTTTGTATTATAGATTACTTGAATACGCTATTGATACTCTTTCCTGGAAAAGTCAGCAAATATGTGATACCTGCATATTTCCAGTTTTCTGTTGCATGGTACCACTGTATTTAGATTCACTGAAAATTATTTACAAGTGCAAAGAAACAACTCTGTATAATAACATTAAAAGGCAAGTAAAGCTGTTTGTGTGTGTGTGTATGTGTAATTAAAGCTCTCCTGAGATAATTAACACAAGAGTTCATGTAATATGTATGCAGGACACAGAAACACCTGTTGATACAGATGTTTTTAAGCAGTTGAATATATTAATACTTATCCCATATTGCATCATTGGAACAACTGTGTTGCCTGCGAAGGATAATAGAGGACACTACTATAATATGTTTTTTTTAAATTGCATATTTAAGGAGTACTTTAAATGATTGAATGAGTTGACTTTTTTAATAGAAGAAATGCCTTAAAGGGAACATCAAGTATAAACCGACATGAGTAGTCAACTTTTTTCATGCAATATGCCTCATAGATTTCAATATTACTCATTCTTATGTGGAATTGTTGGGTTACAATATAGTCAAAGAAGCTCTGGAAAAATCTTTAAAATTATTACACAGGCTGTCTTTATTGTTTCCTAGCTTGCAGTTATTTGTTATAATGTTTCTTCCTTCTCTTGTTTTCATTCTTTCTTTTGTTCTTTTTCAAAAGACATCCCTTCTTTCCACACATATCCTCTCTGGATAGCAGCTACTTATTCAGCAGGGTTGTACTATAATATAGCTAATGGAGGCGGAGGATATTCAAGGCAGACCTGCTAACTGCGTTAATCATGCTGACTGGGATATTCAGTGTTAAGAACACGGTTAGTGCCTCTGAATATCTGCAGGTGCTGCTGCTGCAAGCCCCGGGGCTAACCGGCCGGCACGGGGGCATTCTGGGAAGTGGAGCGGGAGTGGCACCCAGGGATAGCCGAGCAGCGGTGATATTCAGCCACTGCCCGCTTATCCCGAAGTGGCAAATGTTAGGCACCGTAAACGCTGTCCTAACTTTCACGGCCGAAGCTGAATAAGGCCGCTGCCCAGTTAGCGTCTGTGCTTTCCAGTTAACCTAGATATTCAATGCTGGTGGGAAGATATGGCACTGGCTTTGAATATACTGGTCTAAGGTTCAGTGGCAGTGGCTAGCCACTTTAGAACGGTTAGCCGCCACGGCTGAATAACAGGCCCAATGTTTTCCTTCTTCTCAATTTAAATGGCAAAGAAGCAGTACAAGAAAACCAGAGAAACTCAAAAGAGGGCAGCCGAAAAAACACCCGTCTCCTTGCTACAATGCAACCCATTTAAGACTAATAAGAGAAAATATTTTCTTCACTCAATGTGTAATCAAACTCTGGAATTCATTACCGGAGGATGTAGTAAAAGCTGTTGGTGTAGCTAGGTTTAAAAAAGATTTGGACAAGTTCCTGGAGGAAAGGTCCATAAACCATTAATTTTTAAATTTTTTATTTATCCTCATTTCAAAAAATACATATCACACTGATACATAACAGGAAATATTAAGAAAAAAGAAATACTGAAATTAACAAACCTCACAAAACTTCATAATTACATGATAGACCACCATAAACTAATATTAAAGAGGGCCCGGGAAATCCACTGCTTACCACAGGATGAGCAGTGCAGAAGCTGTGGTCTTTGGGAACCTGCCAGGTACTTGTGACCTGGATTTGTCACTATCGGAAACAGGATACTGGGCTTGATGGACCTTGGTCTGATCCAGTATGGCATTTATTATGTTCTTATGTTCCTTTTCCTGTCTACTGTACTGCTTTGTTAGTGCACATTTGGTTTGTTAGTGTGCCTTAAAAAATGTAGGAGTCCTTTTTATTAATCTGCGCTAAAAATGTGCAGTTATTGTGAATTAGTTGTAAAAAGTAAAGGACCTATTTTCTAAAGTATGCTACTGGGTAGCGCAGGGTTCAGTGTGTGCCCTAGTACAAAGTACCACTTGCTGAAAACACAGTAGTGCTAAAAATCCCACACTACTCGAAAAGCACGTGTTGGGGTGGAGACTTGGTGATTCTGGAGCAGAGAATCCACATCGTGGGTAGTGTGGGCACTTCTGATGCATGCTGTCTGGCAACGTAGCACTCAGTGTGGGAGTATTTACTGCCACCTCAAAGAGTGATGTTAAGGGCACCAAAGGGGCAACGCGACATCCATGCTAGAAACATGAGGACAGGATAAGCATGCCTCTGTTGTTTTTAGTGTGCATCACTCACAACCCTTGCTCTCATTTTGGGGGCTGATTGCATGCTAGCAATGTGACTCTTCAGGGCATGTTTACTAAGCTGACTAATGGCTAGGAGGGATATTTGTAACAAGGACCTGTGTAATTTAATGGGACCTAGTTACAAATAGCCCATTCTAACTGTTAGCCCAGCTTCGTAAACATTCCCCTTGGTAAGCATACCCCTAAGTGCATGACAGATAACTTGGATGCTCTTAAGTGACATTAAGCAATCTGTACGATCTGCTGCAGTAACAGTTTACCGCAAAGCACATATCCCTTCCCTTTCCATGCTATGCATTTAGGAAGCAATTTTATAAAGTCATTCCTGTGCATATGGGGGCCACAGATTGTGTAAATGACCTCATACAAAATACCAACTGGTATTAAAGTCCATGCATTGGCATCAAGGCACATACTTTCTGTTGGGCATGCACATGGGTGGAATTTGGTAGAGTGTGGGGAAAGCACACCAGTACATGCCTAGATTATAACCAACAATCATTTCTGAGGCTACTTAGACAATATAGATGTGGGCATTTATACCAGTTTTAGGTCTGGAGTAAAGGTCCACACATACAATATAGGCCTGTGTTATGTCACTTATGCTTATATTTACAAAGAAAAGTAGGCGCCAACTGTCTTTCTGAAATAAGCTTAACAGAGGTGCCTAAAAATGCATTTTAACTGGCTGCCCCCTTATAAAATGACTTCCACATGCATGGATTAGCAAATGCTAAGTGTTGAGCCCCTATGTAAGAGCACAAGAATGTAAGAAAAGCTATGCTGAGTCATATCGAGGTTCATTGAGCCCAGCATCCTGTCTCCAACAGTGACCAGTATTGCTCACAAATACATGGCAGATTCCAAAAAGTAGGTCTGTTTCTCATAGTTTATTTACATGGATATGCAATGGCTTTCCTACGTCTATGGCCAATGTTCCCTCTAAACTGTGCTGGGTCCGCTGCCAACATTCCTGCTGGTGGAGAGGGGGGGGGGGGGGGTGCAGTGCGATTGATCGCTCTGCCCCTCCCCCCACCAGCGGGAATGCCGGCGGAGGACCAGACGCAGATGGAAGGGAACATTGCGAGGGTGCTGCGGCGTGTGTTAGACCTAACACATACCACAGCACCCTCGCAATGTTCCCTTTCATCTGTGCCAGGTCCTCCACCGGCATTCCCACTGGTGGGGGGAGGGGCAGAGCGATCGATCGCACTGCACTCACCCCTCCCCCCTCCCCCGCCAGCAGGAATGTTGGCAGCAGATCCAGCACAGCTTAGAGGGAACATTGTCTATGGCTAACAATTTTTTATGAACTTTTCTTCCAGAATCCTGTTAAGTTGAGAGCCGTGACTACATCTTCCAGCAATAGATTCCACAGCTTAATTGTGCATGAAGAAAGAAACATTTAATGATTTCTTTTCAAGCTGCTGGTCAGTAGCTTCACAAAGTGTCCTTTTCTTGTATCATTTGACAGGTTAAACAACCATTCCCCATTTAAGCAGCCCACCCCACCCATATAATTTTATAAACTTCTATCAGTCAGTCTTTCTCCAAGCTGAAGACCCTTCACCTTTGCATAAGGAATGTGTTCAAAACCTCCCCTATCATTTTTTTTGCCCTTACCTGAAAAATTTCTAATTACACTATATCCTTTTAGAGATGGGGCAGCTGGTACTGCACATAACTCAAGATGCATTCACACCGGGACCTATACATAGATAAACTAATATTCTCATTTTGTTATCTATCCCTTTTTGAATAATCACTGGTGTTCTAATAAGCTTTATTAGCTGATGCACCCATGGAAGTGGCAGTGAGTGTAACTGTGCTACTGGTCCACCTTGTAGGTAGCACCCCGCTCACTCTCTACCCTTAAGCCAACCACTTGCAACCCTAATGCGCCATGGAGAGTTAGTGCCAAAATCCGGGGGTGCTTACTGTCATGGCCCCATGCTAGCTGTCAACACGTGTCTACCATATACCTTTAGCATGTGCCAGAACCGTGCTGACAGCTGTAGTAAAAGACCCCACTTAATACGCTCAAAATTAATTTAATGCACGTGGAATCAATTTTCACACAATAAAAAGTTCTAAGACATGTTAAAAAAATTGTATAGAAGCCTAATTTATGACATTTAAAAAATGCCTGAAAATAAAAAAATTCAAAAAATGAATCAAATTTTATTCCCTGGGCACTTTGCTAATAACTGCCACAAATGTGTCCCTTTTCAGAAGACATCCCTTATTTACACATATATTCCTCTCTGGATAACAGCTACTTATTCAGCTGGTTGTTCTATAAATAGCTAATGGGGGGAGGATATTCACAGCAATTAATGGTTAGCGAACTGGGATATTCAGTGGCACTAACACGGTGGCCGAGGATATCCTTCTTTCTGCTGATAAGCTTTTCTGCCAACCCTCCTGTTCAGAGAAAGGATTGAGGGCTCCCTCTCTCCCGTCCTTTTATGACTTATGTACAGATGAACTGATCCAGAGTATATGATCTTTATCTTTATTTAATTTCTTGATATGCCGCCGAGGCTGAAAGGCACTAGAGCAGTTTACAAACGCTACAAGCAGGTACTGGATATAATCCCTTGTCCCTAAATGGCTCATAATCTACATGTGAACCTGAGGCAATGGAGGGTAAAATGGCTTGCCCAAGGCCAAAAGAAGTACCTATAGGACTAGAGACCCCAGTCCCTCTGGCCCAAGATTGCTGTCCCTGATCAGGAATCAAATCCCCAGCTCGAGGTAACTTGATCCATTTGGTTAGTGGATAGATAACATATTGTTTTATTTATTTATTTATTTATTTACGCACAAATTTGTATCCCGCTGCTTCCAGTGATCAGCAGCGGTTGCAAAAAAGGTAAGGCTGGTTGTACTGGCCAGCAATTAGGGGTAGGTACAATTCGATTAGAGAGGAGGGTAGCACACATAAGAAGGGTTACAGATTTACAGTTGATTGAGGTTAGAACTTTACACAAAGGTGCTTATATACATATTTACACTTTACACAAAGGAAGTTATATACATATTTACACATGCCAGTCTGCTAGGACTTCACTTATTTATAAGTTATGATGCTGTCCCCAAATTATACTCATTGTGGACAACACATCACATATTGCTCTAAGGGAATATTTTGGAGCCAGCACTTCCCGTTACTTATAGGACGGAGGAGCATGTAAACATGACGGGAGAGGGAACATGTAGACTGGCCAGCCTATTTTCTCCTAGAGGGAGGGATATCATTCCCTGCAGTTTATTCACCACCATCTCCCATTTAAGGGGGAAGCAGATTGTGAGACGACTAGAAGGAATGTTTTAACCATCCATATTCTTAGAGGCACATTTCACAAGAGGATGTCCAAGTGCAATCTGGGACGGCAAAGCCAGAATGTCTGAAAACAAAGCAGGCATGTGCAAGTTCAGGCAGAATTCCTGAGACGTGCACATGCCTGATATGCATATATATTAAATGTCTACATAAGAACATAATCCACAGCAAACACATGTCTTATCTCTCTGAAGATCGGGAAACACACAAGGGCGAGAAGGTCAAATAGTCCTTTATTCAAACTCTCCTGCACGGCCGTGTTTCGGCAATGCCTTCGTTAGGGGATAAATCTCAAAGAGAACAACAAAACAACATGAGACATAAAAATATACAATAAAAAACATCAAATAATAAAACAAATGAAAACATATGCATATATAAAAACAATATATGTGTATAACCAATAATAATTGTAAGAACACACTTAAAATGCTCACAATAATACATATCAATAAATAAATGTGACTCTAAAAAAGATAAATAAATAAATAAATAACCATAAAAAGATCAGATAAGAACCATTAAAACATTAAATACTCATATGTACAAGAAATATGCGCAAATTACCACACAGATAAAAGGCATACATGTCAGAAAGGACAGGTGAGAATTGTTCACAACAGGGAGGAGTCAATTTATGTGAACATAAAGCAAAATACATGAAATAGTAAAAACTTACTGTTGGACAGGGTCCAGACCAATAAAGTATAGTCGATGGTCAATATTACTGCAATCTCTATCAAGAAACAACAATAAATGTTAAAAACCAAAAGACAAAACACACGCTAAAACCACATAAGAAAGACGTTCCAGCTAAAACCATAAATAATATTGCATTAAAGAATAATAAATAATATATACCCGATACATGATAAAGGAATACATTAAAACTAACTGAATGATAAAATGATAAAATGATAAAAAGTGAAGATGTCAGAAGGCTATGGGAAGATACAGGTAAAGGGGGAGGGGAAAGAGGAAGAAGGAAGAGTAAGGGAGGGGGAGGGGGAGAAGAAGGGAAGGAGGAGTGAGGGAGGGGAGAAGGAGGAGAAGGGGGAGGAAAAGCGAAGGGGGAGGAGTGAGGGAGGAGGTGAGGAGGGAAAGGGGGAGGATAAGGGGAAGAGGGAGGGAAGGAAGGAAAGGGAAGGGAAGGGGAGAGGATGAAGAGGGAAAAAGGGGAGGAGGGGGAAGGGGGAAGAACAAGGGGAAAAGGGGGAGGAAGGGGAGGAGGGGGAGGGGAAAAGGGGGAGAAGGGGAGGGGAAGGGGGAAGAGGGAAAGAAGAGAAGGGGAAGGGGAGGGGGGACCAAGCATTAAACCAAATTTTGATGAGACCATATAGGCAGAGTGCAACTGGGAAGGAGAACCACACACATGACCATAACAAATAATCTTGGGAGTCATAAAAAATGCATTTAAAAAGAGGTTCCATACAAAAAAAAAAATTGTACCATGAATCAGATAGATGTACAATTAAAAAAATACTTTGGATGTGGCTCCCCAGTGCAAATATGCAAGCAGTGTAAAATGGAAAGCATAAAAAGCGAGCTCCATATAGTAAAAAATCCCACCCCGAGGCAGGTAGGTATACAATCAAAAAATACTTTAAAAAGTGGATACCCAACTTAAAAATTCAGTGCCTAAAAGTAATATAAATTGGACCTTATGGTAAAAGAATGCAATTTTACCCCAACAAAAAACCTATATTGATAGGAATACTGTAAAACTGATGTGAACCTGGTTCTCAAAGGCTACAGGTTCCACAATGCTCATCCTGTGGTAAGCAGTGGATTTCCCGGGTCCTCTTTAATAGTGGTTTATGGACCTTTCCTCCAGGAACTTGTCCAAACATATTTTAAACCCAGCTACACTAACAGCTTTTATTACATCCTCCAGTAACGAATTCCAGAGTTTGATTACTCGTTGAGTGAAAAAATATTTTCTCTTATTAGTCTTAAATGGGTTACACTGTAGCTTCATTGCATGTCCCCTATGTTTACCCGTTCCATCCATTCATTAATTTATAGACCTCTATCATATCTCCCCTCAGTCTTCTCATTTTCCAGGATAGCATTTCAGATACAAGATTTCTGATAGCATTATGGTTAGAGGAGGAGCAGCAGCTTAAGAGCTGTTTGGCTGGGGTTCAAGTCACTTTGTGACCTAAGGCTAGTGACTTAATTTTACATTCTCTGCATATTCTAAGATGAAAACAAACACCGTCCTGATGTCTATCCATTCCTGAAGCATGGGTGTGCCTGCAGACATCTCTGAGATCCATCAAGGAGGTGTAAGTCCATTTCTTTTGCCTGGACATGCCTCTACCACACCCCTGTGCCTATTTGGATGTTCCTGCACTGGAGACGTCTGTGAATGTCATTTGTGAAATGACTATGGAGATGTGTCTGTGATTTCAACCTACACATCTTCAGATGTCCAAATCAGGACTAAACCCTTTAAAATGACCCTCTAGTCTTGTGAAGTACTGGGTATGAATCTGGATAATCTCTGCTTCTTCTGGCCAGTACAGAAGGAACTTAGTGATTAGTAGGGATCATGATTTCAATTCCTTACAAGCTTGACTGTCTGTTTTTGATCACAGTACTCAAGTCTTTTGGATCAGAAGCATTTAAATTAAAATAAAATATTCCTCAATTCCTGTATTACATCTAAATATGTAAAAGGATGATAGTGCTAGCTGAGTTTAATTGCATGCTACACTTTAAGTATATGTTAAGATGTTGTATGGGAACCTGATTATTTTGGCATTTAAAAAAGAGCAAGTCCTGGCTTTCTACTTGACAAAATAAAGTTATGAAATATTTTACTTTATTTTACATTTATATCTAGACATTGGTAAGGCAATAATAATATTATGGGATATTGGGTCATCAATTGAACTGTGTACCATAAGAAAAATTCAGATTTTATTTGTTGGTTATACAGAGAAAAAGATGTAAATATTTTACATTCAGGGTAAAAGAAAGTCATAAAATAGTTTTACTGATAAACAGCTGAAAGGAGCAAAAGTCACTGAAAAAAGGGGGAATCGCTGTGAAAAGTCAACTGCCTAAAGGCTTGGTAAAGGCCGCTCAAATTACTCCACGGCACATGGACATTAACACCTTCCTTAATCTGGAATCTCCGCCTCTTTTTTTTTGGCTTGAAGCTACTGCAGCCAAAAGACTTTCATCATAGATACTGTGATGACCCTGACCTGTTAAGAGATTACACATTCCATTTAAGTGACATTTGCACTGCAAGATCACAAGTTTCCAAAAAGAAAATAAAAGTGTTCACTTGGTTTTATTTACTTAATGTGAAAAGTATTTAAAAACGGCATCATCTGCAGTTCTGAGCAAGCACAACAAAAACATACATAAATAAAAATACAGACATACTATATTCAGATAAACATGCTAAACAGAGCCAAAGCCTACATCTGTGAAGCGGCTTGGAAAAATAAAGCTTTGAATAACTTCCTGAAACCCCAGCTGACTTGCCTTTTTGAACTGTTTGCACCTAATTATTGCTAGTTTTAAGCTATAGCAATAACACATATATATATAACTTGGAATATATTGCTAGTTTCCTTCTATTCTATGTGGCCAGTGTTCACCAATATTGTTTAAAAACCTAGTAATGATAGTATAGAGAGATGAGAAAGAGTTCAGTAAAGCTGCTCTAGCAAGATGCTGTAGCTCTTAAGAACAACATTGCCTGTGGCATAAATGAGTTGTTGCAGTTGGAGTGCTCTGAAAGCAAACTGGAAAGAAGGAATGTTGGATATTTTGACCATAGGATTACCACACTCTCCTTCCTTATTATTATTATTAATATCATGATTTGTGTAGTGCATACCAAATGTATATAGCACTGTAAAGAGGCTCATGGAAGGTATAATAGGGCACCAAGGTTGTCGAGGCACATATGTGTTTATCTTGAGACTTTTATAAAAGGTCAAAAAATGCTGTGAGAAAAATTATAAAATCAAATATAATGACTTGTCAACTTGAGATCAAAAAGAGCTTCACAATGGGAGCACATGAGCACAGTACCTAGTATGAAATATCCACAATTTTCTCATGGGTCCAATGTCCCTTTTTGTAAACATTAACGAAGAATAATTTGAAGTTCTTTACCACTCTATCATGAAAATATAATGCCAATTTTTAAAAAGGGTTCTAGAAGTGATCCAGGAAACTACAGATGGGTGAGCCTGTCATCAGTGTCAGATAAAATGTTAGAAATAATTGTAAAGAACAAAATTAATGAATATATAGATTGACTTTGTCCTGTTATATCATGACTATCTATCTGGATTTAGCCAAAAGAAGTCTTGCCTCACCCATCTACTGCATTTTTTTTTTGAAAGTTTGAGAAAATACGTAGATAAAGATGAGCTGGTTAATACAGTATATCTAGATTTTCAGCCTGATTTAGTCCTGGATGCCCCGGCCCTCTATGCACCTGGTCGGAACCGAACACACAGAGCCGGGATTATGATCCTGCGGGGCACGTCTAACCCCGCAAGATCAGAATCACGTCTAGGCCAGGACCCTGATTCTGGTTGACCTGCATATACAGGATTTGCCCGGATAACTCCATCAGGGCTCTTCAATGGAGCTGCGGCACCATGGTGTCCAGTTGCCATGGCACCACAGCTCCATTCAAGAGCATCCAGAACAAATGCTTTATTCCCCACAGACCAACCCCAATCTGGTCTCCCAAGGCCAGGGTCGGGCTGCGGGGAATTTCCTCTGCCCCCTCCTGCCGTTTTGGAGCCCCTGGCCTGCCTGATCCATTGGAATCGGCCCTGTATGTCTGGGGCTGTCAACCGCCCACTGCACGCCCTAACGCAACCCCCACTCTGCCCCTTTCCTGCCCCCATCTAACCTTCCCGTACAATGTGTGGAGAAGTTAGTCAGGGTTAGAAGAGGGCCTGAATAGCGGGGATGGACGTCCCAATGGGACATCCATCCCTGCTATTTGCAGCTTGGAATGACCCTGAAAGTCTTTGACAAGATGAATCATGAAAGATGCTGGAGGAAAGCAAACTGTCATGAGATAGGAAGCAGTATCCTATAGGGGGTCATTCTGACTCACATTTAGAGAGGAAATACATCTGGGGCAGACGTAAATACTCCACTAAATGTCCGGGCCCTTTTCCGGTGAATGAGCTCCTCGTATGTACTGCAGAGATGTGCGGAGAGCTCTGTACCCAGGCGGGAGGGGACAGGCCGATGGAGGAGTGAGAGCAGGCTGGAGGACAGTGGTGGAATAAGTCCCCTAGACGTTGGAGGACAGTGCGGCGGGGTAGGTAGCAGCAGGGTGAGTTGGGTAGAGGGTTCCTGCAGCCTGGCCCTGGTCATTACAGGCCTGATCGGGGGTCAGGCTGTGGGGAAAGGGGCAACCAGGTGATGCGTGGCTGATTGGAGCTCCGGCATGGAGCCACGTTGCCAAGGCAATGGGACCCCATGGGACCCTAGGAGCCAGGACGAGCTAGCTGGGCAGAGCTCTGGATGTCCAGGGTGCCTGAATCCAGGCCCTATGCCACAATTCTGCAGAATCAGGTGCATCTCCAGGCTGTCCAGATTTCTGGTCATCCGGATGGCACAGATTTGCACCTATAGAATTGGTCTCATGGTATTTAAAAGTTAGAAAAAAGACAGTGTGACTAAATGCACAATTTTCTCAGTGGAGAAAAATAAATGATCTGGAAATGTGAACAAGTGAGGTTATCAAATTTGCAGATGAGACAAAATTATTCAAAGCTATTAAATCAAAAGGGAATTTTGAAAAATTGCAAGAGGGCCTTGGGAAACTAGGAGTCTGGGCATCCAAATGGCAGATGAAATTTAACATGGACAACTGATAATTTAGGAAGATTCCACAAAATCCACTTCTGGCCGATGGACACGTTTAAATCGGAAATGGACACAATTCCATGACAATTCCGCATCCGTGGATATAGATGCACCCACGTTTTTGGAATCAGCATGTAGACATGTCTAGTGCAGCACGGCCAACATGCTGTACAGTTGGCCTGTGCACATATTCAGAACAAGACCTGCACATGGGTTCAGGCATGGGCCATATAGCAGAGTGGAGAAACCCGTCCCTGTTAATATTATAGGACACAGGTGGGTGTTGAAATGGTTTTGGATGTCCATGCGCTCACCGTATTCTGGAAAGCTGCACATTTTCGACTGTGTCTCTTTCTATGATATACCCTTAGACACCTCCAACACCTCCTCGGATAAAACATGCATCTCCTAAGCTGTTCTTCTCACTGACTGTATTTTGCTGATGCAGACTAGATATAAATACTAATGATAAATTAGACGTTTTTGGCACATAAGCATCCCCTGCACACATGTAAACCGTTATTTGGGTTCTAGAATGACCCCCTTAGGGAAGAACAACCCAAACTGTAACTATATGATGCAAGGTCCCACATTTGGAGTCACCACTCAGGAATATCATCTAAGTATCAGCATGGATAATATATTCAAATCGTCTTCTTCTCAGGGTGCAGTGGTAGCCAAGAAAGCTAGTAGAATACTAGGAATGATAAAGAAAGGAATGGAGAATAAAACCAAGGATATTACAGTGGCTCTGTATCGCTTTGTGGTGCGACCACACCTTGAGTATTGTGTGCAGTTCTGGTCACTGCATCTAAAATAGGTATAACAGAATTAGAAAAGGGTGACAGGAGGACCAAAATGATTACGGGGATGGAAGGATATCCCTAAGTGGAAAGGCTTAAAAGGTTAGGTATCTTCAGCTAGGAGAAGAGATGGCAGAAGGAAGATATGATAGAGATCTGTAAAATAATGATTATAGTAGAATGATTAAATGTGAATCATCTGCTCACTAGTTCAAAAGCACAAAGACTAGGGGACATTCAATGAAACTACAAAGTAGTGCATTTATGACTAATCGGAGAAAATATTTTATCATTCAGTTTATAATTAAGCTCTTTAATTCTTTGCCAGAGGATGTAGTAAAAGCTGTTAGTGTAGCTGGGTTTAAAAAAGTCTTTTGAAGAAGCTCATGGAGGAAAAGTCTATAAACCATTGTGGATTGGGGAAAATCCACTGCTTATCCCTGGGATAAATGCAGAGAATCAGTCTGCCTTTTGGAATCCTCCCAGGTACTTTTGACCTGCATTGGCCACTGTTGGAAGCAAGCTACTGGACTTGATGGACCTTTGACCTAACCCAGTATGATAAATCATATGTTTTAAGGAGCTGCGGATTGAATCCATTGATAGATAAACTTAAGAAGTAAATCTTTTATGCAGAAGAGGATGGTAAGTCAACGTATTAATTTAAGAAGAGGGGTTAGATTATCATAATGGCATCAATGGTAGTTGAAAAGCTGAATAATGAATAGATTTTAAAGACTGTAATAGAGAGAGGTGATTCAGCAGTAGACGCTTGAAGAGCAGGTTGCAGTAGACCAGGTGGGGGAGGTGATGAGAGCCCAGGTCAGGATTCTGACAGTATACTTGAAAAGGAAAGGATGTGTTTAGCAATGTTGCAGAGAAAGTAATGACAATTCTCCTCATTGCTGTGGATGGGATCAGGGAATGATTTAGTGGCCATTGGTATTGGGAGAATAGTGATGTTATTTACAATGATTGAGAATGGGAGAGAGGAGGAGGAGGTCTTAGGGGCAAAATAAGTTCAGTTTTGGCTGGCTGCAGTTTTAGACTGGGAGAGTTTAGGAGCAGAAAAGTAGATCCGTGTGTCATCTAATAAGGTGATACTAGAGTCCATGGGAGGAGACCAGTTTACCCAGGGAAGAAGTATACAATAAAAAGGCCAGGAACAGATTCTGGAAGGATTTAAGTAGAAATGTTTGTTCTGGAGAATCCACTGAAAGTGTGCTATGAAAGATGAGAATTGAGGGAGAACTGTGTCTGAGGTAGTGTGTTGAGGAGCAGATTGCCATCAACAGCATTAAAAGCAGTGGATAGATCAAGGAGGATAAGAGTGGACAGTCTTTTAATTTTAGACATGAGACCATTAGAGACCTTTATAAGGGCCATTTTGGTCAAGTAAAACCCATATTGAAGCAGATAAACAATATCCTGAGATGTCAGGTAGTTGAGATAGTAGATGGGATGACAGTTGGCAGGGCTGGAAGGGTCCAATAAAGGATTTCTGAGGAGCAGTGTGATACATGCATGTCTGAAGACAACGGGGAGTACTGCCACAACAAGTTGCAGACTAAGAATGCATCAGATAAAGAGGACAGCCAAGGGGATGGCACTGAGGAACTGGGGGACAGCATAGGGTTAGAGATACAATTGGTTTGGAGGAGAGCAGTTTCTTTCCTTTTTAGGTAGCTTAGAGAAGAGGAAGAGGGTGATGTAGGGAATAAGGCTGAATAGAAGGGGATAATGGAGAGTTGATACAGGTTCAAGAGTAACCTTGTGAATCTTGTTATGAAAAAAAATCAGCCAGGGTCTGAGAAGGAGAGGAGTGGTGACTGTTTTAGGAGGCAAATAAACATAACCAATGAAAGAAATCTACCCTAAGGACACCAAGGGGGCCATATGGAAACAGGACCCTTATTTGGAAGAAATTGGAATGAACCATGCGCTCAATCACATGGAGCGTCAGCATTAGGAATGTAAATATGATGAATAGAGAGTGCAAGTCTCTACATCCCCCGGCTGTTCTCTGCTAAATTCCTGCCCAATCGGGGCAGTGGTAGCAGAAGAGACGCGCCCAGGCAAGCCCGCTTAAAAGTGGTGTCCCTACCCCGAGGGAGCCGCTTGCTGCCTACATCCCCCAGCTGTTCTCTGCTAAACTCCTGCCCAATCGGGGCAGTGGGAGTGCTCCTGCCCAATCGGGGCAGTGGGAGTAGAACAGACGCGCCCAGGCAAGCCCGCTTAAAAGCGGCGTCCCTACCCCGAGGGAGCCGCTTGCTGCCTACATCCCCCGGCTGTTCTCTGCTAAACGCCTGCCCAATCGGGGCAGTGGGAGCAGAACAGATGCGCCCAGGCAAGCCCGCTTAAAAGCGGCATCCCTACAGGGCGCGCCCGCGCCTGAGGGCCTCGCCAGAGGGCCTTGCCAGAGGGCCCTTTGGCGTTGGCCCTTAGGCGGTGGACACTTGGGCATATAAGAAGAAGGGACGCATTGTCTGCACCTAAACCGCAAGAGTACCTCAACCCGGATCTAACCCCTCTCCATGCTGTGCGCCTGAGAAACCATAACGGCCATGTCCCAAGACAGAAAACATCCACCAGCGTCCGGAGAACAACCCCGAAGAACTCCAGTATCAAAAAACACAGGCCTTCGGTCCACTACCTGAGAAAAAAACTGCACCACGGAACCACAAGCTGCTCCAGGCACACACGGCTAGAGCTCCCCTGGCTGGGTCGAGCTCGCCACCACTGAACCCCAACACCACCGCAACCACCCAGGTAAACGTTTAATTACAAGTACTGCCAATAGACCTTTTTGCCTATTTGACACACTTTTAACTTCCTGACTGAACACCCTGACTGAATCCCTCATAGGGGTCAATTGCCATCCATGTACCAGCACTATAACTGCTACCGTCTGTATAGAATTATAAGGAAACTCTGTGTCACAAGCCTTGTACTCTACCAGCAAGTTGTTACACTGTAAATTATCTCACTATACTATACTGTACTAACCAAGTTGTTACACTGTACTCTTGTATCACAATAAGAAACTCTGTGTCACAAGCCTTGTACCCTACCAGCAAGTTGTTACACTGTAAATTATCTCACTATACTATACTGTACTAACCAAGTTGTTACACTGTATTCTTGTATCACAATCCACTTTGTTCCACTGAATATTATATCTCTGTACCACACTAAGTAAGAAATTCAAGCCCCCAAGCAGCCAGGAAATGGAGCTCCTCTACACCTTCCTTTTACTGTGCATGTGTATTCTGGCTTCCCCACACAGACTTAACCTAAACCCGCACTACTTGCTACCACTACCATACATCCCTATCTACTCCCCCCCCTCCAAATACCCATCCTGTATCAACACAATCTAATCCCCATAACCATTAATCAACCAACACACATATTACCTCAGAGTCACACTCCTACCAAGCAAAGCAAACCACAAAAGCATTCTAAAACCAAAGCTAAGAGCAATCGTGGCAACAAATCCTTATTAACGCAGGATAAACCCACACGACCTTCCCACCCAGCCCATCACACATGTAACATCATCCTTATTAATGCCAGGTCAATAAGGAACAAAACACACATCATCCACAACATTCTAACTGATGAACAACCAGACATCCTATGTATAACGGAAACTTGGCTCACTGACTCTGATCCTGCTATAGTAAACCAAATAAGTAAACCCGGCTACAAACTCCACAACTGCCCGCGCACCAACAAAAGAGGAGGTGGAGTCCTCATAGCAGCCAAAGCCAGCCTGCAACTAAGAATCACATCCACGATCACAAACACAGACATTGACCTACTCAAAGTAGAAAACACGGCTTTATCCATCTGCCTAATATACAGACCTCCCTCTCCACACCACGAAGCGCTAGCCACAGCACTGGAAAACATCACTACTACCCAAAACAAAAAATTCCAAATCATCCTGGGAGATTTGAACTTAGCATCAATTCCCCCAACCCACTCGAACTCCTTCTTTGAAGCCATGGACCAACTAGGCTACCACCAAATAGTAAACAATGCCACCCATGATAGGGGAAATACCCTGGACATGATTTTCGTACCCACCAATCGTCAACCAAACTTAGAACCACCTAAATTAAAGATAACCCAAGTCCCATGGTCCGATCACCACCAAATCGATCTCAGAATAAAATTGCCATCCCTACCCAAAAATGCAAAGGAAATGAGAATACCTCACCCAATCAGGAAGTTCAACAAATTCAACAAAGAACACCTCATAAATACCATTTCATCTCACATAGATCTGAACTACACGGACCTGGATGATCTAACAAACAGATGGAACACGAACATACAAAATGCTTCAAACCCTACATCGAAAACCTCAGGTAATGCAAGCAAGCACAGCTCCGAACCCTGGTACATGGAAACTCTAGCAAGATCGAAGAGAGAACTCCGCAAAATAGAGAGAAAATGGAGACAAACCAAATCCATCGAGCTCAAAACCAAATACATGACCCTTCTTACAAAGTACAAAGATGACGTCAACTCTGCTAAGAGAAACCATCACACTAACATATTAAGTAAAGCGATCAACAGACCGCGGGAGTTATTTGAACTCATCAAATCTCTTACTAAAACACCTCAAAGCGACAACCTAAACAACTCCATCAAGGCCCAAACATTGGCAAACCACTATGCAAGCAAACTAACTGCCACAAGACCTACACCCTACCATGACTCAACACTACCGACACCACTAAACAACCTTGAGACCAACACAAATCAAGACCAGTTATGGAAACATTTCCACAAAATCGGAGACCAGCAAATTGCAACCATACTCACAAGCATGAACAGCACCACATCCCCATTCGACCCCTGCCCAGCAACCTGGATCAAGGCAGTGAAACAGGACATAGCACCGTACATCTCGCACATAGTAAACCTATCACTACAACAAGGATTCATGCCCACTGAGCTAAAGAAATCCATCATAAGACCTATTCTAAAAAACAGTACACTCAGCAGAGATGACCCAGCATCCTACCGCCCAATATCGAGCATACCATTCCTAGCAAAGATCATTGAAAAGGCGGTCCTATTACAACTCCAAGACCACCTGAACGACAATGCTCCCCTAGATGACCAGCAATACGGCTTTAGACAACATCATGGGGTCGAAACCCTATTACTAGTTCTACTTAACAACCTACTCAAGGGCCTGGAAAACAAAAAGAAAATGTATATACTCCTATTCATCGACATCTCAGCTGCCTTCGATACAGTTAACCATCGAACCCTCATAAACAGAATCAAGTCA
The DNA here is from genome assembly GCA_033557465.1 of Ichthyophis bannanicus. Classification (NCBI taxonomy): domain Eukaryota; kingdom Metazoa; phylum Chordata; class Amphibia; order Gymnophiona; family Ichthyophiidae; genus Ichthyophis; species Ichthyophis bannanicus. Next base: position 418,290,740 of record CM066038.1, read on the forward strand.
ATAGGAATATCAGGAATCCCACTAAAGTGGTTCACATCATACATCTCAAACCGAATGCAACAGGTACAATTCAACGGCGAAAAAGCAGAAGCATTCTCTCAAACACAAGGTATACCACAAGGCTCCGCACTCTCAGCACTCCTTTTCAACGTATATATGCAATCACTATGCAAAATATTTACACAGCATAAAATCAACTACCACATTTATGCCGATGATATTATGCTGTACACACAACTTGACACTGACAACCCGGACTACAGCTCACTCGAAATATGTCTTGGCAAGATGCAAAACTGGTTACAACAAAGCAGCATGACAATCAACCACAAGAAAACTGAGGTGATGTATATCTCAAGGAAAGCAAATTTTGACCCACCTACATCTATAACCCTGTGCAACAACACTTATCAAACAAAGAAAGAAATAAAATATCTAGGAGTTACATTTGACTGTGACCTAAAAATGGAAACTCACCTACGCAAAACCAACAGGGCAGTCTTCTACAAACTGAGAACTCTACAACCCATATGGAATATTATTGATCCCCATGACTTCAGATCCGTTGCTCAAGCACTCATCATGCCACATTTCGACTATTGCAACGCCATTCTTCAAGGACTTCCTAAGAAAACCCTGAACATCCTTCAAATGGCACAAAATGTAGCTGCCAGGATCATCATGAGGAAAAGTCTTACTGAACACATTACACCAGTACTAATTGAGCTACACTGGCTCCCCATAGCAGCCCGCACAAAATACAAAATACTGACGACCACCTTCAAACTCATCCACAGCATAGCACCATCCTTCCTCGACACCCTAATCAGATTGCAACCATCCAACAGAAACAGGAGAACCATCAATTCCAACACCCTCCACACTCCAACAGATATCAGATCAGTCAAAAAAATCACTAGTAACAGGGCTTTCTCATACACAGCACCGACACTATGGAACCAACTCCCACCCGACCTACGAGCCAGCATTGATCTAGCCGACTTTAGAAAGAAACTCAAAACCCACCTATTTCAAAGTCATTTCAACCTGTACTAAACTCGCATGAGGGGCAACTCCCCCACAGCTCCCCAGAAAACCTGTAATGTATAAATTTACATATGTAAATAATTATCCCCTTAGCTTAGAAGTAGTTAATTTTCTGCGTGACGTGCTAACCTTTCGAATCTTTATGTACAAATCAAAATTATTATGTCTTGATTCGACAGCTTTTTCCATGTAATCTTACCCGCTTCTGATCGCTGGAAGGAGCGGTATACAAATGCTTGCTAAATAAATAAAAATAAATAAGTCGGAAGCCAAAGTGTCATTGAAATGGACATCCTACTGTATTTGGCAAGTGCAAGAGCCATTTGGAAGGAGGAAAGCATGAATAGGAAATGTACAAAATCAGTATTAGAGTGGGACACCTGAGGTGCTCTACAGAAGAGGTGCACCTTTCTCCAGGGCGAGCAGGAAGGAAGAGGGAGAATGCATGAAACTGCTCTCCCTCGCTCCTTGTCGCCTTGCCCCCCCCCCCCCCCGGTCAGCCTTCAGCCAATCGCGCACCCTGCGTTGGCACCACGAGCTGCAGGACGCAGCCCGCCCTTGCTCCTCCACATTCACCCCTCCCCCCCACCCAGCACAAAGCCAACATAGCATGCCGATGGCTCGGGCCCGGGGACCCGGTTACAATGCCGGCCTCGGTACCCGGCCCTGCGGCACAGTTGAAATTTGAAGAGCCTTTCCTGTTGTTTTTCAACTTCTGTTATGTCCTTCTCTTTGTGTATTGGATTCTCACCCTTCCCTTCTACTCATTGGAACCCTTGCCCAACTTTTTTAACCCACTGTATCTACGTGGTTTACATGGAACAAAAGAACAAGTAACTTACATTGAACATAGGGAACAATAAATAACTTAACTGAGTGCAACATAATTATTTATATACAGCTGAGTTGGTAATAATGGAGATGTTATTCTGTTCAATTACTTTCCTATGTAATACGATGTTGCGATGTTAATGTCGACTTCTTATATTTAGGTATCAGTGCTATGACTGTTTTTTGTAACTCTCCTAGAAATTACTTCATAGGCGGGAGATAAATTTAATAAATTAAATGAATGCCTCTTCATTTTCTGCAATTTTCTTAGGGTCATGATCCCGGTGCTTTTTCAGTACACTACTGCTAAACATTTGTATAGCGCTACAAGGTGTATGCAGCGCTGCACAGACACATGTAAAAGACGGCCCCTGCTCATCGGAGCTTACAATCAAGTGGAGACAGACAACACAGTAGCTGTAGACATGGGATACATCCAGGGGGAATGGTAAGGAAACACAAAGGAGATCAGGTGAGTCAAGATCCAAATGCGACAGTGAAGAGGTGAGTTTTCAGCGATTTTATAGCATTTACAAAGTTTACAATGGAAGAGACAAGCATTTTATTGTGTCTATCTATTTAGAAATTCTCTGCCATCAGAGCTTTGCAGCAAGCTATGAGATGAGTAACTGTTTCTTAAAGAATATACAAATGTCATTTTTTCCACATTTTTCTATGCATGCTGTAAACCATTTCATCCATAATCCATTGTCCTGGGCATCATCTATCAGTGTCTCATTCTTCAGTTTCAGTTCATATCTTCAGAACCATTTGTGCCCAGTTTTGATCAACAAATGGTTCTTGGAATAACACTTTGTACTTCCCACTGTGTATTTCAACAGAAGTCTAGTGGTTAGAGCACTGGCTTGCTGACAAGGGTTCAAGTCCCACTAATCTTGGGCAAGTTACTTAACTCTCTATTTCTTTGGAAGAAAGGCCTGGAAATCTACTTCTGGTCACAGTGCCAAGAAAACCCAGGAGCTACTGGGTTACAGGGATTCAGCACTTACTTTAAGGCACACATTGCATTTCAACACCTTTTGTGTATTTGGATCTGTTGAGACTGTTAAGTAAGCCCAGAAGCCTACAATAGTAGCTCTGTATGTAGTCTCTTTCTATGAGGCCTATTCCTCCTCTGGCTCAAGGAATCTACACGCTTGGCATATACTAGTTCTTATAGATTTCCTCATGGACATGCAATTTTCTTGCTAATATATCCAGCATTTAAAGATCTTTAAGAGGCCAACCTACAATTCCAAAATTATATGAAAGTACGAGAATTGCCAGCCAGTTAATGGCTTAATTCTTATTTCATGATGTTAAATCACTTTTTAATGATAGCTTTACAGTAATTTCCTGTAAGAGGAGTAGCTTAGTGGTTAGAGCAGTGGCTTGGTAAACAAAAGACCAAGGTTTGATGCCTACTAACATGCCTTGGGCAAGTCACTTAACCCTCCATTGCCTTGGAAGAAAAACCTGGCAATGTACTCTTGGTCACACTGCCAAGTAAACCCAGGAGCTGTTGGGTCACAGGGAGTTAGCACTAACTAGAAGGCACACATTGCATTTCAACACTTTTTGTGTATTTGGATCTGTTAATGCTGTTAAGTAAGCCTGAAGGCCTATGATAGTAGCTCTGTATGCATAATTTCTTTCTATGAGGCCTATTCCTTCACTGGCTCAAGGAATCTACAGTCTTGGTATACACTAGTTCTTATAGATGTCCTCATGGGCATGCAGTTTTCTAGTTCATATATCCAGCATTTCAAGATCTTTAATAGGCCAGCCTACGATTCCAAAGTTATATGAAAGTATGAGAATTGACAGCCAGTTAAGGGCTTAAATCTTATTTCATGATGTTAAATCACTTTTTAATGTCAGCTTTGATTTCCTGTAAGAGGAGTAGCCTAGTGGGTAGAGCAGTGGCTTGGTAATCAAGAGACCAGGGTTTGATTCTTACTAGCATGCGTTGGGCAAGTCATTAAACCTTCTATTGCCTTGGCTGCCAAGAAAACTCATGAGTTGCTGGGTCACTAGGACTCAGCACTAACTCAAAGGTGCACTTTGCACTAATCTTCAGTGATTTTTTTTCACAGTAATTTTTCCTTGATTGTTGTTCCTTCCTCTACTCCTAAGTATTTATATACATCTCCCTGTTCAAGTTCATTGATATATTTTCAATTGTACTTAATTTTCCTCTAAGGAAGGTCACCTTAGCATATTTGTCAAGGTCAGAAGCCATCTTGATGTCCTCTGAGAGGCTTTACACTAATGGAGTTGCTCCACTAATTGTTGGTTATTGGAACTGTAGAGCTTCAAGTCATCTACAAAGAGGATTGCTACCTTCTTTAGGATAAACATTAAATATATATATCAAAGGGGCATGCTTACTAAAGCGCAATAGCTGTTTTTGCAGCAATAATGCGAGAAGAGCGCACCACGGTAACAGCAAATACAGGCCAAAATTCAGATAGTGCAGAAAATTCTCTGTGCTAAATGCATGCCAGGCATTAGCAGCACTCGGGTTTGGTGTGGACATGTTTGCAATGAACAGTTACCACTAGCTTTGGCAGTGTGCGGTAACTGCATCTTTTACAGACATCGCGGGAGCCACCTCAATAGGTAGCTTAAGCTGCATCCATTATGGTGTCACATCACGATCTCTGCATTTTCACAGCTTTATCTGCTGAGGACATGCCTTGCATGCCCCAACGGATAACGCGTGGCTTTTGCAGCTAACGCAGCATATTTGCATTCACATGCCACATTAGCTGCAAAAGACTAACACGCTTTAATAAACATGCTCCAAACAGTTAATGAGAGTATTCTGTGGATTAAGCACCATACAAAACAAACACGATAAGGATTCCTTGCTGGATCTTGATGTTACAAATGTGATTTTTGTACATTGTATGGCAATTTATTGTCCAAGAGTGCAGGATGTTATCAAAGGCTTTCTTATAGTCAGTCAATGCTATATTGAGACTTCTGTTTTTTTAATACTGGCTATGATGACTTTATTCAGTATTAACTGGTCTCTGGTTCCATATGCATTCCTCTTATTGCTCTTGAAATTGACATGAACATATATTCTGTCTGGATATATTGTGGTGAACGGCTTATAGATTAGCGATATAGAAATGTTTTAAATAAGTAAATAAAAATGATAGGTAGACAAGTTATTGGTCTGTCTTTTTTGGGAATGTTACTTGGATCTCCCTTTGGAAAAAGAAGTATTCTACCTGTTATTAGCTATTATGGTTTTAAGTCTGGCCATTTGACCAATAGATTTTTGCAGTTTGTCAGTTGCTGCTACAGTGATGTTAACAGATTGAGTCAAAAATTGGTCACTTGATCTGGGACAGGGCTCCACCATTTTGTGGCTTATTTTTAACCTGCTTTTGAACTCTTTTGTTGTTACTTAAGTCCATTCCATAGGTTTGAGCTTTGCCTTTTTTAAATTCTCCTGGATACAGGTTAGTGATTGTGCTTCTTGATTGTGCTCTACAGGGTCTTCATATAGATTTCTTTAGAAAGATTCTGTTTCAGATTTAGTTGGTGGTGTTTTTTTACTTTACTAATGCTGTTCCCCAGTTCCCTGTAGAATTGTTTTGGGTTCTCACCAAAAAATTGATTTTGATATCTCTCTCTCCTTTTTTTCTTATCTTCATAGTTTTTATGCTTTCACTGCTACTTTCAATTTGTTATTGGAGCAATAAATTTAGAGGGTTATTTTAGAAACCTTATTTGTGATTTCTGCATGCAAATTTGGGCATTTATATGCGGAAATGGCATCCATGTGGAAAAGGCCATTTGTGAAAGGGTTGAATGTACATATGAATGTCTTTAATACATAGAGATTGTAAGGGGGCATATCAGGGGTATGGTTAGAGAATGGCCTGGACAGGTCAAATATCTATATACTGTATGTATTCTCCATTTCATATACAGGTGCCATGGAATGGGGAGACCAAGCTCTGCCTACGGCAAAGACTCCTTCTGTCTGCCCCACAGGGATCAGATCTTCCATGGGCAGACAGGAAGATCATTTGTCGCAATCGTGGCGGCCTTCCACTCCTGCCCACAGGAATCCAATCTCTAATGGGCAGACAGATCGAGTGCTCTCTTCTCTCTGCTGGCAGAAAAGATTTGGTGGGGCCAGGGCCGGTGTATCCCACCTCGACCCGATGCCTTTTTACAGAGATACCCATGTATGACTGCAGTAGTCCATATGACGATTTACACCTGCTCACTGGCATGTTTATGTTTTTAATTCCTTTTGGCCAGCCCTTTATAGGAGGGATTCTGGGGGTTATCGTCCTTAATCTACCTTTGTCTATTTCTCCTTCCAAATTGAAACTAGATGAAGATAGTGGCATTTGTAGTTAACTGGTGGCATTTATAGTAACATAGTAACATAGTAAATGACAGCAGATAAAGACCAGTATGGTCCATCTAGTCTGCCCAGCAAGCTGGTGGGAGTAGGTGCACCCCTTCCCATGTCTTTGTTTAGGGGTGAACCCACCAGGAGTAGGCGCACCCCTTCCCATGTCTTCACCCTTCCCCATATCTTTGTTTAGGGGTGAACCCACCGCTCCTCCCTCCATCGTCCCATATAGGACACCCATATTTGTTGAGAAATCAGATGGTTCAGTTTATTTTGATTTTATCCTATTGCTTTAAAGTGATCCACTGTGTCTGTCCCAGGCCACTTTGAATTCCGTCACTGTGTTTGCCCCCACCACCTCCATCGAGAGGGCATTCCAAGCATCCACCACCCTTTCAGTGAAAAAGTATTTCCTGACATTGCCTTTCAATTTACCACCTTGCAGCTTCATGTCATGCCCTCTAGTTTTACAACTTCCCCGTCTCTGGAAGAGGTTTGTTTGTTCATTATTTCTCTTTAAGTATTTAAAGGTCTGAATCATATCTCCCCTGTCCCTCCTCTCCTCCAAAGTGTACATATTTAGGTCTTCAAGTCTCTCCTCATAAGGCTTCTGACACAGGCTCCAAATCATTTTGGTTGCCTTCCTCTGAACAGTTTCCATTAGTTTTATATCCTTTGCAAGATATGGTCTCCAAAACTGAACATAGTATTCCAAGTGAGGCCTCACCAAAGACTTATACAGTGGTATTAGTACCCCTTCCTTTCTGCTGGTAATTCCTCTTTGAATGCAGCCCAACATCCTCCTGGCTTTTGCCACCGCCTTGTCGCACTGTTTTGCCACCTTGAGATCTACAGAAATAATCACACCAAAGTCTTTCTCCTGCTCCGTGCACACCAACCTCTCGCCCCCTATTGCGTACATTTCCCTTGGATTTCTGCTACCCAAGTGCATGACACTGCACTTCTTTGCATTAAATCTTAATTGCCAAGCATTATACCATTCTTCCAGCTGTTGTAGATCTTTCCTCATGTTAAGCACTCCCTTGGGGGAGTCCACTCTGTTGCAAATTTTCGTGTTATCTGCAAAAAGACAGACCTTTCCATTCAGTCCTTCAGCAATATCACTCACAAATATATTGAACATTGCCGGTCCCAGGACCGAACCCTGAGGCACCCCGCTAATCACCTTCCTTTCATGTGTAGGTTTTGTAAAATGACCAACATACTTGTGCAATACCAACTTACATGTGTAAATGCCGGCACCCAATTTATCCCATTGATTTATCTCATATATACGTTTGCAAAATGGCTCTCCGAATTCCACATATCTGCACAAGCACGTATAATCCTACATCTTCTTATTTGTATTTTAGAAAAGGTTCAATGCAGGAACTATAAACATTGCGACCTTGATGTATAAATTCCGATCTTCTCTAAAATGTGCCTTCGCAGGCAAAAACAGCATGTTTCAGTTTGATGTTTTGGATCTTTTTCATTTTCTTTGATGATTTTAATCCTTTTAGAATCTATCAGGGATTCCTCTGCATGTAGTAATTCTATTTCTCCTTCAATGAGCTTTTTCCAAGCAGGAGAAGTTATCCATCTCTTCTTCGGACCCTGCATTGTTGCTGGTAAGGTTCTCTCAGAAATAATTGTTGTTACATAATATTGTATTTGATTTATTTCTATGATTTCAATGGATGATCCCTTTGCATGGATTATGGTTTTGTTCTTGCTTACATATCCTACTCTTGACTTTAAGGGTATGAGCGGGGAAATGCTTGACACAGGAAAGAGGGCATGGCCAAAGGGTTGCCTAGGTGCTAAGGTGGGCTCGCCCTCAATACTACATTATAAACCCAACATGTTTTGTTTTGGTTAGTTGCAATAATCTTGAAGTGAAATAATTTAGTATTCTCTTTTGGAATAGCAAGAATACATTTAATATTTAGGATTTGATTCATGCAATGGCAAAAAAAAAAAAAGCTTTAAATCAGAACCCTGGGTTTTAAGACACATGAGGTGACCAAATAACTACTTATTCTCTGCCAAAATAATTTTTGACAACTTGATAATTATGTGATGCCTCTTTAGTCATAACTGACTGATGAACTGGTGGATAGCAGTCATGTTAATACAGAATAGAGACTCTTGATTGGCTGCAGTGCTCGGAGATAACACAATGCTAGTTTTGAGTGTTACTACAAGCTACTGTGCCAATCACAGATCATTGTTTTGAATGAGCAGTAATTATATACTTCTGGATCTGAATCCATTATTGTGTGAAAAATCACACAGTGGAACATGTTCCCTAGGATAAGGCACAATGCTGAAATAATACTGAGCAGATTTTGCTACTCCTGCTGCTAATTTCTGCACTTTTTTAGCTTTATATATTTCCTAACCCTAGATAAAGACAGAGAAGAAAACATCGCCCTTTCATTCACGTCTCTGTGATAAAAAGGTATTTCAAAAGAATCATGTGATAGAAAGCTGAGGGTTATTAGGACATCCAAACCGATATGCCTCACATGATCACTGGCGATGGAACTACATCTCATAATATCTATGTTAACCATCTTCTTCTCAGTTATAGCAGCCAAGCCGAAAACATACCATAAGAGAGCCTTAACATTTGACTCATTTTGATCAGGACAATTGTTGACATCTTCCAGTTATCCTCCCTGAATACAAATCCCAAATACAGTTGTTCACTTATATTTGCAGTGATGTTATTAAATCGCCATAGATTTTGCAGCTTGAATAAAGTAGAATTTGTTAGAATTGCATTTATTTCTGGCCATATGGCTTTCACTTTGCAGACCATTCCGGAGCAGCAGTCTCTTTTTGATGCTTTTTTTGTTTTCGCCCCAGATCGAGAGCATACATGCTTGCTACACCTCTGGTGTTTCATGAATGACAGAGAACTGAGAAACTGCACTTTAATTGCTGTAATCATAGGTATGGTTCTTTTCACTGTACATTACATTAAGTTAATGAACTTTGGGAGCAGCACTTGAAAAGATCATCATTTTTGAGCCCAATTCATTAAAAACTGTATGCCTCATTTACATGGGTTCTCAGCCTACACTATATAGAGAACATAGAACTTCTTTTTGCAATTAATGGGACTTACATCCCTTGAATGCAAATGACCACTTCTATATTAGAAAGTAAAGGGGTTAAATGGGGGGATAAAAGTAATGAAGAGAAGAGATGAAAATACAGAAAGTACAGTATGCACATTTGATAAGTAGAGCTGTATGAAAATGTATGTTGAGCAAGGAAAGGATCTTTCATCTCTATGTTGTCAGGCTTTGCTTTGTTTGCCAGTAAGGTTATAGTTATTGGACTATTGAAGTTTCATGACCACCTGGACACAGAAGCTTAATTGTGAAATTGTTTTAGGTAGCTTTTAAATCATCAACCTTTTTGAACAATATGAAAATGCAGTTATATATCTTGTCTGAGAAAGAGAGAATCCAAGATGGTGACAGTTCTGCTTGTTGCTCTGTGACGCTTTTTTCTGCTTTGTCTTTTAATGGGCAAGAGGAACGATAAATCAGGGAAGTGCACACTGGCTCTCTAGCATCCTACCTCTGGTGTCCTGATGGATAAATGTGTGTTGTGCCCAGGAACTCAGACCAGGACCCCCTGGCTGTAGACACCAGAATCAGATAACTCAATGTCCTTTTCGGGGCTTGAGACATGTTTTTTCCTGTGAACAATAGCTTGCTCTCTACCACCATGGTTTGGAATCCCTGGAGAGTTTTGGTGTGACATCACAGGAAGATGTTGTGGTCTCCTTATCATGCCCTAAAGTATTTACATTGGAAAGTATTTGGGATGCCATTTCTCATTTTGCTTTTCACCCCAGATACAATCTCCATCTGGTAAAGTGCAAGAGGATGTTATAAAAAAGAGTAATAATAAGGAGTCTATTTCTCAACTAAAATCAGTACTTGTGAAAGTCAAAGCAAAGATATAGTCTCCAGCTTGCTAATGCTGCTTTAATTAAAGATAACATCATTACGAAGAACAAAATGGAGTCAATGGAGAGTAATGCTCAAAATTATAATTTAAGATTGATTAACTTTCCTAACATTCCATTAGCATCAGCTAAGGGAATGTTCAAGAAGTATAGGATTGAAATATTGAAGATTCCTGTTGACTCAATGATACCACTATGCTGGGCTTATTATTTATCATTCATAAAAAGGGAACTCCAGAAGACTGAGTGATGGATGTTTTAAATGTTACTGCTTTATTGGAAAGTTCTGGAGCAGACTCCATAGTACCTGCTACTTTATTGGTAACTCTAGCATTTACACTCAGATAGAGAATGGCTTTTGAGAATGTATTTTAGGCGACATGCTGTTACATTCATGCATCTTTCAGTCAGAATGTTTCCAGATGTGACGAGGGAGACCGAGAGGAAGAGAAAAGAGTTTCTTCTTCTTAGGCCTGTAATGCTCCAAATAGAAGTTTTATTTTTTATAAATTGCCCTATAAAGGGGTAATTATATAAACTTCCATGCAGGCAATGCACGTTAGAGCATGTGTATTTAGAAGCTATTTTATAAAGTGAAGTATGCATGTACTTTATAAAATACGGGTGTACTGGCATGCCTGAACCTAGTTGTGGCAATTATGCCTTCTCTGGAGCATGTTTAACTGCATGCAACTAGACTGGTGAAAAAACACGGTTGAAGTTAGACCTACTATATCCTATGCTCTGCCCAAGCACTGCTTCCATGCACACCCCTACGAAAGTATGCATGATGGGACTTACGCATGTGCTTACAGTCCTGTATAGCAACTGCCCAAAACACACATGTAGATTCATATTCATGCACATTAGTCCTTAACTATAGGGACTTACCTGCATTTCTAGTGCGTAACTTCAACAAGTGCCATAAAGAATCAGCCTCTATGGGGCTGATTTTAGCCTCTATGGGGCTGATTCTATAAAGCACACATGGACAATTATATGTAAGAAACACATGGAAGTCTCTATTCTAATTATTCACATGAATGAGCACTTCTGTGCATGCTTTAGGCAATTACTATTCTGAAAACGTGCATGTAAGTTCCATTGTGCACCCTTTTGATTAGGTGGGCATAGGGGTGGAGCTTGAGTGGAGCATAGGTGTGGCCTAAGTTTACACACATAAGTTTTAGAATAATATAACTTATGCACATTTTCTCCAAATCTAGGCGTAGGCAGTTACACCTGTTCTGGAGCAGATGTAATTGCTGTGACTAAGTATAGGCATATCTGTATATGTAAGTCCATGTGTACTTTACTTTATAGAATAAGCCCCATATACATGCATGGCAACATGCGTTAGCTGCATGAGAGATTATGGAATTACCCTCCACATGTCTAATTTCATTTCATTTCATTTAGTATTTATTTTATTTTATTTTATTGATTGATTGCTTTTATATACCGTGCTTTTTAAAATCAGTGTGGTTTACAAGTAACACTTTTGTGCAGAACAGGAAGCCTGTTATGCACTTACATTGAACGAGTGAAATAACTTGGATTTCCAACTGGGGAAACTATCTACAACTAACTACCACTATTTATACGCTTGCCTGCTTGTTTCCTGATCGGATCCTGGTGCAGTGCTGTGCAGAGGAGGAGCTTGGTGACCCCGCCCCCTCTGGGCTGCTATTTCAGCGTCGGCCCAGTTGCTGCCTGGTGAGACGCTTGCCTGCTTGTTTCCTGATCAGATCCTGGTGCGGTGCTGTGCAGAGGAGGAGCTTAGTGACCCCGCCCCCTCTAGGCCGCTATTTCAGCATTGGCCCACCGCGGAATGCGACCCGCGGGCGCGTACCCGTGAGTGCATGCCCGAAGGGGCGTGACCAAAGGGGCAGGCCATGCCCCTTTGGAGCCCCTTCGGAGCTGTGAGGAGCTTTCTACACGGTCTCATGGGTCGATGGCGGAAGAAGGTTTTTCCTGCTATTCCTGCTAAAGTCGGCAAAATTGTTGGACCTATGGATCGTCATCTTCTGGGTCCTGGATTTTCAGCCTCGGAGAAAGATCAGTCGAGGGAGTCCGTGAGTACTGTGCCTGATTCTTCCTCTATTACGCTGGGGGTTGCTCAACCCAAGGAGAAAGAGGCTTTGGAGGTGCTTTCTGTCCGGGAGGATATACCCGGTGCAAACCCTTCTACTGATCAGGAGCTCTCATCTGTGATGGCATTGGGAGAACAGAGAGCTAAGTTGCCTTCCCCAGTGGTATTTTCTCCTGGAACTTTGGAGGTGGCTATACCTGCTGAGGTTTCTTTAAAAGATATCTGGGAACTGTTAGCGCGCATGGAAGGTTCCTTTCGCGCTTCCTTTTCCCAAGTAGAACAGTTTTCTGGGGAAGTGGTACAGAAGCTCTCTGAGCATGATGATTTGTTGTCAAAAAATAAGAAGTTATTGTTTAAATTGGAGGGTCGTTTTACTGTTTTAGAGGCAGCTGTTTCATGTTCTATTAACGATAGTGCTATAACCCATCATCAGTTGGAAGCCCTCGAGAATAATAATCGTTCAAAAAATTTACGTTTCTTAAATTTTCCTCGCAACTCATTATCTTTCTCCATTGATTTTGGTACATAAATATTTTAAGGAGGTCTTGTTAATTGATGATGTGGATTCTATAAAGTTTTCCTCTCTCTATTATATTCCTATGATTTCAGCGGTTAAGGCTTCCTCTCCAGTTTTAAGTCAGGAAGGGCGTCCCAATGGCGTAGAGTCTTTAGATGTCTCTCAGTTTTTGGAATCTTCTATAGATTTAATTTCTCAGCATGCTACTTTGATTGTTTCTTTTCTTTCTACACAGGATAAAAATTTGATTTTGAATTTATATTTTAAAAAGAAAAATCAGGTGTTTTGCGGGGATTCTATACAAATATTTCCGGACATGAGTAGGGCTACTCAGGTCCGGAGGAAAGCGTTTTTGGCTTTAAAAGAGAGGACTCTTGCCATTGGGGCTTCCTTCTTCTTGAAATACCCTTGCAAATGTATTTTGGTGTTGGAAGGCATTAAATATGTGTTTCTCGATGTCGGTCAACTTGAGGCTTTTTTGATCAGCAAGGAACCATTGTGAGTTGTGAGTTGATGGTTACTTTCTTTTTCTCCTCATGTAAATTGGGCTCAATTATTTTGGATCCTTTTGCCTTATTTGTTTGTTTTAGGTGATTGTCTCCTTGATGTGGACTTGATTGTATGCTTGCTTTATTTCAATAAAGACTGATTAAAACTTAAAAATAAAAAATCAGTGTGGTTTACAAGTAACACTTTTGTGCAGAACAGGAAGCCTGTTATGCACTTACATTGAACGGGTGAAATAACTTGGATTTCCAACTGGGGAAACTATCTACAACTAACTACCGCTATCTACAGTATATACATGGGTCACTTTTTCTTCACAGTATACACATGAGTTGTTTGTTATTTACAGATGGCTATCTAGGTGTATGGTGGAGAGGTTGGATTACTGGGCTGTGAATAGTGCAGGAGAGAGAGGTGGTGTTTTAATGCTTTTCTGAATTGAGAAAGGTCTGTGATCACTCGGATGGCAGATGGGAGCGCATTCCAGCATCTGGGGGCATAGAACTTAAAGGCTTGGTTCCTTGTTGCCTGGGTGCATTTAGTTACATCCTTGGGAGTCTGTAGTGTGTTGGTGGCGAATGTCCTCCTTGCTCTATTTGCTGGAGTGGGGTTTAGAAGGTCTATCAGGGAGGTGGGCGATATATTGTTGATGGCCTTAAAGGTCATCAGGACTACTTTATAATTGAGCCGGTAGGTGATTGGTAGCCAGTGCAAGTCCTTTAGGATTGGGGTAATGTGGTCTCTTCTAGCGGCCCCGTGTAAAAAGTGTGCAGCTGCGTTCATTGCCAGCTGTAAAGGGTTTATTGTGTTTTTGGGTAGGCCGTGCAGGATCACATTGGCGTAATCAAAGTGGGGGATCACCAGTGCCTGGAAAACTGTTCTAAAGTCATCTGGTTGCAGCAGGGGTCAGAGATGTTGCACTGTTCATATTTTGTGGTGAATTTGCTTGATGATGTTGCTGATATGCGTTTTAAGCTCGAGATGTTGGTCTAGCGTAACTCCTAGGTAGCGGATGGTAGGTCTACTTGTGAGCTCAGCGTCTCTCATCTTTAGTGTTTCTGGTGGGGAGAAGGATTGATTTCTAGTAATGAACAGGACCTCCGTCTTGCTGAAGTTTATCTTGAGGCTCTGTGAGAGGAGCCAGTCAGTAATGGCTTCAAAGCATTTTACTAGTGGGGAGAAATCAGGATGGTCGGTCGTGAATGGGGTAAAGAGTAGTACATCATCCGCATAGATCAAGCATGAGATGTTATGGGAGCAGATTATTTCACATATGGGTTGCATGTAGATATTGAATAAGAGTGCGGAGAGCGAGGAGCCGAGGCATGCCATGTTTTTTCTGGAATGGCTTGGATGTTGTGGAACCTGTGCACACCTGCTGCCATCTGTCCGTTAGATAGGATTTGCACCATTTCCATGCTGAGTCATTAATTCCCTTTTCCTGAAGCCATATCAGGAGTTGCTCATGGTTTATGGAGTCAAACACAGCGGTGATGTCCAGGAAAATTAGAGCATATCCTTGTTTGTTGTTGTCAATTCCTGTGATCAGTGTGTTCATGAGTGTGGCAAGGAGAGTTTCGACACCGTGTGACTCCCTAAAACTGTGTTGGCATGGGTCAAGGGGCACCGTCGAGTCAATGTGGTCCTGTATTTGACGTTGGATGACCTTCTCAATTATCTTTGCTAGTAGCGGGATGCTTGATATTGGTCGGTATGATTCTACTTTCTGGGGATTCAGCTTGTTGTTCTTCAGAAGGAGCCGGATTGATGTCTGTTTGAGGCATGATGGGAATAGTCCTGTGGAGAAGGACAGATCTATGATTTTGGCTAGTATAGGCTTAGTTCTTTACGTAGCGATCTTATCCAGAATGCTGGACAAGGGTCGTTTGGGGCAGTGGTGGCATTGATGACTGCAATGATGTCCTCAATACCTGCAGCCATTGGTGTTATGAGGGATGTAAGTGGCTTAATTTGGGTTGGGTTTCTGTTAGGGCTGGACAACGTGGCTTCTCTGACATTCTTAGTTTTGGCCAGCAGGTAGTCTGCGTAGTCCTGAGGATGTATCGTGTTTGGTTGGTGGGGCAAGGGTTCCTTCGCTAGTGTTTTCACTATGTTGAAGAGCTCATGGGGTTTGTTCAGAGAGCGGCTCAGGAGTTCAGAGTGATGTTCTTTCATTTTTGCTGATATTAACTTCCGGTGTGTCTTCAGGTGGGAGGCATAGGCTGTCAGGTCTGCTGGGAACCTTGTATGTCACCATCGTCTTTTCAGTTTCCTTAGGAGATGTAGTGAGGTTTGTAGCTCAGTGGTGTACCAGCGTGCATTTTTTTTTAGGACTTGGTAGCTTATCTGGGTCCTGTGACTTAATTGGGGCAGGTATGCATTCAAAGGAGCTCAGGCTGCTGTTCCATAAGGCCATCACTTCCTCGAGGTTCGGCGATACCGCC
The DNA here is from genome assembly GCA_033557465.1 of Ichthyophis bannanicus. Classification (NCBI taxonomy): domain Eukaryota; kingdom Metazoa; phylum Chordata; class Amphibia; order Gymnophiona; family Ichthyophiidae; genus Ichthyophis; species Ichthyophis bannanicus. The sequence continues at coordinate 418,306,556 of CM066038.1, forward strand.
TTGATGTTAGGAAGGACCTCTTTGATGATCACCTCTTTGTCAAAGAGTCTGAAACGCCCTGTGGGTGCTGCTGGGTTTTCAGTTACTTTGTTTGTCCGATCGCTATCCTGCTGCATCGGTATCTGGGATTTGATTAGATTGTGGTCCGACCATGGTACTGGGGAGGTTAGTACGTCAGCATTGTAGGTTGTGCTCAAATCTGGTCGAGGGACGAAAATGAGATCTAGTATGTTTCCTTTCTGATGGGTGGAGGCGTCAACTATTTGTTCGTAGCCTAGGTTGTTAAGAGCTTCAAGGAAGGCATTAGAGTGAGTATCCTGCAGGGCTGGTAGGTTAAAGTCTCCCAGTACCCAGTTCGGCCTGCGTGTGTTCTTGGGGTTGGAGGCTAGGTCAGTTATAGTTGCAAGGTCTTCTGGGGATGATGCTGGAGATCTGTAAATGAGGTTGATGGTGCTGTAGTTATTGGATATGGTGATCATATCAAGGTGTGTTGAGCTGGTGGAGCTGATCGTCTGATATTGAAGATCCGTCTTTGCTAGGATGAATGCGCCACCTCCTCTGTGATCTGTCCTGTGGCAGGTGTAGATTGAGAAGCCAGGGGGATGAGTTGGTTGATGAGGACTGTGTCTGAATCGGTGAGCCACGATTCGGTCACTAGCAGGATGTCTAGCTCAAGGTGTGCTATGAGGTCATTGATGACCGGCCACGTTTTGCAGACTGACCTTGCATTTATGAGGGCACACTTCAGGTTGCATGCGTTTTGAGGTTGCAACCCTTGGGGTTTCGTGGTGTATTGCAGCGGTATGTGGATTAGGTGTGGGTGATGGTTCTGGTGGGATTCTGTTGGTGTGTGGTGTGTGTAACTGTAGTATTTCCTCCCTTGGCTTCACATGATCGGGATCGAGTTGTGGTTGGTGACCGAAGTGAGGGAGCTGTTGAGGGTGTTGCTGAGGAGGTATAGGCTGGTTAGGGTTAGAATGGAGATGGCCATATTGAGATGGGGTTCAGTATGACCTGCGTTATGTGAGACTTCCTTTGCCTAGGAAGTATGTACTGGCAGGGCTTGTGTGCTTTATACCCAGTATATGTATATGCTGCATAGCCCAGCAGTGTCTGGGTTGTTCAGTGGTAATTAACTGGTACAGCAATAAGAGTACTTGCATATAACACTTGGTAATGATGTACTATCAGCACAACTAGCAGTGGGATACAGCAGTGGTGGGATACATGCACACAGTCAGTCGTTTTTAAGTAATAGGTATCTCTTAAATCAATAGAGAGATCAGCAGAGGAATATTTGTAGGACACGCCACGGTTGGGTACATGCAACAGATTGCCGTTTTAATGTAATCAGTTCCTTTTAACTCAATGGTGAAGTTCCTGGCTACATACGTTTTTGCTGGCGGTGAATACCCGTTGCCGTAATTCAGGCAAGTTCTTTCATGTGTCGATCGCTTGTGTCCTGTCTTCCTGTTGGTTCTCGCTGATGTGTATTTCCCTGCAACGGACCCCACCTAAGGGCCACGCCAAAGGGTCCTCTGGCGAGGCTTTCAGGCGCGGGCTTGCCAGGCACAGGTGCACCCGATGGCGCCCTTTTAAATATCAGGCTGGGTCCCGATTGGGCAGCTGGAGGCTTCCGGTCACGTTGGTGGTAGCTGGCGGCAGCGGCTCTATCCTGGCTGGGAGAGCTTCAGCTGGGCCGGCAACAATGAAATGGAGTTCTTGCTCCCGATGGCGCCCTTTTAAATATCAGGCTAGGCCCCAATTGGGCAACTGGAGGCTTCCGATCACGTCGGTGGTAGCTGGCGGCAGAGGCTCTATCCCAGCTGGGAGAGCTTCAGCTGGACCGGTGGCAGTGAAAGGGAGTTCTTGCGCCTGATGGCGCCCTTTAAAATATCAGGCTGGGCCCCAATTGGGCAGCTGGAGGCTTCCAGTCACGTCGGTAGTAGCCAGCGGCAGCGGTTCTATCCTGGCTGGGAGAGCTTCAGCTAGGCCGGTGGGATAGAGTATTTATAGTATTTTAGAATCGTATCCATACTTTGGATGCCTAAAAATGGACATAGAGATGCCCAACGCACAGTGCAGTCCCCAGAGCCATTTTTGAAGTAGGTTCTGTGGACTCCCCCAGCACAAGAACACCCTAGTCAGAATAGGGGTGTGGTGTAGGCATGGCCGGCGTGTTCCCAAGAACTTGGACATCCTTGCCCAATTTCATAAACATCCTAGATGTCCCAAGCCACATCAAAGGTTATAACTGCTCCAGGCACAAATATGCATCTCCAAAATGCTCAATTTATCAGGCAAACATCTGAAGGGGGTGGAGAAGTAGATACACTCATATCCCCTTTATTTCACAATTTGGCAAAATTCTTGGATGTTCTGTTATGCAGCCATGCTTGAAATGGATGTCCCTGCCCCACAGTTTCATAGTGAGGATGTCTATATGGATGCCAGTATAGGTGCCCACGTCAGGGACATCTATGTCCTCAGTGTTTTTCTATATGTTCTGACCTGGACATCCCAGATTGTATGTGGACCCCTTTCTAAAATGCCTCTTCAAATAAGCAACATACAATAAACTTAAACATTTAAAATTAAATAATTTAAATCACACTGACCCTAGTGTCTAAGCCTTCTCTATAGGCCTCTTTAATACTTAAGTTTAATCCATTAAATATGTATTTTTTGAGCCATCACAGCTTGTCACGTTTATTAACACTAGAAGAATACTAGATGCTGTCGTGATGGACTATTCTTGAATGTGGTTGGCAAGTTATACCCGGATTAAGTGAGAATATTTATTGTTATACTCTCTAAGATTTTATTTTTGTATTGCATATACACTTGGATTTTCTCATTATATTATGGACTATAGTAAGATAGATGCTTAATTTTTCCTTTGTTTTTTTTTTTGTTTCAGAGATTATGTCGTTCCATATTTATTTCTGCACAAGTGTTTCTCATTTGTTTGTTTTTCTGTGACAATTATAAATTTCAAATTAAAAAAAAATCGGAGGCAAAATGAAATGGCCTAGTTGTGCATGGTAGGAATGTATGCAGGTAAAAAATATTTGGTTTGTTTTTGTTTTTTTAGGCTTTTTCCTGATTTATGGATTTTTTTTCCAGGTTATTTCAAATATTTATTTTAACACCCATTAGAACTTTGTAATTCATATAAATTAACTATATATGCATTAATTTTGCTTCAGTCTTTACTGAGGAAGATGTAGGGATGTTACCCATGACTGAAGTGGTATTTAAAGGTGTGGAAGAAATGAAGGAAATATCGATACATCAGGAAGATGTATTACAACTATTAGATAAGCTGAAGAGTAGCAAATCACCTGGGCCGGATGGTATACATCCAAGGGTGTTGAAAGAACTGAAATATGAGATTGCAGACCTGCTATTAGTAATCTGTGAACTATCATTAAAATCATCTCTAATACCTGAAGATTGGAGGATCGCCAATGTAACACCAATTTTTAAAAAGGGTTCCAGGGGTGATCCGGGAAACTACAGACCGGTGAGCCTGACATCAGTACAGGGAAAAATGGTAGAAACCATCATAAAGAATAAAATTACTCAGCATGTAGATAGTCATGACCTAATGGGAGACAGCCAACATGGCTTTAGACAAGGAAGATCTTGTCTTACTAATCTGTTATGTTTTTTTGAAGGAGTGAATAATCAGGTGGACAAAGGTGAGTCGGTTGATATTGTGTATCTGGACTTTCAGAAAGCCTTTGACAAGGTCCCTCATGAGAGACTTTTGGCAAAACTAAAGAGTCATGGGATAGGAGGCTGTGTACTATTGTGGATCAGGAACTGGTTAAAAGATAGAAAGCAGAGGGTAGGGCTAAATGGCCAATTTTCCCAATGGAGAAAGGTGAATAGTGGTGTACCCCAGGGATCTGTGCTGGGTCCGCTGCTTTTTGACATATTCATAAATGACCTGGAAAGTGGAATAACGAGTGAGGTTATCAAATTTGCAGATGACACAAAACTATTTAAAGTTGTTAAAACCCAAGAGGATTGTGGAAAATTGCAAGAGAATCTTGATAAATTGGAAGACTGGGCATCAAAATGGCAGATGAAATTTAATGTGGACAAGTGCAAGGTTATGCACCTAGGGAAGAACAACCCAAACTATGGTTACATGATGCAAGGTTCCACATTAGGAACCACCACCCAGGAAAAAGATTTAGGCGTCATTGTGGATACCATGTTAAAACCCTCGGCCCAGTGTGCAGCGGCGGCCAAGAGAGCAAATAGAATGCTAGGTATGATAAGGAAAGGAATGGAAAATAAAACAAAAGATATTATAATGCCTCTATATTGTTCCATGGTGAGACCGCACCTTGAATATTGTGTGCAATTCTGGTCGCCATATCTTAAAAAGGATATAGCGATTTTAGAAAAGGTTCAGAGAAGAGCCACCAAAATGTTAAAGGGGATGGAAGTATGATACTCCTATGAAGAAAGGCTAAAAAGGTTAGGGCTCTTTAACCTGGAAAAGACGGCTGAGGGGAGATATGGTAGAAGTCTATAAATTAATGAACAGAGTGGAACGGGTAAACGTAGATCGATTGTTTACCTTATCAGAATATAGAAAGACTAGGGGACATGCAATGAAGCTACAGGGTAAACTATTTAAGACTAATAAAAGAAAATATTTTTTCACTCAACGTGTAATCAAACTCTGGAATTTGTTACCGGAGGATGTAGTTAAGGCTGTTAGTGTAGCTGGGTTTAAAAAGGTTTGGACAAGTTCCTGGAGGAAAGGTCCATAAACCATTATTAAGAAGGGACCCAGGATATCAATGCTTGAACCAATACAAGCATTGTGGAACCTGTGTCCCTTGGGGAAACTGCTAGGTACATATGACCTAGATTGGCCACTGTTGGAAACAGAATACTGGGCTTGATGGACCTTGGTCTGACCCAGTATGGCATATCTTATGTTCTTATGTTCTTAATTTGTAGGTTAACGTGTTAAATTTATTTTGCACACATCAAGGGGCATGTTTACTAAAGGGCGTTAGCTGCTACCATGGGGCTAACACAGATTTATCCTATGGCAGTAGTAGCTAATGCTGGAGAAATGCAGATATCTCAGCACTTTTCTGCGATATCTGCATTTCATGCAGTGGACTCGGGGGGCAAGATTGGGGCAGGGAGTAAGCACGTTGATTGTCAGCAGCCATTGAGCAAATCTTTGCTGCGTGCCATTCCCATTCCCCTTCCCCGTTCCCCCCTGCCCCCTCATCTCTTTTAACCTTCTTGCAATTAACTGCCTGATCCATCATATCTTTTCTTAAACTGCTTTATGAATGAATCTTTACAGGCCACAGCTTGTGGATACACAGTTTCTTTGAACATTAACAACTACAATAATCATAATCACAGTAAACCATACGTACACAATAGGTAACAATAAGTAACAATGAGTAAACAATGACCCTAGGCTAGCTAATGTCGGCAACCCTGGCCCATCCTGTGGCCAAGGCCACCACTCCATTACACCTTCCCATCGCCAACCGCTCCATTTTGGTGCCCAGGTGGCCCCGCTCCCGGTAATCAAGGCCAGGCACCCCTGTCCCCTGATATCTGCCCCCCCCCTGTCACCAGGCCAAGCCACCCCCAGCCTGGTACCTGGGCACCCCCTTTTTATTTCTGGGGTACCACTCCCCTCCTTCTCTATCGATGAGGCTGCTGCGACGAACCACTCCCCCTACCCCTATCCACCAGGAGTGTAGAGTGGGGCCATGCCATCTGCTGGGGAAAAGGAAGTGGTGGCCTTCGCCCCTTCCTTTTATCCTGGCCCCTGCCTCCACCCCTTCTTCTGGCCTTCCCTGGCTGCCCCTTCCTGGCCCTCCTCTGCCTGTGGCTGGATCATGGCGCCTGCCCCCTTATCAGAGCCAGTCCTGCCATTAGCTGCAGCTGACTCTTCTATAGGGCTGATCACAGCTGTGATCACCTCCCTAGTGCCGATTGGGCCCATCTCCACCCTCAGATTGTTGCTGGTGCCATGGATCTAAGAAAAAAAAAAGTGGCCTTTTCACCTTCAGCACCAATTCCCCCCGACAGCTCCCAATCCCCATCAGGAACTGTCCGGGGAGGGTCAGTGCACCCCCTGACAAAGGTAACAATCCTGGCTAGCGAGTCAAATGCCCAAAGGGCCCCCCTTCCTGATCCTTTAAAAAAAAAAATCCCAGCTAGCCAGTTAGAGTCCCAATCCTCCTTCTTTCCCTCCCCCATCAACACAAATAATCCAGGCTATCTAGTTGCTGGGGTGCATAAGTTATATTATCTTGGATGTTTAAGCCAGATTGTCTGAAAAAAAGGCAGACACATCCAGGTGCAGATATGAATTCACAAACCTGGGCATGCCCTAAAGGGACGTCTTCAGGGATTCTACTTAGACATTTCAGAAACCAGTCATCTAGGATAGCAGAATGGTTAGAGCAGTAGGTTAGAAACAGAGCAACCAAGATTCTAAATCCCACGGCTGCTACAGTTGACATTGTGCTGAGTATTTTGGAATGATAGAGGGCTTTCTCTCTACGCCTTCTGGATACTTTTCAACTAAAAAGTGCATGTCACTATGCATGCCTCAGAGCAGGTCTAAAGTTAGATATGATGTCAGTAGTCCATGGTGTTTCTGTGATCAGGCAGAGACATCCTGGTCCCTGGAAATGCCCTAATCATGCCTCCAGGTTCCTGCGAATACCCTGGCCATGCCTGCTCCATGCCCCCATTCAGATTTGGACAGCCCCACAGCCAGCTTCTAAAATGGTTCTGGAGATGGTCTCTGTGATTTGGATGCCTCTATGCCTGTTTTCAGATGTTCAAAGTATGAAAAGGGCTTCTAAATGACCCCCTTGGATGGTAAAGGTCCCCTTATTTGGTCCTTTCTTAGGGCATTTTGTTGTGGGAGATTGCCTGTACTGTGAGACTAGAAGAGCTTGAATTTGTTATCAGGAAAAATGAGGGGACACCTATTAAAACAGCACAATTAATCTGCATCTATGTGGTGGGTTGCATCTGTCTTGTAATAGTGATTTAATGATTTACCTTGGTAAATTGAATATTTTAAAATTGCCCTCCCTCAATCTAGCTGAAATAATGTATGGGGTTTCATAGTCTATGTACTTTTAATTGGACTGGGAGAGAATTTTCAGGGGTATGTTTTGGGCGGGTTCCAAAAAAATACATATATCGAAGTTTCAAATCTATGGGCTAGATTTGCTAAAATGCATTATTTAACTGAAGTCCCTTTATTGTCAGTGGGGTCTATTTACTAATAACTTGTGTTTGTTGGATTAATGTACATTAAATTCAAATTAGTGTATATTAAGACATTAATGCAGGTTAGTAAATCTAGTCCTACATATTTTATTTTCTGGCTTAAAAACAGATGAGAAAGTCTGGTGATACTTTGTACCTGATGTAATTTTGCATAGTAACATAGTAGGTAATGGCAGATAAAGATCAAAATGGCCCATTCACTCTGTCCAGTAAAGTAGTTAGGGTTGTAATTATTGCTTCCTGCAGCAGGTCCCCCTGGAGCCTTCATTTAGGGGCATGTTTACTAAAGGTTAATGCACATTAATGAAAATTTAAGTGTGTTAAGTGCTCCTTGCCGCATAGAAATGAATGGGACATGATAGTACTTAACATGCGGTAACATTCATTAATGTGCGTTGACCTTTAGTAAACATGTCTCTTAGGGCTGTAACTGTTGCACTGAAGAGAAATTATGCTTCTACTTTTTCTTCTTGAAATTTGGTACCTGTGGACTCTGCACCAAAGTGAGGAAGTTTGAAACTTGTCCCTTTCTGATTCTGATGACAGTGTTAAGTTCAACTTAAACTCTTTCAATGATAGAAAGATTGAGAAATGTGAATGTTGGAACATGCCTCTGTAGGCAGCATAGGTTTCTGCAAGTTTACTAATAGGTTGAATCTAAATTAGATTTTATTGTAGTGGTTTGACTAGAACAAGTAGTTCTGCTATAACTATGAATGTATATACTGAAATCTAATCTCCAAGAGCTATAGTGTATTATGTAGACAATATAGGATTCAAATATAAAATCGAGGAGAATGCTGTCAAACCTCTACAGGCTACGTTGGAATCACTACGGCATATGCAGTCTAACTTCTTCAACAGAATGCTTGATTTTGGAGCAGCCTTGACCTTCTCTTGTGAGGGATGTGAAGCAGAGCAGAGGATAACATATGATAGTACTGAAGCTGGGGAAAATGGTCAGAGCGAGACAGGACCCGTGGAAAGCGAAATACAAAAGCAAGACTTGTGCAGTGAATCGGCGATAATTAAAACCACTTTCTCTGCTTTTCGTAGAACAATAATCACAAAGATAAAAGCAGGATTGTTTGTTTTAATAGTTGGCTACCCGATCAATACCATCTTCTGAGAGCAACTGTATAAACATATAGCCCGTCAGCAAATGCTTTGTAGAGCCACCTGCGCACAGATCTGAACTGAACTTAAGTGACATTTGAAACATTCCCATGAGAAGTTTTCTTCTTTCTCAGAACATATTGCTAGCTAGATGATAGGAAACAATATAAAATAGTGGGGTATTTGCTGTTTGTCTTCAGGCATATTATTTGCTATTGTTGATTTTTATCACTTTTAGCCAATCCCTATCAGGTGGTTTTCATACCTCACTACTAGTCAATTTATATAAATCATCTTTGCCTGTTCTAGTTAAAAGTAAATATATGAGATATTTTTTAGGAAACTGTGTCTGGTTCAATGTTTATTATTCAGCCACTGAGTTTGTTTTTATGATTGAAAGAGAAATTCTGCAAAAGTAACTTTTCAGTGTGGTATGCAGGGAGTAACTAAGACACGTAGAACTCAAAAACAATAGTGTTTTTCTTGGGCTTTGGTATACTGCTTCCCATATCACATACTAGAAATCAGGCTTATATTCAGTGCTGACACATCAAGAAGTGCTGTACGTACATCCAGGGCTGTACCGAGACCGAAATGCACCCTGTGCGACTTGCACATCGCGTCCGCGCCCCCTCCTGTACCTCCATTTAGACACTTTATGGGGGTGCGGGAGAGGGGGTACCTACGTGGCTAGTGCCTTTGAAAATCCCTGAGAAAGTCCTCTACGTGCCCCGATGCTATCCGGTTAGCATTGGGGCGTGTTGGGAACATTCTGGGGCAGACTGGAGGCAGGGAATGGCGCTAATCATGTAGCAGCACTTTTGGATGCTGCCTGGTTAGTGCACTGCGCCTTAAAGATAGGCAAGGAAACTCCTCACCTATCTTTAAGGTGCAGAGCGCTAAGCAGGCTTTCCGGCTGTGCAGCTCGGCGGCTTTCTGGCTGTGCGGTGAACCCCGGATTTTCACTTCTGTCACCGCAGAAGTGAAAATCTGGGGTTAAGGGGTCACAGGCAAGACTACACGGCTATGGTGCTTAGACCTGTCCAACAGAAAATTTGGCCCTAAGTATTCAGGAATGGATATTTTCAATAAATATGTGCTCAATGACTGAATTTAAGATGTATGCAATGTCTGTCAATATTAATTACGTATGCAAAGGTATGTTCTGCCTTTGATCTATATTCATTGGTTTGAAGGAATAAAAGAAGTATAAAAACCCTATGCTTTACATCTTTGAGGGTATGTTTACCATACTGTGGTAAAGTTTTGCACTTACCGCTAATACACGGTAAGTGCAAAGGACTTGTGCTAACTCTTGAGGGTGTGGTCAGCACATGCCCTACAGTTACCACACTGAAAAGCTCTCTACCGCATGATAACTTCCTTTGCAATTAGCATGTCTGTATTTACTGCCTCCTCTTAAGAAGGCATTAAGTGCACCAGCATTAACAGCAAAACTGACAGTGAGTGGTAAATACCACACACTGACCATAATGATTTAATGGTTACAAAACTTTTATAGCACCTAAAACTAGGCAGTTTACAACAGCCAATACAAAACCACGTTAAAAACAAATAAAATGACCAAAGGTCAAACTGCACAAAGAGTAATTTAGTCAAAAATATCTGACCCTGAGAAACCCTACGTCAAAAAGCTTTCAGAAACAGGTGAATCTTGATGTACCTCTGAAAATTCACCAAGCTGTCTTTGCTACATATATAGCCAGAAAACAGATTCCAGTGATAGGGCCCGCAAAAGCAAATATTTGCTGCCTAAATACTTCATAGTAGAGGGAGAAAAATGCAGGAGTCCTCAATTGCATAGAACCCTGAGACCGAAGGCATCATGCAAGTAATAGATGTATTTCAACCACCGAAGATAGATAATCACTTGAAGCTTCAGGAAAAAATTTAACAAGAAGACCTCATTCCAGATCCTTTACACTATTGGCAAACAATGAAGCTGTTTTAGGATGGGAGACACATGAACTCATCTCAAACAACCCACAAGAAATCGAGCTGCTGTGTTCTGGATCACTTGCAATGCCCTTAACCCAGTGGTTCTCAACCTTTTTTGTACCGTGACCCCTTTTACCATTGGTCAACTTGTGGTGACCCCAATGATAAAATCAAATGCGTCTCTCTTCCTTTATCGTTAACGCATTGTCGCTGTAATCATTTGTTGATTATTAATATATTATAGGCCTTTGCAATATGTTTTTATTTATAAAATTTACTTATTTTAACCACAATAACAAGTAACAATATTTGATTTCAAAATTTTGTAGTCAGATCACTAATATGAAATAAAATTATTTTTTCTACGTTTGTTGTCTGACCAATTTATTCTCTGATCATGCTGGTCCCGATCTGAGGCTTCTGCTTTCCCGTCTTCTCTTAGCTCTCTTTCTGTGGTCTATGGTCCATCTGCCATTTCTTATCTCTTCTTTCGTTTTCTTCACTTCTTTCCATCAGCCTATTTCCAGTCCCAGTAACCCTCCCCAGTATCAGCCCCTTTCCAGTCCTCACTCCCAGTACCTTCCAATGTCAACTTGCATTCCCATGACTGCCACTGGTGTCCATTCCCTTCCAGTCCCCCTCCTTCCCCACTGACCAGTCCCTTCTAGTACAAATACCATGGCAGCCCCTCTCAGATCCACTCCCTTCCAGTTCCATTCTCCCATCCCCTCATATCAGCCCATTTGTAGCCTTAGCCCCCAGTTTTCTTCCAGGGCCAGCAGCTCTATCCTCCTCTCCACACAATCAGCCCATTCCCAGTCGAAGCCCCCCAATCAGCTCACTTCCAGTGCTAGTCCCCCCTCAACCCCATTACCAGTGCTAGCCTCCCCTAATCAGCCCAATACCAATCCTACCCCCCATCAGCTCATTACCAGTCCTAGCCTCCCCTAATCAGCTCATTTCCAGTGCTAGTCACTCCTCAACCCCATTACCAGTGCTAGGCTCCCCTAATCAGCCCATTACCAGTCCTACCCCCCCATCAGCCCATTACCAGTCCTAGCCTCCTCTAATCAGACCATTTCCAGTCCTAACCTCCCCAATCAGCTCATTTCCAATGCTAGCCCCCCATCAGTTCATTACTAGTTCTACCCCCCTATCAGCACATTACCAGTCCCAACCCCCCTTGATCAGTCCATTCCCAGTCCTAGCCTTCCCTAATCAACCCATTACCAGTCCTAGCCCCCCCATCTGCCCATTATAATCCTAACCTGCACTGTCTCTCCCCTCTCTCCAGCATTTATCCCCCATCTGTCCAGTATGTCCCCCTGTCTCTTCCCTTTGTCCATGTCAGCCCCCCTCCCTCCCTCCCTCCATGTCAGCCCCTCTCTGTCCATGTCAGCCCTCCCTCTATGTCAGCCCCCCTCCCTCCCTCCATATATACATCCCTCCATGTCAGTCCTCCCCTCTGCCCATGTCATCCCCCTCCCTCCCTCCATTCATCCATCCCTCCATGTCAGCCCCCCTTTGTCTATGTCAGCCCGCCTCCCTCCATGTCAGCCCCCCCTTTGTCTATGTCAGCCCCCCACCCTCTCTCCATGTCAGCCCCTCTCTGTCCATGTCAGCTCCCCTCCCTCCATCCATCCATCAGCTCTCTCCTCCCTCCATGTCAGCCTCCCTGGCCATGTAAGCCCCCTCCCTCCCTCCCTCCATCCAACAATCAGCTCTCCCCTCCCTCCCTCCATCCATCCCTCCATGTCAGCCCCCTCCCACTCTCCCTCCCCCATGTCAGCCCCGTTGCAGGTTCCCTGCCCCCTCCTCCCCTCTCCCTGTCTGCCTGCTACTGCCCTGTTCTTCTGCAGCCGTGGCTCCCTGCCTCTTAGGGAACCGCGGCTGTGCCTGCTGTGAGTGAAGCCATTGAGGAGCCTTTCTGTCTCTCGACGGGCTCTGTGCAGCATGCCATTGTCCCGCCTCCAAAGGAGGTGGTAAACAACTTCCTTTGGAGGCGGGACAATGCTGCATGGAGCCCATCGAGAGACAGAAAGGCTCCGCAACGGCTTCACTCACAGGCAAAGCTGCGGTTCCCTAAGAGGCAGGGAGCCGCGGCTGCAGAAGATTGGAGTCTGTCAGTTTGCCGCTGCTGAGAAGCGGACTCGGCAGCGGCAGCAACTTGTGCGCTTTTTTTTTTTTTTTAACAGTGGAGTGAGGCGACCCCCGCTGAATCCTGTGGCGACCCCCATGGGGGTCGCGACCCACAGGTTGAGAACTGCTGCCTTAACCTATATGCTGTCAAGCCAAGGAGAAGGGAGTTGCAGTATTCCATTAATCAAACTTTGTATTACTGTATGAAAATCTGATGCAGGAAGCAGATTCTTCACTTGCCCTAACATTCATAATTTAAAAAAATGAAAGCTTTATCAGATGGCAAATATGACTCTGAAAAGTTAGATCCGAGTCCAATATAACCCCTAAACTTTTAATTTGTTTATAAATCTCAAGAGAGCAATTTAAAATGGACAAATGGGAAGGAAAAAGATTCAAAGAGCTCCTGCTCACAAAAAGCAGCTCAATTTTTTGGATGTTCAAGGCCAGTCCATTAGCACCCATCCAGCTAGCAATTGCTTCCAAAACTGCCTGTAATATTCCGGTATTATCTACAGCTGGATTATCCCATTCAAGAAAGAACTAAATATCATCTGCATAAGCTGCAAAAGTCACCCCCATTGTTCTCAACAATTTACAGAGGGGAAGCAAAAACAAATTAAATAAAACAGGAGACAGGGATGAGCCCTACGGGACTCCAAGCTCTATCTCTCATCTTGATGACACCCGGTGAAAAGCGGGATATAAATGCGGCTAAATAAATAAAATAAATAAATTAATTGATACAAACTAAAACCTCCTGTTATCTACTACTCAGAAAAAATTCAAACCAGGCCAACACAGACCTTGAGAGGCTCAGAGCACTGAGACACTGTACCAATAACATGTGCCTGACTGTTTCAAAAGCTGCTTTTAGAACTAAAATCACAGCAAAAAGGAATGACCCTGGTCTAAACCACATTTCAAAATATCAGTAGTTGACAGCAACAGCGTCTTAGTACTGTGGGCCAGATGAAAACTAAACTGACATGGATCAAGTAGATCATACTTCTCAACAAAATCTTACAGCTGACTTAAAATAGACCTCTCAAGGAATTTTGCAAGCATGGGAAGAAAGGAGATAGGCTGATAATTACTCAACTCAGAGGATTTAAGCCTGGCCTCTTCAAAACTGCCTTAACATTAGCCACCTTGAGAGGTCCAGGAACATCACCTTCAATGAGAGAGGTATTTACCAATCTGGTCAAATATGAAAGATGGGAGCTACTGCTCCCCAGTGTGACCCAAACCTGGTATACATCTGCGGATGCACAGGTGGGTTTCAGATGCTTCAAAGGTTGACCAACCTCCTCCCTACCCACCTTCTCAAAATCATTCCATGACCCTAACGGTTGGGAACAAGGAAAGGAGGGTACCAATTCAGAGCCTGAAAAGGCTGTACAGTCCATGTTCAGTCTTTGCCCATAACCCACCCAGTCCCCAACCCATCACATGCTAAGACGTTAGGGGCATGTTGACTAAGTCCCATGCCAGTAATGCATGTGTGGGCCACACTACCAGTGTGGTGCTTCTAGCTAACTGCCAAGGTGTATGTATATCTGTCCACCCTGCAAATAGCACAGACAAGCCATGCTTTAATGCAGTGAACACCATGGGTGCAACTAATGCCACCCTTTGAGATGGCTTTAGTTGCATCCATGCAACTAATGCCCATGCTAGCCACACCACACTGAAAATGCCCTTATCTTGCCCAGTTCCACTCTGATGTACAATGCCAGGATAGCATGTGCTTTTAGGTGAGGGGGCTCCATGCTGCTTTATAGCACAGTGCCAAAATCATACTACTATTATTACTACTATTAAGCACTTATATAGCGCCACACCCACAGCGCTGTACAGGCATAGATACAAGAGACAGTCATACAAACAAGAGAAAGTCCCTGCTCGTCAGATTTATGCTCTTCCGAGCTTACAATCTAGTTGAGACAATACAGAGAATTAGTCAATTTGGTGCAGAGTACAGTATGGTCTTTGTAATTCAGTCATGAAAGTTGACGGGAGGTTGAGGTAAAAGAAGGAAGTCAGGATCTGAAAGCGACAGTGAAGAAGTGGGTCTTCAGTCTGGACTTGAAGACGGCCAGGGAGGGTGCCTGGCATACAGAAATAGGTAGGTTGTTCCAGGCTTGAAGTGCAGCAAGGTGAAAGGAGCGAAGTTGGGAGTTCGCGGTGTGAGTGAAAGGCCTAGATAGAAGTGATTTGTTGGCGGAGCAAAGATCCCGAGAGGGAATGTAGGGAGAGATAAGAGATGAGTGGTATTGAGGGGCCATAGAGTGAATGCATTTATAGGTCAGCAGGAGAAGTTTGAATTGGATACGGAATTGGATAGGGAGCCAGTGAAGCAATTTGAGAAGGGGAGTAATGTGGGCATGGCGAGACTGGTGGAAGATTAGTCGAGCAGCATGATTTTGTATAGACTGAAGGGGAAGGAGATGGCTCATGGGGAGACCAACAAGGAGGATGTTGCCATAGTCGAGGCGAGAGGAGAACAAGGAGTGAATAAGCGTTTTGGTAGTGTGTTCAGAAAGGAAGGGGCAGATTTTGCTAATGTTGTAGAGAAAGAAGTGGCAGGTCTTAGCTATGAGCTGGATATGTGAGGAGAAGGAGAGAGAGGAATCAAAGATAACCCCCAGGTTGCGGGCTGAGGGAACAGGAAGGATCATAGATCCATCCATGGAGACTGAGAAGGAGGGAAGAGGAGGGGAGGAGTTGGGGGGGAAGACAAGGAGTTCAGTCTTGGCCATGTTCAACTTCAAGCAGCGATGAGACATCCAGGCAGTGATGTCAGAAAGGCAAGCAGAGATCTTGGTCTGGATAGCTGGGGAGATATTAGGTGTAGAGAGGTAGATTTGGGAGTCATTGGCATAGAGATGATACTGAAAGCCATGGGAGGAGGTAAGGGTGCCAAGGGATTGGGTATAGAGAGAGAAAAAGAGGGGGCCCAAGACAGATCCTTGGGGTACACCAACATGGAGTGGGGTGGGAGAGGAGGAGGAGCCGCCGGAGCAAACACTAAAGGAGCGATGGGAGAGGTAGGAGGAGAACCGGGATAGTACAGAGCCTGTGAGGTCACGCGAGGAGAGGGTGGTGAGGAGAAGATTGTGGTCAACAGTGTCAAAGGCAGCGGGGAGGTCCAGGAGGATGAGGATTGAGTAGAGGCCTTTAGATTTAGACAGGAACAAGTCATTGTAGATTTTTTCAAGAGCTGTTTCAGTGGAGTGTAGGGGACGGAAGCCGGATTGTAGTGGATCCAGGAGGGCCTGGGAGGTGAGGAAGTCAAGGCAGCGGCGGTGGCCTGCTCGTTCTAGTAGTTTAGATATGAAGGGAAGGAGGGAGATAGGTCGGTAGTTAGAAGGACAGGTGGGATTGAGTGAGGGTTTCTTGAGGAGAGGTGTGACAACAGCATGTTTGAAGTCTACGGGGACAGTTGCAGTGGAGAGTGAAAGGTTAAGAATATGAGCGATGGAAGCGATAACAGTGGGGGAGTTGGGGTGAGGGAGGTGGGTGGGGATAGGGTCAGAGGAACAGGTGGTGGGTTTGGAGGAGGAGAGAAGAAGAGCGGTTTCTTCTTTGGAGATCATAGGGAAGGAGGAGAGGGTAGCGGAGGAGGTATGGGGGGGAATTGTGGAGGGGCAAGTTGGATGAAGAGGGGAACTGGAGGGTAATCTTGTGTATTTTGTCATGGAAGTAATCGACTACGGAATGGGCAGAGAGGGAGGGTGGGACCGGAGGCGGGGGGACTTTGAGGAGAGAATTGAGGGTATTAAAGAGGCGGCGAGGATCAGAGGCAAGGGAGTTGGTCAGATGGATGTAATATTCTTGTTTGGTTAGTGCTATGGCTGACTGGAAGGAACCAAGCATGAATTTGAAGTGTAGAAGGTCATCTGGGGAGCGGGATTTGGACCAGGCACGTTCAGCAGAATGGGCACAGGTGCGTAAATAGCGGGTTGTGGATGTAAGCCAGGGCTGGGGAGCAGAACGTCTGACCGGACATGGAGTGGGTGGGGCGAGAGTGTCAAGAGCCAAGGATAGTGCAGCATTATAAGAGGTAACTGCTTCGTCGACGGACTTGCAAGAATTGTGGCTCATCAATTCCAACATGTGCTATTCCAAGATGCATGTATGGCAAACATCAAAGCCGCCATCTTATCCCTTCCCAAGGAGTCTCAGGCGTTGATCTCCTAATCATAAGTAGTGTTGTTTAGCAAACATACTCCTTAGTGTAGGATTTTTACCATGCAGGATATTTTTAGCATGTGGTAACTATTATTGTGCCCCCCCCCCAGTGGTTACTGCACGCTAAAATGTGCATTGAATATTAGTGCACATTAGTGTAAACATGCCCCTTAATCTCCTAACTGGATGCCTGAGGAAGAACTCCCAAAAGGTATCGATTTTAAGCCTGTTTGAGAAAGGCAGCATAGGTGCTTATGTCCCTTTTATAAACAGGTTCCTAGAACAGCCCCTCTAGTGCAGAAAAGCCAATGCACATATTTACATCTGTTTCAGAACAGCTGCAGATGTGTGTGTGTGTACTGCACATGACTACTTGTGGTATTTTTTTAAATTGTATGTCTTGTAGGCATCTAAAAGCATAAGTGGTTTTTTTTATAATGTATGTACTTCTATCCACATTTTGTGGAAACGTTTAGGAGGTGGCGGAACAATGGGGGGCATCTTCAGCTGCAGTGGCCAGCACACTTAAACCGGCTGGCCATCGCCCCTTTAATTTAAACCCAGATAGTTGATGACCAGCATTGATTATCCGGTTAGCTGGTTTAGCTTCTGGCCAGTGGCTGAAAATCACCCCTAACCAGTTAAGAACATAAGATATGCCATACTGGGTCAGACCAAGATCCATCAAGCCCAGTATCCTGTTTCCATCCGTGGCCAATCTAGGTCATAAGTAGCTAGCAGTCTCCCCAAAAGACACAGGTTCCACAATGCTTGTATTGGGTCAAGCACTGATATCCTGGGTCCCTTTTACTGATGGTTTATGGACCTTTCCTCCAGGAACTTGTCCAAATCTTTTTTAAACCTAGCTACCCTAACAGCTTTTACTACATCCTGCGGTAACGAATTCCAGAATTTGATTACACGTTGAGTGAAAAACTATTTTCTCTTATTAGTCTTAAATAGTTTACCCTGTAGCATCATTTCATGTCCCCTAGCCTTTTTTTATATTTCAGTGGTGTTCCACTATATTTATTAATTTATAGACCTCTATCATATCTCCCCTCAGCCATCTCTTTTCCAGGTTGAAGAGCCCTAACCTTTTTAGCCTTTCTTCATAGGAGTAACCCTTTACCATTTTGGTGGCTCTTCTCTGTTCCTTTTCTAATAACACTATATACTTTTTAAGATACGGCGACCAGAATTGCACACAATATTCAAGGTGCGGTAGCACCATGGAACGATACAGAGGCATTATAATATCCTTTGTTTTATTTTCCATTCCTTTCTTTATGATACTTAGCATTCTATTTGCTCTCTTGGCTGCTGCTGCACACTGGGTGGAGGATTTTAACATGTTATCCACAATGACTCCTAAATCTTATTCCTGGGTGGTGGTTCCCAATGTGGAACCTTGCATCGTGTAACCATAGTTTGGGTTGTTCTTTCCTAGGTGCAAAACTTTGCACTTGTCCACATTAAATTTCATCTGCCTTTTGGATGCCCAGTCTTCCAATTTATCAAGATCCTCTTGCAATTTTCCACAATCTTCTTGGGTTTTAACAACTTTAAATAGTTTTGTCTCATCTGCAAATTTGATAACCTCACTCGTTATTCCCTTTTCCAGGTCATTTATGAATATGTCAAAAAGCAGCGGATCCAGCTTTCAGTTCTTCCGCAGTGTCACCTTTAAATACCACTTCAGTCATGAGTAACATCCTTACATCTTCCTCAGAAAAGACCGAAGCAAAGAATTCATTCAGTCTCTCCACTATAGCCTTGTCCCCTCTTAGTGCCCCTTTTACCCCTCTATCATCTAATGGTCCGACTCTCTCACAGGTTTTTTGCTACATTCAGCTGCCCTATCTTTATCCAGTTAGGGTTAACTGGTCAGCAGCTCTATATTGCTGCTGAACTGCTAACCCTGGGAGCCACCACTGCTCTGCCCAAGGATACCTCAAAGCTGGCCAGCTAACATTAAGTTATACAAAACAGGTAGCAGGGGATATTCACAGCACTACATGGTTTAGTGCCACTGAATATACGACTGGCCATAGTTTAACTGGTTAGCAGGTCTGTCTGCTAACCGCTTAAATCGCTTTGAATATGCCCCGCCATGTGAATATATTTTTTTGCGCTAGAAAAAGTGCCCGCATCTTATTCGTTTGCAGCCTCCCCCTTGTTCCCTTTTTTGAAGGGATTGTGTGCATTTTTTTGCTTTCTGCATTTTACCTTTTTTTCTTCAACTTTTGTGTAGCAGAATCCATTGCTGTATCGCGATTCTGTCGAGACGTGAATTCTTGCATCAATATCGAAAATGAATTGTAAAAGAAGTAGCCACAGAAACATCAGGTGCTATTATCCCCTGTTTGATTTTCAAAAGGAATCTATTCCTATATTTTCCCTTTTACAAACTGCTGCAGAGTCTAATGGTAAAATTACCCCTGGGCTTTGTAGTGACCTGCATCGTGTTGAAAATTGCCTTACGTAAAAAGCACACGCAAGGGGAGTCTGTACATGTATCCAGTTCTCTTTACTTTCTGAGTTTTAACTAGTCAAAGCTGGGATAAATTAAGTTGTAGGGCATAGTATACTGGCAGCTAGAGTATGCAGCTGTCTCAGGAAATGATGGAAATGTGATGTCAGTGGGCTATGAGATGACAGCCATTAAGTAGCGGCAGAAAGACTCCCCTGAAATGAATCAGACTACCCGCAAGAATTGTGGACATTTCTGTGTTTGCCTGCCAGTCTCACTAGATTGATGATTGCATGAAAGACAAAAGACCAAATGCAGATATTGGAAGGGAGTAAGAAATGTACCTAGAACTCTTGGGGTGGCAATAACCTCCAAAATTTCACTTAACTTTATTGTTATTGTTTCTTCAGATTGTTGCTTCCAATAAATAACAAAAGTTTAAAACAAAGTGACCTCTAGCTCGCTAAACCTCTTTGATCCCAATATCCAACAGTACGATCCAGATACTACTACTGAATATCCCTACAGACTGTGGAAAAGACGTCTGGTTAAAACTGGGGTGATCTTTGGGAGGATTGGGGGAGGTCCCAGCAGCTATCTGATGAGCAGCGACATTCAACCACTAACCTGAAGTTAGGGCAGGTCAATGGCTGCCCATCATTGCCCAGGAAAACCAAATATTAAGTATTAGGTGCCGGATAGGTTCTGGTTCGGAGCGTCTGGTTTAATTAAAGCAGCAATGGCCAGATATTTTAAAAGTACCTGACTGCTGCAGTTGAAACGTGAATGGGGTGTTCACTAATATGTGTTAAGGGAAGAAGGAACGATTTTGCCAAATATATGGTCAAATTTTGCATTATTTTACCTAAGGAAGTGTTATTTTGCTACAGTATGAGCTGCATAATAATGAGATGCAAAGCATGCAAAGGATCTCATTGTGCTGCAAATTGAAAAATGCAGCTTGTTCTTACTTTTTCAAGCTGTGTTATTCATGGAAAATAATGCCAGCTTTCAGATGATCCCTGAGAGCATTGGCCTACAAACATGTAGCCCGATGCCCTGGGGTCCAACTTAAAGGGGCCTGAGATAATATAATTCCCCCACACACCCACCAATTCTCCCCCCCCCCACCAGCAAAGACCCCTCTGATAAGGGTCCCTCCCCAAAGATAACTCACCACCCCTGAAAAAGACCCTCCTGAGCCACCATCCATTCCCTTAGAAGAGACTCTCCAACCCCCCTCCTCGAAGATACCCCTTGCCTACCAGTATCTTAATGGCACCACTGACCCCTAATAGTCTTGTGGTATTACTGAAAGGGGCAAGCTGCCAAATAAGGGCACACATTGCTTATTTGGCAGCTTTATGCCTAATTACCATAAGACTACTTCTAGGGGTCAGAGGCACCATTTTGATGCCAGAAGCTTATGGGGAGAAGTGACTAATCATCGCTTCTGTCCCATTACTAGATACCAGGGATGGATTTGGTAGGTCAAGGGGTGTCCTCTGAAAGGAACTAACATTTGAGAAGGCATCTAAGGGGCATGTTTACTCAAGTGCACTAAGCAGTTCGCATGGGCTTTAGGCACTAGGTAACCATGTGCTTGGGCCTGTGCTGTTAGCGGGGGGATAGGACAGTTTCCATGCAGTGATTCATGCACTAATTGCGACTCGTGTGTCAGCGTGATGAATGGATGGGTTAGGAGTGGAGAAAGGGTTTGCTCAGCATATCACAGTCAGTACTGGGGGGTGCTAATTTTCACTGTTGTATTTAGCATGGGTGCAATTACTTCAATTTCAATAGGTGTAGTTAAGTGCACCTATAGTAATGGTGCCATGTATTAGGGTACACCTTGTTAACTGCTGGGAACATGCAGTCCATGCCCCTGAGTTAAAATGGAGGCTTTGCACATAACACACATGAAATTTTGTGCTATTGGCGCTTTAGGTATAAAACCAGAGCACTCTTTAGTAAAAGGACCCCTAAATGCGCATTTGGTACTTTTTACTTTACAAAACCTTTCAGCACCAAGCCTGTGTTTGATTTACCCCAGCTCTCTTCCCACTAAAGATACGAGAATATTTTATTTGATAAATCTGGAACAGATTTTGCACTGATCTAAACAGAACAATCTTATCATAAATCAGCCTCTGAGTTTTGGTGCTGCGTTCTTTTGAAAGCAGTACGTTGCTTGTTAAAACTCTAAAGGGTATGTTTAGTAGGGGGTATGGTTAACCCGGGCTATCTGCAACTAGGTCTCATTGAATAATATGGGACCTGCTTGCCGATAGCCCTGGTTAACCGTTAGCCCGGCTTCGTAAACATACCCCTAAATTTCCCATATGCTAGCAATTTAAGGAACCATGACACAAGTAAAGCCACAGGTCATAATAGGCACTTGATTTTAAAAGCAAGACAAAAAGAAAATGACTGAATAACTGAAAAATATACACAAAATATAAATTATCCATTGATTAAAATACTTTTTTTTTCTAAGTTTCTCACTACAGGCAACCCATTTATTTGGCTAATGTTTATGTATTTTACTGCACTTAAAATTATGCTACCTGCATAGGGAGCTTGTCAGTCATTTCAGAAGGCGGCAATTTAATCTGAGAATACTGTAATTAATTCTTCAGGGTTTTTTTAGATTATTGTATGAAAGGCAAGGGGCCAAGTTAGATTTATAACAAATGATATTAGTAAATACTTCAAATTTATACAGACCAAAAGCTTTCCATAGAGCTATCATAAAGTAGCCCATGAGATGTTATGCTAGTTAGTAGCCCATTTTTGTGAAACTTTATCATAGAAGCAAATGAGTTCCATCGCAGACTTAATAAACTGTGGGGTATGTTTACTAAAGTTTTGCAAGGGTTTTGCAGGGAACACACATTTATGGTACATATAAACGCACAGTATCTGTAAAGGCCATGTGCTATTTGTTGGGGGCATGTAAAGCATGGTCCCAGAAGATACCACACTGAATAGGACCCGCCACATGTGCTGGTGGCATCACAGATGCACTTAATGCCACTTATTGAGGTGGTGTTAAATACACCTGCACAACTTGCAACATTGATGGTGAACCAGTGCCTGCGTTAACCGCAATGTGATGGCATGCCCATGTTCTGCCCTACCCTGCCAATTTCCCTCCCTGTCTCAAGCTATGCCAGTAGCACAGTATTAATCCCACACTGTCTGTTTAGCGTGCACACTGTTAGCATGGGCTATTAGTGTGTGCTCGAGTCTGTGTTAACAGCTAGTGCAGCTTAATAAACATACAGTCCCTCTTTGTGTGTAAAAGACTGAAAAAGATAACCACCTCTCTTGAGAAGTAGCAATCTACTTTGCAAAAACTGGCATGTGGCATGTGTTTATATGCCCGTTTAAAAAAAAAAAATCATAAATATTGAGCTGCTCTGCTATTTGTATTGCAGCAGCTAGGCCCAGATTTAAGTAATGAAAGTCACATTACCATCTGTGAGTTTTCAGTCACAGCCTAGCTTTTTTAGCTGTAACGATTTCGGTGGACCAAGGAAGCAGCCTAGATAGCCTGCACATCCTCTGAGAGGCTAGAAAACATAAGAAGTACACATGCTGCAAACAGAATCCACCCGAAGACAAGAATGAAAGGTAGTGAGTGGAAGGTCCAGGGAAAAGAGAAGCGGAAGATGATAGAGTTTAGTTAACTGATGAAGCAGCAGACAGTTCCAGAAAGAAGGACCTCTGGACAGGTTTAAGGATAAGCTAGATATTAAATAATGGAGTAGTTGTGTGTTCGGTTGGATTACACTGGTCAACATTGAAATCGTTACTGACTTTAAAAGGCCCTAATCTGTAGTATCTTGGTGAGATGAACACGAATATAACATTAAAAAATTTTTATTGGCTCTTGTTTTGAAGATATTGCATGTAGTTCATTTTTGACATTTCACCATGTAAATTTATCCAGTAGGACATCAACAACATCCCAAATAAGCCTTGAATGATGTAATATTGCATCACATTGCATAATACCAGCATGCACACATCATCCAGAGTTACATAAAAACATAGAAATATGACGACAGAAAAAGACCACATGGCCTATCTAGTCTGTCCTTCCATAACAACTACAACAGTCCCCTTTTTACCTTTAGAGATCCTCTGTGTTTGTCCCATGCTTTTTTGAATTCAGTTACTGTCCTCATCTCCACCACCTCCACTGGGAGACTATTCCACAGATTCACCACTCTTTCCGTAAAGAAATATTTCCGCATATCACTCCTGAATCTATCTCCCTTCACCCTCAGACAAGACCTGCCTCTCGTGAATCCATGCTGCCTCGGATCCTGTAATCTGCTGGACTCCAGAAACCTCACTATTTTCTCTTTCAGCAGCGTTTCCAATAATTTACTCATCACCGAAGTTAAACTAACCGGCCTGTAGTTTTCAACCACATCCTTACTTCCGCTTTTGTGTAAAGGCACCACATGAGCCTCTCTCCAGTCCTTTGGCACCACTCCCGACTCCAACGAGGCATTGAAAAGGTCAGTCAGTGGAGCTGCTAGAACGTCCCCAAGTTCCCTCAGTATTCTCGGGTGTATCCCATCCGGCCCCATCGCTTTGTCTACTTTAAGTTGAGATAGTTTCTCACGAGCACAGTCTTTTGAAAATTGTTCACGATGTCCTTTGTTTCTGTTCCTATTTGTGGGTGTTTTCTGAGGTCCTGCTCCGGGTCTTCATCTGTGAACACAGAACAAAAATATTTGTTAAGCAATTCAGCTTTATCGTTATCAGCTTCTACATATTCCTCCCCTGCACCCCTGAGTCTGACAATACCACTCTTGCCCTTCCTCTTCTCACTAATATATCTGAAAAACGTCTTATCCCCGCATTTTATTGCATTGGCTATTTCCTCCTCCTTTTGAATCTTTGCCTTCTTGACTACTTTGCTAGCTTCTCTAAGTTTTTCCAAATACAGATGCCTGTCTTCCTCTCTCTGTGATCTCTTGTATTTCATGAAGGCCTCCCTCTTTTTCTTCACTTTTTCAGCTACTTCTTTCGAAAACCATAGCGGTCTCCTTTTCCTTTTACCTTTATTTACCATTTTAACAAAAAGGTTGGTTGCCCTTAAAACATCCCCTTTCAGTTTTTCCCACTGTTTTTCTACATCCCTCAGCTGTTCCCATCCAACTAACGACTCCCTGAGGTATTGGCCCATCTTCGCAAAGTTAGTCTTCCTAAAGTCTAAAATCCTCGCCTTTGAATGGATTCTAACAGCCCTAGTCCTAATACTGAACCACACCATCTGGTGATCACTGGATGCAAATTGATCTCCCTCTACAACATCAGAAACACTTTCACCATTGGTAAGCACCAAGTCCAGTATGGCCCCTTCACGTGTGGGGTCTGTTACCAATTTCCTGAATAGTTCTCCCTGTAGAGAATCCAGGATTTCCTTACTTCTAGATGATACTGCAGCAGGAATGTGCCAATCAACATCTAGCATATTGAAATCTCCTATCAGTAGCACTTCCCCTTTCCTAGCAATGCTGCACATGTCTTCAATTAACTCTCTGTCCACCTCTTCCTCTTGTGAGGGAGGTCTGTATATCACACCAATGTAAATAGATTTCTCTTTCCCTCTTTCTAGTTTAACCCACAATGCCTCCTCTCTCCCTTTTAAGCTCTGCAATTCCAAAGCTTTAATAGTAGTTTTTACATATAGTGCCACTCCTCCTCCCCTACTTCCTACCCTGTCCTTTCTGAATAAAGTATAGCCAGGTATAGTTAGATCCCAATCATGGTTTTCTGTGAACCATGTTTCTGTAACTGCCACTAAATCCAAGTCAGCCACTCCCACCAAAGCTTCAACATCATTTTCTGATGCAATGCAATACTACTGCCAGACGGCTGCTGAAGCCATCTGACGTCAGCAGTGTACTATACGCAGTCAGAAAGGAAAGTAATCTGGTATTCTGTTCCAATATTGAAAGCCTCATGAACGCCTTAAAAATCACTCATGACCCACAAGACTGGAGACTATTTATAGACTCTTCAAAAGTGAGTCTGAAGGCTGTTCTTTTGAACAATGAAACCGTCTTCCATCTATTCCAGTAGCGCATGCCGTCCACATGAAAGAGACATACGATAACTTAAAGCATCTACAGACTTCCATTAACTATAACAAGTACAGCTGGCACCTCTGTGGTGACTTGAAGGTAGTTGCCCTTTTAATGGGACTGCAGCAGGGATATATAAAATACATGTGTTTCTTATGTGAGTGGGATAGCCAAGCAAGAGATTGGCACTACTTGTGGAAGGAATGGAATCGCAGACAAAATGTAACAGTTGGAGAGAAGAATATCCAGCACCCAGCCCTGGTTGAGGCTCATAAAATCCTGCTACCACCCCTTCACATCAAACTAGGTTTGATGAAATACTCTGTGAAAGCCATGGACCGCACTTCGCCAGCTTTCCGATACCTGCATGAAAAATTCCCTCGACTCAGCGAAGCAAAGATTTTGCATCTGTGACACTGCGAGTAAAAGTGTACTGTCTTCAAAGGCAACTGTTTAAAGGGATTAGATATAAAAATAAACTTGATCAGCAATCTGGACAAAACTTAAACCACCAAAACCAAGCCATATTGATAACTTAACACA
Source organism: Ichthyophis bannanicus (assembly GCA_033557465.1). Classification (NCBI taxonomy): domain Eukaryota; kingdom Metazoa; phylum Chordata; class Amphibia; order Gymnophiona; family Ichthyophiidae; genus Ichthyophis; species Ichthyophis bannanicus. Next base: position 418,332,398 of record CM066038.1, read on the forward strand.
AGATAAAAAAAAGGGCCTCAAACAATATGAGGTTGGTAAGGCCTGAAAAGACCCTTTAATATAAACAGCCTCATAGGGCCATAACTAGTATGCTCGAAATCATCATAGGTCTGTGAAATCACTTGTGTAAATCAAAAAGTGATAAATATGTGACATAAATCTATATAACAAATTTATACCTGGACACAATATTGTGTTTCAATAAGCAAAAAGACTTATCTGAATCAGGGACAAAAGTCCATAATGGAAATCCCCAGAACCAAACTCCAGCTGGTTTAACTGCTTAAAGGGGCCACATAACCCCAGAAGCAACCCCTTTCCCCTCCAAAGGTGCCAAATCTCTGGAGAACCAGTAGGACACCACCTGTGCATGGTTCTAAAATGCTTCCAAAAGTGACTCCGATGCAAAGCCTTGTCCTTTATGTAGCCATATCCCCTAAATAAAAGTATATAAAAATCAAATCAATAGCCTCCAGCCAGCTCCTATTCCCTAAAACGTACTCTGAATGTTTGAAGGGTCAATAGGGAGCAGGAGTGATCCACACTCACTCCTGAGCTGATGGAAACTGCAACTTGTTGATCCTATGATCCAATGCCATTTTGTCCCTCGTGTGGATGTGCAAATTGTTTTTTTTATCTGCAATCATCTACTATATTAGTATGGGCCCGATTCTAGAAGGGGAATAGCGGGGCAGCACATCCTGTGGGGATATGCTACCCTACTATCCTCCCTGGCGATATTCCACTTGACTTCCCCACTGCATGCACAGAGTCACTGTGCATGCAGCGGGGTATGTGGGTGTGACGGGGGAGAGGCATGGGAGGGCCCGACCCGCGGACATGCAGGGCTGATTCCATTGATGGCCCTGTATGTCCGAGGGTCACTGGGGGGACAACCTGGTTATTCTACCTTTGAGATGGAATAAGGGCAGCCCCCCACAGGAGCATGGTAACCCACCACTGGAGCAGCAGGCCACCAAAGATATGTCCCTGCTGCCCGATCTGGGCTCTGGCAGCCCACACTGGGGGTCGGGTGGTGGGGTAAGTGCTAGGGCACTGTGGGCACACACGGGCCAGGAGGTGGACATTCTGCAGGCCATGCTGGGGCACGACGGGCAGTTCTCAGGCCCGATTCTGTATGCCATGGGGATGTTTTGCTCCCGCATTACAGAATTGGATCCTAATGGGCCCATCCTGTTCAGGGCCATCCAGACAGCCCAGACATGCCCCTTCCTGAATCGGGCTTCATGTCTTTAAGAGTTGTGTCATTCAAGGGGCAGATATTCAACTGGAATATTTCATTCACAGTGTCTCCATTGCTGCATATCTCTCCCTTTCCACAGTGGCAAGTAGAGCAAAATAACACTTTGATTGAAGGGTAAGGTGGTATACAAAACTGTCTAAATAAATAAAATAACATTTCCCAGATTAAGGGCGATGTTTACTAAAGTTAGTGTTTGGTTTAATACATGCTAACCATTAGCATGGGCCCATGTTAATGGTTATCTTGCATTAAAAACAGCCACGCAGCAAAAATCCCTAACGGGGCCATTCCCAACCACAAAGAATGGGATGTACATCCAGCCTGGACATATATCCCTGATATCCATCCAGATGAGGCTGCTGGTAAAAGACTCCCTGTACGAACATCGGAGTTGTATGGGGAGGCTTAAATGGGGGTGGGGGAGAGCGGAATGAGGACGAGTGAGGGCGGGTCATCTCCCCGGACATAAAGGGCCTATTCTAAGGTTGACCCTGTATGTCTGAGGTCAGCTGGGAATATGTCCCCCTGGACACGGTGTTTCTAAGGCAGTCAGTGGGGAAAAAGGTAGGTAGATGTGCAGGAAGTTCCCCGCAGTCAGACCCTGGCCATGGGAGGCTGGATTGGGGGTCTGGCTGCGGGGAAAGAAACATTTCAGCAGCGGCTTGGATCATGGCTCCTTAATGCAGCCACGGTGCCATGGCAATATGATGCCATGGCACCGTGGCTCCATTAAGGAGCCTGACTGAGTTAGCCAGGTAAATGGCTGTTTGTCTGGGGTGCCTGAATAGAGACATGTTCCGGATGTCCAGCCACCGTGCTGTGATTCTGCTCTCGCAGGGACATCTAGCCCCCACGGGAGCAGAATCGGCTGCGTCTTTTGGCCGCCCAGATGTCTGTACGTCCGGACAGCCTGGAGACATACAAAGCGGAATGTGCCTCTAACTGTTTAGCGCGGGTTGGTATGAGAAGAGGGCAGGTTATGGGAAGAAGTAGGGTATGGACCGTGCTGACAGCACACAGTACATTACCACATGCTCTCTGTCATAGCTTCCGATAGCGCAGGTATACGTAAGGCCATCCTAGGAGGTGGTATTAAGTACACGCGCTCTATCAGCAGTCAGATATAATGGCTGCTGCCACAACTAAAATTTAAAAAAACAACTCACCGGCACCAAGGACCCAACCCCTGATACTTGTCCTGATCCTCTTGATGCAATCTATGACTACAATCACAATCCCCCGACCCCAACTCAAATTCCTCGATTCCAATCACAACCCCAAACCCTTATCACAATCCCTCTGGATCTGATTCCTCTGGCTACAACCCCTGACCACAAAATCTCCTTTGCTTGCCACCTGGCCCTCTACCTAGCTCACCTAATCCCTCCCTGGTACTCTAGTGGACAGGGCAAGGGTGTTCCATTTTCAGAAACATCCCATTGCCACCTGGCTTCAAAATGGTGGCTCTTACCTCTAACAGTAGTCTCACGATACTATCAGTAGAGGTCAATCTGCCAAATAAGGGCAATCACTCCTTATTTGGCTGATAGACCCCTAGCAGAAGTAGACTACCAAGGATACCTTTTGGGTAAATACCAGAGGAGATGGAGGAATGGGGAGAACTGAGAGGAGGTTTGTGATCAGGGGAGTCATATCTGGGGGTGGGTTGTGATCTGGGTCTGAGGGGGTTGTGACCCAGATTAGGGATTTTATCAGGGGGGTTGGGAAATGGAATGGGAGTTGAGAGTTGGATGTTATCTTTTACTTTGGTTGGGGCATGCGCTGTGTTTCAAGATTAATGCATCAGCAGACAGCATGGGTGCATCTATGCCAATGAACCTAATGCAAGCCTATGTGATAAGCACTCCTTGTTTTCCTAGCTGCAGGGACTTTACTAATCACGTTCCCAAGCTTAGTGCACAGCCTTTGTATTTATCTTGCATTCAATTTTGCTCCTAACACCAGTAAGTACAAAAAATGATACTTTTGTATATAGGACCCTAACCCAGTACTTGGACTGTGGTAACATTCTTTTCGGAAGATATACAGACAGGAAGATAAGCTGTCAAGAGGGCATATCGACCCTAGGAAGTCTCGCTGATTAGCAAAGATCCACCAGTTGCTGAATATTTGGACACAATTTATAAACATTCTCTTTATTATATATGAATATTAAAACTCTGAACAAATTAAAAAGCATTTCTGCAGTCAGCATTGTATGCTGGCTGCATAAGTGTTTTTTTAAAAACTTTCTCATTTCCTAAGGGTTAAATTTTATCCACTTAAGTTAACAAGCAGCCAGAGGTGTTCTAGGGAGAGCAACAAAAGTTATGCAGACAGCAGCGATATTCAATGACTATCCACATAACTTTGTTTAAGTTGACTGCATACAGAGAAGTCCAGTCTTTAAGTGGATATCTTACCCATGGCAGGGGTCATTTTATAAAGTCATTTTAGAGATATCCTATGTGGCTATATGTGTGTGTGTAAATTAAATCAGGCAAAAAAGTATAGTGGTTGCCCTGAATATCCCGGACAAGGAGATTAATACGGTTAGAAGGTCTGCTAACTGTGTTAATCCCTTTGAATATCGGGCCCTATGGGAATACTCCTATATTTTAAACATTTTCATGCTGGCTTTTGTACCTGTTCCAAGACACATGCAAATACCAGTTATCTAATCATTTGGAACTGAGGTATCTACCACTGAATCAGGGCGCTAATCTTTATGGTATCTAATACCACCTCAAAAAGTCTGTAAAAAGGATTATTTCCATCTGCTCCATCATTAGTTCCTCTTGTACGTGCCATTTAATAAATTTATAAAAATAATAAACAGAACATTCAGTTGTTAAATAATTGAAACACCAAGAAGGTTTAATATTTTTAGAGAAGGCATCAAAAACTGGTGTAAATTCAGGCAGTTATGGATTACTGGCTCACATGTTCAACATCTTCTTTCATCATGTGCCTTCATATTACTTTGTAATGCTTTGTAAAAATGCAATGTGTGCCTTTGAATCAGTGCTGACTCCTGGTGACCCAGCTGTTCCTGGGTTTTTTTGACAGTGTGACCGAAGTAGATTGTCAGGCCTTTCTCCTGAAGCAATGGAGGGTTAAGTGACTTGCCCAAGGTCACAAGGCGTGCCAGTGGGACTCAAATGCTGGTCTCTTGGTTGCCAAGCCAGTGCTCTAACCATTAGGCTATTTTTAAATCAAGCACAGGAATAGATGTGTAATTTTAAATATTGTGAGACTATGCCAGTCCTAGGCGGTTGCCTAGACCCGGGTATAGCCTTGAGTTGTGGAAATTAAGGACACTGTAGTCATGACCAGAGTGAAATTAAGGTTGGGTTTTATTCCCTTTCCCTTGAGGATGTCATAGAATAAGGACAACATAAAAGAACGGTTGCTTCACCAGTGTAGAGGATGCTTAACAAATAATAATTATGCTTCTTTCCAGCAAACAATAGTCCATCACATTTCCAATGTGAAAAAAATACACTTTCTTTCTTGCTCCTTTTCTCAACAGAGAGACTCTATGTTATCAGCCACACATAAAGCACATTCCATGGGCTCAGGGATGTTTTCTGTGCTATAGGTCTCCCACTGCATAGGGCCAGGACCTGGTCCTGTGTAGGGACACTGAGCCCCTGTAAAGCTGCTCTCCGAGTCTTGCCCTGGGGAAACCTCAGTTGCTGCAAGTTGGAGCTGCTTTTGGATGTCCCAGATAGCAGGAGCTGTGCTGGGGATTTCTTCCCACGGCTTAGGCCAATAAGAGTTCACTAGCTTGTTGAAAGCCTGGCTTTTCCCATGGAGACCCCCTTCTCTCCCTTCACAAAAGATAGGGTACTTATCTTTTCCTGTGGAGAAGATGGTTTCACACTCCTCTGCCTCTAGCCAAGGCTTTCTCTCTGCCCTGCAGCCTGCTCTTCTTTGGGAACACCGGTTACTGTGCTTGGCTGAAGGAAACTCACTTCCTGCTTTCAGTGAGCTTCCCTGGACGTGAACTCTGCCTTCTGTTGGCTGGGCTGTTGGCCTCGGTATGAGGACCCCTCTGGCTGGGAAGACTTTGCTACTGTCTTTCTTAGCTCTCCTGGATTTATCAGCCTGCCTTTCTTCAGCCCTGGTTCTCCAAGGCAACGTGTCTTTCTGTAACTGCTTGGGAGTTCTGTTCTCACTTTCTCTCCAAGCCTGCCTGGTACTGCAGTCAGACTTCCTTTGGTCTCTGCTTTCCTCCTCAGAATCAAACTCCTGCTCCAGCCCTAATCCAGGCTCCAGCTTCCCTTCTCTCTCCTTCTCCTTCTCCTTCCACTTCTGTCTCTGTGGGATTTCCCACCTGTTTTTATCTCTCTGCTCAACTAACGTAGAACGTGAGTCTGGGTCCAGGTGAGCCTGATTGGAACCGTCAATTCTTACTGCGTCACTAAAACCATGTGGAAAGTTTGTTTTCCTTTTCCCTGCCTCTCTGCACTGTGAATGCTGCAACTGCACATGTGGCTGTAAGGTAAGCTCTTCTTTCATATTAGTTCTTAATATTTCAGGGTCTGTGCTGTCTACCTCATGACAATATGAGAAAGAGAAAATATCCCAAAAGTGGTTAAAAAGTCTAAAATTTAAAAAAGATGTTTTGCTTATTTTTAAAGTGTGATACTTTTTGTGCCAAAATTTGTGGAGGATCCTCAATGCCTGACATCAACGTTTTGAGCGTGCCTGCTTATCTTGAACATGTCTAAAAAGACCAAACTCTCTCACAAGTCCTCTGGCAACTATGACAAGGATTCAAGTGACAAAGGAATTTTCTTGCTTGCGCATGAATGAAAATGGGTATAAGATGTGCAGTGAATTCAGAAAGGTCAATATTTAGTAATAGGCTATCCGGTGAAAGTTAACGGGCTCAATATTCAATGGTGGCGATTGTAAAGCGGCTAGCTGCCACCACTGAATCTAAGGTCCGAATATTCAATGCTGGGGCCATATCCGGCCACCTGCATTGAATATCCGGGTCAGCCAAATAGTAGAGACGTTAACTGGGCAGGGACGATATTCAGTCACTGCCTGCTAAGCTTCTGTGGTGAAAGTTGGGTCTTACTTTTGTCGCTTAGAGATAAGCGGGAAGTGGCTAGATATTGCCTCTGCCTGGTTGTTGCCAGTTGCCACCTCCGCTGTGCCCCAGAAATTCTCAGATGCTAGCTGGCTAGCATCGGGCATTCAACGGCAACACCTGCAAATATTCTGTGGCACTCACCACGTCAGTGTCGCTGAATGTTGTGGATACCACGATGAACATGGTTAGCATGTCTGCTAACTGTGGTAATTGCATTGAATATGGGGTGCAACATTATATGGTAAACTACCAAATATCCAACCAACTTAGGTGAGTAGTTACTAAAGTGTGTTACATAGATAACAGATGATATTTTCCCCTTAACTGCTAGTACCATGAGACTACCATTGGAGGTCACAGGTGCCATTTTGAACATGGCACCCACCTGGACAAGAGCAAATAGTGATATGCTCCTGTCTGGCTTTTACTATACCACCACCAATTACTAAATATGGACCTGGGTGGCATTTGGGAGGGAGGGGGTTTGTGATTCAGTATCTGGGGGATTTGGGTTTCCAGAGAGGTGTGAAATGTGGTTGGAGATCTAGGTCTGTGTGGGGAGGGGCGTATGAAGAGAGGGGGGTGGGGCATGCCGCTATGTTCAGATTGAAGGGATGGGACCCCTTTAAGACGGCTACCCTGGAACACTGGGCCACACATTAGCGACCTGATGCTGCAGTGGAGCTGCATAACACAGCTTGCGAGGTTGACCATAAGCTATATTATTCTTTTCCTGCATGAGTTACTAACCTGAGGTACTGAGTTACCACAGGGTAGTAACTCCTGTGTTAAATTAAACTGCAGTAAAATGCAAGATTTAATCAAAGCTTAGTAACTAGACCCCTAATCTCATTAAGTTGGACTGCTGAATATGCTATCCTAAAGCTAAGTGTAGAAGTTGTCTGACTAGGACAGCTATTTGTGCAATTTGACTTAACTAGATAAAGGTAATTGCAGAGTGCCGAAATTTGGTGCAGTCTGCTTAACAAAAATGTCATTGGAATACTTCCTGGCTCTTTCACTTGTGGATAACTGACATTGAGATATTTTCCATTCAGCAGCCCCAAATTTAGAAAGGAAAGAATTTATTCAGGTAAACGGCAGATAAACTGGATAGATCGTTATGGCTGTACATGCCAGCAAATACATATGTTCTTCTACATGACCGTATACATATTTTACAAAAGGCTAGAGAAGAAAACGAATACGCTTCCACAATAGACAGGATTCTTTCCCTTAGAATCTGTAGAGATTCAGTTAGCTCTTTAAGGTCTCAATATCAGGAATAAATTCACTCTTAAGAAAACTGACAACCCTCCAAATTTTCATAATTAGAGAGTTGCAATATTTTCCATTTTCTTAGCTTTAACAAAAATGCCTTCAATTGCCTTCATTTTATACTTTTGTAATTTGTCTACCTGTAGCAATAAGAAAGAAACTGAAACAGATGCAATTTCATGAAACCCAACTTTATCTTTTTATGTCCGATATCTGTGCTAAGGACTTTCTTCAGATCAGAAATAATGATTGTAAAATCTTCATATAGTGATCTCAGAGGGGATTTTACCAGTCTCTGAATAGTGACATCACTATGAGGTTAAGGGATGGCAAATGCCTGACTTTTCTGGATGACCGAAATTGTCCATTAGGCCAATGTCTCTAATGGCTGTGGACAAACTGTATACTTTTGCATTGGCATAATCCAAAAGAAAGAAAGAAAAATTGATCATTCCAAGACAAGTAACTTGCAAGAAACAACTGACCAAGCAGTAAGCAGCTGGTGCCCATCTTGTCAGAGGTGACACAGTTTTAACAACTGGATTTAGCTCATGCCTTTCTCAGAACTTCAAAGCAAGTTGCAGTGGGTATTTTCCTATTCCCAGAGCGGTTTCAATCTCCTTTTGTACCTAAGGCAATGGAGGGTTAAGTGAATAAATAAATAATATAATATATAAATATAATAAATACCTTAAATATATTTTATTTACTTGCCCGCATATTGCACATCAGACACTTTTGTGACATCTTATTGAGGTTTAAATTCATCTGTCCACTGAACACAAAATAAAACAAACACATTTTCTGTTTAACTTTATACATATTTTTAATGGGATTGGCCATCCAATGAAAGTGCTGAAATAATTCTTCATATTTCTTGCAGTTTGGCTTGGTGGGTAGGTTATTTAGAGAGCAGCTGAATATTGCCACTTGCCCGAGAACTTTTAGCTTCACCCGCGGACTTTCCCAAACTTCCCCAAATCCCACCCCAATTTTAAATAGTTAGCTTTGTCCATTAGCAACTTAAACAGACAACAGTTATCCATTTAGGTGCTGGTGCTGACCACTCAAGTGCATTTGAATATTGAACTCACTGCTTTTACCTTTTGTACCTATTCTTCTAAATATATATAATCACATTTTGTATAGTATGGGCTAGTTGGCTGTGTGTTATTGCTAGTTTCTCCCTGGCTCCAACTTCTCCTTATATTAATTAACCTTTCTGTAAGCATTCAAGCATCCATAAATTTGTATGAGCCACAAACAGGCCAGGAAACGCTTCAAAAGGAAGAAAGTCATATTGACAGGAGAAGGGAGAAAGAAAGAAAAGCAGCGAAGAAGTAGCGAACAGTGATTGAAGGAGGCAAGAAAAGATCTGAACTGAATTCAAAGGTTAAAGGATCAGCAAATGGAGATTGGAGATTCATTGGGTTGGATTCCAAAAATCCTAAACATATACAACCATAGGGAGCACAGCTGAAAACCGAAAGCCACAGATCTCTCAATCTGATTGGCTGATCTCCAGTTATTACTAAAGCAAGATGGGATATCATCTGCTCGTTAATCCGACACATTTCATTGAGGCTCATTTCTTTTGGTAGGCAAGGAGTTAGTGTAAATCACCTTGTCCTTAAAATTTAAGAGAAACTGTGAAAACCAGATCATCTAGTCATACCGAGATGGCGATCAAATGCATGTAAAAAGAGACACACTTCACAGAAATAACCACTCTGAAATTTCAGCACTCAAATTTGGCAATTTTCTCCCATATAAACATTTTGGTGGGTGCACATAGAACCCTGAATTTCTTTCCTTTGTATTAGAAATAGAAAAATCAATTTAATTCAAAAAAGGATTTTCAGCATGCCGGCTTAAAAAGAGATTTCAGCTTGCTAAGAATAAAAGTGTCTGCATGGATAGCACAACATATTCATAAAAAGGCCAAAGGAACAGAGAAAAAGATACACTCAGACATTATATTTCAAAGAAATCTATATTGCTCTCAAGATTACCTAGCCTGAGAAAAGAATATTCCTTAAATCATACTAACTGCAATAATCCATTTCTATAACGCATCTCTCTCTCCCTCCCTCTTTCATTCTCTCTCTCTCTTTCTCTCTCTCTCTGTCTCTGTGACACCTAGTCTGACAAGTCTTATGTTTATTGTGTGCAACTGAATAACAGTTTATTGTGTCCCACAGGATAGGACATTAATGATCATTTGCTTCTTGCTGTGTGACCTGTCATAATTTTGCAGAAAGGAGACTGGCAGTAGTAACAACCAATCAGTATGCTAATACCGCAAGACAGTAGAGAGTGGAGCCACTCCAACCATGGTTCTTCTGCCAAGCCAAAGGTAATTTAAATGTAAAGCGCAGTTTTTGGAATGCATCCACAAATTGCTAGATAGAGCTGGGGAAGAGAGGGGGAGGGGTGAAGGAACATTTTCTTTTATGTACCACTCAAAGTGCTATCTTAGCAGGTGCCATATGAAGGAAAAAGACTTCTAGATCAGAAAACCCAGTCTGATTGGAATCAGTCAGTAAACATTCAGCACTTTGTTAATGTAATATACTAACAAAAAAAAAATTCTGGTGTAGTCGAATTAAAGTCAGGTCTCAGATAAACGCCTCAAAGTCAGAATGTTGAAAACCACGGGCTGTCCAATGGAGAGGTTCACTTACTGTATTTTTACATCATCTTTTATCCTCTATTCACAACTATTACCTGCTAGTTTTTAGTTTCTAGTGTGTGTGTGCAGAAACCCATAGAACACAACTACCATCTTTGAAATGCAAATAACCAAATATGTTGTTTGTTGTTTCCTAGCATATGGTTTGCATTGACTGCAGTTTGCTTTTGGAAATACTATACTTGAAAAGATACTGAAGTAGCAGCAGAGCATCTGATGTATTGAGTGGATAGAAGCAGATTCTGTTACTAGCATTAGCAACCTGCTCCAAGCAGCTTTGGCTCCCACCAAAACAGAGATATATCACTACTTATATTTTCTTCTGTTGCAACTATAGTAATATGGGCAGCTAGAATGATCTGGCCCGTATCTTGCCTTCACCCTTCTTCACACATTTTAAAGGAACACAAGGAGTGGAATGCATGGCCAAACCTAGACCCGTTGCACAAGGCAAAAAACCAAAGCAAAACAGAGTGCCCGGTCAGCCTGTTTTCCATATTCAAGCAAGGCAAGCCAGCATCAACTCTGGTGGGACTTCAGATATCAACGAGCACAGTGCTGCCAAAACACAAAGCAGAGCCCCATCCCATCCCAGCTGGTTCCCCATGAAGTGTGATTTTGCCAATCACACTCATGTTATTGTCTTCCAGTAATATAGCCCTGGCAGCTATCCAGAGCTTTTTAGTGTTGACCGTTCTCCATTAGGCAAAATATATCCATCCTACCCTAAATAAGTAATAATTCAGATAACCTACCCCTTTTATAAGGCTGTAACATATACTAAAAAATAGCACAAACTGAATGGAAAAACAAGTAACAAAAAAAGAGGATGGCAGGATTGCTGTCCACTGTGAGAAACCAAAGGAAAGCGGTGCATAGCAGGCATGCTCTCTGTTTGCAGTGGCAAGAAAATTCCCCCTCCTCAAGTTTCTCCCCAGAAACAATGGACTCACAGCGGGCACCAAAAAGAGCTGATTCTAGCTTTGATGATAACACAGGTGCCACAAGAAGCCTTCTCTTCTCCCCCCTCCACATGCACCATCTTAATTCAAGGGAGAGCGTCAGAGGCTAGACCTGGTGCCGTGTTGTTAACAGAAGCCGGATGCACAAGCAAGCTGCCTCCCTAACAGTAAAAAAGCACGAAGGATCCCAATCTGGCTAGAGCTGAGTGTGGCAACACAAAAACAAATACATTTTAGACATGACAGCAAAGTCAAAAATGAACCACTCTTCTAGTTGTTTAAAAGCATGTAAAGAACATCTCCTACATTTCTTTACATTATGATTGTACTTTTATAAAAGGGCGCCTACTTGTCTTTATAAAATACTAGTGTATACGGCAGGGATTGCGCCTTGAATGTTGGCACTATCACCTTACACCTGCAGCTGTACTGTAAATGGTTTTGTGTACTTCACTCTCATACACGCATGAATTAAGGTATTTCATAAACTAAGCACATATGTGAAAACTTCACCAGTGCTCTTCCCTATATGCTTGCTTGTGCCTACTAGCAAAGTATGTGCCTTCATGCCACAGCACTTTTATGCCCTTGGTATTTTGTAAGAGGCCATTTACTCTTGTATATGGCCACATGCATGTGGGAATGACTATAAAATTACCTCCAAAATTCATAATCACAGGGTGCTCAATTAGTACAGCTTACCAAGCAGAGATATCAGTATTGGATACAAAAGGGAATCAGAGAGCACCTGGCCTTACGATAAAAGTGTCTATCCAACATTTCAGGAATACTATGAACCACAGCTTTTTCTGAGGGGGTACTCAGCACCTAGTTCATTGCCTACTAAAATTGACTCACGGTCCTCATGTATTAAGGAAAAAGCCCAAAAATCAGGAAAAAATGGACCTTCTGAAATAGCCTCTATAGGGAGATCTCTCAGCTTTTGCTCTTTTCATAATCATCAACACCTTTCCATTAGCATTTGTCGGAGTTCAACAGATGGAATTACAGGCTCCTATAAATGTGCCAAACCGTGCAAATTACATCATCATTGTTCCTCAACCAAATGCTACTAGTGTTCAGATCGCCAAGCAGACTACCGCAGCTTTTACAATAGCTTCTCAACAGAGCAACGTTTCCAGCAAAACACAGGTATTTTTAAAAGGAAAACACTTATTTTCCAAAAAATATATATTGGCGATGGGGTCTTTTATGAGCAATGGGGCAATGGGGTCTATTCTGCCTTTCCCATCCACACTAAGCCTCCCCATATGAACAGGGAGTTTGTATAGGGAAGTTAGATGGGGGCAAGAAAGGGGGGTACAGAGACGGGGCAGCTGGATGTACAGAGGTGGAATAAGTTCCCCTAGATGAGGGGAGATGTCAGGCCCAGGGCACGTCAAAGGTAGGAGGGGGTGCATTGATTCCCCTCATGCCGACCCTGGCTGAGGGAGGCCGGATCGGGGGTCAGGCTGTGGGAAAAGAACAAAGTCATTGGTGGCTGGGGATTGTGGCTCCTGAATGGAACCGTGGTGCCATGTCATCTGGATGCCATGGCACCACGGCTCTATTCAGGAGTCCTGACTGAGGTAGTCGAGCAGTGGCCTGTATGTGCAGGCCGACTGGAATGTGCAGGCTTAGACGGGATTCTGATCGCACAGGGGATTGACATGCCCCGCGGGATCAAAATCCCATCTATCTCTGTGCATCCGGTTCCGACCGGCCGAACAGAGGCTGGGATGTCTACTATGGAACAGGCCGCAATGTACTTTACTTGGAAAGCTGTCACATGGAACAGTAATGCCAATTATACTGTGGTGCTACTGCTTCCAAACCAAGTCAGCTGTGCAACAAAGTGGCTGACCATGGCCGTTGGTTTCACCATACAAGACGGCTTCATCAAAGTTATATTCTAAAATGCAAAGCATGCCATTAATTAAAGTCATACTAATACAGAGGTAATAAATAATTATTTTACAAAATAAAGACTCACCAAAGAAGTGTCATAAGCCCCCTGTCTCTCTCTCCTTCATCTAATAGAATCACTTACACATCTGCCTTGGTTTGGAAGCGGTAGCACTGCAATATAATCGGCATTACTGTTCCATGTGACAACTTTGCAGGTTAAGTATATTTTTTGGAAAATAAGTGTTTTCCTTTTAAAAATACCTGTGTTTTGCTGAAAACGTTGCTCGGTTGAGGAGCAATTGTAAAAGCTGTGGTGCTCCACTTGGCGATCTGAACACCAGTAGCGTTTGGTTGAGGAGCAATGATAACGTAATTTGCACAGTTTGGCACACTTATAGGTACCAGAAATTCTGTCTGTTGAGCTCCAACAAATGCTAATGGAAAGATGTTGATGATCATGAAAAGAGTATAAGCTGAGAGGTCTCCCTATAGAGGCTGTCTTAGAAGGTCCATTTTTTCCTGATTTTTATGATTTATTTTTTGGTTTTGGTTCCCTTTGGGTGTTTTATTAGTGATTTAATGAAAAAGCCCTGCCTATGTGTACCGGCATATATTTTGCTAGGAAAAATGCATTGGTAAGAGCGATGCATTTTTATATTAAAATATAACTTATTGCTAAAGAATGGAACAGGCAATTTCAAAAACTATTTACCGTCTTTAATTATTTGCCAAGGTAAATACGCTGTCTGAACATTGTTCACCTGTATACATTTACGAAGACATGGGCATCAATCAAATGTGTACAGTTACCAATGGGAAATGTAGGCCGAATCAGAAGCAAGTTTAGGTCAGGAGTGGCAATAGTATGTAGTTCTATGTTTCCAAAACTATCCATGTTCTCTTTCGAGAAAAGCTATCTGTAGAAAATAGAGATGCAATTCTCTGGGTACTTTTTTCCTGGGCAATTTTCAATGGGAAAGTATGTGTGCAGTTTCTTTTTGAGAATTGGTGCAAGGTCCCCAGAGAAAAGCATCCACAAACTTTGGACCTACCTGCATAGTTTCACAGTCCCCCCCCCCTCCCACTTCCCAATAGTGCAGAATTGATATCATTGACAAATTTACCATGCAGCTATCAAATATCAGTTTATTTAATACATTTACATTTGCAGACTAAACAACATGTGTTAAAAATGTTCAAATGTCATCTTCCATCTTTTGGCCATTCATCATGGCCATTAAATAAATATCCCCTCTACTCACCTCCTGGAAAGAGCAGGTGATATCCACCAACATCATATAGCCTCTAAATAACTCGGATAACTTCCTATTGGTATATCTTTGTAAACAGTCCAAAAAAATATCAACTGGTGACTCATATACTTCTGTAAATCTCTCAAACGCCCTGGGCATACATGGACACCCTTATGGGCAAACTGCCCTGTATGCGCTGTCATATGCTGTCTCTGCGCTCCTTTGATAGTTTCATGGATACGGTGTTCTATCACATCATAGTGTAGGTGGCTCCCAGTAAGATGTTCAAATTTCCATTGTTTCCATCAGGCAGATCAGTTTGTCAACGGTTTCTGGTATCCATAAGGCTGGACTTGTGTTTGGTGGTCTAAATTCCTTCCATAAACAGTACTACCTCTGCACAGTACACGAAGAAAACTATTTTTCAGACATGGGTCCATATGTATCCAGCATTTTTGTTGCAGACATAAAACCCTCCAACATACTTGAACTATGGTGAGAGGAATATATTAGACAAAAGTTTGACATCCTGTATGTACTGCAGGACTCTCAAAAGCCGATGATCCTTTGAGTTTGCTGTTCTTAAGTTTGAAGCAAAGAATGTGTCTTTAATGATCATGGAATAACTGTGTTATCTTGATACAAACTGAAAAGACATATTATATCAAGTTCATTTGTGCATTTAAAAAAAAAATGGGATAAAACAAACTCGTTTGCTACCTGCTGTTCTTTATATGCAAATCTCTGCATATTCCATAAGCACAAAGTTGCATTTCACAGCTATATAAATGTTTTGCTGTTTTATGAGATGTTTGCAATAAATGTGATTGATGATCTTTTATTTTATAATTGCCTATTAAAAATATGCTGTATATCACAAAATCTTTAGGGAAGCCTTTGCTTCAAAAGGTAAGGATATAAGAGGTGTCTAGTACAGAAAGCCCAGTATTATTAATAAGCAATGTAAAAAAAGTCACCGTGATTCTGGCATTTAATGTTACTCTCACGGTTTTGGGCTGCCTCCTTCCCAGCTTTACATAGTCTTGCATTTCAATCAGAAGCAGGTTTCTGTAGAACTATTCCTGTCTCAGGGCAGGCAAATAGCTTCAAGCCACACACACAAACAGTCACCAGGGTGAATAGCTATAATTATTTATATTGGAGAACATCCAAGAAATCAACTATTCTGCCAGTCCCTTTCTCCTTCTTTCAATCTTTGTAAAATTGAAGCAAACTTAAATTGATTTTCGGTACTAAACCTGTTGACCTTACGATTGCATTTTATTGACTGTTTCTCATCTGATGATTGTGATTTCTTTGAAAGAAAGCAAATGTTAAAGTAGGAAAAAACAAGACTTCATTTAAAGTAAGCGCCATCACTTACTGCTCTTCACAACCTGGCGACACCATGAGTATTACGTGCATTTTCTATTTTGAATGATAAAATTTTATTGAAAAAAAAGAAAGAATTACTGAACACCTAAGAAGTAGGAGTGATTTGTAGTCCTATTACCTTGTACCTTGTAGCTATAATACATTCCCTAGATACTGATCAAATCCATCGCTATGACAAGGAATGTAGTGGGAAATTAATAAACCAAGGGTATTTTATTGATATAGGATTTAAATCATCTCAATTAGTTTGTGTTCAAATAAATAAAATATTCAAAATGTGTGATTTTATTGAATGATTGTTCTAGCCATACATTGGATGGAATGAAATTATGCACCATAAACCTAACATTCCAGCCATACTATATATAGCATATTTTGGCTTATGCTTATATTTCTGTGGTAGTAGCAGGATATTTGATTGTAATTATTTGATGCACATTTTTGGATGGCTAACTCTTGCTTATTTCACTTAAAAGTTTATCATGGATATTCAGAGGGGTAGACTTGTTAGTCTGAAGCAGTAAAAATGACAAAAGGCAGGTGACACCTTATAAGCTAACCAATTTATGGAAGCTTGAACTTTTGAGGACCAAAGTCCACTTCATCTTATAGCAAAGTGAGTTCTGGCCCTCAATCTCATGCTTCCATAAACTGTTTAGTCTATAAGGTGCCACCTGCCTTTGTCATTATCACAGATATTGTTTCTCAGATCGGGCCTGAGAATTGCTATCTTCTAAGAGATACTGTGGACTGGCTTAAGAAATCTAGCGAAATTTGGAGTGGACAGCTTGTAAAGGGATCTAGTTGGCTAACCAAGGAATTAATTAAACTATAATCTGCAGCATCCACAATCTATAAAAGCAATCACATGTAATCACAAATTAAAATAAATATCCCACTGGGAATGAAACAATAAAATATCCACAATAAGCAGAGTCCAAAAGATCTCCATTCTTTAGGCGTTCCAATTGCAGAAGAGAGATCCTGGTCACTTAATGAGAGCACAGACTCTCCAAATGAGGGAACAGTGTCACCGCGTAATCGTTGGATGAAACCTCATAGCACTACATTACAACTTTGCAGTTGCCACTGATGCACAATTAACTCAGCAACAATCATTTGAAAACATTCATGACAATGGGAATGAATTTCTATAAGCATCCTCTTACGCCTATAGAGGCAAGGATCTCATGGCACCGAATCACTTCTGTCTCAGCATAGAAAAGATATCATATTTCACCCACGCAAACAGGCTTCTTCAGGGGACATTTGAAGAGAAAACTACAAACAAAAATATTTTGGGGTTTATTTTAGACGTTCTATTTGTGATTTACACATGTGATAATTACCAATCACACATGCAAATCATATCCACATCCAAACATCAATTTTAGAAAGGGCTGAATTAGCATGGGTCACCCTGTTCATGCCATGCTGCATGGGGGCTGTCAAAGCTTAGAGAGGGCTTAATTAATATGTATCCACCCTGATCATATCCATGTTGCACAGTGGTGTGACAGAGGCGTATCGGGAGCATGGTTTGGATGGAGCTACAAGATACAGTACACATGTATCTTGATTTCATATAGGGCTTGTACATGGGCGGTGGAAATTATCCACATCAGTCAGGTTTTCAGGATATCCCTAATGAATACACATGAGATAACTTCAAATATAATATGCATGTTCTGAAATACAAGTTGCCAAGGTCGCCCCCGCTGATAGTTCCTACATGTATGTTTCCACCACCCCCCTCCCCCTGCTGCATGAGTCTATACCATCCCCATGTGGTTCTGCACTTCCTGGTCTATTTTGTTATGCATGTTTACTCAAGGGCTGGATCTGTTGATTTTAGAATGGACATACATGCTTCCACTCTTCACTTTAAAATTGGCATAGAATTTGAGATTGAAATTCATAGCAACCACATGAATGGCCTTTCTAAAATGCCCCTTTTTATATTAAGCAAAGAGAAGCTACTGCATGGTCAATGTACTAGACATATGGAATAAAAGGTGAATGAGGTGAAGGTTAACATCTCGAGCACTGAAAAAGGAAACGGAAGGACTGATAATGGGAGTCCACAAATAGGTCTTATGAACTAATGCCATCAAAACTAAAGTTTTACAAATTTTTATATCTATGTGCCATATAAAATGCCCTAACCATGTCTTCTTGCATCTCTACATCATGTGGATCACCACATGTACAGTAAATCTCAGCTGTCTAAAATTGCTGTTTGCATGTGTAGGCAATCTACATGTTTAAAAGCCACTATTTTCATGGCGAGATGCTTCAGCAGATCTGAGGAGGTCCATCACCTACTCTAGAGCTTTCGCCACTGGAATGTTTGAAGAGAAGAATTAAGATGGGTAGTATTCTAGAGAGAGGAAGTCAGCATTGCTCCAAGTGGTCTCTTCAATAGTTACTGGATAAACACTTCTCTGTTGGTCATCTTGACTTCCTTTGAAGGTGATGTAATGCTCCTTTCCTCTGAATGATCTGCAAGGTATCCTAGACTCCATAGACTCCACATTTACATCTTGCAACACCATTGTATCTGCCATGTCAATAGTTAACATGAGATAATGGCGTGTACATTAACTACAAAGTGCAATCCCATGTCCGGTCCATACCCATTCCACATTGCAAAATGCTATTTTCTGTCTTAGCGGTTTAATGTGGCCATTAGCATGTGTTATCCATTAATTTCCAGTAATTCCCGGTTAAACAGTTAATGCTGCTTAGTAAATAGGGAAATTTTGGAGACCGTATCTCGCAAAGGATATAAAAAGGCTGGAAGCGGTTCAGAAGAAGGCAACCTAAATGATTTGGAGCCTGCGTCAGAAGGCTTATGAGAAGAGACTTGAAGACCTAAATATGTACACTCTGGAGGAGAGGAGGGACAGGGGAGATATGATTCAGACCTTTAAATACTTAGAGTATTAATGGACAAACAAACCTCTTCCAAAGACGGGGAAGCTGTAAAACTAGAGGGCATAACATGAAGCTGCAAGGGGGTAAACTAAAAGGCAATGTCAGGAAATCATTTTCACTGAAAGGGTGGTGGATGCTTGGAATGTCCTCCCGATGGAAGTGGTGGGGGCAAACACAGTGACAGAATTCAAAATGACATGGGACAGACACAGTGGATCCCTTTATAGCAACAGGATAAAATCAAAATAAGCATAACTAGCTGAACAAATAGGGATGGCATACACGGAGCTTTGGGTACACCCCTAAACAAAGGAATGGGGAGGGGTGACCTGCACAGAGTGGCAAGCGTACTTATTCTTGCTGCCTTGCTGGGCAGACTAGATGGATCATGCTGATCTTTATCTGTTGTCATATACTATGTTACTATGTAAGGAACTTGAACCACTGAATAAGATGCACTTTCTGCTGGAGCTTGAAAATGCAAGGAAATAGGGAACCCATTCTATAATTTTAGATAGGAGGAAAACACACTTCCTCAGCGGTACCAGCGCAGAGGATCGAATATTGAGAAACAAGAATTTGAGGGATGGCAAGAGTGTTTGAAGAGCAATGAGTGATGGAGTCAGTGAGATATGCAGTGCATTTTCTATAGAAAAGGACTGTAATGACCAGTGGGCTACTATAATATTTTATACATGATCTCCAAAAATGTAGAAAGTCAGGAAGGCCTCTAAGACAGAAAACAGACAATCATGATTTTGATACAAGTAAGTTGTTAGCCAATTGCACTTTGAATGTACTGAACTCTGGAGAGCTGCAGTTTGGTGAGGCATTTTAGCAGATGAAGGGTCAAAAGCATGATAGTAGAGGGCAATGTTATTGTCACTGTGTATGATTTACAGTACTATTAAACTAGTAGTGCAGTGGTTACTTGCTACATTTAAAGGCTTCACAACTGGCCTATTCATCTCCTATTTTCAGGACTTACTGACTTATAATAGCTATAAGAATTCCCCCAAGGTTGACATTTGCCGCATAAATGGTCCTATTTTCAAAAGGGTTTCTCTTATTCTATTCCCGAGACATTTTCTTCCTAAAGGTCAATAAAACATAAACTAAAAAATAAGGCAATGCCTTTGTATTGGACAAACAACATATTTTTTGACTAGCTTCTTGGAGCGAATGCTTCCTTCAGCTTTTTGTTTTGAACTGATGAATGGAGTACCAGTTCTTGAAAGCTAGTCAAGAGATGTATTATGTTAGTCAAATTAAAAGGTATCACTTTATACTTTTATATTTATTGACCTTTATTTTTGCATAGAATCCCTCAGGTACGTGCAGACTAGTATGGAGCTGGGGGGGGGGGGGGAAGAATATGAAAAACAAACAGAAACAGGTAGGGAAAACATGCAGATCATGGATAATGGAATTCTTTCCAACCTTTCAGGCTGATGCAGAAAGCCAGCGATAGACCCCCGCTAGATCGATTGTTTAACATTCCTGACAATGCACACATTTTAACATGCGATGCAGGAAGGTTAGGGCATGGTTTGCCCACTGTAGTAACCCTGCTCATGCAAATGAGCCACCGCAACGTTAAAATGGGACAGCAAGTCAAACACATGCGCACAGGAAGTCTGCGCTAGTTTGTCTTGCTCTCCAAGCGCTAGTGTAATTTGCATTTTTTCCTTCGGTCATTTCTCTGCTTCCTGGATATGAAAACACACAGCAATGTCTTATTTAACCAGATGACAGACTGATGACCCACATAAAACTGGAACACCAGATAACCGGTTTCAGATGAGCTTTATCTTTTTTTCCCATTGAAGAAATCATCCCATGTTCCTTTTCTCGCCTACTGTAGGGGGAAGGGGGCCAGGGATTCTTTTTTGTCAGCACGGTCCAACAGTGTTTTGATGGCATCGGGGGCTTTGCCCGATGCCTGATCACCTGGGGAGAAGATGATCTAGGCATCGGGGAAAGTACCCAGTGCCTTCAAAATACTGTCAAGGGCAGTGTTTCCTTCTACTCAGACCCTGCAGTTAAAATTTTGGCAAGTTCAACTATGCCTGTTTCTGCATCAGGTGTAGCCATGCTTTGCATACCAGCCCAGCAGATTACAATACATTTAAAAAATCAGTATCCATTTAAATACACGTGGTGTTAATTGGGTGCTAGTTTTTCCACTGGCGTTTAAGTCTATTTCCTGCATGGGAAGGATAGTAAAAATGTGCTTAAACATGGCATTATGGGCTTGTAAAGCACACGATAGCTTTCTGCATTGACCTGTTTGTGTATGCGTGTGTATATGTAAGGAAAAGGGGTGAGATGGTTTCAATGGAGCCATGTCCAAACATTCTTTGGTTTAGAAAGAATTGAAACAAAGTGTGATAATATAACTAACCATTAGATGTCACCATCAGCAGATTTAAAAGGATGAATTTTACAGTTGAACTACAGGGTGCACTGTGCTAATGTAACAGGCATTCCCATACTTATCTGTGTGTGTGGGTCTGTGTGAGTGTGTGTGTGTACAGGATATCGAACCATTAGATTACTATCAAAGTATTGCCTAGCTTCTCCACTAGTTACTAACACATATAGCAACTATTAAGAAAGCACTACAGCTAAGTCAGTAAGTTAAACAATAGAATTTACATCAGAGAAAATGAAACATGCCTCTGAATCACTAAGATGCAGTCCAGCAAGGATAGGGGCATGGCAGAATAGGGAGGTAAGTGTTGTGGAAAACATATCTTTATGGAATTATTTCAAGTTTGTATGTATGTGTGGCTTTATGTATGTTAATGTGCATGTGTGTATATATATATATGTTTTCATGTTTTGTGTGTGTGTTTATGTATATCTGTTTGCATGTGTATTTATGTGTGTGTGTGTGGAGAGAGAGGGAGTGTTGGGGAACTTACTTCATTGGAACCCCCACTGTCAACTGCCTCATTTTTGAATGATAAGAACATAAGATATGCCATACTGGGTCAGACCAAGGTCCATCAAGCCCAGTATCCAGTTTCCAACAGTGGCCAATGTAGGTCACAAGTACCTAGCATTTTCCCCAGAAGACACACAGGTTCCACAATGCTTGTATTGGGGCAAGCAGCGGATTTCCCAGGTCCCCTTTTTTAAACCCAGCTACACTAAAAGCTTTTACTACATCCTCCTGTAATGAATTTCAGAGTTTGATTATACATTGAATGAAAAAATATTTTCTTTTATTAATCTTAAATAGATTACACTGTAACTTCATTGCATGCCCCCTAGTCTTTCTATATTTTGATGGCGTAAACAATCGATGAACGTTTACCCGTTCCACTCCACTCAATGTGCCTTCTCACTGTTTCTTCCACCATGCCATATTTGGTCTGCTCTGTTAAATGTTTGAAGAGTTAGTTTCACTCCAGACAATCAAACAGATGGACAGACAGACATTCTTGACTAGTTGCATGCGTGAATGGGCGCTTATACATGCACTTCAGATGTTGTTATCCTGTAAGCATGTGTATAAGTCTTATTGCAAGTACTTTCAGTTTGGGTGTGCACAGAAGCAGAGCTTGGGTGGAGCCTAAATTCACATGCATAAGTTGTAAAATATTGTACATGAGTTTCTGAACAAACTAGGCACATGCATTTATGCCTGCTCTTGAACAGGCTTAATTGCCATGACTAGGTTGAGGTGTGTCTTTACAACCCTATTTTATAAAGTAAAGTATGAGTGCACTTCACTTTTTAAAATAGGCCCCAAATATGCATGGAGCAATATGCAGGAGTTTATAAAATCACCTTCCATATCTTTTGGCTTGGATAAATTAAAAAAGAAATACACATTTAAATCACTAATAGTTAGCCTAACAGGGATAGGGGTGTAGCAGCAGAGGGGTTAGCAGGGGGGTTAGTTGTTAGTTTATTTATTTATTTATTTAACATCTTTTATATACCGCGCTATTTGTTTTCAGTGCGGTTTACAAATAACAAAGGCTGCACATTCAGAGGACACTGGTGTGCTTACATTATAACAGGAAACTTAAACTTGGAACAACAGGGTAAAACTGTAACTATGTACAAAACATATTGGATTCTTTAGTATTCACAGGAGGGCTAAGGCAGGACTAAGGCAGGACATCAGAGAACTTGAGGCAGAATTACTTATGAGGGAATTGGGAGAGAAGAGTGAGAGTTTGTGGGTTTAGGAGTGCTGATGATCGGATGTGGATTGGATGCTTGTGCAAAGTGGAGAAGGAAAATGTGGTGCTTGATTGCCTTGCGAAATTGAGTGAGGTCTTTAATTGCTCTTATTTCAGGTGTGAGGTCATTCCAGCATTTAGGTGAATAGAAGGCGAAGGTCCTTTTCTTGGTTGACTGGGTACATTTGATGGACTCTTTGGGGATGATCAGGGTGTTGTCCGTTGTTGTCCTTCTCGTTCTGTTTTTTGGGGTGAGGGAGATGAGATCATTGAGAGACGTGGGGGCAAGGTTGTTGATGATCTTGAAAGTGATGATGAGGATTTTATAGGTTAACCTGCAATGAATTGGTAGCCAGTGGAGTTCCATGAGAGTCGGGGTGATATGGTCTGATCTTGCTAGACCACAGAGCACCCTAGCAGCCGCGTTCATCGCAAGTTGTAGTGGATTAATGATGTTCTTGGGGAGTCCGTATAAGACGACATTTGCATAATCAAAATGAGGTAGTGTGAGGGCCTGGAAAATGGTCCGGAAGTTGTTATGAGGTAGCATGGGTCTGAGGTGCCTTAGCGTTCTGATTTTATTGTAGACAGATCTGGTGATGTTCCGAATGTGTTCCTTAAATTCGAAATGCTGATCCAGTGTAATCCCTAGGTAGCGAATAGATAGTTTACTAGGGAGATCCGCATCTCTTACTTTTAGGGAGGATGGGGGGGGGGGGGAGAATTCTTTGTTTCTTGAAATGAACAGAACTTCGGTCTTCTTGAAGTTTATACGGAGGTTTTGAGATGCTAACCAGTCTGTGATGGCGTTGAAGCAGTGAATAAGGTTGGTGAAGTCTGGTTGTTTGACTTTAAATGGTGTAAACAGTAGAACGTCGTCGGCATAGATTAATGAGGAGATATCGAAGGTGCGTATGATGTCACATATCGGCTGTAAGTATACATTGAACAGAAGCGCAGATAAGGAAGATCCTTGCGGAACACCTTGATGTTGGTGGAAAGGTGTGGATGTGGTGGAACCGACTCTGACATGCTGCCATCGCTCCGACAGGTATGACCTACACCATTCCCAGGCGAGACCACGGATTCCCTTCTCCAGGAGTCGGGCGAGAAGTTGATTATGATTAACGGAATCAAAGTTGTATTTATCTCCAATATCTAATGTACTAGAATGTATATAGTTTCCCCAAGTTTACCTCCATGTTAAATTCCTGTTCTATGTAAACGATGGCCAAATTTAATTGACCAAGTGTTATATTGTTTCAATGTAAACCGCACTGATGACAAAGAGCGCGGTATATAAGAAATGTTAAATAAATAAATAAATAAATAAAAGCAGGTGGAACATGTCTCATAGAATCATTCCCAGTGGCCCTTTGCATGCGTGCATCATTGTATGTGTGTGTGTATGTTTTGTTTGTAGGTGTTTGTGTGTTTGTATGTATATATCTGTGTTTTGTATGGTGTTTGTGTTGTTTATGTGTTTGTGGATATGCGTGTGTGTGTGTGTGTGTGTGTGTGTGTGTCTGTAGAGCAGAGAAGAGAGGAGAGGCAATTTGAAAGAAGCAATTCCCGAACTACTATGTTTCAGTGTTTCTATGTTTCAGTGTATACGTTTCAGTATATACGTTTCAGTGTTTAAGAACATAAGATGTGCCATACTGGGTCAGACCAAGGTCCATCAAGCCCAGTATTCTGTTTCCAACAGTGGCCAATCTAGGTCATATGTACCTAGCAGTTTCCCCAAGGGACACAGGTTCCACAATGCTTGTATTGGTTCAAGCATTGATATCCTATGTTTCAGTGTATACGTTTCAGTGTTTCTATGTTTCAGTGTATACGTTTCTATGTTGCAAAAGCTAGAGCAATGGGTCATTTTTTTGGGGGACTTCCTTTAGAACACCATGTTCCATCAGAACCATTTTTGAAATCAATGTGTCATTTTCTTAGTCCCCCCCCCCCAGTCAGATAAACCGAGGAGACATTCTTGACCCCTTATCTATAATTAGGGCTTCGGGTCCTAGGTGTATATTATTTGGAAATTTAGGGGTTTATTCTTGAGGCAATTAGGTTTTTTTCCCAGGGTCAGAAAAATAAGTTTGTATATTCGCATTGTGAAAAAATTAATTGTGGTTTTTTTAAAGATTCCCAGTGGATTCCATTTAATGACCCAAACCACAGTTTTCCTAGCATTAACCAACTCTTCTCCGAGCTCTGCCCCCCCCACCCCTCTATTTGCAGCATCTGAAATAGGGAGCATGCACTTTGGCAAAAAATAAAACAAGGGGTCAGGAGTGGTGCAAGTTCTGGGGCCGCTGTGCCCCTGTAGAACAGAGAGGAGAGTCGCTCGCCTGACATGTAATGAGGAGGAAGAGGAAGAGGAAGGAAGGGAGTATCAGGACCAGAGTGTGTGCAAACTGCCTTGACACCTCATTCTTCCTTCACTGCTCTGTCATTGGCCCGATGGCATCATTGGTTGCCAGAAGAAGAGAGTGATTTTAGGATTTTTTTGGTTATAACTGGAAACCCTAATTTCCTTATAGGGGTGGGGTTATCAGAGTTTCCAGTTACAACAAAAAATCAGAAGCCCTATACATAACATCTTTCCAACATCCATTGGGTTGGAAAGAATAAAAAAATCAGCACCACAGCAGGGAAAAAAGTAAGAATATTACATGGAAACTAAAGCCTGTATTTCCCACAGAATGCCAGTTTTTCAGCATTCACATCTGAAATAAAAAAAACATACACATTCCACTGGAAAATCCAATACCCATTCTTCTTGAGCACATGGAGGCCAATTCAGATCGAGAGACATTTAGGCCATCTGGATATTCGAAAACTGGACATGCCCCAAAGACACCCAATTCTGCAACCACGGGAGCTCTGCATTCCCACGGTTGCAGAATTGGGCCACTTGGATTACTGCCGTGGGAGACATCCTCCGCCCTGCATGGCCAGCCTTCCCTATGTTCTTGCTGGAGCGCTGGCGCCATGGTGTCTCATCACCATGGTACCGGGACGCCCAGTTGGAGCCCTGATTCCACGCACCTCAGAAAAACAGTGTTTCCCCACTGTCTGACCCCCGTAGTGGCCTGCCAGAGTTGGGATCGGGCAGAGGGGAACCTCCTGCTGCTGCTCACCTCGTTGTGGGGGTCTGCTGGTGCCGATCACCATCCTAAGGGGGGGGGGGTCCACCGGTGCTGATCGCCTCTGAGGTGGAATAAGTCCTCTGTCTATCTTGGCCTCCCTGAATGTACAGGGCTGTGATCTGCACAGGCCCTGTATGTCTGGGGTCATGGGCCCACCTCCGCTCCCCCCACTCTCTGCCTCTGGCACTCCCCCTCCCACCCCTGTCCAGCTCTCCTCTCACAAACTTTCTCTACGTGCTGGGAGGGCTGGCTTCAGAATCGCATCCAGGGTCCATTTGGGGGTTGGACATCCATCCTGGATGTCCAACCCCACTATTCATGAGTCAGAATGACCCCCTTAATGAAAAAAACCTAGGCCTCTCAATGTTCGTAATGGACCTTTTCTTCCGTGACCCAAGGAAAACTGAAGAAAGTTCTCTTCTCCCTCTTCTAATACAAAAATCACATCAGATAGTCATAAGCCGCACCTCTCAAACATACCTTGGGTTAGTAGTGAGGAGTGAAAACTGCTTTCAGGACTAGGTTCATGATGCCGTTAATGGGAAGCATCACCCTCCTTGAAGACTGCACCAACAAATCTGCCCTCAAGATTTTTCCAGCTGGAAACTAAGAATCTCCTGCTGGGAAGACAAGCCACTGCTCTTACCTGCCCTGAAGCACCGTAGAACACAGCCCCTTCTGCTCCCCGGTCAATGACATTCCCAAAGACTCACTGTCCCCATGTACTCTGTCTCATTTTTGGGGGTGAGCAGCACCACCTTTTTTTCTGGCTATGATATCTTTTATTCAAAAAGCATAAGAATTCCCAACAATGTTTATTTGTGAACTTTTGAGATCACACAGATCCCTAAATGAAATGAAAATAATAATTTATAATAAGCAAATGAATGGAACCAAAAGAAAACTTCTCTAATGATAAATCACTGATTTCCATAACAAATATGTACATATTTTCTTCTAGATGAATTCAATTAAGAAGAAATTTGTCCAATTTTTTGCCAAATAAATTAGATTTAACATATTAACTTGCGAAGACATCAGAGCAAATTTGCTGGGGTCATTAGGCTTAGGAAATTAAGTTACAGAAAATTGTGCTTCTTAGCAATAGATTAAAGCAGTAACATTCAGCTGAATCTGCCAAACACACACATATTTTTCATACAATTAGACACCAGAGACTTTAAAGGGCCCAGAAGGCATTTTAAACTGTTCTTTAAGTCTCTTCATAGTTAAAAAAGTTATTAAATTATGAATGTTTTTATAAGTTAGGTATTCTAAATTATTGGCTTTAATTTTACTTTTTGGGATCAGGAAAGGCAATAAGTCTAAAACTGTTGGTAATATTTATTTGTTAGGAAACTTCTAGTTCTTCTTGTATTAATGGATTTCCCTGCATCTGTCTACATTCTGTCCTGCCTCCTTTAACCATGACCCTCCCTCACCCCCCTCCCCCTTTTGTCCTTCTATACCTGCTAATTTACTTTTTGGTTATGCTTTGTTCTCCAAGTTCCTTTATATAGTTGATACTTGTTCTCCAAATCCCACTTTTTGGTTATGCTTTGTTCTCCAAGTTCCTTTATATAGTTGATACTTGTTCTCCAAATCCCACTCCCTGTTCAATGTAATGACCAGACATATGCATTTTGTCGGATGTTTTTTGTTACATGTAAACCGCGCTGATTGCAAATAGTGCGGTATATAAGGATTGTAAAATAAAATAAATAAATAAATAAATAAGATACAAGTAATGTCATTGTTTGGAAGTTCTGTTCTCAAATAAATTGCTGAATCCAATAGCTATAGAACCCCAGTTTGGAAAGCATAGCATGGTTCCTTCAGATTCAGACTCCAGGTTCCTAAAGAATAGATGACTAGTCCTAAGGAGCCAAGACCAGTAGCATCATTTAAGATATAAGAGCCACCTGAATCCGAGATATTCCTGCAGATCTCCCCTTCATACTGGAACATCAGTTGATGTGATTTCCGCAGAAAGCTTTCCCTCCTACCTTACCCCTTTCCCACCCACCCTTCACTCTTCTTTTCTTCCTGCTGATTCACCTAGTTGCACAAGGTGGTTCTTGTCTTTAGCTGGAGCCCATTTATTCACCAGACTCTATCTACAATTCCAGCTCTGAGACTCTCAAGAGGCCTCTCCCTTCCCATCTGGCCCTGAAAGACTCTGCCCCAGCATGTTTCAAGCATAAAGAAACTGGAACTATGTGTATCTGTGAAGTGCTCCATACACTTAATAGCACAATACAAATAACAACCACAACAACAATAATAATCAGTGGCATTATTTGCAGATGAAAACAAATGTACAAAATAACCTATAAACCACAAACGTTTCATCAAGGTATATAAGACATGTTCAAGTTCCCTTACCTAGTCCTTCACATAATGCATTTTAGTAAAATGTTCCCAGATTCTCATATAAATCCTCCTCTATAGATCTTGCATTAAACCTTAGTTTTTTTGCTGTTACTCATAGCTTCACAGTCAGATCAGATTTACAGTAGTTTGTATATTTCAGCTTGGAACATGTGATTCTTAGTTTCCATGGAGGAGGGTGAGCTTCTCACTGACAACTATGGAACTTTTCACTAAACAGAATGGGCTATACAGGGCCGGCCCAACCCAACCATCAGGCAAACCAGATGGCTACCTAGCAAATAGCAGGGCATTCAAAGCTAAACAATAGATTTTCACAGCCAGGGCGCAGTAAAGCTTAAGGTTTGCCTAGGGTATCAACATCTTGAATCAACTCTGGAGCTGGCCCTAGTGTTATGCATGGACAGGCCCTGTGGTTCAAGCTGTAGCACTGTGCATGCTGGTGTGGGCAAGGCCTATGCATGGATATTAGGTGGCCTAGGTGAACCTTCAGCCTTGGGCTCCTTGAGATTAAACTCAACATTCATAATCACCCCAGCAGCACCTCTCCCACAACAGTCCTGTAAAAATGCAGAATTGAACATCATGGGGGTCATTTTAGGAGCTTTATTTGTGTTTTGGGTGTCCAAAATGGGCTTAGAGATGTCCAAAGCAGAGAGATGCCTCCAGAGACAGTTTAGAAGCCGGCTCTTGGAATTCCCAGCATGAAGACAGCTAAATCTGAAAGGGGGCAAGGAAGAGGTGTGGTCAGGGCTTTCCTGGGACCCTGGAGGCATGGTTAGGGCATTTCCAGGAACTGGGATGTCCCCACCTGATCACAGAAATGTCATGAACATCTAACCCTAGACCTGCTTCAAGGCATGAATAGCAGCTTGAGAAGAATCCACTCGCTCATCCCCCCTGCTCAGCACATTGTCATTGACAGCAGCAGCAGGATTTGGACCCTAGTTGCTCTGTTCCTAGCCAATTACTCTAACCATTAGGATGTGCTAGAGGTCTGTGTTCTGTGAAGGCGCGTCCAGGTTTGTGAAATCACTTATGCACCTGGGCGCACATGCATTTTATTTTAGGCATTCTGGCTTAGACATCCCAGACTGCACTGGACGGATCTTCTAAAATTACCCTCCATACTTTTAAATATTTAACTTTGCTTGTAGGCATAGGTGTGCCCTACTGTTCCTACATATAAAAGAATATACTGATGATGGAGTTTTCTGGAAGTCAGAATCTATTGTTTTTCTTTGACTGCGGCCACTCTTTAGGTGCCCATCTAGTCTGGCCTATCAGTTTTGCTGTCGGGGGGACCTGGGTTTGGATTATAATATATATATTATATAATTATATTAATTATATCAGTTTGCAAAATACTAAGGGCCCTATGTACAGTAATATTTTGCATTACCTGCAAAATTTAATACGTTATAATTGCAATATCTTTACATTAATGGCTGAGGATGTTTCAGCAGTTTCCTATTCAGTTAACATAGAGGAAATTTCATTTCCATGTGATAACTGCATTGCAGATTACACAGGGAAGATAGGAACTCCAATCCAGGTAGAGTTAACAATACCACATTATCCTGCTGCTTTAATAGTTCATGTGCAGCAAATACCTCTGCACTACTGCAAGGTGCAGTCTCCATGCATTCTCCATCCCATTCCATGTTAGCTGTTAATGCAGCAGATAATGGACATTACAGTTTCTGCAACACTTTTCTTCTTCACAAATGCTTTCTCTCCCAGAGCCTCAGTTGCACAAGTAGCGGAGACAAAGTCTGTGTGTGCTTTTGTTCTTGTGTCAAGCTAGATGAGAAACTCTCCCACACGCTTGTCTCGGAGGTCATCACAGGCTTGGGGAATGTGGAAAGATGTACGGGGGGTGGGGGGGGGGTCTACATCCCTGGGTCCTTTCCTAGGTGTTGCTGCTTCTCTGGAAAGAGGAGTGTGCATGGCTAGAAAGAATTTGGCTAATTTAAAATGGCATTTCCGGATTTTCAAGCATGCTTTAATATATTTGTTTTTAGTTGAACATTGTGAGGTTAAATTCGTAAAACACTGTTTTAAGCAGATTAAAAGCCTCATAAAATTAGGTCATGCCTAAAAGTACATGTGGCGTGAGCTGGAGCATACTGTAGAGTAGGTGTGCTCAGGGTAGAGGTTTGGGTGGAGTGTGGGCAGGGTCGCAGTTTACATGCGAGCAGGCATTATATGCAAGCCTTCAATCTAGGTGTGATTTCTGCAGGATTTGTGTATCTATGTGTCTTTATAAAATAAGCTAAAAAGAGGCTCCTTCCTGCCCCATTAACTTATGCACCTGTTACAAAATTACCCCCATCTATACACAAGAACCTTTATAAGTGTACATATCCCACCAGTATTCCTTGTGGCCTTGGGCGAGACACTTAACCTTTCACTGTCTGAGGTACAAACTTAGATTGTAAACCCTCTGCGGACAGCGAAATGTCTACAATACCCGAATTTAACTTGCCTTGATCTACTACTGGAAAGACGTGAACTAAATATATATGTATATATAAATAATTTGATTAAGGACATAAGAACATTAGATATGCCATACTGGGTCAGACCAAGGTCTATCAAGCCCAGTGTCCTGTTTCCAACAGTGGTCAATCCAGGTCACAAGTACCTAGCAGTTTCCCCAAAGCACGCAGGTTCCACAATGCTTGTACTGGGGTAAGCAGTGGATTTCCCAGGTCCCCTTTAATAATGGTTTATGGACCTTCCCTCCAGGAACTTGTCCAAACCTTTTGTACATGCATCAATTTGCAGGCATATGCATGCGCGGATGATATTTATACTTTAAAACCTTTTGGCACTGCAACACACCAGGTGCATGATCACACATATATTCCCCTGCTGGCAACTGCTTTGAAGCTAGTGTAGGACGGCAGCATCTTCTGAATTTTTCTTTCCACCCTATTTTTTTCTGCTGTTTCACAATTCAAACCACAGAAACTGTGAAATGGCATGCCCCCAAAGTCCCCAGGTCGTGAAAAGGGGACTGAAGAGGAACTGTATTCCCAAGACCACTCCACACAGGAAGATGAAGCGAATGGAAGCATATTGTGGGTAGGGTAGTAAGGGCTGGCTCAGGGTCATAGGACAGAAAACAGGCATGATTATATATGTATTAGGGAAGGCGTGGGCATTTTTCAATCATTTTGGCATTCCTAGTGTTAGCAGCATATGCACATGTATTTTTTAATTTGTAGGCTGGTTGTGTTGATATCCAGCACCATTAGATTAGCATAGCCCATGAGTTTTGAAAATGATTTTGCATTAGTGACTCAATGGTCGGAGCATTGGACCATCTATTTTATAACATAGGGGTCTGTTTACGAAATGGCGCTAGCGGCTGCCATGCGAAATCAGAGCTGCGGTCCCTTTGAATAAAAGGGGGCCGCGGCTCCGATTTCACACAGAGGCTACTAGCGCCACTTAGCAAATATATCCCATAGTAATATAGGGCCTGATATTCAGCAGCGGTGGCTAGCTGATCTCATGTGACTAGCTGCCGTTGATGAACGTTAAATGCAGATATTCAATGTGGGGGTCATATCCGGTCCCAGCATTGAATATCTTGGTTGCTTGGTTTAGCAGGAAGCTAACAGAGCAGTTGGAATATTCAGCCACTGCCCAGTTAGCTTCTGCAGTGAAAGTAAGGCCAGCCTATGCTATGCCTTATTTTCTCCCCTTAGCCATAACTGGACAGCAGCAATAATGAGCTGTTCAGTTATCATAGCACTCCAATGATAACTGCTTAGCCTCGGGGTATGCATTGGTAGCACCCATGGATATTCAGTGGCAATAACCATGTTAACAGGTCTGCTAACTGTGTTATTCCCTTTGAATATCAGGCTCATAGTCAATCAATGAAATAAACATGCCTGCTAAAAGCAATACACTATGGGGGTCATTCTGAGTTGCGTTTAGTGGAGATGGACATCCGGTTTGGAATCCATCCCTGCTAAATGCCAGGGGGCCAATTCCCAACACACAGCTCCCTGCATGTACAGAGGAGATGTGTGGTAAGATTTGTGTGGGGGCGAGCCAGAGGAGGAGCAAGGGTGGCCTGGAGGTGTGACCCTGGCCCGGACATAAAGAGCCGATTCCAGTCGCGGCCCTGTACATCGGGGGGGGGGGGGGGGTGAGATGTAGCCTGAACAGGGAACTTATTCTTCCTCGGGGGTGGAATAAGTTCCCCTGACAATCGCGGTGAAAGCACTTGAGGACCTGGCAGGAGGTGAGTGGGGACAGGGGGTTCCCCGCAGCCTGATCCTGGCCTTGGGAGGCCCAATTGGGGTTGGGTGGCAGGGAACTGTGTGCTGCAGGAGCCAGCCTGCAGTCGGGACTCCTGCATGGCATCCCAGTGCCATGGCAATGGGATTCCATGGCACTGAGCTCCATGCAGGAGCCGCGGCTGTGTTGTGTGGGGAATGGATGGGACATCCGTGGCCTCAGAATTGGGGCAATGCCTGCTCATCCAGGACCATTGCACCTGATTCTGATCCCGCAGGGACATCTAGCCCCCACAGGATCAGATTGGGTGCAGGACCGACCCATCCCATCCAGATTTTGGACATCCGGATGGACTGGATGTGCCCCGATGGGAATTGGCCTCCATGGGAATCCTTCCACATCCCTGTCCAAGAACAACTTGAAAACATTATACTGAATGTCAACACATCCACCTCTCCTCTGGATCCTTGCCCGGTTACTTGGATTAGGATGGCAAGGAAACAACTAATGCACACACTACTCAACTTCACACAACTAACATTAACACAGGGATACATACCCCCAAACCTGAAGAATTCCTCCATAAGACCAATACTTAAAGGTAAAAGCCTTGACACCAAAGACCCCAGTTCCTAGAGACCGATATCAAGCCTGCCTTTCATAACTAAGATGATTGAAAAAAACGGTAAGCAGCAGCTTCAAGATCAGATAGATTCCCACGCTCCACTGGATCCATACCAATATGGCTTCAGACTGAATCATAGCATAAAAACTCTCTTCACATCACTTCTGGACTCGCTAATAACTGGTATAGACAATATAACGCATGGCTTCCTCCTGATATTTATTGACATTGCAGCAGTCTACAATATGGTAGACCTCCAGACTCTTCTGACAAGACTGCAAGAAATTGGGATTTGTGGCACAGTTATGAAATGGTTCTCCTCATATCTAACAAACAGGAAACAAGCAAAGTCAAAGTCGGGAAACTACTCTCAAAACTGTTTACCCAACACCAGGGAATACCACAAGGCTCAACACTTTCGACTATGCTTTTCAACATACATTTTCAACTACTTTGCAGCATAATCAGTGAACACAACATTCATTATAAAATTTTTGTTGATGATATTATGATATATACACCAATTGACACCAACCACCTGGATGATATCCAGCTTATTACCTGCCACATAGCAATGAATGGATGGCTAAACAAAAGGAACCTTTCAATATACTACAGCAAATCTGAAGCCTTATACATCACCAGAAACCCTGCCATCACCCAACGAAAAGCCCCCAGTCTTCTAAATAATGATCTGGTAGTAAAAACAGAGGTGAAATACCTATGAATCACAGTAGACCAAAACATTAACTTCCAAATATACTTCAGGAACACCATCAAGACAGTGTACCTGATAAGAACGATAGACAAACTCAAACCCCTGCTGGAACAAAGTGACTTCCGAACAGTAACACAAGCCTTCATAATGCCTATACTAGGCTACGGAAACATAATATACCAAGGCCTTCCGAAGAAATCAATACACCCTCTCCAACTTATCCAGAGCACTGCAGATCAAATAATCACAGAAACAACAAAAACACACCCATATCATACCCACCCTAATGCACCTTCACTGGCTACAGGTACAGATAAGAGCAAAATACAAGGCAATCCTTATCATTTTTAAAATCATAAACAATCTTCTCCAGTCCTACAACCACTAATCATTATGGAGCCAGACAATAGGACAAGAAGGACATCTAAAAGGAACCTATTATCAATCTCAAAGAGAAAGACTAACAGTCTACATGCACAAGAGCGATATCTTTATATACCTATTAGTATGGAACAATCTGCTGGAGAACATAAGGTCAACAACAGACATTTGGGACTTCAGAAAAGCAATAAAAACTCTGCTTTTCAACTCTGCTTTTTAACTGAATAATTAAACATGCTAAATTTACCTCCCCAGTTAACCCAACTTTTCTCCCCACATTGATTATGAAGGACTGCCCCACAGGAAACAAATTCTTCTAAGAATCATTCCCATGACACTACTCTCTTCACTATCCCCAAAATTATTTATGAGCTGTAGACCACAAGATCTCTGAATGTAGATACTGACACCCTGTAAATATTAACTTGTTACATAAATAGTATTCCCCATATAACCCACCAAGTTGTAATCCCTTGTTCAATGTAAGTTCGTGTTGTGTTATATGTAAACCACTTTAAGTATATGATGGAGTGGTATAGAAAACGTGTTAAATAAATAAAGAATGGCAGATAAAGACCTGTATGACCCATCTAGTGTGACTAGTAAGATAGTTAGAGTTGTAGCTGCCACTCCATGCAGGTTACCCTACTCTATGCCTTTATTTAGGGTTGTAGCTGCTATTCCATTCAGGTTACTCTACTCTATGCCTTTGTTTAGGGTTTAGCTGCTGTTCCATGCAGGTTATCCCCCCTCATTTGTTTAGGGTTGTAGCTGCAGCTCAACGCAGGTTACCCCTGGAGCCGGCCTCAAAGTTGATTCAAGGTGTTAGCATCCTCAAAACATAGAGACATAATGGCAGATAAAGACAATGCAGACTATCCAACCTGCCTTTCCAAGCAAACTACTAAGTTCTATAGTCTCTTTTTGACTTTGGAGATCGTTTGTGTTTGTCCCATGCTTTCTTGAATTCAGATACAGTCTTTGTCTCTACTACCTCCACTGGGAGACTATTCCAAGCATCTACCACTCTTTCCATAAAGAAATAATTTAACAAAGTACTTTCAAGTCTATCTCCTTTCACCTTCATTGAAGAGTTTTCTTTCAATTAAAAGAGATTCCCCTCCTGTGCATTTATGCTATGAAGGTATTTAAATGTCTCTATCATTAGTTATGAGGGTACATCTTTTGTTTTTCAGGATGTTACACATCTGAAAAAATTTTTGATTGATCGTCAGGGCTCAGTAGGGTTAGATAGCATTGATGTAGGTTCCTCCTGATATGTGGCCTTATGGCTTGTTTTCTTGTTATCAGATATTTCTTTGTTTAAATAGTTGTAATTGGCTCCCTTGACGTGGACTGAAACTACTGTTTAATGTATGTGGATTGATATTTCTTGTAACTTTATATTTAGTAAGATATCTTGTATTTAATTTGGTTATTGTATATGACTGAAAAATCTCAATAAAAGAAAGACGATTAAATGTCTCTATCATAACTCCCCTCCCCTGCCTTTCCTCCAATGTATACATATTGATATATTTAAGTCTGTCCCCATATGCCTTATGACCAAGACCATGGACGATTTTGGGAGTCATCTTCTGCACTGGCTCCATCCTGTTTATATCCTTCTGAAGGTGTGGTTTCCAGAATTGCACAGAATACTTCAAATGAGATCTCACTAAAGACTTATACAGAGGCACTCCTACTTTCTGCTGGCCTTTCCTCTCCTTATGCATCCAAGCATCCTTCTGGCTTTCAGAATTGTCTTTTCCATCTGTTTAGCTACCTTAAGATCATCAGAAACAATCACGCTTAGGCCCCACTCTTCTTTTGTGGTCAGAAGTACTTCACCCCCTATACTGTACTGCTCCCTTGTATTTTTGCAGCCCAAATGCATGATCCTGTATTTTTTTTTTGAGTGTTAAATCTCAAATGCCAAATTCTCAACCAGTCTTCAAGCTTTGATAGATCCCTCCTCATGTTATCTACAACTTCCTGGGTGTCTACTCCATTACGGATTTTGGTATCATCCTCAAAGAGGCAAACTTTATCCGACCACCCTTCCACGATATCACTTACAAAAATGTTAAAAGCAATCAGACCAAGGACAGATCCCTGCTGAACACCACAAGTAACATCTTTCTACTCAGAGTGAGCTCCATTTACCTATATTCTTTGTAGACTTCCACTCAACCATTTTCTGTCCCAGAACAGTATCAAAGGCTTTACTAAAATCTAAGTACACCACCTCTAGGCTTTGATTGATTTTGTGGTGTTGTTCATTACAGGTGCAATTTCTAAAAACAGATATGAGGCTTTTGAAAACTGGCTACCACATATCTTACTATGCTTTATATGCAGCAAATATGTGTATAAATGTATGCATGTATCGAGGTATTCCCAGGGTCAGGGCTAAACACAGAAAAGTAGAAAGCCACAGCAGATAAATACCACATGACCTATCCAGTGTGCCATCCACACTAATTGCTTAGGGCCCAATTTTCATTTGGGCAGTGCTATGCGTCAATTTGGCGCATAGCCCGCCCGCTGTCCATCTATCTTGGATTTTCAGTGTGGGTCATATGTGGCCCTGGCATTGAAAATCCATTTCACGCCGCACAACCCAAAAGCCTCAGGAGCTAGCCGCATAGCAGCAATTTTCGATACTACCTGCTTAGCTCCTGAGCTTGAAAGAAAGGCGAGGAAAAACCTCACTTATCTTTAAGGCACAGAGGTCTAAGCGGGTAGTATTGAAAATCGCTGCTACCCAGTTAGCCCTTTCCTCTGCCTCCACTCTTCCCCAGAACGCCCCCAACATGCCCCAATGCTAACCGTAATAGCATCTGGGCACGTTAGGGACTTATCTGAGATTTTCCAAAGGCAGTACCCATGTAAATGCCTTCAAAAATGCCACCCGTAGACTCTTGTTCTCCACAGTCCCCTAGGGCTGCCAATAGGTCAGGT
Organism: Ichthyophis bannanicus; assembly: GCA_033557465.1. Lineage (NCBI taxonomy): Eukaryota > Metazoa > Chordata > Amphibia > Gymnophiona > Ichthyophiidae > Ichthyophis > Ichthyophis bannanicus. The sequence continues at coordinate 418,369,884 of CM066038.1, forward strand.
TTTCGGTATATCACTAATGTATATGCCTGAGTTCAGGATAGCCTGAAAATCTGGGCCATTCCTGAGTTTTAAGGTTCAGTCAGGGAAGTGATCCCTGATCTTTGAGAAATGCGACAGTAGAAAATTATTTATTTAGGTGTGTTTATATACCATTTATCCAACCCCCGTTTAGGCCCGGCATGCTATTCTGGGTCCTGCGCTCCCCGCACATACAGAGGTTTTGTGCGGGGACTGCTAGACATAGGCAGGAGGGAGCTGTCCTGGGGCAGAGTGTGGGCAGGCCGGGGGTGTGCCAAGATGACGTGATGCACAGAGGCAAAATCCAGTCATGCCTCTGCATATCCACCGCCAGCTTGTTATACACCCGATCTATTCCAGTTGGAAGGTGGAATAAGTGCTGGGCGTTACGATTTGCGCAGCCTCCAGCCCCCTGCACCACTGAAACTGCCAAGGGTCTGGTGGAGGGTTGATGGGTCAGTGATGGATTCAGTGCATCTGTTGCTCTGAATGAATGTGCCGGTGCCATGGTGACAGGACACTACTTCACCCGCACACACAGAACATTGAGCGGTGGGGACGGGTAGCCTCCGGGACATCTCACCATTCAACATCGTGTGCATGCCGGGCCATCTAAGTGCCCTGATTCTGCAACTGCAGGAGCATATAGCTCCCACGGTTGCAGAATCAGGTACAAACTAGCCCCATTCTCCTTTGGGCTGCGGGACGGCCTGGTCGTGCACAGTGCAGAATCGGCCTCTTAGTGAATTACATAGAACTGTAAACAATAAACAATTGCTATATAATAATATGAATAAACATAATATAAACCATCTAAATGTGTTGGAGTGCTATTGAATAAGGGTGGAGGATTGGGTGAGGGTGAGAGTTGGGCAGGGGAGGGGAAACTCGAGGGGGGAACTGGGATGGAATGGTTGCACTGGTAGTTCTTAGTAAGATCTTCAGTTACGTTTTTTCATTAGTGAAGTATTAAAGAAATAAGTTTTTAGGTTTTTCCTGAAGTCTGTGTGATCATTTGTGGCATGGAGACTGTCTGGTATTGCATTCCACAGTGCCAGTGTGAAGAGGGAGAAAGCCCTTTTAGATGTGGTGGAGCTGGTTTTCGTGTCCAAAGAAGATATACAGTGTGTCGAGTGAGTTGGTTCTCCTGGTTCTATTATTAGGTGTTTTCTGTATTAATAATTGGAGGTGGGTGGAAGACAGTCCATAGAAGAGTTTGAAAATCATGTGGATGGACTTCTATTTGATTGTTGTGTGATAAGCAGCCAATGTAATTGCTTCAGTATTGGTGTTATACATTCCATTCTTTGGGCATTGCAGAGGATGCGTGCTGCTGAATTCATGGCTAGTTGAAGGGGGTGAACTGCAGATTTAGGCAGGCCTTATAGAATGAGGTTGCAGTAATCAAAGTGAGGGAATATGAGCGTCGAAGAACTGTATGGAAGTCATTTGGGTCCATTAGTGGTCTGAGATGTTGTACCATCTAGAGCTTGAGATAGATGGTTCTTGTAATATTGCTTATGTGAGGGGATAGTGTGAGGTGTTGATCAAGAATGATTCCCAGATAGTATTCTTGTGATTTGACCTGTAGTTGGTTTCCGGCAATAGTTATGTGAGTAGGTGGCGTGAAGTTGGTGTCCTTGGAGATCTATAAGACTTCAGTTTTCTTGAAATTTATGGTCATGTTGTGTTCAGCAAGCTAATTTGTTATGGAGGTGAAGCATTTCTTTATATGGGTGATGGATGGGTCAGTGGTATTGATTGGAGCATAAACCATGATATCCTCTGCATATAAATGGTATAGTAAGTTGTGTGTTTGTTTGATAGAACAGATTAATTGAAAGAAGAGGTTGAATAACAATGAGGATAAAGCTGAGCCTTGGGGGACTCCCTGTTGCTGTAAGTAAGGCTCTGATATTTCATTGCCCAGTTTTACTTGGAGTTGACAATCTGATAAATAGGATATGAACCATTCTAACATGGTGACTCTTAGTCTGATTGTTTGTAGATGATGTATGATCAGATTGTGTGGAAAAGAGTCAAAGGCTGCCTTGACATCAAGGAATATTAAGATGAAACCTTTGTTGAGCTTATCATTGCCTTTTATGAGATTGTCAGAGTGGTGAGAAGGGATTCTACTCTATGTTGAAACCTGAACCCATATTTTTGGGGGTCAAGCGGGAAGTAAGCATCTGTGTATTCCTGGAGTTGTGGACGTACTATTTTTTCTATCACTTTTGCCAGGAATAGCAGGCTGGCAATCGGTCGGTATGAGGCTGGCTGTTTTGGGTCAGATGAGTCTTTTATTGTTGGATGAATGGAGCCAGTTTTAGGTCAGCGGGCATATATCCAAGTTATAGTAAAAGTTGTGTGATTTTGAAGCCTTAACCCAGCTAACTGAACTTGGGTCAAGTGGCAATGCAGAACTGTTAATATCCATGATGATCTTTTCAAAGTGTTCCAGGAAGATGGTTGAAAAGGAGTCCTAGGTGATTTCAGTGTTTATGGGTTATGATTTGGTTGAGCTGTTGTTGTATGTGTCTGGTTCCCTAGGGGACATGTCAGTGCCTGTAAGTGAACTGCCATGGTTTGGGGGGTGAGATCTGTAACTTCTTGCTTTTGTGTGGGGTCTTTTACTAGGTTTTTGACTAGTTCAAAGAGCTCTCTTGGACAGTTTTGTGAACTTTGAATCATGTTGGTGTAATACTTTTTCTTTGCCTTATTTGTGGCTGTTTGATATTCATGTAGTTTGGATAGGTAGGTGTCAAGGTTGATAGTTGACTTGGAGCATCTTCATTTCCTTTCCAGAGCTCTTAGGTTACACTCCATGTTTTTCATGTGGGTGAAGTACCATGTTCCTGTGCTGCGTCTCCATTGGTTTGCTGGTGCGTGCTGCTTTATTGCTATACTGCTTATTGTTTTGCTACAGTTTTGAATCAGTGAGTCTAAGTTCTCAGAAGGGTCTTGAAGGTATGGCAGTATTTTGTTAGAACATCTTTGGTCTCCAGGTGGTGAAATCTGCGAGTAGTTGATTGAACATTTAATTTTTCATAAGGGAGTGATGTATATGGGAGGAGGCTTGTTAGAGTTGGTGGTGGGAGGTTATAACCTCTGAGTATGAGTTGAGGTAGGAATATCAGGTCTAGTATATTTCTGTTGTGTGTGAGTTGGTTGATGATTTGTGTGTAACCAAGGGCATCCATTGCATCTAGGAAGGCTCTTGATATTTTAGGAGTGGTGGAAGTGAGGTTAAAATCACCTAGGATGAGTAGGTTGTTGGAGCTAGATTTGTGTTTAGAGACTGTTTCTAGTATGATGTCCAGGTCATCTGGGCTGGCATTAGCGTTATGGTGTCCAGGTCATCTTGGCTGTAAGAGGGTTATGGCATCATTTGTGATGGTTAAGGTGTCTAGGCCTCTGCTTGTGCTGTTGGTGATGAAGAGGAAGTTGACGTGTTTCTTCATCATGACGACAACCCCACCACTTCTACGTTCATTTCTAAGACAGGCTGGTTCATGAGGACATTGTTGGAATCTCTGAACCAGGATTCAGTGATGCATAAAGTGCGCAGCTGGTTGTCCATGAGAAAGTCAGAGATCAGTTGAATTTTCTTATGTGCTGAGCGGGCATTAATGAGAGTGCATTTGAGGTGTGATAGGGTGGTTAGAGGGTGTTGCAGGTTTGTTGTTGCTGTGTGGATGGGATTTGATTCAGGTGAGGGTGTTGGTATGTTTAGATTCTGGACTTGTTTGTGAAGTGTGGTGTTGAGGTGAGGGGGTATGAGTGCATAATGGGTATGGGAGCATAGGGGTGGGTAGTGACGTGGTGGGTGTGAGGAGAGAGGCCAGGCAGAGTAGTGTCAGCAGGATGGTTGTAGTGGCCACTGAGCAGCTGGAGATGGAAGTCTTTTGAAGGGTTGTTTGAGCTGGATGTTTGGTTGTTGTGGGAGTTCCTGTGGTGCATGTGTTAGCAGTGGATCTAGTTAGATCAATTGTATGTGGAGGGAATTATTGGTTGAGCTTGTGGTGCTTTGCCTATTTAAGCAAGTTGATAGGAAGATTTCCAGTCTGTGCTGTTGCAGATAGTCTACGTTTTTATGGTTGTTGTGGTCTCTTTGGTTTGGGTTGTGTTTGTGGACTGCAGTCACTCTAGGTCCACATTAATGGCCACTTCTATTGGCCCTTTGGCTTTGTCCTTGGTTGGGGGCTCACAAGGTGAGGGCTCGCCTTATGGAGAGTTGACTTATTTATTTATTTATTTATTTACAGTCTCTTATATACTGCACTATTCAACATCAGCGCGGTTCACATGGAACAAAATGCTCAGTACATTTAACACGTATGAGTTTACAGGTAACAGGGTATAAATAACTTGGATAACCGGGGTAACTATTTACAAAACATACTACATGGAATCATATACACAGAAGATACATAGAGAAACCAGCCCACTATAGGAATGAATATCACACTTGGTGAGTTGTTGATATACCCTAGATTTATCTGGGACTGGTATCAGTGGGTGTTATTGGGCTCTAGGTGACGCCATTGGGTTCTATAAAGTATTTGTTGAAGAGGTGGCATTTGAGGGCTTTTCTAAACTGTGTCAGGCTCCTAATAGCCCGGATATCAGGGGGTAGTGCATTCCAGCATATTGGGGCACTGAGACTGAAGGCTCTGTTGGCTGTCGATTTAGTGCAAGTAGTAAGTTCCATCGGGATTTTGAGGGAGTTTATAGCCATGGATCTCCTTGCTCTATTTGGAGATGTGCTATGGATAAGTGAGGATAAGGATGCCGATGTGAGATTATTGACAGCTTTAAAAGTAATTATCAAGGTCTTGAAAACTATTCTAGCTTGAATAGGAAGCCAATGCAACTGTATCAGCAGGGGCGTAATGTGGTCGTACCTGGAGGCTCCATGGATGACTCTTGCTACCGCGTTCATGGCTAGCTGAAGCGGGTTTAATGTAGATTGGGGAAGACCTTGTAATATGACGTTGGCATAGTCGAAATGGGGTATAACCAACGCCTGGAAGATTGTCCGGAAATCAGTTGGATCAAGCATGGAACGTAGGTGTCTAAGTGAGCGTATCTTGTAGTAAACTGATCTGACTATGTTTCCTATGTGGGCTTTCATGTCTAGGCGTTGATCTAGTGTGACTCCCAAATATCGAATTGAGGATTTAGATTGCAACTCCGCTTCTTTTACTTTAAGATATTTTGGGGGGGTAAAATTGGGATTCCTTGTTATGAAGAGTACTTCAGTTTTCTTATGTTGTATTCTGAGGTTTTGAGACAGGAGCCAGTCAGATATTGCATTGAAGCAACTCGTCAGTGGGGAGAGGTCGAGATGCTCGGTAGAGAAGGGAATGTAAAGCAGGACATCGTCTGCATATAACATGCAGTCAACATTGAAAGACCGGATGATATTACAAATTGGCTGCATGTAAATATTGAAAAGGAGCGCAGAAAGGGAGGATCCTTGAGGTACTCCTTGGCTTTGGTGGAAAGGTTCAGACTTTATCCCTCCAGAACGAACATGCTGCCATCTCTCGGACAGGTAGGATCTGCACCATTCAAGCGCTTTTCCATTAATGCCTTTGTCAATCAGACGTCCTAGTAGAAGCTCATGATTTACTGAGTCAAAAGCTGCAGCGATGTCCAGAAAGATGAGTGCAAATCCTTGACGGATGTCGTCAATGCCAGTGATTATTTTGCAGAAGAGGGTGGTAAGGAGGGTTTCCACTCCATGGAATTCCCTAAAACCATGTTGGCAGGGGTCTAATAGTGCAGCGGAGTCAATGTGATCCTGCAGTTGCTTTTGGGCCTCCTTTTCAATGATCTTCGCGAGTAGTGGAATACTAGATATGGGTCTGTAGGATTCCACCTGTTGGGGTTCAAGCTTGCAGTTTTTTAACAGAGGTCTGATAGAGGTGTGTTTAAGGGCTGAAGGGAAGGAGCCAGTTGAGAAGGAGAGATTCGTTATTTTGGCCAGTACTGAGCTGAAGTGACTGCGAAGCTCCTTGATCCAGAAGGCTGGGCATGGATCAGTCTGAGCAGTACTGGTGTTAAGGGCTGCAATAGTGTCTTCAATTCCTCTCTTGGAGGGGGTAGAAAACATGGTTAGGGTTGTTTGGCAGTTTTGCTCTGTGGTAGAGGCTATAGTAGAGGTTTTGTTGGTCTGACATATCTTGGATTGTAAATAGGTTGCAAAATCTTGTGGGTGTAGCTCAAATGGAGGTCCAGAGGATGGTTCCTTGGATAAAGTCTTGACAAGGTCGAAGAGGTCATGTGGTTTATTAAGTGATCTCATTAAGGTGTCAGAGTAGTACTGCTTCATCGTGTTGGTGATTGTGTTGCGATGTGCAGCCAGATGACAGTTGTACGCTGACAGGTCATTTAAAGAGTGAGATCGGCGCCAGCGTTTCTCCAGTTTCCGTAAGTGGTTAAGTGATGCTTTAAGATCAGCTGAGTACCATGGGGCACTTACTCTTTTACCTGAAGGCCTGTTGGATGTTGTACGTAGGGCAATTGAGCTGAGGCAATTGTTCCATTGAGAAATTAGGTTGTCAAGGTTCTGGGTGGATTCAGAGATGAGTTGCTGCGTTTCAGCAAGGATAAGATCTCTGTTGTAAGGCTTGAAAGATCGAGAGGGCGGTCTTGCGGTGTTGCTTTGGATTTTGTTGGTTTTTGTGTAGGCTTTGTAAGAGGGAATCTGAATGATGATCAGTTTGTGATCTGACCAAGGAACAGAAGTTATGGAGGTTATGGGATCCTGGGCTGGGTTAAGAGAGGTTTGCGGGGCGAATACAAGGTCCAAGATATTTCCCTTAATATGGGTAGAATCATTAACTAGTTGCTTGAAGCCAAGATTTTCCAGGGCATCCAAGAAGGCTGTTGCTTGATGATCTTGCAATGTAGGCAGGTTGAAGTCGCCTAGGATCCAATTTGGGAGGCCTGGGTTATGAGTGTTGGATGCCAAATCGATGATAGCCGCGAGATCATCTGGGGAAGCTGAAGGTGCTCTGTAAAGCAGGTTGATTATGCAGCGTTTGTTGGAGATGGTGACGGTCTCAAGGTAGTTTGTATTGGTGGTGTGCACTGTTCGAAAATGGAGGTCTGTCCTGGTGAGGATGAGCACGCCACCTCCTCTTTTTTCTTGCCTATGACTTGAATGTATGGTGAAATTCTGAGGGAGGAGCTGGTTGAGTATTACGTTGTCTTCAGCAGATAACCACGTCTCCGTGACCATGAGTATATCAAGGCCGTGGCTGGCAATTAGGTCAGTGACGGCTGGCCACTTCTTCCGGATAGAACGGGCATTGATGAGGGCACATTTTAGGCTATGAGGGTAGGAGTTTTGAATTTGTTTCGGTTTCATATTGTGTTGAAGAGCAATGTGTAACAGATGGGGGTGGTGTGAGCGGGAGTCCCAAGTTATGTTGTTATGGGAAGCACTAGTCCACCTTCTCCCATGGCTCAGTAATATTGGAATCTGGTTGGATGCTGTGGTTGAGGCTAGAGAGTTGGAGAACCAGCCTGAAAGGACGAAATAGCATCCTATTATGGTGGTAATGAGGGAACCCATCTTGTCAGAGCACTATGTGAATGGGAGTGGGTCAATCTGGTTAGACTAACAGGAAGTTATTGACCAAACTCTTGGTATTTAGTGTGGTATACTGTGTGACAGCAGACACTATGATCGCAGGCAATGGTTAAAGTTAGCTAACTAGTACAATAACTTGATGACTGGAACTGGTGAGACTACTGACAACAGTAAAGTAGATTGCTGACAATAGTAGGTTATTGCTAGCACTACGATGGTGACTGGAGTTAATAAGGCTACTGACAACAGTATAGAGTTTGATTTGCAATGGGATATTACTGGCTACTGACAGCAGTATGGAGAATGGCTACTGACAACAGTATAGTGGTTGATTTGCAATGGAATGTTACTGACAATGGAATATTACTGGCTACTGACAACAGTATAGCGACTGGCTACTGACAACAGTATAGTGGCTGATTTGCAATGGAATGTTACTGACAATGGAATATTACTGGCTACTGACAACAGTATAGAGACTGGCTACTGACAACAGTAAAGCGGTTGATTTGCATAGGAATATTACTTACAACAGTGCTTTGGATACTACCAATGGCACAGTGGTGACTAACTATTAACGTTTGCTGACAACAGTATAGTAGCTAAATAACATGGACCTGATATGCAGTGGCTCTATTAATGAGGTTATACTTGCGGAAGGCAGCGTGAGCAGACATTAAGAGAGTTCAAATTGCCGGGAAGTCTTGCGTTGGTTCTGTATGACGTGTCCGTTGCGGTATCTGGGCCAACTGCAGGCGCTTTCTTTAGATTGCAGATTGTTGATTGCCCCGATTGGGCAACTTCAGCTGGAGGCAGGCCCTGTATCCCCGGCAGCTCGATCCCGGCCGGGAGAGCTGTTGGTGAGCCGGGGTGCTTATGTAGTGGAGGCTGATGATGATGCCCTCTATAGAGGGGGAGCTTACTGGCATTAGTGCTGTCTGTGCTGTGCCTATTGGAGAACTCTTTTCATGAGTGGAGGGGACCAGGCATCTTTGGATGCTGTGTTCCCTGTGGCTGTGTGTGGGGCATGATCCCCAATGGTGTGCAGTGTCTGCTGCAGAGGTCCACAGAGGGGGCCTGGTGGCATCTTTTTGTGCTGTGTCATAATGGTCCACACCTAAGTGCCAAGTCAAAGGGCCCTTTGGTGAGGCCCTCAGATGCGGGCCCAGCAGGTGTGGGTGCACCAGGCATGGGTGTGCCAGAGCAATCTTTAACTTTAAATCTGGTGCAGGGTCTCGATAGGTGGTGGTGGAGAGCGGGAGGAGCTTACCTTCCTGCTCCCTGTTACTGCTAGCAATCGGAGTTCTCTTGGGCTGCTTGTGGTGCACTGGAGCACCCTTTAACTTTAAATCTGGTGCAGGGTCCCGATAGGTGGTGGTGGGGAGTGAGGAGGAGGAGAATAACTTAAGAACATAAGATATGCCATACTGGGTCAGACCAAGGTCCATCAAGCCCAGTATCCTGTTTCCAATGGTAGCCAATCTAGGTCATAAGTACCTAGCAGTTTCCCCAAAATACACAGGTTCCACAGTGCTTGTATTGGGTTAAGCATTGATATCCTGGGTCCCTTTTAATAATGGTTTATGGACGTTTCCTCCAGGAACTTGTCAAAACCTTTTTTAAACCCGGCTACACTAACAGCTTTTACTATATCCTCAGGTAACAAATTCCAGAGCTTGATTACACATTGAGTGAAAAAATATTTTCTCTTATTAGTCTTAAATAGGTTACCCTGTAGCTTCATTGCATATCCCCTAGTCTTTCTATATTCTGATGATGTAAACAATCGATCTGCGTTTACCCGTTCCACTCCATTCATTAATTTATAGACCTCTATCATATCTCCCCTCAACGTCTCTTTTCCAGGCTGAAGAGCTCTAACTTTGCATTGTGTAACCATAGTGTGGGTTGTTCTTTCTTAGGTGCGTAACTTTGCACTTGTCCACATTAAATTTCATCTTCCAATTTATCAAGATCCTCTTGCAATTTTCACAATCATCATGGGTTTTAACAACTTTAAATAGTTTTGTATCATCTACAAATTTGATAACCTCACTAGTTATTCCCATTTCCAGGTCATTTATGAATATGTTAAAAAGCAGTGGACCCAGCACAGATCCTTGGGGTACTCCACTATTCACCTTTCTCCATTTTGAAAATTGGCCATGAAGCCCTACCCTCTGCTTTTAACCAGTTCCTGATCCATAATAATACACCGTCTCCTATCCCATGACTTTTTAGTTTTTCCAAAAGCCTCTGAAGAGGGACCTTGTCAAAGGTTTTCTGAATATCCAGATACACTTTATCGACTGACACACCTTTGTCTACCTGTTTATTCACACCTTCAAAAAAACATAACAGATTAGTAAGACAAGATCTTCCTCGTCTAAAGCCATGTAGATTGTCTCCCATTAAGCCATGACTATCTACATATTCAGTAATTTTGTTCTTTATGATGGTTTGTACCATTTTTCCCAGTACTGATGTAATGTTCACCGGTCTGTAGTTTCCCGGATCATCCCTGGAACCCTTTTTGAAAAATTGGCGTTATATTGGCCATCCTCCAATCTTCAGGTATTACAGATTATTTTAATGATAGTTCAGAAATTAATAATAGTAAGTCTGCAATCTCATATTTAAGTACTTTCAACACCCTTGGATGTATACCATCCGGTCCAGATGATTTGATATTCTTCAGTTTAGCAAATAGTTGTAATACATCTTCCTGGTGTGTTGATATTTCTTTCAATTCTCTGCAGTATCACCTTTAAATACCACTTCAGTCATGGGCACTGTTCCCTCTAAGCTGTGCGCGTGTGCGCGCGCACACACCTCGTGGAGCGAGCGCACATACTTTACAACAGAGCGCACAAAAATTACAGTTCTGATTCTGATAGAAGATAACACAGACTTCTTAAAATTTAAAAGTTGTGATTGTAATTACTAGAAATTTTCCGCTTCATTTAGTAATTGTCTATTTTCATTTAATTTGATTAAAATCAATGTGGTGTACATACTGTATTCTGACGTGTAGTCAAATTTTAAAGTATATAACTCCGAGTGTCGTTATGTGGCGCACAGAAATTTAACCTTCCTTCAAAAGCTGCACAGCTCATATTTTATGCGCACACAGTCTACAGAAAATTAGAGGGAACATTGGTCATGGGTAACATCCCTACATCTTCCTCAGTAAAGATCGAAGCAAAGAATTCATTCAGTCTCTCCACTATGGCCTTGTCCTGTCTTAATGCCTCTTTTAACCCTCTATCATCTAATGGTCCAACTGACTCTCTCACAGGATTTTTGCTATGAATGTACTTGAAAAAGTCTTTATGTGTTTTTGCATCCACAGCAAGCTTCTTCTCAAATTCTCTTTGCCTGCCTTATGAATGCCTTGCATTCAGGGCCGGCCCGTCCATTGAGCGAGAATGTTTTTTGCACAGGGCCCCGCGTTTCAGGGGGCCCCGCGCAAAGAACATTCCGCTTTAAAAGTAGAATTTAAAAAAAAAAAAAAAAGCTGGCTGCTGCCGCTGCTGCGGCGGTAGCAGCAATATCGCATGTCCCGCGGGGCCCCCCCCCTGCCCCGCAGATCCCTTCCTGCTTGCCTGCCTGCCTGCTTGTCAGTTCTTCTCCGCTTCGGCTTAGATGGGGGGGGGGGGCGGGAGGGTAGGACTTGAGGTGGGGTGGGGGGGGAGTAGGACTTGAGGTGGGCTGATGTGGTTAGGACTGTGATGTGCTGTGGGCTAATGGGGGGGGGGGGTTAGGACTGGAAATGGGCTGATGGGGGGGTTAGGACTTGAGGTGGGCTGATGGGGTTAGGACTGGCAATGTGCTGTGGGCTGATGGGGGGGGGTTAGGACTGGTAATGGGCTATGGGGGGGTTAGGACTGGTAATGGGCTATGGGGGGGCTAGGACTGGAAATGGGCTGATGGGGGGTTAGGACTTGAGGTGGGCTGATGGGGTTAGGACTGGTAATGTGCTATGGGCTGATGGGGGGGGGTTAGGACTGGTAATGTGCTGTGGACTGATGGGGGGGATAGGACTGGAAATGGGATGATGGGGGGTTAGGACTTCAGGTGTGCTGATGGGGATACTACTGGTAATTTGCTGTGGGCTGATGGGGGGGTTAGGACTGGTAATGGGCTATGGGGGGGCTAGCACTGGAAATGGGCTGATGGGGGGGTTAGGACTTGAGGTGGGCTGATGGGGTTAGGACTGGTAATGTGCTATGGGCTGATGGGGGGTTAGGGCTGGTAATGGGTTGGGGGGGTTGCTAGGACTTTAAAATGGGCTGAGTGGAAGGGGAGGTTTGAACTGCAAATAGCTGATGGGGAGGGGGCCTTGGAATGCTGAGTGGAAGGGGGACTTGATCTGCAAATAGCTGATGGGGAGGGGGGTTGGAATGGAAATGGGCTGTGAGAGGAGGGAGCTAGGACTGGAAATGGGCTGAGTGGGGGGGGGGGAGCTAGGACAGGAAATGGGCTGATGGAGGGGCTAGGATAGGACTGAAAATGGGCTGTTGGTGGGAGCTAAGATTGGAAATGGGCTGTAGTGGGGGGGGGGGCTTGCATTGAAATGGACTCATGGAGGGGCTAGAACTGGAAGTAGGCTCATAGGTGGCTTGGATTGAAATGGGCTGAGTGGAGGGGAGCTAGGATTTGACATGGGCTGATGATGGGGCTAGAAAAGGACTAGAAATGGGCTGATGGGGGGCTGGGATTGGAAATGAGCTGATGGAGGGACTCAGATAGGACTGGAAATGGATAGGGGAGCTAGGACTGGAAATGGGCTGATGGGGGGCTAGGACTGGAAATGGGCTGATGCGGGGACTAGAAGGGAGCGGATGCTGGGTGGGGCTGGAACTAGAAGGGAGCTGATTTTGGGGGAGGATTAGAATGGGATGGGGCTGGGAGAGTGAAATGGAACGGGGAAAAATATTTTGTGTGGGAGGGAAGAAAAATCTACAATTGGCCGGGTATTAAGAGAGTATGTGGGGATTGAGGATGGGGGGGGGGGGGTAAAATTTGAGTGGATGAAATAGGAATGAGGAAAGAGCAAAAGGAGAAAGATTAGTATGTTAAAGCAGATGTAGAGAGAGAATGGAAAAAAAACTAGAAGAAAGGACAGATGGACAGCAGATGATGGAGAGTTAACAGAAGACACAAAGAAACCAGAAGAAAGTGGCTGGAGCAATTGCAACTGAAAAAAAAATGCACAAAAGGTAGAAAAATATCTCTTTATTTTGAATTTATTAACTGGAATATGTCAGCTCTGGGAAATGTGCATCATTAACGTCTATGCTTTGTTTAGTACAAGAGGAAATTAATTTATAGTTGTATTTCTACAGTGTTGCTGTACATTCTAAGTTGGCTTTTGGGGTTCCCATTTTAATTATTATCTTCCTGTTTCTAAATTGTGATTTCTTGTTTGGTGATGGTCTATATTCTGCATGTGTAACTGAGCTGAGGTATTCTGTTTATGTAATTCCTATTTGACATTGCCACTTGTTCTCTTTCCCCAGTAGGTCATGTATTGTTATTCTCTGAAATGTATTGGTTTAATATTTGCAGTGTTGCCTTTTGATAGGTAGGGTCTGGTGCTTTGTGAGTCCTGGTAGTGCTGTTATGATACGGTAGGTTTGCTATGGGTTCTAAATGACCAACAGACTTAGAGAAACATTCACACATACATATTTTTATTGGAACTCACACCTTGAAGGACTATCCTTCTCGTGGCGTGCTGTTCCCTTTTATTCTTTATATAGGGATGCAACCCCTCAACATCAACCAGTTAACATTCTTTCATTCAGGAAAAACCCTCTTAGAAGCTACTTATCTGAACGGAGAGTTTCCACAGTTCATAGGCAACTCGGCGTCTTCCCCAGCTCATAGATAGACTCAACGTCCACTCCTGATGGTAAATGGAGAAGTCCCTTTATAAGCCGCCGATACCGGGTAAAACCCAACACCTCCAAATCAATGTAACCAACAGGGAAGGTCATCCGTTATGACTTCTGAGACTTTTTCAAGTAGCAACCATACGAGAGTCTCCCCTCATTTTCTGTCATTTTCAGACTCTCGTATGGTTGCTACTTGAATAGAGTCTATCTATGAGCTGGGCCTATGAACTGTGGAAAGTCTCCGTTCAGATAAGTGGCTTCTAAGAGGGTTTTTCCTGAATGAAAGAATGTTAACTGGTTGATGTTGAGGGATAGATATCCCCTTTGAACGCATGTTAGGGTTGCGTCCCTATATAAAGAATAAAAGGGAACAGCATGCCACGAGAAGGATTGTCCTTCAAAGTGTGAGTTCCAACAAAAATATGTATGTGTGAATGTTTCTCTAAGTCTGTTGGTTATATGTGTGGGAGACATACGAAATTCAGGATTTAGAATGGGTTCTAAATGGGCAGTGTTTGTAGTAGTTCCTAATGTGCCTGACGGTTGGCACTGGATTATAGTAATGTAGTAATCTTTTAGTCTTTCTTTATCCATACACTCATTAAGAGGCATGTTTACTAAAAGTTAGTGTATGGTAACATTATGCAAATATTTATGCAAATGAGGCCTCTTATGCAAATGAGGCCCCGCACCGAGTCTCTGCACATGGCCCCGCACCCCCCTTGGGCCGCCCCTGCTTGCATTTAACTTAGAAACATAGAAACATGACCACAGAAAAAGACCACATGGCCTATCTAGTCTGTCCTTCCATATCAACCACTACACAGTCCCATTTTGCCAGTGCTTGTGCTGTTTCCAGTTTTCATCATTTGGCTCTTTATTCCATTTCCTGAAAGATGCTTTTTTGGCAACAACAGACTCTCTGACCTCGCCTTTAAACCATGCTGGCAGTTTTTTGGACTACCTTCTACTTTTCTTAAAGCGTGGAATACAGCTGGTATGGGCTTCCAAGATCGTATTTTTAAACAACACCCAAGCTTGATGTAAGTCTTTAACTTTTGCAACTGTTCCTTTCAGTTTTTTCTTAACTATTTTCCTCATTTTATCATATAGTCTCTCTTTCGAAAGTTAAAAGGTAGTACTGTGGATTTCCTTACCATCCCTCCTCCTTTAATTAAATCAAACATGATGATCTATGATCACTATGGCCAAGTGGCCCTAACCCCCTTATCTCTTGCACCAGATCTGGTGTTCCACTAAGGATAAGGTCCAAAATGGCTTTCCCTCTGGTCGGTTCATGAACCAGCTGCTCCAAGAAGCAGTCATTTATTTCATCTAGAAACGTTATCTCCCTAGCATGTCCTGCCGTGAAACTGACCCAGTCAATCCCGGGGTAATTGAAATCACCCATTATTATTACTGTTTTGTAACTTTTGTTAGCTTCCCTCGTTTCTTTAAGCATTTCATCATCCATTTGTTCATTCTGGCCAGATAGTCGATAGTACACCCCCACTGCCATCGCCTTCCCCTTTTTATATGGAATTTCAATCCATAGAGATTCTACATTGAATTTTGTTTCCTGCAAAACTTTAATCCTTTGTGACTCAATGCCCTCTCTAACATAGCGTGCAACCCCTCCACCAATTTGCTGTGCTCTATCATTACGATATATAATTTGTACCCAGGTATCACAGTGTCCCACTGGTTGTCCTCCTTCTACCATGTCTCTGAGATACCAATCATATCTAACCTCTCATTTAGTGGTATATATTCTAACTCTCCCATCTTATTTTTTAGACTTCTAGCATTTTCATACAAACATTTTACAGACTGTGATTTATTCATATTAATCTGGCAATCGGTAGGACGCGGTAATTTGTAATCTTTAAGCTCTGTTTGCTCCATACTCAAAGGTATTTGGGCTACTTTTTCTTTACTGGAACCTTTCTGCTGATATGCCCTAACTTCATTCTCTTGGTAGTATCCTTCAAGGATACATTTTTCCTTACCATGAACTCTTGGGCGACTGTAGGCTTTCTCATATTATCTAGTTTAAAAGCTGCTCTGTCTCCTTTTTAAAGGTTAATGCCAGTAGCCTGGTTCCATCTCGGTTAAGGTGAAGCCCATCCCTTCGGAAGAGCCCCTCCTTTCCCCAGAATGTTCCCCAGTTCCTAACAAATCCAAAACCCTCATCTTTGCACCATCATCTCATCCACACATTGAGATTCTGGAGCTCTGCCTGCCTTAAGGGTCCTGCACGTGGAGCAGGAAGCATTTTGGAGAATGCTACCCTGGAAGTCCTGGATTTCAACTTCCTACCTAAAAGCCTAAATTTAGCCTCCAGAACCTCCCTACCACATTTTCCTGTGTCATTGCTAACGACATGTAGTACCAGGACAGCAGACTCCTCCCCAGCACTATCTAAGACCTTGTCGAGGTGGCGTGTGAGGTCTGCTACCTTTGCACCGGGCAGACATGTTACCCACTATTGCTGCCAGCGATCGGGGCTCCCTCGGGCTGAAGGGGAAATGGAGGGGGAGGCATCTAAGATGGCTGCGCCTATGTGAGAGAATAACCTCCCCATTCTGATGAGGGATGTTTCCGTAAGTCCTTAAAGAGCTTTTTGCTCCCTAATTAGGTTGGTGCAGAAGGCAGCCATTGGTGGTGGATGAGTGGGTTACATGGATGCTGACAGTCTGCTCTGTTCTTGATCAATTTTTATTACTTTTATATTTTATATTGTAAACTATCTAGAGTATGTTACATGTTAGAGGTATATAATTTTTTTTTAAATAAAGAAGACAGAGTGAAGAGCAAGGGGGAAGCCCTACAATCCTTTCTTCTTTCTCAGAGATCTTCTATGTTTGGGTGCAGAACGCACTCACAAGTATATTTTTGGCTTCCAAAAGTATACGTATAGTTTAAAAAGAAAAGTTCCTGAACAAAAATAGTAATTCAAATCTGTGTGCATACTCTTTCTAAGTCCCTTTTCAAAGGTAAATATTGAAAATTGATGTAAAGTCTGTGTGTAAAATGTAGCCACAGACTTTACACTTAGCACCCTGCTCAGGATGTCATTGGAAAAAAAAATAATTAAATCAAGAGCTGATTCTAAGACCTTATGACAATATACACACTTGTTACCAAAATAATTTGCTCTCTTCTTTACCCAGTGTTCAAAATTCTGGTATGATGTGAATACCATATGCTGAAACACGAGAAAATAGCAAGTGGAACTCCAGTAATAAAAAGTTACAATGTATTCTAACCTCTGACTTATGGATTTTTATGAGAGAGGAAGGGGGAGGGGGGAGTTACGTTTGTTGTGAAGAATGAAAACAATAAGAACCTTCTAAAACCTAAAATATTGTTTTCTGCTGCAGGGAATTGGCTCAATGTTTGGTAAATTTTTAACACTGCCCTTTATAAATGTTTCAGGGCTATAGAAATGAGACAGACCTATGAGTAGTTTAATGGGTCCCAGCTTAGCCATTTGTAATGGAGATTTAACTGCTTTGTTTGTGAGCTTCAGCCAAGGAAACAGATTACCTTCATCAAGTACTAATACTCCAGAGCCAATCTAAACTCTTCACTGCTTGGGAAAGCTATCATGGGATGTCAATAAGTGCAATAAAGACTAATGCAGAAAACCTGTCAGCTGTTGACTAAAAAATTATTTCAAGATTTGAGATCCATGTTCAATATCGTCTTCCTTGTTCAAGATGTAAAAGGGTATGATGTCTCATCAGGGACATATTACAAAATTCAAATGTACAGCTCATAATAATTGAAATGTGTGCAATTAACGCAAATACCTGTATCACCAAGCTAGGGACACATAAGACAATGTTTTTTTTTAAGGCAAGAAAAATCATCTCTTGACTTTAATAAGGGCTCCGTCAAAATATTTGTCTCTGTTTGTCTTGTATGTTTCTCCTGCTCTCTCTCGGGGCTCCTTCTGCAATACTTTCAAATAGATTTAAAGGAAAACTGTTGTTTTTTCTCACCCTGTAATTATCGGCATGAATGTTGACGCTAATCGACTGTGGCAAGGAGGGAACCATGTGTCAGAAAACGTATGTGCATATATTTTTTCTAATTATCTAGTACTAATTGTGTGCACTGATGCAAGTCAGCATGGCTCAAATATGGCATATCCGAGAGTGTGTCATGTTCTAAGAGGCATATTTACAAAAGTGTGCTACCGGGTAGCTCAGGGTTCTGCAAGCACCAGTTGTACCATAGTAAAATTTACTGCATGCTAAAAATCCCATGTTACCTGAGTAGGGTGGGTTGGGGTGAGGACTACGTGGGTCAAGGGCAGATCATGCACATTGCAAGCAGCAGAGGCATCTTTGACGTGTGCTCACCAGTAATGTTGACCTTGGCATTGGTGCTCTTAGTGCCACCTCAATGGATGGCATTAAGTGCATCCATGCTGATCATGCAGTGTGGGGATGGCATGAACCCACGCTTCGTATATGTGGACATGCCAAGCATACTTCTATTTTGTAGGGTGGGTCAAGCATCACCCCTGTGTTCATATTCAGGGCTGAATGTGCACTACCAGCACAAATCTTAGTAAACATACCCCTAAGTGTCAAGCATGCACCCACCGTAGGGATGTGTAGAGGGAGATCATTTTTGATTTGTTCTTGATGTCTTTGGCTTTTTTAAAAATGATTTTCAGATTTTTTTTAATGCTCATTTCACACATTTGTTTTAATAATGCTTGACTGTATGTGCCTTAATATTAGTGTGCATTTAAATAGATTTTGTGTGCAATAATTCTTGTTTTTAAGGCATGCTGTGTGCACACAAATGCACTTTCTTTCTGACAGAAATTTTCTTCCTTGTGAAAGATCTCAGATCACACTGATGCCAGATGATTAGTACTGAACAAACTACATGTTTCAGATCCTGATGATATTGTACTTTACGTAGACATGAGTTTCTTATTGATCAACAAAGGTTGATTTCTTTCAAATGTGAAAGTGCAGCAGACACAGACTATAGCAAACAATAAACCAAACATATATCAGCAGTAGCATGAATATTAAATAGCTTTACTTATGAATATTAAACAGCCAGGCTTGCTTTCCCCACAGAATAGTATAGGAACTCTAAGTGGTCTATTTACTAAAATGTGTTAAATGTTTTATGCTCTTTAGAGAATAGCACATTAATAGATAGCAAGAGTGCATATGAAACATTTAATGCAAACATTCTAACTCTATCTCTAAAAGTGAAGTTCACATTTTGCTTTCACAGGAGCATTTTTGCATAAAAGAAATCCACATTAACGCTTAAAGAACTATGTTAACTTCAATGTGAGCTTCTTAGCATTACTTAACACAACTTTAATATATTTTAGGGCTTACTTATGAATGTATTAAAGATAAACGTTAACCCATGGTAGCTGCCACTCTTTTGTTGTAACTGTTGGGGTTGTTCCTGGCACTTTGGAGAAGACAACCATGCCACTAACTCAGAGCGAGGATTGCTATTTTATGTTAATGACATGGCCACTAACATGGAATACAGTCATCTACACTTCTGGAGGTGTAGTTAGCTGTTTTCCACTATCTGCCACGTTAGGAGTTAACACATGCTAATAACACTTGTGTTAACTTCAAGGTACACTGTCCACTCCTTGGCACCTTTCAATATGAATTTCCACATTTAGGCGTTCAACAATTAACCTACAGGGTTCATGTGGCATGATAAGTGTTTTTTGTGTCAATAGTTAATGCGTGTGAAAACCTGTGTTAAAAACACTTGGTATGGTTTAATAAATAGACCCCATTAAGCAGTAAGAAAGATACTTAATAGGTGTCAATATCTAAGCTAGTGTTAACTCAGTTTAGTAAATAGGCCCTTAACAAAGTACTGAACAAATGGCAAATATTTTCTGTTGCTTTCTTCTTCCACAGTGCTCAGTGTAGTGGGTAAGACAAACCAAGAAAGAATTTAAAAAGGCACAGAGAATCCTTTATTTTGAAGAAGAGAAGGAAGAGTCAGAGAAGAACTATGGCTTTGCAAAAAGAAGCTAATTGGATTGACCAGATGGTCCTTAAGGAGTAGAGAACAAGCTAACTGCCTACATTATACTCAGTCACTCTGTTCATTATGAAAGAAATCAACACAAATCATCTTCCATTTTTTTAGTACTTTATGTTAATAATCACAGATACAGTCCAATAGAGGGAAGGAACCATGCCTCTAAGAAACAAATTCAAACAGACCATGTACAAGTGTGTTACCATTTAAACTGGAATAAAAAAATGATATTGATCGATTTTATAGACCTCTATCACATCTTCCCTTAGGCATCTCTTCAGCCTTCCCTCATAGGAGAGTCCTTCCATCCCCTCTATCATTTTGGTCACCCTTCTCGGTCCCTTTTCTAATTCTGCTATATCTGTTTTGAGATGCAATGACCAGAATTGCATGCAATAGTCAAGTTGCAGTCGCATGATATTCTTTCTTTTATTCTCTATTTTTTTCATTATAATTCCTAACATTCTGTTTGACCTTTTTGCTGCCGCTGCACACTAGACAACGTTTTCAATGTATTGTCCACAATGATGCCTAGATTCTTGTCCTGAGTGGTGACTCCTAATGGGGAACCTAGCATAGTGTAGCATTACTTTGCACTTAAATGTCCACATTAAATTTCATCTGCCATTTGTATGCCCAGTTTCCCAGTCTCAGAAGGCCTTCCTGCAATTTCACACAATGCACATGTGATTTAATAACTTTGAATAAGTTGGTGTGATCTGCATCTTAATTACTGGATCTCATTAATTACTGTATCTCACTTATAACATCGACACACTTTCATCCTCACTTCACCGACCTCTAAAGAATACACAGTATACACTTTCAACTATGTAGCAAAACTAAATGGCCAGAGCTTCATTCAAACTTACAACACTTAAACTTTGTAAATGTACATAAACATAATAACTTCCTAGTGTGTAATATTTCAATTGCTTGTCATGAAACCCCTTTTTCCCCCCAATTCCGCAGCCACACTTGGCCACCTGGCTATTCAGTGGCAATCTAGCCATGATGAGGTCCCACTGAACCCTGTGTCATTCTCACTCTTTTTTACCCCATCCCACACAGCCATCATTAGCGCATGGCTGTCCCCCTGAAGCTCGTTGCAGTGTTGCATCCTAGCTTTCATATCCTCTCCCTCCTTTTCCCATGCCAAGTATCCACCACTCTGACTGATCCTGGGAGTAACTGAACTCTTCAGTCTCCCTAATCGTCACTCTCCCACACAAGCTGTGCCCTCCTAGCTACTAAAAGAAGCTTCCAAAATATCCTTTACAGTACTCAGAAATGTAGGAAAACTGATGTCCGATAGGTGGATGCCATCATGCCAATAGAGCTCCGGACAATTAGTTGTCAACAGCTCATGCAATAGCACCAAACACCCCAATGCAGTCACCAACTTGGCTGCCTCCTCCGGAGTTTATCTATCACCATGGGCCACTGAGCATCCCTTGAGAACAACCTGGGAATGATCTGAGAAGATACAATAAGGGCATTTTGAAAAGAACACTTCACCATCAACATTTCAATCTTCATTTATTGAATTAAGTACACACCCATTACTGAACAAAGATCATTCTTCCCCAGATGAATCAAGATCAGTTGCGGGGAGGAAAAATGCTGTGCTTGTAACAGGGATGGAATGAGCTGATTCCACAACATACCCTGAATCCTCATCCTTTGGATCCAAATACCTAGTGTGGCCAGTCAAGGATGTAATCCCAGCCGGGACTCCGCAGCTCTTTTTTGGGCCTAAAAGATGAAAGAATGCCCACACATCCATAAACAGACCTTTGGGGACAGGACACATACAACAAAACTGGAAAGAAAACAAATGTGAGCAACCAACTTCTTCTTAGCACACATTACACATGTACTGTAGCTATTGGAACACCAGCGCTCCACCTTCCAAATCAAGGTCAGCAAATTCCCCCAAGCATCTACAAATGTTACTGCCCTATTGTGGAAGGAATGAATCCCATATTGCATATGGCCATACATTCCACACCAGACATCTTTAATATCACCACAAACTGAAATATGGTCAGCAGTGAACCATCCATATGAAGGAACCAGTAGAGCCTACCCATGGGACGCTTACTCAAGTATTCTTGGGTTCAGTTCGTCATGCATGTGACTAATCCTGGAGACCTCCACAGTACCATGCAAGCTCCTTTTCCTGTCTAGTCTGTCTTGGATCGACGAATCCGCAAGCACACTCTCTGATATTCTACCATGACGTCATTCCTCCATAGCCAAGTGAAATCGCTGGAGTTTCTTGCTGGGGTGAAAGGCTCACCACCCCCCCCCCCCCACCAACAGAGAAGCATAAAACATCAGCAGAAATGCCACTCAAAGGGAGTGCAACACACATACTGCAGCTCATCCAGCAGCTGCATTAGTATGACATGAGTTGTTGGCAGAGTGTGAAAGAGGCACATTTAGCCTTCACCAAACTCCTCACCGAGAAAGAAGCCATAGGATCTTATTGACAAAAGCAGTGCTTACCAATAATATGGCAAGTGCAGCCGCCAATGTGCCCAGCCACTTTGTATGCGCTATAAACTCTACTACCATCTGCTACTTAAATTGTGCTGCCAAAGGAAGCCTACAAATCTTTTCCAGTCAGCTGTGTACACCTTCCAACAAACTCGATAACTCTATCAAGGCCATCCATAGGTCTTGTGTTATCTGAATCGGGAGGTCATCCACCTCTGGGGTCAACATCTGAAAATGTATCCACTGGAAACAAGAGTGTATGCAATCTCGTTGCAGATACCAAGTACAAACCTTGCTGACAACAAGATGTTGAACTGCAGGCAGTGCAATACTAACAGCCGCATCAACTCAGACAACAGTGGGCAACGCGCTGCCCACTGCTTAATCGCCTACACCACAGTTATATTGTCAGAGTGAAGTATAATCCAATGATACACAAAACACTCATAATAAGTAATCATAGCAATAATAAGTTAACTGGTGTCTGGATGGTTCTATTCATAACAACAATGAGCCATAACAAACTCAATGTCCACTATTGTTCAAAATTATCTTGCTTTGGTATTTATCATAGGTCCAATTTTATTTTCAATTCCTGAGTATTTTAACCATCTTTTTCACAAACAAAAGAGAACCAAGAAGCTATAATTTCACAAAGACTTGTGGTTAGAAGATTTTTTTTATGTGTTATATTCCATTTTAAGTGCATATTACATAAAGTGAAAGTGCCTTCTGACTGCCTGGTTGTTCTTTCCACCATATATTTGTTTGCATCTGGATGGGCACACATACAGATAGACAGGGCAGGAAGGTAGGAGTCAAAAGCTGCAGATGTGGCTTATTGCCCAGGCATGGGCATAGCTTGACTGCTGCACTTGGTGGGGAGGGGGGTGTTGGTGTTTTATTTGCATATCATTTCCATATTTGCATATTCATTCTGGTTATCATTAAAAAAACATTAGATGGGTAGAAAGCAAACAGGTGAGGGATTGGCTGGGCATTCAAATGGCAGATGAAATTCAATGTGGACACATGTAAAGTTATGCACGTGGGGAAGAACATCCCAAACTATAGTTACATGATGAAAGGTTTCACATTAGGAATCACCACCCAGGAAAAGGATCTAGGCGGCAATCCTGGAATCATGAGGAAAATAAAACCAAGGACATTATAATGGCTCTGTATCACTCCATGTTGCGACTGCACCTCAAATATTGTGTGCAGTTCTGATCATCACATCTAAAACAGGATATAGTAAAATTAGAAAAGGTACAAAGAAGAGTGACCAAAATGATAAAGGGGATGTACAGATACCTCTACAAGGAAAGACTTAAAAGATTATGGCTCTTCAGCTTGGAAGAGATATGACTGAGGGGAGATATGATAAAGGTCTACAAAATGAGTGGAGTGTAATGGATAAATGTAGATCGGTTGTTTACTCCTTCAAATAGTAGAAAGACTAGGGGACATGCGATGAAGCTACAATGTAGCACATTTAAAAGTAATCAGAGAAAATATTTTTTCACTGAATGTGTAATCAAACTCTGGAATTTGTTGCCGGAGGATGTAGTAAAAGCTGTTAGTGGAGCTGGGTTTAAAAAAGGTTTGGAGAAGTTCCTGGAGGAAAAGTCCATAAACCATTATTAAAGGAGTCTGGGGAAATCCACAGCTTACCCCTGGGATAAGCAGCATAGAATCTGTCTACCTTTTTTGGAACTTGACCTGGATTGGCCACTGTTCAAAACAAGATATTGGGCTTGATGGATCTTTGGTCTGACCCAGTATGTCATCTCCTATGTTCTTACGCGGGAGCAGAGGTTCTCATTTAGGGGCTTTGAGAAAGGAAAGAAAGGAAAGCAACATATTCCCAGGCTATGAGGGTCATTTTAAAAGGTGTAGTCGTGATTTGGACAACTGAAGACGTGCATGTGGATGTCAAAATCACAGACACATCTCCTTAACTAACCTTCCTCAAATAACCTTCACAGACATCTCTGGTGCAGGGACGTCCAAGTAGGCACAGGAATGTGGCAGAGGTCTGTCCAGGGAGTAGCAATGTACTTACATGTCCCCATTCAATCTCAAAAATGTCTGCAGGCACGTCCATGTTTATACCTGCTCCAGGAACAAAGAGACATCAGGAAAGGGCTTCTTTTCACCTTAAAACATCCAGAGATTGTAGAGAAGATGGAAAATTAAGGGAGTAGCCTTAGATCACAAAGGCCCACCCTGGGATTTGAAACATGACCACTCTGCTCTTAAGCCACTACGCTAACCATTATGCAACTAGATGTCTTGGTTCTGAAATGCTATCCTGGGGACATCTATATAGACATTTGATACACATGCATCTTGGGCACGTCCATGTTTGAACTTGCACGTTCCTGCTTTTTTTTTTTCAGACATTCTGGTTTTGATGTCCCAGATTGCACTTGGACTTCTCATTGTGAAATATGCTTCTCTAAAATTAAAATGCAGCAAAAAGTGTAGCTGTTTAATTATTTAGCTTGGCATTCTACGATAAAAATAAAAATACTGACACCTGTAAATATATATTCTGCAAAAAATAAAGTAGATGAAAGGTACTCACATGCCAAGTGACAAAAGAAAGGTGTAGTTCTCTCCCTTTTGTTTTGAACATCTATTTTACATCCAATGAAAATCCCTCCTCTAACAGTAGATGCAGAGCAGAAGTAGGATTTTTCACAACTTAAGCCAACATACAAGAAAAAATAAATCGGATTCTGGTGTGATGTCATTAACAGCCTCTCCAGTACCAGGTAGATTGTAAACTAATAAAAACTCTACAAACGTCACTGAAGACCTATAATGTAAATCTGCCATATCATAACGACACCAGCTTTTAAAGTTTACATGATAAGGTGCCTATCCAGAAAAGAGAGGCACCATAAATATTGCAGTGGGCCTTTGAACATCCTTACACTTGTTCAGAATATTGAGAAGGCCAGATTACTACAGATCTTACATAGAAACTTCATGCTAACAGAACAAGTGGTCTCAGTTAGAGAGGCAGAACACAGTTAGACCCCTCGCCAAGTACAGAATAAAAATATAACAAACTCAAAGTAAAAATATGTAGAAAAAAATTAAACTGAAACTGCATAAGCCAGGCTCCTACCTTCCTTGGCAACACATGAAATAGAAAATGATGTATGTCCCCCTGTACTGTGCATAATATAAAGATATATATATATATATAAAATCCAAAAACTGACATATACCAGTCATTAAACGAAAAATGAATTCTTTACCTTTATCGTCTAGCAATTTTCTTTTTCTAATTGCCTTGCTCTGGTAAACTGGGTTCTGTACCCTGTTTTAGTTTGACTCTGTTTTCCAGAGTCTGCAATCCACCTGCCATTTCTATCCACTCCTGTCCTCTTCACTTGATTTCCTACATCTATCTCTGATGTTGATCTTTTTCTTTCAGCTTTCTTCCATTTATTTCTCCCTCTTTATCAACTCAGATTTCATTGTTTCTTTTTATATCCGGTTCTCAATCTCCCTATTTTTGCTGTGTCAACCTACCACTTTTCAACCTTTAACACGGCCCTCTTGCTCCATCTCTCCATCCTTCCCTAGCCACTTATTCTCCAGTCTTTACTTATCTCTTCCCTCTTCCACTCTCCTTGTGTTAGGCATCTGTCCCCTTCTCTCCTGCCCTGTCTTGTCTCCCCCTCTCTCCCCAACTCCTGCTTCTGCCCTATTCCCCATGTCCAGTATTTCCCCTCTCTCCTTCACCCCATGTCCAGCATCTTCCCATCTCACCGTGCCCCGTATCCAGCATCTCCCCCCTCTCTCTCTCATCTCATGTCCAGTATCTGTCCTCCACAAACCCACTTCCAGCATCTGCCATTTATCCCCCTATGATCCCTACCCTGTGTTAAGCAGCCACCTGCCCTCCATCCCTTTATGACCCCTATAACATGTCCGGTCTCTGCTGTCCACCCCATGTCCAGCATTTGTCCATCACCCATGTCCTGCTTCTGCCTTTCACCCCCACACTGTGAGTCCAGTATGTGCCATTTACCTCCCTTTGTGTCCAGTATCTGCCCTGTGCTATCATCTCCATACTTCCTATTCGGCATCTGCCCTCTTCCCTCTCTTCATGCCCAGCATTTGCCTACCAGCCTTCCACATCCCCTTCATATTCATCAGCCCAGCATTTCCCTTCCGGCCCTTACACACCTCCTTCAAGTTCATCTTCTCAGCATTTTCCTTCTTGCCATCCCACCCCCACCCCTTCATCATCATCTGCCCAGCATTTCCCTTCTGGCCATTCCATCCTCATCCCCACCCCCTTTCATGTCTATCTGCCCAGCATTCCCTTTCCAGCTATTCTACCTCCTCTTCATGTCCATCTGCCCCCCATTTCACTTCCAACCATTCCATCCCCCTCCGCTGCTGTCACTTTTGATGCATCTGCAGCAGTAGTGGCAGTGTCAAATTTTGAAAAAGAAAAAGAAAAACCACAACTTTATGTACTTCTGTGCTAGGAAATGTGGTCTAGCCCCATCCCCTCAGATGTGAAACATGCATCAGAGAGGGGCGGGACCAGACCAGCCTTCTCAACTCAAGGCTGCATTTTTGTCCTTTTCATCGGAGTCCACTGCCGCCGCTGCAGACACAGAGAAAGCAGTGTCAGCAGTGGCATTGGCGCCCCATAGTGAGCTGGCTCTCATGCCAAAACAGCTATAGCCTGCCCCCCTCCCCCACCTGTGCACCGCTGCAGCTGCTGTTTGTCCTGCATCTGAAGCAGCAGCAGCGTGCCACGGGTAGAAGGGCTGGTTTTAGTCATTTCAGCGTGAGAGCCAGCTTGTTTGGGGGAGCAATGCCCCCCCCCCCTGTCCCCCCACACTATACTCATGAGTGCAAGTCCTGCTATTCAAAGAAAAGAAGTGGGGACATGATTGCTAAAGCAAAAGAGGACCAAGTGGTGAATGGAGGATATCCAGGAATCAGCAGCACCAAAGGTTCACTTTCCTAAGACTGGGAGCAAGAGACCATCTACTATTTACAGGACTGAAAATGGGCCAGACTCAGTTTGGGAAAGAGCACCGAGTGCAGACTTCCTCAAGATCAGCATGGAACATTGATCATGCTTTATGGATCCATCACAGGCTGCAGATGACGACTCCTGTCTGCTCATTTTGTGGGCTCAGAAGTGAGTGAGTAATGGTGCTGCACACTCATGACTTGCAGTGCCCTACCAGCAGCTCTCACAGCCCTCCCCACATAGAGAGCAGGAGCTGGAGCTTGTGCTGTAGAAGTGCTAATTTGCTTCTGCTGCAGGAGGAGAAGGATGATTGGATCTCAATAAGAAATGAGAGAGGAGGGGAAAGGACGGACAATGATATATGTGAGCAACAGCCTAGTTAAGGGGATGGCTTAGTGCACAGAAACAACTGCTTTATGGAAAAAGGTCTGCAGATATCAGTCTTACATGGACTAGGGATGTGCATTCATTTGAAATCATACCATTTTTAACCTGGAGAAAAAACAAAATTTCTGTGATTTTTCCTGGGTCAATAAGGAGCGCTAAAATATAATAGTGCACACTATTGCTTAAAATTGTGCACTATTCCTCAATTATGTACAATAGGCTTAATATTGAAATTTAGTGCACACTGTTGCTCAATAGACTGAGCAAAAGGGTGCAGTATTAAACTATAATGTGCATTACTGATGATATTGCCCTTGAAACAATAACAAACTTTAAATAGCCAAAATAAAATGAAAATTTCATGCACAACATTGGAAACTAAACAAATAAAAAATTCTGGCCTGAATGAGCCTGATCTAGGCTGGTCTCATAAGTTACCAATCAATAAGAAAACCCAGCACAAGGTGAAAATGTAAATCTAAATAAAGAACCCTAGCATTAACCTCCATACATTCAGGCTAAATTAAATAAACATGCATATGAAAAACCTTAACTTTTTCTATTTTCTTTTTTGTTGGAGTGACCATACAAAAGGGGAAGGAACTCCAGCCCGCCCCTCGCCGTGGTCACTCCGGTTTAATCATTTAAATGCTTGAAAAAATCAATCAAAACCTTAACTCAAGTCAGCCATTGCAGAATTCATGGAACAAGCACAACATGCCACGTTTCGGGCCAGCAAAAATCCTATGGCCCTGCATCAGGTGGAGAAGACGAATTCCCAAAGTAATGGCTTCTGTATGTGAAGAAAACCCAAACGGTCAGGTTTAAAAGCACAGCGTGTGACGTAAAATGCAGAATCTGGAGAACCTCAGCCAATAAGCAATCAAAACGTTGCAAGCATTAGTGGTTGGGGAAACCCCACAGACAAGGGAGCCCCCTGCAGCAATGAGCAGTCCATAAAAGGAGATACAGCGTCACAGCAGAGTGTGCCACTCAACTGAAGCGTTTAAACCCCGAGGGGAGACAGTCTTCAAACGGAATATCCAGCGCTGCTCCAAGAGCTGCAATTTAGCTACTCGGTCACCCCCTCGGGGGTCCAAAGGGAAAACATCCAGAACCCGCCAATGTAATTGATGAAATGAATGCACTACTTGTAGACAATGTTCGACCATGGGTGCCGTCAAAGTTTTTGTCCACAACCGGGAGGCATGCTCACCAAGTCGCACCTTTACACAACGAGTAGTACGGCCAACATAGAATAGTCGGCAAGGGCATTGAATCAAATAGACTACAAAAGAGGATTCACATGTAGTATGCCAATGAGATGTATAAGTAATGGACGTGTGGACATCCACCCAAACCGGCCCAGTAAGAGCCATGTCACAATAGCTACAAGAGCCACAGGTGTAATGACCAGGATCAGCATGAGCAATAGGGGGGGCGATCTAAAGGTGAAGTTGACTTCACAACTTTGTCCCGTAAATTAGATCCCCTAGAGTATGCTACCCGAAACCTCTTACCAGCAAAACAGGAATGCACCGCTAATACCGGCCAGTAGCGGCGTAAAATATGAATAACCTGGGGGACTCCTGCAAAATATGGGAAAACCCCAGTAAACTCCTCCCCATCAGAGCCTGATGTAGTATTAGACATAGAACTTGGAGACAGCAACCATTCTCGATGTAAAAAACGAGCTCGCTTGAAAGCCTTCTTCAACAATGAAGGGGGATATCCCCTATGTATCAGCCGGTCCTGTAAATCAGCAGCCTGCTTCTGAAATTCCTCCAACGTCGAGCAATTCCGGCGAAGCTGCAAGAATTGCCCAAATGGTAAGCCCCGTTTTAACGACGCTGGATGATAGCTGGAAAATTGCAACAATGTGTTCCTTTTCACCGGTTTCCTAAATAACGTAGTGGCAATCCCATCAGGGGACAGATGGATGGTAAGGTCCAGAAATTGTATTTTCTGATGATCAAACGTCGCTGTAAACTGGATATTAGGAGAATAGGTATTCAACGAAGCCACAAACAGCTGTAGATCCTCCAACATCCCAGACCAAAGAAAAAAGATATCGTCCAGAACCTGGCACCAAAATGGCACATGTTGAAAAAATGGAGAAATATAAATATAGGTCTTCTCAAAAATAGCCATATAGATCGTAGCAATGGAGGGAGCCACCGTGGCCCCCATCGCTATACCAAAGATTTGTCAGTAAAAACATTGATCATACAAAAAATAATTGCTATTGAAGACCAAATCCAGCATAGTAAGCAAAAAGGAACGAGGAATCCGCGATGGAAGATCAAGCGGAAAAGTAGAGAGACAGCGGAGCACTTCATTCTGATCAATATTAGTGTAGAGTGCTTGCACGTCCAAGGTCACCAAAAAAGTGTACGATGAAAAATCACTACAAGATGATAACTGTACAAGGAAGTCTCCGGTGTCACAGATATAGGAAGCAACCTTGACCGCTGCTGGCTGTAAAAACACATCACAGAATTTTGAAAGAGGCTCCAAGAGAGAATCACGGCACAAAACTATGGGCTGTCCCGGAGGATTATGTAAACTCTTATGGATTTTGGGAACCAGATAAAATACAATTTCTGGACCTTACCATCCATCTCTCCCCTGATGGGATTGCCACTACGTTATTTAGGAAACCGGTGCAAAGGAACACATTGTTGCAATTTTCCAGCTATCATCCAGCGTCATTAAAACAGGGCTTACCATTAGGGCAATTCTTGCGGCTTCGCCGGAATTGCTCGATGTTGGAGGAATTTCAGAAGCAGGCTGCTGATTTACAGGACCGGCTGTTACATAGGGGATATCTCCCTTCATTGTTGAAGAAGGCTTTCAAGCGAGCTCGTTTTTTACATCGAGAATGGTTGCTGTCTCCAAGGTCTATGTCTAATACTACATCAGGCTCTGATGGGGAGGAGTTTACTGGGGTTTTCCCATATTTTGCAGGAGTCCCCCAGGTTATTCATATTTTACGCCACTACTGGCCGGTATTAGCGGTGCATTCCTGTTTTGCTGGTAAGAGGTTTCGGGTAGCATACTCTAGGGGATCTAATTTACGGGACAAAGTTGTGAAGTCAACTTCACCTTTAGATCGCCCCCCCTATTGCTCATGCTGATCCCGGTCATTACACCTGTGGCTCTTGTAGCTATTGTGACATGGCTCTTACTGGGCCAATTTGGGTGGATGTCCACACGTCCATTACTTATACATCTCATTGGCATACTACATGTGAATCCTCTTTTGTAGTCTATTTGATTCAATGCCCTTGCCGACTATTCTATGTTGGCCGTACTACTCGTTGTGTAAAGGTGCGACTTGGTGAGCATGCCTCCTGGTTGCGGACAAAAACTTTGACGGCACCCATGGTTGAACATTGTCTACAAGTAGCGCATTCATTTCATCAATTACATTGGCGGGTTCTGGATTTTGTCCCTTTGGACCCACGAGGGGGTGACCGAGTAGCTAAATTGCAGCGCTTGGAGCAGCGCTGGATATTTCGTTTGAAGACTGTCTCCCCTCGGGGTTTAAATGCTTCAGTTGAGTGGCACACTCTACTGTGATGCTGGATCTCCTTTTATGGACTGCTCATTGCTGCAGGGGGCTCCCTTGTCTGTGGGGTTTCCCCAACCACTAATGCTTGCAACGTTTTGATTGCTTATTGGCTGATGTTCTCCAGATTCTGCATTTTTCATCACACGCTGTGCTTTTAAACCTGACCGTTTGGGTTTTCTTCACATACAGAAGCCATTACTTTGGGAATTTGTCTTCTCCACCTGATGCAGGGCCATAGGATTTTTGCTGGCCCGAAACGTGGCACGTTGTGCTTGTTCCATGAATTCTGCAATGGCTGACTTGAGTTAAGGTTTTGATTGATTTTTTCAAGCATTTAAATGATTAAACCGGAGTGATCATGGTGAGGGGCGGGCTGGAGTTCCTTCCCCTTTTGTATGGTCACTCCAACAAAAAAGAAAATAGAAAAAGTTAAGGTTTTTCATATGCATGTTTATTTAATTTAGCCTGAATGTACGGAGGTTAATGCCAGGGTTCTTTATTTAGTGGTCTCATAAGTTAAGCAAGCTCGGGATGGTTAGTACTTGGATGGGAGACCACCTTGGAATATCAGGTGCTGTACACTTACTGCATGAAAGAAAGGCTTGGCAATCTACTTCTGGTCACACCTTGCCAAGAAAATCCAGGGGCTGGATTGCTAGGAGTCAGTATTGACTCAACAGCACACACCCACCCACACACACCCTAGAGTGGGCTTCCAGCAGCAAGCTTCCTATTTCTTTTCACTCTATGTAAACCCAGACCAGACATTTACAGCAGTACTAGAATTGGTGTAAATGTTTGTATATTTTTCAAGTATGCACATAAATTGTAGCATTTTAAAAATCCATGGGGGTCATTTAGAAGCTTTATTGATGTTTTGGATGTCTGAAAATGGATACAGAGACGTCCAAAGCATGTTGGCTTGGTGGGGGCATGTCCAGAGCATTCCAAAGATCATAGATGTGTGTGCCCGA
Source organism: Ichthyophis bannanicus (assembly GCA_033557465.1). NCBI lineage: Eukaryota > Metazoa > Chordata > Amphibia > Gymnophiona > Ichthyophiidae > Ichthyophis > Ichthyophis bannanicus. Next base: position 418,401,922 of record CM066038.1, read on the forward strand.
TTTTAAAAATAGCCGGCACGTCTCCACCCCCACCAGAGTCTATATCTGCTCCAGTGCATGAAAAGACTGCTGAAAAGTGATCATTTTGCCAGTACAACATTGGAGGGTCAAGAAGAGATGGTACTCTAATATTCCTAATACTGTCCATACTCGTAAAAAAGGTAAATAGTATTGGGGTAACGTGTTTTGTGGTTTTTACTCTGCCGAACATCTCCACAAGCAGAATCGTCCCCTCTCTGGAATACCATTGTGGGGACGTCTATGTAGCTGTCCTCCAGTGACATACATATCAGGAATGTCTACATTTCTGAAATTGTGCATGAACTTGGATATGCCTAGCTGTTTTGGACACAATTTAACCTGGATGTCCCAGATTGTGCCTGGACATCCTTTCTAAAATGTACCTTTATGTGCTAATGTGCATGCTCCACTCATCTCCTCCCATAATCCACCCATGTGAGCAGCTCCCAGCAAAGTATGCACCTTCATGCCAAAACATGTACTTTCATGCTGGTCAGTATTTTATAAGAGGTCATTTACACCAGTATCTGGCCACATACAGTACACATGGGAATGGCTTAATAAGACTACCTCTGGGAGTCATGGATAATAAGGATACAATTCACAGGCCATGTCTGTGCAAATGCTTATGTTAAGAACATAGAAACATAGAAACATTATGACAGAAAAAGACCACATGGCCTATCTAGTCTGTCCTTCCATAACAACTACAACAGTCCACTTTTTACCTTTAGAGATCCTCTGATGGAACAATCAGGTCCATATTCAAAAGTATCTGGTATCTGGTGCTAACCACATGAGTGTTTTGTTAAACAACTCTGTGCCAGATAACAAATAAAGGGCTAGAGTTACTAAAAGGCATTACCATGTTAATACAATGAGACACACATTAATTCACATTATTCACCGCAGGTCTCATTTTATTTAATACCTATTTTTTTCTAATGCACTTTAATGGCATTACAGGGGCATGCCGCACTGGCCTCCAGACTCCAACTGCACCCCTTGCCTACCTTCCCCCCCTTTTCCCCTTCCTCCCCCAGCCCCCACGTACCTCACCATCTTACCCTCCCCCCTTTCCCCCAAACATTACAATACAGATCACTTCTGCTCAACATCAACACTTTATTGATGGGTTGACAAGTCCACAGCTTGCGGGTCCCCCTTACATTATCCTGAGCAAATATAATACACCATAAACGTGATACAATAATATAACAATCACAATAACACTCTGTGTTGGCGTCCGGGAGCAAGCCTTGTATTTTGTTTCAGGACACCTGGGCCAGGCATCCCTGACCCTGATACTTGATCCCCCTCCTTTTTGCCAAACCCAGGCACTCCCCCTGTGGTACCTGGGTCCCCTTTTGCCATATTTCTATGTGGTACCTCCCATTTTCAGTGTTCTGCCTAACCCCCCTATCTGTCAGGTCCTGCCCGCCCGCTGTGACATTCCCCTCGCCCCACCCCAACTGCCCCTGACTCCTAGGGAGAGGAGGGTGGGTTCACGGCTGCAAGGAAAAATTTTGAGTAGCCTGCGGTATCGGCCTTTATTCCTGCTGGGCCTCCCTGCCCCCTCCCCATCCCGCCCAACCATGTGGTCTGGCTGGGCCCTCCTATCAGTGGCTGCCCGGTTATAGGCCATCTCTCCATGAGGGCTGGCCTAGTATTAGTGTTCACTAACATGGTTGTACACATTAGTAAATCTAGGCTGGATTTTGACCAGATAACTCAATATCTGGTCAAAAAATATCTGTTTAGATTTATGGGAAACGAGGGGCATTCCAGGGGGTGGGTCAGCATTTATCCAGATAACAGTGATATTCAACCTCTGTCTGGATAAATGTGTTCATTTCGGATCAAAGTCCTAAATTAAATGGATAAGTTGTCCATTTTAGTTTAGGACAGCACATTCAGTGATCTGCCTAAATAGGGGCAAATATTGGGCTTAAAGGTAAGCAGACCAATATTCTATTAGATATTGCCCTCAGTACTTTCTTTCCTTCTTTCAATAAAGCTAATATGTATGGCTGCCAGCAGAAAATGGAAAATAATTTGGCTCCTAAAAGTAATACTCAGCAGGATAGCCAACATAGATTGATATGAATTGATATGATAGATGTGAATTTCCAACTAAGCTATATGTTCACGCCTGAACATTGAAAACTTAGGGGTATGTTTACTAAACCGCAGTAACGTTACCGGCGATAATTGCAGCGTTAACATGAGTAATGTCATATAATGAAGTGGGCGTACCAGCATTAAGGTAGCAATGGCCGTGTAACACACGTTAAAGGGCGCCTTGGCCAGTTAGCACACATTAACAGAACATTGAACGTTAAAGCTGAGAAACAACACACATTACAAGGCTGACAAGGTGCTTTATAAGGTGCCTTAACCTAAGGTGCCGTATAAGGTGCCCTAAAGATGTTAAGGTGACCCAAGATATGGTGCCCAAGGGCAGTAAGGTGCCCCAAGTTGACAAGCATGAAATGTAAGGGCAAAAACCTGATGTTACCGTAACACTGCACAAAGCAGCAAGGAAAGGCAATGAATAAGTGATGGAAGGAAGAAGAGGTGGGAGCTGATGGACCTGCCAAATCTGCATGCAACCGATGTGGCTGCCGGCAAAATGGACAAACATATTGGAGGCAGCTGTACCGATGCACAGGGTGTTGGCAATGTAAAGTGCTACAATGACAGTGGGTGGAAGAGGATGGGAATACGTGTCTGCCAGTGGAGGTAGAGGTGGCAAGATATTTGCAATGATAGGAGGACAGAGGAGTAGTAGCGCCATGCAGAGCAGACACAGGAGAGGCAAGCATGAAGAGCTGCAATGGAGAAAAGAGTACCAGTGCAGGACATGGGGTAGCAGCCAGCACATGAAGACAGGACGCTACACAGTTGACAGACGGACAGAAAGGTGGCTTGCAACTATGATGAGGGTACTATGTGCTGGCAGCACAGATCTGCAGAGATATGACTGTCACAGGAATGAAAAGGGCTTGCCTCGGACAGACCTAATAAAATGAGACCATGGAGGGATTGAACCCATGACGCCATTGTATTAACCAGTGGGCTATACCTCTATGGCTTCTGTCTCAGCATGGCTGGCTACAGAAAGACTACAGGTCACCACACAAACTGTCTGCTGTGTCCACCATTACCCATGATGCAATGCACATGCAGAACAGCAGTCTACATCTGATCACCAGAAGGGGTATGCAGCTCTCCAGCACCTCAGCGTGGTAGGAGGAACTGACCGTGTGTGATACTGGCACAGAGTAGCCACACATCATGCCATTGTGCCGGTTCTGTGTTCACCCTGAGGGTGAGGTGGGGCGGCCAGCACCAGGTCCATAGTATCGGGGTTGCTTGAGATAGGGCCCTGCAGCAAAGCCTATCATTGCCAGTGTGTGACAGGTATTCCTTGCAGCCACACCTAAGATAATCCTGTCTCCATCTGTATTCCCCAGTCACATCTAGCCCTTGGGGACCAGGAGCCACTCAAGCATATCCAGTGTGATTGCCATGGTCAATTGTTACAAGAGCAGTGGGGTGTCTGGACCCACATGTGGATTATGTAGCACTACCTACCAACCCACCCTGTCTGGGTCAAGGTGGTGGACAGGATCTGCCCCCAACAGACCCACACTCTACATCTTTGCAATGAAGGCAGTAGAGGGGCATGATGAAGGGTTGTGGGACCATCAACCCCAGTCCTGCTGGCGAAAGGGTGCTGTCCAGGGCAGTTGATGCAGATCTGTACTTATCACACAGGCACTGGCAGACAGGCAGTAAGCCTGGAAAAGCTCAGCTGCCCCACACCATGATCTGACATTCACCAGCAGGGGACAGAGTCAGTCTGCACCCCCCCCCCCACCATGATCTGACATTAACTAGCAGAGGGCACAATCAGTCTGCACCCCCCACCATGATCTGACATTCACCAGCCTGACTCTCCATGAGGCTTTGGATAGTGGAGCCTGTGGGTATGGGTGTTTGTGCCCCTGTTGGCCGATGTTCTAGGGAGTGCACATGTTTATGTTGGATGTGCAATGTGGGGTAAAATGTAGGAACATGGTCTGCAGGAGCCACAGCTGGGACTTGAACCTGTGACCTTCTGCCCCAGGACACACTGGCTGTGTGTACTGCACCATATTGTTGCCACAGAAGCAAGTCAGTCCCTGGGGATACCATGACTGTTCATCAGACAGACCTTGTCTGTTGCACTGCACGCCACCAACCTGAACAGGGCTTGGCCTTGGTCTGCTGTGGGCAGATGCCACTGCCCCCTCCAGCACCAGCACCCTTCCTCCACCATGCTGACATGCCCATATGCTGGTGGTGCACTGTCCCAGGCCATCCAGTGTGCAGGTAGGTGGCTGCCTAGGATGTGGGGTCTGGTGTAGGGGAGCCTACATAGACATCCACGCTCCCCCCCGGCACTGCCTGCCAATGTTATGTGCCCTTTGGGGTACCTGTTGGGTAATGTCCCCTGGATGGGACACTGTGGGACACAAACTTGTGGGCATGTTTGACCTTGGTCAGTTGCTGTCTTGCTGACTTCCAGACTTTGCGTTCCTATGTGCCACCTAGGCATCTGCTAGCCCACCCTGTGCCCCAGATGCCCCACTGTATGTCCCACCTGCAGCCCCCTAGGCCCCATTTGCAGCATCGTCATACTGCCCTTTCATACCTGGGCACTATACTGTTGCTGCACATGTAGCACTACTATCACTTCTTTTGGGCGCCCTGCCTATGCTGTACATTGCTGACACTTAAATAGTTTCTCTCTCCTGCAAATGTGCATCTACCAACAGGTTTTCACTCCCGGTAATGTTCAGCCCTTCAGTTCACCGTGTTAGTGTAGGAAGAGCCTCTCCTCGCCCATTGACCCCTTCTCTCCACCCTCTGCGGGACTTACCGCTGCCAGAGACGTTAACACGTGCTAACATTGCATCTGGTAACGTTAGCTCACGTTAATGTTACATTTGGTAACGTTATCTTGCATTAACGTAGCCACTGCTACGTTACCGTTGTTTAGTAAACATACCCCTTAAAGTTATTCCTGCTACTTCTATGTTCAGACTAGAATTGCACAAGTTGGATGGAGAGGAGCTGAATTTTGCCACTTTCTATATAGCTTTTAGCCCCAATCCAAGAATGCCCCAAATTCTGCCCCAATTTAAAATGCATAATTTTGGCAGTATAGTGACTTATATGGCCAAAGGTTATCCATGTACGTGCCAACAACTTTGTTTAAAAGAACTTGTATGGTTGGTTGCCAACTGCATAATTGCTCTTGTTTATTTGATTTCTTGATATACCGCTCCTTCATGACACCAGGGTGTTTTACAAAACATAAAATATACAATAGTGGCCAAAAGCCAAGAAAGGAAAAGAACTACAATATATGACAGGACAGAGATAGTACAATAACACTTAAAGGGAATATTGATTCCATGTTATTGCTTCTGGCATTCGTGTGACTTGATCTTTAGGCTTCTGCTTGCCATGCGCTGTGGATCCTGGACGTACATTACCTAAGGCATTGATTAGCCAGGAACCCTCATTCCTTGAACTCTTTGACAATAATTGATTTTCTGGGTCTAGTCATTCTGCTTAACAGTGTACTGTGTTAATCTTTTCCTTCTTTTTTTGTTAAAAGCAGAACCCATAATATGCTGAAGGGGGCTGTCTGAGGTCCCTTGAAAGGCTCTTGTTTATATTTTTTGAAAATAAAGTTTATCATTCCGAATGGCGTGATGAAGGCCAAAGCCTTTTGATACAAAATTGGCAGTTCATCACTGAGCCATATGGGTCGGTATTTATAAGTCTGCTTTCTCTCTAATTATGTATATCCTCTTCCCAACCTTTCTTTCATGTAGTATTTCTCTTCCTCTTCCTTCCAGAATGTCTCCTTTCCTTACTTTCCCTTCTACAATGTACTTCCTCCCTCATCCTTTCTCTTTGTAGCTTTCATCCTCTTGTCTCTTCCTTCCTTCCCTCCATGTTTGATATTTTTTGTCCCCTACTTCCTTTCAGTTGTCTCCCCTAGCAATTCTCCAATCTCCTATCACACCTAGAGCTATATGAATATTCTTACAACCGTTGCTGTCTTTCTCCTCCCTGTTTCTATGATTGCTACTGTGCCTCCTCCACTCCAGTGTTGCTGACTACATAGTTCTGCTATGAGTTTCCAAGTTTTTGAATAGAACTGCACAGTTAGTAGTGGTGGAAGAGAGATGACAGCTGCACATAGACAGTCCTGTGTCCCCTTGTAGCAGAACTTGCTTTCAATCAAAAGAGGCTCTCCTCTTGTACATTTATGCCACGGAGGTATTTAAACATCACTATCATATTTCCTCTATCCCACCTTTCTTCTAACATATACATATTAAGACTTTAAGTCTGTCCTTATATGCTTTATATAATATCTTTATTGAGCTTTTCATCAAACAATACAATAATTCAAACACAAAACAGAACAACCAACCGAAAAACAACAACACAGCTTAACACACCTCCCCCACCACCTTCCCACCCCCTGTGCCCACCAGCAAATAACATAAAAAACATTCTCAGCACTCCCACATCGAGTGAAAGACAATTCTAAGAAAGGCTATACCCACCATCCCATCAACATTGGGTCACCTCCCCAAAACCTATCAAAGCTGCCCATTTCTTTCTACTACTAGGGGATTGTGACCATCCCTTGCGGGGCATGAGTTCAAATTTGCTATACAAACAAACTAAATTCCACCACGCCTGCCAATGGAGGTCCGTTACTACCTTCCAATTCCACACGCGACAGCAAATTGCCAGTCCCAACAAAAAATCCAAAAGAAAACTATCATTGCGACTCTTTAAAGGGACCAGCGAAGCTGAACGGTAAACTAAAATATCCCAAGAAAGGGGGCATCTAAAACCCAGGATTTCCTGAATTCGCTCCCAGACTCCCTCCCAGAAGGTATGGATACTAGAACAGTCATAGACCATATGTCGAAAAGTACCAGTATCCACTTGACAAATCCAGCAACTATTACTTGCCACCTTGTCCCACTTACTAACTCGCACTGGGGTAATATAAGCCCTGTGAGCAAAGAAAAACAATGTTTGAGTAACGGAAGCTGACTTGGTGACTCTAATGTGGTTAGACCAAAAGTTCCGCCAGCTCTTTTGCGGCAATTCAATGCCAGTGTCTCACCCACGCTCCCTCTAAGCTGCTTAAGTGAGCCGGGCTAATTTGCTTACTTTCCTTATACAGGAAAGAAGCCCTCCCCGCAACCTCCTGCGCCCGCTTAATTATGCCATTCAATCTCCCTTCCAACTTCAGGCCCAGAACATCCTCAATAACCCTCATGATACAATGCCTCAATTGCACCCACTGAAAAAGTAATGATCCTGGGAGACTAAATTCCAGTTGTAACTTCTCGAAACTCTTCCATTTACCATCCTCTAGCAGTTGCTCAACTGACCAAACATTCCTACTATACCATGGCTCCCACGCAAAAGTCTTATGTTGTATCTTAAATAAGGGATTATACCACAGAGGCTGAGACAAAGAGTACTCATCATCAGGCCTGCCTTTTTGCCTGAGTTCCTGGAAAGCCCTTTGTGAATCCATCATCATTTGTGGCCTTGGACATGCACCCCCCAAAGACCATACTGGGAGTTAGGTGTAATGGGAAAGGGGCAGAAATTCTCTCCTCATGATGTAACCAAACCGGGCTTTGGTCGTTCAGCGGTTCCGACCATCTGACCCCTTGCTTCATCAAAAAGGCACTGTGATAAAGATAAAAGTTTGGGAAATTAACTCCTCCATTTTCTTTGTTAGCCTTAAGCTTTGTAAGCGCTATTCTCGCGGGCTTATTATTCCATAAAAAGAGAGATAATAACCTTTCCATTTGCCGATACGCGGGCACCGGCAAATACATTGGCAACATTTCCAAAATGTAGTTTACCTTAGGAACCACTGCCATTTTAATTGTCTCCAACCGTCCCCACCAGGAGAGTACCAAAGGAGACCATTTCAGAGTCAATGCCTGTATGGTAGACAACAACATTTTAACATTAAAACTAATTGTATCTATCAAGGGGTGGCAATAATATACTCCAAGATATTTGACCGGCTTAGATTCCCAGACAAAAGGAAATCTGGATACTTCATCCCTAAAACTTCGAGAATTAAGGGGAAAGGCTACCGATTTAGACCAGTTGATCTTATATCCCGAAAGCTTTGAGTACTGATCTATCTGGTCCAAAATGTAGGAGATAGACTCCGGGGTAGTAAATAACAAAAGATCGTCTGCATACGCGGACAACTTAATCTCTCTGTCTTTCATCCGAAAACCTGAGATCCGAGGATTTTGTCGCAGTAAAAGGGCTAGTGGCTCAAGAGCGATATTGAACAGCATTGGGGATAGCGGGCAGCCCTGTCGAGACCCACGGCCCAACTGAAACTCCCGAGACTGAATACTATTGACACAGATGCTTGCCAGCGGCCGAACATATATTAGTTTAAGCAGGTTAATAAAACCTTCCCCAAAACCAAACCATCTAAGTGCTTCAAATAAAAACGCCCATTCCAGCCGATCAAAAGCCTTTTCGGCATCCAGTGATAAACCTACTAACGGGCACTCCATGTTCTCCGCCCCAGCCAGCACATGGCAAAAAAGCCTGGCATTATCTGCGGTCAAACGACCCTCAACGAACCCACATTGATCTGGGTGGACCAGAAAAGGAACCACCTTGGCTAATCGATGTGCCAAAACCATCACATATATCTTATAATCCACATTTAATAAAGAAATTGGCCGGTAATTACCTACCAATTGTGGATCCCTCCCCGCTTTTTCTAACACCACTACATTCGCCGAAGCAAAAGAGCCCACCAAAGGACTCTCCTCCAGCATGGCTTGGTAATATTGTTGCAAAAAGGGACCCAGATCCTTCGCAAAAAGAATTCTGAGGGCAAGCCGTCCGGACCAGCAGCCTTCCCAGTCGCCAGGGAATCAATTGTCTTCAGTATTTCTTCCTGAGAAATCGACCTATCCAGTAAGGACGAGTCCTCTGACTCCAGCATTGGTCTCTGAACCTTGTCTAATAATTGTGAGAAGGCCACATGTGAAAATTCCACCTCAGAAGCATATAGCTGCGTAAAGAAGGATCTAAAAGATTCTGCTATTTCAGAGTCCCCAACCAGCAGCCCTGGAAGCCCGGGGTCTCGGATAGCCGCAACCCGGCCCGCCTCCTTCCGGCCTCGCAAGGAACTGGCCAGAAGCCTACCAGCTTTATTGCCTTCTCTATAGTATACACCTTCTTGAGCCTTAACATATTGCGAGGCCTCCGAAGTTAAAATTTGGTTATACTTAAAACGCAACCTTTGCAGCCGCAGCAATATACACGGCTCGGACCGCTTAGCTAATATCCGTTCTCCCGCTCTTATCTGCGCCTCCAGCACCTTCAGTTGTGCTTGCCACTTTTTAGCCTGCCCTATGCAAAATCTGGTTATGACCGCCCTCAGGGAGGCTTTAAAGCCCTCCCATCTGGCCCATCCTTTAGTCAAAGATGGGGAGTTGAAGGAAAAGTACTCTGCGATAGCCTCCTTAACCCGCAACCGAAATTCCACACTTTCTAGCAGTGTCCTATCAAAAGTCCACTTTATTGTTGCGGAACCCAAACCCTTATCCTGTAATAATATCGACACAGCCGCATGATCCAAGACATGTGCCGCATGAATCTCAGCAGTAATTAACCTTGGTGTCAAAGATTTAGATAACAGGAAGTAATCTATTCTCGATAGCGACTGGTGAGGAGGAGAATAAAATGTAAAATCCAACTCCCCCGGGTGGAACAGTCGCCATACATCTACAAGACCCATCTCCTCCATTATGGAGGAAAGGGCTCGCTGAGCCCTGGATGGCCCCAGGGTCCTAGGGGGCTTCCGATCCACTAAAGGATCCAAAGCCAGATTAAAATCCCCCCCCCAGAACCTTCGGGACTAAGGGATTGGCACACTACTGCTTGGAAAAATTCCGGACAGTCCTTATTGGGAGCATATATATTCATCAAAATTAACTCTAGCGATCCAAGTTTAAGATGGGCTTTAACCCACCTACCTTCCTGATCTGCCTTAGTATGAATCACCACGCAGTTAAGGGACTTCCGGACTAAAATAGCCACCCCATTGTGTTTACCTCTTGCTGGAGAGAAGGCCACCAATATATAGGGCTTAATGTTTAATTTCAGCGATTCTTTTTCATTTAGATGAGTCTCCTGCAGTATCAGAATATCCCCTTGTACCTGCCTCCCATAAAGAAAAATTTTCTTACGCTTAATAGGGTTGTTTATACCTTTGACATTCAAAGAAATAATTCTAACAGATGCCATAAACCCACACCACATAAAATTCTTGCCACCCCCACCCAGTTGCTACCAACATTCCCGAAATCAGCCCCTCCATACATCTTTGCCCTCCAATTACCCGTAACCATAACCTTAAGCATACAACGTCCCTTAAAACATTACCCCCTTTAACACAACATAGCCAACAATGACAAAAGAGCGCAGTATCCAAATTGGTGGACCATGGGGTGGGGAGGAAACCTAAAAACCTACCAGGTGAATCCACAGCTAGCAGAAACGTAAACAGAGGGGCCATACTGAAAATAAAGAAAAAACTCTTGCTGGATAGTGCTTCATCAAAAAAGAAAGGAAAAACCCTGTATCTCATCAAACCAAACTGGCTGACTCAGCTCCTGTAAAGAAACATGAGGACACACTAATTTCCCCATATATCCCTGCAAGACAGTCACCAAGTCCACGCCTGCAGGCCAACCAACAGTCACATTGACTTCAGCGCATCAACTCTTGCTCTTTCTCTTCGATAAAAGCCTGAAGAGCAGCAGGATCATCAAAGGTCCTTGTCTGGCTTGCAGATGCTGCAGTCTGGGCCTCATCTCCAAGAATCTTCTTCTCCGTTCCACAGTACTTTTAGCAAAGTCCGGAAAAAACAACAATTTATGCCCCTCAAAGTCCACCGGGGATCTAACCCGGGCTGCCTCCATTATCTTAAGGACCTGCTGATGCCGCAAAACCTTGAAGATAATCGGCCGGGGCCTTTTGCTACCAGGCAAGACTTGTGCAGGAACCCGGTGTGCCCTTTCAATCTCGAAGGGCATTTCAAAGGCAAGCTTCAATGTCATAGGGATTAAATTGAACAGGAAAGCAAAAATATCTTTACCTTCCGCGCCCTCCGGCACTCCCACAATTCTAATATTATTCCTCCGGGACCTGTTGTTATTATCCTCCAGCTCCTTCTGTAGTTGCTTAATTTGTTTAGCCTGCTTATCCACTGCTTTCATTCTCTCCTCATGCACTGCCATTTTTTGCTCCATCTGCTCCTGGCGTAGACTAAGGCTCTCGATCTTACTTTTGAGCTCACCGATATCCCCCTGCACAGTAGAGAGAGACTCGCTGTTTGCCGTTACGATTTCCCTGATAGCACGCACCTCCACCAGCAGCTCTTGTAGCGCATCAGGGTACTCTCGGCCAGCCGCCATTTTCTGTGGTGAAGGCGGCTCTGTCTTAGACCTTTTCGCACTCGTGTTCTGACCTGCAGAGAAATCCAATCGAGCCGGTTTGGAGCTAGACATCCCTCCGCTTCGCTAGGGTGTAGGAAAATTTGAAGTTCCACCAGAAAGTAAGCACTATCTCCGGATTCTGTATAAGGCCCCTCCGGAGTGCCGCTCTACACAACCTTCCTGCTTGGCTCCAGGCTCCGCCTCCTTATATGCTTTATAACAAGGACCACGAACCATTTAAGTAGCCACCCTCTGTACCGACTCCAACCTTTTTATATCCTTTTGAAGGTGTGGTCTCCGGAATTGCACACAATACTCCAAATGAGGTCGCACCAGAGACGTATGCAGAGGCACCATCACTTCCTTCTTCCTGCTGGCCTTTCCTCTCCCTATGCACCTAAGCATCCTTCTGGCTTTTGCAGTCGCCTTTTCTACCTGTCTAGCCACCTTAAGATCATCAGACACAATCATGTCCAGGTCCCGCTCTTCTTTCATGGACAGAAGTACTTCACCCTCTAATACTGCTCCCTTGGATTTTTGCAGCCCAAATGCATGACCCTGCATTTTTTAGCATTCAATTTCAGCTGCCAAATTCTTGACCATTCTTCAAGCTTAGCTAGATCCCTCCTCATGTTATCTATACCTTCCTGGGTGTCTACTCTATTGCAGATTTTGGTATCATCCACAAAGAGTCAAAGCTTACCCAACAGCCCTTCTGCAATATCACTAACAAAAATGTTAAAAAGAATTGGACCAAGGACAGATCCCTGTGGCACTCCTCTGGCATCCTCCTTCACCTTAGAATGAGCTTCACTTACCTGTACCCTTTGTCGCCTCCCACTCAACCACTTTCTAACCCAGTCAGTAACTTTAGTGTATGTGAGTTTCCCCTAAACTTTGCTAAATGTGTTGAGACATATGGACTGATTCTTAGGCAATTTTGTGTTTGCTTTAAAAGTTATAGAAGAATTTGTGAGACAGCCGGCTACTGTTTTCCATTACAATCCACAATCTCTAGAGCTTGGTTAGCTTGGTAGACCTAATGGGACATATTTCCTGCTCATATGATTGTCAACAGGGCAGCAGTCATGCAAAAGCTCTCAGATTTTTACAGTTGCTTGCTTCACAGCATTAATTTGTGCATCATCTGTATTTGGAATTTTGACAATTTGTACTTGCTTAACACAGCTACTTGCAAGATATGTCCACTCATTAAAAAAGAATTATGAAAAACATTTGCATGTTAGTTACTGCTGCCCAAGGGCTTCAAAACTGACAATTTGTGTTTTGTGTTGCATACATTCATAATGATTTGCTGTTTCCCCTCTTCAAGTAATCACAGTTACCCTAGCAACTGCTTCATCAGAGGGCATGATACTTATGTTGTCTCTCACCTACATGGCATAGGAAAGGAACATACTACAGCATCTTGTCATGAAGACTTATTTTTATCCTAGTTGCTAACACTTGTTATAACACTGGGCAGTGCATGAATTCAGAATTGTTATTCCTCATTGCACAAATTTACAGTTTGGGTTATTTATGGATACAGGGAATTTTTAACAGACTCACCAATTGAATAGCCTTGTCCCAGCTTGTCCATGAATTTTCTTTCTGTGAGTTCCAACGTGGTGTTTTTTTAATTTTTATTTTAATGGCAGCTAACAAAATTGACCTGCAAACAGGGCAGTCACAGCACATCCAGATACCTTTACTCAGCCTACGTTATGGATGCACAGAGTAGTTGGAATATGTTCCAACATTAATTCACTACTTACCTACCTTCCGACTATTTGCCATGATGTCAGGTCTCCCATGATGCAAACAATGTTGGTTAATAAATTCTATCTGTTAACCAGTAAGCACTTCCTAGATGTGCAAAAAGAGTGTGTCCTAATTTTCTGTTAGATTGCCAATTACTGCACTCTCCTACAACACATCTGCAGGTGCATGCCATTGAAAAATTGCCTTGATTTCTTTATTAACAGCTTCAACAATTCATTACTAAAATCATGACACATACAGAAAGAATAATGCCAGCTGAAATACCATAAATCTTTATAAGAAAAGGATCCACTGTATTGTTTTCATTCTACACTATGTGAAATGCTGACTTTACAATGAGGAAGAACACATCCCTGTTTGATTATGGGGTCAAACTTCTGGTTCCTGGACCAGTTATGATGTTATATAACTATCATACCTCCTTTTAGTTGTCTCTCTCTAAGGCTGGAGTCCTTGGGGGTTATTATAGAAGTCCTATTCATACTTTGGATATCCAAAAATGGGCATATAGACACCCAGAGCATAGAGATGTCCCCAGAACCGTTTTAGAAAGTGGTTTCAAAGACATCCCTGACACGAGGACTTTTAAACCACATATCAATGACAAGTGGGAAGAAGTGGGCAGAGCAAAATCAATGCAAAATACATGCAAGCCAGTTAAATGCTGGAAAGCAATGAGCACAAATGCTTGAAGCTTAGCCAACAAAGTTCCTGACCTGGAAGCCCTAATGGTGGAGATGGACTTGAGCATTCTGGCTATTACAGAAACATGGTTTAATGAATCGCATGAATGGGATATAGCCATAGCTGGCTATAATCTATTCAGAAGAGACAGAGAAAGTGTAAAAGGAGAAGGAGTAACCTTATAGTGTATGTCAAAAGCAATATTAAAGCTACTGAAATGCAGGGGGGCATGGGGAAAAGAAGAAGTGCTCTGGATTGTGTTGGAAAGAGGAGATGGCACTGTCATCCATACTGCTGTAGTCTACAGACCTCCGACTCAAATCAAAGAAATAGATAACGAACTGATTATAGATATTGCAAAGATAGCCACAAAGGGGGAAGTGATCATATTGGGTGACCTTAATCTACCTGATGTGGATTGGATTACTCCTTCTGCAAATCTGGAAAGAAGTAAAAAAATTGTGGATGCTTTCCTTGATGTGTTACTTAGACAAATGGTGATGGAACCAGTCAGGGAAAGCTCAACACTGGATTTAGTGCTCACCAACGGCGGTAGCATGTCGAATGTCTGCGTGAGTGCCCCTGTGAACAGCAGTGATCATCACACAGTGTGGTTTGAGATAAAAGCCAAGGTGCAATCCAATCATAGCAAGCTCAAAGTCCTAGACTTCAAAAACACTGACTTCAGTAAAATGGCCAAGTACCTGAAGGAGGAGTTGGCAGGGTGGGAGGGGATAAGGGAAGTGGAATTCTAATGGGCTAAACTAAAGGTGGCAATAAATGTGGCAACAGATAAATATGTAAGGAAAGTAAATAAAAACAAGAAGAGAAGGAAACCTACTGGGTTCTGCAAAGAAGTGGTTCCTCAATAAAAACAAAAAACACAGTTTTCACAAAATTCAAAAGCTTGCAAACAGAGGAACACAGAAAGGAATACAGGATCAAACCAAAAGAGACAAAAAGAGAAATAAGGTCAGCAAAATCAAAGGCAGAGGAAAAGATGGCTAAAGATGTGAAGTGTGGCAACAAAACTTTCTTCAGGTATATTCAGGAGAGGAGGAAAATCAGAGAAGGAATTGCAGGACTCAGAAGTGCTGGGAATGGACTAGTGGAAAATGACATTGAAAAAGTGAAATTGCTAAACAAATACTTCTGCTCTGTTTTTACTAAAGAAAATCCTGGAGAAGGACCACCTGTGACTCCCAAATATAAAAATGGGAAGGAAGTAGATACCACACCATTCACAGAAGATGATGTGTTAGAACAACTTGCAAAACTGAAAGACGACAAGGCCATGGAACCGGATGGGATACATCCCAGGATACTGAAAGAGCGCAGAGAGGTTCTTGCAGGGCCGTAAAAGGATGTTTTCAACAGATCCTTGGAAAGAGGAGAAGTTCCTCAGGACTGGAGAAGGGCTGATGTGGTACCTCTTCACAAAAGTGGTGACAGGGAAGAAGTGACAAACTACAGGCCGGTGAGCCTTACCTCGGTGGCAGGAAAAGTAATGGAGGCACTCCTGAAAGAGAGAATAGTGGACTTTCTCAAAACCAACAGGTTGAATGATCCGAGTCAACATGGTTTTACCAAAGGACGATCTTGCCAAACAAATCTGATTGAGGTCTTTGACTGGGTATCCAGAGAACTAGATCAGGGGCATGTGATGGATGTCATCTACCTGGATTTCAGCAAAACCTTTGATACTGTTCCTCATAGGAGGCTTATCAATAAACTCAATAGTTTGGGGATGGGTCCCAAGGTGGTGAACTGGATCAGAAATTGGTTGACTGACAGACAACAGAAGGTGATGGTAAATGGAGCTCACTCGGATGAAAGGAGAGTGATTAGCAGGGTGCCCCAGGGTTCGGTCCTGGGCTCGGCACTGTTCAATGTATTTGTGAGTGATATTGCTGAAGGGCTGAATGTAAAAGTCTGTATTTTTCCAGATGACAGGAACATTTGCAACAGAGTGGACTCACCTGAGGGAGTGGATAACACGAGGAAAGATCCTCAAAAGCAGAAAGAATGGTCTAATGCTTGGCAGTTAAGATTTAATGCGAAGAAGTGCAGTGTCATACACTTGGGAAGCAGAAATACAAGGGGAATGTATGTGATAAGGGGCGAGAGGTTGGTGTGCATGGACCAGGAGAAGGACCTTGGTGTGATTATTTCTGAGGATCTCAAGGTGGCAAAACAGTGCAACAAGGCAGTGGCAAAAGCCAGGAGGATGTTGGGTTGCATACAAAGAGGAATTACCATTAGAAAGGAAGAGGTACTAATGTCACTGTATAAGTCATTGATGAGGCCTCACTTGGAATACTGTGTTCAGTTTTGGAGACCAAATCTCACAAGGGATGTAAAAAGGCTGGAAACGGTTCAGAGAAAGGCGACCAAAATGATTTGGAGCCTGCATCAGAAGCCTTATGAGAAGAGACTTGAAGATCTAAATATGTACACTCTGGAGGAGAGGAGGGATAGGGGAGATATGATTCAGACCTTTAAATACTTAAAGAGAATTAATGAACAAACAAACCTCTTCCAAAGACTGGGAAGCTGTAAAACTAGAGAGCATAACATGAAGCTGCAAGGGGGTAAATTGAAAGGCAATGTCAGGAAATACTTTTTCACAGAAAGGGTGGTGGATGCATGGAATGACCTCCCGATGGAAGTGGTGGGGCAAATACATTCACGGAATTCAAAATGGCATGGGACAGACACAGTGGATCCCTTTACAGCAACAGGATAAAATCAAAATAAACTTAACTATCTAATTTCTCAACAAACAGGGGTGTCCTACACGGAGCAGTGGGTTCACCCCTAAACAAAGACATGGGGCGGGGTGACCTGCACGGAGTGGCAGGTGCACCTACTCTTGCTATCTTACTAGGCAGACTAGATGGACCATACTGATCTTTATCTGCCGTCATTTACTATGTTACTATGTTAGTCTGAATGTATGTAGGCGTGTCCGGGGCATTCACAAGAACTTGGACGTCCTCGGCCGATCTCAGAAACGCCTTGTATGTCCTGATCTGTGTGAATGTTTATACTTTCTCCAGACGCAAAGAGGCATCGGAAAAGTGTTTGTCTTGCCAAGCAGATATCAGGAGGGTTTGAAGAAGGAGGTATACTCATATTACCTATATTTTCCACATTGACAACGAACACTGGCGGGAAATAAGTGCTCTTGATTTCATTTTGCTGTACCGATGGACTTCCCTATATGCAAACTATTATGAGATAGACAACCCCACCCCAAGTTTTGTAGCAGGGATATCTTTTTTTTTTTTTGAAACTTTTATTTTGCATTTTGCAACAAACAAAGAAACAACACACCAAAAGAGACAAAACAAGTATACAATAAGGAAAAGTAAACCCATTACCCCCCACCCCGATGCTTCTTCTCTACCCGTTTGTATCAGCATGTGAGCGCTTCCAGTTAACAGTGATTATACATCAAACGATCAAAAAAATATCCACCATACAGCATGATCATGAGACAGAGATATATACAAAGTTAGACAGTCAGATGAGAGCATTTAGCAAAATGTACATATTCATTGAACATCTTCCATTAAGACCAATAAGAAGGAGTCTGAACGGAGGAAGCACACAGACGAGGTATTTGTTCATATTTACTATAGAGACAGGCATGATTCCACCATTCATTGAGGCTCAGATGGGAACTCATTTCCCAGTATTACTCAATGAGGGAAACAGCAATGCCAAGCATAAAGTTCATACACGTGAATTCACTATCTCCAACCTCAAGGTGTACACGGGCCCATCTACCCTCCATGTCAGCGCTAATATCAGGTACAGTAGCGTGCTAAAACTTCTTGACCAGAATGACTATCCCGTACCATTTGGAAACGGTGGGAGAGTAGGCAGCTACCATGTGAGGCCTAGCATTGAGTTTCAGTGTTTCAGCAGAGTGTAATGCGTTTCCTGAAGAAACACCTAATCAACGTGCTCGTGGCTAAGATAGCTAAGGATTTTCTTTCTGCTGAGTGGACCAGCAATGCCTTGTACGATGAATAATAAGATTTTACATGAGGCCATTCAGAAAAGTTAAAATTCGGAGCATGATAGCACACATAATTTCACTGTGTCCCTCAAACTGACTGTATCTGGCTGTACACATGACATAGGAAAATAAGCTAATATAATACAATGAAGCGCCCCACATTAACAAAGATAACCGCAGTACGGTAGAGGAGAAGCAAAACCCCAAAATTACTGGCGACCATGTGTCTGCGGGGAGAAACCCCAGAGAAGGCCGAAATTGAAAAACATATAACCTGTAGGACTGTGCGTGCTCCGAATCCGACCGAGGCACACATCATGAAGGGATAGGAGACCAAAGACAAAAGTCATACAGAGAAAGAAAGAAAGTCCAGGCTATTTCTGTGCTGGGCTATGACCGCCGCATCGGGCCCTTCAAAATGGCGGACAGAGCCGGCAGATAAGAGTCCAAAATTTGGGATTAGTGCATCTGTTCTGCTTCTTTGGAGTCCAAAAATGTTGATAATAGATCAGGATCCTCGAACGTCCTGGTCTGGTTATGGAGAGTCACTCGGAGCTTCGCTGGATACAACAGGCCACAGCGAGCCTGTAGCTGTTGAAGTCGAGGGCGAAGAGCAAGGAGTTTCTTCCGACGGTCAACGGTAGGCTTTGCCAAATCAGGAAAGAAGGAGACCTTACGACCTTCATATTCCAAATGATGATTCGCTCGGGCAGCATGTAAAATTTGTTCCACTTGTTGATATCGTAGCAAGCTAAAGATAATAGGCCGGGGGGTCGTGCGGTTGAGCGCCATGCGGGCAGGAACACGGTGTGCTCGATCGATTTCCAGTTCTCTGTGAAAAGTAATCTTCAGCAAGGAGGGAAGAGTTTTGAACAAGAATTCTCTTATATCTCCTGCTTCCACTCCCTCCGGCATGCCAATGAGCCTCACATTGTTGCGACGGGCGCGATTATTGCTATCTTCCAACTCCTTTTGAAGATTCTGTATCTGGCGCTCAGCCTCGTCCAGTTTGCCCAAGCGCACCTCGTGCGAGTCGAGGACCCCCGCCATATTGTCCTGCCGTAATGAAAGACCTTCAAGTCGGTCTTGGAGCACTCCAAAGTCTTCTCGCATGGCTCGAAGCGCTTCTCCATTAGACTGCACCAATTCCTTCACGCCGCGTATTTCCTCCAAAATCTCCAGGTGCATTGCGGGGTTTTCACGAAATGGAACCATCTTCTGCGGGGAGGATACCTCCGTTTTGGAGCGTTTTCCATGAGAAGAAGAAGGAGACCCGAAGTCCAAGCGCGCTGGTTTGTGGGCCGCCATCCCCCCCGAGGTGCCCCGGTCAGCTCGGAGCAAAATAGTAAATTTATATAGGTATTAAGTCAGGATTCTGAGTAGGCCTCTCGGGAGCTTCAACGCAAAGCGTCCTACCCGCTGGACATCAGGCTCCGCCCCCAGCAGGGATATCTTTATGGATGTTGCCTCAGGCATCTATGTGGGGGGGGGGGGGGGGGAGGGCATCTATGTTTCTAAAATCAGTCCAAAACATAGACCTCCCTGGTGTTTTTCTGCACATTTTGTCCTGGACATCCCAGATTGTACTTGACACACTTTAAAAAATTCCACTTCTTGTGTCTTGAGTCTCTTCATATAAAAGCAGTTTAATATCCTTTCATGAGTCCATGCTGTTCTGTTCAAGTGGAGCGAGAGAACTAAGTGCAGTATTCAAGATGTAGAGGGGCCATAGATTTGCATAATGGAATAATGATTGTTTCTATTTTGCCCATATATTTTTCCTTAATAATTCCTTACATTAGTCTTTTTGATGGCTAGTGCATATTGGACTTCTGGTTTTGATTAGGCTAATATTAATGACTCCAATACCTTATTTCTTCAAGGCTGAACAAACTAGAACACATTTGGGTCATAAAAGCTGTGGTTAGTGGGTTTTTAATGCTGACGTGGTGTTTAATAAGCAATGTATAGTCAGCGACACTATCCAGATAGTGAGCGGTGTTGGATTTATGTGGAGAGTGGTGATAGCAGCAATATTCAGTCTGCCATTTGTATGAACATCACTATCCATATAACCATGGAGAGTTCAGTAGAATGCCCACCCTGCACGCTTGCTCTTCCACGGCATTTTCAGATAATGCCAGGGTGGTCTGTAAGAATTTTCAGTAACACTATCCAGATAGTGCTGCTAAAAATTCACAAATAGGAGGACTTACCTGTACAGTTGTGAACGTTACTAGGTTTGGATAAATCCACAACATGCGAAGCTCAGCTCAACTCTCTGTATTTTTCAAACTCAAATGTAAATATTTGTAGACATAGACCCATATTTAAAGTATTCAAATATTCAGATACCAGAACAAATTCTGTTGAAATCATGCTTAAAATGATGGCATGGGGTGTTCTCAGGACCCTGGATATCCCCCACCTGCCAAATCTCCTCCATATCCCCATTCAAACTTGAATGTCCCCAGAACTGCCTTCCAACATAGCTCTGGAGAAGTTTCTAGTCTGTTTTCAGACATCCAAAGCACAAATACAGCTTCTAAAATGACTTCTATAATCTATACATATTGTGGCTGAATATTGCCATAATCAGAACCTGTATGTTCCTGATATATATGCAGCAGTTCTTAAAATGCATAGCATTGCTGAATAGACAAATAATTCAAAACATCTTGATAAGACATGTAAAATTATTTCCTTCCTTAATGTACCATTGAAAATTTACTCCGCAAATGTTTACACAAATATGAACTTTTTGAAATATTTCAGAAATAGTTTTGAATTAGGTCATAGGAAATCAGCAATACGGCTGTCTGAGACACTGAGATTATCTAAAGGGGCTTGTAAAGAGGTGGAAAGATACGGACATACCTCCGGTTATTTAATGATAAATGTAGCCTAGAAAAAAGAGATGCTATTAACACAAGAAAGAGATGAGGGAAGCAAAGAAATTTCATGTACTATTCCAAATGCATTGTGATGGCTAATTTATTTATTTAATATTTTTAATACTGCCTTTTCACATGATCAAAGCGGTTTACACAGAACTTAAACATTTACATCGAACATGGATAACAGTGTATGAGTTTACGTAATGTGGCGGTCGCGCCCCTACCAGGCGGTTGCCTAGTAGGGACGGGAAGCCATCTCAATTCCTCTTTCCCAAGGATTGTAGTTGTGCCAAGGAGACTATGAACCGAGTGGTTGTTTTAAAGCACACAGCAATTTTATTAGCATCCGTGTCAAAACCTTTTGACAAAATCTTCAAAGCAAATGTACACATTCAGGTCAAAGCAAAATACAGGATTATTCTTCTCCTCTTAAGGTAACACTTGTAACCAGTGTTGCAATAAAGATATTTACACAAGCTTCACTTCTTTTCTTTCTCAGACTTCCATTACTCAGTCTTCATGCACACATTACAGTCCATCTCAGAACAAACTGAAGTAAGGTCACTTTCTTGGCCTGCTACTTCCATGCTTTCAACTGAGCTGTAACTTGGCAATGCTTGTAAGCGTTCTGGCAGTTTATCCTTAATATTCTTTAGCAGATTAAATAGCCTATGCCACTGAATGACCCTTTCTCCTTTTGGTAGGATTTCACTGGGCTCTTCCTGTTCAGTGTCCCTGGCAAAACCCTTACTCCTATTCCGGGTTTTCCTAGGCTTTAACCTCTCTTCTGAATCAGAGCATGTAACACAGGGTTTAGGCTTTATGGCTTTATCTCTCCTACCTTGGAGTCTGGCTGCAGCACCTTCCTGGCTGAGGCTTCTCCGGCTTGGCACTCCCTCTGTCTCTGAGCTAGACAGTGACTCAGGGTAAGCTCTCCACTTCCCTTCCTGGGGCTTCTTCTGCCTGCAGATAGACCCTTCCTCCGGTGAGTCTAAGCACTCTTGCCTTAGCTTCCTTAAAGCCAACCTTCTCTCTTTCTCCCTGGTGCCAGTCTGTTTGGTCCTTTGCCTGGAACCTTCCCTGTAGCTTCCTGGGCTGCAGTGCTGGCTGCTCTTGTCTCTGCTGCTACTCACTTTGTATCTGTTTCTTTCATGGTTGCTGGTTCTGCTGTGTTTGCTTTCTCCTGCATCTCTGCAGTTCCTTGGCTCTCTGGAGTTCCTAGCCTTTCTGCCTTCCCAGGCCCTTCTGGAGTTCCTTGCCTCTCTGCTCACTTTGTTTGTTCTCTCAAACTTAAACGCTGAGGAGGGCAACTCCCTTCCTGACTCCACCCACTTGTACCTCCTACTCTTTCCTGAGGTTGTCATGAGGTCTGGGAGTGGCTTAAGCCTAGCACTACCCTCTTGGTTTCTCTCAGGGAATCTGCTGTGATGTATGTGTTCTAGTGAACCCATCCCCCGAGCAGAAGAAAAAGTTCTTCTTTCTCCTTTATTTTCATGCTGGACTGCCTCCTCCTCACCACAGTAACTACGGCTAATATTAGCTCTAGGTAGCTGTTTTGTATTGCTAAGTCTTTCTAAAGCATTGTCAGATTTACCAGCTGCTGTTGAGTTAGGCCATAACTGTGAGCAGTTAGTTCAGGACTAGTCTGAGAATCAGTATAGGTTGATCTGGTTTATATTGTTGGAACAGATAAATCTTGAATTGAGATTAGGAGTTTGTCTACCAGTGGGGATGGTGAACAAGGTACCTGCATCACAAGAAGAGTGGGTTGCTTTTACAGAGGTGTCAGAGACATTAGGCCACTTATGAAGAAGATGAGCAGATGAAGCTATGTCTTGAATCCCTGCAGATATGCCTGATGGGATATTAGCTGGTTGACACAGTTTGTGAATATTTCTTTCTTCTCTCGCTCTTACTCGTATATCTTGAAATCTGCTATCCTACGGCCAACTTTGAAAAAGATTTCCTAGCTTTAATGCAGTGTTCTAGTTAAGACCAATATCCTATCTAGCTTTCTCAGCAAAGTATCTTGCATCAGTGGTTTCCATCCGAGACTACTTGGAGATTCATAATTTACTGGATCCAACACAACCCAGATTGCGAAGTTTCAGTGCAGAATCTACTCTTCTGGCATTTATAGATGAACATCCAGTTATTGCTGGAAAAGGGAGGTTTGATTTATTTGATAGAACTTGATCGTGCATTGATGCATACTCTAGTAGATTATTCATTTTTATCATCCAGATTGGAAAACTTGGAAATTAAAGGATTGATAGCTAAAGAATTTGCCTCTTTTCTTTCAGGAAGAGAGAAGAGGTTGAAGGTAGAGTCTCTGGACTCAGAGCATTGAATGCTGGTATGTGGTGTCCCATAAGGATCCCCCCCTTTTCACCTATGCTTTTTAATATGTTTTGAAATCTTTAGCTGAAAGATAGGGTACTTGAGGCCTACCATTAGCTGTTGTTAGAAGCAGGATACTGGGCTTGATAGGCCAATATAGCAAATCGTATGTTCTTATATATTATAATTATGCTGACAATGTACAGTTATTTTTTGCTTAAAGGGTCTCATTAGTAGGGATCCTTGTTGAACTTCAAGGTATTTTGGGGATGGTTAAGAATTGGTTGATAACTAAGATGTTTATAAGATGTTTATAAATTGTAAATTCAGGTGTTAATTTTTGAGATAAATGGGTGTTCTTTTAGGGTACAATAAGTCAATGTTTATGGATGCGCCAAAGGTATTAATATAGGGTACTTTTTCCAGTGGAATCAACTATATGTGTTTGTGTCATTTAGGATTCAGTACAGAAAAGATACAAATTTGAGACAAGGATGTAAGATAAAGTATGGGAGTGGTGTTTTCTGGTATTTTATTTTATTTATTTATTTTTGTTTGTTTGTTTATTTAAATAGACTTGTATACCACCTTATCCTACAATCAAAATGGTTACATATCACCACAATTGGGTTACATTTGGGAGCTTTACAACATTTAACATGAGGGTGTTTAACAATATTATCTAATAAACACTAATTTTAAATTTTTCTCATGAAGAGTATTTTATCAGTGTTTGTCAGTTAAAACCTACTGTAAAATGAGAAACCCTAATGATAATCAATAAACCATAGGAATGTGCACACTTAAGAAAAATGTGTTTAGTTTTCATTTTTTGATGAATTTCTGTCAGTTTGTTTTTTGTTTTGCTATTGTCACAAATTTGTTTTAATAGGGAATTTTTTGTATGTGCTAAATTGATTTAATTTGCACTTAACTGATGAATTAAGATGCACTAAGTTGATTAATGTGTATTAAATCAATTTAGTGCACACGAAGGGTGCTAAATAGTTAACAAGCATATTAGTGGGTAATATTGGTCTGCGGTGACAGTAATTCACAGGCATGACAGCTACTGACCTTTAAAACATGTCTTAATTGCTCATTGCGCCAAGAGACGGGAATGGGTAGGGTACAGATGGAATGTGAGCATGAAGAGCACCTTGCAGTTAGCATGGGGGCACATATCATATGCTGTCAATGAGGCAACTAGGTACACCCATGTTAACTGTACTGTATATTAGGATACATGTCCATGCAGGAACTGCCAGGAACATGCTGGTGCTGCCCCTAATTGTGCTTTGCATGTAGCACATGTTAGTTTTCATGCTAGATTGAAATTAAATGCAACTCCCTAATAAGCTTTAGTAAAAAGGCCCCAAATGTGCACTAACAAATCCACATGGTTAAGAAACTGACGCAAAACAAAGATGGGGCAACTTTGAGCCATGCTTGTTAGCATTTCTTTTAAACATGCAAAAATCTTTTAGGGGCTCAAATAAACTGAATGTATGTTCACAGATGCACAGCCCTACAGTAAGTATAACATTATATCCTAAGTTACTAAATATAGCAAAGATAAACTGCACTAGCAATTACTGTGAATTTTGCTTTTGCCTCAAGAGCTTCCCAAAGCTTTTACTTATTTTTCTCAGTCTACATATGATGCATTTAGTAACACAATACAGGATGAATTGTAGAAAAGAATTTTCAAAGCCATTTAGCCTGCTAAATTGGACTGTTTAAAAATCGCCCTCTTCAGCCTGGCTAAAAGTACATGCAGGCTTTCACAGCTGCAAACCTTTAGCTTTGTTGCAAGGAGGAATACCGGGTGTGGGGTGGGGAGATGGGGGAGGGAAGAGATTACAGCAGGAACATTTGATTTTTAAAAGTATGTGCTCTGGTTTCCCCTATCTCAGCCACCCATACAAATAACAGGTGCAAAGAAAATGGCCACGCTTTATGCTGGCTCCTTTTCAAAGGTAGAGGCAGGAAGAGGCGTGGGGTGGGAAGGATCATGGCCATCAGCTTAAAGCTGACAATGCTATGAGAATCTTTGCAAGGATGGATACTTGGATAAGAAAAAAGATACTGATGTCCATTAATGAGTTAACAGCAGCAGTTTTTTGTTCATTACTTTACGTATTAAAGAGTTTTCAGTTTAGCATTCTAGACTGTTTGACAGGTGCAAAAAAAATATCCCAAGATTAAAGCTGCAGCAATTTGTCCCCATTAGAAGCCTGACAAAGCAGGTGTTTGCTCAGCTATAGAGAATATTATATAATGTTAGAAATGAGAACTCCTAAGGTCTGCTCTAGTGGCAGTACATTAGAATACAGACTAGTGAACCAGAAGCCCAAATTTAATTCTCTATCGAAAACTCACTGTATGACCTTAGGAACATCACCATCTCTTTGTGCTAAACTGTCAATTGTAAGCTGTTTTGTGCACATATACTGTAAAGGTATGTGTGATACAGAACAGCTGCTGTATAATTAGGGTCGTGAAATAAAATAATTGAGGCAGAATTGTGGATTGAAAACATATGAAGGATGATTGGTGGAGCAGTCTCATGGTTAAAGCAGCAGGCTGAAACTGAGGGAAGCCAGGATTTAAATCCTGCTGACACTCTTTGTGACCTTGGGTAAGTAAGTTGCTGAACTCTGTTGCCTCAGCTTCAAGTATTAGGTCCCTTATTTACTAAGCTGCATTATCTCAATAGCACCCATTAATTTGCCAATAACACAGGAATGATTGTTAAGTTACAATGCAGCTTATTATTATTAAAAATTAATAAAGCAACTTGCATTAAACTTAGCAAGCTGTGTTATTCATTGAGAGTTGTTACTGTAACTGCTCAAGAGGTGTTGTTAACTTTCCTCTAGGACCATTGGCCTGCTAACATGTGAGACATGCTCTCAGGCGGCAATTTAAAGGCACCCTCAATCCTCCATACCCTTTAACAAAGGTGATTTTCCTTCCCTGACCCCCCCCCCCCCCCACTCCCCTGATCTCTTTTGCAAACATCTGATCTTCCCTCCATGGTCAGATATGGAGCAAGGTGAGCAAGACCATCTTACATGGCACAACATAGCTGGTAATATCATTTTGCATTTCCAATGATTTCCTTATATATACCACGATTGATCAGACAACAGATTCTTATACCCCTGATGAAGGCCTACCACCGAAACACAGCCCATGTAGGATAGAACCACTTAGACACCAGTAAAGGTTTGATTTCTACGTACTGCCTTCTATGGTCTTTTTCGCCTCACTCCATATCTGACCCTCATCCTTTGCAGGTGTGTGCTGCTATTTGTTTGGACTCTGATCTTCCCTCCAGATCATACTTATCCTCAGCCCTTTTTCAAATGCCCCCCCTCTACTCTCCATTCTTATTGTAGGATACCTGAGGTTTAGTGGGGGACAGGAGCTGCTATTACTGTGGTTGCCTTTTACAAAATGTCACATTTATGACCCCTAGCAGTAGTCTCATTTGACTATCACTAGAGGCCAGCTTCATTTGGAAGCCTGAACTCTAGTAGCAGTAGTTTAGTAGGGCAGGTTAGTTACCATGGATTAATAAATACCCACCTTAATTTGTAAGCTCTCTGGGGACAGGGAAATAAACTGCAGTATCTGAATGTGGCTCACATTGAGTTACCAATGAAAAGGTATGAGCTAACTCCAAAAAGATGGAATAAACTAATTTTGTAATCACGGGATAAAAAGCCCTGAAAGCTATATTATACTAATCCTGCACCATAGATATCTTCAGGGCTTGACTGATTATTATCATCTAACGTTTAGTCTTTGTATAGAGCCCAAAGCCTTTATTGTTATGAAACAAATGGTTTTTAACAGTAAAGCTATGGTCTGATCTGGAATGCTATTAATAACAAATTGCGTGGTTACTGGCTAAAGGTGAACGTATGAAAGTACAATTTCTTGAATTTATAGATGAAAAGTATCTGCTTTCTTGTATTGTGGATTAAAGTAGAAGAAGAACTTAAGAAGTGAGAACTTTCAAAAGCCTTGGTTTGTCTCATTGTTCAACATCATCAAAATATGTTAAAAAGATAAAGGGCTTGTCTCAACTATTTGTGAACATGTAGCGATGCATGCGGGCTTTATTCATGGTCTAATCCACTCTTGATTCTTCTCTGCAGCCCAATGTCTACCTCACTTATCTTCTTCGTTTTTTGTTTAAAGCCTTGAAAAACCAGGAACCTCTAATGTATCTCCTTTATATCTTCCACCTCTATGGATCCTGTTTACAAAGATGGGCTAAGCAGTTAGCATGTAAATTAGTACTCAAGTACAGTAACTGTTATCTCACTGGCATGACAATGCACATTAACTGCATCCTGTGTTATTGGCGAAGAACTAGATTGCTTATGGGTGGAAAATGTGCATAGACTAAATATTGAGTTATTGTATGGTATTTACTGCATGCTGTCATGGCAACCAATAGAACTGCTGTAGATATATCTAACATGCAGTAAATATCTACCCTATGCGGTAACTGCTGGACAGATGCTGGGCACTCCCTCAACGGTTACCAGACAATCTTTGATCATTTTTCCACCTAACTTGTGGTAAGTGCCGAAATGTACTGCACTTTTGTAAACAGGCCCTTATATTAGGTCCTTTATGATCAGATTTTTAGACATACTTCTTAAAAATGCCCTTACTGCTCTTGATAAGTTTATCTCATTGATCACCATTTTTATTCTCCTGGAATTCTTTTCAAACGTTGAGACTTTCAGCCATTGTTTCTTTTCCTCTACTTATGTTACTATAGCAGCCTAGTGGTTAGAGCAGCAGCCTAACACCCAAAAGATCAGGGTTCAATTTCTATTGGCACGCCTCATGACCTTGGGCAAGTCAAATGAAATTTTGTACATCCCCAACAGTCACTGTGTGTGGAGTGACCAACCTTTGGCTCAAACAGTTAGCATCACTTAACCAAGACCTGGCAATCTGCAGAATGAATTGGTCAGGCAACCAGACTTAATACCACAATGGCTTACAACAGGGAGAACACTTCTCCTTCCAAAGTGGGATCCAAGTAATATTCCCAAAAATTACAGATCAATTTGTCTACCTACAATTTATAAGCTGTCCACTCCAATAGATGCAGACAGACTATACGATCACATTGATTCCAATAACATCATGGCAAGAGAGAAGTGTAAAAGAGGGGAGCATATGGAATTAAAGATCAGTTAATGTTGAATAAGGCAATCATTACTAGTGCTAAGAAAAGGAGATATCTCAATATAGCATAGATTAACTAAGAAAGCCTTTGATAGCATCCCACAACCTTGGATAATAAATTGCCTTGAAAGCATAAAATAAACCTGACTTGATAGAGTACATTAAGTTTACCATGAAATTGTGGCAAACTATATCTATTTGAAGTATGAAGATGGCCAATTCATCATTCCTAATGTAAAGATCCAATGAGGAATATTTCAGAGAGACTCGCTGTCTCCAGTTCTGTTTTGTTTGGCACTCAACTGAGTACTTTCATCAACTCATTGGGATACAGATTTAGCCTTAATCCTAATGAAGGGAAAATTCATAGGTAACTTCACAATTGTAGATGAACTGAAGCTCTATAGTTCCAGTAATCAACTTTTAGTGGAACAACTCTATGTAGTGAAAAGCTTCTCCAGTGATATCAGTATGACTTTTGGCCTTGATTAATGTGCTAAGGAAACCTTCATTAGAGGAAAACTAAGCTAAATAGAAAGCATCTCCCTGAGAACTGTGTTATCAAGGAACTTTAACAGGAAAGTGTATATAAATACCTAAAAGGAGAGGAAGGAATGACAATCAAGCAAAAAATATTACTGAAAGAAAAGATCATTCAATAATACTACAGGAAATTAAAATCATTATTGAACAATGTTTTTAACATCACAGAATAAGATATAGTCATTAATCAGTTAGTAATTCCTGTATTCTCATACGTGCTTGGGAATTTGGACTGGATTCAAAGAACATGAAAAATTAGATGTATGAACAAGAAATCTCTTTGTTTGCTACTATGAAATTCTGCCACTGCTTAGTCTCTAAGGCATTTCTCCTCAAGTGTCATGTCAAAGGGACATGTCTAAGGGAAAGGATATTCCCTTAACATGCCCCTTGATGTACTCTTGATGGGTCTGGTGATAATTTGACTGTTCAACTAGTTGTGTCTGGTATTATGGTACTTCTGGTATTTCCAAGAATTGTTTGGGTGTGGTCTCTTGCCCCCATGCAAAAGGAAGTGAAATCAAAGGGGTGGAAGTAGGAACAACACTACAGTGCTGTAGCTTAAGGTAACTATGGTGCTTTGGTTCTATTTTGAAAGTATTGCCACCGCTGCAGTCCAAGACAGGGGCTGCAGCAGCTGCAATGGGCAGTCCTGGAGGGCTGGCGATCTAGACAACCCCTAGTTTGCCTAATGGTAGCACCAGCCCTAACTACAATACAAGATTAAATAGCCCATCCAGTTTGCTAAGTTATTCCTCTTCACTGTAGGGGTACTTTCTACATGTAGAAACTTGATTCCTTATGAGACTTCATTGAATTACTATTTAGCTGTTCTTTGCTTCCTCATAAGTTCTCCACTGCTTTGAATAAATACACACGATCCCCATCTTCAATCCCTTACCTACCCCCCCCCCCCTCCACCCCAATCTCCTATCATGGGTTACCACTAAGTTCCAGTTTAAATAATCTGCCTTTAGGCCATACTGGATAGTACCTAACCATGACCACTACTAACTTGCCAACACTCATGCTGTTTTCTAGGGAGTTGTAGTCTGCTGATACTGATCTGGCTACCTCATGGCCTGCAGTAATGTTAACTGTGCTGCTTTTTGCTTTGATTTTCCCTTATAAACTTTCCCCTGGGAGAGTAAAGGATGATATATTAACAATGCTGCAACCTCCCACCCCTTTTCTTACTGCTTTTTCAGACTATGACAATAGAAAGTCTCATTAAGTTCACATAGTCATGTCCTAGTCAGCCCTTCACAATGATATGGACCCTAATCGATTGCTGGCCCTTTCCTCGTTTCTTTATCACCAAAAATCCTTGCTGCTTATCCCATGCTTCTGTGCTTTTTTCTACCACCTCTTCTGGAAGTCCATTCCATCATGCTTTCAGTAAAGAAATATTTTTGACCTTGTTCCCGAGTCTCCGGAGACACTTACTCCATATATTTATGATGCTTACTACCATTCTGGAACTCTTTTGCCTCTGCAAGTAATTTCACACACTTGGGCATTCTCAACTTTTTTGCATTGTTTCGCATAAAAACATAAGATATGCCGTACTGGGTCAGACCATCTTACCCCCCCCCCCCCCCACACACACACACCCAGCTCTGGAAATTGTTGCCTTGACTATCCACTTGACTTCCTCACTGTTAATCATTTATATTTCTCTTAATACTCACCTTCTTTCAGTAATCTTTAAGGACTAACCCTTATTCACTACCTCCTCCTTTTCCTTCCTATTCTGCTATTTGTAAGACATTGTTTTGCCCTTGGGTTTTAGTTATTTGTTATGGTCAGTTTGAGTTTCCTTTTCAATGTGACTAGTTGCCAGGTATACCATAGAAACAATAGACTGGATTCCAGGAAGGAAGGAAAAAGACCAAAACCCAAATGGACTAAAAGACTGATAATGAGGATAAGTTTCAATGGAGACTTCCCCACAATCCTAACCAGAAAGAGCATGTGGGTCAATTGGGTATTCCATTTGGGGTAGAGGGAACAAAGAAACAAGAAACGATTAAAACCCCTCACCTTATTTAAAAGAACTATTTCCCTCATTCTAGAATGAGGGTTGCAGGGCTTCACATCCCACAACTGCCTAGACTCTATTCCCCCACCAGCTCTTCCCATACATCCTGTGCTTCAGGACAGAGAGAGTCGGTGGAGGGTAGAGAGGGGCAGTCCACTCGGCAGCACCTGCAGAGCTGATTCAGGTCTTGACCCTGTACGTGCCACCATGCCCATTGAAATGTGCTGCTTATGCCACTCAAAGATGGGATAAGCAGCGCAATTTGGCGATCGGGGCACAGAAATCACCACCAGGGCTGGGACCGAGTGGGGGGGGGGTCACAGCCACCCGATCCAGGCCACTGCAGGCCAGCTGTGGATCGGGTGGCAGGGATTTGGGGGACCGGGAATGTGGTAATCTGGTGCACCTGTGGGGACAATGTCCCGGCAGACAGAAGGGGCATGCCGGGCTATCATTGGGCCTGATTCTGGCTCCCACGGGAACATTTTGTTCCCGCAGACCAGAATCGGTTTCAAACATCCCCATCTTCATCGGACATGTCCAGACGTCCCGGACGTCCCCTTTTTGGAATGGGGCTCCACATGAATACAAATAAGTATAAAGCTAAATACATATTAATCTGTCATAATATAAGATTGGCTGCATATATGGTGTAAATCAGATACATAATGTTCACCATACTGTGTTTCCCTAATCTCCCAAACTTTTATAAACCATCATTTGCAGAAATCATGACTGGTGTGTACCTACAACATTCATACCACAACCTTCTATGAAGATTTACATCACAGTTGACGTCTGCTATGAGGAGACATAGGATGAGGAAGAAAGGAGATAGACTCAGGAGTAATATGCGGAAATATTTCTTCACAGAAAGAGTGGTAGATGTGTGGAATGATGTCCCAGTGGAAGTGATAGAGATGAGGGCAGTATCTGAATGAAAAAAAAACATGAGGCAAACACAGAGGATCTCTAAAGGAAAAAAGGGGACTGTTGTAGTGGTTGATATGGAAGGGCAGACTAGATAGGCTATAAAGTCTTTTTCTGCCATCATGTTTGTATGTTTCTATTTAGTACCATGTGTTCTTGCACATTAATGCAATTTAGCATCTGCCAATTAACACAAGCTCCACTATTCTCAATAATATTTATTATTAATGTGAATATAGATTTTAGACGGGGCATCCAGGAAGAATCTGGGACATCCAAAGCAGAATGTCCAAAAGTCCGGTGGAGTGGTAGCAGTGAAGGAAGGCTAGGATAAGTGCCTTCTGAATCTGCTCTGTCTCTACCCTGAAAAACGAATGTCCCAGTAACTGGCTCTGGAGAGGGGACCCATGGAGATTGCAAGGCTGGGTACGTGCATAGGTGTAGGCCATTTCACAAATGTGGATGTCCACAAATTGCATCGCCTCAGAACCAGGTGCTTGGACGTGCTGACAGGGGTATTTCAGATGGAAGACAACTATGTTATGAGACTTGACATCCATTTCAGATACTCAGATGCGCAGCAATATGGGTCTGCAATATGTCTGGAGTATGTATTAACACTCTGGTTTCTTTGGCCAGGAAATATTAACTGTGGCAATGAAAGTGCATTTTGCTGTTCCCCCTGGAAGTGTTGGAGCCATGAAATGAGCACCTTTTTGTACCTTGTTCATGGTCTGGAGCTGGTATAGGCATGATCACCTCACCAACCAGGGCCAGACATGCGTGTGCTATTCTGAAAACACACTGCAACATGCATCTCCTTTGCTCCACCCAGGCCATGCTCCTTCCTGTTCCCGTGCTACATGGACATGCTTGAACTGGGGAGGTATATACGCGCATACCCAGTTTCTAAAATGGGTCCGGGTACATCTCTGTGATTTGCACGTCTGAATGCCCATTTTCAGACATCCAATTCATTAATAAAGCATCTAAAGTACCCTCCTCTTTGTGGTTAACTTGCATTAACTCACATTGACCCATAGTAGGAAATGAGACCCAGTACTTGCATATCTGTGAAATGCCACTTGTAAATTTCTGCTAATTAAAATTCCACACTGATCAGAATAAAATATTCTATCATTAAGGAGTGTACACAGTCAAAAAAAGTTTGGTTTGTGCTTGTTTAAAACAATTTGTCCTGATTTTTGTGCATTTTTTGTGATGCATTGTATATGTGCAAAAATATTTTTAGACCACAATTGTTTGTAAGCACATCAATTCAATAGCATTTATGTGTACAGGCGATTTGTATGAGCTCCAAATTTTTAGATGCCCAAACAAACAAAATGTGCACTTACAAATGCACACCTCTACTATATATCTATCTATCTACAAATATACACAGACACACACACACAAATATCCCCTTAACCCCTCCCCTCCTCGTACCTGAATCTCCTGTCCCCGCCTTCATGTTTTCTCTCTGCTCAGCCTTGCTCTACTCTGCATGATGACTATCCCTTTTCTATCTACAAATGGTTCCCTTTCCCACTTCTTGTCTTAGTAATCTTGTATTGTAAACCTCTCTGATGCATTCGCCTGTGCGGTATATCAAGTGTAAGAATAAAGAATCACTTCAGCAGGGCCGGCGTTACCATTAGCCGAGCTGTGTGGTAGCCTAGAGTGTTGATCCTCTGGGGATGCCCCCTGCGCCCATGACCTCAGCGAAATTGCCCTTGAAACCACAATGCACACTTACCCTCCATCTCGTGGTGTCATTCTGTTTAATCTGCCTTTCTGGTACCCCTTCTGCTGCAGACTTCCGGTTTATAAAAAACTGGAAGTCTGGTACTGAAGCGGTAGATTGAACAGAATGAAACCACAAAGCAGTACTGGAGACAGAGGGTAAGTGTGTGTCACAGTTTCAAGGGCAACAGCAGCCCCAAAAAGGGGTGCCAGTGGCGGCAATAGGCATGGGGGAGGCAGCAGGGGGCAGCAGGAATGAGGCCTGTCTGGAGCGCATCCAGTCCTTTCACTGGCCCTGCACTTCAGGAATGATGTACATGTTACAAGTTATTTTTGTATGTTATAGATGACTGCAGGCTGTAATTTATGGACAGAAAACAGCAGATTGACCATTGTCCAGTGATGTTTCATTCATGAATGAAAATAAAAGGCCATATTAAACGTTAGCATACACTACCTGTCATAGCAGCCGTGTTATTCTGATGGGTACCGTGGCAGATAGCATGTATGCTTGCATTTAGTAAACATGGCCCATAAGGAATTAAATGTTTTTTACCCTTAGTAGTTATATTTCTTCTTTGCTGCTTTTTGAGGATTATGGAAAATGAAATTGTTGATTAATAGAAGTTTTTAAAAGCAGAAGAGTGGAGAAGGATTTGGGATGGCTGAAGTTTACAATATTTCACAAGAAATCTGTGTTACATACAATAAAAAATATTGTGATGCTCTGAGGAAATGGACAGCATTTGGTGTGAATTTCTGCTCTTGATGATCTGCTAGTAAAGGCTCTTTATTCAGTTCTTAAATTTCACTGAACTAATCCAGAATGTCTTTGTCAATGATCTTCCTCTATTTTAGTCCAGCTACATTCCTGCTTGCACAAGAAATATACAAACTCTTTCTTTCATCTCTTAAAAAAGAATACATTGGAAAGATGTTTAAACCAGGGGAATAAGGGATATTAGAGGGATGGAGGATTTGCTTGCTCAGACCATTCGGATTTGAATGAGTCAGAGATTGTGCGGACAACATGAAATGTTAGGATGCAGAAAAACTGCTATGCCTCAGGAGAGACTGGAAAGTAATTCTGTCTATGATGAGAATAGTATTGACCCCCACAGAAGAAAAATCCAATTTATCATAGAATGTCGCTCAGATACCCCTCTAAGTCACATACTCATCTTTTGGGCAAAAATAGTTTTATGTTACCTCATTTTTCAGTTCTTATTCCCTTACCCCATTATTCAATATGCATTATTTGTTTTAGTAGATATCTCCGTGCCTCTCTATCAGTCTGCAATACATTTTGATATATACGGAAAGCAGTAAACAGGAAATATATGGCATAAATAGAAAGTAAATGTATTTTATGTAAAGTTTCATAGATAATGAAAGTGTAAAAATATAAGGGGGTTCGTTACTAAGATGCTGCAGAATATCACATTTTACTGCTGCTTAATTTACCCTAGGAGTCATTAACCTGTGATACTTGAGTGCCATTGGTTAGTAACTCCCACAGTAAATGAATATTGCAGGTTACAATCAATCTCACAAACTGTGTTTTTCTGTTCCCCTACAGCATTGGGCCACTAATCTGCCTAAGAATGAGGTATTTTGCATGCATTTGCATGATTTGCATCTCATTATTATACATGGCACATTAGGGTAAAATAACCTTCGTTAACACATGATATTGCTTTTTAATGCACGCCAAGGGGCAAAAACCATGCGTTATTCCCTTAACATACCTTAATAACAACCCCCCTAAAAGACATACTTAAACTGCATACTCAATATTGATATTGTAACAAAATATTTATTGATAGATTATAAGAAAATTTCCAGACGTATATTCAGAGACTGATCTAATAAAGTGTGCTTAAACCCACAAACATATTTATGTATGTACAAAATGCTATTAATACATTGAGACTAGATATCAGCACATTAATTGCTAACATGTTGACTAAAGCCTGCACTGGTAATGCACATGGGGGCTATGTTACCAGGGCAGGGGGGACCACTCTAACTTCAGAGGACATGTGCATTTGTCCCCCTGCAGTTAGCCCAGTACGAAGATGCAGAACCCTGCAAGCTGGCACGCGGGTGTATTTAACATCACTTAATGTTAAGTGCACCGATGCTAAAGGCGGCAAGTTCAGTTAACGTGAGCTACTAATGCCCATGCTAACTGCCTAGTCCCTGCTCAATCATGTGCTACCTGGTTAGTGTGGGATTTTTAGCGTGGGGGTCCTTGCTGTTCTTACTGCATGCTAAACCCTACGCACCCGGGTAATGCACTTTAGTAAAAAAAGCCTCTTAGTTCATGCAGTTCAACTTTTACAAGTTTATGCCCCTAACCTATGTTGATGAGATCATCAGATACAAAATTATGCAAAACACCTCATTACATGTTAGCATATAGATAACGTATACATGAAACTGCTTCTCAATACTCTTGTCCACAAGTAAATGAACTGCATTTCAGGGGACAGTGTTACGGTTTTTATTGTTATGTTTATAGGTAGGTTATAAAACTATGTTGCCACCTGGGCTCATTTGCTTGTCATTAAAATCCTTCCATAGTACATGCAATAAACACGTTAGCACATGTACTCAGGTGATATTTAGTGCATTTTAATACATTACTATTTGAAGTATTCATCTTCTTTTTTTTAGGTATTATCTCAGCATGAATTAAACGTTTTTTTGGAGGACTTGTTTTTGTATTTAAAGCTGTCTGTTTTTAAAATTAAACTATTCAATCAGATACCTTGTCATGAAATGCCATAAAATTATAGTCAGACTGAAATCAGCAATGCTTGTTTCACAAGCCCCACAGCAATACACGGTAACAGATTTTCAAAGTAGTTCAAAGAGTCCAGTTTCCATCTGTGTTTGGTGAAGGGTGCAAAATCCTTGGGGCCATCTGCAAACTGTGCTTCATCTCTAACACTTGGAATAACAAAGGTGTTATTTTTCAAAGCCACATTCTGCCCTCCTGGGGTGGTTCTGTAGATATAGTTCAGGGAAGGTGGGAAACTTCAGAGAAGATATTCTTCTTCTAGAATTTGCTCCCTTCAGGGAGTTCTTTTGAGGATGTCATAACAGTGGCCTAGGCAACATGGGTTACTGCCAGCAAAGGCCAATAGTTAACGAACCCTATAGAGAAATGTGTTCTGGTTGCTGCAGAAATTCTGCTGGCTTTAAGAGTGTAGGGTGTTCTGACCAGAGTGTTATTTGAAGAAGAGAAAGTAGAGGGTGCTGTAAACTCATATTATGTCTGAAAATAAACATGGTTCTCTGTTTCATTTAGATGAAGAGGCTGTACCAGCGCTGAGAAGCTCTAAAACAAGCACTGTAAGAAATAATTGCTGATCTACTGAGAGTTTTTAATTTAAATGCAATTTATAGTATTTAGCTAATATTTCTATTCATTCTACATACAATCCAGCTCCTCATCACATCATAATTCATTACTTACACTCATGGCATGATTGTATCTTTTTAAAGCTTTATGCTGACACCAGTGTCATTATATAGGGCAAACACCGATAATTATTACTGGGATTTTATACCAGGAAAATATATTGTTACATTAAACTGGTAAAATTATAGCCAGAGCATTCTGATGATATGCTGTAGAGCACAGATCAGTAATGTTCTTAAGCTAAATGCCAATCCATACCTTTCCCCCAATAGTAAGAAACGTTGGCATAACATGGGCAGGCAGTAGGGGAGACGCCTCTGATGGAATCTTCTTACTTCTAGGGGAGAAGAGGAGGACCCCCATAATAAAATGATGCCACATCCCTCTCTCTATCCCCTACTGGCATACCTCCAGTCTATCCCTTTCTCATATTCACCTGCCTATAGGCCTCATGAGGGCAGCAGCAACTGCATCAGAAAGAGCAAAGCGTGAATCTAAGTTCCTCCAAAACACTGGCATCACAAGAGAACAAACATTATAGCTAAGTTTGCTTTCTCCGGTGGCAAGCAGTTTCAGAGAGGCATACATATGGGATTAGCTAGTCAAAGATTGTCCCTAAATGGACAGAAAAAGAGTAGACAGACAAAATAAAATTGGTTCATGCTCATTTCAACAAATGTTTCCATATTCTTTTAGTATTTTTGTGTTCATTTTCACTTATTCATTTTTTTAAGCGTATATTGCGCACAAGAACTTAAAAATGCATGCACTCGATTGTACTGTATCTATGCTAATTCATAGGGATATGTTCATACATCCCCATTTGTATGCACTTTGCATTTTTAGGTGCCCAAACAAACCAAACACAGTCAGAAATGAACACCATTGTTGTTATTGTTAAGTGCCGTTGAGTTGGTGTCACTCATGGCAACCCTCTGGATAGTTGTACTAAACTGTGTTCGGTCTTTGGTCAGATGGCTCATTGTTGACAAAGTGGCACAAATAGCTGCTGTTATTGTATCGCTCCATCACATTGCTGGCCTTCATCTTTTGCGTTTACCTTGCCAAGCATGATGCTTTCTCTAATGATCTCTCTCTTTGCATGATGTATCTAAAATATGAAAGTCAAAGTCTTGTCATCTGAGCTTTTAGGAAAGCTGAGGTTGATCTCCTCTAATACTGACTGGTTTCTTCTTCGAGAAGTCCATGGGATATACAGTATTTGTCGCCAGTACCATAATTCAAAGTCATCAATTTTCTTCCTGTCTATCTTTTTCACTGTCCAACTTTCGCATCCATATGATATTATTGAAAATACCATGGTATGAGCAAGTCAAATCTTTGTATGGAGAGAGACATCTCTGCTCTTGAGAATCTTGTCTAGGTTTTTCATAGCCATTCTGCCAAGAGCAATGCATCATCTGATTTCTTGACTGCTTGTTGTTTCTTTATTGATAGTTGATCTAAGTAGGTTAAAGTTTTCAACTATTTCCATTTTTTCTCCATCAATGATGAACTTGTGGATTTTGCAAGTTGTCAGGATCTTTGTCTTCTATACATTTAGGCGCAGGCCTTTCTTCCATGCCAGTTATTCTAGTGTTGTTGCTGTTGTCACAGAAATGTGATCCTCCACCGCCAACACCATCCCATTCTGCTGCTGCCCAGATGGGTGGTTTGTCCTGGTCTGGCATCTCAGCTGAGACCTGTCCATCTTGGGAGACCATGCCTGCAGTTAAGCTACCAATAGCATCACCGATGCACACAAGCCCTCATCACATGAGAGACTGCAAACCAAGTGAGGGTATGCACACTGCAATGGAGAGTAAACATCACCACCACCACCAAGGGAGAAAAAACATAATATTGATTATAAAAATCTTCATTTTTGTTTCTTATATTTTCCCTTTTTTTGTTTTCAATGGAATTAGAGCTTCAAACATAGGACAGAAAACAAGAAGATAATTCTGGAAATTAACTGCAAAGGAACTAGGAGACTGAGAATTTGGTTTTATCCCAAGGGAAGATCTTGTAGCACTACTACTCCAAATCACAAATCCCTTCGAAAGGCATAATGAAAGCATAATGCTTGGTTAATGTATGGACTGAATTATTTCCAGGTTTTTGCATTTCTCCAGAGGAGATGTTTTTGATGTGGTTTTTGTGATTTTTATTTCTATTGAGAGTACAAAAGAGCACTAGCATTACAAATATCTACCTAAGGCGTTTATGATGGTTTATGATTTTTGAGATCTACATAGTAACATAGTAAATGACGGCAGATAAAGATCAGTATGGTCCATCTAGTCTGCTCAGTAAGATGGCAAGAGTAGGTGCACCTGCCGCTCCATGCAGGCCACCCCTCCCCATGTCTTTGTTTTAGGGGTGAACCCACCGCTCCATGTAGGACACCCTTGCATGTTGAGAAATTAGTTAGTTAAGTTTATTTTGATTTTATCCTGCTGCTGTAAAGGGATCCACTGTGTCTGTCCCATGCCATTTTGAATTCTGTCACTGTATTTGCCCCCAACACTTCCATCGGGAGGGCATTCCAAGCATTTACCACTCTTTCAGTGAAAAAGTATTTCCTGACATTGCCTTTCAATTTACCCCTTGCAGCTTCATGTAATGCCCTCTAGTTTTACAGCTTCCCCGTCTTTGGAAGAGGTTTGTTTGTTCATTATTTCTCTTTAAGTATTTAAAGGTCTGAATCATATCTCCCCTGTCCCTCCTCTCCTCCAGAGTGTATATATTTAGGTCTTTAAGTCTCTTCTCATAAGGCTTCTGACTCAGGTTCCAAATCATTTTGGTTGCCTTGCTCTGAACAGTTTCCAGTCTTTTTATATCCTTTGCAAGATATGGTCTCCAAAACTGAACACAGTATTCCAAGTGAGGCCTCACCAGTGACTTCTACAGTGGCATTAGTATCTCTTCCTTTCTGCTGGTGATTCCTCTTTGTATGCAGCCCAACATCCTCCTGGCTTTTGCCACCACCTTGTCGCACTGTTTTGCCACCGTGAGATCCACATAAATAATCACACTAAGGTCCTTCTTCTTGTCCATGCACACCAATCTCTTGCCCACTATCGCGTATATTTCCCTTGGATTTCTGCTTCCCAGGTGCATGACACTGCACCTCTTCGCAATAAATCTTAACTGCCAAGCATTAGACCATTCTTCCAGCTTTTGTACATCTTTCCTCATGTTATCCACTCCCTCAGGGGAGTCCACTCTGTTGCAAATTTTCATGTCATCTGCAAAAAGAAAGACTTTTCCAGGCAGTCCTTCAGCAATATCACTCACAAATACATTGAACAGTGCCGGGCCCAGGACCGAACCCTGGAGCACCCCGCTAATCACCCTTCTTTCATCCAAGTGAGCTCCATTTACCATCACCTTCTGTCGTCTGTCAGTCAACCAATTTCTGATCCAGTTCACCACCTTGGGACCCATCCCCAAACTACTGAGCTTATTGATAAGCCTCCTATGAGGAATAGTATCAAAGGCTTTGCTGAAATCCAGGTAGATGACATCCATCGCATGCCCCTGATCTAGTTCTCTGGACACTCAATCAAAGAACTCAATCAGATCTGTTCTGTAAGGGTATCTTATAGGATTGCATGAAGGAGTTTGTGTTCTCAACCTAGGGATCTTGGTGATCAGAAGACTTGTTTCTTGGAATCTGTTTATCTTTTGGGAACCTGATAAGTATTTATGAACTGGGTTGGCTACTATTGGAAACATGATACTGGGCTTGATGGACCCTTGATCTGCCCCAGTATGGCATATCTTATGGGCCTTTTTTTCATTTGAAAGGTGTTATGTGCCTTGTCGGCGCATAGCCCACCCACTGTCCATCTAAGCTGGATTTTCAATGCCAGGGTCATATACAGCCCCGGCATTGAAAATCCGGTTCTTGCCGCACAACCCGGAAGCCAGAACCTGGGAGCCGGAAGGTGCAGAAGGCTAAGCAGGAAGCATCAAAAATCACTGCTACCCATTTAGCCCTTTCCTCTGCCCCTGCTCCACCCTGGAATGCCCCCAACATGCCCTGATACTAACCGCATAGCATCTGGGTGCATTAAGGACTTATCCAGGATTTTCCAAAAGCACTACTCATGTAGGTGCCTTTGGAAAAACCCTAATAAGGCATTTACATGGGTAAATAGGGCCGTTACCCAAGTAAATGCCTTTGAAAATGCCGCCCTGTGTTCTCAGAGAGTGTCCAAATCCACAATTATAAAACTCCAAGGCACTGGAGGTTGCTGGCCATATTACCTTGCTTGATCAAGCAGTGCATAGCACCTGATTTTCATTTTATACTGATAGGAATGCTGAACAGCCATTTTCTGAAGGCCTTTTGAATATTTATAACAGTTGTGACATCAGAAGATAGTTTTGATTTATCAACTTTCCTGGAAATCACTCAATAATGTCTGAGCAGAATAAGTTTATAGTTTATAGGGCTTACTTTAAGAATAAAAGATGTCATGATCTGTGGGCAGAAGGTGAACATTTTTCCTGATGTGGCTCAGTCTAAAAAGAGATAGGTGCTTGAATTGGATGCTACCTTTAATTTAAGTTTTTCATACAAGTGCGTGATAGTTCTTCATGGAGACAGATGTACCTTCTTTGAACTATTACAGTTGGAGACATTTCTTTCTGAAGAAGCTGTGTCTTTTTCCCTTTATATATTGCTTGTTTTCCTAATTATTATTGCAGTAAAAATATTAATTAAAAAAAAAACCACTTGCATTCCTCATGATGTTGAGATGGTTTAATTAAAGAGTCTTTTATCTTAGAAGGATGAGGGACCTTAGGGGTGAAGTTCAATGATGTGTAGTTTGTCCAAAATCTTTGTATAGGTCTAAAGCCTTCAAGGAGTCTAAGATCACTGAAATGTCTTTGCCCATTAATGATATGAAGGTGTACCATAGAAGTAATTTATTACATATTCTTTAACTTTCTTTTATTTATTTCGAATTAGAATAACGATCCTCATCAACTTCCAAACAAACTCTTTTCCATAGATTCAACTCCCCCCACCCATTAACCATTCACTCTCAACCCCCATATCCATCCATTCACCACTACAATCCCCTCCCAGCATTCCAACCAGATAATTAAACCAATGTCAAGGTCCATTCACATAAGCCAACAAAGGTTCCCAGTTCTTCTCAAATGTCTCCACTTGTCCATGATGAATTACTGTTATTCTACCTCAAAATCAGTTGTCATACTTTTATCTTCCAAATGTCCATGCCAAGAAGCTCTATCTGCTCTTCCCATTGAGCAATCAAGCAGGGAACGGCAAA
The DNA here is from genome assembly GCA_033557465.1 of Ichthyophis bannanicus. Lineage (NCBI taxonomy): Eukaryota > Metazoa > Chordata > Amphibia > Gymnophiona > Ichthyophiidae > Ichthyophis > Ichthyophis bannanicus. The sequence continues at coordinate 418,444,486 of CM066038.1, forward strand.
CACGCCCACTGTTACCACTTTCTGAATTTTCCAGGGGATACCCCCCTATCTCAACATTAAATAATATAAACTGGGTTCACTGACAAGTGAAGATCCCCTCACCATCTTCAGTTGCTGTACAATCTTATTACAGTGCTTTTGAACTTTTGGATAATCCCATCAAACATGATGCTCCACAGGGGTAATTTATATCGCTGTTAGTATTACATCTATTATTTCAAAAAATAACTCAGGATGATATCTACTGATCTTAAGTTTTCTCCTCTGCTAAGAACATACAGAGTAATTTCATAATAGGACACCTAGGATAAGAGGGTAAGATGGTGTCTATTTTATAAAGACATATAAGCGCCTACTTATCTTTATAAAATACTAGCATAAGTGGCAGGGATTGTGTCTTACATATAAATGAACATGTGTAAAGCATGCAAGTTCATGCATATTTGCAAACTCCACCCATGATCCTCCCAGACTGCTCTTCCGGCTACTTGTATACTTTTACACTGGTAGGTATTTTAGAAGAGGCCATTTACATGCATATGTGGCCACATATTCAAAAATGACTTGAAATATTGCCCTATAAGATCTTTGGATCTCTGTTTAGAAAGATAAGTCTTCACTGAGTCATGTCTTGCAAAGCCCAATAAGTTTTAGTTACAGTGACGGACTATGTAGGATTTGAGAAAAATGATCAGAACCCTTTGTGATTTTAACCTTTTTGTTGCTAAAACATCTTCTCGATCAGGAAACACATGCACTCCCAGCATGTCCAAAAAGCTACAACTACTACAAGATATTTGGTGGACACTTAATATACTGACATCAGTTCAAATGACAAAACATAATATTTGAAGGGCTGCTGTAGATTTATTTTATTTATTTATTTAACAGTATTTCTAAACCGCCTTATCTTAATAATCAAGGTGGTATCACAGCAAACAATCGGGTAAAGTGAGTGTGTTATACATGCAGTGAGGGTGAAATTGAGTGTGTGTTGTATTGTGTGCTAGATTGGTATGAGCTATGTACAGAGTGGGCTATATACAGTGGTGCAAAAACATATTCCATACATACATTGTTTAGGCGGTATCTGTGCTGTTATACATTCTCTGAGGTTATGTGATGTGTCCATAGTGTTCTATGAACAGCATGGTTTTTAGCTGTTTTCTAAAGTCTTTGAGGTCTGTAGTAGCCCTCAAATCGTCCGGGAGTTTGTTCCATATTGTTGGAGCAGCCATGGAGAGTGCTCTGTCCGTTGTGTCCTTGCGTGTGTGTTTGTATTCACTGGGGGTGCTGACTCGGTTGTGTGTTTGTTTTCTTCTGGGACGTGTGCTGGTGTCTGGTTGTATGAGGGAGTGCAGGCTGTTGGCTGATGTGTGCTGTTTTATCTTAAATAGGTTTATGATAGTTTTGTATCTGATGCGAGCACCGATTGGAAGCCAGTGTAAGTCCTTTAAGGTAGGTGTGATGTGCTCCTGTCTTGCAGTTCCTGATATGATTCATGCTGCGGTGTTTTGTGCCAGTTGGAGTGGTTTGAGGGCTTGTTTCGGTAGTCCAAGGTATATCGGATTGCAGAAGTCCAGCAGTGGGGTTATCAGTGCTTGACAGACGGTACGGAAGTGTTCCGGGGCGAGTAGCGGTTTCAGTCTCCTGATGATTCGCATCTTGTAGTAGGCTTTTTGGATTGTTTTTTCTATGTGTGGCTTGAGATTGAGTTTATTGTCCAGAGTAACTCTGAGGTATCTCACTTCTGATCTTATTGGTATAGTAGTGCTTTGTATCTTTATATTTGGTGGGTGTATGAAGTTTTGGTTCCGAGTGATGATTAAAGCTTCGGTCTTGTTGTAGTTTATTGCGAGGTTGTTGTTTTGACACCAACTTGCCATTTGGGTAAGGCAGTCTGTTATCTTAGAGAAGTCCGGGTTGTTGATTGATATCGGGGTGTATATCATGATGTCGTCTGCATATATTGTGTATTGAATGTTGTTCTCTTTCATGATGTTGCATATTGGTTGTATGTAGATGTTAAATAGGAGTGCTGAGAGTGCGGATCCTTGAGGCACTCCTTGTCGGACGTTTATGGGTTGGGAGGTGTTGTGTCCCAACTTGACCTGTAGCTGTCTTTCTGTTAGGTACGAGTGGAACCATTTTAATGTGATACCGTGTATACCAGTGATCTTTAGTCTTTCCAGGAGCGTGTTGTGGTCCACTGTGTCGAAGGCTGAGGAGATGTCGATGAAGATCATTATGATTCCATTCCTGGTGTTGTCAATTATTCTTAGGATGCTGTCGAAGAGGTAGATCAGTAGTGTTTCGACTGTAGGTGTGGGCCTCCTTGAGATCTAGAGAATATAACTAGTCTCCTTGATGAGTCTGAATTCCCTGGTGTTTTGGGGGAATCAGGAAGTATCCAGAATACACTTCCTCACTTTTTCCTCTGCGGGAATGGGTTTTACTGTATCAGCCCCAGACATTGAGAAGATATCACATCTCAGTTAGACCTGGTACAGTGTGGGCTAGCATGATTTTTGCACCAATTGAGAGGGCGTTTAAAAAGGCAAACTGTGTCTTAATCCCAGACAATCCTTAAAATCCAGTTCACAGTTCATGGTGTCCTTTATTTTATATGCAAAAAGATTATGTCCTGCACATGTCATTTCAATGATGCTATCCTGCATATCATCTGTGAGGCCAGATCCCGTAGAGGCACATTCCAAGTTGGCCTCCAAGGCCCCTTGTGCCGGATTGGAAGCAGGACGCATAGAGGCAGACCTGATTCAGATCGCGTGGGGGTTAAACATGCCGCACGGGATTGGAATCAGGTCTGGGCCTGTATGTGCAGGCTGGGATCCGATTCAGATCAGCCTGCACATACAGGTCTCTGCCCAGCTAACTCAGTTAGGCTACTGAATGGAGACATGGTGCCATGGCATCCCATTGCCATGGCATCCCCGGCTGCTGGCCTCTTGTTCCTTTCCCTGTGGCCTGATCCCCGATCTGGACTCCCATGGCTAGGGTTGGTCTGCGGGGAACCCCCTTTTCCCACTTCTGCCTTCTGGACCTGCTGTCCCCCTATGTCCAGGGGGACTTATTCCACCTCTGAGGTGGAATAAGTCCCTTGTCCAGTCTGCTGGTCCCGGATGTACAGGGCCGACTTCAGAATCGGCCCTTTACGTCCAGAGCCATGGACCAGCCACTGCCTGCCCTCACCCTGCCTCCACAATGCCCCCTCCCACCCCTGTCTAAGCTTCCTTGTTCGTATGGGGAGGCTTTCATTGGGGCTGGCAAGTGGGGCGAATAGACCCCATAGTTTATTTTATCAGGATAGAGTAAATAGGCAAATTAGGCTGCAAGCCCTCTGGAGACAAGGAAATACCTTACATACCTGAATGTAATTTGCCTTTGGCTACGATTGAAATGTTATGAGCTATTGTAAAACCAAAGCTGATTGACAACTCTTTATATCATGAATGGTATAAGCAAAATTAAACTACTGGGGAGGCCATGGGTGGGAATACAAACAACCACAATGCTAAAAAAGGAATGGACTAGACTTGCAAAGAAACCCTGATGGATTCAAATGTTGCAATGTTTCAAGGCAAAATGTTGCAGATCTAGTGATGCGCTATCTAAACTGCAGCTTCAGGTCTCATGCCTTCCATGATAGAGATACAATGGAGGATCATTGCACAGCTGCATCATATTTATTTTAGATTTAGTTTGTCTTTTCAGTCGTTGTTCAAAGTGAGTTACTCTGCATAACCTTCTGCGTTTTTGATTTTCTTATATGCAAATAAAAGTTAGACTGTAGACTAGTGTTTGATGTCAGTCCATGAAACCAGCCTGCACACAAGAAACTGGGTATAAAGTCATTCCATTACTCCCTAGACGTCTAACATTGGAAGCCCCATATATAACTATTATCGGTATCAGCTGTATGAATTACATAAGGCCTTTTAAAATTCCTGTGCAGCACTTCCATCATATTCATGTACTGGGCTCTAGTGCCACATACGTACTTTATCTTTCCTTAACTTACAATAGAGATGGATTTGTAGACTAATCATTGGAGGTAAAGGCTTTCCATTATCTCTAGGAACAAGCAGGAATGTAGTCATCACATATGGGTATCGTCGGTACCGACAGAGCCTGCGCGGGAACGCTCCCCAGCGTCCAATTAGAAAGCTTTTGGAAGCATCCCACAGCGCCTGCGTGCTGCTTTCCCGCCTTTCCCAACTGCCTCTCTCCAGTTCTTCTTTTTCCACGGCGCCAGCAGGTCGTGTTCCTGTCACCGCAGAAGAATTCTTTTTTCTTTCTTTCTTTTTTGTGGTCACATCTGCCTTCCTCGACGCTCTACCAGTACCGCCGTTTTTTTCTTTTCTTATTTCTGTAAAAAAACCCAAACAAACAAACATATTCTCATTTTTCTTTTTCTTCAGGTGCATGTGCCTTTTTGGGCCTTAGGCCTAAAAACCTTTCCTTACCATGGAGAAACCTGCTTCAAGTTACAAAAAGTGCACCAAGTGTGGCGGTACCATTTCCGTCACCGACACCCATGAATGGTGTCTAAAATGTTTAGGTCCTGACCACTCCATCACGGATTGTATGTCCTGCGTCATGATGTCTAAAAGAGGTAGGCAGAACCGAGCTGCTAAGCTCAGTACCCTGTTTCCCTCTGATGCAGCTTCGATGGCATCGACGTCTTCCAGGGCTTCTTCTTCCTCCTGTGGATCTCAGGTAACTAAACATAAATCCAGCCGGTCCTCAAAGGGTAGATCTCCTTCTAAGCATCGAGATGCCTCTGGCGTTGCCCTTGAGGATTCTGCACCGGCAAAATTACCCCAGGGGGAGGCTTCGGCTTCCAAAGCATTATCGGGGTTCCAGGATGTTCTTGAGGCCTCGACCTCGGCAGAACTACTGGTGCCATGTTCTGGGGTACCGGCGGTCTCCTCCGGTACCGACATCCAGGCATTGGCAGCGTCGATAGACCAGAGAGTTCTGGCTATGGAACGCAGTCTGGTGGCTTTCCTTGCGGCATCGACGCCCTCAGGACCGCGACAGACAATTCCACCAGTATCGACACCGGCATCGGTGTCTGCTTTGCCAGTACCCAGTCATCCAATGACCTCCGGTACCGATACCCCGGTACTGGTTACTCCCGGTACCAACTTTGGTCGGTACGGGTATCGGGCTCTTCAAGAGCATCCGGACAGACGATACTTCGAGTCCTCAGAAGAATCTGAGGATTCTGACAGTTCTGTCGATGTATTGATGCTTCTCCCAGAGGAACCCTCCTCCCCTAAATGCAGGATGTCTCCTCCAGAGGATATTTCCTTCCAAGATTTTATCAGGCAGGTGGCTCGGGGACTGTCCATTACTGTGGCCCCTGAAATTGAGCCAAGGGTCAAGGAGTTGGAAATTCTACAATATCCCAAAACTCCTAAGGAGTCAGCTACCTTGCCCATTCATGAGATTTTATATGATCTCATGTTAAGGATGTGGGAAAAACCTCTTACCACCTCTCCTCATTCTCGTAGACTGGATACTATGTATCGAGTCCCTCCTTGACATGGATTCCATAAGACTCAGCTTCCTCACCACTCTATTGTAGTGGAGTCAGCTATGAGAAGGATCAAGAGTGCAAAAAGGCATGCCTCTAATCCTCCAAGACGTGAGTGCAGAACCCTGGATGCTTTTGGACGTCGGGTCTTCCAAGTTTCCATGCTGTCTGCCAGGATCAGTTCCTATAGTCTCTACATGGGAATGTTCCTGAAGGAGGTCACAGATGATTTAGAGGCTTTAAGTCATTTTCTGCCTGAGGATAAAAGACAGGGTTTTCTCACTTTGGTCAAACATGCCCAAGATGTCCCTAAATGTTCCAACCGTGCAGCCTTTGACTGCTTTGAGTGCATAAGCAGAACCTCGGCTATTGCCATAGGTGCACGTAGAATTGCTTGGCTCCAGGCATCTGATCTAGAGCTCTGGGTACAAGACAAATTGGGAAATATCCCTTGTACTGGTGAGAACCTGTTTGGTAAAGATTGGCAGGAAAAGGCCAATGAAATGGATGCTGAAAATTCCACCTTGGATAGATTATCCAAGTCCACTGCTGATCCTGCTAGAAAGAAATTGTTCAAGAAACCATTCTTTTCTAAAAAGAAAAGATTTTATCCTGCTTATGTTCAGCAGGGACGTTCTGCAGGTCAGCTTGCCAGGAAAGGTCAGCAACCACCCAAACAGAAGAAAGCAAAGGCTGCAAGGCCTCAACCGGTCCAGCAGGCTCAGCCTCCACAGCCTCCACGGCCTTTGACCCTCATCTAGAGAACTTAGCCTTCCTGGTTCTCGGGGGACCAGAACCTTCCACCATTCCAGGAAGGTTATGTCATTTTGCCCCCCAGATGGGGGCAAATAACAGCAGAGCATTGGACACTCTCCATCATAAAGGAGGGGTACAAGCTTCATTTTTCAAGCATGCCCCCTCACACAATAGTAAAGCAGTTCAATTCTCCGACCTCTCTCATCCACCTGTTAGGTCAGGAGGTTACTATCCTTCTTGTCCAAGGGGCAATAGAAGAAGTACCCCTTCATCAGCAGGATACAGGGTTCTATTCCCCTTATTTCCTTATCCCAAAGAAAAAAGGGGGTTACAGACCTATCTTAGACCTCAGAGAATTGAACAAATTCCTTGTCAAGAAGAAATTCAAAATGATTTCTCTCAGATCTCTGCTGCCATACCTTCAGAGTCAGGATTGGCTTTGTTCTCTAGATCTCAAGGATGCGTAACCCCATGTTCTCATCCATCCAACTCACAGAAGGTTCCTTTGGTTCCTTTTTCAGGGAAAGCACTACTAATACAGGGTGCTTCCTTTTGGCCTGGCCTCAGCACCAAGGGTGTTCACAAAATGCATGACTGTTATAGCAGCATTTCTCCGCTCTCTGTGGATATTCGTCTTCCCCTACTTAGACGACTGGCTCATTCGAGCCCCAACAGTCAGAGGCCAGGACTTCTCTATCCTGCACAATGCGTATCTTTCAGTATTTAGGGCTGGTAATAAACATCCCAAAATCCAGTCTAACTCCCACTCAGTCTTTAGAGTTCATAGGAGCTTTGCTGGATACCACAAAGGCAAGGGCCTATCTCCCCCAGGCCCGTTGCCTTCACTTGGTGCAGTTAGATTCTCAAGCAGTGCAAAAGCCTCATCTAACTGCTCAAGAAATGTTACAACTACTAGGCCACATGGCATCTACTGTGCATGTGATTCCCTATGCTCGCCTCCATATGAGGGCAACTCAGTGGACTTTATCCACCAAATGGACCCAGGCATCAGGATGCCTGTCAGACAAAATAGCAAACACAAGTTGCCTTATTTTGTCCCTCCAGTGGTGGAAGTCCACTCAAAACCTGTTGCTGGGGTCCCCTTTTCAACAACCCTTACCCCAAGCAACTCTCACAACAGATGCTTCTCCAATGGGTTGGGGAGCTAATCTGCAAGACCTCTCCACCCAGGGCACCTTGTCTCCACAGGAGAGTTACCTACATATCAATCTCTTGGAGCTCAGAGCAATCTTCCTTGCTCTTCGAGTGTTCCACACCCTGCTCAGCAACAAGACAGTCCTCATTCATACGGACAATCAAGTAGTCATGTTCTATGTGAACAAGCAGGGGGGGACAGGCTCTCTGTCGCTTTGCAACGAAGCTTTGCGACTATGGGCCCTCGCCAGAAAGCATCAGATTCATCTTCTGGCAGTGTATCTGCCAGGCATTCAAAACTCTTGGGCAGACAGACTCAGTCGAGTTCTGCTTCCACACGAGTGGTCTCTGCATGCAGACCAGGTGGCCAGGATATTTCAACTTTGGGGAACCCCGGACATAGACCTCTTTGCAAGTCCATGGAATGCCAAACTTCCCCGGTTCTGTTCCAGAATTCCGGCTCAGGGGGCTCAGGCCAGGGATGCTTTCCTCCTTTACTGGGGTCAAGACTTCCTGTATGCCTTTCCACCCATTCCCCTAATTCCCAAGACCCTGTTCAAGCTTCAGAGAGACAGAGGCCATATGATTCTCATAGCTCCACAATGGCCACGGCAAGTGTGGTACCCTCTGCTTCTACATCTCTCTCAAGCTCCCTCCCTGGAGTTAGGGTCTGCTCCAGATCTCCTGTCTCAGGAGGACGGAATGTTATGGCATCCCAATCCCCAGTCTCTGCATCTCAGGGCTTGGTTGCTGAAGGCCTAGATCTCCATGATTTTAATATCCCTCAACAAGTAAAAGATATTCTTTTTGCTTCCAGGAAACCTTCCACAAGACGCTCTTATGCTTTCAAGTGGAAAAGGTTTACCATATAGTGTTCGCAAAAGGGTCTTAACCCCCTTGCGATACCTCTGGAATCATTGCTGGAGTATCTCCTTCATTTATCCAATGCAGGTCTTAAGACTAATTCAGTAAGAGTCCATTTGAGTGCTATTGCAGCTTCCTTTAAGCCTCTAAATGGACAGCCTATTTCCTCTCATCCTCTTATAGCAAGATTTATGAGAGGCCTTCTTTAAACTAAGCCTCCCATTAGGCCACCACTGGTGGCATGGGACTTAAACCTGGTTCTTGGGCAGCTCATGAAGCCACCTTTCGAACCTTTAGCTACTACTTCATTGAAATTCCTTTCTTGGAAGGTAATCTTTCTCATTGCAATCACATCAGCACGCCACATTAGTGAGTTGCAAGCGCTAGTAGCTGATCCACCTTATACAAGGTTCCATCATGACAAGGTAGTCCTTAGGACTCATTCACACTTTACTCCAAAGGTGGTCTCGCCTTTTCATCTGAACCAAGCGGTCTACCTACCTGTGTTTTTCCCAAGGCCTCATGTATCAAATGCAGAGAGGAATCTCCATACCTTAGACTGTAAAAGAGCTTTAGCCTTTTATTTACAAAGAACACAGCAACTCTTTGTTGCTTTTCATCCTTCTCATTTGGGACTTCCAGTCTCCAAGAGAACACTGTCTAACTGGATTGCTCAGTGTATTTCCTTCGCCTATCAGAGTAAGAACCTTTCTCTGGAGGGCCATGTCACAACTCACAATGTGAGAGCCATGGCAGCCTCAATGGCTCATCTGCACTCTGTGTCTATCGACGACATCTGTCGAGCAGCCACTTGGGCCTCGGTTCATACCTTCACAGCCCATTACTGTTTGGACAAGGACTCCCACCGGGATGCCTTGTTTGGTCAGGCTGTTCTCCAACACCTGTTCTATACCTAATCAACTCCTACCCGCCATCCCTGGTAGGATGCCAGAGATCCATGGGGGGAAGTGGAGCCCTGTTCAGGGACACGCAACTTCTGGGGTCTCTCCCTGGCACCTAAAGCTAGGGAGTCCCCATATGTGATGACTACATTCCTACTTGTTCCTGGAGATAGCATAGTTACTCACCTGTAACAGGTGATCTCCAGGAACAGCAGGAATTTAGTCCTCACAACCCACCCACCTCCCCTAGGAGTTGTATCTCTCTATCTATCTCTTTCCTTTCCCTCTCTCTCTCTTTGTCTCAGCTTTAAAACTCAACTGGAGAGAGGCAGTTGGGAAAGGTGGGAAGGCAGCACGCAGGCGCTGTGGGATGCTCCTAAAAGCTTTCTAATTGGATGCTGGGGAGCGTTCCCACGCAGGCTCCGTCGGTACCGACGATACCCATATGTGAGGACTAAATTCCTGCTGTTCCCGGAGATCACCTGTTACAGGTGAGTAACTATGCTTTATCTGAAGTTCACACTAACACCTCATTTCTGGAATCTGCAGGATGTATCCTTGTCGTCCTGCTTTTTTCATATTTGATCTTAGATTATGTTGGACATGTATGTATAATCTTCAAGTTGAATTTCCAGAGGCAGCTTATCAGCATTAAAAAATATGTGGATAAATAATCTGTAATATTTTATGTGTATTTTTAAAGAGTTACAGGTTTTTTATTCTGCTATTCCTGTAGATGAGACATACAGAAAGATTTATCCATGTTGTTGATGAATACATCATTCCTATATAGATAGATTGAGGTCCTTCCCCCAGAAAACCCTGCCCCTCTTCAAGATATGAGAATGAATGTTCTAGCTTTTTATTGGTATATCAACCTGAAATTTAAAAGAATTATGTGTTAAGTACCTGACAATATTGAGAATCACTTATGCACTACTTGACTCCAAAGTGCCCTGTCTATGGGAGCATTTGCATCTAACTGTGCTAGACACATTTCAGAGATTTGCCTGACATTGGTTTCCTTTCCCTTGTTTGTTGGGCTGATGTTGGAGAGATTGGGAATCTATTGCTGTGTTAAAGACACTGAAGAGGCATTGTGCTTTCCAGATACTGGATTTGGTTTTACTGGGAGTCTTTCCTGGTGGCTACCAGAGTCCCAGGGGAGTAACATCAGTGAATCATATTTAATGGAACATGTGCTTCTGCTATATTGATTTGTTTGAATGTATGCATGCAAGTGGGTAATCATGAGATAATTTTGGACACCATACTCAGTGCGGCTAACAGATCACCTAGATGGAGAGGGCAAGTAGGTGCCTATTTGTAGTCTATTTTATAAAGACACCTAGATGCCTATGGGGGTCATTTTGGAGGCCCTATTCCTACTTCGGACATCCAAAAATGGGCACAGAGACATCTAAAGCACAGAGATGTCTCAAGAGCCATTTTAGAAGCTGGCTCTGGGGACATCCAAGTCTGAATGGGGGCATGCTGGAGGTGTAGCTGGGATGTTCCCAGAAACCTGGATGTCCCTGCCTGATTTCGGAATATCCCTGCCTGATCTCACAAATGTCATAGATGTCTGATGCCACATCTAAGTTTAGAACAGCTTGCTCCAGGCAGAAACTTGCACCTGAAAAGTGCTCGTTTTGACTGACAGACATTCAGAGGGTATAGAGAAAAAAGCACACCATTGTCCCCGGTACACAGCACAATCTTTTCAATAGCACCAGTGGGCTTTGAACCTTGGCTACCCTGTGTTTAACCCACCACTTTAACTATTAGGCTATCCTAGATGTCCAGGTTCTGAGCTGTAGTTCTGAGGATGTCTATATAGACACTCCCCGCAGACATCCATATAAGGTATGTCTATATTTGTGAAACCATGCCTGTGCCTGGACATGCCAGATTGCACGTGGATGTCCCTCCTAAAATTCCCCTCCATGTGCCTTTATGAAATAGTAGAAATCTCAGATAGAATACACCCATGTACACTTACACCTGCTCGGGAGTGAGAGTAAATGTGTGTGGATGAAGTGCATACATAGATGTGTATTTTATAACCTACATGTATACTTCACTGCTCTGCCAATTGTCCATTCACATTCCACCCCAGGCCACATCAACCCACAGATCACATAGAAGTACACATCCTTGTCGCTTGTGTACCTGTATACATGTAGCCCATGGGGTAATTTTGTAAAATATGTGTAAAAGCACATTCTGTGCACAAGGGAAAGTTTATAAAATTACCACCCATGTAACCTCCATTCATATGCTCCTTTGCTGGCCTGCTGACTTAGACATTATAATGCCTCTCCTCATCATATGGAGTGGAGGAGTGGCCTAGTGGCTGGGGCAAGGTATTTCAGGCCAGAAGGTTGGGGGTTCAAATCCCACTAGAGGACAGCAACCTTGAGCTGGAAGGACTGGGGTTTCTAGTCCCACAGGTGCTCCTTGTGGTCTTAGGCAAGCCACTTAACCCTCCATAGCCCTGTAAAATAGTTATCTCCAAGTTATAATGCCCTGTTTAATGTAATTTCAGTTTGTTCAATGTAAACCACCTTGATATCATGAAAGGCAGTATATAAGAAATGATAAATAAAATAAAATCCCCAAGACAAACATGCCACTAAGTCAGATTGTGAGTGTACATTTTCCATCTTTTTCTTTGGGTGTGGCTTTGCCTTGACTCTTGTCTTTGGTTAGGTAGGGTTTAAAGAACATTCCAATTACTTACATTGTTTCTATTTTTTATTTTGTTGCAGTCCTGTGTTTGAAGAATAAGCAGCAGTCAAAAAGTCTTATGGACCCCCAAACCTGCATGACTGTAGTGGTAGCCAAAGAGGTATGGAAGGTCTCATCTACATTCCGTTCCTACTCTACCTTATCTTCTGAGCTTTCGGAAGATTATTATTATTATTATTATTATTATTGCATTTGTATACCACACATCATAATAACTTCATTTCTTTATATTTTCTCATAAGCAAATATAAGTTTGGTGTTGGTTACAGTATAAACTGCTTGGCCTTGTAATTGGCATAAGGACCTAGAAGATTCTTACAGGTAAACATATTTCTTGTGGTAAGAACATGAGGTTAGAAACAGCAAGTATGAGGAAACAAACCATTTGCTAAGTATCTCACTGCCTGAGGGAAGCTGCTAGAATGGTTCATTCTCAAGGTTTAATATAGTGACCACTACTAATGTCTGGGGGTAGACCAATGTAATAGACATTGGAGTTTGAAGAGAGGTTTTGTTCACTTCCCTCATTCTGCAAGATTGTCCCCACAGTACATTTTGCCGAGAATCACTTGAAAAAACTACTTGCCCTTTATTCAAGGCATTGTAAGCACCTTTCCATTTATAATCCCTTTTTAGGAAGGGAATCCATTTACCATTTTTGTCAGTCTTTTTGTACCTTTTCTAATTCAGCTATATCCTTATAATATCCTTGTTTTTATTCTACATTCCTTTCCTTATGATTCCTAGCATTGTATTTGCTTCCTTGGTCACTGCTGCACACTGGGCAGAGGGTTTCAATGTAATCTCCAGGAACAAGCAGGAATGAATCTTCACATATGGGTACGTCGGTACCGACGGAGCCTGCGCGGGAACGCTCCCCAGCCTTCCCGCCTTTCCTAACCAGCTCTCCTCAGTTCTTCTTTGCCGCGGAGCCAGCAAGTCGAGCCCTGTCACCGCTGAAGAAGTTCTTTATTTTATTTTATTTCTTTGGTCGCGTGTCTGCCTTCCCCAACTCCGGACCGGTACCGCCGGTCTTTTCTTTCTTCTTTAAAAAAAAAAAAAAAAAAAATCTATACTTTTTCTCACTTAGTGTGTTTTTTCTTCTAGGCCTCAGGGCCCAAAAGAAAATTTCCCTCATGGAAAAACCAGCCTCCGGGTTCAAGAAATGCACTAAGTGTAGCGGTACTATTTCTGTTACAGATACCCATGAATGGTGCCTTAAATGTTTGGGTCCTGAACACTCCATTCTGGATTGTCCGTCCTGCTCTCTAATGTCTAAACGGGGTCTACAGAACCGAGCAGCTAAGCTCCATGTTCTGTTTCCCGCTGATGCAGCGTCGGTAGCATCGACCTCTTCTAGGTCTTCTTTTCCTGATGGATCTCAGGTAACCAAACATAAGTCTAGCAGGTCCTCGAAGGGTAAATCTCTCTCTAAGCATCGAGATGCCTCCGGGCTTGCCCTCGAGGATCCTGCACCAGCCAAACAACTCCGGTGGGAAGCTCTGGCTTCCAAAGCTCCTCCTATGGGGTTACAGGTTGACATCGATGGCACGGCCTCGACCGATCACCTGTTAGAATGCTCTGGGGTACCGGCACAATCTCCCGGTACCGAACTCCAGGCATTCATGGCGTCGATGGATCAGAATGTTCTGTCCATGCAGCGGGCTATCATGGCCTTTATTCAAGCTGCGACGCCGACGGTACCGCAACAAGCTCCGTTGTCGGTATCGGCTCCGGTACCGGCACCAGCGCTGATGCCGGTACCGATTGCATCGACATCGACCAGGATACCGGCCGCAGCGGTTCCTTGTCCAGGGCTATTTCTCGGTACCGATCCGGTACCGAGGACGCCCGATGTCGATACCGCTCAATACGCGTATCGAGCGTTGGAAGAGCACCCTGACAGGCGGTACTTCGATTCCTCTGGTGATTCTGATTCATCGGATGAATCTCCTGAAGTATCCATAGCCCTTCCTGAAGAGCCTTCTTCTCCAAAAAGAAGAATGTCTCCTCCAGAAGACTTGTCCTTTCAAGACTTCATAAGAGAAGTAGCTAAAGGACTTTCTATTTCAGTAACCTCTGAATCAGAGCCTAGAGAAAAAAAATTAGATATTTTAGGATACTCTAAGGCTCCTAGAGAAGCAGTCACCTTACCAATTCATGAGATTCTTTATGAACACATGATTGATTTATGGGAGACTCCTCTCACTCTCTCTCCTCATTCTCGCAGGTTGGACACTATGTATCGTGTCCCTCCCTGTCCTGGATTTCAAAAAACTCAGCTTCCTCGCCATTCCATTGTGGTGCAGTCAGCTATGAAGAAGATAAAGAGTACAAAGAGACACTCTTCTGCTCCTCCAGGAAGAGAATGCAGGACCTTGGATGCTTTTTGGTAGGAAAATCTTCCAAGCCAGTATGCTTATTGCCAGAATCAACTCATATAGTCTTTACATGGGTATGTTTCTAAAAGAAGTTGCAGAAAAGCTGCACACTTTCCTCCCTTTACTTCCAGAGGATAAAAGGGAAGAATTCCTCACTTGGCTTAAGCATACTCAAGACATTTCAAAGTTTTCCAACAGGGCAGCCTTTGACTCCTTTGAAGGTGCCAGCAGAGTCTCAGGCATTGCCATAGCTGCTCGCAGAATTGCTTGGCTCCAGGCTTCTGATTTAGAACCCTGGATTCAAGATGGCTTAGGAAATCTGCCCTGTACAGGTGAAAATCTATTTGGCAAACAGTGGCAAATAAAAGCCACTCAAATGGATGCAGAGAACTCTGCTCTGGATAGACTTTCAAAGTCAACCTCCATTCCTGCCAAGAAAAAGACTTTTAAAAAGTCTTTTTTCAAGAAAGGCAGATTTCCTTCCACTGCTGGCCAACAATCTTCTACAGGTCGCTTTACCACTAAGCGTCAGCAACCTAAGCAGGCCAGGCCTAAATCTACAGGGGCTGCTGTAACCCAGCAGTCCCAGCCCCCTCAGGGTTTTTGACTTGATGCTAGAGAACTTAGCCTTTCTGGCTCTACATCAGCCAGAACCTCTCACCATTCCAGGAAGGTTAGCTCATTTTGCTCCCAGATGGGAGCAAATCACCTCAGAGCAGTGGACCCTCTCCATCATAAGAGAGGGCTACAAGCTTCATTTCTCAGACCTTCCTCCTCACACCATGGTGAGACACTTCAATTCTCCCACATCTGTTCTCGACCTTCTAGGTCAAGAGGTGACTACCCTTCTTGCCCAAGGGGCAATAGAAGAAGTTCCTCTTCTTCAACAAGGGTCAGGGTTCTACTCCCCCTATTTTCTCATTCCAAAAAAGAAAGGGGGATACAGACCCATCTTAGATCTCAGAGAATTTAACAAATTTCTATGCAAGGAGAAGTTCAAGATGCTTTCTCTGGGCACTCTCCTTCCCTACCTTCAAAGTCAGGATTGGCTTTGTTCTCTAGATCTCAAGGATGCGTACACCCATGTCCTCATCCATCCATCTCACAGAAGATTCCTACGTTTTCTTTTCCAAGAAAAACATTACCAGTACAGAGTGCTTCCCTTTGGTCTGGCCTCTGCTCCAAGAGTGTTCACCAAATGCATGGCAGTAGTAGCTGCTTTTCTACGCACTCTGGGAATATTTGTATTCCCATACCTGGACGACTGGCTCATCCGAGCTCCATCTCAGTCAGAGGCCCAGATTTCTCTGGACCGCACAAGGCGCATTCTGCAGTATCTGGGACTTGTGGTAAACCTCCCAAAGTCTCAACTTACCCCTACTCAGTCCCTAGAATTCATAGGGGCCTGGTTGGATACCACCACTGCAAGGGCCTACCTTCCTCAGGCCCGTTGCCAACGTCTAGTACAGTTAGCCTCCCAGATTCAGTCCAGAAGCCACTTAACTGCCCGGGAGATGCTACAACTGCTAGGCCACATGGCCGCCACAGTGCATGTGGTACCCTATGCTCACCTACACATGAGAGCAGCTCAATGGACTTTGTCCACCCAGTGGACTCACGCTTCAGGAGCTCTCTCAGACCAAATAGCAACCTCCAAATGTCTCTTTTGGTCTCTCCAATGGTGGATGTCCCCTCAAAATCTGTTGCTGGGGTCCTCCTTCCAACAGTTGTTGCCCCAGGCAACCCTCACAACAGATGCCTCCCAAACAGGTTGGGGAGCTCATCTACAGGACCTCTCCACTCAAGGCACTTGGTCCCCACAGGAGACTTTTCTTCATATCAACCACTTGGAGCTTCGAGCAGTCTTTCTAGCTCTCAAGGTCTTTCATACCCTCCTCAGCTACAAGACAGTCCTCATTCACACGGACAATCAAGTAGCCATGTTTTACATAAACAAACAAGGAGGAACTGGATCTCTGTCACTTTGCAACGAAGCTTTAAGATTGTGGGCCTTCGCCAGAGAGCATCAAATCCATCTCCTGGCAGTATACCTCCCAGGAGTCCAAAACTCTTGGGCAGACAGACTCAGTCGAGTTCTGCTTCCACACGAATGGTCCCTGCACATGGATCAGGTACTCAGAATCTTCCAAGAATGGGGAACCCCGGACATAGTCCTCTTTGCAAGTCCGTGGAATGCCAAACTTCCCCGGTTCTGTTCCAGAATTCCGTGTCAGGGAGTTCAGGCCAGGGATGCCTTCCTCCTTCATTGGGGTCAGGGCTTCCTATATGCCTTTCCACCCATTCCCTTGATCCCCAAGGCTCTGTTCAAACTTCAGAGGAATCAAGGATCTATGATCCTCATAGCTCCACGCTGGCCACGCCAAGTGTGGTACCCTCTACTTCTACATCTCTCCCAAGCCCCCTCCCTGGACTTGGGAACTGCTCCAGACCTACTGTCCCAGGAAGAAGGGACTTTGTGGCACCCAAACCCCAAGTCCCTTCACCTCAGAGCTTGGTTACTGAAGGCCTAGACTTTCAAGGTTTGAATCTTTCTCAGCAAGTGAAAGATATCCTCCATGCTTCCAGAAAACCTTCCACCAGGCATTGCTATGCTTTTAAATGGAAGAGATTTTCCATTTGGTGTGCTGAAAAGGGTCTTGACCCTCTAGCACTACCTTTAAATTCTCTATTAGACTATCTCCTGCATCTGTCCAATGCAGGACTTAAAACAAATTCAGTAAGAGTCCATTTGAGTGCTATTGCAGCATCCCTTAAGCCCATCAATGGACAACCTATTTCCTCTCATCCTCTCATTGCAAGATTCATGAGAGGCCTAACTTTAACTAAACCCCCCATTAGGCCTCCTCCGGTGGCATGGGACTTAAATTTGGTTCTTGGTCAGCTTATGAAGCCTCCCTTTGAACCCTTAGACACTACCTCCTTGAAATTTCTTTCCTGGAAGGTTATTTTCCTCATTGCAGTCACTTCAGCTCGCCGCATCAGTGAACTGCAGGCCTTAGTGGCTAATCCACCTTATACAAGGTTCCATCATGATAAGGTAGTCCTTAGGACAAATCCACACTTTATGCCTAAAGTGGTCTCACCTTTTCATCTTAATCAAGAGGTTTATCTACCTGTCTTTTTTCCAGCTCCTCATGCATCCAGTGCAAAGAGTCTTCATACTCTGGATTGTAAAAGAGCTCTTGCTTTTTACTTACAAAGGACACAGCAACATAGAAAGTCTTCCCAGCTTTTTGTTGCTTTTGATCCTTCTCATTTAGGACTTCCAGTCTCTAAGAGAACACTGTCCAATTGGATTGCTCAGTGTATTTCTTTCGCCTACCAGAGTAAAAACCTTTCTCTGGAGAGCCATGTCACAGCTCATAATGTGAGGGCCATGGCCACCTCTATGGCTCATCTAAATTCTGTGTCCATCGACCAGATCTGTTGAGCAGCCACCTGGGCCTCGGTTCATACCTTCACAGCCCATTACTGCTTGGACAAGGACTCCCGCCGGGATGCCTTGTTTGGTCAGGCTGTCCTCAAACACCTGTTCCATTCTTAAACAACTCCTACCCTCCTTCCCTGGATGGATGCCTGAGATCCATAGGAGGACGTAGACCCTTCCCAGGGTCTCATATCCTTGGGGATCTCCCAGGCATCTTAGCTAGGGAGTCCCCATATGTGAAGACTCATTCCTGCTTGTTCCTGGAGATAGCACAGTTACTTACCTGTAACAGGTGATCTCTGGGAACAGCAGGAATAAGTCTTCACAACCCTCCCACCTTCCCTAGGAGTTGTACCTCTTTTCTATCTTTCCTTTCCTCTCTCTCTCTATTGTCTCAGCTTTAAACTCGAACTGAGGAGAGCTGGTTAGGAAAGGTGGGAAGGCAGCACGCAGGCGCAGTGGGATGCTCCCAAAAGCTTTCCTTTTTGGGAAGCTGGGGAGCGTTCCCGTGCAGGCTCCGTTGGTACCGACGTACCCATATGTGAAGACTTATTCCTGCTGTTCCCAGAGATCACCTGTTACAGGTAAGTAACTGTGCTTTATCCACAAGGATGACTAAACCTTTTTCCTGGATGGTGGTTTCTAAGGTGGTCCCTTGCATTGTATAACCATAGTTTGGGTTGTTCTTTCCTAGGTGCATAACTTTGCACTTGTCCACATTAAATTTCATGGGCCATTTGGACATCCAGTCTTTCAATTTTTTAAGGCCCTCTCGCAATTTTTCACAATTTCCTTGCGTTTTAACAACTTTAAATAATTTTGTGTTATTTACAAATGTGATCACCTCACTTGTTATTCCTATTCCTATTGTGTCTCTTGGGGAAACTGCTAGGTACATATGACCTAGATTGGCCACTGTTGGAAACAGAATACTGGGCTTGATGGACCTTGGTCTGACCCAGTATGGCATATCTTATGTTCTTATGTTATGTTCTTATTTCCAGGTCATTTTATGAATATGTTAAAAAGCAGCGGGCCCAGCACAGATCCCTGGGATACTCTACTATTCATCTCTCTCCAATGAGAAAATTGGCCATTTAGCCCTACTCTCTGCTTTCTATCTTTAAATCAGTTCCTGATCCACAATACTACATTGTCTCCAATCCCATGACTTTTTAATTTCACCAAGAGTCTCTCATGAGAAACCTTGTCAAAGACTTTCTGAAAATTCAGATAGACAAAGATGAGCTGGTTGATACAGTGTATCTGTTTATTTACACCTTCAAAAAAATATAACAGATTAGTAAAACAAGACGTTCTTTGGCTAAATCTATGTTGGCTTTCTCCCAATAAACCATGGCTATCTACATGTTCATGAATTTTAGTCTTTATAATGGTTTCTACCATTTTGCCTGGTACTGACATCTGGCTCACAGTTTGCCAGATCACCCCTGAAACCCTTTTTAAAAATTGGAGTTACTCTACAATCCTCAGGTACTACAGATGATTTTAATGATAGTTCACAGATTACTAATAGTAGGTCTGCAATCTCATATTTCAATTATTTCAAAACTCTTGGATGTATACCATCCAGTCCAGGTGATTTGCTACTCTTTAGTTTATCAAATAGTTGTAATACATCCTCCCAGTTTATCAATATTTCTTTCAATTCTTCCACTACATCACCTTTATATATCATTTCAGGCATGGGTAACTTCTCTCTATCTTCTTCAGTAAAGACCAAAGCAACAAATTAATTCAGTCTCTCTGCTATGACCTTGCCCTCCCCTAGCTCCCCTTTTACCTCTTCTATCATCCAGTGGTCCAACTGACTCTCTTACAGGCTTTTTTGCTATGACTGTACTTAAAATAGTTTTAATTATGCATTTTTGCTTCCACGGCAAGCCTCTTTTCAAATTCTGTCTTTGCCTGCCTTATCAATGCCTTGCATCTAAGTTGTCAATGCTTATGTTGTTTCCAGTGTTCTTCATTAGACTCCTTTTTCCAAGTCCTGAAGGATGCTTTTTTGGCAACAACAGCCTCTCTGACCTCACCTTTAAACCATGCTGGCAGTTTTTTGGCCTTCCTTCCACTTTTCTTAAAGCATGGAATACATCTGGTCTGGGCTTCCAAGATAGTACTTTAAAACAATGCCCATGCTTGATGTAAATCTTTAACCTTTGCAGCTGCTCCTTTTAACCTTTTCTCAACTATTTTCCTCATTTTATCATAATCTCTCTTTTGAAAATTTAAAAGGTAGTACTGTGGATCTCTTTGCCATCTTTCTTCCATTTATTAAATTAAATGTGATCATACTATGATCACTATTGCCAAGTGGCCCCAAAACCCTTATCTCTTGCACCAGATCCTGTGTTCTACAAAGGATTAGGTCCAAAGTAGCTTTCCATCTTCTTGGTTCATGAACCAGCTGCTCCAAGAAGAAGTAATTTATTTCATCTAGAAACTTTCTCTCTCTAGCATGTCCTGTTGTGACACTGATCCAGTCGACACCCAGGTAATTGAAATCACCCATTATTACTATGTTGTAACTTTTGTTAGCTTCCCTGATTTCCTGTAGCATTTCATCATCTATCTGTTCATTCTGGCCAGGCGGTTGGTAGTACATCCCCACTGCCATCACCTTCCGCTTTTTACATGGAAATTCTATCCATAGAGATTCTACAGTGTATTTTGTTTCCTTCAATGCCCTCTCTAACATAGAAAACAAGCCCTGCACCAATTTGATCTACTCTATCATTACGATATAGCCTGTACCCAGGTATCACAGTGCCCCATTGGTTGTCCTCCTTCCACCAGGTCTCTGAGATGCCAATCATAACTTACCTTTCATTTAGGGGTATGTTTACAAAAGCGTCTTAACGTCGCAGCGGTGGTATTATCGCACGATAAGTGACGTTAGCGCGCGATAATGTCACTTAGCGCACGATAACGCAGCGACGGCGTTAAGGCACACTAACACTGTGAAATCCGGCTCTGAAGGGTGGAGTAAGGCTTCCCAGAGGGCGGAGAGAAGGAGTCAATGGGCGGAGAGTGGGAGGGGAGAGGCTCCAGGCACACTAATGCTGTGAAATCTGGGTCTGAACACTAATGCCAGTGAAACCCTCGCGTTAAGGCACATTTGTAGGAAAGAGAAACCATTTCAGTCGGCAATGTACAGCAAAGCCAGGGCTAGCCAAAAACGTGATAGTAGTGATACATGTGCACGGAACAAAAAGGCAAATAAACACAGAAAATGACCTGAACCACATTTAAAATCCCAATAACCAAGCTGGCCAAAAGTGATATTAATGATAAACATAAAGCAACACCACTGACAAAGCTCAAAAAATAAGATATCATGTTTGGAAGGGTCTATTCTCTGTCCCCCTACAAAGTGAATGATCCCACATTGAAATAGTGCTGATCGGGGTTTATTCACATCTATATTGGGCAGGTTTGTTATGGCATGCACATGTGCAGTAACAGCAGGGTGGGCATGTAGGAAAGGGCAACTGTACAGATGCTTGAAATGGGATATAGAGGGCTGCAGGTGGCACATGCTGTGTTCCAGCTGGGGCACAGTGCGTGCTAGGCAGATGCCTAGGTGGCACATAGGAATGCTGAAACTGTAAAGCAGCAAGACAGCAACTGACGAGGGTCCAACATGGGCATGAGTGTGTGTCCCACAGTGTCACAGGGGAGATTATCCAGCAGGTACCCCCAAGGGCACATAACATTGGCAGGTGGAGTGGGGGGGGGGGAAGCAGGCATGTCCATGTAGACACCCCTACCCGAGAACCCACATCATAGGCAGCTGCCTACCGACATACTGGATGGCCTGGGACTGTGCACCACCAGCACTACCGGCATAATGGCATGGCAGCATGGTGGCGGAGGGGGCAGTGGCATCTGCCCACAGCAGACCATGGCCTAGCCCCGTTTAAGTGGATGCCGTGCACTGCAACAGACAGGGTTTGTCTGATGAACAGTCATGGTATCCCCAGGGAATGAACTGTCCCTGTGGCAACAGTGTGGTGCAGTACACACAACCAGTGTGTTCAGGAGCAGAAGGTCACAAGTTCAAATCCCAGCTGTGGCTCCTGCCAACCCAGTCCCAATATTTTACCCAGTACAAAACTGTGGTAATAAAGATGGAACCTTTATTGCAGATAACATAAACATGCCTGAAACGCCTATATTTTACCCTACAGAGCACAGACACCATAAACATGTGCAATACCTAGAGCAGAGTTTCCCAACTGCAGTCCTGGAGGGCCTAACACCATTCAGGTTTCATGCTGTCTCCAATAAATATGCCTGTGCTGCATTTGTATGCGCCGCACCCATGGTATGCAAATGTATCTCATGTATATTCATTAGGGACAGCATGAAAACCCGAACAGTGTTTGGCCCAGCAGGACCGGAGTTGGGAACCTCTGCCTTAGAGCAGCGGCCAACAGGGGCATAAACACCCACACCCACACCCACAGGCTCCAATATCCAAAGCCTCATGGAGAGTCAGGCTGTTGGGCCCTGCGCACAGCAGCATCTCCCAATACTAGCACTTGCATACCTTAGCAATGCCGCCTTAAACTTGGGAATACGTTACACATATATCAAAAGGTTGCTATAATTAATGGCAGATAACAATTCCTAAGTTAAGCACAATTTGCTGATAGAGCTGCATCATAGCAACCTTTCTGATATCTGTGGAGTGTGTTTCAGTTTTGGTTTCTGACAGTTTTTACCACCCTGGGGAGTGACCCCAACAGTATTGCGTACCCTAGCCATGCCTGCACTGTGCCCAGGATTGGTGTGGTGGCCAGGGCTGCCAAAAGCCTCTATATTTGCACAGTGCTGGCATAGGTGTGGGAGTGTGTGTCTGTCTATCCAGTGTGTTGTGGCTGCCTACACCTTACTCAGCCCACACTGCTTGCACTGTTTCCAGTGTTAGCCTGCCAATGTGCATAATGAGGAGCAAGGTACTGTGGGTATGACCCGGACAGGGTGGCCTGGGCAGGATGCAACTGCACAGGGCATAGGGCAATGGCTGGGACATTGTAGTGGCCCAGCCACCACCTGCATGGACAGGGTGGCCACAGCATGTCCTGCTGGGAGGTCATTCTCACCCTGACTGAGCAGTGACCACGGCATGGCTAGGTTCCCCCATAGTGCTAGATATCATTTCTCTCAAGTGATATTTATGGCCTCTCTTTTCTGGGACCCAATCACTGACTTATCTACTTGGTGTGTGTGCTCACATCTCCTCCAGGAACATGCACTATGGACTAGCTAGCAGACTGTCTGCAGTTAGTATGTGTATTACTGGAACACCTTGCAGGGTGCAGCAGCTGGAGACTCACTGTGCTTGCTGCTGGAGAATGTCAGATAGTGGTGGGGGCAGCTGAGCATTTCCAGGCCTACTGTCTGTCTGCCATTGTCTTAAGGATGTGTACAGATCTGCATTGACTGCCCTGTAGGGTGCCTGTTCCCCAGAAGGACTGGGGTTGATGGTCCCCTCTACTGCCACCATTGCAGGGATGTAGAATGTGGATCTGTTGGTGGGAGATCCTGTCCCCCACCCTGAGCCCTAGAGGGTGGGTTGGGTGGTGCTACATAATCCACTTATGGGTCCAAACAGCCCCCTTCACTTAAATCATGTGACCATGGCACCCACACAGGACATGCACTATTCTGGGTGCATCATAGTCCACAAGGGCTAGATGTGACTGGGAAATATGGATGGACACAGGTGTATCCTAGGTGTGTCTGCAAGGACAACCTATCACACAATGGCACTGATGGCGACCTGCAGCATAGCCTATCTCAGCTAAGCCAGTTGCTGTGGACCTGGTGCTGGGCGCCCCACCTCGTCCTCAGGGTGAGCACAGTACCCCCCACAATGTGATGGTCTGTACAGGGCCAGATTTACCCATACGCCATGTACACCATGGCGTAGGGCCCACAGCTGGCAAGGGCCCACCCGGGGCCGGCCCACACACCGCAGGGCTTCAGAGGGAGCAGGGTAAGCTCGCGCGAGGCCCCGGCTCCCTCTGTACAGCCGCCAGCGTGAAGAGCCTTTTCCTTCACGCTGGCGGCTGTATCTGTAAAGCCGCGATTGCTGGGAAAGGTTAAAGGCAATGCCCTTTAACCTTTCCCAGCATTCGCGGCTTCACAGATACAGCCGCCAGCATGAAGGAAAAGGCTTTTCACGCTGGCGGCTGTACAGAGGGAGAGGGAGAGGGAGAGGGAGAGGGAGAGGGAGCCGGGGCCTCGCACGAGCTTACCCACCTCCCTCTGAAGCCTCTCAGACAGCCGCAGTGCTGGTCGGGGGGGGGGGGAGGGCCAAGGACTGCATGGGCTGTGATGGGGGGGGGGGACCTGGACCGGAAAAGGGCTATGGGGGGGGGGGGACTTGGACTGGAAATGGGTTGTGATGGGGGGGGGGGGCCCTGGACCAGAAAGGGAAAGGGGGGGTGGACTTGCACGGCAAAAAAATGGGCTGTGATGGGGGGGGACCTGAACTGTAAAAGGGCTATGGGGGGGGGGACATGGACTGGAAATGGGTTGTGATGGGGAGGGGGACCTGGACCGGAAAAGGGCTATGGGGGGGGGGACTTGGACTGGAAATGGGTTGTGATGGGGGGGGACCTGGACCGGAAAAGGGCTATGGGGGGGGGGGTAACTTGGACTGCAAATATGCTGTGATGGTGGGGGGGGGGGGGAACTAGGACTGCAAATGGGCTGTGATGGTGCAGGGGGACACGGACTGCAAATGGGATGTGATAGTGGGGGCTAGGACTGGAAATAGGCTGTGATGGGGGGGGCTAGGACTGGAAATGGCCTGTGATGTGAAGGCTAGCACTGGAAATGGGCTGATGAAGAGCTAGAATAGGACTGGAAATGGGCTGATGTGGGGCATGGGAGAATGGGACTAGAAGGGAGTGGATGCTGGGTGGGTCTAGAACTATAAGGGAACTGATTTTGGGGGAGGACTAGAATGGATGGGAATGAGAATGGAGAGGGGAAAAAATATTTTGTGTGGAAGAAAAGTCTATGATGGGATGGGTATTGGGAGAGTAAGAGGGGCTTGAAAATGGAAGGGTGAAATTTAAATGGATGATAAAGGAATAAGGAAAGAATTGGGGGAAAGAGCAAAAGGGAAACAATCAGTATGTTAAAGCAGAAATAGAGAGAGAATGGAAAACATCTAAAAGAGAAGAAAAGACAAATGGATAGCTAGCAGAAGACACGAAGAAGAAACCAGAAGAAAGTGACTGGAGCAATTGCAACTGAAAAAATGCCCAAACAGAAGGTAGAAAAATACTTTTTATTTTGAATTTATTAACTGGAATATGTCTTTTTTAATGTATTTCTTGAATTCCGATGCTGATTTTGTCCCTATTGCCTCTTTATGTCAGGCAATTCTATACATCTATTGCCATTTCTGTTTTGGTAAGTTGATCTCGTTTTTATTTTTTCTGGGGGCCCACAATTTTTGTTGGCGTAGGGCCTCACTCAAGGTAAATCCGGCCCTGGGTCTGTAGCTACTCTGTGCCAGTAACACACAAGGTCAGTTCCCCCTACCAGGCCGAGGTGCTGTGGGGGTGCATACCCCATCTTGTGATCATCTGTAGACTGCTGAGCTGCATGTGCAGTGCATCATGGGTACGGGTGGGTTAACCCTATCCTGGTAACCACAGCAGACAGTTTGTGTGGTGACCTACCAACAAGCCAGCCAGGGGTTTGTTGGTAGCTATAGAGATGTAACCCACTGCTTACTTCATTGACTGTAGAGGCAGAGGTCATGGGTTTGATGCCACAGTGGTGTTATTTGATAGGGCTGTCTGAGGCATTTCCTTTTTTAATTTAAATTAGTGCTGCCAGCAAACACACCCTCACAGTGCTGTAACCTTAAGGTGCCTCATAAGGCGCCCCATAAAGCGCCTTATAAGGCACCCTATAGGGAACATTATAAGGTGCCTTGGCGGAGAGTGCACTTTATAATGTACCCTCTGGAGTGCATTATAGGGCGCCTTATGCAGCACCTTAGGTTATGGCACTGTGAGGGTGTGTTTGCTGGCAGCACTAATTTAAAATAAAAAAGAAACTGCCTCAGACAGCACTGATTTAAAGTAAAGGGTAATGCCTCAGACAGCCTTACTCATTAAGCCCACTGGGGATCAAACTCATGACCCCTGTTTCATCAGTCAATGTATTAACCATTGTGCTACACCTCTGTTGCTGTGTTTGCAGGTCAGCGCGCCTAATTAAGGCTAACGCTCGTTAACGTGCCATGGCTCCCTCTATCGCGTGATAACGGACTTTATCGCGCGATAACCCGAAATGCTACCTTAAGACCAGAACGCCCACTCCTTTTATGGCATTCGTCACTTTATCGCTGGAGCTAACGCTGGTAACATTAAGACGGTTTAGTAAACATAATCCTTAGTGATATATATATATAGCTCTCCGATCTTATTTTTTAGACTTCTAGCATTTGCATACAGGCATTTTAAAGTTAGTATTTTATTCATATTAATCTGGTTTTCAGTTGATAAGTATAATTTGGAATCCTTTGGCTCTGTATTGAAGGACATCTGGGTTACTTTTATGTGGATAATTATAGCAGCAGGATAAAATCAAAATAATCTTAACTGTCTCTGCTATCTCAACAAATAGGGGTGACCTGCACGGAGTAGTGGGTATACCCCTAAACAAAGGCATGGGGAGGGGTGACCTGCACAGAGTGGCAGGTGCACCTAACTCTTGCCATCTTGCTGTGCAGACTAGATGGACCATAATGGTCTTTATCTGTCATCATATAGTATGTTACTATGGATTGATCTCCCAGAAAATGCATACTTTCTCAGATGACCCCCTACTGAACACGTTTTTAATTAATAAATTGCTCATCAGTCCCTGTGCAAGAGTGATTTTTTTTCAAGTCTATCGGTTCTGTTTCTTTAAAAGTCTTGAGGACTTTCATCACCTCTCTTCCCCCCATTCAGAATGGATCCAGGGTTGCAATAGAACTTTGTCCCGGTAATGCAGTGAGCACCTCCCTTACTGAGGACATGGGGGAATTACTTGTGTATGTAATAGAAACTCTGTATGCATTTATAAGTACCAGCTTTGTTTAAGTAATGTGAATGAGGGGTATGTGTGAATTATGGATGCAATAGGTTGCAACCTAGAGATGCCATTGCGTATAGTACTGTGTTTTCAGGGAACTTGATGGTCAGTCTGAAGCAGTTGCATGCATAATCACTTTCATCCAAAATATTTTATTTAAAAATGTGTCCATTTACTCATTTTAACACTTTGCACTGAGCAGGCTTCAAAAAATGATACATATGGGACAAAATAATTCTATTTTGATCTAAAGCTTTAAAACTGATTTATTGACATAACTTGAAAATGTCTGTGTGACTGCTAGTCTATGGTACTTTTATTTTACTTCTGTCTCTTCATCCATAATATCTTTTGAAAAAAAAATGTGTTTTCTTGAAATGTCTTTCTAGATATTTATTCTTCTGTTGAGATTTTAGTTTTTCAAAAAACTAAGTTTTGAAAAAAAATGGAACTGACTGTAGCCTGCTGAAATTTCTATTTGATTGAGTATATATACAGAACACACACTAATGTGTACCTATATGAGATATTGTTTCATTGGAATAACATGATATTTCAGTTCACTTTGAAGTGTGAGGCATCTAAATCATTATTAAATGTCCATTTCTGAACAGTCTGGTTCATGGAACTAGAGCTTTTGAAGAGGTTCCAAGCTTCCAATGTATTTCAAATCAATGACGTTTGATTTGATTTAGGATCCAGATAGGGAAATAATAATGCATGCAAGAGCTATCATCAAGACTAAAAAGTGTGCTTTTAGTAATAAGGTGTCTTTTAAAAGTAGGACATAGGTAAAACAGACACAATTTGAAAAAAAAAGCCTTTTAGATTCACTTTTAACCCACTTTTTCTCTGCTCATGATCTTTCACCTTAGTTGCTGCTATATATCAGGCAGCTGGTTCTGGGTCACACCTTAGCAGACTTTTGGCCATATAGCTTCATATTTCTGCTTTCCATATTTTCATTGATGTGTCTTAATGGTTAGAGCAGCAGGCTAAGAACCAGAAAAACTGATTTTGAGCAAATCACTTAACCATCCATGCCTCAGGTACAAGCCCTTCAGGACAGGAAAATAATACCTACTCTATCTGAATGTAATTTGCCTTGAATTACTCCTAAAAAAAAGATAATCTAAATCCCCCAGCTCTTTCTCTCCATTTTTAATTTGTATAGCTATTAGTTTTATCCTTAAACCACTTAGATATTCAAATTGTTTGTGATAGATCAAATAAACAAACCACGGACCATTCACTAAACAAGTTATGACTCCATTCATGCTGAAAAATTGATTTTCTTAGGGGAGGTGTATCCTCAGCTTAGTGTAACCGCTGCATGGTATGAAAAGGAGCTCCATCCATTCCAGATCACCCTACTTCATGGCTTTCCAAACCTCTCCTGAGATCCCACAGTCAGTTCGATTTTCAGGATATCCACAGTGACAATGCTTGTCTTCTGCTAAGCATTTTCATCATAATGCTCCATTTTCTGTCGCTGTCTCTTGACACTGTTGTACATTCCTCCGGCTAAGGGCACCTGACAAGTGCAGGAACAAAATAAGACACAATACCCATCATCCTTTGCGGTTTTCTTCTTATGTTTCTTTGGGGTGGCATTTGCATGACCCCTTGTTATCCAAGTTTTTGCACCTTGTTCAATGTAAACACAAATCAGTTATTGAGATGTGTACAGGGCCGGATTTACCTATACGCCATGTATGCCATGGCGTAGGGCCCACAGCCGGCAGGGGCCCACAAAAAAACAAGTTCATTTTTTTTAAAATAAAATTTAAAAAAAAACCTGGTGGCTGCCGCTGCGGGGCCCCCTCTGCTGCCGCGGCAGCACCGACTGACCCGCGGGGGCCCCGTCTACAAGCTGAAGCCATCGGGTCGGGTCGTCCCTCCCTCCGTGCAGGCTGCAGGCTGTGAGAGACGCGAAAGGAGAGTGTCTCCTCGCGTCTCTGTTAAGCCCGCAGGGGCTGATGGGAAATTTCCCATCAGCCCCTGCGGGCTTAACAGAGACGCGAGGAGACGCTCTCCCTTCGCGTCTCTCACAGCCTGCAGCCTGCACGGAGGGAGGGAGGGAAGAACGAACCGAACCGACGGCTTCAGCTTGTAGACGGGGCCCCCGCGGGTCAGTCGGTGCTGCCGCAGCAGCAGAGGGGGCCCCGCGGCGGCAGCCACCAGGTTTTTTTTTTTAAATTAAATTTTACTTTAGGCCGGGGGGGGGGGGTAGGACTGGTAATGGGCGATGGGGGGGGGGGGGGAGGACTGGTAATGGGCTATTGGGGGGGCTGGGGCTGGAAATGGGCTGGGGGGGGTAGGGCTGGTAATGGGCTATGGGGGGGGTAGGACTGGTAATTGGCTATTGGGGGGGCTGGGGCTGGAAATGGGCTGGGGGGGTTAAGGCTAGAGGTGGGCTGATGGGGTTAGGACTGGTAATGGACTGTGGGCTGTTGGGGGGGCTTAGAACTGGCAATGGGCTTTGGGGGGGGGTTAAGACTGGTAATGGGCTGTGGGCTGATGGGGGCTGTCTGGTAATGGGCTATGGGGGGGCTAGGACTGGAAATGGGCTGGGAGGTTAAGACTGGAGGTGGGCTGATGGGGTTAGGACTGGTAATGGGCTGTTGGGGGGGTTAGAACTGGTAATGGGCTTTGGGGGGGTTAAGACTGGTAATGGGCTGTGGGCTGATGGGGGTTGTCTGGTAATGGGCTATGGGGGGCTAGGACTGGAAATGGGCTGGGGGGTTAAAACTGGAGGTGGGATGATGGGGTTAGGACTGGTAATGGGCTGTGGGCTGATGGGGGGGTAGGACTGGCAATGGGCTATGGGGGGCTGACTGGAAATGGGTTGATGGGGTTAGGACTGGAAGTGGGCTGATGGGGGGTTAGGACTGGTAATGGGTTATAGGGGGGGCTTAAACTGAAAATGGTGTGATGGGGGGTTAAGGACTGTAAGTGGGTTGATGGGGGGCTAGGACTGGTATTGGGTTGGGGGGTTGCTAGGACTGGAGATGGGCTGATGGATGGCTAGGACTGGAAATGGGCTGATGCAGGGACTAGAAGGGAATGGATGCTGGGTGAGGCTGGAACTAGAAGGGAGCTGATGTTGGGGGAGGATTAGAATGGGATGGGGCTGGAAGAGTAAAATGGAGAAGGGAAAAATATTTTGTGTGGGAGGGATAAAAAATCTACAATTGGCCGGGTATTGGGAGAGTAAGTGGGGATTGAGGATGGAGGGGTAAAATTTGAGTGGATGAAATAGGAATGAGGAAAGAGCAAAAGGAGAAAGATTAGTATGTTAAAGCAGATGTAGAGAGAGAATGGAAAAAAATCTAGAAGAGAGAAGAAAGGACAAATGGACAGCAGATGATGGAGAGTTAGCAGAAGACACGAAGAAACCAGAAGAAAGTGGCTGGAGCAATTGCAGCTGAAAAAAATGCACAAAAGGTAGAAAAATATCTCTTTATTTTGAATTTATTAATTGGAATATGTCAGCTCTGGTAAATGTGCATCATTAATGTCTGCGCTTTGTTTAGTACAAGAGCAAATTAATGTATAGTTTTATTTCTACAGTGTTGTACATTCCAAGTTTGGCTTTTGGGATTCCCAGTTTAATTATTGTCTTCCTGTTTCTAAATTGTGATTACTTGTTTGGTGATGGTCTATGTTCTGCATGTGTAACTGAGCTGAGGTATTCTGTTTATATAATTCCTATTTGACATTGCCACTTGTTCTCTTTCCCCAGTAGGTCATGTATTGTTGTTCTCTGAAATGTATTGGTTTAATATTTGCAGTGTTGCCTTTTGATTGGTAGAGTATGGTGCTTTGTGAGTCCTGGTAATGCTGTCAGGATATTGCGGGTTTGCTATGGGTTCTAAATGGGCAGTGTTTGTAGTAGTTCCTAATGTGTCTGGCAGTTGGCACTGGATTATAGTAATGTAGAAATCTTTTAGTCTTTCTTTATCCATACACTCATTAAGAGGCACGTTTACTAAAAGTTAGTATATGGTAACATTATGCAAATATTTATGCAAATGAGGCCCCTTATGCAAATGAGGCCCCGCACCCCCCTTGGGCCGCCCCTGCTGGGGGCCCACAATTTTTGTTGGCGTAGGGCCTCACTCAAGGTAAATCCGGCCCTGGATGTGTATGTTGTTGTTTGTAAACCGCACTGATGCCGAATAGCGCAGTATATAAGAGACTGTAATAAAATAAATAAATAAAATAAATGTGTGTCACAGTCAGATGACTTCTGTAGTTACATGACAGTGGGATCTCTTCAGCTATTGCAACAACAACAGCGTCATCAACTGAATTAGTGTGAGTGGCACTGCATCACAGCTGTCTTGAGAGAGACAGAATTGTTAGTCTTAAAGCCTCTCTCTACCTCCTTAACAGATTCCGTTTCATCAGTAGTGAATTTATGAAGAAACACTTGTGTACCATCACTTGATCATATTTGCTTCTAAACATGGCCCCTTATCATGATTAGAACCAGACACAGGCATTTTGGGTAATGAGCTGTCAATTCCATGTGCACTAAGTAACTTACAAAAGAGAGTTCCACTGTAGAAGGGACAAAATATACCTGAGTGCAACCTAAAAGTGCCATTCCTTTACGGAGAGGGTAGTGGAATAGTCTCCCAATAGAGGTGGTGGAGAAAAGGCCATTATGGTCTTTGTCTGCCATCATTGTCTATGTTCCTGTGCATTAACTTGCTTGCATAGTCTGTTATCTCTAAACCTCAAATCACTGAACAGATATGTGAATTTTTACCTCAAAGGGGAAAAGAACAAAATATTATTTGCTTCTTGCTGGCATTTTTATGTCCCTTTGTGTTTATTTATCTTCATATGACACCTATCAAGGGGATATCTGTGAGGTTGAAGAGATATAAAATAAGAGGATTAAAAGTGGCAGTATCTTAATGTTTAAAAGTTAATCCAGAAGAGTGAAGGGAAAAAGATAAAAAGAGAAATTACATTTTTATACCTATATTAGCCACTTCTCTTTATTAAAACTGTAGAATTCTAGTAACTGGATGGTTCCTGGAGATCCTAAAAACATATTGCAAATGACCATTAGATAACCTTGTATTTTGTGAGAATTCCCTAGAATTCAATGTCCTAATTTTCCTAGCTGCAATGAGTAAGTGCAATTCTTAGTCATTTTGTTTAACATGGCAAGAAAGGAATGAGGGGGACAGGAATAGATTACTAATGTTGCTGGTGTTGTCATGCTGTGTATATATTGTCATGACATGCTAATACTGCTTTAGTGTATCCACCATCCAGTCCATTCACTCATAGATGGCTGTTTACTAAACCTTAGCGTGAGCTAACAGGCATTAGCATGCACTATCTGCTGCTTCTCCCATAGGAATATATTTATTTATTTACATTCTCTTATATACCGCGCTATTCTGCATCAGTGCGGTTTACATTGAACAAACTGAAATTACATTGAACAGGGCATTATAACTTGGAGATAACTATTTTACAGGGAACATGGGCTATGGAGGGTTAAGTGGCTTGCCCAAGACCACAAGGAGCACTTGTGGGACTAAAAACCCCAGTCCTTCCGGCCCAAGGTTGCTGTCCTCTAGTGGGATTTGAACCCCTAACCTTCTGGCCTGAAGTACCTTGCCCCAACCACTAGGCCACTCCTCCACTCCATGGGTGTAGTGGCAGATAGCACATTCTAATGCCTGTCACCTAATGTTTATTAAACAGGCCCTATAGTTATAAAAACAAACTTCTTCGTGAGCCAAGGACATAAGATATGCCATACTGGGTCATTCCAAATGTCCATCAAGCCCAGTATCCCGTTTCCAACAGTGGTCAATCTAGGTCATAAGTGCCTGTGAAGTTCCCAAAAGGTAGACAGATTCCATGCTGCTTATCCTAGGGGTAAGCAGTGGATTTCCTTGGTCCTCTTTAATAATGATTTATGGACTTTTTCTCCAGGAACTTGTCCAAATCTCTTTTAGACCCAGCTAGACTAAGAGCTTTTACTACATCCTCCGGCAAAAAAATTCCAGAGTTTGATTGCACATTCAGTGAAAAAATATTTTCTCTGATTACTTTTAAATGTGCTACATTACAGCTTCATTGCATGTCCCCTAGTCTTTCTACTTTTTGAAGGAGTAAACAACTGATCTACGTTTATCCGTTCCACTCCATTCATTATTTTATAGACTTCTATCATACAGTATCTCCCCTCAGCCATCTTTTTTCCATGTTGAAGAGCCCTATGAAGCATCTTGACTAGGTCAGAACTAGATCTCAACATCAATATTACTCTTAGGGGTTTGTTTACTATTCTGCGGTAGTGGCTTCCGTGTGATATCGGAGCTGCGGCCCCATGGGGCCGTGGCTCCGATATCACATGGAAGCCACTGCCGCCAAATAGTAAACATACCCCTTAGATCGTGAAACTAGGAGCAGCATAAAGCTAGAATTTGACTTTAAAGGCTTTTTTTTCCTACAAGCTCTAAGCACCATGGGACTCCAATTTGCCAGTAACTGCTGCAGCACAATGATTGCTACAGCTTTCTGAGTCACCCAAAACCTGCAAAAACCACTATATTGCCTTTTCTACTGGTAGAAGAAAGAGACCAACTCTGTTGCAGCATCTCTGTTTGGCTGTGAGGAGGCACAATCTGGCAAGTCTGGTAAATGCTAGAAGGATCAGTCCAATTATGGCTTAATGGACTGAAAACTTGGGTCAACATCAGTTACAACCTAGATTTGGGCTAATGTGTTGTAAATGCCCAGGATAATTTTTAATCACAGTTCATCCCTGGCTCTGAGTCTAGTAAACAAAAATTCAAGACAGAAAGCTTTCTATATAGTATTGTGTAACTGACTAAATAGTAGTGAGCTTTCCAGAGTCTCTGTAAGCTGTTGTTTTGCTTTCCCACAATTCAGAATGTTAGTGTTTATATTGCTCAGGGAAAATGCTGGATTCTTCATATGAGGGGATTTCTTCAATTAAACTATCCCATGTCTATATTAGTCTCAAACCACTTAAGATTTTTGGAAGCTCTTCACTAGGAAAAGAAGAAGGGGTTGAGAAAAGGCCAGAAGGAAAGCAATATTTCTTTGAAGAACGACTCCAAATCATGTTTTGCTGATCCAGACTTCTATCATTACATAACATCCCAAAACAAAAAGCAAAATTAATCTGAAGAGAACCAATAAAGATGACTTCCACTGAGAACAATGTACTCACTTGCAAAATTTTTCAAAGGGTAGTGACTGTTTTTAAAATATTTAGCTATAGATGCAAATAAGTCTTGACTCATCTTCATCCATAAGTAAATACCACAAAAAATTAAACGTGCTTACATGGCCAGGCCCTTTGTGCATTCCCAGTCTTGACAAACTCAGAGCTATTCCCATTCACACAGTCCAATAGAGAGTTCTATCACTCCCCGACCCCCCCCCCCCCCCCCGGATACGTCTATGGAACCAGATTCTATGTCCTTCAAGTCCAGGGAAGCACTTCCCTATAGTGGTCCAGTTCCTATATGTAAATGAGATTGTGCCTCTTTACTCTCCTACTTAACCAACAGGTGGCTATTCACGAAGTCCCTTTAATATAGTCTCTAGACTCAATAGTTCCAAGACCATCTAGGTAAATGACTCAGGCCTCCAGTTGCCTGGTTGGCCTGCCTCCTCCCACATAGTGGGTTATGCCACTTCCACCCCAAGGAGACCTTACCAGGTATCCGTCAGAGACATCCATGGGGGTTTTGAATATTGAGCCCTCCCTTGGACTTGGTTCTTCCTGTTCCCACTCCTTTTCCTTAGAGTCCTCTGAAGGGAATTCCATCTCCATGTCCACGTCAGAGCCAGGGGTTCCCTCCCATACTACTCAGTCCACGTTACCTATTTTTAGGGACCCAACTGACTCCTCGCTCTGTTTCCAAGGGTTTTCCCTCTTCCTGTCCCTCCCATCCCAGGGATCAAAAACCCTCCCACTAATGTCAAGACCCTGGGTTTGGGGACAACATTGGGTATCTGTATTGTTCTCCTTCTCTGGACCCATTGCTCTAGGGATGTTCTTTGTGATGGGACATAAACCCCATCAAAAGGACATAGTGAGTAATAATGAAAGCTTGCAGAGTCCATATCTGATGAAGTGGACTTCTGTCCTGGAAAGCTTGTGCCTCAATAAATCAATCTGGGACATATTTACTAAGACTCATGCTAACAACATGTGTTTCGGACACATTTCTAGTGTGGGACACCATGCCAAATGCAGTGGAGCATCATTAAACTCACCACAAGGAGCAACTACCACCACCCATTGTGCTGGCAGTAGTTGCTTCCCACCAAGAGCGGGCAGCGTGGGTTTTTTAGCACTGGGTATTGCACTACTTCTTAGCACAGTGCTGTACTTCCAGTACTCATTCACCCATTAAGAACACAAGAATCTCACATAGGTGGAAAACCTTGGAATTGGTCTCTAATGAACAACTTGAATACATCCTCATCTCCCTTAACACTACCACCTCCCCTCTCTACCTATACCCTGTCTCATGGATCAAGATGGTCACAAATAAACTCCCATCAACTATACTCCACATCATCACACTGCAACATATGCCCACCAATCTAAAAACTACAGGCCTGATTTTCAAAGGCCTTTACATGAGTAACTTTCCTAATTACTCATGTAAAGGCCTTATCAGGGATTTTCAAAGGGCACCCACATGGTAGTGCCCTTCGAAAATCCCAGATATGTCCCTAATGTGCCCAGATGCTATCCACATAGCATTGGGGCATGTTGGGGGCATTTCGGGATGGAGCAGAGGCGTGCCATGGCACTGCCCATATAGCACAGATTTTTGATGCTACATGGTTAGTGCTCTGTGCTTTAAAGATAGGTGTGTGAAAACCTTGCCCATCTTTAAGGTGCAGGAGCTAACCGTGTAGCATCAAAAATCGGTGCTACACAGGTAGCTCCTGCAGCTACCTGGCTGTGCGGCAACACCCGGATTTTTGATGTTGGGGTCACATATGACCCCAGCATGGAAAATCAAGCTTAGACAGGAGGTGGGCAGGCTATGCTCCAATGTGGTGCATAGCACCACCCAGCTCATAATCAGGCCCTATATCTATAAGACTCATCCTAAAAAAAACCTTCACTTGATCCCAAGCTACTGAGTTCCTACAGACCCATCTCCAGCATCCCCTTCTTAGCTAAAATAATCAAAAAAGTAGTTCAACTACAGCTACAAGAATACATGACTGCATGTGCCTCCCTTGACTCCCAACAACATGGGTTTAGACATAATCATAGTGTGGAAACTCCATTCACGTCTCTGATAAGCACAATAATCAAAGGTAAAGAGAAGATTCAACAATGATTCATACTATATCAAGAAAATCACCACAACAATTTAATATAAAATAAGGATCCTTTACAACTTATATCTGTTCTTAGCCCCTTACCACTTCCATACAGTATGTCAGGCATTAATAACCCCCCACCTAGACTACTGCAACTCTATCTTCCAAGGCCTCCCAAAACATGTGCTTCACCCATTACAAGTAGCTCAAAATATTGCAGTCCATCTAATCGCTGGAACACAGAGACAAGATCATATCACTCCTATTCTCAAGAACTTGCATTGGCTCCCAATCCCAGAACATATCAAATATAGAATAATTATAACTTTCAAGAGAATCCACAACCAGTCATCAGATTACCTACAAACACTATTATAGAGGACCTCCAACACCAAAGCAAAAAGGCAACCTAATCTAAATCTCCTCAACATACCAGCTCATAAAGCAAAAAGTTCCCAAGCCACTTGCAACAGAACCTTCTCCATATATGGTCCCTCAATCTGGAACATACTCCCAAGCAATCTAAGAACCATGATTGATATAATCGAATTCTGAAAGAAGCTAAAAACCCACCTCTTCCAAGAATCCTTCAGAACTGACACCTGAAGGCTTCCCTCTCAAGCTAACAAAATTCCCCCCTCTGCTTCCTACAATCTCAACCCCCCTCCTAGATACCCTCAACAAACAACCTCACCCAAACATGTACCAAGAACGTTCCTAATACTAACATAGCCATGTTAATTGAAGGATTTTTAAAGTTTATTATCATGTCTGTTTTTCACTATTAGTTCTAAAGTTCCCCCCTGTTCCCTCTGCCTTGTTCTCTGTAATCAAAGAAGTTGATGTCCATTGTAAATGCTTTAATATCTTGAAAAACAGTATAGAAGAAATGTTAAATAAATAAATAACGCACATTTACCCTGTGCTAATCGGGTAGTAAAAATGTCCCTTAGTCTATTAAACACCAACCTCTGCAATTTTAGCAAACCATTATATGAGGAATGGAGTGGAGAAAAGGTAGGCCATTTTGAAAAATTAGTTTGCTTTATTTTCCTATGTTTTCCGCAATTGTTACTTCTGTTGTCAGTGTTTTAGAGAGACTTTAAGAATTACTACTCAAGTGACTTCTTGAAATGTGTATTCATTTATATTGTAATGAATCAAACTTTAATTGTGATGATAATGAGGACTATTTGTGTATGCCTGTCTTTTGTCTGGTATGTGGTAGGTAGTGGTATTAGCATATGCTAGTGCAGGCATTGATAAAGGACAAATACTCATTATAAATTCACAAAAGTTGCATCACACAGTCACTCACACACTTTCATTAATTTTGTTTACTTTTGCGCTGCTTGACTTACAGACCACAGACTTTCTCTTACTTACCAGGACAATAGATACTGAAATATTCAAGACTAGCAAATTTTAAATGGAATATTCCATTTAAAATTGGCTAGTCTTGAATATTTCAGTATCTATTGCTCCTGGGATTACAATCGTAGAAGTTGATGCTTGCAGACTTCTGAAGTTTATACTATGTTTATAGTTGAAGAGGCAAATGTGGAGGAGCAAAAGATCAGCACTACAATGAGTACACCAGAA
This sequence comes from Ichthyophis bannanicus, assembly GCA_033557465.1. Taxonomy (NCBI): domain Eukaryota; kingdom Metazoa; phylum Chordata; class Amphibia; order Gymnophiona; family Ichthyophiidae; genus Ichthyophis; species Ichthyophis bannanicus. Next base: position 418,482,400 of record CM066038.1, read on the forward strand.
GAAGACCAAATTAATTTGTCATTTTGTACCTCTTGGCATGCCATAACTATTGGCTACTGGTACTTGAGATGGATCAATGAACTAGGTTTTTTCAAATGAAAGCCAACCTTCCTTCTAAGGATAGCTGTGATAGATCTGAGCAGACACATACTTGAAAGATTCCTTCTGTTAGCAGAATTACTGCTAAGTGCATTAATTAATGGACAGCAGGAACACATCCATTGTTACTTTGGAGAATTATTTTATAGAAGGGTTTGGTTGCAGAGATTAGATTGTTCTATGTGGGCTATTGTTTTAATTGTACCTCATATTGAGTTTATTAGCCAAGGTGAGTAATCAAAAGATGTTAAATAAATAACTACTTTTATCCTTTTTCTACTCAAAGGGTAAGTCATCTAATTTGGACTGGGTTATTGCTCCTATCTATACTGGCAGCTCCAGCATCACCTCACAGATGTTCTTTTTACCCCACCATATGAGGCAGCATAGGTGGTTGATGACTCATCTCTATGGGGAAGCTATAGTGGGATGGGGCTGGGGCAGGCCTGGGGGCACTATGCCAGGGTGAGATGGGGCATGGCATGGCATGGCATGGCATGGCACAGCGAGTTAAAATCCTTTGGGTGGAGGGCGATACCTATTTAGCAGTAGAGGGGCAGGGAAGCTACTTTTGAACACAGTAGCAAAGGACCTCTTCAATGTGTGACTGATGGACCTGCACCAGCTGCACCCCCATAGTTCCTGATACTGATGTTATGCACACTGAAAACACTCCAGGGAACTATGTGCCAAAAAAATCAAAATAATGCAACAAATACCACAACATATTAAACAGAACAATATTTGCAGTATTCTAGAATATATGCAGGTACTTTACCACTCGGCTGTCAGTTGGACATAGTCTCCCATCTTCTTGTTGTGGCAGTTTCTCCAAATAGGTTAATTTTGCCATACCATGACAGTCATGAACCTCATATCTAAGCCAGGGTATGTGGAGTATGATCTGTCTCTCAAACTTACTGCTAATGCTCAGCGTAGTACTTACATCATGCCAAAGAGAGCTTCCTTCTGGAGTTTGTAAGATGTAACAGGTATGGGTAATTTGTGAAGATGTGCTTGGAAATTCTTCTTTATGGAACCTATGGTTCCCAGTACAATGGGAAATATTTCTGTATCTTTCTGCCATATTTTCTTGGTCTCTGACTGCATTTCTTGGTACTTCAGGATCTTTCTGTTGGCCATCAGGGTCATTCCGAGGCATGAATAGTGGGAATGGCTGTCCCTTTGGGACTTCCATCCCCGCTATTCAGGCCCCCTTGCGACCCCAACTAACTTCCCCGCACAGGGAAGTTAGATGGGGGTCAGGAAAGGGGCAGAGTGGGGGTGCTATTCGTGCCTTGGAATGACCATGATGAGCTGCGGGGAACGTACCTTTTGGTCTGGTGGCAGGGGATTGTGGCTTTTGAATGGAACCATGATGCCATGGCGACCGGACACCATGGCGCTGCGGCTCCATTCAAAAGCCCTGACTGAGCTATCCGGGCAAGGCCTGTATGTGAAGACCGACCTGAATTGGGCTCGTGGTTTGCATGTACAAGCCTGGACTCAATTCTGATCCCACGGGGCTAGACATGCCCCAAGGGATCAGAATCCTGGCTAATTCTGTGTGTTCGGTTCCGACCGAGTGCATAGAGGGCTGGGACATCCTGGTCTGAATCGGCCCCATGTGAACAGTGCTGTTCAGCAGTACTGTAACCAAAGTCCTGTGGTTATTGGCAGCCATATAATTGTTTTCCTATCAGGTCTTTTGGTAGATTGTCAAATGGCTAATAGACTTCATATCTGTTGGCTTTTTATCTTATTGCTGAGATACCAACCATCCATCATCTGTACTAGCTGCACTATGCTTACTAACATAAACCCTCTCCCATATCAGGCATTTTACCGACAAGATAGGTGTATAAGCCTGCATACCTAATTGTAAATAGTTGTTACCTGTTAACCTGTTATCCATGTTTTATTTACCCTGTTTATTGTAAGTGCATTGAACTGCTCTCTTTGCACAAATATGTTTCCTGCAAACCGCGCTGATAATAAATAGTGCGGTATAGAAAAGCAATTAAATAAATAATAATAAATAAAATAATAAATAAAATAATTTTAGGGTCTCCTGTCTTTTTGTGATTTTTCTCACTCCTCCTTTCTTCTTCATTTCTTCACTTACATCCATCCAATACTGATTTTTTTCCCCTTTCAGATTTCTTCCATTTATTTTTCTGCTTCTCTGTTCACCTGGATTTAATTCCTTCTTTGTATGCAGTCTTCATTCTTCCTTTTTTTTACTGCATCTACCTACAGCTTTCCATCTCTTTCCCTTGCTCTGACCATCTCATTTATCTTCCTCTTATTCCCCAGTCTTTCACTAACTTTCCCCTTCTCTATTCCAAATCCAGTATCTCCCCTCTATCTCTTTTTCTTCTCCCTCTCAGCCCTGTCCAGCATTGATCCCTTCCCCCTTCACTCACTATCTTACCTTTTTCTTCTCCCCTTCCATCCTCTCTCTCTTTCCCTTTCTCTTTTGAAACTCTATCCATTATCACCCCTCTTTCTCATGAATCTTTTACCTTCCTACACCCCCTGGATCAAGCACCTCTCCTCCTTCATTCTACTTCCCATGTTCAGTATTTCTGGCTTCCTCTCCCCTCCCCCATGTCCAGTATCTCTCTTGTCTTCCTCTTCCCATTGTGTCAAGAATCTCCTACCACTCTATTTACCCCTCATGCTCAGTATCTCCCCTGTCACTCTCTTCCTCCTCCCCCCATCACAACATTGTCCATTTTAGTGTTCCTAGCCTTCCTTTCCCGATCCCTAAGCCACCATATCCCATTACCGAATTCTCATCCTGTGCCTACTCCCACAGACCAACAAATCCCCTTCCCTCTTCCCAGTATCTCCTGCTTCTTTTTCCCCCTTATGTCCTTAACCTTTCTTTCCCTATTGCTGAGCCAGCATATCTCTTGCCGCCCAACTGCCCTTCCTGTGTCCAGCTTCCAAGCCACAACCATATCTCCTTTATTCGCTTTCCTCCACCCCAAATCCAGCATTTCCTGCTTCTTCCCCTTCCCTCCCTCTTCTTCAGCATCTTCTGCTTCTTCTCCTTCCCTGTCTCACTTCATTCCATTCTGACATCTCCTGCTACTTCCCCTTCTCTTCCTCCCTCCCTCCCACTGTTCCAACATAATCTGCTTATTTCCTTTCTCTCCTCCCCCTCCATTCCATTCCTGCATCTTTCTCCTCCCTCCCCCCCCCCCTCTTTGCTGCCCTCTATGCTGCAGCTTCCTTTGACCTGTGGCAGTGGCTAAATATCTAAAAAGAGGTGGAGACCTTTGTTCGATGTCACTGATGGCTCTGCTAGTTCTGGCCCTCTGATGTACACTTCCTAGTTCAGAGGGCAAAATCAGCAGCGCCATAATGGCATAGAAGGAATGAATGTCTCCATGCCCACAGGTAAAAGGAAGCAGCAATGGAGGGGACAACAGGACAGAGGAAGAGGCTGGACTGGTGGTAACTCAAATTGGCAGGCAGATTAAACAGCAGCACTGCCTGCTAATTTGACTCAGAGTGGGGGTGTATTGGTTGAGGCAGGTAAGGCCTAGTTTCCTCTAGCCTCTCATACATGGTGCTTAGGTGAAGAAATCCTGCTTTTTCTCTACCATAGGCAGTGGAATAGGGTGGACCATTGGGGCATGGTCCAAGCAAATTTTTATTGCACATGGTATCAACAACTAGAAAGCTAGGGGGACAGGGGCAGAGGCTGCTTTTTTTGGCCCCTCACCCTCACTAAAAGGTTGCTCCATTACTCTTAGCCTTTACCATGAATTTTGTAGTCCACTTTATTTTGGTCTGTCTTCTACTTCTTTTAAAGCATTTGTGAGGAAGCCATATAAATATATTCCTCTTGTTCAGAATCCTCAGCAGTCTAGTTTAACATGATCATAATAGCATTTCTTTCTCTCTCTCTCTTTATTAGAAGGTGCAGAATGCTATGGTTTAATACTATATATCAGAAAAAGAGTGAATGGGTAAACAGGCAAACAAAAAAATAAATAACGTTGGGAGCCACAAGTAATACTTAACTTCTGGAATGAAAACTCTCAGCAATCTGGGTTCTACTAGCACTACTACTACTACTGATCTTTTGTATAGTGCTGCAAGGTGTATGGTTCCCGCTCATCGGAGCTTACAATCTAGTCAAGACAGATAGCACAACAGTTGAGGACAAGGATGTATCTAGGGGAATGGTAAGGAAACACATTAGAGACTAGGCAGATCAGGACTGAAAAGCAGCTTTGCAGAGGTGAGTTTTCAGCCTGGATTTGAAAAGGGCCAGAGATGAAGCCTGCTGTACAGACTCAGGTAACTTTTTCCAGGCATAAGGAGCAGCAAGGTGAAAGGATTAAAGTCTGGATTTGGTAGTAAAAGAAAAGGGCACAGATAGAAGTAATCTGCTAGAAGAGCGGAGTTCCCGAGGAAAAATGTAGGGAGAGATAAGAGAGGAAAGATAGTGAGTGCACTTATAGGTCAGTAGGAGAAATTTGAACTGAATATGGAAACAGATAGGGAGCCAATGAAGCAACTTAAGAAGAGGGGTTATATGAGCATATCGAGGCTGGTGAAAGATTAGCCATACAGTTGAGTTTTGAACAGACTGAAGGGGAGAGAGTTGATTCAGAAGGAGATCAGCAATGAGGAGGTTGCAATAGTCTAGACAGGAGGAGACTAAAGAGTGGATAAATGTCTTAATAGTGTGTTCAGAGAGGAAGGGGAACATTTTGCTGATGTTATAGAGAAAGAAGTGACAGGCTTTAGCTATCAGCTAGATGTGTGTGGAGAAGGAGAGAGAAGAGTCAACGACAACCACAAGGTTGCAGGCCGAGGAAACAGAGAATAGTAGAGCATTATCCACAGAGATGGCCAAAGGGGGGGGGGGGGAGATGGGTTTAGGAGGGAAAAATAAGAAGCTCAGTTTTGGCCATATTCAATTTCAAATGGTGGTGAGACATTCAGGTAGCAATGACAGGCAGACAGAGATCCGGGCCTAGATTGCTGGAGAGATTTCAGGTGTAGAAAGGTAGATCTGATAGTCATCAGCATAAAGATGGTATTGAAAACCATGGGAGGAGATGAGTGCACCAATAGATTGCGTATAGAGGGAGGAGTGGGCCCAAGACAGACCCTTGGGGTACACCAACTGAGAGCAGGATAACAGTGGAGGAGAATCCACCAGCACAAACACTGAAAGTGCGATGGGAGAGATAAGAAGAGAACCAAGATAGCACAGATCCCTTAAAACTAAGTGAGGACAAAGTATCGAGGAGACAGTGGTGTTCAGAAAGGTTGAGAAGGATGAAGATCGAGAAAAGGTCCTTGGAGTTTTGTCAGAAACAGGTCACTGGAGACTTTGGCAAGAGCTATTTCAGTCGGATAAAAGAATAAAGTGGATCCAGAAGGGCTTGAGATGAGAGAAAGTCAAGGCAATGGCAATAAACTGCACATTCAAGTAATTTAGAATTCACTCAATGACAATTAATAACAACACGCAAAGTCTAAAAAATATATAATATAAAAAAAATTTGGAACTTAACATTGAAAAGTAACTGTAAACAATGACCTAACATGGACATATTTCAGTTAGTTGTCTGAATCAGGGGTCCATAATAATTTTTTTTCTCAAATCATAATTCAGTGCTAGGTTACATTCTTCTTAATGATTTAGGGAAGGTATGATACATTGTAGCCAAGAAAGTAGGATGGAATCATTATATATATAGAAATATTGTTAATGTAATTTTAAATAGATATAGGCTTATAAAGGAATTTGAGGCTACTTATTGAGAATAAGGGGAGGGAGAGTAGGGCTTTAATATATGGAATCTTACTGTAAGCTGTTTTACCTCCTATCAGAGGAAAGAGTGGGATATAAATATGTAAATTAAATTAAATTACTCATATAAAATAGAAACAATAAATTAAAATAATAAATTAAAAATGACATTATATAGAGACCATCTAGCAAACATGCATAAGTTAATAATAATACTGCAACAATTTTTACAAAACTAATAATAATGCTCAAAACAATTTTTCAACATAAGCAATATTTTATGGGTGAAATTTTAGAAATCTTTTGTGCTTTGGATGTCTGAAAATGGGCATAGAGATGTCTCCAGGGCCATTTCAGAAGCCAGCTTTGGGGACCTCCTCAGCGTGAGGACGTCTGACTCTGGTGCGTTCCCAGGACTGTGGAGGCATGGTTAGGACTTTTCCATGGACCAGGATGTCTCCATCTGATTACAGAAACATCATGGACATCCGGCATCACATCTAACTTTAAACCAGCTCCGATGCACCCATAGTGATGAACAAACATCTGAGGAAAGCACTCTTATCATTCCCAGTACTCAGCACAAGTTCAACTATAGCAGCAGCCTGGCTGCACTGTTCCTGACCCACTACTCTAACCATTATGCTATCTTAGACGTCAAAGTTCTTGCATACGGTTCTGGGGACACCCCTGCAGACATCCTTATCGGGCACATACAGGTTTGTGAAATCACGTTGGCACCTGGAAGTGCCTGCATTTTTTTCAGACGTTCTTCAGGATATCCATTTGGATAGATCTTCTAAAATTCCCCTCTGTATATAGAAATATATGTACACACATATGCACTATGTTAAGTGCCATAAAATAAAGATCCAATAAAAACTCAAAAAAGCAAAAAACTGAAACCAAAAGAAACACAACAAGAGTTTCCAAGTTACTCAGTTCCAGGAATCGGATTTTAAGCCAGTTCTTGATTTCTAGCAATCTCATTCTGATGCACTATGGGACCTGCAGCGCCGATTTCATTGGGTAATGTCAGAGACTATAAATACCATACTGCATTGCAATAGAAATATAAAGCCAGAACTAGCAACAAATTTCCCTCCTGGAACTGGGTAATTTGGTTCTGCACAGCTAGAAAATAAACAACTGAAGTACTTAAAAAGAATAGGAAATACTTGGAGGGGTGGGGGCAGTTCCATTAGACCCATTCAAGAGAGATTAGGATAATATTGAAATGCAAATCAGATTGAAGAGTTCATCATCAACAGGTATTTCTACAAGCTTCCATAAATCCATCTGCCAACCTTGGTTTTTGTTGCCAAAAAATAATGGGCCCAATATTCAGTGGTGGGGGCTAGCAACTAGACCTGGATACTCAATGCTGGGACCAGATCCAGTCCCCAACATTGAGCATCTGGGTTGCCCAGATTGCCGTGAAGCTAACTAGGAAGGTCTGCTAACTGTGTTAATCTCTTTGAATATTGGGCCCAACGTGTCTAGCACCAATTTTGGTTAGTTTCATTGATGTGACTGGCAATTGTTCCTTTACACAAAAGGACTTTAGGGATGAAGTAAGATGCTGGGGGAAGGTCCAAGGTAGTGGAGGTTTGAAGAGCTTGAACTTATTTTTTAAACTTAGGAGGCAAAAAAAAGGGGAGTGGGTCAAAACCCATTTTTTTTAAATTTAGGGGTATGTTTACTAAACTTCGGTAACGTTACATAACGTGCGTTATGTAACGTTAACTATCGTTAAGTAACGTTAACACGCGTTGAGATGTTAACGATCATTAACGTCTCATAACTCACGTTAACATTACTTAATGATCGTTCACGTTCCGCGGCGCGGTAAAACACCGCAGAAGGTGGAGATAGGGCGGAGAGAAGGGGTCAATGGGCGGAGTGTGGGCAAGGAGAGGCTCCATTCACACTAACGCGCTGATCAGAAGAGCTGAATCCTAACGCGTTTGAAAACCTGCCGTTAGATGCACATATGCAGGAAAGAGAAACCATTTTCGTGTCAGCAATGTACAGCCCAGGCAGGGAGCCCAAAATCTGTGATAGTAGTGCTCCATGTACAGCAGTACCATAGTGCCAAAGTATGAATGGCCACTATGGCGATGGTGCAAATGGGGCATATGGGGCCGCAGGCGGGACGTGTAGCATGGGCAGCTGGGGCAAAGGGTGGACCAGGCAGGTGCCTAAGTGGCACATAGGAACATAGACACTGGAGATCAGCAAGACAGCAAATAACCAAGGCCAAACACAATCCACCAATATCTACCTGGTCCACCCTAGCCAATAGTTGCTAGGGCACAGACCTGACATCCCTCCAGCCATCCCACCCCCATGTGGAGGGGACATAATAGTGGTAGGCAGTGATGGGGGGATGTGAGGATGTCCATGTATGCCCCCCCCCACCCCGGAACCCACTCTCTAAGTGGGCGCCTACCTACACAGTGGATGGCCTGGGACTGCGCACTACCAGCACCGACAGCAAATGGCCACATCAGCTTGGCAGGGGGGCATGTGCCTGTACTGGAGGGGGCAGTGCCACCTCCCTGCAGTGGACCTAGGCCATGCTCTGCAGCAGTACGTGGTGTGCAGTGCAACATAAAAGGTCTGGCTTAGGAAAAGTGCAGGTAGCCCCAGGGACTACCATGCATCTATGGCATCAATGTGGTGCAGTACACCCAGCCAGTGTGTCCAGGAGCAGAGGGTCACAGGTTCAAGTCCCAGCTGTGGTTCCAGCAGAGCATGTCCCTATATTTTACCCTACAATGCAGATACAACAGCAACATGTGCAAAGCCCAAGGCAGCGGCGAACAGGGGTGCAAACACCCACTCACACAGCCTCCACAATCCAATGATGCATGGAGCGGCAGGCTGTTGGCCCCAGCAGTGGGATGATGTTATAACCAGAGCACTACTACTACCCCCTGCACAGTTTAGCAATGTTGGCACTGTGCTCAGGACTAGTGTGGGGGGCAGGGCTGCCAACCATCCCTATCTTTGTATAATGCTGCAAAAGGAGTGAGTGTGTTTGTATGTCTATCCATTGCTCTGTGGCTGCCCACACTTCACTGGGCCCAAAATGTCCCACTGTTACCAGCGTTAACCTGATTAGATGCATAATGAGGAACAAGGTATTCTGGGTATGGCCCGGACAGGGCAGATTGGCCAGGATGCATCCTCACAGGGTGTGGGGCAATGGCTAGGACACTGTAGTGCCTGACCACCACCTGCATGGACAGGGTGGCCACAGCATGGCATGCTGGGAGGGCACTCACTCTGAACAAGCAGTGACCATGGCAGGTCTAGGTTCCCACATAGCACTCTACACTCTTTGTCTCTAGTGATATATTTGTGTTCCCCAGTGCTGGGATCCCAATCACTGAGATGCCTGCTTGCTGCACATAGTTCCTGGTGGACTGTCTGCAGCTAGACTGTGCATAGTCGGAACACCTTTAAGGTACAGTCTGACTGTGCTGTCTGCTGGTGACTGGCAGACAGTGGTGGGAGGCACTTGGGGTTTCCAGACCTAACCCCAGCATTGCTGCTGGTCTGCCACTGTCCCAGTCATAGGTATGGCACTGGCCCACCAGCCCTGGAGGACTGTCTCATACAAACAGGATGGAGGTTGCTTCCCTGGGGTGGGGGCACTGTTCTTTACCTACAAAAGGGTGATGTGGGCCCTTTGGGGTATATAGTATATACCACTGTGACCTATACAGCCACTGCTACACACACCTCATGCAATTCTAGGAACCCCTCTGCCCTGATAACAGCTGCCCATGTCAGCCAGACCCTCACACGGGGTACACACTAATCTGGCTGGTGTCTGGTCCCACAGGGCCACATGCGACTGCAGGATACAGATGGACACCAAATTACCTTCGGCTGCACTGCACGGAACACCTGTCACACACTGGTAGTGATGGGTATGTACAGCAGGACCTATCTCTAGTAGCACATGTACTGCAGACCTAGTGCTGGGCACCTATCCTATCGCTCAGGGTGAACACAGAACCTGCACAATGGCATGGTCTGTAGCTACTCCGTGCCAGTATCACGCACTGTCAGTTCGTCTTTCCAAGCTAGGGGACCGGAGAGGTGCAGACCCCATTTGGTGATCAGCTGTAGACAGCTATTCAGCATGTGCATTGCATCATGGGTACTGGTGGGGTTACCCTATCCTGGCACTCAGAGCAGACAATTTGTGCGGTGACCTTCAATCCTTATGTACCCAGACATTGCTGTGACATACATCATGGGGGTATAGCCTACTGGTTAATACAATGCCATTCTTGGCAGTGTTCATGGGATCAGTTCCTCATTGTTCCCCCCTCTCATGCCTGTCCTACTCATATAGTGTGCATGCCTGTAGAGGTCATATTTTTGCAGATCTGTGCTTCCAGCCCATAATACCCTCGCCACAATTGCCAACATTCCCTCGGTCCGTCTATCTGCGTCTGTCAGCTGTGTAGAGTCCTGTCTGCCAGTGCAGGCTGCCACCCCATGTCATACCCTTTCCTGCATTGCGCCTCTTCATGCTTGCCTCGCCTGTGCCTGATCTGTATGGCACCACCACTCCTGTGTCCACCCATCACTGTAACTATCCTGCCACCTCTGCCTCCACTGGGGGACATGTATTCCCATTGTCTGCCACCAACTGTTTTTCTGGCACTTTGTATTGTCAACACCCTGTGCTGTGGTACAGCTGCCCCACCATGTTTGTCATCGGTACTGGCAGGCACATGGGATGCCCGCAGATATGGCAGATCCAGCGGCTCCCACTTCTCCCTCCTTCACTCACCTGTTCATTGCCTTTCCTGAGTGCTCTATCTAGTGTTACGGCTACATCTGTCTCTGTTCCGCACAGGTCATGCATGTCATCCTGAGGCACCTTGCAGTCCCTAGGGCACACTAACCTAGAACACCATAACCTTGTTAGGCCACCTTAACCTATGGTTCCATAGCCCAGGGTGCCTTCTGCGGTGCCTTGTGCAAGGGTGCCTAATATGGCACTTAGCCTAGGAGGCCCTATAGGGCGCCTTCTGAGGCACCTTACTAGGCACCTTATAAGGCACCTTACATGGCACCTTATAAGGCGCTTTACAAGGCGCCTTATGTTAGTCTAAGGCGTCTTTTAACGTGCGTTAGTTGTCAGCTTGCTGTAACGATGTACCGCCCATGCCTTTATATGGCATCTCTACTTTACCGCGGAACCTACCGCAAATGATATTACCGCAGTTTAGTAAACATACCCCTTAGTTTTTCTTTTTTTAAATAAATTCATTTGTGAAATAAATTCATTTGTGAAATAAATAAATGCAAAACCAAAAAGCAAACAGACAAAATATTTAAGAATTTTCAGTGAAAAATGGTGTGAAGTATGCAATTGAACGGCATAATGAGCACTGAAATTTCAGTCCTTCCAACTGTTTGTTCTAATCACCATTTCTCCTCAGACTGTCTTTTTTCTATGTAACTAAAAACAGTAAGCATGTCATGAAAATACATTTTCACTTTTATGAAATGGAAATCCACTTATGTAACTTTAGTTGGTATCTGTGAAATTCCATATATTAGCTGAGTAGTTCTCAGCTAAGCCTTTGAAAATTTATCTCTGACCTTTTGCCCAAAATATTTTTGGAACGATAACACAGGTACACTAAAAAATTTTTTTTTTAAACTGCCTCTAATGTTTCGATTGATTTTTACGTTTTTTGGTGCGCTGAATCCAAATCTGGTAACCAATTTGCTCCATCACGTACAGATTTTTTGCTACATTGGGTTAGCAGTTTGAGGTGAACGTTTCAGATTGAGTGCGATCGAGATAAAAGTTTCTTGGATGAATTCTTTATACTAATTGTTTAGTAGTTATTCAAATAAGAATAAAGAAAATTGTAACAAGGCAGCACATAAGAATAGAGTAATGTCAACAAAACACACTGTGATGGTAGCAAAATTGTCTGCACTTAAAACAGCCACATACATGTGCACAAACATTGAGCATATAAGAGCGAGGTTAGACACAAAGCAAAGCAAAGAAATGTGCAAAAAATGTTGTACAGGTATGTATGTAAGAATAGAAAACGCAAACCGCACCATTGCAATACATGAAGACAAACACCCGATGGTGTGAAAATAAAATTCTAATAAATGAGATCCGACACTGTGGTAATAACTAGCAAATTTTTATTTCAAAGTTTAGTAAAAACACGATATTTGTCAACACAGTTTAGATTTTAAAGTCATTCTTGGGTCAATCAATCTCCTGGTGGGCCCGTTTCTTCTTCCCCCGAATGCTTCTCTTGGTGCGCTGCTTGGCGTATTTTTCATCTGGGGTTTCCCGTAGCAGCAACCAGCAGAAATCAGCCATCATAGTGGTGTTCCATCTTCCTTGGTACCTTCTCTCTGCGTCCTTGATGTCCTGGTGAAACCTTTCACCTTGTTCTTCACTGTACGCCCCCAAGTTTTTGGGAAAGTAGTTCACATGGGAGTGCAAGAAATGGACTTTCAGGCTCATGTTACAGCCTTGTTCTTTGAAGGCATTGAGCATCCTGGCAACAATATCCTTATAGTTCTCATCCCGCCTGTTCCCCAAGAATTTGAGAACAACATCCTTGAAGGAATCCCAGGCTTCTTTTTCCTTCTCAGACATCGTTTCAGCGAATGCTTCATCTGAAATGAGTTTCCTTATATCAGGGCCAACAAACACTCCTTCCTTTAGCTTTGCTTCAGAAAGTCGGGGGAACTTTGAGCAAAGGTACCGAAAGCACTCACCATCTTTTGGAAGGGACTTGATGAATTGCTTAATGAGATCCAACTTAATGTGGAGAGGTGGTAATAGAATTTTATCACGAGGTACCAAGCTCTCATGAAGAACATTTTTCTCACCGGGTCTCAAATACTCCCGAATTGGCCAGTCTTTTTTCCCCCAGTGTAGGTCGCGGGCCCGGCTATCCCACAAGCAAAGGAAGCAGGGATATTTGGTGAAACCGGATTGCTGCCCTAATAGCATGGATAGAATTTTAAAGTCTCCACAAATCATCCACTTATGCTCATCATAACGAATCTTCTGAAGAATCAGGGCCAAATTCTCGTATTTTTCTTGGAGAATAACAGAGTAAGCAATAGGAACTGAAGCGAATGTGTTGCCATTATGAAGAAGAACACCTTTTATGCTGTCTTTTGACGAATCAATGAACAGCCGCCATTCAGCAGGATCATACTTGAGTTTAAACTTTTCCATCACTCCGTATATATCGTTGCAAAATACCAAATCTTCCTCTTTGCTGAAATACTTCAAAAATTGTGTCTTGCGGCTGCGGTACCAATAAAAAGTTGTTCCTGGTGACAATAGATTTTTCTGTTTAAGCCGAGAACCTAGCAGTTGGGCAGCATCTTTTGGGAGTCCTAAATTCCGGACTAAATCATTCAATTCAGCTTGAGAGAAAAGTTCAGGTTTCGGATCTGGTTCAATTTCAAACTCGGAAGTACTGGACTCATCGGGAAAAGCCATCTGATGAGTCTCATCATGATCAGAACCGTCCACACAAATATGATCCAAAGATTTTGGTGGTTCAGGCACAGGTACTTCGTTGCTATGAGGCATAGGCCTAATTGCTGAGGGAAGGTTGGGGTAACTTATTACGTTCTTATTTTTTAAGTTGTATCCCTTCACAATGCAAGAGCAAAAATAGCAGTCACTGCTGTGGTCTCTTTGTTCACGCCACATCATAGGTATTCTGAAACGAAATGCTTGTTTTTTACCTTTCATCCATAAGCGTAGATCTTCCTCACATGTCTTGCACACTTTGTGAGGAGCCCACGGTTTGTCTTGATCGCCTAACTTCAAACCAAAATAGGCGAAATATACTTTTTTAATAAATGCAGAAATGTTCCTCTGCCGCTTTTTCACGGTATATTCCCCACAAATAAAACAAAAACTGTCCGGAGAGTTGACGCAACCTCTGGCTCTGTGAGCCATCACAAATACACAGCACTGCAAACTACAACTGTAGTGAACCACTTCAGAATAAAGCTGGATTACGACTGAGCAAACAAAAGGTAATAATGAACTTGCAAGAAACTGAAATTTGACAGGAACGTTCATGTCGCAACCACTGTGTTTGAGCGAGCGAGCGAGCGAACGAGGCGAGGCGAACAGGAAAGAACATGCGCCAGCGCGAGTACTGGATTTAGCCCCCCGCCTCCCAATTGTCCTGTTAATGTATAAAATGAATACAAAACACTTTAAAATATCATGAGGGAGTGTTTCTAGTTAGTTAACCATTACAACCTCTATTTTGGGCCAAGAAAATAAACTGCAGTCGGCTAAAAAGAAATTATGTGAACATTCCTTATATGGGTAAGAAATCTAATTTTGCAAGAAAACGTGACGTGATGGAACATTTTGGCTATTTTTCCTGGATTCAGCACCCCAAAATCTATAGGAATCAGTTGCAAAACTGGAGGCAGTTTTTTGGTAGTATACCTGTGTAATCAGCCGCAGTAGTCAGTGCTTTCAAAGTAGCTGGCTACCACCATTAGACGCAAATATTCAGTGCCAAAGCTATCCGTCAAAAGCAGATTTTACCAGGCAGTGCTGTTGCTCTCTGGTTAGCAAGGATATTCCTAACTTTATCCGGTTTAGCTGCTGAGACCATCCAGGACCCACCCACAGTCTGCCCTGGTGTAAACTGGCTGGCATTTTTATGGTCTGTGGGGATATTCGGTGGCACTCTTCAGATAATGCTGTGGAACAGCGGGGTCGCCACAGTAGCAATTTAGGAGGTTCTGCTGACTGAACCCTTTTGAATAGGCTTCACTTTCTGTTTAACACCCATGGTGAAAGTGTTATTATGTATATACAATTTTTTAAAAATAGCTTTTCTTACAAATGACTATAGATGTGACTTTTGTGCATCTTTATTCCCATAGTTATATCCCACATGGATAGAATTTTACAATGTAGTATGCACAACCTTAAAACATTATTTGGATTTATATCTGTGAACTATCATTAAAGTCATCTGTAATACCTGAAGATTGGAGGATGGCCAATGTAATGCCAATTTTTAAAAAGGACTCCAGGAGTGATCCGGGAAACTACAGACTGGTGAGCCTGACGTCAGTACTGGAAAAAATGGTGGAAACCATCATAAAGAACAAAATTAAGGCTGAGGGGAGATTAATAGAGATCTATAAATTAATCAATGGAGTGGAATGGGTAAACATAGATCGATTGTTTACGCCATCAAATATAAAAAGACTAGGGGGCAAGCAATGAAGCTACAGGGTAACCTATTTGAGACTAATAAGAGAAAATATTTTTTCACTCAACGTGTAATCAAACTCTTATTCATAGCTAGCTTACTTCCATATAAATATATTTATTTATACCATCTTGGGGGAATGTTTAATAAACATAACAACATAAGAACATAAGATATGCCATAGTGGGTCAGACCAAGGTCCATCAAGCCCAGTATCCTGTTTCCAACAGTGGCCAATCTAGTTCATAAGTACCTAGCAGTTTCCCAAAAAGACACAGGTTCCACAATGCTTGTATTGTGGAACGCTGTATCTTTTTAAGATACAGCGACCAGAATTGCACACAATATACAAGGTTCGGTCGCACCATGCAACAATATAGAGGCATTATAATATCTTTTGTTTTAGTTTCCATTCCTTTCCTTATGATACCTAGCATTCTATTTGCTCTCTTGGCTGCTGCTGCACACTGGGCGGAGGGTTTTAAATGTTATCCACGATGATGCCTAAATCTTTTTACTGGGTGGTGGTTCCTAATGTGGAACCTTTCATCTTCTAACCATAGTTTGGGTTGTTCTTTCCTAGATGCA
Source organism: Ichthyophis bannanicus (assembly GCA_033557465.1). NCBI lineage: Eukaryota > Metazoa > Chordata > Amphibia > Gymnophiona > Ichthyophiidae > Ichthyophis > Ichthyophis bannanicus. The sequence continues at coordinate 418,498,156 of CM066038.1, forward strand.
TAACTTTGCACTTGCCCACATTAAATTTCATCTGCCATTTGGATACCCGGTCTTCCAATTTATCAAGATCCTCTTCAATTTTCCACAATCCACATGGGTTTTAACAACTTTAAATAGTTTTGTGTCATCTGCAGATTTGATAACCTCACTCGTTATTCACATTTTTGAATATGTTAAAAGCAGCAGACCCAGCACAGATCCCGGGGGTACTCCACTATTCACCTTTCTCCATTGGGAAAATTGACCATTTAGCCCTACCTTCTGCTTTCTATTTTTTAACCAGTGTAACACTTGGGATATGTTGGGCCTCGTCATCTTTTAACCAGTTCCTGATCCACAATAGTACACTGCCTCCTATCCCATGACTTTTTAGTTTTGCCAAAAGTCTCTGATGAGGGACTTTGTCAAAGGCTTTCTGAAAGTCCAGATACACTATATCAACTGACTTACCTTTGACTACCTGTTTATTTACGCTTTCAAAAAAACATGAGATTAGTATGACAAGATCTTCCTTGTCTAAAGCCATGTTGATTGTCTCACATTAAGCCATGACCCTCTACATGTTCAATAATTTTTTTCTTTATGATGGTTTCTACCATTTTTCCCAGTATTAACATCAGGCTCACGAGTCTGTATTTTCCCGGATCACTCCTGGAACCCTTTTTTTTTTTCAATTTATAAATTTTTACAGTAAACCAAGCAACACTGATGGTACAGAAAAGATATTACTTGAATAGTAATACATAAAGGAAAATATCACAAATCACTTTGAAGCAAGGAATATCAGTAGCCCTCAATATTTAGGGGAGCAGCTAACTAGAAAAAAACAATTGAGGGTAGGAGATCCCCCAATGTTATACAAAAGAGAAAAAATATTATCCACAAAATCAAGTGGGGGCGGAGGTTTGAGACTATACATATACTGGATATGAATGAGTACCACTCAAGAGGGTGAAGATGTAACAACTTGAATGCTAATGAAAGTGGAAAGATACTCAGGCTGAAAGAATACATATTTCTGCAATTGATAAATCATTATACATTTACAAGGAAAGCGTAATACAAAGGAGACTCCCAAATGAATTACTCCTGGCCGTAACAAAAGAAAGGATTTCCGTCTTCTCTGCGTTTCCCTAGCCACATCTGGGAAGATCAAAACTTTTTTATCCATAAACAAATTAGCTCTCTTTTTTATAAAATATTTTAAGGAGCCATTCACGATCAGAAGACAAAGCTAAAGTTACTGACAGGGTGGAGACAGGCAATTCATCATCCTTGGGGGTTTGAAGTAAAGCAGAGACATTCAAGAAATCCATTTCTAAAGTCCCAACAGACACTTTGCTTTCTTTCTTACCCGACGGCAGATAAAAACCTTTTAACACCGGGGGTATCAAGTCCACAGGCACCGATAATGTCTCTTGAAGGTACTTCCTAAAAAGGTCTAAAGGAGCAACCCCAGTCATAACCGGAAAATTCAAGAGATAAATATCTGAGGAACGTGTAGCATTTTCCAGTGTCTCCAACTTGGCTCTTAAAGAGATATTGTCTTTGACCAAGAATTCAGTCAGATCAGAAACCTGGGATAGCTTCTGATCAGAAAGTACCAATTTACTTTTTGTTTCTACGCTATCTTGATCCAACTTTGAAACGGACTCCTCAACTTGAGAAATTTTTAAAGAGGAAAGAGCTAACTGTTGACCTACAACTTGAGAAAGCTGTACAATCGCCTCCCAAATGCTATCCAGTGTCACTGCAGCAGGACGGGAAATAGCCAAGGAAAAAGGAGGTTCAGGGGTCGCCACTGACACAAACTTTTCAGAAACATCAGCTCAGCTCACCCTTTGAGATAAGACACCAACCGCAGCACTCGAAACCTCTCCTGGGTACACAGCCGAGGTCTCCAACAGCTGATCTCCAGAGCCTCCCTCCGACGAGCCCCGCTCCAGGTTCGCAATCACCTCAGCCACCGGCGGGATTGCAAATCCACTCATCGGGGGGGGGGGGGGAGGACTGAGCGACCCAGAAGAACAGGAGGTGAATGCTCATTTGGGGAGAGAGTCACTTCCAGGGCAGAAGACGCCAAAGTCTCCTGTACTAGTGCTTCAAAGCCCGCTCGTATCTCCCCTATCTGAGACTCGGAGAGCATTACAAAATGATCCATAGGCCCCGCAGCAACAGGCAACAGCTCTGCGGGAGGAGCTCGAGGCTTGCCCTTTCTCTTAGGCATCATAGCTTTAATTCCTCACAGCTGCCATCTTGGAGGTAAGCCACTCCCGAAACCCTGGAACCCTTTTTAAAAATTGGTTTTACATTGGCCATCCTCCAATCTTCAGGTATTATAGATGATTTTCATGATAGTTCACAGATTACTAATAGCAGGTCTTCAATCTCATATTTCAGTTCTTTCAACACCCTTGGATGTATACCATCTGGTCCAGGTGATTTGCTACTCTTCAGTTTATCAAATAGTATTAATACATCTTCCCGGTGTATTGATATTTTATTTATTTTATTTTATTTATGTATTTAAAGTCTCTTCTATACCATGCTCTATAGAATCAGTGCGGTTTACAGGTAACATTAACTTCTACAATACAGGCAGAACATGTGCTGTACTAACATTGAACAGGTGTTGTACTTGGGATCAACGGGGGTAACTATGTACAGGCTGAACAATCAAGTCATGGATATATGGTAGTGACCAGATTGCTTTGGCAACTATTTACAAGTTAGCTAGCTATTTACATTTACTGTTTACAGGTTAGGCAGTTGTGTTAGTGAGTGTGGCTGTGTCAGTGTGACATGGGTGTACTGGGGGTGTTGTCCTGGTGGTTGAGAATGACTGGTTGTGATTTATCGCTAGTGTGGGAGTAGTGCATAAGGAAGAGGTGGTGCTTTAGTGCCTTCCTAAATTAGGCGAGGTCAGTAATGGCCCGGATGGTGGTTGGGAGGGCATTCCAGAACGTGGGTGCATAGAACACAAAGGCTCTGTTTCTTTTTGCCTGAGAGCATTTCATTATTGCAGTGGGGATTACCAGCGTGTTGGCAGCGAATGTCCTTTTGGATCTGTTGGGGGGAGTGGGGTGGACGAGATTAGTGAGGGAGGTGTAGGAACAATTGTTGATGGCTTTGCAGGTCAACAGTAATACTTTGAAGGAGAGCCTGCAGTGGATCGGCAGCCAGTAGAGGTGTTTCAGGATTGGGGTCACATGATCTCTTCTGGAGGCTCCATATAGGATCCTGGCAGCATTGTTCATTGCAAGCTGAAGTGGGTTCAGCGTGTTCTTTGGGAGTCCATGTAGAATTGAGTTGGCGTAGTCGAAGTGGGGGGTTACAAGTGCTTGAAAAATCATCCGGAAATCTTCTGGCTCCAGCAGGGGTCATAGGTGCCGGATTGTCCGTATCTTGTGATAGACTGCCTTGACGGTGTTGTTTATATGGGCTTTCATGTCTAGCTGTTGGTCTGTTGTGACACCTAGATAGCAGACGGTGGGCCTGCTTGGGAGCTCGGCGCCTCTTACTTTTAATGAGGCGGGAGGGGTAAATGCTTGATTCCTGGTAATGAATAGGGCATCCGTTTTGTTAATGTTACAGTAATTCTGAGGTTTTGGGTGCGGAGTCAGTCAGTTACGGCGTCAAAGCAGTTTATTAATGTTGAGAAATTCGGCTGGTCGGTTGAGAATGGCATGTAGAGCAGTACATCATCAGCATATACCAGGCAGCTGACGTTGAAGGAGCGGATGAGAGAGCATATGGGCTGCATGTATATATTGAAAAGCAGGACCGAGAGTGAGGAGCCTTGTGGAACACTTTGCTTTTGTTGGAAAGAGTTGGAGGTCGTGGAACCAGTTCATACCTGTTGCCATCTGACTGTCATTTCTTTCAATTCTTCCACAATATCACCTTTAAATACCACTTCAGTCATGGATAACATCCCTACAGCTTCCTTAGTAAAGACTGAAGCAAAGAATTCATTCAGTCTCTCCGCTATGGCCTTGTCCCCTCTTAGTGCCCCTTTTACCCTTCTATCACCTAATGGTCCATCTGACTCTCTCACAGGTTTTTTGCTACAAATGTACTTGAAAACATCTTTATTACACAGTTTTGGTTCCACAGCAAGCTTCTTCTCAAATTCTCTCTTTGCCTGCCTTATCAATGCCTTGTATCTAACTTGCCAGTGCTTGTGCTGTTTCCAGTTTTCACCATTTGGCTCTTTTTTTCCATTTCCTGAAAGATGCCTTTTTGGCAAAAACAGCCTCTCTGATCTCATCTTTAAACCATACTGGCAGTTTTTTGGACTTCCTTCTACTTTTCTTAGTGTGGAATACAGCTGGTCTGGGCTTCCAAGATAGTATTTTTAAACAACACCCACGCTTGATGAAAGTCTTTAACCTTAATTTGCTCCTTTTAGTTTTTTCTTAACTATTTTCCTCATTTTATCATAGTCTCCCTTTCGAAAGTTAAAAGGTAGTACTGTGGATTTCCTTACCATCCCTCCTGCATTAATAAAATCAAATGTAATCATGCTATAATCACTATTGCCAAGTGGCTGCAATACCCTTATCTCTTGCACCAGATATGGTGTTCCACTAAGGACTAGGTCCAAAATGGCTTCCCCTCTGGTCGGTTCCTGAACCAGCTGTTCTAAGAAGCAGTCATTTATTTCATCTAGAAATTTTATCTCTCTAGCATGTCCTGCCGTGACACTGACCCAGTCAATACTGGAGTAATTGAAATCATCCATTATTATTATTGCTGTGCTGTAACTTTTGTTAGCTTCCCTGATTTCTGAGCATTTCATCATCCATTTGTTCATTCTGGCCAGGCGGTCGATAGTACACCACCACTGCCATTGCCTTCCCCTTTTTACATGGAATTTCAATCCATAGAGATTCTACAGCAAATTTTGTTTCCTGCAAAACTTTAATCCTTTGTGACTTAATGCACACTCTAACATAGAGCGCAACCCCTGCACCAATTTGATCAGCTCTATCATTACAATATATTTTGTACCCAGGTATCGCAATGTCCCACTGTTTGTCTTCCTTCCACCATGTCTCTGAGATACCAATCATATGTAACCTCTCATTTAGTGCTATATATTCTAACTCTCCCATCTTATTTTTTAGACTTCTAGCATTTGCATACAAGCATTTTAGAAAGTGTATTTTATTCATATTAATCTGGTTATTGGTAGACATGGGTAATTTAGAATCTTTAAGCTTTGTCTGCTCCATACTCAAGGGCATTTGGGCTACTTTTGTCTTTATTGGAACCTCTCTGCTGATATGCGCTAACTTCATTTTTTTGGTAGTATCCTTCAGAGATATATTGTTCCGAACCTGTGGTTCACTGCATGCTTAGCCTGTCACAGTAACCATTACAAAGCACTAAAATGCAGCCATGGAGAAAATCCCACGCTAACTGCATAGCATGGTTGTGGTGGAGACTGGCTGGGTTAGAGGGTGAAGTATGGGCATTGGCTGCACATTGCAGTTAGCACAGGCATCGTTAGTGTGCACTTACTGTCAATGTTGCGGTTAGCGTAGGTACACTTAATGCCACCTCAATGAGTGGCAATGACTGCAGCTGGCAAATGGCTTAGCACAGAGATGACTCTGAACCATGCTAACTGCATGTAGACATGCCATGCATGCCTCCATTCGTTAGTGTGGTTCTGATACCACCCCCCCCCCCATGCTGTTTTGAGGCTGAATGCATGATAAACTACCATTTCTTTGTAAACATGTCCCTTAATGACAAATGCCATTCAAAATTATTTACAATAAAAATAAAACAATAATAGATTGAGATACAGAAAAGTTCATAGGCCCAAAATCTCCAAGAATGCCCTCTCTTCTCCCTTGCACAAAACATTGATCCAATAGGCCTGACGTATTATAACAACAAATTTAATCACATACCAACATCTAAAAACAATTAAGTACTCTAAACAAAGTCATGTTAACGGTAATAATATGTATTCTGTATTATGAAACAGAGATTAGGGGCCCCTTCACTAAAGCTGTGCACTTACCATGTGATTAGCAGCAATACCATTGTGTGGCAAGTGCACTCCTCATGCGCTGTCAGGAGCATGCCCGGCAATTAGCGCATGATCGTGAACACGAATGCACGGTAAAGTCAATGCAGATGCACCTAGCAACATCCATAGAGCTATCATTATGTACCTTCATGATATTTGCCACAGTGCCACTGAGCAGGTGGCAATTGACCTTGTGCTAGCAGAACGGTGCTCTCCACATCTGCATTCCATCTTAACCAGTGGTGGGATTTAGCTTTTTCATGTGAATCGGTTCCTAGTGTTTCCCTGCATTCGCTGAACCGATGCCTAAAGTCTGTCACTGACACAGCAGCACTGACGGGAATCAAAGCACCTGAAGGTATGTTGATGGCATCTGTGGGATCGTGGCATTGGGAGAAGCCATCAACAAACTTTTAGGTGCTTTCAAACCCACTGTGGCAGTGCCCCAGCCTGTAGGAACCAGTTCGACGAATGCGGGGAAATGCTGGGAACTGGTGAGAACCAGCTGATTCTCCTGACAGGACTTGACAGGACTTGAATCCTACCACTGTCCTAAGCCTAAGTCCTAAGTGGTAGGATTCAAGTCCTGACAGGACTTGAATCCTACCACTGCCCTAAGCCTCCCACTTTTAGCGCTAGCATGCCATGGCTATTACTATGTGTTTTAGTGGGCAGTAGCTGCCATGCCCATGAGTTAGTATTCCGGGCTGCAAATTATCTCTCAATAAAATGAGCATCAACCGGTTTGCCAGCTTTAGTAACAGGGCTCCTAAATCTTTTCTCTTTTTTGGAAGATTAACATTGTTTCTCTGCTTGAAAGTATATGAGTATGTTAGATTTTAGGAGATAGCCATGCTTTGTGGCCCTTGGTTGAAGACTGTTACTGCAGTCCCTGGGCAGAATTGAGAAGAGAATATAAAGAATGCCAGATAGTTGTAGACATAGGCGTGCAGTGCTGTAATGCAATAGAGGCTGGTTCCAATTGAGTTGAAAGTCCAAAAGGAGGAGAAGAAAATTACTGGGTCAAACTTCTCTCCTTCAATAAAAAAAAAAAATTGCAAAAAAGTTAACTGTGGCAAAAGTAAAAGTAATGCTTAATTGAATCCAGAAATGATCTCGTCATCCAACTTTCACTTGAGGGAAAATGTTGAGACAGTGAAATATTACTTCTTAATGTATAATGTATGATCTAGTGGTTTTATTTCATTTTACTTATCAAACTCATGAGCTAGATATTGATCCCATTGTGGCCTCATAAGTTAAGATTAAAGTACTCCAGCATAGAGTGCACAGGTGTGCCGTGCTGAATTATGATCCACGCATAATTCACAGAATGAAAAAACTGCACCTTGAAACAAACTGTTAATCAGCCTATTGGCACGGAAGATCAATCTTTGATTTGTGTATTCACAAATCCAGCTTATTTGACCACATTAGGGAACAGCCAAAGTGTGTTGGAATGGACTCTTAGAAATGATGGATGCAATTGTCAGAACTGTCAAGGTCAATGTATAATGTTCAAAAAAGAACTAACTCATTTCAAGCGCCTTCCATTTATCATTCATGCAATTTGACCCCCAGTTCTCTTTGTAATAACATACTATGAAGGAACAACTGCTGTGTTCATTCCTATATACTCCTGTGGACTCTTAAATACCATGCAGGTCACAGCCTTTCCAAGACATTGAAGCCATTTGTATATAACTTTTGTTTTTTTCTAAAGATGTTGGAGCTATTAAATTGAGCTGGGATTATATAAAAAGTTGACTAATGAATTCATAGAGAGTTGTTATTATGTTGGCATTATAGAATGTATTTAACCGTGATCAATTTGGTATTATTCTGTTCCGTTTCATGCAAAAGAATGTTATATAATTACATTTATAGACAAGCATTTCTTTGCAATTATTGAATATAAAGAACACATATTAAAACAATTTACTTCCCTCTGTTCTTTGACTCAGGTTTTATTGATGCATTCTTCAGTCACATAGATACTTTAAAAAATATTTTTGAAAGCTGATGGAAGCACCTTTATACTATCATTTTATCTCTGAAAGTCAGCTATGTGTCTTCTCTTGCACATTTTATACATGACAATGATTCTATTCTAATTTTAATTCTCTACTTTGCAGGTTGTGATATCTTTCATTGGTCCAACATATACATATTCCAAAATTAGTGCTATATGAACTTTGGAGAATGCATAGGCCCCTTTCTTCTTCATATCTGACTATTAGAGCATATGGTCTTCAAAACTCATGTACAACATTGTAATTAGATAATTGTTACATTGGACAGCTAAAAGCTCTCTTATTTTGCTCTATCATTTCAGAAAGCATGTCAGAAAGGGAGGCCGGATAGCTTCAACTCGATCTGTTCCTCGCTAAGTCCAAATGCCATTACTCAGTTCTCATTCTTCTTGAACTTTCTGCTGCTTTTGATACTGTTGACCACTTCTTCCTCCTTGACACTTTATCCTCACTTGGTTTTAGAGACCCTGTACTGTCTTGGTTCTCTTCTTATCTCTCCAAATGTTCTTTCACTGTTTGTTCTGGAGGTTCCTCTTCTACTTCCATCCCTCTCTCAGTTGGTGTACCTCAAGGGTCTGTTCTGGGTCCTCTCCTTTTCTCTCTCTATACCCAGGCCCTCATCTCTTCCCATGGCTTTCAGTATCATGTTTATGCTGATGACTCTCAGATCTATCTATCTACACCTGACATCTCTCCTTCGCTCCAAACTCATATCTCTACTTGCTTATCTGACATCGATACCTGGATGTCTCATCTCCACCTAAAATTGAATATGGCTAAAACCAAACTTCTTATTTTTCCCTCTAAACTCTCCTCCACCTTTCTCCTTTCTCTATCACTGTTGACAACACTCTTCTTCCTGTTTCCTCAGCCTGCAACCTTGGGGTCATCTTTGACTCTTCCCTTTCCTTCTCCACACATATTCAACATATAGCTAACACCTGTTGTTTCTTTCTCTACAACAGTAACAAAATTTCTTCCTTCCTCTCTGAACACACTACTATGACTCATGTCCACTCTTTGGTCAACTCCCATCTTGACTGTTGCTGGTCTCTCTCAGTGTCATCTTCCTCCTCTTCAATCTATCCAGAACTCTGCTGCTCGGCTAATCTTCCACCAGGCCTGATACACTCACATAACTCCTCTTCTAAAATCACTTCACTGGTCTCCTTCTATTTCTGTATCCAATTCAAATGCATTCACTCTACTGCTCCTCATTACCTTTCTTCTCTCTCCATACACCCCTCCTCGTGAACTCTGCTCCTCCTCTGGCTTTCTTCTCTCTATGCCCTTTTCTTGTTCTGCAAACTCCAGACTTCGATCTTTTCACTTGCTGCTCCTTATGCATGGAACAAAGTTCCTCTATCTTTACGTCAAGTCTCTTCTCTCCCCCTCTTCAAATCCATGCTAAAGGCTTACCTCTTTGAAGCTGCATTTGGATCCTAATCCCTTGTTCTCCTTGTCTCCTTCCTTATTTGAACCCCCTTGTTTCTCTTGTATTGTATCGTTCTGTCTGTCTTGATTAGATTATAAGCTCTAAAGCAGGGACTCTCTTTTTTATGTTTGTACAGCACTGCGTATGTCTTGTAGCGCTATATAATTGATTAATCATAATAGTAGTAGTATTGCAACAGAAATGGAAAGGTCTGCATCATAAGAACACTCACATCTGCAAATGGACAAAATATGCTTAAACTGACTCATGTTAACCTTTGATCATTTGGGGTGTGGTCTTATTATGGGAAGTCTTTTCAACAAATATTTTGGAATAGAAATAGCCAAGTCTGAATAAATGCTGCGGAGACGTTTTTCATTTCTAAATGATAAATACAATGGGTAATAAAAATATGATTTTAACTTTCATCAAGCCTTTATACTATTGTAAGACACATTGATTAGCTTGGTTATTTCTAACCTGTTCCTCCTGTAATTAGTGCCTCGCCTCGCTTTTCTGCATGGATCTGAATTTCATAAATTTATCAGAGTTTTGCCAGGCAACTCTGAATGCTAGTTAGGCTGGGGAAGAGACTCAAGTTCAGTGACTGAGTTGTGGGGATTGAGGGTATCCAACCTGCAGTGGCGATCACAATGGAGTCTTCTCCTCCCACTCAGTCCCTGCTCTCCAGTCCTTTCCCACCCTCTGTTTGCCCTCTCCAGTTCACTCTGATTGGCTACTCCTGTCTGCTTTCTGGGCCTTTCTCCTTCTCTGTCTCTTTCTCTCTCACACACAGTTCCCTTCCTAGCCCGCAGGAACATGCAGTCTATGGGGTAGCTGATATTCTCCTGCTGCTGCTTCAATCTGTTTTGCTTTGTCAAGAACACAATCTGAGACACACAAGAACGAGAAAGTTGGAAGTACTCTGCTGCCAATCCCAAACACCGGTGCATCATGGTGGGGAAGAAAGGGGTCAAAAGTACCATGGTTCACTTTGAGTCCAGAAGGTCTCAGTTTCTGAAGGAGGTGAGCAACAGCAGAAAGAGCAGTGGTAATTACTTTTGTCTTCGATATAGTGCACATGCAGGCGCCATCTGGAGTTGGAAGAAGTAGTAGTTCAAGGCCTTGAGGAGGTCAGCAGATGTGGCTTTTTCTTCAGCTTGCCACAGGAAGTAGGGATGGCAGCATGATGATGTCTGAGGGAAGTGTCCCATCTCCTCCCTCCATTTCTGGTATAGAGAGAATGATGATTATGTCCCCATGCACCCATTGTTCATATCCACCCTAGGAAAATTGTTGAAGCAGACTTCTAAATATGAGAATTTTTCTCCATAGACTTTGCAATGGTTCTCAAAGGGAAAGTTTGCATATTCCTTTCCTTTAAAAATTGTTTATGGAAAAAGTACCCAGAGAGGTTTGTGCCTGCCTTTCTGTGAGTGCTCTCTCCCGTCATACCATGCATGTACTTTTAAAAATACAAAGCTATGCGTGCTTTTGCATTTTATGTTTTATGTTCATGCTGCAGAAATGCCTCCAGTTAATGAAGGTAAAAGTAGGCACTTTGTGGAACAGTGCATGTACTTAACCTTCAAGGAGGGCTTTAAAAAGCTTTTCTTTAGCTGAGATAATAGCCATTTTACCATGTTTATAACTTTTGAAAACTGCTCTCAAGATCTTTATTCAGTCAATAGATAGACTGCAAATGTGTTACTTTTTTAGTAAATTTCTACGTCTGATCTTCGGATTAAGTAAGAGAACATGTTTGGGAGCAATCAGCTTGTGTTAAAGTGCTTCATTTGATGAATGTCAGAAGCTGAATTTTCCTGGTTTCTACCACTAGGTCTATAAAGTACAGGTTTCTTTCCTAAGAATAACCCATCAACTCCTCTCACATCCAACAGAGAGCCTGGGCTATATTAGGAAGATTAAAAACATATGTATAGCCAACCTAATGATTAAAACTCTCTGCAATCCATTCTTCAGAGATGGTCATCCCGAACAGGGCTGAGAGTCTTTTTAAATATGGTCAAGCAGATCCTCGATGAAAGCATTCATCTGGAAGGGTGATCAAATCATCTCTGTGGCAGCTGGTTCCAAAATGGGCATGACTTTTATTTGCAGGAATACATATTGACAAGTTGCTCCACAGGAGCAATTGAGTGCATGCAGGCCACAGAAAGCAGTTGAACTTCCGGAGTCAGATTTACAGGTCCCATATGCAAAGTTCAGATTTCACTTCTTGCCTAGTTCCAGATCCTGCTCTCATAATAAAATGTTGGATTTGCAAGCGTTTGACTTCTGCCAGCATTTATGAAGTTATGGATATCACCAGTCTTTTCACCTGTCAGGCTTACCCCATTCTTGGCATCCTTGGGAGGTTCAGGAACTTGTTAAGATGATTCACAAAAATCACTAGCTATCTTACTCCAGCTTCAGATAAACTACTCAGAGGAAACTCCATGATTTCAAATCAAGCTAATTATTCCCAGCTTTCCACAGAATCAATCTTCTTGCTTTAAATGACTATCTTTCACAGTACAAATCAATGAAACACTTCTATTACAAATCTTGGGTCTTATTTCACTCTGATGGGACCATTCTAGTACTGGGATTCATAGTCCTCCTGAGAACTACAGTTTTAACAGAAGTGAGGCATTTTTCCTACCTCCCTGACTTCCTGCAAGCACTATCTCCTCAGCTCCTGCAGAATGCTGCTAACATAGTTTCAGCTTTAGTTTATCTTTATTTGATATACTGCCATATACGCCTTCCAGAAACAGAAGCATCAAAGTGGTTTTCAAGATTAAAATAAGGAACATAAAAGCCAGACAAGGAAACCCAAGGAAAGACAAAATAAAAGATAACAAACATGTATTAAAGGACAGAGTAGGAAGGGAACAATTTAGACATTAAGGCCCTCATTCATGAACGCAGGTTGCAGGGCTGCAGCACTGCAATCCACCTAGACCCTATTCCCCCACCGGCTTTCCCCATACATCCTGTGTTTCATGAAATCCACCTAGACCCTATTCCCCCACCGGCTTCCCCCATACATCCTGTGTTTCATGAAATCCACCTAGACCCTATTCCCCCACCACTTCCCCCATACATCCTGTGTTTCATGAAATCCACCTAGACCCTATTCCCCCACCAGCTTCCCCCATACATCCTGTGTTTCATGAAATCCACCTAGACCCTATTCCGCCACCGGCTTCCCCCATACATCCTGTGTTTCATGAAATCCACCTAGACCCTATTCCCCCACCGGCTTACCCCATACATCCTGTGTTTCATGAAATCCACCTAGACCCTATTCCCCCACCGGCTTCCCCCATACATCCTGTGTTTCATGAAATCCACCTAGACCCTATTCCCCCACCGGCTTTCCCCATACATCCTGTGTTTCATGAAATCCACCTAGACCCTATTCCCCCACCGGCTTTCCCCATACATCCTGTGTTTCATGATGGAGAGAGCCGGCGGGGGGGGGGGGGGGGGGGCGAGAGGGAACGGGATGGATGTGGAGCGGAGGAGGGACAACCGGCAGCACGTACAGGGCTGATTTGGGTTACGGCTCTGTACGTGCTGCTGGGCCTGCTGGGACATGCTGCTTATACCAACTCAGAGGTGCTATAAGCAGCACAATTTAGAAACGTGGACAGCAAAGGAAGAATAACTTTTATTGATCAATTTAAGCCAATGGCCCGACACAGGCCGTGTTTTGTTTTGCCTTCATCAGGGGCTGGCTTAACTAAAACGTACAAAAAAAATATAAAAACAATATATAAAATTAATAACATAAATGCACAATTAAAATTATATGAACATGAGGCCTTAAAATAAATTAAATTATATCAATATTAATATAAAATTTGATAAACATGTATATAACTGTAATAAAACAGCACAGGATTGTATAGTAAGTCAGAACACCAATAATGAATAAGCATGTATAATTAAAAAAAATGAATAAGCATGTACAATTTTTAAAAAGTTATTAAATTAAAACCTTAAGAAACATTAAATACATTAAGAAACATTAAAAAAACATTTAAAAAACTTTGAAAAACTACCTTTGTGTGTATTTGTATATTGCCCACAAAGTGATATAGTACATATTGAATATAAAAATATGGAGTGGAGGAGTGGCCTAGTGGTTGGGGCAAGGTACTTCACCCCGGAAGGTCAGGGGTTCAGATCCCACTAGAGGACAGCAACCTTGGGCCGGAAGGACTGGGGTTTCTAGTCCCACAGGTGCTCCTTGTGGTCTTGGGCAAGCCACTTAACCCTCCATAGCCCATGTTCCCTGTAAAATAGTTATCTCCAAGTTATAATGCCCTGTTCAATGTAATTTCAGTTTGTTCAATGTAAACTGCACTGATGCAGAATAGTGCGGTATATAAGAGAATATAAATAAATAAATAAAAATACACACTGAAAAGTGACACACTGAAAAGTGATCATTTTGTCAGGCAAATGTTTGGCAGGAATGGAGAAAGAGCAACACTAATCCCCCCCCCCCCTTTTATTTTACAATATGACAATGAACACTAACAGGGAATGGGGGCACAAGTTTCCATTTTACTGTGCTGCTGGATGTCCCCTTATACCAACTTGCATGAAATGGATGTTCCTGCCCCATGCTTTCCTAAAGGGGACATCTATGTGGCCACCAGCATGGACGTCCACAGCGAGGACGTCCATGTTACCAAAATTGGCTGGTGAGATAGACATCCCTGGTGTTTTTCTGTATGTTCCACCCTGGATATTCCAGATTTGACTTGGACATCCTTTCTAAAATGCCCCTTCACATAGCTACACCCTCATCCTAATTCAACATCATAAGACTGAGTGAAAAAGTATGTTTTCAAGTCATTTTTGAATCTCAAGATGTTCAAAGCCCTGTTGAAAATGCACCTGTTCGATCTTGCCTTTGATCTCTCCTTCCCTCAGTCTCAGCCACTTACATCCAGTCCCTCCACACTCCCCTCCCCTTGATGCCGCCCCTCTGCTACCCCTTCCCTCCCTCTTTCCTTCCCCCACTATTTCCCTTTCTCTTTACTATCCTGTCTGAATTATGGTGTTCCTTTCATTTTTCCATGCTGCCAATTTTGTTTGTAAACTGCTCTGGTACTTAGTAGCTTGGGCAGTATATCAAGAATATCAGTAAAGATAAAGATGTTTCGATCTGTAGATGACAGAGAGAGAATTGCAAAAAGATAGTGCTACATAAAAAAGACAGATGTTCATATCTCCATTACAACTCCTAGATGTAGACTGATTTTTGTACTGTAAATGTACCAGAAACCTTGATATAATGGAGTGGAGGAGTGGTGTAGTGGTTAGAGCACTGGCTTGGGAACCAAGCGAACATGACTCAATTCCTACTAGCACTCCTTGTGGCCTTGTGCAAGTCACTTAACCCTCCATTGCCTCAGAAGAATCCAAGTTATCAATGTCCCTGTTTAATGCACAGTATGTTAAAACAATATAAAAAAAAAAACCCTGTTAAATAGTAGTTGATGGATAAATAGTGCAGAAAACCATGATTGAAGGCCTAGTGGACTAGCAATAAATCTGGTAAATTATCATAACCAGTGCCCTTGAACTGATAGTGGGGTGACGTGGTTGTATTTTTTAGCCAAATAGGACATCCTAACTGGAGCACTTTGCACCAACTGTAGACATCTAACATTGAAGCATGATAGCAGATAAAGACCATAAAGACTATCCAGTCTGCCCTTACATGCCAACTGCCGAGTTCTACAGTCCTTTTTCCCTTTAGAGATCTTCGGTGTTTGTCCCATGCTTTCTTGAATTCAGATAAAGTCTTTGTCTCTACTACCTCCACTGGGAGACTATTCCATGCATCTACCACTCTTTCCATAAAGAAATATTTCTGCAAATTATTCCCGACTCTATCTCCTTTCACCTTCATCCTATTCCCCTTGTTGCAGAGCTTTCTTTCAATTGAAAGAGGCTCTCCTCCTATGCATTTATGCCATGGAGATATTTAAACATCTCTATTATATCTTCCCTCTCCCATCTTTCTTCCAAAATATACATATCGAGATCTTTAAGTCTGTCCCCGTATACGTTATGATGAAGCCCACTGGCCATTTTGGTAGCCAGCCTCTGCACCGACTCCATCCTGTGGTCTCCAGAATTGCACACAATATTCTAAATGAGGTCTCAGAAAAGCCTTATACACCTCCTTCTTCCTGCTGACCATTCCTTTCCTTATGCACCCAAGCATCCTTCTGGCTTTTGCCATCACCTTTTCATAGAAATCATAGAAACATAGAAAAATGACGGCAGAAAAAGATCACATGGCCTATCTAGTCTGTTATTCCATATCAACAACTACAACAGTCCCCGTTTTTCCTTTAGAGATCCTCTGTGTTTGTCCCATGCTTTTTTGAATTCAGATACGGTCCTCATTTCTACCACCTCTACTGGGAGACTATTCCACGGATCCACCATATCACTTCATGAATCTATCCCCTTTCGCCCTCATCCCATGTCCCTTCACAGCAGAACTTGCTTTCAATCGAACGAGGCTCTCCCCTGTGCATTTATGCCATGGAGGTATTTAAATGTCTCAGTCATATCACCTCTATTCTGCCTTTCCTCTAAGGTGTACATAGTAAGATCCTTATGTCTGTCCTCATATGCTTTATAAAGAAGATCACCAACCATTTTAGTAGCCACCCTCTGTACTGACTCCATCCTGTTTATATCCTTTTGAAGGTGCGGTCTCCAGAATTGCACACAATACTCCAAATGAGGTCGCACCAAAGACTTATACAGAGGCACTATCACCTCCTTTTTCCTGCTAACCTTTCCTCTCCCTATGCACCCAAGCATCCTTCTAGCTTTTGCCATCACCTTTTCTACCCGTTTAGCTACTTTAAGATCATCAGACACAACCACACCGAGGTCCCGCTCTTTTTTAGTGGACAAAAGTACTTCACCCCCTATACTATATCGCTCCCTTGGATTGCTGAAGCCCAAATGCAGGACCTTGCATTTTTTAACATTAAATCGCAGTTGCCAAATTATAGACCATTCTTCAAGCTTAGCTAGATCCCTCCTCATGTTATCTACACCTTCCTGGGTGTCTACTCTATTTCAGATTTTGGTATCATCCGCAAAGAGGCAAACCTTACCCGACAGCCCTTCTGCTACATCGCTAACAAAGATGTTAAAATGAATCGGACCAAGGACAGATCCCTGGGGCACACCACTGGTAACTTCCTTCTCCTCAGAGTGAGCTCCATTTACCTGGACCCTTTGTCGCCTCCCACTCAACCAATTTCTAACCCAAGCAGTAACTTTAGAGTCCATCCCTAGGGTGCTCAGTTAGTTTATAAGTCGCCTGTGAGGAACAGTGTCAAAGGCTTAACTGAAATCTAAATACACCACATCTAGGGCTCTCCTCGGTCCAATTCCCTGGTCACCCAGTCAAAGAAATCAATCAGATTTGTCTGACAAGACCTGCCTCTGGTGAATCCATGCTGCCTTGGATCCTGTAATCCACTGGACTCCAGAAACCTCACTATTTTCTCTTTCAGAAGCATTTCCAATAATTTACTCACCACCGAAGTTAAACTAACTGGCCTGTAGTTTTCAACCACATCCTTACATCCGCTTTTGTGTAAAGGGACCACATGAGCCTCTCTCCAGTCCTTTGGCACCACTCCCGACTCCAATGAGGCATTGAAAAGGTCAGTCAGTGGAGCTTCTAGAAAGTCCCCACATTTCCTCAGTATTCTAGGGTGTATCCCATCTGGTCCCTAGTTGCCCTTAGGTCCAGCTTTTCTTTTGTGGACAGAAGTACTTCACCCCCTATACTGTACTGCTCGCTTGGATTTTTCCAGACCAAATGCATAACCCAGCATTTTTTAGCATTAAATCTTAGCTGCCAAATTCTCAACCATTCTTCAAGTTTTGCTAAATCCCTCCTCATGCTATCTACACCTTCCTGGGTATCTACTCTATTGCAGATTTTGGTATTATCCGCAAAGAGCCAAACTTTATCTGATAGCCCTTCCACAATATTACTTACAAAAATGTTAAGAAGAATCAGACCAAGGATAGATCTCTGCAGCACACTGCTGGTAACATCCTTCTCCTCAGAATGAGCTCCATTTACCTGAACCCTTTATCGCCTCCCACTCAACAGTCACTTTAATATCCATCTCTAGGGCAGTCAATTTATTTATAAGTTGCCTGTGTGGAACAGTGTCAAAGGCTTTACTGAAATATAAGTATACCACATCTAGAGCTCTCCCTCTGTCCAACTCTTTGGTCACCCAGTCAAAGAAATTAATGAGATTTGTCTGACAAGACCTTCCTCTAGTAAAACCATGTTACCTTGGATCCTGTAATCCATTGTATTCCAGAAACCTCACTGTCTTCTGTTTTAGCAGTGTTTCCATTAGTTTGCTCTAGTCTAGCAACAAAAAGACCACAGTAAAGAGTGTTATAGTAATCCAAGCAAGAGAGTACAAAAGAACGAATGAGTGTTCAAACTGCATGCCTCTCTAATAGGGAATGAAGGGACTGAAACTGTCATAGTGCAAAGTAACAAGATTGAACCATTTTAGTATTTGCGTATGAAAGGTAAGTTTGATGTTAAAATAACATTTCAAGATTCTCAAAGAATTCACTATGGTCAGTGGATGGCTATTGGTGTTCAGAGATAGACTCAAAGTCAGATTTCTATCTAAAATCCACATCACAAAAGACTTTGCAAAGTTTAGTTTTAGCTGATTAGTTGATACAAATGGAAATTGCCTTAGGGCAGGAGTTGATTGGGGTGAGATCTGGGTTATATTGCTCAACAGTATAGATTAGTTTAATGCCATATGCATAGAAATAACCCCTTATTCCAAAAGATGGGATCGATAAGGTTAGTGGATTCAGAAAAAGATTGAAAAAGATTGCCGCTAAAACAGATCCTTGTGGCCTCACTTAAAAGCAGTACTAAACTCTAACAATTGTTTGATGTTTCTAGAAACCTTACAATATAAGGATACATTAGTATGGTACGAAGAATGGTCTATTTATGTGGTTGATGGAATGATGCAAGTGATGAAAAGTATTGTGAGAAGTGAGATGGGATATTAATAGTGAAAAAGAAAGACTTTGATGGACAGTAAACTGATGAAGGTAATCTAATGATGTGAAGCAATGTGTCAAATTAGGGACTGAGTAGAGTTACAAGAAATATCAAAAGAATTGAGCATCTAAACATGAAGAACACCAGCTAAGAACACTACTGCTAATTCCAAAGTTGGCCACAAGGGAAAGCAGCAGTGCACGATGTACTAGATCAAAGGCTGCCATCAGAAGAGTGGCTTTGCCGCTATCTTGAGCCTCCAACACATCATTCAACAGTGAGGTTAAACTTATTTCATTGCTCAAGTCAGATTGACATGGATGAAGAAAAATTTTCTTGGCAAATCTAGATTGTTGATGAAAGACCATTTTCTCAGGCGATAATTGAGAAGGTTATATGGATTAAGGCACTAACATCCCTCGCATTGCTCTCTGTACATCTGAAATAAGTAGATGCACACATTTAACATGGTTAATGATTAGCTGACACTCTCAATCAGTTGAAGAGTCCCAAAACCTCATCACAATATTAATGGCTACTAGTAAGAACAAATATTTTAGGGCTACACTGTAAAAATCTAGGGTCGCTCAGCCAAATGTAACTATCTGGGTGTAGTGTGATAACTGTAACCTGTTGCTCCTATCTTTATGCTCTGCAATCTTTACTATCACTATTCTGCATTGGTACTGATCAGCCTTCCACTTACTGCTAAGCTTCTAGGAATACCTCTTTATTCATGGCATTCATGGGATCCCATGGCATTCATGGGATTCATAAAATCTAAGGGCCCGATATTTGAAAGGCATTTACACAGTTTACAGCCCTGCAAACCATGTACATGCTGCTATCCAGGATATTTAATGACACTAACATGATTAGCACCTCTGAATATCTCCTCTCTTCTCCCTTACATGCCCCAATGCTAACCGCTTAGCATTGGGGCGTGTCGTGGGCATTCCAGGGAGGAGCGGAGGCACCGACAATCAATAACCAAGCAGCAGCGATATCGCATACTGTCTTGTTAGCAATCTGTGCTTAAAAGATAGGTGAGGTAAAAGCTTGCCTATCTTTAAGTGCAGGAGCTAACTGGGCAGCATGCAATATCGCTGCTGCCTGGTTATCGACTGCAGATGAGAGGCAGTGCAGCGATCCCGGATATTCAATGCCAGACCCTAAGTTATTTATTTATTTATTTATTTATTTACATTCTCTTATATACCGCGCTATTCTGCATCAGTGCGGTTTACATTGAACAAACTGAAATTACATTGAACAGGGCATTATAACTTGGAGATAACTATTTTACAGGGAACATGGGCTATGGAGGGTTAAGTGGCTTGCCCAAGACCACAAGGAGCACCTGTGGGACTAGAAACCCCAGTCCTTCCGGCCCAAGGTTGCTGTCCTCTAGTGGGATTTGAACCCCCGACCTTCCAGCCTGAAGTACCTTGCCCCAACCACTAGGCCACTCCTCCACTCCTGTTCCCCTGGAGCCAACTATAAGTGGATACCTATCATATTAAGCCAATCATAGCTAGCAGGCTGGAAATTGTATAGATCCTCAACACTACATCTTTATAAAATATTTGATCTAACATCAATGTTTCTCAAGGTTAACCTACAGAGCCACATTCCTGGACTGGAAGAGAAGGAATTTTGGAGATGTCCTGTTAACCTTCACAGTAAACTGACTGCCTTTATATTCCTCATCCAGCAATAACAGTAGCTATCATCACACCCATTGGACAGATAAGTTTAGTCATATCCCGTGACCCCTGTCTTTCTAGCAAATTTCCCTGTTATCAAATCGAAATGGTCTCAGAGAAGCTTCCCACGCCAACATACCATACCACATTGGCAGCCAAAGGGTGGAAGTCCTTAAATCTTACAAATCAGGTTCAGGCTAGCAAGGGGGTCACAGCCACATTAAAATGCCCCAGTTTAATTTGAGGGTCCTCTTTTCAGCATACTCACACACTAAGGGGCATATCTACTAAAAGGTATTAGTTGTCTCTTGAGTCAACTAGTCAAAGGAATTTATCAATTGTCAAGATATACACCTGGTAAAACTATGTTCCCTCAGATCCTATAGTCCAAGAGATGATTATATGGGGTCTGTATGACACAGAAAAGAAAACAGAAAATCTGAAGACTAAGGGGAAAAGAGAGAAAGAGACTGAAAACTGGATGGAAGGACTGATGGGAATTGGCTGGAGGGAGAGAGAAAGAGACTGGTGAAGACAGGAAGAGGAAAGCAGATAAAGAGAAACAGGGCAAGGACAAGAGCATTTGATGCCCTAGGTGAACTTTTAGCCACATACCCTGCTACCTCCATTGTCTAGCAGCTCCCCTTCTCTGGCCTAACCAGGTCTTGATAGTACACTGCCTCCTATCCCATGACTTTTTAATTTCTCCAAGAGTCTCTCATGAGGGGTCTTGCCAAAGGCTTTCTGAAAATTGGTAACTACATTCAAGCTAATTCACAACCTGGCCCCCTCATTCCTCTCCACCCTGATCTCCATGCAACCGACAACCAGAAGCAGGAGAACCATGAACTCTGACACACTAAGAGTTCCAAACAGCTTTAGGCACGTAAAGGTCAGTACTAGTCGCAGAGCGTTCTCCTTATCTGCCCCCACGTTATGGAACCAGCTCCCACACGAGCTGAGAGAAATTAAAGACATAAGCAACTTCAGAAAACAACTGAAGACGCACCTATTCAATTGTCATTATACCAGATGAAAATCCAAAAGGACAAAAGAAATTGAATTGCAGTATGTACAAATGTAAATAGATGGTGGTTAGTGCCTGTGTAAATGTATGATAATAGCTAAGGTCTTTATATGGACCCACATATGTGTGCTGTGTATCCCCCTGCTCTCTCTATCTAATCCCCAAATAATTCTGTCTGTAATTTATGACAAATCCCGTAATTGTAATCAAACCGCTTCTGATCGCTGGAAGGAGAGGTATATAAGTCCTCACTAAATAAATAAATAAATAAATAAAATCCAGATACACTATATCAAACGGCTCACCTTTGTCTGTTTACTCATACCTTCAAAAGAAGGAGTGGAGGAGTGGCCTAGTGGTTAGGGCAAGGTACTTCAGGCCGGAAGGTCAGGGGTTCAAATCCTACTAGAGGACAGCAACCTTGGGCCGGAAGGACTGGGGTTTCTAGTCCCACAGGTGCTCCTTGTGGTCTTGGGCAAGCCACTTAACCCTCTATAGCCCATGTTCCCTGTAAAATAGTTATCTCCAAGTTATAATGCCCTGTTCATGTAATTTCAGTTTGTTCAATGTAAACCACACTGATGCAGAATAGCACAGTATATAAGAGAATGTAAATAAATAAATAACAGATTAGTAAGACAAGACTTTTCCTTGTCTAAATCCATGTTGGCTTTCTCCCATTAAAGATATATGTTTAGATTAGAATGCATACTGAGTATCTCAACCTAAAATACTTTACTTCAAAGTCTATCAGCTTTCCTTAGAGTAGAGCTTCTCAAGCCTGTCTTCATAGCCACTTGGGTTTTCGGGATATCCACAATGAATATGCATGAGACAGATTTTGCAAATACTGGTTACCCAATGTATGCAGATTGATCTCATGCACATTCACTGTGTTGTTTTTCCTGAAAACCCAACTGACTGAGGGGTCCCCAGAAGAGATTTAGAAAGCCTTGCTTGAGAGGATCTGCCCTACTTGGAATTAATATCAGACCTAAGGAACAGTCAGTCACAACAAATTCAAAGAAATCAGGCAAAAATTGCTATGCAGAGGTGTCACTTCATGTTCTTTAGTTAAAGCAAAAGGAAGTAAAAAGCCCTAATGTCATCTGGATAAATTGCAAAAGTAAATTAGAAAGTAAATTAGGCGTATTCTGATGAATAATTAACATTTTGGAAGCCCCTAGTGAGAAGCAACAGTTTTAAATTTTAAAAAATGAAGTTTATTTTCATGTATATTACAAAATGAAAAGTCCTAGTGTGGTTATATGACAAGGACTTGCAGTTCTGAGTGCTGTTAAAAATATTAATCTTATGATGGCCATCGTTAATAATTCACATTCTGGTAATAAAGAAAAAGGGGCTTATATTTAACAGCAGCAGTCAGTGCATTTAAAGCGGCTGGTCATCGCTGCTTTAACATAGACCCAAATATCACTGGTCAACATATTTTTAGAAAAGTCATGCTACTGAAATAAAAATAAATAGTCATTTCTTATCAATTTTTATATGCTGAACACGAATATGACAGTGAAATTGCAAAGTTGGCTCTAGTGTTTTTGTAATCTACAAGAATTAATGTTTCCTTTTCTTCCCTCTAGTCCAGCCCCGGAACCATAGAGTTTAGAATCTCCTCCAGCAGCCTTGGAGACTGAAAGACATCATCGCTTTGCTGGCACCAGTATAAATAGGCAAGGACCGCCCCCTCTCACCAGTACTTTCAGTCTCCAAGCAGCTGAAGGAGATTCTGAGCCTGGGACTGGGCTCAGTCTAGACAAATAAGCAGAGTTAGATTTGTTAGATCTCTTTTTTAATTTAAGGGTTGATTGGTTTTTTATTTCTCAATTGGGTTAATTTGCCTTTTCTTGTTGGTTGCAGGAGCAGTGCTGTTTTCTGAGGATTTCTTCCTCTGGCTCCATCTCCCTCTGCAGCTCTCCCCTCCTCTTCCCTCCGTCCCCCCCCCCCCTCTTGTTCCCTGTTGTTTAAATGAGCATTGGCAGAGGGAGGAATTCAGAGCTTAAATGTGTGCCTCCCTGCTCCCGAACCCGCTGCCAAGGGTGAGGAGCAGGTAGAAGACTTGCTGGCAGCGTTCAGGAGCGCGCCAGTCAGCAGCACTTGTTTGATGCCGTCAGAGCTGAAGCCGTGATCTGGCTGAGCTCCGGCGCGGCTGCACTCTCTCTCCCTCCTCCGGGATGGCTAAGCGGTGAGTGAGGGGACAGAGGGTTGACGAATTGAAGGGGCATTGAAGGCACTAATAATTTAGTTTGAACAGAGGGATCACTTCCGCAGACTTGTTTTTTGTTCAGGGAGGCCGGCCGCGTGGAAACGCATGGGAAATTCGGCGGCGGCCATTTTTAATAGCCCCGTTGTATGTTCTCCCTCCTTTTTTGAATGTTTTGGTGGTTTTGGCCCTCGGTTTGGTTAGGGAATAGGGGGGTCCTGCTGGGGGGGTTTCACTTGCAGTTGTTGTCTAAAGAGGACGAAAAAAACAACCGGCTCTGTGGTTGGATACAGTTCCGTTAGGAGGGTACAGTGTGTGTGGGGGGGGGGGGTGCTGTAGAGCAGCTTGGGCGTTAGTATGCCTGCGAAGCCCCGCTGTATGGTTTGTGGTGCGAAGCGCGGATTGGTGGCAGACTCAGGGGTGTGTGAGTCTTGCACACTTGAGTCTACTGTTATGGAGGGGCACCAGAGGCCCCTTCCGCAGACCGGGAGGCAGGTACATCAGGGGTAGGGGATGTCCTGCCTCTGTCCCTGGACCCAGTGGTGCCAGGGCCAGGGTCCTCCTCAGGTGAGGAGTCTTCTGGTTCGCAGGGGCTGAGTCTAGAGCCAGCTCCGGTTATCCCGCCAAATTTCTTTTCCCTCATGCAGCAGGCCTTTGCGCTTCTGCAACCAGGGATGGCTACTCCTCCTCAGGGGTCGGCAGGGCAGAAGCGGCGTGGGTCCCTTGCCTGGCCTGAGAAAGGTGTTCCTCCAGCTAAAATTTGCAAAGGCGTGGGGTATGAGAGCTCGGCGTCTCGCCTCGGAGAGGTCCTGGGGATGGAAGACGCGGAACTGGAGGAGATCTCGGATGACGAGTTGGAGGAGGGAGAGTTGCCTGACGTTGAGCAGCAGAGTAGAGTCGTCAGGGTGTTTCGTCGTGAAGAACTGGCGGCCTTGATTTCCGAGACTCTCAAGACGCTGAATATGTACTCGGAGGCGGCGGGACCAGAGGATACTCTGGAGGATCCGTTGCTACAGGCGGTGAGGATGTCCCAGTGGGTGTTCCCGGTGCATAGGGTTTTTCGCTGTATGATTCAGGAAGAGTGGGACTCGCAGGAGTCGGCGCTGAAGGGCTCCAGGGCCTTGGCACGGCTTTATCCGTTGTCAGATCAAGATAAAGAACTGTTTCGCTCTCCAAAGGTAGATGTGGTGGTATCGGCAGTTTCTAAGAAGACTACGATCCCGGTTGAGGGTGCCGCAGCTCTGAAGGATGTCCGGGACAGGAAATTGGATACGCTGTTGAAGCAGGTTTTTGATGTGTGCGCTCTCTCCATGCAGGCCTCGATAGCGGGGGCATGGGTGGCGAGAGGCTGTTTGCGCTGGTCCCAGAGATTGCAGGGGGATCATTTGGATGCGCAAGTGGAGGATGGAGCGCATTTGGAATCAGGGACCGCTTACTTAGCGGACATTCATTATGATCTCATCCGTGACTTGGCTAAGAGTATGGCCTCGGTGGTAGCGGCCCGGCGGTATCTTTGGCTGCGGAATTGGGCGGCCGACAGTTCCTCTAAGACTTGCCTTAGCAAGCTTCCGTTTCGGGGTAAGCTGTTGTTTGGAGAAGATTTGGAAAAGCTGGTCAAGGATCTCGGAGAGTCGAAGGGGGGCCGCCTTCCAGAGGATAAGCCGAAGCAGGTCCGGGGGAATGCAGGGTCCTAGGGAGCTCCTAGAGATTTCCGTAGGTTTCGGTCCTCTCGGTTTACCCAGCCTCAGCGAGGGCAGTTTCCGCCTAGAAACCAGGGGCTTCGGGGTTTCTGGGGGGCCGGCAGAGGCTTTTCCCCTTTCCAGGCCTCTTCCGCCAAAAAGTCGCAATGAGATGAGGCGGGCTCAGGTTGCGGTAGTTCCCGTGGGGGGGGGGGGGTCGCTTGCGGGAGTTTCGCCCTGCCTGGGTCCAAATTACTTCAGACCAGTGGGTTCTAGAGGTCATCAGAGAGGGTTATTCTCTAGAGCTCCACCGTCCCGTGTTGGATTCCTTTGTCCAGTCTCCTTGTAGGGCTCCGCTCAAGCTCCGGGCAGTCTCAGAAATGCTGCAACGACTGCTACAGCTCAAGGCGGTGGTACCCATGCCAGCGGATCAATGCGGAAGCGGTCGATACTCCATCTATTTCGTTGTGCCAAAATAGGAAGGCACGTTCCGGCCTATTCTAGATTTGAAGAGGGTGAATTGGTGTCTCCGTGTCACTCACTTTCGGATGGAGACTCTGCGGTCCGTCAATGCAGCGGTCAGGCCGGGAGAATTCCTGACATCGCTCGACCTCACCGAAGCTTATCTCCATATTCCGATTCAGCAGGAGCACCAGCGGTTCCTGTGCTTTGCAGTTCCCATGGGGCATTTTCAGTTTCGAGCATTGCCCTTCGGACTGGACGTTCACCAAGATCATGGTAGTGGTGGCGGCGGCGCTTCGCAAGGAGGGGGTGCTGGTGCACCCTTACTTGGACGATTGGTTGATTCGGGCGAAGTCAAGGGCAGAAAGCACGGAGGCCACCGCCCGGGTGGTAAAGATGTTAGTAAGCCTGGGCTGGGTGGTCAGCTTTGCAAAGAGCAGATTGGTTCCCTCGCAGTCCTTGGAGTACTTGGGAGCAAGGTTCGAGATGCAGCAGGCAGCAGTGTTTCTACCAGCCCAGCGAGCGCAGGGGTTGCGGCAGCTCGTATGGCGGTTTCTGTCCCGACGGGCTCCAATGGCGTGGCAGTATCTTCAGTTGCTTGGGACGATGGCAGCTGCGATCGAGGTGGTGCCATGGGCCAGAGCTCATATGCGGCCATTGCAGAGCGTGCTTCTCAGGCGTTGGTCTCATCAGCGGGATGCGTTATCTCAGTGGTTGATCTGTCCTCCAGCGGTGCGGCTGGATCTTCTTTGGTGGTTGCGGCCGGAGAGCCTGGCAGCGGGCATGCCTTTAGCACCTCCATCCTGAAAACTGTTAACAATGGATGCCAGCCTCCTGGGGTGGGGAGCGCATTGCGAGGGCAGGTTTGCCCAGGGTCGGTGGTCGCTGGAGGAGCGGAAATGGCCCATCAACATGTTAGAGATGAGAGCGGTGTTTTTGGCTCTGCGGGAATTTCGAGAGAGCTTCTGTCAACAGGCAGTTTGGGTTCTGTCAGACAATGCGACGACCGTCGCCTACATCAATCGGCAGGGTGGCACCGGCAGCGTGATTCTAGAGGAAGAGGCCGGGCGGCTTTTAGCTTGGGCCGAATGGAATCTAACGGGACTTTCAGCGCAGCATGTGGCCAGAGTGGACAATGTCAAGGCGGATTTTCTCAGTCGCCGCAGGGTGGACCCGGGGGAGTGGGTTCTTCACTCAGACATGTTTGCGCTGCTAGTGAGGCGATGGGGGATCGCCCTGATGGATCTCATGGCGAGTTTCGAGTCAGCGAAAGTGGCACATTTTTTCAGCAGGCGACGAGAGCGGATGTCGGAAGGCCTTGACGCGCTGGCACAGCGATGGCTGAAAGGAGGTCTTCTCTATGTGTTCCCGCCTTGGGCGCTCATAGGCCGGGTGGTACAGCGTATAGAACGGCATCACAGCCTGGTGATTCTGGTAGCGCCCGACTGGCCTAGAAGGCCGTGGTACGCGGATTTAGTACGGCTCCTAGAGGACAGGCCGTGGAGGCTGCCTCAGCGGGACGATCTTTTGCGTCAGGGGCCATTACGCATGCCTCAGGTGGATCGGTTCCCGCTTACAGCATGGCTCTTGAGAGGGCTCGGATGACTGCTAAAGGTTATTCGGAAGCGGTCATTTCAACTTTGCTAAAGGCGCGTAGAAGATCAACTTCCCTGGCGTACATCCGGGTTTGGCGCATTTTTGAGGCTTGTTGTGAGGAGCGCAGGTTTCAGCCCTTACGGGCTTCGGTGTCTCAGATCCTTTCTTTTCTGCAAGATGGCATGGACAAGGGGTTGGCAGCAAGTTCCTTGCGAGTGCAGCTGGCTGCCATCGCTTGTTACCGTGATAAGATTCAAGGTCAGTTACTCGGTGCTCAAGGGGACATTCGTCGGTTTTTGCGGGCTGAGGTTCTCTTGCGGCCACCGTGGCGCTGTCGCTGTGGGATTTGAATTTGGTGTTGGGGGCCTTGCTTAGTGCGCCGTTTGAGCCACTGTCCAAGGCCTCTCTGAAGGATCTGACATTGAAAACAGTTTTTCTGGTGGCCATTTGTTCCGTGCGGAGAATTTCCGAATTGCAAGCACTTTCCTGTCGGGAACCTTATTTGTCATTTTCTGACCACACGGTGGTTCTGCGTACGGTGCCAGCATTTTTGCCTAAGGTGGTTTCAGCGTTTCATGTTAACCAGGTGGTATCGCTACCGGTGTTCTCAGATCGGCAAAAGGAGAACTCGGAGGGTAAGTTGCATCTGTTGGACGCTCGGCGAGTTCTTAAAAAGTATCTTGGTCGGACAGCGCCCTTTCGGAGGTTGGACAGGCTGTTTGTGACCTTTAGAGGTCCCTGTAAAGGGGAGGTGGCGGCAAAGTCGTCTATTTCTCGTTGGTTGAAGGAAGCGATTGCTTCGGCGTATCTTCTGAAGGGTAAGATGATTCCGGAGGGTCTTCGGGCTCATTCAACTCGGGCGCAGGCTGTGTCTTGGGCAGAATTCAGTTTGGTGCCGGTCGAGGACATTTGTCGGGCGGCGACTTGGTCATCCTTGCATTTGTTTGCGAAGCATTATCGGCTAGATGTGCTGATGGCAGGTGACGGTCGTTTTGGTTCGGTGGTGATTCAGGCTGGGCTTGCAGGTCCCTTCCGTTGATATTCACTGCTCTGTTACATCCTCTATGGTTCCGGGACTGGACTAGAGGGACAAAAAGGAAGGTTAAATTAGACTTACCTGCTAATTGTTGTTCCTTAAGGAACTCTAGTCCAGTCCCGGATCCCGCCCTGGGGTGCGTCAGCCTGAAGTTGTTTGCGGTTAGCCGTTTTTGTCCTTATTAGGTACGAGGTAGCAGGAGGCGTGGGGTGGAGCCATTGGGAGTCCTCTGCCATAGCGCTGTTCTCTAGCTACCTCCGAGTTTCAGTGTATATTTAAAAAAAAGAAAAAAAAAAAGAAAAAACAAATTTAAAGGAAGGGATGTCATAGGAGAAAAAAGGGTGACTTACAGATTGAGTTTGTTATTAATTAATCTACTTATTTGTTGCTCTGCTCAGTGTGCTTTGTCAATAGGTACTGGTGAGAGGGGGCGGTCCTTGCCTATTTATACTGGTGCCAGCAAAGCGATAATGTCTTTCAGTATCCAAGGCTGCTGGAGGAGATTCTAAACTCTATGGTTCCGGGACTGGACTAGAGTTCCTTAAGGAACAACAATTAGCAGGTAAGTCTAATTTAACCTTAAATCATGAAATGCATGTCAATAGTAAATATAATAGGCCTTCGGTTAATACCTGTAAAAATACAAGTCATAGACTACTTAGATTTTTTCGCCTGTCTCTTGTACAGCTGTTCGGGAGCTTCTCTGGGGAGTGTCCAGCAGTAGTCAGCCAGCATTGTAGTGGACCATTTTCCCTGATATCTTTGCTCCATCGTTGCGATATCCTGGTGAAAACGTTCGCCCTGTTCATCACTAACCATACCACAGTTGTCAGGAAAGAAATCGAGATGAGAATCAAGGAAATGGATCTTTAGAGACATATTGCAGCCAAGTTTCTGATACTGCATCAGCATATCTTCTACTAGTTCCTTGTAGTTTTCTGCCCTAACATTCCCGAGAAAGTTTGTTGACACCAGGCGAAAAGCATTCCATGCTTGTTTCGCATCACCCTGCAGCAGGTTGTTGAACCGGTCATCTTTGAAGAGCTCTCGAATCTGAGGACCCACAAAAACGCCCTCTTTAATCTTTGCTTCACTGAGTCGAGGGAATTTTTCATGCAGGTATCGGAAAGCTGGCGAAATGCGGTCCATGGCTTTCACAAAGTTTTTCATCAAACCTAGTTTGATGTGAAGAGGTGGTAGCAGGATTTTGTGAGCCTTAACCAGAGCTGGGTGCTGGATATTCTTCTCTCCAACTGTTACATTTTGTCTGCGATTCCATTCCTTCCGCAAGTAGTGCCAATCCCTTTCTCGGCTATCCCACTCACATAATAAACACAAGTATTTTATATATCCCTGCTACAGTCCCATTAAAAGGGCAACTACCTTCAAGGCACCACAGAGGTGCCAGCTGTACTTGTTATAGTTAATGGAAGTCAGTAGATGCTTTAAGTTATCGTATGTCTCTTTCATGTGGACGGCATGCGCTACTGGAATAGATGGAAGATGGTTTCCATTGTTCAAAAGCACAGCCTTCAGACTCAGTTTCGAAGAGTCTATAAATAGTCTCAGTCTTGTGGGTCATGAGTGATTTTTAAGGCATTCATGAGGTTTTCAATATCGGAACAGAATACCAGATTACTTTCCTTTCCGACTGCATATAGTACACTGCTGACGTCAGATGGCTTCAGCAGCTGTCTGGCAGTAGTATTGCATTGCATCAGAAAATGATGCAATCAACTCTGGATGATGTGCGCATGCTGGTATTATGCAATGTGATGCAATATTACATCATTCAAGGCTTATTTGGGATGCTGTTGATGTCCTACTGGATAAATTTACACGGTGAAACGTCAAAAATGAACTATATGCAATATCTTCAAAACGAGAGCCAATAATTTTTTTTTAATGTTATATTCGTGTTCAGCTCACCAAGATACTACAGATTAGGGCCTTTTAAATTCAGTAACGATTTCAATGTTGACCAGTGTATTCAATGCCAGGGTCATATCTGGCCACATCTGGCCACTGGCATTGAATATCCAGTCTGCCTGGATAGCATTTTATCTAGCCGACCAACGGCAATATTCATCTGCTGCTCGGTTAGCTAAACCGACTAAAGTTAGGCCTGCCCTTAAAGTGCCTAACTTTAGCTGGGTTAAGATAACTGGCCAGTGACTGAATATCACCAATGAACAGTTATCTCATGCGCTGCCCCCGGAACGCTCAAGGAACATCCCATGCTACGTAATTAGCATCGGGTCATTTAGCGGGTTTAGGAGTGGATATTCAATGGCAGAAAATGGCAATCTTCTTCAAAGATGGGGAAGTTGTAATACTAGAAGGCATAACATGAAACTGCATGGGAGTAAACTGAAAGGCAACGTCAGGAAATACTTTTTCATTGAAAGGATGGTGGATGCTTGGAATGCCCTCTCGATGGAAGTGGTGGGGGCAAATACAGTGACAGAATTCAAAATGGCATGGGACAGACACAGTGGATCCCTTTATAGCATCAGGATAAAATCAAAATAAACTTAACAGTCTCTGATATCTCAACCAATAGAAGTGACTTGCACGGAGCAGTAGGTACCTTCCTAAACAAAGGCATAGAAAGAGGTGACCTGCACAGAGCAGTGGGAGCACCTACTCTTGCCACCTTGCTGGGCAGACTAGATGGACCATGCTGGTCTTCATCTGCTGTAATATACTATGTTACTATGAATATCTCCCTCACCACAATTAACGTTATTAGCAGATCTGCTAACTGTGTTAATCATTTTGAATATGCTCCCCAAAAATTCTTGTCTTTTGGTTTAAATTTATTTTTGAATTTACTTCTGAATTGTGGATTATAATGATTTATAATGATTTTAAGGAAGATATTCAATAAAGCATAGTTACTCACCTGTAACAGGTGATCTCCGGGAACAGCAGGAATTTAGTCTTCACATGTGGGTATCATCGGTACAGACGGAGCCTGTGCGGGAACGCTCCCCAGCATCCAATAGGAATGCTTTTGGGAGCATCCCTCAGCACATGCGCACTGCCTTCCCGCCTTTCCAACTGTCCCTCTTCAGTTAAGTTTGTAGCTGAGTGAAGGGATAGAGGAAAGAGACAGAGATAGAGAGAGAACTCCTAGGGGAGGTGGGTGGGTTGTGAAGACTAAATTCCTGCTGTTCCCAGAGATCACCTGTTACAGGTGGCTAACTACGCTATCCTCCAGGAACTAGCAGGAATGTAGTCTTCACATATGGGGACTCCCTAGCTGAAGATGCCAGGGAGATAGCCTCAGGAAGCTGCCACCTATCATAAGGTGGGCCATGCTTCCTCCCATGGATCTCTGGCATCCCACCAGGGATGGTGTGTAGGATTTGAATTAGGTCTGAAAGAGATTTTGAAGAACAGCTTGGCCAAAGAAGGCATCCCAACGGGAGGCTTTATCTAGGCAGTAGTGGGCTGTAAAGTTGTGTACCGAAGCCCAGGTGGTTGCTCGACAAATGTCATCAATAGACACAGAGTGAAGGTTAGCCATAGAGGCTGCCATGTTTCTCACATTGTGAGCTGTGAAATGGCCTTGAAGAGGAAGACTCTTACTCTCATAAGCAAAGGATATGCATTGTGCAATCCATTTGGATAGAGTTCTTTTGGAGACTGGAAGTCCCAAATGACTAGATTCAAAAGCAACAAAAAGTTGAGAAGACCTTCTATGTTGCTGTGTTCTTTGTAGGTAAAAAGCCAAGGCTATTTTATAATCCAAAGTATGAAGGTTCCTTTCTGCATTAGAGGCATGAGGCATCGGAAAGAATGCAGGAAGATAAATCGATTGATTTAAATGAAAAGGCGAAACCACCTTTGGCATAAAGTGTGGATGAGTTCTGAGAACAACCTTATCATGCTGAAACCTAGTATAAGGAGGATCAGCACTAAAGCTTACAATTCACTAATGCAACGTGCAGAGGTGATTGCAATTAGGAAGATGACCTTCCAGGACAAAAGCTTTAGGGTTGTAGTGGCTAAAGGTTCAAAGAGCAGTTTCATGAGCTGCCCGAGAACTAGGTTAAAATCCCATGTCACCGGTGGTGGCCTGATGGGAGGCTTTGTTAATAGAAGACCTCTCATAAATCTTGATATGAGTGGATGAGAGGAAATAGGTTGTCCATTTAGAGGTTTGTAGGAAGCTGCAATTGCACTAAGATGAACTCTTACTGAATTGGTCTTTAGACCAGAATTTGATAAATGAAGTAGATACTCTAGTATTGATTCCAAAGGTATCATAAGGGAGTTTAACCCTCTTTGAGAACACCATATAGTAAAACATTTCCACTTGAAGGTGTAAGAGCATCTTGTGGAAGGTTTTCTAGAAGCCTGAAGGATATCTTGTACCTGTTGGGAAAGGTTGAGATCCTGAAGGTCTAAGCTTTCAGCAACCAGGCCCTGAGATGCAGGGACTGGGGATTCCGGTGCCATAGCATCCCGTTCTCTTGGGAGAGAAGATCTGGAGCAAACCCTAACTCCAGAGGTGCAGCTTGAGAGAGATGTAGAAGCAAGGGATACCACGTTTGGTGTGGCCACCATGGCGCTATGAGGATCATACAACCCCTGTCTCTCTTAAGCTTGAAGAGTGTTTTGGGAATGAGGGGAATGGGTGGGAAGGCATAGAGAAAGTCGTGACCCCAGTGAAGAAGGAAGGCGTCCCTTGCCTGGCAATTTTGAGCCAGAATTCTGGAACAGAACCTGGGAAGTTTGGCATTCAGTGGACTTGAAAATAGGTCTATGTCTGGGGTTCCCTAGACCTGAAATATCTTGGCCACCTGGTCTAGGTGGAGAGACCATTCGTGAGGCAGCAGTACTCGGCTGAGTTTGTCTGCCCAAAGGTTTTGAATACCTGGAAGATATACTACGACAAGGTGAATTTGATGCTCTCTGGTGAGGGCCCTATAGTCGTAAAGCTTCGTTGCATAATGACAGAGAGCCTGTTCCGCCCTGCTTGTTCACGTAGAACATGGCTATTTGATTGTCCGTTTGGACTAGGACTGTCTTGTAGCTGAGCTGGGCATGGAATACTCGAAGAGCTAGATAGATTGCTCTGAGTTCCAGGAGGTTTATGTGAAGACAAGCCTCCTGTGGATTCCAGGTACCCTGGGTAGAGAGATGATGCAGGTGTGCTCCCTATCCCACCTGTGATGCATCTGTTAGGGTGGCTTGGAATAGGGGTTGCTGGAAAGGAGATCCCACTAGAAGATTTTCCAGTGATTGACACCATTGGAGTGACAAAATCAGTCGTTATGAGTTTGATATCTTGTCCGACAGATGTCCTGCGGCCTGTGTCCACTCTGTGGATAGGGTCCCTGGGCTGCCTCCGAAGGTGAGCATAGGGAACCACATGAACCATGGATGCCATATGTCCCAATAGTTGTAGTAGTTCTTGAGCAGTTAGGAAGGACTTCACTGCTGCTTGGGAAGCTAGCTGCACACTATGCGAAGACAGCGGGGCTGTGGGAGAAAAGCCCTTGACTGTCTGCTATCTAAACGAGCTCCTATGAACTCCAGGGATTGGGACGGAGCAAGTTGGGATTTTGGGAGGTTTATAACCAATCCCAAGTATTGAAGGATTTGCGTTGTGCGAGACAGTGCAAAGCTGGCTTCTGGAACAGTGGAGGCTCGAATAAGCCAGTCATCTAAATAAGGGAAGACGAATATCCCTAGGGTTCACAGAAATGCAGCTATTACTGCCATACATTTCGTGAATACTCTTGGTGCCGAAGCCAGACCAAAGGGAAGAACCCTGTTTTGGAAATTTTTTCCCCTGAAAAGGAATCGTAAAAATTTCCTGTAATCTGGATGGATCAGAATGTGAGTATATGCATCATTTAGATCTAGAGAACAAAGCCAATCCTGACTTTGAAGGTATGGCAGAAGAGTTCCTAGAGAAATCATTTTGAACTTTTCTCGGAACAGATATTTGTTCAAGTCTCTGAGGTCTAGAATAGGTCTGTGCCCTCCTGTTTTCTTTTGAATAAGAAAATAGGGGGAGTAGAACCCCGTACCCTGTTGAAGAATGGGCACCTCCTCTATTGCTCCTTGAGCAAGTAGTGTTGAGACCTCTCAACCCAGTAGATTGTCAGTAGAGGTTTGGGAATTGAACTGTCTTATGATTGTAGGAGGGGGCATACTGTGAAAATGAAGCTTGTACCCCTCTCCCACAATGGACAGAGTCCAATTTTCTGCTGTTGTTTGGTGCCATCTGTTGTCAAAATGACACAACCTGCCTGGAATGTTTAGGGGTTCTGAACCTTCCAGAGGCAGGAAGGCTAAGTTCTCTATGAAGGAGTCAAAGTCCTTGAGAGGGGGCTGGGCCTGTGGAGCTGGTTGAGCTCTAAGGCCTTTTGGCTTCTTTTGTCTGGATTGTTGTTGTTGACCTTTCTGGGCAACTTGACCCTGAGCTTGCCCTTGCTGGGTATAGGATGGATCAAACTTCCTCTTTTTGCTGAAAAAGTTTTTTTTATAGGGTTTCTTTTTGGCTGGAGTGGCTGTAGATTTTGACAATCTATCTAAAGTGATATTGTCAGCATCTATCTCATCAGCCTTTTCCCGCCAGTTCTTGCCAAAGAGATTTTCTCCTGTGCAAGGGATGTTCCCCAATTTATCCTGTACCCAAATCTCCAAGTCTGATGCCTGAAGCCAGGCAATCCGACGTGCACCAATGGCAATAGCCAGGTTCTGCTGATGCATTCAAAGCAGTCAAAGGCTGCACGATTTACAAACTTGTAGATGTCTTGAGCATGCTTGACCAGAGTAAGGAAGTCTTGTCGTTTGTCATCAGGGAGAAGGGGGTTCATAAGCTCCAAATTTCCTGTGACCTTTTTGAGGAACATTCCCATATATAAAATATATGAGCTGATCCTAGCTGAAAGCATGGAAGCCTGAAATGTTCGACGCCCAAAAGCGTCAAGAGTCCTGCATTCATGACCTGGAGGATTGGATGCATGTCTTTCTGCACTTTTCATCCTACGCATGGCTGACTCCACTTCCATTGAATGGTGTGGCAGCTGAGTCTTTTGAAAACCAGGACATGGTGAAACTCGATACATGGCATCAAGTCTCCTAGAATGAGGAGATGTGGTCAGAGGTGTCTCCCACATTCTGAGCATCAAATCATGAAGAATTTCATGAATGGGCAGAGTGGCTGCCTCCTTAGGAGCCTTAGGGTATTGTAGAATTTCCAATTCCTTTGCCCTAGGTTCTTTTTCAGGAGCTACCGTGATTGAAAGGCCTCGGACCACATCACAAATAAAATCCTGAAAAGACATGTCTTCCGGAGGAGACATTCTGCGTTGGGGAGAAGAGGAGTCTTCTGGGAGAAACACTCTGGTACCGGCAGAATTATCAGAGTCATCGGAATCGGAGGATTCAAAGTATCTTTGATCCCGATGTTCATGCAAAGCACAGTCTCGGTATCGATTGAAGTCGGTACTGAGTTGGTCCGGTACCGATCTGTCGATGCCAGCAAAAGTTGGCATGTGAGAAATTCCCACCGGGGCCGGTACCGTCGGTGCTGGTACCGGTGTTGGTACCGGTGCCCGTTGAACCACCGGTGTCAACAGTACCGCAGCTGTAAGGAGAGCTGCAAGACTGTGCTCGATAGCAAGGAATCTCTGGTCTATCGACGCTGCCGATGCCTGGGTATCGGTACCGGTAAAAGCGGCTGGAACCCCTGAGCATGGCACCAGTAGTTCTGCTGAGGTCGAAGCCTCAAGAACATCCTGGAACCCCGTTGATGCTTTGGAGGCCGAAGCCTCCCGCTGGGGTTGTTTTGCCAGTGTAGTTTCCTCAAGGGCAATGCCAATGGCCTCTCGATGCTTTGAAGGAGAGCCACCCTTTGAGGACCGGCTCTTATGTTTAGTTACCTGAGATCCATGAGAGGAAGACAAAGCTCTTGAAGACATCGATGCAATGGACCTGGCATTCGAAGAAAAGAGGGTACCGAGCTTTGCAGCTCGGTTCTGTCTTCCTCTTTTAGTCATCCCCATACAAGAGAGACACTCAGATGGAAAATGGTCATGGCCTAAACATTTCAGAGACCAGTCATGGGTGTCAGTGATGGAGATGGTACCGCCACACTTAGTACATTTTTTGAAAGCACTAGTTGGTTTTTCCATCTTTTAGGAAAAATGGGGCCTAATGCCCAAAATGGCGACTAGCTCCAAAAAGAAAACGTTTCTGAAGCGAAACAGTTCAGAAGTATGTATATATATATTATATAATATATATATATTTTTTTTATTATTATTTTTTTTTTAGAAAGGAAGAAAAAAGAACCGGCGGTACTGGTAGGTGTCATGCGGAGGCAGACGTGACCACAAGAAAACAAGTTTAAAGAAGAAATTTTCTGCGGTGACAGGGAATATGTCCTGTCGGCTAAGCGGAAAACGAAGAACTGAAGAGGGACAGTTGGAAAGGCAGGAAGGCAGCGTGCATGTGCAGAGGGATGCTCCCAAAAGCGCTCCTATTGGACGCTGGGGAGCGTTCCCGCGCAGGCTCCGTCGGTACCGATGATACTCATGTGTGAAGACTACATTCCTGCTTGTTCCTGGAGATCAGCATTCCCTGGCACAATTCTGAACAGGAAAACTTTGTCATAGTAAAGAATAGCGGGAGCTATTTTCTGATTGTTTTGAAACATTGTGTGCTTAGTGAATAATAGAAACAGCGAGCAGTCCGTAAACCAAAGTGGACTGGGGGAAATCCATTGCTTATTCCTGGGATAAGCAGCATGGAATCCATCTACCTTTTGGATCGCCAGGTAGCTGTGACCTGGATTGGCCACTGCTGGAAACAGGATACTGGGTTGGATGGACTGTTGGTCTGACCCAGTATGGCAAATCTGATGTTCTAGTAATGGAACTTGTTTTGACTGTATTACATAAGAAACCATATTGCCAAGATGGAAACAGTCAAAGAGTATAGTGAAAGTGTCAAAGATGATTTGACTCATTTTTCTGCACACGGCCCAAATATGCTATGATTTTCAAATATAGAACCGTACATTTGCAGCCATTAATTAGGAAACATGCTACTATTTTCCTGTAACTTGATAAGGTACTTCATTAACAGCATTCAGCTTGATCGAAGACAAACAAAGCTTCTGTCAATATTCGTTCTAATTAACCCAATAGCATTAGCCGCTTATGACTTCATTCTCTGCAATCCCAGTGGGCAACCTGAAAGGCAATTCTCACTATTACTTAGCTCCTGTGGTGCAATCCACAAGAGACTGTCAGCATGCCATGCTTGGTGACCTCTGACCCAGTTTCTTTCTTTCGTATTACTAGTTTTGCACAGTTATTGAACTTTGTACATGGCTTAAAAGATGTCAGCGTAGAGAAACAATAGAACCTGCTGTGAAAAGCTCTATTGTTCACGTCACAGAGGAGGGGGAACAGAGGAGGGAAGAGGAGGGAGAATCAATATAGTTACTTAGTTACTATCTTTTATTATTAGTATGCTAAATGCATCACTTTCAAAGCATTGACACCTAAACACCTCCAGACATGCAAAAATGACTTCTCATTAATAACTCTAATATTAATCACTGTTGCCCAGAACTAGAATCTGGCTGTGCAAACCCCTGGTGGAAATTGCTATAATCGTTCAAACTACAGGAATGAATATTTTTCTGGATAATTGCTGCTGTCTTCTTATTGAAAAATATCCCATTAGAAAGAAGCTTTTAGTTACGTAAATTGTGTTGATTAATTTTTAATTTCTAGTATTTTTATGACATTGCACAAGTAAAGATCTTTGATAATTTAAATGGTTAGCTGAACCATTATTAAAATAACATGCAGCTATTCAAAAGTAATTTAGGTTCTAGACGTGCCATACATCATTAGCTCCCGATTAAAAAAAAAAGTTAGGACATTGAAAGTGATCATTATGATATGAATACTTTTGTATGTTACCAAACTGCCTTATGAATTTTCAATTAAATGTTGATTATAATTGCTAATTGTTTAAAATGGGCTTACTGTTGTGGACAGATAAATTGCATAAAAGCAAAAAATTATGGATTATATGACTGATACATGTTTATGTGCACATAAAATATGTTGTAAGGTAGCCCATAACTGTAATTTACTATTATTTACACAGACATATATAGGCATTTGGAAAATATGTTTCATAGTGTAAACCTAAGGCAAACTAGCATATGAATCTGATGAATAATTCAATTTGATGTCAAAATATAAAACTCAAGTGTTAGTAGCTGTTCATAAAGAGATAAAAAATAGAAACAAAAGCTTGCATAAGAAAGAGATGCTGCAG
Source organism: Ichthyophis bannanicus (assembly GCA_033557465.1). Lineage (NCBI taxonomy): Eukaryota > Metazoa > Chordata > Amphibia > Gymnophiona > Ichthyophiidae > Ichthyophis > Ichthyophis bannanicus. Next base: position 418,536,847 of record CM066038.1, read on the forward strand.
GTTAGTAGCACATTGAATTCACATATATCATGACTCACAAGAGATAGCATGACCATCAGGTAAGAGGTCAGCCAAGGTCAGTGTGGGGTGTTGGGCACCCTAGGCAAACCTTCAACCTTACACTCCACCCTCATCCCGAGATTTTGATAAACTCAACAATTATGATAATCTGAACTCTACCCTTCCAACAACCCTGTAAAAATGCATAATTGGGCATCATGCTTTTAAATATTAAACTTTGCTTTGTACTGTAAAACATCACAATAATCAAATATATTAGTAATAAAGATTGAATAATCACTTTGAATTCCACATCTTCCAAACAGGGTTTAAGTTGGTAAATCAGTTTTAATCTGAAACAAACTGAGTGAGTGACCATGGCCATCTGCTTTGCTCCAGTCCCTTCATTTTCTATTATTACCTCCAGATACTGCAATTCTGTCACCCCAATCACAGGGAGAACATCAAGCATATTCATGGTTATCCCTCCTAATCCCCAAAAAACAGTCTTAGAAATGTTCAGAACTAACCCACTATTGCCTAACCAGTGCTGACCTCATGTAAACAGTCATTAAGATTTTGAACAGAAGATGATCTATCATCTTTCAATGGGACTATAAATTGGAGATCATCCACATATATATTAATTTCAATCCCATGGTTCATTACAATGGCCTCCAAAGGTTGGAGGTAAATGTTAAATAGCACTGGAGACATGGGAGTCCCATGTGGTACCCCTCCAAATTAAAGTGTACTGTTTTAACTGTAAATTTCCATATCTCACTTTAAAACTAATGTCTTTCAAAAATGATTTAATCCACAAGAGGCTGGATTCTCTAATCCATAAGATTCAACATTGCTGGAGTAATATTGACAGCTGAAGAAGATGAAAAGAGGCTAACATATCTAATGAGATAGACATTACTGGGATTTTATTATACAAATAAAAGTATGTATATTTGGCCCATTACTGGGGTCAGTAAAATATCAGTCCCACTGTTCCTCCTAAAACCAACTTGGCTTCCATCTAATAAGTTGCTATACTCTAATAACTACCAAGTTGGAAACACACCTCCTTTTCTATCAATTGAGGCAACATTGGAAGATTTGAAATGGGATAAAAATTTTCATGCACATTCCTATCTGCATCTGCCTTTTTTAAAATGGACATAACCACCACCTCTTTTAAACAGGGTGGTACCTCCCAGCCAGCAATGAACCATTCTAGGATGCCAACCCAGATGAGCAAGCTACATATGCAGCCGTCAAGGCCTCTGTACTGGAATGAGCTGGCTATATACCAGAGGTCTACCACCAGCGATTCAGAAAAAGGGGACCCTGAGAGTTGGATTCCTCATCTGGACGCTGGTCACTGCTGGCATTGCACTGGGAAACACTCTCTATCTAACCAGTTGATTGGAGTGCCTTTAAATACCGGGCCCCACCATGGGATCTCTGGAGCCAGATCCCCCATCTCGATGCTGGCCACTGCCGGTGTTGCATCAGGCAGCTCTCACTATCAAACCAGCTGATTGGAGGGCCTTTAAACACCGGGCTCTTCCATGAGACATGGTTGCGAGCTCATGTCTGTTGGAGCGTGTCCAAAGGGAGCATTCCAAAAGGGCAAGTTTTCCCCCTTTGGAGTCCTTTCAGAGCACATAGAGCCATTGGAGCCAGAAGAGTCACATCTCATGGGTAAGAGGAAGAAGAAACTTTCTCCAGAGCCTGAGAAAAAAGCGGTGACTGTGGTCAGTCCTATGGATCGGCACATGGTTGTCATGTCTTCTACACCCCTCATAAGCCCTAGAATGACTTTGGACTCTTCTCCACTGTCAGGTATCACTACCTCACCCTGCCATTCCAGGGTGTTGTCGATAGAAGTTGGCAGTCCCTCTCTGGTCCCGAAGAGTGTGCTGCCTACTTGTTACTTCTTTCTGACAAATGGAAATATTTTGCTGGGGGAAAAGGACACCAGTGTGGTGGCTGCTTGTTTACCATATCCTAGGGAGGTATGTTTTATTTCCTTGACTGTTAAGCCGGTTTTAATTTCTTCTGATGTTACTTTAAAGGATATTTTGGCAGATATTATACATCTGGATTCTTCATTTGGTTCTTCCCTTAAAGATCTTTCTGACTTTACTATGGACACTGTAGTGAAAATTATAGAACATAATAAGAGAATATCTTCTGCTAATGATTATTTAATTAAAATGAACTTTGATATTTCCTTGTTGCATGCTACCTGTATCTCTTCTATAAAAGATAGTTTGGCTATACACTGACGCCTTGAGGCGCTGGAGAATGCTCAGTGATCGTACAATTTGAAATTTTTAAACTTCCCTTGCACACATTATCTTTCTGCTACTCTTCTCCTTCAGAAATATCTCAGGAGATCCTTGGTTTTTCAGAGGTGGAAGCTGTAGAAATCTCAAATATTTATTACCTTCCTATGGAGAAGGTAATTCCTAATTCAGAAGGTCCGGGTTTGGTTCAGCTTTCCCCTATTGATACTCTAGGCCTGTCTGCTTTGTTAGAAAGTTCAATTGATAATATTCCCTCTCGTGCCACTTTAATTGTTTCTTTTAGTTTCCTTATTGATGATAATAATGTATTGCATTTGTTTTTTCAGAAGAAAAATATCTGTTTTTTGTGGCCAGGAAAATAAATATCTTTCCAAATGTTTTGAAAGCTACACAATTGAGAAGGGCATTCCGGGCATTGAAACCAGCCATTTCAGGGCCGGGAGTAATCTTTTTCCTCAGATTTCCTTGCAAATGTATAATTGTTTATCAAATATATAGTACGAGGTAGATTCTGAGCAGTGTTTAGCGGGGATGGATGTCCTCTTTGGATGTCCATCCCCACTAAACGCTTGGGTGTTGATTCATCAAACAGAGCTCCCCGCATGTACATGTAAGGTGTGTGGAGCTCTGCTCCTGGATGGGAGGGGGTGGGCATAGAAGGAGCGAGGGTGGAGAGAGTGCGGAAACCTGACCCCGGACTTATAGGGCCGATTCCGGAGTTGGCCCTGTATGTCCGGGGCCGGCTATTTAGACAGGGGACTTATTCCACCTCAGAGGTGGAATAATTCCCCCTGGATGGCGGAAAATGTGGGATCCTGGAATAGAAAAGGAGGTAAGGGGGTGCAGGGGAATTCCCTGCAGCACAACCCTGGCCACGGCAGATCCGATCAGGGGTTGGGCAGTGGGGAAAGTAGCTTTTTGGGGTCTGCTGGGAATTGTGGCTCCTGCATGGAGCTGTTCTGCCAAGGCAACAGGACACCACAGCCCCACATCTTCATGCAAGAGCCTGGCTGGGCTTTCCGGGTAGTGGGTTGGATGTCCGGGTGCCCAGAATCTGGACACGGCCTGAAAATCTGTCCGGTTGCACCTCATTCTGATCCTGCTGGCACTTCTAGCCCCTGCGGGATCAGAATCGGGTGCAACCGGGGCACATCGAGAGTTTGGGCATCCGGACAGGCAGGGGATGCTCAGAACAGAATTGGCCTCTAAGTCTTCTTTGAGTCCTCCCAGCTACAGCCTTTTTACAGGGCAAGCATTGCAATGATATTGCTTGTTAGATTTTCTTTATCCTTTAGATTATTTCTCTGTAATGGCTGATTAAATAGGTTTTGAGAATTGTTATGAGTTTTTTTTGACTCCCTTGATGTGAGCTTGATTGTATATTTCCTGAATTAAGTAATGTGTGCTTTTCCCCATTAATTTGGATTTAGGCTTGAATTATTTGTTTTCCTAATCTTAAAATGTGTATTGTAAGATCATTTTTGAAACTGAATTTAAAAAAAAAAGAAAGGTGGGACTCCAGATAGAAGAGAGCCATTGGAGGTTTTTCTATTGACTGACGACTCTCTCATGGAAGTAGCTACAACCAGAGGAAAAAAATGGGCCTAAGATAGCCAACACTGTGCTATTTGAACAATTTTTAGAGAGCTTGACTACCCCAATGAAACACTGGATATGCCAGCACCCCAAGCTTACACTGGATTGTGCACTGGAAATAGCGGAAGTGCTAGAGCAGACAGAAAGAAGAGGAATAAGTCACCCATTAGCCCAGGAGGATGGAATGGGAAGCCAGAACAAGTGTTGACTCCCATTTTCCAAACTCCAAAGTCACATCCTAGGTGAGGGCATGGGCCCAGCCATGATCCCTTCACTTGTTTTAGGTGAGACGCCTGGGGCACTTTGCCCGGGAATGTCCCTGGTATGGAGGAACCAATGAATGTCAGCCTAACTACCCCTCACACCTGCGCTTTTGTGGACATTCCCCACCCAAGTGCACTGAATTTTGCGATTCCCGTGGACCTTGAGGAGATCCGCCTCCAGGCCTTAGTAGACTCAAAGAGTGTGCGGATCCTCATTTGCCAAGGAACCATAAAACAATTTCAGATTGACTATGTAAAGACTGTAGCATTGGTCTGTGTGCATGGAGACCAGAGGCATTATTCAACGGCACAAATTTTGCTGAAGACTCTGGCAGGGCATGACACATTTGAGGCCTTAGTGCTGACCTGGCTCTAATACCCAGTAGTGATCGGCCAAGACTACCCAAGCTTCTGGGAGTTATGAGCCTGGCTAACTGATGACTCCACTAAGTTGAATCAGGAAAGTTTCCCGGAGGATTTCCCCCTAGAAAACCCAGATCTGTATATCAAGAATCCCAAGCCTGCTAAATCCCAGATTCAGCATCACTGGGAGAATCTACGCTACCATAATCTGGATGAGGCTAAAGAGAAAGGGTCCACGGAGGAAGATCCTAGTGAAGAAATCCCTGGGGATAGCCAAGAGTGGCTCAAGGCAATCTGCTGCCTGAGGTGAGGGATGAGGTGGCACCCCCTCCCCAGAGCGGGGGGGGGGGGGAGGCTTTCTCAAAACTCCAGTCAGGAACTAAACCAAATGAAAAAGTTGATTAGATAATGTGGAGAAAATGCAACATGTTTACACACCAAGAAACTAAAAGAAAGAGCAAGAACCACAGCACTTTTTATAACACCAAATTATAGCTCATGTTTATTTTGTTGTTATAAATTGCATTATGGTTCTTGCTTTTTCTTTTTGAACATATATTCTGTATCCACAGAACTCCCTCCCTCAACAATGGGTGCAGGTCAGAACTAGGACATCCACCAATAGAACTCATATCTTAAAAAAAAAAATGATTCCAATCATCTCACTAACAACAAACATTCTCCAGTACCAGGCATATTGTAAACTAATACAAAACCCTACAACAAAGTCACTGAAGATCTGTAGAACAAACCTACCATACCATACCAGCTCAACTTCCAAAACTCATATAAGGAGCCTACCCCCAAAAAAGCATAACTGTAAATACTGCAGTGGGCCCTGGAACATCCAAACACATATTTGAAAAGCTGAAATGATTCAGATTACTACAGTACAGATCCCTACGTACAAACTCCATGTTAACAGAACACCCGGCCTTGGCCACAAATGCAGAATACAGATCCTCATCAAAGTACAGAATAAGTGACCATTACCTAATAATAAACATATGTAGTTAAAACTTAAGCTACAACCCCAAAAAGTCAGATTCTGCATTCAATGCAATGCCAGAGAAATAAAAAGAGATGCATTTCCCCTTACTCTATAAAATATACAAATAGCACCAAGACTCTTCATTAAATTAAAAATAAAATTGTCTTCTATCTTTGTTGTCTGACCATTTTATTCTTGATCATGCTGGTCCCAATCTGAGGTTTCTGCTTTCCTCCACCCCCACTGTCTACTTCCTCCCAGGGGGGGGCATGAGGGTGATGCAGGGCCATGTGCGGAGATTCATTGCAGCATTATTTGCATAAATTTGGTATACTTTATTTTAAAATGTATACACCACCAATCTAAAATCCTAGGTGGCTTCCAAACATATACATGCATTTAGTAAAGTAGATGTTACAATAAAACAAATATAATAAAACATTTAATTTGATTAATGAAAAGCCATTTACTCAGCCACCCCTCCCCCCCAATCAGACCATCACTAATCTGCATATCAGATTTATTTTGCTATGACCAGATTATTGATGAGGAGGGAAGATATAAAATGAGAAACTAATCCTGGTAGCCAGGAATTCAAATGCTGGATTGGATTGTGCTAGAGCTGGGAAAGTCCAGAACTCAGCAGCGGTGAAGCTATCAGGCTACTAAACAAAAATAAACTGAATCTGAAATTTCCTTGAATCTGACCTGAAAAAATATTTTAAATTTCAGTCTGGCAGCATAAAGAACACAAATCTCAAAGACAACATATATTCCAGTACCCCCCACCCCCCAACCAACACCCTAAAGCTGACCTTACCAAGAACCCAGAGTACAGGACCCATAGATCAAATCTATTCCATAGCAGCACTAACTTCCAGTACAAGCATTGTGGAACTTGTGTCTCTTGGGGAAACTGCTAGGTACATATGACCTAGATTGGCCACTGTTGGAAACAGAATACTGGGCTTGATGGACCTTGGTCTGACCCAGTATGGCATATCTTATGTTCTTAATTAAAAATGATGAAAACAATCAAGAACCCTTGCACCACTGATCCACATACCATATCCAAACTCCCACAGTCTTCCACATTGACCAAGTTCAACACGATATCAACTAAAGATATTGAAAGCACTATTGCCTCAATCAACGCTACCACTGCGTCAAATGATCCATGTCCAGCAGCCTGGATAAGAGAGCTCAGATGTGAAGTAAGCTTCTTCATACATAAAATCCTAGAACAATCCTTTTCATCTGGAACCTTTCCTCAGAGTCTAAAACAAACCTCCATTAGACCATTATTAAAGAACAATAAACTAGACCCTCTAAGAGTAGAATCATACAGGCCAATATCCAGCATCCCACTATTAGCCAAAATAATCGAAAAAGTAGTCCAACGTCAAATACAACAACATATAGACACCGAGGCTCCACTTGATCCGGCTCAACATGGCTTTAGGGAAGCCCATGGAGTGGAAACCCTCCTCATCACTCTCTTCAATACATTAATCACTGGAATAGACAATATCCGGCAAGGATTCATCCTTATAGTCATGGACATCTCGGCTGCGTTCGACTCAGTCAGTCACCAAATACTTCTTGATCGTCTTAATGAAAAAGGAATACATGGCTCTGCATTGAAATGGTGTAACTCCTATTTATCTAACCGATGGCAACAGGTGAAGATTAACGAGAAAACATCAGACCCATTCCTGCAAGATCAAGGAGTACCACAAGGCTCCTCACTTTCAGCATTAATGTTTAACATTTATATGCAATCTATCTGTGACCTCATCCGTTCTTTTAAAGTTAACTGCTTAGCTTATGCAGATGATATTCTCCTATTCATGCCATTCTCCATCAACCATCCTGATTTCACTCCACTGATTCAATGTTTCCAAGCAGTAGAAGACTGGCTCCTCACACAGAACCTAAGAATCAACCACAGTAAGACCGATGTTATGTTTATCATGAAGAACCAAAACTTCACACCCCCTTCTACGTTAAAGATAAAGGACAAGGAATTGGCAGTAAAACCTACCATACGATACCTTGACCAGCGTCTCAATATGAAAACTCACATAAAAAATATAACGAAACTAATATACCACAAGATACGCACACTACGACCTCTACTAGAACCTACGGATTTCAGAACCATCTTCCAAGCCTTAGTGATGCCACATCTAGATTTTGCAAATGCAATCCTTTATGGGCTCCCTCAATCTACTTTAAATCCTCTCCAATTAGCGATGAATACCGCCGCCAGAGTACTTGAAGGAATATCTAAGTCAGACCACATAACTCCAATCCTGATAAAACTTCACTGGCTACCAATCAATGCAAGAATCCAATACAAAATCATAATCACCACCTTTAAAGCCTTAAACAACCAAGCACCCTCAACCATCACTAACCTACTACACACCCAAGCCCTCAACAGAGCCAGAAGAACATCAGCAATAAATACCCTAATCATCCCGAAAATAACAGTCAAATACACCAAAGAAACATCTAAAAGAGCCTTCAGCATTCATGCCCCAGTAGCATGGAATACCCTCCCACCAGAATTGAGAGCCATAACTAGTCTAACACAATTCAGGAAAAGTCTTAAGCACTACCTATAACTAAGTTATTTTCCAGTATAAATGCTCCAAGAGATATAGTCACTTCATGTTCAGTTCCAGTGAATTTTGACTGCGCTTAATGTATATAGTTTATATGTATATGATTTATACCGACTCCCCTGTTTCTTCCAAGTTTTCAAAACCCTGTTAAATGTAAAATGTACTACAGTTATCCTGTATGTATATGTTTTTGTTCCATATGAACCGTGCTGATGTCAATAGTGCGGTATATAAGAGATGTTAAATAAATAAAATAAAATAAATAAATTATGTTCTTATGTTCCAAAGCTCACACAACATGGAGCATACCAAGAAAGGGCAGCACCGCAACTATTGCAGTGGGCCCTAGAACATCTATATTCCTAGTCAGAAAACTGAACAAGCTGGATTACTACAGCTCCATACATAGAAACCCTATGCTAACAGAACATGCAGCCTCAGTCACACATGCAGAACAGAGACAGATCGTCACCAAGTAGGAAATATATCAATACAAACTAAAACCAGGCATATGTAGTTAAAACATGCTTTTACCTATTACTCTTTAAGTTTACAAGATTTCTTTCCCAAAATTATACTTTACTGCAGAGTAAGGCGAGAGAAAGAACTCTCATACACAGGCATCTGCATTTTTGGCAGAAACTAACATAATGGCTCACTGCAAGTAGCGTGAGTGCATTATGCGGTAACTGCAGGGGGATATAATTGCCTCCCTGCAGTTAGCCTATGGCCCCATGTAATCAAACCCTGGAATTAGTTACCAGAGAATATAGCAAAAGCTGTTAGTGTAGCTGGGTTTAATAATGATTTAGACAAGTTCCTGGAGGAGAGGTCCATAAACTATTTTTAAAGAGGACCTGGAAAATCCACTGCTTGCCCTGGGACAAGCTATGCCTTTTTGGGGACTCTGTCAGGTATTTGTGACCTGGATTGGCCACTGTTGGAAATAGGATACTGGGTTTGAGGGACCTTGATCTGACCCAATATGGTGCAGAGCTTAGGAAATATGCTGCTAAATATGCCAATTAAGAGGGGCTCAACAGCACCCATGCAGCACCTCCCACTTCCACAAAAACAGGAGCAACTTGGCGCCCCAACACAGTACTTCCCACCCTCTGAAAAACAAGAGAGACTTTGTGACCAAAAAGGACTTGGCAACCCCAACATAATTCTTGAAATTGCACACTGGACCAGCATGATGTTTATGTAAATATATATTCTGCAAATAAAAAAACACAACAAAAAAACCCCCAAGGAATTGCAAGATGCTCACACATCACGGAACAAAGAAAAAGTGAGAACCACAGCACAGTTTATAGTACTAAATTATAAAATTATAACTCATTTTATTTTGTTATAAAGTGTGTTATGTTTCTAGCTTTTTCTTTTTGAATATATATTCTACATCCACAGAAACCTCTTCCTCAACAATAGGTGCAGAGCAGAAGTCTCACATTCATCCACAGAACTCAATATATTTAAAAAAATCTGTTTCTGGTCATCTAACAAACATTCTCCAGTAACAGACATATTAGGAACTAATATAAGACCCTACAAAAGTCACCGAAGTTCTACAAGGCCAAATTTAACATACCATACCAGGATAAATTTCTAAAACTCACATAAGGGGCCTAGCCAGAAAAACAATGCACTATAAATACTGCTGTAATCCCTAGAACATCCATACACCTATTTGAAAAGCTGAACAATTCAAATTACTACAGTACAGTATATATACTTATGCACAAACTCCATGTTAACAGAACACATGGCCTCAGTCATACACTCAGAACACAGACCCTCACAAACCCAAGTACAGAATAAGTGACTACAAACTAAAGTAAAAATAAAAATATGTAGAAAAAAAATTAAACTGAATCCCCAAGAAATCCAGACTCCGCATGAAGTGCAACATCAGATAAATAAGAGATGCAGTTCCCCATAAAGATCACAAAAAGTCCACTCACTAAATTGAAAATAAAATTATTGTTTCTACCTTTGTTGTCTGACCATTTTATTCTCTGATCATGCTGGTCCCGATCTGAGGCTTCTGCCTTCCTGTCTTCTCTTAGCTCTCTTTCTATGGTCTATAAAACACACTAGTCCCCCCCCCCTCCCAGAGTGGAGGCCATAGGGAGACCCAGGGAGCATCAAGAGGGCCTAGCAAGAAGATGAGTCCATTAAACATGCCTGAAAGCAGGTCTTAGAAGTAGATGGGGTTCCAGTAGGTAGTGGAGACTCCCCTAGGAAAACCTTTCCCTATTTTGTACTAAAAGGAGATTTGTTATACAGACTGGTCAAGGGTTCCCTAGAAGGGGAGGAGGTAGAACAACTGATAGTTCCTCAACCTATCGTCAGCGGGTGCTGTCATTAGTGCATAGCCATTTGTTAGGGGGACACATGGAGGTGGAGAAAACACTACAGCATATTTTAACTCCATCTTTTTGGCCTGGGATCCATAAGCAAGTGCAGTTGCATTGCTAGTCATGTCCCACCTACAAGCTTCACAACCACCCAGAGTCAGATCTGCCCCTCTAGTGCCTATGCCCACTATTGAAACCCCATTTGAAAGAGTGGCAATGGATCTGGTAGAGCCTCTGGAGTTAACCACCTGTAGCAACAAGTATATTCTACTCATAATCTGGCTACGAGATATCCGGGCTTGATGGACCTTGGTCTGACCCAGTATGGCATATCTTATGTTCTTATGTTCACTCTGAGAAATATAAAGACAACAACAATCACGAATGCCCTCTAGGAAGTCTTTTCTCAGGTGGGAATACCCACGAGATCCTCACTGACCAAGGAACACCCTTTGTATCCAGGGTGATGAAGCAAGTGTATTTCTTGGTGAAGGTTAAGATGCTACAAACATCAGTATATCACCCTCAAATGGATGGCTTCATCAAGTGATTCAATAAAACTCTGAAGCAGATGTTAAAAAAATGTTTGTGCAGGATAATGGGAAGAATTGGGACATTCTACTGCCCTACTTGATGTTTGCCATTCACAAGGTGCTTCAGAATTCCATGGAGGTTTTTCCTTTTGAACTGCTCTTTGGAAGACAGCCAAGAGGCATATTAGACATGGTGAAGGAAACCTAACAAAAGGAACCCCGACCTGGGTGCAATCTGGTGGAGTATGTCATACAAATGCAAGACTGGCTGAAGAAAGCCAGTGAGGTGGCCAGACTCAGTCTGGAAAAAGTCCAAGCTGGACAGGCCAAAGGCTACAACCAAGCAGCCATGCACCGCACCACACCTTCCAACCAGGTGACAGAGTTTTAGTCTTACTGCCCTTGTCCGAGAGCAAGTTACTCTGTAAATGGCAGGGGCCCTATGAGATGGAAAAGAAAGAGGGGCCTGTTAGCTACAAAATTGCCCAGTCAGATAAATAGAAGGCAGCCATAATGTACCATATTAATCTACTGAAAAAGTGGACTCCAGTGATGGCTGTGGTGATCAAGGCAGACTTTGGACCGGAACCTTCAGCCCTGTCTGATCCAGCTCAAGTCCCAATTGGAGACCAGCTCTCCATGGCTCAGTGAAGAGATCTAGAGGGTCTGATCTACTGGAATCTAGATGTGTTCTCCACCCTCCCAGGATGAACCCACTTCACTTATCACAATATCATAATTGACCCTGGTGTGGTTATCTGACAACAACCCTATCGAATTCTGGAGGCCTGGCAACAGGCTGTCACCAAGGAACTTAAGGAAATGCTTAACCAGGGAGTTATAGAAGAGTCTATTAGTGACTGATAATCCCCCATTGTCTTTATTCCCAAACCAGATGGGAGCATCAGATTCACCATTGACTTCCAGAAGGTCAGTGCCTTTTCTAAATTGGAAGCATATCCAATGCCCCGAGTAGATGAGCTAATAGAGCAACTCAGTGGAGCATGCTTTATCTCGACCCTGGACTTGACTAAGGGATACTGGAAGGTACCCTGGACTTTGGCTGCCAAGGAGAAAGCTACCGTTTCAACATTTCAAGGCTTGTTTCAGTTTATCGTACTGTCATTTTCATTGTACGGGGCTCTAGACACATTTCAACGTCTGGCAGACCACCTGCTGAGACTGTACAAGGAATATGAGACCGCATACCTTGACAACATCATCATCTACAGCAAAGACTGGGCAACCCAATCTAACCCAAGTACAAGCTGTGTTGACCAGCCTACAAAAAGCCAGATTGATGGCTAACTCTAAGAAATGCTTCCTGGGAAGCCGGGATGTCCAATACCTGAGCTACATAATTGGGAAAGTCCAGATACAACCTCAACTACAGAAGGTGGATGCCATCTCTCAGGTTTCCACCCTGAAGTTGAAGAAAGATGATCAGGCCTCCCTTGGATTGATTGACTATTACTGCTATTGATTGATTGATTGACTATTACTGCTAGTTTATCCCTAATTTTGCAGAGATTGCAGAGCCATTAACTCTCTACCACTCCGAAAACCACCTGTCCGTCTGATCCTATCCCTTTCCCAGTGGCTCTCTGAGTCTTCATTGGCCCTGCTTCCTTTGGTTCTTTCTATCTTTAACACTAGTTTGTCATCCGGTACCTTCCCCTCACATTGGAAACATGCCCTGATATGTCCTCTCCTGAAAAAACCCTCTCTGGACCCTTCCACACCATCTAACTGGCGCCCTATCTCTAATATCCCCTTTCTATCTAAGCTTCTCGAAAGGTTGTTTTTTTCTCGGCTTTCTTCACATTTAGAGGATTCCTTGGTTCTTCACCCCTGTCAATCCGGTTTCCGTCCTGGGCACAGTACTGAAGCTATCCTTATTTCTTTTCTTAATGAACTGCATGTTGCTCACGACCATGGTTCTATTTCTGTAGCTGTCTCACTTGACCTTTCCGCTGCTTTCGATGTTGTTGATCACCGCACTCTTCTTCTAAGGCTTAGTTCTATTGGTCTTTCTGGTTCGGTTCTTCATTGGTTTCACTCGTTTCTTTTCGACCGGTCTTTTTCGGTACTTTCTGGTTCTGACTCTTCTACCTCGACACCTCTTCTCTGTGGTGTCCCTCAGGGTTCTGTGTTGGCCCCCCTGCTGTTTAACATCTTCCTGGCCACTCTTGCTTTACTCATTCAGCAGCATGGTATCTCTGCGTACTATTACGCAGATGATGATATTCTTCTCTTCCACACCTGTTCTCTCACGCCTGATATTGGTCCCCTCAATGTCTGTCTTTCCGCTGTCTCTTCTTGGTTTTCAGAGAACTTTCTACACGTTAACTTGTCCAAGACCTCGGCTATCTGGTTCACTGCTGGTGCTCCTACTCCCACTCTCACTCCATCTCTTTCTGCTGGTCCTATTCCTCTCGTTACGTCCCTGCGCTATCTTGGTGTCACTTTGGATTCAGCTTTAACTTTCAAAGATCATGTTTCTTCTGTTGTCCAACGTTCCTTCTGTACACTATGACAACTTCGTGCAGTCCGGCCTTTTCTCTCCCCTTCTTCCATGACTACACTTCTTCTTTCCCTCGTTGTCTCTTGTTTAGACTATTGTAACGCTTCCCTGGTCGGTCTCCCACTCACTCAGCTTCGCCACCTCCAATTAGTCCATCACACTGCTGCCCGTCTTCTGACCAATAAGCCCCGATCTGCCCATGTCACCCCCCTTCTCATTCATTTGCACTGGTTGCCTATCCCTTTTCGTATCCAATATAAGATTCTGACCTTTGTTCACAGGGCCTTGCACACTGGTGTCCCACTCTATCTCTCTGATCTGGTTCACTTCCATTGCCCCTCTAGAGCTCTTAGATTGATTCATGCTAATCGCCTTTTTCTTCCACCTCCTTCTAGGGCTCGTCTTGAATCCACACATTCCTCTGCTTTCTTTTTCCTTGGTCCCCATCTCTGGAACTCATTGCCATTAGCTTTACGTCTGGAATCTTCTTTCCGCACCTTTATAGCAAATCATAAGACCCACCTCTTTTGCACAGCGTTTGATCTTCCTTCTCCTCCTCCTCCTCCTGTCGGCAACTGATTGTTTCCCTTCTCTTCTTTTTTGCGCTTTTTGCTGTAGTGTTTCTTCTCTTTTCTACTGCTGTCCCTTTTGTAAACAAATGGCGTTCCTTTCTGTTTCTTTTCTTCAGTAGTCTCCTTTGTTTTTATTGTAAACCGCCACATGTCTCTTGGTTTTGGCGGTATAATAAGCTTTAAATAAAGATAAAGATAAAGAACTAGTCTCTGGAAGACAGCTCCTGAGTGGCCTCGATAGTCACCAGACCTGGATCAGGCCTTGCAGCATCTTAGAGAGACCATGTGCTCAGCACCTGTCCTGATTATCCCCGATTTATCACTATCATTTATTGTACAAACAGATGCCTCAGAGGTGCGCCTGGGAGCCGTTCTGACCCAGGAAGTCAGAAGCGAAGAACATCCAGTGGTATTCATTGGCAGGAAGCTGGTCTCTTGGGAGAAACATTATACTGTGATTGAGAAGGAAGCCCTATCTGTCAAGTGGGCACTTAAAATCTTCATGTACTATCTGCTGGGCTATCCGTTTACATTGGTTAGGGACTACCAACCCCTCAAATAGCTGGCTCAACACAAGGAATCCAACGGCCATATTTTGCGATGGTTCCTGAGTCTTCAGCCCTACTAGTATCAGATCCACCACAGAGCGAGTCAGGCTTACCTAAATGCTGACTTCCTTTCCTGAATGGGGGTCCCATGTGCAGCAGGTGTTCAACAGGGCATGGTTGATCTGAGGAGGCAGGTATGTGATGGGGCATATAGGAAGTTACCCTTCCCTCTCCTAAGTGCTTGTCAGCAGTCCACCTTAAAATAATCTAAAGCTCAGGTCTTGAAAGGCATGACTCAGACAGAGGGATTAAGAAGCCAACTGTGTGTACAATGGAGAAGAGGGGCCCATGGAGACAGAAAGCTCCTTCCAAGCAGGAGAAGAGTCCGACTGTGAAGAAGGTGATTCAGGAGGCGGGAATCATATTTACAGACACTGAAGCCCAAGTGACTGTACTGAACTGAATTCTATGCTTAATCTGTGGGTCACAGAAAAGACACTGAGAACCAGCCTTGTAAAGGTAACTAGCTGGGAGTGATTGCTGGACCACTGAAGCAAAATAAGTGGTTTTTGTTTGGCCTTGAACTGTTGTGTGCCTGATATTTTAAAAGTCCCCTTGCCACTGTAACTATGCTATACCACAGACAGTATCAGGCAATTTCATTATCTAAATGAGTAGCAAAGGTGGTATGGAACAGATGGGGCTTAAGGGCTGATTTAAATCAGGGATAAAAAATTTCCAAGCGGAGATCAGGGAGAAGATCATTCCAAAACTAAGGACCAAGAAAAAATAGTAGTCTATTGCAGGCGTAGGGTGCAGGAAGGTGGAAAGAACAGAGTCTAGCATTTACAGTATTTATTTATTTAACATGTTTTCTATACCGCTTTATCTTGCATTCAAAGTGGTTTACATTATAACAACTAGAACTTTACATTGAACAGGTAATTAAACTTGGATAACAAAAAAGAGGGGGACTAACATTGATGATGGATATACATGTAGGAGGGTGAGAAGTTGTATGAAACAGAGAGTGTATTAGGGGGCAGGATTACTTAGTGAGAGGATAGGTGGAGGCAGTAAGGATCATAAATTAACTGCACTAGTTGGTAAAGGAAATGTGGGAAAGGAAAGGCTATACCACTTGATCAGATCAATGCCATTGATTTCTGCCATGATGTTCTAAGAACAGATGAGTTTTCAGAACTTTTCTGAAATCCATTAAGTCTTTAATAGATCTTATAGACTAAGGGAGTGCATTCCAAAGTGTAGGAGCATAGAACGAAAACGCTCTGTTACAGGTATCCTGACTAGCTTTGATTTTTAAAGATGGATTGAGTCATAAGTTCTTGATTGCTTTTCTTCAAACTCTCTTTTCAAGATCTCTAGTAATCAGTGGTTGAAGTGCACTTGGAGATAGCTGTATGATGATTTTGAAAATTATGAGAATTGCTTTGAATTTTGTACATGAGGCTACAGGTAACCAGTGTAGTTGTTTCAACATTGGTGAAATGTGGCTGTTTGTTGCGGTTCCTGAGATTATTCGTGCAGCTGTGTTCTGTACTAATTGAAGTGGATAGATGGTTTGTTTTGGAAGACCTTGGTAAATGACATTGCTGTAATCAAACATAGGCATTATCATGGCTTGGCAGACTGTGTGAAAGTTGGAATGTTAAGTAAAGGTTTGAGCTTGTGAAGTATATTGAATTTGTGATAAGCAGCTTTTGTGATTCTGCTTATGGAGGTATTGAAGATTAGGTTCTGATCAAGATAAACCCTTAGGTATCTCACCTGCTGTTTAACCTGTATATCATTGTGTAGAATTTTCAGTGACTTTTGCAGAGTAAATGAAGTGTTCCTCATTAAGAAGAGCACCTCTGATATTTTGTAATTTATAGTAAGATTTTGTTTGAGAAGCTAGGTTGCCATAGCTTCAAGGCAACCAGATGGATTTGTATAGTATGGTTGGTCTATGTCGATAGGGGCATATACCATGATGTCATCTGCATAAAATCTATAATGGACCTTAAAATCATTGATTATATTGCACAGTAGTTGAAGATAAATATTAAAAAGTATGGCTGATAATGCTGAGCCTTGTGGTATCCCTTGTGGTTGGTTAATAAGCTTTGATAGGCTCAGGCTGGTTTTCACTTGAAGCTTGTGATAAGGAAGCTTATCATAGCTCAGGTAGGAGCTATAGAAAAGATGATGTGACTCTGAACAAGCAACCTGTCAGTTTTGGTAGAAGTAAGAAAACAGAGTTTTCACATAAAAGACCACCAGTCCCAGAATGCACCAGGTTTCCAGCAGCCATGAGAGGGGCTGAAGTGAGAAAACGTGTGTGCAATCAAGAGAGCTATGAGGTAATCCCTAAGCACTCATCTCAAAGGGCAGGGCCTGATTCAACACAGCTGCGCTGTGTTAGGGAGAAGCACACATTAGGACAGAATAAGAATAGAGCTTATTCTTCAGATAACAGCTTCAGACACAGCTACAGAAAGAGCTTCAGACACAGATACAGCAACAGCTCCAAGCTCAAGCACCAACATCATCTCGAGAAGCAGAAGCCAAGCCAAGCGGATAGAGAGAGAAGGAAACTCTCTGGAAGGAAGAGAAGAAAGGCCATTGGAAGGTCTGGGAGATTCCAAGGCAGTACCTATACTGGGAGGTATTCCAAGTGCCAGCAGAGTCCATTGGACTGGAGTCAGCCAGAGGAATGGATTGGCAGAGATAGGAATCACCAGTGGCTACCTGGAAGAGAGAAGACTGCACGTGGAAAGGACTTTCAGACCTATGCCAGAAGGTATGTGAGGAAAGATCCAGTGTCCAGGGATCAAGATTGGAAGGCTGGACATCAGAACTGGATTACATTCTGGCCAGGCTATACAGAGAGGAATTATGATAGCAGGAGAGGCTCAGGTATGAACACTGATCCAGACCCTATCTATAATAGTGAATGGCAGCAAGGTAATAAGCATTCTCATGATAGTGCCTTAATGAAAGACTCGTCTGTGCCAATGTATGATAGTGACCCTATGCTGATTGATGAAGAGGGAGATACAGCAGATGAAACTATTAATTATATGGACTGTTCTCTATCTAAATGCTATTGCTAGCTTTCTGTGAGCAAACACATCAGCCATCACAAAGAAACCTAACTTTGTTCTTTATTTCCACTGCAAACAGCTCTTAAAGCAGGATTTGGGTTCACACAGTAGCAGCCAGCCAGCTAAAGGCTTTCAGCTGGTCAATTGATAGTAATTAAAGCTGCACCTGATTGTGTGTGTGAGCAAGGGAGAATCACTGCTGGGATCTGCGTGGAAAATAAGCAGAAGTTAACCTAACAAGCAAAGTTTATTCATTTCTTTGTGCCTTTTTATTTGGTAATTATTTGCTAAGAAAACATTAGCTAATTGCCTGACAAGCTGAAGGTTGTTTTCTGATTTGCTTTGTGACTTTATGTTGTCCATTTAAACACTGCAAGCAAGTAACCTCATTTATATTGCTACCAAGCATATTTGTGCTGGGTGAATTAAACCCCATCAATAAAAGAAGTATTTTATTGGCTTTAACCACTGGTTTCACAACTCAATTATTGTCTTCAGCTGTGTTTGGAGTGAAAGAACTACATTACCCACAATACCTTGCAAGAATCATATGAATATATGCATCGTCAAGATTGTGTAAGTTCTCACCCTAGGCAGCCGTCTGACAAGCTTTTGATGGGATAGGTATGAGCTAGACCATTTGATCATGGTTCCTTGTAGCCCTATTTCCTGTAGCCTCCTTATCATGATGTTATGACTAATAGAGTCAAAAGCTGCAGTGATGTCAATAAAGATCAGAAGGAAGCCCTTTTTACATTGTCTAAGCCTAATGTAATGCTGTCTAGAAATGAAGTAAGGAATGTTTCAGCACTATGTAAGGCTTGAACCCATATTGAACCCATACTGAGGAGGGTCGAGATGAGCATGGTTAGCTATGTGTCCTATAATTGGTATTGTATCACTTTTTCAATCATCTTTGTCACAAATGATAGACTAGAGATTGGCCGGTAAGAGTTAGGGTCCATGGTATCAAAGCTTGAATTTTTTAATAATGGTCTAACTTTTGCATGTTTTTGGCTGGGAGGGACATAACCTTGAGAAAGTGATAGTCAAATTATATTTAGTAGTGTAGGACACAGTTCTTTCACTAACATCTTAATCCACAATACTGGGCATGGGTCCAGGGGAGCGGTGGAAGTGTTGATCTTCTTTATAATGTTCTCCAAATGATCCATGGAGGGAACATGGAATGAACTGAAAGGTTTAGCAGATTTGTTTGCAGGACGTGCGCATATTGTAGTGTTTAGGGTAATGCATGCACTGGGTTTGAACTTAAGCTTCAGGAAGTCCGCCATCTGTTGTGGGCTAAGCAAGTTAGTATCATTCTGTGGGAGTGATTCTTTTGTAAGTGATTGTGCAATGTCAAACAGCTCCCTTGGTTTATTAAGAAAGCCCATTATTAGATCAGTATGATATTGTTTTTTTACTGTTATTTATTTGTTGATGATAAGATTAAGTAATTATGGTGGGGTTCTTATGGTCTTCTTCACTTTTAGATCAACTCCATTTTCACTCTAATCTTCGCTGGGTTCTTTTCAAGTCATTAATATTCTTCGAGAACCATGGCACAGAATATTCTCTATTACTAAGAACATCTCTATGTGGAGTGGTCACAGCATTCCTGAGAGTGCTATTTCAATTGTCTACAATATCCTCCAAGTCTGATACGTTACACTCAAGGTATCCGCATCAAGTCTGATACGTTACACTCAAGTCTGATACGTTACACTCAAGGTGTTTCTCTATGAAATAGTTTGAATCTTCTTTGTATTTTAGAGTGGATCTTGAGGGCTTCATAAGGAAGCTTAATCTTAAAATATTTTTTGCAGCCAATCTGAATTTAGAGATAGTCTGGGTGGTTTAGGTAAGATGGGAGCAGAGTCCTCAGGGGATAGTTTGAAGAGGGTTCCATTACCTTTAAAATCTAATTGGCACCCCCTGGTCAAATTCATCTGGCTCTGGCAGTGTATAAGCAGCTGATATTGCAGGAGGTTGAGCAGTTAGAAAAAACGTTACACTGGTCACGATGTATGTTGACACCTGCAGAATTGCAGGCCCTGGAAGATCTTTCTTCCAGGCCTGAATTACTCATTAGGCATGCAGATAAAGGAGGGGCCATAGTAGTTTTAGATCAGAGTGCTTACATTACTGACGCTGATCGTCAGCTTTTGGATGGGGAGGTTTATGTATGGTTACCTACTGACCCCACGATACGTTTGCAGGGTTGTATTAAGGATTTAACCAATTTGGCATTGCACAATAAATTAAACTTTAAACTATAAAACAGACAATACCCCAACTCATCAAACACCTCCTCAAGACCAGATCTCAGCCGAGA
Organism: Ichthyophis bannanicus; assembly: GCA_033557465.1. NCBI lineage: Eukaryota > Metazoa > Chordata > Amphibia > Gymnophiona > Ichthyophiidae > Ichthyophis > Ichthyophis bannanicus. Next base: position 418,556,978 of record CM066038.1, read on the forward strand.
CGCAAAGCTCCGATTTACATAGTATTGTAGATAGCTCACGTTGTATTTAGCTCACCACGAATCAACAACCAACCACACTCACGCACACACTGCTCACTGCATACGAACACTAAACACAAGACTTTGATTGTTTGCTGTGCAAACCGCTTTGATTGAAGGAAAAGGCGGTATAGAAATCAGTTTAAATAAAATAAATAAATAAATAAAATAAATTTCTAAAAAGGAGTATTCTTATTTGAATGTTTCTTCTCCTGGGATTGCGAAGTTTTACCTTTTACCTAAGATTCACAAAAGTATGATCAATCCACCGGGGAGACCAATTGTATCCATGAGGGGGTCTGTTTTGGAACCACTGTCAGTATTTGTTGATTCCTTTTTAAGACCTTTACTTGTTGACATTCCTTCTTATGTGAAGGATACTACCCATTTTCTACAAATCCTAGAGGAAGCCTCACAGTGGGCTTTTGAATTAGATACAATGTTGGTAACACTTGATGTTGTTGCTTTGTACACCAGCATCCCCCAGGAGGCGGCTTTTGAAGTAGTTGAGGCAGCTTTACATCGTCGGGGGGATATCTCGGAAGAGATGATCACCTTTGTGTTAGATTTGGCCACGTTAGCTTTGGAAAATAATAAACACAACTCTACCAACTAACCTTCCGTAGTAATAGATTCATCTACATTAGGATATATCCTTAAAAATGGAAAAGCAAACCTCAGAACCCTCCGACACCTCCCACAGTTCACACAAAAATGAGCTCAGGTGTACAAATGAGGAGAAATACATCAATGGTTTGCTAGTCCACCAAAAATATCAAAATAACAGAAGTCATACATATCACCATAAGACACTGATGTTCACAAAATTCTCAACGCATATCCACAAAGGACATAGTCTTCACAAAACTATCACGATGTTACATAAACATGTGTAATGCGCAAAAATCAGAGTCTTATTTATTTTATTTATTTAGACAGTTTTGTATACCGCCTTATCCTTCAACAAAGCGGTCACAACACAATTGGGAGATACATTTAACATGCGGGGATATGAGACACATACACTAATACTTACAGGGAACATGGGCAATGAAGGGTTAAGTGGCTTACCCAAGACCACAAGGAGCACCTGTGGGACTAGAAACCCCAGTCCTTCCGGCCCAAGGTTGCTGTCCTCTAGTGGGATTTGAACTCCCGACCTTCCGGCCTGAAGTACCTTGCCCCAACCACTAGGCTACTCCTCCCTTAGCTTGTAGAACTCCTGGTATTGAATAAAGCGAACAAATCCAAAACCAGACACCCGCCAGAACGTTCCTCCTGTGTTTCGCTTCCGCTGCTTCAGGGGAAAATCATTCTAAAATAAAGACACACCACAATGCTTCACATTACTACTACTACCCTTAGGAGAATACCACCACAAAACCTTCTGACAATTCAAAACAGAAGATATCCTACCTGGCCGTCTTCAACAAGTAACCTGGCCAAACAAGGCCGTTTTCAACCGACAAAGCTCCCAACCACGATATCACCTCAGCATACCATTCAAAACTTCCAATGCCATACACCTGCATTAAAACACCACACATACTCCTCCCACTTCTCATCTCTTCCAATCAACTGGCTAGCTCTAAACACAAACTCCCCTGTATTTTTAGGGTGGTTAAATGGTCTGGATCCCTGCATTCAATTCACTTCAGTGTATCATCGGGATGAGATTGCATATCTAGATGTTTTGGTACGAAGGGGTCCAAGAGGTTGGATCACGTCTGTATTTCGCAAAGAGACAGATAGGAATACCTTTCTCCACTACTCCAGTGCTCATCCCCTCCGACTGAGGGATGGGTTACCATTTTCTCAATTTATTAGGTTTTGTCATAATTGTTCTGATGATGGGGACTTTAAAATTAAATCAAGATCTTTGATTGTGGATTTTAAAGATAGAGGCTATCCTGCCCGGTTAGTGGATTTGGCATATCGTCGAGCCCTGTTTAATTAATAATCAAGCTCTCCTGTTGCGTCCTTGTAATCATAGGAGGGCAACGGGGGATGATGGGCGTGTTAATTTCATTTAGAAGTATTCCCCTTTCAACATGCATATTCAACGGATTATAGCTAAACATGCTAATGTGTTGCGGGCGATTCCAGGGTTAGTGGGGAAGCGAAAACATTGTGTGTGGTTACGAGATTAAAATTTAAAAGAACAACTAAGTCCCGCCTCCCTGCGTTTGTTATCCCCTTCAGGTCTGTCTGGTGGAGGACATCAGAGATGTGGGAAGTGTTCTATCTGTCAGGTATCCCATGATGTTCAGACTTTTCAATATCATGATAAGTTTTATAAATTGAGATGGGAAACTTGTGCATCCTCTTGGGTGGTATATGGAATTTTTTGCCCCTGTGGCTTGTTGTATATTGGTAAGACCATGAGACCCTTCCGGGTTAGAATCTGTGAGCACCGCGGTAGATTGCGTGGTAAAGTTCATGAAGCTCCCATTGTTCAGCATTTCCTCGTGTTAGGACATGTGTTTGAGGAAATGAGATGCTTTTGCATAGATGTTGAGAGGGGTTTCAGTGGCCATACGCGGGAACAGGCATTATTGTTATGTGAGCAGTATTGGATCTTTCGATTGAGGACTGTGGCCCCGGGCGGTTTGAATACACAAATTGATTGTGGAGTGTATATTTAGTCAGTGGGTGGAGTATGAATCTGCAGTTAGGGTATATATGGCATGTGTTAGTGAGCAGACCGCATGTGTGGCATTTTTGTGAGGAGCGCTTGCTGGTGGTTAAAGTCACCGATGTTTAAGGTTTGCTTGTCTTGCAACAGCGTGGTAGGTGGGTATTGTTTGTTTGTTGTTAGGATATTGTTATGGGATTATTAAAGAGCTGGATAGTGTATGTTTCTTTTTGTGTTTTTATATGGCAGTTATCAGCTTTCCCTTGAAGAAGCATCTTTTGCGAAACACGTATTTGGTGCCGAAGAGTACAGCATTGGGATAAAGAGTTTCATCGAGTCTCATCGAGCTAAAGAGAATCATTCCCTGATGAGAAGAATGTATTTGTTAGATGTGATTTTTTGATTCTTTTTATGTGGTTTGAAGAATGAATTTTTGCCATAAGATGTTTTGAGTAAAAACATTCTGGGAGAGTGGTGGGTTGGTCATTGATGTGAGAAGGCAGAAGCTTGGAAGTTTCCTTCAGCTTATGTAGTTGCTCAGTGTTCTGAGACATTCCCTCCTCTTTCGGATATGTTTGTGTTCTAATGGAATTTTTGCTCTGGACATTTCTTATAACATTTGTTTTGTTTTTAGTGGAGTGCGTTTTTGAGCTCAGTTTCCTTCTTTAGGGCATATTGCTGAGGGAATGTTTAAGGTGATGTTGATCAAGTAGTGGTCAGTCCAGGGAACAGGAGTAACCATTGGGTGAAGGGTATTATTCTGTTCAAGTATCTTATTGGGTAGGAACATAAGGTCAAGGATAGCTCCCTTAATGTGTGTTGATGAATGCACTATTTGTATGTATTGTAGATCTGACATGACTGACATAAAGAGGCCTTTGCATCCATGATAGGTAGCGAAGGGATGTTAAATTCTCCCACTAAAATGAGTGGCTTTTGTAGTGAAAAGCAGTTACATACCTCTTCAAGAATTATTGAGATCTCCTCATCGTTTTTGCTGGGTACAAGGTACAACAGGCAGACTGACATGAGCCTGTATGATATTGTGTTCATATTGAGTCCATCTTTGTTCTGGGTAGAGAGGGTGATAACCTGAGGTGTTTTTTTGTGATGAAAAGGACACTCCCACCCCTTCTCATGGTCCTTGGGCAATTGTGAATAGAGTATGATTAGGATGCTATTTGATTTAGTATGACCTGATCCAAGTCAGTGAGCCATGTTTCAGATATTTCAGATGTTTTCAGCTTTTCTATCGTCATAAAATATTTGAGGCAAAGAAAGATTACTTTGCCATGCTCATCACCAATTCTCCATCTACAAGAAAAGCTATATTTTCAGTTGTCTCTCAACTTTCTACACAATGCTGATTCCAGGGGCATCTGCCCTTGTCTGGGCCTACCCCAGAAACACTAGCGGACTACTCTTTGACCAAAATTCAGTCACTCAAGACTACGCTATATTCACCTCCACCTTTCTCTCCACTGGCTGAAGCCGGAGGTACTTCTTCTCTACCACTGCACTCCTGGTCACATTTTACCCCTGTGTCCCTCACCCAATTAGAGAGGGTATCACAGTCTATTCATAAAACTACTTTCCCCTCAGACCCATTTCCATCAGCATAGCTAAATGAGCCCAGTTTGGGACTCCTCCCAATCTTGCTTTCACTGGTCAACCAAAGTCTATCTTCAGGAGTGGTACCTGAGGTCTGGAAAAAAGCTATACTTCATCCTTTAATAAAGGATCACCATGGGGATTGGTCTGATCCTCAAAATTACCGCCCTATCTCAAACTTAGCTGTCACGTTGAAGATAGGTGAGAAAATCTATCTCCATCATCTTGCAGATCATATGGCCAAATTCATTTTCTCCATTCTCGTCAATCAGGGTTTCGCCCATGCCTCAATACGGAAACAGTCCTGGCAGCAGTTTTTAATATCCCAGGTCTGCAAAAAAATGTTTTTCGAGAGCTGTTTTGGTTATTCCACGCAATCTTTATGTTTTTTGGTGCGCTGAATCTGAAAATGACCTCCATTTTGTCATAGGACATCATGTTTCCTGACAATTTAGGTAACTATGTTAAATAAGGCAATACCTCAAAATAAATGGAAATAGACTTATAAAATTAAAGTTTTATTACAATATTTTCATGAAAATCCTTTTTTGAACTGAAATGAGCTCACCTACACACACTAAACTCAATTCTTCTTCCTTGTGAGGCTCCTCTTGGTGCATTTACGCTTGTGAGTAGCATCTGGAATGTCTCTCTGAAGCATCCAACAGTAGTCTGCCATCATTGTAATGCTCCATTTTCCCTGGTATCTCCTTTCCATCTCTTTAATGTCTTGGTGGAATCGTTCACCTTGTTCCTCACTCACAGCTCCCAAATTTTCAGGAAAGTAGTCAAGGTGGGACTGGAGGAAATGCACTTTCAAACTCATCAGGCAACCTAAAGCTTGAAATGCTTTCAGCATTCGTCCGACAATCTTTTTGTAGTGAGGATCTTTGTTATTGCCTAAAAATTTCTGTACGACTTCTTTAAAATGCAATCCACCCTTCTTTTTGAGGATCCGTCATGGTATTGACAAACTCTTGATCAACTATAAGCCTTCTAATGTCTGGTCCGACAAACACACCTTCCTTCAATTTTGCCTCCGACAGGCCTGGAAACTTGGTGACCAAGTATTTGAAGCATTCTCCATCTCTTGGAAGTGATTTTACGAATTGCTTCATCAATCCCAATTTTATGTGGAGAAGAACTTTATGGGAAGGTACCAAAGTTTCTCGGACGACATTTTTTTCACCGACTGTTAGCACCCTTGGCTGCCAACTCTTCTTGGTCCAGTGATTTTGTCGGTCTCGACTGTCCCATAGACACAGAAAACAAGGATATTTGGTATACCCAGCTTGTTGCCCGAGCAGCATGCACAAGACCTTCAAGTCCCCACACACTTGCCAACCATGGTCTTCATATTTAAGTTTACGAAGAACCAATTCCAAGTTCTCGCAGGTTTCCTTCAAGTGTACGGAATGACCTACCGGTATGGAAGTGTAAAAACCGTTGTGGAGTAAAACTGCTTTGAGACGACTTTTTGAAGAATCTATAAAAAGACGCCATTGCTCTGAATCATATTGGATTTTAAATTGACCCATCAGACCTTCAAAATCGATGCAATAAACCAACTTGTCTTCCTGGACGAAGTAAGGAACAAACTCCTTTTCATGATGTCTGAACCATGAAGATGACACTCCTGGCAACAATAAATTCCTGCTTTTCAGCCTTGATCCGAGTAACTCAGCAGCATCTTTGGGAAGATTCAAGTCTCTTACCAAATCATTCATCTCCTCCTGAGAAAACAATTTTGGTCTTATTTATTTATTTATTTACATTCTCTTATATACCGCGCTATTCTGCATCAGTGCGGTTTACATTGAACAAACTGAAATTACATTGAACAGGGACCCAGACGACTTCCGGACCATATACCAAGCGCTAATCCTGCCTCACTTCGATTTTGCAAATGCCATCTTACAAGGTCTCCCTCAATCCACACTGGCCCCATTACAGCTCGCTATGAATGCCGCAGCAAGGGTCCTATACGGAGCCTCCAGAAGTGACCACGTGACTCCCATTCTTAAACAGCTTCACTGGTTACCCATCCATGGGAGGATCATCTTTAAAACCCTACTTCTATCATTCAAGGCAATCAAGGGTATTTCATCCTCCTCCCTCACAGAACTTATTCACATGGTGCCCCCCAACAGATCCAGAAGAGCAATAGCCGTAAACCTACTAATAACACCAAAAGCATTGATGAAGTGCAACATAGCAACCACAAACAGGGCGTTCAGTTGCTATGTACCTAAATGCTGGAATGCTCTATCCTCTTACATTAGGGCTATTGCCGACCTATCGCAGTTCAGGAAGGCACTCAAATACCACCTTTTCCTCCAATACTACCAAACCAGCAATGGCACCTAGGCATTCCCTCTGAAGAAATGACCCACTTGGAAACGACCCTTACTTTCAGTATGATATTGTTATTCAATTCTAGCCGTGTAAATATCTCATGTATATAGTTTACCCCTGTTATCCAAGTTTGTACCCCTGTTCGATGTAAAACCAAACAGCTTGTTGTTATGGTCGTTGTGTTATAATGTGAACCGCGCTGATGCCGAATAGTGCGGTATATAAGAAATTGTAATAAATAAATAAATAAATTATAACTTGGAGATAACTATTTTACAGGGAACATGGGATATGGAGGGTTAAGTGGCTTGCCCAAGACCACAAGGAGCACCTGTGGGACTAGAAACCCCAGTCCTTCCGGCCCAAGGTTGCTGTCCTCTAGTGGGATTTGAACTCCCGACCTTCCGGCCTGAAGTACCTTGCCCCAACCACTAGGCCACTCCTCCACTCCACTCTTGTATCATCTTCAAAGTCAGAACTTGATTCGTCATCTGGTTCAGGTATGACTTCACCTTCATCGGAGCTAGGTATCTCTTCCAAGGTAGCAGGGGGCTTGGGTACTGGTATATCTGTGCCATGGGGGATGGGACGAATTGCCGGGTGAAGATTGGGGGATGAAATGGAATGCTTCCATTTGGAATTAAACCCTTTCACATCGCATGAACAAAAGTAACAGTCGTCACTATGGTTCTATTGCTCTCCCCATACCATAGGAATCCCATAACGGAAAGATTTTTTCTTACCCTTGAACCAGTTTCGTAGGTCCTCAACACACTATTTGCACACTTTATGAGGCGCCCAGACTATCTTGATCTCCAATTTTTAGTCCAAAGTATGCAAAGAATACTTTTTTCACAAAATCTGTAATATTCTGCTGTTGCTTCAACACTGTATATTCACCACAGATGAAACAGAAACTGTCTGGCGAATTAATACACTTTCGCGGAGCCATAACATAACGGTTGAAGAATGACGAGCTAACACGAATTGTGATGAAAAAGTGTGAACAGCCTAGAACCAAGAACCTGATGATGATTCATGCACAAGTGTGGCATGCAGGAGAGAGCAACTCTGTGTCTATACACGAGATGTCACAGTGCTGGCCACGCCCCCCTGCACTGACCGGAGCTGCTGCTATCTGCCCTGTGTCTCCCTCCCACTGGATTCTTCAGGAAAGGATTAACCCCTTCTACCATTAGAAGCACAGACTTAAAACTTGCTTGTGTATTGTCACACCCTGTTCGGCCAGCAGCGTGGTATACTGGTTGGGCTACAGGGGAACCTTTTATTGAAAGGATTGTAATTGGGCTCCTTTGCAATAAGATAGTTGAGACCCGAGTGGTAAGGTCAAATCAAGGTTTTATTTCCCCTCCCGGGGTTTGGATCATAACACACGTAACAAAAGAACAAAAGCCATATACTCTGGCAAAAAGGATAAAGTAAATTCTTGTGCTTTTAAACAGGCAGTTAATTCACTTCCACAATGGTATATCTTCAGCACAATGAAAACTTATCATTCATCACAGCCAATGTACAGTCCATCTGGTAGTCAGATAATTCAGGCTCTGGTAGATCAATTATCATTGATTCAATCTGACTATCATCTGCATAAGGTTGTTGCCTATAGTGAGTTGGTAGATTATTCTCCTCTGCCAGCTCCCTTGACCTCCCTACTATTTCCTCCAGCAGGTGAGGGTCAGAGTCACCATATCTTGGCATACAATTCCAATAAGACTTATGTCCTTTATAACCTCTAGGTGAAAAAGACTTGTAAGCAGCTTTACCTTGGTTAATTAGGCCACCTTCTGGGTTTGAGGCAGGAGAAAAGCTATGCACAGCTTCATTCAGTCGGGGTTTAAACCTCAGAGGCTTTTCTCTATGCTTAGGCTGTTTGTCACCCTCTTCCAACATACAGATGTCTTGCACCGTATATTCTTTCCTTCCTGAAGCCTGTAATTGCTTTCCAGTTATTCTGACTGGTACTTTCTCCTTATAAATGCCTTCACGATAAGGTATATGTTTGGAGGCTTGGTTAAAAGGGTTTTGAGCCTTTCTCCTCCAATTAAGACTATCAGCTGTTATCTGCCTTTCTCTTTCACATTCAGAATCAAAGTCATTCACATCAGTTTTCCTACCAGCCCAAAGCAGACGTTGCTTCCCAGATTCAAACCTCAGCTTGCACTTACTATCCAGCCGGTTCTCATTCAGCACGTCTCTCCTGCTTCCAGTTACTGGTTTCACTGAATCTTCCACACTGCTTTCTCTGGAGTTACCGGAGCTACCAAAGCCAAAGTCAGAACTCCTTCTCCAGCTACAGCTGTTGCTCCTCCTATTGCTCGTCCTACAGCTGCCCCTATTCTCTAATGAACGTCCCTTATACGTTTGCTGAGGCTCTACTCCAGCCCTTCCCCCTCCCAGGTGAGAGCTATTAGAGCTAAGAGCTGGGGAATGCCTATCAGCTGTGCAGGGTTCCTTCCCTCGTGGCTGGGAATGTTTATGTTGCTCTTGGCAACTGGGTGTCCTGATATCTTCCTACCTGCTAGAAACAGCCCTATTACTCATAGGTTCCTCTGCTTTCCTATCACAGGATATCTTTTCCCCATTACAGTATATATTGCTGACCATCAGATTTACAGTGCTATATTTTTTTTACATAACTCGGACAACCCCTTTAAGGTTTTTTTGGCATTTTATATCTTAAATGCACTTATGTGAATTAATTAATAGTAATTTGAATTAATTAATAGTAATTTGAAATAAATTGATAAATTTGAAGACAATTTTGCATGTTGTGGCAAATCATGATGTCTATGAGTTTTTTGAATATTTTATTTGTTTTCATCACACCAAAATACATGAAAATTAGATGAAAATAAACAAACAGCTTTTTAGTCGCAGACCTGTGTATTTATAGGTGACTTGATCATGGGAATTATGCTCTTTCAATTTTGCTGGACTTACCTGCGGCCTTTGATCTGGTGGATCACAACCTACTTTTGGCTCTCCATATGAGGCAGGGATCCGAGGTACAGTTCTTGACTGGTTTCATTCCTTGCTAAATTGTAGATTTTTCCAGGTTCATATTCAAAGAGAGGTCTCTATCCCCCGAGACCTTTTGTGCGGCATCCCCCAGGGTTCTATTTTATCGCCTTTCTTATTTAACATTTTCCTCAGTCCATTAATTACTCATAAGGATTAGACATTTCCTGTTATGTTTATGTGGACGATCTCTTACTGTTATACTTACTGATGATTCGGTAATAGATTTGTCCCCTCTAAACAACTATTGAATAACAATATCCTCCTGGTTATTTGAACATTCTCTTAAACTGAACCTTACTTAGTCGACAGTCATCTGGTTTACCGGTTCAGATTTTCAGCCTACATTTGCCCTTACGATAGACGGTCAGCCTTTAGTATTACTTACCTCCCTTCGATATATTGGAGTTGTGTTATATTTGACCCTTACTTTCTCCCCTCAACTGGCCCAGGTAACTAAAATTGACTTTTCTGGCCTTACAGTGTTTTCATAGCATTCGTTCATTTTTGGATCATTTTTGGCTTGGTGTTGCTGCAGGCAAGGACATCCCAGTCATGGACCTTGGGGATATATCACCCCTTCCTGGATGTATTCTCCACTTCGAGACAAACTCTGACATGGTTCAGCTTTCCTTTTTTCTCTTTGGGGAAAAGGGAGAATGTCCTAGTCACAAATTTAGTGAGAAAAGAGAGGAAGAGGCTCACTGTGCTTGTGTGGAAAGACAAGTGACCTCCTGAGTGGAAACAGTGGGACATAGAAGAACACCTCTAGAAAGCAAGCCAGACTTTTCACTGACTCTTTCTAGAATTCCTTCTCAAAACTCTGGTTCTCCTCCTATATCAGTGAATCCTAGCCCTATCCTGGGGGCATGCCTAATCAGTCAGGTTTGCCTACATTGCAGAACCTTATATTCAAATCAATCTCATACGTGTTCACTGTGGCAATCCTGAAAACCCAACTAGTTAGGTGTGCCTCCAGGACAGCATTGGAAAACACTGCCCTGGATATTCTATCTTATACAGTAATGGAAACCTCTCCCTCATGGGCTAGATTTTGTAAATGAATTATGTGAGGGACTATGCAAGTCTATATATAAAAATATGGGTTCTCAACTCAGTCCTTGGCACACCCCTGCCAAGGGTTTTCAGGATAACCACAATGAATATGCATGAGAGAGATTTGCATGCATTGCCTCCATTGTATGCAAATCTCTCTCAAGCACATTCACTGTGGTTATATTGAAAATCCGACTGGCTAGGTGTGTCCCAAGGACAGGATTGAGAACTCCTGATATAGAGGGTAATTCCATAAGGAGCTATGTTAATTTATGCACCATTCATGCATGTAAATCTTGATGTTTTGGTGATTTATGAGTGTTAATTGAGAACTTACGCACCTAAATCGCATGGACACAATTTTGTAGGCATACATACAGAGTCCATTTCATGCAATTTTGTGCAGGCATGCACATGGACAGAGCTTGGGTGAAGCATAGTCAGATCACACATTTACGCATACATGCACTTTATAGAATTTGGACATGCATATGTAAGATATTCGCCATCATTTATACCAGTTCTAGAGCTGGTGTAAATGGCTTAAATTTACATGCATTGGCGGCCACTTATGCTACTATTCTATAAAAAGAAATCCGCACTGATTTGACTTTAGAAAATAGGCATAATTAATGCATGTAAAATTGCCTGTTAACTATGTGGCCCCTTGGAGAACTAATCTCACAGGGGACAACTTTTTAAAGGAGTTCAGTGTACAGAACAACATTTTATGCACTCGGGCAGGCTCTTATAAAAATGGCTGGAGTAAAACACTTTTTTTTTAAAGTGCCTTCAAGTCATGCTGACTCCTGGTAACCCAGCAGTCCCTGGGTTTTCTTGGCAAAGTAGATTACCAGGCCTTTCCTTTCAAGGCAGTGGAGGCTAAAGTGACATGCCCAAGGTCACAAAGACTGCTAGGGGGAATCAAACCCTGAGCTATTGGGTACAAGGCCGTTGCTCTAACCATTAGGCTACTCCTCCACTCTAGGAAGCCTACAGAAATTAAGAGGATTGATATTCAGCCGCCAAAATCAGTATTTTCTTTAATCACTGGTCATGGCTGCCCAAAAGAACCCATATATTCAGGACCAGTATCTAGATGAAGCAGTGACACAAACAGATAGCAGCAATATTCAAAGCTACTTTCTGGTAGTGACACTGAATTTCACTGCTATCGGTAGAATTTGCCACTCCACTCACGGACTGCCCCAGCACGAGTATCGAGGTCTGTATGATATTGACAAACACTACCCAGAAAGTGCACTGAACATCAAGGGATAGTCCCAACCAGTGCCACTTATCTAGATAGCTGCTACCCAGATAAGTGATTCTAAATATTAGGCCCAAACAGACTGCTTTTACACAATATGGGGGGGGGGGGTGTAATAGGGGGTGGAATTTCAGTGGCGGTGGTCAGCACATTTAAAGCATCTGGCCATCACCGCTTTATTTTAAACACAGATAAAAGCCAGGCCAAATCCGGCCACCTGTGTTGAATATCCAGGTTGCCAAGATAGCTTTTCAACTATCCAGTCAGTGGCAATATTCAGCCAGTGGCCAGATAGCTAAACTGGCTAAAGTCAGTCCTGCATTTATTTCTCCTAACTTTAACCAGTTTAAGTTAATTGGCCAGTGGCTGAATATGGCCGCTGCTTGGTTAACTCTGGTGACACTCCCGTTCCGCCCCAGAACGTTCCTTTCCTACAGGAGCTCTCCAGATCAACCAACAGTAAGGATTTAAGGGTTTGTTTTATTATATTAAATTGTTAGCTCTCTGACTGGGAGCTCTCAAAAGGGTTTTTTGTACCTTTTTAAAACAAGGTTACTTTTTTTTGGTGCTTTAGTGGGACTTTCATTGAGCACAGTAGGTGGTTGAACTCCAGTAACCTCTTCAGCTTTGGGAACTGCTAACACCTAATCAGGTGTTCGTTCGTTCCCTACCCACCCCGACTCCCACCCACCCCTAGCGAGTAGTCTTGCTTTATAGGGCGCCTCCCCATTTGACAAAGCACAGAGAATTGAACCAGCACATTTTGAATATAATTAAGGAGATTTAACTGCTTTTTCTCTGAAAGGACAGCTGGGAAACTGGCTGGTACTTGGTAGATCTCTCTCTTTTGCTTTAACAGATACCTAAGCTCCATGGACAGAACAATGGCTGGGAAAAATCGTATCGCTAAAACTGTTGCCCCTGTTACAGCTTCTGCCTCGGTCCAGACAGAGGTCCTAATGCCAGTTGAAGGACTGGTTCCATGTGCAGGGTGCCTGCATGCTGAAGCTCTAAGGAAACAAGTGGAGGAACTCAGAGAGGAGGTGGCGAGGCTGAGGAGCATTCAAGACAGTGAGAAGTACATTGATGAGATGGTTCTTGCAGCAACCAAGCTCTCCAGCAGAGGAGAAGATGGGTGCCAACAGAATGTCGATGGTTGGACACAAGTCACCAGGGCCTACAAAATCACCAATCCAACTTCTCCAGCCCTTGAATTGAAGAACCATTATGCAGCCCTGGAAGTGGAGGAGGTAAAAGCATCCCTGGAAAGGGAAGAACCAGAGCTCAAGTACCCCAAAGTTGCAGAATCAGTGACCACAAGGAAACGAAGGGTAGTGGTGGTTGGAGACTCTCCTCTGAGGGGTACTGAGGTGTCCATCTGCTGACCAGACCTGATGTCCAGAGAGGTATGCTGTCTGCCTGGTGCCAAAATCCAAGATGTTACGGAGAGTTTTCCGAGACTCATCAAGCTCACTGACTATTATCCAATGTTGCTAATCCATGTTGGAACAAATGATACTGCCAGGTATACCTCGGAACGTATCAAAAGTGACTTCATGGCTCTGGGACAGAGGGTGAAGCAGTTAGGTGCACAGGTGGTGTTCTCTTCAATCCTGGTGTTGAGGGTAAAGGCCAAGACAGAGAGGCTCGCATCCTGGAGATGAATGCATGGCTGCGTGGATGGTGTCATCGAGAGCGTTTTGGTTTCCTAGACCATGGGATGCTGTTCCAAGGGTTGCAGAGCAGAGATGGCATCCAGCTGTCCAAGAAAGGTCAACGCATCTTCAGTGGTAGACTGGCTAATCTACTGAAGAGGGCTTTAAACTAGATTCGTTGGGGATGGGTGAAGAAAGCCCCCAGGTAAGTGAAAGCCCCCAGATAGGTGATACATTAAATAACTTTATGGAAATAGGTAACAGGGGTAACATATGGAAAGCAGTGTGTATAAATGCCCGTAGCATGGGAAATAAGATCCCTGATGTTAAAGCTTTGGTGGGAGTGGCTGACTTGGATTTAGTGGCAGTTACAGAAACATGGTTCACAGAAAACCATGATTGGGATGTAACTATACCTGGTTATACTTTATTCAGAAAGGACAGGGTAGGAAGTAGGGGAGGAGGAGTGGCACTATATGTAAAAACTACTATTAAAGCTTTGGAATTACAGAGCTTAAAAGGGAGAGGGGAGGCATTGTGGGTTAAACTAGAAAGAGGGAAAGAGAAATCTATTTACATTGGTGTGATATACAGACCTCCCTCACAAGAGGAAGAGGTGGACAAAGAGTTAATTGAAGACATGCGCAGCATTGCTAGGAAAGGGGAAGTGTACTGATAGGAGATTTCAATATGCCAGATGTTGATTGGCACATTCCTGCTGCAGTATCATCTAGAAGTAAGGAGATCCTGGATTCTCTACAGGGAGAACTATTCAGGTAATTGTTAACAGACCCCACACATGAAGGGGCCATACTGGACTTGGTCCTTACCAATGGTGAAAGTGTTTCTGATGTTGTAGTGGGAGATCATTTTGTATCCAGTGATCACCAGATGGTGTGGTTCAGTATTAGGACTAGGGCTGTTAGAATCCATTCAAAGGCGAGGATCTTAGACTTTAGGAAGACTAACTTTGCGAAGATTGGCCAATACCTCAGGGAGTCATTAGTTGGATGGGAACAGCTGAGGGATGTAGAAAAACAGTGGGAAAAACTGAAAGGGGATATTTTAAGAGCAACCAACCTTTTTGTTAAAATGGTAAATAAAGGTAAAAGGAAAAGGAGACCACTATGGTTTTCAAAAGAAGTAGCGGAAAAAGTGAAGAGAAAGAGGGAGGCCTTCATGAAATACAAGAGATCACAGAGAGAGGAAGACAGGCATCTGTATTTGGAAAAACTTAGAGAAGCTAGCAAAATAGTCAAGAAGGCAAAGATTCAAAAGGAGGAGGAAATAGCCAATGCAATAAAATGGGGGGATAAGACATTTTTCAGATATATTAGTGAGAAGAGGTAGGGCAAGAGTGGTATTGTCAGACTCAAGGGTGCAGGGGAGGAATATGTAGAAGCTGATAAGGATAAAGCGGAATTGCTTAACAAATATTTTTGTTCTGTGTTCACAGATGAAGAACTAGGAGCAGACCTCAGAAAACACCCACAAATAGGAACTGAAGCAAAGGACATCTTGAACAATTTTCAAAAGACAGTGTTCGTGAGAAACTATCTCAACTTAAAGTAGACAAAGCGATGGGACCGTATGGGATACACCCGAGAATACTGAGGGAACTTGGGGACGTTCTAGCAGCTCCACTGACTGACCTTTTTAATGTCTCGTTGGAGTCGGGAGTGGTGCCAAAGGACTGGAGAGAGGCTCATGTGGTGCCTTTACACAAAAGCGGAAGTAAAGATGTTGTTGAAAACTACAGGCCGGTTAGTTTAACTTCGGTGGTGAGTAAATTATTGGAAACGCTGCTGAAAGAGAAAATAGTGAGGTTTCTGGAGTCCAGTGGATTACAAGATCCGAGGCAGCATGGATTCACCAGAGGCAGGTCTTGTCAGACAAATCTGCTTGATTTCTTTGACTGGGTGACCAGGGAGTTGGACCGAGGGAGAGCCCTAGATGTGGTGTATTTAGATTTTAGTAAAGCCTTTGACACTATTCCTCACAAGCGACTTATAAACAAACTGAGCACCCTAGGGATGGACCCTAAAGTTACTGCTTGGGTTAGAAATTGGTTGGGTGGGAGGCGACAAAGTACAAGTAAATGGAGCTCACTCTGAGGAGAAGGATGTTATCAGTGGTGTGCCCCAGGGATCTGTCCTTAGTCCGATTCTTTTTAACATCTTTGTTAGTGATATAGCGGAAGGGCTTTCAGGTAAGGTTTGCCTCTTTGCGGATGATACCAAAATCTGCAATAGAGTAGACACCCAGGAAGGGGTAGATAACATGAGGAGGGATCTAGCTAAGCTTGAAGAATGGTCTAGAATTTGGCAGCTGGGATTTAATGTTAAAAAATGTAAGGTCATGCATTTGGGCTGCAGCAATCCAAGGGAGCAATATAGTATAGGGGGTGAAGTACTTTTGGCCACTAAAGAAGAGCGGGACCTAGGCGTGGTTGTGTCTGATGATCTTAAAGTAGCTAAACAGGTAGAAAAGGCGACGGCAAAAGCTAGAAGGATGCTTGGGTGCATACGGAGAGGAATGGCTAGCAGAAAAAAAGGAGGTGATAATGCCTCTGTATAAGTCTTTGGTGCGACCTCATTTGGAGTATAGTGTGCAATTCTGGAGACCGCACCTTCAAAAGGATGTGAACAGGATGGAGTCGGTGCAGAGGGTGGCTACTAAAATGATTAGTGGTCTTCATTATAAAGCATATGAGGACAGACTGAAGGAAAGGCGGGATAGAGGTGATATGATTGAGATGTTTAAATACCTCCGTGGCATAAATGTTCAGGGAGAGAGCCTCTTTCAATTGAAAGCAAGTTCTGCTATGAGGGGACATGGGATGAGGGTGAAAGGGGATAGATTCAGGAGTGATATGCGGAAATATTTCTTTACGGAAAGAGTAGTGGATCCGTGGAATAGTTTCCCAGTGGAGGTGGTAGAGATGAGGACAGTAACTGAATTCAGAAAAGCATGGGACAAGCACAGAGGATCTCTAAAGGCAAAAAGGGGACTGTTGTAGTTGTTATGGAAGGACAGACTAGATAGGCCATGTGGTCTTTTTCTGTCGTCATATTTCTATGTTTCTATGTTCCGATGCTAAGTGCTTAGTGTTGGGACATTCAAATGGTAGCAGGGAATACTCAGCAGCACTAAATGGTTTAGTACCACTGCATATATCACTGACTGTGGTTTAACCAGTTACCAGTTCTGCTAACCGGTTAAACCACTTTGAATATGCCCCTTAATATATTCATAGGTTTCCAGGGGTGGAGAATAAGTAGAGGAAAGTAAGATCAGCATCTATGTGCATAATTCATAAAATATGAGAAGGGGGCAAACTCCTACTGGCTTCAGAGCAGGTGTAAGGTTTTAGTAGCCTGTTTGAAAGGCACAGAAGTGCATATGTCACCTTTGTTAAACAGTAAGAAAATCACAATCCATCAGTTAACAGGGTGTGTTTAGAAACAAATGATCACAAAACTCCCTGTATCTCAAAGCTTTAAGGCCTGAAAAAACGTTGTTGTTTTTTTGTCAGACTTACAATAAAATAGGTACACTAGTAAGTTTCCTATGCACCCCTCTCTAGTTGTCCTTTTATGGTTAGCACAAATACTCCCCCTAAAATCTTAACTCATCACCACTCTTATAAAAACTCTTCAATATTCTTTAAAGAAAACTTGCAAACTTACATATTCCCAAACCAGCTCATGTGTACTGACGTAATCCACAGCATGCCACTGGTTTAACCCTAATTGTGCATCGAGCTGGCTCTCTATTGAAATGTCCTTCTCTGACAGCACTGAGCCAACACACTTGTCACTTAGCTCTACTCATATTTTACATCAGCATACCTACAGACATAGTTTTCAAATTGCACTCACACTGGCCATCTAGAAAGCTGTATGCGTTACCACATAAATGAAAAAATACCCCCAAATACTATGAAAAATTATACCTTCATTCAATAAGCTCTCATTAAAATGAAAGTTTAGGGCTGCACCCCAGACAGGCCAATACAATCAAAAGCATTCTTTTTAACAAAGAGCACAAACTAAGAACGTTTTCAGTCCGTAACTGCAATTTATGAAATTCTGTATTGGGATACTTTTCCCTGTGTTCTCCAGTTGATATTTGGAATGCAAAATTAATGACTAACCTTAAAGAGGATGACTGGACTGGGATTTGGTGCAATGTCCACCTCATCGCTTTATGTCACAGAAGAACTGATCTCTGGTTTAGGCTCTTGCATTGTACATATCTTTGCCCAGTCTTCTTCCATAAAGCTAACCCCTCTGCTGAAGGCACTTGCATTCATATATAATGAATGTTCCTTAAACTGGAAGTCTGCATGGGCAGGGTTGGAAGCTGCAGCTCATACAAGCTGGGAACTATGATGTAGCGCTAACTAGATTAGGTAAATACTGCTTCATGGTTTTAAACCCATTGTCACCACTGCAGGCCCTGGAGAATAGTGGTTGTGGTGGCAATGGGAGCGGCAGTGGCAAAGGAGGGATGGCAGGATGGCAAGCTCACCTTGGGCACCTCTCATCCTTGCTCCACCCCTGAAACAAGCACTTTTCTGTAAGTACTTGAGGTAGGGCAATTGCTCACACTTTTGGAGTGGGAGAGCACAGGGGTTGAGCTGGGGCAGGGCCTAGGCAAAACCTAAATTTACACTCTACAAATGTAGGCATGGGCGTTTACACTAAATCTAGGACTGGTTTAAGTGGTAGCGCCTAGATTTGGTGTAGAGTATGCCCTTCTTCATAAGATAGGTACACAATATGCGCAACTCCGTATTAAACTAATCAACCCTTGCAAAATTACCTCCTTAATGTGTGGTAAAGGTCTTCCCTATGTGGTAACTGCTTAGACAGACATAGCGAGGTTACTTACCTGTAACAGGGGTTCTCAGAGGACAGCAGGATAAGTCAGCCACACTTGGTGATGTCATCCGATGGCGCCGAGACAGAAGTACACTCCATAGCTCAGAAGGGCTTTCGCCCTCCTGAGCATGAGCCAACTGCCCCCCCCCCCCCGGCCTGCCCCTAGATAGCCAGTTTGTCACTAGCTGAGCCTTAGCCACTAGGAGGCGGGCACCGGTCGGAGACCAACCCCTTTCCAGGGGAGGTGGGCGGGTATGTATGGCTGACTTATCCTGCTGTCCTCGGAGAACCCGTTACAGGTAAGTAACCTCGCTTTCTCCTAGGACAAGCAGGATGAGTCAGCCACACTTGGTGCCTCCCAAGCTGACAAGTGATGCGGTGGAAGGGGGAAGGCCGAGGGCCAGATCAGGTTCGGTGACAATTTACCAGGGCTGTAGTTTTATTGGTGTGCCCTGGAGCTCCTTGGAATATCACCGTTAGGTAGGACAACACCGTAGTGTGCCCTGGAATAGCATAGTTAGGCAGGGCAACACCGCAGTGCGCCTGGCGGGGTGCCAAACAGTACAAATGTGCCACGTGCAGTGATAATGGGTGTGCGCCCATGAGATGCAGCATGTGGTAATAGTGAACGTGCAGTCCCAAGTGCATAGGTGTCACCGTAGTGATTGTGAGCATGTATGACCTCAATGGGCAGCCGCAGACATGCCGCAGCAGAGATGGAGTCCAACGAGCAGTAGCATTGAGGTAGTCACTACGAGGATAGTCACAGCATCAAGCAATTGGCAAGCAAAGATAGGAACAGCATCATCCTTGATTTAGCTACAGAGTAATGTAATTTTTGGCATCAATACCACAATGGCTGGCCTAGTCAGGTATGACCAGGCAGGGGGTAGTAGTCTAGATAGTGAGACTGCTAGGCGATGCATTTGTCCGTGCTGCCTGTAGTGTTAGCAAGAGGCCCCACTATGAGTACAGGCTATGAAGGACCCTTTGGCGCAGCCAGAGTCCTGTGTTCTCCCTTGGCATTTAGCCTTTCCATGCAACCCTGGCTGAGTCGGGCCAGTGGAGAAGCATGCGGGGATCCTGAGGGATCAGGTGGCCAGGTTTATTGGGGTCACCTGCGGTGAAGGGTTGTGTCCCTTGGTGCTGGTGCACTGTTTCGTGCATGTTCTGGGCATGTAACTGCGTAGGGCAGCGAAGATATCCAGAGTATGGAGTCTCTGCTCCTCCAGGGAGGGATCCTTTAGTCCGATGGCCTGGCTGAAGTGGCTCAAGGGTCCCGAGGGTGGCTTGGCCGTGGTTGCGTAGTGTGTGTGGCAGGTATGTCATTAGGACTAGTAGTGTGGAGTGCTATCCAGGATGCCGTAGGACTAGCCAATTGGACCGTTATTCAATAATCTTACTGGCGGACTACCCCAGTTCCGCCTGCAGTGGTTCGGCTGCATGGCTGACATGAGGGAGTCCTCAAGGTGTTCACCATATCGGCAAGCTAAGGGGAGCCCCTCGAGGTGTTCACCATATTAGCAAGCTGAGTAGTGTAGCAGCAAGGCTGCTGAGTGCAGTTGTCAGAGGCCGCAATCGCCTTGCTGGTTGCTGCTAGGCGTTGTAGGACTTGCATGATGGAGTTACATTCATGCCGCATTGGTAAGAAAGATACGACAAGGTCAGGTATGAGTTGCCACCTGCCAATCAGGTCAGGCTCTCGAGTTACTCATTGTCCACCCACGCCTGCTCTCGAGTTACTCATTGTCCACCCACCCACTCTTGATGGGGGAGAAATGTCCAGGAGCCCTATAGCTATATGTTTAGGGAAATAGCACTGTTATTGGCCAGGGCGTGATGAGGATGGCCTGGGCTCTGCCCATTGTAAACAGTTGCCCTTCATTCACACCACGTGGTGGTCAGGTCGATATGTGGCCGGCCCAGTGATGGAGGAAGGCCGCTGATGGCGAAGGGTTGAGAGTTCGTACCTGCAGGTTTATCTGGCAGCTGCGTCTGCCTGGCAGCTCTCCCTGAATCCCAGTGGAGGGCACCTTGCAGAGAGCCTGCCTTGATGGGTGGGTACTGCATGAGAGAGATAGTCAGGGCTCAAGTGGCTCACATGATAAGACCAGGGTTTTAGTCCTCTTGCAGGGGAGTGGGGACCTGTTCCCCTTGTGAGCCGGCATGGTACAAAGGACACCCTGTTGACTACCGCTCTAGAGTGAAGAGCCGTTGTGGCACTCCGGCTGTGTGCTGGAATCCCAACCGGACCTGCAGCCAGGTATTGAATCTGTGATCTTTTGTTCCTATGTACCTGCTCCTGTGCGTGAGCTACAGTGCTGCTCCTGGGTTGGTCACAAAGGAAGGTTCCAGCAGGTGATCCCCCGACTGGCCTTGAATCTGCCCCCTTGCACTCATGTCCATAGTAAGCTAGGTTTCATTGCCCCAGGTCACTTATGATTAGTGTCACAGATGTCAGGGCCTGTCTTGTGCAGGATTCTTTCTGAGGGGGTATCCTGGTTGTAGCCTGTTGTCCTTGTTTTTGGAGGGCAGGTGAAATCTGTTGCTCCTGTTCTGGAAGATGGAGCGCAGCTTGGAGCTGCGGATCTTGGTTCTGCGTTACATTGTGATGCAGAGCTTGTCTCTGTCATTGGCATTGTGGAGCTTCACCAGAGATGCAGGCTTCACATGGTAGGCCATGATATTCAGTAAATGTAGAGACATGTTCTCCGAGATCCGTGGTTGGGACCTGGACCTGTGATGCTGTGCTTTCAGACACAGAGGCTGCGACAGGGTCGGGAGGCACCTCCTGTTAAAGATGATGATTTATTTATTTATTATTTATTTTATTTATTTATTTATTTAACATTTCTCCTATACCGCGCTATTCAGATCAGTGCGGTGTACATTAAACAGAACATACTACAATGCATCAAGCCACATTGTATTTACAATGAACAGGGTAGTAACTTGGGTGTAACAGGGGGAAACTATCTACAATTCATTTACACTGGTGCATAAGTTCCTGGATCTAGGTGATTTGGGTCAGGGAGAATTGAACTGACTAACCATTTTCTTGCTGGGTCTGTTTGTTGGGGCAGTTTGGGCAGTTAGACAGAGTGCTCATTGCCTGCTTTCTAGAATTAGTTTCTGGGTAGTATCTTAAGAACAAATGATGTTTCAACGCTTTTCTGAATAGGGCCAAGTTCGTGATGGTTCGAATTTCTGTAGGGAGGGCATTCCAGGCTCTAGGTGTGTATATCGTGAAGGCCCTATTGGCCGTTGCCTTTGTGCATTTTGTCATTACTTTAGGGACCTCTAATTTGTTTGTCATTGTAGATCTTCTGTTTCTATTGTCCGGTATGCTGTGAATCAACTTGCTGATGGGCGTGGGGGGCTGATTATTTAGTGCTTTGAATGTAAGGACCAGGATCTTGTAATGGATTCTGGCCTGTACAGGTAACCAGGGGAGTTTCTTCAAAACTGGCGTTATGTGGTCTGTCCTTGATAATCCTACTAGGACTCTTGCGGCTGAGTTCATCGCAAGCTGGAGCGGACTTAGCGTTGCCTGTGGGAGTCCGTGAAGGATCACATTAGCGAAATCAAGATGTGGGATCACTAAGGCTTGGAAGATCATTTGGTAGTCGGCAAGGTCAAGCAGTGGTCGTAGATGTCGTAGTGTTCATATCTATATCTATGATAAGGTGTTCCTCCAGTGTCGCGGGAGGATTGCCCGTGCTGATGTTCACTACAACAACATCTAGTCGATGTGTTTCTGGTGGTTCACCAGGGAGTCCAAGGGGACAGGCATGGTTTTCTGGGATGTTGCCTGGGCCTCCCACAATGGCAAGGCTGAGGTCGGCTCATTCTCGAGATGAGATGTGATGAGGCACCGATATCCGATATCTTTTCACAGAATTCCGCTGCTGTCACTGGGCAGGTATACAGCATGGACCTTCTGACCGTCCATGAACCCCCTTTGTTTTTTTTTTTTGCAGAGTGGCCACCTGCTCCTTGGAGAACCTCCGATTGGTTCCCTGCGGGTGGAGGTGCACAGACCTATGCAACTTGTGGTAGGGGGAACAGTGGGATTAAACCCCAACCCCTGCCTATGCAGGGGGTGCCCCTTGTGCATCTGCGTAATCAGCAGATGTCCCTGGGTTGCCTTGGCAATGTTGACTGTTGGCCTGCGAGGGGAAGGAGATTGGGAATTGATTTGTTTCCTGGTTCCTGAAGCTTATGCACTAACCAGTGGACTATGAGGGTCTGCCTCTGTATGTCCATGCGTTGACTAGTAGGCTATGAGGTACTACCTCGGCTATGAGGAACTACCTCTGCATTCTAGAAGTTGTGAATGTCATCTTTCACGTCATTTTTCACATTCTTAGATGCCGCTAGTGCCCTGAGAATGGGTGTGGATTGCCCGGCCTCCCACTGGAGGACACAAGGAGCGCGTGAGGTTTGGGTGCGGTGCCAAAGGTGAACGAACCAAATTGTCACCTGAGCCATTGTGCATAGTCTCAAGCAGAAGCTTTGACTGGGTAGGCGAATAGACCATGTGTCGTTCATTGTGTCTATCTGGTGGCAATGAGGGGTATGCTGACCGGCCATAGCCCTTCTTATTTCACTTCACATATCTGCACAGCTGGGACCTGAGCCTGTGACTACTGCTCCAGGACATACTGGCTGTGTGCACTGTGGCTCTTATCCATGCAGTCCAGAGAGAAAAGGCATGGGGGGGCCCTTGTTATGGGAATGCCTGTGCTTGATGCCTGCACTTGTCGATATTTCATTCTCCAAGGCATCTGATCTGCAATGTGTCACTGAGGGTACAGTGTCTACCCACGGCCCGGAGGGAGCCACCGCCTTCTCCCTGGTTAACCGTATTGGGTGCAGGCTGGGAGTCACTGCCTTCCCCCTGGTCAACCGAATTGGGTGCCGGCTCTGTTTGTGGCTAAGGGGATATGACCTCTGACCCTAATGCCTTGAGAGGTCGGTGAGGGTCTTTGCATGGAGGGCCAATGCCTGCAGTAATGCAGACAGTGTTCAAGAGAGGATCTTTCCCCCTTTATTTTTTTAATTAATTTTTTTTTTTTTTGCAGGAGAGTTCCCTCTTAGCAAGGCAGTGCTTAGGGTTCCGGTGGGTAGATTGGTCGGGTTCCCACCAGGATTCAGTACAGGCAACCATGCGAGCAATGTTGATGGCCTCGGAGTATGAACCTGTCGGCCTCCCACCCAAAGAGGGCGCCATATGGGAGATCCAGCATAGGCACCATACTGGGAGGTGTGTTTGCGTTGATCCTCTGAAGCATTACGACCCCCGAATCTGCCGCACCTACAAGCAATGATAGCCAAGGGATTTTCCTAGATTGGATGAGGCCGTAATACTGGGGCAACCCCTCCCTCCGCCATCGAGGTCTCACTGTGGCCTGCCCGATGGAAGGTGGTTGTCTTCCTTGACACTCAGTATTCTGGATGCAGCTGTTGCACGCAGGGCCGGCCCGTCTATTGAGCAAGAATGTTTTTTGCACAGGGCCCCGCGCAAAAAACATTCTTCATCATCCCAAGTTTAAAAAAAAAAAAAAAAAAAAACAGCTGCTTCTGCCACGGCAGCATCAAGAGTGCCGCCGCGGGGCCCCCCCTGCCCGGCAGAGCCTCCCCTGCATCGTAAGCTAGCGTTGAATCCCCGAATGCGGGCTTCTTTCAGAGCCGCGAGAGTTTCCTTTCTCGCGGCTCTGTTAATCCCGCCGGGGACAGCCCCGGCGGGATTAACAGAGCCGCGAGAAAGGAAACTCTCGCGGCTCTGAAAGAAACCCGCGTTCGGGGATTCAACACTAGCCTACGATGCAGGGAGGCTCTGCCGGGCAGGGGGGGCCCCGCGGCGGCACTCTTGATGCTGCCGCGGCAGAAGCAGCTGTTTTTTTTTATTTTTTAATTTGGGATGATAGGGGGAAGGGGGTTTAGGTCTGGTAATGGGCTATGGGGGGAGGAGGCTAAGACTGGAAGTGGGCTGCTGGGAGGGCTAGGACTGGCAATGGGCTATGGGGGGCAAAGACTGGAAATGGGCTGATGGGGAGGTTAGGACTGGTAATTGGCTATGGGGGCTAAGACTGGAAATGGGCTGATGGGGTGGTTTAGGACTGGTAATGGGTTATGGGGGGGCTAAGACTGGAAGTGGGCTGATGGGGAGGGTTAGGACTAGTAATGGGTTATGGGGGGGCTGAGACTGGAAGTGGGCTGATGGGGGAGGGTTAGGACTAGTAATGGGCCATGGGGGGGGGGGTGCAAAGACTGGAAGTGGGCTGATGGGGAGGTTTAGGACTGGTAATGGGTTATGGGGGGGGGGCTAAGACTGGAAATGGGCTGATGGGGGGGTTAGGACTGGTAATTGGCTATGGGGGGGCTAAGACTGGAAATGGGCTGATGGGGAGGTTTAGGACTGGTAATGGGTTATGGGGGGGGGCTAAGACTGGAAGTGGGCTGATGGGGGAGGGTTAGGACTAGTAATGGGCCATGGGGGGGGGTGCTAAGACTGGAAGTGGGCTGATGGGGAGGTTTAGGACTGGTAATGGGTTATGGGGGGGCTAAGACTGGAAATGGGCTGATGGGGGTTAGGACTGGTAATGGGCTATGGGAGGGGTTAGGACTGGTAATGGGCTGATGGGGGATTAGGATTGGTAATGGGCTATGGGGGGCTAATACTGGAAATAGGCTGATGGGGGGGCTAGGACTGGAAATAGGGTGATGGGGGGTTAGGACGTAATGGGCTTATGGGGAGGTTTAGGACTGGTAATGGGTTATGGGGGGGGGGCTAAGACAGGAAGTGGGCTGATGGGGGAGGGTTAGAACTAGTAATGGGCCATGGGGGGATGCTAAGACTGGAAGTGGGCTGATGGGGAGGTTTAGGACTGGTACTGGGTTCTGGGGGGCGCTAAGACTGGAAATGGGCTGACGGGGGTTAGGACTGGTAATGGGCTATGGGAGGGGTTAGGACTGGTAATGGGCTGATGGGGGATTAGGACTAGTAATGGGCTATGGGGGGCTAAGACTGGAAATAGGCTGATGGGGGGCTAGGCCTGGAAATAGGGTGATGGGGGGTTAGGACGTAATGGGCTGTTGGGGGGGGGTTAGGACTAGTAATGGGCTATGGGGGGGCTAGGACTGGAAATGGGCTGATGGGGGGTTAGGACTGGAAATGGGCTGATGGGGGGTTAGGACTGGTAATGGGCTGGGGGGGCTAAGACTGTTAATGGGCTGGGGGGGTTGCTAGGACTGGAAATGGGCTGAGTGGAAGGAGGGCTTGAACTGCAAATAGCTGATGGGGACGGGGGCTTGGAATGGAAATGGGTTGTGAGGGGGAGGGAGCTAGGACTGGAAATGGGTGAGTGGGGGGGGCTAGGACAGGAAATGGGCTGATGGAGGGGCTAGAATAGGACTGGAAATTGGCTGTTGGGGGGGTGCTAAGATTGGAAATGGGCTGTGGTGGGGGTTTGGATTGAAATGGACTCATGAAGGGGCTAGAACTGGAAGTAGGCTCATGGGGTGCTTGGATTGGAAATGGGCTGAGTGGAGGGGAGCTAGGATTTGACATGGGCTGATGGGCTCATGGGGGGCTGGGATTGGAAATGAGCTGATGGAGGGACTCGGATGGGACTGGAAATAGATGGGGGAGCTAGGACTGGAAATAGGCTGATGGTGGGTCTAGGATAGGACTGGAAATGGGCTTATGGGGGGCTAGGACTGGAAATGGGCTGATGCGGGGACTAGAAGGGAGCGGATGCTGGGTGGGACTGGAACTAGACTGGAACTAGAATGGAGCTGATGTTGGGGGAGGATTAGAATGGGATGGAGCTGGGAGAGTGAAATGGAGAGGGAAAAAATATTTTGTGTGGGAGGGAAGACAAATCTACAATTGGCCGGATATTGGGAGAGTAAGTGGGGATTGAGAATGGAGGGGTAAAATTTGAGTAGATGAAATAGGAATGAGGAAAGAGCAAAAGGAGAAAGATTAGTATGTTAAAGCAGATGTAGAGAGAGAATGGAAAAAAAACTAGAAGAGAGAAGAAAAGACAAATGGACAGCAGACGATGGAGTGTTAGCGGAAGACACAAAGAAACCAGAAGAAAGTGACTGGAGCAATCGCAGCTGAAAAAAAATGCACAAAAGGTAGAAAAATATCTCTTTATTTTGAATTTATTAATTGGAATATGTCAGCTCTGGGAAATGTGCACCATTAACGTCTGCGCTTTGTTTAGTACGAGCAAATTAATGAATAGTTTTATTTCTACAGTGTTGTACATTCCAAGTTTGGCTTTTGGGATTCCCAGTTTAATTATTGTCTTCCTGTTTCTAAATTGTGATTCCTTGTTTGGTGATGGTCTATGTTCTGCATGTGTAACTGAGCAGAGGTATTCTGTTTATGTAATTCCTATTTGACATTGCCACTTGTTCTCTTTCCCCAGTAGGTCATGTATTGTTGTTCTCTGAAATGTATTGGTTTAATATTTGCAGCGTTTCCTTTTGATAGTTAGGGTATGGTGCTTTATGAGTCCTGGTAGTGCTGTTAGGATACGGCGGGTTTGCTATGGATTCTAAATGGGCAGTGTTTGTAGTAGTTCCTAATGTGTCTGGCGGTTGGCACTGGATTATAGTAATGTAGAAGTCTTTTAGTCTTTCTTTATTCATACACTCATTAAGAGGCATGTTTACTAAAAGTTAGTGTATGGTAACATTATGCAAATATTTATGCAAATGAGGCCCCTTATGCAAATGAGGCCCCACACCGAGTCTCCGCACATGGCCCCGCACCCCCCTTGGGCCGCCCCTGGTTGCACGGATACAGCTGTCACACCGTTGGAACACTACGACTCAGTCCAGATCGGCACCAACATCAAGCAAGCAGCTGACTCTGTCTGGGTGCAGCAGTGATTTTCCCATCGGCGCCGAGGCAGGCCGTGACACGCCAGAGAGAGAGTTTCCCTTTCGGTGCCGTGCACCAATCCAGAGTGTCCACATTGGCATGGAGGAGGGGCGCCAAAGAGAATTTCCCCTTTGGCGCAGTGAGCCAATCAGGAGTGCCCATGCAGGAAAGTGTCGGCTGTCGTGGCTCCTCCCCACTGGTGTTGGGGGGAGGGGGGAGATTTGAGTTCTGATCATGGCGGGAGAAACTGCAGTGTAGGGAAGGCTGCAGGCATCAGGATGGCATCCCGGGTGCTGTGCTTCGAGCAGACTGAACTGCCGTTGGACTGAACTGGGCATTGCGGGGCTCGCGACTGGGGATGGAGGCCTTGAGGCACATCCTGAGCACATAACAGCGGCAGCATCAGCATCAGAAGATCAAGTCCTCAATCCCATGTGGCAGCGCGACTGGGAATGGAGGCCCTGAGGCATATCCCGAGCAGCTGCAGCAGCATCAGACGTGGCAGTGCGACTGGGGATGGAGACCCTGAGGCACATCCTGAGCAGCTGTGGCAGTGCAACTGGGGATGGAGGCACATCCCAAGCGGCTGTGGCAGCATCAGAAGATCACGGGGCAGCGGCTGCATCAGAAGTGGTCAAGTCCCGACTAGGAGGTGAGTGCGGCATCTGTCTAGGCTCTGGTCAGTGCATCTGTAGATCTACGGTGGGTCGACGCCATTGGGAGCTGCTGTGCTTACGGCTGGGGATGGAGGCCTTTAAGGCACATCCCAAGCGGCAGCGGCTGCGGCTGCAGGAGCAGCGGAGTTGCGAGCACATGGCTGGCTGGGCGAGCACATGGCTGGCAGGTGCTTCCAGCTGGCCCTTCCTAAATGGGTCTGAAACAAAGGAAGGGTCGAAAACAACATTTTAAATGAAGTAGGTAAAGGAAGAGGTAGAATTTTTCTTCTTTTCTTCAGAATAAGTTTAGGATTTGGTCATTTCAGTTGGAGAGTAGAGAGGTCCGTCTTGCTGTCAAGGCGGAAGAACTGAAAACTGGCTATCTAGGGGAGGGCCGGGGGTGGGGCCAGTTGGCTCATGCTCAGGAGGACGACGTCACCAAGTGTGGCTGGATTGGCGTTGGATGACGTCACCAAGTGTGGCTGACTCATCCTGCTTGTCCTAGGAGAAAATAGCTATACCCCCAACCGTTGCCACACAGGCTTTGTAGTTACCATGCAGTCATTTTTGCAACTAACACAGTAATTGCAAAACCATGCTGCACTTTAGTAAGCAGGCACCTAAGTTTTGTATTTCTTCTTATCGCTCATGGATAGAACACATCTTGTTTTTGTAGCCTGGTGAGATCATCGTCATTTGTTATAGGTTATAGAACTTCTGAGGCTGTTTGCGAGTTTGAAGGTGGTTTATTGATATGCATCTCAGTGTTTTATCCCCAATAGGCATAGGTTGTAAAACCTTGGTGTGCTTTTAAGAGGTGATAAAACGGAGTTACTTACCTGTAACTGGAGTTCTCCGGGGACAGCAGGATAAGACAGCCACACTTGGTGATGTCATCCGACGGCGCCGAGACGGAAGTACTCTCCATAGCTCAGAAGGGCTTTGCCCCTCTGAGCATGGGCCACCTGGCCCCACCCCCCTGCCCGCCCCTAGCTAGCCAGTTCATCACTAGCTGAGCCTTTTGCCGCTAGGAGGCGGGCACCAGGACGGAGGCCGAACCCATCTCAGGGGAGGTGGGCGGGTATGTGTGGCTGACTTATCCTGCTGTCCCTGGAGAACTCCAGTTACAGGTAAGTAACTCCGTTTTCTCCTAGGACAAGCAGGATGAGTCAGCCACACTTGGTGCCTCCCAAGCTGACATGTGCTGTGGTGGATGGGGAAGGCCGAGAAGCTTCTTCAGGTCGGGCATGTGCCCATGGTGCAGCATGCTGTATGCAGTAACCATAACCTGTAGGTCAGTAGCATGCGCCCGTGGTGCAGCATGCTGTATACAGTAACCATAACCTGTAGGCTGGTGGCGGTGATGTACGCAAGTGGAGTAGCATAGTCGTGAGAGGGTGCCGTTACCAGGCACTGTGTGACGGCTTGCAGTCATGAGGTACGCACGCATGTGCGGGTGGTGAAGTTAGCAGGCACTTCGGTAATAACTCCACTGTGGAATCACACCCCGGCCTCTGCCACAGGCAGCGAGGTGCGGACCCATCGAGCAGTAGCGGTGTGGGAGTCACTGCCATGAAGTGGAGGTGGCAGGCTGGGTAGAAGTGCGGGGGTACCGCAATGGCAAAGCAATGGCATTGAATCGATGGCCGCGAGGATGGTGCAAGTGGAACATTAGGGCATCACTAATAAGGGAGGCCCCCTTTTTTTTTTTTTTTTTTTTTTTTGCGTCAACTCTGGAGCTTGTTACCGGAGGATGCTGCGACCGTTAGTGTGGCCGGATAGGGGATAACAGGGACTGGCAAGCGCTGTTCGGCTTGATACCGGTATCGGAAACCTGTGTCTTTGGGAAGACCTCCTAGATTGGGCGCTGTAGGGAGCGGAAGTTTGAACCAGGCGCTGTAGGGAACAGAGTTTGACCCAGTATGGCGTACCATCCGGTTGGCTGTGCGGCATGTGGAGTGGCCGACCAGACCGCTAGGGTCGTCTGGGCAAAAGAATTCCTGACCTTATCCTTTACCGCGGTTACTGCGCGAGAGGTGCGCCCATTATCAGTGGTGTTCTTGGATGGTGTGCACCGTGATAGTTCTTGTTGCAAGGTCTTGGTGGCCGTGCAGATGTGCGCTACATGAGCGGGACATAGGAAGGGCCTCTGGGCATGGAAACGTGCATGTGTGTGCGCCCCTGGCTTGGGCCCTTGCCTATATCCGAGCCTTCGCCTGCAACGGAAGCTGGCAAGGTGGTTGTCTGTATCCGGATAGATGGTTGATAGTCTGATTGCAGGTAACGAGCGGGTGATCTGCCCCGGGCAGAAAGAGTGCCAGTGGGACTGGGCACGGGTGGACTGCGCGGTGGGCTGTTGCACTAGGCAATGCCTTCATTAGGTGGAGAGGCCACGCCTCCAGTAGATGGAGAGCAGGGGGAGTCCCCGGGCAGGCCCGTGCATTGCTCGGTGAATATACTAGGCATACTGGAGATCTATCCCGGGCCATCATGTCCTGATATGGAGCGTTGTCAAGAGCAATGGCTTGAGGAGCTCACGCCGTTGAGTCATGCCGTGATAGGAAGGTCGTGCATAGGTGGGAAGTACCACAAGTGCAGATCTGGATGACAGCCTGTAAACAGGGTAACAACCTGTCAACCGGGTCGCTGCGATTGCTGAGAGCTTGACTGATGGAAAAAAAGTGCCTAAGGGTCGATCTCCTACGTGATTCCAGGGGAGGGCCTGACAGGAGCATCTGCTTCCCCACCGTCCAGACCCTGAGGCACAGAGCCGCAGGCAAGGATGTATCGTGGGGATGCATTAAATTACCTTAAATGGTCCTCAGCGGTGCCACACCGCGGCGACGTGTTGTATTTCCCCAACATAGACCTCAGTCAGGTCTTGAACCTGCGACCCGCTGGCTAGATACCCCTGCCTTGCATGCTGAGGCAGGGTGCTGCCCTTGGCTTGATCATGAGAAGATTCGGATTGAAGATCCTAGGCTGGCCATGAGTTTGTCACTCTACCTTTATGCATCCCGTAACGTTGGCTAGTGCCACAGAGCCTAACGGGCGGATGCTCTCCGCAGGGGGGAGAAGATGACCCAATCATAGGTCACAAGCAAGGGCTGCAGAGATGGGCAGTGGCGGAGTCGTAAGGCGTGGGGGTGACCAATATATTGTCCGCCGAGGTGAGTTGTCCGTCAAGGTCGTGGCTTCGAGGGCACAGCATGGGCCCGCCCGTCCCGATGGAGACTGGCAGGGTAGGGATCCCGTGAGGTTTTTCTCCGCTGGATAGTCCGCAAGGTAGGAGGGGAGGGGTATGAGGTCAAGCAGCCCTTGCCGGCAACGAGCTGCCGCGTCCGGAAGTGGAGGGTAGATCACAGCGTGATGGTGGGGTGGTGTTCCACCTTTGGCCTTTTCCTCAGGGACCCATGCAACTGTGGAAGGGACACTTTGTCCCGTGCTTATGGACAGTGTCCTGGCCATCAGTTGACGTTGTTTACTGGTTCTTAAGGACATGTCTTACCAACGGCGAAGTCCTCGTGGGAATAGTGGGCTCTGAGGTACTGCCTTTGTGTCAGGGGTTGTGAATGCTAACCTTCACACCCTTATATGCAGGTAGTGGCCAGAAGTCAAGTCAATGCGGGTTTCTTAGTTGTATTATGGACATGCGGTGTAGGATCCTCAGCTGGGGTCCGAACAGGTGAACTTTTGTTTGAGGACACATTGACTATGTGTACTGCACCGCCATGATGCCGCCGCAGTCGATGGTGGAATGACAGATTTACTCGTGCTTTCTGGTCCATGAGGAGCGAGGAGTGCGTCTCATCTGCCAATTACTCCCTTGTAGGCCGCTTTTGAGGCTACGAGGGGTTCGGCTCACCTTAGTGTCCTGGTCGGATTGGCAAGGGTGGAGTTCACCACGTCTTCTGGTAGGGAGTGGATCCTTTTAGTCCTCGGACTACTCCTCAGGCAGGCACCTAAGTGATACGTTGGCCGGGTGGCCTGTGCATTCGTGTTACTGATGCGAGGCTTCCACATCCCCCAATCCCTTTCCTCCCACACAGGCTCCGAAGGAGTGATGTGGAGTGAACAAGCTATTCTGGATCATAAGCCTGCGCGAGAGAATGCCAGAAGGCATACGGAGTTATGTCTCAGGAACTTGCCCATGGCCACCAGGATGACCGTGGAAGGAAACCAGCTTCAGACTTCCTGAATATTGACTTGTTGGAGGAGCCTGGTGCTACTGTGCCTGATGTAGGGACAATCGTAGATAAGGCTTGAGATGTATGCGTTGAAGTACCTCAAGCAAGGGAGCATAGTTTAAGGCATGCCAAGTGATTATCCAGAGTTGAAGGAGCGCCGAGCGTTCTAAGGTGTCTGCTCCTTGGCTGCCCTATCGAATAATCGGCCCACCCATAGGGCGAGTCTGTTGCGGGCACCCATCAGGTGCTTTCCCGTGCTCTTTTAAGAGAGGATCCTTCTAGCCACACCAGGCCTGTAAGTAGAAAGAGTTGTTTGCCAGGAATACCCGTTAGGCAGCACCAGCGGTCCGGTTGAGGGGGCTAATGAATCTTGGCCAGTGGGAAGTAGGAGGAGAGCCTCAGAGTGCTGATGGTGCAATCCTCCACTCTCCTTCACGCCTAGACGCAGAGCAAGAGTCATGCCCTTTGCTGGCGCCGGCATGCTGTGGGCTCCAGCAGCGAGCGGGCGGCATTGGCACAGTATGCGTGCTGAGAAAGGTCCATGGTCACCATAGTGGCGTTTCACCTCCAATTAGGAACAGAGAATAGCGACCGCCTGAAGCATCCAAGATGGCCGTCATCCAGGATTCGGGATACAGCCGCGACCCAGGATGTGCATCAAGGGACACTCCATCCTCGGTCAGGGTGACAGAGCGCCTTCGAAATATGAGGACTTGGTTGGCAGGAGCCACAGCTGGGACTTGAACTTGTGACCTTCTGCTCCTGAACACACTGTCTGTGTGCACTGCACCACACTGTTGCCACGGCGACCGTGGAGAGGTGCATTGCACTGGCCCTGAAGACAGCTCCCACCGAGTCATGTG
Source organism: Ichthyophis bannanicus (assembly GCA_033557465.1). NCBI lineage: Eukaryota > Metazoa > Chordata > Amphibia > Gymnophiona > Ichthyophiidae > Ichthyophis > Ichthyophis bannanicus. Next base: position 418,590,132 of record CM066038.1, read on the forward strand.
CTTTCGAATGCAATGCAATGTATGCCTTTGAGTTAGTCCTGACTCCTGGAGACCCAGAAGCTCCATGGTTTTTTTGGTTTTTTTTTTGGTAGTGTCACTTGAAGCAGATTGCCAGGTGATGGAGGGTTACAGACTCGCCAGGTTACATGACCTGCCAGGCCCAGGGGTGCTAGTGGGAACTAAACCCTGGTAGCTTGGAAACAAAGCTAGTGTTCCAACTACTAGGCCACTCCTCTACTCCCTCCCTTAACGCTGACAGAAGTGCTGGCAGACAGCCGGCGGCGGAGAATCGGCGCCGTGAAAGGAGATCACAGTGGCGCCGTGAGACTCAAGGTAGCAGACAGCCGCCGGCACGAGCAGAGAGTCGGCACCGTGAAATCACATGGCGCCGTGAGACTCAGGGTTGCAGACAGTCACCGGCAGGAGCTGAGAAGCGGCGCCATGAAAGATCACAGTGGCGCCATGAGACTCAGGGTAGCAGACAGCTGCCGGCACGAGCAGAGAGTCGGCGCCGTGAAAATCACAGTGGCGCCATGAGACTCAGGGTTGCAGACATTCGCCGGCAGGAGATGAGAATCGGCGCGGTGAGTAGGCGCCTTGAAGAAGAAATTATAGCGGCTCCGTGCGACTCAGGGTTGATGCCCCTCCAGTGAGGCCACTCGGAGTTGTGTCTGCTAGTTGAATAATCTCTGCTTCGGCGCTGAAGGGGATCTCGGCACTGAGACAGGGATGCAAAGCAGTGAGGATCGGGCCCAGGCTCATGCTGCTGTCTCTAATGGGCGGCTCCTCCTTCCTGAAGACAATTGGAACCAATAGCGCCGAAGGGGAGGAGCCGCGGCTGTGACGTCTATGCAAGATGGCCGCCGCCATGGAAGCCACGAGGCCGGGCTGAAGCGAGAGCAGGCAGCAGATCACCGGGAGACGCGGGGCTGTGAGCGGAGGCCCGGAGGGCGCGCTCAGGGCCGCCGGGAGGTCGGCAGAGGCGCGTAGTGTGTTGCTACTGTTGTTGACCTCACCAGTTAGGGGCAGCACACGGAGAACAAGATGGCTGCCCCCATGGTCAGCACATGGCAGGGGCTTCCCGGAGACGGAGGAAGGCAGGCAAGGGACGGAGGCCTTCTTAGGCACGTACCTGATTGCCACAAGCTGCTGACTTACTGGGAGCTTCTGTACAGGCCAAAGGAGCAGGGAAGCTTCCCGGATCGACGGAGGGGCAGAGGAAGGCTGGCCGGGAACGGAGGTCATTTTAGACAAGTCCCGGGCTGCTACGAAAGCTACAGCCTGGCTGGGATCATCTTTTAAAAAACCCTTTTTCTGGAGTTGTCCTGCTTCTGCCGAGGGAGAAAGAGGTAGGAGCCCACTCAGAAGGCAGGCCGGGAACGGAGGCCTTATTAGGCACGTTCTGGGCCGCCGAGCTTCTTTGCCAGGTATCTCTTCTTTAATTCAGGAATTTAATGTATATAATACTTTTTTCTTAACCTAGAAAGAAATCGACAGTGTTAGAACTTAGAAAGAATTCAGCAAAAAGGAGGAAATCCTCTTTTTTCTTCAGAATTGTGAAAATTCAGTTGGAGAGTATAGAGGTCCATCTTGCTGGCAAGGCGGAAGAACTGAAACTGGCTAGTTAGGGGCGGGCAGGGGGGTGGGGCCAGGTGGCCCATGCTCAGAGGGGCAAAGCCCTTCTGAGCTATGGAGAGTACTTCCGTCTCGGCGCCGTCGGATGACATCACCAAGTGTGGCTGACTCATCCTGCTTGTCCTAGGAGAATATGGGCTTGTAAAGGGTGCTAAAGGAACACCTGTCCAGTGTTTTACCCCCTGTATTGAAGCTGGTTTCTCCTAGCTTTACATAGCTCATCTTCAGTTTTCTAGTCTGACAGAAACCAAAACTGCAGCAATGTAGAGATCTGTTGTGGAGAAAAATCTTGACAACAGAGGCCATGTGACTGCTAATGGCTAGAGCACTGGCTTGGGAACCAAGACACCAGGGTTTGATTCCCACTAGCATACCTTATGGCCTTGGGCAAGTCACTTAAACCTCCACTGCCTCAGAAAAATCCAAGTTATCAATGTCCCTGTTTAATATCCATTACCAATTTTAAGTTACAATGTAAACCACTTTGACTGAAATGATAAAGCGATATTTTAAAAAACCTGTTAAATAAATAAATATTTTCTGTTTTTATGCCCTTTTCCTGTACCTTTTCACCTTGGTGGTCTTCTGTCTTTTTTTTTAACAGTCTGTCTATAACAGACAGAAAATAGATCCTAGAAGCTGTTTTAGTACCGTTGCCGATACAAAGTCCTTGTAGTTTAAGTTCTCAAACTGCTGGCCTTGGAATTTAGACTGGCCCACCAATCAACTATTTACACAGATGTTAAAGAAAGCTGATTGTAACCATCAACTGCCCTTGTACTCACCTCTGCCTTTAAGCTATCACTGGGAGGTATGTGAATATGACTTGTTCTACACACAAAATTCTTAGATACAATATTTGCAGTTCACATTGTCAGTGTAGAATGCAATTCATTTATTTATTTATTTAAAACATTTATAGCCCACAGCTATCTAAAATTCAAGGCAGGGTGATAGTTTACACGTGGACCTGCAAAATTACAAGTTACCGTTCATGGTCCACGAAACAAAAGCTTTGTTTTAGGCAATGCAGGAAGCTGTAACTGCATCTTAAAGAGACAATACACACTGAGTCTCAAAGAACAATGAAACTAGAAGTCTTCAAACCTCAAATGTGAGACTTCGAATGGATTATTATATGTCTATAAAATAAATGATAATGCAATCTCAGTGCAATGATTTCCCTGAAAGCCCTTATTATCTGATGCCATCCTGTACTCATGATCTGGTAGGATTTCAGGCAAAAGTAGATCTTACAAAAGAAAGCTGAAAATCTTATAAGTTGGCTTGTTGGCATGTTTTCAAACAAGGTATCTTTTGCTCCTAAGATTCGCTCCCTTATTTTTATGAAAGGGAAAAATTAACTTAGAAAGCATGTACACATGGATACCTCAAAAACATATGCCCTATAAGGATCATCATGGACTCTCTTACATGTACTAAAAAATTTGGTGTGAAGGGGATGGGCCAATATTTAGCCTTGGCCGTCAGTGTATTTTTTAAATGCTGGCTGTCACAGCTGAAAAAAGCCTGGCTATTTTGCACTGGTATCTGAATAGTGGCTGATGTTGAATATGCAGATTCAGTGCTAATCGCCAGTGTTAAGCCTACTTTTCAGATAGCTAGTCAGAGGGCATGCTTGCTAAAGGATGCACTGATAGCATGTATTTGAGCTATGAAATTATTACAGAGGCCTGCACTAACTCTAGGAGCATGTGTGTCCATTTCTTGGCCATTAGCATGTTGGTAACAAGCCACTCCATACTAACTGGCATGAGGGTGCACTTCCCGCCCTCTTTGGGGGTAACATTAAGTGCACCCACTCTAACGGCAACATTTGCGGTCAGTGAAATGCATCATCAATGCCCATGTTGTGCCCCTAACCTGCCCAGCCTCTACCCAATCACATACTAACCAGTAAGCATGGGATTGTTAATGTGGCACACTTATCGTGCAGTAAACTCCATGCTAATGGCATAGTGCACATTAGTAAACGTGAACAATAATTAAGCAATTTCAGAGTGAAACGAACTCCGTTCAAAAAAACAAAAAGAAAATCACTCTTCTATAATACAAATAGGCTAGGTGTCCGTATTCAATAATAGCATCAATAAGCTACCTTACCACAGGTATTAATAAAGGAGAAAAAAGGCTTCAGATTACATGGGTCAGGCAGACATGACACAACATGCCTATGCCATCTCCATCACATCAATAGCCAAAAAACGTAGAAACATAGAAACATAGAAACATGATGACAGAAAAAGACCACATGGCCTATCTAGTCTGTTCTTCCATAACAACAACTACAACAGTCCACTTTTTATCTTTAGAGATCCTCTGTGTTGGTCCCATGCTTTTTTGAATTCAGTTACTGTCCTTATCTCTACCACCTCCACTGGGAGACTATTCCATGGATCCACTACTCTTTCTGTAAAGAAATATTTCCGCATATCACTCCTGAATCTATCTCCCTTCACCCTCATCCCATGTCCCCTCGTAGCAGAACTTGCTTTCAATTGAAAGAGGCTCTCTCCATGAACATTTATGCCACGGAGGTATTTAAACATCTCAATCATATCACCTCTATCCCGCCTTTCCTCTAAGGTGTACATATTAAGATCCTTAAGTCTGTCCTCATATGCTTTATAATGAAGCCCATTAATCATTTTAGTAGCAACCCTCTGCACCGACTCCATCCTGTTCACATCCTTTTGAAGATGCGGTCTCCAGAATTGCACACCATACTCCAAATGAGGTCGCACCAAAGACTTATACAAAGGCATTATCACCTCCTTTTTTCTGCTAGCCATTCCTCTCCGTATGCACCCAAACATCCTTCTAGCTTTTGCAGTCGCCTTTTCTACCTGTTTAGCTACTTTAAGATCATCAGACACAACCACGCCTAGGTCCCGCTCTTCTTTAGTGGACAAAAGTACTTCACCTCCTATACTGTATTGCTCCCTTGGATTGCTGCAGCCCAAATGCATGACCTTACATTTTTTAACATTAAATCCCAGCTGCCAAATTCTAGACCATTCTTCAAGCTTAGCTAGATCCCTCCTCATGTTATATACACCTTCCTGGGTGTCTACTCTATTGCAGATTTTGGTATCATCCGCAAAGAGGCAAACCTTACCCGACAGCCCTTCCGCTATATCACTAACAAAGATGTTAAAAAGAATCGGACCAAGGACAGATCCCTGGGGCACACCACTGGTAACATCCTTCTCCTCAGAGTGAGCTCCATTTACTTGTACTCTTTGTTGCCTCCCACCCAACCAATTTCTAACCCAAGCAGTAACTTTAGGGTCCATCCCTAGGGTGCTCAGTTTATTTATAAGTCGCCTGTGAGGAACAGTGTCAAAGGCTTTACTGAAATCTAAATACACCACATCTAGAGCTCTCCCTCGGTCCAACTCCCTGGTCACCCAGTCAAAGAAATCAATCAGATTTGTCTGACAAGACCTGCCTCTGGTGAATTCATGCTGCCTTGGATCCTGTAATCCGCTGGACTCCAGAAACCTCACTATTTTCTCTTTCAGCAGCGTTTCCAATAATTTACTCACCACTGAAGTTAAACTAACCGGCCTGTAGTTTTCAACCACATCCTTACTTCCGCTTTTGTGTAAAGGCACCACATGAGCCTCTCTCCAGTCCTTTGGCACCACTCACGACTCCAACGAGGCATTGAAAAGGTCAGTCAGTGGAGTTGCTAGAACGTCCCCAAGTTCCCTCAGTATTCTAGGGTGTATCCCATCCGGTCCCATCGCTTTGTCTACTTTAAGTTGAGCTAGTTTCTCACGAACACAGTCTTCTGAAAATTGTTCAAGATGTCCCTCGCTTCTGTTCTTATTTGTGGGTGTTTTCTGAGGTCCTGCTCCTGGTTCTTCATCTGTGAACACAGAACAAAAATATTTGTTAAGCAATTCCGCTTTATCCTTATCAGCTTCTACATATTCCCCCCTGTACCCTTGAGTCTGACAATACCACTTTTGCCCTTCCTCTTCTCACTAATATATCTGAAAAATGTCTTATCCCCCCATTTTATTGCATTGGCTATTTCCTCCTCCTTTTGAATCTTTGCCTTCTTGACTACTTTGCTAGCTTCTCTAAGTTTTTCCAAATACAGATGCCTGTCTTCCTCTCTCTGTGATCTTTTGTATTTCATGAAGGCCTCCCTCTTTTTCTTCACTTTTTCAGCTACTTCCTTCAAAAACCATAGCGGTCTCCTGTTCCTTTTGCCTTTATTTACCATTTTAACAAAAAGGTTGGTTGCCTTTAAAATACCCCCTTTCAGTTTTGCCCACTGTTTTTCTGCATCCCCCAGCTGTTCCCATCCCACTAACGACTCCCTGAGGTATTGGCCCATCTTCGCAAAGTTAGTCTTCCTAAAGTCTAAGATCCTCACCTTGGAATGGATTCTAACAGACCTAGTCCTAATACTGAACCACACCATCTGGTGATCACTGGTGTAATGGGGAAGAGACATCCTGTGATATGGAAACAGAGGAACCTGAGTGCAGTAGGGCTGTTTCTGGTAGGAAGGAAAAGCTCAGGACACCCAGTTGCCACAAACAATCCCAGCCACGAGGACAGGAACCCCGCCCAACTAACAAGCAATCCCCATCTCCTGGGCCTGATAGCTTTCACCTGGGAGGGGGAAGGGCTAGTTTAGCTCCCAAGCAAACGTATAAGAAACGTTCATTAGAGTTTAGCTACGGCAAGAGGAAGGGCAACAGCAAGAGAGAGAACAGGGAAGACGGAGGAGAACAGAACCAGCTGGAAAGTTTGTGCAAGCTGAGGTCTGGCTCTTGGAAGCAGCGTCTGTCCCAGTGTGAAAGGAAAATGTATGTAAGTGATTCAGGGGATTCTGATTCTGAATGTGAGAGAGAGAGACAGAAAGCAGCTGACAGGAATAACTGGAGGAGCAGGGCACAAAAATCCTTTGACCAAAACTCCAGGTATTTATCCTAAGGTGAAGGCACCCAAAGGGAGAAGTTACCAGTGAGGATAGCTGGGAAGCACTTACAAGCTCCAAGGAGTGAAAGATATACAGTGCAAGACATTTGTATGTCAGAAGAAGAGGGTGAGCAGCCAGAATACAGAGAAAAACCTCTGAGGTTTAAACCCCATCCTGAGAGAGCTGTGCATGGACTTTCTCCTGCCTCAAAGCCAGAAGGTAGGCTGTATAATCATTGCAAAAGTGGTTATAGGAATTTCTCTCATAAGAACTATAAAGAATATGACTCTCCTCTAAGCTATGCCAAGAGATATAGTAAAGTTTATCCTTATCTCCTAGAGGAAATAATAGGGAAGCCTCTAGAACAGACAGCAGAGAATAATCTGGAAATGTTGTATACAAGGCAGAAGTTGTATTCAGCTGATAGCCAGCCTGAGTCAATGCTAATTGATCCTCCAGATGAACAGTTGTCTGATACTCAAATGGATTGTACGTTAACAGTTACAAATGATAGGATTTCGCTGTGCTGAGCCAGATATCTTGAAGAAGCTGGTCAACTGGCAGTTGAGAAGCACAGGACTTTACTTTGCCAAATACTAAAGGGACTGTATGCAATGAATACCGTACCATTTGTGATTTAAGATGGAAGCTGTTATAAGTTATTTTCCTACCTTATGCCAGAGTGTATGGCTTTTTGTTCCTATGTTACTTTGTGTTTGAATCCGCCCCGGGAGGGGAATTAAAAGCCTGTCTTTGCCTGAACCACTCGATTCACGACTACAACTTATTGAAAAGGTCCACAACTACACCCTTAACCTTTCAATAAAAGGTCTCCAGGCTACCTACCCCGTATGCTGAAGCTACGGGCGGACTACTGGTGACACAGGATGCAAAATGATCTCCCACTACAACATCAGAAACACTTTCACCATTGGTAAGCACCAAGTCCAGTATGGCCCCTTCACGTGTGGGGTCTGTTACCAATTGCCTCAATAGTTCTCCCTGTAGAGAATCCAGGATCTCCTTACTTCTAGATGATACTGCAGCAGGAATGTGCCAATCAACATCTGGCATATTGAAATCTCCTATCAGTAGCACTTCCCCTTTCCTAGTAATGCTGGGTATGTCTTCAATTAACTCTCTGTCCACCTCTTCCTCTTGTGAGGGAGGTCTGTATATCACACCAATGCAAATAGATTTCTCTTTCCCTCTTTCTAGTTTAACCCACAATGCCTCCTCTCTCCCTTTTAAGCTCTGTAATTCCAAAGCTTTAATAGTAGTTTTTACATATAGTGCCACTCCTCCTCCCCTTCTTCCTACCCTGTCCTTTCTGAATAACGTATAGCCAGGTATAGTTACATCCCAGTCATGGTTTTCTGTGAACCATGTTTCTGTAACTGCCACTAAATCCAAGTCAGCCACTCCCACCAAAGCTTCAACTTCAGGGATCTTATTTCCCATGCTATGGGCATTAATACACACTGCTTTCCATATGTTACCCCTGTTACCCATTTCCATAAAGGTATTTAATGTATCACCTACCTGGGGGCTTTCTTCACCCATCCCCAACGAATCTAGTTTAAAGCCCTCTTCAGTAGATTAGCCAGTCTACTACCAAAGATGCGCTGACCTTTCTTGGACAGATGGATGCCATCTCTGCTCTGCAACCCTTGGAACAGCATCCCATGGTCTAGGAAACCAAAACGCTCTTGATGACACCATCCACGCAGCCATGCATTCATCTCCAGGATGCGAGCCTCTCTGCCTTGGCCTTTACCCTCAACAGGGAGGATTGAAGAGAACACCACCTGTGCACCTAACTGCTTCACCCTCTGTCCCAGAGCCATGAAGTCACTTTTGATATGTTCTGAGGTATACCTGGCAGTATCATGTGTTCCAACATGGATTAGCCACATTGGGTAATAGTCAGTGGGCTTGATGAGTCTCGGCAAACTCTCTGTAACATCTTGGATTTTGGCACCAGGCAGACAGCATACCTCTCTGGACATCAAGTCTGGCCGGCAGATGGACGCCTCAGTACCCCTCAGAAGAGAGTCTCCAACCACCACTACCCTTCGTTTCCTTCTGGTCACTGATTCCGCAACTTTGGGGTACTTGAACTCTGGTTCTTCCCTTTCCAGCGATGCTTTCACCTCCTCCACTTCCAGGGCTGCATAATGGTTCTTCAATTCAAGGGCTGGAGAAGTTGGATTGGTGATTTTGCAGGCCCTGGTGACTTGTGTCCAACCATCGACATTCTGTTGGCACCCATCTTCTCCTGTGCTGGAGAGCCTGGTTGCTGCAAGAAGCATCTCATCAATGTACTTCTCACTGTCTTGAATGCTCCTCAGCCTCGCCACCTCCTCTCTGAGTTCCTCCACTTGTTTCCTCAGAGCTTCAGCATGCAGGCACCCTGCATATGGAACCAGTCCTTCAACTGGCATTAGGACCTCTGTCTTGACCAAGGCAGAAGCTGTAACGGGGGCAACAGCTTTAGCAATACGATTTTTCCCAGCCATTGTTCTGTTCGTGGAGCTTAGGTATTTGTTAAAGCAAAAGAGAGATATCTACAAAGTACCAGCCGGTTTCGCAGCTGTCCTTTCAGAGAAAAAGCAGCTAAATCTCTTTAATTATATACAAATGTGCTGGTCCAATTCACTGTGATTTGTTAAAGGGGGAGGTGCCCTATAAAGCAAGACTGCTCACTAGGGGTGGGTGGGAGTCGGGGTGGGTAGGGAGGGAACTAACACCTGATTAGGTGTTAGCAGTTTCTAAACCTGAGGAGGTTACTGGAATTCAGCAACCTACTGTGCTCAAGGAAAGTTCCCCTAAAACAGCAAAAATGAAAGTAACCTTGCTTTAAAAAATATACACAAAACCTTTTTAAGAGCTCCCAGTCAGAGAGCTAGCAACGTAATATAATAAAACAAACAAAGAAACCCTCAAATCCTTACTGTTTGATCTGTGGAGCCCTGGTTAGGAAAGCCTCAAAAGGGCAGGGCACTGGAGCCTTTTATGCAGGCTTCAACTGCACTCAGGAAACAGGCCCACTAACTCCTGATTAGGTGTTAGCAGTTTCTAAACCTGAGGAGGTTACTGGAGTTCAGCAACCTACTGTGCTCAAGGAAAGTTCCCCTAAAACAGCAAAAATGAAAGTAACCTTGCTTTAAAAAATATACACAAAACCCTTTTAAGAGCTCCCAGTCAGAGAGCTAGCAATGTAATATAATAAAACAAACAAAGAAACCCTCAAATCCTTACTGTTTGATCTGTGGAGCCCTGGTTAGGAATTATTAGTGATTATATTTTTCAGTCTTCAATATTTACCACAATTTTATCAAAAAACAAACAATACTCTCTTCTAAAGCATGTCATCAATAAAGCTTAACTGAAGTGGTCCCATGGCATATTTCAAGTTGCAAAGATTTCAAGCCATACACCCTGACACCAGCCATCTTGTCGACCAAGCGTTTCGCAGTACGCTTTCTCAAGGGATTTCAATAATCATAAAAAATGCTGTAGAAGAGAGTAAGAGAAAAATATAAAAAACCTGTGCAAAAAGCCCACAGATAAACTTGTGCAACGTGCCCACAGAGAAAATTTAGGACAGCCTTTCAAATGGCCTCAGTTTATCCAAATAACTTATTTGGGTGGAGGCTGATTGTGATCCCAGCATATCCAGCCGCATTGCCTGGCCAAAACCTGGATGTGCCGGAGATGTCCCTGATTCTGCCACTGTGGGGACTGGATGTTCCCGCAATGGCAGAATTGTGAACATAGACATTTGGGCGGGCACCCTATTCCTGTGCAGGGGATGTCCACTGGCCTGCCCACCCAGACCCCAACACACTCCAGCTGGTGTTCCGGAGTAGTGGCATCCCATTACCATGGCACCGGCACATCCAGTGGGAGCCACACAATGCCCAGACGCATAATGGCCCCAGCATACCACTGCCTGACCCTCAGAGGGGCCTCCAAGGACGGGAACGGGTGGCGGGAACTCCCCCACAGCAGTATGATGACATTGGGGGAGCTGCAGCTCACAGATAGCGACATCAGGGCGGAATAAGCAGGGCATCCAACCCAGAGCTGGGGAACATATAGAAGCACGACCAGAATTGCCTCTATATCTCGACAGCTGGCCTCTCTCCCCCACCACCCCCACCCCCACTCTGCCCCAGCAGCACCACCTTACAAATGCTCTCTATGTGCAGGGAGCACTGGGAACAGAATCGTGTTCTGGGGCTAAGCGCGGGTTGGACGTTCAGGCCATACTTCCAACCCCACTATTCGCAGAGCAGAATGACCACCATAGTGGCTAAATATTGCTGCTATCCGGATAAGTACTAGTCCTGCACAAACTATGCCCCAAGACCACCCTGGCACTATTGAGATTTTGCTGAGGCAGTCAAGGGTGGAATAAGTCGCCCCGAGGCCAGAGGACAGCATGGTGGGACCACTACTGGTGAGGTAGACAGGCAAGCGGGATCCCCACCGCCTGATCCTGGTGCTGGCAGGACCAATCAGGGGTCGGGTAGCGTGGAAAAGGAAAAGGTGTGGAAAGGCATACAGGCAATCAGGGCTCTTGCATGACATCTCGGTGCCATGGCGACAGGATGCCATGGCATTAGGCTCCATGGAGGGGCCTTGGGATGCTTAGATGGGGAGGGCAGCGAACGTACAGCAGGTCTGAATCGAGGCACATCCTGCCCTTCCAGGCCCGTTGTACCCGATTCTGCTCCCACAGGAATGTCTAGCTCCCATGGGTGTGGAATCGTGTGCAAATCCGGCCCATCCAGATTTTGGACATCCAGATGGGCTGGACGTGCCCCAAACTGAATTGGTCTCTGAGTAAACAAAGTTACAGTATGTTTGGAATCTGTGAATTCCTTGTACTTGTTTAGCTGTGCTGCAGCTAACGCTAAATTCTGGGCTATAATATGAAAACAACAATAAATAATTACATATGACTCCAATGTTCACTTCTGATTTTGTCTAGTGGTTAGACCATCCAACTACAAAGGTAAATCCTGGGAGGGACGTTCACATACGGCCATTCTGTGTTATCCTGGACAAATCACTTTATTTCCTTATTACCTCTGTTTACCCAGCTATAATTAGAATGTAATGACATTAACAGTGCCATTCTTCCTGCTTCTCTAATCCCCCAGAAAATAGTCATGGTCTGTCCACTAAAAATGCACTGCCAAGCTAGCCACCCCTGAGAGAGCTGTATGTTCATTTCTAAAACATTAACCTGAGAAGCATGCTCAGGCTCTGCTTTTATGAAAGGTGTTGTATGCATCTAAGCTATTATCATTAATGAATAAGGAATGTGGTTTGCATAAACCTATTTTGTAGGCTTTTCTTTTACATCTGTAAGCTTTAGCTTTGCCTTTTCCAATCACGCAGGAGCCCATACCCTGCTGGTAGACCGAGTGCATACCTCCTACTGAGATTTTTACTCAGCCAGGTGTCATAGCTGCCATGCCGAGTGATAAACACTAAGTAGAACCTGTCAGAAAATTATTTGCATTATGGCTTTTTGCTTTAGAATCAAAGGTTTTATAGGATGACATTGAAGAGCTTATAATAGTGACTAAGCATTTTCTATACTTAAAACATCTCATGGCCCCAACTTTTTACTGATGAGTCATATATGCCTCCTGCAAATGTGCCTAATAACTCTAACTCGAGTACCTATACCTTTTTGTGCCTTTTTACCAAGAAGGAAGCATTGTCTTTGATTGTCCATCTGGTCTAATTCTTTCCCAGCATGACATCTGTTAGCATAATTGCAGAGAAGAAACCAAAAGGTGCATTATGGGCTCTTTTTTTTTTTTTAATGACGTAGGCCATTTTGTTGAAAAGGTCACTGTACTTATTGTCTGAATCCAACCTTTATGAGTTTCTTCCATGAAAAAAGAAATCCTACTTCATCCATATATGTTTTCATCCTTTTGTGTTATCTCAAAATGCTGTCCAAAGCTCCAAGACACCTTTGTAACAGTCACCATTAGCATTATATCAAATCAAAAGAGACTACTGGCTAATATTGAAATGGGTCCAATTTGGAACTTTTAGCACTTTTACTCCTGCTGTTTTAAATTATGTAATTTACTATACATATTCACATTTGCCACTTTTGAGCATCTGCAATCTTGTGGCATGGTTTGTAGCTTCTTCTGTGTATACCTAGGCTTTTTAATTCGCCCATCAGGAGAAAATTTCTCATAGCCTTTGCCAAGGAGATATTGCAAAAAGGATGAATAAATATGATATTCAGCATATAATTTGTATGTCTATTATGAGATTCTACAGAATACTTTTATTCTTTTATTATTTTGCTCACACCCTTGCAGTAATAGTTCAAGGTGAGTTGCATTCAGGTACTTCCCTATCCACAGAGAGCTTATAATCTATGGGCTCGATATTCATTTGGGCGGCTATGCCGTCTCATCGACAACTTTTTTGAACATGCTCTATATTTAAAATACTTTCCCTTATGATTTAGTTATGTCTATTAATTATAGAAAACTATTTTTATGACAATAGATCAAAATAAGGTGTTTTCAGCAAGCATGGTGTTGCATGCATGCACAAAAGAGTCAAAATCAATTGGCTACTTGCATTTAAGGAAGTGAGCAAAAAGAGGCTATATTTATTTAGACAGTTTTGTATACCGCCTTATCCTTCAATCAAGGTGGTCACAACACAATTGGGGGATACATTTAACACGTGGGGATATGAGACACATACACTAATACTTACAGGGAACATGGGCAATGGAGGGTTAAGTGGCTTGCCCAAGACCACAAGGAGCATCTGTGGAACTAGAAACCCCAGTCCTTCCGGCCCAAGGTTGCTGTCCTCTAGTGGGATTTGAACCCCCGACCTTCCGGCCTGAAGTACCTTGCCCCAACCACTAGGCTACTCTTCTTTTTACCCTCAGAATTTATTGAGCTCCTAGGGGTGGAGGTTCATGTGAAATAAATGTCTCCATATTATCTGTAGGGCATAGTCACTACACATTTTCCATGCCTGATTCTTCTTTAACTTAACGGTGGCATTTGGCACATTATAACTATTAACATGTGGCATTAGTTAGTAATGCAGTGGACATGCTGTTAGTATACACTAATTGCCATGTTAATAGCAGCAGGCTCCCCCCTCTTCCACCACGAATAGGCCCCAGCTGCACAAGGATCTCCTCCAGCTGCACCCATGCAGATGCAGTTCACCTGGCCTGAGCTGCAGCAATCATCAGCAAGGCTCTGATCTCCCGTCTGGCTGAAGGAGTCCTCTCAGAGCAATGAGCCAGCTCAATGGTGCACTAGTCCAGCACAGTGAAGGCGAAAGGAAGCCCTGTGAGATGAGAGGCACTGCCCAAGCAAGCCCAGAGATGCTGGTAAGCTCTACATACAATAGGCATCATCATCTACTGATGCCTCTAAAAGACACCTCACTCCCAGGCGGGCCCTCGCCTGGTAGGTCCTCACCTAAGGACCACACCAAAGGGCCCTTAGGCATGGCCCTTAAGTGTAGCCCTCTTCACTACTGCATACTGGCATTACCCCGGATCACTCCACTGTCATAAGGGAACACACAGACTTCCCTTCTATGGCTCCATTATCTTTCTGCTCATTTGGAGCTTTCCTTTCTACCTTAACTTAGAGGTAAGGAACACTTTGGGCCACAGTATTCACTTCCTTGAGGTAGCACCCTCTAGCTTGGTGAGAAAGCTCAAGGGGTTGGCATTTCCAGAGCTAAGTCTCTTCCATGGCTCCAAGATCGTCTGTCCCTCACACCGGCTGGCACTTATTATGAGTGCAGGCCTCTTCCATCTTAACTATACAGTTCTATGCATACAGAAATCATGTCCTACCTGTCAATTGGCATAACTCTGTTGATATGCTTCACCCTAATCATTCAGATCAAAGCATATTCACCTCATCGTGGACTCATACACATCATACAAGAGCATGATCACAAAAGTCGAACTGAATCAAGGACTTATTCATAGGACCCTCATTCCAGAGCACGCAGTTCGCTCATCTTTGTAAACCTACAGCCCACAGTGAAGCCCCATTTGCGACATCCCACACAAATGTGAAACCTAAAATGCATGCTCATCAATGCTCGATCAGCTCAAAATAAGCTACCAATTCTTGAAGACAACACTGAGAATTAAAATCTAGATATAATACGAGATGTGTAATAGAATCATGGCTCACTGACACAAATACAATGGGGGTCATTCCGATCCTCATTTAGCAGGTCTGGATGTCCGATACGGATTGCACTGGTGGGAACAAATCTCCCTGCACATATAGCTGACTTGTGCGGGGAACTCTGTTCGTGGTTGGGATGGGGTGATCCTGGGGAGAAGCAAGGGCAGGGAGTGGATGGCACCGTGACTCCGGACATAGAGGGCCGATTCCGAGGTCTGCCCTGTACATCCGGGGTTGGCCATTTAAACGGGGGACATATTCCACCTCAGAGGTGGAATAGGTCCCCCTGGATGATGGGGGATTGCCAGAGCTGGGCCCAGAAACCAAGGTGAGGGGGTCTAGGGGGTTCCCTGCAGCCCGACCCTAGCCATGGAAGGCCCGATTAGGGGTTGGGCTACAGTGAAAGAAGATAGTGAGGTTCTGCCAGTGATTGCAGCTCCTGCATGGAGCCGCAGTGGCATGGCAAGAGGACGCCATGCCATAGCCACTCCATGCAGAAGCCCTGCTGAGTTAGCCAGGTAGTTGGCTGGACGTCCGGGTTGCCTGCATCAGGGCACATCCTGGACATCCAGCCACTATGCCATGATTCTGCTCCCTCGGGGATGTCTAGCCCCCATGGGAGGAGAATTGGGTGCATTTCCAGGCCTTCTGGATGTCTGCACATCCGGATAGCCCTGAGACGCACAACTTGGAATTGGCCTCAACACTAACAAACCAGCTAAACATCCCCAGATACGACCTCTTTACTGTCACAGACTGACTGCAGCGGTGGAGGCATCTTCATCATAGCCAGAAGTGACTAGCAATTTAAAACCATCAAGTCTGTAAGCACAAATGGTTTGGAACCATTACAATTACAAACGGCCATTTAACATTATGCTTGTTATATAGATCACTTTTTACATCCACTGAGGACCTGCCCACAGTTCTAGATTTAGTGTGCAGCCACACCGCTCAGAGAAAACAGCTTTGGGTGCTAGGTGACTTTAACCTTCCATCACTTCATCCAAAGCATTCCAAAGCCTTCATCGAACCAAGGATGGCACTAGAATATTGTCAAATAATAAGCATGCCGACCAATGAAAAAGGAAGCATCCTGGATCTCATTTTTGCTCCTATATCTATTCTCAAACAAACCAATCAAGTTTCACCACTAATCTTTCCTATCCCATGGTCTGACCACAGCGTAATTCTATTCCACATCCCTCATGAAGCCAGTCATGATAACGACATTCAAAGCTGTCCAATCACTCGTCGTTTTTGTTGCTTGGACAAGCAGACATGCTTAGAAGAAATTATTCCTAAACTCAATTTCGATTCCACCAACCTAGACATGTTTATCAACATATGGAACAAAACCATAATGTGAACTGCTCTGACTGCAAAATAGAGTGCTATATAAAACCAGTTAAATAAAAAATAAATAAATAATAGTGTCACAATTTAGTAAATAGGCCCCTAATCAACCAAGGGCCCCTTTTACTAACATTCAGCTCGAGCTCTCTGCTGCATGGCCAATTTTATTCCTATGGACTGTGGCAGATAGTTTGAGCTAAGTATTAAGAAAATGCGTTCTACGTTTAGCCTTCTTAATCTAGCCAGTCAAAATTGACTGGCTAGATTAAGGACAATATTCAGGTGACAATGTAGCCAGTTATGTTCAGCTGAATATTTCCTAAAGATAACTTACTAAATTCACCTGGTTATCTTACCTGCTGGGTTGGTTCTTGAACATCTACCTGTTCAGAAAATGTACACATTTCTATGAGCACCATTTACACTAATCATATGGAAATGAAATAATGGTCTTTCCATTTCACAGACTTACTAGAACTACATACGACAGCCCTAAGTAAAACTGACACTTTGATGAATGTGAACTATTGAAGTAAATGTCTCACTCGAGGGTTTTTTTTGTTTAGCATTGTGGTGTGGCCACTCGAGAATTATGCATTCTCATTCTCTTTTTCCATGGCTATAAATAAATGCCTGTGCTAAGTGTAGAGTAGTCCTTAAGCATACTTATTTGTTTTTGTATAAATGGGAAAATTGATGAAAATCATGATTTTCAGTTTGTTCCGACATCAACTAATTGAGTGTACCTGCTCAACAAATGTTCACTAATCGTTATCCATGCACTTCATTTTATCATGCACGCATGCATGTCCAGATCCACTGGAGTCAATCTCGGAGGCGGAGGAGGTCAAGGAGTGGTCACCAACAGCCAGCACAAAGCATTTGAGTCCAACCTGCTTCAAATGCTTGCTGGGCAGCCCTGGGATTTGCAGAAGTCAGACAGAGATAGGTTTCTCTCGTTGCCCTGTAGGAGTGATTACTGGGCTCCCTTCCCCCCACCCCAATGGAGCCTTTCATAAGTCTCTATTTTGTTTCAACAATAACTTATTTATTTATTTATTTTATTTATTTATTTAACATCTTTTATATACCGCACTATTTATAATCAGCGCGGTTTACATAGAACAATAAAACATCAGATAAGATACATATTATCTGTTTTTTACATGGAACAGGGACAAAAACTTGGGTAACCGGGGTAATTATTTACAATGAATAATAGTAATTGAACTATTTACATATGGACGGCTTATTGTATGAAGAGAACTTTGTTAGGATGAGAGAGAGGTGAGAGGTGTTACTGGGTTGGCAGAGGTTACGTGTTAAGAACGGGATTGTTGCTATTTGAGTGAGCTTGTGTTTCGGTATTCTCTGGGAAATATTTGATGAAAAGGTGATGTTAACTTAATGAGTTAACGGGTGTCTGAACACCATGTACATGTACAGTGGACTTAGTTGTGTAGAAATCTGATAGCCTTTTTCTATCTTCCAGTGTCAATTGACAAGTGCACCAGGAAATACTGCAAACCCCTGTAAAAATACCACTAAGAGCCTATAATAAACCTGCCATACCATATCAACACTACCAGATCTGACACAGTGCAAACCCTACCTATGACAAGGTAGCATTACAAATATTAAACTAATACATCCTACAGAAAACCAATACCTCTCCTACTGGAAAACAACACAGAAACTACATGCTAACAGAATACCACACCTCAGTCACACGCACAGAATACAGACTCGCCAAATACAGAACGAAGGACCACAACATGGAAATAGAGATATGAAAACAACATGAACTGGGAACCCCAAGAAGACAAACTTAAAATATTCTGCAATACTGGAGAAATAAAACTGAAAATGCAGTTCCTCTTCAACAAAACAAAATACAAAGATAGTCAGTGATAAACATTTCCTAAAGTTAACATATTCCAGTTAATAAAGTCAAAATGGAGTGGAGGAGTAGCCTAGTGGTTAGAACACTGGCTTGGTAACCAAGCAACCAGGGTTCAATTCCCACTAGCACTCCTTGTGGCCTTGGGCAAGTTACTTAACCCTCCATTGCCTCGGAAGAAAGGCCTGGCAATCTACTTCCAGTGACACTGCCAAGAAAACCCAGATTGTCAGGACTGACTCAAAGGCACACATTGCATTTGCAAAGTCAAAATAAAATACTTTTTTCTGCCTTTGTTGTCTCACCTTTTCATTTTTCAATCACAATGGCCCCTCTCTTTTATACTTTCCTCATCTGTCTTCTTCTTACACTGTTTCAGTGTCTGCTGTCCATTTGTCCTTTTCCCTCCTTTCTCATGTAGTTCTACCATGTCCACAGCTCCCCCTTCATCCTCCAGTCCAGCATCTCCCCACTTTCTCTTCCACTCTCCACCCTTTTTCTTCCCACCCCCTTAGTCCAGAAGCTTCCTATCACCTGTACCTTCTCCACCTCCCTAAGTGGGCTAGCATCTTCCCCCTCTCTCCCCCCTTAGTCCAGCATCTTTTTCTTTCTCTTTTCTCTTTCCCCGTCTCATTCACTTTACTCCTCACATTCTCCAATCCCTCACTTCTCTCAACATTCACTCCCATCTCCTCGCCCCATCAGCAGCCCCTCCAGTCTCCTCACATGCTCTCCTTTCCCTTCTCTCTGTACTCCTTTCTTCCCCCCAACATTCCATCATTTACTTTCTCCCCTCACACACTCTTCCTCTCATGTCTCTTTCTCTTACCCTGCACTTGCTCATACCCCCTCTAATCTCCTCACTGTCCTTCCATAATACTCCTCACATGCTCTTGATGTCCCACATTCCCTTGACTGTAGTAGCTCCATAACCACTACAATACTAGATACAGATTGGAACTGTAACTTATTTCATTTAAAAGCAACTTAAGAAAACCTTAATGGTCATAGCAGTAGTCCATCGAGCTAGCATCCTGCATCTAATGTGACCATTTCGGGTCACTCGGAAGAATTACCTAATGAATCCTCCCAGTTGAAACCAATCAAGCCAGAAAATATATATTTTTTTTTACCTGGCAGGACTGGGCCTCCATTGTGTGGGGATAGGGGTCCAATGGAGGCCCAGTCCCGCCAGGTAAAAAAATATGTATATTTAAGGTTTTTGTTGGAGGGAGAAAAAGCTGAGGGCGATGGGGGGGGGGGGGGGGGTTAAATAAATAAATCAGGCACTGCACCATGGTTTGAATCAGGGCAGGATCGACAGTAGGAGGCTTGGACAACATGAGGGCAGCTGGTCTCTGATAGTTCTCTTGCCCCAGAAGAGGAGGGGAAGCTGTGCTCTGCAGGTTGGAGGTCTACGTGAAAGCTGACGACCTGGAATCTGTCTCAACATATTTGAGCTGCGATGAAAGGGGCTGGGGCTCTGTGTTGGGACATTGATCAGGTGTCGGCTTCCTGAATCCATCAACTGGTGTTTCATTGGGGGACCTCATTTATAGACCAGGCAGTTGCAGAGACAACTGGCCACCAACTGACAGAAGCAGGTGTGGTTCTTTGGGCATGATTGCAAGTGGAGAGGTGATTGCCATGGTGTCCCGGATTGAGATCAGGATTGCAGCCCAGGCAGATGGAGGCAGAATCGTGTTATTGAGGCTGTGGGTTGGTGAGGTGGGAGGGAGAATCTAGAGATGAGATGTATCAGGGGGTTGTTCTCTCAGACTATCAAGGCTTTGGAAGACGAGGTACTGCACTGCCAGTTTGGGGGGGGGGGCGCTAGGAGTCTGAGGCATGCATGGGGCTAGTGTTGGGCAAGCTCCAAGATGCCAGCTGACGGAATAGGGAGGAGAGGGAGGATAGCCTGGGCTGACAGGGCTGAGGCCTGAATAGGGAGTGAGGGAGGCCTTGAAAGAAATGGCAAGGGGCCCTTTAAAGGGACAGGAATAGCATTTTTCTGCTGCTAGTGCTGGTGCTGTATGATCTTTACCCAGCTTAGCACTCTGCCCCGTCAGAGCTGCTGCCCTGTGCAAGAGCACTGCTTGCACAGTGGGTTGTGCTGGCTCTGGCTACAACACACAGCCAACACAAATGGCAGAGAACCATTTTGGCTCTGATTTTCAGATGGTGAGGAAGGAGTACTGGTGTGGGCTTTAACACTAGTGGAGGAGTGGCCTAGTGGTTGGGGCAAGGTACTTCAGGCCAGAAGGTCGGGGGTTCAAATCCCACTAGAGGACAGCAACCTTGGGCCGGAAGGACTGGGGTTTCTAGTCCCACAGGTGCTCCTTGTGGTCTTGGGCAAGCCACTTAACCCTCCATAGCCCATGTTCCCTGTAAAATAGTTATTTCCAAGTTATAATGCCCTGTTCAATGTAATTTCAGTTTGTTCAATGTAAACCGCCTTGATATCATAAAAGGCGGTATATAAGAAATGTTAAATAAATAAATAAATAAACACTAGAAGCCCCAAAAGGAATTTTACCTAGAAACCCCAAAGTGCGTCAATTGACACATTATCACGATGACTGTGTTTAGCATGAAATGCAGATGTGAATTAATGTGAAGTTACTTATTTGTTAAATACGTGCAGTATGTGACGTCATGTAATGACGTCATCGTGTGTTTATTCTTTGTAATGTCGGAGTAAAACTGTAAACAGTGATTGAGATGCGCCACCTAGTGGGAACATGAATTTATACCTAGAAACCCCAAAGTACGTCAATTGATGCATCCAAAACAATTGAATGCATCAATTGACGTACTTTGGGGCTTCTAGGTATAAATTAATTTTCCCGCTAGGTGGTGCATCTGTCATTAATTTTCGATGCACATATTTGAACATCTTGACCTTGCTAACAAAGTCATGGAACATGACTGACATGGTTCTAGCAGTAGTGCTGGTATACAACTTCGAAGATTCATTTGCATCAATTGACGCACTTTGGGGCTTCTAGTGTTAAGACTGTAAGAGAGAGATTGGAGTTTGGCTATGGCTGGGGTAGGACTGCAAAGGAGAATTTACACATGTATTCCTCATTTCATTTAGGAACTGTACAACTATGACCAAAATTGTTCACCTCAGGATTTTCAGCTGCTCCCTGGCAAATGTGTTTTTAAAAGATACCTACTTCAGTCAGGCCTTTATAGGAAGCATTAAGAAGGTTATGCTCCTTAATCCTCTTTTGTTTTTCTGCTCCAAATTGAAATTAAATGCAGGTAGTGGCCTCTGTAGTTACTTGGAGGTATTTATACAAGCAGGTTTGCAAAATACTAATTTACACGCGTAAATTGCCAGGTTCTTCCATTCATTTTTCCTTCATGTAGATTTGTAAACTGGCTACACAAAAAAGAGCAAGCTGCTCTTGCAGTGGAAATCAGGAAACACAAGGAGCAAGAGACGTGTGAGGGTCACAGGAGCATTTATTAGAAAAACCCCAATGCGTTTTGGCAACGTCTTCCTCAGGGGGTCTGCAGCTTGTAAAATAAAAATATAAAAATATATACATACATAAATAAATCAAACAGCATGTATACATAAAAAATGTACGTAAAAGTGAAACATCAATATAAATATGAAAATAATATGCAACAACAATTAAAAAACAAGCATTAATAAGCAAGTATTAAAAGTTTAAATGAAAACTAAAAAACAATGATAGTTAAAAAACAAGATTATAAGACACTAAAAAACTCCAAAATGCAGGGCAGCAAAAAGACAAGGGCACAAAGACTCTAAATTGTAAGATATTGGACCAAAATCATAAAATAAAAACATGTGGTAAAATTATAGATGTATGTGGGGGGGGGGGGGGGGAGACAGTGTGGACTGGAAGGAAGTCCTCAGTTACAAAGAGGAAGATCTCAAAACGATGTTACCAGAGGACCCCTTCTTTACAGATGACGATGCTTTACCTGACTTAGAAGAGGAATGGGGAGAGTTGGTCAAAATGGCACAACGTTGTATAAGAGAAGAATTACATGCAGCATCATTATTAGAATATTGTCGCAAGAAGATTAGTCCAAGAGGTTTGCGGATGCAGAAAGCTCCTGGGATGTTCAAAGACGATGAGACATTCATGTCAGATTGGATCAAAATTTTAAACAAATGCTCGTTAGATATAATGATTCCATTAATCAACACCTCAAAATGCAGGGCAGAGGCTTTGAAAGCCCAGATAGAATCTAAAACTGATACACTTAAAAGACAGGATACTCATTTTGAGTTTTTAAAAAAAGATTTTGACAAAAACACAGTAGAATATAGACAAGGCATTAAAGACAAAAAGATCAAGAAATTTAGAAGAGATGAAGAAAATTATAAGCAAAACACGGTCTATTATTGGACATAAGGAGGGGCAGATTTCAAAGAAAGAAATAGAAGTATGTCTCATTGGAAGCCCTTTAGATCTCCCAGACAGTCTTTTAGAAACAATTCCAAAAACAATCAGAAATCAAGACATCAATCTCCCTCCTCATCCTCGGAACAGACAAGAAGACACAAATGGAGCCGCCAACAATCCGGTGGACACTTTTAACCCTCTGGTTCACTGTTCTCCACAGCCTCTCCTCCTTGTCAACAATGCAGTCCAGTACGGCATTTTCAAATGGATGTCCTTTGGAAAGGAGGTGGTCGCAGCTCCTCTCAATTTCCTCCAAGGTCTCCCGTACACAGACCAGTCAAAACCAAGGACTATCATCAGTCCAATTTCCAACCCCAGGGGAGGGGCAGGGGACAGGGCCCACCGTCCAAAAGACAACTAGATTGGGACCATTAACCTTTCCAGTTACCAACTCTCAGATATAGAGATTCAAGTTCTGGAGAAAGGTTTGTCTTATGTACCCACAAAAAAACATGATAAGTTTTCTACACAAGTAGAGTTATTTAAATTTTTTCAAAAATTAAAAATTATAGATTTTTTTGACAAAGTAGATACATTGAACACTGACAATTCAGTGGTCAAAAAACCATCTACATGGATACCACCCTCTAACACCAATGTCATGGTGAAGGCATATGAAAATATTGTTTTGTCTAAAGTAGAACGACTATATTCTAAAAAGAACAACCGCACGTTTTATAACCTTACAGGTCCACAACAACAGGCTTTGAAGGGATTACAATCCAATCATGCAATAGTTATTAAACCTGCCGATAAAGGAAGAGCTCTTGTGATACAAGACAAGGACTCTTACATCAATGAGATATCACGTCAATTTCTTCTATATATAGGCAAAGAAGCTGGCTATTTAACAGAAAAAGAAATTGCATTTCTTACGGTTACGCATCCAGTTACACCCACCATCTACATGATACCCAAGATACATAAGTCCTTACAAAATCCCCCGGGCCGGCCTATAGTTTCGGCTATTGGGTCCCTGCTGGAGCCTCTGTCAAAATTTCTAGATATCTTCTTGAGACCGTTTGTTACGCAAGTAGATTCTTATGTACAAGACTCTGCTCATGTGATTAATATTCTTCAAGGTTTTAAAGGTTATCATGATCAACTGTTATTAGTAACTTTGGACATTAACTCCCTATACACCAACATGCCCCAACAGGCGGCTCTAGAGGTCCTAGCTAATACTTTAATACAAAGACCTAAACCAGTACGCATTCCTACTTTCTTTTTAATACAATTAGCCTCCCTTGCCATGACAGAAATTTTTTTTAGCTTCAAAGGTATATTTTATAAACAAATAAAGGGAGTGGCCATGGGGGTCCTCTATGGCATCGGATATTGCCAATCTATACTTTACGAATTTTGAAAAACAGTTTTTAAGTTTTCACCCTTTTAAATCCCATATGCTACTCTGGAAACGGTACATAGATGACGTCCTAATGATTTGGGATGGCTCAGAATAATCACTACATTCTTTTCTCATTTGGCTTAATTCTCTTGATCCAAACCTACAATTTGAAGGTCTATTCAGCCCTGAATGTGTACCATATCTTGATATTATGATCAAAAAAGGTAGTCAGGATTTTGTTACTTGTCTTTACCATAAACCTACAGATAGGAATACTTTATTGAAATATGATAGTTTCCATAATACATCCCTTAAAAACAACTTACCTATTAGCCAATTCCTTAGAGTCAAGAGATTATGCACCTTAGAAACAGATTTTGAAAACCATTTAATAGATATGTATCAAAGATTCTCACAACGAGGTTATCCAGACAAGTGTATTAAAAAAGCTTACCTCAGGGCTTGTACCACAGACCGATTATCTCTTTTACAGACTAAAGATCGTCCACATACCGATAGAGTCGTTTGTGCACTTATTTTTTCAAATTATTCTAAGGCTATTGTCAACATTCTACAACAAGAGTGGCATTTATTAACTGCACTTCCATCATTTGCTTCTAAGAAACTCACTGTAGCTTACAAACACAATCCCAATCTTGCTAATATCTAAGTTCCATTGGCTCTCACACGTCCTAGAGTACAGCCTAAAATTAAAGGTCACTTTAAATGTGGTAAGTGCTCAGTTTGTCCTCATACTATTACTGCTAAAGACAGCTTTGTACATCCAACATCAAGTCATAAGAGGTTTCTCCATCACTATTCCAACTGCAAGACAGAGAATGTCATTTACCTTATCTTATGTCCTTGCAATCTTATCTATATAGGTAAAACTAAAAGACAAATACGCACCAGGATCATTGAACATAGGAGTTGCATCCAAAGGAATGTTCCAGATAAGCCACTAGTGTCCCACTGGACCCAAGCAGGCCATTTGATCAGCGACATAAATATTCAGTTTTGAAAGCGGTGACGCCACAATGGAGAGGGGGTAATATAGATAAAATTCTACTTAAAATAGAAGAACGGTACATTTATGAATTTATTAGTTTAGAAACACACGGGCTAAATCAAGAAAATGCTCGAGGCTGCGGGCCGGGTCCCGCGGCCGTCAGTAACCTGGGCCTGGGCCCGGCCTCGGCCTCCAGCACGTGATGGGGGGTGGGGGGGGGGTGTGAGAGAGAGGAGGCTGTGCGTGGCATTTGAAATCGCTCCGTCGCGTTGTTGGAGCGATTTCATTGGCCCGCTGGGAAGGGGGGGCGGAGCAGTGTCCGCGAGGAGCCGCGTGGCCGTCTCCTTCTCGCCGCGGCTCCTCGGAAAAGTGGACGCGTTCCCGCCCGCCCGCCCCTTGTGGAGGAGGTTTGGGGGATGTTGCAGCTGGCAGGGGCGGGGTTACAGAGCCAGCGCTCGCAGGAGCGGCGCGGGCTTGAACTGGTTTACGAGCAGTGGGGGCGAAGTGCTCCTCGGGGTGGGGCGAGACAGCCCGGTTGGGGGTCTCGGCCCGGTAGCGGGGGGGGGGGGTGGGAGCCGGCCTTTGCTACTAGTATGGCGAGGCAGGCGGTGGGGTTTGGGGGGGTGGAGGATGCTCCGCCTTGCTACTAAGATGGCGGGTGGGGGGGGGCTTCCTCCGGCAAAGGGGTGTGGGGTTGGGTTATGTTCAATTGTTTTATATTCAGGCCCGTGTTGGGTCGGTTTGTTACAGGTTGTAAATAAAGCTGCGACCAAAAAAGTTTGTACCAAATACAGTTGTTGGTGAATTTGTGGGGGGGGGGGAGGAATATTCTTGGGGGTGCTAAGACTTGGGAAGGAGGCGAGGAGGGCTTCTGGGTTACCAGAGTTATTGATTTATCTGTGTTTCTGTAATTTTATGTTTCGTCAGAAACTATGCACCTTTATAACATCTTTAGAATCAGTATCTTCAATTTTAGAACAAATGTCCTTGTTTTCTATTTGCCTTCAGCATTTTGACTTCATAATCCTTATTTTATTTGGTTTTATATACTAGACACTATCGTGAGGTCCCCCCCCCCCTTTTTTTAATGTGTGAGTGTCTGTAATATCCCATGTAGATGATTCTTGAGGGGCATAAATATCTCCTAAGTGTCCTTTCCTCCTTCTCTTCCTTAATTAGTGCGCATATGCATGTTCACAGTAAGGTTGTTTTTTATGAATCATTATACACATTACATTAGTTTTCAGTTTTTTATTATAATTGCATATATGGTACATTTTAAATATATCTCATTTGCCATATAGGCAAGATTCTTGTTGCATAACTGCACTATGTTATTCTAGTTAGATGCATTGCAGTGTCAGCGATTCACTATGTTTTATACAAGTTTGGAATCAATGTCTCATTCAGATCGTTCTGCTGCAGCATATAAAAGCATACCATTTGCTACACTAGACAATTTTAATTTCCTCGCACATAGCATTACATTGAGGCATGACGGCGATTTAGCTTTGTTCACACGCTTTAGTTCCGCCCATGAGTTTTCAGATTCCTTTACTAGCATTTGATCAAAGTTTCTCTTTACATGGATGCATTTCAAGTAATTTCTACACATGGTCTAAATTGTTGTTGCCGCCTCTAACCACGTCTTACATAAATTTGAAACAGGTACTGTATTTAGATCATCCAGTTGCAATACATAGAAACACATCCTTCTTTATACGGAAAATTGCAACTCTCTTAAAACGGTATCACAATGAGGCTGCATGGCGATTTAGCCCCGCCCATGCAATTTGGTCTCATTTTCAATATGGCGCAAGTCTGAGCATTTACAAAAAGGTCCCCAGTGCATCAGATTGTTTTCCAACAGTGGATTGAAACGCTGAATGGTTCCAGCACCCTTACTAATACTTTGAGGTTAGTGACTCTGTTTGGTTCACCTTTTCACATTTGTCCATACTTTTCTAGCACCTGATTCGTGCTTTACAGACTTTGTAGGTGTCAAGTTAAAAATGACCAAATACACCTTGTTTTATCAACACTGATGGACACATTCTTCTAGTCAAGTTTGGATCTTTATTTTAGATACTACACTGCAGTCTCACAATCTTTCTTATTGGTTTCCCTTTAAAACGATGTATTTGACACCTTTGCATCCTTTAATATATAGCATTTTTTAGCTTTCTGCCCCTTCAGCATTACATTTTGAGTCTCTTACGATTGATTATAGAGTCAAAGCCAATTTTTCATATATTGAATGTGTTTATACTCTTGTATTCTTGAGGAGTTGTTACATTGTATTGGGTTCAATTACACCACGGCACCTAGTAGTTTACTTAACATAAAAGTATGCATACTACGTCCCCCCTTTTTTGTTACTTTGTATAGTTTTATATATGTTAGTTCAAAATGTCTATCCTACAGTATCATAGATACTTCCTTTTCATGCACCTTTATAGGTATGGGTGGTATCCATTATTAGTAAATTACTTTTTTACCTTTTTTAAAGGACAGTTACATTACATTGTTGCACAACGACAAGCTCCCTATTTTGTATACTGTTTTAAGAGGTTTATAACATTTTTTAGCTCCATGCTTTTTAGTCTGTACTTTGTAGATGCTTTAATATAGTTTTGTTTGTAGTATATGTCATAGTTAATACAAATTTTGCCTTGTCATTTATCTCACAGTTAAGAGTATAGTGCTCCAGACTACTCTACTTGTGAAGAACACCACAGGGTGTTATAGTGAGTACAAAACACATGTTCTTTGAAAAGTGTTCACCACACTGTCCCCCCACATACATATATAATTTTACCACATGTTTTTATTTTATGATTTTGGTCCAATATCTTGACATTTAGAGTCTTTGTGTCCTTGTCTTTTTGCTGCCCTGTGTTTTGGAGTTTTATTAGTGTCTTATAATCTTGTTTTTTAACTATCATTGTTTTTTAGTTTTTATTTAAACTTTTAATATTTGCTTATTAATGCTTGTTTTTAAATTGTTGTTGCATATTAGTTTCATATTTATATTGCTGCTTCACTTTTACATACATTTTTATGTATACATGCTGTTTGATTTATTTATGTATTTATATATTTTTATTTTTTTATTTTACAAGCTGCATACCTCCTGAGGAAGGCGTTGCTGAATCGTGTTGGGATTTGTAAACTGGCTCCTCTGTCTGCTTGCTGGCAAATGCATGTACACTCCCTGCACATCCTTATACATAGTTTAGAAAAGGCTCCACAATGGGCAGCACCTTTTCTAAAATATCAGCAGAACTATGTACCTCCAACCTGAATGTCTCAGTTCCATGTGCTATCTAAAATTTGCCTTTATGTGTATATTTAGGGCCAGCTGCAAGCCAAATAGCACTGAATGTATGTATGTTATTTGAACACCGTGACTGGTGTTTAAAAAACAATACGGAGCGCACAGTTTAAATATGGGCCATTAAAAGTACTTCCTAGAAAAAAGGTCTACGATTGAACTTGCCTGCTACATTCTAAACAATATTAATCCCAGCTCCTGCTGGATACCAACCACCCAGGACAGGTTCAAGGGTTGGAGGAATCCTAGGGGGGGCCCTCCATCCTGACGCCTCTCCCACTGCTTCCGCATCCCTGTTGCCACCTCTGCTGCCCCTCTATGGGCTTATCTAAACTCGCTGGCACTGTATCATGGTTTCTGCCTTCTATACCCCCCCTCTGATGCAGATTTTTGGTTTATGCAAAGTCTGCATCGTTTGGGGGGGGGGAGGGGGCAAATACAACAGATTATAGAAGGAAGGAATTGCAAGGCATCGCTGGCGAGTTTAGGTAAATGTTGTATTGTGGTTTCCAAGCCATTGCCACCACTGCAGGCCTGAAGAGAGGGGCAACACAGGTGGCAATGGGTGCTCCTGGAGGGCTAGCGCTCTAGGCGATCACCTGGTTTGCCTAATTGTAGCACCGGCCCTGCCGCTACTCCTGTCAGAGAGGATAAGAGATTTTACAATAAAGAATCTATAACAATTCTCCGAAAGGCACCTATTTTATGCCTAATTTATGAAGGCAATAGACAGGCTCCTATGATGATCTCCAGTAGCCACAAATGCTCTCGTACAAATGTACACCTACTCTGAGGCATAAATGTGTGAATGTATTCTGTAGATACATAGGAATATTTAAAAAAAATACACACATTCAACACAGCTTTGTTCTACTCCACCCAAATTATGCATGGCCCATGAAAAAGTATGTATGCTTTAGCACACATACCTGTGTGCATATATACACAAAAGTAAGTGTCTCACTGACAGGGCTGGCCCTAGAGTTGATCCAAGGTTCTGGTATCCTAGGCGAACCTCTAGTTTTACCCCTCCCCCTCTCTGGCTGTCAGAATCTACTATTTAGATTTGAATACCCTGATTTTGCTGCCTTCCAGAAGTTGCCACCCTAGGTGACCGCCTAGTTTGCCTAGTGGTTGGGCCGGCCCTGCTCATTGAAGGTACAGAGTTGGATCTACAAAACCTGGATGTCCCTGTCCAAGCTTTCCACTTCTGGACCTTGCTATGAATGCTGCTGTATAACATGAATAGAGTGTATGAGATGGAAGGAGTGGAAGTCATTCAGTTCACAGAGACCTATTAGTGTGGTTGATTGCCTGACATCTAACGTTTTTGTAGCTGGTCTTTCCAATGCAGGTATTTAGGGGGTACTTTTAAAAACTTCTCCCACATGTTAAATCTTGATAAACATGCATAAAGAGTTTTTGTAAAATTACCACAAGAATTACCCGTGTAAAAGTGTAAGTGCTGACAAGATGGTGTATATTTATGCAACATGTGTGTAGGCATGTTCAGAGACAGAATGTAGGCGGCGTGCAGACTAAGTCACAAAGTATGTATGGTTTTTCTAAAATACAAGCAGTCACCCACATTGTACACGTGTATATTATACCAGGCCCCTTTTTACCAAAGCCGGCTAGCTGGTTAATGGACGTTTTAAACGCATGGCAACTAGCACGTATCATGGGGTTTTGCATGGTTTTGTCCCATTTTTCTTTATTTGATATTCTGTTTGTCATTTACTCCTTACAAATATTTGTTTCAGATTGGGTGGTTGGCAGAAGGTTAGAATTCTACCCCTACACACCCATATTTACCCTTTAAAATTTGGTGCAAAGTCCACAGAAATTTCCACAAACTTTGCCATGGAGCAGATGAATTCCTCGGGTATTTGACCAGTATAGCAGTTGGTGCTGGAATAGCTTCTTTTGGTTTAATTTGCATACAGCTCTGAAGCACTCATGGATGGTATCACTGCTACCTTTACAGAATACGAATTTAGGGAGATAGTCAAGTACCAGTGCCCTTCACACTCTGGACTGACACATTCCCGGCAGGCATCGAAAGGGACAATTCTTCCAGATCTGATTGAGGCAACTTTTGATTTGAGTCCTTCTCACTGAAGATTCTCTTGATTGGCTGTCCCGAGCAAGTATAAGTTCATTATCTTTGGAATGTATGGCATAAACGCCAGCATAGTGACATCACTTCATTTCATCACTCTGTGCATTCCTGAGTCAGTGATCATAGGTCCTCTGCATGGAACACTTTGCGTAAATCTCTACAAAGCCACTGGACCTAAAAAATAAACAGGGATAAGTAAGTTATATTATGGTAGCTCATGCTGCATTTTAGCTTCTGTCAGAAAAGTACTGGCCTGCAAGACCTCTACCTTCCAACATCTCTGCCCAGAAACGAGTGACTCACCAAGTCATAAATCGTCCTCAAATATCTTTCCTCAGGTTTTCTCCAACCCCTCTCAAATGGTATCATAACCAGTAGGCCCTTAATTCAGATGATAACAACTCCACCTCTTAGCCTGCAACTTGGTACAGCCTTGATAGTCAAATTAAAGATTGCATGATGACCCTGCTGAGTGGATGAGTTAACTTCTTCATTTTATCCTGTTGTTTTTAGGTGAATTTTCAGACGAACCTGTTATGATAGAGCTTGGGTGGACAATAGGTGATAGTTTATTATAAAATGGCAAAGTTAGGACAAAGGACTCTGAGTTGAAGACTCTGAACTAGGTCTTAGAAGAAATATTAAGGGGTATATCTACTAAGCCAGGCTAACAGTTAACCCAGGTTATCTGCAACTAGATCTCATTGAATAACATAGAACCTAGTTGCAGATAGCTTGGGTTAACTGGCTTAGTAGACATACCCCTAAGTCATTGGTTCTCAACCCAGTCCTCTGAGACCCCCAGGCCAGTCAGATTTTCAGGATATCCTTAATGAATATGCATAAGATAGATCTGCATACAATGGAAGCAGTGCATGCAGATCTATCTCATGCATATTCATTGTGGATATCCTGAAAACCTGACTGGTCTGGGGGTCCCAGAGGACTGGGTTGAGAACCACTGCCCGAAGTGAACTGATAGAAAGCTTTCAGCCATCTTTTCAGGCAAACTAAACTCATGGAGTAGGAGGAAGCAGATAAGCTGCACTCTGATGTTTATGTTTATTCTGTACTTGCTGTACCATCCTTTATTTTCTGAAAGGATCAAGACAGCTTAAAATGAGAGATAAAGACAGACAAAATAACAAATATACAATCTAAAAGGAAATACAAACATGTATAAACTAGAAACTGAAGCAATGGCTTAAAAAAATAAAAATATAAACCAATAAAAAAAGCAATAAATACCCCTAGCAAATTTACATAAAGGTAATAAATGGACAATTATCATAATGGTACATTAGGGTGGTCTACAAACCAAAGAAAAAAGTTAATGTTTGTAGAATCATTTCTCTACAAGGCTTATTTTTGTCCATTAAGGATAGCTTGCTTATCTGTGAAATTTTAGCCTGTTTGCAAAACATTTAGAGGTCACCCCATTCTGAACATTTTATGAATGGGGAAAAGGCATTTATGTATTGAAAATATTCCTTTTTAAAACTCAGTTCAGAATGACTGCATGTGAGTCCAAGATATCACAGATTTGGTTCTGTTTGTCAGTCTTGTTTGTGTCAGACAGTGGAATAATGTGCCATTTGCAATCAGAGCATCTCTGGTTTTTGTCTGAACATTTGGCAGGCTTAGCCCTTTTTAATGAATGTCTCAGCAGAAATAAAGAAAAAGATGGTGCAGAACCTTCAGTGGCCACTTTTACCAAACATTCCAGTTGTTCAGATGACATAAAAACTGCCAAATGGGGTGACCTCTAAATGTTGTTTATTTTCATTAAAATGTTGCGTGTTTGTTATAAATATGATAAAGAACAAAACCAGCCTTGTGGAGAACTGAAATCTATTAGTTTGTTTTTTTGGTACATATAAGTATGATATGGTCTAGTGGACTCCACTATCAGTGTGCTTATTCAGAGAACATTTATTTAAATAGCCAACTCTTCACAAGTCATCTAAACTACTAACGGGTCAATATGGAAAAACCTTGTGAGGGGCCAATATAACCCAGTAACTTAAGCTGGCTATCTTTTGGAAAATGTTCAGCTGAGCCTAATTGGCTAGGTTTTCAGCTGGATCTTAATCAAAGAAGGGGGAAGGTATTTCATATTTAGATCAAGCCTTTTTCAGTGGTAGCTCCAGCAGATGGGCCTTCAGATGCAAGGCTGGCCCATCCACTAGGTGGACTAGACAGCCACCTAGGGAAGCAGAACCCGGTGGGCTGTCTGACTCCATTTTGAAAGCAGCGGCACAAAGCCATTGCTTTCAAAATGGAGTCAGGCTGTTACCACCCCCAGAAAACCCATCTCTCGCATCTTGTTGCAGCCCCCTCACTCCACATTTTGAAAGCCACCACAAGATAAAAATATGGATTAGGGGGGTGGTAACATGACCCCCTTGATGCCGGAAGCAGGGGGGGGGGGTGGCGGGAACCTCTGCCTGGGGTGACAGAAACTCTTGGGCCATCCCTGTTTAGATGTGTATTTTAGCTGGTTGCTATTCTAAAAATGTGTGTGTGTACGCTCATGTACCTTTTCTGTGGGTGTGCATAGAGATGGAACTCAGACAAATTTATACACATAAATTAGAAAATACTATAATTTATGTGCATTCTTGAGAAATTTAGGCACAAACATTTATACAAGCCCTAGGAATGGTTTAAATGGCTGCGCTTTGATTTTTTTTTATTGATTTTCATAATTGAAATACTTACAAACAAGTATACTGGAAAATTGAATAGCAATTTACCATATAATAAACATAATAATATCCAACCAATAAAAAAGTCTCATCCCTTAGCCACATATTGGGGAGAACAACAGATAAAGAAAGCAATAAAAAAAAGAAACAGATGCAAAAACATCGCTCAAACTTGCAGCCTACAAAAATGTGTCACCCCCTTTATATCTCACCCAAAAATCAATCCTGCATTTATTTATTTATTTATTTTCATTCTCTTATATACCACGCTATTCTGCATCAGTGTGGTTTACATTGAAAAAACTGAAATTACATTGAACAGGGCATTATAACTTGGAGATAACTATTTTACAGGGAACATGGGCTATGGAGGGTTAAGTGGCTTGCCCAAGAACACAAGGAGCACCTGTGGGACTAGAAACCCCAGTCCTTCCAGCCCAAGGTTGCTGTCCTCTAGTGGGATTTGAACCCTCGACCTTCTGGCCTGAAGTACCTTGCCCCAACCACTAGGCCACTCCTCCACTCCATTTCCCTAGTAGCCAAGAAAAACCTCCAACTGAGAAGAATCCACAAAAATAAACTTATCTCCATGCAATGCAATAACACATTTACAGGGATAACAAAAAAAAAAGTTGCCGCCAGAGCCAATATGCTCGGTTTCAGGGCCAGGAATTCCTTTCTTCTCTGTTGAGTAACACGTGCCAAATCAGGAAACATGCGGACATTAGAAACCAAAAACTGCTGATTAAAATTCTGAAAGTAAGCTAGCAGAATAACAGATTTGTCAGATTCCAAGGAAAGGTAACAAGAAGTGGGGTACTTTCAGTGATCACCTCAAAAGAACCTTCTAGGAACCCTTTAAGGTCCCCAGAGATCGAAGGAGCATCCCCTGAACCAGCACCGAAGGACAAATATTGTGCCCTAACTAATAGGATAAGGAGTTAGATGAGGAATGGGACGATGAGAAATAGAAAATGGTTTTTGATAACAATAAAGTCAATTAACTCTCAGCAGCAATTGAGAAGCATTGTTACAAAATGTTACACAGGATGTATGTTACTCCTTAAAAAATAAGCAAAGCAGCAGCAGGCTATAGCCCAATGTTTTGGAAAGACTGTTCGTAGGTTGGGGATTATCTTCTTATATGGTGGGGTTGCCCTGAAGTGAAAACTTGCTGGAAATCAATGAGGTTATTCAAGAGCATATCAAGCTGTACTTTAAATTTGGATCCATTATGCATCTTGTTAAATGTAATGCCAGAGCTAGTCAGGTACTGCTGTATTGCTGTCCGGATGGAGATGGCCAGAAGTTAGAGAAGCCATTCCATTCCTGTTACTCAGCAAATGACTGGGAGATTAGACTAGGAGGGCTCAATATTGAATTGGGCAGGCTATGCGCTGCAGCAGCGCATAGCCTGCCCACTGACCCCCCTTAACTCAGATTTTCACTTCCGCACCAGCAGAAATGAAAATCCGGGTTTGCCCAGATGCCCCAGCAGCCTCAGAGGCTACACGGGTAGCAGCAATTTTAGTTGCTACCCGCATAGCCTCTGTGTCTCAAAGATAGGCGAGATGTTTCCTCACCTATCTTTAAGGCGCAGAGGGCTACGCGGGTAGCAATGAAAATCTCTGCTACCCATGTAGCCCCTTCCTCTGCCCCTGCTCCACCCCGGAACGCACCTAACACGCCCCAATACTATGTGGATAGCATCAGGGCGCATTAGGGACTTAGCTGGGATTTTCGAAGGGCACTACCCGTGTAGGCACACTTTGAAAATCCCGGTTAAGATCTTTACACAGGTAACTAAGGAAGTTACCCTTGTAAAGGCCTTCGAATATCAGGCCCTAAGGGTCTTTTACTAAGCTGCGGTAAGCAGCTAAAGCGGGTTTAATGTGGGTTAAACCCCCCACAGTAACTGCTACTGTGGGCTGATTGCAGACACTCAGTGTCAAATACCACACTGCACTTTCCAAAGGTGAGCAGGATTGGGGCGGGTTCATAGGACAAAGGGGGAGTGTCATCTGATAATAGCTAGCATGCTCCTCAATGGCATGTGCTAGCTGTCACAACTGTCGATAGCGTGGCTGCAATTACTGCAATCCAAAGAGGTGGCGGTAAGTGCAGCCATGGCACCGGCAACACAGCAGCATGTCTGCAGCCAGTGCCTGGTTGCCAATCAGCCCCCATCCCCCCAATATTTCCCCCCTACGATCAATGCTTGCCCACTGCATCAGCCCTCCAATGTGTCCCCCCTTCTGACATCCCCCCCCCCCCTCCGATCAAAATCCCTTTTCAGGACCACTATGACCAGAAAGTGATCTGGCCATGGAGGCTCTGCAAAGGTCCCAACAACTGCCTGAAAACAAGCCCTCCCTCACAAACATATCCACACCCTCTCTCCCCCCTCCCCCCCACACCACCCGGCACTTGCCAGGTACCCAACCAGGTCTCCCCTGTGGTCTAGTGGTGATCAGGGCAGCCTTCAAAACAGCACTGGAGTCACCTTGTACTAGTCTCCTGACCCCTAGTGGTGATACTGAAGACTAGCTCAAGGTGATCCAGTGCCATTTTGAAGGCTGCCTGAACCAGAGCAGAAGCGGAGGGGAATCACAACTACCGATCACCACTAAACCACCAGGAAAGTCCTTGTTGGGTATCAGGTAAGTGCTGTGTGTGTGTGTGTGTGTGTGGGGGGGGTGTTTTGAGGGAGGGGGCTTGCTTCCAGGCAGCGTTGGGAGGAATATCGGGGGGAGATATCAGCAGATTCAGTGGGGAAGGGTAGATCACTAGGAACTGATCATTGGGAGGGGAACTGAACGTCCCAGAGGTCTGCATCTCTTGCCTTGGCAGGGACCAAGCATGAGCCATCCCATGCTCCCTGCCAAGACACGGTTTGCAGCCCCAGCCCTGTGTGCTAAGTGCAGGGCATGCCCCCTGGATTTACTGTATGTGCTTTGCATCTACCTCACAGTTTTCCTGAGGAACACTCATGGTAGATACAAAGCCCTACTGCCCTTTAGTAAAAGAGATCATGTGTTTACTGAATGTATGAATTAACCTCATACAAGAACCATTGACATGAGGCTTTCACTGCAGTATGGACAACATATGATCAATGGAGAAAGAAAATGTTAAACTAAAAGAGAACAATGGAAGTAGGTTGCCTGAGGAGGCAAAAAGGGAGGGGAAGGTGTGGAAGAAGAAAAGGGAAGGGTTGTAGAAAAAATCTGTATAATACTCGAATTTCTATTTGTTTAAGGAGATGGCTGTATGTTGCAACATGATAGAAATATTCTGGATGGATGCACTACTATCTGGAAGAGAATGCTAATAAAAAATAAATTCCCCCCAAATAAGCCACTTAGAAATTGTCTTGCTATGCATCTGCAACAATGATAAGACTCCTGCTGTACAAATGAAAACACATAAATTGTAAAAAAGTTAAAAACAAGATAAATTCAGTAATTTTGCACATGCCTTCCTTGCCAAATCATTGCCTGCAATCTAACTTCTACAAGAGTCTATTAATCCCTTTTTCATGTCTTAGCTCACACAGTATTGCATTTATATTTATGCATTGTATGTGTGTGACATGTCCTCATTTTTTTCTGTATTTGTAAAGCTAATTTTAAAAAGATGGCAATCTAAGATTGGCCATGAAAGAGAGAGGAAAACCCATTACTTGTTTTAGTCAATAGCCAAATTAGGCCTTTGATTGCTTTTTTTATCCTGACAAAAACAGAAGGTGTTGGCAATGAGGAGAATTGTATTTCTGTGGAACAGATGTTAAAAAGAAAGTGTACCTTCCCTGTGTTATATAACCAAACACAAGAGACCTGTTATTGAAGCTAATGATAATGATATTTGTCTCTTTTTGTATTATACATGCTAAGATATCATACATTTATTGAGGCACTTTTAAGGTTCTTTGTTTCATTCGGTTTCAAGCAGATTTTGTAAATGATGTAGCATGTCAAATTAAACAATAGTGCAGAACATTTTTCCTGGTAGACAGATTTACCAACTGCTAAGCACAGGAAAATAACTGTGTGGCTTAGAAAGTGATTTTATAAATGTAGGCTGAGTGTCAAAAAGTTGGGTTGCAGAAACATAGCTAAAAGTAACCGAGGTATCCGGATGCCAATCCCTTGCCTACATGCAGCCTTGACTCCCATCTCCACCACCATTCCCCCACTTGTCATCAGGGCCCACATTTGCTCTGTGAGCACCCCCCCCCCCACTCTCCCCTCCCCCCCCCCCCGTTTCCCAGTACAAAACACTCACACGCCAGAACTTTGGTAACAATTACTTGGTCGCAGCTTCTTTATTAACTGTATTGCAAACCGGCCCAACATGACCAACTGAACATTCTTAAGTCCAACATTGCCCCCCCACCCCCCCTTTCCGGATGATGCCCCCCCACCAGCCATTTATAGCAAAGTGGTGCATCATCCTCCCCCATTCCCCTACCGCCCGCCTCGCTATGTTATTAGCAAAGGCCGGCAAGTTGCCTTCCACCGGGCAGAGACCACAACCGTGATGTCTCTCCCAACCTAAGGAGCACTGCCGCTCCCCTGCCAAGCGGCATCAGCCTCAAATGCCCCGCCGGGTCGGCGAGCGCCAGCTCGCTACCCCGCCACCGGTGAGAGGTAGACCACTATCCTCGCGCGGCCCCCCCCCCCCCCCAGAAAGCTGCAACCAACACCAAACTTCAAGGGCTTCCTGCCAGCCATTCAGCAACAGATCTTGTCCAACAGGGGCAAGGTGAACCCCATCCAAATGGTACAAGCCAACGTACCTGACCTCCGCCCAATGGTGCAACACCTGCATCCCGTCTGTTTGCTGAACCCATCGCCCTATCTGCCTATTGATCTTGACCAGGTCCCGCGACCACCGCCGCTGTGTCCAGCACGCAGGGCGCAAAATGATGTCCGACCAAAGGATGGTCACACCCGGAAGTAACTCCCACACCAAACCAATGTCCCTAACTCCCACACCAAACCAATGTCCCTCTGAACAGTTCTGATAATCTGCCGGCAGGACGAGCTCGCCAGGTTGTTGCCACCCAAGTGGATCAGGAGCCCGATTGGCCGCTGCCGCTGTGCGATCTTCGCCTGGACAAAGGCCATAAGCTGCCACCACTGCATGCCACGTTGTCCCATCCAACAAAGCCGAATTCCGGAATCTGCCAGCCCGAGGTGAAGGCCCAGCGGCCGTGTTGCAGTCCTTCACTCCGCCCAGTAAATGAAGGAATGGCCGATGATCCACCAGTCACCGGAGCACACACCATCTGAAAGGACAAATCGGACTGCCACCAGCAGGCAACTCTGCAATAGGAAGAAAACTGTTAGTACCCCCCTTTGCCCTCCCCCTCCGACGTGAATGTAAATTACCGGCCCTGCACCGTGCCCACAGGCCCAGCGCCGGCCTTCTGAGGGCGAACATACCTTTCGTATGAACCTGAACGCCACCTACCAATCCGCTGGATAACCCGCCCTTCAAGTCCCGCTGCAGCCGCACTCATGGCCGCTCCAATCTGGAACGAGTGCGATGCATAGCTCCGCTCATCATAACCCAAGAACCGCAAAGCCAAGCGCAACACAGCCGTGAACTGGAACTGCATTACCAGCCTGCCGTCCTCGTGGATGAAGAAATAGCCCTGCAAACCTGAGCGCCACTGGAAATAGTTCCGCAATGCATGCACCGGACAGGATGGCAAGGGAAAGATAGCGCTTAATACCACCCAGCCACCCTTGCCCGTCTGGTCCGTCTTGGACCGCGGGATAAAAATGCGGACCTGCGACGCCTCCACCGTCACGTGCTCAAATTCGAGACCGCCAAATGTGCCCTGCCTTGCGGACCTAGGCACAAGTTCACACACGCGAAATGCCCCAAAAAATGCAGTCACAAACAGCACATGGAACAAAGCGTACGCGAAACTCGGGGCCGCAACACGAGGTAACACCTCACAAATCCGAAGCAAAAGTTCATGGGAAACTGGGAGCCGCCAGTCCCGCAGCCTGGGGTGCACTCTGGCCCAACCTGCCAGCAGGCGCTTGACTAAAAACGATACCCTAGGGTTTCCCCATCCCGCCACCTTACAAAAGAAAGAGAACCCAGCCACCGCAGATGCGACCGACTAACGGGCCAAACCCTCCTCCTTTGCCCAAAGCACGAAATGTCCCACAAGGCCATCAGGAACCCTCCCCCCGTTCCACCCCAAAGCACTCACGAATGAACTCACCTGAGAGTATCCTCGCCGATACAGGACCCAAGTGTCATGCGCCACTGAGACAGAGAGCAGTGCCATCAAGTCTGGATCCCAACCTTCCAAAGATGCTCCGGGACCGGCGACGCCTCCTGTTCTGCCTCCGGAGCCAACAGCCGAAATTGCGCCCACTGGAAACGGGACAGAGCATCAGCAATGGAATTCTGGGAGCCAGGCACGTGCCGCGCCCTGGTGGTGACATTCAAGCGAAGATAAGCTAGCACGAAGATCCTCATCAAGGAAGCTACCCTCGGGCACTGAGGTGCATTCCGGTTGATAACCTCCACCACTGCGGTGTTGTCACACCAGAAAACTACTCGCCGATCCCTCAGGCGCTCCGGCCACACCCAAAAGGCCACAACTATGGGAAAAAGCTCCAGAAAGGTGATGCTATGAGTCAAGCCAGCCTGCACCCATTCACAAGGCCAAGGCTCAGCACACCAAGCCCCTTGACAATAGGCCCCAAACCTGGAACTACCCGCCGCATCTGTGAACAAATGCAGGTCCGCGTTCGACAGCTCCGGCAGCTGTATAACTGAGCAACCATTGAAATCAGACAAGAAAGCGTCCCACATGCGCAAATCCTCACGCATTCCCGCCGACACGCAGATCCGATGGTGCGGAAGCTGCACCCCTGCCATGGCAAGCGATAACCGCCGCGCAAAGGGACGCCCCATGGGCAACACCCTGCAAGCAAAGTTGAGATGCCCAACTAATGACTGCATGACACGGAGAATGGTCTTGCTCGACGATCCCACGTAGGCCACCAGCTCCCTGAGTCGACCTTCTGCTCAGGCAAATGCACAACCATACACTCGGTATCAATCTCGATCCCTAAAAAGGTAAGGCAAGTAACGGGCCCGACAGTTTTGTTAGCCACTACAGGAATACCAAAATCGCCCGCCAAGCACAAAAAAGTCTCCAACAGGGTGGTGCAAGTTTGCACCTGGCTGGGCCCAACAAACAGAAAATCATCCAGGTAACGCACTATGTTAGCAATGCCCGTCTGCCTCTCCAACACCCAGTGCAGAAAAGTACTAAAGGCTTCGAAGTAGGCACAGGAAATCGCACAGCCCATAGGCATCTACTTGTCAAAATAATACTGCGATTCAAAAAGGAAACCTAACAAGGGGAAAGCTGAAGGGTGCACTGGCAACAATCGGAACGCAGATTCGATGTCCACCTTTGCCAGCAGAGCGCCGGCCCCACACTGCTGTACTAAAACCACAGCTGCATCGAAGGAAGCATAACGCACCGTGCACTGCTCCCGAGAAATGTGATCGTTCACGGAATCTCCGGTAGGACAAGACAGGTTGTGTATCAGCCTGAAATTGCCCGGCTCCTTCTTGGGAATAACCCCCAATGGGGACACCATAAACGTAGAAAACGGGGGCTCACAATAAGGCCCAGCAACTTGGCCCAGCACGCACTCCTCTGCAATCTTCCTCCGCACAACCTCAGCTAATGAGCTCACCGAACCAGCGTTACGCGACCCGCCCCCCGCCAGCGAACCTAGACACGGGATCCGAAAACCCTCCGAAAAACCCTCCAATAGCAACCTCCACGCCCCCCCCCCCGGTTTAGACCGCCTGTACTGCAGTAACCACGAGGGCATAGTGTCAACTCTCATGGGCGTAGGAGCCAACGCCCCAAGAGCTCCCTCACTTGCCCCCCCCGCTGGGGCTCCCGCCACTCCTTTGCGACTGCACTTAGTGGCAGCGTGCCCACTCCCACACAGGGAGCATGCATGCTTAAATTTACAGTCAGAGAATGGGCACAATTGACGCAAATGCATCTTCAAAGTTGTATACCAGCGCTCCTGCTAGAACCATGTCAGTCATTTTCCATGACTTTGTTAGCAAGGTCAAGATGTTCAAATATGTGCATTGAAAATTAATGACATATGCACCACCTAGCGGGAAAATGAATTTATACCTAGAAGCCCCAAAGTACGTCAATTGACGCACTCAATTGTCTTGGATGCATCAATTGACGTACTTTGGGGCTTCTAGGTATAAATTCATGTTCCTACTTGGTGGCGCATCTCAATCACTGTTTACAGTTTTACTCCGACATTACAAACAATAAACACATGATGACGTCATGTAATGACATCACATACTGCACGTATTAAACAAATAAGTAACTTCACATTAATTCACATCTGCATTTCATGCTAAATGCAGTCGTCGTGATAATGCATCAATTGACGCACTTTGGGGTTTCTAGGTAAAATTCCTTTTGGGGCTTCTAGTGTTAATAAATAGACCCACCCAAATTTCAGTAATGTCAGCAAAAAAGGAATGGTATGTTAATGCGTGACTTTTTTGTAAAGGTATATAAGCTCTATGAGAATATAGACACCATCAAAGGTAGCAACTAAAGAAAGGGGAACGAGGAGTAGGGTTCAGTTATCATACACTTTAGCATGGTAGCAAGATATAGTGAAGGACTGTTTGGTGAATCCGGGCTGGTGGGATTTGATGGATACTGTTAAAGGGAGGAGGTCAGGGAGGCAGCAGAAAGGGAATTTAAGGCCTGGTACACATTTCCAGGCATGCCTTTTTTTTCCCTGAAAATGGAGGAGAGGTGTGTATGCCCTTCAGCAGTAGAAGGAATAGTCTGTTCCCTTGTCACAGCACATGGTGGGAGTGGTTAGCTAGGAAGGCACACAGCATGGAAAATCTAGCAAAGGAAAGAGAGCAGGGACTAAATAAGCAATTTCCTGCCCCCATTGTAATTTGATAGCAAACATGTGAGAAGTGCCAAGGCAAAAGCTGATCACATTAATTGGCACCCAAGTCTGCCAGGGATCACGAACGATAACATACAGAGCACTGAATGCAGATGCCTCTAATGACATCCATAGAGGCAAACAATCATAACTATTTGTCATTCGTAGAATAGTTATACTTTATCTGTGCTACCATGTAAACCTGAGGCCTTCTATAACCGAAATAGTAAACGTTCTCTGAATTAAAGCACACTCAAGAGAATTTGTTCATGTTTCCAAATCATCTGTTTTATTTGATGTGATTGAAGACAGCACTTAAATGGAATTAAATTAACTTCATTTCTGTAGTGTAACGTTCCATTTTGGGATTGACAAGCCAGCCCATTCTAATTCACTCACTTTTGTGTCCGCTTGATTAGCTAAATTGATATCAAAACCTCCTCCAAATAGTCTAATTTTAACATCTTCTGGTTTTCTTTATTTCAACGATTATTTAAAGTCACAAACATTTGCAAAGCTAGTGGCGTCACTTTTCTTAGAATTTAATCTAGAAGACAGGATGCCTTATTAGTTGTTTCGCTCCTTTGTTTGTTGTTGTTTCGCTCCGTACTAGTACATAACTCTTTGTACAAGCTGACTATTAATCTTTAATTCAGGAGGATACTGACAGAAAACTGTCATTCAAAAATCCATCCTTCAGTTATCTAATAAAGCATATTACTACAACAGTACCAGTTTAATAAAACTTAGCTAAAGGCAGTTCATAAACATTCTGGGGGTGAGCTACATCTTTGTACCTTCTTTATAATACATGAGCTTTTATTTGCATCTAAGTTCATAAATGTTCCGTTGTGATGTTTGACTTCTTTTTTATTGACCCCACCAATATCCCATACATAAAAACAGCCCTTAGAACAAAAAGATTTTTTGGTCAGACATTCTTATATGAGAGCCATTTTAGAAACTAAGTCTGTCGATGTCCCCAGAACGTGAACATCCAAGTCTGAATGGGGGTATGGTGGAGTTGTGGCCAGGGAACCAGGAAGGTCCACTGCTTACTCCGGGATAAGCAATGTGGAATCTGTGCACCTTTTTGGGAACCTGACAAGTACTTGTGACCTGGATTGGATGCTGTTGGAAACAGGATACTGGGCTTGTTGGACCTCGGTTTGACTCAGTAGGGCTCATCTTATGTTAAGAACCTGGATGTCCCCAGCTGATATCAGAAATGCCCTGGACATCCCAAATTGCATCTAAAGTTAAACCTGTTCCAGGCATGAACAGACATCTGAAAACAGCTTGTTTTGTCAACCAACACTGACAGGGAATGGGTGCTCATGTTTTCACTTTGCTATGCTTCTGGACATTCCCTTATGCTAGCTTGCCTGAGATGGATGTACCTAATGGAAATGTCTATGTGGCCCCCACCTGCATGTCCATATCAGGGATGTCTATGTTCCTGAAATCAGCTGGAGACATAGATATCCCTGGTACATTTCTGCATGTTCTGCCCTGGCTACCCCTAATTTAACTTAAATATCCTTTCTAAAATGCCACCCTGTACATATTATGCAATATGTAGAGTGGGAAAGGCAGGGCTAGGGCATTATGGGGTGGGACCACAAATACAAATAAATATTACATAAAGGAACTAATATTTAGCTTCTATGGGGGTCATTCCAGAACCCGAATAAGGATTTGTAAGTGTGCCAGGAATGTTTATGTGATGAAAACGTCTATGCATGTATTCCGGTACATGGCACCCACACACGTTTATCTCATGTGCATGGGGATCTTAGAACATGCCTTGGAGGGGTGGCGCAGGGCATGGTTTGCCATGTAGATGTGTATAGCATATTTCAGAAAGGCCTGTGTACAGTTTTCATCTTTCACGCAGATGTGCAAGTTATTCCTGCTGGAGACGTGTGTGTGTGTGTGTGTGTA
This sequence comes from Ichthyophis bannanicus, assembly GCA_033557465.1. Taxonomy (NCBI): domain Eukaryota; kingdom Metazoa; phylum Chordata; class Amphibia; order Gymnophiona; family Ichthyophiidae; genus Ichthyophis; species Ichthyophis bannanicus. The sequence continues at coordinate 418,634,138 of CM066038.1, forward strand.
CGTGTGTACTTGTGTGTGTGTGTGTACGTGTGTGTACGTGTGTGTGCGCGTGCACGTGCGTGTATGTGTGCGTGCATTTTGAGGGTTGCACAGATGGAACTGGTGTGCTGATCTGCAATTCAGGGAGGACATGAATACCTGACCAGTACCTGGACCTTACAGATGGCTGCAGTGTTACCAGGTGCCAGTGTGTTAGAGCAGCCATATATCAGCTGTTCCAGACACTGGAAGACAAGACTGATTTTGTGCCAACATTCCTCAGATTGTGCAAGGAGGCCTACATCCTTACCCAGTCCAGGATCTATGCAAGCTGCGATAGTGGTGATATATCTGGAGGCTGGCTACCTGGTATGATAGCACAAGGATCCACCCTCCCATGCCCACACAGGCCTGATCAGGGGATCATTGCACAAAGCAGACTGTGGGAAGGTAGACAGGGTTGCTCCATAGATAGCGGATGTATACAGACTGAAATAAGCCAAGATAGAGAGCGGACATTATATGGGACAGGTGTAGCCACATGTAGGGAGCTACTATGAGAAATGCCATTATCCAGATATGTGGGAAACAGATGCCATAGCCAGAAGGCCATAGTCATTAAAAGAGCATACTTTTGTAGCTCAGTAATATTATGCATCCTTTGGGGAATTGCAAAGTTAGTTTAGGTTTATGTGACCTTGGTAAGGGTCCATACTTAGCATTTTAAAAAGTGTTTTTAGAAATGAGCAATGCAAGAATAATTGAAGCATTGTTATACTGCCATGTACTTTTTGATGCAAAGTATGTCATGACAAATATGCTAATATTTACTTTCTCTTACAATATATTAGAGTGCACTGAGATTACTTAGCATTTTCTGGGCATGAAACAGACTGGTATATAGAATAGTTAGCATCAGCATTCATTTATCATTAGCATTTATGTCTAGTTTGCATCAGCAAAATACTGTCTGCGAGAACAGCAGCTTAGGAGATACATGCTTTAACTGAGGAGGGGTGGCCATCAGAGGCATCCACAGGTATATCGTGGAGATGGACATGGCCGGATACATGTAGCTTTCCAGAATACAGTGAGTGTGGGGACATCTAAAACCATTGCAACATCTACCCGTGTCCTGTGATATTAGCAGGGATGGGTCTCTTCGCTTCACTCTATGGCCCGTGCCTGCACCCGTGTGTGGCTCTCATTCTGAATACGTGCATGGGCCAGCAGAACAGCATGTTGCCCATGCCACTCTGGACATGTCTATGTGTCGATTCCACAAACATGTGCACATCTATCTATATTCATAGATTTGGAATTGGCATAGAATCGTGTCCATTGCTGAGTTAAACGTGTCCATGGGCCAGACAAGGATTTTGTGGAATTTGCCTCTATGGGTATAGATTCTACATTTGACTTGGACATGGATAAAACCAGGTATAACTTGGGCTGTCTAAGCCAAACATGTGGAGACCTATTCCTTCAGATAGTAGAGGCACAGATCTGTGCAAGTTTTGAGGCAAATTTTGAAACTTGCACATGTTCGATATGGATGACCTTAGGCTTAGCAATATAGATGTGTCCATGATAGTATTCTGGAATGGACAAGTGTAACTCTTGCCACAGCCTGCCATTTTTCAAACGGAGATGTGCAATGGCACAGCAGCTAGGAAAAAGATCCTCTATTTACTGGCATCCTTTTTTGAAGGAGCAAAAATTATTGGGGGAGTGAGAGGGCATTCTGCTCTTCTCTGCACAGTTACTGTAGATTGCCAAAACGAGTGCTTTTCAGATGACTAGCGTAGATGGACATGCGGCGTCATTCTAGATTTGGGTTCATATGTGTATCTTTATCAGAATGCTTCCATTATGCTCCCATGCAACATAGTATGATGTAATTAGAAGTCTTGGCTTAGAATATAGGATTTATGCTGATGACATTCTGATATTATGAAGGCACAATCTGGGACATCCAAGTCAAAACGTATGAAAAAAGGCTGACCATGTGCAAGTTTTAACCCAATTTTAGAAGCTTACATGTGCCCAAAATAGATAGCAGTGGCCATGGCCACATAGACATCGCCAGGACAGGGATGTCTATCCCATGCTGCATGAATGGCCATGCCTGCTATTTTGCAGGCAGAGACATTCATTGGCGTGCAAACCAAAAAACAAGTGTCCTCATTTCCCTTCAGTTTTCTTTATGATTGTGAAAAGGATGGGGATATCAGAGAACTTTCTTCTCTACTATCTCCAGGTGTTTTTATGGCAGATTGAGAACATTTTTGATGCCTATTTGTGCTCTGGAACAGGAATGGGCATCGACATTACTGCTAGTGGGTTGAGATATACTTGCTGTTTCCGAAATCTGGTGCACACATGCATCCTTACTGGAACACTCCAGGATAAGCAATGTGAAATTTGTGCACCTTTTTGGGAACCTGACAGGTACTTGTGACCTGAATTGGATGCTGTTGGAAACAGGATACTGGGCTTGGACCTCGGTTTGACTCAGTAGGGCATATCTTATGTTAAGAACCTGGATGTCCCCACCTGATATCAGAAATGTCCTGGACATCCTAAATTGCATCTAAAGTTAAACCTTCTCCAGACATCTGAAAAGTGCTTGTTTTGCCAGGCTCTACCATGCCCCTGTGCAACATGGATTTTCTCAAGATCTGGAACTGCAGGAGACTGATATGAATACAGGGCAGGCGAGCAAATCAACTGAAAAGGTGGAAGAAAGGAAGGAGGTGGACCCAGAGGTGGAGGAATTCAAGATCAAACTTCTAGTCTAAATGAAAAAGATGAATATGCTGGTTTTCAGGCAAGGGAAAGATGACCCAAGCTCAGTTTAACATCTAGGGTTAGGAGTATGATAACTAAGCTGAATAAGGTCATATCCAGTATAAAGGGACCATTTGTTGATATCACTGAAATAAATCAAATAATATATTGTGCGGCTAAAATTATTACTGCAAAAATATTTATTTATTTAATGTCTTTCTACCAGTCAAGACAGTTTACAGGGAACTCAGTGTAATTTTACATGTAATGCATAAACTTTATTAATAGAATGTTGCCAACTAAAGTGTAGGGCAGGAGAAAAAGAGAAAAATAACAGCTCCTCCTTGGAAAAAGCACATCGAAGGAAAAAGTACAATCATTGTGTATGGAGATATCCCTGATGGATATTTAAAAGGATTAAGATCATCAAAGATACTGAGAACAATCCAAGACATTAAGCTGAAACATTAAGCTGAAGCTGAGTTAACAGAAGACCTGAAATGTATATAAATTGAAAGTAGAAGCAGAAGCACAAAAAATGCAATGATATGAAGAAAAAACAAAAGAAAGATATAAAAATAAACAATTAAGACATAACCAAAAACAATTCTATGGGGAATTGAGAAAGACCATTAATATGGTAAAAGTACCACAAACCAAAGCTGAAACAGAAACTTCTGAAGACATCTATATGAGGATCCTATAGAGCACAATCAAGAAGCAGAATGATTACCCTGCATACAGGAGCATTTAGAAAACGCAAACATCAAACCTATGGAATGGCCTGCAAAAACACTGAAAGAGCTAGAAAGCAGGTTAAAACATAAGAACATAAGATATGCCATACTGGGTCAGACCAGCATCCTGTTTCCAACAGTGGCCAATCTAGGTCATATGTACCTAGCAGTTTCCCCAAAATACACAGGTTCCACAATGCTTGTATTGGGTCAAGCAATGATATCCTGGGTCCCTTCTTAATAATGGTTTCTGGACCTTTCCTCCAGAAACTTGTCCAAGCCATTTTTAAACCCAGCTACACTAACAGCCTTTACTACATCCTCCGGTAACAAATTCCATAGTTTGATTACACGTTGAGTGAAAAAAATATTTTCTTTTATTAGTCTTAAATAGTTTACCCTGTAGCTTCATTGCAAAACAAGCCGCAAACTGGAAGAGCCCTGACCCAGATGGAGTAGCCAACATTTGGCTCAAACAGGTCACATCTCTCCACCAAGACCTGGCAAACTGCAAAAATCAATTGTTCAAGCAGCCAGATTTACCACCACAATGGCTTATTATAGGAAGAACATGTTTTCTTCTGAAGGGGGGACCTGAGTAATATTCCCAATAATTACAAACCTAGAACTTATCTACCCACAACCTATAAATTGTTCACTGCAAAGGACGTAGACATAATATATGATCATATTGAATCCAATAACATCATGGTAATAGAGCAAAAGGGCAATAAGAGGGGAGCATATAGAACCAAGGACGAGTAAATGTTGAATAAGGTCATCATGGCCAGCACTAAGAAAAGCAGAAATCTCATTAGAGCATGAATTGATTATAAGAAAGCTTTTGACAACATCCCACACTCTTAGATAATAAATTGCCTTGAAATATAAAAAAGAAATCCTGGTTTGATAGCATACATTAAGTTCATCATAACAATGTGGGAAAAACCATACTCTTTTTGAGATATGAAGATGGTCTGTCCATCATTCCTAACATTAAAATCCAGTGAGGAATATTTCAGGGAGAGTCCCTGTCGCCCCTTCTGTTTTGTGTGGCGTTTAATCCAATGAGTACTCTCATCAACTCTTTGGGATACAGATTTAGCCTAAAACCTAAAGAAGGTAACAATTCAGAAACAACATCTCATTTATTATTTGTAGACGATCTGAAGCTCTACAGTTCCAGTGACCAACAATTAGCAGAGCAACTTTGTGTAGTGAAAAGCTTTTCTGATGACATCAGAATGACCTTTGGCCTTGGCAAACGTGCTAAGGCAACTTTTTTTTTTAGGAAAATTGAGCAAAGTGGAAAACATCTCCCTGGCTGAGGGCTAGAGGAAAGAACGACACTCAAGCAGAAATTACTGAGAGAAAAGATCAGTAAAGAATACTACAGGAGATTAAATTTTTACTGAAAAGTGCTTTAATAGGCCATTAATTAGCTGGCAATTCCTGTACTCTCATACAGCTTTGTGATTGTGGACTGGCCTCTCAAAGATCTTGAAAAACTGGATGTGCGACTACAAAAACTCCTCCAAACCCATGAATTAATTTACAAGAGTGTATGCCAAGACTGTACATCCCTAGAACTAAAGGAGGGCTAGGCCTCATAGAGATTGATTATGCATACATACTCCAGGCCTACCTAACTGCATCATTGGTCCAAATGCACAAAAGGTGCTGAAACATGAAGGTAAATGTCCAGAATATGTTTCCATCATTAAACATGACAAGTGTTCCGACAAATGGAAGGAATGACTGGGGAGGATTGGCCTAGTGGTTGGGGCAAGTTACCTCAGGCTGGAAGGTTGGGGGTTCAAATCCCACTAGAGGACAGCAACTTTGGGCCAGAAGGACTGGGGTTTCTAGTCCCACAGGTGCTTCTTGTGGCCTTGGGCAAGCCACTTAACCCTCCATTGCCCATGTTCCCTGTAAAACAGTTATCTCCAAGTTATAATGCCCTGTTCAATGTAATTTCAGTTTGCTCAATGTAAACCGCCTTGATATCATGAAAGGCAGTATAAATTTTTAAAAAGAAAAAAAAATCGAAAAGCATACACAGGGAAGGAAGTAACAGAATTTGCAAAAAAAGAGAAAAGTCTCTACAAAGAACTAGATCAACAAATGAGGATAAACACGTGGCGAATGCACAAATACAGTGGGATAATACAGAGTGTTATTCCAGGAACCCTTTGTTGATCAAGAACAGACACATGAATGGTTAAGGAGAGGTGAACTGAAACTTAAGAATGAGAGATTGATAGTTGCTGCCTAGGACAGTGGCTTAGGTACAAGATGGCTTACATCAAGCATTGAAAAAAACTGGCAAAACAGACATATGTCACTTCTGGGCAAAGAGCTGGAAACAGTGACTCACCTATACAGAAAGATACAATAAAGTAGTGCGCCTCACCCATTGGAAACTTTGTAAACACTATGGGGTATGTTTACTAAGCAGCGGTCGCGGCTAACGTGTGGTATCGGAGCCACGGCTCCATTGAATTCAATGGGGCCAGGGCTCCGATACCACATGGCAGCCACTACCGCTGCTTAGTAAACATACCCCTATAACTTCACTGTGTTTGAAAAGCACTGGGATCGTAACCTATAAGGATTACAGAGAATGAAGAGGTTATGATCACCTGGGATACTGCCATTCTGACCGATAAAAAGCTGGTTGCAAGGAAGTCGGATATAGTGGTAAAGAAGAAAAACACCAGAACTGCACTGATTATAGAGGTGTCAGTTTCAAGTGACTACTCTGTGAATCAGAGGGAGAAGTTCATGTACCAAGAAATGCAGTCAGAAACCAAGAAAATGTGTCAGAAAAACAGAGCTATTTCCCATCATGTTGGGTGCCACAGGCTTAATTAATAGGAATTTCCAAGCACATCTTGATAAACTACCCATACACGTAACATCTTACGAACTCCAGGATGCGGCTCCCTCTGGCACGACGCAAGTACTGTGTTGATCATAAGCAGTAAATTTGAGGAACTGAGATCATAATCTACATACCCTGGCTTAGACGTGAGGTTCATGACTGTCATGGTATGCGTAAAACCAACCTATTTGGAGAAATTGCCCCTAAGGGATATCTATATACCTGGCTTCTAAAATGGCTCCGGGAATGACTCCATGATTTGCACTTTAAAGTGCCTGTTTTTAGACAACCAACTCATGAATAGGGCTTCTAAAATGACCTCCTTTGCCGTTTCACATTGATTTGCCAAGCACCCTGAATCATGTCAAGGCAGGTATTCTGCAAGTGACCTTTTGGCTTAAGATAAATATCTTAGTTTAAATATGGAAAGAAAAGAACTGCTGATTATTAGGAGGATGGAATGTTTGATACCCCCAAAGGGTTGATAGACATTTTAACCAGGTTAAGCAAGAGGCACATTATTTGGAGGTGCTCATAGACTCCATGCTTTCCTTTAAATCACAGATAAAGAAGGCAATAAGAAATGTATTTTATAAGTTGAGGCTTTTGAGTTGACTAAAGCCATTTCTTCAGTCTGATGATTTCTGCACTGTACTGCAAGAACTGGTGTATACATCAGAAAGCATGTACTAGCCTCTTCTCAGTAAGGATTCGCAGAAGCAAAAAGGTTTTGGTTTGTTTTTGGATTTTTCTGACTTTTTTCTGATGTTTGGGTGTTGTTTCAATTATTTTCAGACATTCACTTTAATAAAATTAACGCACTTTGGAATTTTTTAATGTTCACAAATTGATTGTGTGTGTTAAAGAGATTTTGTACGCACTAAAATTTTTTAAGGTGTGTTGAGAAGTACGTTTACTAAACCCTGGCCTGGTCACACATGTGTGGGCCACATTAACAGAGCGGGGCTTTGGGCTTAATGCAGGGGGGATAAGTACATCTGTCTCCCTGCAGTTACTGCATTCCAATGGGATTAATATGCTGTGGGTGCAATTAATACCACCCTTTGAGGTGGCATTAGTTCTATCCATGCTACCAGTGTCAAGCACAGGTAGCATGGGCCACAATTGGGAATGTTCTCATCTCGCCCAGTCACGACCCTGATGTGCATTACGTTTTAGCATAGCACTGAAATTGTGCGCTATCTTGATAGCATACATTAGTAAACATGCCCCTGAATGTGGACTAACAAATTCATCTGTCTATTGCTGAGGAATTTTAGTTTTCGCAGAAGTTATTAACTGTTTTATGTAATCATAGCATGCCCTTAGTCATCTGCATCAATTTTATTTATTTTGTAAGTAATATCACTTTGGATTGTGCAAGTGGGGTTTTTTTTCATGTTAATTGTAGAAGACATAAAATTACTGATATTGTGGTGTTGGATATACTAAGTTCCTGCTGTACTACACTACACTTTGAAAGATATCAAGTGAAATTATAGCACCTATCATTCTTTCTCACTTGAGTCAGCCAAATTATTGGCCACACTGTTGCATGTAAGAAATTGAGGTTTTAGATTACTGGGCTAAAACACAGATGTATTAATAGATATCAGTCTTGTTTCATTGTTTTCTAACATGATTGTAACAATATAACAGTGCTAAATTGGAAAACAACTTACAGAGCTAAAACTGTATTCAGCTATTGAAGGCTATACAAAGGCCACATGATAAGTCAAGCAAACAGTATGTTCAGTTTCAGCAAAAGGACTATTTCACCTAGCATAGAAACATAGATAGAAACATAGAAACATGATGACAGAAAAAGACCACATGGCCTATCTAGTCTGTCCTTCCATATCAACAACTACAACAGTCCACTTTTTACCTTTAGAGATCCTCTGTGTTGGTCCCATGCTTTTTTGAATTCAGTTACTGTCCTCATCTCTACCACCTCCACTGGGAGACTATTCCATGGATCCACTACTCTTTCCGTAAAGAAATATTTCCGCATATCACTCCTGAATCTATCTCCCTTCACCCTCATCCCATGTCCCCTCGTAGTAGAACTTGCTTTCAACTGAAAGAGGCTCTCTCCCTGAACATTTATGCCACGGAGGTATTTAAACATCTCAATCATATCACCTCTATCCCGCCTTTCCTCTAAGGTGTACATATTAAGATCCTTAAGTCTGTCCTCATATGCTTTATAATGAAGCCCACTAATCATTTAGTAGCCACCCTCTGCACCGACTCCATCCTGTTCACATCCTTTTGAAGGTGCGGCCTCCAGAATTGCACACGATACTCCAAATGAGGTCGCACCAAAGACTTATACAGAGGCATTATCACCTCCTTTTTTTCTGCTAACCATTCCTCTCCGTATGCACCCAAGCATCCTTCTAGCTTTTGCCGTCGCCTTTTCTACCTGTTTAGCTACTTGAAGATCATCAGACACAACCACGCCTAGGTCCCACTCTTCTTTAATGGACAAAAGTACTTCACCCCCTATACTATATTGCTCCCTTGGATTGCTGAAGCCCAAATGCATGACCTTACATTTTTTAACATTAAATCCCAGCTGCCAAATTCTAGACCATTCTTCAAGCTTAGCTAGATCCCTCCTCATGTTATCTACACCTTCCTGGGTGTCTACTCTATTGCAGATTTTGGTATCATCTGCAAAGAGGCAAACCTTACCCGACAGCCCTTCCGCTATATCACTAACAAAGATTTTAAAAAGAATCGGACCAAGGACAGATCCCTGGGGCACACCACTGGTAACATCCTTCTCCTCAGAGTGAGCTCCATTTACTTGTACTCTTTGTCGCCTCCCACCCAACCAATTTCTAACCCAAGCAGTAACTTTAGGGTCCATCCCTAGGGTGCTCAGTTTGTTTATAAGTCGCCTGTGAGGAACAGTGTCAAAGGCTTTACTGAAATCTAAATACACCACATCTAGGGCTCTCCCTCGGTCCAACTCCCTGGTCACCCAGTCAAAGAAATCAATCAGATTTGTCTGACAAGAGCTGCCTCAAGCAGAAAATCATTATTTGCCTTCTGAACGAACCTCTTTAACTGATTGAAAAAAGACCAGATCTTATGTTTTGAAAGCAGATAGTTTAGGATGATTTATTCATTAATTAAAGGGCATGTTTCCTAAAGTACATATATGATTACTGCAGGCTTACTGCATGCTAAGTTTGCTGCAGTAGGTGTTATTGTGTGCTAAAAACGTGGTATGGGAAAAATTTAATGTCTATTACTTAGCATGGTTTGGGGCGGAGACTGTGTGTTTCAGGGGCGCGTGCACACATTGCAGTATGCACAGGCATCTTTGGCATGTACTATCCGGCAATGTTGGTAGCGTTGGCAGGCTTACTGACATCCACTTACTGCTACTTCAATGGATGGCTGAAGTGCACCAGTGTTAAACGTAGCAAATGGTTTCATGCCTTAGCAGAGCCAAAGCCGCCCTAACTGCTTGGGGACATTCAAGGAATGTCCCCATCAGCTAGCACTGGTCCAGTTCTATCCTGAAGAAAACTCAGGCCTCAACATGTACTAACAGCACATTTTAGTAAATATGCCCCTATGTGCAGTCATGTTAGTAATTTTTAAATTGAATTTGGAGTTACATAAGAAATTCCACTGACCGTTTTAATCCTTTCTCCCTATATAAGGAACACAGATGTATTTATACAAGCTCTAAATGTGCTATATAAACTGAATTCCCTAGCTAGCAATTGGATCAGAAAACACTAGACATTTCACGTCTGTCTAGTTACTTACAGCTATATTAGATGTCCACCATTGGATGGCAGTAACATTCTACATCAATCATCTTAATCTATGGGAAACCAAGAAAACAATGGCACTTTTATCATTTAACAGTGGAATACTGAGAAAATTTTAAGTTTTCATATGGGTTATGAAAAAATTGTTGAAATATATTTTTTAAATATTTGCTTTTTTGTGTCTACATTTTACCAATGCTCTATACTTTCCCAGTCATTGCTAGTTTTGGTAGCTATCTCTACAGGTACAGGGCTATATTTAATAACAGATGCTCAGATGCTAACATTGAAAGCTAATACATGTTAATACCAAGTCTAACACCCAGGTTAAATCACAGTTTAATGCATAACGTGTTAAATTAATGAGATGCTGCTACATTAACTAGCTGTATTTCACAAAATACAACCATTCCAGTGTGGATGCACCCTGCTTTAGTCCCTGTCTCAGAAATACAAATTTGCAAGACTAATTTGGGGCTAAACTACACTTTATTATCCCTAAGACTGACATATAAAAGAGAAAGGTAAATAGAAGCAAATAGAACAAATGCTACACCATGGTCATCAGCATCACCGCATCATCATTATTAGGGGAAGCCCGGGTCCAGTGAAAAGACAGAAGAGATCAGGGGTCAGGGCACCACATCTGGTCCATAGGTGAACTTCATCTTGCTAGAGAGTCTGCATTTCTCTTATAGCACTGAATAATCAGCTTTGTCATAGTTACTGGCATGCCTGCAAGTGTTGTACCCTTAATTTCTCATGCACTCAGGTCATCTGTTCTGTTCCCAGGGAGGCTATTCTGTCACACGAATAGCGGGGATAGATGTCCCAACAGGACGCCCATCCCCACTATTCCTTGCCCTCCCTGCTGGTGTCTAACTTCCCCGCCAGTTGTACAGGGAAATTATATGGGGGCAGGGAGGGGAAGATCAGGGGTGGAGTTAGGGCAGGTGGTGGGCAGTCACAGGCCCTGAACGTACAGGGCCGATTCTAATATCGGCCCTGTACGTCTGGGGCTGGCAACTTGTACGGGGAAGTTATTCCAACTCGGAGGTGGAAAACTTCCCCAGACGTCGTGGATCGGCGGGCCTAGGGTACGGATGGAGCAGGGCAGACTGAGGACATTCCTCGCAGCCCGATCCTGGCCTTAGGTGGCCGGATCAGGGTTGAGCTGTGGGGAATGCTTTGACGGAGCCGGCGGCCAGGATCGTGGCTTTACAATAGAGCCACGGTGTCATGGCAACCAGACGCCATGGCGCCGTGGCTCCATTGTAAAGCCCTGACTGAGTTAGTCGGGCATGTCCTGTACATGCAGGCCAGGCTGAATTGTAGTCCTGGCCTGCACATACAGGACTGTTCATGATTCTGATCCTGCAGGGCTAGATGTGCCTTGCAGGATCAGAATCGCGATGCCCTCTGTACGTCCAGTTCAGACTGGACATACAGAGGGCTTCTACGTCCAGGTCAGAATTGGGCCTATGGTGTTTACATCAAAGTTGAGTAAAAATAGTTTCTTCCCTGATACTGAGCAAAATACCTTTTCTGTGTCAGAAGGTCATTGGCTAGTTCCAAAATCAGATAAAACATTCTTATCAGCAACTGCATTCCCAATAGCTCTACAGTCCCTACAGCCCAAGTTAGCAGGTCAGAAATGTGTATCCAGTTGGTGCAGACTCTAGAGGACCATAATAATTCACAAAGAAAACAATAAAAAAAAAACAGCTCCTGTAGTCCAAGAAAGAGCTACTTTACAAAAGGAAGGTAAGAGATAGAAAAAGAAAGCATCAAGAAGAATTATATCTAGCCAGTAAAGCAGCACTAGGGTAGGTCATTATATTCTGCAACCAAAGGTTATTTAGCTAATCACGAAGAAGACAGTACAAAAAGCTATGGAGATTAAAGGAGTCCTAGAAGACCCTAGTGCTAGTTAGGAAACCCAAGCTTGCGTTGACCATCATATGCAACTGAATGGGTAGTAACCTCTAGCTAACTATCATGGTAAGCTCATCACCCATGCTGTTTAGTAAGAACATGCTAACTGCATGCTAAAACTGAGCATGACTCCTTCACCTGATTTCCAAAGGATTTGCGACTAAATTTGCGGCACATGAGATTTGCTCATCAATGCATAAGAAAGAAGTGGGAATCTACTACACTCCAAGAGAACAAGTCAAAAGAGACCAAAGTTCCTGAAGAGAGAGAAAAAAAATAGACTAAAAACACACACATGCTTTAAATGTCCGCCAAAAGGAAGGAAGAGGAGGAGGTATATGCAGCTTGCCAGCCAATCCTAACTACTAATTCTTCCACTATCTCTTCAGTTTTGAATAACTAAGGATTCTCTGTGCTTACCTCTCTTACATTTTTGGGATAATCACGGAGAAACCTTAATTGCACAAAAATTAACAGCATAGGAATTAGCAGTTAGGAATGTCTGGCCGATTAGTCTTTCATCCTTTCCCTTTACAAGCATTTAAATGTCTATCCATGGCAGCCCATTTTTGTGGGAGGACCATCCCTGGCCTAGTCCCAAAAATAGGGAAATGTTCCATGCAGGTGGTTCCTACAGAAGGAAGTGACTAGTCAATAGTTCCCCACAGCCCTTCAATGTGAAAAAGTCTACACAAGGTAACAGCAAGATATGGAGACATGATGGAGAGGGAGAGAATAATAGAGTAAAGGGGATGACAGAAGAGACGGAGCCCTTCAAAATATAAATCTGTCTTGTACAACAGATTTATTCAGGAAAACTAAATTTTGATCAACAATCTAAAAACCTTAGCATGCACTTTTGTTCAATCATGCCTTTTTGTTGTTAAGTGCCGTCAAGTCGGTGTTGACTCAAGGTGACCCTCTGGATAGTTGTCCTAAATTGTGTTCAGTCTTCAGTCATGCGGCTCATTGCTCACAGACTGGCACCAGTAGCTGCTGTTATTGTATCGATCCATCTCATTGCTGGCATGCCTCTTTTTTGTTGACCTTCTCTCTTGCCAAGCATGATGTCTTTCTCTAATGATCTCTCTCTTCGCTTGATGTGTCCAAAGTATGAAAAGTCAAAGTCCTGTCATCTGAGCTTCTAAAGAAAGCTTAGGTTAAATCTCCTCTAGTACTGACTGGTTTGTTCTTCAGGCAGTCCATGGTATACGCAGTATTTGCCGCCAGCACAATAATTCAAAAGCATCAATTTCTTCCTATCTTTTTCACTGTCCAACTTTCGCATCCATATGATGTTATTGAAAATACCATCACAAAAAAACACTCAAGGGAGATCAACCACTATATGTCCACCAGTCCCTTGTTAAAAAATCCCTTCTAACCAAACCAAATAATTATTTTTTTGTCTGACTATTTGCCTTGAAGGAAAACTCTCCTGAAGCAAATTTTCCTTTTATTCATTTTAATGAACTGACAACATGCTCAAATTTCAACTATCAAGTGAAAATTAAGGGAATTCACATCATGCAATCCCCTCACAATACTAATTAAAAAACACCAACTTAACTTTCAGGGTGAAGTCCAATGTCGAGCTTTCAGCAAAACACAGCGAGACCTCCTTGCTTCATCGTCATCATATCTTCTTGTCTAGCGGTTCGATGTATCAACTCCATTATAATCTGTCTCTGCTGTGAAAAATTATCATATTTACAATCATATGTGCTACATAACGCCATGTTTCAGGCCATCAGCATTCTCTCGGCCCTTCTTCAGGCTAAACCAAGACGGATTATAGCAGAGTTGATACATCGAACTGCTAGACCATTGGGTGAAGTCCATGTGTACAGTCGCTGCCTGTGTTGGTGGAAGAAGGTATTTGAGATGAATAGATTGTTGGTCTTGCAGACTTGATTAATTTCTGTTGCCAAGTCCATATTTTCCAATCATTTTGCCTTCTTCTTTGTTGCCAACTTTTGCGTTCCAGTCACCCATGACTATCAGGATATCCTGTTTGCATGTTCTGTCAACTTCAGCTTGTACTTGTTCATAGAACTCATCAATTTCATCCTCTTCTGCAGCTGTTGTTGGGGCATATACTTGAATTATGGTTGTATTGATAGGCATTCCTTGTAGACAAACAGAGATTAAGCATTCACTGACTGCATTGTATTTCATTACAGTTCTTGCAAGTTTCTTCTTCATTATAAATGCAACACCATTTCTTCTTTGTCTTTCATTTCCAGCATAGTAAACCATGTGATCATCTGATGCAAAGTGCCCAGTGCCAGTCCATTTCATTTCACTGACACCCAACAGATCAAGTTGTACACGTTCCATTTCATTCTTGACCACCTCCAACTTCCCTTTGTTGATGCTTCGTATGTTCCATGTCCAAATATATAAGACATCTTTACAACTTCTGACTCTCATTTCACGCGCAGCTACATCAGCAATTAGACGTCTTTAATCTGAAAAGTCTTCAGCTCCTCTCCAGTAGCTAGTTGAGTGCCTTCCGACCTGGAGGTCTCATCTCCCAGCACTACAGTGAAATTTGTTTTGTTGTGACTATCCATTGGGTTTTCATGGTAAGATACAGAAGTAGATTGCCAGGCCTTTCCTCCATGCAGTTTAGTGTTTAGTGTTGCCGTTGTCACAGAAATGTGATCCTCCGCCACCAACACTGTCTCATTCTGCTGCTGCCCAGATGAGTGGTTTGTCTTGGTCTGGCACCTCAGCTGAGAACTGTCCATCTTGGGAGATCCTGCCAGTAGTTAAACTACCGATAGCTTAGCCCTCAGCATCACTGATGCACACAAGCCCTCACAACACGACAAGCTGCAAACCGAGTGAGGGCAATCATGCCTAAACTACTGTAATTCTCAATTCAATGGTCTCCTACAATTCACAATTTATAGGTTGCACTTATTCCAAAGTGGCACCCCTATATTCATCACATAACACCAGCTCTGAATACCCTTCACTGGTTTCCAGTCATTTCTAGAATTAGCTGCAAGACACTCATCATAATATACAAAGTACTTCATAATGTATTACCACTATGCTACTAATCGTCTCATCCCCCTATTACTCCCTACATATGATACAGCCACGGTACTTAATTCAACTCGCTCTCCCTTCCTTTCAAAAATGTGTCTAGAAACCATCAGACAAACGGTCATTAGTTATTTTGAACATCCCAGGTGAATGCCTTATCCCCAAAGTGAAGGGGTAAACTAAGCATGATTACCTTCAAAGCTAAATTTAAAACATTTATCTTTATTGAAGACTTCAGGGATTAAAAATGAAAATGTGCAACTTCAGGGGATTACAATAAAATTCTTATAGATGAACATTAGCTTTTTCTTTACACTACTATATATACTATTTTTTTTCACTCCTATAGAATCATTGTACACTTTTTACTTTTCACTCTTTGATTTTATTTATGCAAACCACTTTGCTGAGCCCTAAGAAGACCCAGAGGTGGTATATTAATAAACACAATAAACTAAACTAAAAATGTACTTCCAAGCAATAGATTCACAAAGGACAATGGTCTTTGCTGTAATTGACATTGTTACTTTGGCTAAATACTATTTCAGGTATTAAGAGGTGAGGCTGAAAAACAGTCCGAGTCTCAAAAATAAAGGGTGATCTACTATAAAATAAGCAATTCAGTATGAGAGAGCAATTGACACTGATCCATTCCATATTGCAATTGAGCATTCTAGGATAACTTTTTTATTTTGTTTGCATGTCATTTGGTTGCCCTTAAAGAGTTTAAAAATATATGGATTAGAACAAATATAAATATTTAACTCTTTCTCATCACTAGAATTTTATTACCCAGTCTCTTAAAAAAAACAACAATTATAAGTTACCGTAAGTGTTGTCAATCTTTCTCAGTCTGTGCTGGGGTGGTCCAAATCTCTGAAACAAATATCAATTAATTACAGTGGAGTTTCTGTGAATAATCCATGCCTTCATCACTTATTCACTAAACATGAGCTTGAGCAAAAAACTTGATTAGTATTCTTCAGGCAAATTAATAAAATTGTTTAAAACATGGCCATAATTCTGGAATATGAGAAGGACCACAAAATTACAATGCTACTGTATATTCTGGAAGGTAAATTGGTTCTGGTCATGCTATTAACTGTTTTGTCACACTTGTTATGAGAAATAAATTCTTATAGTAATGTATTTTTGTTGACATTGCGCCAAAAATGATCATAAATATGTAACAGCAGTAATTTTAAACTATTTGACTCCTCCACATTCCAGGAGAAGCTATGCTGTAATGCTGAAGGCTCTGGACCACCAGAGTGGTTCATCAGTTTTCTCCGGACATCAGTGGAATGCGTAGTTATAATATGCAGTGATATATAATCAGGACTCATGGTAGTGGTATTCATGCCTAGTCCTGATATATCTAAAGCATCATCCTTAAGAGGGATTGGTTATAAAATGTGAAGGCTGATTTTAGATGCATATGAAATAACCCCCAAACTGTATTAAAAAAGTATTTTAGATATTCTCACCAAATGTGATCATTTCCCCTGTAAGATCAATGATGTTTAGGAAAGGATATGCATTTATCATTATTTTTTTTAAATTACCAGCTGCTGTACAGATAAATTTTGGCATCCTATTTACAGAAAAGGGATCTAGCTCGGGGTGGATAAAGGATGATTTATTTATTATTTATTTATTTTATTACAATCTCTTATATACCGCACTATTTACAATCAGCGCGGTTTACATAAAACAAAGGACAATAACACAAGCTGTTTGGTTTTACATAGAACAGGAAAATCAACTTGGATAACATAGGGAAATAAGAACTTGAACAATTAATATATGTACAGTAAACTTTGTACTAAGAATTAGGATATTATCTTCAAAGGTAGGCTAATGTCAAAAGGTGTGCTCTCCCAAAGCAAAGTCTGCACACACTTCCCCAAAACTCCTAAACCCCCCTTCTTCAAGCAATTGCAACCCACACACTAAGCCCTTCGCCCGCCACTGATCGAACCTGCCCCCCTCCCACCCCGGCCTAAATGCCTTCCACCCTCTCCACGGGGCCACAACCGAGAACCCCGAGCCCCGAACAGCTATCACCGGCGCTCGGGCCCTATCCCAGACCTTCACGACATGTTTCAGTACGGGAGTCCCCTCCCCCAACAACCTCCTCTCTCCTGGCGGTGCCCATACCCACGCATCTAAGCGCCCCCCACTAACCTGTAAGCTCTCCAACTGCACCCAGGGTTTCTCCTCCCTTCCCCCGCGCCACCCCAGGACATGCGTCAACTGCGCAGCCCTATAGTAGTCTCTCAGATTGGGGACCCCAAGCACCCTCTCCTCCTTGGCCGCATACATCACCGCCCTCGCAATCCTAGGAGGGCGCCGCCGCCAGATATAGCTGAAAACCCTCCTTTGCAGAACCCTCAACTGCCCATTCGGTACCTCCACAGGCAAAGCCTGAAACAGATAGAGCAATCAAGGTAGCACATTCATTTTAATCACAGCAATTCTGCCCACCCAGGAAGTCTCAAAGTGCAGCCAACCTTCCAAATCCCTGCCAATACGCCCCAGTAACCGTGGATAATTTGCCAGAAAAAGATCATAACGCACCGTGAGTCGCACCCCCAGATAATCCAGAGAGTGGTCAACCCACTGGAGGGGGTAAGACCGCCTCAGTCTGCCTTCACTCTCCCTGCTTAACTTAACCTTCATAACTTTAGTTTTATCGATGTTCATTTTAAACCCCGACACTACTCCATAGCGTGCCATCACTCGCATAGCCTCAGGCAACGTATCCAGGGGCGAACTTAAGCAGGGGCGGCCCAAGGGGGGTGCGGGGCCATGTGCGGAGACTCGGTGCGGGGCCTCATTTGCATAAGTGGCCTTATTTGCATAAATATTTGCATAATGCTAACATACACTAACTTTTAGTAAACATGTCTCTTAATGAGTGTATGGATAAAGACAGACTAAAAGATTTCTACATTACTATAATCCAGTGCCAACCGCCAGGCACATTAGGAACTACTACAAACACTGCCCATTTAGAACCAATAGCAAACCCGCCGTATCCTAACAGCACTACCAGGACTCACAAAGTACCATACCCTACCTATCAAAAGGCAACACTGCAAATATTAAACCAATACATTTCAGAGAACAACAATACATGACCTACTGGGGAAAGAGAACAAGTGGCAATGTCAAATAGGAATTACATAAACAGAATACCTCAGCTCAGTTACACATGCAGAACATAGACCATCACCAAACAAGGAATCACAATTTAGAAACAGGAAGGCAATAATTAAACTTGGAACCCCAAAAGCCAAAGTTGGAATGTACAACAACACTGTAGAAATAAAACTATAAATTAATTTCCTCTTGTACCAAACAAAGCGCAGACGTTAATGATGCACATTTCCCAGAGCTTTCATATTCCAGTTAATAAATTCAAAATAAAGAGATATCTTTCTACCTTTTGTGCATTTTTTTTTCAGTTGCTATTGCTCCAGCCACTTTCTTCTGGTTTCTTCATGTTTTCTGCTAACTCTCCATCATCTGCTGTCCATTTGTCCTTTCTTCTCTCTTCTAGTTTTTTTTTCCATTCTCTCTCTCTACATCTGCTTTAACATACTAATCTTTCTCCTTTTGCTCTTTCCTCATTCCTATTTCATCCACTCAAATTTTACCCCTCCATCCTCAATCCCCACTTACTCTCCCAATACCCGGCCAATTGTAGATTTTTTATCCCTCCCACACAAAATATTTTTCCCCTCTCCATTTTACTCTCCCAGCCCCATCCCATTCTAATCCTCCCCCAACATCAGCTCCCTTCTAGTTCCAGCCTCACCCAGCATCCATTCCCTTCTAGTCCCTGCATCAGCCCATTTCCAGTCCTAGCCCCCCATCAGCCAATTTCCAGTTCTAGCAACCCCCCAACCCAATATCAGTCCTAGCCCCCCCCCCATCAACCCACTTCCAGTCCTAACCCCATCAACCCATTTCCAGTCAGCCCCCCATAGCCCATTGCCAGTCCTAACCCCCCCATCAGCCCACAGCCCATTACCAGTCCTAACCCCATCAGCCCACCTCAAGTCCTAACCCCTCCCCATCAGCCCATTTCCTGTCCTAGCCCCCCCATAGCCCATTATCAGTCCTAACCTCCCCATAGCCCATTACCAGACAGCCCCCATCAGCCAACAGCCCATTACCAGTCTTAGCCCCCCCATAGCCCATTACCAGTTCTACCCCCCCACAGCCAACAGCCCATTACCTGTCCTAACCCCATCAGCCCACCTCAAGTCCTAACCCCTCCCCATCAGCCTATTTCCTGTCCTAGCCCCCCATAGCCCTTTATCAGTCATAACGCTCCCTTAGCCCAGTACCAGTCCTAACCCCTCATCTGTCCACAGCACTTTACCAGTACTAACCCCATCAGCACACCTCCAGTGTTAACCCCCCCATCAGCCCATTTCGTCCTAATCCCCATCACCCAATTTTCAGTTTAAGCCCCCCATACCCCATTACCAGTCCTAACCTCCCCATCAGCCCACTCCCAGAACTAATACCACCAGCCCAATTACAATCCTAGTCCCCCAACACACAAGTTTTAGTTTAAGCCCCCCATAGCCCATTAGCAGTCCTAACCCCCCATCAACCCACTTCCAGTCCTAAGCCCATCAGCCCATATAAAGACTTAGCTCCCCCATAGCCCATCACCACTCCTAACCCCCCCCAGCCCCCCCATAGCCCATCACCACTCCTAACCCCCCCCAGCCCCCCATCACCACTCCTAACCCCCCCATAGCCCCCCATAGCCCATCACCACTCCTAACCCCCCCAGCCCCCCCATAGCCCATCACCACTCCTAACCCCCCCCAGCCCCCCATCACCACTCCTAACCCCCCCAGCCCCCCATAGCCCATCACCACTCCTAACCCCCCCAGCCCATCAGCACTCCTACCCCCCCAGCCCCCATAGCCCTTCATCACACTCCTACCCCCCCCCAGCCCCCCATAGCCCCCATAGCCCATCAGCACTCCTAACCCCCCCAGCCCCCTATAGCCCCCATAGCCCATCAGCACTCCTAACCCCCCCAGCCCATCAGCACTCCTAACACCCCCAGCCCCCCATAGTCCCCCATAGCCCATCAGCACTCCTAACCCCCCCCCCCAGCCCATCAGCACTCCTAACCCCCCTAGCCCAGCCCAGCCCAGCCAAAAATTTTTTTTAAAAAAGCTGTCTTCTCCCACTGCCGGGGCCGCCGCGGCAGAATCGAGTGTGCCGCGGGGCCCCCCTGCCCAGCAGAGCCTGCCCTCCCCTGTATCCGCTCTCTCGTACAGCTGCCTGCAGTCTCACGCGCCGGCTTTCAGAGCGCGAAGGGACTAGTTTCCCTTTCGCGGCTCTGTTAAGCACGCGGGGGCTGATGGGAACTTCCCATCAGCCCCCGCGGGCTTAACAGAGCAGTGAGGGAGAAACTCTCCCCTCGCGCTCTGAAAGTCGGCACGTGAGACTGCAGGCAGCTGTACGAGAGAGCGGATACAGGGGAGGGCAGGCTCTGCTGGGCAGGGGGGGCCCCGCGGCACACTCGATTCTGCCGCGGCAGCCCCGGCAGCGGGAGAAAACAGCTTTTTTTTTTTTTTTTTAAATTTGACTTTAGGATCAGAATGTTTTTTGCGCGGGGCCCCCTGAAACGCGGGGCCCTGTGCAAAAAACATTCTCGCTCAATGGACGGGCCGGCCCTGAACTTAAGAATAGGAGAATATCATCCGCATATAAGGAGATTTTGTGATTTTGACCCCCACGAACTAAACCTACAATCCTATCCGACCGTCTGATACATTCCGCTAAGGGCTCCACTACCAAAGCAAAAAGTAGGGGCGAAAGAGGGCACCCCTGCCTGGTCCCCCGCCCCAACTTAAAGTCTCTCGTATACCATCCATTAATCTTAATCCGAGCCCTAGGCCCATTATACAGCCCCCTAACCCATCCCCGAAAGTTGGCCCCGCATCCCACCTTATCCAACACCTGCATCAAAAAGCCCCAGTGAACCCTGTCAAAAGCCTTCTCGGCATCAATAGACATCACCAGGAAGTCCTCGCTGCCCTTCCTCGCCTCTTCGAGCACCGCCACCGCCCTTTTGATGTTGTTCCCCGCCTGTCGCCCCATGATAAACCACAACTGGTCCGGATGAATTATCTCCGGCAACTCCTTCGCTAACTGTAGCACCAGAATCCGGGCCAATATTTTAACGTCCACATTGAGGAGAGAGATGGGCCTATAGGAGCCACAACTGAGAGGGTCTTTCCCCGGTTTCACCAACACCGTTATGCCCGCCATCAGCATCTCCTGTGAAAGCGCCCCCCCAGGCTCCAGCACCCCATTAAATACCCTCCCTAAGAGCTCCCCAACTTCTTCAATAAAAACCCGGTAAAACACCCCCGGCAGCCCATCCAACCCTGGGGCCTTACCCCCTGCTAACCCCTTAATCACCCTCCCAATTTCATCCCGGGAGATTGGGGCCTCCATTGCTATACTTGCCTCCTCTGTTAGTGCACGCATCTCCACCCTATCAAGATACTCTCTAATCTCCTCTTCCCCAACCCCTTCCTCCCCTTGGTATAGCTTTGTATAAAAATCCCGGAACTGTTCCCGAACCTCCTCTTCCCCTCTGCATACCTCCCCATCTTTCCCCCGAATCTGATAAATTAAAGCCGCTCCTTGTTGTTGTTTTAGTCTACGCGTTAAAAGCCGCCCCGCCTTATCCCCATGCTCATACAATACCTGCTTGGCCCTCTGCAAGGCGAAGTCCACCTGCGCCATTTGCAACGCCCGTAGTTCCGCCCGTACTCTCTCCATTCCTTCCCTATCCCGCTTCCCCCCTGACAGCCGGTATTTCTCTTCCGCCTCTTGCAACCGTTTCCCCAGCTCCTCCTCTCACCCTTCACGCTCTCGTTTCTTTCGAGCCCCCCACATCACAAACCTGCCCCGGACCACCGCCTTCAGCCCTTCCCACACCATCACCGCTGCCATCCCCCCGACATCATTAAATCGCAAATACTCCCTAATAACCTCCTTAACTCTCACATCTTTTAATAAACTTTCATTCAACTTCCAGAACACGATCCCCCCCCTTCCCCCGCCTACGCCAACCAATCTCCACCGCGCTGTGATCCGACCACCCCACCGGTTTAATGTCCTCCTCCATTACTTCCAACATCCATTCCCTATCCAGGAGCAGCATGTCAATCCTACTCCAGCTATTGTGTGGGGGAGAGAAAAATGTGAATTGCTGCGCGGCTGGATGCAACACCCGCCAAGCATCCACCAAATTAAACCTTTTAATCAAGGCCCTCAACCCCTGCCGATCCCTACACCCCCCTCCATCACCTTTGGGATCCTTATCCATCCCCGGCTCCAGAACCACATTAAAGTCCCCCCCCCCCCCCACCACCACACGCCCACCACCCTCGTTTTCAATAAGCCGCCCAACCTCGTTCCAAAACGCCCCCTGGTTTCCATTGGGGCCATACACCACCAGAATCACTATGGCTTCCCCCCCCAAACTCCCTTTTATCCCCACCACCCGTCCCTTTCCATCCTGAAAGCTACCCCCCACCTGAATCCCGCACCCATCTCTCACCCATAAAGCCACCCCCCACTTCTTTTCACCCCCCGGGCAACACGAGTAATATTGAGCAGAGTAGTGCTTATTCTTCAACCGCCCTACATCACTTCTACGCAAATGCGTTTCTTGCAACATCACCACATCCCAGTGCTGCCTCCACACCATCCTAAACAGCAGACTGCGTTTCTCTGGGGAATTCAACCCTTTAACATTAACTAACCCCATGCGCAGCAAGTCCCCTGTCCCCCCGTTTCCCATACTCCCATACTGCATCCCCCCCGCCCCTCCCCTCTCCCCTCCCTCCCCCTCCCCCTCCCCGTCTTCCCAGCACACCCACCCCGAGACGTCATGTCTGCTCCCGCCACACCATGCCCCAAACCCGAAGGTACCTTTATGCCCTGGCCCCTCTCCCCCTCCTACCCGGCCAGCCCCCCCGCCTCTAAACCCCTCTGGACCCCTTCCAACCAGCCATGCACCCCAACCCCATACCATACAATCACCTCCCACCTCCCCTCAACCCCCATAACCACCCTCCGTTCCCCAACCCCCATGCAAATGTCCTGGGCTCAGACGCCCATCTCTCCATTGCCAGCATACAGTCCAACTGTCATCTGCACCACTTCATGTAGCAGTCTCGGAAGGCGCTCCCTGTCGCTCGCTGGATAACCGCCGCAACCTCCTGCTCTTTTCCCCTGCCCGCTGCCACTGGGAGCTCGATGACAATTTCCCCAAACCAGAACTTCCGGACTTCGGCTGCACAGTCGATGCCACGGAGGAGGGACAATCACACCCCAATTCTCGGAGAGTGCTCCACGCCTCATCTACAGTCTTCATTCTCTTAGTCACACCATTGACTGAGACCAGCACTCCGAAGGGGAACAACCATCTGTAGCGGTAGCTCTTTTCCCGCAAATAGGCGGTGACTTCCTTCATCGCCCTACGCTTATCCAGAGTGCCCTTAGAGAGGTCATTGAACACCTCCACTTCGCCACCTTCCCAGGCAATGCGCCCGAACTTTCTCGCCGTCGCCAGGATCTGCTCCTTCATAGGGAAGCTGCTCATGCAAGCGATAATATCTCTCGCCTGCGTCTCCCACCGGGGTCACAAACTGCGATGAGCCCTCTCCACTCCAATGACAGCCTCAGTAGCGCCAGCCACTTCCCCCAGCCGCAGAATATGGGTGCAAAGCTGCTGCACAACAACAACACAGTCCTTGTGCGCCACGTTCTCGGGCACCCCCCGAATGCGCAAATTATTCCGGCGCGCTCTGTCCTCGAGCTCTTCAAGTTTCTCTTGCAAGTCCTCCTGTTGTGCACGAAGCTGTTGGTGCTGCCCCGCCACATCTCGCACACCTTCCTCACAAGCCTCCACGTGCCCCTCAAGAGTCAACTCTCTGGCCCAGACAGCTCACCTCCTTTTGGATCGCCACCAAAGTCTCTTTAACCTCTCTCCGCAGGGCTTTGAATTCACCGTGCAAGTCCTTCTTAAATTCACAAAGCCACTTCTTTAGGCCCTCCGGTCCCTCCTCCGCCGAGCTCCCTCCAGCTGCGTCGTCCTCGGAGCCCTCCGTCTCCCCAGTGTCTTTCCTCTCCCGCCGCACATAAGGGGATTGGAAGCTGGCCAGTTTTTTCTTAGTTGCCATTGCCAAGGGGTAGGCACTCCGCCCGTCCACTTTAATAACTTTTGGGGCAAAGCTAAATCTCCTTAATATCGGGATTCAGATGGAGCTAGGCTTCTAGGCAGCCATCAGCTCCGTGACGTCACCGGAAGTCCAAGCCTGACGTCACCGGAAGTCCAAGCCATGTTATTTATTTATTTAACAGCTTTTCTATACCGCGCTCTTCAATATCAGTGCGGTTTACAAATAACAAATTCTTGCAAAAGACAAAGGGAAACAGTCTTGTGCATACATTGAAACAGGATCAATAACTTGGAGCTGCAACTGGGTGAACTATTTACATATCCAGCCACTCAAGCTGTGTTCAAAGAGACAGAGGTGGTGTTGCAGAATATTGGCCTCACTGAGCATTATAGACAAATGCTCATTAAAACACAGTTCTGTCTTCTGGTAAGTTTCTTAATGAGTCAAGTCACATACATTCTCCATTTGAACATGAAAAAGTTACTGTACCTACAATCTTTTCCTATCATTTTTTTTTTAGATTTCTGTCAAAAACAAGCATCTAAACCAAATAGCTTATATTTCACCCACTAAGATCCACTGCACAATCCACAGTAGCAGTGCTCCCCAAAAAGTTCCAGTTTTTCCTCCTCATCTCACCAGTTTCTCTCTCTTTATCTCTTCATCACTCCATCCTAGTCATATCAGTTTCTCCCTCCATCTTAGCCCCACCTATCTTTCTCTCTCAATCCTCCACCTGATCCTACCGGTCTGTACTCCTCTCCCCCTGTTTCCACTAGTTTCTATCTGTCTCTCTCTCTCCCCACCAACCAGAACATTAGGCTTCTGAGCGGCAAGAAGATTTAAATGAAATACTGGGGCTACCTGAAAAAAACAGCAGTTTCAACCCCAAACAGCTGTGGTATGGTTGAAAATTGTTGGATCTAATGTCAATTTCTACTTTTCATTTGTTGATTTTATTTTTAAAGGAAGTATGGTTCCTAACATAGAAACATAGAAAAATGACGACAGAAAAAGACCACATGACCTATCTAGTCTGTCCTTCCATATCAACAACTACAATAGTCCCCTTTTTTCCTTTAGAGATCCTCTGTGTTTGTCCCATGCTTTTTGGTCCACAAAACCATTTTTAAAAATTGGCATTACATTGGCCATTCACCAATCTTCAGGTACTACAGATGATGTTAATGATATTTCACAGATTACTAATAGTAGGTCTGGAGTCTCATATTTCAGTTCTTTCAACACCCTCAGTTGTATACCATCTGGTCCAAGTGATTTGCTACTGTTTGGTTTATCAAATAGTTAGAATACATTTTCCCAGTTTATCGATATTTCTTTTTATTCTTCCGATGTATCACTTTTAAACACCATTTTAGTCATGGGTAATATCCCTACATCTTCTTCAGTAAAGACCAAAGCAAAGAATTCATTCAATGTCTCTGCTATGGCCTTGTCCCCTCTTAGTGCCCCTTTTACCCCTCTGTCATCTAATGGTCTAATTGACTCTCTCACCGTTTTTTGCTATGAATGTACTTGAAAAAGTCTTTATTATGTGTGTTTGCTTCCACAGCAAGCTTCTTCTCAAATTTTCTCTTTGCCTGCCTTATCAATGCCTTGCATTTAACTTGCCAGTGCTTTTTTTTCCACTTTTCATCATTTGGCTCCTTTTCCATTTCCTAATTTTGGCTACAATAGCCTCTCTCACCTCATCTTTAAACCATGCTGGCAGTTTTTTGGACTTCCTTCCAGCTTTCTTAAAGCATTGAGTACCGCTTGTGTAGGCTTCAAAGATAGTATTTTTAAACAACACCCATGCTTGATGTGAATCTTTAACCATTGCAGCTGCTCCTTTCATTTTTTTTCTTAACTGTTTTCCTCATTTTATCATAGTCTCCCTTTTGAAAGTTAAAAGATAGTACTGTGGATTTCCCTGCTATCTTTCTTCCATTTATGAAATCACTATTGCTAAGTGGCCCCAACACCCTTATCTCTTGCACCAGATCTTGTGTACCACTAAGGACTAGGTCCAAAATTTCTTCCCCTCTTGTCAGTTCATAAACCAGTTGCTCCAAGAAGCAGTCATTTATTTCATCTAGAAACTTTATCTCCCTAGCATGTCTTGCCATGACACTGATCCAGTCGATACCTGGGTAATTGAAATCACCCATTATTAATACTCTATTGTAACTTTTGTTAGCTTCTCTGATTTCTTTGAGCATTTCATCGTCCATTTGTTCATTTTGGCTAGGCGGACAGTAGTACACCCCCACTGTCATCAACGTCCCCTTTTTACATGGAGTTTAAATCCGTAGAGATTCCATGCACTGGAGGGTCTCTTTTCATGCACAAGAAGGTCTTTTTCAATTGAAAGCAAGTTCTGTTACAAGGGGACATAGGATGAGAGTTAAAGGAGATAGACTCAGAAGTAATATGTGGAAATATTTCTTTATGGAAAAAGTGGTAGATGCGTGGAATACTCTCCCAGTGGAGGTGGTGGAAACGAGGACAATATCTGAATTCAAAAAAGCATGGGAGAAACACAGAGGATCTCTAAGTTTAAAAAAGGGGGCTATTGTAGTTGATATGGAAGGGCAGACTAGATAGCTCATGTGGACTTTTTCCTGCCATCAAGTTTTTATGTTTCTGTTTTTCTAATATTGCAACATTCTAAAGCAACAAGTTAACTATTTTTGGCCTGCTGTGGATTTTGGTTCTGCTTATGAGTAATTTATCATCTGATTAGAAGGATAGGAAGAAGGTAGGGCAGATTAAAATTATTTGTTAATTAGATTGTATGCATTTTTATTATATTGCTATAATTTTTATTGCAAACCACTTTAATACTATGCTATGCACGGTAATAGAACAAAAGTATAAATTAAATTAACAGAAATCTCATTACATCTATAAGAAACCATTGGGATTACCTGCATAAGTTTGTGTGAGGGACATGTGGGCAGGGCAAGTGGATGTCAGTTACATGTGGAAATTTGTATGCATATATATATGAATTGAAAAGAAATTATTACAGGGCAGACTATCTTTTTTGGTCTTAATCTACCATCATTTACTATTTATTTATTTATTTATTTACATTCTCTTATATACCGCGCTATTCTGCATCAGTGCGGTTTACATTGAACAAACTGAAATTACATTGAACAGGGCATTATAACTTGGAGATAACTATTTTACAGGGAACATGGGCTATGGAGGGTTAAGTGGCTTGCCCAAGACCACAAGGAGCACCTGTGGGACTAGAAACCCCAGTCCTTCCAGCCCAAGGTTGCTGTCCTCTAGTGAGATTTGAACCTCCGACCTTCCGGCCTGAAGTACCTTGCCCCTTATATTATGTTACCCTATCACTATCAATTTCTTTTTCTCCCTTCTTTACCTCTCTTTGTGTCTTCGTCTCACCCAGCCCGTCGCCAATAGTTTCTCACCTTCATCTCTGCCAGATTATCTCTTTCTTCCTTCCACCTTGTTCCCACCAGTGTCTATTTAAACCTCCCTCCCCACTCGTACTTCATGGGCATGTTTACTGAAGGTTAACATTGTGATGGTGAAAGCATAGCAGAAAGCATGGATATGGATGAAAATCCTGGAAGCCCCATGGAAGTCAATGGCAGTGCACAGATGCAAGGGGATTACAGCCTATGTCAGAGAGAAGTTCAGCTCCCTGCAAGAGGCAGACCACGCCCTAGCTCAGGGGTGGAGACAAACCACCCTCCTGATTGGTCAGAGGAGGGCGGAGCACAGGGAAGGCACAGCAGGAAGCAGTGGTTAAAAACCACGTGTAGCAGACAAGGTAGGGAACAAGGAAGGAGCCAAGGAGAGAGCCAAGGAAAGAGACAAGCACAGAGTCAAGCTCAAGGACAGAGATGGAGAGATGAAGGGAGACTCCAGAGAGTGAGAGTCAGCGAGAGATCTGCTGGAGTGAATGCCAGAGGAGAGTGGCTGAAGTCAGACAGAGAGAGAGAAGTCTGGGTGAGAAAAGGAGCCAGAGAGAAGGCTCAAACTCAGGCAGCAGCAGCTCACCGAGAGGCAGGGGCAGTCTCAGGCCAAAGCCCGTCTACTGTTTCACACCAGGAAGAAAGAGATATTGTGCCAGCATTTAAAAGCAGAAGTACAAGTAACTGGAGGAGAAGTGCACGTCAGGCCAGCAACCGGGACAACGGTAATAGCTGGAGAGGTGGAAAATGTATCAGTGCTGACATACAGAAACAGCCTCAAGGTAAAGCCGATAATTTCTTTCCTGATAATGTGGCAAGAGGGCTAAGGGCTGGTTTAAAAGGGCAGGAACTGAAACCTTCACCTTCCACCGTTGATCAGTGGATTGAAAGCTTAGCCAATGTTGGAATCCCCAGTGCAGATAACAGAGAAACTTTTGAATCCTCTAAATTAGGGGCTTTGCAAGGGATACACTCTAATGAGAGGAATTCTATCTCCAATGCAAAAATACCTACGAGGGCTGACTTGCTGTGGGACCAGTTTCAGCAGTTTCTAAGAGAGGGGAAACTTAAAGAAACTCCACAATATGAGAGAGACTCTGTTGGTACAAATGATTTTGAAGAAATGCAAATAGAGACATGTGTGCCTAATGAAGTCTGTTGACCAGTTTCCTATGGATTGTTCTCTGGCTCAAAGGAAAGCTACAGTTGTGAGATAAGAAAGGAAGAAATGTAAAAATCCTATAGTAAGGGTAGTGCTTACCACGAGAGTTGTAAGAAGCATTCAATGTTTGTTTGTTCACTGACTGAGAGCAACGGAGCTGTGAGGGAACGTTGCATTACAAAGTGAGAACAGCTGTGATAGAGTTCTGCTGCAGTTCATTGTGTGACCACACGGAGCAGTGCAGAGTGTGAGGACACAGAGCAGCAGTAAGGCTGAGAAAAGAAAAGTTTATTTGATTTATTTCTCCTGGTTTTCCTGAGTTCATCTTTTCTGTTTGGAGATGTTATCCTTCTGCCTTGGTTGTATTTGAACCCCAGCGTGCTTTTTGGAAATCCCCTTATAAGAATAAAAATCTTGCAAAGCCTTACCACCGTCTCAACTACAACGTATTACCTGAGGAGTAAAAGAACTTTATTCTAAAGGACATCAAGGCCGCCTACCAGCTGTCAGCCTCTTGGCCCAGCCGGTGGGTGTCGCAATATGCATTAAGTAAAGTTAACACGTTAAGTGCTGCCATTGCCTATTCATTTCTACGGGCCATTGCAGCACACAACGCACATCAGCTTTACTTAACGCATGCTAACCTTTAGCAAACATGCCCCTAGGAAGCAGCATCTGATCTTCCCTCCACCAATAAAATCCTGGCTATACCTCCCTTTTGCCAATGCTAGCTGCTGGCATCCTTTAAACTAGAATTCAAAATCTTTTTTTCTTCATACTTACATGAGGAGGATGGCGTATTTTATTTTTATCCCAAAATATGGTGAAGTGCAGGAAACGTGATATCCTCCTTTCCCAGGGACAGACAAGAGAAGAAAACAATGGGCTTCTTCCCACTTTCAGGTATTCAACTCCCTGTTTCACTCCCCCCTCCCCTAGCATTCACCCTCTACCTACTCCCCCAACCCATCTTCTGTCTGATTCCTTCATCAGCTTCTGCCCCTGCCTACTTCACCTCTGCTCAAGCATCTGTCCACTGCAGCTGCAGCCTCCCTTTTCCCAAAGCTGGATACCACCATATTTCTTCCAGTAAGTAACTCAGTAATTCTCTTCTCTCTGCTTCTGCCAGCTCTGCAAGCATCTTTACATTTCATAGGCTGCTACAACCTTTATGCGGATCTCATAATGCATTCAGGAAGTGTTGTTCAGACACTTAACGGGCTGTCAGTTGATCTAAACCAAAGAGCAATAGGGGGAAATGGTGTGACGCTATTAGGAGTGATCTTTCTTCCATACCTTTAGGGGTATGCAGATCAGACATTTTCATTTGTTTAATGTCCCATGTTGTTTATGGAATATTTCATTTAGTTTAGTTTTTTTTTTTTTAACTTTGGGAGCAATATCGCTCAATAGTGTGCACTATTGATCAATACCACACTTAATAATTAAAGTGTACCATTCTTCAATAATATGCCTATTGAGCTATAGTGCTAGAGACAGTGCATACTTTTTAGTGATACTGCATGCTACTAATGACATTGCTCCCTGTCATCATGAGTTAAAATGGATATGAAATGACAAACAAATTCAAAAGACTCAGAGGGGTGGTCATTAAGCTCCAGTAAAATTGTGGATTTTACTGCAACTTTGTTTATTTATTTACATTTCTTATACACCGCGCTATTTTAATCAGTGCGGTGTACATTTGAACAGAACACACCACAATGTAACAGACTACATTGAGTTTTACAGTGAACAGGGGTAGCAAACATGGACGTAACCGGGGGAACTATTTACATATTATGGTAACTATGTACATAAATGTAGGTTTTATGTGAGAGACATAGATGGAGCATTTATTGGAAGGGTATATAGGACGTGGTGGAAGAGGAAGAGAGAGCTGATTAACCATTTTCTGCAGGAGGCTTGGGTATGGGGCAATCTGGGTAGGGGGGCAGGGTGACAGCTGTGGGTCTTTCAGAGTCGGAATCAGGGTAGTATTAGTTTAGTGTAGGAATCACCAATGAGCGGTAATTCAGCACCATATGTTAGTAACAACTGCGGTAAAGAAATAATGCAGCTTGTGGCAAGCACCATGAGTTGTGTTATTCCAAGGAAAAATAACACTAGGGTATATTGGACCACCAATACCAGGCCCAATGCTCCAGGTCATGGCCTTAAAGGGGCTACAAAATAAGAAGTCAACCAGTCTCCAATCCTCCCAAAGCCACAGTCCCCGTTCCCACCCCTTAAGACCCCTCACCTGTCCAGACCCCAATCTGAAGTCCCTCATCATCTTTAGGCCTTCCTGGGCCTTCTTCTAGTTAAGTCTTATGGTCTAGCACTACACAGACAGGACTGACACTTATTTACTGGGGTTCAAGATGGCACCCACAATCGCTAGTGGTAATCTTGCATACTGCTGCTAGAGGTGAACCCCAGCGGTAGTGCTGTGAAACTGTCGTTAGGGATTGCAGGTGCCATTTTGAACCTAGAGCCAGCCCATACAGGAGTGAGTAAGGGTCACTCTTGTCTGGTACCATAGACCACCAAGTTGAATTAGAAGTAGACCAGGGGAAGTCTAAGTCGGGAGCTTCAATTCAGGGTCTTTGGGGTGGAAGTCTTAAGAGGGAGTTTGGATTGTTATTTTTGGGAGGATCAGTGGCATGTGAGGGGAGGCCTGGGGTATTTACGGGGACCTGACTTCTTGGGGTGCTTAGGAGGGCAGGACCGCCAGACCATTAATTGTCCCTTGAAGACTGTGGCCTGGAACTTTAGGCTACATGTTAAGGGCCCAATGCTCCTGGCAGAAAAAATAACACTGACTTTAAGTTGGCATAATTTTTCCAAGAATAAAGTGACTTCTGATATAATTAATGCAAGCTATATTATTCTATTTCAATACTAATGAGGTGTTTTGCATGCATTTGAATGCTTTGCATCTCATAAGTACTTAATGTGCATTATGGCTCTAAATTGTGCATTATAGTAAAATAATATGTTTTTGCCCTTTAATATGTGTTAAGGGCAAAAAACATGCATTATTCCTTTATCCGACTTTAGTAACTACCTCTTTCAGATAAAAATAGAAACATAATCAATCAGGTATTAAACATTGTTCCTTGAGCTTGTTTGGTGATCAGTTTAATCAAATTATGAAAAGTAACCATACATTGGATATAAAGAATTTTATAAATCCCATGAGTATTCACAACATATATCATGAAAACCAGACCAGTTTATGGCTTTATAGTTTGATTCTCCTACAGTAAAGTATGGGATAGCTGAACTACATCGACAATTTTACCTCATTTATTTTACTTTTTGATTTTTAAAAACTCTATAACATCAGTGTATTTGAAGGGAAAATCAAAACACCTCTTCTCTTTTTTTGTCTAAATTTGTCTGTAGCCATTTATAAAAAGATACATATGAAATGTTTATACATTTTCAACCCAAACATGCAAATCTTCAGCTGTTGTGAATGAATCTGATCTTGGCTGATCTCTGAAGCTAAGTAGGGCCAGGCCTGGCTAAAACCTGGATGAGAGACCACCTTAGAATATCAGAGGCTGCAAGCTCACCATAGGGAAAAAAAATTTGCAAACCTATTTCTGTTGTATCTTGCCAAGAAAACCCAGGAGTTGGCATTGAAACAACAAACACATTTTGCATTTGTAGTATAGATAAAATGGTGTCAATGCTAAGTTTTGAGCCGATATCCAGAATCCATTGGAAGAAGTATGGATTTACTTGCATCAAAGTGAAACCATGAAATTAAAACCATCACACCTCTAATACGTTAGTGTAAACTGGATTGTCTTTGAGGGTTTTGTATACCTGACAAAGCACTATCTTAAAAGTGCTGTATAAAGCCAGTGGTAAACCCAGCTGTAGGAAAAATGTAGCTATTCTTAAAGTACGTTTGTCATTACAGCTCGCAAATGATTCATTGTGCTTTTGGTAATAGAAAATCTGATTGAAAATACTGGACTAAGGTTTAACTCTCATGACCACATAAAGAATCTTCTAATAACATTCATCTAGGGCTTCAAAACTGAAAATTTTCTGTAGATTAAAGTCGAGTCAAAAGAAATAAATAAAAGCTTATATATTTCCAAATATTTTTCCATCACTCACATATGGTTTTCAGCTGCTTCTAAATAAATAAATCCAAATAACCAAGTCAGGCCTATAAGAGCAAAATAGCCTAAACCCTAGAAATGAAAGACTTTTTTGTCAGATTGTTTGCAAGGGGGTGGGGACCTCCCTCTAACAGCAAACCTTCCTTTTAATCAATTTATTCAAATTAAGTAAGCGTTTTGAGCATATTTTCATTAAAAGTACTTAACTTGTGAAATGAAGCATGTGTAAGAAGTGTAAGGAGCAGCCCACAAATGTTGTTTGGCTCAATCACATCCCAGTCCACCCGACACAGCGCTGCATTTTGAACTCGTTGAAAACTTTCTTAATCAGGGTTCTCCGTCAGGGGTGAGCATGAGAAATCCACTGAACTCTGAGGATAAGCATATTTCACATGCAAGTAGCACTTTGTAAAAGCACCCGCAAATCCAGCTCTTTTTTATATCGGCATCACAGCGTCTGACGTCAGCATCCGCTGGTTCATGCTCCGCCTATTGAAACCTAGCAACCATATAACAAAATCCAAACAACCAAGTCAGGCCTAAAAGAGCAAAATTGCCCAAAACTCTTGCAAAATGTGCCGTGCCGCAGGGCAGGGTCCCGAGGCCGGTAGTAACCGGGTTCCCGGGGCCCAGCCTTAAGGCGGCCGATTCGCGACTGTGCATCGGGGGGGGGGGGAGTGCAGAGGAGAGGCGAGGCCGTCACCAGCAAGCGACGTGAGCACGTAGCACTCTCTGATTGGTGCTGGTGCCGGTTGTGGGCGGAGCGGTGGCACGCGAGGGAGATCGCCGGCGTGCGCTCTCCCTCTTTGCAGCGTGGCCAGCGACCGAAAAGGTTTGTGCAGGGTTCGGCGGTTTATTTCGGGCCTTTGGGGGCACATTAGTTTGGCGGTGGCCTTCGGGTCTGCTGCCCGTTGTTGGGCCGTCTGTAATTTGGGCGGGTGTGGGCTAATTGGTAGTCGGGGTTTCCGTCGGGGGCCTTTGATTTCCTGCGGGCTGGCTGCTTTGCTTAGGGCTCTTTAATTTAAAACCACCGCTTATAGCACCCTCACTGTTCTGGGTTTCAGGGGGGTTGCTAGTCTATTAAAAAAAAAAAAAAAAGAAAAATTAATAAAACCAACCCTTGGGTGTGCTCCTGCGGGCCCATTTCCACTCTGGTCTGGGGTGCCAGTATGGCTCGCCGTTCTGGCAAGGCCGCTTCTCAGAAGGGGGGGGCTAAGGGGGTTGCTGGTAAGGGGAAAGGGTGCGGGAAGACCGGGTCTGTTCCTGCTCCAGGGGGGGAGGGGGGGGCGGTGTCTCGGGGCTCGCAGGCGGGGCGGGGCAGAGGGAGGTCGCCGAGGGCGCGCTCCAGCGCCTCTGGCCGACCCGTGCGGTCCCGGGCTCCTGCTGTGGTGGCTGCCCCCCAAGGGAGTGGGGTGCCTGGGCCCTCCGGCTCGGAGAGCGGGGAGGGGGCCTTGGGCGAGATGGCCAGAGCGGATGCCTTGGTGGATAGTTCTGGGGCTGGGTTGGCAGCGGAGGCTCGAGTCATTGGGGCGGGGGCTCCTCCGGTGCAGGGTGGCGGCGGCGTCGGCCTGTATTCTTCTCCGCCTGCGTCTGGTTGGGCTAGTCCCGGGTGTATGGGCGGGTATGTTCCGCCTCCTCGGTTCTTCGGAGCTCCGGGGCCTTGGCCATTTGGTGGGGGCGCATGGGGGGGACCGGCGCAGTGGAGTAGTGACTGGGATGGGTGGCGGGGGGGCGGGGGCGGTGGGGCTTCCGTTCCTGTGGGTCGGGGGTCGGCAGCTTGGGAGGCGGGTGGCCTCGGGTCCTCAGCCTGGGGCTGGGGAACGGGACCAGGCGTTGCTTCCAACACTGTGCGGTCAGGGCCTGTCGCCTTCTCTCCTCTCTCGCCTCAGGTTCCTCGGAGTGATTGGCCCAGAATGAACATCGCCGACTCTGTACGGGCGGGCCCCACGGGTGCGGTAGACGAGCGGAGCGGTTCGGCGGCTGCGGCTCCGGATCCCACGGTGTCTTCGCCTCTTCCTCATCCGACTGGTGAGTATGCTGGGGGCGCGGGCAGTTCGGCCAGGGGAGGGCAGAGTCATGTGGCGGTTGGGGGGGCTGTTGGAAAGGAGACGGCTAAGCGCAAACACGGGCGGCGCTGCCGGCGCGCTTCCTCTTCGTCCTCGTCCTCGTCCACGCTTTCTTCTGCTGACTCTGTGGTTGCAGGAGGGGAAAAGGAGGTGGGTGGTGGGTCCGCTGTGGTTCGTTGCCCGGAGCTATGGGAGAGTGTCCCTCGGAAGTTGCGGCACCGGATCAAGCGTCGGCGGTATATCGATATCTTCCGATTACTGGAGGGCCGGAAGCGCTTCGGGGAGAGTAAGAAGAAACGTAAGGAGGATGAAAAAGCGGGCCGGGTGCGTAAGCCGTCTCGTAACACCGTGAATTGGACTTGGGCTTTTTTGCGGCTGGCTAGCGTTTGGGGTCATTATTACCCAGAACAGTATGGGGAGCTCCTGGCTTATGGTGATACGATTCTGGCAGCGTCGCAGGCGCAGGAAGGGTGGGCGTGGCTGAACTACGATGAGG
The DNA here is from genome assembly GCA_033557465.1 of Ichthyophis bannanicus. NCBI lineage: Eukaryota > Metazoa > Chordata > Amphibia > Gymnophiona > Ichthyophiidae > Ichthyophis > Ichthyophis bannanicus. The sequence goes on from CM066038.1 coordinate 418,669,883, forward strand.
AGTTCAGGGACTCGATGGAGGAGAGTAAACAGTTGTCGTGGGGCACGAGGGACATCAATCTTTGGCTGACGCAGATGTCCATGCGGGGTCGTGCGGGTGGGGCTGTTGGGGGGGGGGTGGCAAGGGCGGAGCCGCGCCATCCGCGGTGGGTGTGCGTCCCTTTCGGTCGGTCACCACCTCGGCGCCTCAGTCCCGGGGTGGTGTTGCGGGCTCGGACGTCTGTTGGCATTTCAATAAATCCTCGTGCCCGTTTCCAGACTGCAAATTTAAGCACGCCTGCTCCTTGTGTGGCGGTGGACACGCGGCCATTAAGTGCAGTCGAAAAGGTGCGGCGGGTGCCCCTGCAGGGGGCAAGTGAGGGCCGTCTCAGGGCTTTGGCTCCCACCCCCGTGCGAATTGAAGTCATGCGCCCCTGGTTGATTGCGTATGGCAGGGCTACCCACGGGGGGGGCGTGGAGTTTACTACTAGAGGGTTTTTCGGCGGGTTTTCGGATCCCCTGTCAGGGTTCCCCTGCGGGGGGTGGGTCGCGTAATGCTAGTTCGGTGCGCTCTCTCAGCGAGGTGGTTCGGAAGAAGATTGCGGAGGAGTACGCGCTGGGCAGAGTGGCAGGCCCCTTTCGCGAGCCCCCCTTCTTTCCATTCACGGTGTCCCCGCTCGGGGTGGTGCCCAAAAAGGAGCCGGGCAAGTTCCGGTTAATTCACAATTTATCTTCCCCTACCGGGGATTCCGTGAACGATCGCATCCCTCTGGAGCAATGTACCGTGCGTTACGCTTCTTTTGATGCTGCGGTCGCTTTAGTACGGCAATGCGGGGCCGGGGCGTCCTTGGCAAAAGTGGATATCGAATCCGCGTTCCGCTTGCTGCCGGTGCATCCTGTGTCCTTCCCTTTGTTGGGCTTCACCTTCGAGTCGCAGTATTATTTTGACAAATGCATGCCTATGGGCTGTGCCATATCCTGCGCTTATTTCGAAGCGTTTAGCACCTTTTTACACTGGGTGTTGGAGAAGTGGATGGGGCTGGGCACGATTGTACATTATCTGGACGATTTTTTGTTTGTCGGGCCTGAACGGGAAAGAACTTGTGTTACCTTGCTGGAGACCTTTTTGCGCTTGGCGGTTGACTTCGGCATTCCAGTGGCAGCTAATAAAACGGTTGGGCCGGTGACTTGCCTGACCTTCCTTGGGATTGAGATTGATACTGTGGAAATGGTTGTCCGTTTGCCGGAGCAGAAAGTGGCATGTCTTCGACGGCTGGTGGCTGAGGTGGGATCTGCACGCAAGACTACTCTGCGTGGCATGCAATCTCTAGTCAGGCATCTCACTTTCGCTTGCAGGGTGCTGCCCATGGGGCGTCCCTTCGCTCGGCGGTTGTCGCTTGCTATGGCGGGAGTTCAGCTCCCACACCACCGGATTCGGGTGACGGCGGGCATGCGCGAGGATTTACGGGTTTGGGATTCCTTTTTAGCCGACTTCAACGGTCGCTCGGTCATTCAGTTGCCTGAATTGTCGAATGCCGACCTGCACTTGTTTATGGATGCGGCCGGCAGTTGTGGTTTCGGGGCTTATTGTCAAGGGGCGTGGTGTGCGGAGCCCTGGCCTACCGAGTGGGTGCAGTCCGGCTTGACGCGGAACATTACTTTTCTGGAGCTTTTTCCCATAGTAGTTGCCTTTTGGGTTTGGCCGGAGCGCCTTCGGGATCGGAGGGTGGTTTTCTGGTGCGACAATGCGGCGGTGGTGGAGGTTATTAATCGGCATGCGCCTCGATGCCCGAAGGTAGCTGCTTTAATGAGGATTTTTGTGCTGGCCTGCTTACGAGCGAATGTCACCGCAAGGGCCCGGCATGTGCCGGGGGCCCAGAATTCCATCGCTGACGCTCTGTCTCGTTTTCAGTGGGCGCAATTCCGGCGGTTGGCTCCGGAGGCGGATCCGGCGGCTTCTCCGGTCCCGGGGCATCTCTGGACAGTTGGGATGCAGAGCTGATGGCATTGTTGTCGTCTTCCGTGGCGCGCGGTACGTGGGCCTTGTATCGGCGTGGCTATTCCCAGGTGAGTACGTTCCTGAGCTCCTCGGGCTGGGGTGGGGGGAGTGTGCCAGATGGGCTGATGGGTCAGTTCGTGCTTTGGGCGAAGAAGGCGGGCTAGACTCGTACGGCTGTTACGTCCGCGGTTGCTGGGTTTTCCTTTTTCTGCAAGGCGGCGGGGTGGGGGAACCCGAGGGTCTCCTTTTTAGTCCGGTATTTGTTGGCGGGTTGGGCTAGGGCTCACCCCCGGCCACAGGACTGGCGGCTTCCGGTTTCCCACGAACTGCTGCTGCGCGTTTGCGAGGTCTTACCTCGTGTTGCGGCTTCTACTTTTGAGGCAGTGTTGTTTCATGCCTTGTTCGTGACAGCCTTTTTTGGGGCCTTTCGCGTGTGCGAGTTGGTTCCCCGATCCGCCAAGACGGGTGCGCCGGGGGGTCTTGAGCCTGCCCACGTCACGTTCCAAGGGTCTCAGGTCCGTATTTTTCTCCCGCGGTCCAAGACGGATCAGGCAGGAAAAGGGAGTTGGGTGGTGTTGGGTTCCATCTACCCTGTGTCCTCGTGTCCCGTGCACGCCTTGCGTAATTATGCCCAGAGGCGTTCGGGTTTGCATGGTCCCTATTTCTTTGTACATGAGGACAGTAGGCCAGTGACGCAGTTCCAGTTTACGGCGGTGCTGCGCCTGGCGTTACGGTCGTTAGGTTATGATGAACGGAGCTTTGCGTCGCATTCGTTCCGGATGCTCTGGGGCGTATGAAGGGTATGTGCGCCCTTAGGTGGTTGACCTCTGTACCTGGGTTCGACCGGCGACTCCTCTTTGTGGTCGCACCGGGGTTCCGGGGTTACCGGGCGGGGGGGGGGGTCTTCTCACAGTTTTCTTCCTGTTTCAGAGTTGCCTGCTGGTGGCAGTCCACTTTGTCCTTTCAGATGGTGTCAGTACCAGCGAATGGTGGGTCATCGGCCATTCCTTCGTCTACTGGGCGGAGCGGAGGGCTGTGTCGAGGCCATTGGGGCTACATCTTGGTCTAGCTACCTCCGGAGTTCGCCTATGCTGGATGGGACAACGTGGAATGCGGTGGTGGCAGCTCGTGGACTTCGTCCAGACGCAGACGCAGATGGCTCAGCGTCGGCGGCCAGTCGGGCTTTTGATCCACTTGGGAGGCAATGACTTGGCGACCTGGTCTTGCGGCAGCTCATTAGAGTTGTTCAAAGGGACCTTGGTCTGCTGCAAGAACTTTTTCCGGATGTGGCCATGATTTGGTCTGATATAATCCCTCGCCCCGCCTGTGGGACGCAGCGGCGGTGGTCGCGGGGTTTGATTAAAATTAATAGGCAGATTGGGCGGTGGGTTCAGCAAACAGGTGGACGGCAGGTGTTGCATCCGTGGGCGGACGTGCGCTGCAGTGGCCTCTACCGCCTCGACGGTGTGCACCTTGCTCCTGTTGGTCAGGATCTGCTTTTGAATGATTGGCAGGAGGCCATTGAACATTGGTGTTGGTCGCAGCTTTCTTTGGGGGGGGCGGCACAAGGATAGAGGAGCTACCTTGTGCCGGTGGCGGGGTAGCGAGCCGGCGCTCGCAGACCCGGCGGGGCATTTGAGGTGAATGCCGCTCGGCAGAGGAGCGGCATTGCTGTAGGTTGGGAGAGACATCACGGTTGTGGTCTCTGCCCGGTGGAAAATGCCGGCCTTTGCTAATAAATGGCAAGGCGGGCGGAGGGGGGGGTGGATGATGCACCGCTTTGATAGAAATGGCTGGTGGGGTATCATCCGGAATGTGGGAGGTGGAGGGGGGGGGAATGTTTCGATTAATAATGTTTGTTGGCCTACGTTGGGCCGGATTTACAATGTTATATAAATAAAGCTGCGACCAACTTATTGTTCACCAAGATTATGGTCTGTGTGTATTCTGTCATGGTGAAATGTGAAAGCAAGGGGGGGGGGGAATTGTCTTTGATGTAAGGAGTCTGGGCTGGGAATTGGGGTAAAGTGCTAAGGTTCCCGCCAGACAAAGGGTGGGCATACGGATACCTCGGTTACAATACAAAAAAAGTATTTCATTTCTAGGGTTTTATAGGCCTCTAGCAGCAAACCTTCCTTTTAATCAATTTATTCAAATTTAAGTGCTTTAGGGTATTTTCTTGCACCTTCCCTGCCTGAGACATCTGGATTTGACCTCACGGATGGTGTCTTCCTCGCTATGTCTTCGGTCAGCAGATTTAAGCAATGTGGCAAATGCCCCCACACTATGTCCATCACGGACCGCCACAGTGGTGGTATCAAGTGCCTCGGTTCGGATCACGACGACGCCACTTGTATTATTAAATTCTTATTTTGCTACACTGTTTTTAGTCTTTATCTGCCTTTCTGATGGTTTGGTTCACTATCTTCTAAATACTCTAAACCTAAATTGTGCCTAACAAATCAATATCAACTTGCCTGTTTACTTAAGTGCAGGACATTTTGGGACTTATCACATGTTATATGCAGAAATTAATGGGGATGTGTAGGCAAAAAATGTCATTTCATTTCATTTGTAGGTTCTTTCATTTTGTTTTTTGTTTTGTTTTAATAAATTTTCATTTCAGGGCAATTTTGCTAATTAAAGAACAAGCTGTGGCTGCTGCTCAAATGAAAAACATAACTGAAAGATTACAAGCAAATAAAAAAACCAACCGGCCTTTTTTGTCTCACAGTCAGAGGCTAGTCTCATACCAGTGACCTTCTGGTTACAAGGTAAGTGTGGAAATGAGTCCTCAGTGTTGAATAGGTGTTGTGTTTAGCAAACATTTCTGTATTACTTAGGATTTTCCTTCCTGTTTTCTGACTGGCCTAAAGTTTGTCTGTTCTGAAGTTCTATTCAAAATGCTAACTAGATTTTCTTTTTTGCCTTGTGAATCTGTTGACGACTACTACTACTTATTTATATAGAACTACTAGGCATATGCAGCACTGCACAAATACACATAAATGACAGTCCCTGCTTGAAAGAGCTTACAATCTGCTAACTCAGAACAATAGGGGACTAAGGAATTCTTAAGAAATGATTAAAAATACATATGGGTTAAGTCCTGCTGTAGAGATTTATTCAAAAGAATTTTGCCATGTTTTTGTGCAGAAATTCTGTGAAATCATGTCTGAGTATACTATCAGAGACATAACGTTTGACAAAAGAACATGGTAAAAGAAAAATATTTGGAGTTAATCACTACAGGAGGAGTCAAAATCCAGTTAGCATTTTACATAGAGCTGCAGACCAGACAAACTCTGAGCCAAACCTGAAGGAATAATCACTAGCAATATAGCAATACTTGCTAGAGCCACTTTCTCCATAGAGTCCTGGTAGCTCTTCTGCAAAATGCCTGCCTTCAAAACAAAGGTTGTTAGTTTAAATGATTTGAAACACAATAGAAATTGTCATTGATATTCCATTTCAAATTAATGAACATCCCTAGAAATTAATGTGTGATGAAGTGCAAAGCCTGTGCAGTAAATACAAAGGGCATGCTCACCATCTGTTCTTCATTTACTGCATAGGGCAGACACTTATTGCACAGACCTGCATTCTATGCCTCAGGAGGTAGTGTGAGTGTATGCACACTACCTGTTAAGGTATGGAATAAGGACACAGGGGAAAGTCAACCGTTGCCCAGGAGCACATAATTCAGAAGGATACATCTGTGAAGGATACTAGTATAAGAGGGAAATTAGGGCATCCCGACAGAGAAGTTCCAATAAGGATAAAAGTAACCCAGATACCCTTAATACAGAGCTGAAAGATTCCAAATTACCTCTGTCAACTGATAACCAGCCTAATATAAATAAAATACAACCTCTAAAATGTCTGTATGCAAATGCTAGAAGTCTACAAAATAAGATGGGAGAGTCAGAATATGTAGCACTAAATGAAGGGTTAGATATGATTGGCATCTCAGAGATCTGGTGGAAGGAGGACAACCCACGGACACTGTGATACCTGGGTACAAACTATATCACAATGATAGAGTACAACCCCTCCACCATTTTGATCTACCCTATGTTGGAAAGGGCATTGAGTCACATAGGATTAAAGCTGTATGGGAAACAAAATATACTGTAGAATCTCTATTTATTTTATTTATTTATTTAACAAACATTTATATACCGCATCTTCCTGAGATCAGTTGCGGTTCACAATAAACAACAATTAACAAAGCAGCGTTTGTTTTACATGTAACATCTTATAACCAAGAATATTATAAGTAAACAGCAAATGTTAAGATTGAACCGAACAAAACAATGAAAACTATATACATTATATACAGATACAGATTATGTCGGGCTTTAGCATTGTGGATAGTACAGTTTCAACTGGGTGGCATTGGCTGTTTAGATTGTTGGATCACCTTAGATAAATACTGGTTATCCATTATCTAAATCAAATGAAGGATGATCTGTATTGTTGTAATGCATTGTAAATAGGTAAGTTTTCAATTTTTTACGAAACTCAATGATCTCAGTTATCATTCTTAGGTCATCTGGGAGGGAGTTCCAGATTGTTGGAGCTGCATGCGAGAAAGCTCTATTGTTTGTTAATTAACCGTGGCAGGCTGCATCCGGTGCCCTACGCCCATCCTTACTCACCCCACCTCCTCCTTCTTCTCACCCCATCCCCCACCCTTTCCCCCACCTTACAAAATTTCACAGACACAATTTTCTTATTGGAAGTACCAACCGGTCGCAGCTTTATTATAATTCAAACAATTAACTTTACAATATCAAACAGTTCTGTAAACAATCTCCCACCAGCGGAGTGATACCCCCCCAGCCATAATTAGCAAAGTGGGGTCTCATCCGCTCCGGCCGTGTCTGACCAGCGGCCAATTTCCCACCGCCCTTTCCCCGACCTCGCCATATGACTAGCAAAGGCCAGCAGGGCTTATCCGGGTCGGGGGCACCCCACCCCCGCCCAAGTATGACCAAACGGCTCCGGGCCCCGGAAACCTCCGGGATCCCGCCTTGTCAACACCACCCCACTGCGACACCCCGAAAACACCACCACCCCACATACCAAACCAAAATTGAAGGGAGGGAGGGCGGGAAGCCTTACCGTCTCCGCACCCGCCGCCGGACAAAAGGGGGGAGCGTAAACGGCTCCTTCCTTAAAACCCCCTCCAGCGCCGGCAGCTCTGATTGGCTCCGCTCTCTCCTTCTGCGGAGCCAATCCCTTCAAATTGCTGCCTGCGTCATCAGACCCCCGCATGTTCCTTCTCTCTTCTCTCCCCCCCCCCCTTTTCTTCTTCCGTAGACGGAAGGACGGGCCGGGACGGGGCAGACCGCCCGGTTACCGCCGTCCTTCGCGACTCCGCGCTCGGACTTAAATTAACCGTGGCAGGCTGCATCCGGTGCCCTACGCCCATCCTTACTCACCCCACCTCCTCCTTCTTCTCACCCCATCCCCCACCCTTTCCCCCACCTTACAAAATTTCACAGACACAATTTTCTTATTGGAAGTACCAACCGGTCGCAGCTTTATTATAATTCAAACAATTAACTTTACAATATCAAACAGTTCTGTAAACAATCTCCCACCAGCGGAGTGATACCCCCCCAGCCATAATTAGCAAAGTGGGGTCTCATCCGCTCCGGCCGTGTCTGACCAGCGGCCAATTTCCCACCGCCCTTTCCCCGACCTCGCCATATGACTAGCAAAGGCCAGCAGGGCTTATCCGGGTCGGGGGCACCCCACCCCCGCCCAAGTATGACCAAACGGCTCCGGGCCCCGGAAACCTCCGGGATCCCGCCACCGGCACTGGCATATTAATGCCCTTGTGCCGCCCCCCCAGTGCCCTGCTGCGACCAGTTGGCATCCCCGTGTAACAAATCTTCCAAGGCTTCTTGCCAATCATTCAACAGTAGATCAATACCCACAGGGGACAAGTGAACACCATCAATCCTGTACAACCCCGTACAAGTCACCTCCACCCACGGGTGAAGAACTTGAATCCCACCTTGTCCAGTTAACCACCATCCTATTTGACGATTTATTTTTGTAAGACCCCGCGACCAACGCCGCTGAGCCGCACAAACAGGCCTTGGAATAATGTCTGACCAAATTAACTGAATTCCCGGGAACATATGTAATAATAAAGCCAACTCTTTTATAACAATTCGGATGAGTTGCTTACAAGTCCAGGTCCCCAGGTCGTTGCCACCTAAATGCAACAGCAACAGCCGTGGCCTGCCCCTCACCCGCTCATGGTGCCGTAGCAAAGGCAGGAGCTGAGACCACCTCAACCCTCTCTCACCCAGCCATAGCAACGACACTTGAGCAGGATCGAGCCCCAGGTTAGGCCCCAATGGCCGCTCAGCCGCTCGCCGGCCGGCCCAGTACATGAAAGAGTGCCCGATCATCCAACAGCTCTCAACACTCCCTCCTGCAACTGTAAAAGAAAATAAGAGTTAATCCATATCAAGTCCCCCCCCCTCGTTTTCTTTTTTTTTTTTTTTTTATAAACGAACATAACCCCGGAAAGCCTGGGAACGCCACCTCCCAATACTCTTAATGTCCTGCTGCGACAGGCCTGCCGCAGCAGCGCTGGTGGCCGCTCCAATACGAAAAGAATGAGTTGCATAATGTTCAGGGGGCTCGCCCACAGCCCTCAATGCCAACCGCAAAACCGCTGCCACCTGAAAGCGTGTCAGCAGCCGCCCGTCCGCATGCAGAAACAACCCCCCCACTCGCAATGGGCGAACCTGTAAGAAAGCACGCATTGCGCTCACCGGACAAGTGCGAAACCCTGGAATCCCACTAAGCCATACCCACAAACCCTTGCCGCGTGGATCAGTCTTAGATTTCGCCAACAAAATTCTCAACCGCCCTTTGTCCAAACAAACATGCTGATGTTGTAAAATCCCCATATCTCCAGCCCTTGATGATCGCGCCACCAGCTCGCCCATACGAAAAGCCCCAAAAAATGCCAAAGTAAAAACTGCTCGAAAAAGCGTCACCTCATAGTGCGACGAGGCCACCACCGCCACTGACTTGCATATTTTTTCTAGCAAATCATGCGTGATGGGACGCCTAGCATCCATCTGAACAGGCACAGTCCGACCCCATCCTTGCAAGAGCCGACGGGCTAAGGCACCCCCTGACGGTAAATCCCAGCCCACCGCCTTCACGAAGTACTCAAAACCCGCCAAATGACTGCACACTGCCGAGCGAGCCACTCCATTCTCCTTTGCCCATACCACATATTGTCCTAGCAACTGAGGTGAAACAAGCCCAGACCGCCAACCCGAACGTTCCAAAAATTCCACCACCTTCTGACATCCTCGCCGATACGCCGCCCAGGTACCAGCCGCTACCGAACACCGCAACAAGTCTTTCATCCCGGATGGCCAAGACTCCATAACTTCCAGGGGACCGCACTTCCTTCTGCATCCGCTTGTGGTGCCAATCGTCGGAATTGCTCGAACTTGAAATGGGAAAGAGAATCAGCGATGGAATTAGCATACCCTGGTATATGTTGAGCCTTCAAGTACACATTTAACCGCAAACAAGCCAAAATCACTTCCCTCATCAAGTTAGCCACCAAAAGACAGTGCGGTGAATAATGGTTCACCACCTGGACTACCGCCTCATTATCACACCACCACAAAACCTTTTTGTTAGAAAGTCTCTCCGGCCACAATTCCAGTGCAACTAAAATGGGAAACAGTTCCAAAAAAGTTATGTTACTGGTAATCCGCGACTCGTACCAGGATTGCGGCCAACGCTCCGCGCACCAAGCCCCAGCGAAGTAAATGCCCAAACCCCCGTCCCCCGCCGCGTCAGTATACAATTGCAAATCCGCACTGGTGAGCTCCGGTTCCAGTAATACTGTGGTCCCATTAAATTCTTCCAAAAAGACCTGCCAAATCCGCAAATCTGCCTTAATTGACTTTGAGACTCTCAGATGATGATGAGGCCTAAGCACCCCCGCTGTAGCTGCCGCCAAACGCCTCAAAAATACCCGGCCCATTGGTATCACCTTACAAGCAAAATTTAACGAGCCTATCAAAGCTTGCATCTCCCTCAGGGTCAAGGACGATGATGCCAGTACATTGGCCACTAACACCCGCAAGCCGCAAATTTTTTCCTGGGGGAGACGTGCCACCATGAAGTCTGAATCTAGCTCCACCCCCAAAAAAGTGATCCGTCTTTTCTTTTGCCAACGGCACACCCAATTCCTTGGACAATTCCAGAAAACCATCCAGCAATACGCGGCATTCCTCAGAGTGTTCCGACCCTACAAATAAAAAATCATCCAAATAATGCACTACCTGCGCTATACCCACTTTACTTTCAATCGCCCACTGCAGAAAAGTACTAAACTTCTCGAAGTATGAACAAGAGATGGCACAGCCCATGGGCATGCATTTATCAAAATAAATACCATCTTCAAAGCAAAAACCCAACAAGTAAAACGACGCAGGGTGTACTGGAAGCAGCCGGAACGCGGACTCAATATCCACCTTTGCCATCTGCGCCCCACGCCCAGCGGATCGTACTAGTTTCACTGCCTTGTCGAAGGACGCATATTGCACGGAACATAATTCCCGCGGAATATAGTCATTGACCGAAGCTCCTATGGGGCTGGACAAGTTATGTATCAGACGGAATTTCCCCGGCTCCTTCTTTGGTATTATACCCAATGGAGAAATCACCATTCTTTCGAATGGCTGACTGACAAATGGGCCCGCTACCCTACCAAGCGATAATTCCGCTGCCAACTTTTCTTTCACCACCGACGCAAATCGCTTCACTGACACTGAATTCCGCCCCACCGACCCCCCCACTTGCCCACATACTGGGATTACAAAACCATAATTAAAACCAGAATATAAAACCTCTCTATCGTGTTGTCTAGGGTACTGGCCCAACCAAGCATTCAATACTGGCACTCTAACAGGCGTGGGGGCGAGGCCCAACAACCTTGCATCACTTTGCGCCAGAAGTCGAAGGCAGGGGGCTCCCTTTTTTGACACATTTAACGGCTGAATGCGCTCCCCCGCAAAGGGAACAGACGTGCCGGAATTTGCAATCGGGGAAAGGGCACGAGGTCTTGTTGAACCTCCAGCAAATGTCCCCTGCCCCAGTGCCCCCGGCACGCTGCTGCCCGAAACTCGCTCCCCCACGAAAGGACCGACTAGGCCCCCCCCCGCTGACGACCGCCCCTTTTGCCCCTCCTCCGACACTACCCCTGGCCGACATCTGGGTCAGCCACAAATTAATGTCCTGCATACCCCATGACACCCCTCTATTCTCTTCCATCTTATCTCTAAATTTCTCGTCATAGTTTAACCATGACCACCCTTCATGCGTCTGCGACGCTTCCAAAATTGAATCCGCGTAAGATAAAAGCCGCTCGTATTGCCCTGGGTAATGTTGTCCCCAAACACTAATCAAACGCAAAAACGCCCGTGTCCAATTGACCACATTTCTTGAAACTTTCTTAATACGCCCTGCCTTTTCATCCTCCTTACGTTTCTTCTGACTTTCACCCGATCGTTTGCGACCTTCTAGCAACCGGAAAATATCGATATAACGCCGCTTTTTAATTTTATGCCGCAACTTCCGTGGCACTCCCTCCCATAACTCTGAAATTACCACTGCTGACGGCAAACCACCCTCGGGCCCTCTTCCTGAGACCTTTCCATCACCCTTCCTCTGCCGACACATGCTATCATCCGATGACGTCGACGAAGAAGACGAAGCCGACGACGAAGCCGACGACGAACTGCACCTGCGACGCCTTCTACAGGAATGTTTCCGTTTTGCCGTCCTTTTTGCTTTCCTCTTACTACTCTCCTTACTCCTCTCACCCGAATCCGCTTGTAACTCACCTGCAACACCAGTCGCAGACGGCACCACCTCATCCGGACCAACATCCACGGTACTGAGCCCCGCATCCTGCTCTCGTCCACCAGCTTCTCGAACCGCACCTTCACTGGACATCTCCCGCTGCCGGATCAGAGTCGAATCCAAGCGTTCTACTTGCCGCCGTCCACTGTCGGCTCTTCCTGATAATGACGTTGTACCCTGTTGAGACAGAATAGGAAAAAGAGGGGGAGGGGGAACAGGAGAAGACCACCCAGGCTGCCAGGCATCCAACCATTCCGCCCGAGAGGAACCTTGCCCACCCCCCAACCAGTGTCCCCATGGAGATGGACCACCCCAAGCCCCAAAGGCACCAGGGCCCCTTTGTCCACTCTCCCAGGACGCCCCGTCGCTAGGATTTATGGCATGTGCACCCGGAGGCACCACCATAGGTCCAACACCCATATGCCCATAACCCCATCCCCTCCGAGTTATACCCTCTTGCTCCAGCACCTGCCCACCCTCTACGAATTCATCCCCATCCCTAGCGGATCCATGTTCATTTAACACCGCAGGCAAAGGCCCAGCATCAACCATCCCACCGCCCCTTTGGAACTGTCCCCGCCTAGCTTGCCACCTCGTACTGGAACCTGCAGCCCCTTTTCCCCGTACTGCTGCCAACCTTTCTCCCCGACCTCGCGGAGGCGCCGCTGCTCGAGGCAGCCTCCGACTGGCCGTGCCTCGCTGACCCCGACCCCCCCGCTATCCCCCCTCCCAGCAGCCCTAGCCCTATTACCCACTGGAAAACCCCTTGCCTGCGCAGCCCTACCAGGGCCAGCTGCCCCGGCTTTCACTCCACGTGCCATGCAGCCCAGGCGTACAGGCCCCAAGCAAAACGCCGGAGTATTAAAAGTGAGCCGAATTGGGGGTTTTTTTTTTTTTTTTAAATTTATCACTTTCCGCCCCCCCGAAAATCCGTTTCGCCCTTCGAATTGAACCCTCAGCAGGCACAACCTCTGCCTCGCAACGCCGAATAACCCACCACACCAAATGCTAACCTTAGCACACGCCGCACAGGCCAGGCAAACGTACGCGGCGGCCCCCGACCACCTTACCCCGCTTCCCGCGCTGCCCAAACCTCTTTTTCTTTTACCGGATCACGCTCTCCTCATTCTGCACGCAAGAAGCCTTACCGTCTCCGCACCCGCCGCCGGACAAAAGGGGGGAGCGTAAACGGCTCCTTCCTTAAAACCCCCTCCAGCGCCGGCAGCTCTGATTGGCTCCGCTCTCTCCTTCTGCGGAGCCAATCCCTTCAAATTGCTGCCTGCGTCATCAGACCCCCGCATGTTCCTTCTCTCTTCTCCCCCCCCCCCCTTTTCTTCTTCCGAAGACGGAAGGACGGGCCGGGACCGGGCAGACCGCCCGGTTACCGCCGTCCTTCGCGACTCCGCGCTCGGACTTAAATTTGTTTGCTTTTATGAAGTCTTTGGGAGTTTTTAGTTTGTTTAATTGTCCTTTCCGTTGAGTAGATTTTGCATGTTCTTTACTGATTAAGTTACTTAGCGTGACTGGGGCCATATCATTTAGAGATTTCAATGAAGTTATTAAGGTTTTATATATACTATCCTGCTTTGTATTGGGAGCCAGTGAAGGGATGCAAGTATTGGAGTTATATGTTGATGTGAATGTACTTTCATTATTATCCTAGCTGCAGCATTTTGCGCAAGTTGAATTCTTTTAATGCTTTGTTTTGTTGTACCTAATAAAATTAGATTAGCAAAGTCAAAATGTGGGGTTATGGTAGCTTGAATTATGCTGATAAAATCTTGTATGTATACAAGAGGTCTTAGTTGTTTAAGGATTTTAAGCTTGAAGTAAATTTTCTTTGTGGTATTTCTGATATGGGTTTCCATTGTAAGGTGTTTATCTAGAATAACTCCTAAGTATCTTACTTCATTCTTTATTTTAATTTCTTGGTTTTGAAGTGTTATGTGTGTTGGGGGAGTATATGATTGATTTTTGGTAACAATTAGCACTTCAGTTTTTGAATGGTTTATTTGGAGATTATGGGCATTTAACCAAGTTGTAATTTCATTGAAGCAATCAGACAGGAGCTGTATCAGTAAGTTAGGGATAGTGAACGGGATGTACATCATGATATCATCTGCATATAGATGATAGAGTACACCAAATCTTTTAAAGATATTGCAGACTGGTTTTATGTATATATTAAATAGAAGTGCTGAAAGCGCTGAGCCTTGTGGTAATCCCGTTTCTAGTTTGTATGAAGCGGACTTTTGATTGCCTATTCTTACATTTTGGGTTCTGTTATTTAGATAAGAGGTGAACCATTTATGAACTGTGGCATTTATTCCTATTTGTCTCAAGTTGTTAAGCATAATAGTATGGTGAACGTTATCAAAAGCTGCTGATATATCAATAAATAAGAGGATGAAAGCTTGTTTGTGGTTGTCGATTCCTCTTAATAGGACATCAATTAAAACTGTAAGAAGTGTTTCCACTCCATGTCTGGGACGAAATCCATATTGCTGATCATCAAGTGGGTAGGATGAGTCTAGGTACTCCTGTGTCTGTATTTGTACAGTTTTTTCTATTATTTTTGCTATACTTGAGATGGGTCTGTATGATTTTGGTGAAGTTTTGTCAAGTGTGCCATTCTTAAGAATTGGTCGGATTTGTACATGTTTTAGTGTTTTCTATGGATAGAAATTCCATGTAAAAAGGGGAAGGGGATGGCAGTCGTGGTGTAGTACCGACTGCCTGGCCAGAATGAACAGATGGATCATGAAATGCTGAAAGAAATCAGGGAAGCTAACAAAAGTTACAACACAGTAATAATGGGTGATTTCAATTACCCCGGTATCGACTGGATCAATATCACAGCATGATATGCCAGAGAGATATAGTTTCTAGATGAAATAAATGATTGCTTCTTAGAGCAGCTGGTTCATGAACTGACAAGAGCAGAAGCTATGTCGGACCTAGTCCTTAGTGGAACACAGGATCTCGTGCAAGAGATAAGGGTTTTGGGGCCACTTGGCAATAGTGATCATAGCATGATCACATTTAATTTAATAAATGGAAGAAAGATGGCAAGGAAATCCAGTACTACCTTTTAATTTTCAAAAGGGAGACTATGATAAAATGAGGAAAATATTTAAGAAGAAACTAAAGGAAGCAACTGCAAATATTAAAGATTCACATCAAGCATAGGTGTTGTTAAAAGTACTATCTTGGAAGCCCAGACCAAATTAATTCCATGCTTTAAGAAAAATGGAAGGAAGGCCACAAAACTGCCAGAATGGTTTAAAGGCGAGGTCAAAGAGGCTGTTGTTGCCTAAAAATCAGGAAAGGGAAAAGGAGCCACATAACGAACATGAGACACAACATAAGCATTGTCAAACTAGTTGCAAGCATTGATAAGGCAGGGAAAAAGAGAATTTGAAAAGAAACTTGCCATGGAAGCAAAATCGGATAATAAAAAAGTTTTCAAATACATTCATAGCAAAAACCTTGTGATAGAGTCAGTTGAACCATTGGATGATAAAGGGGTAAAAGTGGCGGTAAGTGAGGACAAGACCATAGCGGAGAGACTGAATGAATTCTTTTGTTTGGTCTTTGCTGAAGAAGATGAAGGAAGTTACCCATGCCTGAAATGGTATATGTTGATGTTGTTGTTGTTGTTAAGTGCCATCGAGTCGGAGTCGACTCACGGCGACCCTCTGGATAGCTATCCTAAATTGTGTTCGGTCTTGAGTCAGGCGGCTCATTGTTGACAGACTGGTACCCGTAGCTGCTGTTATTGTATCGATCCATTTCATTGCTGGCCTTCCTCTTTTGCGTTGACCTTCTATCATGCCTAGCATGATATCTTTCTCTAATGATCTCTCTCTTTGCATGATGTGTCCAAAGTATGAAAGTCAAAGTCTTGTCATCTGAGCTTCTAAAGAAAGCTTAGGTTTGATCTCCTCTAGTACTCACAGGTTTGTTCTTCGGGCAGTCCATGGTATATACAGTATTCGCCGCCAGCACCATAATTCAAAGGCATCAATTTTCTTCCTGTCTATCTTTTTCACTTTCCAGCTTTCACATCCATATGATGTTATTGAAAATACCATGGCTTGAACAAGTCAAATCTTTGTATGGAGAGAGACATCTCTGCTCTTGAGAATCTTATCTAGGTCTTTCATAGCCATTCTGCCAAGAACAATGCGTCGTCTGATTTCTTGACTTCTTGTTGCTTCTTTATTGATAGTTGATCCAAGTAGGTTAAAGTTGTTCACGATTTCAATTTCTTCTCCTTCAACGATGAACCTGTTGATTATGCCAGTTGTCATGATCTTTATCTTCTTTACATTAAGGTGCAGGCCCATTTTGAGACTATGTTCTTTGATTGTGAGAAGCAAATGTTTCAGATCATCTTCACTTTCAGCCAGTAATGTGGTATCATCAGCATAGCGAAGGTTGTTGATGAGTCTTCCACCAATCTTCACACCTCTGTTGTCTTCATACAATCCTGCTTCTCTGATGATTTATTCTGCATATAAATTAAACAGGTATGGGGAAAGTATGCAGCCTTGTCTTACACCTTTGCTTATTTTAAAACATTCTGTTTCTCCTTGTTCCGTTCGAACTGTTGCTTCTTGATCAATGTACAGATTGTGCAAGAGTACGATCAGGTGTTCTGGTATACCCATGCTTCTTAATGTGGCCCAGAGTTTCTCATTGTTTACACAGTCAAAAGCCTTGCTATAGTCGATAAAGCACAAATAGATATCCTTTTGGTATCCTTTAGTCTTTTCAAGGATCCATCTCACATCTCAATGATGTCTCTCGTTCCTCGCCCTTTCCTGAACCCTGCTTGCCCTTCAGGTAGTTCTTGTTCCAGGTATGGTTGTAGTCTCTTTTGAATAATCTTCAGTAGAATCTTGCTGGCATGTGGGATCAGAGCGATTGTGCAATAATTTCCACAGTCAGTTGGATCACCTCTTTAGTATTGGTATAAACACAGATCTTTTCCAGTCAGTTGGCGATGATGTTGTCTTCCATATTTCTTGGCAGAGCCTTGTAAGTACGGTAACAGCTGCATCAGATTGCTGTAATAAATCCCAATTTATCGATATTTCTTTCTATTTTTCTGAAATGGTATATAAAGGTGATATATCAGAAAAATAGAAAGAAATATCGATAAATTGGGAAGATGCATTATTTATTTATTTATTTGGCTATGCTTATATACCACTATTTCTGAAAGCCATAGCGGTTTACAGCTTTGGGCCCTAGCAGTAGTCTTATGGTCCTGCCACTAGAGTTTAACCTTTCAACTATTTGATAGATTGAAGAGTAGCAAATCACCTGGACTGGATGGTATACATCCAAGGGTATTGAAAGAACTGAAATATGAGATTGTAGACCTACCATTAGTAATCTGTGAATTATCATTAAAATCATCTGTAGCACCGGAAGATTGGAGAATGGCCAATGTAACTCCAATTTTTAAAAGGGTTCCAGGTGTGATCCGAGAAACAGCAGACCAGACAGCCTGACGTCAGTACTGGGCAAAATGGTAGAAACCATTATAAAGAATAAAATTACTGAACATGTAGATAGTCATGGTTTAATGGGAGAAAGCCAACATGAACTTAGCCAAGGAAAGTATTGTCTTACTAATCTGTTATATTTTTTGAAGGTGTGAATAAACAGGTAGTTAAAGATGAGCCAGTTGATATAGAGCCTGATTCTGAAAGGGGCGCATCTGGGTCCTGTGCACATCCCCAAAGAGGATGTGCACATATATCACTGACTCCAGAACCCCACGTATACACGCACATGGTGATGTGAAATTGGCGCGTGTCTGTTACCAGCAAAGCTTGCCTAACTGGTGGCCTAGTGCACCGTATTGAACCACGCACATATGTAGGCTGGCATACACTGCCCGCACTGTGCCAGCCATTCTGTGCACCTGCAAACCCAAAAACGTCCCCAACTTCATGTCCTGCAGACTACATGCAACTGGAACCAGGAAGAAGCCCCCTCATCATAATGCACAAATCAACTTGGCTATCAGGCAGCCTAACTTCAACGAGGCGGGGACGAGGCTGCTGGTGACTATGGTCCTGGAGCAGAAGACTCTCCTCCCCACTGAGCAGAGGCAGTTAGCCCACACAGCAGCATGCAGGGGCTGGAAACATGCCAGGACCACCTTCACCCAGTAAGTACATCACACCACAGACATACAAAACTGTAATCAGAGAGATGTAGGCAGGCAGAAGCATCATACAAGTTGGCATAGAGACACGCATGCACCAAAGTGGAGAGGAAGGGCAGGGAAAGTCATAATCTGCCCTTGGCAGAAAGTAGTTAGGCTGCACAGTGACAGCACAGCACAGACAGAGTGGCCCCATAGCAGGGGCCCATGAAACAAGGGAGAACAGGATGCAAGCAGGCCTACAGTGAAGGCACAGGGGGGGGACACAGAGACAGATGGAAGTAACACGCATAGCAGAGAGCAGTCCCAGAATGTCAGCCACACAGCCCCAAGTCACACAGATGCCTCCTGTGGATGTCCCAAAAAAATGGTCCTGTACAGGCCCCCAGGTGGGAGGCAAACTCATCACCCTGACTACTGTAGGTCAGGAACAGAACCATCAGGCCAGAGCTATGATAGCTCACAGGTCCCAGAAAGTGAGAGCAGAGAAAGTCAGAGGAGAGGCACAGTGTGAATGATACAGGTGCAAAATGTAGTATCACAGGCCCCCAGGCAGGAGGCAAATCCAACACCCTGAGCACTGTTGGTCAGGAATAGAACCATCAGGCCAAAGCCGGGACAGCTCTCAGGTCCCAGGAGGAGAGTTAACTGGGCCCTGTGCATGTACACCAGATACAATGAGCAGATGCGCCCCCCCCCCGAACATGACATGCAACTGAAAGCAGATGGGGAAAGGGCACAGGATGTGCATGCACACAGCGTCAGCAGCAACCCCCTAATGAGAAGCCAGGCCTGTGCCCTGGCATGTTGGAATGATGAGGTGTGTCTCAACCCCACAGGTGTTTCCGGATCCTGCGTGATACTGAGGTCTACTGAGTAAGATACCATACAATCCGCTGTATGCACCCACAGTTCATAAGGTATATCCAGCAGCTGCTGCAGGAGGTGTAGCGTGAGTAGCCATGTAGATACCCCATATGAGTAGCAGGCAGACAGGGCACAAATGTAGAGGCAGGCTACCACATGTAAGAGCACACATTGCTGTGACATGGAGGGTCCCACAACACAGTCCCGGCCCACACTGCCCCACCCCCTGCAGAGCTGGGATGTGCTAGAACATCCTGTGTGTGTGCCTGACCCCCCAGCAACCAAGGCAGTGCAGCAACAGATTGAGCATGGAGGGGACATGTGTGGTGCAGCCACCCCGATGTGCCACAGAGAGGTGTGTGCATGGAGCATGGTAAAGTGACACAAAGAGGCCTGCCTGCCCCACCACAGTGGCAGTGCCAGAAGCACTGTTCAGAGTATGACACAGGAAACACATACCTGATGTGGATCACCCATGGGCCTGGAATGACAGCACCCTGTGCCACAAGCATACTAGGAACACAGCTGCCCATGTATGACCTGCCCAACATGCAGTAGAAATACCACAAGCATGTAGCTAACCATGACCTCATTCCCCCACAGCAGCAGCACAGCAGGAGGAGGTGTCCCCTGATGGCTCCACAGCTGATACCGTGGAGGATGCTGGTGCAGATACACCCTCCAGTCCCAGTGGGAGCAGCAGCATGACCACCAGTGGGGGGAGCCAGTGCACCAGCAAATCCCATCCTCCTGTCCATCCAACCCCATCTGTGGAGGATGAGGAGGACGACAAGGGCAGGGGGACAACATGAATACAGGTGGAGAGTATGGGGGTGTGTGAATGGCAGTGTGATAGGCGATGGCCTAGTATGTAGCAGAGCTAGGTCTGAAAGCCCTTTTCCTCCTGCTTTAAAATGTTATTGCTGATTTTGGAATGCTGTTAGCTAGCTGTTAGAAAGAAATACCGTTCTATTCTGGTGGAGGTTGACAACTGATAACATGTTCTGCTCTCCTGGAGATAAGAGAATTAAAACTTTTACTGTTTATTGTTTAGGTAAGCCAGATGTCTGCTTTAGTAGGAATGTCCCCCACTGCATCTTTGCTGATTGTGCACTGACCTCGTAATTAGGATGAAAATATAGCAGAGAAACTGAACAATGTAAGAATATTTTGTCTAGCATTATGAAGATTGTTTAGTGTTTTGAGCCAGGGCTAGAGACACATCTTAGCCTTGCTATGTTTGGCCTCGCTTTGTTTTGCTTTTGTTAAGAATGCTTCTGATATGCCTTCCACTATCTTTGTGGCTCACTGACCTTGCAAGAGTAGCGAAATATACTGTATACTTTAGCAGAAGTATTATGTTTACTGTTATGTCTAGTTGCTGACCCGTGGCTAGTAAGACCCAAGCAGGGGGAGCGAGTCCTGGGCCCGGTCAGAGATGTCTATTGGATGAGAGTAAGTGGGCCACTGTGGCCAATGAGGAGTTTTGCCTGTATTAGACTGGAGAAGAAAAGTATATAAACTGTCATTTTTCTGAGCTCTGTGCTCAGACCATTTTGAATGCTACTGCAATCTGAGTCTGTGCACATTAAACCGGCTTGAATCTTTGCCTGACTCCGGGTATTATTTATTGCATTCTTATCAGCTACTACAGCAGGAGGGTATGAGTGAGGGAAAGGAGACAGAGGGCATGTGGGTGAAGGTGTGCCCGAGGGTGGGTGTGCAGAGTGGACGGGGGTTCATAGTGCGGCTGTGGGGTGGGAGGTGACAGTGCGATTGGAGGGGGACGTAGATGGGGAGGAGGCAGTGGGAGGCCCAGTTTATGGGAGCTGGGGCTGCCAGGAGGCTGTGGTGGTGCCAGGGCATGGCAGTGATGAGAGCGGTGATGTGGGAGAGGTGCCTGTGGCCGGGTGCATGTGGGAGTGGGGCGCCCGTGTTGGTGGCCCACAAAGCCCACCCATATCTTATATGGTGCCTGATGAGGGGGTCCAAGAGGCAGGTGGAGGCCCCAGAGACATGCCAGCAATGGACTGACTTGAGTGCATGCTTGCACGCAGTCTTACATGACTGTGCAAGACCCTCTCCCACCTCCTCCGCCATGTGGAGAGCCTCAGGGATGAGGTGTGGGACCTCATAGGTGATCTCAGGGCCTTGCGACTGCTACTGGAGCCCACCTACAGATCCACACACCACTCCCCAGTCATATAGCAGGCAGCCCTGTGGGTCACTGAGAGGGCCCCACCACCAGCATGAGCTGCACCAGTGGCTACAGGTGCCGTGATAGCCATCAGGGAGGACTGGGTGGCAGTGTCAATGGCCCTGTAGATGCAGCAGGGGCGTGGCTTGGGTGCCATGTGGCACAACTGTGTGCCAGTGTGCATGGGCACTGTTTGTCAATTTTATTTGTCTGTCCCATGCATATTTACTGGGCAAATAAAGTGTTATGCTGTTCAACATGTTTGCCATTTGTGCTTATGTGTTTTTTGCCCACAGCAGCTCTGGCCTACAATGGCCCCAGTCAGATGTGTAGCACTACAGGGTAGCCACCATGCTGCATGCCACACAGTCATGGTAGCTCATGCACAGCTGTGTGAAATAGCCAGGTAAGCTGGCCACCACAGTACTGTGGGACTGGGCAAACACCCAGGGGGCGAGACTGGTGCCATAGGGAGTAGGAGAGGAACCATGAACATGTGGTAGCAGCATAGCCAGAGATCCATAGGTGTGCCTTGGCCCAGGATGGTGGGACTGGCCGCAGCACAGACAATGTTGGTGCATGCTATGCAGAGGTGGTGGGATAGGGAGGGGGGTCTGGGCCAGAGGAAGCCATGGATGTGACAGGGCAAGGTCACATGGACATCCCAGATGTGTGGGTACCCCTAAGGAGGGATGTGGAAGGACCCAGGCCAGCGAGGGTAGAGATGCATGGCAGACCAACTGCACTGGTGGGGCTGCATGCAGCAGCAGCAGCCTGGACATGGAAGCTGAGTGGGGGCAGGATGTGCTGCATGTTATGGGCGTGAATGGGTAAGATGGGTCCTGCAGCTGCCCTGATGCACTGTGCATTGACTAACAGATAGAAGGGGAGTCAGGGGGGCCCAGTATGAGGAGGGGTGGACACCGTACCCCTGGATCATGTCAGCAAAAATGTTGGCAGGATGAGCCCCGAACTCTGGACTCAGAAGCAATGCTCATACCAGCAGCCTATAGTGGAACACTGCTGCAAGCAATGTCCCAAGCAGGTAATGTAAAAATTGCACAGAGGCATGGGCTGGCACCACAGGCCATGTTTGCATCGTGTGTACATGCACAGGCCCATTGCATCTGTGGTATGTTCCTCAGCCCCCACCCCCCCATGCACTGGTGTGTGCATTGTTTTGAGTGGCCTATGAAGCTATGGCCCATGCAGTCAGACAAAGTGTGCCTAGACAAGGCTGTCACATGCCACCACCCCCTATCTGGACTGTGCACCCTGGGGCATGTATTCGACAGCATCTGGCTCATCACCATCACCCTCAGCTGCCTCAGGCTCCTCTGGCAGTGGCTACCAGCACAGCAAGGCATAGTTGTGTAGCATGCAGCATGCCATGGTGATCTGGCACACCTTGCAAGGCCTGTACAGCAGCTCCCCCCCGGAATTGTCCATGCATCGAAAGACTCTTCAGCTGGCCGAAGGTGTGCTTGATGATCCCCCGTGTAGTCCGCTGTGCACGGTTGTACTGGTGCAATGATGGGCTGCTAGGGTGGAGTATGGGGGTCAGCAGCCAATCACATAAAGGGTAGCCACGGTCACCTGTAGTGGGAGAAAGAACAGCAAACTGTTGATCAGCTAGTGTGCTAGTGAGGGGGTCATGTGTTAGCAACATGTTGTGGACTGTGGACAGCTGACTGTGTATATGCATGTCTGTACCCACTGTATGGATGGTCCCAGGGGTCTAGTGGGACATTGTGAGCCCCCAGCCTGGGTACACCCAAGGGCATAGGGTCCCTACTGGGGGGTTGGCCTGGGCACCGTGGGAATGTGCGGTGCCCTTGCCCTGTGCCTGGCTTATATCAGGCACACCCCTGGTTGGCAGGAGTTGGGGCTGCATGGCATGCCATTATATGCAGGCCCTCTGCCACTATTCCAGTCACCTGCCCCTATTCCCTGCTGAATGCGTGGGGCTACTGTGCATGCTGCAGGGGCAGGATGCATGCGGAGGGTGGGTGTGTAGTGGGTGGGACCATCCTCCAGACATACAGGGCGAGGGTGTACCATGGCCATGTATGCTAGGGGGTTACTATGGGGCACCCTGCACATAGCCCCACTGTTCTGTCATGGGGCAGGGCACCCACTTCTGCGTGCCCAGCAGCCCCACCCAGGGCCATGGGGCCCATTGAAGGGCCTCTGAGTCTTGGGGGATGACTGACCAGCACCTGCACAGTACACGCACCCCTATGCCACCAAGTTACAGGGTGTTTGTGCATGTACCCACCTAACAGCCATCTGCCACTGATGTGGCCACTCTCAAAATGGGCATGGAGCCCAGACTGGCTCAGGACATAGGCATCGTGGCAGGACCCAGGGTACTTTGCACTGACATCTGTTATCTCTCCATGTGTATTGCACACCAACTGTATGTTGACAGACTGGAAGGCCTTGTGGTTCCAGTACACAGCCTCACTCTGTCATGGTGAATAGAGAGTGATGTGTGTGCCATCCACAGCTGTCATTCACCTGGGTCTGCACAGATTAAGCACAGTGGGCCATTGTGTTTAGGACACATACATTACATGTCTTTTACTTGCATATCTGTCTGACCACCATGACATGATCTGGATGGTGTGTGGGTAGAGTTTGCTCCTACTAACCTCTGTTGTGTGGCTCCACATATGGCAGACAGATAATGCCACTCTACATCTGCCTTGCTGCAGTCACACCTTGAGAGATTGCTCCCTCCTGAGGCGTAACTTCCCTTTTAATCACTCAATGTGATAGCCTAATCACTGTATAAAACCATGTGAAGTAATTGCATACCTTATCCTATGCTACTACACATATACCCAATACCTTATAAATAACTTAAGTGCAGAATTCAAACGAACACAGTACTGCGTTTTGAGCCGTTCTTCCCTTTCCGGCCCTGTTTCAACGCTTTACTTTCCGCTCTATATTTTACTTATCTAAAATGAAGTCCAGCACGGAGAATTTCATCTCTCATTCAATCCGCAATTTAGTGGCAGATAACGGAGGAATTTTCTTTATTCTTTCAAGCTGGTGTCTCATCAATCCTCAGTTCAACTTGTTCAGCAAGATCCTTAAAACAGCGCATGGCATTTAAAGAATAAGCTAAACCCCGCCTCTATGACATCATAGTAGGCTAGCCCAATCAAGTTCCTGGTTTAGCCCCGTGGGTTCCACTGATTTTAACCGAAAAATCCAACTTTGTTCTAATAATTGTAATTTTTGCTCTCTGTCCCCTCCACGGGGATGCTGTGGAACATGATCAATGATCCTCCATTGTAAGTCGGAAAATGAGTGATTGAAATCCAAACAGTGTTGCACTATTGGTGCCGAAAGCACCGAATTACGTAATCTCGAGGCATGTTCTTGCAACCTCAATTTCATCTTGCGGATGGTCCGTCCGACATAGATCTTTGGACAGGGGCACAACAGGATATAAACCACATAGACTGAACTACAAGTTGTAGACCATCGGGAACATTGTTTTATAGTGGTAGTAGGAATCAACCAATCCGCCCCCTCAATGGTCTGCTGACAGAGGGCACAGGCTGAGCCTCTAAAACATCTGTAATGACCCTGTGGGAGATTATTGTTAGATAATTCCGAGCTCATCCATGGTTTACTTATCAAGTTAGCTATGTTGGGACCCCTGGTATATGCAATTCGCAAAGATTTTTGAAAACAAGGGTGAAGTGCCAAAATATGCCAATGACGTAAAAGAATAGCACGGATTTTAGGAATATGAATCATATAAGGCAATATGCCTGTAATGTGGTCATCCTCTTCAGGTCTCCTCGGAAATCGCAGCCACTCCCGATGAGTATTTCGCGCTCTCACAAGAGCCTGGCGAACTATGGAGTTTGGATAACCTCTTGATAACAAACGTATTTTTAACTCCTGTGCATGTTTTTCAAATTCTTCCCGAGAGCTGCAAATCCGACGGAGACGAAGAAATTGTCCATACGGCAATCCCCGTTTCAAAGCCGGGGGATGAAAACTTGAAAAGTCCAAAAGAGTGTTTCTTTGTACTGATTTTCTGTACAGAGTGGAGCAGAGCCTGGCTTCTTGCTTGAAAATTGTAATATCCAAAAATTCTAACTCATGTGTATGAGAATGCAACGTAAAGGTTAATTTTTCTTTTTGGCTATTAAGCCAAACCAAAAAACCTTGCAAGGCTTCCTCTGTATCTTTCCAAAGAAAGAAAACATCATCCAAAAACCGTACCCAGAGATCTATTTTATTGTACCATTCTGATGGATAAAGCACCTTCTTCTCAAAATCCGCTAGATATAAGGTAGCTATAGAGGGGGCCACTGTTGCCCCCATTGCTATACCATATATCTGATAGTAAAATTCTCCTTCAAACTGAAAAAATCTTTTGGTCAAAACCAGAGATAACATCTGTAGAAGAAAGGATTTCGGTAAACGAGATGGTAATGGTAAATCCAACTCTGCTATTATATTTAAAGCCTCCTCTTGGGAAATGTTGGTATAAAGGGCTACAACATCTAATGAAGCCAAGAGAACATTCTCAATAGGAGAAGAGACCGAGTCAATCTTTTCTAAAAAATGAGCCGAGTCTCGTATATAAGAAGGGACTTGCTGGGCACAGGGTCTCAGAAAGATGTCACAAAACTGAGATAATGGCTCCAGCATAGAACCTCTACAGGAAACTATGGGGCGGCCTGGTGGAGATAACAACGATTTGTGAACTTTGGGCACTGTATAAAAATTAGGAGTCAAAGGATATTTTGGAGTCAGAAAGCTAAATTCCTTCCTGGTTAGCCATCCCCGTTCTAAACCTTCCTGCATGAGAACCATTATTCCCTCTCGTACTTCAGCAGATGGATCCATCTCCAAATGTTGGTAAAAAGTTGAATCATTTAATTGAGTCCATGCCGTATGCCTGTAATGTTCCACTGATTGTATCACTGTGGCTCCCCCCTTATCTGCCCTCTTTATAACTATGTTAGAGGCTTGGCGTAATTCCTTTAAGGCCTGCCATTGGGATCTAGTCAAATTATTAGCTGCCTGGGCTGTTCTATCAAAAGATATATCCTCCTCCATCTGGTTCAGATCATGTAAAACCAGCTGCTGAAATGTTAAAATATGAGGATCTATTTCACCTCCAGGGATCCATTTCGAAGGAGGACGTATTATCGAACTATCTGGGGTGAGGGGATTCACTGCGCAAAACTGTAATACTCGTAATTTACGGAAAAATTTTTGTAAAGCGATCCTAACTTGAAAAGGATGATAATGAACCCGGGGAACAAACGAAAGTCCCTTATTCAAGACCATTTCCTGTGTCTTCGTTAAGGGGCTACCAGAGATATTAATCACTGTAGTTTCGCCCGTTGTCTGGTGATTGGACCCTGATGCTGATCTAAGGTCTGATCCTGATATTCCTCTCCTATCTGCCACCCTCGGCGTCGGCCTCTGCCCCGCCGACCTCGCCGAAAAACCTGTTCTTGAGGTGCAACGGATCTGCTACGGCCCGATCGTCCTCGTCGGGCAATCCCATATTCCCCGGAGCTTTCTTCCTCAGATTCAAATTCAGAAGAAGAATGGAACAATGGTAGTTTCTGTTGCTCTGTAGATTTTTTAGCCCAGGTAAAAACCTGATCTAATTCATAGTCCCTTCGGTCTCTCGTAAATTTCTTTATTTTGATAGACTTAATGTACTCTCTAAATTGATCCAATTGAACCGTCATATCAGTCAGCTGCATGCTGAACCGATCTTCCGTGAATTGTAATTTAATTTGTGCTTCCAAAGATGCTACTTCGGCTCTCAATTTCAGTTGTTCAACAGTAGAGCATTGACTTAGCAAAGCTACCAAGTCTAAACTACACTTATTGAGTATACTATTCCATTAAAAGGGAAGTTACGCCTCAGGAGGGAGCAATCTCTCACGGCAAAAACTTCCGACAAAAATAAGTATACGGTATGATTCAGTTACTGTGGGTTCACTCTAAGTTTGGTAATATATAATAGTTTAATAAGGGTGAAGGGTGGTAGAATATTTAGTTTACAATCAAACATCCATTAAGGATCATGGAAAAAGAAAAAGACAGTGACAAGGAAATGTCATTAGAATTAGCTACTATTAAGCCCAATCAGGTGACTTTTGCCTTTACAGAGGAACAAATCCAACAATTGACAAAAAAACCCTCTCTCTTTGATGAAGCCTCTTCTATGAGCCATTCTTCTTCGTTTCATGATTTATTGTTGCTCAACAAAAAACTAATTCGGACTGAATTCCATGAATTGGCAATGAACCAATATTTGAAATCTACCATGAGCCCGTGGGGACTTCGGGTATTAAATGCTCCGAAGTTGTACGCAGATGATGAAGAATTTCATGCAAAATGGAATAGTATACTCAATAAGTGTAGTTTAGACTTGGTAGCAATCTCTCACGGCAAAAACTTCCGACAAAAATAAGTATACGGTATGATTCAGTTACTGTGGGTTCACTCTAAGTTTGGTAATATATAATAGTTTAATAAGGGTGAAAGGTGGTAGAATATGCAGTCACACCTTGGACATCTCTCCAGCAGTTCCACTTATCCATATCACAGCTCTGGACGGCATCATTCTTTGGCATCATGGCTGGCTAGTTAAACATTGGGTGTCCTTCCACCACTGCCAGTTGACGTACACATATTTCATAACTTTCCAGCATTGGCCTGGGTGATTTTAAATCTGCGGGACCCATTTCCTTTAGATATTTACATATCCCATCTGGGGGAACAACAGACATTAGGTCCCCTTTCAGTCTGGGGCAGATGATTCTACTGCGGTTTTCAGAAGACCTATCCCCCACATATCTGTCTCTGCCATTGGCATACATTTTCAGTGGCCTAGCGTTATGGGTTATTTTACGTGGTGCCATGATTATGGTGGAAACATTCACAGTTATGGGGCACACCTCAGTCTCTGTGCATGCTCTTTATCCATGTATTTGTGACATTGGCATATATGGTTGGTAGCACACATCTTCACTGACAGATATGGTGGGTTGTTTCAGAGGTTGCCCCACATCATGACTGCAGCAGTAACATGTGTGGACTGCCTTTCACATGGACATGCCCTCTTAGGCATCTTGTTGCTGTCAGGGGTCGTACCACCTTAACATTCCCCAGAGGGGTAGTATGAGCAGTCCAAGGGGGCTTTCTGGGCAGGATGACAGTATAGACATGGGTTCCCCTTGACCCATATCATGTTATGTTTGCATTACGTGCTTGTCTGCCCACAAACATGTCCATATCAGACACGGGCACCGTTTGCACTTCCTCCACTTCTATGGGTCTGCATGTGACAGCAGAACCGGGGCCCGTGTTTTGCGGGACACATGCAGACACTATTCAGCCACCCCCTGCCTCGAAGATGGATAATGTTTTTGGATGTCTCCACGACAACCATATTCTGGGATGTTAGACATGTACAAGACTGCCTGTCCCCATGCTGTACCCACTGATGCCACACCCCTCATGTAGAATGTGCTTCTCCTAGCCTGCCCGTCACAGGCAGAAGTGTGTTAATGCACAGTAGACATTACTGGGATATTACAGCTGCAGCAGCCTGGACCATATATCAGTCCCCCTCATGCCCTGTTGGGCACTACCAAGGCTCACTTAACACCTATATGGCATTCCAAAATGTAAATGTCAACATGTATGTCGGGATGTTCCTTGCATCACATGGTATGTCGCATTCAGGGCAGCCTCAGTGGTTCCCACTCTGGTTATCTCTACTGACATGCCTTAGCTGGCTTGGGTCCACACACCCCAAGGAATGTGGAGTCCACAACACAGCCTACAATTGCTGGGCAACACCTATCTGCCCCTACAGAGCCTCTTCAGTATATATGCACACATTCTGCTGCTCTGAGCTCCCATATCCATTATATCTCTCTCTACACCCCTTCATGTGGACACTGCTCTTCTGACCGTTTGCCTCTATCTGTGCCCCTCTCTTCTACAGCCATATCCGTACATCGCTGACCTCACCCTATTTCTCCATATTCCTGGGACACAGTACATGAGTCTGTCAGGTATGCTTTTTCCCTTGACCCTCTCAGGTCCCAGCTGGACACCCACCGCAGTGATACCACTTTGGGGTCTGATCCGCCTAAGCTCTCTTATGTTTCCAGTCAATTCCCCCTGCATATATCCTGATCA
Organism: Ichthyophis bannanicus; assembly: GCA_033557465.1. Lineage (NCBI taxonomy): Eukaryota > Metazoa > Chordata > Amphibia > Gymnophiona > Ichthyophiidae > Ichthyophis > Ichthyophis bannanicus. The sequence continues at coordinate 418,699,243 of CM066038.1, forward strand.
TAGCTGCTGTGCTGCCTGTGCCAAATAGATTGTAAGCCCTACTGGGCAGGAGCCATCTGTCACATGTGTCTGTGTAGCGCTGCTTACACCTTGTGGTGCTATGGATGTGATCAATGGTAGTTGCTGTGGCTGTTGTGAGGCCTTCTGGCTATGGCATGTGAAGCATACCTATCTGGGTACTGGCATTCTTTACATCAGCTACACCTGTCATATCTGGGGTGTGTCAATCTGTCTACATCCACTATCTGTGGGGCGACCCTATCTGCCCTCCCACAGCCAGCTTTGTGGCACTGCTCCCCCAGTCAGGGCTGTGTGGGCATGAGGGGAGTGAGCCTTGTGCCATCACACCAGGTAGCCCGACCCCAGATATGTCACCACTCTCTCAGCTCTCATGCATCCTGGCCTGGGTGGAGGTGTGCACTGCATGGGATAGTCTGGGAATGTTGTCACTATATCAACCATGTCTCCAACATTATCTGCTCTACATGGGGTACCCTATATAATACTCCAGATGGTATAATACTCCAGATGGTACCAGCATAGGTTCCCATGTAGCTACCTGTACAGATATATTACTTTCATTACTAGTGTCCCTCAGATTATGGTCATTCAGGTATGCATATGGCACTACTACATGCTCAACAGCACACTGTGCATCATGAGCATGCATTTGTGCTGTTTGCACTGTTGTGTGCCCCTACTATGGGGGTCCCCTATCTTTGATAGCCATATGTTTGCACATTTGGCTATAGTGGGTCCTCTCTGCTTTTGCCTGCCTCATCACACTGGCACCTGGTGACACTTTGGTCATCCATACGGCCAGGTACTAACCATGCTTTCATTTTCCCCTGCACTAATGCTGCCAACACCAGCCCCCTGTGTACCCCTCACACCACACACACACACACACACGTTTTTTTCAACAGCAACATGATTCTACCAGGGGGTTGCCTTGCACCTGTACATATTGTCTATGACACAATATACACACATGGGGTATCAGGGCTACATATCTGATTTCCCATTTGCACCCCATAAGGTATCCTTTCCCTGCTTACATCCATACTCTCCCTGCATCACAGGTCCCATCTTTATGTGCATAGTTTTGTTGGGGTCCCATGGATTGTCTCTTTTGGCACATATGGCACATAGTTACATGGCCTGATTGGACACTGTTGTTCCTCTTAATATTTCTGCATGTGTGTTTAGAAATGTTTCTTTACCCTACAACATTCCCTCAATTCTGCTCCCAGTACTCCATCTTGTATTTGTCCTGGCTTCAGTGGTACCACTTCAAGAAACTACTTGTCACATCCATTCAAGTGTATGGGTCGCATTGCGGAACAGAGCTGGATTTTTTTCTATGCCAGAGCTTTATAGCTGGTTTCAACAGGTCTAAAGAAAACATTTTTGGATTACACCTCATACATACATGGCCCTTTCGGGAATACGTTTTCTATGTCTCGGTGGCTCACCATGCTCCTGTTCTTAATTCCCCGTTCTAACGCCCAGTACAAGTGTTTCAGAATACGGTGGGGGATGTATTCAGCACTTACACATCCCTGCCACACATGGACAGCCATTATTCGTGTTCTAGAATGACCCCCATAGTGTATCTGGATTTTCAGAAAGCCTTTGACAAAGTCGCTCATGAGAGACTCTTGACAAAATTAAAAAGTCATGGGTTTGGAGGCAGTGTAGTGTTGTGGATCAGGGACTGTTTAAAAGATAGAAAGAAGAGAATAGGGCTAAATGGCCAATTTTCTCAATGGAGAAAGATGAATAGTGGAGTACCCCAGGATCTGTGCTGGGTCTGCTGCTTTTTAACATATTCATAAATGACCTGGAAATAGGAATAACAAGTAAGGTGATCAGATTTGCAGATGAGACAAAATTATTCAAAGTTGTTAAAACGCAAGAGGATTGTGGTGAATTGCAAGGGGACCTTGATAAATTGGAAGGCTGGACGTCCAAATAGGAGATCAAATTTAAGGTGGCCAATTGCAAAGTTAAGCACCTAGGAAAGAACAACCCAAACTATGGTTACGCAATGCAAGGTACCACCTTAGAAACCATTACCCAGGAAAAAGATTTAGGCGTCATCATGGATAGTACATTGAAACCCTCTGCTCAGTGTGCAGCGGCAGCCAAGAAAGCAAATAGAATGCTAGGAATCATAACAAAAGGAATGGAGAATAAAACCAAGGATATTACAATGCCTCTGTATCGTTCCATGGTGCAATAGTGTGTGCAATTCTGGTCACCATATCTTAAGAATAAAGCAGAATTAGAAAAGGTACAGAGAAAAGCAAAACAAATGGTAAAGAAGATGGAAAGATACCCCCGTGAGGAAAGTCTTAAAAGGTTGAGCTCTTCAACTTGGAAAAGAGGTGGCTGAGGGGGGATATGATAGTGGCCTACAAATTAATGAATGGAATGGAACAGGAAAATATAGATCGGTTGTTTATGCCATCGAAAGCAGAAAGACTAGAGGAAACGCAATGAAGCTACAATGTAACCCATTTAAGACTAATAAGAGAAAATATTTTTTTACTCAATCTGTAATCAAACGCTAGAATTCATTACTGGAGGATTAGTAAAAGCTGTTAGTGTAGCTGGGTTCCTGGAGGAAAATTCCATAAACCATTATTAAAGAGAACCTGGGATATCCACTGCTTACCCTGGGACGAGCATTATGGAACCTGTGTGCCTTTTTGGGAACCTGGCAGGTACTTGTGACCTGAACAGCTACTGTTGGAAACAGGATACTGGACTTGATGGACCTTGGTCTGACCCAATATGACATTTCCTATGTTCTTATGACACCAGAGCAAAGTTTTAAAAAAAGGTAGCGGCAGCACAACTCATCTCCTGTCCCAGAACATAGCCCTCTGATCCAATTCCCTCCAATCTGCCTCCAATCTGATCCCCCTCACCAAGACCACCCAACCTTTCCAGACCCTGCCAATAGTAAGTTCCGATCAGCACTCCCACCTGGACAGCAAGACCCCTTAGATCCAGACCCCCCTGGATCAGTACTCACTCCATAAACAAGATTTCCCAAGATAAGCCCTCCCTAGAGGTATGGGGCAGGTGCAGTACCCCACTGTTCCCACCCTGGTAGTTGCCAGGTTTCCAAGTGGCAGCTTTGGGACCTAGCAGTAGTCTTGTGGTGCTGCCACAAGAGTTTAACCTGTCATACAAGGGAAAATGCCCTTCATATGGCAGGTTAACCCTAGTAGTAGTACTGTAAGACTACTTCTAGAGGTCATAGCTGCCATTTTCGAAATCTAACAGTTTCTGGCAGAACAGGAGGACTGTTCCTGTCCTGCTTCCCTAGACTACCAGAGAGTCCCCCAGAGGAGTACTGGGGGGTTAGGGTGGTGTTGAGGATGGGATTCTGTTTGGGAAGGGTTATCTTGATTATATTTTGGAGGACTTATCTTGGGGAAGGGTCTTGCATGTGTGGGGGTGTTTTGATTTGGGGTGGGGGATGGGCCAGGAGATTTCTTGCTGATCAGGAGGTGGATCTGTGCAGGAGTCTAATTGGACTGAATCAGATTAGGGGCAATCTTGAACATGGAATTTTTATAAAGCATCTTTAGGCAGCAGCCATGCTACCTGACTGCCGGTGATATAACTGCAACTAATATAATTTCTTCAGGTGGCATTATAGGAGCTGTGCTATCAGTAGTAGTAACAGCTCCTGTGTGGAAAGGTAGTTTGTGATAACTTTCATTGCTTGCCAGCTCTGATCTGCACCCACAACACATCCCAATCATGACCTGACCTCTGTCAGGCATGACAGTGGTTTTTTTTTTCTTTACCAGATAGTAGTTTTTACCATCTGGTAGCTCACCCACAAAACCATCCACCAAACACAAGGCACCCCACTCCGCACCCTACTGCCTCGCCCAACCCACAGCAGAACAACCAGACAAACCTCCAACAGCTTCATTGCTGTCCCCCACAAAAGGACCAAGGCAACACAACGGACCTGCAACAGAGCCTTCGAACTCTATGCCCCATCCCTCTGGAACTCTCTACCAAACCACATCAGGAACAACGATGATCTCCCATCATTCAAAAAGCAGCTAAAAACCGTCCTATTCCAAGAACATCTCTGAATAGGAATCCCCCCTATTTCTCTTCAAGAACCCCAGACCAATAACTGTGCTATCCTGTCAGTCTCTATGTTATCCTGTCAGTTATCCTGTGTTATCCTGTCAGTTATCCTGTCAGTCTCTATGTTCATCCCAAAATCATCACTGTTGAGCCCCCGGTGATGGGCCCCCCCCCACTATTGATCATTGATCCCCCCCCCCCTGTTATATGTCCCACCGCTTTGACCCGGTGAAAAGCGGGATATAAATACAGTTAAATAAATAAATAAATTATCTCAGGGTGCTAGAGTACAGAAATTACAGTATTGTAAAATACAAGAAAACAAAGCATTGACAATATCAGCAATTAACATGCATAATAAGATAAATCTAATAAAAAAAATCAATCAAGCAAATAAATTAAAAATCTATCATAACATTATTCACAACACCACGTATCCTACGAATTAAATATAATCTAATAATAGACAAAGTACAATATGAAGTATAATCAGAAGCACAAAGACTAAATTCCTCTCACTTCTTAATAACATTAAGTTGTCCTTCATAACAAAACCAGAGGATCAATACATTACTAGGACATTAAAAATCAATTTGATTGAACTGTGACAAAGCAAGCATAAAGCAATTTACCCATAGCTCTAAGTACACATTGATCATCCCTCTCAAATACTTCATGAGTCACCAGCAAAGCAGCCTTTTCACGCTGTTGTGCAAAGAACTAGCAAAATAAGAAGTTTCTATTTTACCTTTAAAATATTTTCCATTAGCAACCTCTAAGGTGGCAATTTCCAAACTGGCTATATTGAGACAGGCAGGAAAAGAGTAAAGCATAGGCAAACTAAGCATACTGCTAGGCTCCACTTTTTTTTTTACAGGGGTCTAAGGTAAAGGAGGCATGGAGGGTTAATGTTAACTGTTCTATGTAAACCGCCCCCCCCCCCCTCCGATCGTTGGAAGGGGCGGTATTGAAAACTGTTCAAATAAATAAATAAAATAGTGATTAGCACTATTATACACAAGCAATCAGGGTTTGATTCCCACTAGTACTCTTTGTGACCTTTGCAATGTCACTTTACACTCTATTGCCTTGGAAGAAAAGGCCTGGCAATCTACTTCTAGTCATACCTTGCAAAGAAAACCCAGGGACTCCTGGGTTGCCAGGATTCAGCATTGACTTGAAGGCACTTAAAAAAAAAAAAAAAGGTAAAGGAGGCACCAGTTTGTAACAAACAAAAAAAATCTCCTTCATGCACTGGAAACTGAGTCCAGACATCAAGGCTCAGAGACCTGAAGTCATCATTCCTGTGGCTAAACACAGACCATATATTGCCTTGAGGAGAATAATGTGAAGAATAGATGTGTGCTCTTATAGTGAGGTACCAGGATTTTGTCAATGAAGCTACAGAGAAGTTTAGTGATGGGCGGTGGAAGGGTCTACTGATTCTGATGCTGTGTTCTTCAGTAGCCCTTCAACTTCCATGAGAACCGTGGCACAGAAAGATTATATAACCAAGACATGATTGGGTTTAGTAGTGGGGTTGTCATGTTAGGTTAATTGAGAGGTTAATAAATAAAACAATGAAAAGAAAAGGTGGCAATACCATTTTATTGGACTAACTAAATACATGTTTTGGGTAGGTTTGGAAGGACTGTAGCAACTGGAGTTGGTTCTTTGGGTACTACGTCAAGGATGTGCATTCATATTTAAATGAAATGAAAAACCCAGGAAAACAGCCATGTTTCATTTCTTTTCATTAACAAATGAGCAAAAAAAAAATTGGAAAAAGAAGTTAATTTATTTTTTTGAAACAGAGCTCACTCTTCCCAAGACAGAGTGTACAATTAGTAAATCATGGAGTATATTTACCAATATGCGGCAGTACACTGCAAGTTAAGCCCTGAAACATGGAGCTCGATTCAGGGAGGGGGATGTCCAGGTCGTCTGGACATCCCTAAGGAAGAAAGGCAAGTTAGGACCTGATTCTGGATCGTGCCCAGAATTGGGCCCATGGATGGCTTGGCGTGCTCCTGCTGCCTGTGGGGATGTCCTCCCTGCAGGCACCACTGACTTCTGTGGCTCGGCTCGGCTCCCCCTCTTCCCCACTGCCCGATCCACGGATGGCCTGCCAGGGCTGGATCAGGTGGTGGGAACCCCCCACCCGACCCTGGCCCCTGGGGGGGAGGGAGTTCCCCAGGCCCGATTGCCAGGTCGGTGCTGCTTATTCCTCCTGCCGGCTGACCCACCACTGCTTCTCCAAAATCCTGCCCCCTCCCTTCCCCCGCCGACTCTCCCCATCCTGCTGCTCAGGATATATGGGGAAAGTCAGAGGGGGAATTGGGCCCGGATGGCTTGCGGGGCTGCACATCCTGCCACAACCCTTGTCCCAGAATCGGGCCCTTAGCACGGGGATTGCATCAGGCCTGTGCTAATGCATGTGGGCTTGCCTGACATGTCCCTGTGTAGTTAGCATTAGTTCCATGCCACCCCATACTAAGTAGCTTGCCAGAATTAATGCAGACACACTTAATGTCACCCTTTGAGGCGGCGGCAGTAAGGCATCTGTGTTAAGTGCAACATTGCTGGATAACTTGCATTAAAGATGTCTGTGCTAACCATAATGTACACACTCTACCCCTGAATCGCCTAATCTCTGCCCAAACCTGCACTAAGCAGTTAGTGTGGGATTTTTAGTGAGTGTGTGATTTTTGGTCTGTGGTAATGGTTAAAGTAACTTGCTTAGTGTGCACTAAACCCCTTGTTAACCATTAGCACACTTTAGTAAACATTCTCCAATGTGCACTATTTTGAATTAAGGCATATTATTTATTTTTTATTTATTATATTTGTATTTAGCTTGCACCTTTCCAATAGTAGTTTAAGTTGAGTTACATTCAGGTCCAGTGGAGTGCCTACTAGTTCTGAAATAGAAACATAGAAACATGACAGCAGAAAAAGACCACATGGCCTATCTAGTCTGCCTTTCCATATCAACCACTGCAAGAGTTCCCTTTGTCCCTTTAGTGTTTGTCCCATGCTTTTTTGTATTTAGATATTGTCCCTCATCTCTACCATCTCCTATGGGAGACTATTTCACACATCTACCACTCTTTCCGTAAAGAAATATTTCTGCATATGACTCCTGAGTCTATCCCCTTTCACCCTCATCCTATATACCCTTATAGCAAAGCTTGCTTTCAATCAAAAGAGGCTCTCTTTCTAAGCATTTATGCCACGGAGGTATTTAAACATCTCAATCATATCACCTCTGCCCCACCTTTCCTCTAAAATATACATATTAAGGCACTAAGTCTGTCCTCATATGCATTATAATGAAGACCACTGACCATTTTAGTAGCCACCCTCTGCATCTACTCCAAGCTGTTTATATCCTTTTGAAGGTGTGATCTCCAGAACTGCACACAATACTCCAACTGAAGTCGCACCAAAGACTTATACAGAGGCACTATCACCTCCTTTCTTCTGCTGGCCATTCCTCTCCCTATGCACCAAGCATCCTTCTAGCTTTCACCATCACCTTTTCTAACCATTTAGCTACTTTGAAATCATCAGATACAATCATGCCTAGGTCCTGTTCTTTTTCATGGACAGAAGTACATCATCCCCTATAGGGCCCGATTCCGTTCCGGACGTAGATACCCTCTGTGCATCCAGTTTGCACTTTTTAAATGGAGCCACGGTGCCATGGCGTCATGTTGCCATGGCAACACAGCTCCATTTAAAAGCCATGATGCTGGCCGCCAGCAAAAAGGGTTTATTCCCTGCAACCCGACCCGCGATCTGGCCTCCTAAGGCCAGGGTCAGGCTGCGGGGAATAAACCCTGCCCCCCCCCCCCCGTCCCATCCGCCATCCGTGCCCCAAGCCATCAAAAAAAACCCAACAACGCCCAGGGAAGTTATTCCACCTCGGAGGTGGAATAACTTCCCCGAACATTTCGCTGGCCCTGAATGTACAGGGTAACATTAGAATTGGCCCTGTATGTCCAGGACCGGAGACTGCCCATTGCTCGCCCAGACTCTGTCCCCGGGCCGCTCATTCCCCACCCCCATCTAACTTCCCCACACAACCGGTTCAGACCGGACACACAGAGGGGATCTACGTCCAGGATGAAATTGGGCCCACCCCCACTATTCGTGGCTCAGAATAACCCCCATACTGTACTACTCCCTTGGATTGTTGCAGCCCAATAGCATGACCCTACATTTTTTAACATTAAATCTCAGCTGCCAAATTCTAGACCATTCTTCAAGCTTAGCTAGATCCCTCCTCATATTATCTACACCTTCCTGGGTGTCTACTTACCCGACAGCCCTTCTGCAATATCACTAGCAAAGATGTTAAAAAGAATTGAACCAAGGACAGATCCCTGTGTCATTCCACTGGTAACCTCCTCAGAGTGAACTCCATTTACCTGTACCTTTTGTTGCCTCCCACTCAACCAATTTCTAACCCAAGCAGTAACTTTAGAGTCCATCCCTAGGGTGCTCAGTTTGTTTATAAGTTGCCTGTGTGGAACAGTGTCAAATACTTTACTGAAATCTAAATACACCACATCTAGGGCTCTCCCTCTATCAAAGAAATCAATCAGATTTGTCTGACAAGACCGGCCTCTGGTGAATCCATGCTGTCTCGGATCCTGCAATCCATTGGACTCCAGAAGTCTCACTATTTTCTCTTTCAGCAGCGTTTCCAATAATTTACTCACTACCGAGGTTAAACTAAGTGGCCTGTAGTTTTCAACCACATCCTTACTTCCACTTTTGTGTAAAGAGACCATAATTGCTTTTCTCCAGTTCTCTGGCACCACACCTGACTCCAAAGAGCCATTGAAAAGGTCAGTTAGTGGAGCTACTAGAACGTCCCCAAGTTCCTTCAATATTGTTGGATGTATCCCATCTGGTCCCATAGCTTTGTCCACTTTTAGTTTAGCTAGTTCCTCATGAACACAGTCCTCTGAAAATCATTTGAGATGTCCCTCACTTTTGTTCCTGTTTGTGAGTGTTGTCTGAAGTCCTGCTTCTGGCCCTTCATCGGTGAACATAGAACAGAAATATTTGTTGAGCAATTCCGCTTTATCCTCATTGGCTTCTACATATTCCTCCCCTTCATCCTCGAGTCTGACAATACTACTTTTGCCCTTCCTCCTTTCACCAACATATCTGAAAATGTCTTATCCCCACATTTTATTGCATTGGCTATTTTCTCTTCTTTTTGTATCTTTGATTTCTTGAGTACTTTGCCTGCCTCTCTTAAGTTTTTCTAAATATAGATGCCTGTCTTCCTCTCTCTGTGATCTCTTGTAGTTCATAAAGGCCTCCCTCTTTTTCTTCATCTTTTAAGTTACCTCTTTTGAGAACCATAGCGGCCTCCATTTCCTTTTACCTTTATTTACCATTCTAACAAAAAGGTTGGTTGCCCTTAAAATATCCCCTTTCAGTTTTGACCACTGTTGTTCTACATCCCCCAGCTGTTCCCATTCCGCTAACGACTCCTTGAGGTATTGGCCCATCTTGGCAAAGTTAGTAGTCCTAAAGTCTAAGGCCCTCACTTTTGAATGGATTTTATCAACCCTAGTCCTAATATTGAACCACACCATCTGATGATCACTGGATGTGAGATGATCTCCCACTATAACATCAGAAACTCTTTCATCATTGGTAAGCATCAAGTCCAGTTCGGTCCTTTCACGTGTGGGTTCTGTTATCAGTTGCCTGAATAATTCTTGCTTCTAGATAACACTGCAACGGGGATGCACCAACCAACATCTGGCATATTGAAATCTCCTATCAGTAGCACTTCCCCATTCCCGGCAATGCTGCGTATGTCTTCTATTAAATCTCTGTCCACGTCTTCTCCCCGTGATGGATTTCTGTATATCATGCCAAATCAAATGAATTTCTCTTTCCCTCTTTCTAGTTTAATACATACTACCTCCTCATTCCCTTTTAAGCCCTGTATTTCCATACCTTTAATATTATCTTTACATATAGTGCCACTCCTTCTCCCCTTCTTGCTACCCTGTCCTTTCTGAATAATGCATAGCCTGTTACAGTTATATCCAAGTCATGATTGTCAATGGACCATATCTCTGTAACTTCCACTAAATCCAGTCCCTGGGGCTTTGTCCTGGGTCTGCACAGCTGTATGCATGAACTCCCTTTCCACTTCAACTGAAGGGAACTGTGTTAGTAACCTGAAGAGTTGGGGAGGGGGGAGGTTAAGTAGTGAAGCTATTTTCAAGTTTAAAATGATTGTTCTTACAGGACTGATTTCAAAAAATGAAAACAGTTTTGCTTTCTGGTGAAGTTAGAGGCTTCCTGGGATCTCAACCAAGTTGGTCCTATCATCTAGCTCTAGTATATAGCATCCTTGAATAGTGAAGAGAGAGAAAAGGGCTGGGGAATACAAGTTAGAGGAAAATGGAAAAAGTCACAGAAAGGTAGAAGGGAGAATATTCAGAAGTGGGTCTGAGTGTGAATGGGAGGCAGAGAAGGGAAGGGACCATGAGTGGAAAATCACGGGAGAAGAGGTTCCATGGAGATGGAGAGGCACATGATGGAAGGATATCATGGAGAGAGGTAAAGAAAGAAACTGATCCACCAAGTAGTTGTGACCCCTAGTTGGCCACTGTCACACACATAATGCTAGGCTCAATGGACTTTTATTTATTTATTTAACTGGTTTTAATATGCCATTTTTCTACCAGTTAAAACGGTTTACAATGAACAATCAAAATGGTTTACATTGAACAATGGAGCATGCAAGATTTATTAACATAGAACAGCGAGTAACAAGGGGATGGAAGGAGCATACAGGATTGTTATAACTTTAGAATTTATGTTACGATGATCTTATGATTCAGCAATGAGTTTGTGAGACGATGAGATTATGTTGCCATGAACTTATGATAAAATGAGCTTATGATGCAGTGGAGAGAGAGAGGTTGCTCTAATTAGTGTTGGGCTAGATGTCAGTTAGCTGATTAGGGGTGGGGAGGGATGAATGTGAGAATGGCAGATGCTCCTGATGGGAATAAGTTGTAGGGGATAATCCATAGTGATCTTCGAAAAGGTGTGTTTTGAGGTGTTATTTAAAGACATTATGGGATTAAATGTTCCAAAGAGTTACAGATGTTGGGAGTGTAGAGTTTGAAGGTTCTCATACAAGCATGTTGTGAGCTCTTAGTATCTGAGGTGGGGAGAGAGGAAAGTTGAGTGTGTTCTGTCTGTGTGGTCTATTGGAGTTTGAATGTCTGATGAGTGTTTGGGGATGCTCAGATGAGGTGTTGATAAGTACATTAAGGATAATAGTGAGGACTTTGTGTTTGATCCTTGATGCTATGGGAAGCCAATGGAGGGATTTCAATATGGGAGTGATATAGATATGTCTGGAGACTCTGGCAATGGTGCGTGCTGCTGTGTTTTGGGCTTTCTGTAGAGGGTATATTTTTGAAGATCTTGAAGGATAGAGTTACAGTAGTCGAGTAAAGTTATAATCAATGTTCCCTCTAATTTTCTGTAGGCTGTGTGCGCATAAAATATCAGCTGTGCAGCTTTTGAAGGAAGGTTCAATTTTTTGTGCGCCACATAACGACACTCGGAGTTATATACTTTAAAATTTGTCTACACGTCAGAATACAGTATGTACACCACATTGATGTTAATCAAATTAAATGAAAATAGACGATTACTAAATGAAGCGGAAAATTTCTAGTAATTACAATCACACATGCGGTATTATTTCAGTTAAATTTTATTGAAAGCCATTGTTATTCCATGTAAATTAATTTGTGTATGGAAGGTGCTATACAACCCACAAGAATGTCAAGCGCATAACAACAACCAGAAAACCCACCACCTCTCACCCCACCCCATTTCGTCAGGCCTCGAGAATTGTTTTTGTGTGTTGTGTCTACGAAAAGCTTTTTGATTACTTTTAGTTAATGTTTAGAGTGGCGTCCAGTCTGGAAATGTTTCTCCTCCCCCTCCCCCCCCCCAGTCCTTCTTACGGTCAAATGGAGGCGGTTGACGAGAGGTGGGGTTGCTTTTCCGGCCACCGGCAAAATTTAGGGGAAAGTTTTCACTGTAACTGAGACCGAGACCTATAAGATGTTTCAGAGAATAAATAAGCACATTAAGCATACATTCACCTACTGAGAAAATTGTGTTGCTCTCCCTTCTCTGCATTCATGGCGGCACGTGGCACTGGAGGCTGGCTGAGGGAGGGATCAAAGGAGGTGCGTGGCTGGCAGGCATGCACAAGAGCAGACCAGCAGAGAAAGGCTGGCTAGCTGGCTGCCCCTCCCTTTTATGTCTCTCTTTAGCCTGTGTCATGTGATCTCAGTCACTGATCGTCAGATTCGTCAATCGTCGGTCACATATGAGAGGAGTGAGGACTCAGAGCAGAGAGGAGAGATTCGGAAGTGACGTCACCAGTCCTGGATTTGCCCAGAAATTACAGAAAAATTGCAGTAGATCGGCGGCGCAGCCGCAGCCTTAAAAAACCCAAGAACTCCGTAATTTTTGTACGCTCCTTTGTAAGTTATGTGCGCTCACTCGGCGAGGTGTGTGCGTGCGCACAAGCGCACAGCTTAGAGTGAACAGTGGTTATAATGAAAGCCTGGCAGACTGCATGGAAGCTCTCAGGAGAGAGGAGGTGGCATAGGTTATGGAGGGTTCGGAGCTTGAAGTAAATGTTCTTGGTAGTGTTCATTATATGCGGTTGAAAGTTGAGTTGGTGATCCTGGATGACACCGAGGTACTCAAATTTTGATGAAGGGATGTGGTGTGAGTGCTTGGTCACATGGAGGATCTCAGTCTTACTGAAGTTAACTGCTAGGTTGTGGAGTTGCAGCCAGGAGACAATTTCTTTGAAGCAGGTGGTGTAGTCAGAAGCAGTGGTGAGAAATGGAGCAAAAATCATTATGTCATCTGCGTATAGTTGGTATCTGACATTGAACTTCTGGACTGTATAGCAAAGAGACCTGATGTAGATATTGAAGAGTAATGAAGATAGCGCGGAACACTGGGGAACTCCTTGGGGGAGGGTGTAAGGTGTTGAGAAGTGATTTCCATTCTTATCTGTTGAGTTCGTTGGGAGAGGTAGGAATGGTTCCATTTGAGTGGCTTACCTTGAACCCCAATGTTGTTGAGCTGGTGGAATACTGTATCAAATGCCTCTGAGATGTCTAGGAAAAGCAGCAGGTAGCCAGTAGCAGCTTTTTCTGTTCCGGAGATGAGTGTTGATATGAGTGAAGTGAGCAATGTCTCAGCACTGTAGAAGGGGCAGAACCCATGTTGATTATTGTCCAGAGGTGCATTTCTGTCAATGTGCTCCTGGAGTTGGAGTTGACTTGCTTTTTCAGCAATTTGGCAAGGAGTGGGCCTGTATGGGGTGGGTGATCTTGGGTCTAGGTTGGGTTTCTTTAGATGGGGTCTTACGGAATCTTGTTTGAGAGAGGGTGGGGGTAGTTTGAAGGACAGTGGAAATGAATGGCAAGAACTGTATTTTTGTTGATTTGAGCCAGGATACCGGGCAAGGGTCTAGTGGAGAGGTGGTGGTGTTGATGTGCGAGATGATGTCCAGGAGTTTATCAGGAGGGTCGTCTCTGAATGTAGTCCAGGGCTTGATGGTAGAGGTTGATGGTAGAACTTAGTCGGACTTAGCTTGGCTCATCTTATCTTCTTATGACTAGTGGGTCAATATGCTAGTTTGTCTAGAGTCCATCAAAGAGTTAATCTGATTCTAGCTGGAATGCATCAGAAATATAAAGTCTAGTTTTTGGCCTGGAGAGGCTGAGAGTTATAGGAGTGGAAGTATGTTAGCTTGTACCTAAGCTTTCAGAAGCCTGATTGGAATGTTTCAATGACTTGGGACATTTATTTATTTATTTATTTATTTTACATTTCTTATATACCGCACTATTTGACATCAGCGCGGTTTACATCAAACAAAACATTTCAGTACACAAAAATGTCTGAGTTACATTAAACAGGGTTAACAACTTGGACAACAGGGTAATTTTACAACTCAGGTAAATAAACTTTGATTGTAGTGTAAACTATTTACATCAATAAGTTAGGGCACCGTTGAGACGTAATGGTCAGTTGAGCGTTGAACTTACTAAGTGGGGAATTCAGGGTCAATGGGTGATTCAGAGTTTCTATAACTAACAGTGATGGGTCGTGATTCTGCACTCACTGGGAAGTATATAAGGAATAGGTAATGTTTGAGGTCCTTTCTGAATTGGAGTATGCTGGTAATTGCTCTAATATCAGGTGGCAGCATATTCCAAAGCTTCGGGGCACGGAGACTGAAAGCTCTGTTTGCTGTTGATGAGGTGCTTTTTGTAAGTTCACGGGGAACCAATAGCGTATTTAATGCCATTGATCTTCTTGATCTATTAGAAGAAATGGGTTTGATGAGATCAGTTAATGATGTGGATGAGAGACTATTTACCGCTTTGAAGGTAAGTAGTAATGTCTTGAAAATGATCCTGGCCTGTACAGGAAGCCAGTGTAACTGCTTCAGAAGGGGCGACACATGCTCACTCCTAGATGCCCCATAGAGAATCCTCGCAGCGCTATTCATTGCAAGCTGTAAAGGGTTCAAGGTGGATTGAGGGAGGCCTAGCAAAATGACATTAGCATAGTCAAAGTGGGGCATGATCAGAGCCTGGTAGATGGTACGGAAATCCTCAGGTTCAAGCAGTGGGCGAAGGTGTCTTAGTGATCGGATTTTGTAGTATATGGATCTTACCGTGTTAGCTATATGCGCCTTCATGTCCAGGTTCTGATCGAGTGTAACACCCAGGTAACATATTTGCTGTTTTGATTGTAGCTCAGCATCTTTCACCTTAAGGAATTGTGGAGGGCTGAAGTTCGGGTTCTTTGACATGAAAAGCACCTCTGTCTTCTTATGTTGAATCCGGAGGTTTTGTGATAGGAGCCATTCCGATATGGCGTCAAAGCAGTTGCTCAGAGGGGACAGGTCCAAATTGTCAATGTTGAAAGGCATATAAAGCAGGACGTCGTCCGCATATATCATGCAACCAACATTGAAAGACCGGATGATCTTGCAAATAGGTTGCATATAAATATTGAACAACAAAGCAGAGAGAGAGGAGCCTTGTGGGACCCCTTGCCATTGGTGGAATGGATCAGACATCACTCCCCCAGCACGAACATGTTGCCATCTTTCGGATAAGTACGATCTGCACCACTCAAGGGCAGTTCCGCCTACTCCTTTCTCCTTCAGCCGTAATAGGAGGAGGTCATGGCTCACAGAGTCAAAAGCAGCGGCTATGTCCAGGAACACAAGTGCGAAACCCTGTCGGATGTTGTTGATACCAGAAATTATGGTATTGAGGAGAGCTGTGAGGAGAGTCTCTACACCATGTGACTCTCTGAAGCCATGTTGGCAAGGATCCAATGGAGCATTGGTATCGATGTGGTCTTGCAATTGACATTGTACCTCCTTTTCTATTAACTTCGCGAGAAAAGGTATACTTGAGATGGGTCTGTAGGAGTCTACCTTTTGAGGATCTAACTTACAGTTTTTCAGGAGAGGTCTGATGGAAGTTTGCTTGAGGGCAGATGGGAATGTACCGGAGTTGAAAGACAGGTTTACTATTTTAGTTATTATTGGGCTGAATTCACAACGCAGATCCCTTATCCAGAAGGCTGGGCAGGGGTCCGTCTGAGCAGTTGTGGAATTGAGAGACATGATCAGATCCTCAATTCGCTTCTTGGTAGGGGTAGAAAACATGGTTAGAGCTGTTTGGCAATCTTGATCTGTGGGGGTTAATTTTAATGGAGGTTTATTTGTTTGTGTAAGCTTGGATTGTAGGTAGGCTGCGAAGTCTTGAGGATGGATCTCGCCTTGCTTTTCAGGGGCTGGCTCTTTAGATAAGGTCTTGACTAGGTTAAACAAATCATGAGGTTTGTTTAGAGCCCGCCTCAAGGTGTCCGTGTGGTACCGCTTCATTGAGTTGTTTATACAAATAATGTCATCTTCACGTGTTATGTGGTTATATACCTGCATTGATGGCTTCCTATAAAAAGCGTATGTTGACCCTAAGGAGGCTACTTTGGGAGTAGGCATAGCCAGGGGTCAGTATAGGTGGAACATGGGTGGCATTTCCAAGTATGTGCATTGATTGTGTGTGTATTTGTGCACATGTATTTAAGCCAAGGTCTTTGCTTCTTATTCTAATATTTTATAAAGAAAAATATGGATCTTTATAAAATAGCATCTAGTAGGCACTTACTTAAACCAAGCGCCCCCTTATAAAGTTACCCTCATAGAGGCTGAATATCACTGCTATATGGATAAAACCGGGCCCTGCCCCCAGAATATCACAACAAAACTCCTGAATATCACAGACAATTCTTACTTTATATAAATACATTTTATCCATATATTGGCTTGGATCTACCTCCCTGCATTCTGGGTTTTGACCTCAGGATTATATTCTGTCTTACTTCCTCCCTGTTATGCCTTTCTTTCTATAATAATTTTGAAAGTAATTTAGATTTCCTTTTGTTGATTTTCTTAGTTTGTCTATGCTTGCCCTTATTTTTTATCCTTATAATCTACTTCCAGTCACACTGCTAAGAAAATCCAGGAGCTGCTGGATCGCTAGGAGTCAGCATGGACTCGAAGGTATACATTGCATTGTATTGCATTTTGTTATAAACTATATAGATTTGCTGAGATATGCGGTATAGCAACAAAACATGAAATGTGAAATATTGACCTATATAGATAAATACTTTCCTTAAAAAGCACTGGGAACTCAAGGTAAAGCTGGAAAAGATCAAGCCACTTATGAATGTACCAAATACGACCTTGAGACTATACTACTGGAATTTAAAGGCTGCCTGCGAAATCGATTTGCTGCTTTGGATACAAATGACAGAGTACCAGAAAGGTTATGGGATGACATCAAGAAATTTGTGCTTGAAGAAAGTGAGAAGTCTCTACAAAACGTGAGAAAGTAAAAACAGCCAAAATGTATGACTAAAGAAACTTTGAAAATTCTCCAGAAATGCAGAGAAGCTAAAGCCAGAGGAGAAAGAGAGGCAATCACAGAACTCAAGATTTCCAACATGCAGCAAGACAAGACAAGAAGTACTACAACGACACATGCAAGGAACTAGAATCAGAAACTATTAGAGAAAGAAGAAGATTGGCTTTCTTAAAGCTACAAGAGTTAAAGAGAAAATTCCAGCCTCAAATTGGAATGCTACAAGATGCTCAAGGATCCATGTTGATTGATGCTGAGAAGGTTAAGAAAAGGTGGAAAAATATACAGAGTCATTATACCATAAAGATAAAATGGACCAACAATTGTTTCAACCTGAACCTTAGGATCAGGAACCATTGGTGATAAAAAAGGAAGTCAAAGCAGCATTGAAAGCATTACACAGGTCTGCGACTAAAAAGCTGTTGATTATTTTCATCTAATTTCCATGTATTTTGGTGTGCTGAAAACAAATAAAATATTGAAAAAACTCCTAGACGTCATGATTTGCCACAACATGCAAAATTGTCTTCAAATTTATCCATTTTTTTCAAATTACTATTAATTAATTCAAATTACTATTAATTAATTCACATAAGTGCATTTAAGATATAAAATGCCAAAAAAACCTTAAAGGGGTTGTCCGAGTTATGTAAAAAAAAATATAGCACTGTAAATCTGATGGTCAGCAATATATACATAAGCTAAGCAAGTTTTAAGTCCGTGCTTCTAATGGTAGAAGGGGTTAATCTTTCCTGAAGAATCCAGTGGGATGGAGACACAGCAGCAGCTCCGGTCAGTGCAGGGGTCGTGGCCAGCACTGTGACGTCTCATGTATAGACACAGAGCTGCTCTCTCCTGCATGCCACACTTGTGCATGAATCATCATCAGGTTCTTGGTTCTAGGCTGTTCACACTTTTTCATCGCAATTCGTGTTAGCTCGTCATTCTTCAACCGTTATGTTATGGCTCTGAAAAAGTGTATTAATTCGCCAGACAGTTTCTGTTTCATCTGTGGTGAATATACAGTGTTGAAGCAACAGCAGAATATTACAGACTTTGTGAAAAAAGTATACTTTGCATACTTTGGACTAAAAACTGGAGATCAAGATAAAGTCTGGGTGCCTCATAAAGTGTGCAAACGGTGTGTTGAGGACATCCAAAACTGGTTCAAGGGTAAGAAAAAAATCTTTCCGTTATGGGATTCCTATGGTATGGCGAGAGCAAAAGAACCATAGTGACGACTGTTACTTTTGTTCATGCGATGTGAAAGGGTTTAATTCCAAATGGAAGCATTCCATTTCATACCCCAATCTTCACTCGGCAATTCATCCCATCCCCCATGGCACAGATATACCAGTACCAAGCCCCCTGCTACCTTGGAAGAGATACCTAGCTCTGATGAAGGTGAAGTCATACCTGAACCAGATGATGAATCAAATTCTGACTTTGAAGATGATACAAGACCAAAATTGTTCTCTCAGGAGGAGATGAATGATTTGGTAAGAGACTTGAATCTTCCTAAAGATGCCGCTGAGTTACTCAGATCAAGGCTGAAAGCATGAATTTATTGCTGCCAGGAGTGTCATCTTCATGGTTCAGACATCGTGAAAAGGAGTTTGTTCCTTACTTCGCCAGGAAGACAAGTTGGTTTATTGCATCGATGTCGAAGGTCTGATGGGTCAATTTAAAATCCAATATGATTCAGAGCAATGGTATCTTTTTATAGATTCTTCAAAAAGAAGTCTCAAAGCAGTTTTACTCCACAACGGTTTTTACGTTTCCATACCTGTAGGTCATTCCGTATACTTGAAGGAAACCTACGAGAACTTGGAATTAGTTCTTCGTAAACTTAAATATGAAGACCATGGTTGCAAGTGTGTGGGGACTTGAAGGTCTTGTGCATGCTGCTCAGGCAACAAGCTGGGTATACCAAATATCTTTGTTTTCTGTGTCTATGGGACAGTCGAGACCAACAAAATCACTGGACCAAGAAGAGTTGGCAGCCAAGGGTGCTAACAGTCGGTGAAAAAAATGTCCTCCGAGAAACTTTGGTACCTTCACATAAAGCTCTTCTACCACCTCTCCACATAAAATTGGGATTGATGAAGCAAGTCGTAAAATCACTTCCAAGAGATGGAGAATGCTTCAAATACTTGGTCACCAAGTTTCCAGGCCTGTCGGAGGCAAAATTGAAGGAAGGTGTGTTCGTCGGACCAGACATTAGAAGGCTTATAGTTGATCAAGAGTTTGTCAATACCATGATGGATCCTCAAAAAGAAGGGTGGATTGCATTTAAAGAAGTCACACAGAAATCTTTAGGCAATAACAAAGATCCTCACTACAAAAAGATCGTCGGACAAATGCTGAAAGCGTTTCAAGCTTTAGGTTGCCTGATGAGTTTGAAAGTGCATTTTCTCCAGTCCCACCTTGACTACTTAAATTTGGGAGCTGTGAGTGAGGAACAAGGTGAACGATTCCACCAAGACATTAAAGAGATGGAAAGGAGATACCAGGGAAAATGGTGCATTACAATGATGGCAGACTACTGTTGGATGCTTCAGAGAGACATTCCAGATGCTACTCACAAGCGTAAATGCACCAAGAGGAGCCTCACAAGGAAGAAGAATCGAGTTTAGTGTGTGTAGGTGAGCTCATTTCAGTTCAAAAAAGGATTTTCATGAAAATATTGTAATAAAACTTTAATTTTATAAGTCTATTTCCATTTATTTTGAGGTATTGCCTTATTTAACATAGTTACCTAAATTGTCAGAAAACGTGATGTCCTATGACAAAATGGAGGTCATTTTCGGATTCAGCGCACCAAAAAACAAAGATTATGTGGAATAACCAAAACAGCTCCCGAAAAAGTTTTTTGCAGACCTGTGTTATCAAGGAACAAAGTACCTGGCATTGATGGCATTCCCATTGAAGTATTACAGCAATCAGATGCAGCTCTTACCATATTTACAAAACTCTGCCAGGAAATTTGGAAGACAACATCATGGTCAACTGACCAGAAAAGATCTGTTTTCATACCAATACTGAAGAAAGGTAATCCAACTGACACTGGAAATTATCATACAATCCCTCTTATCCTATATACCAGCAAGATTCTAGTCAAGTTCATTCATCAGAGACTACAACCATACCTGGAATGAGAACTGTCTGAAGATCAAGCAGAGTTCAGGAAAGGGCGAGGAACATGAAACATCATCATGGATGTGAGATGGATCCTTGAAAAGATAAAAGGATACCTAAAGGATATCTGTATGTGTTTTATTGACAACAGCAAGGCTTTTGACTGTGTAAACTATGAGAAACTCTGGGCCACATTAAGAAGCATGGGTATACCATAACATGTGATAGTTTTCTTGCACAACCTTCACATTGATCAAGAAGCAGCAGTTCAAACGGAGCAAGGGGAAACAGAATGGTTTAAAATCAGCAAAGGTGTACGACAAGGATGCATACTTTCCCCTTACTTGTTTAATTTATATGCAGAACAAATCATCAGAGAAGCAGGACTTGCATAATCAATAAGTTAATCATTGATGGAGAAGAAATTGAAATAGTAGACAATGTTAACCTGCTTGGATCAATAATAAAGAAATGACAATCAGTTGAGAAATCTGATGATGCATTGCTCTTAGCAGAATGGCTATGAAGGACCTAGACAAAATTCTCAAGAGTAGAGATGTCTCTCTTCATGCAAAGATTCAACTTGTCCAAGCCATGGTATTGTCAATAACATCATATGGATGTGAAAGATGGACAGTGAAAAAGATAGATAGGGTGCCACTTGACTGGAGACCTAACACAGTTTAGGACAAGTATCCAGAGGGTTGCCATGAGTTAGCATCAACTCGACGGCACATAACAACAACAAAGCACTGGGATTTTGAGTGCAACCCACTTATGTAATAAGAACCTGCTGCCAACTGCATGAGTGGTTTTCAAAATCAACATCAATATATATTTGTTAAATATGCTACTTCTATTTAGCACGATGTCTAAAGCTAGTTTTTTCCAAGAGATTATTGCCTTAGGTAAGGCTTTTTTTTTTACATTCAGGGGATAGTTATAGCATGTTTTAAGGAAATAAAGTATGATATTTGCCTCTTAACATTCATTAAATGGCAAACTCATATGTTATTTACTGTAAACATGTTAGTTTAAAGCAAGATGCATTATATAATAATGAGATGCAAAGCATACAAATGGATGCACTGCACCTCATTATTATGCAGTTGAATAACACAGCTTGCATTGAACTTCTCAAGCTGCGTTATTCTTGGAAAAATAATGCTGCTAGCAGGCAGCCTGATGTTCCAGAGAGCCTTCTTAAAGGGGTCAGTGCAAAGGTATTGCGACATTGATCTCATACCTTTCCCCCAGTGGACATCCCTTACTGTCTGAAACAGACTCCCATCCCCTTAAGGCACTCCTTCAGCCCCCAGTCAACTTCCCCACTATCTCCTGAAGTTTCACCAGAGGCCTAACAGGGGCTTCCTTGCTATCTGGGGGCAGTCACTCCTGTCACCTCCAGCACTGGGTTCAAAATAATTCTATGTTGATTCCTAGGGGCCAAGCTCCCAAATAAGGGACTTTTGTCCTATTTGACAACTTGATCCCTAGTGGTAATACTGTGAGATTATTACTAGAGGTCAACTGGCACCATTTTGAATCCATTGCTGGAGGGAGTAGGAGGAATTGGGAATCCCTCCTGACTCAGCCCTAGGGAACTCCCTGCTAGGTTCTGTAGAGTCTTTGGGAGGTGGGGAGCTTGACTAGGGGATGGGGTGCCTTCAGGGGGGGGGGGGATGTCCTCAGGTGAAGGTGTGGGGGGGGGGGTGTCTACATGTCAAGATCTTTGCACCAGCATCTTTTATAAAGCTTTCCAGAGCCTTGGTTTGTGTGTTAATGGTTTGATGCTCCAGGGAGAAAAAAATAGCACAGCTTGCAAGGTTGATCACAAGCTGCATTATTAGGTTAGCACAGGAGTAACTAACCTGGGATGCTGAGTTGCTACACATTAGTGACTCTCTTGGTAACTAGCTCCCTCAATGAGCTAAGAAACACCAAAGCTATAGTCTAAGGAATACTTAGAGGTCAATATTCAGTGGTGGTGGCCAGTACTTATAAAATGCCTAGCCACCATTGCTGAAGTTAAAGCTGTTTTTTCAACACTGGAGCCTATTCAACATCTGGTGCTGAATATTGAGTTTCACTGGTGATCGTGGTAGCTATCCAGTCAGTGGCAATACTGAGCCACTAACCGGATAGCTAAGCTGCCTAAAATGAGGTCAGCCATTGAAGGGTCCTTACTTTATGTGTTTTAGCAATCCGGTTAGTGACTCAATATCGTTGCAGACTGGATAACTACCGCTCCCGCTCTGCCCACAGACTGCCCAAGATTTACTTGGGTGTCTTTTCTGCAGTCTATGTGCATATTCAGCGGCACTATCTGCATAGTGCCACTGAATATTTATTTATTTAGCTGTATTTATATACCGCCTTTCACCAGGTCAAATTGGTTTACAAAATCAAGGGGGAAATACAATGAAAGAAGTTAGAACATAGGTAAAATAAAAGGGGGGGGGGCACCATCACTGGGGAGGTTCAAAAGGGAGTATCAATAAGGAGAGGTTGAAGCAGTACAACCATAATATTTACAAAATGTCGGGTTTGTTAATGGACTGATTGACCCAGACAGAGGATGAACCTGGGGTCAGTTGGTGCTTGTTCATTCGGGTCCTAGGTGGATGGTGAATAGGTGAGTTTTTAGTTGTTTCCAGAAGGAGGTGAGATCCTTGTTACCTTGGATGTTGGTCGGAAGGGCGTTCCACAATAATGGGGCATGTAAGTTAAAAGCACGGTCGCAGGATTGTTGGTTAAATTTTGTTCTTTCTTGTGGTACTTCTAGTAGGTCGGATGTGGGCTGCCGCGTTGGTCTTTTGGAGCTCAGCCATGTGAGCAGGGTGCTTATATGCGTGGCTTGTTGTTGGTGGAATGCTTTGTGAATCAGAACCAGTGTTTTATATTTGAGCCATGCCTCGAGGGGGAGAAAGTGGAGGTCTCGAAATATTGGGGTGATGTGATCATATTTTGTCCCTTTTTGTATGATCCTCACTTTTGTGTTGAGGGCTGTCCGTAGAGGGTTGAGGTTGCTGGTTGGTAGTCCCTGGCATATCGCATTGCAATAGTCTATGTGGGAATAGCAAGCTTGCCGGGGTTTAGTCAGTTAGCAGGAAATACTAACCGGTTAAACCCTTTTGAATATCGCCCCTTTAATTTTTTTAATCTGCACAGTACTTGGTTGCCATTTCATTTTCTATTGCCATCAATTAATGTTAAAAAAATATCTTAATTTAGTAATTCTACAGGTTTATCCCAGATGTAAGCACACTGAAAACATATTTTTCTCTGATTGTGTTCAGTCAGCATATACTATAAATCTACTAACATGTTCTTATCTGTTATGTAAATAATGTGGAATTCCACTAGTGTATCAGTATTGTAAGCAGATGGTATAGTGAGATTTACCACACCATTACATTTAATGGGATTGAATTAATTTGGATTTCTTGATGCTTGCTCTATCCTCCTAGCAGCCGAGTTGCCAATGTTCCTTATATATGATTTGAGAGGGTGCTTAGAGACAAAGAAAAGCTCTTTGTCTTAGAAATATGAATATTTTATATCAAAGTTTAAATTGTGAAGGCATTGCATTGTACAAGATTTATATGCAGTATGATGACAAGATTTTATGAATATTCTACAGAGAACTTTAAGCCATTATATCCCAAGATATTTCATACACTAGAAATAGTCAGGTAACTGTCTTAACTATAAAGTAAGTATTTGTAAGAAAAAGACACTGATGCAGACAGGTGAGAAGGAACTTAAAGTGCAACTCCTTGGCAGAATCAGGATAGCAAAGAATCAACATAAATCTCATTATAGGTAACAGCATTTTATAAAGTTAATGAGATTCTGATTACCTTCCAAAAGGAGTATGGTGACAGACCCAATGGAAAATAAAGCCTAGTCTCTGTGAAATGTATATCTTACGAAAGATACTGCTGTCTGTCTCTTCCCCAGCTATTTTCTGTAATTCCTGCATTATGCAATTAAAATGACCAAGAAACATGTAGTGGCAGTGTAGTGAGACGTGGATTTGACGTAAAAAGATAGCAAAAGAAATTCTCAAAAGATGGATCTAGTTGTGTACAAATTGAATATCTTAGTGGTTACTATAGATATGCTTTCATGTGAAACAAAATAAAATTTCTCAACAATTGCTCTTATTTCAGTTCCTTTTCATTTCGATAATAAAAAGATGGAAAATTGAAAGCAATGTCATTCATTTCTCATTTAATTTTAAATAATCCAGAAAACTCTAAAATAACAACCAGGCTCCCTGTCAAAAAACATCCACATTTTAAACTTTAAAGCAAAGCCCTATATAAAAATATTTTTCAATTTTATAGTGCTACTGGATGTGTGTGACTTTGTATGGTGCTGATAAATATTTAGGTACGATATGTATCGTTCCATGATGCGACCGCACCTTGAATATTGTGTGCAGTTCTGGTCGCCGTATCTTAAAAAGGATATAGTGTTATTAGAAAAGGTACAGAGAAGAGCCATCAAAATGGTAAAGGGGATGGAAGGATACCCCTATGAAGAGAGGCTAAAAAGGTTAGGGCTCTTCAACCTAGAAAAAGAGATGGCTGAGGGGAGATATCATAGAGGTCTATAAATTAATGAATGGAGTGGAACGGGTAAACGTAGATCGATTGTTTACATCATCAGAATATAGAAAGACTAGGGGACATGCAATGAAGCTACAGGGTAACCTATTTAAGACTAATAAGAGAAATTATTTTTTCACTCAACATGTAATCAAACTATGGAATTTGTTACCGGAGGATGTAGTAAAAGCTGTTAGTGGAGCTGGGTTTAAAAAAGGTATGGACAAGTTTCTGGAGGAAAGGTCCATACACCATTATTAAAAGGGACCCAGAATATCACTGCTTGACCCAATACAAGCATTGCGGAACCTGTGTCCTTTGGGTAAACTGCTAGGTACTTATGACCTAGATTGGCCACTGTTGGAAACAGGATACTGGGCTTGATGGACCTTGGTCTGACCCAGTATGGCATATCTTAAGCTCTTATGCTCCAATGAGTTTAGAGAGTACCTGAAGCAATGAGAATAAGGGACTTGTTCGCAGAAGTAGGATTTGAATCCTGGCCTACTTGGTCCTCAGCCCCATATTTTAATACTCTAGGTATCTTCTCTCTGAGCCCTCGT
Organism: Ichthyophis bannanicus; assembly: GCA_033557465.1. NCBI lineage: Eukaryota > Metazoa > Chordata > Amphibia > Gymnophiona > Ichthyophiidae > Ichthyophis > Ichthyophis bannanicus. Next base: position 418,724,734 of record CM066038.1, read on the forward strand.
TCCATCCCCCTGCACCTGGATCCCCCAGATGTCCTCAATTACCCGATCTTGGGGTGCAAAGGGGGCCAGGGTGATCACCAGCAATTCCTGCTCCAGCAATGCCATATTCCAAAATGGTGAAGTTGACCAGTTGGGGTAAGAGGAGAAAGTGGATCTAGGGGGTAGGAGATGGGGAAAGGCCCCAAGGGCTCTGTTTTTTATGTTTTGGGTATGGTTTTTGCTTTCAGTGCCTGCTGACAACAGTGCACATTGAAATAGAGGTGGCGGAATAGTGGTAATCTCAAGATCTGATCTTCACTTCTCTACAGTTGATTCTACATCCACATCAGGTATGATTCCATCAGAGTCTCCAACCCCAACCTCTCCATATACCTCATCTACGGGGCACCTCAAGCTGACACAACTGACCTCTCCATAATACTCGAAGCAGCTTGTATCCCACACTCAACCTCATGACCTCTTATAATCCTAGGTGACCTCAATCTCCACTCAACCTTATAGAAACAAGCTACCTCAATTCATGCTAGCCATGGAAGCCTTACACTTTCATCAGATCCTAAAGACCTCTACTCACAGTAGAGGTAATATTCTCGATCTAATATTTTTCACAGAACACACCTCAGCCAACACCAAAAACATACACACTATCCTACCAGTACCTTGGTCCGACCACTCACTCATCCTCTTCTCAATACCCTCCTCTCCTCAAAAAAGACAACATCCTACCTCATTCCAACCACCTTGTAAATTCAAATATTTCAATCCAGACACCTTCCTTGAACAAATCATTCCTTCACTGGAGCTACTCAGCAACAAGCAAACTGAACCTGACTCACACATAAAAGAATGGAATGAAAGTCTTTCCTCAGTTGCACTACTACCTCCCAACCAACATCCTAATAAACAGCACAAAAGAGCTCCTTGGTACTCAACAACACTTAGAGATCTCAAAAGGGAACTCAGGCGTCTCGAACATCGCTGGAGATGTACTCGTGACCCAAATACTCATACATACTACACAGAAAAACTAAGATCCTATTGCACAGAGACACTAAGACTCAAAAGAGAATTCAATGAAAACACCATCAAGCGTTCTCTAAATAAACCCAGAGAACTCTTTTCTATTGTCAAGTGACTCATAAGTAAACCTTCCCAACCAGAACAGATACTCAAAATAACCCCACAAACCATAGCAGACAATCTCAGCTCAAAATTCCACCCACCTCTCCAATTAACCGACCCCCAACTAACATATAATAACGATAATGCAACGCCCTTAAATACTTGGAATGAATTTGAGCCACTTGTACTTGAGAGCATAAGTGATGTCATTAGAGGTCTTAATGCATCCACCTCTGCTCTCGACCTGTCACATGGATAAAGCCCACAAAAGGCACCATCAGTCCCATACATATTACACATTGTCCATACCTCTCTCCAAACTGGATATGTACCTACACAACTAAAATGTGCTTCAATCTGCCCCATCCTCAAAAGATTAAAACTGGACCCATCATTACCCACGTCTTATAGGCCTATCTCAAATATCCCCTTCATTGCAAAGATTACTGAAAAAATAGTCCAGACTGAGCTCCAGAATTTCAGACGATCATTCCCCCCCTTGATTTATTCCAACACGGCTTCAAAAAGAACCATGGAGTTGAAACCCTTATAACATCCCTTTTAGATGCTGTGATAATTCACACCCAGAACCCCTCCCAAGGCTGCCTACCCATTTTTCTTGATATTTCCTCAGCTTTCGACTCTCTCCCCCACCACCAACTGTTGAATAAACTCCACGAAATTGGACTTAGAGACACAACCCTTAACTGGTTCCGCTCCTACCTGGACAACAGAACACAACAGGTTTGCATTGGAAATGACACCTCCCAACCCTTCACTCTAAAACAGGGAGTTCCTCAAGGATCCAGTTTATCCACCCTCTTATTTAGCATCTTCCTGCAACCTATATGTAAAATTTTCCAAAACTATGCCATCCTTTACCAAATCTATGCAGATGACATCATGTGCTTCTCCCCGTTCAGTATAGCAAACCCTGACTTCACAAATATAACTAAATGTCTGACAAATATAAGAACCTGGCTCACTCATCACACCTAATAATCAACCAATCTAAATCAGAAGCTCTCCAAATATTCACCAACACCTCCTACTCTCCTCCTCCATCTCTTACCCTCAGTGACCTAACCCTCCCTATAAGAAATCACATCAAATATCTTGGTATTACCCTCGACCAGAACCTCATATTCCTTAAACACATAAGAAAAAGCTCAAACTCTCTCTATGTCAAATTACGAACCCTCCGAAACCTCCGACCGCTCTTAAACCCTGACTCATTTTGTACGGTCTGCCAATCCCTCACTACACCTACCCTAGACTACTGCAACCTCATCTACTATGGCCTCCCTAAAAACAGTATCCATCCTCTCCAAATGGTACAGAATACAATTGCCCGCTTAATCACAAATATTAGCTGCACACACATAACCCCAATCCTCTATGACCTACATTGGCTCCCTATACTTTCTAGAATCAAATTTAAAGTTTTAACTCTTATCCATAAAGTCATTCACAAAGAATCAGCTCCATGCCTATCCTCCCTTATTTCCAACCTCAATAACGGTAGATCACGCCGCTCAAACACCAAAAACCTGCTAAACATACCCTCTCAAAGGAAAACCTACAAGCAAACCACCTGTAACAGGGCCTTCTCACTCTATGCACCTTCCATATGGAATACTATTCCGCCTCAACTTCAGAACTGTGCCAACCATTCTGATTTCAGAAAGAGACTCAAAACTCACCTTTTCAATGAATACTTCTCCACACCACCCTAGCTCCCCCCTCAATGGCCTTATGGATATTGCACTTCTCCCTCCCCTTCTGCCTTTAAACTCTTCTTGCTTAATGACTTCCCTATAATGTAAATATGTACATAGTTACCTGATGGTTCTTGTATTCTCATATTATAAGACTTCAATTTAACTAAGTTCTGTTCCATGTAAAACAGCATGCCATGCTGTTATGTTTTTGTTAACCTGTAAACCGTCTTGAATTGATGAAAGATGGTATATAAAAACTGTTAAATAAATAAATAAAATATTTTTGTATGTGCTATTGGAATAAAGTGAATAGTAAAAGCAAACAGAAAAAATCTTAAAAGCTCACTAAATTAAAGTAAACGGAACCTCCCCCAACCAATTAAATACAGTGAATAAACCCAAAAAGAAAATAAACCCTTCATACACTAAGGGGTAGATTCTGAGCAGCATTTAGTGGGTCTGGACATCCAATCCAGACATCCAGACCCACTAAATGCTGGGTTGCTGATGCAGCCCATGAATAGAGCTCCCTGCACGTGCAGGCAAGATGTGCGGGGAGCTTTATTCATGGGTGGGCCGGAGGTGGAGTGAGGGCAGGCACTGGGCAGGAACCTGACTCCGGATATACAAGGCTGATTCTGACGTCAGCCCTGTACATCCGGGGTCGGCCATTTGCATGAGAGACTTATTCTACCTCAAAGGTGGAATACGTCCCACTGGAAGGAGGAAGATTGAAGACCCAGGCCTGCAAAGCGAGGTGGGGAGTGCAAGGGGCACGGCAAGCCTGATGTGGGGTCGGGCTATGGGGAAAGCATATTTTTGGGGTCTGCCAGGGATCACACCTCCTGCATGAAGCTGCGGTGCCATGACAACCTGCAGGAGCCTGGCTGGGCTAGCCGGGTAAGTGCTGGGATGCTCGAGGTGCCTGAATTGGGGCATGTTCTGGACACCCCGGTCTTATGACGCAATTTTGCTCCCTTGGGGCCATCTAGCCCCTGCAGGAGCAGAATCAGGTGCATCCCCAGGTCATCTGGATGTCTGGATGTTCAGATGGCCCGAGGATGCACGTCACTTAATTGGCCTCCACGGGATTCTTCTACTAAATGCCGCTAACCAGTTAACGTCTTTTATCATGCGATAACTGGCCATTGTGAATGCTAATGCACGCCCATGACAGCTACTGGCTACTAAAATGCATATTAAGTGGCAGTCACATGCTTATGTGGAGAGTGGGCAGATTAGAGGCAGATTGTGGGTGAGGAGAGCACATTAGTACACAAGTGCAGTTAATGTGGCAACTACCACAGATTCACCTAATGACACCTCTATGGGAGAGGTTAGGTGTACCCGCATTAAGTGCGCTACATGTTAAGATAGTCTTGTGTTAGCTGCCAGGAAGATGCTGGTCACACCTACATGAATCTGTAACACACATTAAGTGCAAAACTTTAGCAGGCTTTAGTAAAAGGGCCTATTAGTTACCCCACCCCTGGCCCTCGGGACCCCAAAACAAAAAAATTGTTTATTTAACTCCAGAATCTACTTCATGAAAAATGGAATTCAGTAGGGTGGTTTTATAATTATGAATATTCTTTTCCTGTTGGACCTGAGGGGGCAGGGACGAGAGTATACTATTAACTATTGCTTGAATGCTGCCTCTTCCCAGTTAACTTCCCGCTTCCCAGGTTATCCTGGATATTCCATGCCAGTAACCAGATATGGCACCAGTCTTGAATATATGGATGATAGTTTCAGTGGTGATTGATAGCTGCTGCCACTGAATATCCCCCCCCCCACCCCCTTTAAGTTTCTACCTGAGGCCATGGACGATTACGTGACCATTATTAAGGAGGACCAGGGAAATCCACTGCTTACCCCAGGATAAGCATCGTAGAATCTGTGTGCCTTTTTGGGAACCTGACAGGTACTTGTAACCTGGATTGGCCACCGTTGGAAACAGGACACTGGGCTTGCTCTGACCTAATATGGCATTTCATATGACTTTTACTCAAGATGGCAATGAGAAGTCATAGGATTTAAACCAGGTTCCCTGGTTCTTAGCCCACTGCTCTAACCGTTAGATTACTTCTCCATTCCTGTGAGTAGTTATTGTAGCTGCATCTACACAGAAGAGAAGTAAAAGAGTGAAAGAGAAGACAGACATAGGAGAGGGATCCCATATCCAGGGGAAAGAGCCCTTTTCTACATGGAGTTTCAGTAGCCCTGAGTGAGAGTGAGATAGGCAAAGTGAGCAGGTGATAAATTATTGCTAGATCCAAAGAGGAATGGACAGCCAACTTCTGAGAGGAAAATTTATCAATTTGACTGAGAGGCTACAGAGAGGAAAACTTAAAAATTCTAGTTATTGCATGTGAAGCAATAACATGATATTAAATACTTGTTAATCACATTCTCACCCAATAAATTTAAGTTGCACTCACTTAACCACCAAATAGGCCTTGGGTTTATTGGAAGTGAGTGGCAAGATGTGGTAGCTTCATCAGTGAAGAGGTGTAATAGGGACAGGATTGCAGCCCAAGCAGCTTTTACAAAGGCAGCACCCTCACAGAGCTATCTCGAGGACAGCCACTTCAGCACTCTGAGCAAGGGCCTTAGAGACAGAATTACAGCCCCCCACCACCCCAGCCCTCAGGACCCCAAAACCAAAAATTGTTTTTGCAACTTCAGAATCTACTTAATGAAAAGGGGGATTCAATGGGGTGGTCTTACAGTTATGAATCTCCTTTCCCTGATGGATCTGAGGGGGCATGGAAGAGAATGTACTATTAATTGAAATTAGCTACCTGGGAGGAGGGAGAGAGTAAAAGACTCAGACTAGTGGGGAATGGTTGGAGAAAGAGAGACAGACTGGTAGAGACAGGAAGGGGAATACAGAGAGAGGACTAGGGGGGGACAGGAGGGTTACTGCGGAGTTACAGTGTCCTTTAAGAGTTCACTCGGAACTGGTCTTCAAATCTTTTAGGAAATTACAAGCTTTGCAACAAGAACAGTTTTTAGAAAACTCAAACCCTCATTCAGTGACCTTAACACCAAGAGACTCACAGGAATCAGGAGATCCTTGAGGATGCCGTTAATACACATGCACCAATCCAGTTTAAGCCTGGACTGGGATCTGATGGGAACCCATGATACAACTGATCTCTGCAGACATTGAAAAGACAGCTTAGGTGCTCAGAGCTCCTTTAGCTCAAAGAAAAATCACCATCTGCTTTAGTCATTTGTAAATCACACCAAGCTAAGTATAAGGCAGAAGTTAAGAAAGCTAAAAGCTCCTATTATAACCATCAAATCTACAGAACAAGAAATATCCCTCAACAGTTTTTTAAGATTGTGAAAGAGCTAGGATCTGGTTTAAATGTTGTACCAATTATCCCCTTCTGACCTGAAATTGTCACTGAAGTTTTATTAGGGAAAGTCAATAGACATCTTCAAGGCTTACCCCAGATAACTGACTCAGAGATCATAGATCCCAAGGAAATAGGGTTCTCTGCTCATGTCTAGACTCCCTCAAATCCTTTGTCATGGAGCATGTTTAGCTCCTTTATGCTTAGATCTAAACTAGGAGTCATTAAAATAAGCTCCAAGTTAAAATCCTGTGCCTCACTGCCTCAATCTATCCCTCTGACCTTTTGGAAAAAGATCCTGCCTTTTGTGGCCGAGGATCTCTCTATGCTCATTAATGACAGTCTCTCTGAGGGCATCATGCCTGACACCTGAAAGGAATCTTTGATATATCCTTTACAAAAAAAAAAAACAAAACAGGCTTGGATCTGGATCAACCATGCAATTAACATACTATTTCTAACTTGCCAGTTTTGGCAAAAATCATTGAGAAAGAAGTTGCACGGTAACTCACAGCTTTCCTACATACAACCAATTCGGACATGGTTCATAGATACTTCTGGGAGATCTTACAATCTCCGGGGAGGAACTGCCCCCCTGACAAAGGCTCAGTATCTGTCTTTGGGTTCTAGTAATGCTCCTAAGCACCACACTGAAGCCAGGGACCTTATGGGGTTCCTTGAGAGCTCTTTGGAGGTGGTCACTGTCTGTTCTACCCTCCTAATTACACTGGCTATGGAATCTGATAAACTTTGATTCTTAGATCTTACTTTAAAATTTTGGTAAGCAGTTTATGGGCTCTCGTGTATGTATTTTTCCAGATTTAGCTCGTGATACCCAGGGCTAGAAGAGGGTTAGTTTCTGGGTTATAAATCCAAGGACCACTTGCATTTTCATATTGTGGATTCTTGCATCATGTTGTTCCAATTCTGTTGGCTCATTGGCACTGCTAGCCTGGGTTTCCAAACTTCTGGGCTGCTTCACTTGCATGCTTTCTACACATAACAGATCCTTGCAATAGCTGCCCCATCTCCCTCATTTAGCTAACCTGTCCCTATCTATCCCACTGTGCTTGTGCTTCCTGGCCATTGCTACCTTTTCCTATGCTTCTCTTGGTATGGATGCATTTACTCTGCCAGGGTGATGCAGATCCTCTCCCGTCTGCTGCATACTGCAACTAGTGCAGGCCTGCGGTGCCCAATTGGGAGGAGCACCTCCTCCTCCAAGAGGACCAGTCTGAAGAGGAGCCCAGTTTCCTCCTCAGAGAAATGTGACAGGCGAGTTTCCATATTCTCTGATTTGCCATCGCTGTTCCTTGATGAAAGAGGGGTGTTCCTCCATCCTGTTTCCTGTTGTATGTGGACCTCTGTGCATGGGGTAGGCATGTCTTTGGCTTTATTTATTTATTTAAAAGGATTTCTATACCATTTTCTTCTTCAATCAAGGTGGTCTACACAGCAAACAATCAACGAGAATGGTTTCTGTGTGTTCATGCAGTGATACAGTGCGTGCATGTGTGGTGGTGTACCATAGATTCCTGTTGAGCTATTTACAGCATGCGCTATTATACAATCCTATGTACATGGGGAAGGGGAGGGGGGTTGGTCTGTGGCCTTGACTGGCGAGTAGTTCATTTGACGTCCCCATATTGTTCAATGAAGAGTGTTGTCTTAAGCTGCTTCCGAAAGTCCATGATGTCTGTGGCTTTGTTGCTCCTAGGGGGGATGTCCTCATAGTGTACACGTACACACCAGCCGTCTCATGGCAGCGGGTTTGACATGCAGCTGGCAAGACATTTCCATCTCCATTTCGGAGCAGCACGAACGTCTACAATTGTGGGAACGGAATTGGCCCTGGCTGGGGATATCCTCGGTGGGGATGTCTCCAGCGGCTGGATGTCCATATTTCTGCATCGGCCTCATGGAGGCCGATTCTGAATTCTGCTCATTTGGGTCATCTGGACATCCAGAAAATGGATGTGGATGATATGTACCCAATTCTGTAATTGCGGGAGCTATACGTTCCTGTGGTTGTAGAATCAGGGCATTTGGACAGCCCGGCGTGCAGCCTATTCAGCAGTGGGGGATGTCTAGGGATTTGCCTGGCCAGTCAACTCAGTGATTCTGCAGGTGTGCTGGTGTTGTGGTGCCCCATCGCCATGCCACCAACACATCCAGCAGGAACTCCCAAAGGCCGAACGGGAATAGAGAATCATTTCCTCACCACCCAACCATTGGAAGGGACAGCCAGGGCCTGGATCAAACAGTGTGACACCTACTGTGGTGGCATGATTTTTTATTTATTTATTTAACATTTCTTATATACCGCGCTATTTCTCATCAGTGCGGTTTACAATGAACAGAATATTTGGACAACATTCGTCCTACGTTACATAAAACAGGAGTTTTAAACTTGGGTTAACTGGGGAAACTATATACATACATATAACATGTTTTACTGTCAGAGTTAGTTTACAGCATGTTTGAATTCAACAAGGTGATGATGCGTTAATGAATTGTATTATAATACTGATCAGCAGTCGGGTTGCAGCTAAGTAAAACATGTGTTATCAAGTGACATAACTGGGTGAGTGTGTGGGTAATGAGGTGAATCCTCATGCTGTGTAAAGTACAAGAGGAACAAGTAGTGTTTAATGGCTTTTCTAAACTGCTTGAGCTCCCTGATTGCTCTTATGTTAGAAGGGAGATTGTTCCAACACCTTGGTGCGTAGCTCATAAATGCTCTATTAATGGTTGATTGTTTAAGTTTTATGGATTCCCTAGGTATCACTAGAGCATTTTCTGTAAATGTTCTTCTGGCCCTGTTTTTGGGGGTGTGAGTGAGTAGATCAACAATAGATGAGGGTGCTGTCTTATTGAATGCTTTGAATGTAATGATGAAGGTCTTATATAGGATTCTGCATCTTATCGGTAGCCAATGAAGCTCCTTTAATATGGGTGTAATGTGGTCGTTCCTTGATGCTCCATACAGGACACGAGCAGCTGCATTCATGGCCATCTGTAGTGGGTTTAGGGTGTTTTTTGGGGGGCCATGTAGTATTATATTAGCAAAGTCGAAATGTGGAGTTACTAAGGTTTGGAAGACAGTTCGGAAGTCGGGAGCTTCCATCATAGGTTTCAGATGACGGAGGGTTTTGATTTTGAAGTATATGGATTTTACTGTGCGTTTGATGTGATCTTGATGCATTTGATGCCATCTAGGTGGCTGCAGGGCCTGATCTCCCCCACACCCAGCACTTTTTCCACCTTCAAGGTGGAATAAGCCGGGCATCTAGGTGTCTGTGGATGTACAGGGCTGTGACCTGAATAGACCCTGTACATCTGGGTGCTTCGGCCTGCCTCCAATCTGCCCCCTCTCCTCCTCCATCCCGTCCCTTCATGCCCCTCCTCCAGTGCTCCCCGCACAAACCCTCTATATGTGCAGGGAGCGCTGGGAGTAGAATAGGGTCCAGGGCCTCTTCGCTGGTTGTATGTCCATCCTGGGCATACAACCCCGCTATTCGGCTCTCTGAATCTACCCCTTAGTGGATTCAATTAAATCTTTGGGTGTCATATTGGACCCCTCTCTCACATTTGCACCACATATATCAAAGATAGTGTCCTCCTCCTGTTTCTCTTTTAGACAGATTAGAGCAGCTAGATCTTTTCTGGACAACGGATGCATTAATATCTTGCTGCATGCCCTAGTCCACTGTAAAATGGACTATTGTAAGTCCCGTCTGGTGGGAGCTGCCTTATATAATTTGAAAAGATTTCAGCTGATACAAAATACCGCTATTGGACTCTTGACAGACTCTAAAGCCAGAGGCCATGTGAGCCTTCCCCTTAAAGAGCAAAAATGAATGCCTATAGCTAACTGGATTAAATATAAAATTCAGACTTTAATTCATAAAGTGCATTACACGGGACTACCGCTGTATTTACACTCACTAATCATTCCATATCAGTCAGTTTGCCAGTTATCTTCTTCACAGCAATATCTTTTGGCTATTCCTCACCCTCTAAATTCAAGTTGGAACTGACAAGGCAGGTTGCATTTATCTTCGTGGCACCCACATTATGGAACAGTCTCCCTTTGTACTTATGGATTGAGAACTCACTAAAAAAATGTCAAGAAGACCATCAAAGAATGGTTACTTAATAGGACATTTCCCTCTGAGTAGGGAGGAGTATCTGGTCCAAGCAATTTTTCGAATTACTGTTCCATAAGTGTTTTCAACCTGAACTATCTCTGGTAAGATATTGTTGTTCCCTTTATTCTGTTTAATGTATTTTATGTACCTGTATTACAGCTGACATTTTATGAATTGTAAACCGTCCTGATGGCTTGTTGTCCAAGTGCAGTATAACAAATACTAATAAATCTAAATCTTCTGAGGAGAAGGGGTCCAAGAAGAGTGATGAAGATGAAACGAGGCTTCCTGAACATTTTGGAGGTTAATAAAGGGTCTATACAACCAAAGGCTTTGGGAACCACTGCTGTAGAGGTGTGATCCAAAGCTCTTAGGTAAGGAATTTCCATAGAAAAGGATATGCCAATTCCCTGGTTTATTAGGCCTCAATCTCCAGGGAGGGTTAGAACTCAGCAACAGAGGCAAACCTTTGCCCCTCTCTCAACAGGGGCAAGAACCCAGTGATGAGAGGGGATAGAGCGTCCACACAACAACAAAGCAGAGATGAAGCTTCAGCACCCCAAGGAGGGACAGACCAGACAACTGAGTGAAGGCAGAACAGAGGAGATGACAACCAGTTAAAGGTCACTTGGACATGAAAGATACCCTCATAAGATTTACAGCATCCTCTCTTGTTAGTTGCCTTACTGCAGCTTATTAAAAGGCTCTTAGGCAACAATACCAGGTCAGAAATTTGAGCAGGCATGCAAAGTAGAGGGACAGGTGGGCAGTAATCTATTCTGCCTGAGTTTGTTTTCTATAGAAGGTTGCTCCTCTAAAGAGTGTGGTATGCATTCTATTAGCTTTATGATCTTTCTTGTTTAAAATATTTAAAAAACAAGGATAGATTAATATGTTAAACATACTGGCAGAATTGAAAACAAAATAAAACCATTTTAAAAATATCTACCGTTCTAAGTTTCGGATCTCTTTATTGTTTCATCAATTATTTTACATAACAGAAACATATAACAAGCCACAACAAGGTCTTGTCCCTATCTTTCCTTATATAAGCGTAATAAATCCCACATTCTTGAATGCGCCAAAATACCAGCTCTCATAGTGATGGGTTAAACAGACTAAGCTCAACCATGCACTAACATCCAACTTGCTGTTATCCTTCCAGTTCTGAATTATCTGTTTGATAGCTAAGGATAACATTCTGAACAAGTAAGCTTCCTTATTAGGAAGGGTATCACAGATTCCATAGACTTTCCATATGACAATTTTGCAGGTAATATCCTCTGCAATTCCAAAACTTGTCTGTATCCTATCCAATACAGCATGCCAAAATGGTTTTAAATTAAAACAATCATACAGCATATGAATCAAGGTACCTGGTTGGGTAACACAAGACCCACAGCAATTGGACTTGACGTCCCCCAATCTTACTACCTTTAATGGAGTCCAGAGTGCACGGTAAGACACAAAATACAGGGTTTGTATTACAAAAGCTGATAAAGATAGCCTAATCATTTTACCCAAATATTGTCTCCATGACTCCTCAGACAGAGTATCTCCCAGTTCAGCCTTCCAGCCCCCCTACATGCCAACACAAGTTTTTGTCCTTGCCCTCCCAGCAAAAGTCAATAAAATTTAGAAGTAGTTTTTCCTCCTGCTACCAAACCCTGACATAACGTTTCCAAGCTCTAGTCTTCCTCCACCTCATCAGGGACCACCCCATGGATCTTAAAACAGTGTCTTCACTGTAAATATTGAACATATGCCAGCTCTGGAAGGTCAAATTCTTCTTGCAACCTGTGAAAGGTTTTAAAAAAAAATATGTACTGTTCTAATCAAAAATTGTCTGCTTCAAATCAATATAATTAAGGGCTAGTTTAGTCCTAATTACCTCAAATTTCTGAAGTTAATGCTGGTAAAATGTCAGAGCCAGAATCAGAGGCTGAAAATGTTAATAGGTTCATGAAAACTGGAATTAAAACCTAGAAAACAGTCATCTGCAGTTACTGTTGGACTCTAGCAATTGAAAGCAGTCATGTAGTTTTGGTAGACTTTCTTCATGTTTACGAGAATCTCACGTGATACTGAGAGATAGGGGCCCAACATATCAAAAAGAAGCCACCACTTGAATATTGGTAAATAGTCTAATGTAGCATGCATTGCATTTCATAAAATGGTTTATTGTATAACATGTTTATATTTATATTTTTTCCTTGTTTTAAGGTTACAATAATCTCAGACATGTTTACTAATTTTTATTCCTAAATTATGATTAGTTTTATAAAGTCCACGTTCTAAGCATTGAGAAAAGTCACATTTTGCTATTTGGTGGTGGTGTGCATGATGCACATGAGTGATGGTGTGAGAGAAAGTGTCTTGTGGGCAGTTTGGGGATGCTGGGGTTTGTGAAGGTGACAAGATGGGGGTGACTGACTGTATGGGTAGACGGTGATATGTGTGGGAGTGGTGAGGTTTGTAGGGATATGAGGGTACACTGTTTTCCCCTTTCTCTCTCTACTTTCCCATCTCATCCACTTTCTTCTCTGTTCTTCGGTCATTATTATCTGAAACTCATTTTATCCAGTACCAAGATCTCTTTTTCTCATGGGGCTTGGTTCTGCACCGGTCCCTCAGCTCCTCTTTCCAAAGCCAGGGAAATGGAGGGAGGAGTGGCCTAGTGGTTGGGGAAAGTTATCTCAGACCAGAAGGTCAGGGGTTCAAATCCCACTAGAGGACAGCAACCTTGGGCTAGAAGGACTGGGGTTTCTAGTCCAACAGGTGCTCCTTACGGTCTTGGGCAAGCCACTTAACCCTCCATTGCCCAATGTTCCCTGAAAGTATTAGTGTATGTGTCTCATATCCCCTCATGTTAAATGTATCCTCCAATTGTGTTGTGAACACTTTGATTGAAGGCTAAGGTGGTATACAAAACTGTTTAAATAAATCCTCTTCAGCCAATGCCACCTGCCAGTCAGCTCTATAGTTCAATTGCTCAGCAATGGATCCTTTTCCATCACTATGCCATTACATCTCACTGTAGACAGAAACAGTGGGAGCATCCACTGTTAATCTGTAAACTGCTTTGACTCTGAGATAAAGCGGTCTCTAAAAATAGCTAAATGAATAACAGCCATTCTTCCTCCTCTACATGTGTGTGTCGTCACCTGACTAAAGCTGCTTGCCTGTGTTTACACACAGCACATCACAGCAACATGCATATGTATGAATGCAAACAGATGGATAAATCCCACTCAGCTCATCTACCAACAAGCAGATGGACAAACCTTCAACAATAGACTGCAGCAAAATGCACCTAGAACACTGTTACGTTTACCAATAACTTTCTCATGTTCTGTGTATATGGGAAAAAAAACCTTCTACTCAGCTAGGTCCTGTATAACACAAGCTTGTTTTGTATATTATAGTGTATTTCAAATAACTGCAACATATATGTTTCAGGAAAGTATAAAAGTTGAATAGAAGAAATATTTAGTATTTCTTTGTAGCATATTTGTGCAGCAGAATGAGTCGCTCTTAAATGAAAAAAACACAGGGAATAAATATGCTCAGTGCCAAGGTTTAGTGAATAACGATGAGCATCAGGTCATTACTGAAAACATATGGACCTGATTTTTGGCTCAGGTGGCCACCATTTAAACTTAAGTACAGGACTCGGCACTTAACTCGATACATATACAGTATTTAGCAGCGTGAGCCATGTAATGAGAATCGCTGAACATACATATTAGCAGCAACTAACTTATCCATGTAGGGGTTAATTTTATAAACTTTTTCCTGTGGAGGGGGGCCTGAAAGATCAGAAAAAAAACAGAAGCTTTGAAGGCATGAATTGTTTAAACGAGACTTCCACAGAGAAATCTAGGCGGCTTGTTAATTTTTCTGTCAAAACAGACATTTGAAAGTCTCAAGGATATTATTGTTTAAGAAAATCCACATCTTTCTGTCAAGGTCAAGAATTCTGAATAAATAGTAAGGCATCATAACCCATACCTTATTAATAAGGATATGTATTTGTTTGAAACAACATCGTAAATATCAATGACATTTTGCATGTTGTTCCATATCATTTTTAAATTTTCCATTTCCTTTTAATCAGAAACAAATATGAAAAAAAGCTCACATTTTGTTTTGGTAGGCATGCCCTGGCCTTAAACCAGTATCCCTTGGGAACTATTAGATCTCCTGGGGGCTTATTGAAACAACCTAATCTTATTTCTGGTGATTTTAGTTTCTATTTCCTGATTGGCTTAAAGTTTCCCAGTCTAGTCTTGAGCTTCATGAAAAATCCTTCCTCCATTTTTTGCCTGGTGAATTTATTGACTCTTGCTGTAGAGCCTGTTCTTGTGGCAGAAATTCTGTGAAACTATGTTTAAGTTTCTTAGACATGGTTTCACAGAATTTATGAATGGGATAGCTATGACATGGAGTAGGCTTGGTAAACATCAGAATAGTAGGCCCTATGGGGCCTGATTCCATCCCGCACGTCTAGGCCCTCTGTGCATCCAACTGGAACTGAACGCACAGAGGGGGGAGTCATTCTGATCCCACGGGGCACGTCTAGCCCCATGGGATCAGAATTGTTTACAGGCCTTCCCCGGCTAACTCAGGCAGGGCTCTTCAATGGAGCCACGGCGCCATGGCGTCCTGTTGCCATGGCACCATGGCTCCATTAAAGAGCCATGATCCCTGGCCGCCAGCCCCAGAAGCGAATTCCCTGCAGCCCAACCTCTGATCTGGCCTCCTAAGGCTAGGATCGGGCTGTGGGGAATATCCTCGGCTCCCCTGCCCCATCCATGCCCCGGTCCCACTGTCCCCCACCGACTAAGGGAACTTATTCCACCTCGGAGTCGCTGGCCCCAGACCTGTATGTCTGCCCACTGCCCACCCTAATGCCACCCCCGTTCCGCCCCTTTCCTGCCCCATCTACCTTCCCCGTACAAGATGCGGAGAAGGTAAATGGGACCGAGAAAAGGCACAAATAGCAGGGATGGATATCCCAATGGGATGCCCATCCCCGCTATTCATGCCTCAGAATGACCCTGTATGTCTGTACATGCATATTTTATAAAATGCACACATATATCACATTTTCACTTCTCTGCCCAAACTATACGCCTGAGAATGCTTAAAAACAGATTACATAAAAGTATCCATGCTCTTGTTAGCACATGCACATACATAAATATATAAAAGTCATTTCCCACATGCAAAGCATGCTTTACGTGTAGAAAATAATTTATAAAATTATTGTCACAGAGGGCATGTAGGCCCTATTGAATTAGGAAATGTAGCCTAATGTTTAAAGCAGTGGACTGGGAAGCCAGGGTTCAAATCACACTCCTTGTGACTTTGAACAGGTCATTTAGACCTTGATCTGTGTTTCTATAAGATCTCTAAATGAAAGAAGTTGGTATGGAAGGGCAGACTGGATCAGTCCTATGATCTTTATCTGCCATTATGTTTCTATAAGTTCTCTAAAGGTGTGTATGCTCTGTTTATTTTTTTCAAGTGATATATCCAGCTGTAATTGTGTGCATGTCTGTGCCAGAAAGAATAGCACACATGCATGCATTTTATAAAGCACTGAGTGCTAGTCCCATCCTGCTCCAACTGCTCTACAACCCCAGCCACCTCTTTATATATATCACATAAAAGCAAGCACTATATATCTTTTTGCCAGTTTTGCACCCTCATACGCCCTGGGCAGTTTTATAAGGGCCCAGCTGTCCTTATAAAATGCTGTTCTATTTGCTGTATTTGCTGAGGTCTGCTATAAAATTACCGCCACAATATGATTTTGTACATGCTTTAACCTGAGGTGATCATGGTCATTCCTGCAGTCAAACTTTGCTTAGGGTAAGTATTTATGCACAAGCTTTTGGATTTTCAAAACATAGCATTTGAGAAAAACTTATGCATGAGTGCAGTCTCATCAAATCAACATCGTCCACCCTTTGTCACGCCTGTGTCCTGCTCCATGTTCATTTTTATGATACTTGGTGGCTTTAAAAATTTCTGAGTTCATTAATCTATTGTGCCTGTGTTAATGAGATCAAATGTAAAATTATGCAATAGGTGAATACCACGTTTCTGTACCTGGAACTGCTTTTCTTCTTGCCTTTCTATTAGGACAGTCAATGCGCCAACTTCCAAAAAGATGAAGTAGATAATTGCTTCTAATTGTATGTCTCTTGGCTGTTGATTACACGAGGTCAGCCATTGGTTGTTGTTGAAAGTGTTAACAGCAGACCTTTGCTGACCTTCAAGGGTCATTTGGGAAAACTTGTCATTATACAGAAGCTTACTCAAACAAACCACAATTAAGCTTTGGATAGAGTGACACTGCTTTTTAAGAAAAACAGTGTAACCATTTAACCCTAAAATTACTTAACTACTCTAGGGATTAGGAAAGCTTACCTCTAATAAAATAATTACAACCAACATTGAGATAGAAAGGAAATGAAATGTTTATGTTTCAAGCTAAGATGTGTCAATATGCTGGTAGACCAAAACTGGAAAGGGAAATTTAAACGTATGTATATTATTTATTTTAACGTATGTATATTATTTATTTAGTAATCAGTATAGCTTTACCTTTTAGTAACCTGCCAATCACCAACAACCTACTGCGGACTGCTACATATTCTTCAGAGGCGTGCAGTAAAGTTTATTGCTGCACATATTGCTAATATTATAAATATGCTGAGAAGCATACTTGGTTTCTAATGTACACTTTTGATATGATACAGACATTCAAATACCTAAAAAGATGAAAGTGCATAAAATAGGGGCTCGATATTTAAAAATAACTGAGCTTCCAAATTTAAGCACTAGCAGGTCAATATTTAAATATCACAGTGAACATTTTTTTAAAACCCTGGCTCTGGGGTTTAATCGATGTATATTCAGCACTGCTATCCAGATTGGTGGTGGCACTGAATATATGTGGAAAGCACTCACAGGAGCCACTGAAAGTATGCATATATCTTCATTGTATCGGTAATACTGCAATGGTAAGGCAGTTGCCCTACTAAGGTCCTCTCTATGTGACACCGTGTTTGCAAATATACGCATTCACACAAATGGTCCCCAGGGATCAAGACATTCCCTATGCTCAACCTTACAATCATTAATAGTGGCATATTTAAATTGGAATAGGGCTTGCTGGCCAACATAGGGCACTATCAAGACCTGCTGGTATGGGGGTTGGAGAGCACTATTCACTTTTGACACAATCAAAACTCTGCCAATTGTTCCTACACTTTGTATCAAGCACACTAATTCTCTCTTGTCCAACAGCAGTTTCCATTCTTGAGTGTTCTTTTGCAGAGTGTATTATCAGCCATGAAATGTCGCCAACATGTATAGCTAGCCAGTCCTGCATTCACTGTATGTGGTGAGGTGCATGACTGCTATTTAAATATGTGGATAAGCCACATCCTCACATTCCAGCTTGGCTCTCCCCACTACAAATGTACTCAAGGGAACAGTTCATGAGCAGCAGACATGCAGGGTGTGTGGCATGGGATGGCACGGCATTCTGTTCTTTCACAGGGTGGATTTTACCATATCCTAGTACTTACCATTTGTATAGCACTAGTAGGCATATGCAGTACTGTTGTCATAAGAGGCATGGCCAGCAAAAGGAATACCATCCTCAGCCACACACTGTGCAAATTTAGGTAGGAAATTTAGCCATCTTTGCTAGGATGTGCATATGTTATATTAGTCTCTATGTGTAAAGGTATGGCTTACACATAGTGAAGGAGTGCAGTAGATTTCTTACCTACAGGTGAAGCCATGGGCTATAATCTGGTGTGAAGGCAGGAGTGTTAAGGCTGTGAGCCAAAATCTTGTAGAATGCCATCCCTCACAGACTGAGAAGAGGGAAGGGAACATATCGATCTGGAAGACCAAATGGCCAACCACGAGAGATCTGAGGATGAGGAGGCAGAGAGGAATGCTAATATCCTGGATGAGGCCCAGGATGAGGGAGAGTTACCAGAACTACAACTTCCTGTACTATCGCCCTTCTGTGATGACCAGAAACCTGTATTTTAGAGATCCCTTCAGGATCCTTATCAATCCCATGTAGTTTGTGTGCAAGACTATTCCATTTCTAGCCTTAGCAGTAAGTGATTACCATCTTGCTGCAACATCCTCCTCTCGGGATGGCTGTTTTGGTTCTATCTGCCCTTTATGTAACCCCAGTGCACAGAATGTAGTCTGCAAGCTTTCTTTTGGCTATTAAGTTGTGGTGTAGGTGTCAGCTCTAGGCCTAGTTTTATATTTTATTTGTGTCCTGTGAAGAATCAGCCCTTGAATGTTGACGTGTTTGCTTGTAAAGTTTAGAGAGGCTGTCAGAGGTTTTAGCAACCCCTCTGCCTGAGTGCGGAGAGAGAATGAAGACGTTGGCTTGCCACCCAAGTCTAACAAAGGAGTCATATGGAAGAAGCTGGCTTGTATCCCGGGCCTAATAGAGGAGTTTGCTGTATAGAAGAAGAGCTGCCTGCTAGAAGGAGGTTCAGTGGGATTACTGTTAAGATTAGAGGAATACGATCCCAGTAAGAAGAGAGAAAGGACAGTGTAATCAGTTAAATGCCTAGGATCCCTAATCCAGGATCCTTTTTTCAGCAGAACTGATAGATATGTAAACTGGCATCACAAACAAACAAATACCACAAGGGTCACAATCTGCATTACCAACGACTGTCTAATTGTTTTTTTTGAATGTTATAGACTATTACTGTTTGAATTAGACATTTTGTCGCAGTAAAGAGAATTGAATTTGGAGTCAAGAGCTTCTTTAATTTTTATGCCAAAGGCTTTGAAGAGATTTCCTTTGCCCCTGCAGAGAACCTGCTCTTTGTTGTAAGACTGTGTGCTGGCTGAGTAAAGGAGTGAGAGAGTCCCAAATGAAACGGTTCTATGACCTGGCCCCTTCAGGACCTGCCTAGTGCCATAGGACAAGGTTGGGGGGAGGGGGGTTACATGTGGATGGAGCCCTAGCAGCAGTGAAAAGAAAGGAACCTTACACCATCATCCAGCAGGTGTTGAGATGCAAAGAGCTGCTGCCGCTGCCATGAACCAGTAGCCCCTGACTCAGTGTGCATGGAAAACAGCTGCAAGGATGATTACTTTCCATCAGTAAGCACTGATTGAGAATGAGAGGAGTGACCAGCAGTGACTGAGAGACAGCTGGAGATGCAGAAAACACTCCTAGATGAGGTGTGCACCCTGTGCAAGGACCAGCACCACTGCAGACAACAACATGCCATGACCCTTCCAGCAGCCATCTGCCCCAGCATCACCCCAGCCAACACAAATCATGTTTAAGAGGAAGGCACCTGCACACTCCTTCACCTCCATGGCCTCCTGAACCTTTCAACAGCCTGGTGTCTTGGAAACACTGCCCTCCTTGCAAATTTTGGGGCCCATGCCCTGTGGAAGGGAAGAGACACTCAAATGTCAGTCATTCTACTGGGCTAGTCAATGTAGGCTGGATGATGTGTCTGAAAGCTCTTCCAAAAGCACTGACATATCCTCCAGCACACCGTCAGGAGCAGGGAGATGGTGGGAAAAGGGAAAAAAGACAGGTGACGGGGAAGAGAATGAGGGAAACAAATACAAATCCCTTCCTACATTGTTCACTCTGAGGCTTGAGGTTTGGGATTAAGATCTATGGCCTGGTGATAGGGGAGTGGGTTTGGGGGATGGGGGTTGTGAGGTGAAGATGAGACTAAGGTTGGCATGGGAAATGGATGTGAGGATGGCCAGGGATATGGGGGCAAAAATACTTGTGTATCAGCTCATTTCTTGAACTTAGACATGAACTGATAGGGACGGGCTATGTTCTCTAGCCTCATCATCCTCTATGTGTGGATCTGCTATATCCCAGCCTTCAGGCAGACGTTGTCATCACCTTATTGCTAGACTTTCTGCCATACAGCAGTCTATAAATATTTGCCTGCCTTGACAAGACTGTAAACGAGTTCTCCCCCTGATTGATCCAGACACTGAAAGTGACTCGTCAGCAGGCCAAAAATCCTCTCTGTGATAGACCGGGTATGTCCGTTGGTCTTGTTGTTGTTTCTCTGCAGTTATCTGGGGTACAACAATGTCAATCACCTCCTTTGAGGTTAGCCTCTATTTTCTGTATGGGGAGAGATAGTGATATCAGATTAGAGCTTTTATCTGTGCTGGGTAACCATGTGCTCTGTTTGCCAGCCATTGTAGTCAAAGACTATTTAGACCTCATAGTATGTGCATGTTTAGGTGGCAGAGTGGCCTGGTACTGGGCTTGCATAGCAGCCTTCACCAGTGATTTGTCTGTTCTCAAAGTTCTCATAGATGCCAGAGCAGCTAAGGATATGTGAGTCATGGCAGGAGCCTGGGAACCTCAAAAATACATCGGTTATCTCCCCTTGTGTGTTGCAAACTACCTGCATGTTGAATGAGTGGAATGCCTTTCTAGTGCAATGTAGCCTCCCTCCTTCATGGAGGCCTGATGGCCACATGTATACAATCAATGACCCCCAACAGAAATGGGAATCTGGTCGCATCAAAGAACTGGGTCATAGTTAACTGCCTCTGCTGCATGGGCTTAAGGGAAGGCTACATATTCAGAGTTGTAGGTGAGAAAAACCTTCAGAAACAGTGAGATGCACTGTGAAATAGTATACTGACTGAGGCCTGCTGTGATAATCAACACTGGAAACTGCTAGCAGCAAGGAAGGCAAGGGCCATGGTGATAAGCATGGACTGGCTCCTCCATGTGGTGGAGCGGAGGAGTGACTTTAGCTCCTAGCAGAAATGGTGGATGGCTGCCTTGTCAAAAGCATAACTTAGTGAGGCATTGCTCATCTTTGAAGTCTAGGAATTGGGTCTAGGCCTAAATATGCTCTGATAGTGATGCTCTCTGGTGACCTACCTATAGCATGGTCTGCACAAACCATTTGTTCAGGTCCCTAATGGATCCTGCCTCCCTGCACCCACACCCTGTGACTCCCTCCAACCACACCTACAACAGTAAACATGTGTCTACACTCACACACATGCATACAGACACACAGAGGCAGCAGAGAACCACACAGAGATATCGATGCAGAAAGGAACATTCAGACACACAGATAGATGGGACCAAGCAGCAGGGCAACTGGAAGACCCCCACACCCCTAACCAGGGAGAGACACACTGGAATTATGGGATGAGCATGACTGAGAAGGAAGAGAAATGGGGTTAGGGAGATGGAATGCACAGGTCTCTTTGAAAAGGGGCGCAAAATAGGTTTGCAAGAGGAACAGAAGAGAATGCAGGGAACATGAGGTAGTCCAAAACACACCTTTGTGAACACAAGCAACAGTCAAGCCCAGGAAATGCAAGCAAAGCTCCTCCAGTCACCAATGCCAAAGCAGTCCCAAGACAAATGAGGCCAGCCTTTGTTCTCTATTTATAGCGGGGGTAAATTGGTATGTTTAGAAATCTGGCCCTGCATATTGCCAGCCTTTTTGAAATACATCATACATCTTAAATGTCAGCGCCACCCACGACACATAACCAGAATCCCCCTGGAATAAATGTGTATAGGATCACATACCCAGTGCATCCACATGTAAATCATATCTTTTCCAAAATCACACTCTCCATGTGGATATCGTTTACATGTGTATGTGCCAGCACATCCGTGTTTAAAACACAATTGGATTTCTAAAATAACCCTCTTAATCTGTGACTGTTGTTGAATACTGATCCTTCCAAATTCCAGAATATTAGTGGATATCAATTCAAAATTAATCCTATTTGCTAAACCAGAAAAAACTTCTTGAAGCGTACTATCCATGGAACACAGTTTCTCATGGGAAGCCTCATAAAATAAATGATTCCAGATCAAATTTATTTTAAGATGAAAATACTCTGCCTAATCCCAAGAAGGGATTTTCTTCAAATCAGGCAACTGAACTGGAGAGACAGATTCGTTCTTGAGAATCTGAAACAATTCATGTCTATTATTTTCACCCTCAAGAAATGCAGTTTCCTAGCTTGTCAGAATTTTATTAAACTTATCAAATAGTCAACTCTCCATGTATATTCTATCTTCAATTTTGGGATAATATCCTGATTGGTATAGGATAAATGAATCATGACTCTAGAAACGTGGCCTCCACATTACTGATGTAATGTTTGGCATCACAAATTACTTGTACATTTATATAGTGATATATTTTATGATTCCTATAAATGTGCTCCAGATGGGATGTTGGATGGATTACAATATGTGTGTAGTCAATTGTGCCCCTTTCTTTGGAAATATATTAATTTAGAGCAATGTAAGAGTTTGCAACACCTCCTGCAAGTTTCTAGAGATGGATGGCTATGGAAACAGCTACCTTAGTCTGAAATGACTCATAAATCAGAAAATGAAACATATTAGGGGGGTCATTTTAAAAGCCTTAGCTGTGATTTGGATGTCCAAATCACAGAGACAAGCCCAGAACCATTTTATACATGGCTTTTTAGGACATCTCTGCTACAGGAAGTCCAAGAAAGAATGGGAATGGCAGAAGTATAATGGACTTAGAGATTCCCGCCCAATTTCAGAGTGCTTGTTTTGGCCATAAACATCCAGAGGGTATAGAGAAGATGGCACTCCACCATCATAATGATAGCAACAGTGGGATTTGAATCTTGGTTTCCCTGGTTCTAATCCACTGTGCTAACCATTAGGCTGTTCCTAGTTGTCCCTGCTTTGGTATGCTATTATGGGGACGTCTACATAGACGGCCCTGCAGACGTCCATATTGGGCATGTCCAAGTTTGTAAAAACATGCCCGAACTTGGAGTATCTGCTTTTTTTTTTCCAGGTGTTCTGGCTTGGATGTCCTAGATTGACTCTAAATGTCATCTGTAAAATGTACCTTTAAGAGGTTAAATGTTGTTGATAAGGCTTCAGCTTTCCATGTGCTATGCTGAAGGTCATTTTTTAATCTCATCTAATAATTTCAGTATTACGTTGGATGAAAACTTCATTTTTCATTCAATTCCTCTTCCAAAAAAAAATCACTGTCCAAAATGGTCCTTGCCTCAGATCTGCTATACCATTTTGGAATATGCTACTAAAAGAATAAATATGGCTGATAACCTGCTGATTAGAACAGCTGCCAGAAAATCAAGAAAGCAAGGGTCCAAATTCTTCTTATTGCACAAACTCTCTCCTGCTGACATTGGGTGAATAACTTCACTCGTTATTACAACAAGTACAACTTACATTCTGATTTCAGAAATGTCAGGAATGTCCATGATCCCGTCTAAGTTTAGACCTGCTCCAGGCAGGAATAGGCATTGGGAAAGTGCTTGTTTTGGTCATAAACATCCATAGAGTGTAGAGAACATAACACGTCACATCCCCAGTACGCAGCACAATCACAATGACAGCAGCAGGGGGATTTGAATTGTGGCTTCCCTGGTCCTAGCCCATTATACTAACCATTAGGCTATTGCTAGGTATCACCAGTCTTGCATACTATTCCGGGGTGGCTATGTAAATGCCCCACAGATATCCATATTGGGCACATCCATGTTTGTGAAATCATGCCTGAACTTGGACATGACTGTTGGGGTTTTTTTTTTTTTTTACAGACATTCTGGCTTCGACGTCCCAGACTGTACTTGGACCTCATTTGTAAAACGTGCCTTAATGTGCGTTAATATCAGCAACTCTTATAAAATTCTCTCCTAAACGTTTTGCAGATACCGCATGGCAATTGCCCATTTTACCACACAGTAACTGCAGCTGTTCTGCATTAACAGTTGCCCAACATTTGTCCATGCAGTTTGCGCAGAGGCAATACACTTCCCACACATTAAGTAAATGGCAGAAACAGTTAACTTGTGGTAACTTACTGTGCATTAACTGCCCAATTCAGTGCAGTAATAACCGGATAGCCGGACCCGTCGCTCCCCACTCTTGCAACTTATCCTCCGTCCATTCCACACATCTTCCACCCTTCCAACAAATTGCACAGACCGCCTTTTGTGGTAACAACTGGTCACAGCTTTATTTCCAAAACAACATATTGAACAATGAACAGGAATCCAACAAACCCCCCAGTGGCGCTATGCGTCACCAGCCATGCGATTAGCAAGACGACCTAGCCTCTGCTCCATCCCCGGTCTCACCACCGGCAACATTCCAGCCACCCCTATCTGACTTCGCCATATTACTAGCAAAAGTCTTCCAGGGGTAGTCCGGGTCGAGGGCACCCCACCCCTGTCCCAAGTCGCCTAAGGCTCGGACCCCGGAAACCTCCGGGATCCCGCTGTTCACCCCCCCCAGCTGCGACAACCTGATACGACGCTCACCCCTCCCCAACACAATAAGGGGTGGGCGGGTGGGCCACTCGCATGTGCTCCAGACACGACCACGCGCACGCTGGAGCACATGGCCAGACCTTCCTGATTGGCTCCGCTCACCCTCCTAAGCAAGCGGAGTCAATCCATTTAAAAGACGCGCACCGCGTCACCCAGTGCCATGACGTGCCCCCCCCCACCCCCCACCAAGACGCGAACAGGATCCCACGCCGCGCCGGGCTGGGCACCCGGTTACGCGCCGGCGCCGGGACCCTGCCCGCGCCATTAATACTTAGTCCATGATACAGTAAACATCAAACCACTTTTACTGTTAACAAGCCCATACGCTAACAATTAGTGCATGCTAATTCCCTCTTGATACTATATTTATCCTTTATTAGTAGAAGTATAAAACACTAGATGCTAAGACTTCTGTGGAAAAACACAATATTGCAATCAAAGATTACTACAATTTATAATTAGTTAATGGGGATGAACTGATTGGAGGTAGTTTAATAAAGAGCCACATGAACTTGCACACCTTCTACACATGTAAATCATAGCACTTTAGTGATTTATGCCTGTTAATGGGCAATTCCATGCATCCTTCAGTCAGTTGCAATTCTGGAAGTACACTCATAAGACCAATGGCTCATACTTGCACTGTGGGTGTGCAACTTGGTGGAGTTTGGGTGAAGCACATGTATATCCCCATAAGTTATAAAATAGCATAATTTGCATGCTAGTGTGTATCCAGTGTGCATTTTCACTGACTTAGGCCCCTATTTTATAAGGTAGCTAAAAACATGCTTTAGCTACACTAGAGTTTATAAAATTGCTCTCATTTTGTTTCTGTATACCCAACAGCTAGATGCTCAAGGTTCTATGTTGAATGATGCTGAGAAGATCAAGAAAAGGTGGAAGGAATATACAGAGTTTTTATATGATAAAGATCAAGTAGACCAACAGCTGTTTCAACCTGTACCTTATGATCGGGAACCATTGGTGATGAAAGAAGAAGTTGAAGCAGCATTGAAAGCCTTATCAAAGAACAAAGCACCAGGCATTGATAGCATTCCCATAGAAGTATTGCAGCAATCTGATGCAGCTGTTACCGTACTTACAAGACTCTGCCAAGAAATATGGAAGACAACATCATGGCCAACTAACTGGAAAAGATCTGTGTTTATACCAATACTAAAGAAAGGTGATCCAACTGACTGTGGAAATTATCGTACAATCGCTCTGATCCCACATGCCAGCAAGATTCTAATGAAGATTATTCAAAAGAGACTACAACCATACCTGGAACAAGAACTACCTGAAGTGCAAGCAGGGTTCAGGAAAGGGCGAGGAACGAGAGACATCATTGCAGATGTGAGATGGATCCTTGAAAAGACTAAAGAATACCAAAAGGATATTTATTTGTGCTTTATCGACTATAGCAAGGCTTTTGACTGTGTAAACCATGAGAAACTCTGGGCCACATTAAGAAGCATGGGTATACCAGAACACCAGATCGTTCTTTTGCGCAGTCTATACATTGATCAAGAAGCAACAGTTCGAATAGAACAAGGAGAAACAGAATGGTTTAAAATAAGCAAGGTGTAAGACAAGGCTGCATACTTTCCCCCTACCTGTTTAATTTATATGCATAACAAATCATCAGAGAAGCAGGATTGTATGAAGACAACAGAGGTGTGAAGATTGGTGGAAGACTCATCAACAACCTTCGCTATGCTGATGATACCATATTACTGGCTGAAAGTGAAGATGGTCTGAAACATTTGCTTCTCACAATCAAAGAACATAGTCTCAAAATGGGCCTGCACCTTAATGTAAAGAAGACAAAGATCATGACAACTTGCATAATCAACAGGTTCATCATTGAAGGAGAAGAAATTGAAATTGTGAACAACTTTAACCTACTTGGATCAACTATCAATAAAGAAGCAACAAGCAGTCAAGAAATCAGACGACGCATTGCTCTTGGCAGAATGGCTATGAAAGACCTAGATAAGATTCTCAAGAGCAGAGATGTCTCTCTCCATACAAAGATTCGACTTGTTCAAGCCATGGTATTTTCAATAACATCATATGGATGTGAAAGCTGGACAGTGAAAAAGACAGGAAGAAAATTGATGCCTTTGAATTATGGTGCTGGCGGCGAATGCTGTGTATACCATGGACTGCCCGAAGAACAAACCAGTCGGTACTAGAGGAGATCTTTAGAAGCTCAGATGACAAGACTTCGACTTTCATACTTTGGACACATCATGCGAAGAGAGAGATCATTAGAGAAAGACATTATGCTTGGCAAGATAGAAGGTCAACGCAAAAGAGGAAGGCCAGCAATGAGATGGATCGATACAATAACAGCAGTTACGGGTACCAGTCTGTCAACAATGAGCCGCCTGACTGAAGGCCGAACACAATTTAGGATAGCTATCCAGAGGGTCGCCATGAGTCGACTCCGACTCGACGGCACTTAACAACAACAACATACCCACCAGCATTTTTTATATCTGTTTTCTTTAAAAAGGACAAGACACTTTGATAGAGAAGATGAGGGGAGATTTGCGTCACGATGTTCAAGGAAAGCCCTTGTTCATATAGAGACCTATCATGAAATGCCCAACAATGTTATTTACTTTCATCTCACAGATACTGAAACATATGAAGACACATTTTAGAAAGGACGTCTGGCTGCCAAATGGGATCTTCAAGTCAAAACATTCAATCTACAGTGGGAGGGCCAGCTGAGGTCACGTGTAAGTGCCGTGTACAATTGACCTTTCTCTACCATGAAAGATACATGTGTCCGCTGCATGATAGCAAAAACAGGGATGCACAGAGTTATGGGCCAGTCACATGCAGGAAGTCTTTGCACTGTAGAAACTTGAACGTGTAGTATATATGTGTCCACAGAAGAGGAGACGCAACCATGGATCTCTCCCCCTTGCACATCACTGCCTGCCACTTCTGCGCATACTGCAGTGTGAGAGCCTGGAGGAATGCTTGTTCTATATAATGAAGGGTATCTCTGAGGAGTGAGCAGGCATTTCCCTCTCCCTTGTACTGTTACGTTGATGAAATAAGCCTCATTAACTATCCTGTTCATGCCCTGGAGCAGTATAGCCATGAAAGTCTTTGGTGGAAATTTCAGATGCGCAGCACTGGTCTGAAATTGGGTGTGCATGTGCAACTTTACTGACCCACCCCTGCTACGCCCCCAGACACACCCATAGCTGACTTAGACATGATCACGTCAACAAGTGTATCTTTGGACTTTCTAAAGTGGCTCTGGGGATGTCTTTGTGATTTGCACATCTGAATACCCGTTTTCAGAGGCCCAAATTATTAGAGCTTCTAAAATGACCCTCATGGTCTTAGGCATATAGATGCTGCCCTGCTTATTTATTGATCTTGGTGTAACTTTTGTTTTCTGTATTGAAATTAACACACATTTTAATCACTATTTATTCTTATTTTATTTGGATTTAACTCACACCTTCTCAGCAATGACTAAAGGTGAATTATAAGAGAAACAGGATTTTAATTGTTGAAGTAAAATAATAATTCCTACTTACCATACTTCCCCATGTCCAATGGCACTCCTTTTTCAAACTGATAATTATGTGCTATTCTTAGGAAGGGTAATTTTCAAAAGTACTTCTATGGGAAGCATTTATGCAAAGAAGCATTTATGCAAAGAAATAGACCTTTCATGAAATTGCTCTTCCAATGCAAAGGCCAATTTATGTTCATACAACCTATATGTGCATCAATTTACCTGGACTGAGTGGAAGTGTTTCCAGAGGTATTAATCAATATAAACTAACCCCCAAATGTCAAATGACTACAATATAAACAATATATAATAAAATAAAATGTTGGACACACTATTTTTCATGTGGTTTTGGGTGATTTACTCACTGAATAAAAAGGGTTCTCCCGACGTTGAGGGGAGAGTTGCCATCTCTCCTGTTCGTGTCGGTTGATCCCAACAAAAAAACATAGTTGCGGTAAGCTGAAAATGTATTTGGTTATCAGCAGCACTCAATGGTATATTCATCAATTACTTTTATTTTATATTATTCCAGAGGTATTATTATTTATTATTATTATTATTTAGCTGTATTTATATCCCGCTTTTCACCGGGTCAAAGCAGCGTTACATATAAAAGGGTGGGGGAATTTAAGTTTAGGGCGGGGCCATCACCAGGGAGACAACATTGATGATTTCAACATAGGATAGACTTTGGACATGGGACAGAGTTTGGACATGGACAGGTTAGTACAGGTTTGCGTTGGGGGGTCATGATGGGTGAGATCAAAGGTTAGTGCGCTTTTTTGGTGGGGGTCGTGTTAAAGTATTCCTGGAACAGGATAATTTTCAGCTGTTTTCTGAAAGATAGTAGATTGGCATTATTTCGGAGACAATTCGGTAGAGAGTTCCATATGGATGAGCATAGAGTTCAAAGGCTCGGTTGCAGATCCGTTGTGAGCATTTGGTTCTTTTGTGAGTGACGGTGAGGGAGTTGCTGGAGGCTTGTCTTGTAGTTCTGCCGTGGGCTGGTCGAGACAGTAGGGTGTGAAGTTGGGAGTCCTGTGTTTGATGGATGGCTTTGTGGGTGAGTAGGATGGCTTTGTATTTGGTCCTTGCTTCGAGGGGGAGTATGTGTAGGTCTTTCAGAATTGGGGTGATGTGGTCTGATTACTTTGCTCTCTGGATGATTCTTGCTGTAGTGTTCAGAGCTGTTTGGAGGGGGTTGGTCTGCGTGGCTGGAAGACCATGGTATATTATGTTACAGTAGTCTAGATGTGGGAGCGTCATGGCTTGCATCACAGTTCGGAAGTCTTGATGTTCTAGGAGGGGTCGGATACGTTGCACTGTTCTTGCCTTGTGGAATATAGTTCCAGAGGTTTTGGTAATTTGCTGCTTTAGTGTGAGGGCTTGGTCAATAATAATGCCCAGGTATCTTATTTGTGGTTGTATTTGGATGCTTGTGATACCTATGTTGAGGTGTGTAGGTGGAGTGAAGTCCGGGTCTTTTGTGACTATGAGGGTTCTGTTTTCTTTATGTTGATGGATAGGTTGTTTGCTTGTAGCCAGTTGGATACCTCGGTGAAGCATGATGATAGATGGGTGTTTGTTGGGTTCGTGGTTGTGATGGGAGCGTACAGCATGATATCATCAGCGTATATGTGGAAGCTGATGTTGTGAGTGCGTATGACTGAGCAGAGCGGTTGAAGGTAAATGTTGAAGAGCATGGCTGACAGTGTGGATCCTTGGGGAACTCCTTGGTGTTGCTGGAACGGGGGGGATGTCAAAGTGCTGGTGCGGATTAATTGCTCTCTGTTAGTTAGGTATGATTGGAACCACTTTAGTACAGTGTCTTTGATCCCGATTGTCCGTAGTCTGTGTATGAGGATGTTGTGGGAGATGGTGTCGAAAGCTGCAGATATGTCAAGGAAGATCATGGCATATCCGGAGTGTTTTTCTTGCGTTCCTATGAGGAGAGTGTTCATCAGCGTGGTCATGAGGGTCTCAACTCCATGTAGAGGGCAGAAGCCGTGCTGTTGTGGGTCAAGTATGTTGTTGAGATCCAGGTGTTCTTGCAGTTGCTGCTGGACGATCTTCTCGATTATCTTGGCAGTGAAGGGTAGGCTTGCTATGGGTCTGTAGGATGCCGGATCTAGGGGGGGTCTAGGTTTTGCTTTTTTAATGATGGTCGGATGATTGTAGTTTTAAGGGCATCTGGCATGTGTCCTTGGGAGAAGGATTCCTTGACAATATGGGCTAATGGCGTGCTCAGTTCGTTCTTGGATTTCTTTATCCAGTCAGTGGGGCAGGGGTCTAGCGGGGAGGTGGTAGTGTTGAGGCAGGAGATGGTGGTTGATATTTCATCTGGTGAAGTTTCTTTGAATGTGGTCCAGTCACTGTGTAGGTTAGGGTGGAGGTCTGATGTAGTTGTTACTGCGTTTGGTTGCGGGTTCTGCGGACGTTGTAGTTGTTTGTATTGACGGGCCAGTAGCTCTGGTGGGATCTTCGGTAGTTGGTCCGAGTTCTGGGGAGCTTTGTCAGTTGTTTGACAATCCGAAAGAGTTCACAAGGTTTGTTTATAGAGGTACTTATGATTTTCATGTGGTAGATTTTCTTTGTTTTGTCGGTCTCGTAGTGATATGCATTGAGTTCATTTAAGTATTTTGTTTTGTCATTTTCGTCTTTGGTTTTTCTCCATTTTCTTTCGGAGCTTAACTTCTCAACCAGAAGACTGGTTGAATGATTAACAGTGAAACATAATGCAGCATGATGTATTCTGGGTGCAGAAATTCAAAGGAGTTGTATATAATAGGAGGGGAGAGGTTAATGTGCACGGAGCAGGAGAGATCTTGGGGTGAATTTCTGAGGATCTTAGGTGGTAGTCAAAGCCAGAAGGATTCTAGATTGCATATAGAGAGACATAGCTATCAGTAAGGAGGAGATGCTAATGCCCATGTACAGGTAGAATGGGGGGGGGGGGGGGCGGGCGGTGTCTTTGTAATGATATAAAGAGACTAGAGGAAATTCAGATGAATGCAACCAAAAAGGCATGAGGTCTGCATGACAAGCCATATGAGAAGAGACTGAGAGCCTAAAGGTGTATATCATAAAGGAGAGAAAAAACAGGTGAGATATAAATAGGAGTGGGATAAAAACAATGGCTCTTAGCCCAAATGGATGGCAATCATGAATGGAGTGCCTCAAATCAAAGGCCATCGCAAAATGACTGTATCCTTTCTGCTATGAAACCATGGAGGAAGTAACGTTCACTGCACAGCTGGTATAACCCCCCCCCCCCCAAACCAAAAAAAAAGACATCGGGAAAGTAACCTGCGCTGTATGGCAGGTACTGCCCTAGCAACCCTACTGGGCAGATTGGATGGATCATAAGCATAATAATAAGTTTAAATGTAACTCTAAATTAGTTTTGCAATAAAATTAATGTTATAAATAGGTGATTGGTTCCAGCAACAAGGTTCAAACGCCATATCTGCATGAAAATATTCCTGTATTTAATACTACATGTAGTAACATAGTAAATGTGTCAAAAAAGATTAACATTGCTCAGTCTGTCTTCAAAGTAAGGTTATTAGGATTGTTACAAGTTACATGCCTGCTCTCCATGCCTGCTGCTTCTAGCAGGTTTAGTCACCCCCCCCCCTCTTATTTTTGGTTAGGGTTATAATTGGCAAAGCATACTAGCAGTATAACAAAGTCCTCAAGACACCAAGGGGCAAAACATTGGCAGGAAGACCCCAATACACTGGAATAGGGTAAAATGGTACCAAAATTGGCAGTGCTATCTTCACTTTATTTTCTATCAAGCTTTGCACCATAGCTCCAGACTTTTATCTGACACAAAAACTCAGTCAGTCTGTAGCTGAACCCTGTGTGTGTTCTTTGCTTTTTCTCTGTCTATAACAGAGTCATTTTATAACAGGCTGCCTATATTGGAATGCCAAGTAGGTGCCTATTTTATCTTATTTTATAAAGAAGCATAGGTGCCTATGTATCTTTATAAAATATTAGAGGGAATCCAGCAGAAATTGTGGCTCTAAACAAAAAAGCACATTATTTCATTTTAGCATGTGCTCTTTCATGTTCGTGCATGCTAAAACAAAAATGGCATATGCTAAAACATAACAGACAATGCAATGAAATTAAGCTGAAATGAAACAAAAATTTGAACATTTTTCCCAACACACCCTTAATATTCCATATTTTGCAAACTAAAGATAAGCACTAAAATTAGTGTAGGATTATATATTTTTTTATATATATATTTTGTAGTTTGGTACAGAAATGTTTACATGCTCTATCAGCAAATCAATTTTCATGGTGTCCTTTTCAATGCACTGTCAGAGTAAAGGATTAGATGTGATTATTCTTTCTGCAGTATTATTTTGGTGACCCACTGGACAGACTGCATGACATCACTATGGAGCTGTGAATATAATATAAAGGTCATTTGGTACATTGATCTGAGGTCCTGGTAGGTCCTGAGCACTATTAACCATCCTTTGAGCATTTTAACACACTGAGCCATAGAAGCCATTTACAAATGGAGCTTCATTGTGATTCTACTCAATTACAGAATTAACTGGATTTGCATTTAGATGTGAGGTGGGCAGAAAGCTCTTGGTTGTACTGAACATCTGACCTTTATTAAGTTTACACCGATTCTATATTTTGTAGTTGGGTAAAATGCAAATCTGTGCACTTCCTATGTGATAGATTAATAATTGCATGCTATATTTGTTGCAACTAAGCAAACATTTTATTTCCCCACTTTTCTAATATCAAAATGCTGCCTGAATTCAAAATGCGGACTAAATTAAAAAACGCAGAGGATCTATATACATAGCAAGAAGAGCATTCCTGCTCAATGCAAAATTTAAATGACTTTTACACTTCAAAAAAAGTCACAGGGCTAACCTACACAGAGCAGCAGTTACAACCCAGAGTTAAAACATTTTACTGGGCAGGGTGGATGGACCATGCTGGTCTTTATCTGCCATGCCACAAATAGAACCACAAATTGCAAATATGAAAACCAATATCAAAACCACATTGCAATAATTAATGACTCAAATCCATAAAAAGAAATCCCAATTACGGCAAATTTTTACTGTTAAAAAACATTCACTCATTGCAAAAAATTAATACAGATACATTAAATATGTAAAATATTTATTAAACATATCTATATAAACACTTTAGAAATGAAAATACATCATCATCTTTTGTCATAAGTGGCATAAGTATATTGGGTTATAAAACTTTATAAACTGCATTTAGCTAATATACCAATTAACCTATCTACTACATAATATCTCATAAATAGCATCTTGCTAAACAACTATTTACCTATAAATACCCCCCAAAGACAACAAATTACATAAACCACATATAATGACCACACAACAAAAAACTAACACATAACACAAATAATAAGACCAACCATGAAAATCACACAACAAGAATAACATGCAACCCTTCATCTTGCCATAAACCTAATTCAAAATCGTTAGACAGTCTTATGAATATTCTTGTTCCAAAAACTCATATTAGGAACAATATATATATTTTTCCTAATATGAGTTTCCTAATATGAGTTTTTGGAACAAGAATATTCATAAGACCATCTAAGTGTTGTGGGATTAACCCCTGAAGAAACTCGAAAGAGTGAAATGTGGAGAGGCGCCGATAAAAGGCGTTGGGAAAAGACATGAAGAAGGAAAAATAAATGCTAAGATAATCATCGACAAAGAATTATTAAGATAAGAGCATTTTTTGCATTACATAATTTCAAGAAGGACTGTAATTCATTTGCATTAAATTGGTCGTTAATGCAAACGGGCACTGATAGTTTTTTTTTTTTTTTTTAAACTTTTATTTTCATTTTGCAACAAACAAAAGAAACAACACACCAAAGGAGACAAAACAAGTATACAATAAAGAAAAGTAAACCCAATTACCCCCCACCCCCACGCTTCTTCTCTAGCTGATTATGTCAGCATGTGAGCGCTTCCAAACAACAGTGATTATACATCAAAACAATCAAAAGAGTATCTGCGATACAGAATAATCATGGAACAAAGATATATACAAATTTAGACAGTCAGATGAGAGCATTGAGCAGAATGTATATAGTCATTGAGCATCTTCCATTTAGACCGATGATGAGGAGTCTGAATGGGGGAAGCAAACATACGAGGTATTTGTTCATATTTACTGTAGAGACAGACATGATTCCACCATTCATTGGGGCTCAGATGGGAACAATTTTTCCAGTATTTCGTAATTAGGGAAATAGCAATGCCAAGCATAAAGTCCAAAAGGAAGTAAGCCGTTTTTGGAAGAGAGGGGATCCCCGCAGCTGAGCGAAGTCCCACTATCCTCCAAGAAAGGGGCTCTTGAAAGTGCAAAATAGACTGGATACGACCCCAGACCCGACGCCAGTAATACTGTAGTGCGGGACATTCATACATAACATGAGGTAGTGAACCAATGGCCGCATGACATGTCCAACAACTATTGCCCTGAGTAGTGTTCCATTTGGCTAATCTGTCAGGAGTGTAAAAACACCGGTGGGCTAGAAAGAAGAGTGTCTGAGTGAGTGAGGCGGATCGGGAGACCCGTGTCACTCTACTCCAGACAAGGCTCCATTGCTCCGGGGTCAAAGTCACATGCAATTCTCTCTCCCATGCTTTCTGCGCTATAGGGGTATCTCTAGTTATAGCATTACATAAGGTTTTGTAAAAATTGGATGCTACACCCGGTGAACTACCGATAGATCGGATAGTCTCCAACCAACCTTGTGTAGGGGAGGCCGATGGCGGGAGCACCTTAGCACTCCGAAGGCAATGCTGAAGTTGCACCAACTGAAAGTAGTGTTTCGCTGGGAGACCAAATTCAATTTGCAATTCACTAAAAGTTTTCCAGCGACCTTCATGGAACAACTGACTAGGAATCCAAATGCCCCTAGTGTACCAGGGGCTCCACGCCATCGGCTTATTTTGTATTCGAAATCGAGTATTGTACCAAAGTGGGAGCTTGTCTAACGGACAG
This sequence comes from Ichthyophis bannanicus, assembly GCA_033557465.1. Taxonomy (NCBI): domain Eukaryota; kingdom Metazoa; phylum Chordata; class Amphibia; order Gymnophiona; family Ichthyophiidae; genus Ichthyophis; species Ichthyophis bannanicus. The sequence goes on from CM066038.1 coordinate 418,760,078, forward strand.
AGTCGGGAGTCTAAAGATTGCATAAGATTATTAAAGGCACCTAAGGTGTCTAAAAGCATTGGTGGAAAGTGGGAGTCTGATGGGAGAGTCATACCAGGAAGAAAAGTAAGAGGAATCGGTTTGCAAAGGTCCTCTTCTATGTCTAGCCACACAGGTCTACTCGGTACTGGATCTTCCAGCCAACGAGCGCCTTGTTTGAGAAGAAAAGATTGATGATACTTCAGGAAATCAGGGAATCTGACACCCCCATTTTCCTTATCTGCTTGCAGCTTATGTTTCGCTATCCTAGGTGTCTTGTTTTGCCACAAGTATCTAGTCAGAAGGCCCTCTATATCTTTATATATACGTCGAGGTAAAAGACAGGGCAACATTTCTAAGATATAATTCACTTTCGGAACAATCATCATTTTTATGGTTTCTAATCGACCCCACCAGGTAAGTGTTAAAGGAGTCCAGCGGTGAGTAAGCGCCCGGACTTTAGAGGTTAAGTCTTTGGCATTGAAGGAGATAGTGTCTTCCAAAGGAGAACAATAGTGAACCCCAAGGTATTTGACCATGCGAGGTTGCCATAAAAAGGGGAAGGATTGCATATCTGCCTGATGAAGCAAAGGATTTAATGGAAAGGCTACCGACTTGGTCCAATTTATCTTATAACCGGACAGTTGTGAGTATTTACCAATTTGCTCTAGGACAGCCGGTACTGAGTCTAGAGAGACAAAAAGCATAAGGTCATCAGCATACGCTGAAATTTTGATTTCCCTATGGGTGAAGGGGACTCCATGAATCTCCTCCGATTGCCGGATTAGTAAAGCCAAGGGTTCGAGTGCAAGATCGAAGAGAAGTGGAGACAGTGGGCATCCCTGGCGAGTGCCGCGTTGAAGAGGAAAAGGCTGAGACTTTAAAGCATTGGCACATATACTGGCTGTAGGCTGTGCGTACATGGTGCGAAGACAACGGAGAAAACCTTCCCCGAATCCATACCAGCGGAGGACTGCAAATAGGAAGGGCCACTCTAAGCGATCAAAGGCCTTCTCAGCATCAAGTGAGAGGCCAACAAATGGGCGATCAAGATTAACTGCGGTAGTCAGTACATGGCATAGAGTCCGAGCATTGTCAGCAGTTGATCTACCAGGAATGAAACCGCATTGATCTGGGTGTATTAAGGTAGGCATCCTATCAGAGAGCCGGGTAGAGAGAATGGTGGCAAATATTTTATAGTCCGCGTTTAGGAGGGAAATTGGACGATAATTAGCTGTTAGTTGCGGGTCTCTCCCCTCTTTCTCAAAAACTACTACATTTGCCATTGAAAAGGACCCAGAAGGAGAACCCTCCTCGGCCAGAGCAGAAAAATAAAGTTTCAAAACTGGAGCTAAGTCAGCGTGAAAGGTTTTGTAGAATTCAGCAGGGAGACCGTCTGGGCCTGCGGCTCGACCTGAGGCACATTTCTTGATAGCAGAATGAATTTCTGAGACAGTAAATGGTGTGTCCAAGGCCACTCTATCTTCGTCAGATAGGGTCGGTCTTTGTACCCCTGAAAGTAAGCGTTCAAATACATCTGGCTCAAAATCACATTCAGATTGATAAAGCCGAGTATAAAAATCACGAAAGAGTTCTAAGATTTCGGTATCTTTAGTGACCAAGCCCCCCCCCGACGGATTACGGAGGGCGGTAACACGCTTGACTTCTTTTTGACCTTTTAGGGCATTTGCTAATAATTTGCCAGCACGATTATTTTCCCGATAATATAGCCCTTGTTGTGATTCAATATTTTTAACAGCAGCAGTGTACAAAAGCTGATTGTATTGAAAACGCAAGCGTTGTAAACGGAGTAAAATACATGGGTCAGTACGGGACGTGAGGAGACGCTCCCCAGCTTGTATCTGCTGCTCAAGAATCAGTAAATGCTGCTTTCTTTGTTTCCCCTGCCGAATTTGATAGCTAGTTATAGTTGCGCGGATAGATGCTTTAAAACCCTCCCACCAAGCCCAGCTCGCTGTGTCATGGGGTGAGTTAAAATGAAAATAATCTTGGATAGCGGCCTTTAGATCAACCTGAAAATCTTTTTGACCCAGTAGGGATCTATCAAAAAACCAAGCTCGGGGAGAATCGTCCCGCGCGGTGACATGTAATGATAAAGATATGGCAGCATGATCTGAAATATGGAGAGGATGAGTCCTAGTCGTGTCTACTTGAGAAATCAGTGCTTTGGAAATGAGAAAGAAATCTATTCTAGATTGGGAGTGATGGGGGGCAGAAAAGAAAGTGAACTCTAAGTCGGAGGGGTGAAGCAGCCTCCATATATCTACCAGCGCAAGATCTTGCATCAGAGCTGTAAGGGTGGCAAGACTCTTGGGTGGACTACTCGTTCTAGGCGGCTGTCTATCTATCAGAGGGTCTAACACTTGATTAAAATCACCACCAAGTATTAATGGAGTATTGGCAGAGGCCTGTGCCAACTGCGCAATACTTGCATAGTAAGCAGGGTTGTCCACATTCGGGGCATAAATGCAAATACATGTAAATTCACTATCTCCAACCTTAAGATGTACTCGGGCCCATCTACCCTCCTTGTCAGCGCTAGTATCAATTACGGTAGCTTGCAAAGATTTCTTAACCAGAATGGCTACCCCGCACCGTTTGGAAACGGCGGGAGAGAATAGGCAGCCACCATGTAAGGCTTAACATTGAGTTTCAGTGTTTCAGCAGAGTTTAAGTGCGTTTCCTGAAGAAACGCTAAATCAGCATGCTCATGGCTAAGATAGCTAAGGATTTTCTTTCTTTTGATTGGACTATTAATGCCCTTTACGTTGAGTGATAAGATTTTACATAAGGCCATTCAGACAAGTTAAAAATTCTGAGCATGATAGCGCACATAATTTCACAATGTCCCTCATATTGACTGTATCTGGCTGTACATATGGCATAAAAGAAAATAAGCTTAGATAATACAATGAAGCGCCCCACATTAAAAAAGAAAAACCGCAGCGCGGTAGAGAAGAAGCAGAACCCCAAAAATTACTGGCGACCATGTGTCTGCGGGGAGAAGCCCCAGAGAAGGCCGAAATTGAAAAAAAACACATAACCTGTAGGACTGTGCGTGCTCCGAATCCGACCGAGGCACACATCATGGAGGGATAGGAGACCAAAAAAACAAAAGTCATAGAAAGAAAGAAAGAAAGTCCAGGTAGTCTCTGTGCTTGACTATGACCGCCGCATCGGGCCCTTCAAAATGGCGGACAGAGCCGGCAAATAAAAGTCCAAGTCGTTGGATTAGCGCATCTGCTCTGCTTCTTTGGAGTCTAAAAATGTTGATAGTAGATCAGGATCTTCGAATGTCCTGGTTTGGTTGTGGAGAGTCACTCGGAGCTTCGCGGGATACAACAGGCCAAAGCGAGCCTGTAGCTGTTGAAGTCGAGGGCGAAAAGCAAGGAGTTTCTTCCGTCGGTCAACGGTAGGCTTTGCCAAATCAGGGAAGAAGGAGACTTTGTGACCTTCAAATTCCAAATGATGGTTCGCCCGGGCAGCATTTAAAATTTGTTCCACTTGTTGATATCGTAGCAAGCGAAAGATAATAGGCCGGGGGGTCGTTCGGTTGAGCGCCATGTGGGTAGGAACACGGTGTGCACGATCGATTTCCAGTTCTTTATGAAAGGTGATCTTCAGCAAGGAGGGAAGAGTTTTGAGCAGGAATTCTCTCATATCTCCCGCTTCCACCCCCTCCGGTATTCCAATGAGCCTCACATTGTTGCGACGGGCTCGATTATTGCTATCTTCTAACTCCTTTTGAAGATTCTGTATCTGGCGCTCAGCCTTGTCCAGTGTGCCCAAGCGCACCGCGTGCGAGTCGAGGACCCCCGCCATATTGTCCTGCCGTAATGAGAGACTTTCAAGTCGGTCCTGGAGCACCCCAAAGTCTTCTCGCATGGCTCTAAGCGCTTCTCCATTGGATTGCACCAATTCCTTCACGCCGCGTATTTCCTCTAAAATCTCCAGGTGCATTTCGGGGTTTTCCCGAAATGGAGCCATCTTCTGTGGGGAGGACACCTCTGTTTTGGAGCGTTTTCCGTGAGAAGAAGAAGGAGACCCGAAGTCCAAGCGCGCTGGTTTATGGGCCGCCATCCCCCCCGAGGTACCCCGGTCAGCCCGGAGCGAAATAGTAAGTTTGTATAGGTATTAAGTCAGGATTCTAAGTAGGCCTCTCGGGAGCTTCAGCGCGAAGCGTCTTACCCGCTGGACATCAGGCTCCGCCCCCCGGGCACTGATAGTTTTGACAAATTCAAGGTCAACAAACTGGTGCCGATGAGTCTGAGACCATATATGCAATTTAAATAGTTTGCATTTTTAAGTGAATTGTTATTAGAAGTATCTATTGACAGAAAATAGTGTTTGGTTGTCCGTAGAGTCATTTGATATTTAATGGTGACAGAACACATTGCTCTGAGAATCGCTCAGTAGATTTTGTTTCATCATTTACTCTGTTACAATATATCACTTCCTTAACGTCCCTCCAGTCTAGTCCAGAACCTCTGGGGTTAAGCACCTCTTCCAGCAGCTTTGGAGACTGAGAAACGTCATTCTTCTGATGACACTGGTATTAATACTCCAGGGACCTCCTCCTCTGTCCAGTTATCTCAGTCTCCAAGCAGCTGGAGGTTGGTGAGCCTGGAGGTTCGAGGCTCACTAGAGGAACACTTAAGGAAGAGTTTTTAGGGAAGTAGTGAGTTAAGATTAAAATTGGCTTTTAAAGATTAAAAAAAAAAAAATTGAGGCATGCTCCCGCCCCCCCCCTCCACCGCCTAGCGATCGTCAGTGCAGAAGGAGAAGAAAAGAATCAAGCATTGAGGGGGTGATGTGCTCCAGTTCCCGAACTCACATCTTTGAGTGAGGAACCGGCAGCGGTTACGGAGAGCAGTGTGCAGGGCAGTTGTAGGATGCGAGGCAGGTCCCAGCATCGCTACAGCATTTCTCCTCAGCTCCGGTTTATCTCCTGACGCGGAAGCTGCAATTTCAGCTAAGCGCAAGGAGAAACAGATGGAGCACTTACAACACTCGCTGAACAGTTGAACGGAGGTAAGCAGTTGCAAATTCTAATGAAGGGACAGTTTTAGCAGGCCGAGTAGCACGCAAACGGGGATTGGTGTGGTCTGTAGGCCAGAGCCACATGGTAGAAGCACGGGAAAACAATTGGTTCCTCGGGGTTTGCAGAAGGCTCGATTTCGGTGGTGATCTTTTGTTTTTAGAAAATGTGTTCTTCATGACTTAAATGGAATTAAAACAAAAGGGTTCAATGTAGGGGGGAAAAAAGTATTTTTTCTTTTGCCTCTGCGTGGTTTCAGGGGCTACAAAGGAAAGCATAGCTTCAGATTAAGTGTCTGATTCTGGGAACAGGCACTCAGTATAATTAATAAAACTGAAGGACAAGCAGAGAAGCGTCCGCGGGATGCCTTCTAGACCGCAGTGTTTAGTGTGCAGTACTAGAAGAGGAGCGGTGTCAGAGACAGGGGTCTGCAGAGGCTGCATTCAAGAAGCAGCCTCTATGAAGCAGACCTTAGATATTGGTATGGAGGGTGAGAAGGAAACACCCTTAGTTTTACCAGAGCCTGTTTCACCCTCCGTGCCACTATTAGAGCTGGTGGCGGGGCCTTTTTGGGCTCCTGATTGTCCTCCTTCGCAAGCGACTTTGCCAGGAGGACTGGTGGTGTTATTCTCTCAAGATTTTATGGCTCTTCTTCAGCAGGCCTTAAATGGCAGTAAGGGAGTCTCAGGTGCCGGTCCAGCGCAGATGGAACTGGGCATGAAGTGCTCGGGAACCCCTCAAGGCTTGGGGGCTAATGAGGTTCCTTTGAAGAAGCCTAGGAAGGAGAAGGATAGGCAAGACCAGTTGGTAACTTCAGAAAGCCACCTGTCCGAGGAATTGGATCCTGAGTTGGACATGGAAGAGGAGTTAGAAGAAGGAGAACTTATAGAACACGAGGATCAAGCTAGAGTGATTTGGGTGTTCCAAAGGGACGAGTTGCCAGTGCTCATAGCGGAGACACTTAAGGCCCTTAATATGCCGTCTACAGGTCCGGTGGAAAATGCAACCTTAGAGGATCCCTTATTGCAGGCGGTACATAAGACTCAAAAAGCCTTCCCAGTGTACAGAGTGGTGCGGAAAATGATTCAAGAAGAATAGGACATGCCCGGGGCAAGCCTTAAGGGGTCCAGGGAAATGGCCCACCTGTATCCATTGGTAGATCAGGATCAGGAGTTATTTAAGTCCCTGAAAGTAGACACAGCGGTCTCAGCTGTGACCAAGAAGACTACCATCCTGGTGGAAGGTAGCGCTGCTTTTTTAAGGATGTTCAGGACAGGAAGCTTGACCCCTTGGTGAAGCAGGTATTTGACATCAATGCTCTATCCATACAGGCATCTATTTATGGTGCATGGGTTGCGAGAGCATGTCTTCGCTGGTCTCAGCGGGTGCAGAGAGAGCAGTTGGAAGAGAAGGATGGTGAAGCAGCCAGGTTAGAATCTGGAATGGCTTATCTAGCTGATATTCATTATGACCTTATCAGAGGTTTGTCTAAGAGTATAGCGTCTGTGATAGCGGCAAGACGGTATCTTTGGCTGCGTAATTTGGCGGCTGATGGTTCCTCCAAGCCAAGGCTGGGTAAGCTGCCTTTTAGGGGGTAAGCTACTTTTTGGAGAAGACTTAGATAAGTTGGTAAAGGATTTAGGGGAGTCCAAGGGCGGGAGGCTCCCTGAGGATAAACAGAAGCAGGGGCGTTCTGCTCCGGTGGCCAAGGGTCAACAGAGGGAATTTTGCCGTTTCCGTTCAGCACCGTTCGGTCAATTTCAAAGAGGACGTTTCCCCTATCGGAATCAGGGGTTTCGAGGTTTCAGAGGGGCAGGCCGAGGATTTGGGGCATCCTCTTCCTCAAACCTTAGAAAGCCACAATGAACCCAGGAGGACCCAGGTGGGAACGGTAGCTGTGGGAGGTCGGCTACAAGAGTTTTATCCTGCTTGGGTCCAGATTACATCAGATCAATGGGTGTTGGAGGTCATTTGAGAGGGTTATGCTCTAGAGTTTCAACGCCCGGTGGTCAACTCTTACGTTCAATCTCCATGCAAGGCGCCTTTCAAGATCAAGGCTGTGCAAGAGACCTTAGAAAGGTTGTTGAACCTCATTGCAGTGGTGCCGGTACCGTCAGACCAGTAGGGATATGGTCGATACTCCATATATTTTGTGGTGCCAAAGAAGGAAGGGTCTTTTCACCCAATTTTGGATCTGAAGAAGGTAAATCGCTGTCTCCGAATGTCTCATTTTCATATGGAAACGCTGAGATCCATGATTGTAGCAGTAAGGGCAGGAGAATTTCTTACTTCTATGGATCTGTCGGAAGCTTACCTGAACATTCCAATTCGGCAGGAGCATCAGAGGTTTCTCAGGTTTGCAGTTCCGATGGGACATTTTCAGTTCCAAGCATTACCATTTGGTTTGGCAACGGCGCCACAGACTTTTACCAAGGTCATGGTAGTCGTGGCGGCAGCATTGAGAAAGGAAGGAATTCTAGTACACCCTTATCTGGACGATTGGTTGATTCAGGCAAAGTCCGAGATAGAGATCGAGTTGGCTACAACGAGAGTGGTAGAGTTTCTATGGAGTCTGGGTTGGGTGGTCAACATGGCAAAGAGCAGGTTGAGGCCGATGCAGAATCTGGAGTACCTGGGGGTTCGGTTCGATATGAAGGTAGGAAATGGTTTTCTGCCACACATGCAGGTGATAGGGATGAGAAAACTAGTCCGCAATTTTCTGGGCAGATGGAATCCCATAGCATGGCATTATCTGCAGTTGATAGGTACCATGGCAGTGACACTAGAGTTGGTTCCATGGGCGCGAGCCCACATGCAACCATTGCAGAGAGCATTGCTCCGAAGGTAGTCACACCAAGAGGGTCCCTCCTGTTGAATTTTTTCACTGCTCTGTTACATTCCCAGAGGTTCAGGACTAGACTGGAGGGACGATAAGGAAGGTGAAATTAGACTTACCTGCTAATTGTTGTACCTTGAGGAACTCCAGTCTAGTCCCGCATCCCTCCCTAGTTGGTTGGCCTGAAGCAAAGAGAGTTAACGGGTAAGTCGAAGAAGCGGCTCTACAGATGCGGGCCAAAAGCAAGGGGGGGGGGGTTGTTGACAAACCGTGGGAGTCTGGAGGGGTCATTATCCTTCGTAAAGGGGGGGAGGTCGGACCTCATCAATGCAGAATGAAGTAAGTGCCTTGGTTTTTCGTTAGAGCTAAAAGCGGGAACAGCTTTTCCTGTTGAGTAAGTAAGAGTTAGATTAGTTTAAGGTTTGATTATTATATTGCTACTTAATTGTTGCTCCGGTGGGTCTGCTTTGTCAATAAGTTACTGGACAGAGGAGGCGGTCCCTGGAGTATTAGTACCAGTGTCATCAGAAGAATGACGTTTCTCAGTCTCCAAAGCTGCTGGAGGAGGTGCTTAACCCCAGAGGTTCGGGACTAGACTGGAGTTCCTCAAGGAACAACAATGAGCAGGTAAGTCTAATTTCACCTTATAGCTTCAGGGGTCATCTATGAATGCTAAAGGATTTCCAATTATTCTATCCTCATTTAATTCAGAATTTGAAAGTTATACGACTTGTTAATATGGACAGATGAACATTGACCATTCACATGTAAAATTATAACACCAAATAAAACATTACCCTTGTTCTAACTTTTTTTTAGTATTTAGAAACCAATTTTATAGAAAGGAATATGTTTACTAAACCGCATTGAGCTTTGCAGTCAAAGTGCCATTATAATGTTTCACTGAACATGTAATCAAACTCTGGAATTCATTACCAGAAGACATTGTCAAAGTGGTGTAAGTGTAGTTGGGTTTAAAAAAGGTTTGGACAAGTTCCTGGAGGAAAAGTCCATAAACCATTATTAAAGAGGACCAGGGAAATCCCTGCTTAACCCTGGGATATGCAGCATGAATTCTGTGTACCTTCTTGGGAACCCAACAGGTACTTGTGACCTGGATTGGCCGCTGTTGGAAACAGGATACTTGGCTTCATGGATCGTCCCTTGTTCTGACGCAGTATGGAATTTCTTATGTTCTTACAGTGCAAATAGTGCCACATTATCTGTAAAAGTGGTGCATGCAAGTTCAAACATTTAGTAAAGATGGCCCTAAGTTTGTACTGGAGTTAATGGATGGTTAAGTGACTTGCTCAAGATCACAAGGCGTGGCAGTGAGATTCAAACCTGGCTTCCCTGGTTCTTAATCATTAGATCAAAGGAAAACCATCTAACCATGTTGCATATGAAACTAAAAACCCATGTCATGCAAAAATGCCAATTAAATATGTAGAGTGACAACAAAATTGGAGGCAAGATGGCGGATCGTGAAGCTGTCTGTGTGGAGCTCTGCATGTCCTGAATTTGACTCTCCCTTTCTGCTTCATGCCAAAGTGGAAAGGCAAACCCTCAACCAACCCTTTGGGGTCGGGTGCAGGAGACAGAGGGCAGCTTATCATGGGCAAGTTTGGAGTCCATTCAGTGGTGGATTCAGCCACTGCCTTGAACCATTTCAGTAGTGTGTCCCTGGATTGGAGCACGGTGGGGGTGTCGCTCAGCCCCAAAGAAGTTCTCTTCCCCGACAACCCAGAAGAGCTCAGCTGGGGGGGGGGGGCAAGTTCTCTTGCACATAAGCATTGCAGCTGTGTTGGAGTCAGGGAATTTGATGGGCTCCCCCCTCGCACATTCTTCCCCCAATTTTCCAGGCTTGAGGCAGCAGAACGGAGGTAAGCCTGGGGGCCATAGGTTTGGGAGGAGCCCTGGAGTTTCTTTTGGTGGGAAGAGCTCATCAGTTTATTTATTTATTTATTTTTATTTATTTATAGTCTTTTCTATACCGCGCTATTCAGCATCAGCGCGGTTTACAATAAACAATGAAATCACACATTTCCAATAGTACTTTGTGTTTACAGATGAACAGGACATTTAACTTGGCTAACAGGGGAACTATATACAATTCACAACATATACAATTCACAACATGGTCATGAGCTCATTTTGGTTTCAGACAAGGGAGATTTGGGTGGTTTCAGCAGTTGGTGCTGAACTTCTATTGGTTTCCGGGTAATGCAGGAGGAAGAGGTAGTGTTTCAAGGCCTTCCTGAATTGGAATATCCGGGTAATGCAGGAGGAAGAGGTAGTGTTTCAAGGCCTTCCTGAATTGGAATATGTCTGGGATTGCTCGGATGTTGTGGGGGAGGTTATTCCAGATCATTGGTGCATAGAATTTGTAGGCCCTGCTGGATGTTGACTTGGTGCATTGAGTTATTGATCTTGGGACTATCAAGGTGTTTTGTGCTACTGACCTTCTGTCCCTGTTGTGGGGTGTCATCTGGATTAGCTCTGCTAGCGATGCTGACGAGAGACCTTTGGTGGCTTTGAAGGTGAGTAGCAAGGTCTTAAGTGTAAGTCTACCTTGTATCGGGAGCCAGTGGAGTTGTTTCAGAATAGGTGAGACATGGTCTTTCCTGGATGCTCCGTGTAGTACTCTTGCTGCGGCGTTCATTGCCATTTGCAGTGGGTTCAAAGTGGTTTGGGGGAGTCCTTGCAGTATTGCGTTTGCATAATCGAAATGCGGGATGATTAGTGCCTGATAGATGGTCCTGAAATCATCTGGCTCCAGCAGGGATCGCAGGTATCTAAGGGATCTAATTTTATGATATACTGCCCTTACAGTGTTACTTATATGCGCCTTCATATTCAAGTTCTGGTCTAGTGTGACGCTGAGGTACCTGATAGCGGGTTTGATCTGGAGGTCTGCGTCCTTCACTTTTAGTACTGCCGGCGCAGTGAAGTTACGGTTCCTTGTAATGAACATCACCTCCGTCTTCTTGTGTTGAATCCGGAGGTTTTGGGATTGTAGCCAATTGGATATTTTGTTTATGCAGCTTGTTATTGGTGAGAGGTCGGGGTTCTCTGTTGCAAAAGGCGTGTATAACAGCACATCATCTGCATATATCATGCACTTAACGTTGAAAGACCGGATCAGGTTGCAGATAGGCTGCATGTATATATTGAACAGCAGGGCGGAGGAGGAGGATACTTGTGGGACACCTTGGCTTTGGTGGAATGGATCTGATGATGTGTCTCTGGATCGTACCTGCTGCCATCTGTCCGAGAGGTAGGACCTGCACCACTCGAGTGCTGTACCGGAGATTCCTTTCTCTTTGAGGCGTTCTAGGAGGCGCTCATGGCTCACGGAATCAAACGCCGCAGCGATGTCAAGGAAGACAAGGACAAACCCTTGGCGGATATTGTCGATGCCTGCTATTATGCTGCTGAAGAGCGTGGTGAGAAGGGTTTCAACCCCGTGGGCTTCTCTAAATCCGTGTTGGCATGGATCCAGTGGTGCGTTGGAATCAATATGATCTTGTATTTGTCTCTGAACTTCCTTTTCCATTATTTTTGCTAGCATCAGTATGCTTGATATCGGTCTGTAGGATTCCGGCTTCTGTTGGTCGAGTTTGTTGTTTTTTAGTAGAGGTCTTATTGATGTGTGTTTGAGGGTGCGTGGGAAAGCCCCCGTTGTGAACGATTGTTCCATGAGTCTGGATATGACGGGACTGAGCTCAGTCCGTAGTTCTTTGACCCAGAAAGCCGGGCATGGATCAGATTGTGCAGTGGTCGTGTTGATGGCCGCTATGGTGTCTTCGATGCATTGTTTGGGTGGTGTCGTGAGTGGTGTTTGAATGCAAGGCTAAAGGATAGTGCTGGGCGCAGGGTTGTTGTTTATCTGACAGAGTTTGGTTTGTAGATAGTCAGCATATGTTTGAGGATGGATTCCGTTTGCTTGTTCTGAAGCAGGTTCTGTTGTAAATCGTCTAACGAGGGCATACAGGTCACGAGGTTTGTTCAGGGATCTCTTTAATGTGTCAGCGTGGTAACGTCTCATGGCTTCTGTCACTGCGGTACGATGCGCTGTGAGTTGTAAGTTGTATGCACTTTGGTCTACTTCTGAGCGTGAGCGGCGCCAGCGTCTCTCAAGTTTCCTTAGCATCACGAGTGAGGCTTTCAACTCCGCTGAGTACCAGGCTGCTGCGGGTCGTTTCCCTTGTGGTTTGTTATTTGATGGGCGAACAGCGATTGAGCTGAGTATCTCATTCCAGTCGGAGACTAGCTCGTCTGGGTTGTGTGCTGGTGAGGTTATTAGTGGGAGTGCTGATTTCAGGATTAGTTCTTTGTTGAATGGTTGGAATCTTCTTGGCGGGTTGCTGGACTGACCGCCTGCTGTGCTTTCTCCCTTTTGGCCACGGCTTGGCTGAGGAACTTGGAATAGGATTAGCAAGTGATCTGACCATGGGACTGCAGTGATTGATAGTTCAGGGATGGTTGGTCCGCCGATGGTTGTCTCTGTTGTGAATATTAGATCTAGCATGCCTCCTTTTATATGGGTAGGTTCCTTGATTAATTGGCTGTATCCTAGATCCTTCAGGGCTTCGATAAACGCCTTTGAGTGAGAGTCTTGCAGGGAGGGGAGGTTGAAATCTCCTAGCACCCAGCTTGCTGTATGCGGGCTCTGGGAGTTTGCGGCCATGTCAATTATCGTTGATAGTGCATCTGGGTCAGTTGATGGAGCTCTGTAAAGTAGATTGATGGAGCAGCACTTATTCTCTATCGAGATTGTGTCTAGGAGCGGCGAGCTGGCTGCATCTTTTATGCTGAACTGAAGGTCAGATCTGGTGATGGCGAGGACGCCACCTCCTCTTTTTCCAGACCTGTGACATGTATGGACGGAGAAGTTAGCGGGCAGAAGCTGGTTGAGTAGCACGTTGTCATCACAGGAAAGCCATGTCTCAGTGATCAGTAGTAGGTCAAGGTTGTGTATTGATATCATATCTGAGATGACCGGCCATTTCTTACGTACTGATCGGGCATTTATAAAGGCGCATTTCATGCGTCGGGGGAGGGGGTTTTCTCCCTGTTTCTTCTTCCTGCTGTGTTGTAATGCTACCTGCAGGAGGTGGTGGTGGTGAGTTTGAGTAGTTTCTCGTGATTCATAGAAGGGGGCATCTGGCCACCTCCTTCTATGATTGTGGATAGTTGGTATGTGATTATTGTTAGCATGTAGGCCAGTGACATTGCTTAGGCCTGTAGCGAGGAGGTAGAGGGCAATTGAGATGATGCAGGATAGGGCCATTTTTGTGTGCGTTGGTTGCGGTGTGGGTCTGGGCTGGGATGTTGGTTGGTGGTGGGTCAGGTATGTTGCCTGGTCGCGATAGTCTTGCACTAGCTTTGGTCAAGTTGTAGGAAGGCTGCAGCTTGTGGTGGTGCTCCTAATCTATCGGGGGTTACTGGAGCTTACACATTACACATTACACTTTACACATTACACTTTACCTATGGATTATCTGCAAACTGTATGCCTGTAGGATGAGTTATTACCTTATCAACCTGAGCTAAATCCTTTCCCTGAGACCATATAATTTTAAAGGCAGATGATAGTCACCTGGATTACTGTCCTCCAGAGTTAGATGTTTTGCATCCAGTTCTTGCGCTCTGTTGCAGTGGTGGTGAGCTGGCTGTGTTGATGGTATAAGCTTGGGAAGATGACTGAGGTGTTGGAGGGGTGCGAGCTCGACCGTGGGGGAGCTCCAGCTACCGACTCTTGAATTGATGTAGATGTAGGTGTGTCAATGAGATTTTTCTGGCGACTTTGCTGCTCAGGTGTGTGCCATTGCCTAAGGGCCACGCCAAAGGGCCCTCTGGCGAGGCCCTCAGGCGCGGGTGCGCCCTCTAACACTCCTTTTGAAGTGTGTGGAGCTACCCCGATTGGGCAGGAGGAGCTGGCTGGGACGTCGGCGATGGCCCGCGTGTGGAAAGAGCACACTCCCTCCAGGGAGCTGTGCAGGGCCGAAGAGGGGGACGCTGATCTCGGCGCTCCTTTTTAAATGTGAACAGCTGCCCCGATTGGGCAGGAGGAGCTGGCTGGGACGTCGGCGATGGCCCGCGTGTGGAAAGAGCACACTCCCTCCAGGGAGCTGTGCAGGGCCGAAGAGGGGGACGCTGATCTCGGCGCTCCTTTTTAAATGTGAACAGCTGCCCCGATTGGGCAGGAGGAGCTGGCTGGGACGTCGGCGATGGCCCGCGTGTGGAAAGAGCACACTCCCTCCAGGGAGCTGTGCAGGGCCGAAGAGGGGGACGCTGATCTCGGCGCTCCTTTTTAAATGTGAACCCATTTAACCCATTTAACAAAGAACGCATCCTGGCTGAAACAAACTCTCTCCTTGACAACACCTCACAAGACCTAGATGTCCTAATCTCCACGTGGAACAGCAGACTCAGCTCGATCGCAATCCGTCCCCCCACATCCAAAGCCCCAAAGAAAAGACCATCCGCACCATGGTTCACAGCTGACCTAAGGGCGTCTCTAACCCTCCTACGAAGATCGGAAAAACGCTGGAGGAAATCACGTACCAGCAGTGACCAAGCAGCATACATCCAACTCCTACACACACATCGCAGGGCAGTCACAGACAAGATGAAACAACATCACACTGACACTCTGAAACGTTCATTAAACAAACCGCATGACCTTTTCAACCTGGTCAAATATCTTGCCAAAGAACCGACCCCGGAACGCACAGGATCTATACACCCACAGGATTACGCCGTATTTATGCAATCAAAATTATGCAAGACTGACAAGATGATGATACCAGACCCTCCTGACGACAAAGCACGCACAGCATTTCTAACCACTTTTACCACTCCGTCTAAGAGAACTATCGAAGACACCATTGCTACCCTAAATACCTCCACTTCATACTCAGATCCATGTCCAGCATTCTGGATAAAAGATCTACGATCCGACCTTGCCCCAATCTTAGCTAAAATGATAGGATTATCATTCAGCACTGGGTCATTCCCATCTACGCTCAAACAGACCTCCGTTAGACCGCTGCTTAAAGACACCAAATTAGACCCTCAAAAGGTCGAGTCTTACAGACCCATATCCAGTATCCCGATGCTCGCCAAAATCGTTGAAAAAATAGTCTACAGGCAGCTACAAGATCATGTGGACACTAACGCACCTCTAGATCCATCACAACACGGGTTCAGAGAGTCACATGGAGTGGAAACACTACTCACTACTCTTTTCAACACCATAATCTCAGGCATCGACAACTCACGTACAGGTTTCGCACTTATCTTTCTAGATATTGCGGCAGCCTTTGACTCAGTCCGCCACGAGATTCTCCTGATTCGACTAAGAGAGAAAGGCATTACCGAAACAGCGCTTGAGTGGTGTAGGTCTTACCTATCTGGAAGATGGCAACATGTACGAACAAACGGGACCACATCCGAGCCATTCCTACAAAGTCAAGGAGTCCCTCAAGGATCCTCCCTATCGTCACTTATGTTTAACATCTATATCCAACCCATCTGTAACATCATTAGATCCTTCAATGTGAGTTGCATGATTTACGCAGACGATGTCCTACTGTACCTGCCAATATCACTGGATTGCCCAGACCTCACCCCACTAACCAACTGCTTCAATGCAATATCAGAATGGCTCCTCTCCCAAAATCTGCGTATCCAACATAAGAAAACTGAGGTCCTGTTCATCTCTAGAAATCCAGAATTCACTCCACCTAACCAACTGGAAGTAGACAACGCCAAACTACAAGTAAAATCAGCCATACGGTATCTCGGAGTCACATTGGATCAGAACCTCAACATGAAGCAGCACATAGCAAAAATAGTAAGAGCAATCTACTTCAAAATCAGATCCCTCAAACACATACACCCTCTACTCGAGATGAGTGACTTCCGTACCATCTACCAAGCCCTCATCATCCCTCATTTTGACTATGCAAACGCCATCCTACAAGGACTCCCCCAGACAACCTTACATCCCTTACAACTTGCCATGAACTGCGCTGCGCGAATCCTCTTTGGAGCACCAAGGAGAGAGCACATCACACCCCTCCTGATGCAGCTTCACTGGCTCCCCATCCAAGCCAGGATTAGCTTCAAGACCTTAGTGATGACATTCAAAGCCATCAACGGGTTATCCGCCTCTTCAATATGTGACCTCATACAACCACCCACACCCAACAGGATAAGAAGAACCTCTGCAGCCAACATGCTAGCAATACCAAAAGTGATGACAAGATGCGCCATATCAACTTCAAACAGAGCCTTCAGTCTGAGTGCCCCAAGCCTCTGGAACTCCTTACCACCACACATCAGAGCTATCCCCAACTTGAGCCAGTTTAGGAAGGCCTTAAAACACTTCCTCTTCATTAAATACCTCACAGCCTCCCCCGAACCCCAGCCACCATATATGAGCAACACACAATAACTCCATCTCTCATATATACAGTTACCTTATTCAATGTTCCACATATGTAGATAGTTTCCCCTGTTATCCAAGTTTACTGCTCCTGTTCATTGTAATGACCTGACGCTTGTTTATTGTCGGATATTGTTTGTTCTATGTAAACCGCGCTGATCGCAAATAGTGCGGTATATAAGAGATGTAAATAAATAAATAAAATAACAGCTGCCTCGACTGGGCAGGAGGAGCTGGCTGGGACGTCGGCGATGGCCCGCGTGTGGAAAGAGCACACTCCCTCCAGGGAGCTGTGCAGTGCTGAAGAGGGGGACGCTGATCTCGGCGCTCCTTTTTAAATGTGAACAGCTGCCCCGATTGGGCAGGAGGAGCTGGCTGGGACGTCGGCGATGGCCCGCGTGTGGAAAGAGCACAGTCCCTCCAGGGAGCTGTGCAGGGCCGAAGAGGGGGACGCTGATCTCGGCGCTCCTTTTTAAATGTGAACAGCTGCCCCGATTGGGCAGGAGGAGCTGGCTGGGACGTCGGCAATGGCCCGCGTGTGGAAAGAGCACACTCCCTCTAGGGTGCTGTGCAGTTACCCTTGTGAGACTGTGCAACTCAATCAAAGCCTTGGATGTGTTCCTGAGTTCAAATCTACAGCAACCTGGAGCAAAGGTTAATCTCTTGATGGGACTTTTTTCTGCTCAGAAAGAGGATAGAGCCCAACACACTGCTAAATTGGAGAAGCTTGAAGAACAGATAGGGGAACAGTTAAGGACACTGGTGTTAAGGCGAGTATAGGGCTTTGGAGGAAGCTAGTATCCCTTGATAACTAGTCCCTGAGGAACAATTTTCAGTTCTTGAGTGTCCCCTGGTCTTCTTTGCTCAGTCCAGTGGAGATGGTGAAAAAGTATCTGGTGGATATTCTGGGCTGGATATTGGACAATCTTTCTCCTATAACAAGGGCCTACTACTTGTCCCCTTCTAGTGGAGTGTCTGGGTGCTCTAATTGCTCCCAAGACAAACTGGACCTGACCAGTTTTCTAGAAGGGTCCATGGAGATGGTGACTGCCCGTAGCACCTTGTTGGTCACTTTCACCTTTGAGCAGCCAAAATGTCAATTTTGCGCTTATACTTTAGGCACATGCAGGAGAAGTTTTTTGGCTCAGTGATATGTTTCTAAACAGAACCAAGCCCAGCACAAAAAAAAATTCTTGGCCCTTCGGCCTCAAGTTCTAGCACTGGGGGGAACCTGGCTCATGAAACTTCCTGTTTTGTGTTATGTTAGTTTTGAGGGCAAAAATTATTTCTTTTCTGAGCCTAAACAGGTCGTTGAGCTTATAATTTCATTTGAAGTGAAATCAGAGGATGGGCAGGGGTCGCTGGCAGTGTAGGTTCCACAGTCTTCAAAATGTTTGTGGTATATTTCTCTTTTGGTGCCACTGAATATCTCCGGGTGCTGCTGTTGTACACCCTGATGCTAACTGGTTAGCATCAGGACAGTCCAGGGATGGTCCATAGGTGGCACCTAGCCATAAGAGGGCAGTGGTGATATTGAGCCATTGCCTGGTTATGGCAAGGCAGCAAAAGTAATGCACAGCAAAGGCTGGTCTAACTTTCGCCATGGAAGCTAACTGGGCAAAGGCTGAATATCATCTAGGGCCTAGGGTGCCTCCATTCCTTGCACTGTCCCTGCTCTTTGGTAATCATGATTTAATGGGAGAAAGCCAACATGGATTTACCCAAGGAAAGTCTTCTGTCACAAATCTGCTATATTTTTTTGAAAGTATGAATGAACAGGTAGATAAAGGTCAGCCAGTTGATATAGTGCATTTGGATTTTCAGAAAGCTTTTGTCCCACATGAGAAACGTTTCATGAAATTAGTCATGGGATAGGAGGTAGCGCACTACTGTGGATTGGGCTAAATGGCCAATTTTCTCAATGGAGAAAGGTGAATAGCGGAGTACTCTAGGGATCTGTGCTGGGCCTGCTGCTTTTTAATATATTCATTAATGACCTGGAAATGGGAACAACAAGTAAGATGATCAAATTTGCAGATGACACAAAATTATTAAAAGTTGTTAAAACACCAGAAGATTGTGCAAAATTGCAAGAGGACCTTGATAAATTTGTAGACTGGGCATCCAAATGGCAGATGAAATTTAATGTGGACAAGTGCAAAGTTCTGCACAGAGGGAAGAACCACGTAAACAACGGCTACACGATGCAAGGTTCCACATTAGGAACCACCACCCAGGAAAAAGATTTAGGCGTCATCGTGGATAACATGTTGAAACCCTCGGTCCAGTGTGCAGCGGCAGCCAAGAAAGCAAATAGAATGCTAGGAATCATAAGGAAAGGAATGGAGAATAAAACAAAGGATATTATAATGCCTCTATATCATTCCATGGTGAGACTGCATTTTGAATATTATGTGCAATTCTGGTCACCATATCTTAAAAAGAATGTAGAGGAATTAGAAAAGGTACAGAAATGAGCAACCCAAATGATAAAGGTGAGGAAAGGATACCCCTATGAGGAAAGGCTTAAAAGGTTAGGGCTCTTCAGCTTGGAAAAAGAGAAGGGCGAGGGGACATATGATAGGGGTCTATAATATGAGTGGAGTGGAATGGGTAAACATAGATCAGCTGTTAATACCTTCAAGAAGTAGAAAGACTATGGGACATTCAAAGAGGCTACAATGTAACTCATTTAACACTAATTGGAGACAATATTTTTTCACTCAATGCATAAATAAACTCTGGAATTTGTTGCCAGAGGATGTAGTAAAAGTGGTTAGTTAAGCTGGGTTTAAAAAAGGTTTGGGGGGGGGGGGGAGCCTAGTATCGGGCAAGATGATCGCGTAAGAGCTGTGCTCCGGAGGGCAATGGTCAAGAATCCTGAACTCTGCAGTCTTTAACTAAGTAGTTCCTACCTACTCTGATATAATTTGATCCTCGATATGTCTGGCCCCAAGCCGACGTGGCTGGATTACCAAATACCTCAAAACGCCAGCGCAAAGAGAACCAAAATGGAGCTTCTCTCACCTCACAAGATGGCGGTCATCAGAGATTGTCCTGAGGCCTTACAAGAACTTCTGGCTGAGATTCGCGCTATTAAGGACTTGGTCAAAGCTAATGGAGACTCGTTGTGCACAATGCAGGAGGATATCAGCACCTTGAAATATACTTTGGAGTCAATTACGGTCAGATTGGAGAAGGTAGAGAGCGTGGTGGCAACACATGGGGAGTGGTTCAGGGCCATTGAGAAGCAAACAAAGTTGATACAGTCATTGCAAAGAGAGTTGGAAAATGGTAACAATCGTGCTCGGAGGAACAACATAAGAATTTTTGGAGTTCCAGAGGGAGCCGAGGGTCCTGACATAATAGCTTTTCCACAGTCAACGATTCCGGGTGTGTTAAAGGTGAAGTTCGAAGCATTTTCCTCGACTGCGTCCATCGAGTTCCTACTCAGTCTGTGGTTGCGGACAAGCATCCACGTCCAGTCATCCTCAAAGTTTTGTGCTTTCAACAAGTAACACAAATAATGGAAGCAGCCAGAGCACATTCTCCCTTGGAATATTAGGGGCACAAACTTTTATTCTTCCCTGACTTCGCAAAGGTGATGGTGGATTGGAGAAAGAGTTTTTTGGTGCTACTTCCAAGCTTATTACAGCTGCAGGCCCATTTCAGGTTACTCTACCCTGCTCGCATGAGAGTCATGCTGAACAACCTGACTAGGACTTTTGATGATCCAGGGGAGTTGCACGTGTTCTTGGAGGACAAGGAGTTGTTGTTGATGCAGTGAAAGCTTGCCTTGTAATCAGTGGCTTGTAAAAGTTAAGAACATAAGAACATAAGATATGCCATACTGGGTCAGACCAAGGTCCATCAAGCCCAGTATCCTGTTTCCAACAGTGGCCAATCTAGGTCATATGTACTGTCAGACGGCTGCCTGGGTGAGAATCTTCACAGTCTTGGCAAGTGCATATATCTATATGATTTGCAAGGGATTGTGGGCAATGCAGTTCATTCACACCAGACACAGCTGCTCACAATAATTAGTTGTGCTTTTGGGTAAAGCCAATAAGATATTTATTTATGGGGTTATTTCTCCCAACACAGATATGCTTGGTAGCACATAAATCAGGTTACTTGCTTTCAGTGTTAAACTTGATAAAACCAGGAAACAACATTTGAACTTGTCAGGCAATCAAAGCAAAAGAAATAAGACCTGGTTGGCAACAAACTGGTCTTTTCTGTAGGCTTTAGCTAATATTCTCTTAGCAATGTATCAAACAACAAACCAAAAGCTACAAAGAAAGAAAAAAACTGTTCTTTTCAGGTTAACTTCTTATATCTTCCCACATAGATTCAGAAGTGATTCTCTCTTAGCTCACAAGCATTTAGGTAAGGCTCAATTGCTAGCAGTTATCCAGCTGAAACCCCTTAGCTGGCTTGTTTTCTACTGCGTGGCTAAAAATACTACTCAGGAGCTTTTCTGAGTAGATTAAAGAACAAGTTTGTATTTGTTTGTGATGGTTGCTGTACTTTACAACAGAAAATCACCAAAGGAGTTTAGACAGAGAGCAGTCCATGTAAACAGATTCTTCATCTGCTATCACCCCCTCTTCTTCAACAAGCATGGGTTCAATATCATGGATTGGCACAGATGAATCTCCCAATGGAGCACTTTCAGGAGAATACTTGTTTCCCTGCTGTCTTTCAAGGTTATAGCTAGGGCATAGATCAGTGTTCATACCTGAGCTTCCATTGCTGTTAGAGTTCCTCTCTATATAGCCTGGCCAGTATGTAGTCCAGTTCTTATGTCCAGCCTTCCAATCCAGATCCCTGGACACTGGATCTCTCTTCACATACCTTCTGGCACGGGTCTTAGGGCAGCCGTCTCCCTCACAGGTACCGTCTGGAGATTCCTAGCTCTGCAGCACCATTCCTCTGGCTTTCCCCAGTCCAATGGTGTATGCTGGCCCTTGGAATGCCTCCCAGTATACGTACTGCTCTGGACTCTTCTAGACCTCTCAAAGGCTTTTCTCCTCTTTCTTCCAAAGGGTTTCTTTCCCTCTCTGTCCGTCCGGTTGGGCTTCTGCTTCTGATGATCCTCCTGATGATGAAGATGATCAAGCTCAAGCTGATTCTCTGTAGAATAAACTCTACCTTTATTCTGCTTAGATGAGTGCTCCTCCCTAACACAGCGCAGCTGTGCTGAATCAGGCCCTGCCCTTTGAGATGAGTGCTTAGGGATTACCTCATAGCCCTCCTGATTGAACACACGTTTCCCCACTTCAGCTCCTCTAAGGGCTGTTGGAAACCTGGTGCATTCTGGGACTGGTAGTCTTTTATGGGAAAATTCTGTTTTCTTGTTTCTACCAGAACTGACAGGTTGCTTGTTCAGAGTCACTTCACCTTTCCTATAGCTCCTTCCTGAGCTATGATAAGCTTCCTTATCACATACCCCCCTGCTTAAGTTATTACGGACTGGTTTAACTGGTGAAACTTCTTCTCCATAGTCCGTAATACGGGAAAGGGCATCCACATTCTTGTGTAACTTCCCAGCACGATGTTCACTTGAAAATCAAATGCCTGTAAGGCCATGTACCAGCGTATCAACCTGGCATTGTGGTTCTTCATTTGCTGCAACCACTTAAGTGGGGCATGGTCTGTGACCAACTGGAACTTTCTCCCTGTAAGGTAAAACCTTAATGCCTCCACTGACCACTTTATAGCTAAACATTCTTTTTCTATAGTGGAATACTTTTGTTCAGCCGGTGACAACTTCCTGCTCAGGTACATCACAGGATGCTCCTCCCCATCATGACACTGGGATAGAACCGCTCCTAGCCCTACATCCGATGCATCGGTTTGAACCAGAAAGGGTTTCCTGAAGTCCACCCCTTTCAGTACCGGTCCTGTACACAATTTTCCTTTTAGGACTGAAAACGCTTTTTCAGCTTCAGGTGTCCACTTTAGCTGGTTTGGACAATTCTTCCGCAGCATATCCGTGAAAATTGCACTTTTCTCTGCAAATTGCGGTATAAATCTGCGGTAGTATCCAATAAGTCCTAAGAAACTTCTTAGTTGTTTCTTTGTTGTTGGAGGAGGAAAATTCCTGATGCTATCTACTTTACTCATTAGAGGTTTAATTTTTCCTCTTCCCACTAGGTGGCCCAGGTATTTTACCTCCCTATTTGCAAAGGCACACTTCTTCGGGTTTAAAGTGATTCCCGCTTGCTTCATGGAGCACAAGACTGCCCTGATCCTCTTTAGATGCTCCGCCAAGGTGTTACTATGGATTATGACATCATCCATATATGCAAAAGCATAATTTTGGTGTGGTCAAAGTACCTGATCCACTAACCTTTGGCAGGTAGCTGCTGCTCCATGCAGTCCGAAAGGCATCCTCTTGAACTGGAAAAGGCCAAGGGGGGTGCTGAACGCAGTCTTCGGCTTCGACTCCCTGGTTAGAGGGATTTGCCAATATCCTTTTGTCATATCAAGGGTGGTTAAGTATTGAGCCTGTCCCAGCTGGTCCAACAGCTCTTCAATTCTTGGCATTGGATATGCATCAAAAACTGATATGGCATTTACCTGCCGGAAGTCAATACAAAATCTTAAAGATCCATCAGGCTTCGGCACCAGGACTATGGGGCTATTCCAGGGACTCTTTGACTCCTCTATTACTCCCATGTCCAACATCTCCTGGACTTGTGCCACTACTTCCTGTCTCTTGGCTTCAGGCAAGCAGTATGGCCTTTGACGAACTAATTTCCCAGGTGGAGTTATTATTTCATGGGCAACCAAATGTGTCTCCTCAGGTATGGGTGTCAACACATCTGGGAACTCTTTAAGCAATTTCCTAATTTCTTCCTGTTGTACCACTGTCAGGTCCTCCCCTATTTGGGGCTCTGATTTTTCTTTACAATCAGATACCTGGGGTCCCAAATCTTCCTCTTCATTCACCTCCCTCTCTCGGGCACAGGTGGCAGCTAGGCTTTTAACCCTTTTGACGTCAGTAGAACCAAAGCCTTTGGTTCCACGCTCAGAATTTTCCAGGGATGTGACCTCCTCCACAGGTGGAAAACCCAGCCTCTCACAGATCAATTGGGCAATTCTGTCTCCTGTCTTCACGTGATAATCATTCTGTCCAAAATTAAATAACAGAACTTTAATATTGCCCCTGTAATCGGGATCAATTACTCCTGCACCCACATCGATGAAATATTTAAGGGCTAATCCGGACCTTGGGGCTACTCTCCCATAGCATCCAATAGGTATTTCCACTTGGAGACCGGTGTCAACCAGGGCTCTCCCTTGGCTAGGTACAGTCACATTTTCTATGCTGCATAGGTCAAACCCAGCAGCTTGAGGGGTTGCCCGCTTAGGAGCTTGGGCCTTCTCTGTGACCCTATGGTACTTTAAGACGAATGTCTGCTTTGGGGCAGCTTGGTCTTCTGGATGCTTAACCATCTTTTTAGCTGGGGTCTGAGGACTTCCAAATAAAGGCCCGGGAGCTATTACCATTAAACCTTCTCCCTCCTTCTTTCCTAGTCCTTCCACTAGACCCTGCTTAAATCTTGGCCAGTCTCTTCCTAGAACCAAATCAAAGGGTAGCCTAGGCACCACTGCTAACAGGACTTCCTCTTGTTCCCCCAGGCACTTAACCTTTAGCCTATAGGTGGGATATGATGTTGCAGCACCATGAATGCATCTGATGTGAACTTGGCTGTCAGGGGTTCTAGGCACAAATCCTTCTTGGGCCTCTATTCTCTTCCAAAGCCTTTTTGACATCATACTCTGGTCTGCCCCAGAGTCTAGCAAAGCATTTGTGGTAATTCCTTGCACATCAACCATCAAAAGAAATCCTTCTTTGGGCTGTTTTAAATTCACCCCCATTAAGTTAGTGTGTGTCTGGCATCTCTTTTCTAAATGTCCCCATTTTCCACACTTGAAACATTTCTTTCTATTCCACTGTGTCATCTGGTTTGATACAGTACATTCATTTTCAGAAACATTTTTAATTATTTTCTTTTCTGATACAGCACATCTTGCCTCAGCACCAATCTTCAGAGGGCCACCCATTCTATGGCAAGCCTGCGTGGCTTCCAAGAATCTCTCTGCTAGCATGGTTGCCTCTCCAAGATTTTGGCAATTTTGCTGTATAAGGAAAGTGTGCAAATCTTTAGGGACCGCAGACATAAATTGTTCAAGCATTATAATGTCTAATAACATTTCTACCGTCTTTTGCTCAGGCTCCAACCATTTTACAGCTAAACCTCTGATTCTCTGACTCAGAGCCCTGGGTGTTTCACCCACTCTCAATGTAGTAGCTCTAAACATTCGCCTATACTCTGAAATAGACAACCCTAGGCGATCTCTAATAGCAGCCTTTACCTCCTTATAATTCAAAGCCTGGGCTGCTGGCATTGCTCTATAAGCTGCAAGCGCCTCTCCAGTTAATGAGGCTGCCAGCCTTACTGCCCACTGGGTCTCTGGCCATGCTAATGCTTGTGCCACTCTTTCAAAAGACTCTAGAAAATCATCAACATTATCATCTGGAGTTAGCTTCCCATAACTAAATGCCCCAATCCCCTGATTGAGTCCCACACTGTCCACATGTGGTGTACCAGTATTTACTGCTGGTCTTGCATCTGTTCCACTTTGGTTCTGCAGCTTAACTAGGGCTTGCACCAGATCAAGCACTGGCTTCTGCTGGTCCATTAAGGCTTTCATAGCAGTGTCCTGAGCCTGCTGTGCTAGCTCCTGTTGCCTGCTAAACTGGGCTGCCATCCACTGAGGTAGTTCCTTTGGATCCATCTTGATCCCTTGTGTCAGTGATGAATCCAGCTCTGCACAGGGTCTTTTCCTCCTGGGACAGCTACCTGGAACATCCAATTCTCCTCCAAAGTGCAGTTGAGGGAAAATCTTTTTTTCCAGCTTTAAACTTGAACTTTAGTTGTAATCCTCAGCAAGTAAATCCCCTTTGTGCAAAAGCAATCCGAAAAACTACGCCATTTGTCAGACGGCTGCCTGGGTGAGAATCTTCACAGTCTTGGCAAGTGCATATATCTAAATGATTTGCAAGGGATTGTGGGCAATGCAGTTCATTCACACCAGACACAGCTGCTCACAATAATTAGTTGTGCTTTTGGGTAAAGCCAATAAGATATTTATTTATGGGGTTATTTCTCCCAACACAGATATGCTTGGTAGCACATAAATCAGGTTACTTGCTTTCAGTGTTAAACTTGATAAAACCAGGAAACAACATTTGAACTTGTCAGGCAATCAAAGCAAAAGAAATAAGACCTGGTTGGCAACAAACTGGTCTTTTCTGTAGGCTTTAGCTAATATTCTCTTAGCAATGTATCAAACAACAAACCAAAAGCTACAAAGAAAGAAAAAAACTGTTCTTTTCAGGTTAACTTCTTATATCTTCCCACATAGATTCAGAAGTGATTCTCTCCTAGCTCACAAGCAATTAGGTAAGGCTCAATTGCTAGCAGTTATCCAGCTGAAACCCCTTAGCTGGCTTGCTTTCTACTGCGTGGCTAAAAATACTACTCAGGAGCTTTTCTGAGTAGATTAAAGAACAAGTTTGTATTTCTTTGTGATGGTTGCTGTACTTTACAACAGAAAATCACCAAAGGAGTTTAGACAGAGAGCAGTCCATGTAAACAGATTCTTCATCTGCTATCACCCCCTCTTCTTCAACAAGCATGGGTTCAATATCATGGATTGGCACAGATGAATCTCCCAATGGAGCACTTTCAGGAGAATACTTGTTTCCCTGCTGTCTTTCAAGGTTATAGCTAGGGCATAGATCAGTGTTCATACCTGAGCTTCCATTGCTGTTAGAGTTCTTCTCTATATAGCCTGGCCAGTATGTAGTCCAGTTCTTATGTCCAGCCTTCCAATCCAGATCCCTGGACACTGGATCTCTCTTCACATACCTTCTGGCACGGGTCTTAGGGTCCCTTCCATGTGCAGCCATCTCCCTCACAGGTACCGTCTGGAGATTCCTAGCTCTGCAGCACCATTCCTCTGGCTTTCCCCAGTCCAATGGTGTATGCTGGCCCTTGGAATGCCTCCCAGTATACATACTGCTCTGGACTCTTCTAGACCACTCAAAGGCTTTTCTCCTCTTTCTTCCAAAGGGTTTCTTTCCCTCTCTGTCCGTCCGGTTGGGCTTCTGCTTCTGATGATCCTCCTGATGATGAAGATGATCAAGCTCAAGCTGATTCTCTGTAGAATAAACTCTACCTTTATTCTGCCTAGATGAGTGCTCCCCCCTAATACAGCGCAGCTGTGCTGAATCAGGCCCTGCCCTTTGAGATGAGTGCTTAGGGATTACCTCATAGCCCTCCTGATTGAACACACGTTTCCCCACTTCAGCTCCTCTAGTGGCTGTTGGAAACCTGGTGCATTCTGGGACTGGTAGTCTTTTAGGGGAAAATTCTGTTTTCTTATTTCTACCAGAACTGACAGGTTGCTTGTTCAGAGTCACTTCACCTTTTCTATAGCTCCTTCCTGAGCTATGATAAGCTTCCTTATCACACTATCTACATGCTAAGTAATTTTGTTCTTTATGATGGTTTCAACCATTTTTCCTGGTACTGACGTCAGGCTCACCGGCTGTAGTTTCCTGGAACACCCCTGGAACCCTTTTTAAAAATTGGCATTACATTGGCGATCCTCCAATCTTCAGGTATTACAGATGATTTTAATGAAAATTCACAGATTACTAATAGGTCTGCAATCTCATATTTCAGTTCTTTCAACACCCTTGAATGTATACCATCCGGCCCAGGTGATTTGCTACTCTTCAGTTTATCTAATAGTTGTAATACATATTCCTGATGTATCAATATTTCCTTAAATTCTTCTGCACCTTTAATACCACTTCAGTCATGGGTAACATCCCTACATTTTCCTCAGTAAAGACCGAAGCAAAGAATTCATTCAGTCTCTCCGCTATCGCCTTGTCGCCTCTTAGTGCCCCTTTAACCCCTCTATTATCTAATGGACCAACTGACTCTCTCACAGGTTTTTTGCTACGAATGTACTTGAAAAAGTCTTTATTTTGCGTTTTTGCTTCCGCAGCAAGCTTCTTCTCAAATTCTCCCTTTGCCTGCTTTGCCTTGAATTTGACTTGCCAGTGCTTGTGCTGTTTCCAGGTTTCGTAGTTTGGCTCTTTTTTCCATTTCCTGAAAGATGCTTTTTTGGCAACAACAGCTTCTCTGACCTCACCTTTAAACCATGCTGGCAGTTTTTTGGACTTCCACTTTTCTTAAAGCGTGGAATACAGCTGGTCTGGGCTTCCAAGATAGTATTTTTCAACAACACCCAGGCTTGATGTAAGTCTAACATTTGCAACTACTCCTTTTAGTTTTTTCTTAACTATTTTCCTCATTTTATCATAGTCTCCCTTTCGAAAGTTAAAAGGTAGTACTTTGGATTTCCTTACTATTCCTCCTCCACTAATTAAATCATATGTGATCATGCTATGATCACTATTGCCAAGTGGCCCCAACACCCTTATCTCTTGCACCAGATCTGGTGTTCCACTAAGGACTAGGTCTAATATGACTTCCCCTCTGGTCGCTTCATGATCCAGCTGCTCTAAGAAGCAATCATGTATTTCATCTATGAACTTTATCTCCCTATCATGCCCTGCCGTGACACTGACCCAGTCGATACCGGGGTAATTGAAATCACCCATTATTATTACTGTGCTGTAACGTTTGATAGCTTCCTTGATTTCTTTGAGCATTTCATCATCCATTTGTTCATTCTGGCCAGGCGGTCGATAGTACACCACCACTGCCATCGCCTTCCCCTTTTTACATGGAATTTCAATCCATAGAGAATCTACGGCAAATTTTGTTTCCTGCAAAACTTTAATCCTTTCTGACTCAATGCCCTCTCTAACATAGAGCGCAGCCCCTCCACCAAATTGATCAGCTCTATCATTACGATATAGTTTGTACCCAGGTATCACAGTGTCCCACTGGTTGTCTTCCTTCCTCCATGTCTCTGATATTCCAATCACATCTAACCTCTCATTTAATGCTATATATTCTAACTCTCCCATCTTATTTTTTAGACTTCTAGCATTTGCATTAAAGCATTTTAGAGTCTGTATTTTATTCATATTAATCTGGCTATTGGTAGACATGGGTAATTTGGGATCTTTAAGCTCTGTCTGCTGCATACTCGAGGGCATTTGGGCTACTTTACTCTTTTTTGGATCCTCTCTGCTTTTGGTAGTATCCTCCAAGGATACATTCTTCTGAACCATGTGCTCTTGGGCGACTGTCGGCTTTCCCCTATTATCTAGTTTAAAAGCTGCTCTATCTCCTTTTTAAAGGTTAATGCCAGCAGCCTGGTTCCATCCCGCTTAAGGTGAAGCCCATCCCTTCGGAAGAGCCCCTCCTTTCCCCAGAAGGTTCCCCAGTTCCTAACAAATCCAAAACCCTCATCTCTGCACCATTGTCTCATCCACACATTGAGACTCTGGAGCTCTGCCTGCCTTTTGGGTCCTGCGCGTGGAACGAGGAGCATTTCGGAGAATGCTACCTTCGAATTTCTGGATTTCAACTTCCTACCTAAAAGCCTAAATTTAGCATCCAGAACCTCCCTACCACATTTTCCTATGTCATTGGTACCGACAACTACCAAGATAGCAGACTCCTCCACAGCACTATCTAAGACCTTATCTAGGTGGCACGTGAGGTCTGCTACCTTCACACCAGGCAGGTATGTTACCAGGCGATCCTCACGTCCACCCACCACCCCGCTATCTACATGCCTAATGATTGAATCATCAACTATAACGGCTGTCCTAACCCTTCCCTCATGGGCACATGGCCCTGGAGAAACCTTCTCAGTGCGAGAGGGTTTTACATCACCTGGAGGACAGGTCCTAGTTACAGGATCACTTCCTGCCACACCAGGGTGATGCTCTCCTGTCACGTGACCTCTCTCCTCCATGGCAACAGGGATGCTGCCAGACTGGAGGTGGGACTTCAGGACTATATCCCTGTAGGTCTCGTCTATGTACCTCTCTGTCTTTCTTATATTTTCCAAGTTTTCTACTCTAGCCTCTAGAGAACGGACTCATTCCCCGAGAGCAAAGCGCTCCTTGCACCTAGTGCACACGTAAGACCTCTCACCAACTGGGAGAAAATCATACATGTGGCACTCAATGCAAAAGACTGGAAAGCCCCAATCTCGCTGCTGGACTGCTGTCTGCATCTTAGTTTTAAGCTTGTGTTTAGATCTTTAAGTTCTTTACTTACTAAGGGTTGCTATGGATATTTATACTAATAAAACTGTATCTGTTTAATATACCTTGTTCACCTGAAGCTTAATTAATCTCAGCTCCTTAGTGTATGACTGATTTGGATAACGAGCTTCACCTGAGAGCACCTTTCCTTTAAGATGTGTAAGTACCTTTAAAGCTACGATTATCCCAGGGGTGGGTGGGTATTGGGGAGGGAGGGAGGGAAATACCACTTATTAAAAGAGGGCTGCTACACCGTACCCTGTCCTGTGCTGCTGAGGTAAGCTGTGACCAACTTCCTGGATTTTTCTGCTGCCAATCAAAAAAAAAAAATGGGGTAGCAATCCTAGTAAGGAAATCTCTATCCCCCATTGTAATACAAAAAAGATCTGATACAGAGGGGTGGTGGGTAATGGTTGTCCTTAAAATAGGATCCACAGAACTGGCCTTAATTAATATATATGTTCCTAATGTAGAATGTTCTCCCTTCTTTAACTTCATTGCAGCCCTGGCAGAAGAGGTGTCCAGCTATCCAACTATTGTGGGGGGAGACTTCAACCTCATACTTGACCCCTTGTTAGACAGGAGTCCAGTGAGAATTAATAAGGTCTTCAAAGCTCACCCTGTTCTTTTGTCCCTAATGCAAGATTTGGGGCTGATAGACATATGGCGGTTGCAACACCCTATGGACAAAGAATACACTTTCTTTTCTCCCCCCTATAATTCAGTATCACGCATAGACTATTTCCTAGTCTCCAAAGGACTATGCTCTAGAATTGGTGAGT
Source organism: Ichthyophis bannanicus (assembly GCA_033557465.1). Lineage (NCBI taxonomy): Eukaryota > Metazoa > Chordata > Amphibia > Gymnophiona > Ichthyophiidae > Ichthyophis > Ichthyophis bannanicus. The sequence continues at coordinate 418,790,510 of CM066038.1, forward strand.
CCAATATACACGCGGCTCATATCTCTGATCATTCTGCAATCTCATTCACCCTATTTGACTCAATTAGCGGCCCATCTCATTCATGCTGGCACTTTGATAGAACTCTTCTTGGCAGCCAGGAGTTCCAGGAAACTATTCTGTTGGCTATAGAGGAATATTTTCAGTTTAATTTACCTCAGGATCTTTATCTTTACTTCACACTTTATATACCGCCCTTGCCGAAGCCTGAGAGCAGTTTACAATAAACTAAAATATGCTGACACTGAGGAAAAAGAAAAGAACTCCAATTTGTGACAGGAAAGAAAAGAATACCCAAAGAACTTAAGAACAGTCTGAAAACAACCAATCAGGCGGGGCTAAGGCAAACAAGAAAGGCCACTCCAGTTGGTCAAATGCTTTCTATGCGTCTAGCGATAGTCCCACAAGTGGGCCCTCTATTCTTTCTGCACCTTCCAAAACGTAACACAACACTCTAGCATTATCGGCTGTGGAGCATCCCTCAGTGAAGCCACATTGGTCTGATCTGGATGTATCAACGAAGGGATCAATTTGGAGAGATGACCAGCTAAAATGGCTGCAAAAATTTTATAATCTGTATTTAGTAATGTTATTGGGCGATAATTACTAGCCATCTGAGGGTCCCTCCCAGGTTTTTCAAAAACCACAATATTTGCAGAGGCAAATGCTCCAGTCTGGGCCTCCGCTTCCAGAAGAAGCCTGTAGTATTGTTGAAGATATGGGCCTAAGATTTTGGAAAAGGTTTTATAAAATTCAACCGGAAGGCCATCTGGGCCAGTGGCCTTGCCCACTTGCATAGAGTTAATAGCCTGGATAATTTACATGACTGTAATCTGTTCGTCTAGTCCTGCCGCTATATCCTGGTCTAATTGCTGTGTATTGTTCAGCAATCTATCAAAATCCTCCTCAGAGAAATCTATCTCTGGGGAGTATAACTGAGCATAAAATTGGTGAAAGGCCTCTGCGATATCAGAGCCCTTGAAAATCAATTGTTGCACCTGAGGATCTCTCAAAGCAGTGATGCGAGAAGCTTCCTTATGGCCTTTTAATGAATTAGCTAGTAACCATCTGGCCCCGTTACCTTCCAAGTAATACTGCACTTTCTGTGCTTGAATATTCTGTGAAGCCTCAGTAGGGGTGTTTGAGCCATCGGTCAACTGATATTAGATGGCAAGTGGAAGCCTTTTGCTTGTCTACAGCGGGAGTTTGACTTGCCTAAATCCTTATACTTCCAATGGATTCAGCTGAGACATTATATAGAGAAATCCCCTATTGATATTAAATCTTTACCTGAAGAATGGGGGTTGTTGAACATTATAGGTTCAGCCCAAATGGCTACTGGGGTGGCTTCTTATTATTATAAATTGGTCGTTCAGAATCACACCTCACAGTTCATTGGTGCTCAGCGGATATGGGAACATGATAAAGGGGAGACTCCTTCTCCAGAATCATGGGTAAAATTCTGGAGCAAGACAAATAGAGTATCTCAGTCTGCCTCTATTTCACAAGCTTTATATTTTTTGCACACAGAGTTCATTTTACCCCAATAAAGGTTGCTAAATGGGATAAAACGGTTGGGAATAAATGCTGGTCTTGTCAGAGTGATGTTGGCACTTTAAGACATGTGGTGCATGACTGCCCTAATATTCAGTTCTATTGGATTCCGATTTGGAACCAAATCCAAGTAGTCTTGGGATTCGGGGCCACTCTCTCCTGGTCTGTGGTTGTATTTCGGTCAACAATTGGCATCTCATCGTTACAGAGGGATTGCCATTTTTTATTTGACTTCATAATGGGAGTGGCTCTACATCTCATTATTGCAAACTGAAAACATACTGCAGAGCTTAGCTGGCACGAATGCTGGAACCGTTTGTGCTTATGCTACAAATATGAACAAATGGCACTTTATGGCATAACCATCATGCCTTCCACCCTCCTCAAGTGGAACCCCCTAAATACTTACATCTCTAAAGCATGATATGGTGTAAATTAAGGGGTAATGTAGACATGTCAACATGTTATCATGTGGTGAGAAGCTGGTGTGGAGTCATAGCCTCTGTAGGTCCCCCCCCCCTTTTTTTGTGCTCATTTCATAGGTTTTTTTCGTTTGATGATCACATGGTGAAGGGAGGGGTAAGGTTTGGGGTAGGCTGTTAAAGCCTTGTTTTTCTTTTTGCTTTTATGTTTAAAGAGGATTATCATTTTAATTGTATTTTTTGCTTTTGTTGTAATTTGTTTGAACATGTAGATAAAGAAATTAAAAAAAAAATAAATAGAAGGTTTGAACAAGTTCCTGGAGGAAAAGTACATTTTTTTTGTGCTGACTCCTAGTGACCTAGCTGCCTCTGGGTTTTCTTGGCAATATAGCACTAGAGGTAGATTGGTAGGCCTTTTCTTCTGAGGCAATAGAGAGTAAAGTGACTAGCCCAAGGAGTACCAATGGGAATTAAACCCTTGGTTTTCTGGGTACTAGGCAGTTGCTTGAAGCACTAGGTTACTCCTCCACTCCAGAAAGGGTCCATAAACAATTATTAAAGTAGAATGAGGAAATTCACTGTTTACCCTTGGGATAAGCAGCATGATTTCTGTCTACCTTTTGTGAATCTGACAGGTACTTGTGACCTAGATTGTCCACTGTTGGAAAAATGATATTGAGCTTGATGGACCTTTCTTATGTTTTTAGATGCCTGCTTTCTTACCCAGAGGTTACTAGTTTAAGGCGAGCCTGGCCTGTGACAAAACAGGGGAGAAAACCCCCAAATTTTGAAATTTTCAGTGCCATGTTTCAGAATGAAATATGAAACAAAATTGAAAATTTTGTAGTATTTCCATTTTGTTTCAAATGAATGCACATCCCTAGGGCCAGATGAACTAAGGGATATTGCCATTTTGGGTCTAAATCACTATTTTCTCCCATTCTGTATCATTATGAAATATATGATGTAAAATTCTTAGTAAATATAGCTTCGCTAATGTGGATCATCAGAGAAGACTGTAACAGGGCTTCTAGACAAATGCAGATTCTTTAATGGTACACACTCTAGTGAGAACACCTCCAAAAATGTTACCATAAGGTTTACAAAATTATGAGCTGCATTAGGCACTATGAGGATAAAGGAGGCACATTTTTCAGGTACTAAGAATATGTGTAAGCGTTAGTATTTTAGTCATTTATGTACATACAGTGGCCAAATACATAAATGATCTCTTACAAAATACTGACCAATGGAAAAATATGCATGCAATTTGTGTGGTGTGCACTTTCACTGTGGGCATGCAAATGGCCAAAGTGTGGTCATAAAATACAATAAGTTTACATATAGGACAGGAAGATGGCAATGGTGGATGCTCCCTGACTCACCTGCATGGAGGCGCCTTTCTGTTTTCTGAGGTTTTGCCTTTGTTTCCTTTCTCCAATGACACATTCTGGTTGTAAGCACAAGGTGAAACTATTAGTAGCTGAGTCTGAGATTCACGGGCCCATGGATTCATTCAGGTAGAGAGCTCCGCGTCGCCTGCTGGGAATAGTGAGGGTGGAAGGAGACTCTTTGATCTCCCCTGGGCTCGATGTGCCCTTGAGCCTGGAGCACTGAGACCCTACGATGCAGCCAGCATGGAAGATCTCTGAGATTGGAGCTGAGGAACCACCATGGGAGGAATCCAGCGGATCTTTTTCCCTGAGGTTACAGCTGCCCTGCACCAGAAGAGAAGACTGTATAGTGGAATTCTCTTCCGGAGTGCTTGGAGAGGTTGGAGCTATGGAGGAGCAGACTGTTTGCCCTCTTTGGATCTGCAGCTTTTGGACTCTTCTTGCGAGGATCTTGGTATTGGTGTCTGGTCAGTTTTCATGAGACCTCAGGTGCTTCCTTTGGCAACTTTGTGGGAAGCTTTATTTAAGTTGTAACAGTCCCTTTCCCTTCAGCTTCAGTCCATTTCAACACTGTTTATTTAGACTGGCCAGAAACTTGAGGCACATGAGACATTATTGGATAACTTTAAGGCTAGAATTTCTCCTGTAGAAGTACAGTTGGATCAGTTCCAAAAAAATGTTTTGACATTTATGAAGGACTCTCAGGTTATTCACAGGAAGCTTGAAACCTTTGAAAATGCTAATAGAAGTAGGAATTTGAGTATTCTTGATTTCCCTAAGATTGCTTCTATTTTGGCTCTGGACAAGAAGTTTCTGGTTTTGGTTTTGAATCTTTGCCTCCAATATCTAAAGTTAAGATGGTGGAAGGCCATGAACAATCTTCAGTGTTGTTCTGTGACAATTTGAATTCAGCAGCTTTTTTGGAGAGGTCTGAGTCTGTGACCAAGCTCACTGCTACTTTATTGTTCACCTTGGCTATAGATGTAGATCGGAACTGGCTCCTAAAAACATATTTTTGATCATCTAATAGAGTGTTCATGGATTGCCGTATTAGGATTTTCCCAGATGTCTCCAGAGCCACACAGAAAAGAAGGAGCAATTTTTGTTAAAATCTGGGGTGCTTCAGTTGGGTGGGTTATTTTATTTACGTTTTCTTGTAAATATTTAGTTAAGTTGGCTGTGTCCAACTTTCTTTTTCTTGACCCACAGTACCTGTCCACCTTTACATTCTCTAGGGTGGCTGCTGTCAGACCTTACCCGCGGATGGCCTAACATCAGCCCTGAAGTAGAGTGAGTGCATTTGTTTGGTATGAATTTTGCTCCCCTCTGAGTCTGCTAGTATTACTTGGTTATTGTATCCAGTTAAGATGTGCCTTTGATTTGTGTTCTTCCTTTTCCACTCTCTCTCTCTCTCTCTCTATATATATATATATATATATTTATTTATTTAACCAATTTTCTATACTGCCTTATCCTTCAATTAATGCGGTTTTACCTTATGTAATTGCTACAGGTACTGGATATATTCCCTTGTCCCCAAAGGGCTCACAATCTATGTGTACCTGAGGCAACGGAGGGTTAAGTGGCTTGCCCAAGATATATTGAAGGTTAGCGAGTGCTGGTCTGTTTATTTTTCTTTGATCTTGCATTTGCCTTATTGTATATTATTTTGACTATGCTGCCTTTTGCTATGCCCTATTTGTTCTTGTAAATGTTGGAGAATTGCATAAATTGCATAGAGGGAGGAGTAGCCTAGTGGTTGGGGCAAGGTACTTCAGGCCGGAAGGTCAGGGGTTCAAATCCCACTAGAGGACAGCAACCTTGGGCCGGAAGGACTTGGGTTTCTAGTCCCACAGATGCTCCTTGTGGTCTTGGGAAAGCCACTTAACCCTCCATTGCCCATGTTCCCTGTAAGTATTAGTGTATGTGTCTCATATCCCCGCGTGTTAAATGTATCCCCCAATTGTGTTGTGACCGCTTTGATTGAAGGATAAGGCAGTATACAAAACTGTCTAAATAAAATAAATAAATAAATACATAGAAAAAAATACAATAAGTTGCATGTATATTTGCAAAATGTCAGTGCAGTCATTAACATTAGCTTTAGGACTGTTGTAACTTAAGGCATGTTTTCTGCCACATATACAGACAGGTAGGTGCTGCCTTGTCTTTATTCTATTTGTTAGGATTTTGCCTAGTTGCATTCAGGTACAGGAGGAATTTCTCTGTCCCTGGAAGACTTACAATCTAAGGTTGCATTTGATGCCAATGGGGACCACAAGGAGGGTCAACGGGATTTGAACTGTTTTTTTTTTCAGGTCCAGACTGCAGCCCTAACCACTAGGCTACTCCTCCACTCTGCTTCACCAAATAGGTTTAATTTGATAAAGTGCCTTTACATGCATTGTTAGCACCTAAAAATAGGTGCCTTCTTATAAAATTACCCTCAAAAAAGTAAGTACACTGAAACTTATGGGCCAATATCCAAAAAAAACTTTTCCTATTAGAGGTCAGCACCTGTTAACCAAGAGTGATATCCAGTGGCAATATACAAGTCATGCCATAGAACGTTCTCTCTGACCACCCTGGCACTATCTGGGTACTGCTAGGGTGGTCTGCTTCTGGAGCAGCAAGTTATCTGTATAGCTGATGTTCAGCTTCACTATATGGCTAGCTAGCCTAAGAACTCTCCGACAGCCATTTCCGACTGCTTGGTGTTGTTCTAAGCTATCTGTATCTGGCACTGAAAATCACTGCTATTCAGATAGCGATGGCACTGACTGCAATGACCGGATATTCAGCGCTAGTCGGTATCTACTGTAGATTCTAGTGCTGAATAGCTGTTTCTTGTTTCACCACTGTGGCCAGCACTAAAAGAAAGCTGACTTCCATTGGCTAAATACTGACCTGTTAATATCGATTTTTATGTGATGTAGGCATTCCAGGGTTGCCTCTTATGCATGTAATTTGCATAATGCACGCATATGAGCCTATTCTGACCGACTCAGAACATCGTAAATATGTGCACCTATTTTCCCTGCGATAAAACAGATGCAGCATATGCATCTGTTTTATCGCAGGGAAAATAGGTGCTTTGACAGCCCAGGCTTCCTGTCAGGGCCGGCCCGTCCATTGAGCAAGAATGTTTTTTGCACAGGGCCCCGCGTTTCAGGGGGCCCCGCGCAAAGAACATTCTGCTTTTTTTTTATTACATTTAAAAACAAAAACCTGGCTCTAGCTGCTGCCGCTGCCGCGTCCGTCGCAGCAGCGGCAGAATGGCGTGTCCCGCGGGGCCCCTTCTCCTCTTCGAGCCCTCTGCAAGGGCTTTCAGATTCGCGAAGGGAGAGTTGTGCTCCCTCGCGTCTCTGTAAAGCCCGCAGGGGCTAATGGGAAATTTCCCATCAGCCCCTTTAGACGCGAGGGGCTGATGGGAAATTTCCCATTAGCCCCTGCGGGCTTTACAGAGACGCGAGGGAGCACTCTCCCTTCGCGAATCTGAAAGCCCTTGCAGAGGGCTCGACGTGGAGAGGGGGCCCCGCGGGACACGCCATTCTGCCGCTGCTGCGACGGACGCGGCAGCAGCTAGAGCCAGGTTTTTGTTTTTAAATTTGCCGGAAGGGAAGGGAAGGGAAGGGAAGGGGGGGGGGGCTGATGGAGGCTGTCTGGAAATGGGGTGATGGGGGGTTAGGACTGGAAATTTGCAAGGGGGGGGGGTTAGGACTGGAAATGTGCAAGGGGGGGGTTAGGAATGTAAATGTGAAAGGGGGGGGATAGGACAGTAAAAGGGCTTGGACTGATGGATGCTGACTTAAAATGGGCAGGTGGGGGTTAGGACTGGAAATGGGCTGGGGCTGATGGAGGCTGACTGGAAATGGGCTGGGGAGGGGTTAGGACTGGAAATGGGCTGGGGGGGGTTAAGACTGCTAATGGGCTGGGGCTGATGGAAGCTGACTGGAAATGGGCTGGGGGGGTTAAGACTGGTAATGGGCTGGGGGTTGATGGAGGCTGACTGGAAATGGGGTGATGGGGGTTAGGACTGGAAATGGGCTGGGGGGGGTTAAGACTGGTAATGGGCTGTGGGCTGATGGGGGCTGTCTGGAAATAGGGTGATGGGGGTTAGGATTGCTAATGGGCTATGGGGGGGGGGTTAGGACTGCTAATGGGCTATGGGGGCGCTAGGACAGGAAAAGGGCTGATGGGGAGGGGTTAGGACTTGAGGTGGGCTGATGTGGTTAGGACTAGTAATGGGCTGTGGGCTGATGGGGGGGTTAGGACTGGCAATGGGCTATGGGGGGCTGACTGGAAATGGGCTGATGGGGTTAAGACTGGAAGTGGGCTGATGGGGGGTTAGGACTGGTAATGGGTTATAGGGGGGGGCTTAAACTGAAAATGGGTTGATGGGGGGCTAGGACTGGTAATGGGTTGGGGGATTGCTATGACTGGAAATGGACTGAGTGGACGGGGAGGCTTGAACTGCAAATAGCTGATGGGGAGGGAGCTTGGAATGGAAATGGGCTGTGAGGGAAGGGAGCTAGAACTGAAAATGGGCTGATGGAGCAGCTAGGATAGGACTGGAAATGGGCTGTTGGGGGGAGCTAAGATTGGAAATGGGCTGTGGTGGGGGCTTGAATTGAAATGGACTCATGGAGGGGCTAGAACTGGAAGTAGGCTCATGGGGGGGCTTGGACTGGAATTGGGCTGAGTGGAGGGGAGCTAGGATTTGACATGGGCTGATGGTGGGGCTAGGAAATGACTAGAAATGGGCTGATGGGGGGCTAGGATTGGAAATGAGCTGATGAAGGGACTCAGACTGAAAATGGATGGGGGAGCTAGGACTGGAAATGGGTTGATGGGGGGCTAGGACTGGAAATGGACTGATGCAGGGACTAGAAGGGAATGGATGCTGGGTGAGACTGGAACTAGAAGGGAGCTGATGTTGGGGGAGGATTAGAATGGGATGGGGCTGGGAGAGTAAAATGGAGAGGGGAAAAATATTTTGTGTGGGAGGGATGAAAAATCTACAATTGGCCGGGTATTGGGAGAGTAAGTGGGGATTGAGGATGGAGGGGTAAAATTTGTGTGGATGAAATAAGAATGAGGAAAGAGCAAAAGGATAAAGATTAGTATGTTAAAGCAGATGTAGAGAGAGAGGATGGAAAGAAAACTAGAAGAGAGAAGAAAGGACAAATGGACAGCAGACGATGGAGAGTTAGCAGAAAACATGAAGAAACCAGAAGAAAGTGGCTGGAGCAATTGCAACTGAAAAAAAATGCACAAAAGGTAGAAATATCTCTCTTTATTTTGAATTTATTAACTGGAATATGAAAGTTCTGGGAAATGTGCATCATTAACGTCTGCGCTTTGTTTGGTACAAGAGGAAATTGATTTATAGTTTTATTTCTACAGTGTTGTTGTACATTCCAAGTTTGGCTTTTGGGGTTCCCAGTTTAAATTATTGCCTTCCTGTTTCTAAATTGTGATTCCTTGTTTGGTGATGGTCTATGTTCTGCATGTGTAACTGAGCTGAGGTATTCTGTTTATGTAATTCCTATTTGACATTGCCACTTGTTCTCTTTCCCCAGTATTCTCTGAAATGTACTGGTTTAATATTTGCAGTGTTTCCTTTTGATAGGTAGGGACTGGTGCTTTGTGAGTCCTGGTAATGCTGTCAGGATACAGCGGGTTTGCTATGGGTTCTAAATGGGCAGCGTTTGTAGTAGTTCCTAATGTGCCTGGCGGTTGGCACTGGATTATAGTAATGTAGAAATCTTTTAGTCTTTCTTTATCCATACACTCATTAAGAGACATGTTTACTAAAAGTTAGTGTATGGTAACATTATGCAAATATTTATGCAAATAAGGCCACTTATGCAAATGAGGCCCCGCACCGAGTCTCCGCACATGGCCCCGCACCCCCCTTGGGCCGCCCCTGCTTCCTGTTTAATATTAACCTTCCTTTGGTTATCTGTCAATGTTTGATAAATATGAAACGGTTTCTCATTCACCCAAAACCATTTCCTACTGAAACCCCAACAGGAGTTAAAGGCTAGCCACTATTGCGACACCTGGAAATTTGTGTGTAACCCCTTGGAGAAGATAAAATAAATTGCAATTCACTGTAGATCAGAGGTTCTCAACCCAGTCTTCAGGACACACCCAACTAGTCAGGTGTTCAAGATAATCACAATGAATATGCATACAACAGAGGCAGTACCTGCAAATCTCTCTCATACGTATTCATTGTGATTGTTCTAGGTATGTTCCAAGGACTGGATTGAGAGCCACTGCTGTAGATATATGGATGTTTTTTTATCTGCTAGGTTGAAATGCCACTTCAAGAGATTTCGATTAAAGTTTCATAAAGTTATTAAAAATCACAATGAGTTTTAATGAAAAGCAACTATGAAAGTGTAAAAAACGTTTGCCCTAAGGGTCATAATCTCTGGCACAGCGGAAGATCAATTATGATACTTGAAATGGTTAAAAACAGTTCTTAAAACTGGAAAGATGTCTTTTCAGAAAAATGATATCCAGCTGTGCTAAATGAACTCCGGGTAGGATTTGAAGAAGTTTTTCTAAGCAATTTTTTCAGTTTGCTGGGCTAAGCAAGACCCTTAAGAGCCTACACACAACTTTACTATTTAAATCATGCACAGAAATACCATGAAAAATGCCTACATACCAGCAATCTTTATGTCAGCTTGTGAGGAAGATTTTACCTACTATTTTCAGGAAATGAAGTGTAGGAATGTCTGAAAATACTAGCTTGATTAATGACATTCAACATGGTTCCCGAAAGGAAAGATTATAATATCCAACATGTTGAAATTATTTCACAATTTTCAAGCATGGGCCATCACAGAATAAACTGTAATAGAACTAGTAGACATTAACATATGTTAACCACCTTCATTAAAGTCCAGAAATATTTTATATCAGACTATAAACATCTGTAAAGTAAGGATGCATATAAAATAAAAGGCATCCGGGTCAGTTTTCAAAGAGACAGGCAATGCCACAGAATATTCTCTCCGACTGTTTCAGTGCTATCTGCATAGTGCCGCGGCAGTCTAGAGGCAAAGCCAGGGGTGGTCTCTTGATTAATCTCTATAGTGACAGTTTTCAGTGCCACTATACAAATAGCTATCCAGAAAGCCATTTTGGACACCCTTTTACTGTCCTTAGCTATCTGGATAACTCCCCAGATTGTGGGGCTGAATATCTTCACTATACCAACAACAGCCAAAGCTGACTGCAAAGACCAGCTATTCTGTGCTAGCCACTACGGAGATACTGGTATTGAATATTCCGTTTTTAGTAAACGGTGGCAGCCAGCGCTTAAATAAAGCATTGATGAACACGGTTAAAAATTTAACAGACTATTTTTAGAAGACATAGGGGAATGTTTACTAAAGAGCGTTAAGGGAGCAAGTGTGCTCTTAATGCCTTTTATCGGCACCCTTGCACCCTCAACACTGCAGAATGGATCGAGAATGTCACATTAACGAGCGTTAGAGGGGCCTGCAGCATTAAGGGAAAAGGAGGTGGAGAGTTGGCGTTAATGAGGAAGAAAATGGGCATTGACAGCATGTGCTCCCTTACTGATGGCTTGCACAATCATGTGTTAGAGCCCTCAGTGCTGGAAACCCTAACTCCAAGTAAAACCTCACAGAAGGGGGTGCATTTGAGTTGAGAGAACCTATTTGAATGTCTGCAATGTGCTGCACACACAGAGGATCCCAAGAAAGTGATAGTAGTGCTCCAGTAGAAGCAACCCAATACTGTATATCTCAAAGGACTAGTGCTTCTTTGCACCAATGTGACTCATAACAATTCAGCACTACTCAACTTAGAGTTCAACTGTCAAACTGATATTATAAATGTCGGACTTTTGTTAGGCTGCCTCAATTTGGCCACTTCTATTGGCATTAAAGTCCTTTTTTTGTTTTTAAAAGTGATCAGTGTCCAAATCAATCCTAATAGAAAATAAATTATTTTAAAAAATAGCCAACTTCAACCTGTTAAGTTTCAAATGGGTATTACACCATTCTGCTTCAAGGATGTAGATAATTTAGCAATAGAATTTATCTTATTTGTGCGCTTCCGTATTTCACATGCAGTACTTCAGTATAACAGCTCCCAGGCGTATATTCAACAATGGCTGCAGTGTTCTTATCATCCCAAGAGAAGCACCACCCACTTCAGTGTTACTGTTTCAAACATGACATTAGATGATCCCGGCCTATACCAGTGTATTCCAGTCAATCTGTAAATAGAACCCTTTAGGGCTAATGGTATCCAAGGTAAATATCCAAAACTGTTCTTTATAGTTTAATTTGTCTTTTTGATTGCCTCCTCTCCAATGTTGAGGGACATGATCCAACACCCTCTATGCCAAGTCTGTAAAAATAGTTAAATTCTAAACAATGTTCAACTATCGGTGCTGATTTAGTCTTAGTATTCAAGAGGGACTTATGTTCAGAAAATCTCTGTTTTATAGGTCATTTCGTCTGCCCTATATATGTCTTGCCACATGGCAATTTATGGCATAAATTACAAAAGGTGTTCGGCATGACGTCCTCCATCAGGCCTCTACTTTTGTTTGAATTGATCGAAAAGTCCACATTCTCCCTTCTAACATTAAAGTACAATATTTACAAGAGAAATGCCCCAGATCTTCTTCAAGAAGGATCATTGGAATGCCTTAAGTCACAGATTTCACTAAATAATCAGCTATACTGCAACCCCATCTAAATGCTACTATCGGAATTCTTTAAAACATGGATGTGAACATAAGATACCGCAATATTTGTATAAGACAGCAGTTATCTCCGGAGCTTTAACCATAAATCATAGCACAAAGACTAAAGGGCCTCCACTTTGCTATTTATTAGCTACATTCATTAAAGATGATAAAAGGTACTCCCATTCTGCATATAAACCATGTTTGTAGACTCTTTGGATAATAGACTTTGGATAACCCCGATCCCGATATCTGTTAATAAATTCCTGTGCTTGGGAACAACATTCAGCTTTTGTTGTACAGACTCTTTTAATCTAAGGAAATGACTCAAGGGGAGACCTTGTTTTAACTCAATTGGATTTGCCTGATCATATGAGTATACCAAAAAAATTTTGTTCTCCAACTTCTACATTTTATACTTAAGAACATAAGAAATGTCAGACCAAGATCCATCAAGCTCAGTATCCTCTTTCCAACAGTGGCCAGTCCAGATCACAAGAATGTGGCAGGTACCCAAAGTCCATGGCTTCCACAATGCTCATCCTGGGGTAAGCAGTGGATTTCGCAAGTCCTCTTTAATAATGGTTTATGGACCTTTCCTCCAGGAATTTGTCCAAATCTTTTTAAAACCCAGCTACACTAACAACTTTTACTACATCCTCCAGTAACGAATTCAAGAGTTTGATTACGTGCTGAGTGAAAAAATATTTTCTCTTGTTAGTCTTACACTGTAGCTTCATTGCATGTCCTCTAGTCTTTCTACATTTTGATGGTGTAAAGAACCCATCTACATTAACCCATTCCACTCCATTTATTAATTTATAGACTTCTATCATATCTCTCCTAAGCCTTCTCTTTTCCAAGGTGAAGAGCTCAAACCTTTTGAGCCTTTCCTCATAGAGGTATCCTTCCATCCCCTTTACCATTTTGGTGGCTCTTCTCTGTACCTCTATTCTAATTCTGCTATATCCTTTTTAAGATACGGCTACAAGAATTGCACATAATATTCAAGGTGTGGTTGAACCATGGAATGATAGAGAGGCATTATAATATACTTTGTTTTATTCTCCATTCCTTTCCTTATGATTCTTAGCATTCTATTTGCTTTCTTGGCCGCCGCTGCACACTGGGTGGAGGGTTTTAATGTATTATCCATGACGACGCCTAAATCTTTTTCCTGGGTGGTGGTTTCTAAGGTGGCAGATTGCATTGTGTAACCAAAGTTTGGACTGTTCTTTCCTAGGTACATAACTTTGCACTTAAACACATTAAATTTCATCTGCCATTTGGATGCCCAGGCTTCCAATTTAAGAAGGTCCTCTTGCAATTTTTCACAATTCTCTTGGATTTTAACAACTTTGAATAATTTTGTGTCATCTGCAAATTTGATCATCTCACTCGTTATTCCCACATCCAGTGAGCCCAGCACAGATCCCTGGGGTACTCCACTATTTACTTTTCTCCATTGAGAAAATTGGCCATTTAGCCCTACTCTCTGCCTTCTATCTTTTAACCCTGGGAGTACCGATGGGGTCAAAAGTGACCCCATTGCAAGTTTCACAACGCGTATCTCGGAAACTAGTTGTTCAAGAATGCAATCTTTTTATGACTTTACATATGTCAATATTCTCTTTATATTGCGCTATGAAAAGAATAATTTTCATCCGCTAGGTGACGCTAGTGATGAATTGCAGCACAGAGTACCAGTGGGGTCATTTTTGACCCCAGTTGCTTATGTCCAGTTTGGATCGTGATACAATTTTCAGTTTTGTGAATTTTTTGATCTGTCAAAGGTATTTATCATTAATTATGTATCATTTATTTTTTGTACTCTTATTTTATGAAAATTACACATTTTCTGTAATTGATATCATATGTTCTCTCATTATTTCTGAAGAAATCTAAAGGCTTTCAGCTCGTTCATCACGATTATTGTACAACTATAGTAAAACTGCTTTGCGTTTTATTCAACTTTATCTTTGTTTATTTATTTTCGGTTATTGTTTATGATGTCAAAATCAAAGTATTCAGCTGCCTAGGTAAGAGAAATATTGCAACAAGATGCTGACAGTGACGGCTCTGAGTCGTCTGATGATGCAGCTTATTCAGCATGCGAAGAAGCATAATCAGCCAAGTTTGGGCGATAAATCTGATGACAGTCATGATTCAGATGGTGACAGCAGTTGGTCGCCAAGTGAATGTGAGACTGATGTTGAGCCGGTAACATTGCCTGCAGCAAAGAGTCAAGCTACAGGTCGAGGCAAAGGTCGAGGCTGTGCTGGACAGGGAAGAAGGCAGGAGTCCTCGGTGTCAGTATCATCTGTGAGGAATCTTAGTTGTGGTCATAGAGGAGCTAAGAGGTCATCAACTATAAGCACAAATGTTGCCATTGAAGCCTATGTATCTAAAGATGCCACATCATGGAACAGGAAACCTATAAAGCAAGCTGCTGGAAGATACGCCAGAGCTAATGTCATGCCTGTACAACAAGATCCTACAAGGTATGCTATATGAAATGTTGATGGCCCTCTCGCAGCATTCCACTTGTTCATGAGGAAGAACTTATTGAATGAAATCATGATGTGGACGAGCAAACAAGGAAGACACATTTATGACGACACCTGGAAAGATTTGACAGACTGAGAATTTTAAAGTTTCTTGGACTTCTGATCCTCTCACGCGTGTACAAGTCACGGAATGAATCCATAGTTCAGTTGTGGAACCTTGAAGAAGGTTCTGTTTTCGGCAAAAATATGGCCCGTAACCGTTTTCAGCAAATTTCTTGTGCTCTCAGATTTGATGATGCAACTAACAGACGTGAACAATGAGGCGTGGATAAGCTTGTGCCAATCAGACACATTTTTGATACCTGGGAAGCAACTCTAAGTGACGCCTTTGTTCCTGGTGAAAATGTTACCGTGGATGAGCAACTGCTTACATTTCATGACCGTGTTCCATTCAGACAATATATTCCCAGCAAACCTGGGAAATATGGCATAACGCTATGGATGCTGTGTGACAGTGCAACGTCATATGTTCTGCGTCTTCAAGTATATACAGGAAGGGAACTCGGACAAAACAGGGAACAGAATCAGGGTGAAAGGGTTGTGCTGAAGGATTGACGCAATCTGGCAGAAATGTTACTGTCGACAATTTCTTCTGCAGTTTATCCCTGTCACGGAAATTGTAACAGCAAAGGGCCGAGAGGTATTCACTACACTGTTTGCCTTTCACGATGACACCACTCTGGTTTCCTATTTCCCAAAGAAAGGAAAAGTGGTTGTTGTTCTGAGCAGTTTGCATGATCAAGAAGAAGTAGATAACATACATCCAGACAAAAAAACACACATGATCTTGGACTATAATTCTAGTAAAGGTGGAGTAGATACGGCAGATCAAATGTTGCGCACGTATACCACAAAACGAAAGACAAGACGCTGGCCAGTGACAATCTTCTACAACATGTTGGACATCAGTCCTTTGAACACCTTCATTGTTTGGATGTCACTAAATCCAGAATGGCAGTCCAAGTCAAAGCACAGATGTCGTCTATTCCTCTTGGAATTAGGAAAGCAGCTGCTTCAGAGTAATTGCAGCGAGACTTCTTCCAGCATTGAAGAAGCCACTGAAGCTGTTTGCAATGTCGGGATCCCAAAGAAAAGGGCAAGGTGTCACTGCTGTTCCAGTGAAAAAGACAAGAAAAGCAACATAGTTTGCACCACCTGCAAGCACAATGTTTGCAAAGAACATTCAGAAATTGTCTGTGTCTCATGCAAATGACTGTAGTACTTTACTGTGTTCATCAAGTGCATGCAAAAACTGCTTTCATGGCAACTCTTCTTCATGTAATTTTATGATAAAGCATTAAATTTCAAAACATTTAACCTTCATATAATAAATAATTAATTTGGAATAATATTTTGTCTGTTTAGTTTAAAATTTTCATGGTTAACAATTAAAATTTGTCATTGGGTCATTTATGACCCCAATGGTATTCAGTGTGTGCAAAAAATCTCAGTAATTCCAGGGTTAACCAGTTTCTGATCCACAATACTACACTGCCTCCAATCTCATGACTTTTAAATTTCACCAAGAGTCTCTCATAAGGGACCTTGTCAAAGGCTTTCTGGAAAACCAGATACACCATATTAACCAGCTCACCTTTGTCTACCTATTTATTCACACATTCAAAAAATATAACAAATTAGTAAGACACCTTGGTTAAATCCATGTTGGCTTTCTCCCATTAAACCATGACTACATACATGATCAGTAATTTTATTCTTTATAATGGTTTTTATCATCTTTCCTAGTACTGATGTCAGACTCACAGGTCTGTAGTTTTCCAGGTCACCCCTGGAACCCTTTTTAAATATTGGCATTACATTGGCCATTCTCCACTCTTCAGGTACCACAGTTGATTTTAATGATGGTTCACAGATTACTAATAATAGGTCTGCAATCTCATATTTCAGTTCTTTTAACTTCCTGTCTTGACTACTGCAACCTTCGACTTGCTGGTCTCTCTCTGAGTCATCTCTCTCCCCTTCAATCTGTTCAAAACTCTGCTGCATGACTAATCTTGCGGCAGACTCATTTTGCTGATATAACCCCTCTTCTAAAAGTACTTCATTTGCTTCCCTTCAGCTTCCACATTCAATTCAAACTTCTCTTTCTGACCTTTAAGTGCATTGACTCTGCTGTTCCTCACTATTTCTCCTATTCCTCTACACCCTCAATATCAGCTTTGTTCTTCTACTGGCTTGCTCCTTTCTTTGCTCTTTTCTAAATCTGCTAACTCCAGACTTTGGTCCTTTCACCTCACTGCTCCTTATGCTTGGAATAAATTTCCTGAGTCTGTACATCAGGCTTCATCCTTGCCCTTTTTCAAATCTAAGCTAAAGGATCACCTCTTTGAGGCTGCCTTTGGATCCTGATCCCTTGTTCTTTGTGTCTTTGCCCTTCCCTATTCTATCCTCTTTCTCATTTTTGTCTTGCTTGTCTTGATTAGATTGTAAGCTCTAACAAGTAGGGACTGTCTTTTTCTTTGTTTATAGAGCACTGCATATGCCTAGTAGCACTTCATAAATGCTTAATGAGAATAAGAATAATCCCTGTATAAATGCTGTGGATGTCTCCACATTCCGTGTAGCAGAATACATCCGTAGATTGTTTTGTGAGATACATGTCTCCGGTGCACGTGTAAACAGCCTATTCAGGTTCTGGAATGACCTTCATAGTCTACAAACTATAGAGGTACATTTTCAAAGAACATCGGTCACAATAGTTGGCTAAATTCCATCAGCTAAGTTTAGAAGTGGCCTAGTGGTTAGAGCAGCAGTTTGGTACCCAAGAGGTCAGGTTTAATTCCCACTGGTTCTCCTTGTGATGTTGGGCAAGTCATTTTACCCTCCATTGCTTGGATATCTACTTCTAGTCATACATTGCCAAGAAAACCCAGGGGCTGTTGAGTCACCAGGAACCAGCATTGACTTAAAGGCACTTAAAAAACAAAATGTATAGGAGAATTTTCAACCATAACCTGGCCAGCCAACTTGCAGAATAAGGCTATTTTGTTCATCCTAAAAATAACAAGCTATACAGTAATGCCTTAACATTTCTGCTGCAAAATAGAAATATAGGATACCAGTATTGGATGATTAATTGGGGATATAAATAGGGGCCTCTGCTATGAAGTGAATGCAAATGGTGGTGTTTATTTTCTACAATGTAATTACTAGCTTGCTCTGAAGTATAGCCCTTTTGCAGCCAGGGTCACCAAACCATAAATAAACTCACCTAGCAGTGTTTCAGCATGGAACAAACTTAAAGTCACTCAGCACACAGTGAGCCACCACTAAGCATCATCATTCAGAGTTTGGAAGCCATGCCAGAAGGAGAGTTTTGTAGTCCCTCCAGCCTCTGAAGAAAAAGGCACCGCTGGAATGAGCCCATTCTGCAGCATGCAGAAGTCAGCAAATCTTAGATAGCCCTCAAAAGGGGCAAGTCATTGCACTAAGGGTAGAGTGGAATTGGATGCCCTAGCATTGTTTAGTCTTTGTAGCACTGGGGTGAGGATCGGGAGTACATCTCTTGTCACGGACTCTATGAGATCAGGGAGCTAGCTTAAGACATTTTTATGGGGGGTTGGGACAGGAAATTCCCCCTATGACTGTGCCTTGTATCTTGGCGTGGTTAACATGGGAATTTCCCAACAATTAAAGTGGGTACTATATTTTTCTATGTTAAAGTCCATGTTAGTGCCAAGGCCACACTAGTAAGGCAAGTCTTTGGTAAAATTTATGTACATTTTTTAAGCCTCATTTTAATAAACAGTATGTAATAATTTTATTAAGTTACACAATAAGGGGCCTAATTACTAAGCTGTGTTAGGTTTTCAACTTGGCTTTTAGGGGGTAATTTTTTAGGCATAGCATAGATGTCTAACTGAGGGTTATTTATATCATTAATGCGCGTTAATGACCTCTTATAAAATACTGACCCTCTTAAAAGTACATACATTGCATGATGGTACATACTGACATATGAGTGGAGTATGGATGGATTCTACAAATATGCACATATATTATAAAATACTACATGTGCATTCTTGAAAAATCTAGACACGGGCATGTATACCAGCTCTGGGGCTGGAGTAAACCTCTGTGCCCCCCCCCCTCCTCCAAACTGCCATTTATGCTAGTATTTATAAAATACTAGGCACCTACTTGTTTCTATAAAGAAGGTGCCCTCTAATAAAATTACCCTCTAGATGTGCACAGTGCATTAACTTATCATGTGCTAAGCATAGAAATTCTTACTAGGGACAGAGTATGGGCAGGGAATGTGTGGGCACGGTGCCTGGCAGTTCATGCGTAAGTTACTACTGTGCATTAACTGCTAATGTGGCATAGAATGTGATGCAATTATCTACATCTTCAAAGCGTATCTAATTACATTCCGTGTTATTGATCATGCCATTAATGCATAGTAGCAACCCTTGCTTTGTGTTAACTGCAAGGCTGCCTTCCCCAAAAGTGCTGGGAACATCGAGTTAACACAGAGGTTTTGCACTTAATACACTGTAACTTGGACCGTTAACACACATTCGATGCAAAGCTATAGCGCAAGTTAATTCAAGTGGTTCCTGATGTCTGCCTAACGGAAAGGGTGTGGTTAAGAGACAGATTCAGAGAAAGAGAAATGTTTCATATAAATAATGATAATATGTAAACTATAGAAGTATTTGTGTATTTCTTTTACAGAACTCATTTAAATCTTAAATCTTTTCTAAAAAGAACTCTATCGTGGAGAGACAGAGTAACGGAATCATTATATTTCCAAATGTTTTAAACAATGATTTATTTATCTAGAGGACAATTTTCAAAACTCTGCAGCTGAGTGCAAACTCCTCATACCAATTTTCAGAGATGCATGGACTTTTCCTTTGAAAATTATTCAAGGAAAATAAACCCAGCACAATCTGCAGTTGATTTCTCTGAAGACAGTCCACCACGCCAGGAACACCTCCGCAACAATATGGGAAAAAAATATGTATGTTGTAAATCCAGACCCATATTTTAGCTGCATATATGACAGACAGCTCCCAGGAAATCTATTTACTTATAGAAATTGCTATTTACATGAGTAATTGCCTTTTTGAAACTTCCCTTTTAATAAGTAGAATATTCTACAATTATTGTTTACAAGTTAAACCAAGCAAAATCTAGTATTGAAATCCGTGTGTATTTTTTTTTTTCAAATCACTGCATCAATGAATCACAAAATGTAGCCAAGCAATTAATTTGAAGCGGAAAGCTGAAATGAAAACGAAAGCTGCACCTTTAGTTCTGAATTCTGAAATTCTTATGTGCACTGGAATTACACGGCATATTTCCTTTCCACAGGAGGTAGTTAAGACAAATTAGAAGCCTGAAAATTTTCTGATGGTGTAAAGGCTTCAGCTGTCACTTGGGAGTTGGTGATCAGATTTCATAGCTGCATAGTCCCGTGGCGCCACTAAGAGCTCCATATGGTCATCCAAATGTTTCAGCTAAATCCACTCAAAAATCCCCAGTCTAAGTTTTACTTATAGGGAAGGAAATTCTTCTTGCATGAATGGAGCATGTTGTAGCCACAGTAAAATACCTTCTATTGGCGGTTTGCAAGGCATTTTCCATATAAACTATTTGTAGCTGACATTTAATGGAATTTAATAATTGTTTTACATAGGATAGATACCTAAGAAAAAGACAACTTTTTTTTCTAAATACTGTGCAATTCTCATTTAACTTTTCCCCTTATGAATTTGGAGTGCATTTATGGGGAAACTAAGGTCCTATGGTATACAGCACTAAGAATGGAGCTTGTAAGTGGCTGGGTTATTAATAACACAGGTCTGCGAATAAAAAGCTGTTTGATTATTTTCATCTAATTTCCATGTATTTTGGTGTGCTGAAAACAAATAAAATATTGAAAAGACTCCTAGACGTCATGATTTGCCACAACATGCAAAATTGTCGTCAAATTTATCAAATTTTTTCAAATTACTATTAATTAATTCAAATTACTATTATTAATTCACATAAGTGCATTTAAGATATAAAATGCCAAAAAAAACCTTAAAGGGGTTGTCCGAGTTATGTAATAAAAAATATAGCACTGTAAATCTGATGGTCAGCAATATATACATAAGCTAAGCAAGTTTTTTTTTTTTAAAACTTTTATTTTCATTTTGAAACATCGAAACAAAAGGACATACAGAATAAAAGACATGACAAATAATATTATACAATCACGGACAGTAAACCCCCACCACCCCCCTCCCCCCCTGCTTCTTCTCTGGGATATGGAACAATCCCGTATCGGGTGTATATATACATTATTATCTTTCGAAATAATATAATTATCTACAACATGATGAGTGTAGCTATACGGCTATATTGGAGCATCTGGCAATCTGAACATAGTCATTAAGCATCTGCCACTTAGACAAGTGAGAGCAGTCCTGAACCTGGAATGCCATCCGACGGGGTATCTGCTCATATGTACTATATAAGCAGACAGAATTCCACCATTCGGTAAAAGTTAGGCGGGAGCCATTCTTCCAATTTCTCGTGACTAAGCATACAGCCATACCCAACATAAAATCTAGGAGGAAGCGGCCTGTCCTGGGAAGAGAGGGGATCCCCGCCACAGAGCGGAGTCCCACAATCTTCCAAGAAAGGGGCTCCCGGAAGTGAAGGATACTTTGAATCCGGTCCCAAACCCGCCCCCAATATTGCTGTAGTGCTGGACATTCATAGATAACATGGGCGAAGGTACCCACCGCTGTATGGCAGGACCAACATCGATAGCTTGTATTGACATTCCATTTGGCCATCTTCTCAGGAGTATAAAAGCATCTTTTTCAGTTACTGCTGTTAATGGATGTACACTTGTAACTGTTGCCATTAATACTTACTCAATTATTACTGTTGCCAGTAGATATCATTTCCTTAAAACTTGTTACTAACAGCAGTTCCTTTCAATTCGTTTCAACCATCTGAGGTTCCAACATGAACTGTAAGAAGATGTTCTTGTTGATTTTGAATCTTACCTTATACATTGTCAGCCTGCTTCTTTCTTTCCACCCCCTCCCTGCTAATGCCTTCACACCACATTTGAACCTCCCAGAATACTCTCACATCCATGTTATCGCTCATCATCAGAACCATAACCCCCAACAGCTATTTCCAAGAAATTCTAAGATAAATTACCACAGACTAATTCAGATAAAGACAGACTCTAACATCAACCACATAAATGTTGGCAATTCCTACACTCACATCTCTTTCATCCTCATCAATGCCAGGTCAGTTAGAAATAAAACACCCATCATAACTGATATAATTAATACAGAAAACCCTGACATCCTATGCATTACTGAGACATGGTTAACAGAATCCGACTCAGTTCTGCTAAACCAATTAAAAGTGCAAGGATATTCCATCTTCACTTGCAATAGGAAACGTACAAGAGGTGGAGGTGTTCTTATACTAGCTAAATCTAATATTGGGTTATCCCCTACTTTATGTGAAAACCGTGATGACACAAATATACTCAAAATTGAAAATAAGGACATAGCAATCTGCTTGATATACAGACCCCCTACTGCTACTAACCAAAATATTGACTCCATACTTGAATCAGCTTGCAATTCTACTTTAAGGAAACCACTTATATTGCTAGGCGATTTCAACCTACCATCTCTACCTAACAATCTTGAAACATCTTTCTTAGAAGCGATGGAAGAGATGGGATTCAAGCAAGCAGTTAACCAACCAACTCATACTAGAGGAAACACTCTCGACCTAATATTCATCCCTACATATTATTATACGTCACCTCATTATGTCTCACCTTCCACAGCTCAAGTCCCCTGGTCGGATCATTATCTTATTAGGTTTTCTTTTCTCTTTCAACAACACTCTAAACCTTCCCCTGTCAATCTACAACAAGTTCATAGATTTCGACCATTCAACAGAGAAGAGTTTCTTGAATCAGTTCTTCCCAGATTAGATCCTTCTATCAATAACATTGATGATGCGATATCAAACTGGAATTCCATTATTCGATCAGCATCAGAATCAGACCCACCAAAGTCTCGACACAGAACGAGAAAAGATGAAAAATGGTATACCAGTGAACTTGCAACCCTTAAGAAAAGCCTTAGAAAAGCAGAATCCACATGGAGAAGGAAACAAACTCACGAACTCAGAATAAAATACTTCTCACTACTCAAGAATTACAAGGATGCGATTAATAACGCTAAAAGACAATATCACTCTAAAACGTTATCTAAATCCATTAACCGTCCTAGAGAACTATTTGAGATTGTCAAATCTTTAACCAAATCCCCATCAAACAATTCTCACAAAATTTGTATTAACCCACAAATAATTGCTGACCACTTTGCAAATAAACTTAAACTTAACAGCCAATTCACCCCACCTAATCTACCTATCTCAGATAATAACTTACAGGAATGGAAAGCCTTTCATCCTATTAGCAACAAGATGCTCCTTCAAACAATCTCCAACCTAAATACAACTACTTCTCTTCTTGATCCTTGCCCAGTGGCATGGATAAAATCAACAAAATCAGAACTTGCCACAGACATACTGAACATAGTAAATCAATCTCTTCAACAAGGATGTATACCAGATGCCCTCAAGAAGTCAGCTATCCGTCCGTTGTTAAAAAACAAAACTCTAGACAGCAATGACCCTACATCTTATCGTCCCATTGCAAGTATTCCATTCCTCGCCAAAATTATTGAAAAGATTGTGCAAACACAACTACAAGATTATATAGACTCCACGGTTCCATTAGATGATCATCAATATGGATTTCGACCACACCATGGTGTAGAAACGCTCCTGACGGCACTATTTGATACAATCATAAGAGGTATTGATAACACCAAGCAAGCCTTCATTCTCATATTCATTGATATCTCCTCGGCATTTGATACTGTAAACCATACCACGCTCATTTCAAGACTTTCTCAACTAGGCATCAAAGATAAAACTCTTGAATGGTTCATATCTTATTTTACTAACCGGACACAATATGTTCAAATTGACCAAAATGCATCATCCCCTTTTCCGCAAGAGCAGGGCATCCCTCAAGGTTCTGCCCTATCAGCCCTATTGTTCAATCTCTATCTTCAACCTATCTGTTCCATATTTAAACGTTTCAAAATTAATTATCACATCTACGCAGATGACATTATGTTGTACTCACCATTTGATGTGTCTAACCCAGATTACTCCAACATTTGTCATTGCCTCGCTGAAGCTGAGCTGTGGCTGAAATCTATTAACATGTCTATTAATTTTAAAAAAACCGAAGCTTTATTTATAACAAGAAACACAAGCTTCACCCCTCCAATGGAAATCAACATTGGCAATAATTCTCTCCCTGTTAAAGATGAGATCAAATACTTGGGAGTCACTCTTGATAAGACCCTCAACCTCTCCAAACATATAAAACTAACTGTAAAAACAATCTATTTCAAACTAAGGACAATCCAACAACTTAGACCATTACTAGACAACACTGATTTCAGAACCATAGTACAAACACTCATTACACCACATTTAGACTACTGTAATGGTATTCTTCAAGGGACCTCAAAGAAAAATATCCACTCACTTCAATTGGCTCAAAATGTCACCGCAAGGATTATCTCCAAAGCAAAATTAACAGATCATATATCTCCGATTCTTTATTCTCTCCATTGGCTTCCAGTATCATGCAGAATCACCTACAAATCCTTAATCAATACTTTTAAGATTTTTAACAATATAGCTCCCTCCTTCTTATCCACTCTTATCAACATCCCGCTTGAAAACAGATCAAGAAGAAGAATTAACCTTCACATGCTACAAGTACCTGATTCTATCCGAAAAACAAGTCAAAAAACAAGCAACTCAGCGTTCTCATACTTTGCTCCTATGTTATGGAACAACCTACCAGCTGAAATCAGAGAAATTAAGGATCTTCAATTATTTAGAAAAAATCTAAAAACCCACCTATTCACCCTATACTACTATAACCTCCACAAGGAAGATAACCCTAACTCAGAGAAAACTTCTGATCAGCAGTCACTCACTGACCCTACCTAGACAGGCATAAAACCCTTCACTCATTCACATTGTTCACCTAATTAAACTTTCCCTTTGAAAGCAAAATGTGAATAAGTATAATTAATGTAATATATTCCATTGCCGATGATTTACTATTGATAGCCAGTTATTTCATTGTATTATTGAGTTGCAATTTAATAGTTTAAATGTTTACGTTTATAATTTTGTTCTATGAAAAAACCCTTGTTCTCTATTTACTATTCTTTGTATTTACTGTTCTTTTTACTAAAATGTTCTATGTAAAATAGTTCAAAACCTGTTCTATGTAAAATAGTTTCTAAACCCGTTCTATGTAAAATAATAGCATGCTATTATTAAATTTTGTTTACTTGTAAACCGCCACTGATCGCTGGAAGTGGCGGTATAGAAGAGATGTATAAATAAATAAATAAATAAATCTGTGGGCAAAATAGAAGAGCGTTTGAGTGACAGAGGCGGATCTGGAGACCCGCACCACTTTGCTCCAGACTCTCTTCCATTGCTGGGGAGTTAAAGTGATGTGCAATTCGCGCTCCCATGCCTGCTGGGCCCTAGGGGTGTCCCTGCCTGGACTATGAGTGAGTATTCTGTAAAAGTTAGATGCCACCCCTGGTAAACTCCCGATACAACGAATCACCTCTGACAGCCCTTCCACGCTAGTATCAGAGCGCGGAATGACCCGAGCGCCTTTAAGGCAATGTTGGAGCTGAACCCATTGAAAGTAATATTTCGCTGGTAGACCAAATTCCGTTTGTAAAGCATTAAAGGTTTTCCAGCGATCCCCAGCAAACAGCTGCTTAGGTGTCCAAATCCCCCTAGAGTACCAGGGTCTCCATGCTATCGTTTTTTTGTTAATTTGAAATCGAGAGTTATGCCATATCGGGAGATGGTCCGGGGGGCACGCCTGCGGACCCAGAGATTGAATGAGGGCATTAAAGGCCACTAGAGTGTCAACAACCATTGGTGAATGGCGGGAGTCTGAATGAGGGCACATTCCGGGGAAGTAGGCCAGCGGAACTGGTCCACTAAGCTCTTCTTCAATATCTAGCCACACCGGGCGGCCTGCTGCCGGGGTATCCAACCAACGGGCACCTTGCTTTAAGAGGAAGGCTTTATGATAATTGAGAAAATCTGGAAATCTAGCTCCTCCTCTCGCTTTATCAGATTGCAAGCATTGTTTAGCTATCCTGGGTGTTTTACCCTGCCATAGATAACGAATAAGAAGGCCTTCTATATCTTTGTAGATGTGTCGGGACAGTAAACATGGTAGCATTTCGAGAATGTAGTTTACTTTAGGAACTATCATCATTTTCACTGTTTCCAAGCGGCCCCACCATGTAAGGGTTAGTGGAGACCACCGATTGGTAAGTTCACGGACTTTGGAGATTATCGCCTTGGCGTTGAAACTAATAGTGTCCTCTAAAGGATAGCAATAATGGACCCCGAGATATTTCACCATACTATGCTGCCAGAGAAAGGGAAAGGCTTGCATGTCGGCCGCATGCACCCGGTGGTTAAGTGGGAAAGCAACCGATTTGGTCCAGTTGATCTTATAGCCCGAGAGCTGCGAATACCTGTCTAGTAATTCTAAGATTACTGGGACCGAGTCCAAAGTTATAAAAAGCATAAGATCATCTGCATAAGCGGAGAGTTTGATCTCTCTGTGTCTAAAGGGGGCACCTCGGATGTCTGCGGACTGCCTAAGTAACAGGGCTAGAGGTTCGAGCGCCAAGTCAAAGAGCAAAGGGGATAGGGGGCACCCTTGGCGTGTACCTCTTTGAAGGCTGAATGGCTGAGATTTGATAGCATTCACACATATACTGGCTGTGGGTTCGGTATACATGACTTGAAGAAACCGGAGAAAGCCCTCCCCAAAGCCGTACCAACGGAGAACAGCAAATAAGAAGGGCCATTCGAGACGGTCGAAGGCTTTCTCGGCGTCTAGGGAGAGGCCAACTAGCGGTATATCTAGGCTTGCAGCATTAGTCAAAACATGACAAAGTCCTAGCGTTGTCGGCAGTGGATCTTCCGGGTATAAAACCACATTGATCAGGGTGGATTAGTGTAGACATTTGGTCAGATAGTCGAGAGGCTAAGATAGTCGCAAAAATTTTATAGTCTGCGTTAAGAAGGGAGATTGGGCGGTAGTTAGCTGTTAACAGCGGATCCCTCCCTTCTTTTTCAAATACTACCACATTCGCCGCCGAAAAGGATCCCAAGCAAGATGTGTCTTCAGCCAGAGCAGTGAAATAGAGTTTTAGGTGGGGGGCTAGATCAGCACTGAACGTTTTGTAAAATTCGGCCGGAAGACCGTCAGGGCCTGCGGCACGTCCCGAGGCCACACGTTTAAGGGCGGAGTGAATTTCATTAGTAGAGAAGGGTTTATCCATCGCAACCCTATCCTCTTCGGAGAGGGTCGGCCGTTGGATTCCGGATAATAATCGCTCAAAGACCTCTAACGTGAAGTCACATTCTGATTTATAAAGACGAGTGTAAAAATCCCGGAAGAGCTCTACTATCTCTGTATTATTTGTCACTATGTCCCCTCCTACCGGGTTTCGGAGAGCCGCTACCCGTTTGGCTTCTTTTTGACCTTTCAAGGCATTAGCTAAGAGTCTACCAGCACGGTTGCTTTCCCGATAGTACATCCCTTGCTGCGATGCGATATTTTTAGAAGCTGCAGCAGACAGGATTGAGTTATATTGAAAGCGTAGGCGTTGCAATCGTAACAACACACAAGGATCAGTGCGGGAAGTAAGAACCCGTTCCCCAGCTTTAATTTGTTGCTCTAATATTAATAACTGTTGCTTACGCTGTTTCCCCAAGCGAATTTGATAGCTAGTAATGGTTGCACGAATGGCAGCTTTAAAGCCCTCCCACCAAGCCCAACCCGTGGTATCATGTGGTAAGTTAAAATGAAAGTAGTCCTGAATGGCGGCCCGAATGTCTAACTGAAACTCTTGTTGCTCTAACAGGGTCCTATCAAAAAACCTATTTCCCGGATTCCCACTGGGCAGGTTAGCGTGCAACTGGAAGGAAATGGCAGCATGGTCTGAAATATGTAATGGGTGAATCATCGCTGTGTCTACCTGAGATACCAGCACTTTAGATATTAGGAAAAAATCTATTCTGGACTGTGATAGATGGGGGGGAGAATAGTAAGTAAATTCCAGTTCAGCAGGATGCAACAATCTCCAAAGATCCACTAAAGCGAGATCTTTGATCAAGGAGGTGAGTGTGAGGGAGCTCTTGGGCAGGCCACTCGTTCTAGGCGGTTGCCTGTCTATCAGAGGATCGACGACTTGATTAAAGTCGCCACCTATTATCAATGAGGTGCTAGCAGAGGCCTGCGCAACCTGAGCGATGGTAGCAAAAAAGGCAGGATTATCCACATTGGGGGCATATATACATATACATGTTAGTTCAAGGTGTCCAATTTTAAGGTGGACGCGGGACCATCTGCCCTCCGCGTCAGAGCTAGTGGCAATAATGGTGACAGGCAAGGATTTCTTCACCAGAATAGCTACCCCACATTTCTTAGAAACAGCCGGAGAGTAGGCAGCTACCATGTAAGGTTTAATATTGAGTTTCAGAGTTTCGGTAGAATTTAAGTGCGTTTCCTGAAGAAAAACCAGATCCGCTTTTTCATGACTCAAATAACTAAGGATTTTCTTTCTTTTAATCGGGTTGTTGATTCCCTTTACGTTCAATGAAAAAACCTTACATAGGGCCATAAGACATTGTCATACATTTGAAGTAAAAGCGCAGGCGAGTATGGAATATATACCACATCTGCACATCTATTTCATACACATCAATTAAAATACCAGATACACCCCATATGAGAAAACAAGCACCGAAGTGCCCCAGAGAAGAAGCATAACCCCAACTATAAATGGCGACCATATGTCTGCGGGAGGAGGCCCAAGAGAGTGCGAATGTAATATGCGAACCCTTCTGTTATTATAGTCTCCGATCTCCACCGAAGTAGCTGTGGGCATGATAGAGCAGGGCCATCAAGGCTAGTGAAAGCCATGGTTGTGAATTGCCAAGGCGGTCTCCAAGGTAGAGGGCGTCCGGCAACGATATGGCGGGTTTTACCAATATAGCGTCAAGTAGCTAAGTGTTCCCTGGATCAACGCATCTGATCTGCCTCTTTGGACTCCAAAAACTCCGCAAGTAATTCAGGATCATCAAATGTTCTGGTCTGGTTGTGCAGCGTTACCCTAAGTTTAGCCGGGTACATCAGGCCATAGCGAGCTTGCAGTTGTTGTAGCCTCGGTCGAAATTCCAGGAATCGCTTTCTACGGTCAACCGTGGGCTTGGCCAAGTCAGGAAAGAAGGATATCCGGTGGCCCTCGAACTCGATGGGGCCTTTTGCGCGAGCGGCGTTCTGAATTTGCTCAACATGTTGGTATCTTAAGAGCCGAAAGATAATAGGCCTCGGGGTCTTCCGATTGGGCGCCATATTTGAGGGCACTCGATGAGCCCGGTCAATCTCCAGGTCTTTAGCAAATGTGATCCGAAGTAGGGAAGGGAGCGCCTTACAAAGAAACTCCTTCATGTCTCCAGACTCAGCTCCCTCCGGTATGCCCACGAGCCGTATGTTATTGCGGCGGGCCCGATTGCTGCCATCTTCCACTTCTTTCTGCAGGGCCCGTATCTGGCGCTCTACTTTGTCCAGTTTCGCCAACCGGACCGTGTGTGAGTCCAGTATGCCTTCCATTTTGTCTTGCCGTAGGGAAAGCCCTTCAAGTTTGCTTTGCAGCATGCCGAAATCTTCACGCAGCGCTCGGAGTGACTCCCCGTTGGATTGCACAAGGTCTTTTACCCCTCGTATTTCAGTGAGGATCTCCTGCTGCATCTCGGGACCTTCCCGAGGTGCGGGCTGCTTCTGCGGAGACGGGGGCTCGGTTTTGGAGCATTTACCATGGGAATTCGTTGGGGTCCCGAAATCTAGACGTGCTGGTTTGGTCCCCGCCATCACCTCAAGGTACCCCGGTAGAGTCAAAGCGATATTCAGAATTAAAACGGTTCAAAATTCAGGAGTCTTGGTAGGCCTCTCGGGAGCCTCAGCGCTATGCGACTATCCCGCTGGACATCAGGCTCCGCCCCCCTCAAGCTAAGCAAGTTTTAAGTCCGTGCTTCTAATGGTAGAAGGGGTTAATCTTTCCTGAAGAATCCAGTGGGAGGGAGACACAGGGCAGATAGCAGCAGCTCCGGTCAGTGCAGGGGGGCGTGGCCAGCACTGTGACGTCTCATGTACAGAGACAGAGCTGCTCTCTCCTGCATGCCACACTTGTGCACGAATCATCATCAGGTTCTTGGTTCTAGGCTGTTCACACTTTTTCATCGCAATTCGTGTTAGCTCTTAAGTCTGGGCACCTCATAAAGTGTGCAAACGGTGTGTTGAGGACCTCCGAAACTGGTTCAAGGGTAAGAAAAAATCTTTCCGTTATGGGATTCCTATGGTATGGCGAGAGCAAAAGAACCATAGTGACGACTGTTACTTTTGTTCATGCGATGTGAAAGGGCTTAATTCCAAATGGAAGCATTCCATTTCATACCCCAATCCTCACTCGGCAATTCGTCCCATCCCCCATGGCACAGATATACCAGTACCCAAGCCCCCTGCTACCTTGGAAGAGATACCTAGCTCCGATGAAGGTGAAGGCATACCTGAACCAGATGATGAATCAAATTCTGACTTTGAAGATGATACAAAACCAAAATTGTTCTCTCAGGAGGAGATGAATGATTTGGTAAGAGACTTAAATCTTCCCAAAGATGCCACTGAGTTACTCAGATCAAGGCTGAAAAGCATGAATTTATTGTTGCCAGGAGTGTCATCTTCATGGTTCAGACATCGTGAAAAGGAGTTTGTTCCTTACTTCGCCCAGGAAGACAAGTTGGTTTATTGCATCGATGTCGAAGGTCTGATGGGTCAATTTAAAATTCAATATGATTCAGAGCAATGGCGTCTTTTATAGATTCTTCAAAAAGAAGTCTCAAAGCAGTTTTACTCCACAACGGTTTTTACGCTTCCATACCTGTAGGTCATTCCGTACACTTGAAGGAAACCTACGAGAACTTGGAATTGGTTTTTCGTAAACTTAAATATGAAGACCATGGTTGGCAAGTGTTGTGAGGACTTGAAGGTCTTGTGCATGCTGCTCGGGCAACAAGCTAGGTATACTAAATATCCTTGTTTTCTGTGTCTATGGGACAGTCGAGACCGACAAAATCACTGGACCAAGAAGAGTTGGTAGCTGAGGGTGCTAACAGTCGGTGAAAAAAATGTCCTCCGAGAAACCTTGGTACCTTCCCATAAAGTTCTTCTACCACCTCTCCACATAAAATTGGGATTGATGAAGCAATTCGTAAAATCACTTCCAAGAGATGGAGAATGCTTCAAATACTTGGTCACCAAGTTTCCAGTCTCGTCGGAGGCAAAATTGAAGGAAGGTGTGTTCGTCGGACCAGACATTAGAAGGCTTATAGTTGATCAAGAGTTTGTCAATACCATGACGGATCCTCAAAAAGAAGGGTGGATTGCATTTAAAGAAGTCGTACAGAAACTTTTAGGCAATAACAAAGATCCTCACTACAAAAAGATCGTCAGACGAATGCTGAAAGCATTTCAAGCTTTAGGTTGCCTGATGAGTTTGAAAGTGCATTTCCTCCAGTCCCATCTTGACTACTTTCCTGAAAATTTGGGAGCTGTGAGTGAGGAACAAGGTGAACGATCCCACCAAGACATTAAAGAGATGGAAAGGAGATACCATGGAAAATGGAGTATTACAATGATGGCAGATTACTGTTGGATGCTTCAGAGAGACATTCCAGATGCTACTCACAAGCGTAAATACACCAAGAGGAGCCTCACAAGGAAGAAGAATCAAGTTTAGTGTGTGTAGGTGAGCTCATTTCAGTTCAAAAAAGGATTTTCATGAAAATATTGTAATAAAACTTTAATTTTATAAGTCTATTTCCATTTATTTTGAGGTATTGCCTTATCTAACATAGTTATCTAAATAGTCAGGAAACGTGATGTCCTATGACAAAATGGAGGTCATTTTCGGATTCAGCGCACCAAAAAACAAAGATTACGTGGAATAACCAAAACAGCTCTAAAAAAAAAACACTATTATAATTAAGAATGTCTGTATGGAGAGTGGTAGACTATAATTGGTCAACCCACTGTTTTTATTAAATTGTTCATGCTATAGCTGTGACCTAATTCACTTTTGCATGTCATAAAAGTCAGCATAAACCTTATACATAAATATATAACAAATACACAACTTAATGATCCTTAAATGGATGTGCCCTTGAACATATTTCTTATAAGTTACAGGGATGTGCATTCATTTGAGAAATATCAATAAATTTATTTTAAAATGTCTTGGTTCCCCTGCCCCCTCTGTTTCTTTATAAGCTGACCTCAAACTGGTTGGAAGGGAGACAACTTTAAAAAGAGCTATCACATTTCCATGGAGGCTGTCTCTAGCCAGCCTGCTTTTAACTCTTGTATTTCTAGCAATTTCTAGTGCTTTTTGTTCCTATTTCCTGACTGACCCAAAGTTTGCCTGGTCTGGAGCTCTATAGAAAATACTAACTGGATTTTTTGCCTTGCAAATGTATTGAGCCCTACTGTACAAATTCACTCCAAAGATTTTTATTTTGCCATATTCTTGTGCCAGAAATTTTATGAAACCATATCTAAGTATCAGAGACATTTACCAAGCCTAATCCAGATCCTGGTTGTTCACTAAGGGGGTCATTCCAGAACACGGTTGGTGTGCGGGATAGATGTTTTTCCCATTAAAATGTCTAGAATCATATTCCAAAACCACATGGCCCTGCATGCACACGGTGCTAACATGGGGATTTCACAGGAAGGGGTCAGAACAGGGGTATAGCAAGCTGCAGAGACATAGAAAGGCCCATGTACATCATGCGTGTTTCCCACAGACACCTACATTATAGAAACATAGAAATATGATGACAGAAAAAGACCAAATGGCCTATGTAGTCTGTCCTTCCATAACAACTAAAACAGTCCTCTTTTTACCTTTAGAGATCCTCTGTGTTTGTCCCACGCTTTTTTGAATTCAGTTACTGTCCTCATCTCTACCACCTCCACTGGGAGACTATTCCACGGATCCACCACTCTTTCCGTAAAGAAATATTTCCGCATATCACTCCTGAATCTATCTCCCTTCACCCTCATCCCATGTCCCCTCGTAGCAGAACTTGCTTTCAATTGAAAGAGGCTCTCTCCCTGAACATTTATGCCACGGAGGTAATTAAACATCTCAGTCATATCACCTCTATCCTGCCTTTCCTCTAAGGTGTACATAATAAGATCCTTAAGTCTGTCCTCATATGCTTTATAATGAAGACCACTAACCATTTTAGTAGCCACCCTCTGCACCAACTCCATCCTGTTTACATCCTTTTGAAGGTGCGGTCTCCAGAATTGCACACTATACTCCAAATGAGGTCGCACCAAAGACTTATACAGTGGCATTATCACCTCCTTTTTTCTGCCAGCCATTCCTCTCTGTATGCACCCAAGCATTCTTCTAGCTTTTGCCGTCGCCTTTTCTATCTGTTTAGCTACTTTAAGATAATCAGACACAACCACGCCTAGGTCCCGCTCTTCTTTAGTGGACAGAAATACTCCACCCCCTATACCAGTGATGGCTAACCTTTTTGAGCCCGAGTGCCCAAACTGCCGCACAAAACCAAAGAATTTCCTCAAAGTGCCAGCACGTCAATTAAAGCTCCATTTGCATAAGGTGCTTCATTTGCATAAATATTTGCATAATGTTACCATACACTAACTTTTAGTAAACATGCCTCTTAATGAGTATATGGATAAAGAAAGACTAAAAGGTTTCTACATTACTATAATCCAGTACCAACCGCCAGGCACATTAGGAACTACTACAAACGCTGCCCATTTAGAACCCATAGCAAACCCGCCGTATCCTAACAGCACTACCAGGACTCACAAAGCACCATACTCTACCTATCAAAAGGCAACACTGCAAATATTAAACCAATACATCTCAGAGAACAACAATACATGACCTACTGGGGAAAGAACAAGTGGCAATGTCAAATAGGAATTATATAAACAGAATACCTCAGCTCAGTTACACATGCAGAACAGACCATTACCAAACAAGGAATCACAATTTAGAAACAGGAAGACAATAATTAAACTGGGAACCCCAAAAGCCAAACTTGGAATATACAACAACACTGTAGAAATAAAACTATATATTAATTTCCTCTTGTACTAAACAAAGCGCAAAAATTAATGATGCACATTTCCCAGAGCTGACATATTCCAATTAATAAATTCAAAATAAAGAGATATTTTTCTACCTTTTGTGCATTTTTTTTCAGTTGCAATTGTTCCAGCCACTTTCTTCTGGTTTCTTCGTGTCTTCTGCTAACTCTCCATCTGCTGTCCATTTGTCCTTTCTTCTGTCTTCTTGGGTTTTTTTTCCATTCTCTCTCTACATCTGCTTTAACATACTAATCTTTCTCCTTTTGCTCTTTCCTCATTCCTATTTCATCTACTCAAAATTTACCCCTCCATCCTCAATCCCCACTTACTCTCCCAATACCCGGCCAATTGTAGATTTTTTATCCCTCCCACACAAAATATTTTTCCCCTCTCCATTTTACTCTCCCAGCCCCATCCCATTCTAATCCTCCCCCAACACCAGCTCCCTTCTAGTTCCAGCCTCACCCAGCATCCATTCCCTTCTAGTCCCTGCATCAGCCCATTTCCAGTCCTAGCGGCCCCCCAACCCATTTCCAGTCCTAGCAACCCCCCAACCCAATACCAGTCCTATCCCCCCCTCATCAACCCACTTCCAGTCCTAACCCCCCATCACCCCATTTTCAGTTTAAGCCCCCCCCTATAACCCATTACCAGTCCTAACCCCCCATCAGCCCACTTCCAGTCCTAACCCCCCATCAGCCCACTTCCAGTCAGCCCCCCATAGCCCATTGCCAGTCCTAACCCCCCCCATCAGCCCACAGTCCATTACCAGTCCTAACCCCATCAGCCCACCTCAAGTCCTAACCCCTCCCCATCAGCCCATTTCTTGTCCCAGCCCCCCATAGCCCATTATCAGTCCTAAACCCCCCCATAGCCCATTACCAGTCCTAACCCCATCAGACCACCTCCAGTGTTAACCCCTCCCCATCAGCCCATTTCCAGTCCTAACCCCACCCAACAGCCCACCTCAAGTCCTAACCCCTCCCCATCAGCAGTCCTAACCCCCCTAGCCCATTAGCAGTCCTAACCCCCCCTCTCTAGCCCATTAGCAGTCCTAACCCCCCCCATAGCCCATTACCAGTCCTAACCCCCCATCACCCCATTTCCAGACAGCCCCCATCAGCCCACAGCCCATTAGCAGTCCTAACCCCCCCTAGCCCATTAGCAGTCCTAACCCCCCCCTAGCCCATTAGCAGTCCTAACCCACCCCCCATGGCAAATTTAAAAAAAAAAAAAAAGCAGCTGGCTCTGGCTTCTGCCGCGGCAGCGGCAGAATGCAATGTCCCGTGGGGCCCCCTCCGCCCGCTAAGCCCCTCTGCAAGGGCTTTCAGATTCGCGAGGGAGAGCGTCTCCCTCGCGTCTCTGTTAAGCCCGCAGGGGCTAATGGGAAATTTCCCATCAGTCCCTCGCGTCTAAAGGGGCTGATGGGAAATTTCCCATTAGCCCCTGCGGGCTTAACAGAGACGCGAGGGAGACGCTGTCTCCCTCGCGAATCTGAAAGCCCTTGCAGAGGGGCTTAGCGGGCGGAGGGGGCCCCGCGGGACACTGCATGCTGCCGCATCCGCGTCCGCGGCAGCAGCCAGAGCCCGCTTTTTCTTTTTCTGCGGACCTTCACGCGTGCCAGCTGCAAGGCCTTCGCGTGCCACAGCTGGCACGCGTGCCATAGGTTCGCCATCGCTGCCCTATACTATGTTTATGTTTATGTTTATTGACTTAATATACCGCTAAACGAAAAACATCATAGCGGTTTACATAATTCAAATCATAGAAATACCATAAGGCAAAGGAAGAAGGAAAAGAAGTTACAATGGCGGATAGGAAAGCAAACCAAGCAGATTCATACGACAGGACAGTAGGGAGGAAAGAGAGAGAAGGGAAAGGGGAAGACAAAGTCATGTGAAGGGGTCAGAAAGGTCGAAGACAAGGGCAAAGAAATGGGTTTTGAGGCTGTTCTTAAAAGTAGTATGTTCCTGCTCAAGCCGGATAGAAGAAGGCAGAGAGTTCCATAGGGCGGGGGCAAGGAAGAAGAACGCAGAGGAGCGGGTGGATTGGAGGCGAGCGCAGGTGGGTGAGGGAAGATGTAAGCGGTTTAGATGGAGGGATCGCAAGGAGAGAACTGGGGTGTGAAAATGGACAAGGTCTGCTAGATACTGAGGGGAGTGGGTGTGAAGAGCATATTGCTCCCTTGGATTGCTGCAGCCCAAATGCATGACCTTACATTTTTTAACATTAATTCCCAGCTGCCAGATTCTAGACCATTCTTCAAGTTTAGCTAGATCCCTCCTCATGTTATCTACACCTTCCTGGGTGTCTACTCTATTGCAGATTTTGGTATCATCCGCAAAGAGGCAAACCTTACCCGACAGCCTTTCGGCTATATCACTAACAAAGATGTTAAAAAGAATCGGACCAAGGACAGATCTCTGGGGCACACCACTGGTAACATCCTTCTCCTCAGAGCGAGGTCCATTTACTTGTGCTCTTTGTTGCCTCCCACTCAACCAATTTCTAACCCAAGCAGTAACTTTAGGGTCCATCCCTAGGATGTTCAGTTTGTTTATAAGTCGCCTGTGAGGAACAGTGTCAAAGGATTTACTGAAATCTAAATACACCACATCTATGGCTCTCCCTTGGTCCAACTCCCTGGTCACCCAGTCGAAGAAATCAATCAAATTTGTCTGAAAAGACCTGCCTCTGGTGAATCCATGCTGCCTCAGATCCTGTAATCCACTGGACTCCAGAAACCTCACTATTTTCTCTTTCAGCAGCATTTCCAATAATTTACTCACCACCAAAGTTAAACTAATCGGCCATAGTTTTCAACCACATCCTTACTTCCGCTTTTGTGTGAAGGCAGCACATGAGCCTCTCTCCAGTCCTTTGGCACCACTCCCTACTCCAACGAGGCATTGAAAAGGTCAGTCAGTGGAGTTGCTAGAACGTCCCCAAGTTCCCTCAGTATTCTAAGGTGTATCCCATCCGGTCGCATCACTTTGTCTACTTTAAGTTGAGCTAGTGTCTCACGAACACAGTCTTCTGAAAATTGTTCAAGATGTCCCTCACTTCTGTTCCTGTTTGTGGGTGTTTTCTGAGGTCCTGCTCCTGGTTCTTCATCTGTGAACACAGAACAGAAATATTTGTTAAGCAATTCCGCTTTATCCTTATCAGTTTCTACATATTCCTCCCCTGCACCCTTGAGTCTGACAATACCACTTTTGCCCTTCCTCTTCTCACTAATATATCTGAAAAATGTTTTATCCCCCCATTTTATTGCATTGGCTATTTCCTCCTCCTTTTGAATCTTTGCCTTCCTGACTACTTTGCTAGCTTCTCTAAGTTTTTCCAAATACAGATGTGTGTCTTCCTCTGTCTGTGATCTCTTGTATTTCATGAAGGCCTCCCTCTTTTTCTTCACTTTTTCAGCTACTTCTTTCGAAAACCATAGCGGTCTCCTTTTCCTTTTACCTTTATTTACCATTTTAACAAAAATGTTGGTTGCCCTTAAAATATCCCCTTTCAGTTCTGCCCACTGTTTTACTACATCCCCCAGCTGTTCCCATCCCACTAACGACTCCATGAGGTATTGGCCCATCTTGGCAAAGTTAGTCTTCCTAAAGTCTGAGATCCTCACCTTTGAATGGATTCTAACAGACCTAGTCCTAATACTGAACCACACCATCTGGTGATCACTGGATGCAAAATGATCTCCCACTACAACATCAGAAACACTTTCACCATTGGTAAACACCAAGTCCAGTATGGCCCCTTCACGTGTGGGGTCTGTTACCAATTGCCTGAATAGTTCTCCCTGTAGAGAATCCAGGATCTCCTTACTTCTAGATGATACTGCAGCA
Organism: Ichthyophis bannanicus; assembly: GCA_033557465.1. NCBI lineage: Eukaryota > Metazoa > Chordata > Amphibia > Gymnophiona > Ichthyophiidae > Ichthyophis > Ichthyophis bannanicus. The sequence continues at coordinate 418,828,470 of CM066038.1, forward strand.
GGAATGTGCCAATCAACATCTGGCATATTGAAATTTCCAATCAGTAGCACTTCCCCTTTCCTAGCAATGCTGCGCATGTCTTCAATTAACACTCTGTCCACCTCTTCCTCTTGTGAGGGACGTCTGTATATCACACCAATGCAAATAGATTTCTCTTTCCCTTTTTCTAGTTTTACCCACAATGCCTCCTCTCTCCCTTTTAAGCTCTGTAATTCCAAAGATTTAATAGTAGTTTTTAGATATAGTGCCACTCCTCCTCCCCTTCTTCCTACCCTGTCCTTTATGAATAAAGTATAGCCAGGTAAAGTTACATCCCAATCATGGTTTTCTGTGAACCATGTTTCTGTAACTTCCACTAAATCCAAGTCAGCCACTCCCACCAAAGCTTCAACATCAGGGATCTTATTTCCCATGCTACGGGCATTTATACACACTGCTTTCCATATGTTACCCCTGTTACATTAAATACCTTTATGGAAATGAGTATCACGTACCTGGGGGCTTTCTTCACCCATCCCCAACAAATCTAGTTTAAAGCCCTCTTCAGTAGATTAGCCAGTCTACTACCGAAGAGGCGTCAACCTTTCTTGGACAGATGACCTTTCTTATACCAGCGGCAACATGGAATAAGGCCAGGACTTAGAAAAATTTCTGCTCTGATCTTCAATGCGTCCCATAGAGATGAATGGCTGTTACATGTCTGTATTGATCTGGTGTGTATGCTCTCTGGAGAGGGCACAAGATGAAGTTGTAAAGAATAGAATGTGCAGGTGAAAGACATTTGTAAGGTTAAGGAACAATACAAAATACCCCTACAGAAATATAAAGCACTGCAATAACCTTTATTCTGGCTATGCTGACATTTACTGTTTTCAGCTTCCCTAACAATTCCAGTGTTCGGAAACATGGGAACGTAGATGTAGGGATGGTATGTGAGGTAGTATGGAGTAGACTTGTGTTTGGCTGAGTAATGCAGATCAGATATGGTGTCCTGAGACGCCACACCATTATGTCTTCACAGCAGTTGTTTATGGGTGCAGGGCATAGTTTTGGCAGAGGTACATTATTTGTGACTGCAGTTGAGTGTGAGTGTGTGTGTGTGTGTGATCTGAGTGTTTCATGGGAGGATCTGGTGTGCTCATCCGCAAATCTGGAGGGACATGAATGTCTGGCCAGTATCTGGACCATAGGGGTGACTGCAGTATCACCAGGTACCAGTGTGATCGGGCAGAATAAATCAGAACAGGTTCTCTATAGCGAAATGTCAAAACATATCCCTGTCACTAATGAATGCTCTCATTCTGAGGGTACCTTAACAGTGCAAACAGCACTAAGAGATGCCCAGAAGCACCATCATTGGTCTCTAAAAATGTGCACATTTGTAGAGAGTGATGATGGTGCCTTTGGGCATGTATTAGTGCTGTTTGCACTGTGAATGCTCCCATTCTGAGGGCCCCTTTTCTAGTGACAGGGATATGTTTGGCATTTCGCTAAGGAGAACCTCTTCTGATTTTTTTCTGGTCCATACTTAGCATTGTAAAGACTGTTTTCAGAGATGACCAATGCAAGCATAACTAAGGATGTCTCCTACTGCCATGTCTATTGTGATGCAAGGTATGTCATGATAAACATATCACTTTCTACCTGCTTTTATACTATCTTAGAGTGCACCGGGATTACTTTGCAGTGTTCTGGACGTGCAACAGACTGGTATATACTGTCTAGTTTGCATCAACATTTATGTATCATCAGTATTCACGTATAGTTTGCATCAGCACAACACTGTCAGTGAGAGAAGCAGCATAAGAGATGCATATTTTACAAAGGACATGGCCATTCATGGGTATATTGCGGAGATGGGTGGGATCGAAAACATCCATCTTTTCAGAATACAGTGAGCGCGGGGATGCACAAAGCCATTTGCTGCATATAGCCGTGTCTCATACTCCATTGTGCTTTTTCATACCACACTGAAAACGTCTATGTCCCCAATTCCAAAAGCGCAGATGTGTTTATCCCCGCAGATGTGGAATCAGGTTTAAATTGGGCCCGTTTTTAATTTGGATATGCCTGTGGGCCAGATGTGCATGTTCTGGAATTGGGTTCCACTTGGACAACCAGGTTCTGGATTAGGCTAATTGACCATGATATGCTCTCCCTGCCCACTCTCTGCTCGCAACCTACTCATTCCTCACCCCAGCATATGATTTGCAGTTAGTACAGGTGTGTTGTAATTATCATGTCCCATGCTAACACTGCAGGCCGGAGCACTCAGTTAAGCACAAAAATGCACACTAAGGGGGTTATTCTGAGCCATGAATAGCAGGGATAGACGGCCTTACAGGATGTCCATCCCTGCTATACGTGGCTTCTCCTGCCCCCGAATGACTTCCCTGCCAGTTATGAGGAGAAGTTAGATGGGGGCAGGGAATGGGCGGCCCGGGGGTGGAGACTGGGCAGGTAGTGGGCAGTCGCCAGCCCTGGACATACAGGGCCAATTCTAATGTTGGCCTTGTATGTCCGGGGCTGGCAAAATGTCTGGCCATTCTTTTTTGGAAGGCCGAGGGCACGGATGGGGCAGGTGGGGCCAGGGTTTATTCCCCACACCCGACCCTAGTCTTAGGAGGCCAGATCAGTGGTCAGGCTGCAAGAAATAAACTCTTTTTCTTGGCAGCCGGCATCGTGGTTTTTAAATGGAGCTGCAGTGCCATGGCAACAGAACACCATGGCGCTGCAGCTCCATTTAAAAGCCTTGGGTTAGTCGGGCTACTAATGTACGTGTGGGCCAGACTGAATCGCAGTCCCAGCCTGCACGTACATGACTGTTCATGATTCTGATCCCGTGGTGCTAGACGTGTCCCGCTGGATCAGAATCATGATCCCCTTTCTACATCTGGCTCAGCCCGGACATACAAAGGGGATGGATGTGCGGGACAAAATCGGGCCTTAACTGCTTATAGCACTTTAGTAAAAGGACCAAATAGTATGCTGATGAAATTAATTTTTGTTTGAGGGTGGTAATACAGGACAGAACAAACACAAAAGCTGATATTGAGGAGAATCGCTGGTCCTTTTGTAGTTTCAATATTTGAATATATAAGACTGCCCCTATTATTAGTAGTTCTCAAGAAGGAGACAAGGAAATTTTGGTTCATTTTGGGTTTGTTTTATCCAAAAGGTCTGTCAATTATCATTAATTTGGTACCATGTCATTGGTGTTCAATAAGACAGGCCTATAGTTTGTAGTGTAGCCCAAGTTATTACAAGTTTTTCATATACTGATGACATCCATCTTTGTGCCAGCAATGACCCATCTGCCTTAGATATCTGTCCTCTTAATGCCTCTTGCCTGGCTGGAGGAGCATGCCTTGAAACTTAAAAAATCAGAGGCCCTATGGTTTCCAAGAGGTAAATACCAGCCTTCTCTGACCACAGTGATCACCATGTTCCCTTTGACACTTGGAGACTCACTTATTATTTAGGTGTACATTTGGACTCCTGACTGCTTTGGACAGGCAAATTTCATCTGAAGTTTGCTTGTTCTTTGGTCCAAGAAAAATCTGAGCTGTTAAGTGGAAGCTAGATACTGAAGATCTTCAATATCTGATACATGCTCTAATTCTAAATCACCTTGACTATTATAACTCCCTGCTTGCTTATATCAGTGTGGCTTGTCACGACCTCACCACTCGCCTCCAGCTTAGAGGGGCGTGGTTGTATAAGAAACTTTCCCCTTTCAGCCTTAACTGACTAGTTCCCCGCAATGCATTCTGGGAAATGTAGTTTAATTTGCTTATACAACATTAAACTGCATGTTGTATCAGGTCTTTCCAATAATCTCTACTGAAGCTTCTGTCCCCCACTGACATCAGGTTCGAGTGCACCGTTCCAGTTGCTCTCTAACTTTGAAATTTGTTGTTAAGTGCCGTCGAGTCGGTGTCGACTCATGGCAGCCCTCTGGATAGTTGTCCTAAATTGTGTTCGGTCTTCAGTCAGGCGGCTCATTGTTGACAGACTGGTACCCATAGCTGCTGATATTGTTTTGATCCATCTCATTGCCTTTCTCTTTTGCATTGACCTTCTATCTTGCCATGCATGATGTCTTTCTCTAATGATCTCTCTCTTCACATGCTGTGTCCAAGGTACGAAAAGTCGAAGTCTTGTCATCTGAGCTTCTAAAGAAAGCTTAGGTTTGATCTCCTCTAGTACTGACTGGTTTGTTCTTCGGGAATTCCATGGTATACACAGTATTCACCGCCAGCATCATAATACAAAGGCATCAATTTTCTTCCTATCTTTTTCACTGTCCAGCTTTCACATCCATATGATGTTATTGAAAATTCCATGGCTTGAACAAGTCGAATATTTGTATGTAGAGAGACATCTCTTCTCTTGAGAATCTTGTCTAGGTCTTTCATAACCATTCTGCCAAGAGCAATGCATTGTCGGATTTCTTGATTGCTTGTTGCTTCTTTATTGATAGTTGATCCAAGTAGGTTAAAGTTGTCAACTATTTCAATTTCTTCTCCATCAATGATGAACTTATTCATGTTGCCAGTTGTCATGATCTTCGTCTTCTTTACATTCCAGGGTGTTGTGGGGGCAGCATGCAGCCATAACCAGGCAGTGGTAATATTAAGCTGCTACCTGGTTATTAAAGCGGTGAAAGGCATATTAAAGGCCGGACGAACTTTAGCTGCAGAAGCTAACTGTTCAGCGGCTAAATATTGCCACTATCCAATTTGCTTCCTGCCAGTCTTGGAAGGCCAGATATGATCCCGGCATTGAATAGCCAGGTTTAAGTTTCAGCAGCAGTGACTAGCTGCATTGGAATGGCTAGCTGCCACCACCGACTAACTCTCCCTGAGCTGTTTGGTCAAGGACGTCTATCTTAAATATAATATTTATAGCTATCAATTGTACTAGAGCACTGGCTCAGACTTGCCCCTCTCTTTCATTTTGCTCCCCTTGCTTGTGATAAATAACTTATTAAATGGAAATATTAATGCTAATGATTATAACCGTTCCTTCCTGTGCTCCCTTCTGTTATTCTCAGATTGCTTTTGTTGTGATGAAAGATGGTTTACCAAGTCTAATAAACCTTAAACCCTAAACCTTATATCCATAATTTGATTCAGTTGTGTGGTTACATCATCACACAAGGTAAAAGGAATTCATAACGAAGGTAGATACTGTATAATAAATTATCTCTTCATCTTTTTCCAGCTCATGCCATGAGTTTTTTGTTACTAGATTTCTAATTTTTGCGGTAGCTTTATTTCCACAAATGTATGGCCATGAAATACTTCATCTTTTGCTCATATTAGAGGTTATTTCAGAAACCTTATTTGCGATTTACAAGTCTCAATATGACCTCTTACACATCCATGTGTACAAGACCATTTTAGAAAGGATCCATTTTACACATGAATGTCCATATCATGTCTAGACTGAATGGGGCATGGCCTGTGTGAAATGGCGCGTAGCATTACATGATTTGTTATAAAATTATCTCCGTAATGAATAAGTTATGTATTCTAAGAAAGGCCAGGAAAATAGCAGGCCCAAGCCAAATGAACAAGTGGCCACTGGATAAACATATATTGAGTGGTTCTACCACTGCAACTTTATTTATCTCGGCGCCGCAGCCACTGATTAGTCCACTTTAATGGTAGTTAAATACTAACTTTGTACATTTTTGGACTAGCCCTAGCACTCCAAACATTCAGTAACTATTTTCTAATTGATTATATCCATTCTCTTTTATTTAAGCATTCACACTTGTGTGGTCAAGATATGTTGAAGTTGAAGGCTTAAAATCGCTGAGGTAGATGAACTCTTGAAATGCGTGCGGTGCTATTGATAGTCGTGATATGGAAGCAGAGCAATATGTGATGCAGGAGACTGCTGTGGCTTTTATTTTCTGAGCTGATTTATATCAAGGCATTCTGCTTTTAATGGGTAAACTGTGAGTGCAATTTAGGGTTACACACAACTGGATAATGGCATACAGCTTTCAGGTAGATCAAAGAATTCTGATGACAGTTTTTCGTGCACTTTGTGCAATTTCACTTATCTTACCTATCTCAAGGATTATGAAAAAAGCTTTGCCGACATTTGCTGTCCCATTGGTTTTCTAACTGAGTTGAAATTTCCTCCAGAGTAATGCATAGATACACATGAATTCTGGCAGCACACTGATTAAACATGCATCGGTAGCATTGATTTTCCACATGACTCTCTCAAATAGCCAGGAAAGGGCACAAAACTACTGTATCAATCAGTGCACAGTGAATAGAGGTTAGCACAATGTGTGCTGAAGAGGAAGACAAAACTTGACCTGTGCATCTCAAGTGCTTTTCTGTCATATTTAATAGTTATACCATTACATTCCCTTTTTCAAGAAATGGGAGAATCGGTAACACACCAAATGAAACAAGCAAAGAAGCCTATTATTTTTCATGGCTCATACTGTTAGTGACCATTTGGATTAAATATGTAATACCGAAAAAAAGAGACAGTGCATTTTATTAATTCAGGTATTTTGTTAGCTGCATATATACGGTATAGATTCCCACATACTTAGAATCAAAAATGTTAAGATGGAAGAGAATTTATGCTTGATTTGTGTGTGCAAATGCCAATGCATACAGATATCCTGTTGACAAAATTTGGAGTAACATTCCTGTAAATATTTTATTTCTCATACTAGTATCATTTCTTTAAACAATATCACACGTAATACAGTGATAATACTTAGCACTCATATTAGTTGAGATTTTAATTATATTCATTCCCAAAACAACTTGACGGATGTGGAAACAGAGGATACATGGAACAATAATTATATCTTTAAGCAAAAAAATAATTATAAGCAAATATTCACAGTCCCTCCCTGCTAGCCCGCAATACTTGGAAAAGGAGGAAAAATGGCAATTAGAATATAAAAGAACAGTTATAACAAAATCTGTAAATATGAAAAAAGTTACAAAATCGGGTGTCTTATAATGCCCAGGATAAACTCGTACTATGGGGCATGATTGTTAAAGTGTGAACCGGTAGTGTGCAATTGAGTTGCCATATTAGTGCAGAGGCCCACTGCAGTAATATTCGGGGGGGGGGGAGGGGTTGTATTCGTCCCCATGCCAATAGTGTAATGCTAATGTGCCGCACCACACTAACCGGCATGCGGGTACACTTAACACCCATTGAGATAACGTTTGGTGCACCCATACTAACAAATAGTGCAGTTAACCCAAACCCAAAATGCCCATGCCAACTGCAACATGTCATCAGTGACCATGTTACACCCCTAACTCATCCAGTTCACACTCAATTGCATACTAACCGGTTAGCATGTGCAGCATTTTAGCAGGCGTCTCATGGTAACTTTTAGTGCAGTGTCTTTAGCGACCGCCAAACACCGTGCTACCAGTTAGCATACCTTAGTAAACATGTCCCATTATGAAGTTCCACCAGCAGTTTGCAGGTGAGCTGTTTCCAATAGGACTCTGTGATGAAGTAAATGTTGGCCGTCCCAATAAAATGTATTAATATGCTATGCCTGGCTAGTCTGATCACTCCTACTTGCTCTATGATTCCCACTTCTTTTTAGGTGCATTTTGTTTTAGATAGTTTCCTATTTTGATTTATATGTGCCAAGCTGTGATCCTGCTATTCGACTGTCCCTGATTTTCCACCATGCTTTTGCTGAGGTCTACTCCAATCTCTGAAGTGGCCCACCTGTTAGGAATATGTTCAGTTGTACCTGTCTTCATATCATCTTTTTCACTGCACCTAGCACTGCACCCCAAAATACCAACCTTGTGCAGCCATGGCCTGGTGTGCCACCAGCATGTAAGGACTCAACCCCAGGAAAAGCGGCTCCTTCAGGTAGAAGTCCACATCCTTCTCATTTTAGAGCCAAGAATACCCTGCCTTGTGGCTCTTTCCCCAGACATCAGCCAGTTCCCTATCCCAGGGTTCCTTCTATAACAGGAATCATTATACAGTTACCAAAATGATGTCTCCTAGCAAGTACACTCAGTTCTATAGGGGCAACGAAGGTGCTGTTATCACCTTGATAGAGATTCTATTGTTTAGAAAGCTCCTTAGGGTAATGAATTATTCATCAAGCTGGTGACTAGGTACTTTTAACTGAATATTCAGCAGATGTAACCACTTAACCTCCATTGTTTAATAAAACCAGTTAAATGTATCCATATAAACTTATTCAGATAATTTTAGCATGATATAATTGATTAAGTTTAACTAATTGAAAATGTGTTCCTCATTTATCAAACAGGATAAATTTTGTCCAGCCAGCAACTTAGACAGATGAAATTTATATGCTCAGTGAGGTGTGAGAAGGTTTATCAAAATCAAAGACTTATCTGGGTAAATCTTGAAATTGCTTGGACAAATATTATGCATATTGATTCCACAGTTATTAGTAATAAACGTTTTTAAACCCTTTGTATAAATCTTTCATAAAACAGTCATCTCTAGAAAGTAAAGCATCTTGGTGCTTTGCAAGAAACTGTTTATTTGATGTAGTATTGGCTCTCATCACATCTGGGAAAACCCGTAGCTCAAAAACAATTTTGGGTGAATATTCAAAAGTAGTTCACATATTGCAGGCATGTCCAACAGGTAGATCGCGGAGGGTCAGAGGTAGATCGCCAGCCCCACTTGGTTCCTTGCCTTTGAATTGGTTCAAGCTCTTCTCCCCCCAGTGTCACTCAAAGTAAGAGACACGGAGCTCCCAATCAAGAAGACAATTCGCTACCTAGGTGTAATACTCGATCAACGTCTTGATTTTACTGAGCATATAAAAAGTACGGTAAAAATGATTTACTTTAAGATAAAAACCTTACGCCACATAAAACCCATGTTGGAAGCCAAAGACTTCGGTTCAATATTCCAGGCAATAGTCACTCCTCACTTTGACTATGCGAATATCGTCTTACATGGTTTACCAAAGAACACCATCAACCCGCTGCAACTAGTAATGAATGCTGCCGCACGCGTCTTAGTGGGAGCCTCAAGAAGAGAACATATTACGCCGATCCTAATGGACTTACACTAGCTCCCAATAAAATGCAGAATTACCTATAAAGCACTCCTTATCACATTCAAGGCCTTCTATAAAATATCGCCATCAACGATCTCTGACCTCATCTGTCAAGCACCTAGTACAAGATCAAGAAGACTTCTCACGGAAAACATGCTAGTCATACCCAGCGAATCCACAAATTGGTCCCAATCAACGATCAACAGGGCATTTAATTCTTTTGCCCCTAGATGTTGGAATAAACTCCCCCCAGATATTAGAGCAATACGAGATATTAAACAATTCAGAAAGGCTATCAAGCACTATTTATTCACAGAATACTTTCAGCCACCGTAACTTAGATCACCTGCAACAAATACCTCCAGTTCATAACAAAAACCCAAATGCACTAGAATTAAGCAATGTAGTTGTATATACATTTCTAAATACGGATGTCTTTGTTGATTTTATGTAAATAGTTAATTGAATTGTTTTATAAATAGTGTATCCCTTTTTATCCACGTTCTTAACCTGTTATCTGTAAACTCATACTTGTTTAAATGTACTGAGTTGTTTTGTTCCATGTAAACCGCGCTGATGCCAAATAGTGCAGTATAGAAGAAACTTCAAATAAATAAATAAAATAAAATAAAACCACTGTGACTTTTGCTTGCCTCTGCAATTTTATTTTGCATAGCCTTTGCATTGATTCTACACTGCAATTTTATTTCACCTTGCCTTTGCGTTGATTCTACACTGTGTGAAGAACTTATTAAATCGCATGTGGTGGTATTTGAACTTGTTTGGCGGTATTTGATTTTATCTGGTTTGCTGGACAAGTGTTTGAGATTTTTTGATGATTGTTTGGTGGTATTTGATTATTGGTGCCAGTATGATGAATTCTTATTTTTACTTTTAGAACTGCATGTGTGGTTTTGGCATCTCCAATCCTTGTATTGCACATCATCCAGAGGTCTTCAGTTCCTGTTGTTCTTTAATACTTTGGGACAGTGACAATTTTGGACCAGATTCAGCCGGTGTTTATACTAACTTACCAGATTTGGCCTTCTTACATCCAGCCACCCCAGTATAACGAAGATGAGTGTTCCAAAGAAGAGCAAAACCTACCACTTTCATGATGAATGGGAAATGGACTAGTTCTTCATCATGTTGTTGTCTAATTTGTAACGCCCCAGTATCCTTGCCCAAAAAGGGTAATCTGGAACGTCATTATAAGGCTCTGCATAGCAATAAGTTTGATGCTGATTTTCTACCCAAAAGTGAAATTCGTAAACTGAAGGTCAAAGAATTTAAATCAAAATTGGCTACTCAGCAACAGTTGATGGTGAAGCCAAGGTCACATTCGGTCAATGCAACCATAGCATCCTTCAAGGTCAGCAATCTGATCGCAAAGAAATGCAAACTTTTCACTGAAGGGGAATTTGTAAAAGATTGTTTTCTTGAAGCAGCTGACAATCTTTTTGAAGGATTTAAAAATAAGAAAGAGATCATAGCTGCTATTCAAGATGTTCAATTGTCAAGAAACACCGTCGTCTGGCGAATAGAAAAGATGTGTGGAGACACAACTGAACAATTGGAGGATGTTTCAAATTGTGTTGCTTTCTCACTCCAACTGGATGAATCTACAGACATAAGAGACAAAGCCCAGTTACTAGTCTTTATCCGGATGTTTTTCGAAGACTTCAGTGTTAAAGAAGAACTACTTGGAATGATTTTTTTAAAAAGGAGAACTACCGGTCAGTAAATATTCAGTTCTTTCCATTCTTTTGTGACAAAGTGTAATCTTCCATTGGATAGACTTGTTTCCATCACTACTGATGGAGCAAGAGCAATGACAGGTGAGGTTAATGGTTTCATAGTCCTCTGTAGACAGCATGACAACTTCTCAGATTTCCTTTCTTACCACTGCATCATTCACCAGCACGTTTTGGCAAGCAAGAGTCTCAATGCAAAGACTGTCATGGACATCACTTTCAAAATTGTAAATTCAGTTCGTGGAAGATCACTTCAAAGATGGCTTTTCAATCTTACTCTTGATGAAGGGGCAGCGGAAATCATTTTGCACACAGATGTAAGGTGGCTAAATAGGCACAAATTTCTGCAAAGATTTCATGATTTGCTGAATGAAATAAGAAGTTTTTTGAAGGAGAGGGGAGATGACCAAGCAGAGTTGGAAGATGAGTAGTGGTTATGTGATCTGGCATTTCTCGCTGACTTTACAGGCAAACTAAGTGATATGAACCTTGAACTACAAGGTAAAAACAAATGCATTGGCGAGATGATTAGTACAGTTTCATCCTACAAGAGCAAATTTGAGCTAATGATGACTGACCTTGCAAACAACACTTTTGATCATTTTCCTAATATGCAGGACCATCTGGGACAATATCCAAATTTTGTTTTTCAGAACAAGAAGTATGTGACAGAAATCTGTTCTGTTATCCAGGAATTTGAAAATAGATTCTGTAACTTCCAAAAAATTGGAACAGTTGTGGAGTACTTGTCATACCCATTCAAAGTAGATGTAGACATTAAAGAAACTGCAACTGCTATCAGTAAAAATTACTCATTGAACAAGCCATCTCTTGGAAACAAAATATTAACCCTTAAAAATGACATTTTTCTCAAGACCTGTGCTGAGCAAGAATCATTTTGGAAGCTAGTGCCTAGAGACAAATTTCCCAAACTTGAGAAGATGCAGTGAAGCTGTACACTCTTGATTCGGTTCAACTTATTTGTGTGAATCTGCGTTTTCCCATCTGAAAATGACAAAGAGTACACAACGTTCCTACATGACAGATGAACATCTCCAGGATTCCCTGAGACTGGCCCTCACGCAATATTCACCCAACTTCAAAAAGCTGGTGGATGAAATGCAGGCTCAGACGTCTAACTAATGAGCAAGAGCGAAATATTAAAGATTGTGTAAGATCAGCCTGGATCAATACTCGACCTAAATTTAACACAAATTACTCAATAAAAGTTAAAGAAAGTTATTAAGACAGTTAAAGAAAGTTATTACTCAATAAAACTTTAAGAAAAAAATGTACTTCCATTTCCCCTCGCAGTTCTTACTGGATCTTCGTCTCTCTGTTTTGTTTTTGCTTAATTTGCTTGACAGCTGATCACATCCAAGTAAATGACAAAAGGTTCATTAAAAATGGGGGGGGGGGGGGAATCCTCCAACATTATTGGTTTAAAATCTAATTTGAAACTAATTTGAAACTTAATTTTCATGGTGGTAGATCACCGGCACTTTTGGCCGGAAAAAGTAGATCACGACCTGTTCAAAGTTGGACATGCCTGACATATAGCATCCCTATTTATGGAATTTTGGCCCTTATACATAAAGGGGATCATTTTAGAAACCCTATTTGTGATTTCCACTTCTTAAAATGTTCATTCAGATTTGGAAACCTGAGGGACATTCCCAGACCTATTATAGAAAGCCATGAATTTACACGTGCCCATCGCGATCACATCCAGGTCACATGGGGGCATGCTAGAGGCATGCCTGGGGTGTTCTTACAAATATGAACGTGTGTGTTAAATTTTAGAATGATGCCAGATGTCTTAAATCACTGGCAAGCACATTCAAGGCTATACTTGCTTCAGGGTATGAATAAGCACCAAGAAAGTGCTTGTTTCAGAAATCTAATACCTGTCAACAGAAGATGAAAAAGGCCTCTTATTCCCCCAATACATTTTGCTATTAACCCCCCCCCCCACACACACACACACAAATGGTGATCCAACAAACATTCCACTAAATGAGATCCCAGCAATGAGCAGCAGGAATATGTATAAAATACTATTTGTCAGATATGCCAGCCAAGGGAAGGAGACACAAGCGCTTCCCCCGCTGTGGCAGCTCCTTTTAATTGACGTGCCACATTTTGAGTCCACCCTCAGATCCTGCTTCAAGATTATAGGATTCCAGTTCCTCATGTGCTTATCCTAACCAGAACAAAACCCAGCACTTATGTGAATGGCGGCATCTGACATCAGAGGAGATAGATAACTGTATCCAATCAAACAACAGGAGTTGTCTGCAAAACAGAACCCTCCTAAGATGATTGGTAACAATCAAAACAGACTCACACAGTTTAATTCAAGATTCAAACCCTGACAGTTGACAGTACGGAGTTTGAATATCCAAGACTGTTCCCACCTTTGGATCTAAGTTCTTCCTCCCCTAGGATCTTCAGGAACAAAGTCTATTATTCGCCAACATAATTGTTCTTATGAATGGCTTTTCTTGAGACAATGTTCAACCATTGGTGCTGATGCTGTGGCTGTATGAAGTTGTGATGCATGTTCCCCTAATTGGATGTTACAGGGTCGCATTGTACGTCTAATATAGTAAAGATGGCACGGGCAGATGATTAAATATACTACAAATTTGGATTTGCATGTAATATGCCAGCAGGAATTAAGCCAAAGTACAGTATCTACAGTCCCCACATGCATAATGGCCAGGATTAAGGTAGAATTTTAAATGTCTATGTACCAGTTTAGGCAGAGTGAACCATACGACGCAACACTAACATCTGATTAGGGTAAAGCATTACGACTACGCACAGCCACAGTATCAGCACCAATGGTTGAACATTGACTCGAGAAGGGCCATTCATATGAACAATTACATTGGCGTATCATAGACTTTGTTCCTGAAGACCCTCAGGGGTGTGACAGGACCCAAAGGCAGGAACAGTCTTGGATATTCAAACACCATACTGTCACCCCTCAGGGTTTGAACTTGAATGTTATCAATCATCTCAGGAGGGTTCTGTTTTGTGGACTCCCCCTTTTGTTTGATTGGATACAGCCATCTACCTCTTCTGACATCATACTCCACCATTCACATAAGTGGTGGGTTTTGTCCTGCTTAGGTTAAGCGTGTGAGAAACTGGAATCCTATAATCCTGAAGAAGGGTCCGTGGGTGGATCGAAATGTGGCACGTCATTTAAGAGGAGCAGCCACAGCGGGGGAAGAGCTTGTCCCTCCTTCCCTTGGCTGGCATATTCAACAAATAGTATTTTATACACATTCATGCTGTTCAGTATTGGGATCTTATTTAGTGGATTGGAAAAAAAACTGCAGGTAAAGAGAGACCTTTTCCTGGCTGCCACACCAATGTATGTCTATGCGGAGGATATAATGACGCATCTTCCTATAGACACAACCACATGTACCACCAATTAATATCCTGCCTAACAGATTCATAGAATGGATGACAGTGCACCATCTAAAAATAAACTTTAACAAAACAAAAGTTCTTTACATAACCTGAAACCAAAATTTTAGCTCACCGCCAAAATTTCACATACAAGGGAACGAACTGGATGTCAAAAAAAAGGTGAAATACCTTGGCATAACACTAGATCAGTCTCTAAATATGGTATCCCACATCAAATCAGTTACTAAAGCCATCTATTTCAAATTACGTATGATACAACACTTCAGACCACTTCTAGAAAGCTGCAACTTTAGATCTTTACTACAGGCATTAATCATATCTCATTTTGATTTTTTGCAATCATATCCTGAAGGGCCTCCCTAAAAAACAACCCAACAAGTCCAATTTGCACATAACCATGTTGCTCAAATAATTTCTAAAACTCAACATTCAGACCATATAACCCCACTTCTTCATAAACTACATTGGCTGCCCATATCAAGCATAACATTCTAACTAAGTGCAAAAAGGCTACTGCCAATAGAGCCTTCTCCCTATTTGCACCCATGACCTGGAATGCCCTCCCCACTGAGCTCCGTTCCACCCCAGACCTATTGTCATTTAGAAAAGCCCTCAAACAACACCTTTTCCTCATCCATTACCCAGAATCCAATCCCAGAAACAACCACCCATCCTCACATCCTACATCCTACTCCACCCCACCCAAAATCCAACACCATAAAGAAAATGACTAGCTCTACCACCATATCCCCTCTCTTATTTATTATTGGTACTGATCACACATCTTATTGATT
The DNA here is from genome assembly GCA_033557465.1 of Ichthyophis bannanicus. Lineage (NCBI taxonomy): Eukaryota > Metazoa > Chordata > Amphibia > Gymnophiona > Ichthyophiidae > Ichthyophis > Ichthyophis bannanicus. Next base: position 418,843,538 of record CM066038.1, read on the forward strand.
AAACCTCTTATAAATATGTTGAAACCAAGCTATACTATATGTATAATTTCTCACCATACTATATGTATAATTTCTCACCATACTCCATGAATAATTACTCTGTAATTAGTTACCCCTGTTACCTCCAGGTTATCTCGTCCATGTTCAATGTAAAAACTCAATTGTCGTGTGACATTGCAGTATGTTTTTTGTTCAATTGTAAACCGCACTGATTTTAATAGCGCGGTATATAAGAGAAGTAAATAAATAAATAAATAAATAAAATAAATAATAAAATAGAAATACATGATGATAATTTTCAAACTCATCAACAATGTAGCCCCATTATATCTATCCTCCCTCCTTATCATGCCCTCAAATACAAGAACCAGACAAAGTTGTTCATAAAATACGATTGATATCCCCAATCACATGCACAACATTGATCACACCATAAGTAATAGGGTTTTCACCTATATTGCCCCAACACTTTGGAATATTCTTCCAGATAAATTAGGAGCCATAAAAGACATCCAATTGTTCCGCAAAGAGCTCAAAACATTCCTGTTCCTAGAATTTTATGAAAACCTATCTGAACCTCATACACAACAGACATAGATATGACCTATTTACCTACTAGGTCATCAACCACATATTTACACCCTTTGATATGGGATAGCAAGAATATTCCAAACTATTCTGTAAATAAGTTGTTTATAATATGTTATATAGCTCTTTGCTAAACAGCTATTAAGATGTTTAAAGCAAGTTTTATGTTATAGTGTAATTGTGTTATGTTCTATGTAAACTGCCCTTGATCTTTGGAAGGGGAGGTATAGAAAAGCAAATAAATAAATAAAATATAATAGAAATGTCCAAAAACTGAATAGAATCAGTCACAATCTGAGCTGTAAATTGAATGTCCGTCTTTATTGTGATAAGCCATTGCAAGAACATTGTGAATGACTGAGCTGGGCCCATCCACAGAAAGAAAATGCCATCCAAAAATCTCCACCAGAAAGGGATAAAATGAAACCATTGGGATGGATAAATGTGTTCTTCCTCAAAACAGACCATATAAATGGTCACACGTGAGGGGACAACAGTCACTCCCATTGCGATACCAAAACATTGCAAAATGAATTGGCCATTATAAAGGAAATAGTTATTGGTAAGAACAAATTCTAAAAGATCCATCACAAATGTTCTGGGGAGACATGAAGGCTAATCTAACGGGTGTGCCATTAAACATTGTAATGCCTCACCCTGGTCTATGTTGGTGTAGAATGTCTGTACATCACGAGTGGCCATATGTGTATAAGATTGAACCTCCTTGCAAGAGGCCAACTGAACTAAAAAATGCGACGTGTCATGGATGTACAGTAGGATTTGACCTGTGCGGCTGTAGGTTGAAAAAAGTGGTCGCAAAATTTAGAGAGGGACTTTAACAGAGCTCCCACAAGACACAATCGGTCGCCCCGGTGGATTAGATAGAGACTTGTGGATTTTAGGGATGAACATTCAATTTACAGCTCAGATTGCAACTGATTCTATTCCGTTTTTGGACATTACTATTACATTGAGTACAAATGGCCTGAAGACGTCTTTATATCGCAAACCTGTACAAAGAAACACACTCTTATGTTAATACAGCTTCCACCATGCTCCTTTAAAATGAGGACTTCCCTATAGTCATTTCTTGAGGCTTCGGCACACATGTTCCACAATGTGTGAATTCCACAGGTATGTGCACGAGTTATGCACTCCGTTGATGGCTAAGGGCTATCTCCATAAGCTTATAAATTATGTCTATAAATGTACCTGTTGCACCCATAGGGAATGGCTTCTTTGTGACTCAAAAGGGTGCCCTGCTGCTTTGCATGAAAAGGGGGGGGGGGATTCTCCCTTATATGCAACACTCCTATGAAGTTACTAGATTATTGCATCAACATTGGAATATTTGAGTCTCCACACCCGTTTTAAAAAACGCTAACATTAACTTACTAACCTCCGTGATAGATTGATTCACTCTGCTTAAACTGGTAAATAGACCTTTAAGATTCTATCTTAATCCTGGCCATTATGCATGCAGGGACTGTAGATACTGAGTTTTAGCTTTAGAAGGTCTGCAGTGGCATGACATACCTCAGGGAATGATGCTTAATTCTTGCTGGCATACTACATGCAAATCCAAATTTGTAGTATATCTTATCTGCCTGTGCCATATTTAATATATTGGCCATACGACGTAACACTGTAACATCTGATTAGGGGGAACACATCACGACTTTTCACAGCCACAGCATCAGCACCAATGGTTGAACATTGAATCAAAAAGGGCTATTCATATGAAGAATTACGTTGGCATATCATAGACTTTGTTCCTGAACACCCTCAGGGGTGTGACAGGGCTTTATCAGCTCCAAAGGCGGGAACAGTCTTGCATATTCAAACAACATACTGTCAGATTGCTTGGGGGTGTGGCTAGCTGCAAGATGGCGACGGTGAGGATCTGAGCTGAGATGCCTAAACGAAAAGGCAAACCTAGGGCTTTCCCCGCGGAGCCCTTGCCTGCCAGTGTGGGGCCTATGGATCGCTTTGTTCAGCTATCTGAGGACCAGATTCGGGGGATTCGAGCGGGCTTGGAGGCACTGGTGGAGGAGTTTTCGGTGCATTCCGCCCTGGATGTCTCTCTCTCCCTGAATGGGCGTATTCCTTCCACCCTCCCAGGCTCCGTGGTGTGCCGTCCGTCAAGTGGGGCTGCAGTTTCACCAGAAGTGTGTGTTTCTGCGGTGTTGGAGCGGTACTTGTCAGAGGAGTTTGCCAGAGGCCAGCCAGGTGATTACCAGGCTGCTATGCCTGGGGAGGCACAGTTTCCATTGAGCGGGAATACTACTCAAGAAGTGAGCAGTGCTGTGGAGCTGAAAGTTGCGTCGGAGATTTCCATGTCTGCTCTACCTACATTTTCTTTGGGAATCATTTGTCCTGCCTCTGTGACTTTGGACAGCATTTGGGACGCGATTTCACAATTATCTAAGGTAGTTGGTCAGCAATTGGCCCTTTCTTCTACAAATATTTCTTCTCTTGAGGGGACTATGCATATGCTTAGTAATGATGTTTTGGAAACTTATGCAAAGTTAAACGTTTCAGACCAGAAGCTTAATCAGGTTTCTGATTTAACATATTCCTTGGTTAAGGATAACACTGCCTTTAGGGCGAAGATAGAGACGTTGGAGAATGCGGCCCGTTCTTCTAATATATGGCTATTGAACTTTCCGCTGATTTGACTCCTCTGGTTCTTTTTAAGAAATATCTCCAGGAGGTTTTATCAGTACCCTCTGATTTGATGCCACTGGTTACAAAAGTGTATTATCTACCTATGGGGAAAAAGGAGGGGAAAACATCTACTGGAACCTTGGAAATGGATTTTCTCAATGTCTCTGATTTATTTCAAACCCCCAAAGATGAGGAACTGTCTGTTTCCACGTTGCTTGTTACATTGGCTTTGTCTTCTGATAGAGAATGGTTCCTTAAGTTGTATTATAAAAAGAGAGCTAATTTGTTTCATGGGAAGAATGTTTTGCTTTTCCCGGATGTAGCCAGGGAAACGCAGAAGTGGTGGAAATCCTTTCTATTATTCAGACCTGGTGTGGTCCAACTGGGAGCTTCTTTTGTGTTACGGTTTCCCTGTAAATGTATAGTAATGTATAAGTCCCACAAATATGTCTTTTTTCAACCTGAAGACCTTTCTTCCTTTATCAGCACTCATGTGTCTATATCATCTACTTCTTGAATAGGTTTTTTTTCACCCATTCATGTGTACATTGGTTCTTGGAACACCGTTTTTACTTGCTTTTTCATAAAGTTGTTTCCTTAAATTAATTCAAAGGGGAGATCATGTCCCCTTTCTGTTTTGTGCATCACTCCCCCCACTTTGGTGGACTAATGATATCTCTTGCTATTATTGTCTTGGTTGTATTTCCTTTTGTATATTGCTGCAAGTTGTATCTTTCTGTACAAGCTTTTGCTTGATTTATTGTTAAAAATTTATAAATATAAAATACAAAACAAACAAACAAACACCAGAGACCTTTTCCTGGCTGCCATGCCACTGTATATCTTTGCTTGCAAAATAGTAGGTCAGGACATATATGTGGCATGGGATACATGCACCTGTTCTGAAATACCATCATGGGTACATCTATGTTGTCTATACTACCACCATCTATATCGGACCCATTCATGTTTCTAAAATCAGGTGCAACTTGCACATTATTCAGCATGTCTGTGTTTCTTTGTTTAGATGGAGATATTTATCTTCTATGGTGACGACAATTCAATTTTAGAAGGCACTTACATGTGCCCACCTTTGCTGGTGCCTCTCCCATGAAATTTCTGACGTTTTGATTTGGACGTTCCAGATCTCACCTACACACCCTTTCTAAAATATGCCTTCATGTATGAAGTCAAAGCCCCATCTGAACAGTCTGATACTATCCATATGGGAAAAGGGTGGAGGGAGGGTGGGCCGCAAAATTATACAGATTGTGACAATATTCATTCACTGCCTGAATCGCAGGTCTAAACTAATTATGCAGTGACCACCTTGCACACATATTCAGTGCTGCTGCTAATATGTATTATGTCACTGAATCTAATATATAGAATGAGTTAAATTCCACAGCTGGCATTTAATTTATTCTGGTTATTGTGCCTGCTGAATACAAGACTCTTATTTTTATTATGGAAAATAACAAAAATCTAGTTTCACTCCTGCTCTAAAAGACACCAGCAGAATTGTCTCTTCTTCAAGACACCCTTTCAAGATTAGGGTTACATTTAAATTGTCCTCCTATGATTTTTCCCCCTGGACCTCATCATCCTTCTTTTAAGCTATGGACATTGCTGAACAATTTACGTATCATTATTTTATGCCTCAGAGGTGACAGATGTTGGTCAAACCATTGAAGTTTAGAGGCTAATATTCAGACAAATCTCACCAGAATGTTCAATTTGGATTAGGACCTTCTGGGATCTCGTATACCAGAAAAATGTATAGAAATGACCCTGGGGGGAGGCAATTTTGAAAGCTTCTCCCATGGATTAACAGGAATTTGCCTGTAGGAGAAACCCCACTAACATCTGCCCAACCCCTTCCATAGTTAAAATACTGCTGCTGTTTACTTTTTCTCATGTTGAAAAGGGGGCATGCTTGGGGATTAGAGAGGCTGGGGAGGGAACATATATGTAGTCCTTTTATTTAGAAAGCCCCATGTGAATTTTCCCTTGTTACCTTTGCTACTGTTTTAATATTTTTAATATCTACAACATGCATGAGTAGCAAGAGGTGCATGGTAAATTACCCAGTGGTTAGAGCACTGGCTGGGTAACCAAGAAACCAGGGTTCAAGTCCTACTAGCACTCCTTGGGGCCTTGGGCAACTCTATTGCCTCAGAAGAAAGGCCTGGCAATCTGCCCTCTGTCACACTGCCAAGAAAGCCCAGGAGTTGCAGGGTCTCCACTGATTCAAAGGCACACATTTGCATTTCCAGTGTTTTTAGGGTAAAAATGGGACATGCCTACCTTTTAGAGACAAACAACTGCCATGGTAACAGTGACTGATGATATGGAATCAGTTAACTACACTATTGCCTGACTCTCTTCTGTCTGTCTCTCTCTATATATTTGTTTATCTTTGTTAATGTGTTTTTTAATATTATCTGCATTTTTTGTAATATTTTTCAGCTCTCTGCTATCTTCTACTGGTTGTTTCTTGTGTCTCTTATGAATTAATTGTAACTGCCCCTTACCTGTTTTTTTTCTCTAGTCTCTGTTTGTAGAACCAACATTCAAATTCTATCTATCTCTGGTCCCTGCTGTTTTAACTTTGGTTTTCAATCCCCTGTGCCTCCAATGCCTGTTTTCTAATTTACCTGACAGTGTGACCAGCCCTTCCCCCTTCAGAAGCATGACGAGGTCCTTTAATTCCCTCCACACATGTGCTCAGCCTTCTGAAGATAAATCAAATTTGGTGGAGGGGGCTTTATTTATTTATTTATTTATTTATTTATTATTATTTAACAGGTTTTATATACTGCTTTATCATTTCAATCAAAGCTGTTTAAAGTGGGTTGCGCTTTACGTTAGAGAGGGCATTGATTCTCATAGGATTAAAGTTTGCAGGAAACAAAATACACTGTAGAATCTATATGGATAGAAATTTCATGTAAAAAGGGGAAGGCAATGGCAGTGGGGGTGTACTACCGACTGCCTGGCCAGAATGAACAGATGGATGATGAAATGCTGAAAGAAATCAGGGAAGTTAACAAGTTACAACACAGTAATAATGGGTGATTTCAATTACCCTGGTATCAACTGGGTCACTGTCATAACAGGACATGCTAGAGTTATAAAGTTTCTAGATGAAATAAATAACTGCTTCTTGGAGCAGATGGTACATGTACTGACAAGAGGGGAAGCTATTGCAGACTTAGTCCTAGTGGAACACAGGATCTGGTGCAAGAGATAAGGGTTTTGGGGCCACTTGGCAATGGTGATCATAGCATGATCACATTTGATTTAATAAATGGAAGAGGTATGGCAAGGAAATCCACAGTACTACATTTTAACTTTCAAAAGAAGGACTATGATAAAATGAGGAAAATAGTTAAGAAAAAACCTAAAAGCAGCAGCTGCAAAGGTTAAAGATTTACATCAAGCATGGGTGTTGTTTAAAGCACTATCTTAGAAGCCCAGACCAGATGTATTCTATGCTTTAAGAAAAGTGGAAGGAAGGCCAAAATACTGCCAGCATGGTTTAAAGGTGAGGTTAGAGAGGCTGTTCTTGCCAAAAAAGCATCTTTCAGGAAATGGCAAAAGAAGCCAAATGAAGAACATGGAAAACAGCATAAGCATTGGCAGGTTAGATGCAAGGCATTGATAAGGCAGGCAAAGAGAGAATTTGAAAAGAAATTTGCCATAGAAGCAATAACACATAATAAAATATTTTTCAAGTACATTCATAGCAAAAAACCTGTAAGAGTCAGTTGGACCATTGGATGATAGGGGGCAGAAGGGGTGCTAAGTGAGTACAAGGCCATAGCGGAGAGACTGATTATATTCTTTATTTCAGCCTTTACTGAAGATGATGTAGGGAAGTTACAGTGGCTGAAATGGTATATATTGTAATGTATGTATCAGAAGAGCAGCAAATCATCTGGACCAGATGATATACATCCAAGGGTGTTAAAAGAACTACAACATATTACAGACCTATTATTAGTAATCTGTGAAGATCATTAATATCATCTGTAGTACCAGAAGATTGGAGAATGGCCAATGTAACACCAATTTTTTTTAAAGAGTTCTAGGGGTGATTCGCGAAACTACAGACTGGTGAGCCTGATATCAGTACCACACAAAGTGGTAGAAACAATTATAAAGAATAATATTACTGAACATGTAGATAGTCATGAGAGAACACCAACATGGATTTAGCCGAGGAAATTCTTATCTTACTAATCTATTATAAATTTATGAAGGTGTGACTAGAGAGGTAGACAAAGATGAGCTGTCGATATAGTGTATCTGGATTTTCAGAAAAGCTTTGACAAAATCCTTCATGAGAGACTTGGTGGAATTAAAAAGTCATGGGATTGGAGGCAGTGTAGTATTGTGGATCAGGAACTGGTTAAAAGATAAAAAGCAGAGAGTAGGGCTAAATGGTCAATTTTCTCTATGGAGAAAGGTGAATAGTGGAGTACAACAGGGATCTGTGCTTGACCAGCTGCTTTTTAACATATTCATAAATGATCTGGAAATAGTAATAACGAGTGAGGTGATCAAATTTGCAGATGACACAAAATTATACAAAGTTGTTAAAACACAAGTGGATTGTGAAAAATTGCAAGAGGATCTTGATAAATTGGAAGACTGGGCATCCAAATGGCAGATGAAATTTAATATGGGCAAGTGCAGAGTTATGCATCTAGGAAAGAACAAACCAAACTATGGTTACATGATGCAAGGTACCACCTTAGAAACCACCATTCAGAAAAAAATAAGATTTAGGTGTCATCGTGGATAATACATTGAAACCCCCCACCCAGTGTGCAGCAGCGGCCAAGAAGGCAAATAGAATGCTAGGAATCATAAGGAAAAGAATGGAGAATAAAACTAAGGATATTATAATGCCTCTGTATGATTCCATGGTGCGACCACACCTTGAATAGTGTGTGCAATTCTGGTCACCGTATCTTAAGAAGGATAGCAGAATTAGAAAAGGTACAGAGAAGAGCCACCAAAATGGCAAAGGGGATGTAAGGATATCCCTACGAGGAGAGGCTTAAAAGATCGGGGCTCTTCAACTTGGAAAAAATGACTGAGGAAGGGGGGGGGGAGGTATGATAGAGGTCTATAAATTAATTAATGAAGTGCAACCAGTTGTTTATGCCATCAAAAAGTAGAAAGACTAGAGGACACACAATGAAGCTACATTTAAGACTATTTATTTATTCAATTGGTTTTATATGACACTTTATTTCCTAGTCAGAGCAGTTTACATACAAAAATGAACAATAGCAGAATGATAGTTTATATGGAACAGGAATGCAAACTTAGATAACTTAAAAGGGTGAACTAGGTAGTTAAGAAACAGATTTCTGTGAGGTGGATATGAGGTAAAGTGCTAACAGGGAAGAATGGCCTTTATCACCACAGCTCTCTTGAGAAAGCTCTTTCACATCCTATGGGATGTGTTCATAGTACTGCGAAAATAAATGAGTCTTTAGAGACTTTCAAATAAGAGATTAATAAGACTAATATGAGAAAATATTTTTTTACTCAATGCATAATGAAACTCTGGAATTCATTACCAGAGGATGTAGTAAAAGCTGTTAGTGTAGCTGGGTTTAAAAAAGGTTTGGTCAAGTTCCTGGAGGAAAGCATTATTAAAGAGGATCTGGGAAATGCACTCCTTTTCCCGGGATGAGTATTATGGAACTTGTGTGCCTTTTTGGGAACCTGCCAGATACTTGTGACCTGGATTGGCCATTGTTGGAAACAGGATACTGGGCTTGATGGACCCTGGCTGACCCAGTATGGCATTTCTTAACACAGTCAAACCTCGGTTTTCATGATTAATCCGTTCGAAAAAGTCTGACTAAAACCGAAACGTATGAAAACTGAAGCAATATTTCCCATAAGAAATAATATAAATCCAATTAATCCGTTCCAGACACCCAAAAATATTCACAAAAAATACATTTTATAAAGAATAACTATAATTTTTACATACAGAAAACAATGAGAAATAAATATAAATGACTAATGAAATGGATAAATGAACATTTAACATCACTGAAAGCAAGCTAAGTACAGTACGTTAACATCTGGCCTTAGCCACCCCTGACAAGCTGCTGTGCCCAGCTCTCTTCGGAATCACATTGGATTCAGCCCATTAAAATACCTTTACATTATCTGCTCAATGCTTCAGAATGGCAGAAAATCTTAATGATATAGCTTCAGACGTACCCTGCAAGAGAAAGAACTGCCTCCCACATTCATGCAACATCTCCTGCTTACGTTGACAGCTTTTCTTCCCTGCTACCTCTGAGCCTGAGGGGGCGCTCCAGAGAAACGGGCAGGCGGTGGACGAGATCAGGGCCTTTCTCTCTGCGCAATCCTTGCCTCTCTGACTCTGACCAGGCTCGAGGATGTGTTTCATTTACGTGCTCAGCTGGCTTTCGCTTCTCATCACGCTGGCGATCGGTGAGTCCGGGGGGCAGTGCTGCCGGGACCGGGCGGGCGTTCCGGCAGTGTTATTTACAGTACTGTAATTTACGAAAACCGAGGCGATGTACGAGAACCGGGACAAAATCTCAGTCAAAAAAGACGTTGAAAACCGAAGCGTATGAAAACCGGGGCAAATGAAAACCGAGGTTTGACTGTATTCTATTGCCTCTCTGCTTTGCAAAGAGCAAGTTCACTATATGCCTTTGCTCTCAGCTACTGGTCTGGGTCAGTTACTGATTGCTTTTGAGTTCTCAGCCTGTCTGTCTGTCTATATATACAGTATATATGTATTTAACTTTGTGTGTGTTTTTATATTTATTTTTGCAATATTGTTCAGCTCTCTGCTATCTGCCACCCACCCCCTGGCTCACAGTCTCGTATAGTTGTCCATGCTCATTACCACTATTACTCACATGTGCACCCTAATCTCTTAAGATCTCTCTCCTTCCTGCCCTTCAGATATTTCCTCTGACTTCTAGTCCCCTCTCCGTCTCTTTCCTATAGTTCCACATCACTTTCTCTTTCTATTGTTGACACTCCCTAATCTTTTCCCCTCATACAACATCAAGCCCCCCTCCTTATCATCCCCTCTTTACCATCCTCACCTCTCCTGTTATCTCGTCATCTACCCTAACATCCACTCTTGAGCTTCGGCATTTTGTTTTCTCTCATTCATCCATCTCCTCTTGGAAGGAACCTGACTCTCGGTACCGTCATGCTGCCTCCTCTCTGCCCCACATTCTCCTGTTCCTTCTCCTTCTCTCACCAGGGAATATCAATCCCAACCCTGGCCTCCTTAGGCTTTTTTCACTCCTCCTCCTCCTCCTACTACTATTATTCAGCATTTGTAAAGCGCCACGCACGCAGCGCTGCACAGCTAACCTACAAGAGGTAGCCAACATACAAGAGACAGTCCCTGCCCGTCAGAGTCATGCTCTTCGGAGCTTACAATCTAGTTAGAACAGTACAGAGCATTAGTCAGGACAGATCCATATGCAACTCCTCAAATCTTATTCATATCTCTGTCCATTCTCCCCCCGCTCTCCCTTTCTCATGCGCCTTGTGGAATACACACTCCATTTCCAAGCTTGCCTTTATTCATAGCCTCTTTATGTCTAATAATCTCCATCTTCTTGCTTTAACAGAGACCTGTCTTCTCCCTGAAGACTCAGTTTAAGTTGCTGCCTTCTGTCAGTGTGACTACAAAGTCACCCATACTCCTCGTCCCGTTGGTCATGGTGGAGGTGTTCATAAGAACATAAGATATGCCATACTGGGTCAGACCAAGGTCCATCAAGCACAGTATTCTGTTTCCAACAGTGGCCAATCTAGGTCATATGTACCTAGCAGTTTCCCCAAGGGACACAGGTTCCACAATGCTTGTATTGGTTCAAGCATTGATATCCTGGGTCCCTTCTTAATAATGGTTTATGGACCTTTCCTCCAGGAACTTGTCCAAACCTTTTTTAAACCCAGCTACATTAACAGTCTTTACTACATCCTTTGGTAACAAATTCCAGAGTTTGATTACACGTTGAGTGAAAAAATATTTTCTTTTATTAGTCTTAAATAGTTTACCCTGTAGCTTCATTGCATGTCCCCTAGTCTTTCTATATTCTGATAAGGTAAACAATCGATCTACGTTTACCCGTTCCACTCCGTTCATTAATTTATAGACTTCTATCATATCTCCCCTCAGCCGTCTCTTTTCCAGGTTAAAGAGCCCTAACCTTTTTAGCCTTTCTTCATAGGAGTATCCTTCCATCCCCTTTACCATTTTGGTGGCTCTTCTCTGAACCTTTTCTAAAATCGCTATATCTTTTTTAAGATATGACGACCAGAATTGCACACAATATTCAAGGTGCGGTCTCACCATGGAACGATATAGAGGCATTATAATATCTTTTGTTTTATTTTCCATTCCTTTCCTTATCATACCTATCATTCTATTTGCTCTCTTGGCCGCCGCTGCACACTGGGCCAAGGGTTTTAACATGGTATCCACAATGACGCCTAAATCTTTTTCCTGGGTTGTGGTTCCTAGTGTGGAACCTTGCATCGTGTAACCATAGTTTGGGTTGTTCTTCCATAGGTGCATAACCTTGCACTTATCCACATTAAATTTCATCTGCCATTTTGATGCCTAGTCTTCCAATTTATCAAGATCCTCTTGCAATTTTCCACAATCCTCTTGGGTTTTAACAACTTTAAATAGTTTTGTGTCATCTGCAAATTTGATAACCTCACTCGTTATTCCACTTTCCAGGTCATTTATGAATATGTCAAATAGCAGCGGACCCAGCACAGATCCCTGGGGTACACAACTATTCACCTTTCTCCATTGGGAAAATTGGCCATTTAGTTCTACCCTCTGCTTTCTATCTTTTAACCAGTTCCTGATCCACAATAGTACACTGCCTCCTATCCCATGACTCTTTAGTTTTGCCAAAAGTCTCTCATGAGGGACCTTGTCAAAGGCTTTCTGAAAGTCCAGATACACAATATCAACCAACTCACCTTTGTCCACCTGATTATTCACTCCTTAAAAAAAACGTAACAGATTCTCTGTTATGCTTTATTCTGTGTTATGCTTTATTCTGTGTAGGTATTTACATTCAATTTATACCTAAAAGTTGAATGCTGCTAGAAAGGTTATTGTATGACACACTGAGCAGGTTTGCTGGGTGCACAATACACAAGCTAAGATCCAGTCAGCCCCAGCGTGCCAAAACCCCCTCTATTCGCCTCTCGAATAAGCCTCATACTTCACAGGGTTAAAATGGAAGACATGATCATCAGGCTAATGTGCCTTTTCCTACTTATCATAACACTACCATCTAATATACTGGCCCTCACCACCTCACAAAAATTACATTCCTATTGTACTATCTAGTGAGAGAAAATGGTCAGGAGACTCTTATTACAACCCACATGGGGCCAACATCCCGCACCGCAACCTCCTATTGCATGTCCCACTACAATACAACATGAAAACTAAACAAACTAAAAACTCCTACCCTAGTAGACTGAAGTGTGCACTTATAAATGCCCGCTCACTTCGAAACAAGTGGCCAGTGATCACGGATGTAATAATGTCCCACCAGCTAGACATTCTCATGGTCACTGAAACATGGCTCTCAACTGAAGACAATATCATCCTCAACCAGCTTCTCCCACCTAACTTTACAGCCTTCACTGGACACAGACAAAACAAGAAAGGCGGAGGAGTACTTATCATCACGAAAGCTGACCTCCAGTTTAACATGGATGAATCCAACAGTAACAACCATCTAGAAACAGTATCAGTCTCAAACAACACATGCTCCATAAATCTGGTCTATAGATCACCGTCAGGGGATCCAGACGACCTAGCAACCATAATAAATCTGGCATCCTTCACCCAGGGTCCAAATAAAACCTAATTGGATCGTAGGAGATATCAACCTACCATCATTACAGGACACTCAAGCAACAGCATTCCTAGATGCCCTAGATAACCTAGGATACACACAAATGGTGCAAGAACCTACTCATGAGAAAGGCAATATCCTCGACCTAATATTCGCACCGCAGCTAATTTTGGATCAACCACAAAACATTGTGTTATCGATATCTGCAGTCCCATGGACTGACCACAAACTCATCACCTTTCAGATGCCTACCACTAACTGTTCACATAAGACGAAAACGAATGAAAGCAGGCCCGCTAACTCAGATACCAGATTCCACCCATTTAACAGAGAACGCATCCTCACTGAAATGAGCACACTCTTTGATGACACCTCACTAAGCCTAGAAGAGTTGGTCTCCACATGGAATAAAAAACTCAGCGCAATCGCTATCCGCCCTCCAACGAACAAGAACCCAAAGAAGAGATCTACCGCCCCATGGTTCACAGCCAATTTAAAAACCTCACTAACCATTTTAAAAAGACTAGAAAAACGATGGAGAAAGTCACGTACCACCAGTGACCAGTCAGCTTACATCCAACACCTGGCAGAGCATCGTAAAGCCATCTCAGATAAAATCAGACAACACCACACAGATACCCTGAAACGGTCATTGAATAAACCTCACGACTTGTTTAACTTAGTTAAAACACTTGCCAAAGAGCCAACGCCTGAGCACCACAACAGGATCCACCCACAGGACTATGCAATTTACATGCAATCTAAAATGTGCAAGACCAACAAAATATTAATACCAGACCCTCCTGATGAACAAGACTACCCAGTATCACTGGCATCCTTCTCTACTCCTTCGAAGAAAACTATTGAAGATACCATCCTAGCTCTAAACACAACCACTGCACACACAGACCCTTGTCCTGCGCACTGGATAAAGGACCTGCGATGTGACATATCCTCAACTATAGCAAAAATCTTAAACTATTCCTTCACCACTGGCTCTTTCCCATCTACGCTCAAGCAGACCTCTGTAAGACCGCTGCTAAAGAACACCAAACTTGATCCTCAAAAGGTAGAATCTTATAGGCCCATATCTAGCATACCTATGCTAGCAAAAATCATCGAGAAAATAGTGCACAGGCAATTACAGGATCATATAGACACATCAGCTCCACTGGATCCAGCTCAACATGGTTTCAGAGAGTCGCATGGAGTAGAAACACTACTCACAACACTCCTCAACAACATAACCTCAGGTGTGGATAACATACGCCAGGGCTTCGCTCTTGTCTTCCTAGATATAGCAGCGGCTTTTGACTCTGTATGCCACGAAATTCTCATCTGCCGGCTAAGGGAAAAAGGCATCTGTGGAACAGCACTCGAATGGTGCAAATCTTACCTGTCCGATAGATGGCAGCATGTCAGAGTCGACGGGGATACATCTGAACCTTTCCAACAAAGTCAAGGTGTACCCCAAGGATCCTCTTTATCTGCATTGATGTTTAATATATACATCCAACCCATCTGCGACATCATCAGATCCTTTAATGTCAGTTACATGATATATGCAGACGATGTGCTACTATATATGCCAATATCATTGGGTTACCTAGACCTTACCCCGCTGACTAACTGCTTTGACACCATATCAGAGTGGCTCCTATCACAAAACCTGAGAATACAACACAAAAAGACGGAAGTCCTGTTCGTCTCGAGGAACACCAACTTCACCCCACCTAATTGTATTAACGTAAAGGATGCCCAACTCCAAGTTAAACCGGCAATACGCTACCTGGGAGTAACACTGGACCAAAACCTTGACATGAAGAACCACATAGCCAACACAGTCAAGGCAATCTACTTTAAAATCAGATCCCTCAGACACCTACGCATGCTACTTGAACCGGATGATTTCCGTACCATTTATCAAGCCCTTATACTCCCCCATTTCGACTTCTCAAACTCCATACTACAAGGACTCCCCCGGTCCACCCTGAACCCCCTGCAATTAGCCATGAATAGTGCAGCGAGGGTACTCCTCGGGGCATCCAGGAGAGATCACGTAACACCCCTTCTAAAACAGCTACACTGGCTCCCCATTCAAGCAAGGATCAGTTTCAAGACCTTATTGCTAACATTCAAAGCGGCTAAGGGGCTCACCTCTTCCTCTCTCTCCAACCTCATACAACCACTTGCACCAAACAGGCCACGAAGAACAGCAGAATTAAACACTAGTTATACCAAATGACACCACAAGATGCACTAGATCAACAGCCAACAGAGCCTTCCAATTCTGCGCCCCATCTCTATGGAACACCTTACCAGCACAAATCAGAGCAATACCTAATCTAAGTCAGTTCAGAAAGGCTTTAAAGCATTTCCTCTTCCTTAAATATCTCAATGACAGCTCCGAACATAACCCCAGGTGAATAGCAGAAGTGGTCAAACCAGATAGACTCCCGCAACAGACCAACTTCACAATGTAAATAACTAGTTGTTCCATATACTATTGTACCACTATTGTATATAGTTAACCAGGATATCCTTTTTTTTTTTTTTAAACTTTTATTTTCATTTTACAACAAACAGAAGTAACAACACACCAAAAGAAACAAATACACACATACAATAAAGAAAGCAACCCCAATTACCCCCCACCCCGATGCTTCTTCTCTAAGCTGATAAGAATCATCATATAAGCTCTTACATACAACAATTATTGTACATCAAACAAACAGAAGTAGAATCTATGATACCGGATGAGCATGTGACAGAGATTAATACAGAATCAAACAGTCAACTGAGAGCATTGAATAGTTTGAACATAATCGTTGAGCGTCTTCTAGCAAGACCAATAGTGAATGGTTTGAACGGAAGAGGCTGACATACAAGGTATTTGCGCATATTTACAATAAAGACAGATATGGTTCACCATTCATTAGAGCTCAAAGAAGAGCTATTTTCCCAATATTTCGTGATTAAGGAAACAGGAAATAGCAATGCCCAGCATAAAGGCCAAAAGGAAGTAAGCCAGTTTAGGAAGAGAGGGGATCCCCGCAGCTGAGCGGAGCCCCACAATCTTCCAAGAGAGGGGTTCCGGAAAATATAAAATAGAATGAAGACGACCCCAGACCCGACTCCAGTAATACTGTAATGCGGGACAATCATACTTAACAGGAGTTTAGTAAACCAAAGGCCACATGGCATGTCCAGCATCAAGTGCTCTGGATGGCATTCCAATTGGCTAACCTATCAGGAGTATATGTCCACTTGGGATAGCAGTACTGAGGAGATAAGAAAAAATCTGATCTAGATTGTGAGTGACGGGGGGGCTGAGAAAAGGTGAGCTCTAAGTCGGAGGGGTGAAGCAGCTTCCATATATCTACTCACGCAAAATCTTTCATCAGAGCTGGCAGGGTGTAGAGACTCTTGGGCGGACCACTCGTTCTAGGCGGCAGTCTATCTATCAAAGGATCAAATACTTGGTGGAAGTCACCGCCGAGTAACAGTAACAGGGTCATCCACATTCGGAGCATAAATACAAATACACGTAAATTCACTGTCTCCTACCTTAAAATATACACAGGCCCAGCTACCCTCCCCATCAGAGCTAGTATCCATTACAGTGGTTGGCAAAGATATCTCAACCAAGATGGCTACCCCGCACCGCTTGGAAACGGCGGGAGAATAGGCAGCCACCATATAAGGTTTAGCAGTAAGTTTCAGTGGTTCAACGGAGGTGAAATGGGTTTCCTGAAGAAACACTAAATCAGTATGGTCATGATTAAAATAACTAAGGATGTTCATTCTTTTGATTAGACTATTGATGCCTCGTACGTTCAGTGACAAGAGCTTACATAAGGCCATTCAACAAAGTCAAACATTCTGAGAAAGAAACATGATGGCGCACCGAATTGCGCAATGTCCCTCATATCAACTATAAATGACTGTACACACGATATAATAGAAAATAAGCCAATGAAAAATCATGAAGCGCCCTATATAACAGTAGAAGCACCGAAGTGCCTTAGAGAAGAAGCAAAACCCCAGAAATTACTGGCGACCTGATGTCTGCGGGGAGAAACCCCAGAGAAGGCCTAAATTGAAACATATAACCGGTATAGCTGTGCGTGCTCCGAATCCAACTGAGGTGCACATCATGGAGGAAAAGGAGGCCAAGAAAGGTAGTTATAAAAGAAAGAAAGGTCCAGGCAGTCTCTATTCCAGGCAATGATCACCGCATCGGGCCATTCAAAATGGCGGGCAGTTCCAGCGGAGTCCATCCGAGTTGTTGAATTAGCGCATCTGGTCGGCCTCTTTGGAATCTAAAAATGTTGCTAGCAGAGCAGGATCTTCGAAGGTTCTAGTTTGGTTATGGAGAGTCACTCTGAGCTTCGCTGGATATAAGAGGCCAAAGCGAGCCTGTAACTGTTGAAGTCTAGGTCGAAAAGCAAGGAGTCCCTTCCGCCGGTCAACTGTGGGCTTTGCCAAGTCGGGGAAGAAAGAGACTTTATGATCTTCAAACTTCAGATGTTGAATCACCCGGACAGCTTTGAAAATTTGCTCAACTTGCTGATACCTCAGTAAACGAAAGATAATGGGCCGGGGAGTCGTCCGATTGAGTGCGATGTTGGTAGGAGCACGATATGCTCGGTCAATTTCCAGATCTCTGCAAAAGGTAATCTTCAGCAAGGAGGGGAGAGTTTTGACCAGAAATTCTCTGATATCTCCTGCTTTCCGCCCCCTCTGGTACTCCTATGAGCCTTACATTGTTGCGACGGGCTCGATTATTGCAATCCTCTAACTCTTTTTGAAGATTCTGTATCTGACGCTCAGCCTTGTCCAGGTTCACCAAGCGCACCGCGTGCGAATCGAGGACCCCCACCATGTTGTCCAGCCGTAGTGAAAGACCTTCAAACCGGTCCTGAAGCATACCGAAATCTTCTCGCATGGCTCGGAGCGCTTCTCCGTTGGACTGTACCAGTTCCTTCACACCACGTATTTCCTCCAAGATCTCCTGTTGCATTTCGGGGCTTACCCGAAGTGGAACCATCTTTGGTGGGGAAGACAACTCTGTTTTGGAGCGTTTTCCATGTGAAGAAGAGGGAGACCCGAAGTCTAAGCGCACTGGTTTGTGGGCCGCCATTCCCCCCAAGGCACCCCGGCAAGGTCGGAGTAAAATATTAAGTTTATGCAGATATTAAGTCAGGATTCTGAGTAGGCCCCTCGGGAGCTTCAGCGCGAAGCGTCTAACCCGCTGGACATCAGGCTCCGCCCCCAACCAGGATATCCTTTATCAGATAACCCTGCATTGTATTTAGTTTCCCTATTTCGCCAAGTTATTCTTCCTGTTAAATGTAATGACCAGACATATGTAAACTGTCGGATGTTTTCTGTTCAATGTAAACCGTGCTGATGTCTAATAGTGCGGTATATAAGAATTGTTAATAAATAAAAATAAATAAATAAAGATCTTCCTTGTCTAAAGCCATGTTGGCTGTCTCCCATTAGGTCATGACTATCTACATGCTGAGTAATTTTATTCTTTATGATGGTTTCTACCATTTTTCCCGGTACTGAATGTCAGGCTCTGTAGTTTCCCGGATCACCCCTGGAACCTTTTTTAAAAATTGGTGTTACATTGGCGATCCTCCAATCTTCAGGTATTAGAGATGATTTTAATGATAGTTCACAGATTATTAATAGCAGGTCTGCAATCTCGTATTTCAGTTCTTTCAACACCCTTGGATGTTTACCATCCGGCCCAGGTGATTTGCTACTCTTCAGTTTATCTAATAGTTGTAATACATCTTCCCGATGTATTGATATTTCCTTCAATTCTTCCACACCTTTAAATACCACTTCAGTCATGGGTAACATCCCTACATCTTCCTCAGTAAAGCAAAGAATTCATTCAGTCTCTCCACTATCGCCTTGTCGCCTCTTAGTGCTCCTTTAATCCCTTTATCATCTAATGGACCAACTGGCTCTCTCACGGGTTTTTTGCTATGAATGTACTTGAAAAGGTCTTTACTTCGCGTTTTTGCTTCCGCAGCAAGCTTCTTCTCAAATTCTCCCTTTGCCTGCCTTATCAATGCCTTGCATTTGACTTGCCAGTGCTTTTGCTGTTTCCAGGTTTCGTCGTTTGGCTCTTTTTCCATTTCCTGAAAGATGCTTTTTTGGCAACAACAGCCTCTCTGACCTCACCTTTAAACCATGCTGGCAGTTTTTTGGACTTCCTTCCACTTTTCTTAAAGCATGGAATACAGCTGGTCTGGGCTTCCAAGATAGTATTTTTCAACAACAGCCAAGTCTGATGTACGTCTTTAACCTTTGCAACTGCTCCTTTTAGTTTTTTCTTAACTGTTTTCCTCATTTTATCATAGTCTCCCTTTCGAAAGTTAAAAGGTAGTACTGTGGATTTCCTTACTATCCCTCCTCCACTAATTAAATCAAAGGCGATCATGCTATGATCACTATTGCCAAGTGGCCCCAACAACCTTATTTCTTGCACTAGATCTGGTGTTCCACTAATGATTAGGTCTAATATGGCTTCCCCTCTGGTCTGTTCATGAACCAGCTGCTCCAAGAAGCAGTCATTTATTTCATCTAGGAACTTTATCTCCCTAGCATGTCCTGCCGTGACACTGACCCAGTTGATACCGGGGTAGTTGAAATCACCCATTATTATTACTGTGCTGTAACTTTTGTTAGCTTCCTTGATCTCTTTGAGCATTTCATCATCCATTTGGTCATTCTGGCCAGGCGCTCGATAGTACACCCCCACTGCCATTGCCTTCCCCCTTTTACATGGAATTTCAATCCATATAGATTCTACAGCAGATTTTGTTTCCTGCAAAACTTTAATCCTTTCTGACTCAATGCCCTCTCTAACATAGAGAGCAACCCCTCCACCAATTTGATCAGCTCTATCATTACGATATAGTTTGTACCCAGGTATCACAGTGTCCCACTGGTTGTCCTCCTTCTACCATGTCTCTGATATTCCAATCATATCTAACCTTTCATTTAGTGCTATATATTCTAACTCTCCCATCTTATTTTTTAGACTTCTAGCATTTGCATACAAGCATTTTAGAATATGTATTTTATTCATATTAATTTGGCTATTGTTAGACATGGGTAATTTAGGATCTTTAAGCTCTGTCTGCTCCATACTTGAGGGCATTTGGGCTACTTTACTCTTTTGTGGAACCTCTCTGCTTTTGGTAGTATCCTTCAAAGATACATTCTTCCGAACCATCCACTCTTGGGCGACTGTTGGCTTTCCCCTAATATCTAGTTTGAAAGCTGCTCTATCTCCTTTTTAAAAGTTAATGCCAGCAGCCTGGTTCCATCCCGGTTAAGGTGAAGCCCATCCCTTCAGAAGAGCCCCTCCTTTCCCCAGAATGTTCCCCAGTTCCTAACAAATCCAAAACCCTCATCTCTGCACCATTGTCTCATCCACGCATTGAGACTCCGGAGCTCTGCCTGCCTTTTGGGTCCTGCATGTGGAACAGGAAGCATTTCAGAGAATGCTACCCTGGAAGTTCTGGATTTCAACTTCCTACCTAAAAGCCTAAATTTAGCCTCCAGAACCTCCCTACCACATTTTCCTATGTCATTGGTACCGACATGTACCAAGACAGCAGACTCCTCCCCAGCACTATCTAAGACCTTATCTAGGTGGCGTGTGAGGTCCGCTACCTTCGCACCAGGCAGGCATGTTACCAGGCAATCCTCACGTCCACCAGCCACCCAGCTATCTACATGCCTAATGATTGAATCACCAACTATAACGGCTGTCCTAACCCTTCCCTCATGGGCACATGGCCCTAGAGAAACTTCCTCAGTGCGAGAGGGTTTTACATCACCTGGAGGACAGGTCCTAGTTACAGGATCACTTCCTCCCACACCAGGGTGATGCTCTCCTGTCACGTGACCTCTCTCCTCCATGGCAACAGGGATGCTGCCAGACTGGAGGTGGGACTTCAGGACTATATCCCTGTAGGTCTCGTCTATGTTCGGCTTCTACTCTCTCATTGCTGCCAATTTCAACCACTCCTCCTGCCTCAGTCTCATTCCTTTCGCTCCTTTTAAGTCCACTCCATCTGCTGTTTTACTCCCCTATCCCTCTGGATAACTGTCATTGATCGACCCCCTGACAAGTTCACCTCTACCTTTCTCACTGACTTTGACTCATGGCTTTCCTTCTTTCTGGATTTATCTTCCCCCTCCCTTATTCTCAGTGATTTTAACATTCATTTTTGATAAACCCTTTGACTCCTATGCTTTAAATCTTCTTTCCTTTGTCTCCTCATTCAACCCCCAGCTACTACCCCTACTCACCAGCATGGCCATTGTCTTGACCTTGTCTTATCCTCTAACTGCTTACCCTCAAACATTTGTACCTCAGCTTTTTCATCATCTGAACATTACCTGCTGAGGTTCACTCTTCATCACCTCCCACATCAGTCTCACTCAATCTCATTGAATCTCTTTAGGAACCTTCATGCTATCAACCCATCGGATCTCTTCACTACTATCTCATCATCTCTTTCCTCTACTATGTCATCTGGATCTGTTGATGAAGCAGTATATTCCTATAATATTGCACTGTCCTCTACTCTGGATGCTCTTGCTCCTTCCATGCCATGTCCTGTGAGGTGTACTGTACCTCAGCCCTGGCTGTCCTTGACAACCTGCTACCTACATTCCTGTGTCTGTTCAGTGCAGTGCATTTGGCTCAATTCCATAACCTTGAGGACTTTCTACACTTTTCAGTTAGCCATAATATGCACCGAACAAGACTATTATTTCTATCTGACTAACTCTTGCCTCTAGCCCTCGCCATCTCTTTGCAATTCTCAACTCTCACCTCAAACTGCTCTGCCCCTGATCTCTCCTTCCCTTTCTTCCCAGACCTTGGCTGACTATTGCCATGACAAAGTTCACATTACACTTGAATTTCCCATGAGGTCATCTCCATCCTCTCTTCCCCTTCTTCACTCCCAGCTCCTCCTCTCAAACTCTGCCATCCTTTCCTCCTTTTCTAAGATCTCTGAGGAGGAAACTACACATCTTCTTTCATCCTCCAAACTTGTTACCTGCTCCTCGGACCCTATTCCCACCTGTTTCCTGAGCTCCATCTCCTCCATTGTCATCCCTTCTATTTGCCATAACCTCAACCTATCACTTTCCAATGCAACTGTTCCTGCAGCCTTCAAGCATGCCATGCTTACACCTCTCCTGTAAACCATGTACATGCTGCTCAGCAGAATATTCAATGACACTAAGATGGTTAGAGCCAGTCACTGAATGTACCCAATCTTCTCCCCTAATTACCCCAATGCTAATCGCTTAGTATTGGGGCATGTCATGAGCATTCCGGGGCATGTCATGGGTGGAAAAGAGGTTAACTGGGTAGCGGCAATATTGCACTGCTACCTGGTTAGCTTCTACAGGTAAAAGATAAGCGCTACAAAAGCTGGCCTATCTTTACCTGTAGAAGCTAACTGGGCAGCAGTACAATATCGCTGCTACCCAGTTAGCCTCTGCAGCTTCCAAGCATGTGTGGCGACCTCAGACATTCAATGCTAGGGCCACATATGACCCCGGCCTTGAATATTCAGGATTAGAAAACAGTGGCAATGGCTAGGCACTGTACTTGTGCCTAGTCATCCTAACTCAGTATCGGACCCTACCTGTCCTTCTAATTATCAACCCATCTCCCTTCTTCCCTTTATTTCTAAACTACTTGAACATGCAGTTCACCTCCATTATGTTGTCTTTTTCTCCTCTCAAGCCCTTCTTGACCCATTGCAGTCTGGCTTTTGTCCTTTAAATTCTACTGAAACTGCTCTTGTGAAAGTCTCCAGCAACTTCCATATCCATATCCAAGGGCCTTTACGCAATCCTCATCCTTTTTGACCTTTCTGCTGCTTTTGACACCATTGACCATCATCTTCTCCTCAATACCTTGTCCTTGCTTGGTTTTAAGGGCTCTGTTATATCCTGGTTCTCTTTTTATGTTACCTACTGCACTTTTAGTGTTTGTTCTGCTATTCCACTCTCAGTTGGTGTTCCCCAAGGGTCTGTCTTGGGACCACTCTTTTTCTCTCTACATACCCAGTCCCTTGGTGCATTCATCTCCTCCCATGGTTTTCAGTACCATTTTTATACTGATGACTCTCAAATCTACCTTTCTGCACCTGAAATCTCTCTGGGAATCCGAACCCATATCTCTGGCTGTCTATCTGATATTGCTGCTTGGATGTCTCACTGTCATTTGAAATTGAACATGGCCAAAACTGAGCTTATTATTTTTCCCCCTAAACCCACCTCCCCCCTTCCTTCTTTCTCTATTTCTGTGGATAGCACTCTTCTCCTCTCTGTTTCCTCAACTTGCAACCTGGGGGTTGTCTAACCCTCCCTTTCCTTCTCTGCACACATCCAAGTGATAACTAAAACCTGTCATTTCTTTCTCTACAAAAACAGCAAAATTTGCCCCTTCCTTCTGAACACACTACTAAGACAGTTATCTATTCTTTAGTCCCCTCCTGTCTAGACTATTGCAACCTCCTCCTTGCTGGTCTCCCTCTGAATCATCTTTCTTCCCTTCAATCTGTTCAAAATTCAGCTGCATGGCTAATTTTCCAGCATGTATTTAACAGGTTTTACATACCGCTTTATCATTTCAATCAAAGCGGTTTACATTGAAACTTAAACTTGGTAATGTACATTAAACAGGGACATTGATAACTTGGATTTTTCTGAGGCAGTGGAGGATTAAGTGACTTGCCCAAGGCCACAAGGAGCGCTAGTGGGACTCAAACTCTGTCTTTGGGTTCCCAAGCCAGTGTTCTTAACCATTAGGCTACTCCTCACTATGCTCATGTAACCCCTCTTCTCAAATCACTTCTTTGGCTCCTATCCATTTCTGTATCCAGTTAAAACTTTTACTGACCTATAAGTGCACATTCATTCTGCTGCTCCTCACTACCTTTCCTCTCTTATCTCTCCCTACACCCCTCCTTGAGAACTCCGCTCTTCTAGCAGATTGCTTCTGTCTGTGTCCTTCTATTCTACTGCCAACTCCAGACTTCGATCTTTCCACCCTGCTGCTCCTTATGCCTGGAACAAACTACCTGAGTCAGTTCATCAGGCTCCATCTCTGGCTCTTTCCAAATCCAGGCTAAATCTCACCTCTTCGAGACTGCTTTTGGATCCTGATCCGAGTTGTCTCCTGCTCTCCAACTATGTGTTTTCTTATCATTCCCCTAGACATATCCTAGCCTCAAGCTGTTGTGTTGTGAAACTAGACTGTAAGCACTGATGAACAGGATCCATCTCTTACATGCCTCTGTACAGTGCTATACAAATGATCGGTAGTATTAGTAGTGGTAGTAGTAGTATATTCTGAGGGAAAACTGTTCTGCAGTAACTGCCTGCCTATCCATTAATGAGCATCACAATAATGTGTATCAGAATTAGTGCTGCCCTCCCTGAAACTCCTTCCTCCATATTCTATAAAATTCCACGTTAGGCGATAAACAAGGGATTTAACATGCGGTGGTTAAAGAGTTTTTAATGTGTATTAAAACTTGCATTACACACCTAGTATAGCTTAACAAATAGGATCTGTAGACCTGATAATATAAACTATGCATGTTATTTTCCAATCTCACCCAAAACACACACACACACAGAAATGTGTCCTATAAATGAAGTTAAAAGGCAGGCATATTGTGGAATGATGCGTATACTTTGAATCATACTGAGAAAGGGCAATTTCAGGAAGCCATTTTGCATGTGCAAATCATTAATTACCTGCTTAAATGGCTTTGAAAAAACTTTCTTCCCCATGAATAGCTTTTGTCATCTTTTATTTAGTATTCCTTTTGCTATGAAATAAACAGTTGTCACGAGAATTTCATAGCTTCTCTGAAATAAGGCTCTTACCACGCCCTGTCATATTTGTACAGTTGATATTTTTTTCCCCACATAAAGGCTTTCTTGAGATGCAGTCATCTTATGTGAAGATATTAAAAGAAAAACATTTGGAATGACCTACAATAAAATTGCAGGGAAAGAAAATAAAGAATATACAATGTTTTCTTATTATGCTTTTGCATTCTAAATTAAAAATAGCAATTACATCATAAGATCATAACTGAGCCTACATTGTGCAGTTGAGCATGGAAGCTTGCAATGTGGATATACAGGCTTAGGGGTCTATTCCAAGCCATAAATAGCGGAGATGTGCGCTCTGCCTGGACGTACATCCCTGCTATTAATCCCCCTTGCTGTCCCCAAGCAAGGCTCCCTGTATAAACAGCAGAGTTGTACGGGGAGCCTTAGATGGGGGCAGAAGGGGGAGGGCAGAAGGTGGAGCGAGGGCGTTGTGTGGGCAGGCCATCACCCTAGAGATACAGGGCCGATTTGAGGTTGAACATTAACGTCCGGGGTATGCTGGTTAGACGGGGGACTTATTCCCACTCAGAGGTGGAATAAGTTCCCCTGGATGCAGGGTTGCAGTGGCAGCCAGCAGGGAGGCATGCAGGACGTTCCCCGCAGCCGGACTCTGGCCATAGGAGGCTGGATTGGGGGTCTAGCTGCAGGAAAAGGACAATCTCGGGGGTGGGTGGTTTTCATAGCACCATAATGTAGCTGCGGTGCCATGGCAATGAGATACCATGGCACTGCGGCTCCATTATGGAGCCAGGTTGAGTTAGCCAACTATGCGGCTGGGCATGTGGCCAATCAGAATCGGGGCCGCCTGCATGTCCAGGCTGTCAGACCCAAATCTGCCCTGCCGAACAAGGGGCTTGACATCCATTTGTGAAAAGGCCTCCATGTTTTTATTTCACAAGTGTGGGAGCACCACTTTTAACAATTTAAAATATAAAATGAATGAAAATATGCTCATTTTTCTTTTTCTTAATTTTAAGAACAGAAGGAAATAAATAGGAAATTTCATTGAAATTAATTTCCCCCCATCCCTTACCTCATGGATGATCCCCAGAATTTCCTACTCCACTGGTGCCATTTTCCAAAATGGTACTGACCTCGGGAAGGCTGACACTATTGTGAAATATGGCTCCAGCAGGACAGGAGCAACTGCGGATCATTCTTACCCTGTTATGGGAGCATGCATTCATTAGTGTGCATTCTGTTCATTAGTGTGCCTTAAAAAATAATTAGGGGCATGTTTGTTAAAGCTGAGTAACATTTACTGTGGGCTTTTGGTGCAGGACCATGGTAATTGCTATCACCTGCTAAAAGAAAAATTTCCACACTAACTGCTTATTGCGTGATGGGACAGGGAATGAGACTGGGCGTTGACTGCACATTGTAATTAGCATGGGAGTAATTTTTGCATGCTAATTATCAAAGCTGCAGTTAAAGAGGGTGCACTTAAGACCACCTCAATGGATGGTCTTAAGTGCATCCACATTAATTGTGACTGCACGTTTCAGTGCATTAACTGCAGTGAACATGCTGGGCATGTCCCTGACAGCATGGGGCAGCTGCATTTACCACCTTTATTTTTGGCTCCAAACAAATGGTAATTGCACAGTCTTCTCATTTTAGTAAACATGCCTCTTAGGGGTATGCTTACAAAGCAGCGGTAGCGGCCTTCATGCAATATCAGAGCCTCAGCCCCATTGCATTCAATGGGGCTGCGGCGCCGATATGGCACGGAGGCTGTTACCGCTGCTTTGTAGCACAAATTAATATGAGCTAAGTTAATTAATAAACTGATTTATTGTGTGCTAAAATTTCCCATTAAAATAGAAGCGTGGTCGTGGGGGGGGGGGGGTGATTATCAAGATGGCGGATACAAGACTGCTACTGTGAAGGCTCTCCATGCTGAAATGTCAAAGCAGAAAGGTCGGCCCTGGAGGAAGACTCACAAATCTGGTGTCAAAGTGCAGCAGTTGCCTGGCCAAAGTGCAGTCCCAGCTAGCCAGTGGAGGTGAAGTGCTGTAGACCTCTTCCTTGCTTTCCAGGATAGAATCATCTCTCCTGGGAACCGATGCCTCTGTCTAATGAAGCATCACAGGAAGAGGTGAAATACAACCTTGAGGATGCCAAACGTCAGTGTCTGGTGCCTTGGCTAATGATTGAAGTGATCTAACAGAGCAGCAGGATAGCGAGGAAACAGTGTACTTTTGCTAGGTACTTATGACCTAGATTGGCCACTCTTGGAAACAGGATACTGGGCTTGATGGGCCTTGGTCTGACCCAGTATGGCATATCTTATGTTCTTATGTTCAAAGAGCCTGAACTTAGCAACTGTGAATTTAACTAATGCTGCTGGTACCTCTAAAGCCATTGAGCTAAGTTGCTGTCCATCTGTGGACTTTAATGTTTTATGGAAGGTGATCTAGGAAATGCAAAAATCTCTAAGAGGAAATCCAATCTTTGTTCCTCCAACTATCACAACTTTAGGTAGACGCTCTACAACAGAAATAAGATTTGGGTCAATTGAATGAGAAATGTACTCATTTGCAAAAGAGAGTCTCAAACTTATAAACTAATGAGACCCTACTGGTACAGGATAATCTGACCTCACACAAGACGATGAAATTTCTGGAAAATATAACCTGCAATAGGAATTTGTGACTCATTAATTTTCACATTAATGTGACCTTGGGCAAGTCACTTTATCCTCCATTGCCTCATAAGAAAAGGCCTGGCAATCTATTTCCGGTGATACATTGCTAAGAAAACCAGAGGCAGTGGGGTCGCCAGGAGTTAGCATTGACTTGACGACACAAAAAAAAAATTTTTACAAGCTGATATTGTTAGTATCTTCATATGAAATGTTTAAAAACTATCTTCTGGAAATTTTGAAGATTTCTGAGTCTGCTTTTCTCTGTTTCCAAGGTTTATTATTTGCTGCAGGTTAAGAAGACTGCAGCTCCGGGTAATATGGAGCCTATCCAGTCTTTTGAAAGCCTTGAATTGACTAATTTTTTGGAACAATCTGGAGAGAATGTGTCAGTTCCTTCAACCTTAATGGTTCAGCATGCTTTAGTCTCTTATAGAGCTTGATTGTAAAAATTATTTTCAAGTATAAAGATTTGTCGATCTTGAGTTGCTAGGTTAGGATATTTTCTAAAGTCTCCCAGAAAAAGAAGGCAATTTTTGCTCTTGAGGCCAAAGTTGTCCAGCTGGGTGCTGTTTTCTTGTTGAGGTATCCTTGTAAATGTATTATTTGTTTCTAGGGAGCCAAGCATATTTTTGATCCCTTGCAGTTGTCAAGGTTTTTTTTTGGTTTCTAGGGTGGTTGTCTCAAGCTCCATTCCCATTTAAGTTACGAATGTGACTAGGGGTATGTCTACTAAGCCAGGCTAACAGTTTAACTATCTGCACATAGGTCTCATGTTAGCACAGGTTAACCATTAGCCTGGCTTAGTAGATATACCCCTTAGGGTTTAAACTGTGAATGCCTTTCTTTCCTTTGTTATTGATTTCCTCTACTTAAACTCCCAAAACTTTTCTTTTTACCCCCCATATTGTGGACTAACTTGGGACTGTAAGTTATTTATTTTGTATTTTATTTCCTTATGACTTGTATTCTTACTTCTCCTATTTTTTCATGAGGTAATTTTTGGTTGCCAATTATTTATATAAAAAAATAAAATGAAAGTGGGAAAGGAACTGAAAAAAATTAAAAATCTGGAAAAAAAGTAGTACAGTTTCGCTTGTCTGGGCACATCCTTATCCCGTAATGATCTATGAATTGATAAGGCACAGAGAGTGGGAAGATGGGACGAGGTTTTTTTTTTTGGGGGGGGGGGGAGATTTACAGCATTAGTCAGTTGGCTTTTATATAAGTTTGTTTTACAATGGGGACAGTATTGTAAAATGAAATAAAAATGAAAAATGCAATAAATTAAAATCAATGAAAAAAACCTACTGATAAAAAAAGTGAAAGTGTTAACCCCTGCACACTTTTACTCATTATTGGTATGTTAACTTTGGTATGAAAGCTAGAAATGGAAATTGAAATTGAAAAAAGGAACCAAATGACGGAAACTGGAAACAACATAAGCACTGTCAAGTTAGATGCAAGGCATTGATAGGGCAAGCAAAGAGAGAATTTGAGAAGAAGCTTGCTGTGGAAGCAAAAACACGTAATAAAGACTAATGAATCAGCTTTGTAAATGCATCTAGAAATTTATGGATTACAGAAAAGACAATAATTTATTAACGTCTCATAATGTCTTTATGGGAAAGTCTAAGAATCATTAAATGCTTGTCATTCTTCTTTTCTCAGTGCCAATTACTCTATTCTGGTTTTACTTACTCTTCTCTGTATAATGAGTCCCTAGAGCATGTTTCATTGCAGGAGAATGAACACATTCTTCACTTGTGGTCAGTGGGATGTGGTTAATTTGAAATCACTTAAACTATTATATCTGTCAAGCGTAGTTATTTTATTTTCAATTCACATCAGGATTTTAGCATGCAAGTCGATTACTGGGTCAAACTGGCAGATTAATTTCCATACAATTTGAAGTAATGTTCTTTATCACTGTCTCTATATATAGATTCCCAATGAAGATCTCTATGGTCTTATTAAATCTATTATTAGTGAAAATACCATCAATAACATAAGTATTGTAGACCTATAAAGGAGGGAGCTCTAAGATTAGATCAGATCCCTTTCTTGCTGAGTAATAGACTACAACATACAACCACATCAGTTATTCACCTTTTCATCTAAATTCCAGAGTCAGGGTAAATGATCCTAAATAGGGTTGATATAGCACAATGATTAGAAAACATAAAGAGCAATTTTATAACAGGGCACCTAGTTAAGGCAGCCAATAGATGTTTATTTTAAGCCTGTTTTATAACAAGTAGGCACCTACTTGTTTTTATACTAGTGAAAGTAGCAGAGATAACACCTTCAAGTCAAGCATGGACTTTTATACCTGCTGTATAACAGGTATAAACTTTTACTCCAGCCAGTATTTTATGAGGCCATTAACACCATACACTGCCAACACATGTGTTAATAATACTATAATACCATCAAATGTGTGCCATCCAGTCAATTCTGACTCCTGGCGATCCAAGCCCTGGATTTTCTTGGCAAGATGCAACCAGAAGTAGATTGCCAGGCCTTTCTTCCGTGCAGTGAGTTTACAGCCCCTGATATTCCAAAGTGGTCACCCATCCAAGGACCATCCAGGCCTGACCCTGCTTAGCTGCAGAGATCAGCCAAGAACAGGTTCATTATAATCTTTTAAAATAACCTCCAAAATGTTATTTAGTTGGACTTCTACAGCATATTGCTATACTGTATCTATGTCACTTTAAACAGGTTTATCATTCCTCAATAAAGATGGGCCATGAGCCCTCTTGGGGCTTCAACTCTCTTATCATGGGTTGGTTCCTAGGTGGTGAGAAGCAGGTCAATGAGGGCAGAGTAGTTAGGTGAGTTTAAATTTTCTGCTGGAGGGAGCCTGGCAGTTGCCTTGCTGGTCTGCGAGACAAATAGCAGAAGGCCTTCAGGGCAGGCTTTTAAGGAGGGCAATTAGGGCAGGAGGGTCTAAGCATGCAGCCAAGTGGCAACTATCCACCCAGCCTAGGGAAGCAACAGGTCTGGCGGCAGCAGTAGACACAGTGGCAGGACCTCACCGGCAAGAAAGTGGGGACCCAGGCGTTACCAAAACATGCACGGGTAGGGCTTGAACAGAAAAAGGGATTCAGGTGCAGTAAATGGGACATCTGGGCTTAGGGATCTCTGGGGAGAGGGGTCCAGACACCATAACTGGTTTAATTCCAGACCAGCAAAATGGGTGGTCAAGGAAGCAGAGTCAAACAATTGTGGCAAGACTACCTTATGGAGCAGCAGGAACCACAAGGATACTAGACTACCTGTTGACAAAAGAGCTTCTGGAAAGAGGAGAATCAGCCCCCCACAAAAGAACAGGACACTGGTCAAAGGCATGACATCCCCCTTTAAGCTGGTGAAGTCATTGTAAGGGTCGAGTGTTCAGTCATATCTACAAATCTGTACAAAGAATTTGCATTCAGATTAATTTCAATATTCATAAATAATATGTTCAAACATTATGGCAATAAAGCTGTGGCTATTTCTTCCCATGCAAAATTTGGTGTCTTCTCATATATTTAAAGACAAAACGTTGTGGGGGGGAGGGGGAAGTGGGAGAAGTGGATGAGCGGATGGTGGCAAGATTGGGAGGCTATTCCTAACTGATGCACCATGCCCATGTAATATTTATATATTTACTGATTTATAACCTTGTCCTGATAGGTAGTGGCATAGGCTGCCACTGCCAAATTTGTCTGATGGTAGAGCCAGCCCTGGAAGCTGATAAAGTAGTCAGGAAAGCAAAGATTTAAATGGAAAAAAATATAGACAGTACAGTAAGACATGAGGGCAAGTCATTTTTAGGTATGTTAGTGGCAGGATGAAGTGCGAAGGTGGCATTGTGAGACTCAAGGGTGAAGGGGAGGAATACATTAGAGTCTGATGAGGAAAAAGGTGGAATTGCTTAACAAATATTTCTGTTTTGTGTTCACAGATGAAGAGCGAGGAATGGGACCTCAGAAAAGAAACACAAATAGGAGTGGAAGTAAGGTAGACCTAGAACAATTTTCAGATGACTTCATGAAGAGCTAGCTAAACTAACGGGTATGGGGCCATGGCTCTGATATCACATGGAGGCCGCTACCACTGCTTTGAAAACATACCCCTAAAAGTAGGCAAAGCAATGGGGCCAGATGGGGATTCATATAATGGTATTGAAGGAAGTTAGGAAAGTACTGGCAGCCTGGCTGTCTGACTTTTTCAATGCTTCTTTGAGGTGGGCGTGATTCCAGAGAATTGGAGGTGTGTGAATGTGATTCCTCTCTACAAAAGCAGAAGTAAGGAAAAGGTTGGGAATTGCAGACTAGTTAGTCTGACCTCTATGGCGACTAAATTAATAGAAACTCTGATAAAGCAGTATGGTTTCTGGAATCCAAGGGTTTACAGAACCCAAGACAAAGTTCTTTGACTGGGTGATCAGAGAATTGAATCAATGGAAAAAAACTAGACGTGATATATATTTATTTATTTATATGAAAACTATACCACAATATGCAATATCAAGCATTCAAGGCAGTGAACAACAACAAAATAAAACTCCTTGACGTATTCTCCCATCTTCACAAGTTTAGTTTTCCTGAAGTATAGGATCCTTACTTTTGAATGAGCCATCTTCCCCCGTGTCCTAATATTTATTTATCTAGGTTTATATACTGCTTTTTCTACCAGTCAAAGCGGTGTACATTCAGGTACTGTATATATTTTTTTTTCCCTTGTCCCCGAAGGGCTCACAATCTATGTTTTTGTACCTGAGGCAATGGAGGGTTAAGTGGCTTGCCCAAGGCTACAAGGAGCATCTATGGGACTAGAAACTCCAGTCCTTATACAGCATACCCCCGATGATCAGTGCATACCAGATGATCGCCCTCTACAGAAACACTCTCCCAATTTGTAATCGCTAAACCCAATATCACTTCCTCTCATGTGGTTTCTGTTACCAGTTGCTAGAACCAGGGCTGGTGCAAGGACTGGAGGGACCCTAGGCCGACAGTAGCGGCAATTGCTTCCGAAACCACAAATTGGTACATTCTCTCCAATCTGCTGGCCTTGACTTCTGGTTTTGTATAAACCGTAATTCTGCGGTGGAGGGCAGGCCAAAGTGATAGACTGAAAAAAATGAAACCACAAGACAGCCCCGGAGACAGAGGGTAAGTGCTTCATCTCAGTTTCAGCGGCAATTGCCGCTGCTGTTGTCCCTGGAGAGAGGTGCCAACAGAGGCAATGGGCATGGGGGTGCCTCTGGAGGGCCAGCACTATAGATGACTGCCTAGTTCGCCTAATAGCCCTGTAGAGAATCTAGGCTCTCCCTATTTCTAGATGACACTGCAGGCAGGAATCCTAACCAACAACTGACAAAGTGATATCTCCTGCTAATAGCACCTCCTATTTCATAGCAATATTATGAATGTCTTCCATTCATTCTTACAATTTATTCTATCTGCAAGTGGTGTGTATATAACACCAATGCAAACAAATTTTCCATTCTCTCTTTCCAGAATAACCCAAAGTGGCTCCTCCTTCCCTTGTGTGTCCAGCAGTTCTCTTCTCTTTTGTCCTGCCTTGTCTTTCCTGAATATATTATAGCCTGGTATAACTATGTCCCAGGCATTGTTTTCCATGTATACCATGTCTCCATGACTGCCACTATATCCAAGTCATCCTCTTACATTACAGCTTCTAAATCTGGAACTTAATTTTGCATACTCAGGGTGTTCATATGTGTAGCTCTCCAGATGTTGATCTTGTTTTCCATCCTTGACTCTTTTTTTCTTTACACATATCCAACATACTACTAAAAGCTATCACTTCTTTCTATAAAGATCAGGAAAATATATCTCTTTCTTTCTGAACATACTACCAAAATCCTTATCCACTCTTATCACCACTGCTCCTCCACATTCTGTAAAGATAGCCGGCCCTGGTAAAGTCATCATGTTGTGACCACTCTCATTCCTGATGCTACCAGTATGGACCAAAGAAAAAAAACTTCCACCTCATCTTTTGCCTTCAATCGCCCCACCTAGCTGCTACTATCAGCGCAGTGGAGGGCCTTTAATCACCTGTGTGCATGCATGTTTGAGGCCTGCTGCTCCTGCCCTCTCCAAATAAAAGTTTGCATTGGAGGAGACACAACCGGCAAGCCATGAGTGCATGGAAGCGTGGGGGCTTAAAGGCCTGTTGCCACGTTGACAGCAGCAGTTGGGCAGGGTGATGGAAAGCGAAAGCTAGTGTATAGCAGATGGTGGTGGAGGTTGTTTTTCTTGGTCCATACAAACAGTATGAGGAGGGAGAGTTGGCAGGCCACAATGCCCTCCACCCTGAAGTTTGCTGGTTTCTTCCTGAACACTTTGGTGAGGGAGAAGATAAGTAGATGCTGGACATCTGGAGGAGGGGGTGGGGGGGGGGGGGGTAGGGAAGGGAAAGGGAGGGGATGAGATTGAACATTGGAATAGGAGATGCTGAATACCTGTGTGAGGGAGAAGGGAAGGGAAGGGACGAGGAAATACTGACACCTTTGGGGATGTAGAGAAGGGAAGAAGAGATACTGAACACCCTGAAGCAGAAGGAAGGGGATATAGGGGACTATAGAATGTTTATATTTATGTTAATTGTGATTTTATACTGCCTTTCTTACAAGACAATTAATTAAAATATATTTAAAAGTCAAGAAAAGAACCCTGTAACGTTTCAAAAAAAGATTAGATATAGTAGTAAAGGTATACTAATAAAAAAGAAGTTGGTCCTGGTGCTACGGCAACTAGGTCCTAAAGGCCCACTGAAACAAATGAGTTTTTAACTGGGACTTCAAAGAGCTAAAGGAAGGATCCAATTGGATGTCTCATTGCTGGGAATTCCAGAGGATAAGGACCCCAAAAAAGAAGGCTGGTCATCTAGTAGATTCCAGTCTTGCGTGTGATGGTGGGGGAATGTAGTCTATTGTCATGTAAAGATCTTAAAGTTCGCAAAGGGGTATGAAAAGTCAGAAAGAAGACTAGATATTCTGCATAAGAGTGTGAAGGACTCTATGAACGAGAATCAAAAGTTTATACTGAATATGATATGCAACAGGTAACCAGTGGTAGTGTTTAAGGAGAGAAGTAATATAATCTGAACATTTAGCATTCTTAAATTTTGATTGGGACAGACCAGCATAGACTGCATTATAGTAATCTATTCTAGAGATCACATAGTTGAGAAAAAAGGTCAGAGAAGTGGGATCCAAGGACACATTGAGCAACATTGCTGGAGAGCAAAAAAGGATTTGGAAAAAGAAAGGAGAGGTCTGATTCAAGTATTATTACCAGGTACTTCAAAGTGGGAATAAGATGGATTATGGCTCCATTAATACACGCAACTAAGGATGGAGGATGTGAAACCACCTGTTATCCAGATGGCAGATGTTTTACTCAAGCTTATTTTAAGGTGGTTATCTTGTAGCCAAAAAGACACAGCATGCAAAGTCTGATTAATGGCAGAAAGACCCGGAGTTAATGACTCTACATGGGCAAGTAGTAGGTTGTCATCAGTTTAAAAGTAGAAACTCAAATTGAAATCTTGAATTAAATTAGCAAGCAGACTGATCCAAATATTAAACAATGAAGGTGACAAAATGGAGCCCTGTGAACCCCACAGTACAAAGACTGTGCTATAGAAGTGGAATGGTCAGTGCAAACTTGATATGAATGATCAGTGAGAAATGAAGAGAACCAATTGAATAGTTGGCCTAAAATACAACTATTGGATAGACAATAAAGAATAGTATGTGATACCACATTGAACGCTGCAGAGAGTTCCAAAGAGATGGCCAGTGATTTTTCCATTATCAAGTGATGAATATATTTCATTCAGGAAAGTTGTAAGCAAGGCTGGCAGAAGTCCTGGCTATGCCACCCCCACCCACCACGCTAAGTCATGCCATCTCCCCACACTGAGCAGCTGACCCTGCTGCTACCGATTCCACTGGTGGGGTGGGGTAAGGGATGGCTCATCTCGGTGCAGTGGTGACGGCAATGGCCTGTGGCAGGCCATGTGCTTTGGCACACATGACCTGCTGCTTCTGACCCCCCCCCCCTCTGAGACAACTTTCTGTCAGAGGGGGGTCAGAAGTGACAGGCTACTTGTGCCAAAAGCACATGGCCTGTGACGGGTGCCATGCCGCCACAAAGGTCTGCCACCCTAGGTGGCTGCCTAGCCCGCCTATTGAACAGGCCTGCCTGGCTGTAAGTACTGTTTCTGTGCTGTAGCTTGGCCTAAAGCCAGACTGCCTCAGGTTAAGGTAGGCTAGAGAAAGAGAGAGGGGATGCTGGGGGGGAAGGCTGTAGGACCCTGGGCCATGCGAGAGGGGGGGGGGGGACACAGAATCCTGATGTTCTCCGAAGGGGGGAGGGGACAACGCAAGGCTTAAAGTTTTCCTAGGGTTACCCTTGTGTCGGCTCTGCACATGTGACTAGGTTCTCTGCATGTGTGGCCGAGTTTATATGAAGAATTCTTTTCTTCTTACACCCTCCTTCCTCCCTTCACCATTATAACCAATGTCAATAAACTTAGGAGAGGATATTCAAAAGCATGTATATAGTTTGCAGATCTGAAAACCATGTAAATCCACTCAGTAGGATATTCAGAGGCCTATCCCATAGGTGCTGCCACTGTATGCCCCAGTACTAACTGGTTAGCACCAAACCATGCTAGTTCATTTCCGAGTAGCACCCGTCGAGAACTGGGCAACAGTTACCAACATATTTTGAAAGTCAGGGGCACAAAGTCAACCAGGCAACAGCTGAATATCGCTGCTTCCCAGTTAGCTTCTCAGCAATCCGGCCATACTGGATATTCGATGCTGGGCCCTGGATGTGGTCCTGGTATTGAATATCTGAGTTTAGAGTTCAGTGGCGCTGAATATTCCATCCCTAGTCTTCAAACTAGTTCATTGTGTGATGCAAGCACCAAGGTTTGACATCTCCGTTTACCAATTTCTAATTGTTTTTTTTTCTATTAAAGAATGTTCAACTTTATAATATCGTCAATATACATATATTTCACCAGTGCAAATCATGTTCTGTGATCCTCAAGTTAAATCAAGAATGGAGAGATTAACCAAAAATAAATTGCTCCTTGCATGGTGATTCTTGGCTATGAATTCTGAACGTTGAATTGACCCTTGTCTACTTATTACAGAGATGAAATGATATTTGGCCTTTGTTAACCAAAAATAAATATATTAAGGCATGACGCTGATGCACATCCATTGTCCTTTGGTATAATGTTAGCAAAGCTTTGTTTGTTGACAAAGATTAAAAGGAAGAAGAGATTGCAGGCCTGGTCTATATGGAAAGGAAGGAAACTGATGAATTAAAAAGAGGAGCATAATAAAAGGCAGTAAGTGCCTTTCATATACTGCACATCCCCATACAAAGTCTGTGAATTGGGCAGTTTCTGGTCTTCATAAATTATGATCTAGTAACCTGATACTTCTCCTCAAAATGACTAACTGACAATTTATATCTAAAATAAAGATTTGTAGTCTGGCCAGAATGAGGAGAATTTTAGAAGAGATGTCCAAGTGCAATCAGGGACATCTAGACCAGAATGTCTGAAAAACAAGCAGGCACATCCAGGTGCAGATGTGATGTCACAAAACATAAACATGCCCGATATGGACGTCTGCAGGGGCATCTACATAGTCATCCTCAGAACCATATTGCAGAACCTGGATGTCTACGAATAGCCTAATGGTTAGAGTAGTGGTTTAGGAACAGGGCAGCCAGTATTCAAATCCCACTGTTGCTGTTGTTGACATGTGCTGAGCACTGGGAATGATGGAGTGCTTTCACCCTCTGGATGCTTTTCAGATCTAATGTTAAACATGATACTGGATGTCCATGACATTTCTGAGATAAGGTGGGGTCATCTAGGATCCTGGGAATGCCCTGGCCATGCCTCCTCCATGCCCTCATTCAAACTTGGACACCCTCGCACTGAGGACATCCCCAGAGCCGGCTTCTAAAACGTCTCTGTGCTTTAGACATCTCTAAGTCCAATTTTTGGATGTCCAAAGCACAAATAGGGCTTCTAAAATGGTCCCGAATATGTTTAAGGTTGTTAGGGAGGAGTGGCCTAGTGGTTGGGGCAAGGTACCACAGGCCAGAAGGTCAGTGGTTCAAATCCCACTAGAGGACAGCAACCTTGGGCCAGAAGGACTGGGGTTTCTAGTCCCACAGGTGCTCCTTATGGTCATGGGCAAGCCACGTAACCCTCCATTGCCCATGTTCCCTGTAAGTATTAGTGTATGTGTCTCATATCCCCTCGTGTTAAATGTATCCCCCAATTGTGTTCTGACCACTTTGATTGAAGGATAAGGTGGTATACAAAACTGTCTAAATAAATAAATATTCTCTCAAAACTGTGGACTTTACTTTTTATCAAATTGACTATGACGTGATTTGCCACGGGACAGGGTATGAATGTAAGGTGATAATTTATTGCATAAGGAGAGAATGATCTGGAATGCTCTTGTGATGAAATCTTTTCAATATCCAATAACTGTTCAAAAAATACCATTATTAGAAGCATTTTTTCTGTACAAAGATTCTGCAGCAAGTAATTTGCTCCTTCACTGTCAATTTCCCTAAAGAGTAAGTGGAACGGTATTTTAAAATAGATGACTTTTAAGGGCAGATGACAAGTGGGAATTTTACAGGCCGTTCATATCTCCTAAAGAGAACAGAAAAGAATAATACTTTCAAGTCAGAAATCACACTGCTTTCATCTTTCAACTCAAACAATTTTGAGTCGTTTTTTCTGACAGTATGTCACTTAAGAGCATTTAGCCTAGGTGAAACAGACAGCTCCATTATTTGAGCAGCAAAAGTTAAGACATATACAAATATAAAAATACAGGTGTTTAATGGGACACATTGTTTAATGGTCAGAACTTCAAGGCTGTCATATTTTACTTGCTTGAATGAAAGCATGTTTAAAATTTTGTGTTGCAATGTTCAACGAGTTCAAAGTGGCTTGAAATAGTGTGAACTCTGTGAAAGAGGTCAAAGAATGATGCCAATGTCAATGAATTAAAGACTGCCTCACTGACTGCCTCACCTCATTAGGTGAACTAGGCAGTCGCCTAGAGCGCAGGCCATCAGGAACCCCCATTGCTGTCACAGCCACCCCTCGCTAAAGTCTACAGTAGCAGCAAAGGCTCAGAAACCGCGAGGCAGCACTTACCTCAACTCATCGGCACTTGTGGTTTCTGCCCTCTATTATCTGTCTCCTCTGCCCCCCATTCTGACACAGTCTTCAATAAATAAATTGAGAAGAAAGGGGGAATGGAAAAGAGAGAAGAGACGGATGAAAAAGATGGTGAGAAAAAAGAAGAGAGGACAGAGTGTGATAAGCAATAGAAAAAAGGAAACGAAGGACTGGAAGAAGAGTAAAAAATAGGAGAATGGCAGGAGTAAAAGAGAAAGAGGAAGATAAAAGTCAGGGAAGGGGGTCGGAAATGAGGAAAGGGAAGAGATTAAGTGAAGGCAGTGGTGCTGAAAGCCAGAAGGGTTTCGATGTGGGACAGAAAGGGGATGGACAAACAAAAAAATGAAGGGCTAGGAAATATGGTGAGAAGCAGTCATAGGGGCTTCGGAAGATGGCCACCCTATTAGAGGAGGGCTGCTTTCTTGATCACCAGAAGTACCATTTAGCCTAGCATAGCAAGAGAGTTAGGTAATGAAGTGACCAGAGAGAAGATTCAAAACACATAGGAAAAGGAAAAGAAAAAGAGGATGAAATGTAGGAAAGTGGAAAAGGGAAAACAGAAAAAAGAAAGATCTAGAGAGGTGTGACGTGGAAGAGAAATACTCATTTCAGAATCACATAGAGTGGGACATAGAAATGGAGTAAGGAAGAGATGCACCCAAAGGAATGTAAAATGTAAAAAAGACCTGGATGAGATGAAAGCGAATACAAGGCTGAAAATAATAGGATGAGGAAACAATACTCAGATAGAAAACACGTTCTTCTAGCCCTGTATTGTTTGCTGCGTAAACTTGAGTATGTGTGGTTTGTGATACTTTGGTGGTTTTTAGAAGCCTTAGTTTTGATTTCTATGTGTAAGATCAGGTGTTTGCATGTGGAAATGGTGTCTACATGTAAATGTCCACTTCTAGATGAATCTACATGTGTATGTCCTTACTACATGACAGCTGCAAGGGGGCATGGTCAGAGAGTGGTCTGGGTGATGTAAAAAAATCTACGTATTTCCCATTTCATATAGGGAATGCACGTGTATGATTTCAGTCTCTCAGTACAGGAAATATTTCTGTATCTTTCTTGGTCTCTGACTGCATTTCTTGGAACTTGAGTATCTTCTCCCTCTCCACACGCCGCACAGAATAATCACTCGCCACGGACACTTACGTTACAGATGCCAGGGATAATATGCGGGGAAAATCTGATTTTTCATACCTCCACGTATAAGTGGTAGCAACTATTCATACAGAGACCCCGTTTTAGAAAGTTATACATAGGAGTGACACTAGATGAGAAGAGAAGCCTCCAAAGGTGATTTTTTAAAATCTACTTTGCTAGCTTCTCTAAGTTCTCCAAATACAGATGCCTGTCTTCCTCTCTCTGTATAGAAACATAGAAATATGATGATAGAAAAAGACCACATGGCCTATCTAGTCTGTCCTTCCATATCAACAACTACAACAGTCCCCTTTTTACCTTTAGAGATCCTCTATGTTTGTCCCATGCTTTTTTGAATTCAGTTAAAAAATCATTTTTAAAGGAGTAGCGTAGTGGTTAGAGCAACAGCCTAACACCCAGGAGATTGGGGGTCGATTCCCACTGGCACTCCTTGTGACCTTGGGCAAGTTGCTTTACCCTCCCCTTGCCTCAGAAGAAAAGGCCTGGCAATCTACTTCCAGTCATACCTTGCCAAGGAAAACCAGGTTAAGCATAATTTCCTTCTCAATTACTTGTTTCAAATCATGGCTGAAACAACTACAGGGATTCAGAGGGAAAACAGGATTACTTAGTTTAAATATATACTTTTGATGGTCTCGGTATTTGAAGGAATTAATGCAATTAGCAAACCTGCTAACCTTGTTAATCCCCTTAGCCAGGATATCCATGGGTGTCGCTGATGCATGCCCCAATGCTAACTGGTTAGCATCGAGGCAGTCCAGGGATAGCGCACGGCAATGACCAACGTAGCAACATGAATAACACCGCTGCCAAGTTAACTTCACAGCAATCTGGGCAACCTGGATATTCAATGCTGGGGACTAGATATGGCACCGGCATTGAATACAGAGGTCTAATGTTCAGTGGTGGTGGCTAGCCACTTTAGCAGCACTGGCCACCACCACTAAATATCGGGTCTAAAATCTGTAGTTTCGTATTTCTAGGTATAGGTTTGTAAGTGTGATTTATTTTATTTCCTATGTTTTATTGTGCACTGCCTAGGACTACCATAAATTAGCAGGATAAAAATGTTTTTTTTTAAATAAATGCATAAATAAAACCAGCAGAATCATACAAGACAGAGCAGAAAACATCTCCCACCCCACAGTAATATAGAAATAAGAATGTCTTCCCAACTTTCTGAAATGGGGAGTAGTCCTTCATTGAACTGATGGAAAGAGGTAATAGGTTTCAGAGGGTCATTGCAACCCTTCAAAAGCTTTAGCAAAGGTTCTGTGACTTTGCATAACCTTGTTACTGTATGGATTAATAGCCTGACACATTGACTAGAACATAGATTCTTAGATGGGGCATGTAGGTCAGAACTGTTCTTGTAAATATTATGTCCAACTTCTCTCAGTGTCTAACAGCGGGGCTTGTCATCATTTTTAACCAAACCTGCTTAAAACCTGGTGGCAAGCATCTGCCACAGAGACAACAGCACTTCAAGGCATCAAGAGTGGCATGAAGACCCCATGAGACAAGAAAAGGGGAAAAGGGCATTAGCAGTGGCATGAAGACTTCAGTCCTCTGTAAGAACAGTGAAATGGGACAAAGTGGGATGAAGATCTCAAGGCTTGGGGAGAGGGGCAGAGCAGCACCAACATTGACAGAGGGACCACAAGGCACTGGGAGAAGGCTAGCATGGCAACCAATGTTGGCATGAAGACCCCAAAGCAATGAAGATTAAAAGCAGACTGAAAATTAATCATAGAAAGTGTGTGTGTGGGGGGGGGGGGGGGGAGGGTGTGTTTCACACGGAGCATAAATAAATTGTGAAATGTGCAGCCAGACTAACAAAGTACGATTCAAAAGAGGTTTGGATAAGGTCCTTGAGGAAAAAGTCCATAAAAAATGGTTAGTCAGTTAGACTTGGAACAGTCATCATTTATTCCTGGAATTTAGATTGGCCACTGCTGGAGAAAAGATGGCAGGCTTCATGGACTTAAGTCTGACTTAGCCAGGCTTTTCTTATATTCTTACATTGGCTTCCCATCCACTTTCACATAGGCACATGTTTGCTAAAGGTTTTACTCGTTGCACTTAACGCAGTTAATGAAATTAACCATTAGTAAACATGCCCCCATAGAGTTCCAATTTCTACTGCTCACCTACAAATGCATTCACTCTGCAATTCCTCATCTTTTTTCTCCTTCCATACCAACTCATCAGGCGGCGAGAGTGGCGCGGTAGCAGCTGGGACGGACGCGGCGTCAGCGGCTGCTAGTGGTGATCCGGGTGAGTTGCTTGGGGATGGAGGGGTTGGGGGGGTCAGGTCAACGGATGGGCAGGCGGGGGGGGGGGGTTCGCATAAGAAGCG
This sequence comes from Ichthyophis bannanicus, assembly GCA_033557465.1. Classification (NCBI taxonomy): domain Eukaryota; kingdom Metazoa; phylum Chordata; class Amphibia; order Gymnophiona; family Ichthyophiidae; genus Ichthyophis; species Ichthyophis bannanicus. The sequence goes on from CM066038.1 coordinate 418,886,130, forward strand.
CCGGCGGTCTTGTCGGCGGCGTCGTAGTTCTGACTCATCTTCGTCTTCTTCCTCGTCGACTGGTTCATCTGTCGGGTCGGGTACGGCATCGGGTCGGCGGGCAGGGGACGGTGGGGGTGGCTTGGCCCCTGGTGTGGGTGGGGGGGCTGCTTCGGTGGTGGTTTTTCCGGAATTGTGGGAGGGCGTGCCGCGTAAGCTGCGGCGCAAGATCCGGAAGAGGAGATACATCGATATCTTCCGCTTGCTCGAGGGGAGGAAGCGCTCGGGCGAGAGCCGCAAGAAGCGAAAGGAGGATGAGAAAGCCGGTAGGGTTATGCGGATTGCGCGTAATGTGGTCAATTGGATGCGTTCCTTTCTGCGGTTGGCCAGCATGTGGGGTCATCACGACCCAGGGCAATACGGTATGTTGTTAGCCTACGCTGATTCCATTCTGGAGGCGTCGCAGATGCATGACGGGTGGGCTTGGCTGAACTATGATGAAAAGTTCAGGGATAAGATGGAGGAGTGCAAATCGCTCTCGTGGGGCACGCAGGACATTAACCTGTGGCTGACCCAAATGTCGGCCAGGTCAGGTGCCAGTGGGGGGGGGGCGGTGGTAAGGGTAGTGGTAGCGTCACGGGGGTGGCTGTGCATTCCTTTCGTGCGGGAGCGAGTGGGGTGCCGACAAAGGCGGGCATGGCAGGGAGTGGTGATGTGTGCTGGCGGTTTAACCGGGCCACCTGCCCCTTTCCAGACTGCAAATTTCGGCACTCCTGTTCTTTGTGCGGCGGTTCCCATTCCGCCGCCAAGTGTATCAAACAGGGTGCGGCTGCCGGCCCCGCACTTAAAGGGCAATGATTCGCGTGGGCGGGCGCCTTCCCCAATACGGGTGGAGGCCTTGGTGGATTGGCTGCGGCGCTATCCTCGGAGGTGGGTTGCGGCTATTCTGTCTTTTGGTTTTCGGTTTGGTTTTGTTATACCGGTGCGGGGGGTTGTCTCGGCGCCTAGTGCGCGGAACTCCCCCTCGGTTCGCCGTTGGGCCGAGATCGTACAGGACAAGTTGTTAGGTGAGTTGCGGTTGGGGAGGGTGGCGGGTCCTTTCGCGGAGCCCCCTTTTCCGGACATGGTGATTTCTCCACTGGGTATAGTGCCCAAGAAGGAGCCAGGGAAGTTCCGTTTAATTCATAATTTGTCCTGCCCGATGGGGGCCTCTGTTAATGATAGCATTCCTCATGAGTTTTGCATGGTGTGGTATGCGTCATTTGACAAGGCGGCGCTGTTGGTGAGGGGGCTGGTCGTTCTGCCCTCATGGCGAAGGTTGACATTGAGTCGGCATTTCGCTTGCTCCCGGTCCATCCATCTGCCTTCCATTTGTTGGAGTTTTGTTTTCAAGGGGGGTATTATTTTGACAAGTGCATGCCGATGGGTTGTTCGGTCTCCTGTGCTTATTTTGAGATGTTTAGTACCTTCTTGCAGTGGGTGCTAGTTCAGGTGTCCGGCTCGTCGGATGTAGTGCATTACCTCGATGATTTTTTCTTTGTGGGTGCGGCGCAGTCGGGGGCTTGCCAGGAGTTGCTATCCGCGTTTGTGCGGCTGGCACGTGAGTTTGGTGTGCCGCTGGCGGAGGCTAAGACGGAGGGTCCTACGACGCGTTTGACTTTTTTGGGGGTAGAGTTGGACTCGGTGGAAATGGTGGCGCGTCTGCCGCAGGACAAGGTGGCTCGTTTACGGGTTTTGGTGGCTAATGTGTTGTCGTCCCACAGGATTTCCTTGAGGGAGTTGCAGGCACTGTTGGGGTCCTTGAACTTCGCGTGTCGAGTGATTCCCCTGGGGAGGGTGTTTTCTTGATGGCTGGCGTGCGCCACGGCAGGTGTGCGGAAACCGCACCACCGGATTAGGGTCACGGGGGCGATGAAGGCGGATTTGAGGGTGTGGAGTCGTTTCCTTGAGAATTTTAATGGAACTTCCGTTTTTATGGAGGCCGAGGTGTCCAGGGAGGCTTTGCAGTTGTACATTGATGCTGCGGGTGGATTGGGCTTAGGGGTATATTTTCGTGGGGCTTGGGGCGCGGATCGTGGGCCAGAGTCATGGCACGCAGCGGGATTGCCCAAGAATATCACCTTCTTGGAGCTTTTTCCGATTCGGGTGGTTTTGGAGCTCTGGCCGGAGCAGCTTAGGAACCGACGGGTGCTCTGGTGGTGCGATAATGAGGCGGTAGTTGGTATAGTTAATCGCCATTCCCCCAAGTGCGTGAGGGTGGCGGGCTTGATGCGGGCACTTGGCAGGGTTTAACTTTTTTGCGGGCGTGGTGGGTTGGGGTTCGCCCGCGGGAGAGGTTTTGCCGCGCCGGCTCTTGCAAGGTTGGGAGCGTGTTCAGCCTACTCCGCGTGACTCGCGGCTGCCCATTATGTATGGTCTCCTGGTGAAGGTCTGCGGGGCCTTACCGCGGGTGGCCTCTTCTGCGTACGAGGCTGCTTTGTTCATGGCGGTGTTTTGCATCGCCTTTTTGGGGGCTTTTCGCATCGGTGAGTTGGTAGCGGGTTTAGGTCGGGGGGGGTGTTGGGGGGCTGCAAGCGCGGTATGTGCGGGTGGAGGAGGGGCGGTTGCGTATCCTGTTGGTGGAATCCAAGACGGATCCGCTGGGAAAAGGTTTGTTGGTGTTGCTGGGTGAGATGGAGGACCCGCGGGCTTGCCCAGTGTGGGCGGTCCGGCAGTATTTGTTGGTACATCCGGGGGCGGCGGATAGTTTTTTCGTGCATTCGGATGTGCGGGTTTTAACCCGTTTTCAGTTATTGGCGGTACTGCGCTTGGCTTTGCGGGCGGTTGGGGAGGATCCGGTGCGGTTTGTGCCGCACTCTTTTCGTATTGGGGCTGCCACTACCGCGGCGGCGGCTGGGTTGCCGGGGCAGGTGATTCGGGACATAGGTAGGTGGCGTTCTCAGGCCTTCAAGGGCTATGTGCGGCTATAGGAGCTGGGTGGTGGTCTGGGTCTTTAACTGTTTCTTTCTTTTGCAGATGGGGGTGTCGAGCCCGGTGTCTGTTGGGTGGTTGGCCACTCCTTTGTCCACTGGGCTGGTCGGCGTGCGGTGGTCCGGCCTATCGGGCCGAATTTGGGACTGGACCCAGCGGTGGTGGCTGTGACATGGCTGGGCGTCCGAGGACTTCGCTGGTTGCAGTTGCTGCCTTTGCTTCAGCGCCACGGGAGGTCGTCGCGGGGGCCGGCCACCCTGATTGTGCATCTGGGAGGCAACGACCTGGTGTCCTGGTCCTGCCGGCAGCTGATGCGAGCGGTGCAGGACGATCTGGAAGTGGTTCTTCAGATGTTTTCTGGTGTTATTGTACTGTGGTCGGACATTATTCCAAGGCCTGTGTGCTGGGACCAGCGTCGCTGGTCTCGCGGATTAACCAAGATCAATCGCCAGATTGGCCGGTGGGTCTGTGAGAGGGGGGGTTACCAGATTTGGCATGATTGGGTGGACGTTGGGTGTTCGGGGCTCTATCGGGCTGATGGGGTTCACTTGTCGTCAGTCGGTATGGACTTGCTCCTTAACGACTGGCAGGAGGCCTTGGAATATATGTCTGTTCATGATGTGCGCTGGTCGCAGCTTGGGTTGGGGGGGCGGCACATGATCGGTGATATGTGCCGGTGGCGGGATCCCGGAGGTTTCCGGGGTCCGGAGCAGCAGGCTACATTTGGGCGGGGGCGGGGTGCCCCTGACCCGGTCAAACCTCTCATGACTTTTGCTATGGCATGGCGAAATCGGGGGAGGGGCATGGCAACTTGCCGGGTGGCAAGTTGTGGCATTAGCGGTGGCAGGCACCTTGCTAAGGTATGGCTGGTGCAGCCGGGTGCTGCTAATGGGGATAGGAAGTTGATGTTATTGTTATAATTGCTGATGGTTAATAAAGCTGTGACCAGTTGTGTTCCATGAAGTTATGGTGTTATGTCATGTGTTGCGGTGGGGGGGGGGAGGGCAGGCCGGGCGGATGGTTTGGTGGGGGGGGCCCGAAGCGCCGGGTCCGCCTGCCTCGGTTATTAACCATTAGTAAACATGCCCCCATAGAGTTCCAATTTCTACTGCTCACCTACAAATGCATTCACTCTGCAATGCCTCATCTTTTTTCTCCTTCCATACCAACTCATTAATTTGCCCTTTTTCTCCATTGTTAGCTCCCTTTTTCACTCTTTCAACATTGTTGCACTGTTTGCCTGGAACAGACTTTCTGAGTCAGTAGATAATGCTTCCTTTCTGGCCGTATTCAAATCCAGATTAAAAGCTTACCTTTCTGAGGATGCTTTGAGATCTTGACCTCTTCTCTATAAAACAGTCCACAAAATAAATCACTATGTGGCCGACAAAAATAATGCTAAACTATTCACAGAATTGCAGCCAATATTCCATATGCAATATTTATCAACTTTTAAAATACTTCCAATACAGGATTCTTCAATAGTACTGTCTTATAATATTTCATCGTATTTTGACCACTTGTGAAGTTTCACATACAAAAAGCATTTAGTATTTATTTAATTTAAACATCATCTGCTCACTCACTGTGATTCCCCCAAAGCAGTGTTTTGTTTTGTTTTTTAAAGGGGAACTAGAGCTCATACCCTCCCCAATAGGAAAAATAACTCTAGTGGATTCTCTATCATCATCGCTCTATCCCAATCATCGGCAAAAATATGAACAAATTTAAAAAGCAAAACCTTTTAACTACCTCTATTTAATCCGCATGGACTTATCTCAAAACTACATCCAATTTTCAATATTGCTCATCAGGAAATGTAGATAAACAGTGAGCTGAAAATTATTGTCCACACATGGTCCCAAACCGTCTTGATTTCACAGATAGTTTCACTGCTATAAAGTACTCCAAATTCTCCAACCATGGCCAAGATTTCACCTGATTCAGGGTTTCTTCTGGGATATTCTATAAGGGAAAACAGAGTCATTGCAAAACAAACTTCAATATACTGAATATAAAATTTAAAAAAAAAAAATGACTCTCGCTGGCACCTCTCAGCCCTGCATTCAAACCTCCATGCAATCCATGGTAGGTACTTTTTAAATTAAATCCGTATGATACTATTGTCTAATAAAAAAAAAATGCTAGGGCCCCCATGTGGGGAAAGACAGAGCAAAGATGGGGTGGTGGAAGAAAGAAAGACCTTAGGAGGGGTAAGTGGGACTCAGGGATTGAGTGGTTGGTAATCGAAGCTGGGATTAGGTTTGTATGAGAGCACAAAAGAAGCCTTTGAGGAGAGAGTGTGGACTCAGATTAATTTGGGGAGGGGGAGGAGTTACTTGGAGACTAGGGGTATGAGTGAGCGAGTGGAAGGGACAGAGAAGAGGGCTAATGCTGTGAAGGAGAAAGTGAGAGAGAGACAGGAAAGGTCCCTTTCTGTTTCACCCTCTCCATCATGGCCGCCTCCCAGCAGGCTGAATTTCCTCTTTTTTTCCCCCATAGGTCCAGCATCCATAGAACCTTGTCAGAGAGAAAAAGACTGATGTTGGGCTCCTGGAGAAAGAGAGAGAGAAGTCAGTCTTCCTATTGGGAAGAAGGTGGAGTGGTGAGATTGGGGGGGGGGGGGGGGGTAGGCAAAGTAGTGCAAGTGAGTTGGGAAGTGTGATGTTAGGACCGCTAAGACCCTATTTCTTTCATTTGTGTGTGGACTGCCAAGCCCCAGTCATTGTCATTTTGTGAGTATTGAGAGCAGTTCTTATGTCCTTCTTTTGTGTTTGGGTGGCTCTTACGTTAGAGCCTGGTCACAATCCCCTGTTGTTCACTGGTGTATGTTGGTTTAGTATCAGCTTTGGGAACGTGAATGTGCAGATTTTTGATATCTTGGTCTTTTGCATTGGTACAAGAAAAAATGCTTTTTTGTTTCTATTTCTCCAGTGTTGCACTATAGTCTGGCTTCTTGGAGTTTCAAGTTCAGCTTTTCTCTTAATATTTCTCATTAATAGCACTTCTGTCTTTGGTAATAAACTCTATCCATGTTCCACATGTGACTGAGTTGAGTATTTTGCTGATGTGTCATTTCTGTGTAAACTGCTTGTTCTGTTTTCCCACCAAGAACTATGCTATTGCTCTATGTGGACTGGTATAATATTTGCAGTGCTGTCTTTACATACTGTATGTTTGACAGCTGATTGCTGGGGGCATGGTTTCCTTGAGACAGAGTTAGACATTCATCCTTCTCCTAAGACTGGTCCTGTATTTGAATACCACACTTTTTCTCCAGAAAAAAAGACATCGATACCAAAACAAAAGAAAGCTAGCATATGAAAAAAAGTTTCAGAACCAATTAAAAAAAAAAAATTACTGCTATGGGGGCATGGATATTTTTTTATAGAGCTGCATCAAAAAAAGAAAAGGGACCTTCTCATGGCAGCAGCCACTATGTAAAGGATTCAATGGCCAAAATCAAAGATCCCCTGGACCCCTCCATGTGCTTCTAATCCCTGGTGGGTCAGCAAGCCCCTAATTCCTCTCCCTCATCTCCAAACAAGATATCCTTCCAGACCTTCCTCCAAGGGGATATTCAATCTCTCGTGGTCTAGTAGATCTATAAATTCCTAAGTGCCCATTCAGTTTGTTTGAACGTCCAAAAATTTAAGGCTTGCTCTTCAGTGGTACGTATCAAGTAAGCAGCCTCTGATAACTGGTCAAGTGTAGCTGACCGTGATATTCACTCATGGTCAGCTACACTTGCCCAGTTATCAGACGCTGAGCACTTGGGTCAGCTACACTTGCCCACTTGCTTCTACTCTAGCTTCATTTCAATTTGGAGGGAAAAATTAACATTGGAGAATTAAAGGGGATATCCACCTTAATCTCTCCCGTAAAGGGATGGCCAAAAGAGGTACTTTTTAACTGCCTATCGGGGAGCAGGCTTAAATCCGGAAATGGGTAATTTTGGTCCTTACATGTACGTTCCCTATATGAAATGGAGTATACACGTATAGATTTATGTCCTGCCCAAGTCACATTCCCAACATGCTCTCATTCCATTTCAACATGCTATGGGCATGTATGTCTATTTGCACGTGGATGCAATTTACACATACAATTGATCAGTTTACATGTGCACATCACAAATAAGGCTTCTAAAATAACCCCCTATATTTTTTCAGTGCCTGCAAAATCTCAAAAACCTATAGCAGAGACAGTCCATGATGTATCTTGTAACAATTTAGCCATTATGAATTTAAAAATATAATCAAATCCAATTGCACTTACATGGGAAAGGACAGGCCTCCCAAACTAAACCTGTCCTACCATTATTGATTTGCCTTATCACATTCTACTGTTTCCCTGTATCCATTTGTCTTTCTCTAATGATCCCTTTCTCTCTTCTCATGATACTGTATGTCCAAAGTATGAAAGTTGAAGTCTTGTCAACTGAGCTTCTAAAGAAAGCATAGTTGTATCTCCTCTAGAACCGATTCTTCCTTCAGGCAGGACATGGTATACACAGCAATCTTTGCCAGTAGCATAATTTGAAGGCATCAATTTTCTTCCTGTCGTTCTTCTTCACTGTCTAACTTTTGCATCCTTCCTGGCTAGGTGGATACCATCTAGTATATGATGGCAAATAAAGAGCAGTATGGTCCATCTAGTCTGCCCAGTAAGGTGGCTAGAATGGTTGCAACTGCTGTTCCGTGCAAGTCACCCCTCTCTATGCCTTTGTTTAGGGTTTGGTCTAGCATCCATCATACTTGGCAAGGTTGAAGGTCAGCGCAAAAGAGGAAGGCCAGCAGCTATGCATGCCACTCTGTCAACAATTAACTGCCTGACCGAGGGTTGCCTTGAGTCAGCACCAATTCAATGGCACCTAACAACATCAACATCCTTTTGTATTTCACCCTATAAGTAATTAGCCAAGAAAATGAATTCCTTTCCCAAATATTGTGTAACACAGAAAGTTGTGGCGTCTTGTACTCTAATCACATTCCTACCTTCTGATTTTTATTGTTAGTGCCACTGCCGATAACATGAGAAAGAAGTATCCACTAAACAAGAAAAAGTCGTTTTTTCCTTCTTGCAAGAAATCATTCATTGTACAGTACCAACTTCTGCCTAGTATCAGTTTAAGACTAAGGTTTGCATCAAAAGGAATGCACTGAAGACAGAATATGATATCTTCTGCTGTAGTTTATCATTGCAATAATGATAATTTCCATAACAGTGCATACTCTCCTGCTCATTAGGTTTAATTATACCATCAACTAATTACTCAAAATATGACCTTTTCTAACAAAAATCAGACAAGACGTTTAGCTGCAAGACAGAAAATAAACTACATATGGCCTCTGCAGCAGTGCAAAACATGAATTTTCAATTATTTTTTTTCCTGTTTGGATCCTAACCATTTAAGTACAGCAAATCTTAAGTTACTTTTCAGATATCTTTTCTGGTATATGATGATGATTATCTTAAGCTACTTTTCAGATATCTTTTCTGGTATATGATGATGATTACAGCCCGTCCAGTTTTCCCAGTTATTCCTGCCCCTTACTGCTAAGAATATATCAGTGGCAGAAATTCAAACCGATGCCAAAAAGCTTAGCGGGGCATTTTCTGTTTCTTTTCCCGTGCTACGCTTGCTCTCTGATGCGGAAAGCATAAAATGCCAAAAAAACAATTTTGCTAAACTGCAGTGCACTCGGTATGAAAATCATATGCATAATGCTGCCATATTAAAATATAACCAGCACTTAGATGTTCGGAACTGCGCAGGACATCTAAATGCTTTTTAAATATTGACCCAAGTGACTATCATTCCTGATATGGCTACAACCTGCTCTGCTTTTTGCTACCACGCTTTCCTATTTTGTTCTGTGGCATGTAGATTTCTATTTCTGTATAAGGTCACATTTCTAACTGTTTCTGCCTTGAATTGTTTTTCTTTTTCTTCTTTTTAGTGTCATTTGGGGAGTATTGATTAACTATGCAGTTCCCAAATTAATGGAGGTCCTCTGCCCATGAATGCACACATAAAAAATGGCCCTTTAGGTGTAGAGCTGTATGTACTGCCTACACACTTGCTTTTTCATTTCAATGAAATGTTTTCCTTTGTGCTGGAAGTGTCTTGAAAATCCTTTATTGACTGACTACTTTTCTTTTCAACTGCACCATGACATGCTGTTTCTATGGTGCCAAGACTAAAAAGAGGAGGAATTGGCATTAAAAATGAAGAGAAGGAGATCACAAGTTTCATGAGATTTTCACATATTCCAAGAATAAAAATCTCTGATTTTGCTTTGGGTAGATATCAAAAGAATGGGAAAAGCATGATCTGATTTAGAAGTGGCACTTAGCCAGAGAATTAATGTGAGAGAATGTCTTAGTAACCAAAGTTTACAAGTGCTCTGGCCCTCAAATGGAGATCTAGGCTGAGGAATACGAAGGTTGACAGAATGGTGACCACATCCCACGATGATGCTGGAGGAAAACTAGAATCAGTACTACAAGTTCTCCATGGACTATCGGGATTGCGTCAGCTACACCTGGTGACATCCTCCGGGCGGCGCCATAGATACGGAAGTGCTGTCCAGAGCTCAGAAAGGTGAACCTTTCTGAGCATTCCCAGGTAGACCACCTCACCGGCCCGCCCCTAGTCCGACCAGTCTTCTTCCTTCCGCCTTGCCAGCAAGACGGACCCTGCTCTCCTCTGCAATCTAGTTTACTTCAAGATCAACAATGCCTAATCCCAGCTTCGAAAAATGCCCACACTGCAAGAGAAAGATGAGCAGCACAGACACCCACGACATCTGCTTGCGCTACTTGGGGCCCGACCACAACGTGGAAGACTGCACTCATTGCGGTAGGATATCTCCAAGGGCCCGGAAATCAAGAGGACATGCATTAAAGGATTACCTGACCTCCAAACACACAAGTAACATTGCTGCTTTGCTGGTCTCCTCACCCACTGCCGCTCCGGCTCAGGATGTGCCCGACAGGGCCCCCATCCCCAGCCTCGCAGCTGAAGCCTCCTCCTCCATGCCTCCGGCAGGCTCTATTATGGCTCTTATTAGATCCAAGGAGACCTCCGACCCTCTCCAAGTCCCGTCTGAGCTTGCCGCTGCTTCCCTCAGGCCTCAGCAATGGCACCATTGGAAAGTCCTCCAGCTCCACCCACCTCCGCCTCATTGGTCATAGCCGGAACAGCCACAGACAGCAGAAGGACAGCAACAGCAGCAGGAGGAGACGCGGTGGTGATCGGGACAGCAGCAGGAGGTGCATAAGAACAAAAGAACATAAGATATGCCATACTGGGTCAGACAAAGGTCCATCAAGCCCAGTATCCTGTTTCCAACAGTGGCCAATCTAGGTCATAAGTACCTAGCAGTTTCCCCAAAAGACACAGGTTCCACAATGCCCATACTGGGTCAAGCAATGATATCCTGGGTCCCTTTTAATAATGGTTTATGGACCTTTCTTCCAGGAACTTGTCCAAACCTATTTTAAACACAGCTACACTAACAGCTTTTACTACATCCTCCAGTAACAAATTCCAGAGTTTGATTTCACATTAAGACAATAAGAGAGAATATTTTTTGAGTCAAATAAGTTACCCTGTAGCTTCATTGCATGTCCCCTAGTCTTTCTATATTCTAATGACATAAACAATCGATCCTGTTCATTCATTAATTTATAGACCTCTATCATATCTCCCCTCAGTCTTTCTTTTCCAGGATGAAGAGCCCAAACCTTTTTAGCCTCTCTTCATAGGGGTATCCTTCCATCCCTGTTACCATTTTGGTGGCTCTTCTCTGTACCTTTTCTAAAATCGCTATATCCTTTTTAAGATACGGCGACCAGAATTGCACACAATATTCAAGGTGCGGTCTCACCATGGAACGATATAGAGGCATTATAATATCTTTTGTTTTATTTTCCATTCCTTTCCTTATCATACCTAGCATTCTATTTGCTCTTTTGGCTGCTGCTCCACACTGGGCGGATGGTTTTAACATGTTATCCACGATGACGCCTAAATCTTTTTCCTGGGTGGTGGTTCCTAATGTGGAACCTTGCATCGTGTAACCATAGTTTGGGTTGTTCTTTCCTAGGTGCATAATTTTGAACTTGTCCACATTAAATTTAATCTTCCATTTGTATGCAGTCTTCTAGTTTATCAAGATCCTCTTTCAATTTTCCACAATCCTCATGGGTTTTAATAACTTTAAATAATTTTGTATCATCTGCAAGTTTAATAACCTCACTCATTATTCCCATTTCATTTATGAATATGTTAAAAAGCAGCGGACCACCACTATTCACCTTTCTTCATTGGGAAAATTGGTCATTTAGCCCTACTTTCTGCTTTCTATCTTTTAACCAGGTTCCTGATCCACAATAAATAGTACACTACCTCCTATCCCATAACTTTTTAGTTTTGCCAAAAGTCTCTGCTGAATGACCTTGTCAAATGCTTTCTGAAAGTCCAGATACACTATATCAACCGACTCACCTTTGTCTACCTGTTTACTCACACCTTCAAAAAAACATAACAGATTAGTAAGACAAGATCTTTCTTGTCTAAAGCTATGTTGTCTATCTACATATTCAGTAATTTTGTTTTTTATGACCATTTCTACCATTTTTCCTAGTACTGACATCAGGCTCACCGGTCTGTAGTTTCCCGGATCACCCCTGAAACCCTTTTTAAAAATTGGTGTTACATTGGCTATCCTCCATCTTCAGGTATTGCATATGATTTTTTTCCCCAAATGTTTATTTAAAGTTTTTCTTGAATAATACATAATCTCAAGAAGAATAAACAATAAGCATACTACAGAAATCCAAGAACAAAAACAAACCCACATAATAAGCCCACATCAAGGGAGAAAAACTAACCAATACAATACAATACAATAAGAAAGTAAAAAAAGAAAAAAGGAGTATATACCCCATATTAGGGAATGAATTAATAATCCAACCCACTTACTAATTACCCACAGACTCTTTCTCAACCAAAAACTTTTGTAACTGAATAACCTCTGTATACACATAGGTTTGCCCCCCAAAAGAAACAATACAATGACAGGGAAATTTCAAGAAAAACAAGAAGCCCACAACACGAGATTTCAACTGCAGAAACTGCTTCCGCCGAATCTGGGTAGCTCAGCAACATCCGGAAAGACTTGAAGTTTCTGACCACAAAAAGGAGCCTCTCTATGTTTAAAATAAGCTCACAGTATTCGTAGCTTCACAGACTCAGATCCAAAGGTCACCACTAAGGTGCAACGCCTGGAAATGATGTCAGCAGAATCTTCCAAAAAGAGCAGTTAGATTCTGTCCAACCAAAGGATCTGAAGGGACAAAGGGACCCTCAGCCTTCGAGGAGGAGGAAGAACAGGAAGATAATATATATGAGAAACGTCTACATCCCCCACTAACTGCAAAACCTCAGTAAAAATACTTTTTCAATTAAATATCTGATGATAATAAATGGGTAATAGGAAAATTCAAAAACCGTAGGTTTTTTGCCCTGGAATGATTCTCAAGAGCATCCAGCCGATAAAAAACAGTAAGCGAATGTCTCATTAAAGCAACATTATCACAAGACTGGAGCTGAGAATCAAACCGGGCAGCAAACTTACCAAAAATACCCAACTATTTATCAACAACTTGCATTTTATCAACTACTTCATGAGTAAATTTACACAGAAGAGACACAATAGAGGACAAACAAGAATCAATATTTATATATCCACAAGAGTCACTTCCCCAGAAGGGGGAGAAATATCCGTCCCACCGGAAACCATCAGGTTCACAGGCTGTGGAATTTGGGGCAGAAACTTCGGGAGACAACTCCAACAAAGTAGATGAGAAAGCTGGCTGGGGAATCGGAGGTGGGGACCAAAAGTCAGGGCTCAAAGAAGCCCTTTCCGGTGATTGAACAACAGGTAGCAGGGAGGTCGAATGTTTGTCCATGGAGCCCACATCTTACTTACTCGCGCAATCGCCCCAGCTTTAGCTCCAGTCTTAGCTTTCCTTTTACCCATGGAGTAACAAACATGACCCCTCAGCTCCTCCTGAGCTTCTCAGGAGTGCAGAAGGGGTGCCAAAGGGGCATAGCCTGCCCCTTGAGTCATGCCCTTTTGGTCGCGACACACAGCCGCGTGTAGCAGCTGCCGGGCTTTGTAGAGGCAGAAGGGGGGGGGGTCCTTCACCAGCCTGGGACTGTCCTTCCTGCACGTTGGTCCCGAAAAACAAAGCCTCCAGCCGATCACCACTGTACTGTTCCCACGGTGATGGTAAGCCGCATCAGCTCCCAAGAACCGCCAGAAGCTCATCTGGCAGCAGCGCTTCCAGCCCCAGATCACCATGGCACAGGAGACACAGCTCCAAGCGCCGTCACAACTCCCGTCACCATAGAAGCCACAGAAATAAACATCGTAACCTTTCCAGCTCCTTCAGCCCAAGCAGCAGCCGCCAAACCAGGTCCTGCAGCCACGCCACTGACTCTGCCAATTCCTCTGCCATCCTGAAGCTGCTAACACAACTGGTGCAGCAAACCACCCCCACAGCTTCCACGGCTCCACTACCTTCAGTGCTCTTGACTACCGGATCCAAATCTGGATCCCCAGCATGAGGCCTACCGGATCACGCCCAGCCTTCCATGCCTGATCCGCAGTCCCCGGATCATGCCTAGCCTTCCATGTGGACTCTGCAATCCCCAGACAATCCGTCCCCGGCTAGCACCGCGGAGGAGCAGGACATTGAAGCGGCCATTGTGGGCTCTGCATCCAATGAACATACCACCTCAGAGAACAGACACTCCCCGGAGCTGGAAGGCCGTCCACCCCCTCCCCCCCCCCGAGGACCTCACGTACCCCAAGTGTAAAATATGCAGTAACATAATGAAACATGAACAGCAGAGATATAAGGTGCAATAGTGACAGTGCAGTAACACAAGGCAAGGTTCAGTAGCATTTAGCAGTCACAACCTGGTACCATTTCGGGCTATGCCTGTCCATGAAGAGATGGAACCATGGGCGATGGTGCGGCCGTGGTTCCCTCCACTGTGGTGGAGAGGACAGCTGTGCCCAGGGCACAGTCCTCCTGAGACCTGAGGTCAAGGCAGTAGTGTTTTTGGAATGTGTGCGGAGAGGACCATGTGGCCGCTCTTCAGATGTTGACCAGCGGGACAGAGCACAGGTTGGCTATGGAGGCAGCCAATGCTCTGAGCTGGTAAGGGCCCACTCTTGGCTGCGCCTAGGTGCCGGTTGGGTCGAGGCAGTAGGAGACAGGTGGTCACCCAGTGGGAAAGTGTCCTTTTTGTGACGGGCCTACCAGGCCTTTTTGGGTTGAAGGACATGAATAGTTGCTTGCCCTTCCGGATGGGCTGTGTTCTGTGTAGGTAGATCCGGAAGGCCCAGAGACAGTCCTAGGTGTGCAGGCGCTGTTCTTCGGCTGATGAGTGGGGCTCCAGACAAAATGAGAGGAGTTCAATGGACTGATTGATGTGGAAGGCAGATGGTACCTTGGACACGAACCTAGGGTTGGTCCTCAGGGACGTGCGGTCCTGGTGCAGCTGCGTATATGGAGGGTGCGACACCAGCGCTTGTAGTTCACTGAACCTCCTGGCAGATGTAATGGTTATCAGGAATAGCGTTTTCCAGGAAGCCTGCAGATTGTTGCACTGTTGCACTATGTTACTGCATGTTTGCACTGTTGGATGGGTTGCACTCTTATGCACCTCCATAGTCATTAAACTATTGCCCTGACTCAAGGTCTCCATAGCCTTCTATTCTCATGCTTCCCTCCTCCACCTCAGCACGCACCTGCAGCTGGGGAGGCACCAGGTGTGGCTGATGCGATACTGCTAGTCCATGGAGAAAGTGAGGTTACTTACCTGTAACAGGGGTTCTCTGTGGACAGCAGGATAAGTCAGCCACACAATCCCACCTGCCTCCCCTGGAGGAGGTCAGCCCAAGCAAGCTCGCACCCTAGCCGGAAAGCCTAGCTAGGAACACACTGGCCGGGCTAGGGGCAGGCCGGTGAGGTGGGCTACCTGGGCATGCTCAAAAAGGTTCACCTTTCTGAGCTCTGGAGAGCACTTCCGTATCTATGGCACCGCCCGGAGGACGTCACCAGGTGTGGCTGACTTATCCTGCTGTCCATGGAGAACCCCTGTTACAGGTAAGTAACTTCGCTTTCTCCAGGGTGTTCAGTAAGGCTAGACCATTATTAATCAAGGAAGAAGTGAAATCTAGGTGCCTTAGTGTTTCAGATAGATGGAATTTTCTTAATGCAAGAATGAATTGTGGCAAATCAAAGGAGTAATAACCTGTTGGTACTCTAAAGGGTTAGACACTGGAAGACAGTGTTGAGGTCCCAGGGCAGAACCAGGGGCCTGACCTAGGGTCTTAGGTTTGTCAGCCCTTTCATGAAGCGTGTGGTCAGGGGCAGTGCTGCTATGGAGTTGGCTTCATCTGTTGGTGCATGGAAAGCTGCTATCACCGAGAGGTGGACCCAGATGGACTGGGTCTTAAGGCCGAGGTTGGAGAGAGAGCTGAGGTATTGTAGGACATTGGCGACTGGACACGTGGTTGGATCTAAGCTGCGTGTTGCACACCAGATGCTGAACCTCTTCCATTTGAGGCCATAGGACTTTCTGGTGGATGGTCTTCTGGCCGCCAAGACCACGTCCTGTATGTCTATCGGTAGTTGGAGCGCCAAGAGGTTCAACCGTTCAACCTCCAGGCAGTGACATTGAGGGCTTTGAGGTTGGGGTGCCTTGTGTTGCCCACGTTCTGTGTTAGTAGGTCTAGTCTGAGGGGCAGGCGTTTTCGGGGCCCCATGTGCCAGACGTAGTAAGAGAGCAAGCCACATCTGATGTGGCCAGTGAGGAACCACAAGGATGGCGTAAGCCTTGTCCTGAACGATTCGCTGAAGTGTTGCTGGGATGATGGAGGTTGGCGGGAAGGCATACACCAGAGACCACTCCCCCCAGCACACATCAAATGCATCCGCTGCCAACCTCTTGACTGATGGGTGCCTTGAGCAGAACAGGGGGCACTTGGCATTCTACTCCATGGCAAAGAGGTCAATGTCTGGAGTTCCCCACTGCCGGATGAGGCTGTCGGTGATCTCTGGGAGGTGAGTCCATTCGTGGGGTTGCAACTGTCTGCTCAGTTTGTCCACCAGGGTGTTTAGATCTCCCGGGAGATAGGAGGCACACAGCCTGCACTTGTTTTCCAAGGCCAGTGACCATATCGTCAGTGCCTCCTTGCAGAGGGAGCGTGACCCATTCCTCCTTGCTTGTTGATGTAAAACATGGCCACCTCCTGGTTGTCCGTCTGGATGAGGACGGATTTGTCAGGCAGGTATGGTAGAAACGTCCGGAGAGCATATCTGATGGCCCTCAGCTCGAGGAGGTTGATGTGCAATTGTCTCTCCCAAGGAGATCATGCTTCTTGGGTACTGAACTGTAGGAGGTGAGCACCCCAACCAGTGTTGGATACGTCCATGGTGAGAATCACCTGGTGTTTGTGTTGGTGGATGTCCTTGCCTACCGAGAGGTTTGTCTGTACCGTCCACCAGTGTAGCTGTGCTCTGACTTGAGGAGTCATCGGGATGCGGGTGGAGAGGGGCTGAGAGTGCTGGTTCCAGTGGGTGTGCAGATGCTACTGGAGCATGCGCATTTTCAACCTCGCCACGGGGAGGACTGATGTTGTGGCTGCCTTGTGGCCCAGCAGGCGTAGTATGGACCGAGCTGAGGAACTCCGTGCTGCGGCTGAGTTGGACGCCAGGGAGGTGATGGCAAGCAGTCTGCAGTCTGGGAGGTAGGCTTTTGAAACCTGGGTGTCGATTACTGCTTCTATGAATTCCAGCCTCTGGGAAGGCATAAGGTGTGACTTGTCATAATTGATGACAAAGCCAAGGAGGAAATCAGGGCCGTGGTTCTCTGCAGGGGCTCTTGCAGCTCCAGAGCCGAGGGAGCTGTGAGGAGCCAGTTGTCCAGGTAGGGAAAGATGCAGATGTTTTGCTTGTGGAGGTGCGCTGCTGCAACGACCATGCACTTTGTTAAGACACATGGTGCTGGCGACAGCCCGAAGGGAAGGACTCTGTATTGGTAGTGTTGTCCCAGCACGTGGAAGCAGAGGTGTTTCCTGTGTGATATGTGAATGTGTGTGTAGGCTTCCTGTAAATCCAGGGACGCCATCCAGTCGTCAGCCTGAATCAGAGGGAAGATGGAGCTGAGAGAGTACATCCGGAACTTCTCCTTGGTGATAAACTTGTTCAGCCTGTGCAGGTCTAAGATGGGGCATACTCTGCATGACCTCTTGGGAATGAGAGAGTATCTGGAGTAGAATCCAGAGTTTATCTTGGTTGTGGCACCTCCTCTATAGCATGGGAGGTCAGCAGGTGAATCAGTTCTGCGGCCATGGCCAGTTACAGGTGGGGGAGGGGTATCGCTGATCAGTTTGTTGCGCCGGCATGGTGGTGCAAAGAACCATATTCGGTATCCCTCTCAGATGACCCGTAGGACCCAAGAGTTTGAGGAGATTCTCCCCCATTCCTGCAGAAATCGTGTCAGGCGACCCCCGATCTGGGTGGGTGCCTGCAATTTGCTGTCAAAAGGAGGGGCCACCTTTATTCGCTGGTGTGGTGTTCTTCTTTTACTTAAGGTCCCTCTGGGACTGGCGTTGGTGAGAGGGTCTGTGGTAAGAATTTGTCTTATATCTGGGACTTTGCCACTTTCAGTTAGAAGGGTATCTTTTGTTGGAAGCGTAGTAAGGTTTCCATTGATAGTTGGCTTTCTGGGTGCCACTGTGGCATTCAAAGCTGTCCTCCGCCAAGGTTTGCAGTGTAGTACAGTGCTCCTTCATGTCATTTACGGTGTCTGTGACTTTTTCTCCTAAGAGCGACTCACCCATACAGGGTGTGTCTGCAATCCTGTTGTGGGTGTTATCGCGCAGGCCGGATGCTCTTAGCCATGCCCACCGCCTGGCGGAGATAGCCATGCCAGCAGGTCTCACCAACGTGTCAAAGGCTGTGCTCGCCAGATGTTTGTTGCATTCGGTCATATCTGTGAGCGCGTTAAATATCAACACCTGTGACTCCTTAGGGAGGGATGTGATGGCTTTTTTGATGCTTTTCATACAGGCATCCTGGAAGAGGACATGTTGGAACTGGTGTATCGCAATCCTCGCACTGAGCATGGCTCCTTGGAAGACCTTCTTGCCGATATTGTTGGGGAGCTTGTGGTCACGACCAGGTGGATTGTTGGCGTGAGTGCACAAGGATTTGACCCGCTTGGGAGCTGAGGACACCACAATGGATTGGTGTGCCAGTTGGGGTTTTGAGAACCCTGGTATAGGTTCTTGGTACTTAGATTCAAGTCTCTTGGAGAATGGGTGGCCAGAAGCAGGGTTCTGCCAGAGTCTCAAATGGTTGTCCCGTAGTGTTCGGTGTATAGGCAGTGCAAACAAGGGTTTAGGAGTCGCAAGGTACTTCAGAACCTCTGGCACTGGCTCCCCCATATCGTCAGGTGCCTTCATGGCAAAAGTGGTGGCTACTTTCCTCAGGAACTTGGGGTACATGAGGTCCTCGGGGGGGGGAGGGGAGGGGGTGGATGGCCTTCCAGCTCCGGGGAGTGTCTGTTCTCCGAGGTGGTATGTTCGTTGGATGCAGAGCCCACAATGGCCGCTTCAATGTCCTGCTCCTCCGCGGTGCTAGCCGGGGACGGATTGTCTGGGGATCACGGAGTCATGGATGGAGAGGATGTCACAATGTAAATCAGATAAAAAAGATGGTCAGGATGTTCTAAATTCTGATGTTAAGAGCAACATTCCCGCTAAGCAGCTTGGAGCTGCACAGGAGTCCTCCGCTGGTTTTCCTGCCAATGGGGGGATAGTGCAACGCAATCACACTTAGAATCATGGAGAACAGGAATGCCAGTGGAGGATTCCCATGCAGCTCTAAGTTGCTTAGTGGGAATGTGAATTAAGAGGATGATGCAAGAGTCACCCTCCACTGTCTACATGGTGCCCAACAAAGAGGTGGAGGAATCTTACATGCACAAATGCTTAAAAACTGATCATGCTTAAAGAAATGAACAAGGAGAGGATATGCACATCAAATGCCACCCAAGAGGAGGTAACATTACTGAAAAAGCAAATCAGCTCATTCCAGGAAGTGATGATAGCCCTGCAGCAGAGGGTTTTGGACTTGGCCCAGCTGCAATTCAAGTCCCGCTTGACAGCAACCCTGGAAAGAGAACTTGAAGATCTCCATAACCACAATAGATATAATAATTTGAGAATTTAAGCTTACTAGAAGGCAGAGCCGGCATTACCACTAGGTGAACTAGCAGGCTGCCTAGAGCACCAATAGTCCAGGGGTGGTCCATTGTCACCACCCCTCTCCAGGACTTGCTGCATCAGCAATGGTCGCAAACAGCCCCGTGGTGCTTACCTTACAACTTTGACTCCACGAGGCTGTCTGTTCAACCCCCTCAGACCACCTAATGCTGACTTCCTGTTTGCAAACAGAAAATTGGCATTGTGTGTAAGAGGGGGCAAAAGCAAACGGCTTTGCAGTGCTGAAATTGTAAGGTGAATGCTGTGGGGCTGGTTGCGGCCATTGCCACTGCTACAGGTCCCAGAGAAGGGCAGCAGTGGTGGCAATGGGTACCAGAGAGGGAGAGGGAGAGGGGGAGGGGGCACATGGGATGAGATTTGTCTAGGGTGCCTAATCTCCTTGTGCTGGACCTGCCAGAAGGGGCCAAGGGAGCAGTTGATGGCTGCTTCTTGGAGACTTTCCTTCCTAATGTGCTGGCTCTGACATTTGACCAAGCTTTTGAAACAGAATACATCAGTTGCTTACACATCAAATCATTGGAGCAAGGAATGCTAAGCCCATTGATCTTTGGCTAGTTTGCTATTCCCTTATTGGGGACATTATTGAACATCCAATATATGTATCATTATATCAAATGCTTCAGTACTTTAGTAGACTGATGGTCATAACATGGCAACATTCATGTGGGAAATCCACGCCCCCGGCCGCCGGCCACCAAATTGCTTTCCTCGCAGCCCGACCTCCGATCTGGCCTCCCAGGGCCAGGGTTTTGCTGTGGGGAATGCCCTCTGCCACCCTTCCCAGCCCCGGGCCCTTGGAGGTGGAATAATTTCCCCGTTCAAGTCGCCAGCCCTGGACATACAGGGCCAACATCAGAATCGGCCCTGTATGTCCGGGGCCGGTGACTGCCCACTGCCCACCCAAAGCCTCCCCTGATCCTCCCCTTTCCCACCTCTGTCTAACTTCCCCATGCAACCGGCAGGAAAGTTAGACGCTGGTGGGAAGGGGCACGAATAGCAGGGATGGACGTCCCGTTGGAACAAGCCTGTATAGGAATTGTGCGTATCCTGACCTAGACATCTCAGTTTTATTCTGCACAACCTATCTAAAATGGGCCTTATAGGGCACTATCAAATGCTGTCTGAACTATTACAAGACCAGTATAAAAATAATCCAAGAATAGGGCAATACATCAACCTTTGAGAGCACATAGGTCACATTTGATGCGATGCGGTCTAATGTCATTTTTATTTTGGTTCAATAAAACATCTCAAGCTACACTAGCAACAGGATAACTAGAACTTTGGACTAAAAATTGTATAATGAAATATTGTTATCATGTTTCTATTTCT
Source organism: Ichthyophis bannanicus (assembly GCA_033557465.1). NCBI lineage: Eukaryota > Metazoa > Chordata > Amphibia > Gymnophiona > Ichthyophiidae > Ichthyophis > Ichthyophis bannanicus. The sequence goes on from CM066038.1 coordinate 418,906,790, forward strand.
TATACATCATCTATTCTCTTCTGAATTATGAATTGATTTATTGAAGAATCCCTGAGTGTTTATACATAGAGTCAAGGCTAAGAAGACCAAAATGTCTTTACTCATTTGTCAAACAGGACAACTGTGAGGCTATGTGCAAGAGATCTCTGGAATCACAGCAATTCTTGAAAAACTCAGCATGAGTTAAATGTTTTGCTCTGCTCCCCTTTTTATATATAAGAAATTATAACTGTACACCACTAATCAGACTTAATTATTATATCATTTTCCAGTCTAGCATGCCAAGTAGTCATTCTAGCATAAAATAAAGCTTTTAAAATAAACTCCAACCTGAAAATTACAAGGTTGAAACCAGAAAAGTTAAAACCATGTTAAGATACTAAAGATTGTAGTGAGCTGCCCCAAGAAATAAACCTATCAGGAAGTATTGCGTTGTCCTTTGTAGACAAGGGACTCGAAACAGTCTGGTTTAAACAGTAAACAAATGAGAAAAATGTTGGTTTAAAACCAAAAAGCAAATCCTTTTTGTGATCCCGCCAAGTAAAATATTACTTGTTACATTTCTTTTAATTTTTTCTTCGGCTGATGCCATATTTGCACGCTGAAAATTCTACAGGCTGCTAGACTGTATCCTTTTTGCATAATTTATAGCACCAGTGTTTTCCTTCTAAAGATCATGCTATTTGTCAGACTTGATGTATAAAACATTCAAAGATGGATTTGTCTCATCATTTTTATGAAGCAGCTCTGATGAGGTAAAAATAAGTCCAGCTGCAAAGAAACATTATGGGGCTTATTTACTAAACTGTATTAACTGTTAATATGGCAGAAAGGCATGCTAAATAGATAGCTTGAGCACTATGCTGACAGTTAATGTGGAACCTTTACAATTAGCACATTAATTAGCATATTAACGGCCAATATGAAATGGGGTGGAGAATAAGTGGAGACTGGGTGGAGAATGGGCGGGGACTGAGACATATAGTTAATGCAGAGGTAGTTGCCATGCTTTAACTGTTAACATGACAAAGAACGTAGCATAGTTACCATCAACTCAATAAGGGGCAGGTTTACTGAAGTGCAATAAGGGTTATGTTTACTAAATCACATTAGGTTTTTGCAACTAATGCACCATTATAGTGCAAACAGCACCACATTAACTGCAAAAACGGTGTGCTGTTGAAGGCGTGCACAGCATTTCCCCAGCAGACAAGGCACTGAAATTGCAAAGAGTGCAGCCAGGCAACACCCTGGATGCGCACAACGCCACCCATTGAGCTAGTGTTTTCTGCACCCATGCTGACCACCCATTGTTTTTGTCTGCGCATTGCAGACATGCCCACCTTCTGCCCATATCTCACCCACTCTTGCAGTTACTGCAGGGACCTACAGATTGCACATAAAATCACTGCGATGTTTGTTTTTCCCTGTGCGGTTACCGCTCACCAATCGTGTGTGCTATCACTGCGTAAACAGGTAGCATGGCTTTATAAACGTGGCCCTAAGGGTTAGCACAGGGTTTACTGCCAGTTCATCTCATGGCAACGCAGTAAAAAGGCCACGCTAACTGCCGAATGCACTATGAAGCAATGACTGGGAGGGTTAGGGACAGAGTATGGGCATTAATGACACAGAGGGTGGATATTGACAGCACATCAGTTAACATGGACATTATTCATGTGCACTAACCATGAATGTTGCCGCAGTAAGTGCACTTGTAGTTTATCATGGTGAGGTGCATCTCTCGGCATAACTGGCAAGGGAGATGCCATGCACATCCCAACAGCATGGGGCTACTTCACCTCCACTGCTAAATTTGGAGCTTACCGCATACTGACATAGTGCATACTAGTACATATGCCCCTAAGTGTACCTAACCGTATGTCTTTATCTGCAATGTAGTTAGCACACATTTAGGAAATTATCTCTGTATTAACAGTGTGACAATTACAGTGTGGTAACTGCAAATCCTTAGCACATTTAGGAAATAGGACCCTATGTGCTCTTACATCATTTTCTGATTTTTCTTATTCAAAAGCCAAAAAAAAGAAACTAAAATTAAATGGTTTCTGTTCTGCAGATAGTAGATCTTGCTGTATGTGTACAACAGCCAAGATTCTTTGCTTACATCAAAGCAGTACAAACCAAACCAAACAAAAATCAGCTGAAATAACAGCAGCTGCAGCAGCCCTCGCTCTTTAAATCAGGCCCTGGTTTAAAGTCTGCACTCAGCTGCTAAGCAGTTTAAAACCTCAGTAGGAAGCTGCCCAAGAGTGGGCTCTCTATCCTAATACTTCAAAGAAACATATACTATGATGAGCAATAAATGTGCACATGTCACCTGATTGCACCAGACTTATGAACCAGGCCAGCTTTTGCTGAGATCAAGTTCTGTACAAAAGGTGACACAATCTTAGCAGGTTACATTATAGCTTAAAAACAAAACAAAACCATAATTTCAAAGGGAGGGTCACGTTTTTATCTCACAAGATATCTTGAAACACAAAGTGGTATATACTTCCTCTCACATATGAACTGACACATAAAATTCATAGAAAAAATGAAGTTTAACTTTACATCTTAGTATATACGCATTGAGTATTTTCCCACTGATTTATCATATGCCCAAGATTTCAGAGAAGTAGCCTAGTGGTTGGGGCAAGTTGCCTCAGGCTGGAGGTTCAAATCCCATTGGAGAACAGCAATCTTGGGCTGGAGGGCTAGGTTTTCTAGTCCCACAGGTGCTCCTTGTGGCCTTGGGCTCACATTCTATGTTTTGTACCTGAAGCAACAAAGAGTTAAGTGGCTTGCCCAAGGCCACAAGGAGCACCTGTGGAACTAGAAACCCCAGTCCCTCCAGCCCAAGATTGCTGTTCTCCAATGGGATTTGAACCTCCAGCTGAATGTACACTGCTTTGAAAAGTGGTATATAAGAATTGCTAAATAAAATAAATATCACATTATTAACTATTCCCTCCATAAAAGAAGCAAAACTGGCAGTAACTATGGTTAGAGCCTTTTCAATCACAGAACTGAGACTCTGGAACTCTGCCAGAGGAACTGCATAAGGACAGAATCAATTAATTTTTAGAAAAATGGTGTATTGTCAGTGCATGTAAAGTGCAAAGTTTCCATCATTAACAATAACTCCCAACCCCCTTACTTATAATACATCCATTCAAACCAAAAGAGGCAACACTACCTACACTACTTAAACATCCAAGCTCTCCAGCAGAGGAGAAGATGGGAGCCTACGGAATAATGAAGGTTGGACAGGAGTCACCAGGGCCTGAAAAATCACCAATCCAGCTCCTGCAGCCCTTGAATTGAAGAACCATTATGCAGCCCTGGAAGTGTAAGAGATGAAAGCATCCCTGGAAAGAGAAGAACCAGAGCTCGAGCACCCCAAAGGTGCAGAATCAGTGACCACAAGGAAGCAAAGGGTCGTGGTGGTTAGTGACTTTCTTCTGAGGAGTTCTAAAGCATCCATCTTCTGACTAGACTTGATGTCCAGAGAGGTATGCTGTCTGCCAGGTGCCAAAATCCGAAATGTTACAGAGAGTTTGCCGAGACTCATCAAGCCCATTGACTATTACCCGATGTTGCTCATCCATGTCGGCATAAATAATTCTGCCAGGTATCCTTCTGAGCGTATCAAAAGTGACTTCATGGCTCTGGGACAGAGGGTGAAGCAGATAGGGTGCAGGTGGTGTTCTCTTCAGTCCTCCTTATGGAGCTTAAAGCCAAGGCAGAGAAGCTCGCATCCTAGAGATAAATACATGGCTGTGTGGATGGAGTCATCAAGAGTGTTTTGTTCCTGGACTATGGGATGCTGTTCCAAGGGTTGCAGGGCAGAGATGGCTTCCATCTGTCCAAGAAGGGTCGACATGTCTTCAGTAGCAGACTGGCTAACCTACTAAAGAGGGATTTAAACTAGATTCATTGGGGATGGGTGAAGAAAGCCCCCAGGAAAGTGAAACATCAAATAACTTTCTGGAAATGGGTAAAAGGGGCAACAGTGTGTATAAATGCCCAGAGCATGGGAAATAAGATCACAGATGTTGAAGCTTTAATGGGAGAGGCTGACTTGGATTTAGTGGCAATACCAGAGACATGATTCATGGACAACCATGACTGGGATGTAACTATACCAAGCTATACTTTATTCAGAAAGGTCAGGGTAGGAAGAAGGGGAGGAGGAGGAGTGGCACTATATATAAAAAAATAATATTTAAGCTATGGAATTACAGGGCTTAAAAGGGAAAGAGGAGGCACTATGGGTTAAACTAGAAAGAGGGAAAGATAAATCTATTTGCATTGGCGTGATATACAGACCTCCCTCACCAGGAGAAGAGGTGGACGGAGAGCTAATTAAAGATAAACACAGCATTGCCAGGAAAGAGGAAGTGCCACTGATAGGAGTTTTCAATTTGCCAGATGTTGATTGGCACATTCCTGCTCCAGTATCATAGAAGTAAGGAGATCCTGGATTCTCTACAGGGAGAACTGTTCAGGCAACTGGTAACAGAACCACACGTGAAGGGGCCATACTGGACTTGGTGCTTACCAAAGGTGAAAGTGTTTCTAATGTTATACTGGGAGATCATTTCACATCCAGTGATCATCAGATGGTGTGGTTCAGTATTAGGACCAGGGCTGCTAAAATCCATTAAAAAGCGAGGGTCTTAGACTTTAAGAAAACAAACTTTGCCAAGATGGGCCAATAGCTCAGGGAGTTGTTAGCAGGATGGGAACAACTGGGGTATGTAGAAAAAAAGTGGGCAAAACTGAAAGGGGATATTTTAAAGGCAACCAATCTTTTTGTTAAAATGGTAAATAAAGATAAAAAGAAAAGGAGACCGATATGGATTTCAAAAGAAGTAGCTGAAAAAGTGAAGAAAAAGGAGGCCTTCATGAAATACAAGAGATCACAGAGAGAGGAAGACAGGCATCTATATTTGGAAAAACTTAGAGAAGCTAGAAAAGTAGTCAGGAAAGCAAAGATTCAAAAAGAGGAAGAAATAGCCAATGCAATAAAATGAGGGGATAAGACATTTTTCAGATATGTTAGTGAGAAGAGGAAGGGCAAAAGTGGTATTGTCAGACTCAAGGGTGAAGGGTAGGAATATGTAGAAGCTGATGAGGATAAAGCTGAATTGCTTAACAAATATTTCTGTTCTGTGTTCATAGATGAAGAACCAGGGACAGCACTTCAGAAAATTCCCACAAACAGGAAGAGAAGCAAAGGGCATCTTGAACAATTTTCAGAAGCCTGTGTTCTTGAGAAGCTAGCTAAACTTAAAGTAGACAAAGCGATGGAACCGGATGGGAGTCGGGAGTGGTGCCAGAGGACTGGAGAGAGGCACATGTGGTCCTGTTACACAAAAGCAGAAGTAAGGATGTGGTTGAAAACTACAGGCCGGTTAGTTTAACCTCAGTGATAAGTAAATTATTGGAAGCGCTGCTGAAAGAGAAAAAAGTGATGTTTCTGGAGTCCAATGGATTACAGGATCCGAGGCAGCATGGATTCACCAGAGGCAGGTCTTGTCAGACAAATCTGATTGATTTCTTTGACTGGGTGACCAGGGGGTATGTACCGAGGGAGAGCCCTAGATGTGGTGTATTTAGATTTCAGTAAAGTCTTTGATACTGTTCTGCACAGGCGACATATAAACAAACTAAACACCCTAGCGATGGACCCTAAAGTTACTGCTTTGGTTAGAAATTGGATTGAGTGAGAGGTGACAAAGGGGTATGTTTACTAAAGTTTCTTAACGTGCGCGCCGCGTTAGTCTGCAGGATGCCATATAAGGAGTGGGCGGTCTGGTCAAAAATAGCAAAATGGGATCTCTTGTGCGCCAAGGTTCTACTGAAGATTATTCAAAAGAGACTACAATCATACCTGGAACAAGAACTACCTGAAGTGCAAGCAGGGTTCAGAAAAGGGCGAGGAACGAGAGACATCATTGCGGATGTGAGATGGATCTTTGAAAAGACTAAAGAATACCAAAAGGATATCTATTTGTGCTTTATCGACTATAGCAAAGCTTTTGATTGTGTAAACCATGATAAACTCTGGGCCACATTAAGAAGCATGGGTATACCAGAACACCTGATCGTTCTCTTGCACAATCTGTACATTGATCAAGAAGCAACAGTTCGAACGGAACAAGGAGAAACAGAATGGTTTAAAATAAGCAAAGGTGTAAGACAAGGCTGCATACTTTCCCCCTACCTGTTTAATTTATATGCAGAACAAATCATCATAGAAGCAGGATTGTATGAAGACAACAGAGGTGTGAAGATTGGTGGAAGACTCATCAACAAACTTCGCTATGCTGATGATACCACATTACTGGCGGAAAGTGAAGGTGATCTGAAACATTTGCTTCTCACAATCAAAGAACATAGTCTCAAAATGGGCCTGCACCTTAATGTAAAGAAGACAAAGATCATGACAACTTGCATAATCAACAGGTTCATTGTCGAAGGAGAAGAAATTGAAATCGTGAATAACTTTAACCTACTTGGATCAACTATCAATAAAGAAGCAACAAGCAGTCAAGAAATCAGACGACGCATTTCTCTTGGCAGAATGGCTATGAAAGACCTAGATAAGATTCTCAAGACCAGAGATGTCTCTCTCCATACAAAGATTCGACTTGTTCAAGCCATGGTATTTTCAATAACATCATATGGATGTGAAAGCTGGACAGTGAAAAAGATAGACAGGAAGAAAATTGATGCCTTTGAATTATGGTGCTGGCAGCGAATACTGTGTATACCATGGACTGCCCGAAGAACAAACCAGTCTGTACTAGAGGAGATCAAACCTAAGCTTTCTTTAAAAGCTCAGATGACAAGACTTCGACTTTCATACTTTGGACACATCATGCGGAGAGAGATCATTAGAGAAAGACATCATGCTTGGCAAGATAGAAGGTCAACGCAAAAGAGGAAGGCCAGCAATGAGATGGATCGATACAATAACAGCAGCTACGGGTACCAGTCTGTCAACAATGAGTCGCCTGACTGAAGACCGAACAAAATTTAGGATAGCTATCCAGAGGGTCGCCATGAGTCGACTCCGACTCGACGGCACTTAACAACAACAACGCGTGCAGGAAGCATAAGCAGGCGTGCTGATGTGCAAACAGAGGAACAGGGCTGCAGTACAATGGTAAAGACACGGACAGATGGTGCAGGGGTCATGGGTTCAATCCCCCACTGTGCCCAATGAATAAGGCTGGCTGAGGCACTACCATTTATGTGTAATATTGCATTATGAGGCTTTTTAATTTTATTTTAATTACTGCTGCTAGCAAACGCACTCTCTCAAAGCGCTGTAACATAAGGTGCTGCATAAGGCACCCCATAAGGTACCCCAGAGGGCACATTTTAAAGTGCACTGTCTGCCACGGCACCCTACAATGTTGCTTAAAGGGTGGCCTATAGGGCGCCATATAGGGTGCCCTATGAGGCACAGCACAAGGTCATAGCACTGTTTTTGATGGCAGCACTGTGCATTTAAACGCATGGAAATCTTAAGTAGGTGCGCTGACATGCAAGGAGGAACAGCAGTGTAGCACAATGGTTAAGGCACCGACTGATGATACAGGGGTCATGAGTTCGATCCCCAGTGTGCCTAATACGTAAGGCTGGCTGAGGCATCAGCTCTGACATGTAAGTATTGTTTCCTGCAGCACTTTATTTGTATTTTATTAATTGCTGCCAGCAAACACACCCTCACGTGCCGTAACCTAAGGTGCCGCATAAGACACCCTATAAGGCACTCCATAGGACGGTAACTATAAGGTGCCCTATAGGGCACCCTATCAAGCGCCCTCTGAGGCACCTTATGGGTACAATACGCTGAGGGTGTTTTTGCTGGCAGCACTAATGTACATTAAAAATAGATAATGCTTTGGACAGCCCTATCAAATAACCCCACTGTGGGTTTGAACCCATGACCTCTGTCTCCACTGGTAGTGAAGTAACCAGTGGGCTACAGCTCTATAGCTGCTAGCAAACCCCTGGCTGGCTGCAGAAGGACTGCAAGTCACCACACAAACAGTCTGCTGTGGTCACCTGGATAGGGTTAACCCACCCATACCCATGATGCACTGCATATGCAAATCAGCAGTCTACAGATGATCACAAGATGGGGTATGTACCCCCACAGCACCTCGGCCTGGTAGGGGGAACTGACCATGTGTGGTACTGGCACAGAGTAGCTAGACACCGTCACATTGTGCAGGTACTGCACTCACCCTGAGGGTGAGGTGGGGTGCCCAGCACCAGGTCCACAGCAGAGATAGGCCATGCTGCAGGTCCCCAGCAGTGCTAATGTGTGCGATAGGTAGTTTCTGCAGACACACCTTGGATATATCTGTATGTCTCAGTCAGGTGTAGCCCCTATGGACCCCTAGGAGGATTGTGTACCACCACCCTTCTCCTCCTCCAGGGCTGAGGGTGGTAAACAGGGTCTCCCACCAACAGATCCACATTCTACCTCCCTGCAATGGTGGCAGTAGAGGGGACCATCAACCCTAGTCCTGCTGGGGAACAGACACCCTATAGGGCAGTCAATGCAGCTCTGTACACATCCATAATGCAATAGCAGACAGACATTAGGCCCGGATATGCTAAGCTGCACCCCACCACTATCTGATATTCTCCTGCAGCAAGCCTTCAAACGCTGCACCCTGCAAGGCGCTCCATCAAGACACATACCAGCTGCAGACAGTCTACTAGCTAGTTCATAGTGCATGTTCCTGGTGGAAATGCGTGCAACCAGAACTGGGATGTCAGTATACACACCAAGCAGATAAGTCAGTGACTGGGCCCCAATTGGCGATCCTCCAATCTTCAGGTATTAGAGATGATTTTAATGATAGTTCACTGATTACTACTAGCAGGTCTGCAATCTCATATTTCAGTTCTTTCAACACCCTTGAATGTATACCATCTGGCCCAGGTGATTTGCTACTCTTCAGTTTATCTAATAGTTGTAATACATCTTCCCGATGTATCGATATTTCCTTCAATTCTTCCGCACCTTTAAATACCACTTCAGTCATGAGTAACATCCCTACTTCTTCCTCAGTAAAGACCGAAGCAAAGAATTCATTTAGTCTCTCTGCTATCGCCTTGTCGCCTCTTAGTGCCTCTTTAACCCTCTATCATCTAATGGACCAACTGACTCTCTCCCAGGTTTCTTGCTACGAATGTACTTGAAAAAATCTTTATTTCGCGTTTTTGCTTCCGCAGCAAGCTTCTTCTCAAATTCTCCCTTTGCCTGCTTTATCAATGCTTTGCATTTGACTTGGCAGTGCTTGTGCTGTTTCCAGGTTTCGTCGTTTGGCTCTTTTTTCCATTTCCTGAAAGATGCTTTTTTGGCAACAACAGCCTCTCTGACTTCACCTTTAAACCATGCTGGCAGTTTTTTGGACTTCCTTCCGCTTTTCTTAAAGCATGGAATACAGCTGGTCTGGGCTTCCAAGATAGTATTTTTAACGGCACAGGATTTAACTTAAGCCCTATCTGGACAGTACCTTGTATTATAGAACATGCTGTATCATAGCGCACACTGTACATAGCCCACCCTAATCTAAACTCCTCCCACACACGCACATTTTAAACAATACAGTCACTGCATGAACTACCCCCCCACGCACATTATAACCCTTCTTTCACTGCATGAACTTCCCCCCATATCCTTTGATTGTATTGTTGTGACACCGCCTTGATTTTACGATAAGACGGTATAGAAATACTATTAAATAAATAAATAAATAAATAAATATCACGAGAGAAATACTATATAGCACTATATGGGTGCCTAGCCATGCTGTGGTCACTGCACAGTCAGGGTGAGAGTGATCTCCCAGCAGGACATGCTGTGGCCACCCTGTCTGTGCAGGTGGTGGCCGGGCACTACAATGTCCCAGCCAGTGCCCTATGCCCTGTGCAGATGCATCCTGGTCAGGCCACCCTGTCCGGGCTATACCCATGGTACCTTGCTCCTCATTATGCACATTGGCAGGCCAATACTGGCAACAGTGCTGGCAGTGTGGGCTGTAGAGGGTGTTTGCAGCCACCACACACTGGATAGACAGACACACACTCCCACACCTATGCCAGCATTGTGCTACTATAGAGGAGTTTAGCAGCCCTGGCCACCACACCGGTCCTGGGCACAGTGCAGGCATGGATATGGTACGCAATACTGTTGGGGGTCACTCCCCAGGGTGGTAAACACTGTCAGAGACCAGACCTGAAGCACACTCCACAGACATCAGAAAGGTTGCTATGATGGAGCTCAATCAGCAAACTGTGCTTAACATAGGAATTGCTATCTGCCAGTAATCATAGCAAACCTTTGATAGCTGTGTACCGTATTCCCAGGTGTAGGGTGGCATTGCTAAGGTATGCAAGTGCTAGTATTGGGAGATGCACGCAGGGCCCAATGTCCTGCCTCTCCAGGAGGCATTGGCTAATGGAGCCTTTGGGTGTGGGTGTGGGTGTGTCTGCCCCTGTTGGTTGCTGCTTTACGGCAGAGGTTCCCAACTTCAGTCCTGGTGTGCCAAACACTGTTCGGGTTTTCATGCTGTCCCTCATGAATATGCATGAGATACATCTGCATACCATGGGGGTGGTGCATAGATATGCAGCACAGGCATCTTTATTAGAGGCAGCATGGAACCTGAATGGTGTTTGGCCCTCCAGGACTGCATTTGGGAGACTCTGCTCTAGGTAATGCGCCTGTTTATGGTGTCTTTGCTCTGTAGGGTAAAATGTAGGTGTTTTGGGCATGTTTACGTCATCTGCAATAAACGTTCTGTCTCTATTAGCACGTTGTAGTAGTGGCTAAAATATAGGGACTGGGTTGGCAGGCACCATAGCTGGGACTTGAACCTGTGACCTTCTGCTTCCAAACACACTGGTTGTGTGCACTGCACCACCGTGTTGACACAGAGACAGTGCATTCCCTGGTGATACCATGACTGTTTGTCAGACAGAGCCTGTCTGTTGCAGTGCATGGCACCCACCTACACAGGGCTAGGCCATGGTCTGCTCTGGGCAGCTGCCACTGCCCCCTCCACCACCAGTACCCCTCCGCCACCATGCTGACATGGCCTTATATTGGAGACAGCATAAAACCTGAATGATTTGTGGCCCTTCAGGACTGCATTTGGGGGACTCTGCTCTAGGTAATGCGCATGTTTCTGGTGTCTATGCTCGGTGGGGTAAAATATAGGCATTTGAACCATGCGTATATTCTCTGCAATAAAGGTTTGTCCTTACTATCACGGTTTAGTAGCGGGTAAAATATGGGGACTGGATTGGCAGTAGCCCCAGCTGGAACTTGAACTTGTGACCTTCTGCTCCTGAACACACTGGCTGTGTTCACCGCACCACACTGTGCTCACAGAGACAGTGCAGTCCCTGGAGATACCATGATTGTTTGTCAGACAGAGCCTGTCTGTTGCAGTGCATGGCACCCACCTATACAGGGCTAGGCCATGGTCGGCACTGGGCAGCTGCCACTGCCCCCCTCCACCACCAGTACCCCTGTGGCACCATGCTGACATGCCCTTCTGCTGGTGGTGCTGGTGGTGTGCAGTCTCAAGCCATCCAGTGTGCAGGTAGGCGGCTGCCTATGGTGCATGTTCTGGGGTAGGGGTGCCTGCATAGCCGTCCACGCTTCCCCCAACATCGCCTGCCAATGTTCTGTGCCCTTGGGGGTAACCTGCTGGGTACTATCCCCTGTGACACTGTGATAAACACTCTTGTGCCCATGTTGGGCCCTCATCAGTTGCTGTCTGGCTGCTGTTCAGTTTCAGCATTCCTAAGTGCCATCTAGGCATCTGCCTAGTCCGCACTGTGCCCCAGCTGCACCACAGCATGTGCTGCCTGCAGCCCTCTGTATCCCCTTTCCCAGCATCTGTCCAGTTGCCCATTCCAACATGTCAGCCCTGCTGTTGTGGAACATGTGCATGCCATAGGTAACCTGTCCAATGGAGAGGGAAACCCTGATCAGTGCTATTTCACTGTGGGCTCATTCACTTTGTATGGGGACGGAGCGTAGACCCTTCCAAAATTCATATTTATTTTTTGGGGCTTTCTTGGGAGTGTTTTTTGATGTTTCCCATTACTATCACTATTGCCCAGCTTGATTATGATTTTTTTCTATTTTGTTGGGGTCCTTTTCAATGTTTATTTGTACTTTTGTTCTGTGCACATGTTTCACACTTATCACTTTTTTGTAGGTTTCCCTGGTTTTGCTGTACATTGCTGACATAAATGGTTTCTCTTCCCTTTAAATCGGCTCTAACGCGAGGTTTTCACTTGCGTTATTTTTGGCCTCGAATTTCACCTCGTTAGTGTGCGGGGGAGCCTCTCCCCTCCCACTCTCCACCCATTGACCCCTTCTCTCCGCCCCTGGGGAGCCTTCCTCCGCCCTCCGGGAGTCTTTCCCCACCTTCAGCGCTCGTGTGCGCCACTGCGCGCGCATTAAAGTGCATTTTTGCCCCGTAAATCGTCATTAGCGTGCGCTAAGGTACCATAGCGCGCGCTAAGGTACCTTAGCGTGTGCTAATTGCGTAGCGCGCATGTTAAGAAACTTTAGTAAACATACCCCAAAGGGTACAGGTAAATGGAGTTCACTCTGAGGAGGAGGTGGTTACCAGTGGTGTGCCTCAGGGATCTATCCTGGGACCGATTCTTTTTAACATCTTTGTTAGTGATATTGTGGAAGGTAAGTATGAGGTAAGGTTTGCCTCTTTACGGATGATACCAAAATCTGCAATAGAGTAGACACCCAGAAAAGTGTAGATGACATTAGGAGGGATCTAGCTAAGCTTGAAGAATAGTCTAGAATTTGGCAGCTGAGATTTAATGTTAAAAAAGTGCAAGGTCATGCATTTGGGCTGCAGCAATCCAAGGGAGCGATATAGTATAGGGGGGTAAAGTACTTCTGTCTACAAAAGAAGAGTGGGACCTAGGCGTGATTGTGTCTGATGATCTTAAAGTAGCTAAATAGGTAGAAAAGGCAACAGCAAAAGCTAGAAGGATGCTTGGGTGCATAGGGAGAGGATGACCAGCAGAATAAAGAAGGTGACAGTCGATTATTGTGTGCAATTCTGAAGACTGCACTTTCAAAAGGATATAAACAGGTTGGAGTCAGTACAGAGGGTGGCTACTAAAATGGTTAGTGGTCTTCATTATAAAGCATATAAGGACAGACTTAAGGATCTTAATATGGATGTATACTTTAGAGGAAAGGTGGGATAGAGGTGATATCACTGAGACATTTAAATACCTCCGTGGCATAAATGCACATGAGGAGAGAATCTTAGATGCTAAGCTCTTTGATAGGCAGTAGACCTTCTCACAAAGTCTGATAGGTAGTATTCCCCCAATATGCAGTAGTTCCTATTTCCGCATAGTTACACCTCCTCCCCCAGAATAGGCAGGCATCACTTCTGATAGGTATCATCTCCTAATGTCAAAAGTACCATTTCAACCCTTCTTCCTTGGGCTCCCAATTGATCCCCCTAGAAATTGAGTCGATGACAGCATGAATACATGCCTCAGAGTTTTGTGAATCAGTTTTCAGATTGCCTTGTATTATTACACAGCTGAGCACATATTGGTACTTCTTTGCAACCTGTTCCCCCTTGAGGAAGGCTTAGGCTGAAACGATTAGGGGACTGTGGATAAAGCTCCTCTGACTAATTTACTCATATCTCACTGGTTTGTGTTCCGCTTGCTGGTTTGTGAGTGCACCTGCCCCTTTTTGGGAGTTCTTAGAGTTCTCCTGCATACATCATTGCCTCCAATGAATTATACCATTAAGGGTTCTTCACCATTATTATAGTAACGTAGTGTAGGGCAGCAGATAAAGACATCATACAATTGATAAATAAGCTCCATCCACTAACCATATCGTAGTATAAATTACTCAGCAAATAAGTGATAAATGGAAAAAGCAAACCTCAGATAACTCAAACACCTCCCACAGTCCACCTTTCAGTGAGCTAAGGTGATTAAAATGAGTTTCACACATCAGCGGTTCGCTACATTTTCCATTTTTCTTCTTCATCTAAGAAAATATCAAGAGCCACGTACAAACTCTTAACAAGATGACATTCTAACATAGAAACTTTATATCTTCCTATATATCTCCTTATGTGTCTACTATAAACACTTTCCATAACAATGAGTTTCAATGTTAATAGTCAGAGTATCTTCTGGTGGCACATGATAGCCATCTTTTTTCAAACAGATAAATAAATCCTGACGCCCGTTGGAACGTCCCTCCTGCGTTTCACTTCAGCTGCTTCAGGGGAATATAACTAAAAGTAAACAGACACATCACCATTGCTTAATATACTTACTACGTTACCCAGAAAGACCACCTTCAATAAACTGATACAGGATTACTCTCACCCAACCAGCGCATTTCACTCTGAAACCAGATGAAGGCTCCCAGATAACCATAAGTTCAAACCTGGGCATCATATCCACTCCATCTACGTTTTTTCCATTGCTATTCTTTAAATGTTACCCATTCGCATAAGTACTCAACAAAGCTCCACCCATTACTCCCCTAGCCAATCCATTCAATCCCATCATACACAAACTCCCAAATCAATGTTGTTGTTGTTAAGTGCCGTTGAGTCAGAGTCGACTCATGGCGACGCTCTGGATAGCTATCCTAAATTGTGTTCGGTCTTGAGTCAGGCGGCTCATTGTTGACAGACTGGTACCCGTAGCTGCTGTTATTGTATCGATCCATCTCATTGCTGGCCTTCCTCTTTTGCGTTGACCTATCTTGCCAAGCATGATGTCTTTCTCTAATGATCTCTCTCTTCGCATGATGTGTCCAAAGTATGAAAGTCGAAGTCTTGTCATCTGAGCTTCTAAAGAAAGCTTAGGTTTGATCTCCTCTAGTACCGACTGGTTTGTTCTTCGTGCAGTCCATGGTATACACAGTATTCGCTGCCAGCACCATAATTCAAAGGCATCAATTTTCTTCCTGTCTATCTTTTTCACTGTCCAGCTTTCACATCCATATGATGTGACTGAAAATACCATGGTTTGAACAAGTCGAATCTTTGTATGGAGAGAGACATCTCTGCGCTTGAGAATTTTATCTAGGTCTTTCATAACCATTCTGCCAAGAGCAATGCGCTGTCTGATTTCTTGACTGCTTGTTGCTTCTTTATTGATAGTTGATCCAAGTAGGTTAAAGTTGTTCACAATTTCAATTTCTTCTCCTTCAACAATGAACCTGTTGATTATGCCAGTTCTCATGATCTTTGTCTTCTTTACATTAAGGTGCAGGCCCATTTTGAGACTATTTTCTTTGATTGTGAGAAGCAAATGTTTCAGATCATCGTCACTTTCAACCAGTAATGTGGTATCATCAGCATAGCGAAGGTTGTTGATGAGTCTTCCAGCAATCTTCACACCTCTGTTGTCTTCAAACAATCCTGCTTCTCTGATGATTTGTTCTGCATATAAATTAAACAGGTAGGGGGAAAGTATGTAGCCTTGTCTTACACCTTTGCTTATTTTAAACCATTCTGTTTCTCCTTGTTCCGTTCGAACTGTTGCTTCTTGATCAATGTACAGATTGTGCAAGAGTATGATCAGGTGTTCTGGTATACCCATGCTTCTTAATGTGGCCCAGAGTTTCTCATGGTTTACACAGTCAAAAGCCTTGCTATAGTTGATAAAACACAAATAAATATCCTTTTGGTATTCTTTAGTCTTTTCAAGGATCCATCTCACATCCGCAATGATGTCTCTCGTTCCTCGCCCTTTCCTGAACCCTGCTTGCACTTCAGGTAGTTCTTGTTCCAGGTATGGTTGTAGTCTCTTTTGAATCATCTTCAGTAGAATCTTGCTGGCATGTGGGATCAGAGCGATTGTGCGAGAATTTCCACAGCCAGTTGGATCACCTTTCTTTATTATTGGTATAAACTGTCAGAGGGCAGAGACAGCAGAGCTCATGGAAACAAGCGAAAATACAGCCAGTGAGACTGATCATGACAGTTCTGAGGAACACAGGGTAGGATGTTGCCATAGGCAACCTAAACAAAGTAGCTCACGTGCAAAGGAAACACGCCCAAACAGCAGAAAGCCTAAGGAATTAGGAGCTAATGGAAGCCAGCTGAGTGTGGGTGGAGCTGACACACACATAGAAAAGCTCACTGAACTTGGGGTTAGGGAGAGCCACCGTCAGTTTGGAGAGAACCAGTCCAGGGAGAGCCACGGTGGGGTTGGACAGAGTCAGTGTGTGCAACAGAGCCAGCGTGTGCAAGAGAGACGGAGCCAGCTTGAGAATACAAGCAACATATGGAGTGAATGTGGGAGCAGGAGTGAAAGGGAGAGTGAGAGTGAAGATGAGAGAGAGAAGACATACGCAGGACACAGCAGGAGTGAAATAGAACCCGGATGGAGCACGGGTGCAGGCAGCTGTGTGGCTGGAAGCCAGAGATACAAACGGAGAAATTCTAATTGGAAGGGAGCTGAGAGCAGAACTCTGAGAGCATCAAAGCACAGCCCAGGCTATCAAAAAGGTAACCAAACATTTAATGGTGAAGTTAGCTGGAGGAAGCCAGAGCAAAGTTTTTATATAAACCACTGGCAGAGAAACAGTAAAGATTTTATACCTTAGCCTGAGCCTGTATCTGGACGAGGTTTTAAAGGCAGGAGCCAGGAAAAGTTTGTACGTGATTCTATTCCAGTGTCGATAGCAACGGAGCATAGCTTGAGGCAGAAACTGTTCAAGCCCAACCCTAATGTCCCTAGTAGAAGGGAAAGTGAAAATAAGCATTCTCTCTATCTCCCACCACGTTTAAGGAGCTCCCCAGAAAGCCACTCCAAAGACTATGGTAGCAGATTAGCTAACATTCTTACCCAGAGGGAAAGAGACTTCCTGCAGAGCAAGGGGAGACTGTTTAGCAACGTTTCACATGCTGCCAGAGATGACCTTTTAACAGAAGGACCTGAAGAGATGCAGTATGAGCTACAGGGGAATGATATAAGCGGTAATTATATGGACTGTACGCTCTCTGTCTCAGATAATGTATCATCTTTAAGATAAGTGTATATAATTGCCAAAGCTTGAAAGTCACAAAGAAAAAGTCTTTTGTTTGCTGAAGAGAGCTGTTTTTGAGCCCTTGTTCATTTGCCTGTTTAAAAGCTGAAAGTAAGCAATTTTTGTTCCTGTTCTTGCCTTTGTTTTTGCCCAAGTGGAGATATTTATGTTTGTTTGACTCACCCAAAAAGAAACCTCTTGGAAGGGGAAATAAAACCTTTTGAAGCCTTACCTCGGTGCCACAACTCTTCATTCAACTACATATCCCAGAAGGCCAAGCAAGGCTCTGGGCTAGGTCTAGGCTTGGCAATAAGAGCCCTATGACAAAACACAGATTTTTTCCAGTCAGTTGGCCATGATGTTGTCTTCCATATTTCTTGGCAGAGCCTTGTAAGTACAGTAACAGCTGCATCAGATTGCTGTAATACTTCTATGGGAATGCTATCAATGCCTGGTGCTTTGTTCTTTGATAAGGCTTTCAATGCTGCTTCAACTTCTTCTTTCATCACCAATGGTTCCCGATCATAAGGTACAGGTTGAAACGGCTGTTGGTCCACTTGATCTTTATCATATAAAAACTCTGTATATTCCTTCCACCTTTTCTTGATCTTCTCAGCATCATTCAACATAGAACCTTGAGCATCTTGTAACATTCCAATTCAAGGCTGGAACTTTTTCTTTCACTCTCGTAGCTTTAGGAAATCCGATCTTGTTCTTCCTCTAATAGTTTCTGCTTCTATTTCCTTGCATGCGTTGTCATAGTACTTTTCCTTGTCCTGTCTTGCTGCATGTTGGAAATCTCTGTTGAGTTCTGCTATTGTCTTCCTTTCTTCTCTGGCTTTAGCTTCTCTGCGTTTCTGGGCAACTTTCAATGTTTCTTCCATCATCCATTTTGACCGTTTTTGCTTTTTCACCTTTTGTAGAGACTTCTCGCTTTCTTCCAACACAACCTTCTTGATATCATTCCATAACTCTTCTGGAGCTCTGTCAATTTGTATCTAAAGCAGCAAATATATTTTGCAGGCAGTCTTTAAATTCCAGTGTTATATTCTCAAGGTCATATTTTGCTGCATTCATGAGTGGTTTGTTCTTTTTCAACTTTAGCTTGAGTTTGCATACTAGTAGTTGATGATCTGTACCACAGTCAGCTCCAGGTTTTGTCTTTGTTGATGTTATACAACGTTTCCATCATTGACTTCCACAGATGTAGTCAATTTGATTTTTATACAATCCATTGGGTGAAGTCCATGTGTACAGTTGCCGCTTGTGTTGCTGGAAGAAGGTGTTTGAAATGAATAGATCGTTGGCCTTGCAGAATTCTATCAGTCTTTCTCCAGCTTCATTTCTGTTGCCAAGTCCATATTTTCCAACTACTTTGCGTTCTTCTTTGTTGCCAACTTTTGCGTTCCAGTCCCCATGACTATCAGGATATCCTGTTTGCATGTTCTGTCAATTTCAGCTTGTACTTGTTCATAGAACTCTTCAATTTCATTCTCTTCTGCAGCTGTTGTTGGGGCATATACTTGAATTATAGTTGTGTTGATAGCATTCCTCGTAGACGAATAGAGATTAAGCGTTCGCTGACTGCATTGTATTTCATTACAGTTCTTGCAAGTTTCTTCTTTATTATAAATGCAACACCATTTCTTCTTTATCTTTCATTTCCAGCATAGTAGACCATGTGATCATCTGATGCAAAGTGCCCGATGCCAGTCCATTTCAGTTCGTTGACACCCAACAGACCAAGTTGTACACGTTCCATTTCATTCTTGACCACCTCCAACTTCCCTTGGTTCATGCTTCGTACGTTCCATGTTCCAAAACCCCCCCAATCAATACCCGAATTTAAACCTTCTGGTATCACTGTCCCCAATTGAAAAATCCATCATTGTTTTCTGTATAGCAAATACTGCTCATGCATTTTACCTTTATTACCTGAATGGATCTGCTCAAGGCAAAAGCATTGTAAATCCAAAAACACATGACCCATCACTAAACAATGTTCAACAATAGGAGCCTTACATCGCTTACAGTATGTTCACATAATTGAACCTTAAATAGACAGATTGTTTTACCTATATACAATAGCCTACATGGACAAACGATACCATACACAACGTAATCTGAATCGCAGGAAGTCAATGATCTTAAAAAATACCCCTTACCCATATAGGAAAATCGATCAATTTCCCATGACACCATGCAAAATGCACAGTATCCACATTTCACATGCCCAGACTGTCTCGCAGAACTCACTTTAACAGACGCCAGTGTCGATGGACTTAATATCTCTTTTAAATTCGAGTTGTGTTGCCATACACATCAAAGGCATTTCGTTTCTAACCCTGATACAGTTTTAACACATTAGCATGTTTCTGCACAATTCATTGAATCCGTGTACTAAAAGGAGAGAACCTTGAGATCAAATTAACATGTTCATCATCCCCATGTTCTCGTGGCTTAGGGGATAATAACCATCTTCTATCATTATATAACATTCTCTTATACGCCCTTAACCCGTTTTGGACCAGCGTATGTTTTACATACATAAGGTTTCCATACTTACTACTCAACTACTTACTAATTAATGGCTATAAATTCAACGGAACTATGTCTAGCTATTATCGTTATGTCAAAAAGCATTATATACAGATTTTTTATCTGAGATCTAGTTAGTTTAATAGGTATTCGAATTATGCTGATTTTGACGATACTGGTGGCTCAACATAAAAAGATCACAAAAAAATAGTAAGTAGCTTATAATGCTGTAATAGCTACTATCTTGCAAATAAAAGTATTTGTAGACTTTAGAAAATAGGTTTAGATAACTGTAAGTTACTTAGTGTCAGAGTTATTGGTGTGTATATCGGCCTTGTATGTTTTTCATACGCTGGGCTATGTTATCAAAACTAATTGCTGTCAAGCATTCTGTTCTAGGTGTTTCAATGGTGCAATATCAATGCACTGCATCAGAAGTGTTTTCACGTGTATCACATTCCGCCGTCAGAATGGACTGTT
This sequence comes from Ichthyophis bannanicus, assembly GCA_033557465.1. Taxonomy (NCBI): domain Eukaryota; kingdom Metazoa; phylum Chordata; class Amphibia; order Gymnophiona; family Ichthyophiidae; genus Ichthyophis; species Ichthyophis bannanicus. The sequence continues at coordinate 418,926,921 of CM066038.1, forward strand.
GACAAACTATATTATATCATAATAAAGTGTTTTAAATGAAAACTGCAGTTTCAATAGTATTATACAGTATGTTTATGTCAATGAATATTGAAACTGAATCCTATCTTTTCTGAAGACGGACAATATACTATATTGGACCAGTGTATGAAAAACATACACTATGTGAAACTTCTATTTTCTGTAAAGTTTTAATATTTTTTATTATTGCTGGTATTTCATAGTTGTTTGAGGGTAATAAATCTAATAAATCATCCAGAACAGAAAAAGAATATGTGAGCTGTCCAAAACGACAAAGACTGGCATGGTGCAAACAGTCTGCTCATTAGGGTTGATTATGCAGAATCTGCAATGCAGTGGAGATTACTTTACCCATGTCTTTATATTTTGGGGGTGGGTGGTTATACTTGTTGTATAGTACAGGTTACTTTCCTCATATCTTTGGTTTTCAACAATTCTCAAACATTGTATTTGATTATGTCTCCAATCTGCTGTGGATATCATAGGATAGGGGTGAAGAACCCAATGTCTATTTCCTAACAGCAGCAGGACAGGCAAGACTTTGACATTCTTTATGCCAATTAAAATCCAATCCCTCTGGAAAGTAAGTGGCGGATGATCATACTGGGAAAGTGATGCATATTGGGGTGTTCCTGCAAGGGGATGGGAGTTTACTGTCTATCAGGTATTTATTGCCTGTCAGAGGGATTGATTGTGCTTTTGGAAAAGACAATTTGCATGGGGGGATTATGGGTCAAAGGGTACTCTGTAAAAATGTAACACCTGATCTGGGGCAAATATTACATTTTTTCCTTTAGTTTTCCCATTGTAAAGAGTGGGCAGAAGGCTATATACCACAATATTTATCCTCATCCTGGTAAAACTCCCAATGGCACATGATGTTCCCTCATTTATGTTTATGTTTTATTATGCTTGATATACCGCACCTTAATCAAGGTAGCAGGTGGCACACAATTAAAATATAATGCAAAAAGGAGGGCGGAGCTTGGTCTCTGGCAAAGATGGCCGCATAATCGCAGCTCTCCACGAACTCCTGTACAATCCTGGGCCCTAACTGTGCTGAACCCGCACTCCCTCCTCTCCTCGGGGCCTCCTCCCAAACCGGGATGGCTAACAGCAAAGCCACGCGGCTTGAATTCGGAGGACCGGCAAATGCGGGAGTAAAGAGGCAGAAACCTGATCCGCCATCCCCGCAAAAAGCAGCTTGCTCGCAGGAAAGCATGGCGGGGCTCCAAGAAGTGCTGGCCGAGATCAAAGCAGTCCGGGGGATGGTAGCTGCGAATGGGGAGACCCTGGCAGTGGTACAGGCCGAAATTCTGGATTTGAAGGAGATGAAAGTGCAGCTGGCTTCCCTGGAGGGCAGAGTAGGGGAAGTGGAAGGGAAAATGGCGGTACATGAGGAGAAGTTGCAACAAGCGGCAAAACTTTGCAAACGAGTTGAGGCCCTGGAAAGAAACCTGGAGGATCAAAGCAACAGGGCAAGGAGGAATAATATACGACTTGTGGGGCTACCTGAGGGGGTGGAAGGAACAAATGCAGTCGCGTTCCTGGAAAAAGCTATCCCTGAAATGTTACACTTACAGTTTCCTCAGGCCTTCGAAATAGACCGGGCCCACCGGATTCCCACACAAGCTGGTCCACATGTGAGGCAGCCGCGCCCTATGATCCTGCGGGTCCTCCGTTATGCTCATGTAACAGCGATCATGACGGCGGCGAAACTGAGGGCTCCTATCAAGTTTCAAGAGCACACAATTGCGTATTACCCTGACTTCAGCAAGGCTACGGTTGATAAGCGCAAGCAACTCCTGGCTTTCCGGCCCAGGCTACAACAGTTGCAGGCCAGGTATGGCTTATTCTATCCAGCGAAGATGAGAATCACGCTCCATAACCAGACGCGTTCCTTCGAAGACCCTACAACGCTGCAGGCGTTTTTAGAGGAGAAGGAGGCAGCATTCATGCGGTGATGGCGTAAGGCCCCTACGGGCCACGGATCAAGTAGGTGACTTCGTGACGGAGTGGCGAAGCACAGAGGAGCCTTGTCCAGCCAGCAGTTGGAATTAGATGGACTTCTCTTGAGGGGGCTCCATGCTCTGGACTCTGGCACTGACTGTAATCTGTTGTTTTATGTTCTTATAATTTTTCTACCGGGATAGTACTGGTCTTGGAGGGGGGATGGGGGGGGGAGGAAGTTCCAGGGTGGGATAACTCAGTTGAGGGTAGTTGTATGTTGTTATTGGGGGGGGGGGTAGAATCCATGTTTTGAAGTATGTAAGTTGGGGTCGGATCTGGGTCATGAGCGGGATTGTGCTGGCTTTCTGCCAAGGTGGCTCTCCCGAGGCTGGCCCTTTGGAGTGGGGTGGTTGTAAACGAGGGGTGGTCTCCCTGGGAAATGGTGTGTCAAATGTTGGTAAAGGTATGGTACATGCGCTGTATATTTGAATGTGTAGTTCTGCTGCCAATTTCAATCTTGCTCCATGAAACCGCTTAAGGTACTATCCCTGAACGTCAAAGGTGTCCTGAACCCCCTTAAACGCAAAAAAATTCTCCTCTTTTGTAAAAAACAGGCTGCGGGCCTAATTTTTTCTGCAAGAGACGCACTTGTCTGCCTCAGAAACAAAGAAGTTGGGGCTGGGCAATTACCTCTTAATTGGGTCCTCTCCAGCAGTACGGAAAAAGAACGGGGTTGCAATCTTGGCTGCAAAACAGATAGGGTCACAAGTGCTTCTGGCTAAGGCTGATGGGGAGGGAAGATGGGCGAAGGTCTTGGTCCAGATGGGAAGTATGACAGTGGCCTTACTGAATGTATACGGGCCTAATGTGGATGATGTGGCATTCTATCAGAGGCTTTCCGAGGAAGTGCATGAGTGGTCGGAACATCAGTGGATCATTGGGGGAGATTTTAATTTAGTTGTTGACCCTTTGGTTGACAGGCACCCTTACCGTTCCCGTAGACAAGGTAAAGCCGACATAGTTCTTCGGTCTCTCCTGCAAGCTGAAGGACTAGTAGATGTCTGGCGGATGCTACATCCAGAAGAGAAGGAGTATACTTTCTACTCCTTCCCTCATGGGACCCACTCGCGTCTAGATTACTTTTTCATATCTAAGACACTTCTTAGCACGGTGGAGCAGGCCGAGATAGGGGAAACCCACATATCAGATCATGCACATATAACACTGGAGGTGGTACTGGAGGAAGCGGGTAAGAAGTTGCCAAACTGGTTCTTCCCTAGAGATCTGTTGGCAGATCCAGGATACTGCGCAGAGATAAGGGGAGTCATAGAAAGTTATTTTGCAACTAACTCCCTCAGCGACACCTCGGGGTGGGCATGGTGGGAAGCCTTTAAGGCAGTCATTAGAGCTGCAACCACGAGTTATAAGATCAGAATTTGCCGTGAGAGGAAGAGGGAGCTGAAAGCGTTGGAAGACCAAATTAGGGCGGGGGAACGACTGCTGGTGGCACGAACTGACCCATGCATTTTGCTCCGGTTACAAAAATTGCGGTTCCAATATAATGTCAACTTGAGCACTGAGGCACGAGAGCTTGGTAGTAGGGCGCAGGGTATTTGGTATAACGAAAGTAATAAGGCCGGTCGACTGCTGGCACGTACGCTAACCCCTCGGCCTCCGCGTACTAAAGTAGCAGCCATTCGGCATGAATCAAGGGGCTTACTGACAAAGGAGGGTGATCTGGCGGAGGCGTTTCGAGAATTTTATGCCAACTTATATAGCTCTGAAACGGAGGCGGATCCGATCGCCTTCCAGGACTTGTTTAACAAGGTGTCTCATCCGGTATTGGCAGCAGCGCAAAGGGATAGCTTGGAGATCCCCTTGACAATTAGAGAGCTCAGGGAGGGGTTGGCGAGTATGAAAAGGGGCAAGGCGGCGGGGCCGGACGCGCTGCCGGTTGAGTTTTATCAAGTGTTTGCAGACCTTATTCTCCCGTATCTACTGATATACTTTCAGGTTCTCTATGAGCAAGCCCCAGGGCTAGGCTCCTTTAGTGAAGCGACTATTGTTGTTTTGGAAAAGCCAGGAAGGGATCCACTCCGGGTGGAAAATTATCGCCCGATCTCCTTGTTAAACGCGGACTATAAATTATTTTCCACCATCCTCGCGCGTAGAGTTATCCGAGTTCTGCCCAACCTGATACACCCTGACCAATGTGGCTTTCTTCCTGGGCGCTCTACAGCGGATAATGGTAGACTCCTGTTAAACTTGCTCTCAGTGGCCGAAGGGTTACAGGAACCGGTAGTTGGGCTCTCTGTTGACGCAGAAAAGGCCTTTGACAGGCTGGAATGGAGTTTCTTGGACCAAGCACTAGAGTGGTTTGGTTTCGGTGGCGTTTTCCGGCAGATGATTCGCCTACTCTATACTGCCCCATCAGCCAGGATCTTGGTAAACGGAACTTGTTCCCGGCCCCTTCAGCTGAAGAGAGGGACGAGGCAAGGTTGCCCACTTTCCCCGCTATTATTTAACATTGCGTTGGAACCTCTCGCTATTCTTATAAGGCAGACTGAGGCTGTAAAAGGCCTGGAGGTAGCGGGTCGGCAGGTGAAACTATCAGCTTATGCTGACGATCTGTTGCTGTTCCTGCAGCCTCAAGCGATAGGGAAAGTATTAGAGGTCATTGATGAATATGCTAAGTTGTCCGGGTACAAAATTAATTGGGCCAAGTCTACAGCCTTCCCTATGAATAATCTTACTTTCTCCTCTGTAGTGCAGGCCTATAATTTTAAGTGGGCAGCCTCCACGATTAAATATCTCGGGGTACGGTACTGTTCCTCGGTGGAAGAAACGGTAAAGCTCAACATACAGGTAATTAAAGAAATGGCTCAGGAGTTAGCGTGGAAGTGGTCCCCTTTACATCTATCCTGGTGGGGTAGGCTAAACTCCATAAAGATGGTCCTGGTGCCTAAGATCAATTATATTTTAGAAATGATCCCAATACTCTTCCCGAGGACATTTTATCGGGCAGTGGAGCGCTTGTTGCTGGATTTTTTGTGGCAAGGCAAGCCTCCGCGGATTGCGGCATGGAAGTTAAAAGCGAGTAGGAGCGGGGGAGGAGTGCAGTTTCCGGATTTTGAATGGTATCATATTGCACTTTTGTTGAAACAGGGTCTGAAATGGGACACATATAGCGTCTTAGATGTGAACCCTGTTTGGGTTGAGGTAGAAAAAGAGCAGAGTTTCCCCGTTCCTCTACCCTTGCTGATGGGAATGCAAATAGATGGCTCGGGGAAAGGCTCCTGGGTAATACAGTCCACCCAGCGTGCCTTTCGGTTTCTGGAGAATGCCACGAAATGTGATAGGAGTGTTTCAGCTCAACATCCCATTTGGACCAACCCATTGCTGAAAATAGGGCGTCAGCCGTTTGCCTGGAAGATATGGCAGGCCGCTGGAATATGGACCATAGGTCAACTAGTGCGGGGCACGGGGTGGAAGAGTTTTGATGATCTTAGAGTGGAATTTGGGTTGCCGGAAGCACAGCGATTCCGCTGGGTGCAGTTGAGACATTGTCTAAATGACGTGGTGGGGGGAAGAAAGGTAATTGCTGATAGCTGGGGGCTGCAGAATGTGGTAGAAGAATTTAGGGCATCTGATGCTAGGATGTCCCACATTTATGCCACCATACGAGATAAACTCGGGCGAACAGGGTCAGGGGTGGAGCGGAGTTGGGAGTTAGACATTGGATGTACAATTTCTCCGCATCTCTGGCCCCTTATATGGGATAAAGCCAACAGAGCATCGAAAGCGGCTCAGATTACACAATCCCTCTATTTTTTAATGCGCAGGGCGTACCTCACCCCGGTAAAGGTGGCAAAGTGGGACACAAAGGCATCAAGCAAGTGTTGGACCTGTAAGGTAGCTTTGGGCACCTACAGGCATATGTTATTTGATTGCTTGCACGTTCAGGGTTATTGGCGAATAATCTGGAGCAAGATTGATCGTATTATAGGAGTGTCCGTCCCTCTGACTTGGGAAATTGTTGTTCTCCGCTCTTATGCGAGTTCCCTGCATCTTCCCAAGGGTAAACATTTTCTTTTCAATTTTCTGATGGCGGTTGCCTTGAAACTGATCATCTCCAATTGGAAGGACTTGTCTAATTTGGATGCCTGTCTTTGGTGGGCTTTGGTGTGTACCTATGCCCGGTTTGAGAAAATTCATGACCGGGGAGCCCCGCCGGAGAGTTGTCAATGTGGGCGAAAGCAACGCCGGTGTGCAAGTGTGGGCGCAGAACAGAGGGATGTTAGTAAGTGGCAGCTCCTGGAGGATTATGTGGCGCAGGCGCAGTTCTCTGCTGCCGCTTGGTAAGGCAGAACGGATGAGATATTGAAATTGGTTTTGTTTTAACGAAATAGAATGCTGCTTTGTTTTCCCGGGGAGACTGGGGAGGGACGGGGATAAGGATAGCACGAGGGGGGTGGGAGGGGGGTGGGTTTCTTCTTAGTTTAGTTTGCATTTCCTGTACCTTCCTGTAAAGAACTGATATTTATAGGTTATAGGTTGTAGGATTCCTGTCTTGCATTGTTGAATATGTCGAACTGTGCCGTTGTAATTGAGAACTAAAATTAATAAAAACAATTTAAAAAAAAAAAAAATATAATGCAAAAAGAATGAGAAAGGAAAGTTAAGCACTCATAGGGCAGAGAAGATAGAACAGGGCAGGAAGGGGGGAGTTAGGGGTTGGATAATGGAAGGTCAAAAGCAATCTGGAAGAGATGCATTTTGCCATATTACATGTAATAAGGCCTATTTACTAAATAGTACACAGTAACCCACATTAATGTTAACATGAATCAATAAATAGAACTCTTAATGTGCTCAAATGAATGGTTATGACATTTGTAGTCTAATTCAATTTAATTTAATTACAACATGTATAAATCCATTTTTATAATCATAAAGATGTACAAAATGGTGTACAACATAAAAACATGCCTCATATCTTATAGAAAATTAAATTCTTGCAAAGTTAAATATATATAAAAATATCAGCCCACCCCTAAAATATATAAAATTAATTAAAAGCAAAACTATAAATCATACATAAAAGAAAATTCCTAAAACAAAATAAATGTTAAATGGCTCACCAACCTTAATGCCTATCAGTCCTCTTTATCAATGTCCTATTATTGATTAAAATACATACTAAACAGCAAGGCTTTCAATTTGCAATGAAACTGGAGAAATTCATGCATGATGGTTATTTTAGAAGCATCCCCACATGTAAACAGCAGCATTTGCACATGTAAATTGGCATACACAGGTAAATGCCATTTTAGAATCTGTGCAGTTAATGTGTATTTTAGCTTGCGATTACCATAAACAAGGGGCCATGGTTAACTGCTACATTGCTGGCATGCCAGCAGTTGCCCATAAAAATGCTCACTAATTGCCTATCATGTGATGAGGTGGGGAATGGGTGGGTTAGGAGCAGCGTGTGGGAGTGGAGAACACATTGCAATATGCATGAGGGTACATAACATGCGTTCACTATTAATGTGGATATTAGCACGGGTGCACTCAATGATATCACTATGGGTGGTGTTAGGTGCACCTGCAGGACCATACCAAGCCATAAATGTGCCCTGTGCAACTTGCACATCTGGCACGCCCCCTCCCCCCACCAGTTTGTCCTTTGCATCATGCCCAGCATCTCCCCATCTTACCTCCATGTCTCCAGCCAGCTCTTCACATGGCCTGCCCTTGTCCCGCCGCATCCCCCTCCTCTGATGAATGCTCGCGTCAGAGGGAGGGAGGGACGGAGGGAGGGACCAGACCAGCCATTCAAACACAGAGTTACAAAGACCATTTTCTGAATGGTTGGTCTGCTCCCTCCCTCCTCAGATGCAAGCATACATCAGAAGAGGGGGATCAGGTCAGCATGCAAGCGTGGAGATGGAGAGACTCATGTATTTTTTTTTTTCAATTGGAGGTCCCGTCGCTGCCAAGAGAACCCTAAAAGTGGTGGTGGGGTAAGGGCAGGCAGCATGGGAAGGAGCAGAGGCCGACATCCCCAAATGTGCCCCTATTGTTTTGCACCCTGTGTGGTTGCGCCTCTCACACAGGGCTAGGTATGGTGCTGTGCACCTGCATTAATTGTGACTGTCACTACCACACATTATGGTGCACTTCTGTGCACTAACTTCTGAGAACATACTGGACACAGCCTCAACTGTTCCACTTATTGCGCGTTAATGTTTGTTCTCAATGTGCAGCAGCTGCAGACCTTTACTAGTGCTTTAGTAAAAGGACCCCTTAGTTTTATGGGAAGCATAAGGGTATTGAAAGGGAGTGAGTCTACAATATTGACCTGGATTCTCATTTTCCAAAGGGAATCAATGTCGATGAGAAAAATCTGGGCATCAGCGTTTATATCTGCTCCATAGCACGAAAAGTCAGGCCTCCTCCCCAATCTCTGATCTCGCTCAACATTAACCACCCAGACCCTCCCCTAAGGTATCCTTTCCCCCCTTAAACCCCAAGCCATCTGATATCCATCCAAACATCTGATCCCCCCATCCATCCCCCAACTAACCTCCCTGGCATTGTGTTACCTCAACAAAGACCCCCTCGCAACATCCCCTACCCCTCCAATCCAATCCTCTGCCTTATCTGGATCTCTAGTGTCTAGTGGGAACAAGAGTGATACCCAGTTACTACGGCTTTTTCTGGTTCTGGCTTCAAAATGGTACTTGTGGCCCCTAGCAGCAGCCTCAAGTTAATACCACTAGGGGCCAGGCTGCAAAATAAGGACATTTAATGAGGGAGGGGGTCTTTAAAATTTTCCCTAGCTACCAGCCTTTTAATATGGCTCCCCATAAGTATTGGGCTATGTATTAGTGCCTGGTGCTCCCAGGGAGCAGAATATCGTAGCTTGCAAGGTTTATCACGAGATGCATTATTCATTTACTGTGGGTGTTATTGACCTATTGTACTGAGTTACTACAGGTTAGTAACTCTGGTGGTAAATTAAATTGTTGTAAAATGTGAAATTTTACTACAACTTAATCACTAATCCCCCCCCCCCCCAATCGTTAGTCTTACCCCATCCACAATCCAAATAAGCAAATATTCCCCATATTGGCAGATCTCCTAGCCCACTTCCTACAGACACCCGCCTTGAGTAGCCCCAAAGTGGTAATGGGACAGTATTGATCTCCAATTGCTCCAGCCGCTGCCAGAGCCCAAAAGCTAACTATTGTAAATAGGTCCCTCTATTTGAAACAGCAAAGTGATTGCGTATGCTCTAAGCTATAGAGTGAATAGTAGAAAGGGGAATTGCAAGCTTTACACTTCTGTGCTCTTATCATTAGGCTGTCTTCAGAACTGGAGCCAGCTCCAGAGTTAGTTCTAAGTGTTGGCACCCTAGGCAACTCTTAAGCCTTATTGCCCTCCCCCCATGGCTGTCAACCTATAATTTAGTTTTGACTTGCTGCTCTTTGCTGCCATCCTAGGCTTCTGCCTGGTGCACCTGGTGGTTGGGCCACTCTGTTCAAAACTCTTTAAAGTTGCTAAGAATGAGAAACATGTTTGTCAAAGAGAATTATGGGGAGGGGTTGCTGGCACGGGGGAAGGGGGCAAAGGTGAAGCCCAGGGCTTGGGGGGGGGAAGAGGAGCTCCTCGGGGGGAGGGTAGCCCCATCGGAGTCCAGGTCTGGATTGTTGTACCTGTCCAGTCCTCGGGTGGTACCTGTTGGGGGGTGGGTATGTGGGTGGGGGAGGAAGCAGGGGAGGTCCCGTCTTGGGACTCATCTGCTGATGGTTGGGGCACTGGTGTGTTATCTGCAATCCCAAGTTATGACCCCCTCCTGCTGGGTCATCTGGGGGCTGCCCTGTTTCAGAGCGGGTGGGGGTGCAGAGGCAGGCTGATCACGTAGCATGGGAGGCTGGGGGTCAAGGCTCATCTGGGGCAAAGGAGGGTTTGGATAGGCCTGCATTATCCTGGCCAGTCCTGGCACCATCAGGGCCTGCGCCTTATGTTTTGTCTCCTCAGGTCCCAGAGGAGGTGGGTGCTACCACAGTGTTGGGCACCCTGACTCAGCATGCTGGCACTTCTCCAGGAACAGGTGACAGGAACCAGATGTTGGAGGGCCAACCTCCCAGGGGGCCTTCATCTGGGGATATCATGGCAGAAGTGATAGATACGGTGCCCAGTATGCATCTTCTTGTGGCCCATGGCGTGGTGGATGAGTTGGCGGGGGAGGCTACTGGTTGGGGCTTTGCACCCCAGGTTGCTGGGTGATGAATGAAGAAGCGCAAGTAATTGTGATGTTGTAGGCAGGATTAGAGCTCATCATCTTCATTCTTCTCACGTTAATCCTCATCATCCTCCTACGAATCGAGTGATCACAGAGCAGCAGAGGCTCAGCCGGTTCCGACTACTAGGGGCGAGGCTGGGGGACCCGCTTCTTCTTTTGCAGTTTTTGCAGAGCTGTGGGAAGGTGTGCTATGGTCGCTGCAGCAGAAGATTTTTAAGAGGCAGTACGTCAATATTTTTAGATTATTGGAAGGACGAAAGCAATCGGGCGACAGTAAAAAGAAGAGGAAAGATGATGAAAAGGTGGGTAGGATTAGGAAGGTCTCCCAGACCGTGGTCAATTGGACCAAGGCTTTTCTTCACTTGGTCAGTGTTTGGGGCTATGAGAAGTCAACACTGTATGGCCCCACGTTGGTTATGTGGATGCCATTTTGGAGGCATCACAGACATATGGTGGTTGAGTATGGCTCAATTATGATAAGAACTACCGTGACCAAATGGAGAACCACCAGTTGATATCATGGAGGATGAAGGACATTAACTTGTGATTGACCCACATGTTGGCACATACGGGTGTCAGTGGATTGGTTCTGGGAAAAACTGGTATGATGGTGGGCAGGACAGCGGGTGGGCAAGCCCAGTGGCACTTTCGGGCCAGCACTGTGACCCCAAAGCAGCCAAAGGCAGGGGGGAGGCGGTTGCCAGTGACCTCTGCTAGCAATATAACAAGTTCTCATGCCCCTTACAGAATTTTAAGTTCTGCCACACCTGCTCCAGTTGAGGCGGAGGGCACCCAGTCTCCAAATGTGCCCACAGGGACTCTGCCATGGCCCCTCCGCAGTCAAAATGAACTGCCTCTGTGGTGCTGTGCCTGCACCCTGGTGAGGATGGAGGCCCTGGCTGGATGCGTATCCTTGGAAGGCTGACAGCCTTCTCTTGATGCGTGGCTTTTCAGAGGTGTTTGGGATTCCTTTCCAGGGGGTGTGCTGTCAGCTTATTTGCTCCGAATTCACTTTCTGTGCATTGTTTTTGGGAAGAGGTGCAAGCGAAGCTGGAAACTGAACTTCTTCAAAGCAGTATAGTGGATGTTTTTCAGGACCCGCCATCCTCGGTGTTCATGGTGTCGCCATTAGAGGTGATGCCCAAGAAGAAGCCAGGGAAATTCCGGTTGTTTCACAACCAGTCCACCCAACTTCATTCCATTTTCTCCGCTTTTCTTCTGAGGAGTGCTATTATTTTGATAAATGCATGCCCATGAGTTGCGCTATTTCTTGTGCATATTTTGAGGCCTTTAGCTCCTTTTTGCATTGGGTATTGTTGAGGCGGGTGAGTTGGCCGAACACGGTTCACTACCTCGATGACTTCTTGTTCGTTGGGCCAGCAGAGTCGGAGACATGTGTCACGTTGCTCTAGTTGTTTATGGGATTGGTGGCTGAGTTCACTATTCCCGTGGTGGAGGGTAAAATGGAAGGGCCGGTTATGTGGCTCACCTTTTTGAGCATCGAGTTGGACTCAGTCGCTATGGTTGCCAGTGGAGAAGGTCATTAAGTTGCAGGCTCTGGTGGCTGCCATGTTGACGGCCCAGAAAATGCAGTTAAGGGTTCTGTAGTCCTTGGTAGGATCCCTGAATTTTGCATGTAGAGTGCGTTGGCCATGTCCGGAGTATTGAAGCCAAGTCGCTGTGTGCGCATTTCAAGAGCTATGCACGATGAACTACAGGTGTGGGATGTCTTCTTGACTGACTTTAATGGGACGACTGTGCTGCAGCAGGAGGGCGTTTTGTCTCAGGATTTGCAGTTGTTCACTGATGCCACTGGGGGGGCTGGATTTTGGGATTTATTGTCAGTGGGTATGATGCACAGCACAATTGGGTCTGACCCAGAACATAACATTTCTTGAACTGTTCCTGATTGTGGTGGTGTTCAAGCTTTGGCCAGAAACGTTGTAGGACCATAGAATGGTGTTCTGGTGTGACAGTGCAGCAGTGGTCGAGGTGATTAATTGTTATTCATCTTAGGGCATTGAAGGAACGGCATTGGTTTGGGTGTTAGTGTTATGCTTTTTGCAGCTGAATGTTTATGCATGAGCGTGGCATGTACCTGGTTCAGCTAACCGGACTGCCGATTCTCTTTCTCGCTTCAAATGGTCCTTGTTCCACAGCTTGGCACCAGTGGCAGATAAGCTGGGGCGTGGAAGTTCAAGCTCATCTATGGCAGCTTGGCCAGATGGCATGAAAGATATTCTGCAGAAGTCTGTCTCTGCATCGACATCGACAAAAAAGCATGGGACCAACACAGAGGATCTCTAAAGGTAAAAAGTGGACTGTTGTAGTTGTTGTTATGGAAGGACAGACTAGATAGGCCATGTGGTCTTTTTCTGTCATCATGTTTCTATGTTTCTATGGTGCTCCTATGTACATGTCTATGCTCAGGTGGTTCAGTTTCTAGACCCCTCGGGTGGAGTGGGGGCCAAGTTCCTGAGGGATTGCTGTCACAGTACATTTTGGCGGCTAGGGAGGCTGTTTATTTGAGGTTGTCGGTTCGGTCACATTTGGCTGGCTTGGCCTTTTTTGCAAAAGCGCAAGATTGGGTTGACCCGATGAGCGGGTTTTTGGTGCGACAGCTACTGTCAGGGTGGAAATGACGGTTCCCGACCTCTCCAGACCCAGGATAGACAATTTTGCATGGTTTGCTTGTTGGGTTGTGTGAGTGGTTGTTCATGGTGGCCTTTTCCGATTTTGAGGTATTTTGTTTTGACGGGTTATGAATCTGGATTGCCCACTCGAAGATGAACCAATTTGGGAGAGGGTTGTGGGTATCCCTGGCAACTGTAGAAGGGTCACCCACTGTCCGGTGGTTCAGCTGCGATGGTACCTGATGGTGCGGCTGGAGGGAGGGGCCACTTAGTTTGTGCATGCTGATGGGCACGAGGTTCCAGTTCACATTGGTGCTGCGGAAGACCTTGCAGTCTCCCGGCATGGATGGGCGCTGCTACGTGGCACACTCCTTCCTGATTGGGGCTGCTACCAGTGAAATGGCCACCAGGTTTGACACTGAAATGATCCAGCATATTGGCCGCTGATGCTCTGGGGCCTATGCGGGGCACATCCACTTGTGAGGGGGCAGGCGGGGGGTGGTGGGGTTGGGATGGGTCTGCTGATCTTTGTGTTTTCTGTTGCAGGCTCTCTGGAGATACGTTGTTCTGCATGGTTAGTGGGGCATTCATTCGTGCATTAGACTGGCTGCAGAGTGGTGTCCAACCCTTTGGGTCCCCATTTAGGAATGGCACCAGCGGGTGTGTCCTTGATCTGGCTTGGAGTTCAGGGCGTGTGGTGGAGCCAGTTTCTTCCTTCTTTGCAGCATGCTGCCAGAGTGTGGGGATGATAGAGAATCCTGCTGATTCATTTAGGCAGCAATGATGTCTCCGCTTGGACTTGCAAGCAGCTGATCCAGGCTGTGAAGAGGGACTGTTGGAAAATCTTGGCCTTCTTCCCGGTGATTGTTTTGTGTTGATCCAACATAATTCCACAGCTTGCCAATTGGCAGCAGCGGCATTCATCGCGGGGGTTTACCAAGGTTAATCGTCAAGTGGGGCGGTGGTGACAGAGCAGGGGGACATTCAGATTCAGCATCCTTGGGTGGAGGTGGGCTTTGAGGGCCTGTATGGCTCCGATGGCATGCACCTCTGTCTAGTGGGGCTTGATTTATTGTTGAATGATTGGCAAGAGGCCTTCAAATCAGTTGGGCATCCTCTCAGCCCTTGGTCGCAGCTTGGTGGGGGGGATGCGGTGCTGAATGAGGTTTCACTCAGCACTGGTGGCAAGTGCCTGAGGGCTTGGATACCAGAACTGTGTGATTGAAAAGATGTGGGCCTTGGTCAGGAGATCTTGGCTTGGTTTATCACCTGGATGGGGGCCAGCCTTTGCTAATAATATGGCGAGATTGGCAGTGGAAGGGAGCTATAGGGGACTATGGTCCTGTGCTGTGGCCAGACCTGAGAGAGGGATGCGACTCCACTTTGCTAGTGATACAGCTGGTGGTAGGGGATGAGTGTGGGTGGGGTTCTATTTCACCAGTTTACCCTATGGAATGGGGAGGTGTATGGTGTGTTAACATGTAAAATTTGTTGTGCAATAAAGTTGTGACCAATGGTTGACAACTTAAGTTGTTTGTTATGTGTGTTTGATGAGAGGAGTGAGAGGGTTGAGTAATGGTTATGAAATGGGGAGGACTGGGTCCCTGCGCTGGCCCTGGGTCCAGGCTACTTCAGTTATTAGAAAACATGAAACATTCCTTAAAAAGAAATTACTGAAACAAAAACTGGAAAACATGGCCATATACCTAAAATGTTTCCATAAATGCATTGATTAGTGTTTAGTTTTGCAGTCTTGTAGTTTTGTGAACTACATTTCCCAAGGAAGCAGCATGATTCCAATTAGATCTATGTGATCTATGCTTACTACAATTAATGTTTTCTTTATTTGTTTACATAACTATGGGGTCCTTTTAGTAAAATGTGCTAAGTCATTGGGGTTGGTTACAGTATGCGCTAACTCCATGCTGTGACATCTGGTGCCCATTCATGTAGAGTCAGCACGATTAACACACCCTGAATTCCAAGGTAACTGTTCAGTGCACATTGGTGTGGTAAGTGGGTGGATTAGGGGTGGAGAGTGGGTGGGGTGCATGCCTTGCAGTCAGCGGCCCCATGCTAACTGCAAGGCGTGCCATTAGTGTGGGTGTACTTGCCATCCCTCCATAGATGGAAGTAAGTTCACCCATGCTAATATTAGGCCACCTTAGGGCAGGGTGCACCATGTTAAATACCAGAAACTTGCTTTCCACGATCTCAAAAGCTGCACCTAATGCACCATGGATTTGAGCATTATGGGCACATTAGGTACGACACCATGGTACCCTTTAGCAAAAGGGCCCTATATTTTCTCATGTGTATAAAAAATAATAATTGGCATTAAATAATTACATCTTGGAAAAAACCAGGCAAAACCCATTTGCTAGTGAACAAGTTAATGCTTCTCAACTAGGAGGGATATTTTAATAAAGGCCAATAGTTTTTAATTGAAGGTTAGTGTTAATAATTGATATTATGCTAATATATGTGCTTGTCATGAAAATTTGATTGAGCTCCAGTACAATTATGATTTAAGGGGACTTTTCAATTTGCAATGCACATACAATTTTAAAAACTTTAAAATATTGGGATTGATGATTGAATCTCAACAACTATTTATGTGAGCTATAAGTTCCTTTTAGCTTGATTCTGATGTTCTCTTAAAGAACTATGTGGAGTATATTTATATGTTTTGATCCACTCACATTCCTTTTGGTTGGGTTGCTTTTACTAATGGTTTCAATAATATAAGAGGCTTTTACATGCATAAATCAGTGTTTTATGTGAAGACATTTTGCTAAAGAACAATTCTTTGAAACCATTTTGCCTAATAGTTCATCTGTAGTTTGTAAGTGATGCAGAACTTTAAAATGCTTATTAGTAAAGAGTTAATATAAAAAGAAAATAAATTACATCATTTTTTACTTGTCTACCAAGATGCTCTTTCAAATCTAGTCATTGTTCTGTATGTATTTTTATTAAAATTCATTTTATTTATTGCTTATACACAATGGGCCCTTTATTTGAAAGGCATTTACATGGTTTACAGCCTAGTAAACCGTGAAAATTCCTTAAATGGGTATATTCAGAAAACCTACAAGATTAATGCTGTTGATATCCCCGTCTATGTCCCCTATGTGCCCCATGCTTTCCGGTTAGAATTGGGGTGTGTTGAGGGCATTTTGGGGTGGAGCGGAGGCAGGGAGTACTGCTAACCAGTAGCGGTGAAATTGGACCACTACCTGGTTAGCGATCCACGGCTAAAACTAGGCCAGCTTTTGGCTCACCTAGTTTTAATTGTGGATGCTAACTGGTTAGTGGCCTAATATTGCCGCTACCTGGTTAGGCTCTGCGGCAGTTTTCCATTGGCTCCAAAACCGGTTATTCAATGCAGCGGTGGCGGCATTGAATATACAGGGTTAGAAATGAGCTGGCAGGGCTATGAGCCGTAGCAGCACGTAGCCTGCCTACTTGAATATTGGGCCACATACTACTAGTATAATTACTGCTCAATGTAGGTTTTGGAAATTGTAGTTGAAATTATTCCAGCCATATATTTCATATTAAGAAGTTTATAAATTCCCAGTTTCCTCATGCAATTTACTATATTTTTTTGTCCATGCAAGACTATGAATGTGGGCAGCACAAAAATATCATTAATGCTCAGATTACAGGGACACATGTAATGTATTAAAAGATTGTAAATCGGCAGATGTTAACTATTTGTAATGCATGTTAAGTGAGTTATTCTCAGAATTTTAATGGGATGGGGACTGGTAAAGCTTTAAAGTCAGTTTTTGATTAAAAGAGAAAGCAAATAGATAAGCAGAATGCATTCAAGTATGGATTATTTAAGTCTTATTTAAAATTTTATCCAGTGCACTTTTCCTAGAAAAAAAAGATGCTAGTACTCATATGCAGTGTTCTTTCATCAATACATAAGGACCGTGGATCAATTTTAGCAAGCAATGAAAAAGGCGTCGGTATTCCGTACAACCACGTACCCCCTCAAAAAAAGCCCTGATTTTATCCTATTAGACAAAATTTAAAGGTTTGTGCTTGTAACTTAGAGGTATGTCTTCTAAAGGGCATTAGGATTTTGCAACTAAGGTCAGACATTAGTGCAAATAGCGCTGTGTTAGCTGTAAAAATCGCATGTTCTCTGTTATCATGTTATCAGCATTTGCCTAGCAGATAACACAGCGAAAATGCTGAGATCGTGGTATTGCAGGCATAGCAGATGCAGCTAACATCAGTCTTTGAGGTAATGTTAGCTACGCTCATGATGTCCACAAAAAGCACGCACTGCTGACGCTTATGGTAACCCCTCATGGCAGGCATGCCCAAACCCCTCCTACTGTATGTGTACTTCTAACCCACGGTATGCATAGGGCAGAAAACTCCCTGTCCTACCTGCATTCATCCCGCGTAGCATGCTTTTCCCACAGTATCCCCACATTAACAGCCGATGCCCTTTAGTAGATATACCTCTTAGTTTACTCTAGATTAATTCTTCGTAGGAATTAATACAAGTTTTAATGCAAAATTTGTTATCGAATTAGATCAGGGAAAAGGCAGGTTAACAAGGCAGGTTAGGGTTTGTCTCCAGTTCTTTGCTTGCCGAAGTGAAAGTCCATTTGAAACAGAAGCTCTCGATAGAAACAATTTTGCAGCAATGAAGATCCATTTTTCCTTTTTTGAAATGTTGTCAGTTGTGCTGTGTTTCTGCAAATTGACTGAAAGGCTTTGCTATGGCAGCAGCATCATATTTAGGGACCTGAAATGGCAATACTTAGGGACCTGAAATGGCAATACTTCTGGTTCCTTGTAACATAGTTTTATGACTCCTTGTAACATAGTTTTATACTTCCTTTTATGTTAATAACCCTCACATTGTTTTCCACTTAACCTAGTTATTATGTAACCTAGTTTATGTTCACCTAATATTTAATGTAATTCAATATTGCACTGTTCTGCTATATTGTTGTTTAAGTTCCTTGTTTTTACTCAACTAATGTTTAATGTAATTCAATATTGCAATGTTCTGCTATATTGTTGTTTAAGTTCCTTGTAAACCGCCCCTGATCTCTGGAAGGGGCGGTATAGAAAAGCACTGAAATAAATAAATAAATAAATAAATAAATGTTTCTTTCTTTCTTGGAACTATGGGTTGGGGGAACTTGGTGAGGATCTACTGCAATTTTGGTAAAAGCACCTTACAAAATCACTATAAATGTATTTCAGAGCTTTGGCAAGCTACCATTAGAGGGCATGAACGAATAACATCCTAGATATAGACTCATGTGAAAAAGCCAGAAACGAAGAACTATGTTTAAGAAATGCAGAAAAAAATAAGAGAAATGCACAACCAAGATTTGCTATGCATCAGGCTATGGGAATTGAAATGCCTTTGAAAAGATGATAAAAGTAATGAATACAGTCTTTTTATGCTTTAATTTTAGAAGCTTACAATTATTTCAGAGACAATGTAAATCATCATGTTTGAAAGAAGGGTCAGAGGGAGTAGGCTTGTTTGTTTTTTCTGTTTTTTGTGCGCCCACCTCTGGGTGCTGAGGGTTGGATGATCACAGCCCCGCCATGATGCCTGTGACCTTTTCTTTTGCAGTGGTTTGCCGTTGCCTTCAGCAATCCACAGCATCTGGTTTTCCTTGGTGGTCCTCCATCCAAGTGCTATGCAGGCTTGACCCTGCTTAATTTCGGAGAACAATTTTCAAAATAGCCACACCGGGACACAGTCCATGGGAACATTTTACCCACAGGCTTTGCTTTAAATTTTAAGGCAAAGTGCACACATACTTATTGAAAATTTCTACAGATACTTGCCCTTGATTTTTGTATGGGTACTATTTTGAAAATAACATAGGTATATTTGAAAATTCTATAGGCATATTTTTCCTTTCCACTTCAAAACACACCATTCCCTACACGTTCAGATCCCAGCCCCCACAGCATATATAAACACACACAGACACATATACAGACACTCCACTGCTGCACCACACACACTGTGATCCCACATCTCCATCACACAAATACAGACATAGATACCACACCCTACAATACATAGATGATGTGTCCATGCTGTTCATAGAACACTACGGACACATCACATAACTGTATAACAGCACATGTTACCGCCTAACACTGTATGTATATAAAAGGTTTTTAGCACCACTGTATATAGCCCACATTGTACATAGCTCAAACAAATCTAGCACACAATGCAACACGCACTCAACTAAATTTTCACCCTCACTGCATGTATAACGCACTCACACTACCAGATTGTTTGCTGTGATACCACCTTGATTATTATGATAAGGCGGTTTAGAAATACTGTTAAATAAATAAATAAATAGAGACACACACACACACTCATCACCCCACCGCTACACACCTATACACTCCCAACCCCACCCCACCCCACCCCATACGCACACCATCCCCACAACACACCAACACAGATCCCTTTACCACATACAGACACTCGACATGTGCAACACACACACATAGTAACATAGTAAATGGCGGCAGATAAAGACCAGTATGGTCCATTTCACATCACACACATACAGGCACCTCCATTCCTGCACCCCCCCGCCCACACACACACAGTTACCCCACTCCTGCAGCATGCACACATACACAAATACCCCACCCGCCCTCCACAGACACACACACATGCCACTCCCACGGCACACACATACAGACACCTCTCATCCCTGCACCACACATACACACAGACATAGACAGACACCCTACACCTGCAGGAAATATGCACACACACAGACACCCCACCCCAACATGCTCACCACCTCCACACCAAACATAGAGACCCCACCCATTCACCACACACACACATACAGATATTCCACACCTGCAGGATGAACACACACGGGCACCCCACTCCAGCATCAGAAAGACAGTCTCTGAAGATACACAAAAATATAGAGGCAACTCCAGTTACATGTATAAAGATGCCTCATACAGGTCCTCAGCCCCTGCTACTGTATTGAGACACATTTCATCATATGACTTTGCACCCCCCCCCCCCCCCCCCGCATGTATGGATTTGCAAATGGAGGAAATGGAAATGCCTCATTTTATTTTATTTTTTATTTATTTTTATACCGCACTCTTTAGAATCAGTGCGGTTTACATGAATGCTAACAGGTACTTTTTATTCCCTTGTCCCCGAAGGGCTCACAATCTAAGTGTACCTGAGGCAATGGAGGGTTAGGTGGCTTGCCCAAGGCCACAAGGAGTAGCCCATGGAACTAGAGACCCCAGTCCCTCTGGCCTGAGGTTGCTTGTCCCCATGTGGGAATTGAAACCCCAGCCTTCCGGCCTGATGTAACCTGTCCCACCACTGAGCCACTCCTCCCTCATGTTGTCAGACTATAAGTGTGCGGTTTTCAACCTATAGAACTATTTTATTTATAAAATGTAAAATACAATAGCAAGAAAATCTTGAGCAGGAAATAGGAGATTAAATACAGCACAGAAAGACCTGACTGTAATCAATATAAATAGAATAACTACGACCTGAAATGCATCTCGCAGTTTCCCAATATATGAAGAAGCAAACAGAAACTGGGAGAGAAATTACAAAAAACAAAGCAAATAGAAAACCTTGAAACTTACACCACAGTGATACAAAAGACCAACTTAATAATGTTAAGGATGATGTGGCCCAGTAAACCTACCATCAAGAAAAACCCTTAACAGGTTAATATTCAAAAAGCCATTATACGTTCAGCAATATATTTTTGTAATATCCGGCGGCATTATACATCAAGAAGCCCATTCTGAGTTGTGTGTCTTCAGACCATCTGGATGTTCGATGTCCGGGTGGCCTGGAGTTGCACCCGCGGGAGTTAATCACAGCATAGTGGCTGGACGTCCGGGATATGCCCCGATTCAGATACCTCACATGTCCAGCCACTTCCCCGCCATGCTCCTGCACGTAGCAGCAGTAGCATGGCGTCCTGTTGTCATGCCACCGCAGCTCCATGTAGGAGCCGTGATCACAGACCAAACCTCACTATCTTCTATCCCCACAGCCCAACCCCTGATCGGCCTTTCCATGGCCAGAGTTGGGCTGTGGGGAACCCCCTACATCCCTCACCTTGGTTTCCGGGCCCAACTCCAGCATCCCCTGTTATCCAGGGAGACATCCACCTCCAAGGTGGAATAAGTCCCCTTTTTAAATGGCTGACTTGGACCTAAAGGGCTAACCTCGGAATCGGCCCTGTACATCCGGGGTCATGATTGCGCCCTTTGCCCACCCTCACTCCTCCCTTGGCCCCCCTCCACCACCCCCATGCAGAGCTCCCCGCACATCTCCCCTATGCATATGACTAGCTTTGGAGAGGCGATTCAGTCCCAGGAGTTTAGTGGGAATGGACATCCGAACCAGACTTCTATCTCCGCTAAACACAGGTCAGAATAGGGGTCATAGGGGGTGAACGTAGGCACATATGTTGGGCTATTTTAGTCATATATGCATGGACACTTTATAAATATGTGCATCGGTGTGTACTTTGCCAGTGGATGAGCACATGGGCAGAATTTGGGTGGAACATGGATAAAGCATGTAAGCATGCATGTAGATTATAAAACACTACGTTACATGCTTGCTTGCAAAAATATAGGTGCAGATATTTACACCAGCTCTAGGGCGTGATTTCTGCCACCATTACTAGCATTTTATAAAGAAAAGTAAATGTTTCTTTTTCATTATAAAATTAGGAATCTCCTTAAGGAGGTAAATGTATAAAGTCATTTCATGTGCAAGTGGCTGTATATGCATGTAAATGGCCTCTTATAAAATTCTGACTGGCGTAAAAATATGTGCTTTGAAATGATGATGTGCACATTGCCAGTAGGTGAGCTCAAAGACAGACTTTCAGGACAGTGTGAGTGGAGTGAGCAAGTATGTAGTAGATTATAAATAGTATACTTTATGAGCGTATCTAAAAATTATAGACATGGATTTTACACCATTTCCAGAGCTGGTGTAAATGTTGGTACCTGAAATGTAGGCTCTATCCGTGTAAAATTGCTTTAATATAGGTGCATAAAAACAAGCTTAAACTAGTCACCCCCTTAAAAAAAACTGCCCTCATAGTGCTATATGTGTAAATCCAATATACATAGAGTGATAGGGAGATGATGTGGGCATTCTGGGGACAGCACCCACTATGGAGAAGCAACAGAACTATATGACATCAAGAGTGGTATGAAAAAAGGAGAAAAGGCCATTAGCAGTGGCATGAAGACTCCACATCATTGTGAGAAGGGCAAAGCAGCACAAACACTGGAATGAAGACCTCAGGCACTGGGAAAGGGGCAAAGCAGCAACAACATTTGCAGGAAAACCTAAAGGCATCATGTTTCAAATTGTGCCTTCGATGTTCTTCTGAATATTGATCTATCAAAGAGTCCTTTTACTAAAATGTGGTAAGGTTTAGTGCCTGAGTTTTGCGGCAAAAATAAAAAAAAAACAGTGCGGAAAGTGCAAAACCTGTCTGGTAAATGCAGGGGGCATGGCCAGCATGTATCTGCATTTAACACACAGGGCAGATACTTACCACAGGAACACCACATTCCCTGCCTTGGTAGATAGCATGGGAACACTCGTGCTACCTGCAGAGACAGGGAATGCAGACATGGGCACGACAGGGATCAGACCCCTCTGAATTGATCCCTCCCCCCACGATCAGGCTACTTCCCCATGATTACGCCACATCCCCGTGATCAAGGCCCCCCCCCCCAAAAAAAAAAATTAGGCTCCCTGTATCTGATCCCTCCCTAATTCAGGTCCCCATTCAGGACCTCCATGGACAGAAAGCAACCCCTAGTGGTAGTAATATGAGAGTAGCATGTGGTGTTACTGGCACCATTTTGAGGGCTGCCGAAACTAGGGCAGGAGCAGATGGGGACCGCTCCTGCCCCATTCACCACAGAGACCACCAAGGAGTGCCCAGTAGGACCCTGAGTAGCCAATAGTGTGGGGGAGAGTTTGAGTGGAACTTGGTGGGTCCTGAAGTGGTGTTTGTGGATGAGACTCACTTCAGGGCCGCCATAGTTAGATTGGAAGTCTTGAAGGGGTAGATTCATATTTGGGGGGGGGGTCAGATTGTGGGGGCCCACAACAATAGGAGCTTGATTTGGGGAGGTGGCCTGATCATGAGAGGATCGGATGGGTGAATGTCGAAGAACTTCAGCCTTCAGAGGCAGTGACCATGCTAACAGGATGGCAATGCGGTGGCTGCAATTACCTCCACCTCATGATTGAAGGTAACTGGCAGTTGTGACAGCTAATGCATGGCGGCGCCATGCACACTAGCTGTCACCAGCTGCTATGCCCACTGTCAGTTCTGATCCCTCCTGATCCCGCCGCGATCCTGCCCTGAAGATCTAAGAGCAGCCAGCATGGGATTTCCCCCTGTGCTGTCTGTTCTTGGTGCATGATAGCAGTTACCATGGGTGTTTACCACATGTTGAACCCTGTGGTAACCGCTTACCACACTTTAGGAAAAGTC
The DNA here is from genome assembly GCA_033557465.1 of Ichthyophis bannanicus. Taxonomy (NCBI): domain Eukaryota; kingdom Metazoa; phylum Chordata; class Amphibia; order Gymnophiona; family Ichthyophiidae; genus Ichthyophis; species Ichthyophis bannanicus. The sequence continues at coordinate 418,950,398 of CM066038.1, forward strand.
TCCCTAAGTCTTTAGGCTATTCAAACATATATATTATATTAGATATTTTTTATCAAGCATTTAGAAGGATGCCTTAAGAGAAATTAACTACAGAGTGCCAAATCCTTGGGTCACAAAATCTTTTTTTGCCTGTGATGAGTTTGCTTAATGATGTCAGAAAATATGCATACACACACTGACTCATAAACCTAACATTCCTTACCTGGAGAAACATTTCTAATAGCTGCATCTTCATCAGATTTAAAGACAAATGAAATTAGGAGTGTGGCGCAGATAGCAGATGTAAACATTGTGAACATTCCCCAGTTGATGGTTCCTCTTCACCCCTTTTCTTAATACTGAAGGGGTGAAATGTCCTCAGGAATTTGTAGAGACATTGACTTGGGGAGACTGAGGGAACTTAGGGGCCCTTTCACCAAATGCTGCTATCCAGTTAATGTGCTTTATAGCATGCAAAACCTGCCTTTAGTGAAAACTAATGTACAGGCATGCCAGCTACCAATTGCTAGAATGCATGTTAACTGGTACTCACATGATAATGTGGAGAGTGGACAGGTTAGGAGCAGAGTGTGGGTGTAGAGAGCACATTAGCCCGCGAGCACCATTAATGTGGCAATTAGCACAGATGCACCTAATGGTCTCTCTGTGGGTATTGTTAGGTGCATCCGGGTTAAGTGTGCCACGCATTAACTACTCGGTCATGGATTAACTGCCACAAACATGCTGCTCAGGCCCTCAATAGCTAACGCGGAGGCTTTACAAACCTTACAGGGCTTTAGTAAAAGGGCCCCTTGGTTCTCAAATTCAAATGCTGGCACCTTGAGGCTTTTCTTTTCAATGCTGACGCTGCTTTATCCCTCTCCAAGTGGTTTTGTGTGTTCCTGGCAATGCTCTGGGATCTTCATTCCTCTCCGTGTTGCTTTGCTCTTCTCAGAGTGGCAGGAAGTCTTTATGCCACTCTCAATGCCCTTTGCTCCTCTTTTCATACTATTCGTGACACGTTCTAGTTCAGATGCCAGCCTGCAGGTTTTAAATGGATGGAAAACCCCACTGTTCAGAGTGAAGAATCGCTTGCCCCTTTGACTTCAACTGATCTGAATGGAATGAATAAAACAAATGGTCCATACTCCGAAAATGAACCGAATGGGTGATTGATCTAAAAACAAAGCTAACCAAAAACCTTTCCCATATAAATCCCTAATACCACCAGTAAAAACCAATTACGTGACGATGCCCTTCAAATGAGAAAAGTCTGGATCCTATCTGAAAAGTAAAGCTATTTATTTTTGTTCATATTTAGCTGATGCCTTTTATTGCTAGCTTAGGCAAGTTACATTTACCGCTAGCATGTAAAATAATAGTGTTGACTGAAGTCTAGGAAAATTTTAAAAATGTGCAAAAATATATGGGTTATTGACCTTTTAAAATTAGTAAAGGACTCTAAGGGAGATGAAGGTTAAAATGCAACTGGCGCTCCTTCTGGCTTTGGGCAAGTCACTTAACACTTCACTGCCTCAGGTACAGACTTAGGGGAATGTTTACTAAACAGCGGTAGAGGCTTCTGTGCGAAATCGGAGCCGCGGCTCCACTGAATTCCATGGGGCCGCGGCTCCAATATCACATGAAAGTCGCTACCGCTGTTTAGTAAACATACCCCTTAGATTATAAGCCTTCCAGGGACAGGGAATTACCTACTGTACCTGACTGTAACTCGCCTTGAACAAATACTGGAAAAATACGAGCTAAAATACTCAAGATTGAGGGTGTGTGCTGCGTTCTATAGACCATGATCAGGGCTGGCGTGAGAAGATGAGGTGACCCAAGTGAACCTCATCTCTTGTGCCCCCTCAAACAGCCTCACGGCGTTTAACTTTAAGCTTTAGCACTGCGGGGCTATTTGCTTCTGCCCCCCTCTTCGATGCCCGATACCAGCTTTCTCTTTTGGCAACTACGATGTGACTGTGAATCGCATGGTGAAGGGTGAAATAGGACAGTTAGGAGTGGAGCGTGGGCGTGGTGAGTGCCACGCCATCAGGGTGTTAACAATACATCTTGCAATTAGCATGGGTGCAATTACCTCCACTTCAATAGGTGAAGCTAACTGCACGCCCAGCACTGCCACTGCACGTTACCTGCTGGGGCCCCCTGACAGGAAACACTGGTTTTGCACGTAACACACCATGCTTTTGCACACTATTGACACATTAGGTGCAAAACCTTAACACACATTAGTAAAAAGGCCCCTAAATTTTATAACAGGCATGTACGCTGTAGGTGCCTAGTTTACCAATATTTTATTCATTTCCACATACACACATAAATGACCTGTTATAAAATTCCAACTGCCATAAAAATAATCACGTTCACATAATGGCGTCTACTTTTCCAGTGGTTGTGCACAGGAGTAGAGTGCACAGGTACACAAGTAGTTTATAAAATATTATACGTTTTCTGCGCATTACACCAGTTCTAGGGCTGCTGCAAATGTCTGCATCAGAATTTTAAGTGTGATCTCTGTCTTTTTGAAATAGCACCAATGTAGTAACCTAAGTAAGCGCCTACCCATGGTGCCCTACTATAAAATTACCCTTTAAGTTTCTATATTTTTTTGAGAAATGACAAGCTACACTGAACAGGAAGGCAACAAAATGGCAGCCATGAAAGTATGGAATAGCATCGGTCTACATCAGAGTTTACAGGAGCATAATGTCTGCAGTCCAAGTCAGTAATGCAGCTTAAGGACACAGAAGAGAAGCAACTGAATATAGCTGCTCAAGTTGTTTTTGTTCTGAATAAGGAACAGATTGCATGAAGGACAAAGGGGGACTGGTTTCTAAGCCTTAGTGAAACAGGTTTTAAGAAAAGTGAGATGTCAGACAGGCCATTTACAAAAAGTTCAAGATCAGCCTGAAAACTTGGTTCTTCATGGAGGCTTTCCAATGATCTTCCTTTTCCTTTCTAAAACTGCTTAGCCCTTCCCTCTCCTACTGTTTCTTACAGGAACCCATGTCTTCATTATTACATTGTTGTGCTACTCCAATAAAGTTCATTGCTTTACGTTTTTTGTTTTTTTGTCTTTGTCTACTTTATGCTTTCTGCATTAATAATTTGGATATTTGTAAACTGCCATAATGCTATTGTCACTAGCGGTATATCAAATCTGGTAATTAAATAAATAAATACACAGTTGAACTTGTCTAATATAGTGACAGGTGATGCAGACCCCCTCATTGTCCTGCCAATCAAATAAAAAGCCTTTGAAAATTCCTGTCCTCCACCGTGGGTTTAAACTTAAGATCCTCAGTTTTAGGTCCCTCAATTTAAAAGAATTTCCCACTGAAAATGTAGTGCCCGAAATTCAGCTGTGGCAGCTACTCTTTGTAAAGCAGCTAGCCATCGTTATTGAACATAAAACCTGGATTTTCAATGCAATGGCCATATCTGGCCACTAGCGTTGAATATCCGGGCCAGTTGGATAGCAGCAAAGCTAACCGCAATATTTAGCCATTGCCTGATTAGCTTCTGCAGTGAAAGTTAGGCCAGTCTTTAAGGTACCTAACTTTCATGCTTAAGGATAACCCGACAGTATCTGAATATTATTGCTGCTGCCTGGTTATTGCTGGGTGCTGCCTTCACTTCGTCCCCAGAAGCCTCAAAGCTAGCTGGCTAGCATGAGGGCATTCAGCGATGATTTCAAGCCCCTTAGATCCTTAAACTTAGATGGAAATATTCCAAAATCTAAGATGTCATTTTAGAAGGGTTAAGTGGCACTTACGTGTGGAACTGGGAATATACAAACTTGGACGTGCCTGCAGACATCTTGGAGATTGGAGGGGGATGTCTAAGCTCATTGCACCTCCCCAGACAAGCCTCCACCACTCCCCTGCCTACGTGGACATAGCCATGCCGGAGATATGTGTAGACATCACCTGAGAAATGACTACAGAGACATCCTTGGTGATTTTGAGATCTTTGGACATCCAAATCAAAACTAAGACTTTTAAAATGTCCCCTTTTGATTGATTTGTCATATTGTTACTTTTTTCTTGTTTCTTGTTTGTTTTGTTTTATTGTAAAACATTTCTTCTTTTAGTTTGTTGAGTCATCAATAGAGTGTACTATTTTTCAACTGTGTTCACAATTCTTTAGTAGCACACATTACCTATGTCATTTTAAACAATGCATATCTCTACTGTACAGCTTTCTCTCCATGTCTTCCAGAGTTACTCAGTGTCATAGTTACTGAGAAAAATGGCATTAGCTGGGTACAAATGCCCTGCCATACTATAGTTTGTGTTATGCTGTGACTTTAGTGGAAATGGACCCGTAAAGAACTGCAAAATGTTTACTGTCACCTCCGCCACCAGGAAGGCAATTTCTCCTGGTGCAAAGCTGGTCTTCTTGAGAAGTGCTACTCTCTTGACAGCCATTCTGTGTGTACTTGACATGAAGAACACACATATTTATAAAATAGACATGACACATAAGTATCTAACTCAGTGTTATGTAGGTACACTTGTCCTATCTGATGGTGCAAAACTCTGAGGCTGACCTTTTATGTGTCTTGCGCCTACGTGTCTTTATAAATTACCTTAGAGAAAGTAGGCACACACATTTATACCTGCTCCTAGGCAGGTGTAACTGTATGTATGTATATGCCATACGATGTGCACAGAAAGGCAAATCCACCCTTTTCCTCCAATCCTCCATTCATAAGAATGTCTATGCTTACACTGAGCCTTAAAGGTAGGTGCTATGTCTCGGTATGTCTGTGTTTTGTACATGTGTACCCCTCAGGCAATTTTATAAGAGCTTTTCTGGACATGAAAAATGTTGTTCTACATGTTCCAGTCCCTTTGGCAGTTTGGGGTCCCCACAAACACACACATACTATATAACTTGTTAGGTGCACATTAAGGTTTTATGCCTAAGCCTTTGAAAATTTAGCCGAAAATGTTAGGAAAAGAGCAAGAGTGAAATTGGTCCACTATGAGTACAAGGCAGAGTGCAAATGACATTATAAAAAGTCAACCTTGGAAAATAGCCATGTGAACAAAAGAACATAAGAAATGCCAAACTGGGTCAGACCCAGGTCCATCCAGCCCAGTATCCTATTTCCAACAATGGCCAATCCAGGTGACAAGTACCTGTCAGGTTTGCAAAGTGATAAACTTCCCATTCTTCCCATCGAAGCAAGAATCAAGTACAAAGCCATCCTACTCACCCACAAAACCATCCACCAAGCACAGAACACCCCGCTTCACACCTTACTGCCTCGCCCGATCCACGGCAGAACAACCAGACAATCCTACAATAACTCCATCACCATCCCCCACAAAAGAACCAAGTCCACACAACGGACCTGCAACAGAGCCTTTGAACTTTATGCTCCATCCCTCTGGAACTCTCTGCCGAACCACATCAGAAACAACGGTGATCTCACATCTTTCAAAAAACAGCTGAAAACGGTCCTATTCCGTGAACATCTCTGAACAGAAACACCACCCCCTCTTCAAGAACCCATGATTAGAAACTGTAGGATTGTAAATGTCTATGTCCATCCCAAATCATTAATGTTGCCCCATGGTGATGGCCCCACCCTATAACCATTGATTCCCCCCCCCCCCTGTTATGTGTTACACCGCTTTGACCCGGTGAAAAGCGGGATATAAATACAGTTAAATAAATAAATAAATAAACAGGTTCCACAACGCTTGTCCCAGGATAAGCAGTGGATCTCCCGGACCCTCTTTAATAATAGGTTATGGAACTTTCCTCCAGGATCTTGTCCAAACCTTTTTTAAACGCAGCTACCCTAACAGCTTTTATTACATTCTCCAGTAAGGAATTTTAAAGTTTGATTACTAATTAAGTGAAAAAATATGTTCTCCTATTACTCTTAAATGGGATATATTGTAGTTTCATTGTGTGTCCTCTAGTCTTTCTACTTTTTGATGCCATAAGGAATCAGTCTACATTTACCTGTTCAACTCCATTCATTAATTTATATATCTCTATCATATCTCCCCTCAGCCGTCCTTATTCCAAGTTGAAGAGCTCTATCCTTTTAAGCCTTTCCTCACAGGGTATCCTTCCAACCCCTTTACCATTTTGGTGGCTCTTCTCTGTACCTTTTCTAATTCTGCTATATCCTTTTTAAGACATGGCAACCAGAATTGCACACAATATTCACGGTGCGGTCGCACCATGGAATGATACAGAAGCATTATAATATCCTTTGTTTTATTCTCCGTCCTTTCCTTATGATGCCTAGCATTCTATTTGCTTTCTTGGGCACACCGGGCGGAGGTTTCAATGTATTATCCACAATGATGCCTAAATCCTTTTCCTGGGTGGTGATTCCTAATCTATGACCATAGTTTGGCTTGTTCTTTCCTAGGTGCCTAACTTTGCACTTGTCCACATTTAAATTTCATCTGCCATTTGGACATCCAGTGTTCCAGGATATCCTTGTCCTCTTACAATTTTTCACAATCGTCTTATGTTTTAACTTTGAATAATTTTGTGTCAATTGCAAATTTGATCTCCTTACTCATTATTCTCATTTCCAGGTCATTTATGAATATGTTAAAAAGAAGCAAGCCCAGTACAGATCCCTGGGGTACTCCACTAGTCACCTTTCTCAATTGAGAAAATTGATCATTTAGCTCTACTCTTTGCTTTCTATCTTTTAGCCAGTTCCTGATCCACAATATTACACTGCCTCCTATTCCATGACTTTTTAATTTTGTCAAAAGTCTCTCATGAGGGACCTTATCCAAGGCTTTCTGAAAATCCAGATACACTATGGGGTAGAGTCTGACCCACATTTAGCAGGGATTTATGCCCTGGTTAGACGTATATTCCCCGCTAAACACCCAGGTTGTATTCCTGCCAAAGAGCTCCCTGCATGTACAGCAGAGATGTGTGGGGGACTATGTACAAGGGCGGGAGGGAGCAGGCCGACGGAGGAGTGAGGGCGTGCCAGAGGCTTCACCCTAAACCCAGACATACAGGGCTTATTCTAGTGTCTGCCCTGTATGTCCAGGCTGGGTGATTTAGACAGAGGACTTATTCCACCTCAGAGGTGGACTGTCCCTCCTGATGGTGGGGGACAGCCATGCCGGGACCCCAGGATGCAGGTGAGCAGGGGAGGGGGTTCCCTGCCATCTGATCCCAGCCTCAGAAGGCCCAATCAGAGGTCGGGTGGCAGGGAACAGGATTTTTTTTTGGTGTGGGCAATTGGGGCACCTTCATGGAGCCACAGCATCATGGCGACACCACAGCATCATCCAGGAGCCTAGGATAGGCTAGCAGGGCAGGACTGCAAATGTCCAGGGGGCTGGAATCGGGGCATGTCCTGCCCATCCAGGATGGTTGCACCTGATTCCGATTCCGATTCCATATAGCCCCCACAGACCAGTCCAGATTTTGCATGACCAGATGGGGCGGACATGCCCTGATCGGAATGGCCTCCACATCAAGTAGCTTACCTTTATCTACCTGTTCATTCACACCATCAAAAAAAATAACAGATTAGTAAGACAAGGCCTTCCTTGGCTAAATCCATGTTAGTCATGTTTTAATAGGAGAAAACTATCTACATTTTCAGTAATTTTATTCTTTAGAATGGTTTCTACCACTTTGCCTGGTACTGATATCAGGCTCACCGGTCTGTAGTTTCCCGGATCAGCCCTGGAATAGTTTTTAAAAACTGGCCTTACATTGGCCAGATTGGCATTATGTGGATCCAGATGAAGAGTGGAAGGAAGACACAGGGCCAAAGAAGAATACAAGAAAACAAATTGAATAAAAGCATGTAGGAAGCAATGAGCTAGCTTGACAGGAAAGTAACTTCAAATAGAAATCAAAGTGTTACACCAGCAGGAAGTCAGTGCTGACCTGGAGGTCATATAACCTAACCAATCTGCACTGGTTCCTGGAAATTCAAATGAGACAACCATTGGAAGCATATATGGGCTAGTTCATATGAGACACTAAAGAAGCCAGTCTCAGGAGGCTGGATAAAACACAAGAAGAAACCTCTGAAAATAGAGGCCTCAGGGCATCAGTTCAAGACTGGTTGTTAACCAACAAAGTCACAGTCTGCGCTCATTTAGCCTTTTCATTTGTAGTGCTCCATATTACATGAGTGCAGATTTATTTGAATCTCTTTAATATTCATGATCCTCTCACCAGCCTGAATGAAAGAAAGCTTTTGATAGCAATCTGAGGAACTTGATTAACAATGTACTAATCATCAGAACCATTGACCTGATTCAAATATGTTTTGAATTCATCCATCACTTTATATCCAAAGATGATTGCATTACCTTTCTATTTTCTATTTAGATAATGCCACATGAGCAGAAAATATCATTACTGTGATTCTAAATGCCCTTTACAAAGTATTTATCTTTAAACTGGATGAGATGACCAATAACAACCACTTAAGTGCATGAATAAAGCAACGTATCTTAACTGGTCTGCAAAACAAAATATCCATTTACTTTGGCATCACATCACTAAACATTAAATTGTGCCATGGAATTAATTTTGCAATAAATTGATAGTGTTGTTATAAAATCTAAGTAAAGCATATTACCAAGAGTAATTATCCATATATCAGAATGCATTGAACAGAGAACATGCCCCATAATTACACTCAAAATTGCTTATTAGTGAAATGTTAATTTCCGGGATTATGTTACTATAACTTTTTCATTGCTATAAAGTATTTCATGAAAATCTGTTTGTCATCACATGTTTTTACTAAATAATATAAGCATTGAACTCTCATCATATGTATTTACTTCAAGATAAAATAATGGTCAGAATGTAACTAGAAAAAACTAAAATTGCATTCCGTGTTCATTTCATATGTTCCTACAGGAAGGACTTGGCACTGCAGAACAAAAATGATTGATTACACTGGTCAATATTGAAATCGTTACTGACTTTAAAAGGCCCTAATCTGTAGTATTGGTGAGCTGAACACGAATATATCATTAACAATTTTTTATTGGCTCTCATTTTGAAGATATTGCATGTAGTTCATTTTTTACGTTTCACCATGTAAATTTATTCAGTAGGACATCAACAACGTCCCAAATAAGCCTTGAATGATGTAATATTGCATCACATTGCATAATACCAGCATGCGCACATCATCCAGAGTTGATTGCATCATTTTCTGATGCATTGCAATACTACTGCCAGACGGCTGCTGAAGCCATCTGACGTCAGCAGTGTACTATATGCAGTCGGAAAGGAAAGTAATCTGGTATTCTGTTCCGATATTGAAAGCCTCATGAATGCCTTAAAAATCACTCATGACTCACAAAACTGGAGACTATTTATAGACTCTTCGAAACTGAGTCTGAAGGCTGTGCTTTTGAACAATGGAAACCATCTTCCATCTATTCCAGTAGCGCATGCTGTCCACATGAAAGAGACATATGATTTAATTATTTATTTATTTACATTTTCTTATATACCGCGCTATTATGCATCAGGGCAGGTTACATTGAACAAACTGAAATTACATTGAACAGGGCATTATAACTTGGAGATAACTATTTTACAGGGAACATGGGCTATGGAGGGTTAAGTGGCTTGCCCAAGACCACAAGGAGCACCTGTGGGACTAGAAACCCCAGTCCTTCCAACCCAAGGTTGCTGTCCTCTAGCGGGATTTGAACCCCCAACTTTCCGGCCTGAAGTACCTTGCTCCAACCACTAGGCCACTCCTCCACTCCTAACTTAAAGTATCTACTGACTTCCATTAACTATAACAAGTACATCTGGCACCTCTGTGGTGACTTGAAGGTAGTTGCTCTTTTAACAGGACTGCAGCAGGGATACATAAAATACATGTGTTTCTTATGTGAGTGGGATAGCCGAGCAGGGGATTGGCACTACTTGCAGAAGGAATGGAATCGCAGACAAAATGTAACAGTTGGAGAGAAGAATATCCAGCACCCAGCTCTGGTTGAGCCTCACAAAATCCTGCTACCACCCCTTCACATCAATCTAGATTTGATGAAAAAGTTTGTGAAAGCCATGGACCGCACTTCGCCAGTTTTCCAATACCTGCATGACAAATTCCCTCGACTCAGTGAGGCAAAGATTAAAGAGGGAGTTTTTGTGGGTCCTCAGATTTGAGAGCTCTTCAAAGATGACCGGTTCAACAACTTGCTGCAGGGTGATGCGAAACAAGCATGGAATGCTTTTCGCCTAGTGTCAACAAACTTTCTCGGGAATGTTAGGGCAGAAAACTACAAGGAACTAGTAGAAGACATGCTGATGCAGTATCAGAAACTTGGCTGCAATATGTCTCTAAAGATCCATTTCCTTGATTCCCATCTCGATTTCTTTCCTGACAACTGTGGCATGTTTAGTGATGAACAGGGCAAACGTTTTCACCAGGATATCGCAACGATGGAGCAAAGATATCAGGGAAAATGGTCCACTACAATGCTGGCTGACTACTGCTGGACACTCCCCAGAGAAGCTCCCAAACAGCTGTACAAGAGACAGGCGAAAAAATCTAAGAAGTAGTCTATGACTTGGTTTTTTACAGGTATTAACCGAAGGCCTATTATATTTACTATTGACATGCATTTTGTGATGTACTGTAAACATTAATTCTTGTAGATTACAAAAAGAACTAGAGCCAACTTTGCAATTTCACTGTCATATTCGTGTTCAGCATATAAAAATTGATAAGAAATGACTATTTTTATTTCAATAACTTGACTTTTGTAAAAATTTGTTGACCAGTGTTATGCATAATAATGAAGAGCCAATAAGTAGCAGATTATAGAATGTAGAGGAGTTGGTCATCGCAAATGTGCTAAGTCTTGGCACTTAGCCATGCCCTAGACCAAGGGTCTCCAATTCTGGTCCTGGAGGCCTGTGAACCAGTCAGGTTTTCAGTACGTCCCTAATGAATATGCATGAAATAAATTTGAATACAATGGGGGTAGTGCATGCAAATATATCTCATGCTTATTCATTAGGCACAGCCTGAAAACCTGATTTGCAGACCTCCAGGACCAGAATTGGAGTCCTCTGCCCTAGACCACAACTTGGCTGTAGCACTTGACGTAACTCAACTTGGATATGTCATAAGGTATCTCTTGCTGTGTGGCCACCAGACACTTTTACTCAACCCCAAAGACCAGTGAGGGGCAGGGTGGAAGGGGTTAACCATTTAGATGGGGGACTTATTCCACCTCGGAGGTGGAATAAGTCCCCCTAGATGGCAGCCAATGCTCACTCCGGGCAGGGAAGAGGAGGTAAGGGGTGCAGGAGATTCTCCACAGCCCAACCCTGGCCACGGCAGGCCCAATCAGGGGTCAGGTGGCAAAGAAAGGATAATTTCGGGTTCTGCTGTGGATCATGGCTCCTGAATGGAGCTGTCGTGCCATGGCAACAGAATGCCACAACACCACGGCTCCATACAGAAACCTGGCTGGGCATCTGGGGGCCCAAAATCAGGGCACAGCTAGCCCATCCAGGCTGAGTGTACCTGATTCTGATCCTGTGGGGATGTGTAGCCCCCGTGGGCTCAGAATCGGGTGTAATTCTGGCCCATCCAGATTCTGGATGTCTGGACGGGCCAGAGGCACCCAGATCTGAATTTGCCTCCATGCAGAACGCAGGGCAAGGAAATCATTGCTGGTCCTGTCAGACTGGGCTTGGAACCCTCACTCATATGCTTTTTACTTGTCCTAATCTTCATCAGTATTGGCAACAAACATGGAAGAGGATTCATACGCTTTCTTAGATGCAAGAAGATATTTCTTTCTTCATCATAATCTATCGTTCTCTAGCAGATATTCCTTCTTTACATGAAGCTAATGCCTTCACCCTTGATTTTATGCTTACTGTGGCTTTGAAACTAATAGTTAATAATTGGAAAGATAATTTGGTCATTAATGGAGCATATTGGTGGAACATGGTTGATGCCTCAGATTTTGTTCAAGTAGCAGGCCTTGTCTAAAGCTGTATTGCAACCTTGCAATTTATGGCTAAGCATGTTAATCTCCCAAAGACTATGGGGCTTGTTTACAAAGCCGCGGTAGCAGTTTCCTATCGTTATCGGAGTGGCAGCCCCATTGAAATCAATGGGGCCGCGGCTCCGATAACAATCGGAAATCGCTACCGCGGCTTTGTAAACAAGCCCCTATGTGTTACTTTGGTATCACTTTCTGTGTGAAGACACTGGGGAAAGGAGGGAGGGGAGCTATAACTTGATGCTGTACTCACTCTGTACCTGAGGATTTTTTGTGTGTTGTTTTTGTTTTAAAATGGAAATAATAATAATAAAAAGAAAGTACAGAAGCTAGCTCTTATAACAATATTTTGCTATCTTGAAAATGATGCCAACTTTTACTAAAATTAATGTGTTTATATCTTCTGTCACAAAAATATACTGTATGTTGAATGAAGTATCTGTTGTTTTTACTTTTTCCTTGTTTCCCTTTATGCCACCTATACTCTTCCATTCCTCTCTCCTGCTCTCACACACTCCTTGTTCCTCCCTTCCCCTTACGTAATTTTCCTCTCCACTCATTCATCCTTCCCTATCTCTCCATAATTCTGTCATCCTTCACCTCTTTCCCTCATCTCTTCCTCTACCCCTCCCTCTCCTTCTCCCATTTCTGCTCCTTCCCAATCATCTCCGCCCCACTATTCTCTTAGCTCTTCTTCCCCATCTCTCTTTCCCCCCTTTTTCACCTTCGCTCTCCTCTTGCTTTTCAATCTCTTCTTCCACTACCATTACCCCCTACGCATCCCTTTTCATGTTCTTCCTCACACTCTCCACTCATTTTCTCCCATCTCTCACTTATTCCCCTCCTTGGAATACTCTCCCTCTCCCCCCCCCCCCCCCCCCCTTCTTTCTGTTTCTACTCCTGGCATACTCTTTTCCTCCCCACTTGTCCGTCCTCCAGGGACTCTCCCTCTCTCTCTTTCTCTCCACCTTCTGGGCACTTTCCCTCCTCCCTTGATATACTCTCTTTCTCTGTCTACTGCCAGAAACTGTATGAAGCAAGAGAAAACCATTCAAATGGACAAACAGAAGCTTACCATACCATACCAGGACCAAAAACACAAATTGCATTAACTCTACAGTATGTATGAAAAGTCAGCAATGCAAATATTCTAGAATGCCAGTATCCCTACATTTTGGAAAAAGAGGATACGTCAGACTGCTACAGAGAACCTACATGTAAACAGAATTCTTCACCTTGATTACACACAGAACACACAGAGCATCACCTAGTAAAGAAGGGACCTATATTCTAAAGGCATTTACTTGGTTTACTGACCTGTAAATGGGAATGGGATATTCAACAATACTAACATCATTAGTGCTGCTGAATATCTCCAGCGCATGCTGCTATACTCCTCGATGCTAACCGCTTAGTATCGGGGCGTGTCATGGGTGGCAACAGTCACTAATCGGGTAGCAGCAATACTGCACCGCTACCCAGTTAGCGACCTATAGGTAAAACTAGGAGAACCAAAAGCTGGTCTAGCTTTACCCGTAGGAGCTACTGGATAGCGGTGCAATATCGCTGCCACCCAGTTAGTTTCTGCAGTGTCAGTGCAGTGACCCAGGGTATTCATTGCTGAGGCCACATATGAAGCCAGCACTGGGGTTACTTATTAGATCTAACTGCCCATATCACAAAAAAATATCTGGTTGCCCATATCACAAAGATTCTAATACAAGGTACTTATCTTCACACACAAAATCATTCACAACAGCTCAGCCCTCAATTTGCATGCCTTGATCTCACTCCGCAGCTGCGATAGACCCACAGGACAGAACATGTCTAACACACTAAGAAAGAACAAAGTGTAGCCAATGAACCAACAATAGGGCCTTTTCGCTATATACCCTGGCATTATGGAACTCACTTCCTCCACAAATAAGAGACATTCAACTATTGCAAGACTTCAGAAAATGCTTGAAAACCCTCTTATTCACAGAACACTACGGTCTGGCATCAAAAGACTAATAAACTGTACAACAATTCCATGCACTTAATACACGCCTTCTAATTCATATTTTTTCTCCATTTTTCATAGCTAGATTTCATTCCTCCTTCTCCCCCTCAGCCCTGTCTCCCTTCATTTTGTACCCTTACCTCTCTAGTCCTCTCATTTCCACTTCTTTGCAAGCTTCCTATTGCCATCTTTGAATAATTTTCTAGTCTCCCTTTACCTTTTTCAGTACTCATACCCTCCCCAGCCTCACCAACCCCTGTTCTTCTGGTCACTCTTTCCCTCTCCACCTCCAGCTCTTTATAATGTCTCTCCCCATTATTAAGGCTCCTATGTGTCTTTTTACTTACTCATATCTACCTTCTCTCACCGTCTTCAACGATTTGCCCACTTCTTTTGTTTCTCACCCTCTTCATAGCCCTCTGCCTTTTTCTCCCCTTCCCCCCAGTCCCAGCCTCTCCTCAATCCATAGATTCCATTCCCCTCATACCTCTTTCCTTATCATCCAGCCACTATCTCTTTCTTCAGTATTGCTTTTCTCTGCCTCTCCTCATTCTTGCCCTCAGTCTGTCCTGTCTTATTCTCTATCTCCACCTTCCACTGCATATTCCTTTGCCTTGTCCCCCCGACCTTGTCTGTCTTCTTCTTTCTCTCTTCTCAGCATCAAACCCTCTTCTCACACTGCAACCGGCCAACATCTACCCCCTCTTCTTAGCCACTTCTCCCAACCTCAACATCAGAAACCTTTCCCAAAATAAGCCCCCTTCTCTCAGCTCAACCCCAAGCCCTAACATCTGCCCTTTTCTTCTGTTCCCAACATCAGCCAGAGGGCTGGGGACTGGCCCACCCCCAGTGTCAGTTCCCAGCCCTAGCATCAGATCCTTCTCCCACCTTATTCTTTGACAGCATGAGCAACCTTGTCTCTCTTCCCTCCCCCACTACATTCAGCATCTCCCCCCCCCCATCCAGCATCTCCCTTCTACCTCCCTCCTCCATTGTGCCAACCATTTGCTCTCTCTCACCCTTCTTTCCCCATCCCCCCCAAATGTTTCAATATCGTTTTTTCCTCCCCTTCCCTCATGTGCTCTTGCATCTCTCCTTCTCTATCCCTTCCTTTCCTCCTGACCAGCATCTCCTCCTCTTGCCCGCCCACCACAGTCCTCCCTCTTCAAACCTCTTGCTGTGCTGTTGCAGCTCCTTCCCTCTGCCATGATAGTGTCAGTGATGAAAGTAAAAGCATTGTGCTGTGGAGTTTTGTGCTGAAGTGGTCTACGAGGCTCTGTCAGTCCAACCTCTCTCTCTGACATACACTTCCTGTATCCTTGGGGGCAAGAGCGATAAAGCCTCACAGAGCACTCAGCATGGCACGGTCATGGCAGCAGGAAAGGACGGCAACAGCAGGAGGTTTGGGGGAGGGGAGGACTGCATATAGGAAGTAAAAAGAGAAAGAGGGGAGGGAGAGGTGGAGACCCTGGAATATGTGGGGGTGGAGTGAGGCATTCTATGCTGCAGTATTTGGGGAGGGTGATATCCCCTTGCCTACACCCCTCCCCAACTATGCCCATGAGCAAGTATAATATCCTACAGTAGGTGATTCCCAGTTGCATGCCAACTAATTGCTGTGTACTTGTTTCTTAAAATTATTGGACTTATGAATAAATATGTGTCATGTCAGAGAATGCTTGCATTCCCATAGAGACCACTCTCATAATTTGCCCACAAAAAAGAAAGTATTGTTAGCAATTAGATCTCTGGTTCCTGGTAAGTGACAGGAGGTGCAACCGTCCAGATCTATCAGCTTCTTTATGGACGTCCTCCTGGTTACCTAGATCTCCCTACATTCAGGATCCCCATGCTATACAGGAAAGACTGAAGGTTCAAAGGGGTTTCAGTAAGATATCTCACTGTCCCAGTATGATGTAAGCTTGAGGAAACCTGTAGTTTCCTAGACAGGTGGCTTCTGATAGAATGTTTGATCTGTATTATTCTTCACCCTATTAAAGGACAGGCGAAGTGGGAAGTGAATGCTACACTTTCACTTTGTTGTAATAATCACAACTCTGGTAAATGTGTATTCTCAACTAAGGAAGCATATAACTGACTTTTAAGGTTAGAGGAAGTATGGTTGCCTGTCTGTAAGTTGATGGCATGCTTACAGAATGTCTTCACAATAAGTGAATTCACCAATTTGATTTACAGTATCACATATTCTGATATTTAGGTGTGAGGTTAGCATTATAGAATCTTTAATTCCCCCAGGACATCTAAAGGGCAATTTTATAAACCTTTTTATGCATAAAAGGCCTACTGAAAAATACCTATAAGTCTATGTGGTGCAAAGAGGCGCGTATTTATAAAGGAGACATGCTCAAGGGAGGAATTTGTGCAGAACAATTTACATGCATATTTTATAAAATATGCATGTACATGCTGACATTTACACCTGCCCTCAAACAAGCATAATGTCCTCAATCTGCACTTAAACACCTATGGGGGTAATTCTATATGGAGCCACCTACATTTACATGCCATTTATATACTGTGGAGGCCCCTGGCCCAGGCAACAGCCTATGGCTTAGGGCTGCACTTGTTAGTCCTTTAATTAAAGAGTTTTCTTCCTCATTCAGCGCCGGGGCTGCTGGGATTTGTAGTTGTGTTGTTTAGAAAAAAACAAGTAGTGTGGAGACCGAGGGTTTACAAGGCAAACACAGGAATTTATTTCTTTTTCTAAAGAGCATTAAGGCTCAACACAAAACAAACAGGATTCTTTTCTCCAAACAATAATCCATAGACGTTTATACCAAACCAAACAATGAAATTGCTTTATGTAGCTTTTTAACATGTCGCTGTTTTTCAAATCATTCAGCAATCAAGCAAGGCTTCTCTTCTCTTCAAACCCAAAAGAAATATCCTTTTGTCAGCAACAGGGTTCTTTAGCATTCCTGGCTAAACACATTTCTCCCTGTTTCCACACTGCCTTCTAGGACATTCAGGTTTTTATAGGCTTTTCCCTTCTTTTATCCAAGAACTTTTATTCTGCCTTCTGGCACAGAGAACAATCCATTACTGAATCTTCAGACCCCTCATCAGATTCATAATAGTCTATCTGCATTTCCTCAGGACCTGTGTCCGGTAAATATGGCTTTAAGCCAACATGAACAACTTCAGGCTTAATATTCTCTAAAAGTTCCAGAACCTTTCTCCACTGAGGCTTTTCCCTATGCACAGGGTTTTCACCGGGAACGTGGAGATTATTTTCTTGCATCAAATGACACAATGCCTCTAACTGGCTTACGGCACTTTTGGCTACCCTTTTATTCACGCACCTTTTTGTAAGTTGCAGCTCTTTAGCTGGTTCAGGAACGGTTGGCACTGCAGCCTGACCCTTATCAGCACTTCTCTCTGGCACAGCTCTCCTAGTTTTAAAACCAATTGCAGTTTCCCTGCAATCCTGGCTTTCCTTCTGACTAGGGCTTTCACCTCTGAGATCCCCTCGAAAGTCTCCACCGTTCTCCTCCACAGTGAACTCTCTGGGCCTTTCACTGGTGCTTCTCTCCCCACTGAATTCTCCAGTGTTCTCCCTGGTCAGCTCCCTTGAGTGCTGGTTTCCTGTATCTTTCCTTCCAGAGTGCTGCTTCCCTGACTCTCCCTTTCCAGGGTGTTGCTTCGTGTGCTGCCTTCTCTCAGGCTGAGACTCTCTTCCCATGGTGCTGCCCTTCTCAAGCTGAGTCTGCCTTCCTTCTGTTTCCCTGGGTTTATAAGAGTGTTTCTGAACTAGCGTGCATTGCCCTTCCCCCAGGTGTCTCTCATTAGTTTCCAAACCTGCCCTTAGATTAGCAGAGCTTGGGTGTGTCCTGTCCTCAGTAGCTGCATGTATTTTTTCCTTGCCTGCACTTTGAGAGCTACAGATTCCTTG
This sequence comes from Ichthyophis bannanicus, assembly GCA_033557465.1. Taxonomy (NCBI): domain Eukaryota; kingdom Metazoa; phylum Chordata; class Amphibia; order Gymnophiona; family Ichthyophiidae; genus Ichthyophis; species Ichthyophis bannanicus. Next base: position 418,968,333 of record CM066038.1, read on the forward strand.
CCTGTCTCTTTCTTTAAAGGTAAATGTCTGATTTTCCCCCAATTCCATGGGCTCAGCCATACTCTCCTCATCACACATCCCCCCCCCTTAAGATATTACGGGCTGGCGTTGCAGTACCCGCACAGCTCGTAATTCTCGACAGGGCATCTGCATTCATGTGCAATTTTCCCGCTCTATGTTCAACCCGGAAATCAAAAGCCTGTAAGGCCATGTACCAGTGGGTTAAACGAGTGTTGTGATTTTTCATTTGGTTTAACCACTTCAGTGGTGCATGGTCTGTGACTAACAGGAATCTGCGGCCTGTAAGATAAAACTTAAGAGCCTCGACCGCCCATTTTATTGCCAGACACTCCCTTTCTATAGTGGAGTATTTTCTTTCCGGTGGTGACAATTTCCAACTCAGAAACATAATGGGGTGCTCCGTGCCCTCATGTTTCTGGGATAGTACAGCCCCCAAACCTGTCTCCGAAGCGTCCGTCTGAACGATGAACGGTTGTTCAAAATCCACCCCTCGTAACACTGGTGCACAGCTGAGCTTTTCTTTTAATAAAATAAAAGTTTCATCTGCTGCCCCGGACTACTGCAATTGGTTGGGAGCATTCTTTTTCAACATATCCGTTCAAAATTTTGCGTTCTTTTCTGCGAAATGGGGGATGAAGCGGCGATAGTAGCCTATTAGGCCCAGAAAACTGCGCAACTGTTTCTTTGTCAGCGGCCTTGGAAAAACTTTTACGCTTTCTATTTTATTTGCTATAGGCCTAACTGTACCCCGCCCCACCATATGGCCCAGGTATTTTACCTCCTGCCCGGATAACATACACTTCGCAGGATTTAGCGTTATGCCTGCGTGCCTCATTGCTTGCAAGACTGCTTCTACGCGAGGCAAATGTTGATCCCACGTGGAGCTGTGTATTATTATGTCATCCATGTAGGCGATGGCATATTTTTGGTGTGGGAGTAACACGAGGTCCACCAACCTCTGGCAGGTCGCGGCCGCGCCATGCAAGCCGAAAGGCATTCTCCGAAATTGGAAAAGACCTATGGGAGTAGAGAACGCTGTCTTAGGACGTGATTCTCTGGTTAAGGGGATCTGCCAATACCCCTTGGTCATATTGAGGGTTGTAAGGAATTTCGCCTGGCCTAAACGGTCCATTAACTCCTCTATCCGTGGCATCGGATAGGCATCGAACCTGGAGATGGCATTGACATGTCGAAAGTCTATACAAAACCTCATCGTCCCATCAGGTTTTGGCACGAGCACGATGGGGCTGTTCCAGGGGCTTTTTGATTTTTCAATGATCCCCATTTTACACATTTCTTTTACCTGGTTCACCACCTCCTGTTGCTTGGCTTTCGGTAGCCTGTAGGGTCTTTGCCTTACCACCTCACCGGGTGGGGTCACTATCTCATGGGCCACTAACATAGTTTCCCCCGGCACTGGTGTTAGGACATCAGGGAATCCTTTCAACAGTTTTGTCAACTCTTGTCTTTGTACCCAAGACAGTTCTTCTCCCATTCGGGGCTCTGGGTCTGTCTTACAGTCAGATAACTGCGGACCCAAATCCTCCTCTTCCTTCTCTTCGAAGGTTGCGGTCAATCCTTTCCTCTCCGCTCGCCCTGTAGACCCAAATCCTCCAGTCCCTCGGATTGTAGTGGTCATCATGGGAACTTCCTCAAGTGGTGGAAAACCCACCCTTTCGCAGATGAGTTGGGGCTATCCTATCCCCCATGTTTACTTTGAAGTCTTCCTTCCCAAAGTTAAAAAGTAATACCTTAACAGCCCCTCTGTAGTCTGGGTCGATGACACCCGTGCCATCTATAAAATACTTCAGGGCTAGCCCTGAACGTGGTGCGATGCGGCCATAACACCCCAGTGGCATCTCCATTTGGAGGCCCATATCCACCAAGATTCCTTGCCTGTCTCTTTCTTTAAAGGTAAATGTCTGATTTTCCCCCAATTCCATGGGCTCAGCCATACTCTCCTCATCACATCTGTAAATCATGCCATTTTAATGAAATATACACATAAATGGGCATTTACGTACACAATCGAAGCAGTAGCTATTCTGAGAATACGTATGTCGAGTCGAGTGCGTTCTTTCACTGTGAGCATATGCATGGGCAGTGTTTGGATGGAGAGCCCAAGATCGCATGTAAATGATAAAATACTGTAGTTTATGGTATGTGTGCTCTTTAGGAATCTGCAGCTCTAGGCCGGTGTAAGTAATTAAGCCTTAGATGAGCGCACGTATTTGGCATAACTGGTTTAAGTGATCGCACTTGAATTCAAGGCTCATTCTCTGCTGTTTATGATAACATTTTATAAAGTTAAATGTGCACATACTTGACTTTATAAAACAGGTGGAAACTAGGAAAATATACATTAATTAGGCCCTCTTTATAAAATCACCCTCCCTACGTCTACACTTTCAATCTAGGCGTGATTTCTGCAAGGGTTTGTTTGTTTTTTTGGTTTTTTTATAGTGCCATCAAGTCAGTGCTAACTCCTGGCAACCCAGCTGCCTCTGAGTTTTCTTGGCAATGTATCACAGGAAGTAGATTGCTAGACCTTTTCTTCTGAGGCAAGGGAGAGCAAAGTGACTAGCCCAAGGTCTCAAGAAGAGCGAGTAGGAATTGAAGCCTTCATTGTCTGGGTACAAGTCAGTTGCTCAAACCACTAGGCTACTCCTCCCCTAGCAATTAGTTTATGGAGACACATATACCTCTACACCTTCATAAAATTGGCTAAAATTAGGTGCCATTCTGCCTATTAACCCCGTTAAATGTCCTCTCTCAATGGGATTGATAAAGTCATAAAAACAAAGCAGATAATTATTAACCCCACCATCTTGTGTTGTTCAAAACACATTGTTCTAAGGAAATAAAAATATGCAATGGTGGAAAATAAATAGAAAGCTTCATGGATGATTGCATTATTTCTGAAATAGCGTTATTAATTTACCTGACTTTAAACAGCATAACATACACCTAGTTAGGAATGCATACTTAATATTTGTAGTATGTATAAAGCCAAGAGAGAACATAATAGATTTATCTTCTAGAACATATTTTTCCTGACATTAATCAAGTTCCCTGTTTGCATAAATTATCTAACATTGATTTATCATGTAATGGATTGATTATAAATAATTCTAGCTTGTTTTAGATTGTGTGACAATTGAAATCATTTCTTTTTGATTGCACTGATCATTTCTCTATAGCATATATTGCATACACAGAAATATATCCTGGTTTTATACAGTATACATTCTATATGATGTATGTAGGTGAAATGTTTCATTCCCTTAAGGCTAATTTATAGACGGCACTTCATGCTTAAAGCCATCAAATTTAGAAATGTTATTTTATGGCAGTTTGCCTTTTAAATTTAAACAGGCTCTAGGTATTTGTCTAGACTCCATCAAGGGCACTATTGTATCTTGAGGCTTTGGTGTGAGGCAGACTAAAGGACTGCATCATGTCAAGCCCTCAAGTAGAAATTATTGCTTTACTTGCCTCAGTTCACCACTATATTATGTCACCAAATCACATCACGGTGTAATCAAAGATGAATAAAATATTTTTTTTGTTACTTTAAATGCTTTTTCTGCCAATTACAATCAAAGGGCATGATTTCAGGTCTGCCAGTTTGCAAGACTCCTGCCTACCAATGATTCTAAAACCATAATCTGCTAAATATAAAATGAATCAGAGAAGTCTTTGAATGATTCAGCCATTGAGAAGGAACATTTTTTCCTCCCACCAGAGGGAGGAAAGTAATTGGTCTTTAAAGAATGAAATCAAAGATGTTAAAAATATCCCTTTCTCTGTATATATATTGCATGCATCTGTGCTAAACCCTTAATTACTGTACTCTTTTCATTGCAGGTAACCATGCATATTAGTATCCTAATTAAATCCATCAGTACATATGCACATGCTAAGTACCATTTAACCAGAGTTATAGTTTTTTATGCTCCCCAGTTTCAATTTGTCCAACCTTCTAGCTGAACTGCTTGGAGATGGTGCAGTTATAATCCTGCTGCAAACCCAACCTGACGACGGTTTACTAGCTTGATTACATCATTAAGCGCAATCAGAAAGCATTTCCCCCTGCAATGATTTTAACTCAGTGGAATCAATTGCTTTCTTTGATCTTAGGAGCATCATTTTTGCAATAGGCTTCTTTAAAAATGGAAGTGGCATCCTCTTTCGACACTATTGCCGCCAACAATAAAAATAATACTACTAGTAACGAATGTAGTCATAGCCATTTGCTCCTCTCATAGAGTCATCAGTTTCTTCTAAGAGAACTATTTTATGAAAGTCTAAAGTAAACAAATATTCATGTTTTAAAACAATAAATGTTTATTGTGTAACAATAAGGTGGTCATTTTAGAAGGCTTCTGTGGCATTTACATGTATAAATAGCAGGTTTGCAAATGCAAATGGTGGAACATTCCTAAGAAGGAATTTTGGAAAAGCTGCTACAACATATTTATATCTGTGGCACACATTGTTTTCAAAAGAGCGTGTTCTGGGTTTGGTTTGGTCAGGCCTGTAAAGTATCCCTGTCTTACAAAGAAATACACATAAGAAGGCACATTTTAGAAGAAGATATCAAGGCCAAAATTGAGTATGGATGTCACCTGGTTTACAATTCTGACATTATTTTAGAAATGGCTCTGCTTAAGGTGGAGTTATTTCTAAAATATAAATCCATATGCAGTGGGAGAAGCAATCTGCATGTGGGAAAATGGAATAAGGGACCCTAGCAACTTACACATGTAATTTCCGACATTTTAGAATGTGCATATGTAAATGTCGGAACATACATGTGTATCCAGGCCATTTTGGTAACCTGGACTTATAGATGCCTCTAAGGGACCACAGTGGGACTCTAAGGGACTCATTTCACTTTGGGAGGGAGGGATAAACAATGGGGGGGGATTAAAGGGAATATCCCTCTCTCAATCCCTTATATGAAGGGATGGCCAAAAGGAACACTTTTATATAACCTGCTCATGTTGGGGAGCAAGTGCAACTTCAGGAGTGGACAATTCCGATCATACATGTGCATTCCCTATATAAAATGGGAGATTCACGTGTAGGTCTTCGCCCCGCCTAGGCCACATTCTGAAATGTCCCAGATTGCCTTCTAGCAAATGTTTTAATATAGATGTGCCTAGGTCAGAAATATTTCAACTGTGGCTTTTCTAAAATTGTGTTTTAGATATAGATGCAACTTGCATATTTTTCTGCTGCCGCACTCACATATAAAACATGAATAGAGCTTCTAAAATGACCCCCATATTTCATAAAATCTAGATGTCAGCATTTACACCTGAGGAGGACTTGAGGTTTAGAGGAATGATAAGAAGGGCAGTTGTGCTTACCCTTTAGTCATTAAAAAACACCTAAAATTTTTGAAAACAGAGTATCATGGCCACATTCCTTAATTGGTTCCCTTAGATGCCCAATTTTGTAAACTGGGGTATTTTTACATGGAAGTGAAAATCATTGCTTGCACATATTAGTACCAGTACGTACACAGTCAAAACCCCAAGTAATGCTACTCTACTTTCAGGATAGACCCAAGCATACCTGATGCCATAGATGAACTTTTAGCTATGTGCTCCTACCCAGGACAGCTCAAGGCAATCTGCTGCCTGAGGCAAGCGATGAAATGTCAAATCCTTCCCCTCCCACCCCCAAAGAGCACCCAAAGAGAAGTACTCCATCAGAACTCTGGTTAAGGAGAGAGGAAGGAGGAACGTTCCCTCACCCAGAACAGTAGCCAAGCAGTTTCTCCAAGAAAAAAGCATGCAACTTTTATTCCAGGGCTATATACATGGAGTAGAGGAGTAGCCTAATGGTTACAGCACTGGCTTTGGAACCAAGAAACCAAGGTTCAATTCCCACTAGCACGCCTTGGGCAAGTCACTTAACCCTCCATTGCCTCAGAAAAATCCAAGTTATCAATGTCCCTGTTTAATGGACATTACCAAAGTTAAGTTACAATGTAAACCACGTTGATTGAAACAATAAATAAAATATAATAAAGCAACAAGAACTGCAATTGTTGGTTACACAACTGTACTGCTTAAATTATGTAGCCTAGGACCCTAATACAAAAATACTGCCCCTGGCCCTGCACACTGGACCGCCATGGTATTAAATGGAAAAATATATTCTGCATCCACAGAAATTCCCCTCACCCAGCAATGGGTGCAGAGCTAAACTACATTCCCCCATAGAACTCAACATACAAAAATAAAATGGTGCAATTTAGATTTCATCTCAGTAACAACAACATTATCTCTCTCCAGTAGCAGGCATATTATGAAGCAATACAAAACCCTAGAAAAATCACTCAGGACTGAAACTCACCAAAACACTCTATCCATAGCTTCCATTCCACCTAACTCCTCACAAAGAGTTCTTCACGGAGCATTTGAATATTACACACTATCACTCTGGAACTCACTTCCACAACCTAAGAGACACTACATACATCGCTGACTTCAGGAAGTATCTAAAAATATATCTCTTCAACAAAACTGCAACTGCACATTGAACACATAACACTACAGCTGCATGAGACACACAATCAACAGGATTGAATCCCCTACACAGTTGTCCCCCACCAACAAAACGACAACCAGCCTTGTACTTACACATTGTACATAGTTATAGAGTTGTAAGCTGTTAACTGTTAATTGTAAATAGTTATATTGCTGTTCCCTGTAAGAACGTTCTGTTTTCTGTAAACCGCTTAGATAAAATGAAAAGTGATATATAAAAAATGTTAAATAAATAAATAAAATAAATACAAGGAGCCTACTCAGAAAAGGGCAGCACCGTAAATATTGCAATGAGCTCTAGAACTGAGTGGATAAAAGAAGAAGGTCAACACTGCAATGACTTGCCTGCAATCCCAGTGAAATCATGAATGTTACCAAACGCTAGAAGGGAGAGACACCCACATGGGAAAACTAAACAAACTGGATTGCTATGGATCTCTTCACAGAAACTCCATGCTAACAGAATACCTGGCCTTGATCACACATTTGAGTCCACTTAGACCTTTACTAAGTACAGAATAAATTACCACCAAGTAAAAATAGAAATATATAGATAAAAATTAAATTGAAATCCAAAGATTGCACAGTCTGCATGCAGTGTAACACCAGAGAAATAGAACCAGTGATACACTTCCCTCTGTACTGAGCAGATGTAAATTCCACAAACCGACATATTCTTATAATTAAATTGAAAATAAAATTATTTCTTCTATCATTGTTGTCTGACCATTTTGGGGCCCTTTTACTAAAGTATGCTATGGTTTTGTATCTAACGTGATAGCATGAAAATTCATGTATGCTAAGTGCAAAACTGGCATGTTAATTGTTCGGGGTACGGACAGCATATTCCTGGCAGTTAATGCACAGCACTGTACCCTTACAAGGGGTGCAATGACAGCGGGTACACTTACCCCCATCTATTGAGGCAGAGGTAGTTCCACCCATGCTAATGAAAGAATGGCCGTGCACCCACCACATCCACTCTCCGCCCCTAACCTGCCCATTCACCACCCGCAGAAATAAGCTTGCATTAATGGTCATGACCCTGCTTAGCTTTATTTTTCTAATCACCTTTATTCTAGCCTCAGGTTTCTATTTCCCTCTGCCTATTTTCTTAGCTCTGTTACCAGGGTCTCCTGTCCATTTGCTATTTCTTTTCTGTTGTCTTCACTTCCTTCTCTACATCTGTCTCTGACATCGATCTTTCACGTTTAACTTTTTTCCATTTATTTTTCTGCTTCTGTCAGACTTCACTCCTCACTTTCAACTCCTCAGTCTTCTTTTTATACTGCATCAACCTAAAGCTTTCCATCTCCTTCCTCCTAGCCCTTCTATAAGGTTTACCAGATGCCCATGATTTTAGAGCTATGTCCCCAACTCCTATGCTTTGGCAGCCTCCTGTCCCCAATTGCAGTAGTGGGGATAGAGGTGCCAGGGCAGGTCTGTGGCAGCACTGCACCTCCCCTTTCTCCACTGCTGCCGTAAACGCTGCTTCTACTGAGATCTGCGGTGGTGGCGGCAACATGGAATTAAATCTTAAGTGTGTGGTCTTTCAGACACTCGTGCACTTCTGAAGCCTGCAGGTCCCACCTCCATCTGATACAAAAAGTGTGCATTAGAAGGCAGCGGGACCAGCAGGACATCAGAAGTGTCTGAAAGAATCCACACTTAGTTTCTTGCCGCCAACATCAGGAGAAGCAGCAGCAAGAAGTTAAAGCCTAAGAATAGGATCTTTCAGAGACTCACATGCTTCCAAGGCCTGCTGGTTTTAGTCCTCTCTGACGCACACGTTTTGCATCAGAGGGAGGCGGGACCTGTAGGGCTTTGGAAGCATGTGAGCAGGGCTGGTGCTAGGGCTTCTGGTGCCCCCTGCAACCTATAAATCGGCACCCCCTCCCTCATTATTATTGTTAAAGTTGGCAACACCCCACACTCCGTTTTCCCAAAACTCCTTTATGAACTCTTTTCACATAATGCTAGTATTTCTCCTTCAAATCTAATGTTGTAAGAAAATTACAGTGAAAAGGCAAATGCATAGCCAGAATAAAAATAACTTTTTAGCAGTAAATACTTAGCATCAAATAAACAGGCTGTGATAGTCCAAAACTAATCTGATACTGGTCATCTCATTAACATCAAAAACTTTCTTCAGTACCAGGCATATTATGAACTAATATAAAATCCTACAAAAATCACTGAAGATCTAAAAGGCCAAATCTACCATACCATACCAGCATAAACTTCCAAAACTCATACAACAAGGAGCTTACTCAGAAAAAAGCAGCACTATGAATACTGCAATGGGCCCTAGAACATCCATATACCTATTTGAAAAACTGAACAAGTCAAATTACTACAGTATAGATCCCTATGTACAAATTCCATGTTAACAGAACACATGGCCTCGGTCACACACTCAGAACATAGACCCTCACCAAATATAGAATAAGTGACTACAACCTAAAGTAAAAAGTAAAAATAAAAATGTGTAGATAAACAATTAAACGGAAACCCCAAGAAGCCAGACTCTGCATGTGGTGCAATACCAGATAAATAAGAGATGCAGTGTAAAATATAAAGATAGTGCAAAGTCCAATCAGTAAACTGAAAATAAAATTATTTTTTTCTACCTTTGTTATCTGACTATTTTATTCTCTGATCATTCTGATCCTGATCTGAGGCTTCTGCTTTCCTCTGTCTTCTCTTAATTCTCTTTCTATGGTCTATAGTCTATCAGCCATTTCTTGTCTCTCCTTTTGTTTTCTTCACTTCCTTCCATCCTGGATATTGATTTTTTAACTTTCAGCTTTCTTCCATTTCTCTCTCTCTCTGCCCACCCAGATTTCACTATTCCTTACTATCCAGTCCTTTTTTAGCCATCTACCTAGTGCTTTTCAACCTTCACCGCGGTCCTCTCATTCCCCAGCTCTTTTTTCCTGGTCCATTATGCCTCAGTCTTTTGCTCACTCTCTCTCCCCCTCTGTCTATCAACTGTCACCCCCCATCTAGTGTCTCTCTCTTTCCCTCCATCCAATAAGCTGAGGCAGAGGCAAACTGTCTGGGACTGCCTGATTCACAGTTCCAGGCCTGCAGCAGCATGGCCTCCCTGCCTCTGCTCTGTAGAGTCAATCCACACTCAGCAGAGGTGTTTCTGCCCCCCCCCCAACCCTTCACAACACACACAATATCTGCCCCTCTCCCTTCACCCCCCCCCCAAGTTTCTCCCTCTTTCCCCCACCTGACCCAGCATATACTAGCATCAGTTCCCTTCTAGTTCCAACTCCTTTCCAGTTCCCCCAAGCATAAACCCACTTCCAATCCCAGTATCTCCCTCAGTATTAACCTATTTCCAATCCCAGCAATGCCCCCCCCCCCCCAATGTCAGCCCCCTTTCTAATCCTCCCCTCCCAGTACCTTCCACTGTCAACCCCCTTGCATTCCCAGCACTGCCACTGGGGTCCATTCCTTTCCAGCCCCTTTTACTCCAAATACCATCCCAGGTATCAGCTCACTTCCAGACCCAGTGCCCACCCCCATTGTCAGCTACCTTCCAGTCACCCTCCCCAATGTCCATCCCCCTTCCAGTGCCATTCCCAGGTGTCAGCCACCTTCCACTCCCTCCTTCCCCCCTGTCAGCTCCCTTCCAGCCCCCATGTTCCCCCACTGTCAGCTCCCTTCCAGCCCTCACCTTCCCCCATGTAAGCTCCCTTCCAGCCCTCCTCCTGTGTCAGCTTCCTTCCAACCCCTTCCTTCCCTCCCCCCCCCCTCACTGATTTGCCACTTGAAAGAGCCACGGGAATACTTCTCTGCTCCTGCAGCTGTGCTCTTTTATAAAGTGCTGAACCGTGGCATTTCTAAAGATGGTAAATAGCTCCTGTAGTGCTCAGAAATGCCTTGCCTTTCATGGCTCCATTTTTAGATGCTATGATATACGTTGCAAAGTACTTGTGGATCACTGGTACGTTTCCTTGGATTACTCGTACTCACTTCAATTACACCCCTGAGTGGCGGCTCCCGCTATTCCCTCTTGGCTTATTTTCTTCTCTCTTCTTGTGCCACACAGTCACTACAGTATGGTTATTCTTAGCGCTTACACCCACTTAGAGTAGGACACTAGCATTGGTTTGATAAATATTTGAAATCACAGCTAGTACAGGATGTTACAAAAGCATGCAGACAGTTACACTTTTAATAGATTGCAAGTTATTGACCCAGAGTACATAGACCTTATTGACCTACACCATATTAAGGATCCTGCAACATTGTTTTTCTGTTCAGGCACTTTTAGTTTGTTTGTTTTCTTCTTGGTGTGTATTAAATACTTCCTCCTTTTTCCAAAGGAATAAAAAACTCCTGTTTCAATACGGTGCACGGATTACAGATAACAGTTTATTTATACCAAGTATGAGATCTCTGTATCATATGAATCACTATGGCAAATTTGACTGCTTTGACATCTTATCCTAGGTGAAGTCATTTTTGAACCTTGACCTCCCTTTGGTGTGAAACTGAGCATCGGTAAAGACTGCAAGTTTCTCAGTCTCTCCCTTTTAGCGTTTGGTAACATTCATGATTTCACTGGGATTGCAGGCAAGTCATTGCAGTGTTTGCCTTCTTCTTTTATCGTAACACATTATGATATTTGTTTAAACCTCTGTGCAACTTGTGTCCCTTTACGTGCTCTTTATCATAGAATATAATATTCAGCCATTGCACTAGAATTTAGTGCTTTCAGAACATAAGCTTTACTTTATATTGTGATGCCCCGACTGGGATCTTTTATTATATCTTTATGAGTTGTTTTTGCTCTAGTCCTTATGTCAGTTTTTACTTTTGTTATTACAGCTATTTATGTACTTCTTCATGTATTTATTATTCTTATTGGTTCATTTTGCACTGGCTGTTTTTATTGTTATTTTATGTGCACTAGATATTAGTGACTTTAAGTTTTATATTTATTATATATTGTTTCATATATGTTTGTGTTTTGAGGTTTGCATCCCCTGAAGAAGGCTGGTAAAGCCAAAATGTGTTGGGATTTTACAATAAAGTTCGTTTTGACCATCACTCTATGCACCGGCTCCTTTGTTTGTTCCTCCTGGATGTTCTGCAAACTACATATGTTTTTCCCATGACCTTGGAGTTATTTTTCAAAAGGATCCCTGTTTAGTGAACATCCAGACATACCTTTTCTACCTAAATAACTTATGCAAAATTGGGCTTTACATATTGCAAGTAATGTTATATAGTAGGGCATTGTATACTTTAGCCTTTAACTATTTCATATGCTATGGAAATATATATATTAGTTACTGGGGCATGTCCTTTACTCTAAGGATGATTTTAAATTTGTACTTTCTTCAAGTTTGATTTTGTACCTTTGTATTGATTGCTTGTGTAGGAAGCACCTACTCCAGTGCATTTTTCCTAGCAAAAAGGATGTTGGTATTCATATACAAGGCTCTTTCATTAATACATGAGGATCACGGATCGATTTTAGCAAGCAATTGAAAAGGTGCCAGTACTCAGTACCACTGAGTACCACCTCAATAAATGCCCTGGCCTACTTTATACTGTTTGATGAGGTAGCAAATTTTATTCACCCACTTGGCATCAACCTGCCAAGTAACGATTTGGGATGGAACTTTGACAAAGTATTATAGAGTAGCATACAAAGCAGTCATTCGTTTAGAGACAACCTTACAAATTCTAGTGTAACCTAAGTTGTAGGTAGGGTTGCCAACTTTTTGAAAGAGAAAAATCCGCCACCTGTGGCTAGTTATGCTCCGCCCATGCCCACCCCACCCTGCCCTTCCCCTGTCCCTTCCCACCACCCCTTGCCCCACCCCCTGTCCCCAAAAAAATTGCAGAGATGGCAATGTCCAAACTGAACAAGCAAGATTGCTACACATTCTTAAACAGAAATTCTATACATACACACACACATACACACACACAGTACAGACAGGCCTTCATCAATAAATGAGCACAAAATGAAAAGAGAAATATATAGACAAAAATTAAACTGAAACCCCAAGAAGTCAGACTCCACTTGCAGGCAACATCAGATAAATAAGAAATGCAGTTCCCCATACTGTGTAAAATATAAAGGTAGCACAAAGTCCAATCATTAAATTGAAAATAAAATTGTTTTTTTCTACTTTTGTTATCTGAACATTTTATTCTCTGATCATGCTGGTCCCAATCTGAGGCTTCTATTTTCCTGTCTTCTCTTTGCTCTCTTTCTATGGTCTATAGGCCATCTGCCATTTCTTGTCTCTTCTTTTGTTTTCTTCACTTCCTTGCATCAGCCTATTTCCAGTCCAAGTAACCCTCCCCAGTATCAGTATCAGCCCCATTTCCAGTCCTCCCCTCCCATTACATTCCAATGTTAACCCCCTTGCGTTCCCAGGACTGCCAGTGGTGTCCATTCCCTTCTTCCTCACTGTCCAGCCCCTTCCAGTCCAAATACCATCTCAGGTATCAGCTCACTTCCACTCCCAGTGCCATCTCTGTGTCAGCTCTCTTCCAGTCACTCTTCCCTCTGTCCATCCCCCTTCTAGTGCCATCCCCACATGTCTTCTCCCTTCCAGTCGAGTGCCCCCTCCTTTCCAGCCTCCTCCCCATTACCCAGTCACCTACCAGTACCATCCCCAGGTGTCAGCTCCCATCGAGCCCCCTCCTTACCCACTCTGTCAGCTTTCTTCCTGCCACCTTTTTCCTCCCCCCGTGTTAGCTCTTCCTGCCACCTCCTTCACCCTATCAGTCCCTTCCTGCCACATCCTTCCTCCCCCTGTATAAATTGCCTTCCAATCACCTCCCTCACCCCTATTTCAGATGCCTTCCTGCCACCTCCTTCCCCCCTCTTTCAGCTCTCTTCCAGCCACCTCCTTCACTCTGTCAGTCCCTTCCTGCCATCTCCTTCCCCCCCCCCTCTTTCAGCTCCCTTCCATCCCTCACCTCCCCCCTGGGTCATTCCCTTCTGCCACCTCCTTCCCCTTGCAGTCACAGCGCCTGTTTCTTACAGAGCAGCAGCTGCAATAAAGCTAATTTAAAAACAAAATGAAACCAGTGTGGAGCCCTCTGTCCCTATGGAACCCCTGCTGCAGCACCTGTGCTCAAAAGAAAAAAGCTACAGGGGGCGGGACTAGGGTTGCCAACTGGCCGGTTTTCAGCCGGCCTGGCTGGTTTTTCCATGGCCAGGCCGGCTGCCGGCGCAGAGGCAAAACCGGCCCTTGAAAAGCCGTTTTTTTTGCTCTGGGCGCAAGATCGGGAGCGGCCCGTGCAAACAAAACCGGCGTTTCTCCCAACCCGGAGGGCATCAGAGGGTGCCGGGGAAGCCCGCGCACGGCCCCGGCTCCCTCTGAACAGCCGCCAGCGTGAAGAGCCTTTACCTTCACGCTGGCGGCTGTTCCTGTGAAGCTGCGATTGGTGGAAAAGGTTAAAGGCAATGCCCTTTAACCTTTCCCAGCATTCGCGGCTGCACAGGAACAGCCGCCAGCGTGAAGGAAAAGGCTCTTCACGCTGGCGGCTGTACAGAGGGAGCCGGGGCCTCGCACGGGCTTCCCCGGCTCCCTCTAAAGCCTCAGACAGCCGCGGTTTGGGGGGGGGGGAAGAGGCCAAGGACTGCCTGGGCTGTGATGGGGGGAGGGGGCCTGGACTGGAAAAGGGCTAGGAGGGGGGAATTTGACTGGAAATGGGTTGTGATGGGGGGGGGGGACCTGGACCGGAAAAGGGCTATGGGGGGGGGGGACTTGGACTGGAAAGAAATGTGCTGTGATGGGAGGGGACCTGGACTGTAAAAGGGCTATGTGGGGGGGGGGGGGGAAAAGGGATGGAAATGGGTTTTGATGGGGAGGGGGACCTGGACTGGAAAAGGGCTGGGGGGGGGGCATGGACTGGAAATGGGTTGTGATGGGGAGGGGGACCTGGACTGGAAAAGGGCTATGGGGGGGGGACCTAGGACAGGAAAAGGGCTATGGGGGCTGGAACGTGGACTGGAAATGGGCTATGGTGGAGGGAGGGGGAACTTGGACTGGAAATAGGCTGTGATTAGGGGGACTAGGACTGCAAATGGTATGTGAAGCTCGGGGCACAAGGACTGTAAAAGGGCTATGTGGGGGCATTGGACTGGAAAGAAATGGGCTGTGATGGGGAGGGGGACCTGGACTGTAAAAGGGCTATGTGGGGGGGGGGGAGACATGGACTGGAAATGGGATGTGATGGGGAGGGGGACCTGGACTGGAAAAGGGCTATGGGGGGGGGGGGGAACTTGGACTGGAAATGGGCTATGGTGGAGGGAGGGGGAACTTGGACTGGAAATAGGCTGTGATTAGGGGGGCTAGGACTGCAAATGGACTGTGATGGTGGGGGGGGGGTAGGACTGCAAATGGGCTGTGATGGTGCGGGGGGACTCGGACTGCAAATGGGATATGATGGGGGGGCCTAGGACTGGAAATAGGCTGTGATGGGGGACTTGGACTTGAAATGGGCTGTGATGGGGGGGGGGCTAGGACTGGAAATGGCCTGTGATGTGAAGGCTAGCACTGGAAATGGGCTTATGAAGAGCTGGAATAGGACTGGAAATGGGCTGATGTGGGTCATGGGAGAATGGGACTAGAAGGGAGTGGATGCTGGGTGGGTCTAGAACTATAAGGGAACTGATTTTGGGGGAGGACTAGAATAGATGGGGAATGAGTGGAGAGGGGAAAAATATTTTGTGTGGAAGAAAAGTCTATGATGGGCTGGGTATTGGGAGAGTGAGGGGCTTGAGAATGGAAGGGTGAAATTTAAATGGATGATAAAGGAATAAGGAAAGAATTGGGGGAAAGAGCAAAAGGGAAACAATCAGTATGTTAAAGCAGAAATAGAGAGAGAATGGAAAACATCTAAAAGAGAAGAAAGGACAAATGGATAGCTTGCAGAAGACACGAAGAAACCAGAAGAAAGTGACTGGAGCAATTGCAACTGAAAAATAAAACGCCCAAACAGAAGGTAGAAAAATACTTTTTATTTTGAATTTATTAGCTGGAATATGTTTGGTCTGGGAAGTGTGTATTGATAACATCTTTGCGTTTTTGTTTAGTGCAAGAGGAAATTACTTTATAGTTTTATTTCTCCAGTGTTGTACATTTCATGTTTGGATTTTGGGGTTCCCAGTTTAATTATTATCTGACCAAGGAAGTTAGCCTACACCAGGGGTCACCAACCTGCGGCCCACGAGGTCCCTTCGTGCGGCCCGCGAGGCTCTACCCCGGTTAACATTACGTGCGGCCCGCCAAGGATTCCCGCCATTGTATCCACGCGCTCGCAGCTCACCGACGACCACCTGCAAGCGTCCCTTCTCCTGTCAGTGTCATCTGTGAAGCCGGACTTTAAGCGTTTGTCTGCTAGCATGAATCATCAGCCATCTCATTAAATTCAATAAAGGTGATCAGCCATTGTTTTCATAATTTTGCGTTTGTTGTTTTTTTTCGCGGGGGCGGGGAGAAGGGGGGTGCGGCCCGCGAGGCGCCCGGTAGTCGGCTGTGCGGCCCGCGGCCCTCTGGAGGTTGGTGACCCCAGGCCTACACGTATCCTCGGTAATTTTTGTGGGTGGGGCTGGGGGCGGGGCAGGGGTGGGACTAGGGGCGGAGAATGGGTGGAGCATGGCGAGCCACAGGTGTCGGGCTTTTCTCGGTGAAAAAGTTGGTAACCCTAGGCGGGACACTGCAGCAGGGGTTCCATAGAGCCGGAGTGCTCCACACTGGTTTCATTTTGTTTTTAAATTAGCTTTATTGCAGCTGCTGTCTGTAAGAAGCAGGAGCAGCGGCTGCAAAGGGAAGGTGAGGTGCATTGGAGAGGGGGGGGGGGTTCCCCGCACCAGCTTAATTTTGTTTTTAAAGGACTGCAGATGAAATGCCGGTTTTCTACTCTGGCCACTCCCAGTCTTGAGGCCAGAGCAAAAAAACAGCTTTTCAAGGGTCGGTCTTTGATCTCTGCCGGCAGCTGGCCTGGCCACAGAAAAAACGGCCATGCTGACTGAAAACCAGTTGGTTGGCAACCCTAGTTGTAGGTGATACATTTTTATAGCACTAACTCAGGGGTTCTCATCCTAGTCCTCGGACACAATTAGCCAGCCAGATTTTCATGATAACCACAATGAATATTCATGAAAGAAAGCTGTATACAGTGGAGGCAGTGCATGCAAATCTCTCTCATGTATATTTATTATGATTATCCTGAAAACCTGACTGTCTAGATGTGTCCCAAGGACTGGGTTGAGAACTCCTGCATTAACTTAATATATCTTTGACAACCTTTTGAGCATTATCCAGTCAGCTCAAGGAGGAAGCAGCACAGTTACAACTGGGTTTAAATAGTACAAATGCATCTAGGGTGGGGGATAGACAGAGGTGGTGAGACAGTTCAAAGATCCTATATCTGATAATGGGTGAGAAAGCCAATGTCATTACTGAGTTCTTTTGTAAGCAGTTATTTAGAAAAAAATATAAAACAGTACCTGCCTGCTTTGGGGTTGTGGGTGTCTGGGCTGCAGTAGCTGAGCCGCTGTTGTCAGCCGCCATGATCCCCAATGCAGTTTGAGCATAGCCATGTTTGTTGTTTAAAAGAGGGTGGGGCTTATTCAGGCAAGGTCTGGGATCTAACAGAATCCTTCAAAGTAAAGGGCTATCGCCCAAAATTGACCTCCAGGAATGCTGAAACCTCTCTCAACACATCTAGGGAAAACCTACTACAATACAAAGAAAGGAAAACCATACAACATTTTATCCAGAACTAGAAAATCTAAAGAAAATTATTTTTAAAAAAAGGATCTATGTGGAAATGGAGGATAAATTGCTAAAATAAATCATTCCTACCATTCTAGCCCCAATTCCAGCTTTCTGCCAACACCAGACCTAAAACAAAAACTTGTGAGGTGTGAACTCACCTAAATAAACAATAATGGAGAACCAGTCATTGTACAATAATGCAATGAGCAATAGAATCTGTGGTCTATTGTTCTAAAATAGCATTCTGGCTTCTGCAACAGTATCATATGGTAATATTGCAGTCATAGTAACATAGTAAATGACGGCAGATAAAGACCAGCATGGTCCATCCAGTCTGCCCAGCAATATGGTAAGAGTAGGTGCACCTGTTGCTCTGTGCAGGCCACCCCTCCCCATGTCTTTGTTTAGGGGTGAACCCACCACTCCATGTAGGACACCCATATTTGTTGAGAAGTTAGATGTGTGAACTCCAAACAATAGCCCAAATAAGAAAATGGGACAAAACCTTGCGAAGCATTATGATGCAAGTTAGGCTAGCACATATCACAGGACCTTATAGCTACCCACATGGGTGCCACAGGCTTCATTAAAAGGAATTTCTAAGCACACCTTCAGAAATTACCCATACATGTTACATCTTATGAGCTCCAGAAGGGGTCTTTCTTAGGCATGATGCAAGAACTACGGTGAGCATTAGCAGTAAATTTGAGAGACTGAGATTATACTCCATATACTCTGGTTTAGGAGCGAGATTCGTGATTCTCATGGCATGCGCAAAACTAATGCATTTGGAGACATTGTCCTAAAAGACTTTCAAAATAAAAAGCTGACATTCATGTTTCTCTATGAATGTGGTGTATATGATCCAATGCAGAAAATGTGAAGAAGGCTGTTACATTGGGGAAACAAGTCAAAAATAGAGGGCATGTATTAATCCTCATAGACCCTTGCCCAGGCACAGAACCCTCTCTCTCCTCCAAAAGCAGTTAACTATATGTTCACCACTCATTCAATCAATTTTCCTGTAAATAGCAAGTGAGGAATTTAGATCCACCAAATGAGAGCCTTGAGATCTTTCAGTATGGAAAAATCCCCTCCACTAAAAAAGAATTAACAATAGGAAGGAAAGGAATGGCTAAACATTTTCTAGTCGATTATCCA
The DNA here is from genome assembly GCA_033557465.1 of Ichthyophis bannanicus. Lineage (NCBI taxonomy): Eukaryota > Metazoa > Chordata > Amphibia > Gymnophiona > Ichthyophiidae > Ichthyophis > Ichthyophis bannanicus. The sequence continues at coordinate 418,986,850 of CM066038.1, forward strand.
GGCAGGTGTAGCTTCCAGAAGAGACCCACGGAATTTAGCAGCAGCTAATATGGAAGCTGACCCATTAGAGGATAAGGTACAAAACTGACAACACTACCAAGTGTCAAGTCAGGGCAAGGAAGACTCCTTAGCTTTATTTCCTTACTAGCACACTGTAATGCAGTAACACCTAAAGGGCCTATATTCTGAACTATAGAACACCATTTCCTCTTCCCGAAGTTTTAAAGTCGGGACAAGGAGGTTCTGGCAGCTCTTTCCCCTTTGGGCTTTTACTTTTTAAAGAAAAAAAAAATTCTAGCTTTAAGCTTAAGGAAGGATTGTGGAAGACTTCATAAAGATTTGCAAGAATATTGGAAACTATATTTTCACTGTTACAGTACCACTTGGTGGAGGAAATAATCAGTCTGTCTGAGCCCCAGCAAACCTCCAAGGGTAATTTTAACCTGCAGTATTTGCAACAATACTGAAAGCAAAACTTGCAGGCAAATAAAAAATAACTCACAGATATTTATGCCCATTTTCTCTATGGATAATTTCTTTGAGCAAACAAGGCATGTATCCAGTCTGTCCATCCATACAAACTTAAGCAGTCTAAAAGTTCTAAGACTCACTACTCAATGATCCCAGGCAGGAAGGCTCGGACAATAGACTCTTTTGGGAGAAGGGTTTTCCAGACTGCTTGCAGTCCACATTAAATAGATGGTGACGTGCACGGAGTGGTGGGTACAACCCTAAACAAAGGCATAGAGGAGCGGTGACTTGCATGGAGCAGCGATTACAACCAGTCAAGCCACCTTAGTGGGCATTCTAGATGGACCATACTGGTCTTTATCTGCCATCATATACTATGGGCCTGATTCTGAGATGCGGGTGAGACATGCACCCCGCAAGCAATCTGGACCCTATTCCCCCTCCTGCTCTCTCGCACGTCATGAGCAGTAGGATGTGGAGAGCTGGCGGGGCGGGCTTGGGGCGGAGTGGGGGTGGGCCAGCCTGGAAGGACATATAGGGCCAATTCAGATCATGGCCCTGTACGTCCTGCAGGGTCCATGGGGATGTACTGCTTATTCCACCTGGAAGGTGCAATAAGCAGCACTGACCTGGCAATCAGGCCTTGGGATCCCCCGGGGCTGAGGCCAGCCGTGGGTCAGGCAGAGGGAAAGTTGGGGGCCTATGCTGCAGGAGTCAGGGGTGCCTGTGGAGAGAACATCCCCGCAGGCAGCAGGGGCAAGCTGGAACATCCATGGGCCTGATTCTATGTACTGCAGTAATGTTTAGTTCCCGTGATCCAGAATCAGGTCCTAATGGACCCGTCTTCCTTGAGGACATCTGGATGGCCCAGACATACCCCTCAGAATCAGGCCCTGTATGTATTACATATCATAAAGTTGAAGTAGGTAAACATTTCTCAAATGAGGGTCACTCTCTTAATGACCTTACAATAAAGATATTGAAAGGAAGCTACAAGACTACACAGGAGCAGAAAACATTTTAAATTAGAATGATCAAATACTGAAGTGGAGGAATAGTCTAATGGTTAAAGCACTGACTTGGAAATCAAGAGACCATAGTTTGATTCCTACTAGTACTCTTTGTGGCGTGGGGCAAGTCACTTAACCTTTCATTGCCTGGGAAAAAAGGCCTGGTAATCACACTGCCACAAAACTCCCAGGAGCTGCTGGGTCACCAGGAATCAGCATTAACTTGAAGGCACACATTGCAAAAGATCAAAAACTGACACAAAAGAGCTCAATAGAGACATTGACTTTCTCACTCATTATCAGACATACGGCCTTTGACGTGTCAAGGTCTCATCACCTCTGTCTATCTCTTTTCATTGAGGTGTAATGACATATGCAAAAAGCTTAAGACCTAGATTCGTTTGTACTACTTAAATTCTGTGTAATTGCACTGCTTCTTCATTGACCTGATGAAGAGAGGATAACTCTAGAAAGCTTGTCAGCAAAATCTTTTTATTGAGCTAACTATATGTCAAAGTAGAAGAGTAGACTAGTGGTTAGAGTACTGGCTTGGCAAGAAAGAGACCATAGTTCAGTTTCTATTAGCACTTCTTATGGCTTTGGGCATATCACTTAACACTCTGCCTTGGAAGAAAGGCCTGGTAATCTATTTCGGATCACACTGCCAAGTAACCTCAGGAGCAGCTGGGTCACCAGGAGTCAGCACTGACTCAAAGGCACACATTGCATTGCAACAATATATCACCTACAACTTGGTTTTTGATCCTTGCATGCTAGACCACATATCCAAGTGGTCTAACATGGCAACTACAATTTTAGACATGGAAAGGTTGAGATATGTTCATGGAAATATATAAGAAAAAAAAAGCTATTTGCCATAAAGTCAGGAAATAATTTGCCCCAAATGTATTGCTTTTCACAAGTCACCTAAATAAACAATAATGGAGAACCAGTCATTGCACAATAAAGCACAGTTACTTACCTGTAACAGGTGATCTCTGGGAACAGCAGGAATAAGTCTTCACATATGGGTATCGTCGGTACCGACGGAGCCTGCGCGGGAACGCTCCCCAGCATCCAAAAGGAAAGCTTTTGGGAGCATCCCACAGCGCCTGCACGCTGCCTTCCTGCCTTTCCCAACCGCCTCTCTCCAGTTCGAGTTTTAAAGCTGAGACAAAGAGAGAGAGAGGAAAGGAAAGATAGAGAGAGAGAGATACAACTCCTAGGGGAGGTGGGTGGGTTGTGAAGACTTATTCCTGCTGTTCCCAGAGATCACCTGTTACAGGTAAGTAACTGTGCTATCTCCAGGAACAAGCAGGAATGAGTCTTCACATATGGGGACTCCCCAGCTAGAGATGCCTGGGAGATCACCCAGGTTGTGAGTCCTCGAGAAGGGCTCTACCTCCACCCATGAATCTCAGGCATCCAGCCAGGGATGGAGGATAGGAGTTGATTAGGTATGGAACAGGTGTTTGAGAACAGCCTGACCAAACAAGGCATCCCGGCGGGAGTCCTTGTCCAAGCAGTAATGGGCTGTAAAGGTATGAACCGAGGCCCAGGTGGCCGCTCGACAGATTTGGTCGATGGACACAGAATTTAGATGAGCCATAGAGGCTGCCATAGCCCTCATATTGTGAGCTGTGACATGGCCCTCCAGAGAAAGGTTCTTACTCTGGTAGGCGAAAGAAATATATTGAGCAATCCAATTGGACAAAGTTCTCTTAGAGACTGGAAGTCCTAAATGAGAGGGATCAAAAGCAACAAAGAGTTGAGAGGACTTTCTATGTGTCCTTTGTAAGTAAAAAGCAAGAGCTCTCTTACAATCCAGGGTATGAAGATTCCTCTCTGCACTTGATGCATGAGGTCCTGGAAAAAAGACAGGTAAATAAACTTCCTGGTTCAGATGAAAAGGTGAGACCACTTTAGGCATAAAGTGTGGATTAGTCCTGAGGACTACCTTGTCATGATGGAACCTTGTATAAGGAGGATTAGCCACCGAGGCTTGCAGCTCACTGATGCGGCGAGCTGAAGTGACTGCAATGAGAAAAGTAACCTTCCAGGAAAGAAATTTGAAGGAGGTAGTGGCTAAGGGTTCAAAGGGTGGCTTCATAAGCTGGCCAAGAACCAGATTCAAGTCCCATGCCACTGGAAGTGGTCTAATGGGAGGTTTAGCCAAAGAAGGCCTCTCACGAATCTTGCTATAAGAGGATGAGAGAAAATAGGCTGACCATTGAGAGGCTTAAGGGATGCTGCAATAGCACTCAAATGGACTCTTACTGAATTTGTTTTAAGGCCTGCATGGGATAAATGCAGCAAATATTCTAGTAAAGAATTCAGAGGTCTTGCAAGAGGGTTAAGACCCTTCTCTGCACACCAAATGGTAAAACTCTTCCATTTAAAAGCATAGGAACGTCTGGTGGAAGGCTTTCTGGAAGCATGAAGGATATCCTTCACTTGCTGAGAAAGATGCAAATCCTGAAGGTCTAGGCCTTCAGCAACCAGGCCCTGAGATTAAGAGACTGGGGATTTGGGTGTCACAACGTTCCCTCCTCCTGGGATAGGAGGTCTGGAGCAGATCCCAAGTCCAGGGAGGGAGCTTGAGAGAGATGCAGAAGTAGAGGGTACCACACTTGGCATGGCCAACATGGTGCTATGAGGATCATAGACCCCTTGTCTCTCTGAAGCTTGAACAGTGTCTTGGAAATTAGGGGAATGGGTGGAAAGGCATAGAGGAAGTCTTGCCCCCAATGAAGGAGGAAGGCATCCCTGGCGTGAACTCCCTGACATGGAATCCTGGAACAGAACCGGGGAAGTTTGGCATTCCACGGACTTGCAAACAGGTCTATGTCTGGGGTTCCCCAAATTTGAAAGATCCTGGCTATCTGGTCCCCATGGAGGGACCATTCGTGTGGAAGCAGAACTCGACTGAGTCTGTCTGCCCAAGAGTTTTGAACCCCTGGAAGATACACTGCCATGAGATGAATTTGATGCTCTCTGGCGAAGGCCCACAATCTCAGAGCTTTGTTGCAAAGCGATAGAGAGCCAGTCCCCCCCTGCTTGTTCACGTAGAACATGGCTACTTGGTTGTCCATGTGGATGAGGACTGTCTTGTAGCTGAGCAGGGTGTGGAAGACTCTGAGAGCTAGAAAGATTGCTCTGAGCTCTAAGAGGTTGATATGTAGAGATGTCTCCTGTGGATACCAGATGCCCTGGGTGGAGAGATCTTGTAGATGAACCCCCCAACCCTTTGGGGAGGCATCTGTCGTAAGGGTTTCTTGGGGTAATACCTGTTGAAAGGGGGACCCCAGCAACAGATTTTGGGTGGACCTCCACCACTGGAGAGAGCAAAAAAGGTGACTGGAGGTTGCTCTTTTGTCTGACAGGCACCCTGATGCCTGGGTCCATTGGGTGGACAAAGTCCATTGAGCTGCCCTCATGTGAAGGCGAGCATAAGGGACCACATGTACGGTGGATGCCATGTGGCCTAACAGTTGTAACATCTCTCGAGCAGTTAAAAGGGACTTTAACTGAATCTGGGAGGCTAACTGCACCAAGCGTAGGCAACGGGCCTGGTTTATGGACATAAGAACATAAGATAAATAAATGTGGACATTCCGACCTCAATGTCTCTATTCTGAACTCTTTACACTATTAAAATGTACCTTACAGAATGATTTTAAATCAGCAAAGGCATACGACAATGCTGCATACTTTCCCATTACTTGTTCAATTTACATGCAGAATAAATCATCACAAAAGAAGGACTGTATGACGAAAACCAAGGTTTGAAGACTGGTACAAGATTCACCAGTAACTTTCATTACGCAAATGATACCACGTCACTGGCTGAAAGTGAAGACGATCTGTAACATCTGCTTAACAAGATAAAGGAACATAGACTTAAAATGTGTCTGCATCTTAACATGAAGAAGACAAAGACCCTGACAAGCGGCAAAATCCATCATTACATCCTTGATGGATAAGAAATAGAAATAAAAGACAATTTTAACCTGTTTGAATCAATAAAGAAATAAACAAACACCCTCCCTAGATCTTGAGGCCCACCTTCCCCTCCCATTTCTGAAAGTGCTACCTCCTATCCCTGTGGCGAGCCCCAGGTTGGCACGCAGCTGCAGAAAGGATGTCACCTGCTGGCTCTTGTGTGTCTTTGCAGCCCACCAGCACCATGCTATACGTAACGGCTCAATTAAACAATGATATTCCTTGAGCCAAACTGGTGGTGAGACGTGTTGTATGATGTTCACTAAGCTATATGAGTGGGTTCAGGAGGCCCCTTAGGCATAATGAGATGTGTCATCAATGGCTTCCTTCACCCAGCACATCAATGCTGCCACATTGCACATATGCAAGTCAGGGAGTTCAAATCCTCCCCGCTCCACCGGCAGTATCAATTTAGCATATCCCACCCGTGCTCTCCTACCTCACCAAAGAAAGGCATGAAGGAGCCCCTTCATCTGATCCACCTCTCAGCGTCTGACCTAGATGGGCAGCATTTACAATTGATACATAATTTTTGAGCTACTTGGATGCTCTCGCAAAGGTGTGGTCAGCAGACGAGGTGGTCCCAGTGAGTTCAGTACAATTAGAGGGAGGATTCCAAACCTTGTGCAAGGTGATGTGCAACCTCGGTATCAAGAGATGCAATATCATAGACGTTTTCTCACTCAGGAGAAGGGGACAGAACGGGGAATGTGGACCTCTGCCCTGTGTGAAAAATGTTGAATAAGAGGAAACCTTTTGTCATGCCTTTTTGGAATGTCCCAGATTAACTGACCTCTGGGGAAAGGTATTGGCAGGATTGGGAGACATTATATAAAAGCATATAAAATGGACCTATGGTCTTTTAATGTTAGGGGATGAGGGTCTGCTGTGAGACCAAAATATGCACAAAGCAGAAGGGAAATGTGTGAAAAGAGGCGTTTGGGGGATTAAATGGGTCAACCTGCAAAACTCGGTGGGTGATGAACCACCGACGTTCAACCAGTAGGTGAACTGCATGCATATGATGGCACAAGCTGAACTGTATGTATATTAAAAATGGCACCAGCTTCAATGGATACAATATCGGAAATTGTGGGTACGTTTCCAACAATGTTTCCGAAGCGGGGAGAGAGGGAGGCTTAGGTCGATGGGACAGGGGTAATTGGTGGTTGGATAATGTCTGTTATTGATATTGATGTTGATGTTATGGGATTCAACAACTAACATGGTTAACAACCATGGATGATGGGGATCTTATCGCTATATGTAACTGTTTTCAATGGCTGTGATTTGTGATTTGGAGAGTATTGTATGCAAGTTGTTATACTCAATAAAGTAGTTTGAAAAAAAAAAAAAAAGAAACAAGCAGTAAAGAAATACGACAACACAACACATTGCTCTTGGCAGAATGGCTATGAAATACCTACACACGATGTTCCAGTACAGAGATGTAGTTCTGCCTATAAAGGTTTGACTTCTCCAAGCCATGGTATTTTTCAATAATGTCTTATGGCTGGGAAAGTTGGATAGTGAAGAAGAAAGACAAGAAAAATATTGATGCCTTTGAATTATGGTGCTGGTAAAGAATACTGGACCTGATTTTTGAAGGTATTTACATGGGTATCTGGCCTAGTTACCCATGTAAATGCCTTATCTGGGATTTTTGAAGGGCATCTACATGGATAGTGCCCTTCGAAAATCCCAAATATGTCCCTAATGCGCCCAGATGCTATGCGGTTAGCATTGCGGCATATTAGGGGCGTTCCGGGGTGGAGTGGGGGGTGGAGGAAAGGGCTAACTTGGTGGCACCGATTTTCAATACTACCCGCTTAGCCCTTTGCGTCTTAAAGATAGGTGAGGTTTTTCTTCGCCTATCTTTAAGGCGCAGGGGCTAAGCAGGTAGCATTGGAAGTCAATACTACCTGGCTAGTTCCTGCAGCTTCTGTGTTAGGCAGAAGGGCAGTAGGCTATGTGCCAGCACGGCACATAGAACCACCCATTTCAAAATCGGGTCCACTATGTATACCATGAACTGCCCGAACAACACATCAATTAGTCCTAGGGAAGATCAAACCTAAGCTCTCTTTAGAAGCTCAAATAACAAGACATCGACTTTCATATTTTGGGCACATCAGGCAAAGAAAAATATTACAGAAAGATATCATGTTTGGCAAGATTGAAGGTCAACACAAAGGAGGAAGGCCGGCAATGCGACAGATTGATACAATAACCGCAGCTATGGATGCCGCTCAGTCAACAATTAGCTGCCTGACTGAAGACCCAATACATTTGCAAACAACTATCCACAGGGTCACCAAGAGTTGACATAGACTTGACAGCACTTAACAGCAGCAATTTAAACAGCTCAGTTTTATCTGGATAATTTAAAAAAATGCATGGACAACTGAGTATGCATTTGCCACCTGCCAGCAAATGCATAATTGGCTCTGAATATCAGCCCGAGCGGAACTAGAGAAATGAGGAGGAGGAGGAGTGTACTTTTCAGTAGTTTGTTGTGCTGCAAATTATGTGGGTATTTTTATACCTAAAGACCTTGTAATTTCTTTTTGAAAATTGCCGAGCTGTACTCATGAAGAAACTGCCCTATGCTGTTTTTTTTTTTGCGGAGGAGAATGCGGAAACACCACACATATGTTTGAAAATGCAACTGTATACATATCATTTACTCCGAGACCTAAGCATCCCTCTGGAGATGATTCTTATAATCCAGTTCAAAGTAGGCATGATGTGAACATATGCACATACTGTTAATCATTCTGAAAAAAGATAATTTTCTGCCAGGGGAATCCAGCTGACTACTTAGTTACCCAGCTAAATCTCTGAAAACTAAAACCTTCCATGGCAAGCAAATATGGAGGAAAGGAGCCTGAGTCACGGAGGAGTCTGTATAGTGTTTATTGAACTTCTGACATGAGCCCAAGCGTGTTCCAGCTGTTGATTTGGGCCCCTGTGGCCCTCCCTGTCACATCATCAGAGCATTTTCATAGCCCTAAGTAGAACTGGAAGGAGCCGCAGTAGATAGCCATAGTCATATGACCATAAAGGACTGAATATCAACAACTGCCCACACTTTGGATTGTGCCGGGACAGTCAGTAATGATTTTCAGCAACACTATTCTGATAGCGCCACTCAAATTGTAGCAGCAAAGCGCAGACAAACCAATGATACCAGGAGTCTGTTCAGAAGGTCCAAATCATTTATTTGTGCACAAGTCTCGAACCAGTCAATTTCAAAATGGCTGAGCAAAGTTTTCAAGCATTACAACAACTTTTATAGACTTCTGTTCCATTCTAGGTATAGAAAAACATTTCATTGGTCCCGGTAACCTCCCGTACCTCTTCTATTGGTCCCGGTACTGATAAGTTTATCCAATTATGTCCCTCCAGTGGGCATGACACCTGCATACCCCCCTTCTAGTCCCAATTACAATGGTCAGTTCATCAACTTGTTACTTTCACACTCTCAAGGCCATAGAACCAATTTGTACGTGCAGAGGAGCTGGGCTCTGCAACTCATCATATGTCAGCACTCCCAATTATTTCTTTGCAGATGTACTTTTTCTTATCAGTAACTTTTAAACATGTATTTTCTGTATTTTTCCATCTTTCAATACTGCAGTTCTGCTTACCTAAGCTAATTCAATACTTCTACTGAGTTCTATCTTACAATAGCAGCATATTGGGGGATGTGCAATCCTATATGCCTCTCCACAGGCCTCATTTACAGGTCAAGCTAGCCATGCTGGCCTGCTTATGTTCGGACACTGTGGGTCACAGGCCTGCACCTGCCACATTCCCCCCTTTGATTAATCTCACCCTATTACTTAATAAGGTGTGAGAATTAAATCACTTTCTGAAGAATCACATCCTGATTAAAGGATTTCTACCAGGACTAGCTGTATATAAAGCCATGATTTTTGTTGCGGTCTTCCGCTCTACTGTACTATCAATAGTGTTATGAATGGAACGCATACAACATGGGATTAAACATGGTAATAAGAAAATAACGGCAACAAGGATTAGTACCAATACGATGAAAGTCTTAAATCCTCCCACCCATGAAAAGAGGTTAGCAAACCAATTAGGAAATTTCAATGAGTGCCAAGTCTGCACTGGCACATAAGCATGTCTTTGCATATCTTTAGCAATTTCTTCAACTACTTGACCTTTATCATCTATTTTCAAACAGCAATTGGTTAAGTTCAGTTTACCACATACTCCTCCTTCAGCTGCTAACAAATAATCAAGTGCTAAGCGGTTCTGATATATCGCAGTGCGCATCTGTGTACTTTGTCTAGCTAAAAGTGTAAGTGCATGACTAGTCTCATTAGTTATTATCTCAACTACTGCTTGTAAGCGAATAATACGATTAATCATATAGACTGGGGTCCGATAACCCCACATACCATCATCATTCCAGGTGGCGGGTCCATAATATTCAATGATTCTTTCTGGTGGCCAATCATCACCTTGCCATTTCTCCCACTTGCCTATCTGTAAGGCCTCTCTCTTCTGTCTTAGTGCTCTTTTGTGTCGGTGGGTAGTGTATACTGGGTATCCTAATTGTTCTCCATGTTCAGTGTTTAAAAGAAAGAAAGAAGGTCTGATGGTTCCTAAGACACATGCTCCTCCCCAGTGTGGTGGGAGTTGTGCATATGCTCGGTTTCCACAGATCCAATATAGGCCAGGTGGGGCTTGCCAGGCTTGGACTTTGGCAAGGTTAGTCCATAAACCAGCAAGTTCAGGAAATCTGGCTAATGGGTTAGGAGGTTCAGGATGTTTGAGTCCTGACCACCATGCTATCTTTTTGGTCGTGGCATTATAGTACTTTTGGCTAAGACAGACCAGCTGTCCTACCTTCTGGGTGAACTGGGGTCCAGTTCTGGCATAGCAAAGACGTCCAACGATTGAGTGCGCTAACACCCATTCACTGGTTGTCTTATGTAATTCAGTCTGATTATAAATCATAGAATAATTCAATTCTTGGGCTTCCCATGGCCACTGATCTCCCATTTGGGTTCCGCCACAGAAATAACAATCTGTGATCTTAAGACTAGATACTACTGCTCCGGCTAATTCTAGAAATAAATTCTGTGAGGGGTGAGGGATCTCAAACTTATTTACATGCATGGCTTCATAAAAAGTATTATGAATATGATATTTAGATGACTTGTGGGCTTGGGTATTCAATCTGATATATACAATGGTTCCTGGATCTATTGCCCCTCCAGCAATACGTAAACCAAACTTGTATCCTTGTTTCCAAGCATAGGGATTGTGTATACGTAAGTGTAAGGGGTTGCAAGCATCTTTCTGACATTTATCATTTGTGGTTGGCTTGGTTAAAGTAGCCATTCGTTTATCTATTTTCTCGTCAGTTACACCAGTGTTCCAGGTAGCATAAAAAACACATTCCCAATACGGGCAATAGTAGTCTGCTGCTGGGGCAGTACTATAGCCTGGTTCCTTTTTACCTGTACACTTTCTCCATCCTGTGGCACCTTCTGGACACATATACTTATGGTCATTTCGATACGCTTTCTCCCATGTACCACAGGTGGAATAACTATCTCTATTAATAGCATTACATGCATCAAAATTCAAAACAGCAGGTTTAGTAATGTCCTTAAGTGGTGGCGTAGCAGCTAATATAGGTCCATCTGCATCCTTCCATCTTATTTCCAACGTGTAATAGGATGGATTCTGATGCGGATTATAGCATGCTTTAATTTTTCCATGAGTGCAAACATTCAGTTCAGTGGTGTTATAGATACACCGGGTTACTGTCCCCTTGCAGGTATAGTAAGAATGATAAAGCAAAGTCTGAGTTACTTTCAGTCCAGTTCTAGTAGAAGTAATGCAAGCAGTGCATGGAGGTAAAGCATGAGTCTGTTCAAAACCTCCAAAGAAGGCAACCAAAGCAAAGCAAAAGTAAAAATGCATGTCGATGTTGATTGGAGTTCTTCTGAATCCTCAACTTGCTGATCTTGATCACGACGGTCTTTTATTCTTCGTCCCATCTGCTAATGAAGCAATTTAACAGGTGCTGAGTGTTGGTTGAAGATCCTCAGGTTGTCCAGTACACATTAACCAACTTATTAGCAATTTCAGTTGGCTTGTGAAGTCTGGCTTAGTCAATGTAGTCTCAAAGTAGTGTGTCAAATCACACACAAATTGGGTTCGTTGAAACAAAACTGTTGCTGCATGGAAAACAGCAATCCTCTTCGAAAGACTTGGCTACTGCAAAGCACTTGTGATGAAGTGTCTAAGCTGCTGGTTGCCGTCTCAAAGTAACTCGCAAGGGTGCATCAAGATGCTGTTCTGCTGTCCACTGCTCAGGTTCAGGATCAGCGGCGGGCTTGACTCTGCTGTGGTGGATCCAGGCGTCGATCTCGGCTACCTTTACTGCAGTTGGGGTAGACAGGATGACGGTGTACGGTCCCTTCCAATGGGGTTCCAACGGTGTCCTCTTCCAATCTTTGATCCACACCGAGGTACCAGGCTGGTAGGGATGCAAGGGTTCCGTCAAGTTGATAGGCAACTGGTCTTGGATCCACGTATGGAGAGTCTGCAGAACAAAACTAAGAGCTAGGAGTTCTTGTCTGGTTATTTCTGAACCAATTTGGGCTAGACTTCCTTTGATTCCCTGCACTATTGGTGGGGGTTTACCATACAAAACTTCAAAAGGGGAAAATCCTGTTGACTTTACAGGAGCTGAGTGTATTCTGAGTAAAGCTATGGGGAGCACTTGGGGCCACTTCAATTGTGTCTCCTGACAAAGCTTGGACATTTGGGCTTTCAAGGTACGATTCATTCGCTCAACTTTCCCTGAACTCTGGGGTCTGTATGCAGTGTGGAGTTTCCATTGTATCTGCAAGGCTTTTGCTAACTGCTGAGTAACTTGGGAGACAAATGAGGGTCCATTGTCTGACCCTATTATTGCTGGAATTCCAAATCTAGGGACAATTTCTCTCATTAAGACCTTAGTAACTTCTCGGGCTTTCTCAGTTCTGGTTGGGAATGCTTCTACCCACCCAGAGAAAGTACAAACTAATACTAATAGGTAATGGTACCCATTGGCTTTTGGCATTTCGGTGAAATCAACTTGGAGGTTGTGCATGGGGGTCACACCTCTTGACTGAACTCGGGGTGCTGTAATAAGGCCTTGCTTGGCATTATTCTTGGCACAAGTTTGACATTGTCGTGCTACTGAAGCTGATATGGTTGTCATCAGAGGGATGTAGAAATGTGGTCTGAGTGCTTTTTCCATGGCACTTTTTCCATAGTGGGTAGCTTCGTGGAAAGCTTTGACAAAGGCTGGTCCTAACAATTCAGGAATTACTATTCTTCCCGGAGGTGACTGCCCTCTTCTGGTGGCAGCTCAATCCATCCGTCTTTCAGTACTCCATTTTCTCTGTTACAGTAGTAATCCATTTCTTTGGTGGTATATCGTGGTGTCCATAAATTCAAGGGTACTGGAAACAATGCTGCTTGCATTGGTATAGCTTGTGGGGCAATCTGTCCTGTCATAGCTGCTTGTCGTGCTGAGGCATCTGCAAATCTATTTCCTCGGGCAACTTCTCCTTTTCCTGCTTGATGGCCTCGACAATGCATGACAGCTACACGTGTTGGGGCCCAAACTGCATCAAGTAACATCAATATCTCGGGACCATATTTGATTGATTTTCCTCCGGATGTGATGAGTCCTCTTTCTTTATAGAGAGCTCCATGGGCATGCAAGGTAGTGAAGGCATATTTGGAATCTGTATATACATTCAGTATAAGTTTTTCTCCTAACAACAATGCTCTGGTGAGTGCTATCAATTCGGCTTTCTGGGCTGATGTGCCTGAAGCTAGAGCTGATGATTCAACTACTTCGTGTTGGGTGACGACTGCATATCCGGCACAGCGTCTTCCATTGAGGATGAGACTGCTCCCATCAACATAATAGATTTGGTCAGGATTGTCTATGGGCACATCTGTCAAGTCGGGTCGACTGGAGAACACAGTTTCCATGACTTCGATACAGTCATGTTCTGGGAGTTCTTCACTGATGGGTATCAAGGTGGCTGGATTCAAGGCATGGCTCACTTCAAGTTGTATCTGTGGGTTTTCACATAACATGCTCTGGTACTTCAACATTCGGGAATTGGTGAGCCAATAATTTGCTTTCTGTTCCATAAGGGCAAGGACTGCATGTGGCACAGTGACTCGTATGTTCTGTCCTAGTGTGAGCTTGTCTGCTTCGCTCACTAGTAGCGCTGTAGCTGCAACTGCTCTCAAGCAAGGTGGCCATCCTTTGGCCACAGGATCCAATTGTTTCGATAGGTATGCTACAGGTCGCTCCCAATTTCCCAATTTCTGAGTCAACATGCCCAAGGCATTTCCCTGTGCCTCATGTACAAACAAGTGGAAAGGCTTGTAGACATCTGGTAGTCCAAGTGCTGGTGATGACATTAATTCTTCTTTTAACGTCTTAAAGGCTGTATCCTGCTCAAGTCCCCACTCCAGTGGCGACTTTTCTTCTCCTTTTGTGACTTCATACAGTGGTTTGGCAATTTGGGCAAAGTTGGGTATCCAAATTCGGCAATATCCTGCCGCTCCCAGAAAGGCTCTGACTTGCTTTCTGGTTGTTGGACTTGGAATTCTGCATACTGCTTCTTTTCTTTCTCTGCCTAATCTTCGGCTTCCTTGGGTAATACGAAAACCCAAGTATTTCACTTCTTTTTGGCATAGCTGTGCTTTGGCTCTAGAAACTTTGTATCCAGCTTCATCTAGTAACTGCAAGAGGTCTTTGGTGGCTAATATACATTCACTTTCCGAAATGGCAGCTATCAAAAGATCATCCACGTATTGGAGAAGCACTCTCTTCCCCGGGGCTACTGGATAGCTTGAAAGGTCTTGATTCAGTGCGGCACTAAAGATGGTAGGTGAATTCTTGAATCCTTGGGGTAATCTTGTCCAGGTGAGTTGGCCCCCTCTTCCAGAGATGGGGTCCTGCCATTCGAATGCAAACAATATTTGGCTTACAGGGGCTAATCTTATGCAAAAGAATGCATCTTTTAAATCCAGTACGGTGAAATGGGTAGCTTCAGCAGGGATCAGTCCTAAAAGAGTGTAAGGATTGGGCACAACTGGATGTATAGTTTCAACTGCATCATTTACTCTTCTTAAATCTTGCACTGGGCGATAATCATCTGTCCCAGGTTTCTTTACGGGCAAAAGTGGAGTGTTCCATGGGGATTGACATACTTTCAGTAGGCCATACTCGAGCAATCTCTGTAGGTGGCGATGAATGCCTTCAATTGCGGCTCTTGGGAGTGGGTACTGTTTGACGTGCACTGGTGTAGCACTAGGCTTGAGGGTTACAATTACTGGAGCTATATGCTTGGCTAGGCCTGGGGGACTGCCTTCTGCCCATACTCCAGGTGGTGCATCAATACTTTTCAAAGTTTGTTCAAAATAGGTATCTTGAATCGAATCATCAATGTAGTATCTCCATTCTTCTTCTCGGGGAACTGTCAGCAGCATCACTCCTGCTGGTTTGGTTTGGGGATTTACTGTCATTTGCATTTCTCCTTGTTCAGAGAAAGATATCTGTGCTTGAAGCTTGGCTAACATATCTCGTCCCAGTAGTGGCACTGGACATTCGGGCATGTAAAGGAATTGATGAGTTACTTGCTGTCCTCCCAGACTGCATATTCGGTTTTGAAGAAAAGACTTTGTGGCTTTGGCACCAGTTGCTCCTATGATGGTGACTGCTTTTGTAGTGAATGGGGCTATCTTTTTGTCTATTACTGAATGTTGTGCTCCAGTATCAACCATAAAGTCCATAATTTGGTCTCCTATTTGTATTCCGACCATAGGCTCCTGGAGACCTAAAGCAAACTTGGAGCCCGGTCTGTCCTAATCCACGTCATTCTCATCATGGGCTGGTGTGGCCAATGCTTGAATGGTTCCTCCTCTCTCTCGCTGGAATTGTTCTCGATTGGCTCCTCCTCAGCTTCGGGGATAGCTTCGTCTTTCTTCTCGCCACTGATGGCTGCTGTCGTCATCATGCTGGGCGTCTTCGAGTTGCGGGCACGTATCTCTCCAATGTCCTTCCTCTCTGCAATAGGCGCATTGGTTCACGCCTAGTCTCTGGGTCCGGCCTCCGCCTTGACCCCGCCCTCTTCCTCTGCTCCTTCGACTAGGGACACCTCCCCTTTTCTGTTCCACTATGGCCGCAGCCAAAAAATCAGCTTTCTTCTTCATCTTTCTATCACATTCTCTCTGTCTTTCAGTATCACGATTCACATACACTTTATGAGCGACTTCCACTAACTGTGTTGCATTCATGCCCGCAAACCCTTCTAACTTCTGTAATTTGCGTCTAATGTCTGGTTGAGACTGGTTTACAAAAGCAGAATTCACCATACATAAACTTCCTGGTGCCTCGGGATCATAGGGAGTATACATTCTGTATGCTTCAGTTAATCTCTCATAAAAATCTGCTGGGCTCTCATCTATTCCTTGAATTACTCCTGCAACTTTGGAAAGGTTCATAGCTTTCTGGCCCCCCCTTCTCAGGCCTTGTAAGAAGCCTTGGCGAAAACGGGCTAGGGCTGTGGATCCTTCATCTGTATTTGGATCCCATTGGGGGTCTTCATTCGGGAATTCTCTCTGAGCTGCTTCCCGACGGTCTATTATATTCTGCCCCTGTGCTGGAGCTACAGGGTTCTCTGCCATCCATTCAATAGCTGCTTTTCTAATTCTTGCTCGCTCTTCTGTCGTGAATAGGGTGGTCAGGAGCTGACGGCAATCTGGCCAAGTGGGTTGGTGAGTTTCCATAATACTAGTTACTAATTCTGTCAGCTCCTGGGGCTTACTAGTATAGGAGGCGTAATGCGACCTCCAATTTAATAAATCAGTTGTAGAGAAAGGTATATACACATAAGTTAGGGGTCCCGCTACCACTTCATCATTATCATTCTTTACGGGCACTCCCGGGACTTGCCGTAAGGGAAACAGTTTGGCTGCCATAGGTGTCTTTTGGGATCTAAGGGTTATCGTCGTTGCCTTTGCAGGAGTCACTTTCTTTTTCTCAACAGGTTTTGCTTTGGGTTTCTCTCTCACTGGCGTGCTAGTGCTAGCGCTAGCTTTCTCAATTATTTGTACATTGTCCTCCTCATCTGGGGGATTCTCTCTTTCTCCTTCTTCTATCTCCACTTCTGACTCGCTTTTTATGTCCTCCTCTTCTTTTTCCACTAGTTCTTCCTCTTTCTCTCCTCCGGGAGGGGGATCAGGGGTTGGGTCCCGCCTCGGCTCTGGCCGTCTCTGGGATTCTGGGGCAGGACGCCGGGCTACTCTTACTGGACCTGGGGTTCGGGGCTGCCTGAGAGTTATTTCTGGGGAATCAGGATCTGCCAGGATGGGCTTCTTTCTGGCTTTCTTATCCTGCTCTTTCATTCTAGGCTGTTCCGTTTTCTGTCTAGAATCTGTTTTAGCTAACATTATTCTGCACTGTTCCTCATAACAGCGCTGCGCCCAGGAGGGCGGATCTTCACAAATACTTAACCAGGAATCTATATAGGGGTACTGATCGGGGTGCGCTATCCGCACTCTACGGTGTATTGACTGAATAATCTCTACATTGAACGTTCCCTCTCGGGGCCAGATGGGGTCTAGATCGGGCCACTCCCTAGTACACAAAATCTGCAAACGGGCTGCTGTCATTTTAATACCATAATCTCCTGAATATCCCTCTTTAAAATGTGCGATCATACATTCTAATGGAGTGTTTCTAGTAGACCCCGCCACTCCCATTTCGATGGGTGCGCGCAACAACAGACAGAAGGGAAAAGGAGGGCGGACCGTGGGTAAGGGGTCCGCACTGTCCTGGAAACGTATAAGGAGTACAAATAACAAGACAAGACGACAATCGCTTCCCCCTTTTCGCGACCTGAACGCGGTCGCCCGGTCACGAAATGCGCTACTCAGGGGTCCGCCTTCACTTGGTCCGTGCTGCCAGACCTCTCATTCACACTTCGTTCACACAATCATGCTAGCAACGTATCCCAGAATGCATTCGTTTCTATCTATTCTGACTAGTCTTTTCCAATTTCCCAATTACAAAAAGGATGGGGGTTTCACCCGGCGAATTCCCATGCGGGGTTACTCGGCCCTTCCTTGAGAGTTGATCATGCTCTCTTACCAATTCCCAATATCTCGAGATTACAAGTTCCAAAGTTCCAATGGCAGTACTGCGCTTTCTATTTCTGTCTAGACCCAAAATCAAAACTATACTCACCGGATCCGGTCCTCAAACTTCCCAAGCAGGCGCATGAGTTGGACCTCGGACTCCCCTCACTCGGGTTCGAGGCGTTGACTCCAGCCGGGCTCGTCACCCGCCGAGGTCCGACCAGCTCCCTCCGATACAAGGGACCGGTGGCGCCAGGGAACAGCCCTCGTCGGAAGGGCGCGATCCCGGCAGGACCAAGCCTATAGAGGCGGAAAGTCGTGGTATATTGCCCTATATACACTTTGATTCCACAACTTCCCGGCCAACGCACCAAGGAATATGTAGCAGCAAAGCGCAGACAAACCAATGATACCAGGAGTCTGTTCAGACGGTCCAAATCATTTATTTGTGCACAAGTCTCGAACCAGTCAATTTCAAAATGGCTGAGCAAAGTTTTCAAGCATTACAACAACTTTTATAGACTTCTGTTCCATTCTAGGTATAGAAAAACACTTCATTGGTCCCGGTAACCTCCCGTACCTCCCGTACCTCTTCTATTGGTCCCGGTACTGATAAGTTTATCCAATTATGTCCCTCCAGTGGGCATGACACCTGCATACCCCCCTTCTAGTCCCAATTACAATGGTCAGTTCATCAACTTGTTACTTTCACACTCTCAAGGCCATAGAACCAATTTGTACGTGCAGAGGAGCTGGGCTCTGCAACTCATCTGTCAGCACTCCCAATTATTTCTTTGCAGATGTACTTTTTCTTATCAGTAACTTTTAAACATGTATTTTCTGTATTTTTCCATCTTTCAATACTGCAGTTCTGCTTACCTAAGCTAATTCAATACTTCTACTGAGTTCTATCTTACAATAGCAGCATATTGGGGGATGTGCAATCCTATATGCCTCTCCACAGGCCTCATTTACAGGTCAAGCTAGCCATGCTGGCCTGCTTATGTTCGGACACTGTGGGTCACAGGCCTGCACCTGCCACAAAATCACCAGAGATCTAGCCAGTGTCAGTTATCCAGATAGCAGGTGCTGCTATTTTACATATCAGCCCATTTACTACAACCCTAATAGTAGTATATTTCTTGCCTTTTAATGGTTCTACTTCTTGTTTTTCGCACACACGCATACACAAACACATATGTCAAATATAGGTATTAACAGAGTAGGCCTAATCCTGGCCAACAAAAAACATCTCCTGGTTACAAATGTGAACAAGGGATTCCTGGGGTTGCCAACTGGCTCCAGAGGCACCTGACAAGCTTGATCCATCCTGGGCTTACTCCACTGCATGCAGGAATATGTTGTTCTGATTTCTCTATTGCACTCCATAAGAAATGCAAGACTACAAGTCCCTGCATGCAATGGTGTCAACCCTTGACTGGAACAAGCCTATAGGGAGCATATGGAGCCAGTTGTCAACTCTAGGGATTCCCCTTCCTGGCAGTTCCCAGCGTTTCCCTCAGAAGCTAACAATTTATAGCAGGCTGGAATATTCCCCAGGCTGGGGGGGGGGGGGGGGGGGTGGAAATGGGAGTTCCTGGCCAAAAACTAGAGTACAGGGAAGCAGGTATACAGTAATCTTTGTCTCTTGGAGGAAGAGAAAGGATTTATTTTTTTTTATTTTGAAAGCCAGCTTTGTTGGTCAGGAACTGTTGGGGTGGATTTTTAAAATACAAGCTTTGAGAGTTTGGAGGTTGGACTTGTGGAGTCGATACCCACTGGCTGAGGGGTAGAAGAGCTGAAGGACTGTATAATGGTCTGAAGCTGTAATAGTAAAAGTAGGCTATTGATTTATAGAGACATTTGTTCTTTTTCTTCCTTTTAACCCTGTGAGGGCTACACTTGTGGGCAGCTCACAGCTGTTAGGACTTAGGGGAGGTCTAAAGAGAGAAAGCCGGGGATTGGAATACGACAACTTTGGAAACACTGCAATAAGAACACCCCCCCTCCCCCCCGTGTGTTTCCCTTATTGATTCCTTTCTAGTGTCTGTCCCCCTCTATATGGTGGACTTGCAGGAGATCCCTATAATGGTTTGTTTTGTATGATTTCTTTCGGATTTTTGTGATCTGGTGTATCTCCTTTTCTGTGCGAGATGTTATGTTGGCTGTAAGATTATTGAAATTCAGAAATTAAAAAAAAAAGAAAGGAAAAGAAAAGAAGCCCCGTGTGTGTGAGTGACTGCTATTAGTTTTTCTTTATTTTTTTCTTCCATTATTCAGGGTGGCAGTGAGGCCACTGTCAAGGCAATAACTGGTATATTAATAATCATTAATCTGTGGACTTCAGATACTTGGGGGATATTTATTGAGACTGGCTGTGGCGTTCCCTTTCTATTTCTACAAGCATTGAAGTATTTCCTTGTTTTTTGGCAGAGAAATGGGGTGTCTAGAGACATTTGGAGATATTTTGAATATACTTTTGTTTCTTTGGATAATAAAATATTCTTATTGTGCATACCCCTTCTTTAAGGGTGTCCAGGCACTGGTTTTTTGTACTCCTTTCAGGAGCAGATACAGGCATAGGCATTGGAACAGGGTGGGCCACAAGGACCTGGCCCACCAAAATTTTGCCTACCAGGTGCCAGCCACCAACCACAAATTTCAAGGAAGCCGCGATTGTGGCCTTCCCCTCCTGTTCTGCCCGAGGGATCCCATCTCCTGAGAGCAGAAGAAAGCAGATCAAGGCAAAGACTCCTTTTGTCTAGCCCGATCTCATGGACACAGACAGGAATCTTTGTCATGATCCTCCTTCTCTTTTGCCCATAGGAAATCATAGAAACATAGAAACATGATGACAGAAAAAGACCACATGGCCTATCTAGTCTGTCCTTCCATATCAACAACTACAACAGTCCACTTTTTACCTTTAGAGATACTCTGTGTTGGTCCCATGCTTTTTTTAATTCAGTTACTGTCCTCATCTCTACCACCTCCACTGGGAGACTATTCCATGGATCCACTACTCTTTCTGTAAAGAAATATTTCCGCATATCACTCCTGAATCTATCTCCCTTCACCCTCATCCCATGTCCCCTCGTAGCAGAACTTGCTTTCAATTGAAAGAGGCTCTCTCCCTGAACATTTATGCCACGGAGGTATTTAAACATCTCAATCATATCACCTCTATCCCACCTTTCCTCTAAGGTGTACATATTAAGATCCTTAGGTCTGTCCTCATATGCTTTATAATGAAGCCCACTAATAATTTTAGTAGCCACCCTCTGCACCGACTCCATCCTTTTCACATCCTTTTGAAGGTGCAGTCTCCAGAATTGCCCACTATACTCCAAATGAGGTCGTACCAAAGACTTATACAGAGGCATTATCACCTCCTTTTTTCTGCTAGCCATTCCTCTCCGTATGCACCCAAGCATCCTTCTAGCTTTTGCCGTCGCCTTTTCTACCTGTTTAGCTACTTTAAGATCATCAGACACAACCACGCCTAGGTCCCGCTCTTCTTTAGTGGACAAAAGTACTTCACCTCCTATACTGTATTGCTCCCCTGGATTGTTGCAAACCAAATGCATGACCTTACATTTTTTAACATTAAATCCGAGCTGCCAAATTCTAGACCATTCTTCAAGCTTAACTAGATCCCTCCTCATGTTATCTACACCTTCCTGGGTGTCTACTCTATTGCAGATTTTGGTATCATCTGCAAAGAGGCAAACCTTACCCGACAGCCCTTCCACTATATCACTAACAAAGATGTTAAAAAGAATCGGACCAAGGACAGATCCCTGGGGCACACCACTGGTAACATCCTTCTCCTCAGAGTGAGCTCCATTTACTTGTACTCTTTGTCGCCTCCCACCCAACCAATTTCTAACCCAAGCAGTAACTTTAGGGTCCATCCCTAGGGTGCTCAGTTTGTTTATAAGTTGCCTGTGAGGAACAGTGTCAAAGGCTTTACTGAAATCTAAATACACCATATCTAGAGCTCTCCCTCGGTCCAACTCCCTGGTCACCCAGTCAAAGAAATCAATCAGATTTGTCTGACAATACCTGCCTCCTGTAATCCGCTGGACTCCAGAAACATCACTATTTTCTCTTTCAGCAGCGTTTCCAATAATTTACACACCACCGAAGTTAAACTAACCGGCCTGTAGTTTTCAACCTCATCCTTACTTCCGCTTTTGTGTAAAGGCACCACATGAGCCTCTCTCCAGTCCTTTGGCACCACTCCCAACTCCAATGAGGCATTGAAAAGGTCAGTCAGTGGAGTTGCTAGAACCTCCCCAAGTTCCCTCAGTATTCTAGGGTGTATCCCATCCGGTCCCATCGCTTTGTCTACTTTAAGTTGAGCTCGTTTCTCATGAACACAGTCTTCTGAAAATTGTTCAAGATGTCCCTCGCTTCTGTTCCTATTTGTGGGTGTTTTCTGAGGTCCTGCTCCAGGTTTTTCATCTGTGAACACAGAACAAAAATATTTGTTAAGCAATTCCGCTTTATCCTTATCAGCTTCTACATATTCCCCCCCTGCACCCTTGAGTCTGACAATACCACTTTTGCCCTTCCTCTTCTCACTAATATATCTGAAAAATGTCTTATCCCCCCATTTTATTGCATTGGCTATTTCCTCCTCCTTTTGAATCTTTGCCTTCTTGACTACTTTGCTAGCTTCTCTAAGTTTTTCCAAAATACAGATGCCTGTCTTCCTCTCTCTGTGATCTCTTGTATTTCATGAAGGCCTCCCTCTTTTTCTTCACTTTTTCAGCTACTTCCTTCGAAAACTATAGCGGTCTCCTTTTCCTTTTGCCTTTATTTACCATTTTAACAAAAAGGTTGGTTGCCCTTAAAATAACCCCTTTCAGTTTTGCCCACTGTTTTTCTACATCCCCCAGCTGTTCCCATCCCACTAACGACTCCCTGAGGTATTGGCCCATCTTCGCAAAGTTAGTCTTCCTAAAGTCTAAGATCCTCACCTTGGAATGGATTCTAACAGCCCTAGTCCTAATACTGAGCCACACCATCTGGTGATCACTGGATGCAAAATGATCTCCCACTACAACATCAGAAACACTTTCACCATTGGTAAGCACCAAGTCCAGTATGGCCCCTTCACGTGTGGGGTCTGTTACCAATTGCCTGAATAGTTCTCCCTGTAGAGAATCCAGGATCTCCTTACTTCTAGATGACACTGCAGCAGGAATGTGCCAATCAACATCTGGCATATTGAAATCTCCTATCAGTAGCACTTCCCCTTCCCTAGCAATGCTGCGTATGTCTTCAATTAACTCTCTGTCCACCTCTTCCTCTTGTGAGGGAGGTCTGTATATCACACCAATGCAAATAGATTTCTCTTTCCCTCTTTCTAGTTTAACCCACAATGCCTCCTCTCTCCCTCTTTCTAGTTTAACCCACAATGCCTCCTCTCTCCCTTTTAAGCTCTGTAATTCCAAAGCTTTAATAGTAGTTTTTACATATAGTGCCACTCCTCCTCCCCTTCTTCCTACCCTGTCCTTTCTGAATAAAGTATAGCCAGGTATAGTTACATCCCAGTCATGGTTTTCTGTGAACCATGTTTCTGTAAATGCCACTAAATCCAAGTCAGCCACTCCCACCAAAGCTTCAACATCGGGGATCTTATTTCCAATGCTACGGGCATTTATACACACTGCTTTCCATATGTTACCCCGTTACATTAAATACCTTTAAGGAAATGGGTATCATCTACCTGGGGGCTTTCACTTACCTGGGGGCTTTCTTCACCTATCCCCAACGAATCTAGTTTAAAGCCCTCTTCAGTAGATTAGCCAGTCTACTACCGAAGATGCGTTGACCTTTCTTGGACAGATGGATGCCATCTCTGCTCTGCAGCCCTTGGAACAGCATCCCATAGTCTAGGAAACCAAAACGCTCTCGATGACACCATCCACGCAGCCATGCATTCATCTCCAGATCTCTGTAGGCAGAATAGGAGGGGAAGTCTGCAGGGGATAGGGGCAGTGCTTGGAGCAGAGTAGGGGGGTGGAACTTGCCCCCCCCCCAAGTCATATGACCGTTCTGCTGCTCCTGGTTGCAGGATTAACAAAAGGTCAGAGGATCCAGTGAGCCAGAAAAGCACTAGGTGACACAGAGGCAAATTTAAATCATCAAAGATTAAAAAACAATAGAACCGAGATCCCCTCTGAATTTCTTGCCCCTCCAGCCAAAGAGAAATTCGCTGTTAACAGAACAGATCATTCTTCTGAAAATCCATGGTCTCCCTACTTCTAGCAGACATTACATCTGGGATATCCCAGTCAACTTCCAGCAGATTGAAACTACCCAACCATAGCAGTTCCCCTTGCATAGTGATTTTATGAAGGAACTGCAAAAAAGATCTGCATATCACACTAATGTAAATAAATGTTTCATTTCCTCTTTTAAGATTAACCCTGACATTCTATTGCTTAAATGTCATTTTTATATATGAGTATAGCACACTGCTTCCTCGCTTTTTGCTGTATAACTATAATCCCATTCATAGTTTTCTATTCCTCATGTCTCTGTAACCACCACTATACCAGAGTCGGCATCTTCCATGACCACTTCTAGATTAAGGGACTGTATTATTGGCATTAGTATATTTATTTATTTATTTAAAGGGTATTTCTATCCTGCCTTATCCTTCAATCAAGGCGGTGTACACATCAAACAATCAATGGCAATGGTGCTTATGTTAGATAAGTCTATGTACAGTGAGGGGGTGTGGGTGTGCTGATTAGTGTGAGCTATTTACAACATGTGCTTTTTACAGTTATATACAAGGGTTAGCCTGTTTTGCAGATTGAACTTCAATCGAGTCTGAGGTTGGTCCAAGTCTGTAGAGTCTGGCTATGTGCTTGGGCCGTAGTGCTCAGTGAAGAGTACTGTCTTTAGGTTTTTCCGTAAGTCCTTCGGATCTTCAGTTGATCATAGGTCGTCTGGGAGTGTGTTCCATATTGTTGGAGCCGCCAGTGATATGGCTCTTTGTGTGGTGGATTTGCATGCTTTTGTGTAGTTGCTTGGGGTGCTGAGTGTGTCTGCTGTGGTCTTTCTTCTAGGTCTAGTGCTGGCGTCAGGGAGTATGAGGGCTTGGAGGCTGAGTGCAGAGCTCTTGTGTTTGATTCTGCATATGTTTAGTATCATTTTGTATTTGATGCGGTGGCTGATTGAGAGCCAGTGGAGGTCTTTTAGGATGGGGGTGATGTGGGCTTGTGTTGGAGAACCGGTGATTATTCTGGCTGCCGTGTTTTGAGCCATTTGAAGTTGCCTGAGTGATTGTTTTGGCATGCCGTTGTAGATCGGATTGCAGAAGTCAAGTATGGGAGTTATAAGGGCTTGGCAGACTGTGCGGAAGTGGTCTTGTGTGAGTAGGGGCTTGAGGCGTCTGATTATTCTCATTTTGTGGTATGCGTTTTTGGCGGTTCTTCTGATGTGTGATTGTAGGTTCAACTCTCTGTCGAGTGTTATTCCGAGGTATTTCACTTCGTTCTTCGTATAGACAGTTTTCCAGAGGGTACCCTTTCTCCCTATTTCTATCAAAATGTTTAATATTGTAATTACTTGAAGACTTTCATTCATGAGGGTTTTATCCACCAGTCCTCATAGTTCCTAGTTTATAACTTTCATCAGTAAGTTGGCCAATCTGTTCTGATAGATGCATCATCTTTTTTTCAGTGGGAAGCTGTCATGTCTACTCAGCAGCCTTGGAATATCATCCCCCTGATCCTGGAAGCCAAAACATTCACACCAACACCATTACAAGAAAGAGATGCTCTCTACCTCAACCTTTATTCTTAACTGGAGGACTGAGTAAAACAGCATATATGCTCCTTTCTGCTTCATCCTATCTCTCAGACTCATGAAGTCACTTTTGATATATTCAAGAGGAAACCTAGCAGTATCATTTGTGCCAGCCTGGATATGCAACATTGACTGATAGTCAGTAGAGTTGATGAGTCTCAGCAATCTTTCTATAATGCCTCAGATTTTAGCACTTGGAAATCATCACACCTCCTGGGACATCATGTCTGGCCAGCAGATGGAAGCTTCTGCCCCCCTTCAGAAGGAAATCATCAACCATCATTATCTTTCACTTCCTGGACATATTGGTAAGTTCTTCAGGTAGAAGGAAAGTGAAGTTGGGGTACAGATTCTATTGGTTTTGGTAAGATGTGCCCAGCTGTTATCTTGTGGTCCAATTTCACCTTCCCCTTTGCTGAAGTTTTCCATGTTAGACATCTTAAGCTACATTTCATTGATACAGTCTTTGTTGTCACTGATACTTCTCAGCCTTGTTACTTCCTCTCGCTGTTCCTCTACCTGTTTCCAGAGGGAAACAGCCTGAAAGCATACTTTACACCTAATTGTCTCCCAGTGCCAGCTTAAAGAGCAAGCCAGTAGGGCACTGGCTTAGAACACTGAATCATAAAGACGCTTAAAGTCCCCCTCACCATTTCACAGCTTCCATGGCTGCGCGATTACTATGCTTCCTCTGCTGCAGGTCACATTTGGAAAGAGGACTAGTGCCCAAAAAGTATAAAAATGAAAAAGAGAGGAAACAACTTGTGCTGTCCTTTCCAGTCCCAAGCTCCCCCAGGAACATACTCCCTCCTGTCCTCCATGGAACAGCAACACACGACCCTCAAGGCACCCATCCAGGACCTCCTACCCCAAACAGGCTACCCAAAGGCCTTTACCCCAACTCTTCTCCCACCCTCATGAGTTCCCCAGGGTAGTCTAATGATAATCAGGGCAGGAATGGTCCAACTCTGCTCCTGCCTTGGCTGCAGAGGCTATTAAAATGGTGGCAGAAATTTCAAGCAGTAGGAAGTACAGCGGCGCTATTGGCAGTTGTAGTGGCTATCACATGGCAACATCCTGCATGCTAACTGCTACTGGTCACTGTGCTTGTTCTCTGCCCTTATTCCACCTCATTGTGCCAAGAATAGTTAGCACAGAATTTTTATTGCACTGGCTGTGTTTAGTGTATGGTACTGGTTACTGCTGGCCAGAGTTATCGGTTAGTGCACGTCAGTAAAAATGTCCTGGTGAGCACTGATAACAGAGAATGCCTGAAATTAAACACTTCTTAAAACAAAACAAAGTAAATTTTAAAAATGGTATAAAAACTGAAACAAAAAACAATTGGGGGGGTCTTTTACCAAACTCTACTAAGATTTCACACTTAACGAGCATTACCAATGCACATTAAATGCAAAACTGCATTAGCTGTTGGGGGCATGACCAATATGTTCCCGGAAGCTAATGCATGACTGGCCACCGAAACAAGCAGCAAACAAGCAGCACCCATAGAGGTACCATTAGAAGAACCTGTGCTATGTGCATTGTTACCTTCACGCGCATGCTATGTTCTCCCTGCCACCCTCCATCTTTAACCTGCCCACTGTCCACACTAGCACATGAGTACCAGTTGTCGGTAGCTAGTATGGTCATGCGTTAGGGTCCACCCCAGCCACTTACTAAAACAGGTGTTAACTGGATAGTGGCATTTAGTAAAAGGGCACCTATGTCTTTTATAATCATCTCCTATAATTAAAAAACAAAACAAAACGATTTTTAAAACCTGATCTAATAATTTAGCAAAGCTGTGCAATCAGTTATTTGACAGGCTTCTGCGGGGTCAGTAGGTGAGGTGAGGGGCCAGGCCTTTCTCCTCTGCTGCTTACCAGCTACAGAGTCAGCTAAAAGGGAAAACTGGAAGCAATATGTCATATACTTCCATCGTTAGGTAAACCAGCAAGATTGGAGAAGGCATATCTGAAAGGGCCATCTGTGCCGAATGTGTTCACTGCTGTTGTGAGCTGCAAGGCTATAATAGCAGTGCATGGATTGACTAGGATGTTGTCTGATTAGGAGAAAGGTGTGTCTTAGCATTTCCAGTGTCAGTGTTATACATTAATAGAAAGAGCTGCTGATCAGGGATGGAGGAAAAAGAGTGCAGAAAGGGAATAAGATGTTTGTAATGTTTTGACACATGCTGCTTTTTCATTGCCTGCAATTTCTAATGCTTTCGACCTTGCTAAGCAATCAAAAGTATTTTTATGGATGCTAAGAAGACATTTTCTATATGTGTCTGATTGCTGCCTTTTCACAATTCTGTCCTTTAAGGCCCAGCTACATAAATGTTTCAGAGCATATGTGAATGAGTCGACTGAAGATTTTAGG
Source organism: Ichthyophis bannanicus (assembly GCA_033557465.1). Taxonomy (NCBI): domain Eukaryota; kingdom Metazoa; phylum Chordata; class Amphibia; order Gymnophiona; family Ichthyophiidae; genus Ichthyophis; species Ichthyophis bannanicus. The sequence continues at coordinate 419,014,749 of CM066038.1, forward strand.
CTTCTAGCTCTTATAGCATGCTGTCGTTACTCTTTAAGCGTGCTGAATGCATTGTTTCATATTTCTCTATAAAGGACCAATGTCATATTGATTTTGCTGGCCCAAAGAAGGGACAATGAGTCTATATTTGAGGAATCAAGTGAAACAGAGAGGGAAGGAATAGCCCGAAGAAATTTGTTTTTTGATTATTGCCTACCCTGTGCGCAGATAGACGTCTGCAGACATAGCAATAACATACAGACGAATGTTCTCACCCAGCTGCATAGGAATCTTCCGCCCACGCTGCTACTGATAGGCGGAGGTGTTGCAATATCATGATTTTGGTCATAAGGAGCAGGGGTCCTGTCTGCTTCAGATGACTCAAAACATGATATTGTAGCACCTCCCCCCGCAACAGAGTAGCCCAGGTAGATGACTGCTGTGCAGCTTGGCAGGAACGTTAGAGCAAAATTTAATCTGGGAGATTCAGAAGGCATTTCCAGCATGGGGTAAGACATGTATATAAATAAACTATACATGTACTTTTGCCTTTGAAAAGTACCTGTATGCAAAAACAGACACAAATTTGTGTAGATGCTATTACGCTGTGGTCAAATTATATTGGCACCCTTGCAGTTCAACCCCTTAATGTCCAATATCTCCTAAAAAGAAAGTGGCCAGTAAAATGGCTTTGGACTATATATACACACATAAAAGAACCAAATAAAACAAGACCAATTTAAAAAGGAAATATGTAGGAAATAGTATGAAAACTGGGGCATTGGCAGGGCATGATTATTGGCACCCTTATAAACAATTCAAATCAGTTTGAACAGAAGAACCACATTCCCATTGCAGTAAAATTAGACGCTCCTGTGATCAATTGTCAGTACTCAAATGACTTAATTCAACCAATGAATGTTTAAATTCTTTAATGTTTAAAATGGCCACATTCACTCCTGTTCCATTTTCACAATAGTGAAGACAACAGAGCTGCTTGAGACCATCAGAAAAGCCATTATCACCAAACATCAAACTTCAAAGGGGTACAGGGCCATCTCCAAAGACCTTGGGATTCCTATGTCTACACAGTTTGCAATGTTATTAAGAATGTTCTGCTCATAGAACTCTCAAGAACCTCACAGAATGTGGTGGGAAGAGGAAAATTAATCCAAGAAGTCTTCGAAGGTTAGTGCAAACTGTTGGAAAAGAATCACCTACAACATTCAAAGAGCTTAAGGCAGATCTGGAACAATCTGGAGTGGTGGTTTCAACCCACACCATATGCCATGTGCTAAACAAAGAAGAACTTCCTGGGCAAAGGCCAAGGAGGACCCCACTGCTCAAAGACAGACATAAAAAGGCACATCTGATCTTTGCCCAAACCCACCTTGAGAAACCACAATCCTTCTGGGAAAATGTTCTGTGGATAGATGAAACCAAGCTTGACAGTGTCAGAAAGCTAGGTCTGGATTGAAAGTCATGGGTCTTCCAGCAGGACAATGATCTAAAACATACATCCAAAAGTACAAAAGAATGGTTAAAAAGGAAAAAGAACTGTTTTAAACTGGCCAGCAGTGAGTCTTGAGCTGAAATCTGCCATTGGTAAAAGGAATCCTGGAAACATTCATGAGCTGGAACAAATCACAGTTGAAGAGTAGAGAAACTACCAGCAGACAGATGTAAGAAACTTTATAGATGGTTACAAGAAGGGTTTGGAGGTTGTCATCATGGCCAAGAGTTGTGCAGTCTAATATTAGTGAAGGTTGCCATTATTTCTGTCCAGTTCATATGTTGATTTTTCTCCAAAATTACTATGTCTGAGTTGCAAAGACATCTTTTTTCTTGTTGTATACCCTTGAACATACTATTAAAATATTATGATGACATACAGTTAAAATATTTCCAATAATTTCTCAAGATATTGTACACAACATACCTAAAATGCAAGGGTGCCAATAATGTTGACAACAACTATACCTAGGTAATAGTGAAAGCAAAACTACTTGTGTAGTTTTTCTTCATCACAGCAAACCCCATGGGTAAGAATGATCCACAGTTTTCTTCATCACAGGTAGTTTCATTATCTACTCCATACTGTATTCAGATACTCAGAGCTGTGTTGGTGTAAAATCCCTATACATAGGAGCCCTTTTATGAAGTGGCGGTAAGCAGTTACTGTGGAGTTAACATGTGCAGGTCAAGTGCAGACAGCTCGGTCCGAAAAACAGCAATGTCTACACTTGCTGAAGGTGGGCAGAATCTGGGTGGTATTGGGGCCCAAAGGGGCGGTGTCGGCCAGTGACAACTAGCGCACTTCTCAATGGTGTCTGCTAATTAACATGACTATCAATAGCACAGCTATAATTGCTGCAACCCAAAGAGCTGGCAATCACAGCATTGGCAGTGTAGTAGTGTGGCTGTAGTCAGTGTCCTGCTGCCGATTGGCCCCCCAAATTATCCCCCCAATGGCTAAGCAATGGGTAAGTGATGGGTGGGGGGGAGGGGGCTTACATTCTCTGCAGTTGGTGGACCTCTTTTCAGGGCCTCCTTGACCGGAAAGCTTTCCGGTCAAGATGGTCCTAAAAAGGGGACCCAAAGAGAGGAGGGGGATGTCAGGGGAGAAGAAGTTACTGGAGCGGCACTGTGGCGAAGAGTTGATCATAGGGGTATGATTATAGGGGTGTGATCTTTGGGGGCTGATTGCCATCGGATCTGCGTTACTTGACTTGGCAGGCAGCATGAGTGTTCCCATGGTCCCCGTGCTCCTGCGCTACCTGTCAGGGCAGGGTTCGCAGGCCCCTGCATTATTTGGTAGACCTGTGTGCTTTAGTACAAGACCTCCATAGTATTGGCCTATTTGCTGCTGGTTGAACTATTAAGGAACCTCTTTAAACACTAGGAAAATATATAAAAGCATTGACCCCATCATCTCAAGTAGCTATTCATCATTGCCTCCTTTCTGACTTAGAAATGTCTGGAACAATCCCAAAATATTTAGGATTCAATTTTTATTTCTGATATTTACTGCTTTCAGAAGAAGAAATACCAGCTTGTTCTCTATGAAAGACTGTCCACGCCAACAAATGAATGGTTAAGTAAATATTCAGAAACACTCAAATATGCCATTGAGGGAAGATTTTAATTATGAGAATGTGGATTTTAATGGTGTACAGCTTTTGTTCTGAGAGCATGAATAATTATATGGCAATTCAGTGACAAAATTTAAGGACTGGGTAAAATTAAAGCAAAAGCTACAAATTAGTTCCACAATATTGCCACCCCTGCAGCTTCTACAGAGCACTTCCTTTAGCCCTGGGCATTGTACAAATGAACATGTCTAGATTTGTAAACAATACACATATATTATAGTAATTTATAACATATGAATGTAAATCTACGCTCTGCCTGCACTCGTCCCATACATCGCCCATATGTACGCCTACTCTGAAAGTACACACCATTGGACTTAAGCCCGTGCTTATAGAATAGCAGCTGGTTAAAGCACTTGCTTAAGTGTCCATCCGCAAGAGTAAGCCACTGGATTATGCACATTGAAGATGCATAACTTTATGTGGCCAGTTATCATGTTACTGCAGATTCTTAGAATAAAAAGCATGGAACTTTTATTATGAGCATGCAGCCTGGTTTATTTTCTCCTGATGCCATTGGCCGTGTCACTGTGTGTATTGTTAAACCTGCCTTGCACCCATTTAGTACCTTATATTGTGCAATGTATGTATTAAAAGGACAATTTTGAAAGCCATTTAGTGGGTCTTTTACTAAAGAGCGTTAGCTGACAACATGTGTTCTGGTACGTGCTGAATGCGTGTTGGGACACGCGTTGCCAGCTAGCCTAGGGTCATGATAGCACAGGACAATTCCTGTGCTGTGTAACCCGCGTTAGGGTCCTGAGTGTGTGGGGTGGGGGCAGAGAGTGGGTGTGGTGCGCTCTGTGCAGTTAGTGCCAGCTTCACACCCCGTACTAACTGTACTGGCGTGGAATCACCTAATGACACCTCAATAGGTGGAGTTAAGTGCACCCACATTAATATGCCCTGTGCTAAAGGACAGGGCTCTGCATTAACTGCCAGAGAAATGCTTTCCTCACCCCTGAAAGTTAAAGCAATGGTGCTACACCTTATGTGCCATAGTTTCGGCACTTTTGGCATGTTAGTTGCAACCCCTAGCATCCATTAGTAAAAGGGCCCCTTAGTTTGTTAGTGCATCTTAACAAATTAGTGTGTGATAAATTAATTTAAGGCACACTAACCTATGAATTAATGCTCATTAAGTCAATTAGTGTATGTTAAAATGCTAATTATATTTTTTAAAAACGTGTAAAACAATCCAAAAAAATACTCCAAATGCAGGAAAATTTCTGAAAAAAATGGAAAAAGAACTGAATTATTTTCCCTGTGCACATCCTTACAATTTCTACCCTTACATTTCTTTGCAGATAAGCAGAGGGATGTCTACAGAAGACAGACCCCTGTTACACGCAGGCAATTTCACTATTCGTGTATATTGGCTATATGAACATTTCACTCTTCTGAATGACTAACCATGTGTGTACTGTTTCACAACACACATCATTTTATTTGCATTTAAAGGAAATGTTCCCTGTGGTATTTCTTGGAAATTCTGGAAAATAATGGGGTCAATATTCAGACAGTGGCGGTCAGCATTGCTAAAGTACCTGACCGCTGAGGCCAAAAATGAAACGACATATTCAGTGCCAGAGCCTATCTGGCATCCGATGCTGAATAAATGGTTTTGCCAACAATGGTGGTGTCTATCCGTTTAGCGGCAATATTCAGTCTGTAACCAGATATCACAACTGCATAAGTGGGGGATGGGGGCTGTGGCTTAGCCTTCTTCCCAGAATCAGCTAGGGATGAAGGAGGAACAGGCTGGAATGATGAGAAGTGAGAAGAATTCCGAGACTAGCAAGCAATACCTCCATGAGCCAAGGGGCATAGCCTGATGTCACTACAGGCTATGTATGGGTAGGACCTTGCTAGGCAAATAGCCAAGCAAAGCTGTGGAAACATGACACGGTGGGGAATTTGTTTAATATAGTGGAGGATGATGCCCAGGAGTGTAGGGGTGGTAGGCCAATTTTAGAGAAGATGGGAGGTTAGATATCCTTATCTCTGTTGAGCGTTTGTTACTGGAAGATTGAATGAAGCTGAAGCCAGGTTTTTGCCATCATTATTCTCTTAGTGGAGTTATTTCAGCCATGGGCGTGAGGAAGTTGCCTGAGTGTCTATGTTAATAAATTAAGAGATAGAGAATACAGTAAGCTCAGAGCAAGCAAATTAGACAAAGATATAGAGGGGCTGGGAGGATGTAAGAGTCACTGAGGAAAAGACAGAGGGCTTGCAAGGTTCAGCGAGAGGGCAGAGATACAACTAAAGACAGTGGGCTAAAAGATTGTGAAGCCAGTGTTGAAAAGCAGGAAAGGAAGGTTAGGAAAAAGAGAAGCAGAACGGAAACTAGAAAAGACAATGAGACTGAGGACTGATGGTAAAGGAAGTTTGGATTTCTAGCACATCTTTTTCAATTAAGACTCTAGGTAGCTTAGAACATTTTTTGAATTTTGGTACAATACCCTTCAACAAAGAAATAATAATCTATATGGGTACCTAAGGCAACAAGAAACAAATTGACTTGTCTAAAGTTAAAAGGATTGTCACTGGGAGAAGTGGGATTTTTAATCTTACAGATCATTACTTTAACAAATAGATGGATAAGATGTAAAAGATGAGATGTGGTAGCCTCAGAGATCTGCTAAATATTTCATTATTATTTATTCAAAGTCTACTTTTTATTCTTGACATTCTAGGGGAGGATGAGGATTTGGTTTTATGCACTGTATCTTTTCAGTCAGTATTCAAAAGCACTTTACGATTAGTAGCACACACTTACCAGATAAGTGCCGGCCAGCACAATATTCCGGGACACTATGGGGGTCATTTCCAACCACGAATAATGGAGATGTACATCCAGCCTGGACGATACATCCCTGCTATCCATGGAAATGGCTATGCTGCTTCAAAGGCTCCCCATATGTACAGCTGTATTGTACGGGGAGCCTTAGACAGGAGTGGTCGGAGGGTGGAGCGAGGGACGGTCATCACCCCAGACGTACAGGGCCAATTCTAAGGTCAGCTCTGCACGTCCAGAGTATGCCCGTAAAACGGGGGACTTATTCCACCTCAAAGGTGGTTGGCTGGACAAACCTCAGAGGTGGAATTAGTCCCACTAGACATTGCGTCTCGGTGACGGCCGGCAGGGAAAAAGGAAGGTAGGAGCGCAGAAGTTCCCTGCAGCCAGACCCTGGCCATGGGAGTCCAGATCGGGGATCTGGCTGTGGGGAAAGAAACCTTTTGGCAGTGGCTGGGAATTGTGACTCCATTCAGGAGCCTGGCTGAGTTAGCCAGGTACCTGAATCAGAGCACATCCCAGACGTCCAGCCACTATGCTGCGATTCTGCTCATGCGGGGGCGTATAGCCCCCATGGGAGCAGATTTGGATGTATCTCCAGGCCATCCGGGCTTCTGAACGTCCGGATATGCACATCTCAGAATGTGCTTCCACCTGTATAGCACCACTGAATATTTCCTCTGACTGCACTGGCACCACCCAGATAGTTCTGGGGTGGTCCATAAGGGGAGCCAAGGCAGAGTTTTGAATTATCTGGTTAGCGGCAATATTCAGACCACCAACCAGATAATGAACCACTAATATTACAGTTTTCCTGCTATGGAAATATTCCGGCATTCTTTATCCATCCATCTAATAGGGATGTCAAATCTTTCCCGTTTTCGGTCAGCCTTGAAAACATTCTTTACTTTGGCTTTTAGCGAGTCCTGGGATGTCTCAGTACAGTGATACCAGTGTCAGTTCCTTTTTATTCTTGCCTTTTTCTGTTTGTTTCATCTTTTAATTAATTGCAATTTTGTATTTCTTTCTCGTTATTGTTTTATTGAACTTATATTGTAAACCGCTTTGGTATATACTTTTTTCATGAAAGACGGTATATCAAGGATTTCAATAAACTAAACTAAAATAAAATGTATAAAGTTAGGCAACAACAAAAAAAAGATTACCTAACTGTACGCAGTTTTTGCTGCCCTGATAGCAGTTGAATATTGCTGCTATGCAGACAGCACCACCAGTCAGCACTGGAGAATAAACGTATTTCAGCCAGTGCTTAAAAAAATCGAGTTTAAATATGACCTCCTTTGTTCCTCTCCTTAGACTGCCAGTATCTCTGAAGTCCACAATCCAAACTAGGACTGTCTGATGAACAGAGCTGAAAGTGGCCATGGAGGATAGTAGGTAGGCTTTCACATACATTTTTCAGCACTAAGTTTATCCTTCAATTTATTAGGGATTACACCACTGAATAAAAGCGTGCTAAAAATGTATTTTTAGTTTAGCACATTTTCAATGCAAATGTAAGAAAAAAACGCCTTCATATAGAATTACTTCCAATGCAGGCAATGGCATTACATTTAAAACACTTGTTTACTTTACTTTTTTGTACTGATTTTTAATACTCATGCTTAAGTAAAGTTGTTAACATTTTAAGACCATATGAACATTCAGAACGTAAGACCTACCATACTGGGTCAGACCAAAGGTCCATCAAACCCAGTATCCTGTTTCCAGTAGCAGCCAGTATGGACCATTAAGTACCTGGCAGGATCCTGTAAAGCAGAAAGATTCCATGCAGCTTACCACTAAGTCTATCTTAACAATGGTTTATGTATTTTTCCACTAGGGACTCATCCAAAATCTTTAAACTCAGCTACATTAACTGCTGTTACCACATCTTCAGGAATTGAATTCCAGAGCTTAAATATATGTTAAAAATATTTCCTCCTGTTTACTTTAAGGGGGATGTTTACTAAAGGGTAACATGTGTTAATGAAAGTTAACATTTGTTATTGTATAGGCTGAAAAAGGCCCATAGAAAGGAATGGACAGTGGCAACACTTGATGTGTATTAACTTTCATTAACACGTGTTAACCTTTAGTAAACATACCCCTAAATGTGTTATTAATAGCTTCATGGCATGCACCCTTGCAGGGCAAAACCAAGCCATAAATGTGCCCTGTGCGACTTGCAATCTTGGTGCCCCCAAATGACATTAGACTTTTGTCATATGCCCCATCCCCCTATGCCCACCATAGCTCTTCAACCCCTATCCCCTTATGCCCAGCATCTCCCCATCTTACCCCACCTCTTAATGTCCAGCCAGCCCTGTTGCGTTGGCGGCAGTGGCAGTAGTGGACCTCCAATTAATAAAAACAAACGTGGGTCTTTCAGACTCCTCGCTTGCATGACTGGTCTGATCCCTCCCTTCTCTGACATATGCTCGCATCAGAGGAGGGAGGGGGCAGACCAGCCATGCAAGTGTGGAGTTGCAAAGACCCACTTTTTTTTTTTTTTTTTTTTTTAACTAGAGGTCTGCTGCTGTCAAGGGAACAGGAAAAGCGGTGGCGGGGCAAGAGCAGACTCAGCAGGCAGTGTGGGAGGGGAGCTGAGGCCAGCACCACTGTTCACTCTAAGCTGTGCGCGTGCACACAACTCGCCGAGCGAGCGCACATACTTTACAAAAGAGCGCACAAAAATTGCAGTTCTGATTCTGATAGAAAACAACACAGACGTCTTAAAATTTAAAAGTTGTGATTGTAATTACTAAATGAAGCAGAAAATTTCTAGTAATCGTCTATTTTCATTTAATTTGATTAAAATCAATGTGGTGTACATACTGTATTCTGACGTGTAGTCAAATTTTAAAGTATATAACTCAGAGTGTCGTTAGGTGACACACAAAAATTTAACCTTCCTTCAAAAGCTGCACAGCTGATATTTTATGCGCACACAGCCTACAGAAAATTAGAGTGAACATTGGCCAGCACTCGGCAACCTTAAATGCTATTTTTTGTGCCATGTGGCTGCATCGCTCACACAGGCCTAGGTACGATGCTGCCCCCTTGTCTTTGTGCTATTTGAGAGCATAAATGATCAATTCACATTTGCCCTTTCCAGTCCACTCAGGATTTTATAAACCTCCATTAAATCTCCTCTCAGTCTTCTCTTCTACAAGATAAAGAGCTCTAGCTTCTAGCCTTTCCTTTAGGAGAGTTGTTTCATCACCTTTATCATTTTGGTTGCTTTTCTCTGAACCTTTTCTAATTCTGCTGTATCTTTTTTGAGCTTCACCAACCAGAATTCCACACAATATTCAAGGGGGCATGTTTACCAACGCACGCGAACCATTAGCACAGGTCTTAAAATACCAAGCTAACTGGGCAGTCGTGATTGGGCAGAGACTGGGTGGCCTGGGGCAAAATGTGGGCATCGACACTGAATCACAGTTAGTGCAGGTATTATGGACGTGGCTGACTTGGATTTAGTGGCAGCTACAGAAACATGGTTCACAGAAAACCATGACTGGGATGTAACTATACCTGGCTATACTTTATTCAGAAAGGACAGGGTAGGAAGAAGGGGAGGAGGAGTGGCACTATATGTAAAAACTACTATTAAAGCTTTGGAATTACAGAGCTTAAAAGGGAGAGGGGAGGCATTGTGGGTTAAACTAGAAAGAGGGAAAGAGAAATCTATTTGCATTGGTGTGATATACAGACCTCCCTCACAAGAGGAAGAGGTGGACAGAGAGTTAATTGAAGACATGCGCAGCATTGCTAGTAAAGGGGAAGTGGCTACTGATAGGAGATTTCAATATGCCAGATGTTGATTGGCACATTCCTGCTGCAGTATCATCTAGAAGTAAGGAGATCCTGGATTCTCTACAGGGAGAACTATTCAGGCAATTGGTAACAAACCCCACACGTGAAGGGGCCATACTGGACTTGGTGCTTACCAATGGTGAAAGTGTTTCTGATGTTGTAGTGGGAGATCATTTTGCATCCAGTGATCACCAGATGGTGTGGTTCAGTATTAGGACTAGGGCTGTTAGAATCCATTCCAAGGTGAGGATCTTAGACTTTAGGAAGACTAACTTTGCAAAGATGGGCTAATACCTCAGGGAGTCATTAGTGAGATGGGAACAGCTGGGGGACGTAGAAAAACAGTGGGCAAAACTGAAAGGGGGTATTTTAAAGGCAACCAACCTTTTTGTTAAAATGGTAAATAAAGGCAAAAGGAACAGGAGACCGCTATGGTTTTCGAAGGAAGTAGCTGAAAAAGTGAAGAAAAAGAGGGAGGCCTTCATGAAATACAAGAGATCACAGAGAGAGGAAGACAGGCATCTGTATTTGGAAAAACTTAGAGAAGCTAGCAAAGTAGTCAAGAAGGCAAAGATTCAAAAGGAGGAGGAAATAGCTAATGCAATAAAATGGGGGGATAAGACATTTTTCAGATATATTAGTGAGAAGAGGAAGGGCAAAAGTGGTATTGTCAGACTCAAGGGTGCAGGGGGGGGGAATATGTAGAAGCTGATAAGGATAAAGCGGAATTGCTTAACAAATATTTTTGTTCTGTGTTCACAGATGAAGAACCAGGAGCAGGACCTCAGAAAACACCCACAATTAAGAACAGAAGCAAGGGACATCTTGAACAATTTTCAGAAGACTGTGTTCGTGAGAAACTAGCTCAACTTAAAGTAGACAAAGCAATGGGACCGGATGGGATACACCCTAGAATACTGAGGGAACTTGGGGACGTTCTAGCAACTCCACTGACTGACCTTTTCAATGCCTCATTGGAGTCGGGAGTGGTGCCAAAGGACTGGAGAGTGGCTCATGTGGTGCCTTTACACAAAAGCGGAAGTAAGGATGTGGTTGAAAACTACAGGCCGGTTAGTTTAACTTCGGTGGTGAGTAAATTATTGGAAACGCTGCTGAAGGAGAAAATAGTGAGGTATCTGGAGTCCAGTGGATTACAGGATCCGAGGCAGCATGGATTCACCAGAGGCAGGTCTTGTCAGACAAATCTGATTGATTTCTTTGACTGGGTGACCAGGGAATTGGACCGAGGGAGAGCTCTAGATGTGGTGTATTTAGATTTCAGTAAAGCCTTTGACACTGTTCCTCACAGGCAACTTATAAACAAACTGAGCACCCTAGGGATGGACCCTAAAGTTACTGCTTGGGTCAGAAATTGGTTGGGTGGGAGGCGACAAAGAATACAAGTAAATGGAGCTCACTCTGAGGAGAAGGATGTTACCAGTGGTGTGCCCCAGGGACCTGTCCTTGGTCCGATTCTTTTTAACATCTTTGTTAGTGATATAGCGGAAGGGCTGTCGGGTAAGGTTTGCCTCTTTGCAGATGATACCAAAATCTGCAATAGAGTAGACACCCAGGAAGGTGTAGATAACATGAGGAGGGATCTAGCTAAGCTTGAAGAATGGTCTAGAATTTGGCAGCTGGGATTTAATGTTAAAAAATGTAAGGTCATGCATTTGGGCTGCAGCAATCCAAGGGAGCAATACAGTATAGGAGGTGAAGTACTTTTGTCCAATAAAGAACAGCGGGACCTAGGCATGGTTGTGTCTGATGATCTTAAAGTAGCTAAACAGGTAAAAAAGGCGACGGCAAAAGCTAGAAGGATGCTTGGTTGCATACAGAGAGGAATGGCTAGCAGAAAAAAGGAGGTGATAATGCCTCTGTATAAGTCTTTGGTGCGACCTCATTTGGAGTATGGTGTGCAATTCTGGAGACCGCACCTTCAAAAGGATGTGAACAGGATGGCGTCGGTGCAGAGGGTTGCTACTAAAATGATTAATGGGCTTCATTATAAAGCATATGAGGACAGACTTAGGATCTTAATATGTACACCTTAGAGGAAAGGCGGGATAGAGGTGATATGATTGAGATGTTTAAATACCTCCGTGGCATAAATGTTCAGGGAGAGAGCCTCTTTCAATTGAAAGCAAGTTCTGCTACGAGGGGACATGGGATGAGGGTGAAGGGAGATAGATTCAGGAGTGATATGAGGAAATATTTCTTTACAGAAAGAGTAGTGGATCCATGGAATAGTCTCCCAGTGGAGGTGGTAGAGATGAGGATAGTAACTGAATTCAAAAAAGCATGGGACCAACACAGAGGATCTCTAAAGGTAAAAAGTGGACTGTTGTAGTTGTTGTTATGGAAGGACAGACTAGATAGGCCATGTGGTCTTTTTCTGTCATCATGTTTCTATGTTCTATGTAACCACAAATATTGCCATTAGCATAGATGCACTTAACACCCCATCAATGGGTGGCATTAAGTGCACCCCTGCACATCCACTGTTCACACCGATTCTGTCCCAATCTCACCCCATCATGATAAAAGCAGTTAGCATGGGCATTTTACCCCACTGCCTTTTTTTAGAATGCAGTATACACTTCAGTACACATGACCCATAATAAGATGTGGTCAACCTTCACTGTATTTGCAAAGGTGATATGTCCTGATGAGGTTAGTATGCAGTCTATGTGGTTAGTTGCAAAGTTGTCCATGGAGAAATGGGTATCCACGGTAGCAAGAAGTATTTTCTTTTACTATAGAATGATCACTACCATCCATGTCAGAATTAAAATGTGTATTGGCTATTGATATTTGGATTTACCCCATTGCATGCAGGGACTTGCAGTCTTGCTTTTCTTATGGACTGCACGAGAGAAACCAGAACTACATATCCCTGTATGCAATGGGGTGAACTCAGGACTGGATCAAGCTTGTCAGGGCATCTGGAGCCAGTTGGAAACCCTAGTTCATTTGGGACAATATTTCCAGGTTGGTTTGAGAAGGTAGTTTAACCTATGCATACAGTATAACAAATTCAGGAAGAACACTTTCTGTCTGTATTTACCAGTCTGATATTTCGTTATTAACAAAAATTATATTAAAGCAGACAATAATCGTGAAAGTGGTGCCTGCCATAGCATAATTATTTTATAAACCTCTCACCATACAACTGTTAGTCTCAGGGGATTTCTTAACACTGCACCATATGGCTAATGACTTCTGTTGCATACCATACCATACTGAGTAACCTTCGCATCTTCACTGGATTGGCTACTGACTCCAATTACTGATAATGGGAGTGTGTTACCCTTTCTTTGCATGGTTATTTTATAACATTGTGGCATCTGTTTTTTTTGTGTTTGTTCTGAAATTATAAACTACTGTGTTTCCATGCATCACCACATAGTTTCCTCAGTATTAATTTCCCTAGGCAGATTTAAAAATTTACATTTTCCTGAATCATTCATAAATAACTTCATCCTTTTAGTATATTGATTCACAATATTGACTGTAGAATTCTTTCATCTGATTTGTACTTGCTGATACACAGATGTATAAAATAAATTTGACTAGGTCATTCACAGGATGCCAGCAGCTCTCTAATTTCAAGATAATAAATATGGCTTTATAAAGTAGAACTGAATGTACGAAATTAGTCTTTATGACATTCACTTCTCTTTTAGCTTTGCCTCACACAGCACATTGGTATAGTCAACATACATATACATAGTCACACATGGTAAGGGCAATTTTATAACCAGGCACCTAGTTTTAGGCGCCCATTAAGCACCAGTCTAATGCAGGTGCCGAGATTTTCAAGTATGCACATACGTCATAGTATTTTATAGCTTGTGTGTGTAAATTTAGGCTCTGCTTTTTCTCTGCTTAAGCTCCAACCCTGTGCACACCCACACTGAAAGTATGCACAATTGCACTGGGGCACATGAATAGTGCTTGCCTAACCCTTGCACCTAAATGCTCAGTTATATGTCCTTTAAAATAGGGAATTAGACACCTAAATAGTGCATATCTTTATGGACTTCCCTTACAGACTCAACCCCAATAAGTACACATTATGGGGGTAATTTTATAAAGCATGCCTACATTTATGTGCATGTTTATGTGTAGAAATCAGAGTATTTTAGCAATTTCTGTCTTTAAATCACTACTTCTGAATGTAATGTAGTCGGTTGCTATTTTGAAAGTATATGTGTTAGACCAATAGTGCAGCTTTCACTGTGGGCGTATGCAGATGCAGACTTTGGAAAGACCCTAAGCGGAGTGCAAATTTACATGCATAAGTTATAAAATACTTCCATTTTCTGCACACTCTTACAAAATTTAGGTATAGGTATTTTATACCAGCGACAGGGCTGACACAAGTGCTTGCGCCTAGTTTAACATGCATTTTTGATCATTTACACTCTCCTTTTATAAGTATGCATGTAAATTTGGAAAATAGGCATATAATATGCATGTTAGAAAACAGATAAATCTATCCAGCCCTTATAAAATTACTCTACATATTCCAAATTATGGTAACATCATATATTTTATAGAGAAATGATATTTAAATGACAGAAATACCATTTGAAACCCATCAATATCTGGCCTGTTCGTGTGAGAACAAAATTGCTCTGCCATGCATAGCCTAGGCCTTTTTACTGCAAAGCTTACAAAGACAAAAATAAATCATGGGGGGGGGGGGGCGGTTTCTGTTCTATAAAACAGATAAGAAAATGAGACTTCTATAACAACTTAGGTAAGAAGTGACTTGAAACTATATTTTTTAATGCCACAGATATGTTATGCTTGAAAATTATAAAGTTGGCAACATTACCAATTGATAGATGGGATAGAACATACCACTGTTTGGTTCCTTACTCTTCTAGGGCTTAATTTTATGAAGCACTGTTGTGTGTAAAAATTATTTATATGAGGAAAAGGACCCTTATATTACTGCAGCTGAATACATGCATGTGACAGCATGTGTAGTTGGGGAGGAGTTTCGAAATATACAAGCATTTTCTAAATCATGCATGTTCCGGTATAGAGTACATGCACACATTTGCACCTTCTTGAGAGCAATTTTGGATGCCTCTTCTATAAAGGCACTTACCACTGCCTCAATGGGTAGCATAATTGCATCCATGGTAATTGCAGCAAATGGCTTGGTGCTACGGTGGTGTTGGACCTATGCTAACTGCATGGGAGAAACTGTGCAAGTTTTAGGCTGAACATGCAGTAAACTAATGTATATTAATTAACATACCCTTTAGTCAATTATCACCATTTAATGGAGTGCTTCATTTTCATTATCAGTCCATGTCATTGAATTGATAATTTTGAGGGTTATTTTAAAAGCGCTATTCATAATTTGGATGCCTACAAATGGGCATGCAGATATACAAATAACAAAGATGACCCCGGAAGCCAGGTCTGTAGACATTCCTAGTGTGAGGATATCCAAATTTGAACAGGGGCACGGTGGAGGTATGGCCGGGGCGGTCCTAAGAACCTGGATGTCCCTGCTTGATCTCAGAAATGCCCTGGACATCTCAAGTTGCATCTAAAGTTATACCTGCACATGCTTGAATAGGTATCTGAAAAGTGCTCATTTTGTCAGGCAAACTTCTGGAAGGTGTGAAAAAGGAGCTACATGAATACTCCCCCTGTATTTTATACTAAATCAGTGAACAGTGATAGGGAATGGGGGCTCATGTTTTCACTTTGCTCTGCCTCTGGACCTTCCTTTATGCTAGTTTGCCTGAGATGGACATTCCTGATGTTGGCGTCCCTACTGCTGATGTCTATGTGGCTACCCACATACACAACCAAGTTAGGGATGTCTAGGTTCTTGAAATCAGCCAGAGACAAACATCCCTGTCATCTCCAATTTAACTTGTACATCCTTTCTAAAATCCCCTTCTTTATCAAAAAGGGGGTTACTTTAGAAGCCCTTTTCATGCTTTGGACATCTGAAAATGGGCATAGAGACGTCTCCAGAGTTTAGAAGCTGGATGTGATTGAGACATGGCCAGGGCATTCCTATAAACCTTGAAGTCACTTCCTGATCTCAGAAATATCCTGGACGTCCAGCGTTGCATCTAAGTTTATACCTACTCCAGACATAAATAAGGATCGGGAAGGTACTTGCTTTGGCTATAAAACATCCAGAGTGTGTTCAGAAGATGGCATTCCACCATCCCCAATATTCTGCATAATCACAATGACTTTAACCTTGACGTCTCTGGTCCTAGCCCACAACTCTAGCCATTAGGCTTTTCCTAGACATCTGCAGTTTGAAATACTATTCTGGGGATGTCTATGTAAATACCACTGCAGATCTCCATATCGGGCATGTCTACCTTTCTGAAATGGTGCCTGAACTTGGATGTGCCTGCTTTTGTTTTAGATGTTCTGGCTTGGATGTCCCAAATTGCACTTGGACATCATTTGTAAAATATAATATTTAAATAAAATTAACAACAATTCATCATTAAATAGGTATTAGGCTATCATTTAATTTTCACTTGTGTACAAAAAAATATTGCACTTATCTGAAGACTGTGGAGTAGATCCTCAGTCAAACTCCCTCTTGTCCATAATTCAACATTCAGATATATTCCTATGTGGTACCTTGATTCAAAATAGTCCAACTGTACTTCTTTCTGATTCAAGGTAGTGCTCTTTGATTCACTGTTTGGTTCAATATTAACACTGTTACTTCCATTTCCACTTTCTTATATAAAATCTGCTGTAAAAAATGGTGTCAGTGTCTTGTTCAAAACCTATCGTGTGATCCATTTTGGCATTCAATAATCATATTAAAGATTGTCACTCAACTTTGAGATTTAAACCACGAGGTACAATCATCTTCAGATAAAGGATCTAAAATATTAAAGGGCGTGGCTTCATAACAACTATCTTCAATTGAATCCCCAGAAAACCACTACAACATGGCTCAATAGTTCATCTGACTATCCCACTGTAAGTCCAATGCTGAATGATTCACCCATTGCTCTTACCACCTCTTTCAAATATCTTGATATCATCCTAGATACTTAGTTCTCCTTCTCGGAACAAAGTAGAACCATTTGAAAATCTTCCTTGAATACCCTTCATTTCTTCCACACTACCAACCCTTTTCTTGATCTCTCTGAACAAAAACAGCCATTCTGAACCTCACAATATCTTGGCTGGATTACTGTAAAATTATTTACTTTGGTTTGCCTGAACATGAACTCAGACAGCTTCGACTGGTTCAAAACACAGCTGTCTATCTTCTCTGCAATGTCCTAAATGTGATCATGTGACTCCTTTGCTGATTGAGCACCATTGGCTTCCGGTTCAAGCTCAAATTCAGCAAAAGATCTCTATGAGCAAATATAGACCTCTTAAAAGCTGTGCAGAGAGTTTGTTCAGGATAAACTCTCTCAATAAACTGATGAACGAATTTCCAGCTTCTTGTTTAAAATCAGCCAATAATAAATAGAGCCATCTAGTTTGGAGAAATTGATTGATAGATAAGCTAGTTTTTACTTATAAGAGGTTACAGCTATGGAATCTTAAATAGTTATTTTGTTTAACTAGTTTACAGAAAATAATAGTTATAAAAGTATCCCGGTCCACACACATAGACTGGAGGTAGACCATGGGCTCGATTAAGAGACGCAACGTGTGGGGCTGCACGTCCTGGCGGGATGTGCTGTCCCGCAAGCCGTCCTGACCCTATTCCACCTCAGGCCCTCTCCGCATGGCTAAATAAGCAGTACGGGGGAGCCGACAGGGAGCAGGGGCGGGCTCAGGTGGCAGGATGTACAGGACCGGTTTCAGTCACGGACCTGTATGTCCTGCGGGGTCAGGGAGAATGTGCTGCTTATTCCACCTCAAAGGTGTAATAAGCAGCACAAACTGGGCAATCGGGGCTGGGGCTGGGTGTGGGTAGGTCCCCGCCACCCAATCCAGGCCCTGGCTTCCCAGCCGTTGGTCAGATGGCAGGGAAGAAGAGAGTCAGCGCCACTGAAGGCAAGGGAGCCTTGGGGAGGATGTCCCCGCAGGCATGAAGGGGCATGTTGGGCTGTCCTTAGGCTTGATTCTGTATTCCACGGGAACGTTTTGCTTCTGTGGTACAGAATCAGGTTCTAATGGGTCTGTCCTGCCCGGGGCAGAATCGGGCTCCATGTGCTGGAACAGAATGCCTTTATTTTAATACCCAACTTGGCTAAGTTTCAGCTGTATCAGCCTTCATCAGGGGTCAGTTTCAAAGTCCAGTGATGAGTATCTACACCAAGACCACTATTGCACCATATACCACTATGCCTCCCACATGTGAAAGGGTGCGGGCAGGGTCCCGGCGCCCACGCGTAACTGGGTGCCCGGCCCGGCGTGGGACCCTGCACGCGGCCTCGGAGAGCAAGGAGGGGGGGGGGGAGTGTAGGCGCATCAGTGGGGGAGCGCGGCAGGAGAGGTTTTCTTTTAAAATGATTGGCTCCGCCGGGATGATGGGCCGTGCGAAGCCAATCGGAAGGCAGGGCACCATGTGCTGAGGCTGGGGGGCTGAGTAGGCCAAGCACTTGCGGCGTGGCGGCGGATCGAGCAGGGAGCAAGCTGCAGGTGCGGGATCACAACCAGAAAAGGGCTTTGGCAGCAGTGCGGCAGTGGACGGAGGCTTCGGCGGGCATCATCGAGGCGAGGCAGGAGTCCAGCTGCAGCAGGGTCATGTGTTGGTGTCCGGTGGTTTCGTTGGCGACTTCCTCTGAGCGGGAAAAGGCGAGTGTGTCCAGGCGAGGTGCAGGAGCAGGATTTGTTGCTCGTGCATTTATTTAAAAAAAACCAAACACAAAACCAAACAAAGTAGCAAATAAACGCTACAGTAAGTTTTTGTTGCAGGCTTGTAGCAGTTTGAGTGTGGGGACGGTGGGTAAGGGGGATGGCAGGAAAGTCAGTTGGTAAAAGGCGTGGGGGGACTGGAGCTAGTGTGGGGCAGGGCAGGGGGCAAAGAGGGCGAGGCCTAGCTGTTGAATCACGTGTGGGGATTCGGGGCAGAGGGAGCGTGAGAGCCTCTAGGCAGGGCCCGGCTTTGGGGAGTAGGGGTTCTAGTTCATCAGGGCGTGCAGCACAGAGGGGTGCAAGGGTCCGGGGTCGGGGTGGTGGGGACCAGCGTGAGTGGAGGGTATTGGTGGGGGAGCTGGGGGAGTCATTAGCGGGTGAGGGGGCGCAGGGGGCAGCCGTGGCAGGGGGGGAGGCCATTGAGGGCCTTGGGGACAGGGTGGATCACGGGCAGGCGAGGATTGCAGGCACAAGCTGGCAGGCTGGGGAGGGCAGTTCTGTGGGGGGGGGGGCAAGGGGACGGGGGGCTTGCGGTTCTTATACTCCGGGGGGTTGGGTGGCTGTACCGGGAGGCTATGGGCCGTATGGTCCTTCTGGCTTGTGGGATCAGTGGTTGGGAGGTGGGCAGGGCTCGTCGCGGGCAGATTGGGCGGGAGCGTGGCAACCGGCTTGGTCCACGGGCTTCCCACCTTTTGTTTCCCCTTTTTTGTCTTCACAGATTCCGAGGATGTCGGCGGCTGGGGTGATGTCTCTTGCGGTGGAAGCAGCGGAGGGACGGAGTTCGGTGGCGGGCGAAGCGTCAGGCGTGTTTGGGCAGGCCCCAGGAGCACGGAGTCAGCAGCGGATAGTGGATCCTTCTCCAGGAGACCCGATGGCGTCGGAGGCTACGGTGGTGGTTGAGCAGTCTGGTGAGTTGCCGGCGGTGGTGGGCACCCGTGACAGAGGGGGTGGGGTGCGGGCTGAAAAGAGGGGAAAGGCGAGGCAAAAGCGGTGGCATGCTTCCACGTCGTCGTCCTCCTTGTCCGACGCATCGTCGGGGTCTTCTGACGGGGAGGAAGTGAGCCAAGAGGCGGCGCTGGGGATGGATGCGAGCGGAGGGCTGGCCCATGCTGGCTCAGCGTCTTTGTCGGCATTATCCGAGTTATGGGAAGGGGTGCCTAAGAAGCTGCATAAGAAAATTGTGAAGAGGGAATATATTGATATTTTTCGATTGCTCGAAGGTCGGAAGCGTTCTGGTGATAGTAGAAAAAAGCGTAAGGAGGACGAGAAGGCCGGCCGGATTCGCAAGGTCTCTCGTAATGTGATCAATTGGATCAGATCCTTCTTGCGTTTGGCGAGTGTATGGGGTCATCATTTTCCAGAACAATACGGTATGTTGCTTTCGTACGCCGATTCCATCCTGGAAGCGTCGCAAGCGCACGATGGCTGGTCGTGGCTTAATAATAAGATGGAAGAAAACAGGCACTTGACATGGGGTACCCAGGACATAAACCTGTGGTTGACTCAGATGTCAGTTAAGGCGGGGGTAGTGGGCGGGGGTGGGGGAAAGGCCTGGGCGGCCATAGCATCAACGGCGGTGCGTTCCTTTCGGGGCAGAGTCTCCTTGGTGCAGCCGAAGTCAATGGTCGGAGCAGGCAGTGATGTCTCTTGGCGGTTCAATAGGTCCATGTGCCCATTCCCAGACTGTAAGTTTTGGTATGCGGGCTCAGTCTGTGGGGGGACACATTCCGCCATCAAGTGTGTCAAGAAAGATGGGGGGGCTCCAGCGGGGCAGGGTAATAAGTGATAGTTTGACGGATTTGGCCCCCTCCCCAATTCGGGTGCAGGTGTTGTGCGAGTGGCTTCGTGGATACCCGCGCACAAAGGATAGGTTAACGTTGCAGTTGGGTTTTCAGTATGGGTTTATTATTCCGGTTCAAGGGCGAGTAGGGGGGGTAGTGGCACGGAATTCTCCAAGTGTGCGGCGCTGGGCATCGGTTGCGCGGGATAAGTTGGCTGGAGAGTTGCGGTTATGGCGAATTGCGGAGCCGTTCCAACAACCGCCTTGTAGCAATTTTGTTATTTCCCCGTTAGGGATTATACCTAAGAAGGAGCCGGGAAAGTTTCGGCTGATCCATAATTTGTCTTCGCCATTGGGATCCTCGGTCAATGACTGTATTCCGCGGGATCAATGTACGGTTCGCTACGCGTCCTTTGACAGGGCGGCGCAGTTAGTCAAAGAGGCGGGTCCAGGAGCTTTGATGGCGAAGGTTGATATTGAGTCGGCTTTTCGTTTGTTGCCAGTCCACCCTTCGGCGTTTCGGCTGTTGGGTTTTCAGTTCGAGGGGGAGTTCTTCTATGATAAATGTTTGCCTATGGGTTGCGCAATTTCTTGTGCATACTTCGAGAAGTTTAGCAATTTCTTGCATTGGTTGTTGGTCCAGAGAGTAGGTAGCTCGGAGGTGGTGCACTATTTGGATGATTTCTTTTTTGTGGGACAGGCGGCGTCGGCGGGTTGCAGTCGCTTGTTGGAGGGTTTTGTTCAGTTGGCGTGTGAACTGGGGGTCCCTTTGGCTGAGGGCAAGACCGTAGGCCCGACGACGACGATTACCTTCTTGGGGGTGGAGGTGGATTCACAGCGCATGGAGGCGCAGTTGCCATGGGAGAAGGTGCTGAAGCTGCACGTTTTGGTGGCCAATGTTTTGGCGTCAGCTAAGATAACATTGAAGGAATTGCAGGCCCTTATGGGATCGCTCAATTTTGCATGTAGGCTCATTCCGATGGGGCGGGTATTCATTCGGCGGTTGGCGACCGCGACGTCCAAGGTTAAGAAACCCCATCACCGTATTCGTGTGTCGGGAGGTATGCGCGATGATTTGCGGGTTTGGGACCTGTTTTTGTGGGACTTTAATGGGACGTCTCTGTTGCATGAGGCAGAGATTTCAAGTGAAGAATTATAGCTGCACATGGACGCGGCTGGGGGGTCAGGGCTCGGAATTTACTTCAGGGGTGCTTGATGTGCGGACACATGGCCGCAGGCTTGGGTGGAGGAAGGGCTCGTCCACAATATTACTTTTTTGGAGCTGTTTCCCATGTGGGTGGCATTGGCGTTATGGCCAGATAAGTTGTGCAATTGAAAGGTGGTGTGGTGGTGCGATAATGAGGCTGTCGTGCACGTCATTAATCGTTATTCGCCTCGCTGCGGTCTGGTGGCGGCATTGATGCGTCAGATTGTGTTAGCATGTTTGCGTTTGAATGTTGACTTTAGGGCGCGTCATATACCTGGTCATAATAATGCTATTGCTGATGCTCTTTCCTGTTTGCAGTGGGAGCGGTTTCGGAAGCTGGCCCCGGAGGCGGACGAAAAAGGACTCGGGGTCCCTTGGAACTTGTGGAGCAGTGGCCTGCCGAGATGAGGTTGTTACTTCGGCAGTCAGTTGCGGAGCATACTTGGGATGCGTACCGGCGTGGTTGTCAGAGGGTGATGGAGTTTCTGCATGTTGTTGGTTGGGGGGGTGGGGTAGTTCCGGAACACTTGTTAGGACAGTATGTTAGTTGGGCGAAAGAGCAGGGTATTACGAGATCTGCCGTGCGGGGTCACCTGGCAGGATTCGGATTTTTCGCCAGAGCGGTGGGGTTGGGAGCGGTTGGCCTGGGGTCCTTAGCGAGGCATTTGTTGCAGGGCTGGGCGCGGTCCCTGCCTGCCTCGCGGGACCATCATCAGCCTATTACGCATGAGTTGCTTGTAGGTTTGTGCGGAGCGCTGCCCGGAGTTACGGCGTCCCGATTTGAGGCAGTGCTTTTTCGGGCAGTCTTTTGTCTCGCTTTTTTCGGGGCTTTTCGGGTGGGCGAATTAGCAGTGGATTCGGCCAGAGCGGGTTTGGGTAACTGTTTGCGTTGGCAGCATGTTTGGATCGATGAAAGTCGGGCGCGCATTTTGCTAGCGAGATCCAAAACAGACCAGGCGGGTAAAGGATTATGGGTGGTTTTGAGGGCGATTGGGGGGTGCACGTGCCCGGTAGCTGCTCTGCGGCAGTATGCAGCTATTCGTCCAAAAGGGGAGGGGGGTTTCTTTGTGCATAGGGATGCCCAATCGGTTACGCGTTTTCAAGTTACAGCGGTTTTGCGCTTGGTGTTACGACGGATGGGTGAGGATCCACGTTTGTTTTCCGCGCACTCGTTTCGCATTGGGGCAGCGACCAGTGCGGCGGCTGCCGGTTTTACGGGTGCAAACCAAAGAAAAAGTCATTGATATAGAACGTTGAGTTCTATGCTCGTATCCCAGCAAAAGCTGAATCAAAATTATGAACACACCATAAATTGCTGAAGCACATTGTAGCTAACACATTTTTTTGTCAGGCATCCCCGGCAAGAGCGAGAAGGGGGAGAGCCCTCTCTCTCCGTTCCGAGGAGTCCCTTTTTTTTAAACTTTTTGTAAAACAAAAATTAGGTAGTGAACAATCACTTATCTCAATGGTGGCGAGACATGATTCTCCGTAAGGGTACAAATTGCTTGCACGACATGCATGTTTCGGACCCGTTGAAGGCCCTGTGTCAAGTGAAGAACCCCATCTTGGATCAATCGCCCAGAAGAACGCCGAACTCAACGGCTGCTTTTATAGAACCATAGTGGCAACTGATTGGACCATGACACAAAGGGAGGAGTCAATCCAAAACATAAGCTGTCACCTTTCCAGAGCGGGAAAAATGAATTAAAAGGGACACTTACTTGTAAATCAACTCAATAAAAGAAAGAGTTTTATAATAGCAGGCTGTTGAAAAAAATGTGAAAAAAAAGGGTATATGAAAAAAATGTATATGAAAAAAATGCTGAAATAGAGCCAAATTACACCAAACTCCACCAATCGCATTCCAAATTTAAACCCCGAGGGGAAACAGTCTGTAGACGGTATATCCAGCGTTGTTCACGTTTCTGCAAAAGATTTTCCCGAGGGCCTCCTCTAGAAGAAAGTGGAATTACATCGATGACACGCCACTTTAAATCAGAAAAAACATGGTTAAACTGGATGCAATGTTCCACAATAGGAGCAGAAAGTGTCTGTGATCTCAAACGAGACGCATGCTCTCCCAAACGGACCCGGATGGGTCGAATAGTCTGACCAATGTAAGAGATCTCCTGCAGAGATTCTATATTAGAGCCATTGTCTCAGTTTGTTGATGTCTTTCTGAAACAGGAGGCATGTCTGGTTCGTTCTTATTTAAGGGACACATCTCATTTTTTGGTTCGGTTAGCTGAGTTTGATGAGCCTTTGGATAACATTATTTTGGTCACCCTTGACGTGGTGGCCCTCTACACCAACATTCCCCAGGAAGAAGCTCTATCTCTTTTGGGGTCGGCATTCACCACGGCTCCGGTTAGGATTCCGAAATCCTTTCTATTGGATCTGCTTCGCATAGTCCTTACGAGGAATTATTTCAGTTTTCAGGGACAGTATTATCAACAATGCCACGGTATTGCAATGGGAGCTACAGTGGCGCCTTCCATTGCCACATTGTATCTCGCGGAGATGGAAGAATCTTTTATTTATCCAGCGGAGGATTTCCAGCATGTCCAAATGTGGCTACGGTTTTTGGATGATATTTTTTTGCTATGGTCTTCAACGGAGTTTCACCTGCATCGATTTTTGGACTGGCTTAATTCTTTGAAGCCGAACATTCGGTTTACGGCTCATGTTAATATTCACCGGATTGAATTTTTGGATGTACTAGTGTTTAAACAGGACACTTCTTTGGCAACCACTCTTTTTCGGAAGCCCAGCCAACGTAACAGTTTACTGTGTTATCACAGCCACCATCCGGCTCCTTTACGCCGGGGTCTCCCTTTTGGCCAGTTTCTTCGGCTCCGCTGAATTTGTTCCTCCACGGAGGACTTCAAAGAACAAGCTTCTGCTTTACGGTCACGTTTATTGGATCATGGGTACCCTAAAAAGGTGGTGAGGATGGCTTACCTCCGGGCACGTTTTTCCCATAGAGAATGGTTGCTTACTTCTGGTCCTCCCCCTGCTGGGAATGTTTTGCCCTCCCAGTCCTCTGTAGAGGACACTATCACTGGTGTTTTACCATTTATGTCCCATTCGGTGCAGGTGACCCGGCTTTTGAAAAAACATTGGCAGATTTTGCAGTTACATTCTTGCTTCCAAAAATCACTGCGAGTGGCCTACACTAGGGGCAAAAATTTGAAGGATTTTTTAGTACACACTCCGGGTCCTTTGGACTCGTCGGGCCCTTCCTGTAAAGAGCAGCGCCACGGTCATTGGGCTTGTGGCCGGTGTAAATATTGTTCCACTACTTTAGAAGGAGCACAATGGCTCTATCCTGCGTCCAACCAGTGGTTTGTTTTTCGCGGCTCTTCTTCTTGCCAGACCACTTTTGTGGTTTACATTTTGATATGCCCTTGTGGTTTATCTTACATTGGTCGGACTATTCGACCCATCCGGGTCCGTTTGGGAGAGCATGCGTCTCGTTTGAGATCACAGACACTTTCTGCTCCTATTGTGGAACATTGCATCCAGTTTAACCATGTTTTTTCTGATTTAAAGTGGCGTGTCATCGATGTAATTCCACTTTCTTCTAGAGGAGGCCCTCGGGAAAATCTTTTGCAGAAACGTGAACAACGCTGGATATACCGTCTACAGCAGGGGTCTCAAACTCAAATTGCTTTGAGGGCCAAATGAGGACTTGTAGAGTAACCCGGGGGCCGCACAAGACGCAGGCCTCATTTGCATAAGGGCATCATTTGCATAAGGGCATCATTTGCATAAATATTTGCATAATGTTACCACACACTAACTTTTAGTAAACATGCCTCTTAATGAGTGTATGGATAAAGAAAGACTAAAAGATTTCTACATTACTATAATCCAGTGCCAACCGCCAGGCACATTAGGAACTACTAGAAACACTGCCCATTTAGAACCCATAGCAAACCTGCCATGTCCTAACAGCACTACCAGGACTCACAAAGCACCATACCCTAACTGTCAAAAGGCAACACTGCAAATATTAAATCAACACATTTCAGAGAATAACAATACATGACCTATTCGGGAAAGAGAACAAGTGGCAATGTCACACATACAATCTGTGGGTGCATAAGTTTGCCTGAACTGCATGGAGGTTTTCCCAGTTGGTGGAGTTGAGGAAATGCTAGTGTTTACATGCAGACTTAGAAAATAGGCACCTATATGCATAAATCAACCTTGGAAATTTGTATGTGGTCAAGAGCAAGTGCATATATAAATGCATAAATTCCCTGTAGAAATTTTCAAAGAAGAAATACATGCATATTTATGTAATAAATACAAATTTAAAAACAGAAGGAACAAGAATGAGAACTGAATCCTTGGCCTGGATTATTACTTTGAATAGCCTGCATATAATATCACAGAGTGAGATGGTTGATTACTGCCATAGTATGTGCAAACCTAACCCACATAACCCTACATTGGCTTCTTTGAAAATCTACTTGCACTGTGAATGCCTACATTTTTAATTAAATCTGGAAACATTGTCCCCAGAAAGAAAGTCATCTCTAGCAAGGAAGGGTACCTCAAAAGACCAATTCACTGCTAAAGATCTCCAAAGCCTGCTTTGGTGAAAGGAGGTATTACCCACACTTGGTTACTATGGTGTTAAAATAGTTATCAAGTAACACGTTATAAATAAAATTGAATCAATACATAACATAACTATTTTTTTTTGCTCCCAAGTAGAACCTACAACGTTCTTCCCTTTCCAAAAAAGCGCTATATGCTCAAAACTGCAGTCCCTGAGTAATCCAGACAAGAAAAATGTGTGCGTATCCATACGCAGATCCGACCCACGGCCATACCACTACTACTGCTTCGCGCTCCTCCCCGGGCGAGGACTTGTTGGCGAAGAGGCAGCAGAGGCTCCAGCAGCAATTGTTGCTCGTCTCGCCTGTGGCTCCGCCTCGCTACCTGTCAGCGCGCTTCTGCCGCCGCCGGTGCTTCTTTCCGTTCATCCGATGTGACTGCGGCGGCACAGGAGGGACGAGCGCCGGGGATTAGCCGGTCGGCAGCGGAGAGGAGCTGAGAAAAATGCTTTGCCGGGCAGATGGGAAGCCGGGGGGAGGTTTTTGTTTCTTCGGCATCGCGGGCCGCACAAAGGTCTCTCGCGGGCCGCATGCGGCCCGCGGGCCGCGTGTTTGAGACCCCTGGTCTACAGACTGTTTCCCCTCGGGGTTTAAATTTGGAATGCGATTGGTGGAGTTTGGTGTAATTTGGCTCTATTTCAGCATTTTTTTCATATACATTTTTTTCATATACCCTTTTTTTTCACATTTTTTTCAACAGCCTGCTATTATAAAACTCTTTCTTTTATTGAGTTGATTTACAAGTAAGTGTCCCTTTTAATTCATTTTTCCCGCGCTGGAAAGGTGACAGCTTATGTTTTGGATTGACTCCTCCCTTTGTGTCATGGTCCAATCAGTTGCCACTATGGTTCTATAAAAGCAGCCGTTGAGTTCGGCGTTCTTCTGGGCGATTGATCCAAGATGGGGTTCTTCACTTGACACAGGGCCTTCAACGGGTCCGAAACATGCATGTCGTGCAAGCAATTTGTACCCTTACGGAGAATCATGTCTCGCCACCATTGAGATAAGTGATTGTTCACTACCTAATTTTTGTTTTACAAAAAGTTTAAAAAAAAGGGACTCCTCGGAACGGAGAGAGAGGGCTCTCCCCCTTCTCGCTCTTGCCGGGGATGCCCGACAAAAAAATGTGTTAGCTACAATGTGCTTCAGCAATTTATGGTGTGTTCATAATTTTGATTCAGCTTTTGCTGGGATACGAGCATAGAACTCAACGTTCTATATCAATGACTTTTTCTTTGGTTTGTACCTGACATGGTCATTGATTTTTGAGGTTTTTTGGGGGTTTTACGGGTGAGCAGATACAGGGTATAGGAAGATGGCGGTCGTGAGCTTTTATGGGCTATATCCGGTTATGAGGTGCCTTGTGGGGCGACTTGGGGGGGGTGTAATTCTAATCTTGTGCTTACTTTTTCAGATAGCGGGCCTTCTCAGCGGGAATGCTGGATTTTGGGGCCACTCCTTTGTGTTTTGGGCCGGGAGGCGTGCTGCAGAACGGCCTATGGGGCGAAATTTGGGATTGGAGTCCTCATTGGTGGCGATCTCATGGCTGGGCGAGCGGGGGCTGCGGTGGAATCAGCTGCTGCCTTTGCTTCGTCACGCATCAGGAAGCCACCGGTGGTGTTGCTGTTGCATTTGGGTGGCAATGACTTGGCTGCGTGGTCCTGTAAGCAGCTTATCAGAGCGGCCAAAAAGGACTTTGCGGCGATCAGTCATATGTTTGGCAGTATCGTTTTAATATGGTCTGATATTCTCCCCAGACCGGCATGTTGGGGGCAGCGGAGATGGTCTCGGGGGTTTAACTAAAATTAACAGGCAGATCGGGAGGTGGGTGTGTGAACACGGGGGGTATCAAATACAGCATGATTGGGCAGATGTGGCTTGTGCCGGGTTGTATCGGGAGGATGGTGTACATCTCTCTCCGGTGGGTATGGATCTCCTGTTGAATGATTGGCAAGAAGCACTTGAGGCGTTTGGGCGTGGGTAGTCGCTGGTCGCAGCTTTCACTGTTGGGGGAAGCGGCACAGGTAAGGGTGAGGAGTCTGTGCCGGTGGCGGGATCCCGGAGGTTTCCGGGGTCCGGAGCCTTAGGCGACTTTGGGCGAGGGCAGGGTGCCCTCGGCCCGGACAACCCCTGGAAGACTTTTGCTAGTAGTATGGCGAAGTCGGAGAGGGGTGCTAGGAACTTTGCCGGTCGGGTGACCATGGCTTGAGCGGAGTCCGCGGTTGCTTTGGTAATTGCATGGCTGGTGACTCGTGGCTCCGCTGGGTGGGGGGATGTTAAGTTTGTTCAGTATTACTGTGATGTTCAAGATATTGTTGGAATAAAGCTGCGACCAGTTTGTACCAAACAGTTGTCGGTGAATTTGTGGGGGTGGGAGGATAAAGGAAAGGTGGGGGCAGGGGTTGGGGAGGAAGGGTGAGCGCGGGTCCGGCTACCCGGTTACTAGTAAGTGGCAACTGGAGAGCAGGCAGCGTGGTCATGGTTCTAGGAAGTTTGCGGCTTGCTGCATTACTGTAAGACGCTTACCAGATGTGGGAAGCGCCATGGTATATGGTGCAATTAACATTTTAGTGGTTTCAGTGGAGCTATCACTGGACTTTGAATTTGACCCCTGATGTGTGTGGACTGAGTTTTGCATGCTTAAGTCGATATCTTCTACTCATTTTTCTTATAAAATTAACCCTAACTTTCTTAACCAAACATCCAGGAACTCAATTTGCACTGCATCATATTTCATAGTCAATTTCAAATTTGACTTTTACGGAAGAGATTTCTCAATGATATTTTTGTTTCTGGTTGGGCAGATAAAAGGAACTTACACTATTTATCTTATAGATTATCTCTCTAAACTATTTTCTCTAAAACTTCCGATGAGTATAAAAGGTTTTCCCCAAAAGCTTTCATGAATAGTTTGGCTATAGAAGGAGCAAGCATAGCTCCAATCACCACCCTATGACTTTGTTCAAAAGAATCAAAATTAAATTGAAAATAATTCTTTCAGAACCTTGTCACTCAGCTCCAATTAAAACTCAATTGGATCATAGATAGGTTTTTCAGGATGATTCAAAATCTCTGTCATTAACTCAAGTGCTTCATCCTGTGAAATTTAAGTGTACAATGAGACAACGTCAAATGTAGCACCCCAGATATAGGTAGTATAAAATGCTACTTCATCTAAAATCCTAAGAAAATGGGAAGTATCTGGTATAAATGATTTTATAAATTTTATCACTGGATGTCAAAACAGATCAAATTACGACAGAAGTGCAATAATGCATCCCCTTTTGATTCAATAGGGCATCCTGGGGGACCATTTAAATAGATGGGAGAGAGAGTTTGACTGAAGATCCACTCAATAATCTTCAGGTAAATGTATTATTTTTTAGTACATGAATGAAAATTAAATAATAGACTACAATTATCTATTTAACAATGGATTGTTGATGATTATATGTTATGAATTTAACAATGGTCTAAAAGTTATCAATTTAATGACATGGATTGTTGATGAAAATGAAATGCACCATTAATGGGTGTTAATCTTCTAAATGATCTGCAATATTTGATAGTCCACTATATGAAATAATACAATTGATTGAAGAGTTGATGAAAAACGTTCTAATGAGGGGGATCTGGTGAGACTTGACCTTCAGAAAATAATCCTAGAACAGGCATATTTTTGACATTTTTTATAAGACACCCTTTTATAAAATTATTCCCTTTGTGGCTTCTCCTGCCCCTGAATAACTTCCGGGGAAGTTAGATGGGGTGGAGAATGGCAGCCCAGAGGCGGAGTCTGGGCAGGCAGTGGGCAGTCACTGGCCCTGGACTCAAAGGGTCGATACTAATGTCGGCCCTGTACCTCCAGGGCCAGCAAAATATCTGGGGAGGTTATTCCACCTCTGAGGTGGAATAACTTCCCTGGACATGATCTTTTGAACAGCCCGGGGCGTGGATGGGGCAGGGGGGCCAGGGTTTATTCCCCATAGCCCAACCCTGGCCTTAAGAGGCCAGATCAGGGGGTCAGGCTGCGGGAAAGAAACTCCTTTTTCAGGCGGCTGGCATCGTAGCTTTTAAATGGAGCCGCGGTGCCATGGAAACATGATGCCATGGCACTGCGGCTCCATTTAAAATCCCTGACCAAGTTAGCCAGGAGCAGTGCAGGCCAGACTGACTCACAATCCCGTCCTGCAAGTGCAGGACTGTTCACGATCCTGATCCTGCAGGACTAAACGTGCCCCAAGGGATCAAAATCGCGATCCCCTTTGTGCGGCCGGTTCAGCAGGATGGAATCGGGTCCTTAATGTACTGCTTTTTGTGCTCCTAGAACTAGAGTGTGTTTTATAAGCTCCAAAATGAAGTCAGTTTATGCTATATTATTTGTGTTGTGGCTCCTTAAAAAAAAAGGTTATGAATCAGGTCCCAGATTACTCTATTATTGAAAACTACAGAATCCTAACTTTTTATTAGGGATGTGCATTTTTGGTTCTTGCTTGGTTCAAATGAAATGTTCCTGCTTGGGCATTTTTCATGTTCTTTGGGACTTTTCGTGGTTGTGCATATGCATTGCACAAAGAAAGTTAAATATGTGTGCAATAAATTGCACATGTATTAATTTGTAGATAGATGCACACACAAGTGATTTGTGTGCTTTTACTAACCGCAGTAGCACGGACCCAGTGCCACCCCTCCCTGACCCCCCCTGCAACTATATCAAGAGACAAGACACAAGTTTGGCAATGAATTGGTTGCAGCTTTATTCAACAACCATCAATGAACAGCTGGACAAATAGAAATAACTCACTGTAACCCCGGCTAGCTGGGGCGGGTAACTTACCAGCCATACTACTAGCATGGCAAAACCCTCCCCGGCAGTCTCCACATTCTAATATGGAAGCCAAACTGTAACTGCCCCCCACCCCCATCTGACCAACCTTGCCATGTTAGTAGCAAAGGAAGGCCATCTTCCTGGATGGCCCGTCGGCCATGCTACCCACCTCAAACTTCCGGGTTGCGATAACCTGCCCGCAGCCCTTCCACAGAGTTCAACCAGCACCGGATCCTGGAAAACCTCTGGGACCCCGCCACCAGCGCAGGGCAACAACAATGCCACTGTGCCATCCCCCTCAAAGCAGCGACCAGCGAGTGTCTCTCCCAACCATCATTTTCAAGGCCTCCTGCCAACTGTTGAGGAGCAAATCTAACCCTACTGGGGAGAGGTGGATGCCGTCTTGCCTAAATAGGCCCACACACTCAACCTCTACTCATGAGTGCATTATTTGGTAGCCTCCTTGCTCACATACCCAACGCCAAATCTGCTGGTTGATCTTCGCTAACCCCCTTGACCAGCGCCACTGGCCCATACAGGAAGGCCTTGGAAGGATGTCTGACTATAACAATAGCACACCTGGGAACATTCGCAGAACCTCTGCCATGTCCCTCTTAACCACTCTGATCATCTGCTTACAGGTCCAAGCATGAAGTTCATTGCCCCCCAAATGAAGCAGCATCACTGCTGGGTGACTTCGGAATCGATCATGATATCAAAGCAAGGGCAAGAGCTGGCTCCAGTGAAGGCCGCACTCACCCAGCCATAGTATGTAAACTTCAGCTAATGGGAGGCCTAAATTGCGCCCTGCCAGTCTCACCCCTACTCGCTGCCTGGCCCAGTGTATGAACAAATACCCAACAAACCAACAGTGCTGGGACAATTTGCAGGGTACCTGAAAAGAGGAAAGAGTTAGGAATTAAGACAGCAGTAAGCACCACAAATCCCTGGCTCAAAGCTGGACATAGCCCACGAAAGCTCGAGAACACCATCTTCCAATCCTCCTTCTGACGTGGTCCGGCAAACCAACTGCGGCCGCACTGGTAGCCACACTGATATGAAAGGAACGGGATGCCAGTCGTAACACGTCAGTAAATTGGAATCGAATCAAAGGGCGGGAATCCTGGTGCACAAACAGCAGCTTCAGGTCCACCGGCCGCACAGCCAAATAATGCTGCACACTGGATACTAGGCAAGTGCTCACACCTGCTACCATATTCAAGACAATCCAAAGCCCTTTTCCAAGCTGATCCATTTTTGATCTGGTGAATAATATGTGTAATTGGCCTACACCAACAAGTACATGCTCCCACAACATTGCGGTTACTATCGCTCCACGAGCAGAATTGGTTACTAACTCGCCAACCCGGAAGGCCCCGAAGGTGGCCATCGCAAATGCTGCTCAGAATAGAGCAACCTCATATTTGGATTCCTCTACCATCTGCAAAGGGCTACACAGCCGTAGAAGCAAGTGGTGCATAATTGGATGTCTGGAATCACATGGGGTCGGTAAGGATCACTCCCACCCTTGAAGGATCCTGCATACCAGAAATCTGTCAGCTGGAGAACTCCAGCCCGCTGCCCTGGAGAAAAAGGCAAACCCCGACAAATGAGTACGTATGGCTGCCTTAGAGAATCCTCTGTCTTTAGCAAAAACCATATATTGACCCAGGAATGGCTCAGACACTCTGCCCAGCTGCCATCCCTTGGCGATCAGAAAAGACACCTTTGTAGTATGTGGACCATGTCACTGGCGCCGATGACTTCTTCAGGAGATTCAACCTTCCTGCAGGCCAATTCACCAAAGGTGCTTCGGGACGGGTAACCCTCTGCATCTGCTTTTGGCGCTTACATCCAGAACTGGACCCACTTGAAACGGGACAGAGTCAGCAATTTTATTGTTTATTAATATTTGATATACCGCCCCCCATTACATCGGGGTGGTTTACAAAAAATAAAAGTATATCAGAAAAGGAAAAGAAGTTACAATAATATAAAGAAAAGGAAAGAGAAAAAGAAAAAGAAATTAGAGATAGGGTCCAATAGCAATAGGGGAAGGGGAATTGAGGGATCAGGGGGGGAAGGTTGAGGCAGAGGAGAAGAGATAGGTTTTTAGGAGAGAGTGGAATTTGGGATAAGACTCTTCTAGTCGGAAGGTAGTAGGCAGGGAGTTCCACAGGGAGGGACCAAAGTAGAAGAAAGCTGACTGTCTAGTTGACTGGAGGTGAGCCTGTGAAGGAGAAGGATGGTGCAGACGATTAATATGGACAGAGCGGAGACTACGGGTGGGAGTATGAAAAGTTAATAAATCAGATAGGTATTGAGGTCTATGGGAGTAGATAACCTGGTGTACCAAAGTAAGAATTTTGAATTGAATACGGAAGTTTAATGGTAACCAATGAAGATGTTGTAGGATTGGAGTAATATAATCACGGGAATAATCATGAGAGACCATCCGGGCTGTGGTGTTTTGGTACAACCAGGAATATGATGGGCCTTAGCTGTGACATTCAAACACAAACAAGACAACACTAGTGCCAGCATCAATGCCGCCACCTCCACTACCACTGCATTATCGCACCAGAAAACTACCTTAGGATTATGAAATCTATCCAGTCACAACTCCAATGCCACCACTAAAGGAAAGAGCTCTAAGAAAGAAATGTTATGAGTAAGGCCGGTGTCATGCCACTCCTGCTGCCAACAGTTCACACACCAAGACCAAGACCAATGGTTCATCAATACCGAAGCCCAAATCTCCCGCCTCATTGGTGAACAACTACAGGTCCACATTAGAAACCTTGGTATCCTGGAAAACCAAAACCCCATTGAAATCCGCTAAAAGGGTATCCCAAACCTTTAAATCCTCCCGCATACACTTCATCACCCTGATGTGATGGTGTGGCTTAACACCTCCTGCTGTTGCAGCCGCCAAGCGATGTGAGAAGACATGACCCATAGGAATGACCCTGCACGTAAAATTCAAGGACAACTCAAAAGACTGCAACTCTCTCAAAGTAACCCTACTAGCAGCACACACGTCCGCCACCAATGCCCTGAGTTTTTCGACTTTTGCCATTGGAAGACACACAACCATCTCCACCAAATCAAGTTCAGTACCGAGGAATGAGAGCTTAACTGCAGGACCCTCGGTTTTTCCCAATGCCAAAGGAATGCCAAATTCCCCATCTAGCCCAATAAACCCTTGCAGAAGGATATCGCATGCATCTGAATGAGACAAGCCCACAAACAAGAAATCGTCCAGGTAATGAACCATCTTGCGAATCCTGGTTCGTTGCACCAATGCCCATTGCAGAAAAATAAGCACAAGACACGGCACAATCCATTGGCATGCATTTATCGAAATAGAACTCTCCCTGAAACTGGAAATCCAGCAAATGGAAGGCGGATGGATGAACAGGTAGTAGATGGAAAGCAGATTCAATGTCAACCTTGGCTAACTGCACCCCTGGACCGCATTGTCAAACTAATGAGACCGCATCATCAAAGGACGCATATCAAACTATACAAAGTGCCTTAGAGATGTGATCATTTACCGATGCCCCCACGGGAAACAATAAATACAGGATTAACCGGAATTTCCACGGTTATTTTTTAGGCACTACCCCTAAGGATGAAACCACAAATTCTTGGAAGTGCTGCTCCGTGAAAGGGCCCATCACTCTACCTAAAGCCAACTCTACCGCTAACATTTTTTGTATGATATCGGACATACGCTGAACAGAAGGCGCACTGTGCGCCCATACTGAAGCTCCCCATCCCTGCATGGGTATCCTGAAACCAAATAAAAATCCATGCTCAATAACAGTTCTGTCACCCCGACGTGGGTAAAAATGAAGCCATGGCCGCATAACCTCCACCCGCACTGGAGTGGTGGCCCAACCTAGCCACTTAAGGTCACTTTGTAGCAGAAGCAGAGGCAGCTGGGGGCCCATTTCTGTTACACTTAGCAGCTGAGTGCCCTGTTCCACAGAGTGAGCAGACATGGCAGAATTTATAATCTCAGAAGGGGGCAGGTGGACTTATTAAATCACCAACACAGGTCTCCTGGACTACCACCCACAGCCTTCTGCTGGGACCCAAAAGCCCCTTATCAAAAGGAACAGTTTGACCCTGAAGCAGATGCCAAACCCCCTCTTTCCATCCCCCCGGATGCTAACTTTGGCAGACTGATATGTGAATTAGCCATAAATTGATGTCCGGTGTACCTCAAGATAAATGCCTATTCTCTTCCATCTTATCCCTAAACGTCTTGTTGTAATTGAGCCATGCCCATCCCTCATGCGTCTGCGAAGCCTCCAATATGGAGTCAGTATAAGCCAATAGGGATCCGTAATGCTCAGAGGTGTGATTCCCCCCAAACATTAGCTAACTGCAAAAAGACCCTGGCCCAATTGACTACACTACGAGACACTTTTTAAATCCTGCCCACTTTCTCATCCTCTTTCCTCTTCTTCCTGTTCTCCGTGGATCTCCTGCGCCCCTCCAGAAGGCAGAAAATAGCGATGTAATGCTGTTTCCATATTTTGTGCCTTAGGCCACTGGGAACCCCCCTCCCAGAGCTCTGAAATGGATGCCAAGGTGGGAACCATGACTACCCCTAACAGAAACCACGCAAACCTCATAAGATCACCTCGCCCTGGCGGAGCTAGAAGAACCTGACGATAAGTCAGATGAGAAAGTGGAGGAAGAAAAGTCAGAACCACGCGCACGTTGCTGCATGTGCTTACACTTCTTGGAGGCCTTTCACATCAGGGACTCTCCTGTTTGCCCAGATGAACCCTCAATGGCCCCCTCCTTAGCCCTGGATGATATCTCACCTGCCACAGCATGAACTGGAGCCAGTCCTGCCACAAATGGACAAAGATCCAGAGCTTGTGTTGGAACTGCATCCATCGCGTTGCCCTTGTGGCCTGCCAGCTGTACACCAGGTTGCTTCAAGGTTACACCAGCTGCAGACTGCGATCCACGTCTCCTTCCATGAACCATGGTATTTGAAAAGGTCTGTGAAACCTGTGGAGAAACCAAAGAAGAAAGAGGGATGGGAGGACCGGCAGCGAGCCATGCCGATACAGGATGCACAAACCATGAAGCTGTGGAAGTGCCTATGCCCCTTTCTTGCCCAATAATCCAGTACAGACTTATTAAACCCTGATAACCAGTGTGCCGAGCCAGACGGCCCTGCACATAAGGAGAAGGGGGAGCCAAACCCCACCCTCCATGCAAGGGAATACCAATAGGATGGGTGGCACACCCTTGGCCCCCCACAAACCGTTCGACACAACCTGTATTGGCAGGTAAGTCCGGTCCTTGAGACAATTCAAAAGGAGTGGGGAATGCTGCAGGCCCAAATCAAATCTAATTAGAAGCACCCACCCCATCCATACCTTCGCCACTGGCCCCTGAGGAACCCAGACTGGCAGGGCAACTAGGAGTGTCATAGCTGACCAGAGGCACGATGCCACCCCCAGCCAGAGAAACTGGACTTGCCCCTTGCCCCAAAACAATTATAGCCTTGGAACATGGCAGGCCCTGGAATGGACTTACTAGAAGATCTTCCCCTGCCCCCTCAACCCCCGCTTGACCCAGGTTGAGGTGAACCGCCCCTTCCCCAAGATCCTTCCCTGCCCAGGGCCTGGAAACTTACCCTTCCATGTATGTCATGCTCCTTAGCATCAGGCAGCAGGGAGGAGCTGCATGCAGAGGCCTCCTGAATCTCCTCCATGGGCAATGGGGACAAAGTTGCAGAGGCCCCTTTAGGACTTGCCACTCTTTCCCTCTGTGCCGGAATGCCTGTGTGCCCCCAGACACCAAAAGTCCCAAAAGAGCTGCCGCAAGGGAATCACCCCTCCAATGTAGGGCTGGAGGACAGAACGGAGGTGGTCAGCCCACCCCCAATGAACTGAAGAACAGATTCTTTACTGTGCTGAAAGAAAAGCCCCACTGCACCTGACAAGGCCTGCCCAGCCATAAGCGAAGGAAGTAGAAGGTCTCTCCCTTCCCAAGCCAAGCGCAGCTGAAGTAACCCAAAACTACGCACCACCACCAGGTACCGAAGAGGGGGAGGAGGCGGGCATGCCCGGTAGAAATTGGTTGCTCCTCCTCAAACCCCTCCCCTTCACTGCTCCTGAATTCATTGGCTCTCGCCATATTCTGACAGCGGGAGCCAATGAATTAAAATCCTTGACCACCAGGCTCGCTCTTGCCCTTGCCCTGTCCCTCTACCCCCCGATGCCAGTCCTTGCTGGCTCCACAGCCCCCCCCCCCTCCAGGCTTCAGGGAAGGGCCCACATGCCGGGCCACTTATCTGGTTACAGACGGCCATTTGGGACCTTGCCCCACAGCCTGGGCACTTTTAAGGCACCCAAAAGAATCAAATGCATGTTCACGAATGCTCACCTACTTTCCAAGGATGAATCATGCTTCCACTGATTTCACCATCAAAACATGTGTTAGAGGGCATTTTTTCGTTAAAGAAGGGCAAACATTCATCTTAGATGAAAGGCATAAAATAAAAATCTATAGAAAAAATGACTTAACTTGTCAGTGTCATAATATACCATTTATGTATTCTGTGATATAAATATATATATATCCCTTTTATGTCCTGTCATCAGAAAATATACTTTCTTTTCAGGTCTTGAAATTCATTTCAACTATCTTCTCTATGTTTTATGTAAATTAAATAAAAACGCCATAATGTCTTTACTAAGAATGAATGGACTCATGGGTCCACTTCCCTTAAGTCATTTATAGCCCCTAAAATGAAAACATGAAAGCATTCCCTTAAAGTGATTCATTGTCTTATAAAACTTATGTAGCCAACAGTTAGGGAAACAATCTTTAAAATCCATTTCTTTTCATGCATTCATGGGACTTTTTTTTTTGTTTCAAAGCACGATGACTTTGCTTTGTGGTTCTGAAATATATTTGGTATGCCTTATTGGTAAAATGAATAATTCTCTAAAGGTTTATTGGTAGGATATTTAGCCCTTCTTTATCTATGGAAGTGGATCCCAAACCTATTCTTGAGGACCCCCCCCCCTAGTCATTTGGGTTTTCAGGATTTCTGCAATGAATGTACATGAGGCATATTTGCATACAATATAAGCAATGCATCCAAATCTAAAGCATGCATATTCATTGCAGATACCCAGAAAACCCAGCTGGTTGGGAGTCCCTCAAACAAGGTTTGGGAATCATCTCCAAATGAAGTAGGGCTGCTGGGCATTAACTGCCTCCATATGGTACAGGTTCTCAGTTTCAGGCAAAAGGTGAAGTAAGGACCTTCCTCAATGCATTGCTCAAAATTTGCATTTGAATCTTAACCAAAATACAATACTGTTTTGCTGATGTATGTAAGAAGTTACTACAGCTAAAAATATTAATGAAATGCTTTGTTGTTGGATTTTTATCTCTATTTTTTAATCTTATTGTTTTGGTTGCTTTAGCCTAATTTTCAGTGTAACAAAGGTATGTTCAAGCAAAAGTTTAGTTCACCACATAGTGGTTAAAAGGGGCTCCAAGATGGGTTAAAAAAGTGGTTGTCACTTCTGGTCCTCAATGATTGCTAAGGGGTAGGGTTTTCAGTATACGCCTAATGAATATATAAACAATAGATTTGCATGCATACTACCTCTTTGTATGCAAATTTATATCATGCATATTTATTAGTGATATCCTGAAACTTCAGTCATTTGTGGCCCTCGGGTCTATGAAGACCGTTGGATTAAGGCTTTCATACAGCATGGACATAGCTCTTCTATTTTAGAAAAGTCAGTGGGTTTCATAGGAGTTTACATCAATTAATTATTATCCTTACACCATCAGTTTAGGTTAAGGTTACCAGATTTTTTGCAGGCAATTCTGGGCACTTACCTTAAGTGTGATTGGGGGGGGGGGGAGGGACACTTTAGTCCGAAGTTTGAGCAACAAGGTGTGGAGAAGGGGTAAAGAGCCATTACTTTGCCCCTGGTATCCATCTCATGACAGCAACAATATCACTTCCAAGCAGAGAAATCAACAGAAAAATAGAAACAGTGATGCATTTCCCCCATACTGTGCAAAATATAAAGATAATGGACATAAATTCTAAAAACTGATATACTGTACTCAAATCACTAAATTGAAAATATATTTTTTTCTACCCCCTCTGTCCTCATTGCTAGAATCGGGGACAGGAGGCTGACAAAGAGGTGGGAGTCGGGGACACAGCTCTAAAACTGGGGACAATCCCCAAAAATTGGGAGCATCTCATAACCTTAAATTAGGCGTAGCTTTCTCTTCAGGTATAGACCAGACCTATTAGTTTGCGCACTGAGTCAGACCACAGCAATCATTACTTACTTTGGCTCAGAGGTCTGCCCCTTAAAATGCTTTATTATTCAGGCACAGAACCAGGTTTTCAAACATAAGGGGTTATTCTGTGCTATGAATAGCGGGAATGGACGTCCTGACATCCATCCCCACTATTCGTGCTGGCTCCTGCCCCCGACTAACTTCCCCGCCGGTTGTACGGGTGGTGGGGAATGGGCGGCCTGGGGGGGCGGAGTCTGGGCGGGCCAATGGGCGGTCGCTGGCCCTGGATGTATAGGGCCGATTCTAATATTGGCCCTGTACATCCAGGGCCAGCGACATGTGTGGGGAAATTATTCCACCTCCAAGATGGAATAACATCCATGAACGTGTCTTAATTTTAATGCTGGGGCGCGGATGAGGCAGGGGGAGCCAGGGGACATTCCCCGCAGCCCAACCCTGGCCTTAGGAGAACAGATTGGGGGTTGGGCTGCAGGAAATAAACCCCTTTTTCAGGCAGCCAGTATCGTGGCTCTTCAATGGAGCTGAGGTGCCATGGCAAGATGTCACCATGGCTCTATTGAGGAGCCTTGACTGAGCTAGCCAGGGGCAGTCCTGCACGTGCCACACGGGATCAGAATCGCAATCTCCTCTGTCCATCCGGTTCAGACTGGACTCACAGAGGGGATCTACATGCAGGAGGAATCAGGCCCATACTGTTTTACTGTCCACAGGAAGAAAGAACTGGTTGCAACAATTTTGCCAGCTTCCTTCTCTGCCTGCATTGATTGGCAGGACCGGCCTAACCACTAGGCAAACTAGGTGGTCGCTTAGGGTGGCAGCTTCTGGGGGCTGCAAAGAACAGGGTATTTAATGCTAAGCAATACTTTCTGACAGCCAGGGGAGCATAAGGCTTAAGGTTTGCCTAGGGTGCCAGCACTTTGAATCAACTTGGGCCAGCCCTGTTGATTGGTCACCTTTTCTTAGAGAAACTGTGAGCCCAATTACATAACATGCAAGTCCAGCCCGTAGACACGTGTACATCACTAATGGGCCCTGTTTGAACCTAATTCTGCATCCACATTTATAGATGTGCCCACAGGTTCAGAATTGGGGAGGTAGACATGTTTGTTGTGGCACAGGCAAAGCGCTGTGCAGCCAGTGTGTGCACGCATCCGGCACACAGCCCGCGCACGGGTGCGGACATGGGCCATGAAATATAATGGAGAAATACGTCTCTCAATATCATTGGACGTGGGTAAACGTTTTGGAAATCCCCACGCCTGCCGTATTCTTAAAAGTTACGCATTTTGGATCCTGCCCGTCTTCGCAATGTATCCATGGATGCTATGCCCCTGAGCTGCCCTTTAAACTGACAGTAGTGTGCTGATGCAAACTAGACATAAATACCAATGGGAAATGACAGCTGCTGTAACCTAGACCACAATCCAGTCCTCTACAGGCCCCAAAAAGTGCTAGGTAAAATGGTACTTGGCAGTAGGAACCGGCCCCAGTGATTCCTGCCTAGGTCATCCCTACAAATACGCTTTAAACTGCTAAGGATGGACCCTTACCAAGTGCACCAAACCCAAAACTAACATTGCAGTTCCCCAAAGGATATATAATATTGCTGGGCAACAAATGTATGCTCTTTTCGTGTCTATGGCCTTCAGTATAAGTGCACTCATTCTGCTGCTCCGCACTATCTTTCCCTTCTTATCTCTCCCTATACCCCTCCCCTGGAACTCTGATCTTCTGTCAGATTGCTTCTATCTGTGCCCTTCTCGTCTACTGCCAAATCCAGACTTTGCTCCTTTCACCTTGCTGCTCCCTATGCCTAATACAAACTACCTCTGTACATCAGGCTTTTTCCCTGGCCCTTTCCAAATCCAAGCTAAGCACTCGCCTCTCTGTTGATGCTTTTGGATCTGATCTGTCTAAACTCCCTTGTGTTTCCTTACCATTCCCCCTAAATATATCCTGTCCACAGCTGCTGTGTTGTCTGCCGTGACCAGATTGTAAGCTCTTCCGAGCAGGGACCATCCTTTATGTGTGTCTGGGCAGTGCTGAGTACGCCTTGTAGTGCTATACAAATTATCAGTCATAGTAGTAGTGGTGGCAATATGGCTAAGGCATCTAATTCCCACATATCTAGACGCTGGCGTTTCTCACAGTAGCTACACCTGCCCCATTGTCGTGTATGTCGATCTGTATACATCCACTATCTGCCAGGCCTGTGTGGGAATGGGAGGAGGGATCCCTGTGCCATCATACTCAAGCAACCAGCCTCTAAATATATCACCACTCTCACAGCTTTAATAGAACCTGGACCGGCAAAGGATGTAAGCCTCATGGCACAATCTGGGGGATGTTGGCACAACATCAGTCATGTCTCCCAGTGCCTGGCACAGCTGATGAATGACTGCCCTATCACACTGGTACCTGGTGACACTGCGGTTATCCATATGGTCCAAGTACTGGCCAGCCATTCATGGCCTCTCTGAATTGCAGATCAGCACACCAGATCCTCCCCGTGCTACCCCCATACCACACACTCAATTGTAGTCACAAAAGACATCATTCCGTCAAACCAAATCTATGGCTCACAGCTGCTATGACATAATGTCATGATATCCCAAGACTATACATATGATCTCCCTTTCTCACTGCAACATGATTTATTTCCATACTCACTCACAATACTATTCCTACATCAGCGGTCTCAGTTTTCAGAATACAGGATTTGTTAGGGTCCCCTAGATGAGCTCTT
Organism: Ichthyophis bannanicus; assembly: GCA_033557465.1. NCBI lineage: Eukaryota > Metazoa > Chordata > Amphibia > Gymnophiona > Ichthyophiidae > Ichthyophis > Ichthyophis bannanicus. The sequence goes on from CM066038.1 coordinate 419,056,863, forward strand.
TTAGTGCACACAGCACATTTCAGAATAGCCTGACTAAACGCTATTGCTCATTTTAACATTTCTGTAAGGGTGTTTATAAATGTTTCTTTACCTTACAACATTCCTTCCTTTCCTTTGTAACTGCTCCCGTTCCACCCCTTCTGGGCACGTTCTGAGATCCCCATGCTCTCATCATGTACGTGTATGACAGCAGTGTTTCAGAATATGGTTGGGGATGTTTTCAGCGCATAAACATCCCCACCGTACATATAGCCCCTTTAATCGTGTTCTGAAATGAACTCTATGCCTCTGAGCTTTCTCAGCTTCCCTATTTGGGATCAGTTGTGTTTTTAAGCATGTGTGAGTATTAATACCAGAACTTTGCAGTGAAAAATCCAGAGAACTAAGTTGCAATTAGAGTTGCCAACATTTCCACAGATAACTACAGCTGATGCATGCCTGAAGACAGTACCTCCACTTTGGCCTGTATCAACCCACTGCAGTACTAGTGCATATTTGGGGAAACAGGCAACAACTGCAGCCATCCTTCCTTTCAATCCCCACCATCCTGTAACCCCAGATATTCAAAGCTGGGGTCATATGTGGCCCCAGCATTAAATATATGGGATCGCTGCACATGCCCGGAAGCCACAGAGGCTAACTGAGTAGCGGTGATATTGCACCGCTGCTTGGTTAGCTTCTACAGGTAAAGATAGGCCATGTTTTGCAGTGCCTACATTTTACCCATAGAAGCAAAGAGGGTCATTCTTTGCCACGAATAGCTTGTTCGTATGGGGAGACTTAGGCAGAGTCAGGAGGGGGCATTTCAGAGGTGCAGTGAGGGCAGATCATGGGTGGGCCATGACCCTGAAAATACAGGGCCGATTCTGAAGTCGGTCCTATACTTCGGGGCCATGAACATGGATGGGGGACTTATTCCACTGCAGAGGTGGAATAAGTCCCCCTGGACTTTGGGGAATGATGCCGCTGGGATGTGTCAAAAGGGTAGGGGGTGCAGGAGGATCCCTGCAGCCAGACCCTGACCATGGGAGGCAGAGTCAAGGGACCAGCTGTGGAGAAAGAAAAGGGTCAGTGGTGGCTGGCATTTGCAGCTCCTGAATGGAGCCATGGTGCCATGGCGATGGGACTCATGGCACTGTGGCTCCATTCAGGAGCCTGACTGAGGTAGCTGGGGATCTGCTATGCATGCAGGCCAACCAGAATCGGGGCCCGTCCTGCATGTTAGGGCTGTAGACCCAATTCTGATCCTGCGGGCATGTCTAACCCCCACAGGAACAGAATTGAGTCTACATTTGGGTGTCCCGTTTCTGGTTGGCTGCACAGAGGGCTGGAAAGCCTATTCAGAATGTGCCTCCATTTCTCTAAAGCTATAGCCTTCCATCCTCAATGTTACTGCAGAAGCCCTCTTTTTGGGTGACCAGTCTTTTCTCTTGATGAGGGGTGGCTCTATAATGAGGCCGAGTGAGGCGGTAGCCTCAGGCGGCAACTTTTTGGGGGTGGCAAAAAATTCCTCCAAAAAGGCTGCCTCACTCACCCTTCAAAATTTAAACAAAACAAAACAAAAAAACAGCTGGAGAAGCTGCTGCCGCTGCTGCAGTGGCAGAATCAAGAGCATTTCCCTTTCCTGCGGCTCTGTTAAAGTTGAGCCCTCTGATGCTGATGGTAAACAGGCATTTCTTGTCTCGGGGGGGGGGGGGCTAGGACTGGTAATGGGCTGATCAAGGGGGTTAGAACTGGAAATTGGCTGATGGGGATTAAGAATGGAAATAGGCTGATCGGGAGGGGGGCTAGAACTGGTAATGGGCTGATCAGGTGGGGTTAGGACAGGAAATGGACTGATTGGGGGAGCTAGGACTGGAAATGGACTTTTCAGGGGGTTAGGACTGTAATGGGTTGATGGGGGGTTAGGAGTGTAATGGGTTGATGGGAGGCTCGCACTAGAAATGAACTAGGACTGGTAATGGGCTGATGGGGGGGGGGCTAGGACAGGAATGGGCCAATAAGGGGGATAGGACTGGAAATGGGCTAATGGGGGAGGGGAGGAGATGCTGCTGGCCCTGGAAGAAAACTAGTGGCTAGCGCCACAAATGGGCTGATGCAGGGGGATGGGAGAATAGGACTGGAAGGGAGTGAATACTGAGAGGGTCTGCCAGGGGAAGGAGGGGGCAGGAGGGGGCAGGAAGGGAGCTGACACGGAGGAAGGAGGGGGCTGGAATGGAGCTGACACCTGGGATGTACTGAAGGGAAACTGAAAGAGAGCTGACACTTGGGGATGAGAGTGGTAGGTGGCTGGGTAATGGGGAGGAAGCTGAAAGGGAGCTGACGTGTGAATGGCACTGGAAGGGGGGTGAACAGAGGGTAGGGTGACTGGAAGGGAACTGACTGGGAGGGTGGAACTGAGAGTGGACGTCAGCTGATACCTGCAATGGTATTTGTCCAAAAGGGTCTGGACAATGGGGAAGGAGGGGGACTGGAAGGGAATGGACACCAAAGGCAGTCCTGGGAATGCAAGGCAGTTGGCATTGGAAAGTACTGGGAGGGGGGAGGACTGGAAAGGGGACTGATAATGGTGAGGGTTACTGGGATTGGAAATAGGCTGATGGAAAGAAGTGAAGAAAACAAAAGAAGAGATAAGAAATGGCAGATGGACTATAGACCGCAGAAGGAGAGCTAAGAGAATACAGGAAAGCAGAAGTCTCAGATTGGGACCAGCATGATCAGAGAATAAAATGGTCAGATAACAAAGGTAGAAAAAATAATCATATTTAATTTTGTGATTGGACTTTATGCTATCTTTATATTTTACACAGTATGGGGGAACTACATCTCTTATTTATCTGATGATACACTGCATGCAGAGTCTGGCTTCTTGTTTAAATTTTGTCTACATATTTTTATTTTTACTTTAGATTGTAAGTCACTTATTCTGTACTTGGTGATGGTCTGCTCTGAGTGTGTGACTAAGGCCAGGTGTTCTGTTAACATGGAGTTTGTACATAAAGATCTATACTGTATTGCAGTAATTTGACTTGTTCGGCTTTTGAAATAGGTGTATGGATGTTCCAGGGCCCACTGTAGTATTTACAGTGATGCTTTTTTTGGATGGGCTCCTTACGTGAGTTTTGGAAATTGGTGCTAATATGGTATGGTATGGTAGATTTGCTCTATAGATACTCAGGGTTTTGTATTAGTTCACAATATACCTGGTACTGGAGATTGTTTGTTGTTATTGTTGTTAGTGAGATGATCAGAATCAGATTTTTTTTTTTTAAGATATTGAGTTCTGTGGGTGAATGTCCTGGTTCTGCTCTGCATCCACTGTTGAAGGGGGTTCTGTGGATGCAAAATATATGTTGAGAAAGAAAAAGCAAGAACCATAATGCAGTTTATAACAACAAAATAGAAATTAGTTATAATCTAGTTTTATAAACTGTGCGGTGGTTCTCGCTCTCTTTTAGTTCCTTGGTGTGCAAACATCTTGCATTTCCTCCATATTATCTAATCGGCTTTTTGGTTTGGTTCAGTCCTTGATTGGAGTTTTGAAAAAGCCCCGCCCCCCTCTACAGTGGGGTGGGGAGGGGGTGCCATCTAATCCTTCGTCTTAGGTAGCAGATTGCCTTGAGATGCCCATGCTCTTGGTAGTTTTCATTCTTAGTATTTACTTAAAAGAAACACCATATTAAATTTAGGTAGTAAATATCTTAAATAATTAATTACATTTTACTTATTTTAATTATAAAAATATTTTTTAAAAAAACTATTTTTGAAGAAGAAAATAACATGCTTATAAACATTGGTAATAAACATGCAAATGAAACACACATAAGTATTAATGGTATAGCAGAGTAAAACTGCATGAACAACAAGTGGTATAATTACAGGAAATATGCAAAATTATGCTCATCTCTTGTATTAACATGCAAAGTCATAAATTTTCAGAATAAAAGTATGCTTACTGGGTCTCTGCTGATACATTAAACAATAACACATTCAACCATAGACTTTTCATCAACTAGAATGGATGAGGGAAGCAAGTAAGAGACCTCTAATACGCATGAAGGGAATGAATTGCTGAGGTATCCACAATTTTGGCCACTAGCGTAGCAAGGGTACATGCCATGAATGCTGTCAATGAGGTGGCGTTAAGTGCGCCCCCATGCCAGTTAGTGTGGTGCTATATGTTAGCAATGCACTATCAGCGGAAAATGGACGGACATGCCCCTTAAAGAGAGCATGGGCTTCTACGCTAGTTTTACAGCTCAAATACATGCTACCGTCTTGCCCTTTAGAAAACATGCCCCATAGTCTAGAGACATGCAAACACCTATTTTTTGTGCTCAGAAGTAGAAACTATATTTCTGTATTTACCCAGGTGCCTATATTCAGTGGTGCTAAGCAAATGCATAGTGCCACCAAATATCAACATACGTTCAAACATCTTGTTTAGCATTTCAATTTATGCCACAGATGTCCTCCTGAAAATTGAATCCACAAAACATAGTAAATGATGGCAGATAAAGAACATGTGGAGCCTAATTCCCAGAGGGATATGTCCGGGTCATCCAGAAGTCCCCAATGAAGATGGGTCTATTAGGAACCGATTCTGGATGGTGGGAACGGGCCCCCTGCCGCCTGCAGGGATGTCTTTCCCGTAGGTGCCCCCAACTCCCACGACTTAGGATCCCACTTCCCCACTGCATGACCCATGGCTGGCCTGCTGGGACCTGGATTTGGCGGTGGGGACCCCCCTGCACCTGGCCCTGGCCCTAGCCTCAGGAGGGGGGGGGGGGTTTCCCCAGGCCCGATCGTCACATCAGTGCTGATTATTCCACCTTCAAGGTGGAATAATAAGCAAGCCCTCTCTGACCTGGCAGGACATACAGGGCTGTGACCTGAATCGGCCCTGTATGTCTGGCCAGGCTGGCTCACCCCTGCTCTGCCATGATCCTGCCCCCTCCCGCCCCCCGCTGGCTTTCCCTTTTCTACTGCTCTGGATGTGCAAGGAGAGCCAGTGGGGAATCGGGCCAGGATGGCTTGTGGGTCTGCACATCCCACTGGATTGTGCAGTCCCGCAACCCACATCTCTGCATTGGGCCCATAGTCTATCCAGTCTGCCTATTCATACCAGCTACAAAGTTCTACATTCCCTTCCTCTTCCTTAAAGATCCTCTGTGCTTGTCCCATGCTTTCTTTAGTTCAGATACAGTCCTCGTCTCCACTGCCTCCATTGGGAGGCCATTCCATGTATCCACCACCCTTTCATTAAGTTCTTCCTGAGTCTCTCCCCTTTTACCTTCATCCTATGCCCCCTTGTTCCAGAGCTTTCTTTTAACTGAAAGAAGCCCACTTCCTGTGCATTTATGCTACATTTTAATGTTTTTCTCTTATCTCCCCTCTCCTGCTTTTCTTCCAAAGTGCACATATTGAGATCTTTAAGTCTGACCACATATGCTTTATGACAAAGACCACTGACCATTAAGAAGAATATATAGTAGACCACGGGTGGAACACGCTCACTGTGAAGGCAGAAGTTTGCCCTGTGTTACACATGAAGTTTCTACCTCTAATTTTCAGCATACCCAGTTGGTGTTACTCCCAAACCAGCTGGAGTTTTATTTACAAAAGAGAATTGATTGAACAGGTTGTTTTTCCATAGCAAGCAGTGAGCTTTGGTTGCTCTATACAGAATCAGAGAAGTGTTAAATTACTACACAATAATTTGAGCTTTTTTTTGTTTGTACAGAATTATACCAATTTCCACTTTACTCCTGAACTTCCAATAACTGTTTTTAAATTATTTCTCTTAAATAATTTTTATTAGCTTATGACTGCTTCTGATTGTGAGGCTTGTCTACAATTTGCTGAACAAAAATGGATTTTCACTCTACGATCAGTCATTCCAGGGGGGCTAAACCTGGAGCTGGATTGGCAAAACATTTTGTGATTTCTTCACACCTCAATTTAGACTGTTTGGGGTGTGATTACATCCCTCTATTGTCTTCAGCCCCCAATCTGCTATGTGGTTTGCAATGAGGTCAGTTGTGATGTCAGACGCCAAGCAGATTTAAAAAGAGCTGCCTTTCTGTTTAGCAAGCAATGTATGGCTGAAAGTACATTTCATTCAGCATGGTTTATGAAGGACAGAATACCTGACGCAGGGTCTCGAGAGTCAGATAGACCCGAAACACGGTACTGCGTCACATCTGTCTGAAGAAGCCTATGCTTCTTTTTTGTCTGAAGAAATCTCCCAAAGATTGAATGGCAAGATTCTTTGGATTAGTTGTCATGCAGCTAAGTACCTTTGTTTGCTTTTTACTGCAAAACGTTTGATTAAAATGGACATTTCATTTGAAGACGAATTATCCTCTCTATGAGTAGTCTGACAAAATGGTTTTTTTTGTTAATTTATACATTTGTGGTGCTCTTTTTACCTGGTCCTTTCTTTGTCTGTGACTGCCTCTGGGCAGCCAGTTTCAGCTTAGAAATACATCCTTTGATTAAACTGAACTAGCTTACTTAACTTCTGCACCCCGGGTTATTCTTTACTCAGCTCCTTTTCTTTACACATCTGAAGGACACCCCACCATTCTCACAGATCTATTTGTGTTCCACACTTCATCCGGGCTGAAGAAATTAAACTGAACGGGAACTAGGAGTATTCCTGCTCCATACTGTAAGCTGGCAATGGCATATACGTTTTCTCTTGTTTTGTTTTTCCATTTCCTTTTCATTTGTTTTCTGTCATTTCATTTAATTAAAATGAAATAAATACAATAAAAATGTATGAAAAATGTATGAAAAATAAAGTTGGGTCCGGATCCCATTGCAGCCATTTTAAAATTCCCCCACCCCCTCACTTCCATCTACCATGGTGCTCCAGCCCCTGTCTCTTTTTCTCTGTTAAATTGGTCTTCCCTCCAGCTCCTGCCCATTTCCAGATCACTGTTCTACAAATTTTCAAAAATTGTTTGCTTCAGAAATTAAATGTGCTATTTCTTAATAAATTTGATATGCTGAATTCAAATATGATGGTGAAATTGATCAATTAACTCCTGTTTCTATGATATGTTGAAAAATGCACATTTTACCACTATGTATGGTGAAAATCGAGCCTAAATCCTTAGATGTAAATCAAAATCTTATTACAAATGAAACTTTGCACAATAACAAGCATGTTTTTATAAAATAAAGTTCATAAACATACTTAGAAGAAACAGAGGAGTAATTATGTCTGCAATTTAACTTTCATTAAGAACATTTGTAAGTACATTCTAGCAATTTTTGTTCTCATTCAGTGACTTCACGACTCTTCCTGATCTGTTTCTTGTACTGAAGCAATGGAATATCCCTTGTCACTGTCCAGCAGTAGTCTGCAAGCATTGACGGACTCCATTTACCCTGATACCTCTTTTCCATGGCTGCAATGTCTTGGTGAAATCGTTCTCCATGTTCAACACTTACTGTTCCGCAATTTTGTGGGAAAAAATCTAGATGAGAGTGTAGAAAATGAATCTTTAAGGACATGTTGCAACCAAGGTTTTTGTATGCCTTGAGAAGATCTTGAACAATCTCTTGGTAATTATTTGCTTTGTTGTTTCCAAGAAAATTTTGTGTCACCGATTCAAATGCTATTCATGGAGTCTTTTCTTTTCCACGCAATAAACGAAATTTGTCATCTTGAGGAAGTGCACGAATCTGAGGGCCAACAAAAACTCCTTCCTTAACTTTGGCATCACTCAGTCTAGGAAATTTACCACTAAGATACCTGAAAGCAGGTTTAGCTTTATCCATCACCTTGACAAAGTTTTTAATTAGTCCCAACTTGATGGGCAAGGAAGGTATCAAAATCTTGTTGCTATCTACAAGTGCTGAAAACAAAACATTTTTGCTTGCAGGATCCAGTGACTGACGGAGTGGCCAGTCCCTTTTGACGAAATGACAATCTCTAGCATGACTATCCCATTCACACAAGAAGCAGCAGTACTTGGTGTATCCACCCTGAAGACCAAGCAAGAGGGCGACCACTTTGAAGTCACCACAGATTGACCACAGATGTTGATCATAGTTTATACATTTCAAAAGTTGTTTCATATTTTCATAAGTCTCTTTCATAAAAGCTGCATGGCCAATAGGAATTGATGGTAGCAAGTTGCCATTATGCAGCAATACAGCTTTAAGACTTGCTTTGGATGAATCAATGAAGAACCTCCAATCATCTGCATTGTAATTGATATTGAGAGCTGCCATTAAACCTTTTATTTTGTTGCATGCAGCAAGATTACCTTCTTTGAAAAAGAATGACACCAAGTCTTTCTGACGGTCATGGAAAAAAGAATTTTGAATGTCATCAGCCAGAAGATTCCACTGCTGTAGTCCAGAACCCAAAAGCTCAGCTTTATTCTTTGGGAGATCCAAATCTCTGACAAGGTTGTTCAATTCACCTTGCGTTATTAGCAGTGGCCAGAAGAAACTCTGGATCACGTGAGGTTGACGGTTCATGACTACAAACTTCTTCCTCTTCCTCACTTGATTCTAATGATAATGATTCTGACATTTTGGGAATTGGTAACCCTTCTCCATGAGGCACTGGGCATATTGCAGATGGAATGTTTGGATATTGCACGGTCCAATTACTCTTTCTGGATATGCCTTTCTGAATTGGAGGAACCATGTAGAAGTAGCAATTGCTGACGTGATCCGTGGGCTCTCTCCAGATCATTTGAACTACAAAAGGCATTGATTGCCTTTTCCCATTCATCCATTGCCTGAGATTTGTTGCACATGTATTGCAGCATATGTGTGGCGCCCAGCTCTTATCCTGATCTCCTATTCTGCAGCCAAAATATAAGTTGTAGGCTTTCTTAACCGCCACAGTCATATTCCATTTTTGTGATGTAAAAGTCACTTCACCACAAATATAGCAGAAATAATCTGCATTATTAACACAAGTATGATGCATCGCCGAATAAGCTGTGATTGACCTATCAGCATAAAATAATGCAAAATAATTATTAATTTTTCTGTGACTAATACACCTTAAGATTTATACTGTCAAGTGATGCAAATTTAAATATTAATTGCATCATCTGGTTTTGGACAGATATTTCTATTGGTTGCAAGTAGAGATTACGCAATCTCACGCAAATGTTGCATAATACAGTTGATGGCCCCTAATGACTAATTAATAGCATATATCTTAGCAACTAGACCTAATCAGCCATTTTCATTATGATTTCTGTGTTCAGCAGCCTTAAATTAGTTTAGAACAGCTGCTTTTGTGTCCGAAGCACTTTGGCTGTTGAACAGTGGAATTTGTCAGCGCCGGATCCAGTATTGGTTCAAGGTGTTGGCACCATAGGCAAACCTTAAGCCTTTTACCCCCTTGGCTGTCATAATCTATTGTTTAGCTCTGAATGCCCTGGTCTTTGCCGCCCCCAGAAGCTGCTGTCCTAGGCAATCACCTTGTTTTCTTAATGATTAGGCTAGCCCTGGAATCTACTACTGATCATTTATATAGCGCTACAAGGTCTATGCAGCGCTGTACAGATACATATAAAGACAGTCCCTGCTCATAAGAGCTTACAATCTAGTCAAGACAGACAATTCAACAGCTAAGGACAAGGAAACTAGGGAAAGGAAGGAGACACATAGGAGACCAAGTGGTTCAGGATCCAACAGCGGCCTCAAAGAGATGAGCTTTTAGCATGAATTTGAAAAGGGGCAGGATGAAGCCTGAGGTAGTTTGTTCCAGGCATAAGGAGCAGCAAGGTGAAGGGATCAAAGTCTGCAATTGGCAGTGGAAGACAAGGGCATAGACAGTAGCATTCCACCAAAAGAGAAGAGTTCATGAGGAGAGGTGTAGGGAGAGATGAGAGAGGAAAGGTAGCGAGGAATAACAGAATGAGTGCATTTATAGGTCAGTAGAAGTTTGAACTGAATATGGAAATGGATGGGAAGCCAATGAAGTGACCTAAGAAGAGGGTTTATATGAGCATATTGGGGCTGGCAGAAGATGAGCTGTGCAGCTGAGTTTTGAACAGACTGAAAGGGAGAGAGATGATTCAGAGGGAGACCAACAAGGAGGAGTTGCAATAGTCAAGACAAAAGGTGACTAAAGAATGGATGTGTCTTAGTAGTGTGTTTAGAAAGGAAGGGGAAATTTTGCTGATGTTGTAGAGAAAGAAAAAACAGGTTTTAGCTATTAGTTGGATGTGTGTGGAGAAGGAGAGGGAAGTAGAAGAGCATTATTCACAGAGATTGAGAAAGGAGGAAGGGGGGAGGTGGGATTAAGGGGGGGGGGGGAATAAGAAGATTGGTTTTGGCCATGTTCAATTTCAAATGACGGTGAGTTATCCAAACACATCCAAACAGTGTCAGAAAGTCAGGCAGAGATCTGGGCCTGGATTGCCAGAGAGATATCAGGTGTAGAGAGATAGATCTGAGAGTCATCAGTGTAAAAGTGGTACTGAAAGCCATGGGAGGAGATGAGTGCACCAAGGGACTAGTTATAGAGAGAAAAGGAGTGGGACCAAGACAGACCCTTGGGAGAGTGGGATAACAGTAAAGGAGAATCCATCAGAGCAAACACTGAAAGAGTGATTTGAAAGATAAGAAGAGAAGCAGGATAAAACAGAGCCCTTAAAACCAAGCGAGGACAAGATATCGAGGAGAAGGTGGTGGTCAAGACTGTCAAAAGCAGTGGAAAAGTCAAGAAGGATGAGGATGGAGTAAAGGCCCTTGGACTTTGTCAGGAACAGGTCACTGAAGACTTTGGCAAGAGCCGTTTCAGTAGAATGTAAAGAAGGAAAGCCAGATTGCAGAGGACCCAGAAAAGCTTGAGAGAAAGCTCAGAATTGCTTGTGGACTCTGATGATAGCCTCCGTCATGTGTACAAGCAGACTGTTTGGCACATTGGCGATATTGCTTGCATTCCATACAGACTCTTTTGATACTTAAGCACTGCGACTGAATGGATTTTACGTAGCATGGCTCCTCAATAAGGCAGCATTCAAGCTGAAAGAAATTGTTTAAATGATGGCTTGGTCTACTGCCAGGTCAAGTTGGTCTAATTTATCATCCTTTTTCAAGTAGGTTTTTAAATATAGTCACATAGCAGAAATGTAAATACTGTGATCCATGTGTTGAAGATGTGGCTCTATTACTGTTACCGAGTCATTGTTAATACCCCTTTGCCAGAGTACTAGAATGCAGGGGCCTGCTCAGATGTAAAAGCCTTTGAACATCCTTAGGGGAATTCAGTTAGTTTCAAGTTAGGTAAATGCACAATTTGTTCTTACTATGCAGACCCTGAAATGAGGTAGTTCCCAGAGGGTATACCCAAACATCTGCAGGATATGGGTCAAAAATTCTTCTGATGTGATTGTTTCTTTGAAAACCATTTTGCAGACGGCTAGTAAAGTATACATAACACAAAACCGTACTGCTCTTTTCTCACAAGGAGGTGTATTATGCAATATTGAGAAAATCTCTTTGTTACAACCCAATTTAGTTCTAGTAGAAAGACTGACATAAAACAACTTCAAGTAGAAAGATGGATGCAACATGATATAATTTAATTGTGCCACATTATGCAATTTAATTATGGAGAGAATTTTAGTTAGAGAAAATCTATAGTCGGATTTTCAAATCATATTTTTCGTAATTAGGTTTCATCTGATTCTGTGTAGATCTGAAGGGGTAAATTATCACTGAGTTGCCTTAAAAAACTCTGCATGTACTTTTGGCATTGTCACCATCCATAGAGGTATTGCCATAAGAGAGCACCTATTGGAAATGTTCCAGAAGGTGCCTATTTTATGAGCATCTTATTTATTTATTTATTTAACATCTTTTATATACCGCACTATTTGTTATGAAGAGGGCTTTAAAAATAAACGTAAGGGATAATTCCCAGCACTGCACAAATTGTCTTGCACAAATATTTTAGCTCACACAAACCAACTAGTTTGTGTTTGAGATCAGATAGTTGAACAGAAAAAAGTATTTGCATTTCCAATGACTACAGGTGGAGAATAACTTTATAGCAGGTGGCCTAGATTGAGAGATCAAGTAGGTGGCTATTTCTAGCTTATTGTATATGCCTTTATAGAATCACCCCAGGAAATCCTAGCTAAAATGAAGCCACAGATGTTTAAACCTGTTTGGGAGTAGGTGTAATGTTAACATGCAAAGTATGTGCAAACACATGGTGTGATTTTATAAGTTGCATTTTATATGTGTATATTATCATATAATTGTGAAAAGTCCTTTAAAAGACTGCCTCCATTGTTAGTGGTATATTGTGTTTTTAATTTATGTATTATGTGTTTTTATTTTATGAATCACTTGAGATATACAAAGTTTTGGGAATATGGCATTTAGTTTTTTTTTAATTAAATAAATAAATAAATAAACAAGCAAAGAGAGGTCCTATTACTGAAGTGCACTTTACACACATTTGGAGCAAAAACTAACGCACCTTGCCCAACATGTCTCCCTGCAGTTGCTACATGCTGAACCTATTTGCAGTTAACATGGGTGCATTTAACGCCACACATTGAAGTGGTGCTAAGTGCACCCATGCTAACTGAAATATTGGCAGCGCGTGGAAATTATCCTGCCCTTAAACTGCTCAATCCCTGCCCCTTCATGCACTAAGCAGTTAGTGTGTTATTTTTACTGTGCTGGCTTTTTTAGTATGAGGTAGCAATTATCAGGGTTCTACCCATATTGCTTAACACACACAAAACTCTGTGGTAAACATTACTGCAGTTTGGTAAAAGGGCCCCACATAATTTTGCTTCACTGAAAATCCACTTCAAAAGATTTAGGGGTGATTGTGCTAAAATGCAGTAAGGCTTTGCACTTACCGAGGGTTTGGCACCCAAAAAATGCACAGTAAGTACAAAGCCTGGGCAATAAATTCAGAGGGCGTACCCAGCATTTTCTCTGCATTTAACCAGGGCAGACACTTACAGTACCACAAGGGCCCATGTTCCCTGCCTTGGCAGGTAGTGTGGGAGCATTTGCATTACCTGTCAAGTCAGAGAACAGGGATCCAACAACAGTACCCCACAGAAAAAAATAAGTTTCAGCCCCCCCTCCCATCAAATCCCCTCGATATGAGACCCTCCTGTGCATCCTCATGATCCAGCCCCCTGGATCTGAACCCCTTCAGTCCAAACCCCCGTAGCACCAACTTGCTCCCTGATGGTTGTAGTGCTACAATGGGCAAGAGCAGTCTCCCTTTGGTCCTCTCCCAGCTCCATCAGCTATCAAAATGATACTGGTGACGTCTAGAGTAATCTCACTGTACTGACCCCTAGTGGTAGTGGACAGGAAGGATGCACTTATTATAGGCTTGTTATTTTATAATACTCATTGTACAAACTTGTATATGTTCTATGGACAAATTTAACATATTTTATCAAGACATTGAGGTCTGTTTACTAAAGTGCATTAGGCTTTTGCAGCTCATACTGCAAAAAAGAGCAGATAATGCACAGCTTTTGCAGCAGATAATGTCCAGAATTTGCATATAGCATGGTGGAGCAGCTGCCTGGATGCAACTAACGCCACCCATTGAGGTCACATTAGTAGCACCTGCATTGTCTGTAAATCCGACAGTTACCACATGCTGTTGAGGTATGCGGTAACTGTGCATTGCACACATGCCCACTCTATAGCTTTATCTTGCCCACTAATGCAGATAGTGCAGAAAATCGCTGCATTATCTGCATTTTGCATGTGTTATCTATTAGCATGGCCAGATAGTGTGCAGGACCAGCTGTGCTAACAGATAATGTGGTTTAGTAAACAGACCTTTATAAGAAATAAAGAGGGAAAACAGAAAATGACACCACAGAAATAACAATTACCACAATGGAAAAATAGCAACATGACAACCAAATAAATGCATAACATTTATTCAATCTTGGTCTACAAATATGGAAGAACTACTCCAGCAATCCTAGGACAGAAAGAGCAGACAGAAAAATAGACAAAAAACATGTAGCACTGCTTTCTGTTTGATATTTTACAAAATTATTAGACTATAGTATCCAAAGATTTTATGATTGTTTTCCCCCTTTTAAAGCTTCATTACTTGCATTCATTTTTTTTCTATGCATAACTGAATTCTGTCTCAGCATAAAAAAGATAAAGGAATGTTAAAATTTGTAATGTTGAATAATTAAAAATAAAATTGCAGTATAAAAATCTGCTAGTGAGGTTTGCCCTCTGTCTCCTTCAATCAACTATAGAAGAAAGTAGTTTGTATATAAAGATATACATAAATATCTCTTTTCAGGTTTTCACAAACGTTTAATATATGCTCTGTTTATGCACAGGAAGAAACTGAGCATATCTTATGCAGCTTTGCTGCAGGTCACCTCAAGGACAGTATCAGGAATCCTCTGACCCATGACGGCCCCCCAGCAGAACAAAGAAAAAGACCAGGTTGCTCCAGCACCTGCTGAGAGATCATCACTTGGATACGTTTTTTGTAAATTTTTAGCAGACTGTGAATGGCATAAATATGTTTTGAAAAACTGAAAAGATAACAGGAAAATCAGTTGGACATCAACAAAAAAGTCATTAGAAAGTACTGATTAATCATTTCCAGCAATGCTCTCTTTTCCTTAGGAAGACTGTAACTCCCATAAGCTCAGCCGACCTACAGCTGGTGTACGGCTGATGGTTCTGGGCCACCTTCTAGGTTATGGAGTTAATTTTAGAAACCTTAGGTGCTCTTTGCATGTATAAAATGCAGAGTTATACTTGTAAATCTGTACATACGTGCAAGTAGTGATTTTAGAAAAGGCGTCACATATATGTGTATTCACTAGCACATAGGGATTTAAAGAAAGTGTAGTTTGGGCATGTCCTGGGTGGCCTTTCCGGGTAAATGTATATGCCATATTTTAGAATGGCGATACAGATATACGTTGGAAGTTTTATTCATTGGCCTTTATTTAGAGTCATGCATAACCCCCAGCAAACTTCTCTTTAGGACCTAGGACTTGAAAGGGTGCTGGAGAAGGGCAATGTGTTCACCTCTCTGATGTTCAAAATCAAAATCCCTGGGACAAGTTTGACTTTTAGAGGAGGACTTCCTAATTAGTTGCTCTTGCCTGTGCAGATTTATAAAATCACCACATATCCATCTATATACCACCGCTTATAATAGGAATATATCCCTCTTGTGCGGCAAACCTTTTTTTGAACATGTACATTTCTGAAATGGCTCGTTATGTTGTACATGGCACCATGTATCTTCAGTGGCACTCTATGTATTTTATAAAAAGCTCAGTGTTGACCGAGTCTTTTATAAAATAACTTGTATAGCTGTACATGAGCCACCTACATAACCCATACAGCGTTATCCTTTCTATCTGATAGGAAATCAAAGTGTTCCCTGCAGAGAAGGTGGATATGTTCTATTTCAGAAGGCAAAACAAAGAAGTCATTCTCTTGCATAAGTATAGAATAATATAAGGAATCCTGTTTTGTGGTTTGAGGCCAAGTGAGAATCCCACCAGCTTGAATTTCACAGAGTAGACAGGTCTTGTGGAACTCTCAACAAAACCTGCTCCCCCCATATAATTCAAACCATGAGTTGACTGCCAACCCAGTGGTTAACATGCAGGAGATATTGGAAATCAGGGCATGCACATTCATACATGCAAATTTCAAATCATCTTTTATAACATCACGAAGAAAATTTATCTTAGAAAGTTATGTATTATCTGAAGAAGTGACAATATCAATCTTCAATAAAGCCAGTTTAGGAAATTGATTTGTGCAGTGTATTTGGAAATTCTTTTGTAATAGATGAGAACAAGAAGCAATTCATTACAGACAAAGGCCCTGGTGGACTTAGCTGAGAAGTTACTTCACAAAAAAGTGCAAAATAACCAATGAGGTTTTCCTAGTAAAAAAAGAAAAGGTGTCGGTACTCATGCAGTGCTCTTTTATTAATACATGAGGCTCATAGGCCAATTTTAGCAAGCAATAAAAAGGTGTTGTTACTCAGTACCACTAAATACCTACTCAAATAATGCCCTGGAATTGCACAATAATATATAAACATGCCAGCATTGTGAAGTGGCTTTGCAAAAGTGGCCTTCATGACTACAGCTCTATACACTCCTCCCTTCCTTGCCACCACACCTGGAGCTCAACATCCAGCACATCAACCATGAACCACAAATTCCGCCAGTTCAACAACCAAACTTTCCTCAATATAGTGCTCCTACAACTTAAACTCATCGATTCAAGTCTCAAAGCAATAATTGGATGGAATGAAACCATAGCTGCTGCTACACTCGCACCCCCAAAAATGACCCCAGCCAAGCAACATGACAGAGTTCCCTGTATTCAACACCACTGCAAAAGCAAAAGAATAACCTGTATTGCAGCTTGACTCCTGCAACAGTGAACTCCATCTGTACCGCAGCCGCAAACAACTCCGCACACATCAAAACCTATGACTTAGTAACATTCAAAAGCAGGCAGTTGGCCTGTAACCAGACAGCAATTTTCTCCAGACACTGGTTGAGTTGCTGAAACACCAGTCTTCTCCTCTTCAACTATAACAAGAAACTGTATGTCATCTGCATACAGAAAGTCAGAAAAACCATGTCTCATGCAGAGAGCTCCCACTGGGCTCAAATAGATATTAAACAAGATAGGAGACAACACCAATCCCCTTGCAGAACTCCACATTCCAGCACTCACATAGACGAAGACAGAGTCCCCCAGCGAATTCAAAATCTACGGTCCAGTTAGAAAGATGCTAACTATTGCAGGACCACCACCCCTAATCCCCAGGGTGATGCGCTGCACCTCCAAGATGTCCCAATCAACCAAATTGAATGCTGCAGACAGATCTAACATCACCACTAATGTCGTCATCCTTCCCACATCCCGTGCCCTGCCCAACTGGTCCATAACAGATACTATCAGCGATTCCATACCCGACCCCCTTCAGAATCCCGCTTGACCCCAATCGGGCTCACCCTCCTGATCTGAAAAGTCAGTCAGTTGTTGCAGAACAACTTTTTCTATGAGCTTAGTCAGGCTCATTAGTGAGGAAATAGGACACAAATTGGAACAGCACAGTTCAGGATCCTTCTTGGAAATAGGAGTCACCATAGACTCCTTTAACTCCAAGGGATAACAGCCTTGACTCAACATTCATCAAATTCATCATCGAATTTGATGAAGCCCTCTGCAAGAGCTGCCCTGGGACTGGGTCAAAATGCATCCATGTAAGATATAACCCTTGGAGCAGCTTGCGCACACCCTCAGCTGTCACCCTGAAAAACGAAGCCCACTTCACTTATATGTCCACCAGGTGCACTGCACACACTGCTCCCCCTACTTTGATCCACAACCCCTCAACTTCCCTCACAAAGTAATTCACAACCTGTTCTACATCAAGAACCCTTCTCCCTCCCTGTCCCCTCTGGTCCTGAGCCAAAAGCTGGCGGGCCACCCGAAAAACTGCCTGTGGTTTATTCCTTGCCACCCTAATCTGTGCCAAACATACCCCTTGCTTCACCTCTTGCAGCTGGTGACTATAATCATTGGCCTGTCGGTGCCAACGTCGTCTATCCTTAGTACACCCTGTTTTTCTCCAATGGTGCTCCAAATGCTGCAGGTCCTGTTTGACAGCACAGAGTTCCTTAGAGAACCAGGCCCGATTACATAGTAACATACGGTAGTAACATAGTAAATGACGGCAGATAAAGACTAGTATGGTCCATCTAGTCTGCCAAGTAAGATGGCAAGAGTAGGTGCACCTGCCTCTCTGTGCAGGCCACCCCTCCCCATGTCTTTGTTTAGGGGTGAACCCATCACTCCATGTAGGAAACCCCTATTTGTTGAGAAATTAGATGGTTGAGTTTATTTTGATTTTATCCTGTTGCTGTAAAGGGATCCACTGTGTCTGTCCCATGCCATTACGCAACTGATCCTCCTGAACTCGGATCTGCCGTAGCAGTGCCACAGCCTCCAAGGCTGCCCTCATAGCCTCAACCCACCCCAACAGCTGATCCCTCACCAGGACCCCCTGCCTCTGACTATAGCTGAGACCCCTCAATAGTTCCATGCCTCACATGAACCATACCCTCATAGTAATGGTTGCCTGTTCTTCCCCCCCCCCCCCCCCAAAACAAAAACAAAAAAAAGATCAAAAAATGATCTGACTGGGGAAACTGCAACCCCTCCTGAACCTCTAATCCATAATGTGTCATCAACCCCCCAGTCCCCAAAATCCAGTCCAATGTATTCCCCTTACAGTGTGTAGGCCCAGATACTAACTTCTGTAACCCATCCATCATTAAGGAAAGAAAAAATTGCATCCAGCCACTAGTGCCTGTCAAATTAAAATCCTCCCCAACCAATATCTCTTGATAGTCCAACTGAGCCAGCACCACTTTATCTCCAAATGCCCCCCATTGTTCATGTGACAACCCAGGGAGGGGGGAGGGCAATACAAGAGCAGGAAACCCATCTTTTCCAGTCCCGACAACTCCACCAGCAAACCGTCACATGACTTAGGAGATTGCCAAGACTGCTTCTGCACCATCCACTTATTATACAGTATACTAATGCCACGCCCCCTTCCCCTCCCTTGTCACTTGAAGACAGGCATGCAATGCAGGGCAGAGCAGGATACTTACAATACCTCCCTGCCCCCCCCCCCCCCCGACCGTGAAAAGCAAGTTTCTATAATAAACAGAAAAGTCAACCCTTCATCTCCAATTATATCAGCCAGAATAGGCCATTTCTGACTGACAGATTGGGCATTTACTAATGCACAATTCAGTCTCACTTCACCCCCCCATCCCCTGCCCCCCCTCCCTTCCCTCCATTTATGTCACAGAGCCCTCTACTCCCATGCATACACCCCATTCATACACCACATCAATCCCCTGTCCCCTAACCTCCAATCCCACCGCAAAACACATCCTTTACACAGTAAAAAATAAAATAAAATAAAATAAAAAAAAATTACAGAACAATCCCCAAGACCCAAACCCACCAAACACCAACCAAACCGTTACCGAGTGGTCATGCCTCCCAGACAAGGCCCACCTGGGACTGCAGATTTATAGCTGCTCTGTGGCATGTATAATTTTTTTTAATAGCTGGTTTTGTCCAGTCTTTTATAGGCTTTGATAGGAGGGATTAAGGAGCTTATCCTCTTTTATGTCCTTCTCCAAATTGAAATGAAATAAATAAAGTGGCCTCTGTAGTTAACTAGCAGCATTTGTGTGTGTAGATTGGTAAAATGGTTCACATACACGTAAGTGCTGCCACTTACATGTGGAAGTTGTGAAATAGCAATTCCACATATGAAATGTTGAAATCCCCCGGTTGATTTTTCCCACAGGTAGATTTGCAGAGTGGCTCCTCTGACTCCACATACCGACAAATAGATTTGCACTCCTGGACGACTTTAGAAAAGGGTCAACATTTAGCATAGCCTTTTCTAAAATACTACTGCCAGTGACCTCAATTTCTCAATTTCAGTCTTCATGTACTATCTAAAATGTGCCTTTACAGCTCTCAAACAAATTTACACTTGCTCCAAAGAAGCAGGGCCAGCCCGTCTGCTAGGTGAACTGGGCGGCAATCCCAGCCCTTCCAAAAATTTTTAAATTGGTGGCTGCTTCAGCGATGAGGCGGGCCTTAAAGTGTTTGCACAGCCTGCTGTTCCTGTCCCTTATGACACAACCTCCTGTCAGAGGGGGCAGGAAGCTGCATCAGAAGAGAAGCAGCAGGCCATGAAGGCATTGGCATGGGCAGGCCATTTAAGGTATGTCACAGTGTCTCTGCCGTCACTTCTAAATCAAAAGGCAGCATTGTGCCCCCTTTCCCAGGTGAGATGACTGGGGGGCAGCGGTGACAGCGGCAGTGTGGCGCAGCAAGGGGTGGCGTGCGCGAGAGCATTTGAATTGTTTGCACATACCCTTTGGAACTCTCTTCCCACCACCATCAGGTGCAATAAAGACCTTTCCTCATTCAGGAAACATCTGAAGACTCTTCTATTTATAGAACATTATGGTCCTGTAACCTACTTCCCCCACTCCCCCACACACCACAACAAAGGCAAACCAGAGTAATAGTTAAGTTATTTGTACAAACCAGTTTATATAACTCAGTTATCTGTACATAGTTAATATATTTTCTCCCCATGTTTTATTGTATCTTTCAGTTGATTGTAAACCGTTTTGACCCAGCAAAAAGTAGCATAAAAGAACAGTGAAATAAATGGTAGGTCTGCCTAGGGCAGTAAAAGCCCTTGGACCAGCCCTGTATGTGTGCTTGTCCTCTGTGCATGTACTTATCAATGTGCTTTCAGTCTACCAACAGCTACGTAAGTATTTTAGGAAATGGCTTTTTTTGCCCTCAGTTTCTGCTTCTTGAAAATCAAATCCATCATTTCTCCATGTTCATAGCTTGTCAACTTATTCAAGGTATAGTATAAAAACTACATTTTTCTACCATCACAATGTATCAGTAATTTGTCGCTGGATCTAATAATGTTTGGAGACCATTTCCATCCAGAAACATACAATAAATATTCGTATGGAACATTAACCCATTGGCTGGGATGATATTAAGGTTTGAAGTACATGCTTAACTGAAAAATATTCCTGAATCAGGTCTGGTATAGTCAGGGATGGCTCTATCATTAGGTAGGATGAGGTGGCCACTTCAGGTGGCAAATTTTTGGCAATTGCAAAAAATGACCCCAAAACACGCCAGTGGCAACTGCTTCATGCTGCCTAAAAAAGATTTTATTTATTTATTTATTTTTATTTTTTATATACCGCGCTATTGAAATCAGCTCGGTTTACATTAAAACTGAACAAGCAACAATGCATAAATATCACAATGTGCTTACATAGAACATGGCTTACATGGAACATGTGCTTACATAGAACATGTGCTTACATAGAACAATGGCATAGTCAAACTGGGATAACAGGGAAAACTATTCACATGGTATATACAAGTATTTACATAGAGTTATCTATTCTCGTAAACCGTAGGTATTTATAGGTCAGGTGATAGATTTATGATGTGTATATCTAAAGGAGAGGAGCATCTAGCCATTTTCATGTTGGGTGATAGGGCAGTTAGTGTGTGGTGTGAGTGCAAATGACTTATGTTTTTCGGGCATGGTTTCAGGATAGTGAATTAGAAAAAGGTGGTGTTTTATTGCCTTTCTGAAGGAGGTGAGGTTGGTTATGGATCTTATACTAGCGGGGAGTTCATTCCAGGCTGTTGGGGCATAAATTGAGAAAGCTCTATTGGTAGTTGCCTTTGTACATCTTGTGGTGAGCTTAGGTACAGTTAGCATGTTCAGTAGTGTAGGTCTTCTGACTCTAGTATTGGGTATGTTGTTGAGCAGTTTACTAATTGGTGTGGGAGATTGGGATGACCAGCAACATCTCCCTCTGCTACTGATCTTCCTGCAGGGTCTTTGAGATTCCTTCAGCCTGGAAGGCTGGGTCAAACTTGTTCCTCGCCTCTCTGAAGTTTGCTTAGTGTAAGGGGAAGGGGGGGTACCATGTTTGGTTTTTTTTTGGGGGGGGGGGTTAATGTTGAAGGCCTATTGCCACTGCTGCTGCAGACAGGAGAAAAGAAGCAAAAGCAGACGGGGGGGGGGGGGGGAATGGCAGGAAGGGAGATATTGGACACATGTTGGGGGCGGAGGGCAGATGCTGAATGGGAAGTGAGAAAGGAGAGGGCTGAGATAGATGATGGACAACTGGTAGGGAGAGTGGAGGACAGAGGGCAGGTGCTGGACATGAAGCAGGGTGGGAAAGGCGGATACTGGTCATGAAATAGGAGGGTAGAGGGCAAATGCTGCACACAGGATGGGGTGGATAACAGATGCTGGACACAAAATGTGAGGTGAGGGGTGGGTGGCATAGTGGTGGTGAAACATTCTGACATAGGGTGGAGGACAGATGGTGGACATGGGGTGGAGAGCAGGGGCTGGACGAGGGTAAGGGCCTAAGGGGATGGTGAGAAGATGATGGATATGAGGTGGGAGACTGGAGCAAAGATGGTGGATTTATGTGGCAGAGAAGGCCCCAATCACTTCTTACCTTACCCTTCTAATCTTGGATAGAAGGGACTATAGGGACCTTCTTCTAGGTTGTGTCAATACATCATAAAAGAAGCAGATTCAGGAACTGCTAGTAGTGTCGCCTCTTCCAACTGCCGCAGAAGATGTTCCTTCTGCTGCCATTGTTTTCTGTTTCTGCTCCCCCACTTAGGTTTTGGCCTGAGTGCCATCTTACTTGCCCTTTACTTCTGAAGCATCCAAGCTCTGTTGGAGTCTATCCTTCTGGCCCATTGATTGAGCCGCCAGTTCAAACTTAGTGCTCCGATTGGCCAAGGTGGTTGTTCATGTTTATCCTTTCATATCTGAACATTCTGTCACCCACTGCTGCATCGGGAGATCCGCTAGCACAGGTCATGGATTGCGACTCATTTAAGCCAGAGGTTCCCAAATATTTCATTGGTATATGCCTCTTATTAACTTCCAAAACGTTCAGGGACCCCCCCCCCCCACCCCAGTTTATCCCCACCAAAAATCATGGATGTCTGCTAAACTTATTGCATAGGTCGAATATCAACATTTCCCTATTTACAATATAGCAACTGCAGTTTTCATAGCATTCTCTTTCACTTTCCATAGAAGGATATTGCACATCTAACTTAAATAGTCCAAGAAAAGAGATGTACTTTGAATTTTACTGTCGTTAACGTGAAAACAGTTTGCAGGAATGCAGATAGCACAAATCTTATTTTAGAGTATTTAAACATAAAACAATCTTGTGGATTTCCTATTTCCGATTAGCTCTGGATGGAGCAAATCTTACTCTCCCATCATCAGATAAAGAAGTTCTAAAGCATGCATGTAAGTGCAAGCACTGATGTGTAATTGGGAATAAGTAACGCGACTTCAAACTGCAATGCCATTCATATACCTACCTAAAATGGTATATCTGGTCTGAACTGCACCACTAGTCAGTTACACTTTGCTTTATTTATTAAAGTTTGTTTTTTCTTGGACAGTGGTAGAGTTTACCTGGCGTACACTCTGTATGGGGTAAATAATGAAGGTGGATATGTTCTTTGGGTGTTCTGCTGATAATGTTTACAAAGATCCCGAGTTTATCTTTCCTTAACGTTTAAGTCAATTTGTTGGCATATAGATAAATTCCTTCGTATTTACAAACTTAGAAACTAGAAAGACTACCAATGATGCAATGCAGCATCTATCACAAAGTCTGCAGTTACAATTTATAAATTCAATCCATAATAGGGTTACTTTCAAAAGCATTTTAACAGGGAAAATGGCGCTTTATCTGCAAAAATGGGCTTCTATAAAACTGCTTGCCTAATATGTGAGTTTACAGGGGTAATATGCAAACTCCAGAGTCAGTGTTTTTAAAAGCACAGCCGCCATGTTTAAAAATGAAACCGGATCTTCAGTGCTGGAATTCACCTGTTCTCCAGCGCTGACGATCTGGTCTCACGAGACTGCCGATGCTATCGGGACAACAGCAAAGTTCAGCCACTATGCCGACAGCAAAAACTGCATAAAGGAAGGCCACCTTTGTTTTGCCCTAACTTTATGCACCTACATATCATCAATAAACTGAATATCATCACTAAACTGTCCACCCTCACCCTGTTCATGGATCTCCCTGGCACTATCTGGACAGTGCCACTGATCATCCCTCTCAGCAGGGTTTATCCAGTTAACAGGTCCTGCCACCTGGATGAACCCTTCTGAATAATGGGCTCATATGTTTACCGCCTCTACACACATGATTCTACCCTGACCGAGCAGAGGTGTTCCTGCTGGTGGGATAAGGATGAGGTCTTCACTTAGATGCATACTTTTGAAAATTGAAGCTTATGCAAGTAACATAGTATATGACGGCAGATAAAGACCAGCATGGTCCATCTAGTCTGCCCAGGAAGGCGGCAAGAGGAGGTGCATCTGCCCCTCCATGCAGGTCACCCCTCCCCATACCTTTGTTTAGGGGTGTATCCACTGCTCCATGTAGGTCACCCCTATTTGTTGAGATATAAGAGATAGTTATGTTTATTTTGATTTTATCCTGTTGCTATAAAGGGATCCACTATGTCTGCCCCATGCCATTTTGAATTCTGTCACTGTATTTGCCCCCACCACTTCCATCAGGAGGGCATTCCAAGCATTCACCACCCTTTCAGTGAAAAAGTATTTTCTGACATTGCCTTTCAGTTTACCCCTTGCAGCTTCATGTTATGCCTTCTAGTTTTACAGCTTCCCCGTCTTTGGAAGAGGTTTGTTTGTTCATTAATACTCTTAAGTATTTAGAGGTCTGAATCATATCTCCCCTGTCCCTCCTCTCCTCCAGAGTGTACATATTTAGGTCTTCAAGTCTCTTCTCATAAGTCTTCTGATGCAGGCTCCAAATAATTTTGGTCGCCTTCCTCTGAACTGCTTCCAGCCTTTTTACATCCTTTGCGAGATATGATTTCCAAAACTGAACACAATATTCCAAATGAGGCCTCACCAGCACTTGTACAGTGGCATTAGTACCTCTTCCTTTCTGCTGGTATTTCCTCTTTGTATGCAACCCAGCATCCTTCTGGCTTTTGCCACTGCCTTGTCACACTGTTTCGCCACCTTGAGATCCTGAAAAGGTCCGTGCTCACCCCATATTGCGTATAATTCCCTAGGGTTTCTGCTTCCCAAGTGCATGACACTGCACTTCTTCACATTAAGCATAAGACTATTCTTCCAGCTTTTGTAGATCTTTCCTCATGTAATCCACTTCTTCAGGGGAGTTCACTCTGTTGCAAATTTTTGTGTCATCTGCAAAAAGACAGACTTTTCCATTCAGTCCTTCAGCAATATCACTCACAAATACATTGAACAGTACCGGTCCCAGGACCAAACCCTGGGGAACACCATTAATCATCTTTCTTTCATCCGAGTGAGTTCCATTTACCATCACCTTCTGTCATTCAACAAATTTCTGATCTTGTTCACCACCTTGGGACCCATCCCCAAGCTATTGAGTTTATTGATAAGCCTCCTATGAGGAACAGTATCAAAGGCTTTGCTGAACTCTAGGTAGATCACATCCATCGAATGCTCTTAATCTAGTTCTCTGGTCACCCAGTCAAAGAACTCAATAAGATTTGTTTTGCAAGATCGTCCATTGGTAAAACCATGTTGCCTCAGATCATCCAACCTGTTGGTTTTGAGGAAGTCCACTATTCTCTCTTTCAGGATTGCCTCCATTACTTTTCCTGCCACCGAGGTAAGGCTTACTGGCCTGTAGTTTGTCACTTCTTCCCTACTGCCACTTTTGTGAAGAGGTACCACTTCAGCCCTTCTCCAGTCCTGTGGAACTTCTCCTGTCTCCAATAATCTATTTAAAACATCCTTTAATGGCTCTGCAGGAACCTCTCTGAGCTCTTTCAGTATCCTGGGATGTATCGCATCCGGACCGATGGCCTTGTCCACTTTCAGTTTTGCAAGCTATTCTAAACACATCTTCTGTGAACAGTGTAGTATCTACTCCATTCCCATTTATATATTTGTCAATCACAAGTGGTCCTTCTCCAGGATTTTCTTTAGTAAAAACAGAACAGAAGTATTTGTTTAGCCTTTTTGCCACACTTCACATCTTTAGCCATCTTTTCTTCTGCCTTTGATTTTGCTATCCTTATTTTTCTTTTTGTCTCTTTTAGTTTTATCCTGTATTCTTTTCTGTGTTCCTCTGCGAGTTCTGAATTTTGTGAAAGCTGTGGTTTTTGCCTTTATTTGTGCAGCCACTTCTTTGGAGAACCAAACAGAGGTTTCTTTTACCTCTTGTTTTCATTTACTTTCTTTACATATGTAGCCATTGCCCCTTTTATTGTCTCCTTTAGTTTAGCCCACTGCAATTCCACCTCCCTTATCCCTCCCACCCTGCCAACTCCTCCTTCAGATACTTGGCTATTTTAGTGAAGTCAGTGTTTTTGAACACTAGGACTTTGAGCTTGCTGTGACTGGACTCCACCTTGGTTTTTATCTCAAACCACACCGTATGATGATAGCTGCTGCTCACATGGGCACCAGCATCGAGCTTTCCCTGGTCTGTTCCACCACCATTTGTCTAAGTAGTGCATCTTGGAAGGCATCCACAATTTTTACTTCTTTCCTGATTTGCAGAAGGAACACTCCAAGTCACATCGGGTAGATTAAAGTCACCCAATATGATCACTTCCCCCTGCATGGCTATCTTTTCAATATCAATAATCAATTCACTATCCATTTCTTTGGTTTGAGTTGGAGACCTGCAGACTACACGAGTATGGATGACAGTGTCATCTCCACTTTCCAACACAATCCACAGTGCCGCTTCTTTTCCTCATGGCTCTTGCATTTCAGCAGCTTTTATATTGCTTTTGACATATAGGGCTACAACTCCTTTTCTACCCTCTCTATCTCTTCTAAATAGATTATAGTCAGCTATGGCTATATCCCATTCATGCGACTTGTTAAACTATGTTTCTGTAATGGCCACAATGTCCAAGTCCATTTCCACTATTAGGGCTTCCAGGTCAGGAACTTTGTTGGTTAGGCTTCAAGCATTTGTGCTCATTGCTTTCCAGCATTTGTTGACTGGCTTGCCTGTATTTTGCATGGATTTTGTTCTATACGCCTCTTCCCACTTGCCACTGATGTGAAATTTAAAAGGTGTAATGTGTGTGCATGATGTCCCTGGGACAGTTTTCAAAGCAAAAGTATGCGTGTACTTTCTTTTAAAAATCTGGCCAAGTCCACATAGACAAAAATTTAATTTAATTTGAATTTAACAACATTTATATTCCACCCTTTCCCTTTAATGAGCACATGGAGCAGATTACAAAGTAAATAATACAAATAAAAACAAAACAAAAATGTATAAAACAATCAACATAAAACAAAAATAAAAGTACATATTATGCCTTAACCCACCCCATGATGCAGCAATTCAATTAATCAAGAGGAGTGAAAAAATGCCAGGTTTTCAAATAGGGCCTGTTTCTGTCTCACAAATAACTATTCATGCTCTCCCCACTGGCGTCTAACTTCCCCGTCGGTTGTACAGGGAAGTTAGACGGTGACAGGGAAGGGGCGGATCAGGGGTGGAGTTAGGGCGAGCAGTGGGCGGTAGCCAGCCCTGGACATAGAAGGCCGATTCCAATATCGGCCCTGTACATCCAGGGCTGGCAACTTGTGTGGGGAAGTTATTCCACCTCTGAAGTGGAATAACTTCCCGGAAAATATTTTTTTGGCGGACCCAGGGTGCGGATGGGGCAGGGGGGCCCAAGGACATTCCCTGCAGCCCAATCCTGGCCTTAGGAGACCAGATTGGGGGTCAGGCTGTGGGGAAAGCCTCCTTTAAGCCAGCGGCCGGGATTGTGCCTTTACAATGGAGCCACAGTGCCATGGCTACTGGATGCCATGGTGCTGCGGCTCCATTGTAAAACCCTGACTGAGTTAGTCGGGCTTTTCCTATACATGCAGGCTGGGCTGAATCGCAGTTCTGGCCTGTATGTACAGAGCTGTTTGCGATTCTAGTCCCGCGAAGCTAGAAGTGTCCCATGGGATCAGAATCATGACCCCCTCTGTATGTCCGGTTCAAACCGGATGTACAGTGGGCTGTACATCTGGGATGGAATGAGCCTGACAGTGTATAAAACAGATATAATTTGTTTCTAAATTTAGCTTGACTGGCAATCTATACCAAAACACTGGTATAACCCTACTATAAGAGCTATCAAGGTAGTTATGAGCTGTTGGTGGCGCCATGACTGTGGTAAAACATACTTTATTAGTTTATTTGCCAAGTCCTCCAGATCCATATTATTTGGCAACCTCAATGCTAAACATAAGGGGCCCAATATTAAAAAGAGTTTATGTGGTTACCAAGACCTGTTAACTGCATAAATCTCACTGAGTCCTGTACAGTAACTGCACAGTGCCATGGAATATTTATTTATCTATCTAATTAACTATTTTTATTTTTATACTGCTTTATCATTTCAGTCGGAGGTGTGTGATTTCCTGGTTTGTGCACTTTCATTGGTTCCTGGTGCCTGCGGAGGTTGTCTCCGATTGGAGTTTGCTATCCTGTGGGCTATAAGAAAAGCTGCCCCAACGCGGGACGCCGAGGTGTGTGATTTCCTGGTTTGTGCACTTTCATTGGTTCCTGGTGCCTGCGGAGGTTCTCTCCGATTGGAGTCTGCTATCCTGTGGGCTATAAGAACAGCTGCCCCAACGCAGGACGCCGAGGTGTGTGATTTCCTGGTTTGTGCACTTTCATTGGTTCCTGGTGCCTGCGGAGGTTCTCTCCGATTGGAGTCTGCTATCCTGTGGGCTATAAGAACAGCTGCCCCAACGCGGGACGCCGAGGTGTGTGGTTTCCTGGTTTGTGCACTTTCATTGGTTCCTGGTGCCTGCGGAGGTTCTCTCTGATTGGAGTCTGCTATCCTGTGGGCTATAAGAACAGCTGCCCCAACGCGGGACGCGTTAGCGGGCGCGCCCTTGGGCACGTGCACGGAAGGGGCGTGACCAAAGGGGCAGATCCTGCCCCTTTGGCGCCCCTTCGGTGCACGGCGGTGCACTACGGTTGGTTATGGGGAAGCGGAAAAAGAAGGCTGTCTGCTCCACTCAGTCTAAGGCGGTCAAAGTGGTTGGTCCCATGGACGCTCATGTCCGTGCTGGTGATCCTTTGAAAATGGATTCTACATCTTCCGACGCCTCTGTGAATGCTTCAACTGTGAGTACGCCCCTATGTGATCCCTCTCAGAAAACAGAGGGTTTAATTCCTCCCCTTCAGGATCCCTTGTCTATTTCCGACGCCGCCATTACGCCCCTTTTGGCTAGTAATGGGGCTGTCGGTTCAGGCCTTTTGCCGGACTCTTTTCTCAAGTTGGATATTCGCCCAGATACTTTGTCTCCTTCAATTCCATCTGTGGTTACTTTTGTTTCTGATGTTCCAGAAGTGGCCCCGCCCACCGATATTTCTTTGAAGGACGTTTGGGCTATAGTTGCCCGGATGGAGGCGTCATTAACTGCTGCTCTTCAAAAAGTTTCTGACTTTACTAAAGAAACTGTGTCTAAATTTAAAGATCATGAGAATCGTTTAGTAACTTTGGAAACAGCTGCTGTGGCTTTGGAGGCTCGCCAATCCTCTCATTCTGAGTTACCTTTTAAATTGTCTCAGGATGTTTCTTTATTATGTAGGCAGGAAGAGAATTTAGAAAATGTTTTGCGTTCCAGGAATTTACGGCTGTTAAATTTCCCTAAGACCCACTACTTATCTCCTTCTATTCTTTTTTATAAATACCTGAAAGAGGTTTTGCTATTTTCCAATGCTGAAGAGAGGGGTTTGTCAAAAATTTACTACTTACCTTCGGGTAAAGTGATTCCTGTTAATGCGGGTAATGGTAATGGTGCTGCAGCTATGTGTTATGACAAGGTTGTTTCCTCTACTTTGGATATCTCCGGGTTTCTGGAGTCTTCCAAAGATGATATCGCAACACGAGCTACATTATTAGTTACTTTTATTTCGGGACTGGATAAGGAGAAAGTTTTAGTGCCTATTTTTAAAAAAAGGATGAAAAGTACTGTGGTCAATTGATACAAATATTTCCTGATGTCTCCAGAGCCACCCAGATCCGCCGGAAAGCCTTTTTGGAGGTACATCCGCGGGTCTTGGCTCTGGGGGCTTTATTTTGAAGTTCCCCCTGTAAATGCCATGTAGTATTTCAGGGGAAACGTTATATTTTTTTTGCTGTTGAACAACTGTTAGACTTTTTGAAAGGCAAGGCTTGATTCATGGTTGTATTTCAGGTCTCCTGATTAGTTAAAAGGAATTTTGTTGTTTTTTTTTGTTCAGGAACTAGTGTTGGGTGTTATAAGTGTTCTTTTGGATTTAGAAAATGATTCACCTCCTTAATGTGGACTTGTTCTAGGGTTTAGTGATATATATTGCTTTGTATTATTATGTACTTGTTTGAGTATTTACTCCTGTGATTTTCTTTGTAAATGTATAAATTTCAATAAAAAAAAAATCATTTCAGTCAAAGTGGTTTACATTCTAATTTCAACTTGGTAATGTACATTAAAGAGGGACATTGATATATATTTGCTTTTCAATGCCTCTTTGGAGTCGGGGGTGGTGCCAGAGGACTGAAGAGAGGCACCTGTGGTCCTTTTACACAAAAGGAAAAGGAAGCATATGGTTGAAAACTACAGGCCAGTTAGTTTAACCTCTGTGGTGAGTAAACTATTGGAAACTATTGGTTTCTGGAGTCCAATGGAATATTGGATCCAAGGCAGCATGGATTCATCAGATGCAGGTCTTGTCAGATAAATCTGATTGATTTCTTTAACTGGGTGACCAGGGAGCTGGACTGAGGGAGATCCCTAGATGTGGTGTACTTAGATTTCAATAAAGCCTTCGAATGGCCTTTGACCATTCCACACAGGCGACTTATAAACAAACTGAGCACCCTAAGGATGGACTATAAAGTTACTGACTGGGTCAGAAATTGGTTGAGTGGGAGATGACAAAGAGTACAGGTAAATGGAACTCACTCTGAGGAGAAGGATCTATACCACAACACTGGTATAACCCTACCATGATGTGCCCAGGGAACTGTCCTTGATCCGATTTTTAAAAAATATCTTTATTTAGTGATATTGCAGAAGGGCTGTCGGATAAGGTTTGCTCTTTACAGATGATACCAAAATCTTCAATAGAGTAGACACCCAGGAAGCAGTAGAAAACATGGGGAGGAATTTAGCTAAGCTTGAAGAATGGTCTAGAATTTGGCAGCTGAGATTTATTGCTAAAAAATGCAGGGTCATGCATTGTGGCTACAAAAATCTAAGGGAACGGTAAAGTGTAGGGGGTGAAGTACTTCTGTCCACAAAAGAAGAGTTGGGAACTTGGCGTGATTGTGTCTGACGATCTTAAAGTAGCTGAACAGGTAGAAAAGGCAACAGCAAAAGCTAGAAGCATGCTTGGGTGCATGGGGAGAGGAATGGCCAGCAGAAAAAAGGACATGATAGTGCCACTGTGTAAGTCTTTGGTGTGACCTTATTTGGAGTAT
Organism: Ichthyophis bannanicus; assembly: GCA_033557465.1. Taxonomy (NCBI): domain Eukaryota; kingdom Metazoa; phylum Chordata; class Amphibia; order Gymnophiona; family Ichthyophiidae; genus Ichthyophis; species Ichthyophis bannanicus. The sequence continues at coordinate 419,088,051 of CM066038.1, forward strand.
CATGTGCAATTCTGAAGACCACACCTTCAAGGATATAAACAGGTTGGAGTTGATGCAGAGGGTGGCTACTAAAATGGTTAGTGGTCTTCATTATAAAGCATATGGGGACAGACTTAAGGATCTTAATATGTGTACTTTAGAGAAAGGGCGGGATAGAGGAGATATGATAGAGACATTTAAATACCTCTGTGGCATAAATGCACAGGACAAGAGCTTCTTTTGATTGAAAGCAAGCTCTGCTATGAGGGGACATAGGATGAGGGGGAAAGGGGAAGGAGTAATATGCAGAAATATTTCTTTACAGAAAGAGTGGTAGATAGTTGGAATAGTCTCCCAGTGGAAGTGGTAGAGATGAGCACAGTATCTGAATTCAAAAAATTATGGGACAAACACAGAGGATATCTAAAGAAAAAAAGGGGACTATTGTAGAAGTTGATATGGAAGGGCAAACTAGATAGGCTATGTGGTCTTTTTCTGCTGTCATGTTTCTATTGATAACTTGGATTTTTTTCTGAGGCAATGGAGGATTAAGTGACTTGCCCAAGGCCACAGGGAATACTAGTGGGAATTTGAACTCTGGTCTCTTTGTTAAGAACATAAACATAAGAACATAAGATATGCCATACTGGGTCAGACCAAGGTCCATCAAGCCCAGTATCCTGTTTCCAACAGTGGCCAATCTAGGTCATACGTACCTAGCAGTTTCCCCAAAAGACACAGGTTCTGCAATGCTTGTACTAGGTCAAGCATTGATATCCTGGGTCCCTTCTTAATAATGGTTTATGGACCTTTCCTCCAAGAACTTGTGCAAACCTTTTTTAAACCCAGCTACACTAACAGCCTTTACTACATCCTCCAGTAACAAATTCCAGAGTTTGATTACACGTTGAGTGAAAAAATATTTTCTTTTATTAGTCTTAAATAGTTTACCCTGTAGCTTCATTGCATGTCCCCTAGTCTTTCTATATTCTGATAACGTAAACAGTCGATCTACGTTTACCATTTCCACTCTGTTCATTAATTTATAGACTTCTATCATATCTCCCCTCAGCCATCTCTTTTCCAGGTTAAAGAGCCCTAACCTTTTTAGCCTTTCTTCATAGGAGTATCCTTCCATCCCCTTTACCATTTTGGTGGCTCTTCTCTGTACCTTTTCTAATAACGCTATATCCTTTTTAAGATACGGCGACCAGAATTGCACACAATATTCAAGGTGCGGTCTCACCATGGAACGGTATAGAGGCATTATAATATCTTTTGTTTTATTTTCCATTCCTTTCCTTATGATACCTTACATTCTATTTGCTCTCTTGGCTGCCGCTGCACACTGGGCCAAGGGTTTTAACATGTTATCCACAATGACGCCTAAATCTTTTTCCTGGGTGGTGGTTCCTAATGTGGAACCTTGCATCATGTAACCATAGTTTGGGTTGTTCTTCCCTAGGTGCATAACTTTGCATTTCTCCACATTAAATTTCATCTGCCATTTTGATGCCCAGTCTTCCAATTTATCAAGATCCTCTTGCAATTTTCCACAATCCTCTTGGGTTTTAACAACTTTAAATAGTTTTGTGTCATCTGCAAATTTGATAACCTCACTCGTTATTCCACTTTCCAGACCATTTATGAATATGTCAAAAAGCAGCGGACCCAGCACAGATCCCTGGGGTACGCCACTATTGACCTTTCTCCATTGGGAAAATTGGCCATTTAGCCCAACCCTCTGCTTTCTATCTTTTAACCAGTTCCTGATCCACAGTAGTAAACTGCCTCCTATCCCATGACTCTTTAGTTTTGTTCCTACAGACCACCTTCGCACATCTAGATAGTGCTGGGAAGGTTCCATACCCTAGATGTATTCTTATCCTCAGCTATTGTATTGTCTGTCTTAACTAGATTCTAAGCTCTGATGAGTAGGGACTGTCTTTTACATGTGTCTGTACAGCGCTGTGTATGCCTTGTAGCGCTATACAAATGATTAGTAGTAGTGGTAGGCTGGGGCAGTCTCAGCATCTATTCAGTCAGTGGTGATTTTCAGCCTGCTAAATTAATAAGTAAGCGCATGAAGTTAGGACAGATCAATGGCTGGCCTAGCTTCATGTGGCTTTGTTATCTGGTTAGTGGCTGAATATCATCACTGATTGCATAGCAAACATTATGAAACCTGATATTCAGCACCAGAGGATATCCAGTGTCCAGCGCGGAATATCCGGTTTCATTTTTGCTGACAGTGGCAAGGCAACTTAAAATGCTGACCACCACGGGATGAGTATTGGGCCCATTAATTTAAACTGAATGACTAATGGTACTCAGTGAAGTGCCTGTAACAGAGGGGTAACTTGATCCCTTAGTCTACTACGAGTTACTATCTTGGCTGCCAGATTGTGAATCCTTTGAAGTCTAGCTAAATTTTTCTTTGGCAAACCTATCTACAGCGCATTGCAATAGTCCAGATGCATGTTCTTTTTTATGTGCATGTCCGTTTATAATATTAACCCTCAAGAGTGTAATCTTAAATTAGCCTCTGGAAAAAGCACTGTGTACACCTGGTAATGTTCTACAACAATAATAAAGACATAATAATAACCTGTCCACCAACCACTCACTAGTCTACCTACCTACCTATTGCCATCTCCCCACCCATTCGTAACCTCCCTTCTACCTACCCACCTACCATCTACATATCTACCCTTCACCCACTCACTAACCTATCTACCTACACTATCCACCTCTCAACCTACTCCACTATCCTCACTACGTACCCCCTCTAGGGCTTACTATATTTGCTTTTCCTGATTCCTTCTATCTTTAAGGGGCTATTTTTTACTGACCAGTTGAACTGTAGCTATTTTAAAAATCGTGGGGTGGATGTGTGGATTAGTGAGTGGGCAGAGGATAGGTTTGTAGGTGGGTGAGTGGGAAGGTAGGTGGGGGATAGTGCAAAGAGGGGTCTCTGTTGGGTTATCATGGGTGTGGGGGACTGGAACCTGGGGTTCTTGGGAGTAGAGACTCCAGACAAGGGCAGGAATTTTACTCCTTGATCAGAGATGGAATAAATGTAATTGATTTTCCTGGAGAAACAAGAAGCCTCTGATCTGGTATCATGTTGGCACAGACTAATATTAATCCCAGAAATACAAGTTAGCTGCAATAAAATATCGTGTTTTACTGCAGTTTAATTTACTGTGGAAATCACTAACCTGTGATAATTTAGTCTCACAGGTTAGTAACTGCCAAAGTAAATGAATAACACAACTTGCAATCAACCTTGCAAGCTTTGTTCTTGTTCCGCCTGGGAGCATGGGTTGTTAACAGGATTCTGGTGAACCTTCTTAATTGGGCCAGAGATACAAAAGTGCTGGCCGAACCCTCCTACCGAAGATACATCTGGACCCCAAACCAATACCCTCACCTCCAAAATCCAGTTACTCCTACTTCATCAGATGTTAGGTTCAAAATAGTGCTGGCTGACATCTTGCAAATGTCCCTCAGTACTATTGCTAGGGGTCAAGCTGCCCCATACCGCTAGACACCAGAGACTGTGGAGGTTGGCCTGGGGGGAGGTGAGTGTTTTCAGGGGGTGGGTATTTTAACTGAGACCAAGAGGTTGGATGGGGTGTTAGCTTGGGGTCTGAGAGTGCTTTTGTGGGGAAGGGGTCTTGGATGAGGGGTTTGCAGGGCATTTTTGAGCATTTGGCCCTTTAGGATGGCAACTGGGAGTATTAGGTCATGTGTTAGTGGCCCGATGCTACTGGGGAGGAAAGCTTCATTATTCAATTTCTATAATAATGAGATACTTTTCATGCTTCACATTTCATGTTGCATGCACTACAGCACAGTAACATGCGTTAAAGGCAAATAACATGCATTAAAAGGCAAAATCCTGCATTAAGTGACATAAATCCTGCATTATGTCCTTAACACACTTTAGTACTTACCCCCCTCTCAACTCAGAGGTAGAAGTTAAATTTCCATTAAGCAGTGCAGATTCTAACATATGTTCCTGCAATGGAAAGTAATAGTTAACCCTTTCCTTTACATGAGATTTGAATGGAAATGTAGCAATTTTAGTACACCTTTTAATTACAGTTTTAGGGCACCTTTTTACGCATTAAAATTCAGTAAAAGTTCCAAAGAAAAGAGTGCTGAGGGCTAGCTCTTTGGCACAGAAAGCAAGTGTTGAGCACAACCATGTGGAAGGTCCATAGTTGATTTCTTGGGTTAGGATTTACATTTTGTGTGTCTGTCAAGGTTAGGAGGGATGCTATGAAAGCAGTGCTCACAGCCTTTGAGGGAAAGAGCTGTAGTCATCTGGTGGATGATGTGTTACCTAAATGGTTGGAGTTAAGGCTCATAATTGAAGGATTCTGAAAGTAGTTCAGGATGATTGCTGCAACTGGCAGGGGACAAGGAGAATAAGAAATAGGAAAATAAAATCTTTAGGTTATTCAAATGAAGACTCATGATGCTTGCTTCCAGCTGAGGAAGAGAAAAAGGGAGAAGCAGAAGCTGCTGACTTAGAGAGGAAAAGGTGCACTAAAATTAGAGTAAAAAGGAGCACTTAGCTCATTTTATTACATTTCTCCCTATTGCACCAAAACTCACAGAACCTTTTTAAACTAACAGTACCTTGGCTAGGAGTGAGGTTCATTAGTGTCATGACATGCACAAAAAAACTAACTAATTTGGAGACATTGCCACTGAAAGTAACTAACAAATTTATTGAGAGAAGAACTTTCAAGTCCACTTCATCATAGCAACTGTATAAAACAAAAAGAAATAATAGCTAATTTTGATACTATAACATGGACGCAAACACACGTGTCTCTCTGGATTGGTGCACCTGCGCTGTTTTGCTCTCTCCCCCCCCCCCCCATTTTACCTCCCCCTCTCCCTTTCCCTTGTCTGCTTGCATCCTCTTCACATCCCCTTAAAAATGATGCACATCCCTTTCATAGTGGGAAAAAAACAGGCTACAGCTTTATTAATATTAAACCACCACCATCATCATTTTAACAATAATTCTGTTAACACTGAACATGGCAATGTTGGAGTTCATTATTTGCCCACCTAGGGGAGGCACCTTTTGTCCCACTGTGTTGGATATACCTTTCGCAGCCCGCTTTGTTGTGCTGTGTGTCATGTCCCATTGTCCGCTGTTCCATGTGGTCAGGTTGTTTTCATTGAGTTTCATTTTGGACCCAGCTGCCTCATGCCTGACGTCTGGACCTCCTTTTGTCCTCAGACTCAGGTGTCTGTAACTGTACCTGAGTCTCCCAGCCCTTATGGATCCAGGTGCACCATCTCTGTGCCTGGACCTCTTAGAACCTAGATATCCCTACTGTCACTCCTGGGCCTTCTATTGTTTTTCATTGGTACCTCTTCATTATCACTGAAGTTCTAGAACCGGGAGGGGGATATGGGGCTCACAGACTCCTACTATTAACCCTCATTTATATAATCGAGCCAATAATCCTGCATAGCTCTGAACTGAAGAAACCTACATTAAATGTACCCTCTCATTCATGTATATAGTTTCCCTTTCTGCCAGTAAATCTTCATGTCTAACAACCCTCCTGTCTAGAGCCCCTTCAAAGTTGGTTACCTCACTGTTGAGCTCCTTTCTGCATTTTTCAATGCTCTTGTGTTTCGTGACTCCCAGCCATTTTAGATGTGGGAAAACCTGGGACTAGATGATGCCACTTCCCTTCCAATTGCTTTTGAGCCATGTGATTTCTTTCTTAATTGTGATGATTAGGTCAATGTTTTTGACTCTTACAAGGTCATTACTGCTGAAATACAGGATTACTTAAGTGGGGTCTCATATTCTTGCAGCCTGGTTTTTCAGAGATGGCAAAAGTTAGTCGCAGCACATTCCCCTTTGTCCCAGACATTGCACTTCCAGTTGATTGGAAGGGAAGCTTAGTTGTTTGCCACAATGGCTGTTCATCACCCTCTTCCTAGCCCAAAAAATGTAAGAAAGGCCCACAATCCAGATCCTTGTAGGGGTGAAGCCTGGAATGATAGCCTAGGACATGGGTGGCTTGTTATATTAAGTGCTGCTGTCATCCCAAAATGGCTGCTCTTCCGCTCCTGGCCTTAAATTACCCTATCACCCCTACTGCACTCCCTCTCCTTTCATGCCGTTTCTTCCCTCGGTGCCTGTACCTACCTTCTATGCTTTCTTATCCTACCCTCCCGCCCCCTCCCCCCCCCCCCCCAGCATCCTTCTGCTGAATTAGCAGCCAAGTTATGGGCCAGATCCTGCTTTTTCTTGAGCATAAAAACAACTAGTTAATAATCAAATACAAGTAAGTTAAACACAGGGTAGTTTTCAAAGGCATATCGGCATTTATCTGAATGTGTTTTCCAAAATACACACATAAGCACATATAATAAACTATGAAATTTGTGCATGCCTCAGAACAGTTGTGAACGTGTATACTTCCCATAGGGTAAGGTGGCCCATTATCAATTTACCTTTAAGATGCAAGCTCATTCACTTAACTAGCATTTGTGCACACAAACATATCCATAATTTTGCCAATATTCTTACCAGCCCAGAGGTTCCGTCTACACCTAAGAACTTAAGAACATAAGAAAATCCATGCTGAGCCAGACAAAGACTGTTGAGCCCAGCATCTTATCTCTGACAGTAGCTAGTCCGAGTCACAAGTACCCAGCAGATCCCAAACAGAAGTAGAAATTAATGTACAGATTCTTTCTTCCTATCTGTTTTCACTGCCGACCATTGTTGCTATCTAGTCAGCAGTGACATTCATCCACTAAGTGTATAGCAAAAACACAAAGTTAGGACAGTCATTGACTGGTTACCTATCCAATTAGAGGGTTGAAAATCGCCACTAACTGGATAAATGTTGGCAACGCCTCAGCCTGCCCACAGACTACCCAGTAACCATCTAGATTGTGCCAAGGCAGTCTGTGGGGATGTTCAGCAACACTGGCTGGTTAGTGCCATTGAAAATTTGGTTCAGCGATGTTTATGCAGTTAGCAGGTCCCGCTAATCACCCAAACCCTTTTGGTATCAGGCTCTTTGTTCTTATGTGCCTATGCCTCTATAGGTCTTGGATAAGCCTAAGAGTGAACAGAGGTGAGACCATTTTTAAATCTAGGAAAGCTTATTTATCACTTTTTAAAGTTTCTACCAGTTCATTACAACTATATTTTATATCAGAAAGACAGTGGTTATTCAGATATGGAACAATCATTTTTGCTATAATCGAACACTTAAATCTTTCTTTTCTGTTTTTTTCCTAATAAGTTAAAGCATCTTAATCTGCAGCTATGTGTATATAAAACATCAAAGTACTATTTTCCTACACCACCATCACAGAAAGGAGATCAGCTCTCGGTAGGCAGCTATGCTACCTTCTTTGATCTTGTGCAGGCCTTGGGACTTTGTCATATTCTTAGGCTAATGCCAGTATCTGAAATGGATTTGGACATTAATGCTTCATGGGTTTTATTGCAGTCCATTCTCTTATTTCATATGATGCTTTATATACCTGCTTATGACTCAGAAAAGGACATGAGTACACCATTCTTTTCGATGCATTTATTTTCGTTATCATCAGTGAACTATTCATAAAGGGAAAAGGAAGCACACAAAAGAGGAAACACTATCCCTTTCTTTAAAAAAAAAGCTGAAAAATATTAGCAGCATATAATTATCTTTTACTTTACCACTAATATCCTCGAATTTCTGCATAAAACAGATTTAATATTGGTTGTCAGTCCTTTCATGTTTAGGTGGTAGTTTGTAGGGGGATAAGGATGCTTTGTGTGCAAAGTCCTTTTTACTCATGTAAATGGGCATTTTACAATATTACTCCAAGACATATGCATGTAAATGTCTATGCCGTGACAAGGCGGCGCATAGTTTTACGTGACCTATGTGTCAGTGTCTTCATGGGGTAGAGTTTAGGTGGAGCACGGGTGGATTTGCAGTTTATTCGGATATTTTATAAAATATATGTGAACATTCATACGTTTATGCCTGATCCCAAGTAGATGTAAACAGCAAAGGTGTCAATCTAGCCATGTCATATTACCATTAATGCACATTATTAATAACTAGGCCCACTGAATAAAATGGGATCTGATATAAAATAACATGCATAGCACTCAAAAAACATGCTTAACGGTAGTGCACATAAGTAACTCTGGAGCTATGTGTTTTTATAAAATTGGCTAAAAACAGGTGACTGTGTAGCCTTAACACATAGGTGATCTGTTATCAAATTACCTCCCTAATTCCTAAATTATGATTCAAATCACATTTTTGAGGAACTTTTAGGGGCTCTTGCACATTCATGCACGTTTTAGCGGGTGGTAATGCGCACACAGACATGGCAGCTAAATGCGAGACACGTTCTTGACTCCAGAAGGGGCAGGGATGGGCAGAGTGTGGGTGTAGAGAACACATTGCGGTTAGTGTGTGGGTATATATCATGTGCTAATTATCAATGTAGCAATTAGTGCGGGTGCACCTAGTGATACCTGTACAGATGGCGTTAGGAACACCTCCGTGCCTTAATTACACTATGCGTTAGGATACACCTCCATGTGAACATACTGTCCACACCCTTGACAGTTACCGTGGAGGTTTTGCACTTAATGTACATTACATTTTTATGCTAAACACACGTTGGGTGCAAAACCCTAAGGGGCTTTGGTAAAAGGGCCACTTAGCAGGCCCGGTGCAAGAAGATGAGGTGCCCTAGGCAAACCTCATCTCTTGTGCCCCCACCCCTATTCTGAGACACCCGTTGCTGATGCTTTTCTCTGGGACGTGAAGTGGCGGCAATGGCTGCAAACAGCCCCATGGTGCTTACCTGTGGAGATGTTTGCAAATAGAAATTGGCATCAGGCGATCTGAGGGGGAAGGGGGGGAAGCAAACAGCTACGCTGTGCTTACTTTTAAACTTTGGCCCCATGGGACTATTTGCAGTCATTGCCGCCACTGTAGGCTCCAAGAGGTGTGACAGTGATGGAAATGGGCGCACCTGAAGGACTCGGCACTAGGCAACCACCTAGTTCACTTAATGGTAGCACCAGCCCTGTCCCTTAGTCTACTTCCTACTCTGATCATCCTGTATCCTGTCAATCTATAACCTTATTTACAAAGCTTTTCTCTCAACCTATGTCTATGGGACTAAAAAGCATACTGAATTAGGCCCTCTGTGATGTCTTATCAATCCTCCAGAAATTGCACTACAATTATACTTCTACAAGGCAAAATTCTAGGAATGTACAGTTATTTGAAACATATCATTTCTTGTCATTTTTGAATAAAAACTAAAGAACAAACTCCAAAATTGTCACTTCCTATTTATTTATTTAACAGGTTTTATATACCACTTTATCTTTCAGTCACAGAGGTTTACATTTAACATTAACAGTTAAACTGGTTACATGGAACTAAGGGAGGGTCAAATTAACTTGGGTTAACAGAGTTGTATTGTAAACAGAGCAGAGGTTTTTTTACAACTATTATACATTAGGTAAGTGAGGAGTTATTTGTTTTCATCAGATCCAAAGAATTTGACGGATAGGTGTGTTTTGAGCTTCCTATCTGTCATTAACACTGCACAGTATTGGGCAATACTGCGCACTATGGAGTGGAGGAAGAGGCTAAGGGACCAAGAGATCAGAGTTCAATTCCCACTAGCACTCCTTGTGTCCTTGGAAGCCAAGTTACAATGTCCCTGTTTAATGTACATTATCAGGTTTAAGTTACAGTGTAAATTGTTTTGACTAAAATGATAAAGCAGTATAAAAAGTCTGTTAAATAAATAAATACTGTGATAGTGTAGACTGAGCAATAGTGCTCACTGCTGAGTGATAGTGCTCACTATTCATACATGTGCAAATAGTGAGCACTATGGTTTAATAGTGCGTATTATCACTCAACAGTATGCATTATTTGCCCATAGTGTTCACTATTGCTCTATAGTGAACACTATTAAGCTATTGTGTACGTTATTAACAACATTTCACCTGAAACAAAAGGAAAACAAAAAAATTCTGTAAATGGCACAGGAAACTAGACAAATTAATATTTTTGGCCCACACACCCGTAAAAAACTTCTACCATGTGTAGAATATGTACTGTAACTTCAAACCGATAAACTTTCCATTTTATGTGTAATTTTGACAGTGCTGTGTATTCAAGTGTGAATGCTGAAAATGCCAGCATTAGTTGAAATGGATAACATATCCATGATAAGTTATTCCAGTTATTTCTGCAGTCAGACTTGAATGCATAATTTATCAAGAGTGGCAAAATTTTGCTGCTGTCCCTATAATTCCAATCTGGAGAGATGGCAACTAAGCGCTTTCTTAGATAAAATTAGTAGCTCTATCCACATTGCAAAGGAATGGTGTTGGTACGAGAAGGCAGGGACAGAAAGCAACCTCAGGAGATTCATTGTTGGAAATCCCCATACAAGTTTGGCTGGTCCCCAAAGTTTTAAAGGGAAAATCTGCAGGGAATTTCCCCTTTCAAATTCATCTTGGAGGCCCGCAGGTACAGATGTATGTGGTTCCGCCAACAAAGTGGATACTTAAAAACATTTGTTCCAAACATTACTGGATATCTCACATCTTTCAAACATGATTTTTCCATACTTAAAATACAGAGTGATCAAAATGCTGCAATAAATGTTTCAAAACTGATTCCATAGCAGGGCCTAATGATTAAATAGGGTACAGGACTGGCCCAACCATTAGGCAAGATGAGGTGGTGGCCTAGGGCAGCAGATTTGGGGCTTGCGCAAGGTAATGGGTGTCCCCTCACGCTGGTGGCTGTGTTACTGTGAAGCGCACTGAATGCAGGGTAAGGTTAAAGGGCATTTCCCGGCACTTGCTTGCTTCGCAGTAACACAGCCACCAGCGTGAGGGGAAAACTGCACTTTTCACACTAGCAGCTGTGCATAGGTAAGCCGGGGCCTGACTCACCTCTGAAATCGTCCGTTGTATGCCAATGAAGTTTGTGTGGGGCCCCCTGAAGCGCGGGGCCCTGTGCGAACAACATTCTCACACAATGGACGGACTGGCCCTGGTTGCCAGCACAACATTTAGGGTTCTCGATTACTGTAAGCTAATTTATTTCATTTGTTTTCTTAAAAATGGATGGGGGGGGGAGGGGGCTGCAAACAGCAGCAGCTTTCAAAGCAAAACAATAGATTCTGACAGCCATACAAACTCGAAAAGTCATCAGCCTTTCTTTTACCTGGAGGACAGGCAGACACACACACACACACACACACACGTATAAAGCAAAACACTGTAATATTTAAAAGTATTCCAGATTATTATTTTTTACAGGATTGTTGCTGGAAATATGGTGTTCAGATGATGTTGACTGTTGAGTTTAATTGGTGGTTTTGGGGAGAGGTATTAGGCCAAAGGGGTGCCTAGGACACCCATTACCTTGCGTAAGCCCTGATAGGGTAAAAAACAATCCCATATTCTAAAGCCAACATTACTAAAACTTTTGCTAAAATCCATTTTTAAGAAAACAAATGAAATAAATTAGCTTACAGTAATCGAGAACCCTAAATGTTGTGCTGGCAACCAGGGCAAGTCCATCCATTGTGTGAGAATGTTGTTCGCACAGGGCCCCGCGCTTCAGGGGGCCCCGCACAAACTCCATTGGCATACAACGGACGGTTTCAGAGGTGAGCCGGGGAAGCCGAGTGAGGCCCCGGCTTACCTATGCACAGCTGCTAGTGTGAAAAGTGCAGTTTTCCCCTCACGCTGGTGGCTGTGTTACTGTGAAGCAAGTGAGTGCCGGGAAACGCCCTTTAACCTTACCCTGCATTCAGTGCGCTTCACAGTAACACAGCCACCAGCGTGAGGGGAAACAGTGCTTTTCACGCTGGCCGTTGTGCAGAGGTGAACCAGGGTTTCACGCGGGCTTTCCCGGCTCACCTCTGAAGCAGCTTAGATAGGTGCGTGGCTCGGGGGGGGGGGGGGTGTCTAGGATAGGACAGAAAATGGTTGATGGGGGAGCTAGGATTGGAAATTATTTTATTATTTTGTTTATTATTTATCAGGTTTTATATACTGCTTTATCATTTCAATTAAAGCGGTTTACATTGAAACTTAAACTTGGTAATGTATATTAAACAGGGACATTGATAACCTGGATTTTTTCTGAGGCAGTGGAGGGTTAAGTGACTTGCCCAAGACCACAATGAGTGCTAGTGGGAATCGAACCCTGGTCTCTGGGTTCCCAAGCCAGTGTTCCTAACCATTAGGCTATTCCTCCACTCCCATAGGCCAGTGGGGGGCTTGGACTGGAAATGGGCTGATGGGGGTCTGGAATAGGACTGGAAATGAGCTGATGGGGTCTGGAATAGGACTGGAAATGAGCTGATGGGGGGGGGGCTAGGACTGGAAATGGGCTGACAGGGGGACTAGGATTGGAAATGGGCTGAGGGTGGAGCTTGGAATAGAAATGGGCCGATAGGAGGCTGGAATAGGACTGGAAATGGCTGATGGGTACTAAGGATTGGAAATGGGCTGATGGGGGGGCTGGAATAGGAATGGAAATAGCTGATGCAGGGGTGATGGGAGAATGGGACTAGAAGGGAGAGGATGCTAGGAGGGGCTGCAACTAGAAGGGAGCTATGTTGGGGGAGACTAGAAGGGGACAGGGCTGGGTGAGTGAGGATGGAGAGGGAAAAAGATATTTTGAGTGGGAGGGAAGAAAAATCTATGATTGGCTGGGTATTGGAAGAGTAAGTGGGGATTGAGGATGAAATGTTGAAATTTGAGTGGTTGAAAAAGAAATAAAGAAAGAAATGGAGGAAAAAGCAAAAGGGGAAAGATCAGTATGTTAAAGCAGATGTAGAGGGAAAATGGGAAAAAAATGGAAGAGAGGACACATGGACAGCAGACAATGGAGAGTTAGCTGAAGACACAAAGAAACCAGAAGAAAGTGACTGGAGCAATTGCAAATGAAAAATAAAATTCCCAAACAACAAAAGGTAGAAAAATACTTTATTTTGAATTTATTAACTGGAATATGTCAGCTCTGGGAAATGTGCATTGCTAATGTCTGCATTTTTATTTAGACCAAGAGGAAATTAATTTATAATTTTATTTCTCCAGTGTTGTACGTTCCAACTTTGGCCTTTGGGGTTCCCAGTTTAATTATTGTCTTTCTATTTCTAAATTGTGATTCCTTGATCTTAGTTTGGTGACGGTCTTGTTCTGCATGTGTAACCAAGCTGAGGTATTCTGTTCATGTACTGTAGTTTCTATTTGACAATGCCACAGTACGAGATGTATTGGTATTTTCTGATATGTATTGGTTTAATATTTGCAGTGTTGCCTTTTGATAGGTAGGGTTTATTTTATTTATTTATTTGGCGTAAATTTGTATACCGCTACTTCCAGCGATCAGCAGCGGTCTAATTGTGAATCAAGGGTGGATGTACAGTACAATTTAAGTATACAAATCTGATTGCTGGGAGGATCACACATCAACAAAATATGGTACAGGTTGTGAATCAAGGGTGGATGTAAAATACAATTTAAGTATACAAATCTGATTGCAGGAAGGATCACGCATCAACAAAATATGGTACAGGTTACACAGTTAATCAATGGGGTAGGATAGTAGATTTGTAGATGAGCATGAGGGGGTAGATATATACATATATACATTTTACAAGATCACAAGTAAGCCTTTTAAAGAGAACATAGGCGCCTGAATATTTACATAAATATAGTCTTTTATCTCCAGGATGGAAAGCCCATTTTTCAAAGATCAAAGTAGGCAAGAAGGGATTATAGAAGAGGAAAATCTGCCTAGGTGATGCCATAATGAGACTGGAAGAGGTGGGTCTTAAGCTTTTTCCTGAAGTCCTTTAGGTCTTTGATTAGACGTATCTCGTGAGGCAGCTGGTTCCAGAGCATGGGTGCTGAATACGTGTAAGCTCTGTTGCTCGTCAGTTCTTTGACTGCTCTTATGCTACTTGGAACGCAGAGGGTGTTAAGGTTAGTGGTCCGTCTGCTTCTGTTGAGGGGTTGTGTGGTGATCAGGTTAATGAGAAAAGAAGGGGATACGTTGTGAATAATTTTAAATGTATTTACTAGTACTTCGTATTTTATGCGTGCAGTGATGGGGAGCCAGTGGAGCTCAATCAGGACTGGTGTAATGTGGTCCACCAGCTTCTTATTCATAATAATCCTGGCTGATACGTTTTCTGCCATTTGTAGGATATTTAATGTTTTCTTCTGTAGACCTTGTAAGATGGCGTTACAGTAGTCGAGGTGAGGAATGATGAGAGCCTGAGCTACCGTTCTGAAGTCCAAATGTTCGATGATGCTGCGTAGAGGTTGTAGAACTCTCAGCTTATGAAATATTGCTCGGTTGGTTCTCCGGAGGTGTTTGTCCATTTTTAAGTTATCATCAATCAATACACCTAGATATTTTATCTCATTTTTGGAGTGATAGGTGTTGTTGTTCAGGGTGATAGTTGCAGGAGGATAGAAGCCCTGTTTACCAGAGATGAACATTACTTCTGTTTTTTTTGTGGTTTATAGACATGTTGCTGTGTTGGAGCCAGTTTTGCATTTCTTTTAGGCATTCTTCTAATTGGCTGTACTTAGGGTCATTTACATTGAGTTGCGTATACATCATAATATCGTCCGCATACAGGTGGTAGCTGATATTGTGTTTCTGGAAGATCATACATACTGGCTGAATGTACACGTTGAATAGCAGGGAGGAGATAGCTGAGCCTTGGGGTCTTCCTTGGGTTTGTGGGAAAGGCTTTGCTTGTTCGTTATTGAAGCGTACCTGCTGCATTCTATTTGTTAAGTAGGACTCGAATCACTTTAACTGGGTTCCTGCTATTCCTATGGACGCAAGTCTGCTCAATAGTGTTTCATGATGTACTGTGTCGAATGCTGCTGATATATCTATGAATATAAGTAGGAACATCTTGTTTTTGTTTTCCAGGCCCTTGATGAGGTTGTCTAGAAGCACAATGAGTAGGGTTTCTACTCCATGGTGCTGTCGGAACCCGTATTAATGAACATCAAGGATTTTGTTTTCGTCTAGGTGGTCCTGCAGTTGCTGTTGGGTTACTTGGTTTGGTGCTTTGTAAGTCCTGGTAGTGCTGTTATTTATTTATTTATTTTATTTAGCGTACATTTGTATACCGCTACTTCCAGCGATCAGTAGCGGGGTAGATTACAAAACGGAGCTGTCTGATCAGGACAGGGATATTTGAAATATATACAAGGTGATTGATAGGAAAAGCACAGCACACAGCAATTATGAAAGAGAGTTTCCTTCCATAAGGATGGTGGAGTTATTACCTATGGACATTTTTACAAATATACATTTTCATTTTACATATGTACATTTTTTTATATAATTTACATAATTTTACATAATTTACAGGTATACATCTTTGGTTTTCTGGGTAGCACGGCTGAAGTCACTTTGATTTACATCATGTTGTAGTGAATCTGAAATAGGTGGGTCTTGAGTTTTTTCCTAAAGTCCATTAAGTCTTCGCACGCTCGTAGCTCAGGTGGCAGTTGGTTCCAGAGAGTTGGTGCTGTGAATGAGAATGCTCTGTTACTTGTACCGGTTTTGACAGATCTTATGTTTTTCGATACGCAGAGGGTATTTAAGTTGGTGGTTCTTCTGCTTCTGTTGGGAGTTTGGGTGCTGATAAGGTTGGAGAGAAAAGATGGTGCTATGTTATGCATGAGTTTGAATGTGGTTGTTAGGGTTTTGTATTTTATGCGAGCTGCAATGGGGAGCCAGTGTAGCTCGATCAACACTGGTGTGATGTGCTCAGCAAAACCTTTTTTCATGATGATTCTGGCCGCAATGTTCTGCGCCATTTGGAGTATGTTCAGGGTTTTCTTTGGAAGGCCCTGTAGAATGGCGTTGCAGTAGTCGAGATGAGGCGTGATGAGAGCTTGTGCTATTGTCCTAAAATCATGCAGTTCAATAATGCTTCGGAGTGGTTGTATGACTCTTAGTTTGTGGAAGATAGCCCTGTTTATTGTGCGGAGGTGTTTTTCCATCTTTAGGTCACTATCAAACGTTACCCCCAGATACTTTATTTCCTTCTTCATGTGGTAGGTATTGTTGCACAGGGTGATTGTTGCGGGCGGGTCGAAGTTTGGTTTTTTGGAGATGAACATCACCTGTTTTTTTATGGTTTATTGCCATGTTATTTTGTTGCAGCCAGGTTTGCATCTCACTCAGGTATTCTTCTAGTTGGGTGTAGTTTGGATTGTTTACATCAAATTGTGTGTACAGTATTATATCGTCTGCGTAGATGTGGTAGTCAATTTTGTGCTTTTGGAAGGTTTTACATATTGGTTGCATGTAGACGTTGAAGAGGAGTGAGGAGAGCACAGAGCCTTGTGGTATGCCTTGGGTTTGGGGGAATGCCTGTGCTTTCTCATCGTTGAACTGTACCTGAAGGTTTCTGTTTGTTATATATGATGAGAACCATTTTAGGGGGGTTCCTGATATTCCAGTTGATTCAATCCTATTCATGAGGGTTCCATGGTGTACAGTATCAAAAGCCGCTGAGATGTCATAAAGATGAGGATAAACATTTTCTTTTTGTCTTCTAGGCCTTTGAGGAGGTTGTCTAGTAGTGCAAGCAGTAGGGTTTCAACTCCATGATGTTGTCTGAAGCCGTATTGATGATCATCTAGGGTTTCGTTGTCATCCAGGTGGTCTTGCAGTTGTAGTAGGACTGCCTTCTCGATGATCTTTGCTAGGAAATATATGCTGGATATCGGGCGGTAGGAAGCTGGGTTGTCCTTATTGAGCGCTTTGTTTTTTAGAATAGGTCTTATGATGGATTTCTTAAGTTGCGTGGGCATGATTCCTTGTTGAAGTGATAGGTTTACTATATGAGAGCTATGTAAGGCAGTTTCTTGCTTCACTGCCTTGATCCATGCGGCTGGGCAGGGATCCAGTGGGGAGGTTGTGGTGTTGATGTTAGTGATTATGTTGATAATTTGCTGTTCTTCAATTTTATGGAAATCGCTCCAAGCTTGGTCCTGGTTTGTGCTTGTCACCATGTTGAGTTGAGGCGCGGGGGGGGGGGGGGGGGGGGGGGGGGGGAGGGGCTGTGCCCAGGCATTGCGAGGGTTTTGTAGCTGCATGAGGGTTGAGTTTGCTTGCGTAGTGATCCGCCAGGGTTTGGGCTTTGATTTTGCTGCCGTAGAGGTTATCCTGGGACACCTTGGTCAGGGATTTGACCAGTTCGAATAATTCTCTGGGCCTATTGATGGCCTTATTTAGTAGATTAGTGTGATGCAGTTTTTTTGCTAGATTGACCTCGTTTTTGTACTTTGCTAGTAGAGTAAGGTAGTCCATTTTACGTTCAGTGGTTTTGGTTTGCCGCCATTTTCTTTCCAGTTTTCGTAGCTCCCTCTTTAATCTGGTCAGGGTTTCGGTGTACCAAGGTTCGGTTCCGGCTTTAGCTGCGCTGCTTGGGGCTTTCCATTTTGGTTTTGATGCAGCTTGTATTCCTGAGTTCCAACTGTTTATCAGGTCCTCGAGGTCCGTGTGATCCGTGTCCATGTGGGAAGCAATAGCGTTTATGAGAGCTTCTTTGTTGAACTTGTTGAATCTCCTTTGAGGGTGTGTTGATCTCCCAGCTTTCGGGCTTTTGGGTATCGCTGGCAGAAGTATGTTGAGCTCAATTTGGTGGTGATCTGACCATGGCACTGGCATTATTCTTGTTACAGGTTCATTTCCTTCGTTTTGCTGCTGTTTGGTGGGTATGAATACCATGTCCAGCGTGTTTCCTTTGTCATGGGTGGCCTCGCTAACTATTTGCTTGTAACCAAGTTGGCCCATGGCTTCAAGGAAGGTGTTCGCCTGGATATGTGGGATAGATGCTAGATTTAAGTCCCCCATGATGATTTGGTATTTTTTGATTGGGGTGGTTGAGATGTCTTCTAGTGCTGTAGCCAGAGATTCGTGGTATCAAGATATCAGCCAGTGGCCTAGTAATGCAGACGGTTACAATGTATCACAAAATATCAGGTGGTGGTTTGGTCCAGGCACTTGGTTTACACTATATCAATATATTGGGTAGAAATCAGTGGGTCACTTTGTAGTGAGCGTTACCTATGACAGGTGCTTCTCGGTTACGGGTTGTGCTGGCAGTCTTGACTTTTCGTGCGGAGCTCGGCCAGTGTGGTTTAGTTGCAGTTCGTTGCCGGTAGTGAGTTTGAACTGGCTGGGCGATCCGTGATGTTTACGTCTCCTGGGGTGACGGTACCGCTTGTGTAGCCCACAAAGGGGTCCTCGCCTAAGGGCCATGCCAAAGGGCCCTCTGGCAAGGCCCGCCAGGCGCGGGCCCGCCAGGTGCGGGCGTGCCCTGCAGGGACGCTGCTTTTAAGGCGGTCGGTGCTGGCTCCCACTGCCCCGATTGGGCAGGAGCGCCCGGGGGGTGGAGCGACCTGGCAGCGGCTCCCTGTGAGCAGGGATGCCGCTTTTAAGGCGGTCGGTGCTGGTTCCCACTGCCCCGATTGGGCAGGAGCACCGGGGGGTGGAGGGACCCGGCAGCGGCTCCCTGTGAGCAGGGACGCTGCTTTTAAGGCAGTCGGTGCTGGCTCCCACTGCCCCGATTGGGCAGGAGCGCCGAGGGGGTGGAGGGACCTGGCAGAGACTCCCTGTGAGCAGGGATGCCGCTTTTAAGGTGGTCGGTGCTGGCTCCCACTGCCCCGATTGGGCAGGAGCGCCAGAGGGGGGGTGGAGGGACCCGGCAGCAGCTCCCTGTGAGCAGGGACACCGCTTTTAAGGCGGTCGGTGCTGGCTCCCATTTAGAGCCCATAGCAAATGGAGGGTTTGCTATGGGCTCTAAATGGGCAGTATTTATAGTACTTCCTACTGTGCCTGGCGATTGGCACTGGAGTACAGTAATGTAGAAATCTGGTAGTCTTTCTTTATCCAGACACTCATTAAGAGGCATGTTAACATTATGCTAATATTTATGCAAATGAGGTTCCATATGTAAATGAGGCCCTGCAGTGAGTCTCTGCACATGGCTCCACGCCCCAATTGGGCCGCCCCTGCTTGGTACATGTTGGCACCAATGACATAGGAAAGCGTGGGAGGGAGGTTTTGGAGGCCAAATGTAGGCTTTTAGGTAAAAATCTGAAATCCAGAATGTCAAGGGTAGCATTCTCTGAAATGCTTCTGTTTTCCTAGTAGGAGATGTATTGGTATTCTCTGAGATGTATTGGTTTAATATTTGCAGTGTTGACTTTTGATAGGTAGGGTATGGTGCTTTATGAGTCCTCGTAGTACTGTTATGATATGGTGAGTTTGCTATGGGTTCTAAATGGTCAGTATTTATAGTACTTCCTAATGGGCCTGGCGGTTGCGCTGGAGTATAGTAATGCAGAAATCTGGCAGTCTTTCTTTATCCAGACACTCTTTAAGAGGCATGTTTACTAAATGTTAGTGCACATTAACATTATGCAAATATTTATGCAAATGAAGCCCCTTATGCAAATGAGGTCCCACAATGAGTCTTCACACATGGCCCCGCACCCCACTTGGGCTTCCCCTGCTGGCAACAATATTCCAATAAAAACGTGGAAGTTGGATCAGACAAAGTCAATTCAACCCAGAAACCCCTCTCTGATGGTGGCTGATCCAGAAGGGAAGGGCCTTCAGACCCACTAGCCACCGGAGATTGAATGCCCCCAGGGGAGGTGGTCCATTGGGCTTCCATGTTCGCTCTCTTAAATCAGCTTTTGACTGTACAAATATCAGCAGTGGCTCAGGAAAAAAATAACTATATGTCCAGAGGTATAGGCTTTTTTTTTTCAAAATAAGTCTTCAAAGCATTCTTTGTGTGCTCATTTTTACCATTAATGAACTGCTTGTCAAACAAGTTGTGCCATTGGGCCAATGTTGACTCCTGGCAACCCCTGGGCTTTCCTAGCAAGGTGAGATTGGAAGTAGATTATCAGACATTTCTTCCTAAGCACTGGAGAGTAAAGTGACTTGCACTGGGCAACAAGGAGTGCCAGTGGGAATTGAACGCTGGTCTCTTGGTTATCTGTCTACTGCTTTAACCAGTAGGTTACTCCTTCGCTACAACCTACTTTACATTATTTTGTATTGTAACAGCTCATTAATAGCAAATTTAAATAACCTTGCACACAAAGCAGACTTTGGGGGAAAGTTTAATACTACAAAACATATTTATTAAAGTGCAAATGGCTTTTGCATCTAACGCTGGGCAATAGCTGAAAAAAGCCGGCATTAGCCATAAACGTCCTGTGGTATGTGCAGGGGGCGTTCCCAGTATTTATCTTGCAGATATCGCAGAGAAAGCATAGGGTTGGAGGGGGAAGGGCAGCGCCACCCACTTAAGTAGCAATGTCTGAATCTGTGAAACCCGCAGAAAGAGCTGCTACCACGTGGTGTGAACACCCATGGTAGCTGCTCGAAACAGGAACACCTACTTGCCACCCACATTCCACTCTTTCGAGCAGCCTCCATGAGAAATGAAGCTACCCCAGAGAAAGGCTTACGGTAGCTGCATTTCTCCCGCGTTAGCTGTCTTCCCTGCACAACGTTAGTGCAGCGACGACAGCTAATGTGCTTTAATAAACATACCCCTTTGTGTCCTCGTTACTTTATTTCCCCTTTCCTTGTCTACTGGTTTCTTTTTAATTCCATAATGATGGAAAACTGTAAAACCAGAGAGATTCAGTACATAAAACTAATCCATTTATGCAGCAGTTCACAGAAAGCATGATAGTACAGCATTTTTATATTAAGCTTGTCCATCTACTCAATTTTGCTATTTCATTTGCTTAAGGGATTTTTAGAACCTAACTGCTTAAAATTAAGATAACATTTTTCAGATTCATAATATTATATATATATATATATATATATATACACACAAACGTTTGCTTTTACTAACTGCTGTGAAAAGCAACTGGACAACAAAATGTACAAATGGCAGCAAAGCAAAATTGCAACATAAAACATAAAATATATCACAATTGTTTTAAGTGTTTTCACAATGTCATATTGTAGCTTCGTTATTACGGTCCCTGTTTTCGATGACACTGGACATGGGAGCCCTGCCTGATTTTCTCAAAATAATTTAAAACAAGCATGCCCAAATTGCAGCAGAAGATTAATTAGTATCACAAATAAGTCTGAGTTTTTACTCCGAGTAGCACAAATAATATCTGGTAATAAAACTTTATAAAAGTGCATTTTTGTGCTAAATTATTTAAGGAATGCTTCCAAATTGCATTGCTTTGCTAGTTTTCTCTCAGAGCCTTCACCATTTATCATACATGTGCTTCTGTCTTTTTCCTACTCAGAAGCACAGCTTGAAAAAAGTTCATTTCACATTGAAACATCACTATGTGGAACAATGTGATGAAATGCGACGCAGGAGAAGAGTCTATGTTATACTCTGGTAAACAGTTGGTCTATGGGAATGATAGCATTTTATGCTGTGACTGATATATCAATTGAGTGTTCTAAAATATGGCTTGTCTCAGAGCAGGAGTGTCACTTATGATGAACAGTATGTGTGTGAAAGATTATGGGTAACAGGGCTGGCCCTGCTGTGAGGTTACAACCTAGGTTTGATATGCAAGTTAAGCAGATGGCTGTGCAATGAATTCTGGGGAAAATAATACTAAAAAAGAAATCATTTTTCAAACCGTCGATACAATACTTTTCTAAGCAGATCCACACAATGATTCAAATGAGTATCGGCAAGTCTTTATGTGCAGGGCTTGTTTACAGCAGAGCAGAACAGGGAGAAAATATTTCAATAGGATCTATTACAATAGCTGAGCTATCGTCAAAGCATAAATTAAAAATTGTCCTATATGCTTATTAACATATTGTATCAGCTAGCTATAAGAAACTCTGCTATTTCTCTGACTTTATGATGTTAGCGTTTCTTTTGCCAAAATTCAGAGAGAAAGAAAAAAAAAATCATGCTGTCGCATCCTAGGTCAGGAAAGCCCAGCTGAATAATTATGGAAAATGAAACTACATGGAACATCAAGCTGATCTTTTATGACAACCACAGAAGCCAGTTAATCACTTGGCAGCTCATCTGTGGTTGAAAAAGTTGCAGTGGTTCTCTCTGAATGTCAGCATTAAACTGAGATATTTTTTTTTTTTACTTGATCATATCTATGAAAACCAATTGCACAGAACCAGCAGACCTCTGCGATTAATCTTCAGATGATTCGTGCAAAGCACTGGGCATGCTGTTTTCCAGTTCTCTTATAGAGTTCTTTCCCCGACTCTATGCCGTGGTGATCTTACTGAATTCATTAACTCGTGGACTTCAGTTTTAGCATATTGGATTGTGTATGCAATGTTTTAAAAGAGGTAAAAAGATAATTCAGCTGTGGTACAAGAATGATGTGACTAATAGCATCAAAGGATTCCAAAACAAAACGAGGGTGAAGTTGATGCATTTAAAGCTACAATATTATTCATGAAGGATTCCATTAGGTTCCATTAGGTTCCATCACGATACATTTTCAGATATGAAATGGACCCACCACAATACTATTTTCAATAAAATTTCAGCAAAACGAGATAACAAGACCATGATCTTGTAAATTGAAAAATTTTAAGATAGTTAAGAATTAGACTCCCAGAGGCATGCTTTATGTCACAAGCTATGAACACTACTGTTTAATGTACACTCATGCTCCATCTGTTTCCTTTTCCATTATTCGACTCTCCTAACCAGTTTCTCATGCACACTTTATAGCTCCATGCTGTGTTTTCTATTTATTGAATACATTTCTCTTTCCAACATTTTTCCACCTGAGTTAGCAATTGTAGCTTTTATGGCTGTACACATCCAGGTCTCCCTAGATTATGAACTTCATATTTTTTCATTTGCCTCATGCTTCAATTCTCTAGCCTAGCAAGCCCCAAAATGTGCAATCTGAGAGGGATTTTGAAGTAAGCATTGCTATTCTAGGCTGCCGACTTGTTATCAATTAAATTAAAACATTGGTTTACAAAAATAAATGTTTTTCTCTTTACTTCATAAAAAAGTAAAACACTGGCAAAAGGAAACCCAACTGTGCTAAGAGGCAAATTATTTTATCTGAGTAAGCAAACATGTTCAGGTTAGGAGTACACTAGGCTATTCAAGTCTATTTTGCTACATTGCTGCTCGAGTAATGTGAATATTATACATTGTTGATAAGTGAAATAAAATAAAAATATATTCAAGTGTTTAGTGAGACTTGTCTCTTAATTCCAATTTGCTAAGGGTACTTCCTTTCACACATGCCTTGACAAAACATACTTCTAGAGTGAATATTTAAACTATGTAGAACTGAATACAGTGTTTATTTAATATCATATTGATTTTTATTTGCAATTGGAAAACAGGTCAGAAAATCTCCAATAAGACTAGGCCTCTGGATGAATTGCAGGAGTCACCAGTCGTCCATGTGAAGCGTGAGTACTGTCAGTTCAGTAGGCACAGTAAGCAAAATCACTTTCCAGCTGCGATTAAATTGAAAGTCATCTTACAAATGCCTCTTAAATCTCACCTTTTGCCTTAAAAAGTGTATTGTCTTTACGTGCAAATATTCACTTATTTTATGAATGAAATAGCTGTTCAGTTATAAAACATATCCAGAGATCATGGAGGAGTTACAGCTCCCTGAATCATGCACACCAGGTCCCCTCTTGCACGCTATTGCTTACATGGAGCAGAGGAGTAGCCTAGTGGCTTGAGTAATGGGCTTAGACACAGGGAAACCAAGGTTCAAATCCTTTTGATCCGTCTTGTGGCCTTGGGCAAATCACTTAACCCTTCATTACCTCAGGTACAAACAGACTGTAAGCCCTCAGAGACATGGCAATGCCTACTGTAGATGATATAACTCCCTTTGAAATACCACTGGAAATCTGTGAGCTAAATATATACCATTAAAAACAAGTGCACTGTGCTATATACAAATTTTGCATTGCATTAACCCTTTCAGACATTATGTCCACTGTAATAGATGTCATGTTATTCATTGAATTCCATATACACACACACACACACACACACACATATGGTGTATGTGAAAAAATTCAGGTCTGAAAGTTAAAGCATGTTATGAATCCAAAAGCAATTTCAATGGATTATCATGTTCAAATTTCAATAATTCAGGTTTCATTATGTTTTCTAACTACATTATGAACTAAGCCGGGGTTCTCACCCCAGTCCTCGGGTCACACTTAGCCAGTCAAATTTTCAGGATAACTACAATGAATATGCATGAAAAAGATTTTAAATCTTTCTCGTGCATATTCATTGAGGTTATCCTGAAAACCAACTGGCTAGGTGTGTCTTGAGGCCTAGGTTGAGAACCCCTGATCTAAGTTAACAGCGATAACAAAAGATTCAATTTGCCCAAGCTCTACTTACTGTATACAAATTTCTAATAGAAAGATAGTCACTGACTTGGCAAATAAAATTAATCAAGTCCCCAATATCCAGACCCTCGATCTGCACACCATGTGTGAGGGAAGAGCAGGTCACTGCTTGATCTGACCCCTGCTACCTCCTGCTGACATCAGGACTAAGGCCACAGCTTCAGGGAAGCCATCGGAGGCCCAAGAAGAGCAAGAGAAGCCTGATGCTGGTAAGCTCCACCTCTGGAGGAGGCATCATCACTCCTTTACCCTTTTAATAAAGGCTCCCCTGAAGCTGTGGTCTCAGTTCTGAAGTCAAGCAGTGATTCATAGGTGGGCCTTTGCCTCGGTGGGCCCTCACCTAAGGGCCATGCCAAAGAGCCCTTGGGAGTAGCCCTTAGAATGGACCACAGGAGAGGGCCACAGGCATGACCTTCAATCACTCTACATCCACAACATACCTTAGGGTACACTTCTTACTGCAGAAGTATGGAGCAGTAAAAATGTTTCATCCAACACTCTGTTCTTAATGAATATAAGTAGGTAGATATATTCATACTACCACTCGATGCCCATTTATTTCAACATGGATCCCAGGATACCCACTCTTAGGGGTATGTTTACTAAGTGGCACTAGCAGCTTTTGCATGGGTTGGGGATGGATCCCAATATATCTCTCAGGCAAAACAATACCAGTAATTCAAGGTATCAAACACAAAACACTATGGCACTTCTACTAACAACCAGAACATGGGAGACACAATAGATTATTAAAATAAACCTCTCAACAACATGCCACAAGCCTCAATCTGAGACTCAGTCACTCTCTACCTTAAAATGTGCACTAATCAACTCTCGATCTATCCGGAACAAATTCCATACCCTTGCAGAACATTCCCACTAGCACTCTTTGTGGCCTTGGGCAAGTCGCTTAACCCTCCATTGCCTCATAAGAAAGACCAGGCAATCTACTTCCGGTCACACTGCCAAGAAAACCCAGGAGTTTCTGGGTCACCAGGAGTCAGCATTGACTTGAAGGCACACATTGCATTGCATTGCATTACATTGCACAGAACATATTGAAGACCAACAGATATAATGTGCATAACAGAAACATAGCTCACCAACCACATTATACTAAATTAGATTGCATCCCAAATCTACTCTGTTCATAATTGCCCAAGAACCCCATGAAGGAGTGGTAGAATCCTCATAATTTCAAAAAAACTCCTAAAGTTTAATACAATGTCCACTCACAATACGGAAGATAACAACTTCATCACAATCTCAAATAGACACATTTCAGTTTCCCTTGCATATCATGCTCCTAGCAGCAAAGTTGAAGACCTCTCACTCATTCTGGAGGAAGTGTGTACACACTCAACACCAAGAAAACTTCTCATAATTCTAGGAGACTTGAACATACCATCCATATCATCTAATGATGCACAGACCTTCTTCAACGCCATGGAAGATCTACAATATACACAAATAACAAATATCCCAACTCATAAGAAAGGAGGAATCCTGGACCTCATCATTGTACCAAAGCAATTACTAGACCAAAGCCATTCAACTTGCCCTGCTGTGACACCAGTTCCTTGGTCAGACCACCATATGCTCAACTTTATCATAAACCCGACCACAACAATAAACACATCAGAGGCTATAACAAGGGAGTGTAGAAAAGTTAAGCATTTCGACAATGAAGCTTTCTTGCAACAAGTTCTACCATATCTTGAGTGTAACATGACAAATTTGGAAGATATCACCAACTGGAATAACACATTGCATAATGCTGTGGCTTCACCATACAAGAAATTACATAATAATAGAAAGTTTACAGACCTATGGTACTCCAAAGTCATCAACAGCATGAAGAGAGCCCTAAGGAAAATAGACTGCAAATGGAGGCAAATGAAAGACCAGGAAGACCTACAGAAATATACCTATATGCTACAAACCTACCATCTCCAAATCAACATCTGCAAAAAGGAATATCACACGAACCACATTATGGACTCCCTAACATGGTCACTAACAAAAGAAATCTCTGAATAAATAGAAGCTAACACATTAAATCCACAAGTTATGCAAATTTCTTAGAACTAAAATTCAAACCCAATCCAGCTTGAATTCCATTGCAATCACAACTAACACCATCTCCACAAGAACCCTCTAACTTATGGAATTCTTTCCACATCCTATCCATAGAACAGTTGGAAAACATCATAGTCAACATCAATACTTCCATGTCCCTCCTTGATCCATGCCCATTCTCATGGATTAAGATGGTAAGGAAACAATTAAGTCCTACATTACTAAATATCATGTGGTTATTGCTCACACAAGGTCTAGTACCTCCTAGCCTCAAACAAGCCACAGTAAAACTATACTAAAAAAAAACCCCAATCTAGACTGCAAAGGCCCTAATTCATCTCTATCCTGCCATTTATAACTACAGTGATTGAAAAAGTGATACAAAACCAATTACAAGAACATATAGCCACCAGCATGGCTTCAAGCCTAACCAGTGTAGAGACACTCTTTACTTCACAACCTGACAGCCTAATAACTGTCTAGACAATGCAAGAAAAGGCTTTTTACTAATCTTCATCGACATTATGGCTGCCTTTGATTCAATAAACTACTTAACCCTTTTACAATGTCTGCAGGAAAGAGGTCTCCATGGAACCAGCCTGCAATGGTTTACCTCCTATCCAATGCATAGAAAACTGCAGGTAAGTTCTGGAGCATACCAGTCAAGACCAATTAACCAACCTCAAGGATCACCCTTTTCTGCATTACTTTTCAATATATACCTGAAACCACTATGCAAAATAATAAATGAACATAATATCCAGTACAGAATATATACTCATGATATTATGGTCTATGTTCCTTTCAACACAGTTCGGCCAGAATATTCAAAGATAATAGCATGCCTTGAGGCAATGGCAAACTGTACAAACAAAACCTCTCTATAAACTACAGGAAATCTGAGTCTCTCTTCATAACTAGGAGCACATCTTTCATCCCATCTAAGACCCTGAAAATTCTGCATAATGATATAGAAGTCAAGAGTGAGGTGAAGTACCTAGGAGTGAAACTAGATCAGAATCTAAGTTTCCAGTCGCATATAAACAAAACAAAGAAATCATCTTATCACAAATTAAGAATAATTTAAAAACTCAAACCTTTACAGAATGATAACAATTTTCAGTCAGTTTGCCAAGCTATGATTATGCCCATAGTGGACTGTTGTTGTGTTGTTGTTAAGAGCCGTCGAGTCGGAGTCGAGTCATAGCGATCCTCTGGATAGCTATCCTAAATTGTGTTCGGTCTTCAGTCAGGCGACTCATTGTTGACAGACTGGTACCCATAGCTGCTGTTATTGTATCAATCCATCTCATTGCTGGCCTTCCTCTTTTGTGTTGACCTTCTATCTCTCTCTTCGCATGATGTGTCCAAAGTATGAAAGTTGAAGTCTTGTCATCTGAGCTTCTAAAGAAAGCTTAGGTTTGATCTCCTCTAGTACCGACTGGTTTGCTCTTCGGGCAGTCCATGGTATACACAGTATGCGCCGCCAGCACCATAATTCAAAGGCATCAATTTTCTTCCTGTCTATCTTTTTCACTGTCCAGCTTTCACATCCATATGATGTTATTGAAAATACCATGGCTTGAACAAGTCGAATCTTTGTATGGAGAGAGACATCTCTGCTCTTGAGAATCTTATCTAGGTCTTTCATAGCCATTCTGCCAAGAGCAATGCGTCTTCTGATTTCTTGACTGCTTGTTGCTTCTTTATTGATAGTTGATCCAAGTAGGTTAAAGTTGTTCACGATTTCAATTTCTTCTCCTTCAACGATAAAACCTGTTGATTATGGCAGTTGTCATAATCTTTGTCTTCTTTACATTAAGGTGCAGGCCCATTTTGAGACTATGTTCTTTGATTGTGAGAAGCAAATGTTTCAGATCATCTTCACTGTCAGCCAGTAATGTGGTATCATCAGCATAGCGAAGGTTGTTGATGAGTCTTCCACCAATCTTCACACCTCTGTTGCCTTCATACAATCCTGCTTCTCTGATGATTTGTTTTGCATATAAATTAAAGAGGTAGGGGGAAAGGATGCAGCCTTGTTTTTACACCTTTGCTTATTTTAAACCATTCTGTTTCTCCTTGTTCCGTTCGAACTGTTGCTTCTTGATCAATGTACAGATTGTGCAAGAGTATGGATCAGGTGTTCTGGTATACCCATGCTTCTTAATGTGGCCCAGCGTTTCTCATGGTTTACACAGTCAAAAGCCTTGCTATAGTCGATAAAAGACAAATAGATATCCTTTTGGTATTCTTTAGTCTTTTCAAGGATCCATCTCACATCCGCAATGATGTCTCTTGTTCTTCGCCCTTTCCTGAACCCTGCTTGCACTTCAGGTAGTTCTTGTTCCAGGTATGGTTGTAGTCTCTTTTGAATAATCTTCAGTAGAATCTTGCTGGCATGTGGGATCAAAGCAATTGTGCGATAATTTCCACAGTCAGTTGGATCACCTTTCTTTAGTATTGGTATAAACACAGATCTTTTTCCAGTCTGTTGGCCATGATGTTGTCTTCCATATTTCTTGGCAGAGCCTTGTAAGTATGGTAACAGCTGCATCAGATTGCTGTAATACTTCTATGGGAATGCTATCAATGCCTGGTGATTTGTTCTTTGATAAGGCTTTCAATGCTGCTTCAACTTCTTCTTTCATCATCAATGGTTTCCGATCATAAGGTACAGGTTGAAACGGCTGTTGGTCCACTTGATCTTTATCATATAAAAACTCTGTATATTCCTTCCACCTTTTCTTGATCTTCTCAGCATCATTCAGCATAGAACCTTGAGCATCTTGTAACATTCCAATTTGAGGCTGGAACTTTTTCTTTAACTCTCATAGCTCTAGGAAAGCCGATCTTGTTCTTCCTCTAATAGTTTCTGCTTCTATTTCCTTGCATGCATCGTTGTAGTACTTTTCCTTGTCCTGTCTTGCTGCACGTTGGAAATCTCTGTTGAGTTCTGTGATTGTCTTTCTTTCTCCTCTGGCTTTAGCTTCTCTGCATTCTGGGCAATTTTCAGAGTTTCTTCCATCATCCATTTTGGCCGTTTTTTCTTATTGGACCTACTGTAATGCAAAATACCAAGGACTCCCAAAACACACCATCTACCCACTACAATTGGTCCAGAACACAGCCACTCAAATAATTTCAGGAACTACAAGAAATAGTCACATAACTCCAACTCTAAAGCATCTGCATTGGTTACCTATACTTACTTAATCCAAATTCAAAGCATTGCTCACCATTTTCAAAAGTATTTACCAACTATTCCCTATCACTCTTCAACCACTGATCAGTAAGGACCCTGAAAAGAGAGCTCAACAAACCTCCAACAAAAACTGACTAATAATTCCTAAAAGCCAAAACAGTAACATGTAACAGGGCTTTTTCATCACATGATTCTTCACTTCAGAATGCACTCCCGAGAACATAAGAGCCATCGAAGACCTGTGGGATTTCAGGAAAACCATAAAAACATTCCTCTCTGTGAACACTATGGTCCAAACCCAAGAATCACTTCACCTTGACATGCCCCATATGTTCCATCCACCCTGACTATTCCGTCTTGGCAGATTATGTTCCTCTCGCTTCACTATACTCCCCCTCCCTTCCCCTGCCCTCCATCCCCAGCATAATGTAATCCTCTGCATTATACTACAACTCTTGCCTTTAACACTGTTATACTGAAGTACCTGTATCACCATTAACGTTCCCTGTTTAAGCTTCCAAGTTCAATGTAAAGTTCCAGTTTGTTTAATGTAAACGGCTTTGAATCTATGTTAAAACGGTATAGAGAATTTGTCAAATAAATAAAATAAAGAATATAAAGAAAAACAACTCCTAAGTTCTGCATATCTTAGAGGATAATTTTATACCTAAAAACATAAAATATGCCATACTGGGTCAGACCAAGATCCATCAAGCCCAGTATCCTGTTTCCAACAGTGGCCAATCTAGGTCACAAGTACCTAACGGTTTCCCCAAAAGACACAGGTTCCACAATACTTGTATTGAGGCAAGCAGTGGATTTCCCGAGTCCTCTTTAATAATGGTTTATGGACCTTTCCTCCAGGAACATGTCCAAACCATTTTAAACCCGGCTACTCTAACAGCTTTTACTACATCTTCCGGTAACAAATTCTAGAGTTTGATTACACGTTGAGTGAAAAAAATATTTTCTCTTATTTGTCTTAAATAGGTTACACTGTAGCTTCATTGTATGTTCCCTACTCTTTCTATATTTTGGTGGTGTAAACAATTGATCTACGTTTACCTGTTCCACACCATTCAGTAATTAATTCATCAATAACTATGGAACTAAAAATGAAAACCCCGCCCTGCTAATAGCCAAATAGCATCACCCAATGACCATCCCCTGACTCACCCACATTATGCTTACTTATGCAACATCCTCTGCACACCGAAACTCAATGAACTTCATTTGGTGTGTAAATTTGTATATAGCTTTAATTTATTCCTGTATAACCTCTTCCCTGTTTAATTTTTCCTGTTTGAGCCACAGAGCTCATTCAATCATTCATTTATTTATTTATTTTAGGCGGATTTGTATACCACCTTATCCTACAATCAAAGTGGTCACATCACAATTGGAGGTTTACATTTAACATGAGGGTACTTAACGACATTATACATTGTACATTATACACTGTACACTATATACCAATACATGAGGGTACTTAACCACATTATTCGTTGAACTTCATTGAGGGAGGAGTGGCTCAGTGGTTGGGACAGGTTACCTCAGGCCGGAAGGCCGGGGGTTTCTATTCCCACATGGGGACAAGCAACCTCATGCCGGAGAGACTGGGGTCTCTTGTCCCATGGCCACTCCTTGTGGCCTTGGGCAAGCCACTTAACCCTCCATTGTCTCAGGTACATTTAGATTGTGAGCCCTTCGGGGACAAGGGAATTAAAAGTACCTGTTAGTATACATGTAAACCACAGTGATTCTAAAGAGCACGGTATAAAAAAGAAAGAAATAAAAATAAATAAAAACTTATAGGTTTAGTTGGGGTGGGTATTGAGATGGTGACGATAGTTGCATTGAGGTAATTGCATTACTGTTCGGGTGGAGTTTGTTGGTTGTCTGTCTGTTCGCAGGTTTCTGTGAAGAGCATGGTTTTGAGGGCCTTGGGGAAGTCTTGGGAATCGTTCATGGCCCTCAGACCCATCGGGAGGGAGTTCCAGAGCGTGGACATCAGCAATTTAACTACTCAATATATGTAACATGTATCTATGTATATAGTTCAATTATAGTTCCATGTACTATGTTTTTGTTAACTGTAAACCGCCACTGATCTCTGGAAGGGGCGGTATAGAAGAACCAAATAAATAAATAAATAGACCTCTATCATATCTCCCCTCAGCCATCTCTTTTCCAGGTTGAAGAGCCCTAACCTTTTTAGCCTCTCTTCATAGGGGTATCCTTCCACCCCCTTCACCATTTTGGTGACTCTTCTCTGTACTTTTTCTAAAATGCTATATCCTTTTTAAGATACGGCGACCAAAATTGCACACAATATTCAAGGTGCAGTCGCACCATGGAACGATACAGAGGCATTATAATATCCTTTGTTTTATTCTCCATTCCTTTCCTTATGATTCCTAGCATTCTATTTGCTTTCTTGGCCGCTTCTGCACACCGGGCGGAGAGTTTCAATGTGTTATTCACGATGACGCATGGGTGGTGGTTCCTAATGTGGAACCTTGCATCGAGTAACCATAGTTTGGGTTGTTCTTTGCTAGGTGCATAACTTTGCATGTCCACATTAAATTTCATCTGCCATTTGGATGCCCAGTCTTCCAATTTATCAAGGTCCTCTTGCAATTTTTCACAGTCTTCATGGGTTTTAACAGCTTTGAATAATTTTGTGTCATCTGCAAATTTGATTACCTCACTCATTATTCCCATTTCCAGATCATTTACAAATATGTTAAAAAGCAGCGGACCCAGCACAGATTCCTGGGATACTCCACTATTCACCTTTCCCCATTGGAAAAATTGGCCACTTAGCCCTACCCTCTTCTTTCTATCTTTTAACCAGATCCTGATCCATAATAGTACACTGCCTCCTATCCCAGTTTTTAGTTTCGCCAAGAGTCTCTCATGAGGGACCTTGTCAAAGGCTTTCTGAAAATCCAGATACACTATATCAACCGACTCACCTTTGCCTACCTGTTTAGTCACACCTTCAAAAAAGCATAACAGATTAGTAAGGCAAGGCCTTTATTGGTGCCTGCTAAAACACACCTATCTAAAAGTAGGGTCCACTTTTCTTTATAAAAAAGGGGCTTAAGTGGCCAAAAATGCCTGTTAATTCTAGGCAAGAGCACTTGCACCAACCTTACAGCTGGTGTTAATGCCCCTACATAATCATTTCAAGAACTCACATAAAAGTTATAATATTTTACTTTAAAATACATATCAACATGTGCTCTGCAGATACTCCACCCCAAACACACCTTCACCAAAAGTACACCATGGTCCTGATTCCGACCCGGATGTCAATCCCCTCTGTATGTCCAGTCTGAACCGGACGTACAGAGGGATCGTGATTCTGATCCTACAGGGCTCGTCTAGCACCACGGGATCAGAATGGTGAACAGTCCTGCACATGTAGAACGAGACTGCGATTCAGTCTGGCCTGCATGTGCAGGACTGTCCCCAGCTAACTTAGTCAAGGTTCTTCAATGGAGCCGCAGCGCCATGTTGTCATGTTGCCATGGCATCGCAACTCCATTGAAGAGCCGTAATTCCGGCCGCCGCAAAATAAAGAGTATTCCCCGCAGCCCAGTCCCTGATCTGGCCTCCTAAGGCCAGGGTTGGGCTGCAGGGAATGTTCTCTGGCCCCACCGCCCCATCCACGCCCCAGCTGTACCAAAAACAAAACATCCAGGGAAGTTATTCCTCCTCAGAGGTGGGACAACTTCCCTGCACATGTCGCTGGCCCTGGACGTACAGGGCCAACATTAGAATTGACCCTGTACGTCCAGGGCCGGCAACTGCCCAGACTCCATCCAGACTCCGCTCCCGAACTGCCCCCTTCCCCACTTCCATCTAACTTCCCCCGCACAACCTGTGTGAAAGCTAGTCGAGGCCGGAAGAAGGCACAAATAGTGGAATGGACATCCCGTTGGGTCATCCATTCCCGCTATTCCTGGCAGAGAATAACCCCCTCATTAGTCTGACACACATACTTTAAAAAAAAAGACCACCTAAAGTACACATGTAAAAGTACATTTGCATGCATGAGTCATGGAAAACACATGAGTTATGTGCATTGATGGCATGTAACGTTGTGCGGCTCCTCATAAAATTACCTCTATAAATTCTCTTTCCCTCGGTTTTTAGACTGGCACACTCTTAGAAGCGAATATGTACTGGGTGTAAATTTATAAACCGTTTCCCCCAACTAAAACATGTTTTATACAAGAAGAATGGCAGTTATCAAATAATGCACAGGTATGCATGTACATCACAAGATTGTGCCTACTTTTATGCAATTTGCATGTAGGTGTTCCTGGGGGATATAGATTGGACAGAGCTGGGGTGGCATTATGATAAATACATGTATGTTATAAAATAAGTGAATAAACGCATAGAGGCCAATTCCATAGCTTGAAAATCTGGCCTCTGGACATGTCCAAATCGATTTTGCCCTAATTATGCAGCCAAAGGTATAGATGTGCCCGCAGTTCCGGAATCAAGGACATAGGCATTTCTGGCATGGTGCAAGCAAACCACTGTGGAGAAACATGGGCCCCACTGTTATAATTAGACACGGGAATATGCAGCAAATGGTTTGGATGTCCCCATACTCACCATGATCTGAAAAGATGGACATTTCCAATCCTGCCCGTCTCCTCCATATACCAGTGGATGTCCAACAGCCACGCCTCCTCTGTTAAAAAGTGCATCTCCTAAGCTACTCCTCTCACTGACAGTGTTGTGCTGATGCAAACTGCACATAAATTCTGATGATACATAAATGTTGATGCAAACTAGACTAGATATACTAATCTGTTGCATGCCCAGAACAGTGCAATGTTATCTTAGTGCACTCAAAGATATAACAACAGCAAGTAGAAAGTGATATGTTGGTCATGACATACCTTACATCAAAACATACATGGCACTAGAAGAAATCCTTAGTCATTCTTTCATTGGTCATCTCTAAAAGCAGTCTTTACAATGCTAAGTATGGACCCTTAGCAACCTCACAAAAACCTCATTCAACTTTGCAATTCCCCAAAGGATACAAAGGGTGTGCACATTTGTAGGGACCGATGATGGTGCTTATGGCATGTTTTAGTGCTGTTTGCACTGTTGAATGCTCTTATTCTGAGGGTCTCTTATTATTGAAAAGGATACGTTTTGACATTTAGCTATGGAGAAACTTTTGTGATGTTTTCGGTCCTATCACAATGGCACCTAGCGATGCTGCAGTCATCCGTACGGTTCAGGTACTGGCCAAGCATTCATGTCCCTCCTGAATTGTGCATGAGCACACCATATCCTCTCATGCAACCCTCAAACCACACACACACACTTTCAGTCACAAAAACATACATCTTCCAAAAAGATGCCCTGAACCTATAAATAACAGCTGGTATAACTTAATAGCATGGGGCCCAATATTCGAAGGTCCCCTATAAATCATGTAACTGCCGCTGAGAAGAATATTCAACGATCCACAATTAGCCATGATTATCTCCCTTACAGGCCTTGATGCTAACCACTTAGCACTGAGGCATGTTGGGGATGTTCTGGGGAGGAACCGAGGTGGTGACAAGTGATAATCAAGGAGCAGCAATATTGCATGCTGCCTGGTTAGCAACCTGCGCTGAAAAGATAGGCAAGGAAAACCCTTGCCTATCTTTACAACACAGGAGCTAACCGAGCAGTATACATTATCACTGCTGCCCGGTTAGCTAATGCGGCTTCTGGCATGTGTGGCAAACCCCAAATATGCAATGCCAGGGCCGCAAATGACCCCAGCATTGAATATCCGGGGTTAGGGGTCGCCAGGTCAGCTATGTGCCATAGCAGCAGAGAGCCTGCCTAATTGAATATCGGTCCCATGGAGTCCAAGGACTACAAATATGATCTCCGTTACTCACCCAAACATGAATCCTTTCCATACTCACTCACATACTATTCCTACATCAACAGTCCCATTTTTCAGGACACAGGAAGTGTTAGAGTCCCCCTCAATTAGCTCCTTTAGCATAAACAGCAAATGACAGCATGACCAGAATAATCACTATTGCTCTACTTAATATTTCTTTCAGGGTAGTTAATAATGCCTCTTTAGCTTACAAGATTCCCACACCTCTGACTTGTTCTTTATAAATGCATTGTGTGGTGTTTTTACATACTGCAGTTCACCAGTTTAGAACAGACTAGTCATCAGCTTTATACAAACACAGCAGAATATTTTCTAAGTACTGGCCTTATTCAATGACTCCAGCAGACATAAAAGGCACATCTGCGGGGACCTCCCAAAACATACACAGGCCTTTCCTGAATACGCTTTATGTCTCCGTGGCAAACCATGCCCCCGTTCAGCCCCTCCTGGACACCTTCTGAGATCCCCGTGTTAGCGAGATAAACGTCCATAAGTGCTATGTAACAGAATAAGCTCGTAGATATTTTCGGCAGATAAACGTCCCTGGCGCACATACAAACCCTTATTCAGTTTCTGGAATGACCTCCATAGAGTACACATATACATTTACATCTTTTTGAAGCAGGTGATAAATGTGTGCGTTGGCATTTACGTGCTATTGGGGCAGGATCTGGGAGTCTGTTTTATAATGGCACATAGATGCCTATGTTGCCTTTATGAAATAGGTGCCTTTTTGGCCTTCTCATATAGGTGACTATGATGAATTGAGGCCTTTCATGTATACATGGCAGATTTTGCAAATCTGCATATCCAAGGGGAACCAATCTCAGAAACTCAAACATCTGCAATTATGCAATGCTTTTCCTACCCCCACAAACTCCCTTTCAAAGCCAGATCCAAATAAGAAGTTAATTGTCAGCTATAAGTGACTCGAAACAAGAATGAATGCCAATGCTGAAATTTTCCAAGTCATGTGTGTACTGTTCGTCTAAAGTATCAAATACACATGTACTTTGAAGGCCCACTCAAACCAGGCCCTCAACGTGTCTGCTTCAGATCTGTGCTTGCCACTTGTGAAAACATATAAGCAACACCTTTAACTCAAATTGCTAGGGGGCATAGTCAAAGCGTTTGAGCCAGTTTGCAGAACTATTAACTAGCTAAAAGGCGCTGATCCCAATATTCACTGGCAAGGTCTGGATTGTGTCGCAGAATATTCAGAGAGATCATGTAAAAACATCTAGTTAAAATCTGGGATAGTCTGTGGATGGATTAGGGTTGGTCCTGGTTGCTATCTGGTCAGCAGCAATATTCTCCGCTAATCAGATATCTAAACCAGTTAAAGTTAGGACAGTTCAATGACTGTCTTAATTTTAACCGGTTATCATTATCCAGTTAGTTGCTGAATATTGACTCTGACCGGATAGCAAGATGCTGACTGGGAAAACCAGGTATTCAGCGTATAGTCACCGCTGAATATCGGCTCCGTTATATATGTATGACACATGTCAGTTGGTAATCTGCACTTTTACAGGTGTAAATAGCACCTAACCCCCTAAAATCATTCTCTATACCTTTTGAACATAGAAAAATGTTTAATTTCCCTATTCATTTATTTTTAGCTAGCTTACAGATATTATTGAGCTGAAAATAGTCTAGCCATCCCAATACTAACCATATAGTGGAGGTGCGGAGGGAGGACAGAGCAAGAGTGCTGCCAATAAGATCCATTCCAAGGTGAGGATCTTAGACTTTAGGAAGACTAACTTTGTGAAGATGGGCCAATACCTCAGGGAGTCATTAGTGGGATGGGAACAGCTAGGGGATGTAGAAAAACAGTGGGCAA
The DNA here is from genome assembly GCA_033557465.1 of Ichthyophis bannanicus. Classification (NCBI taxonomy): domain Eukaryota; kingdom Metazoa; phylum Chordata; class Amphibia; order Gymnophiona; family Ichthyophiidae; genus Ichthyophis; species Ichthyophis bannanicus. The sequence continues at coordinate 419,125,613 of CM066038.1, forward strand.
AACTGAAAGGGGTATTTTAAGGGCAACCAACCTTTTTGTTAAAATGGTAAATAAAGGCAAAAGGAAAAGGAGACCGCTATGGTTTTCGAAGGAAGTAGCTGAAAAAGTGAAGAAAACGAGGGAGGCCTTCATGAAATACAAGAGATCACAGAGAGAGGAAGACAGGCATCTGTATTTGGAAAAAAACTTAGAGAAGCTAGCAAAGTAGTCAGGAAGGCAAAGATTCAAAAGGAGGAGGAAATAGCCAATGCAATAAAATGGGGGGATAAGACATTTTTCAGATATATTAGTGAGAAGACAAAGGGCAAAAGTGGTATTGTCAGACTCAAGGGTGCAGGGGGTGAATATGTAGAAGCTGATAAGGATAAAGCGGAATTGCTTAACAAATATTTTTGTTCTGTGTTCACAGATGAAGAACCAGGAGCAGAACCTCAGAAAACACCCACAAATAGGAACAGAAGCGAGGGACATCTTGAACAATTTTCAGAAGACTGTGTTCATGAGAAACTAGCTCAACTTAAAGTAGACAAAGCGATGGGACCGGATGGGATACACCCTAGAATACTGAGGGAACTTGGGGACGTTCTAGCAACTCCACTGATTGACCTTTTCAATGCCTCATTGGAGTCTGGAGTGGTGCCAAAGGACTGGAGAGAGGCTCATGTGGTGCCTTTACACAAAAGCGGAAATAAGGATGTGGTTAAAAACTACAGGCCGGTTAGTTTAACTTCGGTGGTGAGTAAATTATTGGAAACGCTGCTGAAAGAGAAAATAGTGAGGTTTCTGGAGTCCAGCGGATTACAGGATCCGAGGCAGCATGGATTCACCAGAGGCAGGTCTTGTCAGACAAATCTGATTGATTTCTTTGACTGGGTGACCAGGGAGTTGGACCGAGGGAGAGCTCTAGATGTGGTGTATTTAGATTTCAGTAAAGCCTTGGACACTGTTCCTCACAGGCGACTTATAAACAAACTGAGCACCCTAGGGATGGACCCTAAAGTTACTGCTTGGGTTAGAAATTGGTTGGGTGGGAGGCGACAAAGAGTAGAAGTAAATGGAGCTCACTCTGAGGAGAAGGATGTTACCAGTGGTGTGCCCCAGGGATCTGTCCTTGGTCCGATTCTTTTTAACATCTTTGTTAGTGATATAGTGGAAGGGCTGTCGGGTAAGATTTGCCTCTTTGCAGATGATACCAACATCTGCAATAGAGTAGACACCCAGGAAGGTGTAGATAACATGAGGAGGGATCTAGCTAAGCTTGAAGAATGGTCTAGAATTTGGCAGCTGGGATTTAATGTTAAAAAATGTACGGTCATGCATTTGGGCTGCAGCAATCCAAGGGAGCAATACAGTATAGGAGGTGAAGTACTTTTGTCCACTAAAGAAGAGCTGGACCTAGGCGTGGTTGTGTCTGATGATCTTAAAGTAGCTAAACAGGTAGAAAAGGCGATGGCAAAAGCTAGAAGGATGCTTGGGTGCATACGGAGAGGAATGGCTAGCAGAAAAAAGGAGGTGATAATGCCTCTGTATAAGTCTTTGGTGCAACCTCATTTGGATTATAGTGTGCAATTCTGAAGACCGCACCTTCAAAAGGATGTGAACAGGATGGAGTCGGTGCAGAGGGTGGCTACTAAAATGATTAGTGGGCTTCATTATAAAGCATATGAGGACAGACTGAAGGATCTTAATATGTACACCTTAGAGGAAAGGCGGGATAGAGGTGATATGATTGAGATGTTTAAATACCTCCGTGGCATAAATGTTCAGGGAGAGAGCCTCTTTCAATTGAAAGCAAGTTCTGCTACGAGTGGACATAGGATGATGGTGAAGGGAGATAGATTCCGGAGTGATATGCGGAAATATTTCTTTACGGAAAGAGTAGTGGATCCATGGAATAGTCTCCCACTGGAGGTGATAGAGATGAGGACAGTAACTGAATTCAAAAAAGCATGGGACCAACACAGAGGATCTCTAAAGGTAAAAAGTGGACTGTTATAGTTGTTGATATGGAAGGACAGACTAGACAGGCCATGTGGTCTTTTTCTGTCATCATGTTTCTATGTTTCTATGTTATTCATATAGCAATGAATAGTTGCTATATGGATAATTTTTATGTTTAGTTTAGATCGGCTTAATAGCAGACTTCAATAGATAGCAGCAGCACGGACTGCATTATGGGCTTGATTTGATAAAAGGGCACCTATGTGGGAAGTCTGAAAATGCACTGTTAAAGTCTGTTTTATCAAAGCTACATGTGCCTTTATCAAAGAGGATTCCAGATGCAGTTTACAAATGCCAATGCACAAATTCACACCTGCTCTACAGAAGATGAAAATGTGTGCATTAATTCTACAAGATCACCTTCGTGGGAAGGTCACGTAGGTCCTTATTTTTAGCCTATTTTATAGAGACTCCTAGGGACATGTTTATTAAAGTGTGCTATCTGGTAGCGCAGGGTTTAGCGTGCAGTTTGGGAGTCACACTAGAAACCCCATGCTACATGTTAGGCAGCCGGTGGGTGAGACCAGGGACGTTCCTGCAGTGGTGTAACTAGTGTGGGCATTTGTAGCCCAAGCTACCTGCCCTCGGTCCAAGTAGCGTTAGTGTATCTAGAGCCACCTCAGTGGGTGGCATTAGTTGCACCTGCGGCCGTTTTGGCGCAATGAAGCCCAGTAACTGCAGAGGGATGCATGTGTCTCCCCCCTGCAGTTAGCTCGTAGCCTTGCACTGTTAACATGAGTGTGGGGCTTGGTAAACAAGTCCCTTAGGCACCTGGGTGTCTTTATAAAATACTAGAAGGTAAACTAGCAAAAGCAGTGGCTAGACTGTAGCAGGCCTGCTCAGGAGCAGAATAAATGTGAGCATGTAAATTGCACACATGTGATATGCACATAAATTATGACTCTACCTGGGTTCTACCCAAATTCCACCTCAAAACATGCCTATACACGGGTTGAATAAAAGAGCAAAGCCTTCTTGTCATCGTGGACATTTCTACATGTCCAGCCCCTGGGTGATTTTATAAAAGCCCCTTTACGCAGGGGGACAACAATTATATGTGCATTAATCCTTTATAAAATTATTTCCTGCATTTGTACATTTGCTTTTTCAATATGCACATACACTGAAACTTTGCCTCCACTCCTCTCAAACTATACCCCTGGGAATACCTACATGCAGATTAAGGGTGTGCAGACCAAAGAATTATTTTGTTCAGTTTCCTGTGTCATTCATGAGATTTGTTTTGTTTTATTTGGGGTTTTTTCCATACTTTTTTTGTTTCAAGGGCAGTGTCATCAATAGTATGCCCTATTGCTCAATAGTGCACCCTATTATGCAAATAATGTGTACTGTTGCACAATATTTTGCCTATTGAGCAAGATGCCAAACTATGGAGCACTATAGTGCACTACTGAGCAATGTTGTATTTATTGATGAGAAAAAAAAAATTGTTTTTTTTTTCTGGTCATTTTGGGTTAAAACAAGATCAAAACAATCTGTGAAATGTCATTTTCATTTCCCATGCCATTTCAAAGAAATGCATATCCCTTCTGTAGATCACCTAAGTGCATACTATTCATGCATGCACTTTTTATACACGTTATGCGGTTACACAATTTCATAAAAGTTCTTTTCTGCAAATAAAATAAGCTTTAGATGTGGAAAAGCTTTAAGGGAAGGGATTTTGAATTTAGCTCATTCCTTCAAAGTGAGTTGCATTCAGGTACAGTAGGTATTTGCCCATCCCTGTAGGGTTTATCATTTAAGGTGCGCTTTACTAAAGTGTGCTAAGCATTTCATGTGTGTTTTCACATGTAGTAACTGCTTCCAAAGGCCCATGGCAACTGTTACTGCAGGGCCATGGCAATTACTCTGCACTGATTTGCACAGTTAATTACACATCGGGGTGTTGAATGCATGAGTTAGGAACGGAGAGTGGGAGGAGTGAGCACATTGCGGCTAGCTTGGGGAGACATATCACGTGCTCTCAATGTGGGTGCACCTAAAGCTTCCTGAATAGGTGGAGTTAGATGCATATGTGGTAATTGTGCCATGTATTAGGCATGCTACTGGTATGGGGCATGGCCGACATGTTCTTGGCATTTACACATTAATTGCCAAAAACATGCCAGCCATGCCCCCAACAGTTACCGCAGAGTCCTTGCCATTAACAAAAGTTAGTTTTAGTGCTAAACACGTTAATAGCAATAACCTAACACACCTTAGTAAAAGGCCCCCTTAGTTTTTACACAAGGAGCTATAGTGGGATTTGAAAGTTGGCTTCCTGGTTCTCCGCCCACTGCTCTAACCATTAGGCTACACTCATTCACACTTCCTTTATAAAATTACCCTCACATGTATCTTCAGTCCTGCGAAGTATATGTATAGCGACCAATTCAAAGCCCACTAGCACTCCTTGTGGCCTTGGGCAAGTCACTTAACCCTCTACTGCTTCAGGTACAAACTTAGACTGTAAGTCCTCAGGGGACAGGGTAATACCTACAGTACCGGATTGTAGCTTGCCTTGAACTACTACTGGAAAGGCATGAGCTAAATACAAAAAATAAATACATATTAATTTAAATACCATTGCCAGCATTTAATCAAGTTGCTTGCCACTTCTACTACTGAAAACCTGGATCTAAGTCTCTATGTATGGAAATCAAGTTCAATAAATAATAAGGTCAATAATACACTAAAAGATATTTCCTTTTTTATAGCACTAATTTACTAAATATTTTGATTAGCTTTAGGGAGCAAGTCAAAAGTATAAGATTCTGCCCGGACAAGTGAATCACATATTACAGTGCAATGGCGGTGTGAAGAGGAAGAGGAGAGTGATTGATGGGTGAACAGTTTGATAGGAAGGGGACATGGTTAACACGTTGAAGGGATATGTTTACTAATGTGCGCTTTTAGTGTGGGATTTAGCATGTGGTAAAGGCTCTGCGCTAAAAACCTAAGCTGGTCAGTTAGTGCGTGATTGGGTGGAGACTGGGCAGGTTAGGGATGGAACATGGGCATTGACAACCCTTCACAGCATGATGGCTAGTGCAGGTGTTTTGGGCATATACTGTTCTAACTATGAATATGGCTTTTGGCATGGGTGCACTTAACACCATCTCAATGGGTGGCCTGCAGGTATAGCATAGTGCCTCATGTTAGCAATGCATAATTGGCAAGGAGATAGATGTACATGCTCCCTAAATTTAGCAGAGGCCTCCACGCTAGTTTTCCCGCTCAAATATGTGCTACCAGTGCAATCTTTAGCAAACATTCCCACAAGTTTCTATGAAATCTTTTTGGTTAGTTTTGGGTTGTTTCGCCATTTTAACTTCCAATATCTTATTTTACTATATATTGATGAATTTCCTCTTCAATATCCTGTTCATAAAGTCATTGATTCAGTTGATCCTGAAAAATGCTCCCTCAGAGTCGTGTTGTCATGTTCTTTTTCAATGTGTGGTTTTGTGTCTGTGTAAGTTTATTCTTAATTCTTGGTCTGTTTAGAATAGAGGATCACAAGTAGCGTCCTTTTAAGTTTAATGTCTTTCCCATGTGGGCAACTAACTGTGTGGTCCTGTGAAATATGATAGACTAGTTTGTAGCATGGGGACTTGAAGGATTTTATGCCATTTTCTTCTTTCAAAATTTCTATTTGAAATTATCCTTTTTGGGTGTGTTTTGCAAAAGCGAGTGCACCTGTTGTTGAGAGTCAGTTTGTCTGCCTTTCTGTCCGTTCTTATGCAAGACGTTTTAGTTGCAAATGTTGAAGAAAGCAGGGGGGGGGGGGGAGACACTGAGCAGGAGGCAGTAAGGGTACTCGGTCCCCACCAGCAGAAGCAGTCCTGCAGTAGTAACCAACTGAGCAGAAGATGTCAAGGGTCCTCAGTTCCCTCCAGAGAAAGAAAAAAACTGTTCTTCTCATGGCTTCACAGACAGGCTATGGGTGGTACTGAGTGCAGGCCACATCAGCTGAAGAATAGCAGGCAATGGTAACAAAGGTGATCATTCCTGATTGCAGTTGTGGGGGCTGCATGTCCGGGCAGGACATGCAGTCCCACAAGGCATCCAGGGATCATTCTCTCTCCAGCTCTCCCTGTATGTCCTATGCATCAGGACGGAGAGAGATGGCAGGTGGGCGGGAGGAGGTGGGAACAGGGCAGAGTGGAGCAAGCCAGCCTGACAGCGTGTACAGGGTTGATTCAGGTCATGGCCCTGTATGTGCTACAGGGCCTGTGGGAACATGCTGCTTATACCACCTCAAAGGTGGTATAAGCAGCACTTTGTGAATGATCAGGCCCAGGAGCCCCCCTGAGGCCGGAGCCGGGTGTATGGGGGTCCCCGCTGCCCGATCCAGGCATGGCAAGCCAGCTGTGGGTCGGGTGGTGGGGATATTGGGGACCAGAGCCGCAGATATCAGGGTGCCTGTAGGGAGGATGTACCCGCAGGTGGAAGGGGCATGCTAGGCCGTCCACTGGTCCAATTCTGGCATCCATCCGCCCTACCCAGAAGAAACCAAACCTTGACCCATCAGACCCAACATCATACCAACTCATCGCCAGCCTCCCATTCCTGACCAAAATCATCGAGAAAACTGTACAGCTCAAGCTCCAAAACAATATTGACGAAAACCACCTACTTGATCCTCATCAGCACAGTTTCCGCCCATTTCATGAAGTAGAAACCCTAATGACTTGTCTCATTAACATTATAACCAAAGGCATTCAAGACCGTACACAAACCTACCTCCTGATTTTCCTGGATATCTCCACAGCATTCGACACAGTCAACCATAATATGTTACTTCAGAGACTACAATTATTTGGAATTCAATACATCGGACTCAAATTGTTCCAATCATATCTTACAGACAGACAACAAATAAAGATGGGTTCAAACATCTCCAAACCTTACCAAAAAACACAAGGAGTACCTCAAGGTTCAACACTATCCACATCCCTTTTTAACCTATACCTACAACCGCTATGCTCAGTTATCAAAAAACACAACATCCATTATCATCTATACGCTGACAATATTATGCTTTACTGCTCACTCCTCTCCAATCAACTTTATTACACACAAATTCAAGACTGCTTCACAGAAGTTACACACTGGCTCTCAACAAATAACCTATCAACTAACTTCAAAAAGACCGAGGCTGTGTTCACTACAAAAGATACCTCTTTCACACCCCCAACCACTATAACATTAAACATACAGATAAATGTAAAAACAGAACTGAAATACCTCGGTATCACTATTGACCAGCAACTATCCTTCAAAACCCAAGTAGCAATGATAGCCAGAATAATCTATTTCAAAACAAAGACAACAGCTCTGTCCCCTCCTCGAACCAACAGATTTTAGATGAGCATTACAAGCACTCACTCTCCCTCATGCAGACTACTGTAACAATATCTACCAGTGTCTACCCCAATCTACACTTCTCCCTCTTCAAACCATGCTACACACCTCTGTATGTACCATCCAGGGAGCTACTAAATACAAACCTCATCCTAAAACAATTACACTGGTTACCACTTACCAACAGAATCAAATATAAATGCATCCTAACTCACAAAGCACTTCACTTCCACCAGCAAACCTGCCTCAAATCCATGCTACAGAAACCCCCTACAAGCAAACCACGAAGACATACTACATTCAACAAACTTAACATACTGCAATCCAAAACTAAATACAACCAACAAACATGCTGCAAAGCTTTTGAACTCTATGCCCCTTCCCTATGGATCTCCTTTCCTAAGAAACATTACCCGTCTCCCCGCCTTCTGCAAACACTTGAAAACCCACCTATTCACTGAACATTTTGGTTCCTCCACCTAACCCCCCTCCTCAACATTACACTATCAAAACAGACTCACAATTATAAATAGTTGTTTGTACATAGCATTTAGTTTCAACGTTGTATATAGTACTGCAGTTTATAGTATAAGGTATGATTGTCATCAAAATGTTGAACTGTTTCAACTGTTAACTGTTATTCTGGTCCTTGTACAACATATGTTCACTGTAAAACATTCTGTTCCCTGTAAACCACTTTGACCCTGTGAAAGCAGTATATAAGCCTAGCTAAATAAATAAATACCTCTTTTCACTAGGTCAAAGCGGTTTACATCGAACAAAACATTAGTTACATGAAACATCTTAGTACATAGAACAGTATAAACATCTTAGTCAACAGATAGCAATTTTCCATGACAATTAACTCATTAATTACATAATATGTATGATAGCTAGATATTTTCAGCAATGAACTATATACAGTTAGGATAGCTATACCTGGAGGTATCTGCTTTAACTATATACACAGGTGTAGGTTCTGTCATGTGTGATTGTCTCATTGAAGTCATGTCAAAGGGTGGGTTAGGTGGTGGGTCCAAAGTGGTCAGAGAATAAGTGGGTTTTCAAGTGTATGCGGAAAGAGGGAAGGTCGGTGTTGTTCCTTAATGTGTCAGGTAAGGAGTTCCAAAGGGATGGTGCGGAGAGTTCAAATGCTCTTCGGCAAGTTTGTTGATTAAAATTTGTTTTAGATTGTGGTATTTTGGGCTTGTTGGTTATATCAGGTCTTCTTGGTCCGTTTGTAGTGAACTTCTGAGGGAGGGATTGGAAGAGTGGCTGGATGCGAGTGTAGTGCTTTGTGCATTAGAAGCAATGTCTTATATTTAATTTTGCTAGGGAGGGACAGTCAGTGGAGATGTTTTAGGATGGGTGCAATGTGTTCATGTTTATCGGCACTCTGGATTAAACAAACAGCTGTGTGGAGTGCAGATAAAGCTGTGCAGATAAAGCTGTGTGGACTGCAGATAAAGCAGCATTGCTTAACAAATACAATATTTCTGTTCTGTGTTCACAGATAAAGGCCGGGAGTAGGACCGAAGAAAACACACAAATAGAAATAGAAGTGGGGTGGAATATTGAATGATTTTCAGAAAACTGTGTTTCTGATGAGCGAGCTAAACTAAAAGTAGACAATGCGATGGGGCCAGAGGGGATACACCTGAGAATATTGGTGAGACCTCATTTGGAGCATTGTGTGCAATTCTAGAGAGCACACCTTCAAAAGGATATAAACAGAATGGAGTCGATACAGAGGGTGGCTACTAAAATGGTCTGTGGACTTCTTCATAAGGCATATGGGGACAGACTTAATGATTTCAATATTTATACTTTGGAGGAAAGGTGAGAGAGAGGCGATATGATAAAGATGTTTAAATACCTCTGACATGAATGCACAGGAGGAGAGCTTCTTTCATTTGAAAGAAAGCTCTACAATGAGGGACATAGAATGAAGGTGAAAGAGATAGACTCAGGAGTAATATGCAGAAATATTTCCTTACGGAAACAGTGGTAGATGTGTGGAATAGTCTTCCAGTGGCGGTAGTAGAGACCAGAACAGTATCTGAATTCAAGAAAGCATGGGACAAACACAGAGCATCTTGAAAGAAAAAAAAAGGGAATATAGTAATTGGTATGAAAGGGCAGACTGGATAGGTGGTATGGTCTTTTCCTGCCATCATGTTTCTATGTTTCTATTGAAGGAACTTAGGGAAGTTCTGGCAGCTCCACTATCTGGCCTTTGCAATGCTCCTTTAGTTTTGGGCGTGGTCTCAGAGGACTAGAGAAGGACACAGGTGCTTCTTCACAAAAGTAGAAATAAATACAAGGTTGTGAACTACAGACCAGTTAGTTTGTCCTGTATGGTAAGTAACTCAATGGAGATGCTGCTAAAACAAAGGATAGTGAGGTTTCTGGAATCCAGTGGATTACAGGATCCAAGTCAGCATGGTTTTAGTAGAGGCAAGTCTTATCAGACAAATCTGGTTAATTTCTTTGACTGGGTGACCTGAGAGAGTTGGACCAAGGGAGAACGCTAAATATGGTAGATTTCAGTAAATCCTTTGACACTGTTCTGCACAGGCCATTTATAAAGAGATTGAATGTCCTAGGGATGGACTCTAAAGTGACTGACTATGTAGAAAAGGTTGAGTGGGATGCAACAAAGGATGCAGTCAAATGGAGTTCTCTCTGAGGATAAGAACTTTACCAGTGGTGTCCAATTATTTTTAAAACTTTTGTAAGTGATATAGCAGAAGGAGTTGGGTAAGGTTTATCTCTTTGCTGATGATACACAAATCTCCAATAGGGAGAAACATAGGAAGAGGTAGATAACATGAGAAGGGATCTACTGAAGCTTGAAGAATGGTAGCTGGGATTTAATGCTAAAAAATGCAGGGTCATGCATTTCGGCTGCAAAAGTCCATCGTAGCAGTACAGTATAAAGTGTGAGTTACTTCTGTCCACAAAAGAAGAGTGGGACCTAAGCGTGATTGTTTGATAATCTTAAGGTGGCTAAACAGGTAGAAAAGACAACGGTGAAAACCAGAAGGATACTTGGGTGCATAGGGAGAGGAGTGGCCAGCAAGAAGGAGGTTATAGTGTCTCTATATAAGTCTTTGGTGAGACCTCATTTAGAGTACTATGTGCAATTCTGGAGACCACACTTTCAAAAGAGTGGTGGATCCATGGAATAGTCTCCCAGTGGAGGTGGTAGAGATGAGAACAGTATCTGAATTCAAAGAAGCATGGGACAAACACAGAGGATCTCTAAAGGAAAAAAGGGGACTGTTGTAGTGGTTATGAAAGGACAGACTAGATAGGCCATGTGGTCTTTTTCTGTCATCATGTTTCTATGTTTAAAAGGATATAAATATGATGGAGTCAGTACAGAGGGTAGGATGGTATGCCTTTCCTCCCTCACCACACCATGTTTAGTCCACCTGACAGAAGAGATACTGGGGTGAAATAAACATTCCCGAAGTGCATTCCGGCCATTCAAAAAAAAATAATAAGTGTTAAATGGATGACTTAACAAGCACAGTTTCTTAGTTGATAATTACAGTAATGGAGGATAGTGAATGCAAGGTCAGTCTGTCAACCCATGAAAGTTAGGGTTGATTCAGCTATCAGGTTGGCGAGGTGGACTGCCAACCAGATCGACCAGCCAGTCCCCCCCCAGATGTGACAGTGGAGAGCAGGGTAGTCATTGCTTCTGGATCCGGGTTCCAGCTACCCCTATTGGGGTCAGGCAGAGGGGAAATGGGGGGTCTGATGCAGCAGGCAAATTGAGCCACGACGAGGATGTCCCAGTGGCAATGCAGGGGTATGCCGAACCATCTCTCAGGACCCAATCCTGTACCCGCAGGGCCATCTTGCTCCTGAGGTGTAGAATTGGGTCCTAATAGGCCCGTCATGGTCAGGGCCGTCCAGATGGCCTGGACATGGCCCTTAGGGAATTGGGCTCTTTGTCACCTCCTTTGATGCTACCTGCCACTAGCCCTTTGACAGTGGTGCCAACCACCCCCCATCTCTTCCATGGTGACTTGCTTTAAAGCCAATTAGGCCTGCTGCCATGTCACCTGACCAGCGGAAGAGGCTAGTGATTTGCTTGAGAAAGGGATTACATTTTTTTCTGCACCTTTCTCACCCCTGCTATTTCCACTCCTGGATTGACTCTCCAGTTTAGGGTCAACCCCCTTCTTTGTACTGAGCTGGAAAGGTGCTGTTTTATCAAATGATGCAGCATGCCACTCAAAATGGCCTATCAGCTTCCCTCTACTTATGTGCTTCCTACAGTAATTAATTCTGAATCTCAAGCACTTTAAAATGCCAACACACCTCTGAGGTTTTATGAGAAGTCCCATTTACTTCTTTAGGGAGAACTACTGTTTCTGGTGCTGCTGCTGGACCCGGAGATTGGGACAGAGGAGAGGATGAAAGGTCAGCAACATCTTTCCCATTCTCTATTGTCTCCTCTACATGTGTGGTACTCTTAGTCTTGGCACTACCAGTATAATTTTCACTCTCATCACCAGTTAGCAAGCTAACAACAAACAACACCTCTACAGCCTGTAAACATTCAATGTTCTATGTATACTGTTGAGTTACATTGTAAACCACCTTGATTGAAGGATAAGGCGGTATAAAATATGGTTAAATAAAGAAATAAAATAAAAATAAATATCTGTTTATTCAGATGCTAATCTCACCTTAGATTCTGAATTTGCCAAGATCATCTCCACATGCTTTTCAGAAGACAATATCGTGTACCTGCTGCTCTGCTCAGTTGTCCTCACCTACTGCTTCTCTCATGTACCCCCATCTTGCATAATGTCAATCTTCCTTTGCCCCTTTGTGGAGATGACACTGGACACCCAGAAGCTGCAGTTCTTTCTGCTCTCCTTGTAAAGACAGCTATGCAAGCTTGGTCAGTAGGCTAAAAGAGCGCATAAGCATACCCTAGGAATGATTTGTCTCTTTCTGCCCACGTATGACAGTACTGCTCTCACCTTCCCTCCCTTCTTTTCTTCTATGATCACTTAATTTTCCGAAAGTACCCTTCCCAAGCATTACAATATGTTTGTACTTGATTCTAAGCTCTTGTAGGCAGGGACTGCCTATCTTTTGGTTCCCTGTGCCACCCTCTACACCTCTGTTGCCCTGCATCTCAAGTGTGTTGCATGAGATCAGGCTCAACAGGGACTTTAAATTCTAGCGTCAGAAGGCATGAAACCAGCCAGCAACCCGATCCGATCGGTGTCGGCAACAAGTAGCAGGCAGGTAATCCCCTTCCGCTCCCCGCAGCTAAGGCCAAATCGGGCCCAACTGGGACTTTAAATTCCAGCGGCAGAAAGCACAGCCATGCCTGGTGGCCCAATGCCTAAGGGCTTCGCCAAAAGGTCCTTTGGCTAGGCCCTTAGACGAGAACCCTGAGATCAACACCGAAGATCGTTGAATGTAACACTGTAACACCGTAAACTACCGAAGACTCAACCCTCTGCCAATCAGAGCTCCATTCATCAAGCATGGTTAAAAGCCTACCACACACACCTCCCAGGAGCAAAGAATTTCTAAGGCACTAAATCTCAGCTGCTTCAACGCCTCCACTGCACAATGGGCTCTGGTGCAGCTGCAGCTTCTTCCATCCCTCTCCCAGACTTTAGCATCCCTTCTCACAATAATTCTCCACTATAGTAAATTGTCTGCACAAACCTGATCATACAATTCAACCATGATCCCACACAACACCACCCTTCTCTACCTCTTCTTACTTGCACAGCTACTCCTTCACTACATAAAGGCAGCTCCTACAATCCCAGACCTGCTGGTGCTCCCTATAGTTACGCACACACATATCAGCTCATCATGTGGCAATATCCTAAGAAAAATACTACCTACAAACCACAGACTAATATAAATAATACCTTCACCCCTAGTTACATCCTCACATTCCAAACCTATGCTAAATTCATACATCTCATGCACACTCATTAATGCGAGATCAGTTAGAAATAAAATCAGCATCATTACGGACTACCTTCAGTCCTACAAAAAGGACATTCTATACATCACTGAGACCTGTCTCAAGCTATCCTTAACCAAATCACACCATCAACCTACTCGGCCTAGAACTGCCACAGAACACATAAGAGAGGAGGCGGCGTTCTAATTCTCACAAAAAACTACTTCAAATTCAAATCCACAGCCTCACTCAGCACGCAGAACACAATCACCATTGCCAACAAATTTATCAGCTATGTCTCACCTACAGAGCTCCACTTGCCAACTCTGATGAGCTCTCCACAATGCTGGAGACATCATGTACCCAGAACATACCACATAAATCCCTCATAGCCCTGGGTGATTTCAACCTTAGCTCAGCACATAACAAGGAGGTAAAATCATTCATGAGAGCAATGGGTCATTTCAATTTGACCATCAGTGCACCTACCCATCAGTCAGGCACAACATCTGACCTTTTCTTCATACCAAAAAAGATGAGTGAAGAGAACCACACAACTCTGTCAATCACGCCAATTCTATGGTCAGACCATCACCTTATATCCTTCAAGATGCATATCAAAAAGACCTCTGTTGTTATGAAAGAAGATTCAAGAGCTTCCATAAGGAAAACTTCTTACAAGAAATATCCCTGAACCTGAATCACAAAATACTTGACGCTATGGAAAACTGGAATCAAACCATTCTTGCAGCAGCCTCAGCTCCAAACAAGAGCACACGCCTAAACGGAACCCCCCCCCCCCAAAAAAAAAAAAGAGTACCTTGGTACTCCTCAGACAACAAGCAAATGAAACAATCACTACGGAAACTGGAGAGTCTGGAGACAGACAAAATCTACTATCATCCTTCGACAATATAGTTGCAAACAGCTTGAATACAATAATCTCATAAACACAACTAAACAACAATTCCACGTGAAACTCATTATGAAATCAGCTAATAAACCATATAAATTATTTAATATAGCTTAGTCACTCACTAAGGACCCAGGCACAACAATCTGCCCCAGAAACACTCCCACAAGAAACAGTAAACCATCTAATGTTCAAAAACTCCAAGCTACATATAAAAGTCCCACCGGCCATAATAGCCAGCAACCAAGATCCAACATTCACCACTATATGGAGCAAGTTCAACAAACCAAGCTGCCAACAAATCAAACACGTGGAGCTTGATTCAGAAAGGGCACGTCTGGGCTGTCTGGATGGCACTGAACAGGACAGGCCCATTAGTACCCGATTCTGTATCGCGGGAGCAAAATATTTCTGTGGCATACAGAATCGGGCCCAAGGACGGCCCGGCTTGCCCTAGCATGGCTAGCAGGATGTCTTCTCCGTAGGCCTATAGTCCTCTAGATTGTACCTGCTAACTGAACCCTGGCAGGGGCTGCCAGAGCCCTGATTGGGCAGCGGGACACAACTCTGGTGGTCTGCTGCTCTGGTGGTGGACTGCTGTACTCCTGTGGAGGGCTGTCAGGTGGGATCAAGGGGGCGGCCTGCCCTTATTCCACCTGCGAGGTGAAATAACCAGGCCATCCTCTTGGTGACCCCAGGACATACAGGGCCATCAATGAAATTGGCTCTGTATGTCCGGGGGTCAGGTCCTGCCCATGCCCCTCACCCATCATGCCCATGTCCCCTACTGCACACACAGCGGCTCTGTGCATGCAGCGGGGGTGTCAGGTGGAATACTGCCAGGGCAGATAGCGGGGCAGCATGTCCCCGCTATTCCCCTTCTAGAATCGGGCCCATTATCTCCACCCTCAACAGCACCACCTCTCCTTCAGACCCTTGCCCTGTAGCCTGGGTAAAAGCAACAAAGGAACACCATGTACACTTCATACATAACATAGTAACAACTGCTCTCATCCAAGGATATATGCCAAATTCCGTCAAGCACACCACTCTATGACCAAACATCAAGAATTCATCACTCAACAGAAATGATCCAGCATCATACCGCCCTATTTCCAGTTTACCATGCATGGCTAAAATCA
Source organism: Ichthyophis bannanicus (assembly GCA_033557465.1). Classification (NCBI taxonomy): domain Eukaryota; kingdom Metazoa; phylum Chordata; class Amphibia; order Gymnophiona; family Ichthyophiidae; genus Ichthyophis; species Ichthyophis bannanicus. The sequence continues at coordinate 419,140,998 of CM066038.1, forward strand.
TTGAAAAGATGGTATAAAGGCAGTTACAAGACCACATAAATCCTGGACTCCTATCAATATGGATTCAAACCAAATTATAATGTCGAAACTTTGATAACATCTTTCCTTGAAACCATTATTAGGGGAATTGACAACAACAAATCAGGCTTCATTCTTATATTCATGGACATATCAGCTGCCTTCAGTACAATATCCTACATTATCATGCTGCAACGTCTCTAGGAAATTGGCCTAAATGGTACTACACTAAGATGGTTTCAATCATATTTCAGCAATAGACAAAACAAGTAAAATGTGGCATGCAGAAATCCACTCCCTTCGGCCTAAAACAGGGTATCCCTCAAGAATCATTGATCTCAATGTTATTCAACATCTATATACAACCAATCTGCAACATAATTAAACATCACAACATACATTACCAGCTATACGCCAATGACATTATGGTTTTCACTCCAATTGACATCCAAAACCCTGACCTCCTACACATAACCAAATGTATGGAAGAAATAATCTGCTGGCTTGGAAACAACATCCTCACAATAAACTTCAATATACAGAGGCTTTATTCATCACAAGAGGCAAGGATCCTCATTCAATCTCCCACAAGAAATTGGCCTGTTACCCAGAACCATTAAGGTACAAAAAGAAGTCAAATATCTTGGTGTCATCCTAGACCAAAACCTGTAGAAAAAACTGGAAATTCCAAACAGGATCACATAACCCCATACTTAACAAATTATACTGGCTTTCAATACAGTCTCAGTCTAAATTCAAGACAATCCTCATAATTTTCAAAAACCTACACCACTCCTCTGCAGATATCTTACAAGAATTAATTTCTTGAGACACGAGCATTCGTCTCAGGAGAATCAACAATAAAAGCATGATTGCCATCCCATCTGAATTCAAGAAATCCAACCACACGACATTGACAAGGGCACTTTCCCTCTCTGCCCAAGCATTATGGAACTCTCTGCCAGAAGATATTGGAACCACATCAGACATCAAGGACTTCCATAAAAAACTAAAGATGCACCTTTACACTGATTACTTGGAATAATTCCTTAAAAAATACTTTACCCTCAATTCCTGCTAATACAGCCCACATCATATCTGGTCACCTCCAAGCTAGTTTTCATACACTAGTGCTCGCCCCACTTTACTGTATATAAGTTCCTTTGTATATGAGTTCCACCATAGTTTTGTTATCGTTGTTAATATGGCTCTGTTTAAAGTAACAGTTAAGTATGCAATATCCTCATTATATAAACCACTTTGTAGGATTAAGAGGTATAAAAAAACAGGTAAAGAAATAAATTAAATAAAACAAATTTAACTGTGTGCTGTGTGTGAGCATTGGGTGGAGTAGATAGTACAGTAATAAAATTTTTAAATGCAAAACATTTTTAAAAATAGATTGTGCACTTAGAAACATTTGTCCATAAAACAAAGGGTTTATGTGACAGAAAGGTGATCGTACCCTTTCAAGTTTGTTTTATGATGGTCCACTAGCCAGATTTGTAGATACTTGAGAATTGACAAATATAATAGTTTGGCTGGTACAGTTGTTTTTGGCTGATTTTTTATGTTTTAAAAATCAGACCAATATACAGGGTGGGCCAAGAAAAGTGAAAACATCTCGTAAATTAAAAGCTTAAATAGTTTACTTATTTACCTATTTTAGCTATATAATGCCTTTATTTTGACAATTTCCGGTTGCCATCTTTTTTTTTTAATTTGTCAAATCGTTTACATCTGTCTTTTTGAATTTTTAAATAACATATGCTACGAGATGTTCTCACTTCTTTTGGGCCACCCTGTATATAGGATCATGGTTAACTGACGTTATAAAAGAAACACATGGCATCCAGCATGTAAAGTCCTTGCAGCTGGCTTCAGGCAGGATAAAGGCTGTCCTGTAAATTGGTGATCCTTGTAGGCAGTACATTCTTTGCTAGTGGATTGCAAAGAAACATTTCGGATTACATTTCTTTTAGTTGGTGCTTCCCTTCTTGTATTGAGAGTAGCCTTTCATGCTTGATAATTGGAAAATAGTTAAGAAAAAAACTAAAAGGAGCAGTTGCAAAGGTTAATGATTTACATCAAGCATGGGTATTTAAAAATACTGTCTTGGAAGCCCAGACTAGCTATATTCAATGCTTTAAAAAAAGTGGAAAGAAGTCCAAAAAATTGCCAGCATGGTTTAAAAGTGAAGTCAGAGAGGCTACTGTTGCCAAAAAAAGCATTTTCAGGAAATGGAAAAAGGAGCCAAATGATGAAAATTGGAGACAACATTAGCATTGGCAAGTTAGATGCAAGGCATTGATGAGACAGGTAAAGAGAGAATTTGAGAAGAAGCTTGCTGTGAAAGCAAAAACACGTAATAAAGATTTTTTCCAAGTATATTTGTAGTAAGAAACCTGTGACAAATTAGATGATAGAGGGGTAAAAAGGGGCACAAAGAGGGGAAAGGCCATAGTGAAGAGACTGAATGAATTGTTTGCTTCGATCTTTATGGTGTAAATTGTAAGGATATTACCCATGACTGAAATGGTATTTAAAAGTGATGCCACAGAAGAACTGAAAGAAATATGGATACACCGGAAAGATGTTTTACAACTATTTGATAAACTGAAGAGTAACAAATCACCTAGACTGGATGGTATACAGCCTTTGTTGAAAGAACTGAAATGTGAGATTGCAGACCTACAGCCGCTGACCTCGGGGCAGTCAGCAACCCCGATAAAAGCAGAGCGCCGTCGGGCGCTTCTTCAGAGAGGTTCCCCAGTCCGGGGATAGAGCAGGCGGAAGCCAGCTCCACCGCACAGCCGCTGACCTCAGGACTTGCTCTGCCCAATCGGGGCAGTCAGCAACCCTGATAAAAGCAGAGCGCCGTCGGGCGCTTCTTCAGAGAGGTTCCCCAGTCCGGGGATAGAGCAGGCGGAAGCCAGCTCCACCGCACAGCCGCTGACCTCGGGACTTGCTCTGCCCAATCGGGGCAGTCAGCAACCCCGATAAAAGCAGAGCGCCGTCGGGCGCTTCTTCAGAGAGGTTCCCCAGTCCGGGGATAGAGCAGGCAGAAGCCAGCTCCACCGCACAGCCGCTGACCTCGGGACTTGCTCTGCCCAATCGGGGCAGTCAGCAACCCCGATAAAAGCAGAGCACCGGCGGGCGCGCCCGCGCCGGCGGGCCCGCACCTGAGGGCCTCGCCAGAGGGCCCTTTGGCGTGGCCCTTTGGCGGAGGTCCTTAGGCAGAGGCCATCACAGCATAAGAATCAGCGTGAAACTCACACTTCGCGGAAAAACTGTAGATCATCTCTACTCAACAACGCACCCACATAGCCGTGTCTGTGCATCCTCGACATAACGAATGAACACAGCTTGAGCTCCCACAGCTGGTTGAGCTCGCTAACCCGTCAATATCCGTCGATTCAACAACCAGCCAGCAACCAAGAAGGTAACCTAAGGCCTACGCAAAGCCCAGCGAGCTGACCCCTCGTGAAGTTATCTAACTCTATAGCATTCTTAGCAGCTGATGATTTTCTCACTAGTCAGATAATTGTTGATTAGTCCTTGAGCTCAATATGTACACCTTTAGCTGATACTGTATCCCAAATATATGTAACACCAACAAGCTAGGTGATATTCTGGTAGCCTAAAACTTGGTATCCTAAAACCTTAGTCATTGTATCTTAGTTTGCATCGTAAATATCTCTGTTACCGTATCCCAAATATCTGTAACACCAACAAGCTAGGTGCTTTTCAGGTAGCGCCAAAATTACCAGATATCTCTACTCAGGCCTGACGTAGCCTCAAAATGTCTCTCTTAAGGTATGGTCTTATGTTGTATTGTTTAATAACTTTTGCATTGTCTTTAACTAATGCTCTCTACAACCAAATCCTTCTCTTCTACTCGCCCTACTTATGGTGCCCAGTGTTTTACTACTCCCCACTCACGCTGTCTACTCGCATACCACATAGTTTCACCAACACTGCCCACATAGAAACCTTACATCCTCTCCACGAGAGGCCTCCCAGCACGGCCCTCACCAAGAGCCCCGCGAAACAAGTGAAATCACACAAGGCTAAGAATAGACTGAGAAAGAATCTGCCTATTCAACCTAGCACCACTCCACAATCCCAACTCTCATGCATACTAATAAACGCAAGATCCATAAGGAACAAGACCCACATTATACACAACATCATTACAGACGAAAAACCTGACCTCCTGTGCATCACTGAAACATGGCTCTCCAACACCGACGCTGTTACAGTGAACCAGTTAAACAAACCGGGATATGTATTATTCAACTGTCCACGCACTCACAAAAAGGGAGGCGGAGTCCTAATCCTTGCAAAGTCAGCTCTCGGATTGACAAACACTTCAAAAGTCACTACCCAAGGAATTGATATACTCAGAGTGGAGAACAGGACCTTGGCGATATGCCTCTTGTATAGACCACCTACACAGCACCATGAAGACCTCGCTGATGCATTGGAAATCATCTCTTCCACTGCAGCCAAGAAATATCAAATAACTCTGGGGGACTTTAATTTTAACTCAGTCCCACTCATGCAGGCTACCTCATTCTTAGAAGCCATGGACCAGCTCGGGTATAAACAAGTGATACAAAAGGAGACCCATAATAAAGGGCACTCTCTGGACTTGATATTCCTACCTAAAATACCACTGCAAACTGAGGGAAAACAACCCAAAACTTGTGTAACCCAAGTACCATGGTCCGATCATTACCAAATACACCTCACTCTATATATATGCTCCACCACAGACAAGAACAAATCTGGCGCAGCTGAACAACTTCGAAGAAGGTTCCAGCAATTTAACAAGGAAGCGCTAATAAGCTCTCTTGAAGAACACATAACCCACAACAACACAGACATCGAAGACGTAATTCAACAATGGACTTCTTCAATAGAATCCAACTCGGAGCCAAGATGGAAGGCACTAGCCAGACCAACAAAGACAAAAACTGAACCATGGTACACACCATTGCTGCACAAAATGAAGAAGGAATTAAGAAAATTGGAGAGAAAATGGAGACGGTCTAAAAATGACCCGCACAAATTGGAATACCTGGCACTCCTAGCCAAATACAAGCAGGAGATTAACTTTGCTAAAAAAGCGCACCACACCAACGTACTCAACAAGGCCATCAATCGACCCAGAGAGCTGTTTGAGCTAGTTAGGGGTCTCACAAACCCCTTACCCGATCAGGTCTGCAATGACAAAATTACTGCACAAGAATTGGCTAATCATTATGCAACCAAACTAAATCCCCCCCGACAACCCCTGGGCATTATCACAAATCAGCCAAACAGCGAGGAAACAAGCATTACGCCGAAAGAAAGTTGGTCTACATTCCAGTCAATTGATGAGAATCTCATCATCCATACTATCTCAAACCTGAATACAACAACTTCTCTCCTTGATCCTTGTCCAGCAGAATGGATCAAAGCCACGAAACAAGAAGTAGCACATATTATAACGCATATAGTGAATCAATCTCTGCAGCAAGGTATCATGCCTGCTCATCTGAAAAGATCACTAATCAGGCCTATACTAAAAAACAAGGCACTCAACAAAGAAGATCCAACCTCATACCGTCCGATTTCAAGCATATCCTTTCTTGCAAAGATTATCGAGAAAGTGACCCAACAGCAACTGCAGGACCACCTAGATGACAACAAAATCCTCAATGACCATCAGTACGGGTTCAGACCACACCATGGAGTAGAAACCCTGCTAATAGCACTCTTTGACAACATCATCAAGGGCCTAGAAAACAAAAACAAGATGTTCATACTCATATTCATAGATATCTCAGCAGCATTCGACACAGTTCATCACCAAATTCTCCTGCACAGACTCGCATCCATAGGTATATCAGGAACCCCATTAAAGTGGTTCGAGTCATATCTAACAAACCGAATGCAGCAGGTACGCTACAACAACGAACAAGCAGAGCCTTTCCCCCAAACACAAGGAATACCTCAAGGCTCAGCCATCTCCTCCCTCCTATTCAACGTTTACATACAACCAGTATGCATGATCTTCCAAAAGTTCAATATCAGCTACCACTTGTATGCGAACGATATTATGATTTACACTCAACTGGATGTAAACAATCCCAATTATAACCAATTAGAAGAATGCCTACTCGAAATGCAAAACCGGCTCCGTCTCAACAATATGTCGATTAACCATAAGAAGACTGAAGTAATGTTCATTTCAGGGAAACAAGATTTTGATCCTCCTGCAACCATCACCCTGAACAATAACTCCTATCACTCTAAAAAAGAGATAAAATATCTAGGGGTACTGATTGATGATAACTTAAAAATGGACAAACACCTCCAATCAGTCAACAGAGCAATATTTCACAAGTTGAGGGTTCTTCAACCTATACGCAGCATCATTGACCATTCTGACTTCAGAACAGTAGCACAGGCACTCATCATTCCCCACTTTGACTACTGTAATGCCATCCTTCAGGGTCTACCGAAAAAAAGCAATAAACATCTTACAAATGGCACAAAATGTTTCAGCCAGGATCATCATGAACAAGAGCCTAGTAGATCACACTACACCAGTCTTGATTGAGCTACACTGGTTACCCATCCCGGCACGAATAATATACAAAGTGCTAATCACAATATTCAAAATCATCCACAAAGTATCCCCCTCGTTCCTTTCTAACCTCATCACCACTCAACCTCTCAACAGAAGCAGACGGACCATGAACCTGAACACCCTCTGCATACCAAGCAGCTTAAGAGAAGTCAATATGCGGACAAGCAACCGGGCTTTCACTTATTTGGCTCCCATGCTCTGGAACCACCTGCCTCACGAGATACGACAGATCAACGACCTAAAGGACTTCAGAAAAAAGCTTAAGACCCATCTTTTCCAATCCCATTATGGCATCACCTAGACAGATCTTTGATGCAGTTATGTATATATGTGAATATGTGAATATTTGACCCCTCTTTGAGACCCCTAACTGTGTGCTATGCTGTGCTTTCCTTATCAAATCAATAGTATATTTCATCAAAATTTCTGTCATGATTTGTCATTTTCACGCCTGTAATCAAGCCGCTACTGATCGCTGGAAGTAGCGGCATACAAATGTATGCTAAATAAATAAAATAAATACTATTAGTAATCTGTGAACTATCATTAAAATCATCTGTAATACTTGAAGATTGGAGGATGGCCAATGTAAGGCCAATTTTAAAAAGGGTTCCAGGGGTGATCCAGAAAACTACAGACCGGTGAGCCTGACATCAGTACCAGGAGAAATGGTAGAAACCATTATAAAGAACAAAATTACTGAACATGTAGATAGTCATGGCTTAATGGGAGATAACCAACATGGCTTTAGCCAAGGAAGGTCTTGCTTTACTAATCTATGTTTTTTTGAAGGTGTGAATAAACAGGTAGACAAAGATGAGTTGGTTGATATAGTGTATCTGGATTTTTAGAAAGCCTTTGACAAGGTCCCTCATGAGAGACTCTTGGTGAAATTAAAAAGTCATGGGATAGGAGGTAGTGTACTATTGTGGATCAGGAACTGGTTAAAAGATAGAAAGTAAAGGGTAGGGCTAAATGGACAATTTTCCCAATGGAGAAAGGTGAATAGTGGAGTATCCCAGGGATCTGCGTTGGGTCAGCTGCTTTTTAACATATTCGTAAATTATCTGGAAATGGGAATAACGAGTGAGGTAATCTTCAGATGACACAAAATTATTCAAAATTGTTAAAACCCAAAAGGATTGTGAAAAATTGCAGGATGACCTTGATAATTTGGAAGACTGGATATTCAAATGGCAGATGAAATTTAATGTGGACAAGTGCAAAGTTATACACCTAGGAAAGAACAACCCAAATTATGGTTACATGATGCAAGGTTCCATATTAGGCACCACCACCCAGGAAAAAGATTTAGGCATCATAGTGGATAAAATGTTGAAACCCTCTGCTCAGTGTGCCGCAGCAGCCAAGAAAGCAAATAGAATATTAGAATCATAAGGAAAGGAATGGAGAATAAATCAAAGGATATTATAATGCCTCTGTATCATTCCATGGTTTGACCACACCTTGAATGTTGAGTGCAATTCTGGTTGCTGTATCTTAAAAAGGATATAGCATTATTAGAAAAAAAGTACAGAGAAGAGCCACCAAAATGGTAAAGGGGATGGAAGTTGTGATAAGGAAGCTTATCATAGCTCAGGTAGGAGCTATAGAGAAGATGATGTGACTCTGAACAAGCAACCTGTCAGTTCTGGTAGAAGTAAGAAAACAGAGTTTTCACATAAAAGACTACCAGTCCCAGAATGCACCAGGTTTCCAGCAGCCATGAGAGGGGCTGAAGTGAGAAAACGTGTGTGCAATCAAGAGAGCTATGAGGTAATCCCTAAGCACTCATCTCAAAGGGCAGGGCCTGATTCAACACAGCTGCGCTGTGTTAGGGAGGAGCACACATTAGGACAGAATAAGTATAGAGCTTATTCTACAGATAATAGCTTCAGCAACAGCGACAGAGACAGATACAGCAACAGCTTCAAGCTCAAGCACCAACATCATCTCGAGAAGCAGAAGCCAAGCCAAGCGGATAGAGAAGAGAAGGAAACTCTCTGGAAGGAAGAGAAGAAAGGCCATTTGCAGGTTTGGGAGAGTCCAAGGCAGTACCAATACTGGGAGGTATTCCAAATGCCAGCAGAGTCCATTGGACTGGAGTCAGCCAGAGGAATGGAATGGCAGAGATAGGAATCACCAGTGGCTACCTGGAAGAGAGAAGACTGCACGTGGAAAGGACTTTCAGACCTATGCCAGAAGGTATGTGAGGGAAGATCCAGTGTCCAGGGATCAAGATTGGAAGGCTGGACATCAGAACTGGATTTCATACTGGCCAGGCTATACAGAGAAGAATTATGATAGCAGGAGAGGCTCAGGTATGAACACTGATCCAGACCCTATCTATAATAGTGAATGGCAGCAAGGGAATAAGCATTCTCATGATAGTGCCTTATGGAAAGACTCATCTGTGCCAATGTATGATAGTGACCCTATGCTGATTGATGAAGGGGGAGATACAGCAGATGAAACTATTAATTACATGGACTGTTCTCTATCCCAATGCTATTGCTAGCTTTCTGTGAGCAAACACATCAGCCATCACAAAGAAACCTAACTTTGTTCTTATTTCCACTGCAAAACAGCTCTTAAAGCAGGATTTGGGTTCACACAGTAGCAGCCAGCCAGCTAAAGGGTTTCAGCTGGTCAATTGATAGTAATTAAAGCTGCACCTGATTGTATGTGTGAGCAAGAGAGAATCACTGCAGGATCTGTGTGGAAAATAAGCAGAAGTTAACCTAACAAGCAAAGTTCATTTATTTCTTTGTGCCTTTTTAGTTGGTAATTATTTGCTAAGAAAACATTAGCTAATTGCCTGACAAGCTGAAGGTTATTTTCTGATTTGCTTTGTGACTTTATGTTATCCATTTAAACACTGCAAGCAAGTGACCTCATTTATATTGCTACCAAGCATATTTGTGCTGGGTGAATTAAACCCCATCAATAAAAGAAGTATTTTATTGGCCTTACCACTGGTATCACAACTCAATTATTGTCTTCAGCTGTGTTTGGGAGTGAAAGAACTACATTACCCACAATACCTTGCAAGAATCATATGAATATATGCATCGTCAAGATTGTGTAAGTTCTCACCCTAGGCAGCCGTCTGACAAATGGCATAGTTTTTCGGATTGCTTTTGCACCAAGAGGATTTATTTGCTGTGGATTACAAATAAAATTCAAGTTTGAAGCTGAAAGAAGATTTTTTTTCCCTCATCTACACTTTGGAGGAGAAGTGGTTGTTCCAGGAAGCTGTCCCAGATGAAAAGACCCTGTGCAAAGCTGGATTCATCACTGAGACAAGGTAATATGTACCTGGGCATGTCTAGTGGTGGATGTGTGTAAGCACAGGGGGTAATTGAAAAAAAAAAAAAAAGTTGAAAAAAACACACCTGGTTGGAAGGTGCTGCTCTTTGGTTTTTTTTTTTTTCTTTTCTTGCAGGGGTCAAGATGGATCCGAGGGAGATGGCTCAGTGGATGGCAGCCCAATTTAGCAAGCAGCAGGAGCTATCAGGCCCAGGACACTGCTATGAAGGCCTTAATGGAAGAGCAGAAACCAGTGCTTGATCTGGTGCAAGCTCTAGTTCAGCTGCAGAGCCAAAGTGGAACAGATGCAAGACCAGCAGTTAGTACTGGTACACCACATGTGGACAGTGTGGGACTCAATCAACGGATTGGGGCATTTAATTTTGGGAAATTAACTCCAGATGATAATGTTGATGATTTTCTAGAGTCTTTTGAAAGAGTGGCACAGGCTTTAGCATGGCCAGAGACCCAGTGGGCAGTAAGGCTGGCAGCCTCATTAACTGGAGAGGCACTTGCAGCCTACAGAGCAATGCCAGCAGCCCAGGCTTTGATTTATAAGGATGTAAAGGCAGCTATTAGAGATCGCCTAGGGTTGTCTATTTCAGAGTATAGGCGAATGTTTAGAGCTGTTACATTGAAAGTGGGTGAGACACCCAGGGCTCTGAGTCAGAGAATCAGAAGTTTAGCTGTAAAATGGTTGGAGCCTGAGCAAAAGACAGTAGAAATGTTATTAGATATTATAATGCTGGAACAATTTATGCTTGGGGTACCTAAAGATTTGAATGTTTTTCTTATACAGCAAAATTGCCAAAATCTTGGAGAGGCAACCATGCTAGCAGAGAGATTCTTGGAAGCCACGCAGGCTTGCCATAGAATGGGTGGCCCTCTAAAGATGGATGCTGAGGCTAAATGTGCTGTATCAGAAAAGAGAATAATTAAGAATGTTTCTGAAAATGAATGTACTGTATCAAACCAGATGACACAGTGGAATAGAAAGAAATGTTTCAAGTGTGGGAAATTGGGACATTTAGAGAAGAGATGCCAGACACACACTAGTTTAATGGGTCTGGATTTAAACAAGCACAAGGAAGGATTTCTTTTGATGGTTGATGTGCAGGGAATTACCACAAATGCATTATTAGACTCTGGGGCAGACCAGAGTATGATGTCAAAAAGGCTTTGGAAGAGGATAGAGGCCCAAGAAAGATTTGTGCCTAGAACCCCTGAAAGCCAAGTTCACATCAGATGCATTCATGGTGCTGCATCATCATATCCCACCTATAGGCTAAAGGTTAAGTGCCTAGGGAAACAAGAGGAAGTCCTGTTAGCAGTGGTGCCTAGGCTACCCTTTGATTTGGTTCTAGGAAGAGACTGGCCAAGATTTAAGCAGGGTCTAGTGGAAGGACTAGGAAAGAAGGAAGGAGAAGGTTTAATGGTAATAGCTCCCGGGCCTTTATTTGGAAGTCCTCAGACCCCAGCTAAAAAGATGGTTAAGCGTCCAGAAGACCAAGCTACCCCAAAGCAGATATTCATCCTAAAGTACCATAAGGTCTCTGAGAAGGCCCAAGCTCCTAAGCGGGCAACCCCTCAATCTGCTGGGTTTGACCTGTGCAGCATAGAAAATGTGACTGTACCTAGCCAAGGGAGAGCCCTGGTTGACACCGGTCTCCAAGTGGAAATACCTATTGGTTGTTATAGGAGAGTAGCCCCAAGGTCCGGATTAGCCCTTAAATATTTTATTGATGTGGGTGCGGGAGTAATTGATCCCGATTACAGGGGCAATATTAAAGTTCTGTTATTTAACTTTGGACAGAATGAATATCATGTGAAGACAGGAGACAAAATTGCCCAATTGATTTGTGAGAGGCTGGGTTTTCCACCTGTGGAGGAGGTCACATCCCTAGAGAATTCTGAACGTGGAGCCAAAGGCTTTGGTTCTACTGATGTCAAAGTGGTTAAAAGCTTAGCTGCCACCTGTGCCCGAGAGAGGGAGGTGAGTGAAGAGGAAGATTTGGGACCCCAGGTATCTGATTGTAAAGAAAAATCAGAGCCCCAAATAGGTGAGGACCTGACAATGGTACAACAGGAAGAAATTAGGAAGTTGCTTAAGGAATTCCCAGATGTGTTGACACCCATACCTGGGGAGACCCATTTGATGGCCCATGAAATAATAACTCCACCTGGGAAATTGGTTCGTCAAAGGCCATACCGCTTGCCTGAAGCCAAAAGACAGGAGGTAGTGGCACAAGTCCAGGAGATGTTGGACATGGGGGTAATAGAGGAGTCAAAGAGTCCCTGGAATAGCCCCATAGTCCTGGTGCCGAAGCCTGATGGATCCTTAAGATTTTGTATTGACTTCCGGCAGGTAAACGCCATATCAGTTTTTGATGCATATCCAATGCCAAGAATTGAGGAGCTGTTAGACCAGCTGGGACAGGCTCAATACTTAACCACCCTTGATATGACAAAAGGATATTGGCAAATCCCTCTCACCAGGGAGTCGAAGCCGAAGACTGCGTTCAGCACCCCCGTTGGCCTTTTCCAGTTCAAGAGGATGCCTTTCGGACTGCATGGAGCAGCGGCTACCTGCCAAAGGTTAGTGGATCAGGTACTTTGACCCCACCAAAGTTATGCTTTTGCATACATGGATGATGTCATAATCCATAGTAACACCTGGGCGGAGCATTTGAAGAGGATCAGGGCAGTCTTGTGCTCTATGAAGCAAGCGGGAATCACTTTAAACCCGAAGAAGTGTGCCTTTGCAAATAGGGAGGTAAAATACCTAGGCCACCTAGTGGGAAGAGGAAAAATTAAACCTCTATTAAGCAAAATAGATAGCATCAGGAATTTTCCTCCTCCAACAACAAAGAAACTACTAAAAAGTTTCTTAGGACTTATTGGATACTACCGCCGGTTTATACCGCAATTCGCAGAGAAAAGTGCCATTTTCACGGATATGCTGCGAAAGAATTGTCCAAACCAGATAAAGTGGACACCAGAAGCTGAAAAAGCGTTTTCAGTCTTAAAAGAAAAATTGTGTACAGGACCGGTACTGAAAGGAGTAGACTTCAAGAAACCCTTTCTGGTTCAAACCGATGCATCGGATGTGGGGCAAGGAGCGGTCCTATCCCAGTGCCATGATGGGGAGGAGCATCCTATGATGTACCTGAGCAGGAAGTTGTCACCGGCTGAACAAAAGTATTCCACGATAGAAAAAGAGTGTTTGGCTATCAAGTGGTCAGTGGAGGCGTTAAGGTTTTACCTTACAGGGAGAAAGTTCCAGTTGGTCACGGACCATGCCCCACTTAAGTGGTTGCAGCAAATGAAGAACCACAATGCCAGGTTGACACGCTGGTACATGGCCTTACAGGCGTTTGATTTTCAGGTTGAACATCGTGCCGGGAAGTTACACAAGAATGCGGATGCACTTTCCCGTATTACGGACTGTAGAGAAGAAGTTTCACCAGTAAAACCAGTCCGTAATAACTTAAGCAGGGGGGTATGTGATAAGGAAGCTTATCATAGCTCAGGTAGGAGCTATAGAGAAGATGATGTGACTCTGAACAAGCAACCTGTCAGTTCTGGTAGAAGTAAGAAAACAGAGTTTTCACATAAAAGACTACCAGTCCCAGAATGCACCAGGTTTCCAGCAGCCATGAGAGGGGCTGAAGTGAGAAAACGTGTGTGCAATCAAGAGAGCTATGAGGTAATCCCTAAGCCCTCATCTCAAAGGGCAGGGCCTGATTCAACACAGCTGCGCTGTGTTAGGGAGGAGCACACATTAGGACAGAATAAGTATAGAGCTTATTCTACAGATAATAGCTTCAGCAACAGCGACAGAGACAGATACAGCAACAGCTTCAAGCTCAAGCACCAACATCATCTCGAGAAGCAGAAGCCAAGCCAAGCGGATAGAGAGAGAAGGAAACTCTCTGGAAGGAAGAGAAGAAAGGCCATTGGCAGGTTTGGGAGAGTCCAAGGCAGTACCAATACTGGGAGGTATTCCAAATGCCAGCAGAGTCCATTGGACTGGAGTCAGCCAGAGGAATGGAATGGCAGAGATAGGAATCACCAGTGGCTACCTGGAAGAGAGAAGACTGCATGTGGAAAGGACTTTCAGACCTATGCTAGAAGGTATGTGAGGGAAGATCCAGTGTCCAGGGATCAAGATTGGAAGGCTGGACATCAGAACTGGATTTCATACTGGCCAGGCTATACAGAGAAGAATTATGATAGCAGGAGAGGCTCAGGTATGAACACTGATCCAGACCCTATCTATAATAGTGAATGGCAGCAAGGGAATAAGCATTCTCATGATAGTGCCTTATGGAAAGACTCATCTGTGCCAATGTATGATAGTGACCCTATGCTGATTGATGAAGGGGGAGATACAGCAGATGAAACTATTAATTACATGGACTGTTCTCTATCCCAATGCTATTGCTAGCTTTCTGTGAGCAAACACATCAGCCATCACAAAGAAACCTAACTTTGTTCTTTTTTTTTTTTTTTTTTTAAATCTTTATTTTCGCTTTTAGAAGTATAACAACAAAGAATAAACTTACATCTACATCCTAGACACCACATACCTACCACTAATAAGATAACCAAGAAAGAAAGAAAGAAAGAGAACAAATCCCTACCATCCCTCCCCCTCCCTATATCCCTCCCCAGCACTCTCCTCCAGGGTTCAAAGTAGCAAGACTCCGTAAGGAGAAGTCTGCCAGATCATGTCAAGGTTATCTACCTAATTTGGCTGATGCAACATAATCATTTAAGAGTTGCCATTTGAGAACCTGTTTCCCAAGCATCTGCTTAGATTTACAAATGGACTGTTCAAATTGACTATAAAGGCAGACGCGATTCCACCATTCGTGGACAGTAGTATGAACGGTATCTTTCCAGTGGCCGATGATCAGACAGATCGCTATGCCGATCATAAAATCCAGTAGAAAAGTGCCATCCTTAGATAATGAAGGCAGGTCGGCTGCTGATCGCAAGCCTATTACCTGCCAGGAGAGGGGCTCCCTGAATTGCAAAATAGATTGAACTTGCTCCCAGACAGAGTCCCAGAAGGCCTTCACCCCCCTGCATTCATATACAATATGCCGAAGAGTACCAACCTCTGTTCCACAAGTCCAACAGAGTGGGCTGAGAGTGTCTCCCCAACGTGCCAGCTTAGCTGGAGTATAATAGCACTGATGAGCAAAATAAAATAGTGTCTGGGTCATGGAGGCGGATCTGGTAACTCTAACTTGCTTGCACCAGAACTTCCTCCATTGGAGTTCAGAGAGCCCCTTCCCAGCCTCGCGTTCCCACCTCTTTTGAACCTTTCCCATCAATTGGGATGGGGATCGCGTCAGCCTCTTATAGATTTGAGATACTACTCCCTTCGCTTGGCTAATCGCACAGAGGATGTCGAGGGCATCCGCGGTACCAGGGTTTTGTCCCGGTTTTAGTCCCGCTCCTCCTAGACAGTGTCGCAGCTGGATCCATTGAAATTGGCAAGATAGGGGGAGGCCAAACTCCTGATTAATCTCCGTAAAGGTCTTCCACTTACTAGCAGCATGTAATTGACAGACTCGCCATATTCCCCGGGAATACCAGGTTCGCCAAGCAAAGCTTGTTTTTTGAATTTTGAATAAGGGATTATTCCATATGGGGAGTAGGACACGAGAGTTACCGTCAGGATCACTCAGTTTGATGAACAATTGAAAAGCCTTGAGGGTATCTAGGATAACTACTGGAATCGGGGAAGTATTAGGAAATTGCATCCCCGGGGCACACGCCAGCGGGATAGGAGCCAGTAGCTGTTCTTCCAGGGCTACCCATACCGGTCTCTCAAAAGTGGAAGAAGACAGCCAGCGAGACCCTTGCTTGAGCAGGAAAGCATGATGATAATCTTTGAAGCTGGGGAAATGTACACCGCCCTGCTCTCGGGAGAGTTGTAGTTTTCCCTTCGCGATCCTCGGCGTTTTATTTTCCCACAAAAACTGCAAAAGCATCCTTTCCAGACACTGATAAATATGCGCGGGGAAGTAGCAGGGAAGCATCTCCAAATAATAATTGATTTTGGGGACAATCATCATTTTAATAGTTTCTAGTCGACCCCACCAAGATAACGTGAGGGGAGACCACCGCGTAGTTAACTCCCGAGTCAAGTTCAGGAGCGTAGCGGCGTTATATTTCATCGTTTCTTCGAAAGGATAGCGGTAGTGAACGCCTAAATACTTCACCGCGCCCGACTCCCACTGAAAAGGATAGTCACAAAGATCGCCTTTGAGGACCCATTTATTTAACGGGAACATGACCGATTTGGACCAGTTAATTTTGTAACCTGAGTACTGGGAATAATTTTCTATTTGCTCCAAAATCATGGGAAAGGAATCAGGCGTGGCGAAGAGGAGAAGATCATCCGCATAAGCAGAGAGTTTGACTTCCTGCCCCGCGACCAAAGCACCCCGGATAGTAGGAGTTTGACGGATAAGAAGGGCTAAGGGCTCCATCGCAAGATTAAAAAGCATGGGGGATAGCGGGCATCCTTGGCGGGTACCCCGTCTCAAAGCAAGGGGGCTGAAGCAACCCCATTGACACAAATCCGCGCGGAGGGAGAAGTATATAGCACCTCCAAGGCTCTTAAAAAGACATCGCCGAAGCCGAACCAGCGAAGGGACGCAAAGAGAAAAGACCATTCTAAACGGTCGAAGGCCTTCTCTGCATCTAATGAGAGGCCCATGAGCGGCGTCGCCATCTCGTTGGCTCCCAATAAGACATGGCATAAGAGACGCGCATTATCAGCAGTCGAGCGGCCCTCAGTAAAGCCACATTGATCAGGGTGGATTAAGGTCGGAAGTATCCCTGAGAGTCGAGCAGATAGGACAGTTGCATAAATCTTATAGTCAGCGTTAAGCAGTGAGATAGGGCGGTAATTGGTGACTAATTGAGGGTCGCGACCCGGCTTCTCAAACACCACTAAATTGGCCGCCGCAAAAGAGCCTGTTTGCTGTCCCCCGGCCGATAGGAGTCGGAAATATTGCTCCAAAGGAGGGGCAAGGGCTGCGTCAAAGCTCTTAAAGAATTCAGCCGGAAGCCCGTCCGGTCCAGCAGCCTTGCTCGAGGCCATAGATGCTATTGCCCGCTTGATCTCCTCTGCCGTTATGGGAGCATCGAGTGTCTTTCGATGTTCCTCAGAGAGAGTGGGTCGCTGAAGGGTGGCAACCAATTGCTCGAAACCCGCCTGCGAAAACTCCCGCTCTGAACTGTACAAGTGCGAATAATAATCCCGGAATGCCTCAGCTATCAGGGAATCTTGAACAATCAGACCAGATCCCTGCCCGTCCTTGATGGCACAGACACGTTTGGTCTCCCTCTTACCTTTTAATGTGGCCGCTAAGTGCTTACCGGCTTTATTACCCTCACGGTAATAACTTCCTTGCAGCCGCCGTACGCTTTGAGAGGCTGCCGAAGTCATAAGAGTGTTGTATTGAAATCTTAAGCGCCGGAGTCTCACTAAAATACAGGGGTCAGTGCGTCGCGTCAGGACCCTTTCCCCAGCTTTAATCTGCTGCTCAAGGTCTTGCAGGCGCTGTTTACGCTGCTTTTGTAGTCGTATATTAAAGCTAGTGATAGCCGCCCTGACCGTGGCCTTAAAGCCCTCCCACCATGCCCAGGTGGAGGTGGCCTGTGAAGAATTGAGCTGAAAATATTCAGAAATTACAACTTTGATCTCTGTATGGAATTCGGGGATATCTAAGAGAGATCTGTCTAGAGTCCAAGCCAGAGACGGACGCCGAAGGGAGTCATCTTGCATGATCAACGAAATTGGAGCGTGATCCGAGATGTGGATTGAATGAAGGGTTGCAGGGCCCATGTTGGGGACGAGAACTTTGGAAACTAGGAAAAAATCAATACGAGATTGCGACGCATGTGGCGCGGAGAAATAAGTAAATTCCAACTCCTGTGGGTGCTGCAAGCGCCAAATGTCTACCAGAGCGAGTTCCTGGATCATGGAGGCAAGAAGAAGGTGTCCCTTGGATCGCGGAGACGAACGGGGGGGTTGGCGATCAATAAGGGGATCTAGTGTTTGGTTAAAATCTCCCCCTACTATAATCGCCTTCCCATAATCCCCCTGTAGCTCCTTCGCAACAGCGAGAAAGAAATCTATGCTGTCCGTGGAGGGGGCATACAGACACATGAGGACCAGCACAGTCTCACCTAGTTGCACTTCAGCTTTTGTCCATCGACCCTCTGCATCTGAACAGTGGCTTATCACCGTAAGCTTAAGGGATTTTCTGACAAGGATGGCAACACCATTGTGTTTCCTAATGGCTGGAGAAAACGCTATCACCTCATAGGGTCGTTGACCCAGTTTCAATGACTCCAACAAGTTTAAGTGCGTCTCTTGAAGTAGCAGCACATCAGCCCGTTCTCGGCGAGCATAGTCTAGAATTTTCCGCCTCTTGATCGGGCTGTTAATACCCTGTACATTAAGAGAGACTATTTTACAAGGAGCCATTGAAACTGGTTTCGACAGAGACCCCACAGGGCCTAAGGGGAAGGCATGGTTTTGTATAAGAAAGAGTCAGTTGAAAGAGACAACCTGTCTTGATAAAACTGTAATAGCCGGATATTGTGATCCTGGCAAACATTATGAGACAATCGGACCCTGGAGGAGGGGCTAAACCCAGAAAAAATATTGGTGAGCACAGGCCGGCAGGGCTGGCTCGGGAGACCCAGATAAGACTCGGCGGGCCCGCACCGCAGACAAGTGGGCCCCGCAGGTAATCTGAATCTACAGATACAGGTAGAATATGGAGGTGTGGAGAGAAAGCACATGATGAGCAACACATGATTATGGAGATCAAACAGCAGTATAATGTATCACTATGCAATAAAGCAGCGACAATACCGATATGGCCCCATCCCCAGACTATATCAACAACTATTCCTGCACAAAATGCCAAAGCTGAGAAAAGAAAGAGACAACTGGAAAACCTTATGAACGCGCTGTTAAGCTCACAGCGTTATTCAGGAGGCAAAGCCTACTATGCAATGGGGAAGTTCAATTGCCCAAGGCAGGTCAATAACGTTCCATGGCTCAGCGCATCTGCATGACTTCCTTTTCCTCCAGGAATCGATCAAGCGCTTCTGGGTCTTCGAAGGTGCGAGTGTGGTTGTGGAGGGTGACCCGCATTCGCGCGGGGTAGAGAAGGCCGAACCGCGCCTGAAGCTGCTGGAGCCGAGGGCGGTATTCCAGGAGTCTTTTGCGCCTGTTTACAGTGTGCTTGGCTAAATCCGGGAAGAAGGATAGTCGGCGCCCCTCGAATTCCACCGGTGCCCTGGTACGTGCCAGCTCCAGAATTTGCGCAGCCTGCTGGTAGCGTAGGGTGCGAAAAATGATGGGTCGCGGTTTAGAGCTGTACGGTATAGTGTTGGAGGGGATGCGATGAGCGCGATCAATTTCAAAGTCCTTGTCAAAAGAGCAGTGTAGGATCTCGGGGATCGCCTTGTATAGGAAGGCCCGCATGTCTTTCCCCTCCGCTCCCTCCGGCAGGCCTGCCACCCGCACGTTGTTCCGGCGTGCGCGATTATTGCTGTCCTCCACCTCCCGCTGTAACAGAATGAGTTGCCTTTCCAATTTAGCGACCGTTTCCAGTCGGGCCTCATGGTTAGTAAGTGTTGCCTCCACTTTGTCCTGCCTCACAGAGAGACTCTCAAATTTAGTGTTAAGCCCAGCAAGTTCTTCCTGGACAGAGCTCAGCGCTGCCCCATTAGCTTTGACAAGCTCTCTTACCCCTCGGATCTCCGTGAGTAACTCGAGGTGGGCATCCGGGCCTTCACGTGTGGCCGCCATTGTTTTCCCCGGAGAGATGGGCTCTGTTTTAGTCCGTTTAGCGCTGTTGTTCACCGCCCCAGCAAAGTCCAAACGCTGCGGCTTGGGGCCCGCCATCAGGAAGGTGCCGGGAAGGATTCAGGGGACGCAATAGAATTTTAACGGCACTTTTAAACAAGATTTTGCCAGGTCTCCACAGAGCCACCGCACTAAACGTCCGCTCTGCTCGGCATCAGGCTCCGCCCCCTCCTAACTTTGTTCTTATTTCCACTGCAAAACAGCTCTTAAAGCAGGATTTGGATTCACACAGTAGCAGCCAGCCAGCTAAAGGGTTTCAGCTGGTCAACTGATAGTAATTAAAGCTGCACCTGATTGTATGTGTGAGCAAGAGAGAATCACTGCAGGATCTGTGTGGAAAATAAGCAGAAGTTAACCTAACAAGCAAAGTTCATTTATTTCTTTGTGCCTTTTTAGTTGGTAATTATTTGCTAAGAAAACATTAGCTAATTGCCTGACAAGCTGAAGGTTGTTTTCTGATTTGCTTTGTGACTTTATGTTATCCATTTAAACACTGCAAGCAAGTGACCTCATTTATATTGCTACCAAGCATATTTGTGCTGGGTGAATTAAACCCCATCAATAAAAGAAGTATTTTATTGGCCTTACCACTGGTATCACAACTCAATTATTGTCTTCAGCTGTGTTTGGGAGTGAAAGAACTACATTACCCACAATACCTTGCAAGAATCATATGAATATATGCATCATCAAGATTGTGTAAGTTCTCACCCTAGGCAGCCGTCTGACAAAGTATACCCCTATGAAGAGAGGCTAAAAAGGTTAGTGCTCTTCAACTTGGAAAAGAGACGGTTGAGGGGAGATATGATAGAGGTCTATAAATTAATGAATGGAGTGGAACGGGTAAATGTAGATTGATTGTTTATGCCATAAAAATATAGACAGACTAGGGGACATGCAATGAAGCTACAGTGTAACCTATTTAACCTTGGGAGTACCGATGGGGTCAAAAGTGACCCCATTACAAGTTTCATAACGCGTATCTTGGAAACTAGTTGTTCAAGAATGCAATCTTTTTATGACTTTTCACTTGTCAATATTCTCTTTATATTGCACCATGAGAGGAATAATTTTCATCTGCTAGGTGACGCCAGTGATGAATTGCAGCACAGAGTACCAGTGGGGTCATTTTTGACCCCAGTTGCTTACGTCCGGTTTGGATCGTGATACAATTTGCAGTTTTGTGAATTTTTTGATCTGTCAAAGGTATTTATCATTAATTATGTATCATTTATTTTTTGTACTCTTATTTTATGAAAATTACACATTCTTTGTAATTGATATCATGCACATTATTTCCGATGAAATCTAAAGGCTTTCAGCTCGTTCATCACGATTATTGTACACCTATAGTAAAACTGCTTTGCGTTTTATTCAACTTTATCTTTGTTTATTTATTTTAGGTTATAGTTTATGATGTCAAAACGAAAGTATTCAGCTGCCCAAGTAAGAGAAATATTGCAACGAGATGCTGACAGTGGCGGCTCTGAGTCGTCTGATGATGCAGCAAATTCAGCAAGCGAAGAAGCATATCAGCCAAGTTTGGGCGATAAATCTGATGATGACAGTCATGATTCAGATGGCGACAGCAGTTGGTCGCCAAGTGAATGTGAGACTGAAGTTGAGCCTGTAACATCGCCTGCAGGAAAGAGTCAAGTTACAGGTCGAGGCAAAGGTCGAGGCTGTGCTGGATGGGAGGAAGGCAGGAGTCCTCGGTGTCAGTATCATCTATGAGGAATCTTAGTTGTGGAAATAGAGGAGCTAAGAGGTCATCAACTATAAGCACAAATGTTGCCATTGAAGCCTATGTATCTAAGGATGCCATATCATGGAACAGGAAACCTATAAAGCAAACTGCTGGAAGATACGCCAGAGCTAATGTCATGCCCGTACAACAAGGTCCTACAAGGTATGCTGTATGAAATGTTGATGGCCCTCTCGCAGCATTCCACTTGTTCATGAGGAAGAACTTATTGAATGAAATCATGATGTGAACGAGCAAACAAGGAAGACACATTTATGATGACACTTTGAAAGATTTGACAGACAGAGAATTTCAACGTTTTCTTGGACTTCTGATCCTCTCAGGCGTGTACAAGTCATGAAATGAATCCATAGTTCAGTTGTGGAACCTTGAAGATGGTCGTTCTGTTTTCAGCAAAAATATGGCCCGTAACAGTTTTCAGCAAATTTCTTGTGCTCTCAGATTTGATGATGCAACCAACAGACGTGAACAACGAGGCGTGGATAAGCTTGCTCCAATCAGACACGTTTTTGATACCTGGGAAGCAACTCTAAGTGACGCCTTTGTTCCTGGTGAAAATGTTACCGTGGATGAGCAACTGCTTACATTTCGTGGCCGTGTTCTGTTCAGACAATATATTCCCAGCAAACCTGGGAAATATGGCATAAAGCTATGGATGTTGTGTGACAGTGCAACGTCATATGTTCTGCGTCTTCAAGTATATACAGGAAGGGAACTCGGACAAAACAGGGAACAGAATCAGGGTGAAAGGGTTGTGCTGCAACTCACTGAAGGATTGATGCGATCTGGCAGAAATGTTACTGTTGACAATTTCTTCTGCAGTTTATCCCTGTTACAGAAATTGCTAGAAAAACAAATGACACTTTTGGGGACAATTCGAAAGAACAGAAAATAATTACCTCCAGAATTTGTAACAGCAAATGGCCGAGAGGTATTAACTTCACTGTTTGCCTTTCGCGATGACGCCACTCTGGTTTCCTATTGCCCAAAGAAAGGAAAAGTGGTGGTTGTTCTGAGCAGTTTGCATGATCAAGAAGAAGTAGATAACATATGTCCAGACAAAAAAACATGCATGATCTTGGACTGTAGATAGCTATTAGATCGCTACTAAAAAATAACAAGTTGGACCCAGCAAACATGGACTCCTACAGGCCGATTTCAAGCATCCCACTGATAGCAAAAATCATTGAGAAGGTCGTACAATGGCAACTCCACCAACATATTGAGGACAGCACACCCCTCGACCCCTGCCAGCACAGTTTCCGGGAAGCACATGGGGTTGAAATGCTGCTGACTACATTAATCAACACTTTGACTATTGGGATAGACAACATCAGACAAGGGTTTCCGCTGATTTTCCTTGACATTGCAGTGGCCTTTGACACTGTTTGCCACGAAATACTCCTCACCCATCTCAGAGAGAAGGGCATCCAGGGCAACGCACTAGCATGGTGTGCTTCGTACTTAACAGATCGATGGCAACATGTGCGCACCTGTTCTTCTGCTTCATCACCTTTCCTTCAAGAAAAAGGCATACCACAGGGTTCATCTCTGTCGGCCCTACTATTCAACGTGTATATGCAGCCTATATGTAACCTCATCCGCTCTTTCAACATCAACTGTCTAATATATGCCGATGATGTGCTACTTTACATGCCTTTCCTGACCGACCAACCAGACCTATCACCTTTATCCGCCTGCTTCGATGCTGTCACTGATTGGCTACACGAGCAGAAACTAAGAATACATTTTAAGAAAACTGAAGTCCACTTTCATTCCTCCAACTTCACTGAAGGTGCGGGACGCGGAGCTCCTAAGCAAGCCCACAATTCAGTACCTCGGGGTTACGCTGGATCAACAGTTCAATATGAAGGCCCATATAAGCAACATGGTCAAGGCAATATACAACAAAATAAGGATGCTTCGCCATATGAGACAATTGCTAGAACCGGAAGACTTTTGAACAGTCTACCAAGCGCTAGTAATCCCACACTTTGACTACGCGAATGCCATGCTACATGGTCTCCCAAAAACCACGCTGAATCCCTTGCAACTAGCAATGAATGCAGCTGCAAGAATCCTGCACGGGGCATCTAGGAGGGAACACATAACCCCAATCCTGAAAAATCTGCACTGGCTCCAAGTCCAGTGTAGGATTTCATTCAAGGTGCTGATGCTGACCCACAAAGCCATCAATAAATGCTCTTCCACTTCACTTACAGATCTCATTCAGACCACCCCTCTTAACAGAGCAAGGAGATCAGCTGCTATTAATTCCCTGAATCTCCCAAGGGCACTCACAAAATGCTCGCAAGCAACCAGGAATAGAGCATTCGCGCTCTATGCACCCGCTAGCTGGAACGCCCTACCTTCTGCCATTAGGGCCATTAGTGACCTCTCCCAGTTTAGGAAGACATTGACGCACCACCTGTTCCTTCAGTACTACACTGAACCTGATGACCTTCCACAGTCAGCCACACCCATGGGACCAAGCAAACACCCTCCAAGCAGCCACCCCATAGATACTGAACCCAGCCCAGCCCACAAGTAGGAATACTCTCCCCCGATCAACACCATGAGCACAGCAGACCCAGTGTGTAAATAGCAGTGCCAGTATGTAAATCTTAGAGATGTTCCATATCATATTTCAGAGTGATTTTGTTTAGTTTACACTGTTTAGTGAGTTTGTTTAGTTTACCCTGTTTAAAACCTGTACATGATCCCCTGTTTACTGTACATCCAGTGTAGGTCGCCTACACTGCACAAAATATGTTTTATGTAAACCGCACTGATATTAAAGAGCACGGTATAGAAGAAAGTTAAATAAATAAATTAAATAAATTAAATAATTCTAGTAAAGGTGGAGTAGATACGGCAGATCAAATGTTGCGCACGTATACCACAAAACGAATGACAAGATGCTGGCCAGTGACAATCTTCTACAACATGTTGGACATCAGTGCTTTGAACGCCTTCATTGTTTGGATGTCACTAAATCCAGAATGGCAGTCCAAGTCAAAGCACAGACGTCGTCTATTTCTCTGGGAATTAGGAAAGCAGCTGCTTCAGAGTAATTGCAGCAAGACTACTTCCAGCATTGAAGAAGCCACTGATGCTGTTTGCAATGTCGGGATCCCAAAGAAAAGGGCAAGGTGTCACTGCTGTTCCAGAGAAAAAGACAAGAAAAGCAACATAGTTTGCACCTCCTGCAAGCGCAATGTTTGCAAAGAACATTCAGAAATTGTCTGTGTCTCATGCAAATGACTGTAGTACTTTAGTATGTTCATCAAGTGCATGCAAAAATTGCTTTCACGGCAACTCTTCTTCATGCAATTTTATATTAAAGCATTAAATTTCAAAACATTTAACCTTCATATAATAACTAATTAATTCTGAATAATATTTTACATAAGAACATAAGAACATAAGATATGCCATACTGGGTCAGACCAAGGTCCATCAAGCCCAGTATTCTGTTTCCAACAGTGGCCAATCTAGGTCATACGTACCTAGCAGTTTCCCCAAGGGACACAGGTTCCACAATGCTTGTATTGGTTCAAGCATTGATATCCTGGGTCCCTTCTTAATAATGGTTTATGGACCTTTCCTCCAGGAACTTGTCCAAACCTTTTTTAAACCCAGCTACACTAACAGCCTTTACTACATCCTCCGGTAACAAATTCCAGAGTTTGATTACACGTTGAGTGAAAAAATATTTTCTTTTATTAGTCTTAAATAGTTTACCCTGTAGCTTCATTGCATGTCCCCTAGTCTTTCTATATTCTGATAAGGTAAACAATCGATCTACGTTTACCCGTTCCACTCCGTTCATCAATTTATAGACTTCTATCATATCTCCCCTCAGCCGTCTCCTTTCCAGGTCAAAGAGCCCCAACCTTTTTAGCCTTTCTTCATAGGAGTAGCCTTCCATCCCCTTTACCATTTTGGTGGCTCTTCTCTGAACCTTTTCTAAAATTGCTATATCCTTTTTAAGATATGGCGACCAGAATTGCACACAATATTCAAGGTGCGGTCTCACCATGGAACGATATAGAGGCATTATAATATCTTTTGTTTTATTTTCCATTCCTTTCCTTATCATACCTAGCATTCTATTTGCTCTCTTGGCCGCCGCTGCACACTGGGCCGAGGGTTTTAACATGGTATCCACAAGGACGCCTAAATCTTTTTTTTGGGTGGTGGTTCCTAATGTGGAACCTTGCATCGTGTAACCATAGTTTGGGTTGTTCTTCCCTAGGTGCATAACCTTGCACTTCTCCACATTAAATTTCATCTGCCATTTTGATGCCCAGTCTTCCAATTTATCAAGATCCTCTTGCAATTTTCCACAGTCCTCCTGGGTTTTAACAACTTTAAATAGTTTTGTGTCATCAGCAAATTTGATAACCTCACTCGTTATTCCACTTTCCAGGTCATTTATGAATATGTCAAAAAGCAGCGGACCCAGCACAGATCCCTGGGGTACACCACTATTCACCTTTCTCCATTGGGAAAATTGGCCATTTAGCCCTACCCTCTGCTTTCTATCTTTTAACCAGTTCCTGATCCACAGTAGTACACTGCCTCCTATCCCATGACTCTTTAGTTTTGCCAAAAGTCTCTCATGAGGGACCTTGTCAAAGGCTTTCTGAAAGTCCAGATACACAATATCAACCGACTCACCTTTGTCCACCTGTTTATTCACTCCTTCAAAAAAACATAACAGATTAGTAAGACAAGATCTTCCTTGTCTAAAGCCATGTTGGCTGTCTCCCATTAGGTCATGACTATCTATATGCTGAGTAATTTTATTCTTTATGATGGTTTCTACCATTTTTCCCGGTACTGATGTCAGGCTTACCGGTCTGTAGTTTCCCGGATCACCCCTCGAACCCTTTTTAAAAATTGGTGTTACATTGGCGATCCTCCAATCCTCAGGTATTAGAGATGATTTTAATGATAGTTCACAGATTACTGATAGCAGGTCTGCAATCTCAAATTTCAGTTCTTTCAACACCCTTGGATGTATACCATCCGGCCCAGGTGATTTGCTACTCTTCAGTTTATCTAATAGTTGTAGGACATCTTCCCGATGTATCGATATTTCCTTCAATTCTTCCACACCTTTAAATACCACTTCAGTCGTGGGTAACATCCCTACATCTTCCTCAGTAAAGACCGAAGCAAAGAATTCATTCAGTCTCTCCGCTATCGCCTTGTCGCCTCTTAGTGCTCCTTTAACCCCTTTATCATCTAATGGACCAACTGACTCTCTCACGGGTTTTTTGCTACGAATGTACTTGAAAAGGTCTTTATTTTGCGTTTTTGCTTCCGCAGCAAGCTTCTTCTCAAATTCTCTCTTTGCCTGCCTTATCAATGCCTTGCATTTGACTTGCCAGTGCTTGTGCTGTTTCCAGGTTTCATCATTTGGCTCTTTTTTCCATTTCTTGAAAGATGCTTTTTTGGCAACAACAGCCTCTCTGACCTCAGCTTTAAACCATGCTGGCAATTTTTTCGACTTCCTTCCACTTTTCTTAAAGCGTGGAATACCGCTGGTCTGGGCTTCCAAGATAGTATTTTTCAACAACACCCAAGCTTGATGTACGTCTTTAACCTTTGCAAATGCTCCTTTTAGTTTTTTCTTAACTGTTTTCCTCATTCTATCATAGTCTCCCTTTCGAAAGTTAAAGGGTAGTACTGTGGATTTCCTTACTATCCCTCCTCCACTAATTAAATCAAAGGCGATCATGCTATGATCACTATTGCCAAGTGGCCCCAACACCCTTATCTCTTGCACTACATCTGGTGTTCCACTAAGGACTAGGTCTAATATTGCTTCCCCTCTGGTCGGTTCATGAACCAGCTGCTCCAAGAAGCAGTCATTTATTTCATCTAGGAACTTTATCTCCCTAGCATGTCCTGTTGTGACACTGACCCAGTCGATGCCGGGGTAATTGAAATCACCCATTATTATTACTGCACTTTAACTTTTGCTAGCTTCCTTGATTTCTTTGAGCATTTCATCATCCATTTGTTCATTCTGGCCAGGCGGACGATAGTACACCCCCACTGCCATCGCCTTCCCCTTTTTACATGGAATTTCAATCCATAGAGATTCTACAGCAAATTTTGTTTCTTGCAAAACTTTAATCCTTTCTGACTCAATGCCCTCTCTAACATAGAGCGCAACCCCTCCACCAATTTGATCAGCTCTATCATTTCGATATAGTTTGTACCCAGGTATCACAGTGTCCCACTGGTTGTCCTCCTTCCACCATGTCTCTGATATTCCAATCATATCTAACCTCTCGTTTAGTGCTATATATTCTAACTCTCCCATCTTGTTTTGTAGACTTCTAGCATTTGCATACAAGCATTTTAGAGACTGTATTTTATTCATATTAATTTGGCTATTGGTAGACATGGGTAATTTGGGATCTTTAAGTTCTGTCTGCTCCATACTCGAGGGCATTTGGGCTACTTTACTCTTTTTTGGAACCTCTCTGCTTTTTGTAGTATCCTTCAAGGATACATTCTTCCGAACCATGCGCTCTTGGGCGACTGTCGGCTTTCCCCTATTATCTAGTTTAAAAGCTGCTCTATCTCCTTTTTAAAGGTTAATGCCAGCAGCCTGGTTCCATCCCGGTTAAGGTGAAGCACATCCCTTCGGAAGAGCCCCTCCTTTCCCCAGAATGTTCCCAGTTCCTAACAAATCTGAACCCCTCATCTCTGCACCATTGTCTCATCCACGCATTGAGACTCCGGAGCTCTGCCTGCCTATTGGGTCCTGCGCGTGGAACGGGAAGCATTTCGGAGAACGCTAACCTGGAAGTTTTGTCTGTTTAGTTTAAATTTTTCATGGTTAACAATTAAAATTTGTCGTGGGGTCATTTATGATCCCAACGGTATTCAGTGTGTGCAAAAAATCTCGGTAATTCCAGGGTTAAGGCTAATAAGAAAAAAAAATTTTTCACTCAAAGCGTAATCAAACTCTGGAATTAGTTACCGGAGGATGTAGTAAAAGCTGTTAGTGTAGCTGGGTTTAAAAAAGGTTTGGACAAGTTCCTGAAGGAAAGGTCCATAAACCATTATTAAAAGGGACCTTGGAAATGCACTGCTTGCCCCAATACAAGCACTGTGGAACCTGTGTCCTTTGGGGAAACTGCTAGGTACTTGTGACCTAGATTGGCCACTGTTAGAAACAGGATACTGGGCTTAATGGACTTTGGTCTGACCCAGTATGGCATATCTTACATTCTTATGTTCCCTCTCAGCCCTGCTGTTACAGATGAGATTGTAACTAATATAATGATTGTATTGCACAAAGTGTCTTTCCCCAGTGCCACTGCCTGCTTTGGACGTGCTGTACAAATCTGTGTACACTAGTGTACAGTGCAGACCTTCCACCAATGCTTAGGACAGAAAGCAATTGCCAATTGGAAAACTGTAAATGTAGAACTTTCCTAGCCTCTCTCTGACCTTGATATTCTTCCAAACCCCCATGGAGAGAATCCCAGCAGGAGATAGGAGCCAAGAAGCCTTAGAAAACTTTAAAACTCCTAGTCATAAAACCAGAGAATGATACAGCAGTACTCCTAAGCTTAAACAGGGAGGAAGAGCTCTGTTGTCCCTTTAAGCTTTTTTTTAATGTTTTTTCTTTGTGTTTTCATTAGCAGCCCTTCCTTACTCCCTCAAATACAGACTTTAAGCCGTTTCTTTCTTGAATCTATTTTTTTCTGCTTTAAAGTCCTAAGTCCCACTCCCTGAAGGTCAGACACTTGGTGGTTCTCTGGAACTTGGTTTGAGCTGTGTCCTGCAGCACTGTTATAATATCATGACTCTTTTGGTTTGAATACCTCAGGCAGGGATACATTTCTGTGGATGCTTGTCAAGGATTTCCAGCATGCTTGGCTAAAGTGCTTCATATTGACTGCTGGCCAATTCTCCTTGACCTTTTCCCTTCCCAGATTGGCCCTAGTGTGTCCGGACATTTACATCAGCATGACAAAAATGATGTTCATGAATGGCGATTCAGGAAAATTTGCCAAAGATATGCAATTGGCTAGTTAGCCCCAAAACTTACCAAATTTGGTGATTTTCATTCATTTTTACATTTCTATGAAAACGTATGCGGATGCCTACCAGAAGGCTAGTACTGATGAAAGAGAGAACATTTCTTTTAATGATTCATAATCCATGAATATTAGCTGTAAATCTGTTATGATTTTTCTCAGTCTTTCAAGCTCTGTGATTTTCCTTTCTTGTTTTCTAGTACATTTGCCCTACATATCTGAAATTAATGCATAATCTCCCTGAGGATGATTTTAGGGTTGTATTCTTTTTGCTTGAAAGATTAATTTAGGACTTTGAGATATTTTGGGACAGAGCAGAGATGGCGATACCATATCAATGATGCTGCTGTTTTTATGGTTGATGTTATTTATTATGAACCACCTTGGGCCTTGAGTAAGGACAAAATATAAACTGAATTAAATAAATACATAGGATTTTGCTATGTATAATGGACTGTTTTGTATGAGAAGGATAGGTACAACTATTTTCACCTCACCAGATTCTATCAGTTTAGATCTAGTCAAAGGAGAATATTAAGTCATAATGACTGGAGAAAGCATGCGGAACATGGCTCATGGAAGGAAGTCTTTCCAACTCCTGTGTGTATATGAATGCACACACCTGTTCCATGCTCTTACACGCCCAAAGCCCTTAGTGATGCCACCCTTTTTTGAGCTTCTTTATGTAAAATGGCTGTTCTTGCTGTACATGACACTAAATGCACGTATTTTGATCATGGCCTTACATGTAGTTTTTCAAAAGGTTCCATATTCAGTGAGCCTTTTGTAAACTTCCTTGCAAATTTTGAATACTTTGACTTGATTGCCTCTTTGCAAGCCTATATAAAACCGGGCTTCAGATCTCATTTCTTCTTCACCCTTTTCTGCCATGCGAAGGAGAAAAATATCTACTTTTGAAAGCTCAGACATAACACAATATAGATATCTCCTATTAGATGTGCAAACTGTTTTGAAACCAGCTTACTCCAGGACCAAAATAGCTACTCGAACTCTATTTCCTCCCTGCTTCTTTATTTATTTAACAGACACTTATATACTGCACTTTCCCATGGATCAGGTGCGGTTTACAAAGAACAATGGAATGAACCGGCGAAACAGTAATAAGTGCCTGTTCATCTTACATATAACATCTGTGAAAATTATACAAAGAACATAAGTTTTAATACAAAGAACTAGAACTTGTTACCAATGATCTAGCAGCTATGTGCATAACAACCTTTGCACAGTGCTTAGCTTCTTGGCTTATTCCCTATATCTTAACACAAATGGATTTTGACTTTTTTAAAATCATCTCTTGTATATTGCCATAACCTCACTTACTATCCTCCCTTTGTGGACCCACCTTTTTTACCTTATACGGGGTCATTCATTGTACCCCATTTCCTCTATATTTCCCTTCATATCTATTAACGTCCATTACAAGCCTAGTCCCTCACCTATTATACTTTCCCTCACAATCTCCCATGCATTTTTCCTGTTCATAGCCTTCACATGCCCAAATTATAGTAAACCCTATTCATCTACCGTGGACCATTCATTATGCACAACACAGAAACTCTCCATGCAAGACATGTTCACTGCAAGGTAACAACTACTTTTAGGAACACTCATAGTTTAAGATTCGGAGGATTTTATGTGTCTATTTAAATTATTGTAGAGGCTGCCTAGGTATCCCGTTATAATGTCTACATGTTCAAAATGGGCCAAAATTAATTAAAAATTATTTGGTTGAATTATATTTTCATGTTCTTGGTTCATCTCTTTTGCACCTGTTTGAGTGTATGAAAATTATTCAGCCTTGTGCCAGGGTTTCTGTGCTGACTTAACACAGTTGGGCTGCTGTCAGAAAAAAACAAGTACTCATTTTGTTTTGAAGTATGGGCAAGCATTTCTGGCTTCATGCCCACTCTCTGAAGATATGAACAATTCAGGCATGCTCAGTGGGCTCCCTCTTCTCTTATTCTAGATATGTCTGACAGGGGAAATGAAAGAGATAATGTATTCCACAGCCAAGAACAGACACAGGCTTGCATACTGTTCAAATCCCAGTTAAAGAAAAGTCCTATGATCATATTTTAAACTATAGATGTGAGTATTAATATTCATACGAAAACCCAAAAAGCACAGTAAGTATCATACATAGAAAGACTTATTTGAGTCTCTATTGTGAATTAACGGACTAAAGATCTGTGCATTGTGCTATAAAGATATAACATAAGAATCAATACGTACTGTATTTGAATGGATAAAGCCTTATATCTTATGTTCCTCTATTACTTATGCTATAGCAAGTTAATAATGCACCTAATAGATCAATCAAATGTCTAACCCAATCACACACAGGTCAGTGCCATCCTAGCAACCGTATGAAGTTTTACCCACTGGAGCTGGTGAATGCTTTAGAAGCAGAAATAGCCTAGAAGAGAGACAGAATGACATTACTATTATGTAAATAATCAAACTGACCTAGGAGGTTAAAACCAATAATTGGAGCGACACTTCAAAGGAATGGCTACCTTTTCAAAGCTATTTTGCCTAGATAAATGGGACAATGACTTGTTGAGATTTTATTGGCTAGCAATAGAATTTCAAAGGTGATATTTTCAACAGCTGCTGGTACATTTGTGCTTTGACAAATTGGAGGCTAAATCGAAGCTTTAAAGAACATCAAAGACTTAATTTAATGCAAAAAAACAAGCACTCCAACTGGATCTATTTTACAGTGAATTAATAATGCAGATTTATACAGAATGTGATGCTGTGAGTGCTTTGTTTGCTGGAGAGTCAGAGACATTTTTCCTCACAAAATGTTGTATCTACTATCTCTTAATGCTATGCAAATTTTGGCATGTAGTGCAAAATAAACTGTTGGGCTTTCCTCTGAATAGCACTTGCACTAAATCAGTTAATTTGTAATCATAATGTATTAAATGTCTAGTAAATTAAATATTTAGCATTCCAAAAAGTAAATAAGTTAAAAGATTTAGTGCAAATCGGATCTTTAGAGGTTTGTTTTATTAATTGCACAATAAGTAGAATGAGGTTTATTGTAATTGCAATAGATGGCAAAGTCTAATTACCCTACAGATAAAAAGTGTCTGTTCTTCTTCTAAGATGTCAAATTGACATTTTAAATAATTGCTTGCCAAAAAATGTCAATAAAGCATTGCAATTTACTACTGTAGTTTAATTACAGTAAGTTAATGGCTACCTAAAATGAAAGGATTTTTTTTATCTGATGAATTTAGAAAAAAAGATCTAACTGCACAACCTATGACAATTGGAGCTGAACACCTGGGAGACCTGGACTGTGAGTGGGTGGTGGGAGGGGAGGGTGACAGGCCACGGGATTAAGTTAAACTACAGTTGTGCAGGGACGGCATGAATTAGATGCAGGTGGCTGAAGAAAAATAGCTGTCAATGAAACGAAAGGCATCTATTGAGAGGGATATAATGGGTATTTTGAAGCAAACCTGCTAGAACGTAAACATCTATTCAAATACTTGCTTAAATGGGTAAGCAATCATATATTGTTTCAGAATGATAAAATAAGTATAATGTAATGCTAAGCATTTTGGCTAACAAATGTGCTGTCTAATGAAAGCAGGTTTGCCCAATTCAAAGTATTTTAAGGAGAGTGTTACTGCACAATGCTTTGTGCTCAGTATGAAAACCGATGCATAAGAAAATCTTTTAATGCTCTCTTTCTTCTTCGTCCGAGATATGCACACAAATCTGGCATACATAAACACTGAAGGGGAGGCTCATTTTGAATATTTGCAGATTGACCGTTGCCTTCAGTTACATTGTCTTAGCTCCTATAGTTGCCCTTAGTCTTGGAGTATCTACAATAGAGGAAAGACATATCTTCACAGAAAATGCTGATTTTTCGGAAAATCTAGCTTTTGGGGTAGCATTATGTCAAATATAAATCTTCCTGTACATCTCATGCGAAACCCCATCTAGAAGCACAAGCTGCAATTTTCTGTCTTAGATGCAAATGGGTAATGATTGGTACTTTTGCTCTGTACAGTGCGATATGAAACTATGCACTATAATATTATGAGGGTTCTCGTTAAACTACCTGCATAGCTGCAAAATGTACATGCACTTTTCAGCCATATATTTTGCACTAATTTTCAAAGTAAAAGTATACACACACTTGCTCCCTTCTGTGCAAGTACTTCTTGTGTTTAAAAAAATGCATACTTTTGAAAGAACAAAAATGTCTGTTTCAGTCCTGTCCCCAGTTGTATCCTTGAGAATCCCTTCCCCAAATATGGGAACAATTGTCCACATTGCTGTACTATGCATATACCTTTACCTACATACTGGGTGAGCAATATTCAAAAAGCCAAATTATGCTTTTTACCTGCGGAAATTGCTTTATAATTGCGCTCTCAGAGGGTAATTTCATAACAGCCTGCCTACAGTCTGTATAAAGGCCAAGTAGGCACCTATTTCAAACCTATTTTCTAAAGCTACATTGCTGCCTATATACCTTTATAAAATTACCACACCAACCAGCAGAAAATGCAGCTAAAATGGAGCTGCAGACATTTATACCTGCTCAGGAGCAGCTGTAAATATTTACATGTAAAGTATGTACTTAGGAGCATATTTTATATAATACATGTGGAAACTGACTTCACAAACAGTACACACCACCTAAACTCCAACCCTGAACTTGTCCATACCTGTGTGCATAGAATTACATGTGTTTTTGGCATCTCGCATACTTTTGCACATAGGGTAATTTTATATGGCCCAATATTGAAAAAAATTGTCCATTGTCTCCTCACCACCAAAGGCCACCATGAATACCCCCTTCAGACTTGGCTCATGGCACCAGCAAGGCAGCAACAAGAACCACAGTAAGAGAGGTACAACAGGGCACAACACAGAATGAGGGACGCGATTGGATATACATTTGGGGTCCTTAGGAACAGGTTCAGGTGCCTGGAGAGGAAAGAAGGGGAACAGCTCTACAGCCCTAAAAGAGTATCTGACCTCTTCACCACCTGCTGCACACTGCACAACATCACCACACTGAGATGTTTACATTTACCAGAGGAGGACATATGGGAGGACCTAATGAGATGTTTACATTTACCAGAGGAGGACATATGTGAGGACCACACTGAGATGTTTACATTTACCAGAGGAGGACATATGTGAGGACCTAATGAGATGTTGAGGATGGGGCATGAGTCAGGTACAGCCACCCACCACATCAACTATGGCTGTAAGAAGTAGACTCATAACAGATCTAGCACGGATGAGCTACATATATTTACAAGTGACGGTGGTAAAATATCTCAACACATTTACTGTGCCCTCTTTCCCCTCACACCCAGCCATTTCATCCATGTGTGCCCAATTCCCCACATATGCATTTCAAAGCAATGATAACAAACACAATATGAATCAAACCTCCACTGAACTTAACAATTATCTACTTAATTGTTAAGTTCAGTGGAGGTTTGATTTATATTGTGGACATAAAGGTGGACATTAAACTATACGGAGTGGAGTGGAGGAGTGGCCTAGTGGTTGGGGCAAGGTACTTCAGGCTGGAAAGTCAGGGGTTCAAATCCCACTAGAGGACAGCAACCTTGGGCCGGAAGGACTGGGGTTTCTAGTACCACAGGTGCTCCTTGTGGTCTTGGACAAGCCACTTAACCCTCCATAGCCCATGTTCCCTGTAAAATAGTTATCTCCAAGTTATAATGCCCTGTTCAATGTAATTTCAGTTTGTTCAATGTAAACTGCACTAATGCAGAATAGCGCAGTATATAAGAGAATGTAAATAAATAAATAAGTAGCCAGAGCTATATAAAGCCAAACAACGGTCTTCCAATATAACAGCCCAAAAGACCTGTACTAGATATCTCATATCTCATCATAGGTCATGTCATGGCAATATAAACAGCCTTTAAAAGCGAAAATACACAATAACAAACATTTGTCTTTACAAATTCCAATGATATCTACACACAAATATCCAATACCAGACACAATATTGTGTTTTGATAAGAGATAAAATACTTTTCTGCATCAGGGGAGCATTTTATAAAGATATCACTACATACATCTCCTAAAAGGCTGAGTTATCCTAAATCATATTACCACCCTTAAATACCAGGCTTCCAAATCAGAACATCAGATGATCAGAAGCTCCTCCTTCACAACAGTGAAAACCAATTAACAGATTGATTTAAACCCACAGGTTCAATGGATCCAACTCTATGCATCCACAGATGTTCACGAAGCACTAATTGTTTCCTATAATTACCTCTCCTCAAAGTTTGCAGTAAAAGTTCTAAAACCCGCCATCTGATATCACTAATTGAATGCTGACATTGCATCAATCACATTGAATGTTAGCATTCAATTCGTGATATCAGATTCCTCAGCCTTTTAGGAGATGTTTGTAATGATATCTTTATAAAAATACTCCCCTGATGCAGGTAAGTATTTTATCTATCGAAACACAATATTGTGTCGGATATTGGGCTGTTATACTGGAAGATCGTTGTTTGGCCTTATACAGCTCTGGCTACTATTTGAGGTCATCTGGCATATAGTTTAATGTCTACCTTTATTAAAGTAGGTAATTGTTAAGTTCAGTGAAGGTTTGATTTATATAGCATTTGTTTGGTACCTTCATTGTTGGCCTGGTGGAGCTTCAAAGCAATGATGCCATTTCAGATGTAGTGCTCTCCTCATCATCACCCCCCTCAAGTGTTGAGACAGTCACTGTCTGTGAGGCAGCCAGTGGGTCAGAATACTGTGGAGGCAGAGGAGTGCAATCTGCAACACGATCCCTCAGAGAGTTTGCAATTTCCAATAGGAAGTGAACAATGCTTGCTTGGTAGGCCTCTAGCTCCTGATAGAGGCGCAGCTGCTCCCACATCATCTGAGACTGCTGACCTAGCTGTTCCACCAGCATCTGACTCTGCCATCCAAAGTGGTCCTGCATCATCCCCATATCTTCAGCAATAAGGCGGGCGAGGGTGACCATCTTTGACTCTCCAGTTGTTCTTCCTCCTGCTCCTCATACTCATCCACTGCCTCCTGGATAGGGAATGGGGGTAGTGGTGTGTGGCATCTGTCAGGTCTAGGCTTCTGTGGCTGCTCTTGGAGAACAGGTGACCCCTGGATCTCCCTGCTGTGGTTGCGGTAGTATGTGCAGCTGAATCTCTAAGGGATCCTCCTCTTGTGTTGCTGTGGGTCTGGTCATCACTGGCTGTGCTGAGGTCCCTTCCCATAGTCGATCTGTAGGGAAAGAACAAGGAACAAGTGATGCAAACATTACCCAGACAGGCTACAAAGACAGTTTACAAGGAAACAATGTAGGCATAGAAGTACACTGGGGAGGCCAGGCCAGGCATATCCAGGTCTCCACTGTGCACCTTTGCATCCACATGTAGCACACTTTCAGAGCATCACCCATGCAAACAACCATAGCACATGCTGGCCAAACGTCTGGTGCTAGGTCAGCACATATCTCCACAATGCTTGCAGGTCAACAATGGTCCCCTGTGGTCAATTAGTAAATGCTGCACAGGGTGTATGTTTCTGGCACACTAATGCACATCTCTGGGAGATGAGGGCATGCTGCACACAGACCTGACCTCAGCACACAGTAGGCACCCATGGGGAGGGTAGTGCAGATGCACTATGTACTGCTGCAAGGTATCTGTGCAGGCATGTCACAAGTACCACAGTACACAACTTTTAACCCTTACCAAAATCCCATGCATCCATAATGCCATATCCAATACCCTGTACACAACTTAATCTGTCCTTTCTGCTGTCTTGCAGGTATAAGAGTGGAAAGGAAGCATGAAACAGCATTCCATCTCGCCATGTGTGATATGTCTGTTCCATTGCTGTGAGCATGTACTGTATAAGGAGATGTGTTTGTAAATGCTTCTCTCTCCGTCCAAGCATTGGCTGAATTTTAACATGTTAAAATTCTTAAGATTACACTGGTCAACATTGAAATCATTACGGACTTTAAAAGGCCCTAATCTGTAGTATCTTGGTGAGCTGATCATGAATATAACATTAAAAACATTTTATTGGCTCTCATTTAGAAGATATTGCATGTAGTTCATTTTTTGACGTTTCACTGTGTAAATTTATCCAGTAGGACATCAACAACATCCCAAATAAGCCTTGAATGATGTAATATTGCATCGCATTGCATAATACCAGCATGCACACATCATCCAGAGTTGATTGCATCATTTTCTGATGCAATGTAATACTACTGCCAGACGGCTGCTGAAGCCATCTGACTTCAGCAGTGTACTATACGCAGTCGGAAAGGTTGAGCATTTAAAATATTTCAGACTGTGTGCGAGACAGTTTAAGCTACTGTTACATGTAACTTTTATTAATCATATAATTTTAGCCATTTAGGTACAATACAGAACAGTAATGCCAGGAAAGTGCGTTAATACCGTTGGCAATTTCTGCTACATTTGTGGGGAAGCGACATTTGCCAACCAGAAGAAATGCATCACTTCTCAACTGAAGAAGGCATATCATCTTTACTTCGGATGCAAGATTGGTGACCAAGACAAGCCTTGGGCCCCTCATATATGCTTGCACTACATGTACAACACATCTTTCACTGTGGTTGAATTGCAATTGACCATCAATGTCGTTTGCAGTCCCCATGGTGTGGAGAGAACCAAGCAACCACATAAATGACTGTTACTTCTGCTTGGTTCCTCCTCTTTCCAGCAGAATAACGAAGCAAAAGAAGTCGAGCATAGTCTACCCAAACATTCCATCTACATTGAGACCAGTTCCACATGGTGAGGGACTTCCTATTCCAGAACCTCCATCAGAATATTTTCTTGATTCATCTGATGAGGACAAGGGTGAGCTGACCTGTTCTTCTCCTGATCCGTCAGCATGCAGTGACCCAGATTTTCACTGGGATGCATTATCAACTCCACACAGAATAACACAGGAAGAACTAAATGACCTGGTTCGTGATTTGGACTTATCCAAGAACAAGGCAGAATTGCTAGGATCAAGACTCCCACAATGGAATCTTCTAGAAGAAGATGTCAACATTACTTCATATCGAAAGTGCCACCAGCAGTTGTAGCCTTTCTTCCGAAAGGAAAGTAATCTGGTATTCTGTTCCAATATTGAAAGCCTCATGAATGCCTTAAAAATCACTCATGACCCACAAGACTGGAGACTATTTATAGACTCTTTGAAATGGAGTCTGAAGGCTGTGCTTTTGAACAATGGAAACCATCTTCCATCTATTCCAGTAGCGCATGCCGTCCACATGAAAGAGACATACGATAACTTAAAGCATCTACTGACTTCCATTAACTATAACAAGTACAGCTGGCACCTCTGTGGTGACTTACATAGTAACATAGTAAATGACGGCAGATAAAGACCAGCATGGTCCATCCAGTCTGCCCAGCAATACGGCAAGAGTAGGTGCACCTGACGCTCTGTGCAGGTCACCCCTCTCCATGTCTTTGTTTAGGGGTGGACCCACCACTCTATGTAGGACACCCCTATTTGTTGAGAAGTTAGATGGTTCAGTTTATTTTGTTTTTATCCTGTTGCTGTAAAGGGATCCGCTGTGCTTGTCCCATGCTGTTTTGAATTTCGTTACCGTGTTTGCCCCCACCACTTCCATCAGGAGAGCATTCCAAGCACCCACCACCCTTTCAGTGAAAAAATATTTCCAGACATTGCCTTTCAAATTTTCCACCTTGCAGCTTCATGTTATGCCCTCTAGTTTTGCAGCTTCCCCGTCTTTGGAAGAGGTTTGTTTGATCATCATTCCTCTTTAAGTATTTAAAGGTCTGAATCATATCTCCCCTATCCCTCCTCTCCTCCAAAGTGTACATATTTAGGTGTTCAAGTCTCTTCTCATAAGGTTTCTTACGCAGGCTCCAATCATTTTTGTCGCCTTCCTCTGAACACTTTCCAGTCTTTTTACATCTTTTGCAAGATATGGTCTCCAAAACTGAACACAGTATTCCAGGTGAGGCGTCACCAGCGACCTGTACAGTGGCATAAGTACCTCTTCCTTTCTGCTGGTAATCCCTCTTTGTATGCAGACCAACATCCTCCTGGCTTTTGCCACCGCCTTGTCACACTGTTTTGCCACCTTGAGATCATTAGAGATAATCACACCAAGGTCTTTTTCCTGAACCATGCACACCAACTTCTCGCCCCCTATTGTGTACATTTCCCTTGGATTTCTGCTACCTAAGTGCATGACACTGCACATTTTCGCATTAAATCTTAATTACCAAGCATTAGACCAGTCTTCCAGCTTTTGTAGATCTTTCCTCATGTTATCCACTCCCTCGGGGGAGTCCACTCTGTTGCAAATTTTTGTGTCATTTGCAAAAAGACAGACTTTTCCATTCAGTCCTTCAGCAATATCACTCACGAATATATTGAACAGTGCCGGGCCCAGGACCGAACCCTGGGGCACCTCGCTAATCACCTTCCCCTCATCCGAGTGAGCTCCATGTACCATCACCCTCTGTCATCTGTCAGTCAACCAATTTCTAATCCAGTTTACTATCTTGGTACCCATCCCCAAGCTACTGAGTTTATTGACAAGCCTCCTATGAGGAACAGTATAAAAGGCTTTGCTGAAATCCAGGTAGATGACATCCATTGCATGCCCTTGATCTAGTTCCTTGGTCACCCAGTCAAAGAACTCAATCAGATTAGTTTGGCAAGACCGTACTTCAGTAAAACCATGTTGCCTCGGATCTTGCAACCTGTTGGTTTTGAGAAAGTTCACTATTCGCTCTTTCAGGAGCGCCTCCATTACTTTTCCTGCCACCGAGGTAAGGCTCACGGGTCTGTAGTTTGACACTTCTTTCCTGTCACCACTTTTGTGTAGAGATACGACATCAGCCACTTTGCAGTCCTGAGGAACCTCTCCTGTTTCCAAGGATCTGTTGACTACATCCTTTAATGGCCCTGATAGAACTTCTCTGAGCTCTTTCAGTATCCTGGGATGTTTTCTTTTTTAAATTGTACACTGCTTTGGTTCTTGTGAAAGGCGGTTTTTATCAAATACAATAAACATAAACATAAACATATCCCATCCGTTCCCATGGCTTTGCCCACTTTCAGTTTAGCAAGTTGTTCCAACACCTCATCTTCTGTGAATGGTGTGGTATCTACTTCGTTCCCATTTTTATATTTGGGAGTCCCAGCTGGTCCATCTCCAGGATTTTCTTTAGTAAAAACAGAGCAGAAGTATTTGTTTAGCAATTTCGCTTTTTCTATGTCACTTTCCACGAGTCTTTTCCCAGCACTTCTGAGTCCTGCAATTCCAACTCTGAACTTCTTCCTTTCCTGACTATACCTGAAGAAAGTTTTGTCACCACTCTTAACATCTTTAGCCATCTTTTCCTCTGCCTTTGATTTTGCTATCCTTATTTCTCTTTTTGACTCTTTGAGTTTGATCCTGTATTCATTTCTGTGTTCTTCTGTTTGCAAGCTTTTGAATTTTACGAAAGCTGTGTTTTTTGCCTTTATTTGAGCAGCCACTTCTTTGGAAAACCAAATAGGTTTCCTTCTCCTCTTGTTTTTGTTTACTTTAACATATTTGTTTGTTGCCCATTTTATTGCCACCTTTAGTTTATCCCATTGCAATTCCACTTCCTTTATCGCCTTCCACCCTGTCACCTCCTCCTTTAGGTGCTTGGCCATTTTATTGAAGTCAGTGTTTTTGAAGTATAGGACTTTGAGCTTGCTATGTTTGGCCTGTACCCTGGCTTTTATTTCAGACCACACTGTGTAATGATCGCTGTTGCTCACAGGGGTACTCACGCAGACATTTGACACGCTATCACCGTTGGTGAGCACTAAATACAGCGTTGAGCTTTCCCTGGTTGGTTCCATGACCATTTGTCTAAGGAATGCATCCTGGAGAGCATCTACAATTTTTTGCTTCTTTCCAGATGTGCAGGAGGAGTAATCCAATCCACATCAGGTAGATTAAAGTCACCCAAAATGATTACTTCCCCCCTTTGTGGCTATCTTGGCAATATCTTTAATCAAATCGTTATCTCTCTCTTCAATTTGAGTCGGAGGTCTGTAGACTACAGCAGTATGGATGACAGTGCCATCTCCTCTTTCCAACGCAATCCAGACTTGAAGGTAGTTGCCCTTTTAATGGGACTGCAGCAGGGATATATAAAATACATGTGTTTCTATGTGAGTGGGATAGCCGAGCAAGG
Organism: Ichthyophis bannanicus; assembly: GCA_033557465.1. Classification (NCBI taxonomy): domain Eukaryota; kingdom Metazoa; phylum Chordata; class Amphibia; order Gymnophiona; family Ichthyophiidae; genus Ichthyophis; species Ichthyophis bannanicus. The sequence goes on from CM066038.1 coordinate 419,182,996, forward strand.
GATTGGCACTACTTGCGGAAGGAATGGAATCACAGACAAAATGTAACAGTTGGAGAGAAGAATATCCAGCACCCAGCTCTGGTTGAGGCTCACAAAATCCTGCTACCACCCCTTCACATCAAACTAGGTTTGATGAAAAACTCTGTGAAAGCCATGGACCGCACTTCGCCAGCTTTCCAATACCTGCATGAAAAATTCCCTCGACTCAGCGAAGCAAAGATTAAAGAGGGAGTTTTTGGGGTCCTCAGATTTGAGAGCTCTTCAAAGATGACTGGTTCAACAACTTGCTGCAGGGTGATGTAAAACAAGCATGGAATGCTTTTCGCCTAGTGTCAAACTTTCTCGGGACTGTTAGGGCAGAAAACTACAAGGAACTAGTAAAAGACATGCTGATGCAGTATCAGAAACTTGGCTGCAATATGTCTCTAAAGATCCATTTCCTTGATTCCGATCTCGGTTTCTTTCCTGACAACTGTGGTATGGTTAGTGATGAATAGGGCGAACGTTTTCTCCAGGATATCGCAATGATGGAGCAAAGATACCAGGGAAATGGTCCACTACAATGCTGGCTGACTACTGCTGGACACTCCCCAGAGAAGCTCCCGAACAGCTGTACAAGAGACAGGCAAAGAAATCTAAGAAGTAGTCTATGACTTGTTTTTTTACAGGTATTAACCGAAGGCCTATTATATTTACTATTGACATGCATTTCGTGATGTAAACATTAATTCTTGTAGATTACAAAAAAACTAGAGCCAACTTTGCAATTTCACTGTCATATTTGTGTTCAGCATATAAAAATTGATAAGAAATGGCTATTTTTATTTCAGTAACATGACTTCTGTAAAAATTTGTTGACCAGTGTTACTCTTCAATTCCCCACCAATCCTTCTTCATCCCCTATATCAATTTTTCTCCTTTTCCCCTACTTTCTCTTCCTTTCCTATAATCTCTGAAGGAGAAACTACATTACTCCTTTCTTCTTCTAAACTCACCATTTGTTTTTCTGATCCTATTCCCTCCCACCTCTCTTATACTCTATCTCCTCCTCCTTTATCCCTTCTATCACTTATATTCTTAACTTGGCCCTTTCCTCTGCAACCTTCCCTACAGTATTCAAGCATGCTGTCATCACTCCACTCCTTAAGAAATCTTCTCTTGATCCTACCGCTCCTTCTAACTTTCACTCCATTTCCCTTCTCCCTTTCCTTTCTAAGCTTCTTTAATGTGCTGTTCTCTACTGCCACTTTGATTTTCTCTCCTCTCCTCTCGTGCCCTTCTTGATCCCTTCCAGTCTGGTTTTTGGCCTCTTCATTCTACTGAAACGACTCTGGCCAAAGTCTCCAGTGATTTATTCTTGGTTAAGTCCAAATGGCATTTACTCTGTTCTTATTCTTCTTGATCTCTCTGCAGCTTTTGACATTGTCAATTACTCTCTCCTCCCTGACACTTACTGTCTCTTGGTTTCTGAGACTCAGTGTTATCTTGTTTTTTTCCTTATCTTTTGAATCATTCCTTTAGTGTTTGTTCTGGTAGTTCCTCCTCTACCTCTATCCCTCTTTTAGTTGTGGTACCCCAGGGATCTGTTCTTTGCCCTCTCCTTTTATCCCTTTATACCCATTCTCTTGGTGCCTTCATTTCTTCCCATGGTTTTCAGTACTATTTTTATGGTGATGACACTCAAATCTCTCTCTGCTCTCCAGACATTTCTCCTATACATCAAACTTGCATTTTTGCTTGCTTTTCTGATATTGCTGCCTGGATGTCTAACCGCTGTCTGAAATTGAATATGACTAAAACTAAATTTCTCATCTTTCCCCTTAAATCCTCCCTCCTTCTTCATTTCTCTGTTTCTGTCAATACTCCTCTCTTTCCTGTTTCCTAAGCCCATAATCTTGGTGTTTTCTTTGATTCCTCACTTTCCTTTTCCCCTCACATTCATCAGATTGCTTAAACCTGCCGCTTCTTTCTCTATACCATTAGTAAAATTTGCCCTTTCCTCTCTGAAAATACTATTAAAACTTTGGTTCATTCTCTAGTTACGTCTAGTCTCGAGTACTGTAACCTTCTTCTTGCTGGTCTCCTTCAGTGTCATCTTTCTCCTCTTCAATCTATTCAAAACTTTGCTGCATGTTTAATCCTCTATCAACCCCACTACTCTCATATCACCCCTCTTCTGAAGTCACTTCACTGGCTCCCCTTCAGCTTCCATATCCATTATAAACTTCTTCTTTTAACCTACAAATGTATTCATTCTTCTGGCCCCCACTACCTCTCTTCTCTCATCTCTCCTTACACCACCCCCCCCCCCCCCCACCCACACACACTCTCATGAACTTCGCTCCTCTTCTGGTCTCCTTATCTCTTTACCCTTTTCCTCCTCTGCTAACTGCTCATTTCACCTTGCTGCTTTATGACTGCAACAAACTTCCTTTACCCTTGCGTCAAGCCTGTTCTCTCTCCCTATTCAAATCTATGCTAAAGTCTTACCTTTTTGTGGCTGCTTTTAAATCCTGATTTCTCCCTTTCCTCTAGCTGTTGCTTATGCTGTATTGTTTGTCTATTTGCTAGATTGTAAACTTTTCAAACAGGGACTGTCTATTTCTATGTTTGTACAGCGCTGCGTATGCCTAGTATTAAGTGTTACATAATAAAAAGAAAATCCCTAGTAGTGAGCAGTGGCTTATTTGCATACAACACTGTCCAAATTGTGTTCCAATGTCCCCCACGATAGGGAAATATAGCTAGAGGATGTGTCATGTCCGTGGATGGGGGGTGGGGGTGCGAGGGTTGGGTAGGGGGTGCAACACTTGCCAAATGTGGAGAAAATGCACAGTAGCCACAAGGCCATATTCATACTTCCATGCATATCTTGCAAAACATGTATGCATGGCTAGCAACAAGACACTGATGACACATGTTGGGGGGGGGGGAGCACTGTTTCCCCATCAAGTGACCCATTGCTGTAATACATGCCACTGCCAGGTAGACTTGTCAGGACTCCCAGATGTGCACATTCCCTGGGGAGCATAAAGATAGGTTAGTACTTACTCTCCTGAGTTGGTGGCACACAGTTGTCATGCCCTGGCACTCCGGAGATGATTACTTCCACAATAAACTGCAGTACTCATTTTCCAGGGTGCCCAGGGCTTTTCGCCAGTCAGGGGAGAGACGGCTATTGCCAGCCTGCTTCTCCTTGGCTACCTGCCTGAGGACCTGCCACTTCAAGTCCTCTACCTTATGGTTATGGTGGTGAACAGCATTTACTTGCTTGGCAATCTCTTACCAGGCATACTGATTTGTGTGGGCATCCTCAGACCCAAAGAGAGTGGCAATATCCCTCATGATGAGGCCAGTAGCCATCTCTATCTCTGCAACTGTGAAATTGCCCTTTTGAGAACAAAGGATCTCCCTTATGGAGTACACAGATGGACTGTCGGCCAAGCATTTTAAACATACCCTGATTTGGCATTTGCTAATGAGTCAGCCCTTGTCTATGTTAACATTTGATAACCAGTTATCATTAGTCCACTGGCAATCCAAATATTGGCTACATTAGCCAATTGTTAACTGGATATGTACACTGACAAATAGTATCCAGCATTATATCCACATATGAGAAATACAGAAATACAGAAGGGAGGAGTGGTCTAGTGGTTAGGACAAGGTACTTTAGGCTGGAGGGCCGGGGGTTCAAGTCCCACCTGGGGACAGCAATCTCAGGCCGGAGGGACTGGGATTTCTAGTCCTATAGGCACTCCTTGTGGTCTTGGGCAAGCCACTTAACCCTCCATTGCCCATGTTCCCTGTAAGTATTAACATATGTGTGTCATATCCCCTCGTGTTAAATGTATCCCCCAATTGACCGCTTTGACCCGGTGAAAAGCGGAATATAAATACAGCTAAATAATAATAAATAAATATTTTGAATATCGCTACCTTTATCCAGCACAAAAGGCTGAGCCATTCAAAGGGTGCTACAGTGATAGTTCATTGGGGGCCTACGTGCTGCCTCATTAGCATATGCCTGACTCCCCCATTCCCAGCTGTTATAGTGTGCACATGATGTACCCACACATGTTGCCGTTCTTCTGGCAGGCTGTAATTGGTCTGCCAAACACAGGTTTGCCTTTGGTGAAATTGTGTGTGTCTTTACAGGAACTATCCATATTTAGAGAGCAATGAGACTCTTTTGCAGGTAAGAGAAGGCCTCTTTGGGGAGGGATGCAGCTGCCACAAGCCTCGCTGGAGAATTGGTTGCACAACTCTGTTGACCATATGTGCTGGAGAGCCCTTGTTGGAGACACAGTGTGCTGTCTAAGGCAGTTAAGGGCCCTGAAGAAACCCCTATGATGGTAGTTCCAAGTGCAGACAGAACCAGAGCACTCCTCAGTCATACCAGTCATAGAACTGCCACATGAGAGGTGATAGTGCAGAGCATGAGGAGCGTGCTATGTATGACTGTAAAGAGACATTGAGGGATATTGCTGACCACTCTCTGTTGCACATGTTCACATTGTTCGGCAGGGCTGGATGGCAGTATAACTGCCATGTCTCCACCCAATGGCATGTCTTTTGGTTGTGAGCCCTACTATGGGACTGTGTCCAGAGGAAAGGGTGAGCACATGATGTACTCTGTTTATCTGTGATAGTCGGTGTCTGTCCATATCCTTGAAATGGCAACCAAAGGGCAAAGCAACAGAGATCTATGGATCATGCTGACAACTGTACCCAGCTGAGCAGTCTACCTAATTTATATGCCACTAGTGCCATCCCCCTGGGATAGAGAACTCCTCCCTATTGCAGGTGTGGATGCCTAATTGGCACAGGTTGTATGGAAAAGGTAATGCCATCAGTGACATGGACAATAAATGGGTGAGAGCTGGGGGAGCAAGGCCTTTGCATTGTAGGGTCCCCTGGCCACAGGATGTTATCATGTACAGCCTGGCACAGCTGTTCCATGTGGTTCCCCTAACGTGCTGTCCTTGCTTCTATATGTCTGTGCCATGTGTGTGGCTACACCCAGAGTATGCTGTGCTGGATGAGTCATTGCTAATGGGGTTTGAATCTGAGGGGATGATGGGGCAAAGGCAGGAAATATGTGTACCATTTACATCACAGGGCAATAAATGTTGATGAAGTGGTGGATGTGGCTTCTGGCTATATATATAACTATATAAAGAGAATGAAAAGGACATTCGAAGGGTACAGGTGGATACAGACGGCACAATATTCTGTTTCACATTTGTCCACAATTGCCATGGCACGGTATAGAACAAGTGTTCTTGGCTGTTACAGTGGTCAGCTTCCCAGTTGTGCTGACATCTCATGGCCATCTGGTTGTAGCCAGCCTACTCTGAACTGCATCTTAAAGCCCTGGGTCTATTTGTTCTTGTTCTCTGGCTACCTATTATTTTCCTCGGTCTGAACTCCATGGAAATCCATCTTGGATAGTATGCCTTGTACTGTACATCTAAAGCCTTCTGCACAACAGACATACTCAAATGAGCATTCCTCTTCCATTTACATGTGCCTAACATTCTGTGAAACCATATTTAGGTGCACTATCAGAGACAGTTACTAAACCCACACCTGCGCCAGGTGTCCAATTTAGAATACTCATTAATTGGATATCCAAGATCTAAAGTAGGCAAGACATATGCCTCTCAAAGTATGACTACACTGGCAGAGGACTATGGCAGACAGACAATCACCTTGGACAGGTGTTCACAGATTTACAAGGCAACTGGCCAAGATTAGCCTTCTGCAGGGTCCAGAACCAGACAAATCTTAGGATAATCAGGACATAAGAATTAATGGCACCAGATATAGATGAAACAGATAAGGGCAGGCTTCCTAATACCAGCCCTCTAACAGCTCCCTTTGGAAGGAGTCAGTCTTCTCAACCAGAGGCCACAGGTGTGAGAACAGGCCAGATGAGCACCTGATAATAGTGGGAATGGAATACACATTTGGCTTATAAAAATGTCTTTTTCAGACTGATAACAGAATACAGCATGAGGTTTGTTGTTGCTCTTTACCATGTAAATGTTTCCAACAGATCCATCTCCCAAATGTATGGCAGGCTTGCACCACTGGCCCACTGTTGTGCCCCTTCCCCCCACCTGGCCTAGAACATGCTTTTAGGCTGATGCTGTGGCTGCCTCAACCTCCCAACCAAACAGTTGAGGGGGGTCACAGATCTTTTACAGAGCTGAGTAACATTTGCATATACTGTATCCTACAGACAATGCAATTTAGCAAGCATCCACCATGGGGTCTCACAGGTAACTGGATGTGGTCCCTTCCCTATGTCCCATGCGGCAGACCCTATGCCCATGTGTGACCACAGTTGTACATCCACTCCCACTGTAACATGCCATTATCTTCAGTACATAGTGCTGTTCCAGGGGGTCAGGCATGCCCCTGCAGACACCTAACTTATGATGGACAGGGCATGTCTCTTGTCAAGGATTTTAGAGGGATTAATGAAACTGGAGCAGAAGGGGGCCCAACTTTAAGATGTCAAAGTGACATACACAGTACCACTGTGTAGACAGAATGCATGCTGCCTACCTCTGGCCACTCCATGTCCCTAAGGTACAACCAGTATCCATGCTCCTGGATGTAACATTGTAACATAATAACATAGTAACATAGTAAATGAGGCAGATAAAGACCAGCATGATCCATCTGGTCTGCCCAGCAAGGAAGCAAGAGTAGGTGCATCTGCTGCTCTGTGCAGGTCGCCACTCCCCATGTCTTTGTTTAGAGGTGTCCCCATCGCTCTGTGTACATCACCCCTATTTGTTCAGATATAAGAGATAGTTATGTTTATTTTGATTTCAGCCTGTTGCTATAAAGGGATCCACTGTGTCTGTCCCATGTCATTTTGAATTCTGTCACTGTATTTGCCCCACCACTTCCATCAGGAGGGCATTCCAAGCATCCACCACCCTTTCAGTGAAAAAGTATTTCCTGACATTGCCTTTCAATTTACCGCCTTGCAGCTACATGTTATGCCCTCTAGTTTTACAGCTTCCCCGTCTTTGGAAGAGATTTGTTTGTTCATTAATACTCCAAGTATTTAAAGGTATGAATCATATCTCCCCTGTCCCTCCTCTCCTCCAGAGTGTACATATTTAGGTCTTCAAGTCTCTTTTCATAAGTCTTCTGATGCAAGCTCCAAATCATTTTGGTCGCCTTCCTCTGAACCATTTCCAGTCTTTTTTATCCTTTGTGAGATATGGTCTCCAAAACTGAACACAATATTCCAAGTGAGGCCTCACCAGCGACTTGTACAGTGGCATTAGTACCTATTCCTTTCTGCTGGTAATTCCTCTTTGTATGCAACCCAGCATCCTTCTGGCTTTTGTCACCGCCTTGTCACACTGTTTTGCCACCTTGAGATTCTCAGAAACAATTACTCTGAGGTCCTTCTCCTGGTCCGTGTACACCAACCTCTCACCCCCTATCGCGTACAATTCCCTTGGATTTCTGCTTCCCAAGTGCATGGCACTGCACTTTTTCACATTAAATCTTAACTGCCAAGCAATAGACTTTTCTAATGCTGTGTGGATGTGGCAGGACATGTGCATAACAAATACCCTCACTGTGTATCACGGGAGTATGCTGGGGCAGGGACACATCTGACATGTTTCCAGAATGCATTTGACTACAAATGGATCCTTGACCTACCGAAACAAAAACAGCGAATGAGAATACATACTAACAATATAGCCATTTTACTGTAAATATTGTTGGTAATTTAAACAGTACATACCATAAAACATCTGTGGCACACATTCCATTGCTTACTAACATGAATAAGAGGGGAATGAAATAGGGGAAAAGTGGGTATTTGGTGCATAATGATGAGAGTACTGATCACTAGAAGGCCTATGGGACTGATGAATAGGTACTATGTTGAGAGATGGCTTCCAGGAGGGCCTGTATCTCACTCCAGTCCTTCCACAGCTCCAACTACCTGTCTGTTGGCATCCCTCAGGATCTGTAGCTCCAGGACCAGGGGATATCAGCTTGGCTCTGCCCTGCCCATGGATGGTAGTTGCCTCCTCCACAGGCACCCTCATGCCTCATTGTCTGTATCCAGTGGATTCTCATCCACTGGACCTTCTGCTGTTGCTGCTGTTGCTGCTGCTGCTGCTTTCATTTGTTCTTTCTCCTCCTCCACCACAGCTGAAGTGTCCTTTGGGGTGCCATCCTGGCCAGTGTCCTCCTTCTCCTCCTTCTCACTGTCCTCATGCCCTTTCTCTATCTCTATAGAACTGGAGGAAAAGGATGATGAGGATGATGACAATGAGGTGGGTGGGGATGTAGATGCAGACCCTTGCTGTTCCCGTTCCTGTGCCTCTGCTATCCTTTTTGTTGGGCCAGGTGATCTTCCTATCACTGGGTGGGCCTCACCTGCAGATGTTAGAGAACATAACCAGTAAAAGGGCCAGATGATTGGTGGCTGATGTGGAGACAAGCAATGCATGCCACTACTGTTACACTGAGCTATCCAATAGAAAGGATCAGTATGGGATCAAAAATGGCACCAGTGACTCACACTATATCCTCTATTTAAAGCTCTTATTTACAATAATTTTTGTTGGATTATACCATCAAAATCAGCTATTGATAAACTGCTTTTTTAAAAAAAAAATTCTCTGTTTATTCTTTAATTGTGATCACGCAAAAAATTTTAAAAAAATATCAATATAAGAAACTGACTGTGACTGGCGCGTTTCAAATTGTTATAATTCATTCTCCATCAGGGTATTGATAATTAAAGAATACTCATCTATTGCCAGTCCCAACAAGTTGATCAAACATGATAGGGCTTCAAACACGAGCCTGCTGAAGAGTTATTCCAAACTTCAAAGACAAGCTTGTCAAAAAGCTTCCATGGCATGGAAGCTTTTTGACAAGTTTGTCTTTGAAGTCTGGAATAACTCTGCAGCAGGCTCATGTTTGAAGCCCTATCATGTTTGATCAACTTGTTGGGACTGGCAACAGATGAGTATTCTTTAATTATCAATACCTTGATGCAGAATGAATTACAACAATTCAAAATACGATGGTCATTTTCGGTTTCTTATATTGATAATTTTTTTAATTTTTTGTGTTATCACAATTAAAAAAGAAAAGGATTTAATAAAAAATTAAAGTAAAACAGTTTATCAAGTAGCCACTTTTTATTATATAGTCCATAAAAAAATTATTAATCGATAAAAGTTTTAAGTAAGGGGTATATTGTGAGTCATTGTGTACAATGAGGCAGCCTCCAGGCACACTAACTATTGGACTGGCCATATCAAAAGCATGCCTAGAGCTTTCTTTCTATGTGCTCTTACAGTTTTTGCACCCCTCAACATGGCCTGATATTGGGGTATGTCAGATATAGGAGGGCCTTTGACACAACTTTGTAGGGTTGTGCAAGGCATAAATGTGTGTTATCCTGTTTGTGTACTGTCAATTGCTGATATTTCCAGGTGCCAATCCATCTTTTCAGCTGCATTCTCACAATGTCTAGGTTAGGACCCATGCCTCCTTACGACAGGCCACCGTTGTGGAGGAAGAGTTGTCTGTAGTGATGGCCCATAACAAAAAAGTAGTCCTAAGGAGGGGAGTAATTTCCTGTGGTCTGACCAGAGCCAACAGGTTGCCTTGTTCCAGATCAGTTATCAATTGGCATAGCTGGAGCTCAAACGAGTGACACAGGTTAGAAAGCAGGAGTCTTGCAGAAGGAGCTCTGATGGCTCTGTGGGTTGTCTCTGGCCAGTCTACTCTTATCTGTGCCTTTTATTTCTGTTGATCTTTCTTCCTGTTGCCTGATTGGCCCAAAGTTTGTCTGTTCTGTTTCTCTGTGGAATACCTTTCCTGGATTTTTTGCCTTGTGAATCTATCACCTCCTGCTCCAGAAACTTGTTCTTACTACTTTTCTTCCACCATGATTTTGTGCCTGAAATTCTATGAAATCATGTCTAAATATAATATTTTCCATGCACACTCCAAATCCTGCTTGTCCAATTGGTGGTCATCAAAAAATAGACACCCAGGTTATGGAATAGGAATGGCAAATATCTCTGATAGTATAGGTAGACATGGTTTCACAGAATTTCTGGCACAAGGACATGGAGGAAGAACAGTCTTTGGAGAAAGTCTATAGAACAGAGGTCAATAGATTCAAAAGGCAAAACGTATTCCATAGAGCTGCAGAGTAGACAAACATTGGCTCAATCAGAAAACAGAACTGAGGATCACTAGAAATACAGGACACAGTTAAGAGCTGACTAGCTAATTTCCACCTCTATCAAGACATATTGGTTCTTGCTTCTAACCCAAGGGTTACTGGCTCAAGGCCATCTTGTGAAGACTGAATGATTGTTTAGAAAAATAGGAAAACAGTCATTTCAATACTTTCATTGGCTGAAATCTCTAGTAATTTGTCAGCTATGCTTTTGATTTGGGCAGCAGTCCAAGTCTACTCTTTAATGAACAGAATTGCCCTGAAATGGGACTACAATAGTATACTATATGAAAATTTGCAAAACAAAACAGACCTGCAGATGATGCTGGCATCAATACAAAACAAAGATTATTGTCTGCACTCCTGGTACAAAATGCTACACCAGGCATGTGTTTCTAAGCTTGTGTATGGCACCTGCTGCTGGCTGCATGCACCTCAGATATCAGTGTACCCAATGGTGCTCAACTATGATATGTCATGTTGTGGGATCATGCACCATGCTACTGCTCCAGCACAAAGCTAGTCCTGCCATGTCCAGCATCTGCTGTACAGTGGGTATCTAAACAGATCTGTTCTGTCACAAACCACCTGACACATGCATGTGGTTTCACATGGCATGGGACTAGACCACACCGATGATGTAAGTTGGGGACTAGGCAACAGCATTCCTGCCTCCTTGGACAGGGGGTAAGAAGGTTTTGGCTGCTCACCATTCTAGAACTGTAGGGATGCACTTAACCCTTTGTGGTGCACCCTTCAAGCCTGTGTGTACAGCCCACTGTAACCTGACACCTCTGTGTTGTAATTGATCACATATCTGTGCAGCTGACCAGGATGGGGAACTTGTTGGTACTGACACACAAAAATGGCATATGCACAGACATGGTAAGACATTACATCACTTTTATTCAACTTTCACTGGTTGCCAATATCAAGCAGAATCAAATACAAAATAAAAATGATAACATTTAAGACATCCAACAGCATTGCTCCTTCCTACTTCTAATCATTAATCTCTGACTCCACTAAACAATAGAGCCAGAAGGCAACACTCCCAGAATACTCACAATCCCCCCATCTTTCGCAAAACAAAACAAACCACAAGTAATAGGGCCGTCTCATTTGTTGCATGTATCCTATGGAATGCCCTCCCTGACTCCTTATGTGCCATTAAAGACTTGCTAACTTTCAGGAAAGAACTAAAAACTCTCCTGTTCACACAATACTATGGAGAAAATAATGGTCATAATGCTACATCCCTGGACTTATCCCAAACTCAATCTGTAATGCCCTCAACTTAAGAAAATGCCGACCTACACACCCTGTAAATAGTTATTTGTTATTTGTACCATGCTGTCACAGGGTGGACATAGGGCAGCCTGAGAAGGTGCAGAGCAGTGTGAATGATCACGGTGAAAGTGACAGAATAAACAGGAGAATGTTTATTGGTTGCCAGCGACAACCTAAGCACACGTGCACAGAGCCCAGAAAGACAAAAGAGGAGGTCAAAGAGGCTCCTGAGAAGGAGGCCGAAGTGGAAGAGAGGGATCCGCTACCTAACCATGAAGAGTTAGTTCAGAGTCCGATGGGGGAAGGAAAAAAAACTAAGGCTACCAAGCGACAGGAAAGGGATAAGAGAGCCAAAGGAAGAAGGGAACTAGAAACAGGGGAAGGGTTACCCTGGGTCCCCGCTGCCCTCGTCCAAAAGTTTCCATCTTTTCCGATGGAGCAGAGGGCAGACTTGGCCCTCAAAAGAGCTTTCGAGTGGGCTCAGATGGACCGTAATACATTACCAAGGTTCCTGCTCGACCAGAATATTTTATATAGGGAGAGTTTAGATCCCTATACAGGAGCTGTGAGGAAGCAGCTAGTGGTGCCAGTAGCCTTTAAGGTGGTAGTTTTACGCCTGGCACACGACCATCCAGTTGGGGGACATAAAGGTGTCCAAGGGACACTGGATCAGATTTTAGCACATTTTTATTGGCCAGGGGTGTATCAAGAGACCAAGCGGTATTGCGATGCTTGCCCGGCCTGTCAAAGGGTCTCCATATCCAGGCCCAAGGCAGCACCCTTAATGCCATTACCCACAATAGCTACGCCTATTAGGCGAATGGGGATGGACATCGTAGGCCCATTAATAAAAACGCCTAGGGGTTTCCAGTATTTATTAGTTATTGTAGACCATGCGACCCGCTTCCCATGGGCTATACCCCTTAGGAATATATCAGCTAAAATCATAGCGCAGGAACTAATAAAGCTGTTCTGCGAGGTGGGGTTCCCCCAAGAAATATTAACAGATCAGGGTACAAATTTTGTATCAAAGTACCTTGCTAGAGTCTGGGAGGCGTTTGGCATACGCCATATAAAAACGTCAGCGTATCACCCCCAGACCAATGGGTTGGTGGAGCGCACCAACCAGTCAATAAAGCATTTGTTGCGCAGAGGCCTAAGAAAGGGGGAAATGATGGAATGGGATACGTTGCTCCCGTTTGTCATGTATGCGTGCAGAGAACGAGTTCAAACCTCGCTAGGAGTATCCCCATTTGAACTACTGTTTGGGAGGTCTCCAAGGGGAGTATTAGATATTTTAAAAGATGAATGGGTAGAACCCAGAGTACCCGAAGTGGGGATCCCACAGTTTCTGAAGGAATTAAGGACACGCCTAAAGAAAACGTCCCAGGCCTCGATAGAGAACTTGAACCGTAGCAAACAGCGCCAGAAGAAAGAAATATTATGATAGGGATACACAGACTAGGGAACTGGCGGCAGGGGACAAGGTCCTCATACAAGTGGCGGACCCTGGTCCAAAGTTTGAATCTAGATGGAAGGGTCCAGCCGTGGTAGTGAAAAAAGTAGGTTTTGTGTCATACCTAGTGGAAAATGAAAGTGGACGTAGGCAGGTATACCACGTCAATGTATTAAAACCGTGGAAAGAAAGGGTGGCCACAGCTAATTTGGCCTACCGCGAGCAGCACCGTAGAACCCCGCAAGGGATTACATGCTGTCCACGAAAAATCGCGGCAGCGCAGCAAGTAATGTTTTAAGGGGGGGGAATGTGTCACAGGGTGGACATAGGGCAGCCTGAGAAGGTGCAGAGCAGTGTGAATGATCACGGTGAAAGTGACAGAATAAACAGGAGAATGTTTATTGGTTGCCAGCGACAACCTAAGCACACGTGCACAGAGCCCAGAAAGACACACCCAGAGAGCAAAGCAAGGGAGTCTGCTTTACCTAATAGAGTGCACCTGAGGGAAGGTGGAGTCAGGAAATACGCAGATAAAACAGACTACCAAACATTTGGAGATAGGGAACCTTTGAGAGAGAGGGAATCCTGGAGAGATGAGCCGAGGAGAGAATCCTGGAGAAAGGAATTAAAGCAGCAGAGGTCACAAGCTGAAAGGCAGCAGGGGAGCCGGTGTGAATGTTGGAAAGAGTCCAGAGACCTGTGTGGTTCTGGGAGAAGGCAACACCCTGACAGCGTGAATGTGTTTGGAAAGCAAGAAGAATACAGGAAGACTGCAACAGCAGGTACAGGGGCAAAGAGTAGATACAAGGGCTATTTGCCATTTGAAAGGGAAGGGCCCTGGAGGCTTAGAAATAGCCACATAAAGCCCAGATATTCAGAGGCTAATAATAGCTTGTCTCCTGATTATATAAGTGTTAAAAGAAGAGGGCTTCACTTACTTAGAAAAGCTGAAGAAATCCCTTCTCATGGTGAGTTCCCAGCTTCTAGGGAAACACCGTTACACCGGTTGCAATCAGGCACAGTTGGGCCTGGAAAGCTAGGGCAGACCCGGCAGGGACCCTATCAAAATTACCCAGCTAGCAGGTCAAACCAGGACCTGAGCTATGCATTGAGGCACCAGCGGGGGCAGGGCTCTGAAAGACATCACTCAGAGTTTGGTGATACTCCCCAGAGAGGCAGTGCAGCTCACAGGAAGAGAAACTTCTTGACTGACGAGGCAAGCCTTCCATATTTTTATTCCACGTTGGAAGTGGATAGTGGAGATACCAATGAGCAGGAAATAATGGAATATGAGAATTCTGAGGTATTAACAAATACAGAATTGATGGACTGTTCTTTCTCTGTGATAGAGCCAGAGATATCATTAAGGTAAATGTGATTTGTGTAACCTTAAATTCCAGTATACAAGTGGCAGAGCTGCAACTCTCTCCCTCTCTCCAAGCCAAGCAGTCAGTTAGGCTGTTTATTATTTACTTTTGGTTTAAAGTTATCAGCTGAAGGAAGCTACTTTTGTTACATAGTTATCTTTTGTTTGAAGCCAAGTGAGCTGTTAATTTCTGTTGTTTAAAAAGAAGAAACCTCAAGGGACGGGGAATAAAACCCTAAAAGAAAAGAAAGTTCTTCTGTGTGATTTATATATAGAAGCAAGGCACAACTACCACCCTCATAATAGCCCAACAATACCAGCAGTCACGGCTGGGGCGGATGAGGTGTGACAATGCACATAGATTTACTATACCATATCCTTAATTGAAACCCTGACTGTTTTGATTTGTTTATGTATTAATGTTGTTCACTGTAAACCACCCCTGATCACTTTAAGGGGCGGTATAAAAGTAATGCCAAATAAAAATAAATAAAAATAATAAAGCAGAGATATGCTGTAATGAATAGGCATAAGCCACCTATTGATATAGCACCATCCACATCTGCTTTGCGGAGACATTTGTGACATTTGGCTCAGCAACCTCATCATCATTGGGTAGTAGGCCTCACACATTCTCCAAAGGGTATACATCATTATCTCTTGATGCTGACACCTTTATCCTAAGCTGCTGGATGAGGAGCTGGAGCGTCTTGAACTTGGCCTTGAGGGCCTCCATCTGGCAGTGAACACCAGAATCACTATGGGAAACAAGGCATGTAATATGACACCAGGCCCACCATATCTGGCCACTCCACACTACTCCTGGGTACTCTCCCTTACCTGGCCCCCTCCACACTATTGCCCCTAGCTGTGGCTATTTGTCTTTTGCAGATTGCACCCCATTTGGGACACACACTGAACTTGGTGCTTCTGCACCACAACAGTCTTTGTGCTGTGTTCTCACTTTGTAGTACATCTCCAGCACCCCACAGTCATCCTTGTGAGGGAAAATACCTATCCAGGGCATAGTATGCTGATGGCAAGGCAGCAGGGAAGCCCATGACCACTCACAGATAAGGCTCATAGCCTGCTGCTTTCTCATACCATGTCATGTGCACAATCGACACATACTGGATTGGGGCTGGCAGCAATGGAGACAATTGCGGCATGTGGTCTACCTAGCATTTTCAGTGCACAAGGCACAGCAATTCCTGATGTGTTCTTGGTCATACAGTTTCCTTCATGGCACCTGCCAAGCTTCATACGCCCATGCATAGATTTCACTGCATATGCATAGATTTGGCACATGACAAGGGATGGGACGCTGACTAGGCTGGCCAGCACTAGGAGTGTGCAGCCAAATGGATATAGTTCCACTCAGGTTCCTGTACCATTTGCGGGTATATTCATTATGTGAGCATTTCCATATCATTTCCCTGTACTTCGTTACATATTCTTTTGATGCAATGGTGCTCATTAAGAGCAGTCTATGCTTACTGAACATACCCAAAAAAGGTACTTCACAGTAAACTATTGGCTTGAGATACTTGGCCAGGGAACTAAATATTCAACTGTTTAGCCTTTCAAAGTAGGTATTATGACCTGTTTTTCAACCTGTGACCATTGGGCTAGATAACCATAACTCATCAAGTGGAGCTATAATGCCTCATAGTAGGTCAAGCTATGAGAGTCGGTCCCTCACTGTATCGTGTCAGATGGGTGTCAGAAGCCTAGGTTCCCCATTTGTCCCAGCATGTGTCTGGTGTGGAACTTGGTGCAGATACCTGTCTGGATATTATTGTCTTATGAATCAATTGACAGCTGCACCAGAGACATACTCCAAGGCCTTCACCATTACCATGTCCTTGTGGCAGTACAGCTGTGTTGTCATGTCTAATTGTACTGTCCGAGATATTTTCTATGCAATCCCAGATCCTGTTTGACCAACCCCACCCCTGGGAATGCTTCATTCAGGCTGGGTTAACTTATGCCATACAAGCTGTATGGGGCTTATTTTTATAAAGCATTTTCCATATTCATCACAATTTTGATCCAGTTTCACTGAAAATATATCCTTGGGAATGTCTATACACAACGCAGATTGCATAAGAGCAGGTACTGTACTATCTTTTGGTATGCCTCCTTTTTACATGCTTTATATGTGAAAGGAGGTATAGCTTGAAGGTGGACATTCAGGCCCTTCCCTAGTTTTTGCCATTAGTCCCTGTATGACAGACACGAGCCCTGTTTAAGACAGTATTTGTCTCTTTTTACTCCATTTTAATGGAGAAAAATTGATTGATGTCATTATTTTCAAACAATCAACACTACTCATTCAGAATTTAAAATGTATTTATTCCTAAACAAAATCAGAGAAAAATCAAAAACTTCATCTAGATACAATCCATGATTTGAAAATTATGGATTTGCTTTTATTATACATTACAATATACCCCCCTTCCTCATTAATTTCATGGAAGTCTCCAGATGGGAAACAAAATATTAATTTTCTTCAGCCTTAGGCATTGTTGACTGTTAAGGTACTCACTAAATCACTGATCGTATATGCATTAATATCAGATTTCTGCCATAAAAAGTTAAGACCCATGGGTATAAGGTTCAGTTTGTCATAAGTGTAATTAATTGTTTTTAGAAACGACTAATTTGTCAAACTGGCAAAAAATGTTGGGCAGACAAGATTCCTGAGCAAGTTAGCCTACCTTAAAGTCATGGGTACAATCACGGTATTATGCAAATTAATTGACTCTTTCAATGTTGCATAAAATGTTACTACTAGTACAATCCATGGTACATTAGGCTGTTCATCCAGCAAAAAAGTTGCATTTTATAAGGCTAGAATCTTTAGAGAGGAGACCTTATGGTTGAGAGTCCTTACAACCACAATTTATTTTTCTGTAAAGCAATAGACTTGATTCAGTCACTGCACAGCAAGGATGTTTATTATTATTTATTAGGAAATTTTAAAGCAACTGTCAAGAAAGCACAGTACTATTTTATTATCTTCCACTGCCTAAGATGAAGGAACAGAAGATTTATACTTTTTGAATGCTGTTAAACGAAAGGAGCAGCTTACTGTTATACTAATAAGCTTTACTAAAATAAAATCACATCTAAATGCTAAGAAAAACATGGTAAACTGTTTTAAAATATTTTGGCCTGATTTTCAAAGACTAATTTTTAAACACCATAGACAGGATGTTCAGTGGCAATGTCCAGAAATGAGCTGCTAGTGAATAGTCGGACTGAGCAGGCAAAAGCACAGAAGGAACCACTGATATCATCACCGGGCTTCCAGGAATTTCAAAAAGAGTGAGTTACTGAATGTGGCTGGATGGCGGGGAGCACCAGATTCATTAGTCACCTAGGGTACATTTCTAGCTTGGTACAGTCCTGCCGACACTTATCCGGTTAGTGGGATTTTCAGCCGGAACTTATCTCGACTGCAACTTAAGACAGCTTTTTATGTATCCTAAGTTGCCCAGATAAGTGGTGACTGAAACGTCGGCACCGATCCAGATTGCATGGATACTGCCCTCACTCCACTCATGGACTGGCCATGCTCTAAACGGATGGTACCAGGCCAGTCTATGAAGTATTCAGCAGCACTCTCCGGAGAGTGCCACTGAATATTGTGGTCAGCACTGTTAACCAGAGAGCCTCCCATTGGCCGACTGGCTAAGGGTTCTGAATATTGGCCCCTACCTTAATTAAAGGCCTTTTTACTAAAGCATAATGTGAGTTAATGAAGGTAATGCATGTTAAATGCCATTGCACCCTTAGAAATAAGGGCTGTAAGCACTTAACATGCGTTAACTTCATTAATGTGTGTTAAATCCTTTAGTAAAATGGACCCCTTAGTATAGATCTTTCACACAATCAAATCACTAGCTTGGTATAGTAACAATAAATTTAAAATAATCTGTGGAACCCAGTCTGAATGATGGATATGTAGCAATTGAAACCTGTCTGTTTTCAAGTGACATTTTTGCATTTTTAAGTAAAAAACATGCAGAATTGTATTTGAACCATTCTTTAGTCAACAGCAAAGAGGATTTGATTTTAATTCAACCAAACTTTAACCCCACTTCTTACATTTTGGAATATTTCACATGTTTGCTTTTGCTAGCTAGGCCTAAGTATGTTTCCTTAAGAACATAAGCATATTTGAATTGCCATATTGGGTCAGATCAGAACTGGCACTACCATTAGGGGAAATAGGTAGTCACCTAGAACCCCAAAGGTCGAAGGGCGGCCGACTGCCACTTCTGCCGCCCCTCTCCAGGACCTGCCATGGCAGCAATGACTTTAAACATCACCACAACAGTTACCAAAACCTCTGACCCCGTGGTACTGTTTGTGCTTCTGCTCCCTTCAATGGAGACTTCCTGCTTGCATGAGGGTGGAAGCGGCTCCACCAGCCACAAGGAGAGGGGGTGAAAGCACAAACCTGTGCACAGTGTCGGAGATTTCAGTAAGCATTGTAGTGCTGTTTATAGTATTTGCTGCCATTGGAGGTCCTAGAAAGGGGGTGGTGGCTGCAGCGCAATGGGGGCAGGATTGCGAGCAGGGGGACACTAGGAATGAGGTTCCCTAGGATACCTCATATCCTTGCACTGAGCTCGGGTCAGACCAAAAAGGTCTATCAAGCCCAGTATCCTATTTCCAAAAGTAGTTAATCCAGGTCACAAATACCAGTCAGGGTCCAAAAAATAGTACTAGCCCATGCTCCCTATCTCCCAGGAAAAGCAGTGGCTTTTCCCAAGTCTACCTTAGTAACTGTTTATGGACTTTCTTCCAGGAATTTATTTAAACCTTTCTCAAACCCAACCACAGTAACTGTTTTTACTACATTCTTTAGCATTGAATTGAGAGCTTTTACGTGTTGAGTGAAAACATATTTTTTCACATTTGTTTTAAATATACTACTCAGTAACTTCATGGCAAATCTTCTAAGCTTTGTAGGGCCCATATTCAAAAGGCATTTACATGGTTTACAGCCCTGTAAATTGTGTAAATCCTGCTATCTGGGATATTCAACAGCACTAACATGGTTAGTGCCACTGAATATCCCCTCTTCTCCCTACACGTCCCGATGCTAACCACTTAGCATCAGGAAGTGTCGGGGGCATTCCAGGGATGAGCAAAGGTGGCAATAATCGATATTGCATGTTGCCCATTTAGCGACCTGCACCTAAAAGGTAGGCGAGGCAAAACCTCACCTATCTTTAAGCACATGAGCTATCTGGGCAGCATGCAATATCACTGCTGCCCGGTTATTGACTGGGGCTGAGAGGCGATCCCGGATATTCAATGCCGAAGCAGCACCTAGCTCTCCTGACTCAATATCGGGCCCATACTTTCTGAAATAGTAAACATCAATTCATGTTTACTCATTCCACTCCACTCAGGATTTCATAGACCTCTATCTTATTTCCCCTCAGTTGTCTCTTCTTCAAGCTGAAGACCTGCTAACCTCTTTAGCCTTTCCTCATAAAGGAGTTGTAAGATCCCTATTATCATTTTGGCTGCTCTTTTCACTATCTTTTCTAATTCTAATGCTTACAATATTCCTTTTAACTTCTGACATCAGCAAAGCATGATCTTCTTTGTCCTTTTTCCTTGTTTTGGTCTCTAGAGTTGGGCTGTGTGATTTTTTTTTTTACCCATGTTTTATTGTAGTAGTACAGTCATTAAAGTATGAGCAAGCCATTTTGGCTTCTTTCCATTACTCTGTGGTGACATCACAGTATGAGCTGAGAGATCTTTCACTTTCCAATTCAAGATGTTCATGGTGTCATGAGAGAAAGATATAAAGGCAGATTTTAGTTAATATGTGGAGAGCAGAATTCCCATATCTAGGTCAGGAAGTTGGGAATTCCTATAGTATTTTACATAGAGTTTCTTGTAAAATTGGTGCAGGGCTGCAAGTTTCTCTCTCTCTATGTCCAGAGGGAGCAGCAATTTTCAAAAACTGCATGAGGGGAAAAGATGTACAAATACCACACACACGTGCACAGAAGTAGCTTTGTAAACCGTTGCTCCCGCTGGACACGAGCAAATTGAGCCAGTGGCCAAGATCTTAATTCACCCATGATCTATCCTACTAAGGCATCCATTCACTTCCCCTCCCCCGTGACAAGTGATCTCCTCCCCCCCAAAAGCATCTCCCCGCAAAAAAACAACAACCCGGGCACAAAACCACCCCCCACCCAATCCCTGTGGGAACAATACTCCCAAGGCCTCCCCCAGCAGATGCCCCCTATCCCTGATCCCTATCCTTGGTCTTACTGGAGCAACCTTGGTGTCTAGTTAGAGCAGGACTGATCCCAGGTCACTCCTGCTCTTACGATGCTGGATTCCAAAATGACACTGCTGACTCCTAGCGGTAATATGGCGGTACTACTGCAGTACCATGAGATTTCAACTAGGGGTCATCAGGGCCATTTTTTAACCCAGTACCATAAGAGTAGGAGAGACAGAATCGTTCCTGCTCCCACTTATTCATGCCTTGGGGTAGCTGTAAATGCCAACATCTATAATTTCTAGAGACATGGATTCCCCTTGTAAAATGGGGAATCCACATCTATATCGTAGGCCTGCCCAACCACTCCCTCCACCCTCACCATGCCTCCAGTAAATGTAAACATCGTAAGCACCCAATGTTTTAAAAGTCCCTGTTCTAAAATGGCAATTTACACATGTATGCCAATCTGCATGTGTAAATGCTACTATTTAGACATTTATTTATTTATTTATTTATATTCTCTTATATACCGCGCTATTCTGCATCAGTGCGGTTTACATTGAACAAACTGAACTTACATTGAACAGGGCATTATAACTTAGAAATAACTATTTACAGGGAACATGGGCTATGGAGGGTTAAGTGGCTTGCCCAAGACCACAAGGAGCACCTGTGGGGATGATCGAAATTAAATCCCAAAATATCAAAAGGAGGATAATAAAAAGCTATATTATTTAACAAAGATAATAATGCATTATTTATTACAAGTAGGAACTAGTCTAAAAGAGCCCGGATAAGGGTATTTAGGTGACTTTTTCAGGTTACAAAAGGATTCAAGGTCACTTATGTACTTATTTATTATGTATTACAAGCATTTACTATACCACCTTATCAGACATAAATATCTGGGTAATTTACAGTCTAAAATAGAACTTATACAACTTCATCAAATACGCAAATTCACAAAAAACACAACCACATAACATACCTCCAAACGTAAAATAACAAAACCACCATTAATAAAACTCATTAACACACATTAGAGCGTACAGTACAAAATCAATATAAGTCATTTTGTCATAGACCCTTCTCAGTCTAGGAATCACTGCTAAAAGCCTGCTGGAAGAAAAAAAAAGGGGGGGGGGGAGATATTCAAAGGAGTGGAGGAGTAGCCTAGTGGTTGGGGCAAGGTACTTCAGGCCGAAAGGTCGGGGGTTCAAATCCCACTAAAGGACAGCAACCTTGGGCCGGAAGGACTGGGGTTTCTAGTCCCACAGGTGCTCCTTGTGGTCTTGGGCAAGCCACTTAACCCTCCATAGCCCATGTTCCCTGTAAAATAGTTATCTCCAAGTTATAATGCCCTGTTCAATGTAATTTCAGTTTGTTCAATGTAAACCGCACTGATGCAGAATAGCGCGGTATATAAGAGAATGTAAATAAAATAAATAAATAAATAATGTTAGCTGGTTAGCCCAATATTCAGCAACACTAACTGGTTAATGGCACTGAATATCCCCACAGACTGTGGAAAGAAGCTACTAACCAGATGGCTTAATCAATTAAAGTTAGGACATCCGAATAGCTGTCCTACCTTTAACCGAATCTTGCTATCTAGTTAGCAGCTGAAGCATTGGTGCTGAATATTCAGATTTAATTAAAGCGACAGTGGCTAGATCTTTAATAGCCTAGTCTCCACTGCTGAAGATGCCCCCCTAAGTCTTATGTTTCTTTTTGTGGTTAACAAGAGAAGATTCTTGGCATCAGTTCAAAGGTATATTATTCCAAAGCACAGTCCTAAATATGAAAACATGGATCATCATGTACTTTCTAAATGTACCTGAGATAATGAAAGAAAAATAAGTAATAAAGTTTGTGAAAAACGTACATTGTGATTTGGTTCATAAGGGATTAGATGATTTGACAAATTAGGCAGATGATCCATTGATAATGCTTTATACATGAAATTAAGAGCTTCAATATAATAGAGTATGCTGTCTGTAACCAGTACTGAGCTGCTAATAGGGGACCGGCGTCGCAACGTCTCACTCTGTCAGGTGCTGCATCACCATAGTCTGTACTATCTGCAATCATTGCAAAGAAAATAAAGGAAGACTCTTGTAAACAATGTTATAAAAATCCAGCTTGGGAATTACAAGATCACGAAAGAGAGTCCTCAAATCTATCAAAAGAAGCCATGGTTTCTCTGCTCTAATTCTCTGTAATATCAAAAATGATTACTGTACTACAGATGAAATCTGCTTTTTAAATGCCAAATGTTAATCTGTAGAACTCCATAATTTACATAAAGAACCCTCTAAATTGTATTGAAACCTCACTAATCAAAGAGGAAATCATAGGCAGGGCCAGCCCAAAAGTATCCGATATCCTAGGAGAACATTTAGTCTTGCACCCTCACCCTGTTGCACCGCACCCATAGTCCAGCATCTCCCCTTCCCTCCCCCCCCCCCCCAGATTTACAGCAATCTCCCCTTCTCTACTGCCCAGCTCTCTAGCATCTCTCCTTTCCTACCCCCCCCCCCCACCTCAAGGTGCCAAGAATCATTCTCCTTCCTTTATTCTCCTCCCCCCCCCTCTAGTATCCAGTATCTATCTCCTTCCCTTTTTTCTCCAAGGTGTCTAATATCTCCCACTTTCCGTTACCACCGCTGCTGCTACCCCCATTGACTTACCTCCACAGGAGTCCAAAGTAAGTACAGGTTTCAGGGATGGCAGCTTAACACAGCACCAGAATAGCTGTAGCAGGGAAGTCAATGTCAATGGTTGGGTTTTTGAGCATCTGCACGCACGATTGCACTCAAGGCCTGCTGCATGCGACCCACATGTTGGAAAAGTGAGATGCAAGAGGTCTTGATCATACACGCACACAGATATTGAAAGGCCCATCACTGAGGCCCAAGCGGCCTTAAAGGACTTCCCTGTAGCCAGTGCCACACTACCACCCTAGGCAGATACCTGGTCCACTTAGTGGTTGGTCCAGCCCTGATCATAGGTACTACTTTAATATAGCTGATTTAAACAGCATTTTGGGATATTTAGAATCAACTTATATGCATGAAGCCTCTTCAGAACAGTATTAACACAAATTATTCATGTCTGAAATATTCAATGATGTAGAATCCACTGTAAATAAAATTTTTACAACATCTGCATACGAGTACATACAGACTATATACACACACATGACTGAATTAGTGTTATCAGAGTGGATAAAGGATATTAACTAGGGACTAGCAAGGTCAAAATAAGGAAAGGACATCATCTCATCTACCATCATTACTGAAGGATAGTGCCATGTTTGAATTAAAACCTAAGACAGTCACTCAGAAATCCAAGCTCTGGAATTTTCCGGATACGGATGACTTTTTTTTTATATAAAAAGTAGACACATACCTTTCGCTATGTGGACTCTGCCAGATTACTACTTCTTACAATTTACAATCTAGTCAACACAGACCTTTGAGACATGCAGACAAAAATATAATAAGATGGTTGAATTCCATTTACGTTTTCCCTCATATTCATAAAACTGAAGCAATCTTTTTTAGGCCTACATATTTTTGCACTGAGAATATGATGATACATAGTCTTAAGAAGCACTCTTCTGAATTCAGAATATGCCTCCTGTTGGTACTGCATGTGTTTGTAGTGTAACTTCAATATCAGAAAACAAGATTTGACATCACTATCTAAAGGAGAAAATATCAAAGGGATGCTAATTTTCTTAATCCTTTCCACAGGTTAAGCAGTATTTTAACACCAGAAATAATCCTTTAGAAAGTTGCACTCCCTTCACATGACTTGCATTTAGATGAATCTTTGAAAGTATGGACTTAATAGTTCTTCTGAAAACAATCTGTACAAATTGGGAAGTGTAAATTTGTGCTGGTGGTTTTCTTGACAATTTAAAAAAAAAATAAAAAAGTATGTGCATGCTTTCACTTTGAAAACTAAGGTAAAGAGAGTTATTTTAGAAGCCTTATTCACAATTTGCACGTGCAGAATCAGGTATATACATGTGTAAACCACATCCACATGTAAACTGCCATTTTAAAAAGGGTCTAATTTACACCTCGTCAAAATTTCATAGGGGTGTATTAGGGCATATCAGGGACATATCCTGAGTGGGATATAAATCTACACATGTATTTCCCATTTCATACAGCAAATGCACATGGAAGCCCAAAGCTATCCACATCAGGATTCATTCCTACTCCCCGACACAACTAGGCATAAACAAAGTGTTCCTTTTGGCCATCTCTTTACAGGAGGGATGACGGGGGATATCCCTCTCAATCCCCAATATTTATTTCCCTCTCCAAACTGAAATGAGATTAAGATAGAGTCCCCTGTAGTTAAGTAAGAGCATTTGTATGTCTAGGTTTGCAAAATGGCTCAGCAACATATCAGTTGCTGGGTTTCCCCGTCGATTTTTTCCCACTTCTACATTTGTGAAATGTATCCTCCCAAGGCACATGGATTTACATCCCTATGCATCCCTGCACCTCCTTATTTGTGTTTTAGAAACAGCTCCAGTTTTAGCAGAGCTGTTTCTAAAATACAGGCACAACTGTAAATGTGGTGATGTCAAACAACTCGATTCTGATGTCTGCATCCTATCTAAAATTTGCCTTAAAGTTTGAAGAACTACCAATGGATTTTGCACCAATGCAGGTAGTTAGAAAATTACTTCCTCCAAATGTATTAGAGCAAAATTTATGCCACTAATAAAAACTAATGCAAATAATTCTAACAGCAATATCTCAATAGGAACAATAGATATACACAATGTTAAGTGCCATCAAGTCGGTGTCGACTCATGGTGACCCTCTGAATAGTTGTCCTAAACTATGTTTGGTCTTCAGTCAGGCGGCTCATTGTTGACAAACTAGCAGCAGTAGCTGCTGTTATTGTATCGATCCATCTCATTGCTGGCCTTCCTCTTTTGCATTGATCCTCTATCTTGCCAAGCATGATGTCCTTCTCTAATGAGCTCTCTCTTCGCATGATGTGTCCAAAGTACGAAAGTCGGAGTCTTGTCATCTGAGCTTCTAAAGAAAGCTTAGATTTGATCTCCTCTAGTACTGACTGGTTTGTTCTTTGGGCAGTGCATGGTATACACAGTATTTGTTGCCAGCACCTCCTTGTTCCTTCAAACTGTTGCTTCTTGATCAACGTAAAAGGTTGTGCAAGAGAACAATCAGGTGTTCTGGTATACCATGCTTCTTAATGTGGTCCAGAGTTTCTCATGGTTTACACATAGTTTGCTGTAGTCAATAAAACACATACATATAGATATTCTTTTGGTATTCTTTAGTCTTTTCAAGGATCCATCTCACTTCCGCAATGATATCTCTCGTTCCTTGCCCTTTCCTGAACCCTGCTTGCACTTCAGGCAGTTTTCATTAGAGGTATGGTTGTAGTCTCTGCTGAATAATCTTGAGTAGAATCTTGCTGGCATATGGGATCAGAGAGATTGTAAGATAATTTCCACAGTCAGATGATCACCTTTCTTTAGTATTGGTATAAAAACAGATCTTTTCCATTCAGTTGGCCATGATGTTGTCTTAGCATACTTCCAAATTTCCTGACAGAGCCTTGTAACAGTTGCATCCGATTGCTGTAATACTTCAATGGGAATGCCATCAATGCCCGCTGCCTTGTTCTTTGATAAGGCTTTCAATGCTGCTTCAACTACTTCTTTCATCATCAATGGTTCCTGATCATAAGGTACAGATTGAAACGGCTGTTGGTCCACTTGATATTTATTGTATAATGACTCTGTATATTCTTTCCTCCTTTTCTTGATCTTCTCAGCATCATTCAACATGGATCCTTGAGCATCTTGTAACATTCCAATTCCCTGTAGCCAGTGCCACACTACCACCCTAGGCAGATACCTGGTCCACTTAGTGATTGGTCCAGCCCTGATCATAGGTACTACTTTAATATAGCTGATTGAAAAGCATTCTGGCATATTTAGAATTAACGTATATGCATGAAGCCACTTCAGAACAGTATTAAGGCAATTATTCATGTCTGAAATATTCAATGATGTAGGAGCCATTGTAAATAAAATGTTTACATCTGCATGCGAGTACATAAAGACTATATCCACATGACTGAAATATGGAATATATGGAATGAGCAGCTATGTATCCTAGACAACCACAATATAAAGTTTTGAGTCGGGAGCAAAGCTTCTCACTAACACTTAACTGAAGCTGTCTGCGGCATGATCCATTTTATTCCTCTGGGCTGTGTAGCAGATAGCTCGAGCTGAAAGGGACCCTAAATTTCAAACTTTGAGAAACTAAAAGCCACATTGTCTGGTGTGACTAATGGGATGAGATAATATTTTGGATTTTAATTTGGGTCTTAGTGAAGTTTTCTTGCTTTAACTATGGTTGTGATCCACCTTGTCCCTGCTGTGCTTATAAAGTACATAATATAAATTTATTTATTTAGCTGCATTTATATCCCACTTTTCACCGGGTCAAAGCGGTTGGGGGATACATTTAACACGAGGGGATATGAGACACATACACTAATACTTACAGGGAACATGGGCAATGGAAGGTTAAGTGGCTTGCCCAAGACCACAAGGAACACCTGTGGGACTAGAAACCCCAGTCCTTCCGGCCCAAGGTTGCTGCCCTCTAGTGGGATTTGAACCACCAACCTTCCGGCCTGTAGTACCTTGCCCCAACCACTAGGCCACGCCTCCTTCCTAAATCTGTAAATTAAATTAACAAACTATTCTTCATTAAAATCAGAGGTGGTAAAACAAACTGTTTGATCCTCCCTTGTCATGGGCACCCATGTGAAAATGGTTTTAAATGTATTGCAAGCACTACAACGTAGACCATTCAGTGTATAGTTCAAAATAGCTTACTCTGACTTACTGCAAACTAAAACTTCAAGATGTGAGTAATGATTTATATTATTCAATGCTCATGACTTTTAAAAGAGGCATTCATTTTTACTAAGCAGCAGTAATGCTAGCTGTGCCTTATGACAGGGACGTAAAAATCACAAGGATGTTTTAACATACATGGAAATTTATGACTGTGGATTCTGTCACATGGCTTAAAAAATGCAGGTTAAGCAAATTCCCATAGGGTCTACATTCCTAATTCTGCTGATCTAAATGAATTATCGAGTATGAACCTTTCAATTCTAGATACATTTCTTCCTAAATACCTTACTATTTAGCATCCTAAAGGGAACAAAGACATCAACAACACCTTCTATGCACTGTCGAGTCCCAGCTTGAGTGCAGTAAACTCTGGGGCCCTTTTGAAATCTTTAAAGCCAATCATACGTACAACGTCTTATGCTGAAGAGCTGGCTAGATGTGCTTCGGCATGAAACAATATTTCAAGCTTTCTGATATACATGTGTCAGCTTCCTGTGACAAATAGCTTGTATTAATTAGGCACTAGACTTGGTGCGATTGCTGTTATTAACTGAAGGAAGATGGGTTGAATTTAATTGTGTGTGACATCAACGTCAAGTGACTGATATTTCAAGCATCATTTAAAATGTTTGCTATTGAAGTCATTGTGTTCACATAAAGGCTGTCCAAAACATAAAGAAGACTGATGAGAAAGGAATGGCAGTATATTTGTACCATCTATCTAAGTGAATTTATGAAATCTTGGCTGTGATTTATACTCTGAATGTCCATGATGCTTTCCTAGTTTTCTGGAAGAAATTGGTGGAATGGCTTAATGGTTTATTAACCCAGAAGAGACCTTGGTTGTATTTATTTTAGTTATTTCTATAGTTATTTATTTGATATAATTTATTGCTTGCCTGTACATAACTAAGCTCTAGGTGAGTTTCAACAATCAGCAGTTAAATCACAATCAGATTGTTGCAAAATTAATATGCAAACAAAGGGGACATGAAATCAACCTAAAGCATAAAGGGGTAATTTTATGACCGGACTCCTATATCAGAAGTCCAGAAGGGCTCTTCTTATAAGAATGTTTTTATTAAAGGCAACATAGATGCCTATGTGCCTTTTTTAAAATAGGATCCCAGAGCAAGCCCCAGTAGCTGATTAAATTCACATGCACAAACTTATATCTGCTCTGAAGATGATAACTGTATTTGTACATTCTGTATGTGTCCTCATGCATTTTATAAAATATGTGCATACATTGCAATTCCATCCTTGTTCCACCCAAACAATCCCCAAGGAACACCCTCATGCAGATTGCATAAAGGTAGTACACTCTTTCAGTGATCTACTTTTTTGCACATGTTTGGATGATTATTAAAACCTTTTTCTGAAAATGCATGTGAGAAAGAAGAAAATAAAAGGATTTAACTAAAAGCATGAGCAACCAACCTACCACAACCTGCACCAATACATTTTTACAAACAGCAAAATATATAAAGTAGTAAGAAAGACACAAACTTGTATTTGGAATAATAAGAGCTACAGCTTTAAGAAACAGTGTTAGATGAATCCTAATTCAAAGAGGTAATGTTGATAATATTGTCACATCCCAGCAATGGCCACCTTCAACCCACCTGGAATTCAGATAGCATCCAGTAGACCAGAGCTACTCAAATCCGGTCCTGGAGGTCCACAACCCTGCAGGTTTAAGGGATATCCCTAATGAATATGCATGAGATATATATGCATTAGAGATAGCCTGCTAACCTGACTGGTTTGTGGCCCTCCAGGGATAGATTTGGAGACCCCTGCCTTACACCTCTGTCATTTAAGATTGTGAGTGGGCAAGGTACAGATGTCCTAGAGATCAAAAGGGTAGATAGAATGTGTTACATTCCTCCTCAATTCTCACCACCACCAAAACGATGTCTAATAGACACATGATATAACATTAAAACAAAGATAAAAACAATATTAAATAACCAATCAGTAAAGAATAATGAATAAATAAAAGAAAATATATGTATAAGAGAACCAAACATATTATAATAATAGACAATAAAACAAACAAAAACCAATAAAAAACATACTATAATCATTATAAAATCCATATGATGTGCACGCTCCCCTTGAACTGTCCAGTCTCCGCACCAACCCACATTACTCGGGTAGCATAGGATTTTTAGTGTGGCATTTTTGGTGCACAGTAACTTTTACCACATTGCACTTGGCATGCGCTGAAGCCCACACTACCTGGTAGCGCATTCAATTAAACATGTCCTTATATGCCAAAACCATGAGGGATAAAATGCAGAAGACCATCTGAGGCTTTCTGCTTTGTATTCTTGCTATACAAAGAGTCTACCATGATACCCTGAACAGTTATTAACCGTTTGGTGGTAGTCATCCATGATGTATGTTTGATACTGGACAAGGTAATTCCCTACTCCCATTCCCTTAATTCCTGACGGTACCCTCATCCTGGAAACGGGGCCGGCACAAGGAGATGAGGCGCCCTAGGCAAACCTCATCCCTTGCGTGCCCCCTGACCTCTATTGCCACTGCTGCTGCCCTTTTCTGGACCTACAACAGCGGCAAAGACTTTCTTTTGTATGGCAGCAGAAGTCTGTATCAGTGGGGGCTGAAGTAAACAGCCCCGTGATGCCAAGGTTTTGAGGTAAGCGTCACAAGGCTGTTGTAGGCCATTGTTTAGGCTGTAGGTCCCAAAGAAGGGTGGCAGTGGCAGCTTGGGTGCTCCCGGAGGCCCAGCACTCTAGGCAACCTCTTATCTCACCTAATGGTAGCACTAGCCCTGCCTGGAAAATGCAGCAGAGGCTACACATGATGCTATGTTAGTTAATCACTGCATCTCTTGACCTGGCTCTCACACAATACATATTTAACAACAATACTGGTGAAAATTGAAGAGGACAAATAGGAAAAAAATATTAAGAGGACAATACTCAAAATCCATGTACTCATTGCAGAGATGGAAATCTCCATACATATGTTCTCCTTGGGCAATTTTCAAAGGGAAAATATGCAGAACTCATGGGTACAGGTACTTGTGGACTTTGCAAATGCCCTTGCAGTTTTCAAAATTGCCCTATATATAAATTGCTCATCTGCTTGTATACATTTTAAATCAATTTAGAGCACACCAACTTTTTAAAGTCACACTAATAAATATGAATTCCCTATTTTTTATATTCTTGTATATGAAGCTTTTATTCTTTGAAAGAAAAAAAAAAGAGTAAATCAGACTGATAGTGCTCATTCTCCATTGGCTTTCTGATTCTTCTTGTCCCTATTTGACCATAAAATTCTGCAGAGTACTGCATAGTTCGAAGAGGTAATATGACCTGTGAACTAGGTACTGGCAACAGGAAGCTCAGCTGAGAGAATTACCAGGCCTACTACACTGCTGGAAGAGCCCTGGCCCAGATGGAGTAACCAACTTTTGGCTCAGTTAATATCACTCCACCAAGATTTGGCGAACTGCAAAAATCAATTGTTCAACAGTCGGACTTAACAATGCAATGGCCTACTTTTCTGAAGGGAGAACCGAGTAACATTTCTAAAAATTATAGACCAATAACCTGTTTATCTACAATCTATAAGCTGTTCACTGTGATAGATGCAGACAGAACATACAATCACACTGAGCTCAATAACATCATGGCGATAGAGCAAAAGGGCAATAAGAGAGGAGCATATCGAACCAAAGACCAGTTAATATTGAATAAGGCTATCATGACCAGTGGTAAGAAAGGCAGAAATCTCAGTATAGCATGGATTGATTATAAGAAAGCTTTTGACAGTGTCCCAAACTCTTGGATAAAACATTGCCTTGAAATGTATAAAGTAAATCCTGGCTTGATAAAGTACATTCAGTTCACTTTGACAATGTGGCAAACTGCACTCTTTTTGAGATATGAAGATGGTCAGTACATCATTCCTAACATTAAGATCCAGCGAGGAATATTTCAGGGAGATTCTGTTTTGTTCGGTGCTTAATCCAATGAGTGCTGTCATCAACTCTTTGGGATATGGATTTAGCCTGAATCCTAAAGACAGTAACAACCCAGAAGCAACTTCCCAATCTACTATTTATAGATGATCTGAAGCTCTACAATTCAGCTACCAACAGTTAGCAAAGCAACTTCGTGTAGTGAAAATCTTTTCTGATGACATCAGGATGATTTTTGGCCTTGAAAAGTGTGCTAAGGCAACCTTTCTCAGAGGAAAATTTAGCAAAACTGAAAACATCTCCCTTGCTGAGGGCTGTGATATCAAGGACCTTTAACAGGAAGGCACATATAAGTATATTGGAATAGAGGAAGGAATGACACTCAAGCAGAAACTATTGAGAGAGAAGATCAGTAAAGAATATTACAGGAGATTAAAATTGTTATTGAAAAGTGCTTTAACATCACCAGAATAAGATACAAGCCATCAATCAGCTGTCAATTCCTGTACTCTCATACAGCTTTGAGATTGTGGACTGGCCTCATAAACATCTTGAAAAACTGGATGTGGGAACAAGAAAACTCCTCCATGCTCATGAAGTAATTTACAAGAATCAATGTATGCTAAGACTGTACATTTCTATACCTGAAGGAGGGCTAGGACTTATAGAGATTGATTACACCTACAGAGCTACTATCATAGGCCTCCAGGCCTACCTGACAGCATCATCAGATCCAAATACACAAAAAGTGCTGAAATATGAACATAAACATCCAGAAACTGCCCCTGGATGTTCTTTCTTGGAGTAAACCCAGAACAGGTAGCTGGACTGTGGAGAGGTGGCATATGGTAATGTAGGGGGGAGGGTCCAAAACAAACTTGCACTGAGCCCAAGTGATCATTGCTCCACTACTGTCTCTTACTTTTGGAAGTGAACAGCTGATGTCTATGACAGACAACAGTAGGGATCCTTGGGCAGAGAGGAAATTACATCAGCATGGGACAGGAGTAAAGAAGGGTGGGAAGGAGCTGTTCTTGTGGGACACAGAAAGACAAACAAAATCCCCAAGTCCTGTGTTAAAGATGGCCACATTCTTCCTGGGAGTGGGGGGGGGGGGGGGGAGGAGAGAAGTATCCCAGTCCCTTCTTACTCTGATAGGTCATATTCCATCTGAGGGGCAAGGATATGTTAGCTGCAAGATGCTCGTCTGTCTAATGTGAAACATAAGCACAGTTTACAAAAGGTTTCTGAGAATCTGAAGGCCATTTTTACTAAAGCCCACAAGGATTTGCAATTAATATGCCAAACAAATGCATGTTAATTGCAAAGCCTCTGTGTTAGCTGCCAGGGGCATAACCAGATGTTCATGGCTGCTAACGTGTGTTGAGGCATTTAAACATGCACTCCATTAAGGCAGGTTTACTAAATGAACCCACATTAAGAGCCATGTTGCTGCTGAGCACGTAGCAATTGACCTGGCACTAGCACTAATGCACTCTCCACACCCACTCTTCACCTACACCCAACCCCATCCTGAGCTTGCCCATGAACATGTGTTTTAGGTTCAGTGGTAGACACACCTCGCATGTTAATATTCCCGACTGCCAGTTGCTGCAAGTTAAGCTGCACGCTAAAGCACATGTTAACTGGCTAATGGACTTTAGTAAAAGGATCCCTAAATGTGTAACAATTTCCAAAAGATCAGAGAAGTCTACTGACCTTAATGCATAGATCACCATGCAGCAATGTGACAAACCAGGATTAGACCAGTCTCTTCAGGTTGGCTTTACTAGAGAGCAAAGTCTCAAACATATTTAGAGGCCAATATTTAGTGGGGCAGTTTCTTTATGAAGATAGACGGTGGACTTCTCTACTTATTTTTATGTGGCTTTTTTCTGTGGACCCATGCATGTAAGTAAGACTGCTGAATATGTGACCATAAGTTTAAATGGATACATTTTATCCATTTAGGTTAGGATAGCTATTTAAGCATGGTAAATCTTCAGCCAGTGTTGCTACGCTCAGATAATTCCGCTTCTCAAGTCACTTCATTGGCTTCCTATTCATTTCCGCGTCCTGTCCAAACTTCTCCTACTGACCTACAACAAAGTGCATTCATTCTGCAGTTCCTCCTTACACCTCTCCTCACTTATTTCTCCTTACACCCCTCCTCGGTAACTCTCTTCAGCAAGCAAATCCCATTTATCTGTGCCCTTCTCTTCCACTGCCAGCCCCAAGCTTGGTTCATTGCACCTTGCTGCACCATATGCCTGGAATAGACTACCTGAGTTGATACGTCAGGCTCCTTTCTCTAGTCCTATTGAACTGGAAGCCTGAAACTCACCTCTTCAAGGCTGTTTTTGTATCCCGACTCCTTTATTCTCCTGTTTACTACACTTGTATGATATAATCATTTTCCCTTAGTTCTACCCTAGTCTCCTGTTTGTTGTGTTAGTCCGTTTCTTCCTTGAATAGATGGCAAAGCTTTATTGAGCAGGGACTGTCTCTTACATGTATGCGTACAGTGTTGCATATGCCTTCTAGAGCGGTACAAATGATAAGTAGTAGCAGCAATAGTAATAGTGCAACTTAAATGCAGAGACTTAACTGGATAGTTGTTGAATGTCACAGCTATGTGGTTAAGTTTAAGCCATGCCCCAGAAAGCCTCTGTAGCTGTCTTCTTTTATTCAGATAATCCTTATCTGGATATTCAGGCCAAAACGTTATACATTTGCCGGTCCCAATTTAAAAAAATATATACACATATGGCTAACTCTAAAGTTAAGTGAATAAATCCTTTCTAATGTCCACCTGTGTTTTGAGCACCTGAAAGGTAAGTACTTTCAGTTTCATTCAAATTATTTGACTCTCATTAAAGCATATGGGAGGCCAGCCGTGAAGTGGTGCCGGCCCATAACCAGGCTGCTGGGAGGAGGAGGGCTCCCCTGGGTGGTTCGAGATGGAGTAGGCAGAAAGGGCAGAGGAGAGACAGGGACATGAAAAAGGCCCAGGGTGGAGGGAGTTTCCTCCTCTTTTCGGGTCAACTGCAAGCAGTAGCTGCTGAACTCAAGCCGCAAGCAGCAAGTCTCTCTTCAGGCCTCCGTGGTGGATCAGGAACCAGTGAGCATGCCTGGTCAAACTGTGGGCCGCGAATCCAGCTGGCCACAGTGAGGGGCAGAAATGGAGCCAGCGTGGCCAGATATAGTGAGCCACAAGCGGCAGAAAGCTTTCACACAACAAAAAATAAAGGAACAGCAGCAGCACTGTGTATGGCCACAAGAGAAGCGTTGGCATATGCAGTCATGAGAGAAGTAATATCAAGAACACATTGCAATAATTAATGACTCAAATCCAAAAAAGGAAATCCCAATTACGGCAAATTTTTACTGTGAAACATTCACTCATTGCAAGAAATCAATACAGATACATTAAATAAGTTTAATAAATATTTTACATATCTATATAAACATTTTAGAAATGAAAATACATCATCATCTTTTATCATAAGCAACATAAGTATATTGTGTTATAAAACTTTATATACTGCATTTAGCTAATATACCCATTAACCTATCTACTACATAATATCTCATAAATAACATCTTGCTAAACAACTATTTACCTATAAATACCCCCCAAGGACAACAAATTACATAAACCACATATAATGACCACACAACAAAAAACTAACACATAACACAAATAATAAGACCAACCACGAAAATCACACAAGAAATAACGTACAACCCTTCATCTATCCATAAACCTAATTCAAAATCATTAGACGGTCTTATGAATATTCTTGTTCCAAAAATTCATGTTAGGAACTAACTGCGGCTCGTGTCGCAATGAAACCAATTTGCTCCACTGAGCATCACTCCTATATAGCAGCACTTTCACACGTGTTCATAATACTATGGACTCAACTCAAATGAGGACCATCAATTTATTTTATTTATTTTATTTCAGTGCTTTTTTATACCGCCCCTTCCAGAGATCAGGGGCGGTTTACAAGGAACTTAAACAACAATATAGCAGAACATTGCAATATTGAATTACATTAAACATTAGTTGAGCAAAAACAAGGAACTTAAACAACAATATAGCAGAACAGTGCAATATTGAATTACATTAAATATTAGGTGAACATAAACTAGGTTGCATAATAACTAGGTTAAATGGAAAACAATGTGAGGGTTATTAACATAAAGGGAAGTATAAAACTATGTTACAAGGAGTCATAAAACTATGTTACAAGGAACCAGAGGGGTAGATTTACATGGTTAGTAAGAGACTATAATAGTTATTTGTGATCATAAATAAAGTATTGGGAGTAGACTAACTTGAGTGGATGAGAAATGAAGTCCGGCATTAGGTGGGGTAGACCTGTGTTTGGTTTGTTGCATGTTTTTGTGTAGTAAATTTGGTTCCAGGTTGTAGGTTGCTATAGTGTTGACTAAATAGGTAGGTTTTAAGTTCCTTCCTGAAAGATATAAGGTCTTTAATCTCTCTGAGGTATAGTGGGAGTTTATTCCATTGGCTGGGAGCATAATATGAAAAAGCAGTGTTGGTGGTTATTTGCTTTGATTTTGTCACTGCAATGGGATGAAAACACTGAAAAACAACAAAAATATACATATGAGCAAATCACCCCAGAATATTAAAAGGAGGGGTATTAATACACCAAACGAACATCTATTCATAAACAAATTGTCACACCTCCCTATCAGGTCATCAAACCTCTCAAAAAACTGGACTAAATTAAGAACCGGAATCTGGATGAACATCCTAAAATGAAAATGAAAAGAAAAGATATTGCAAATTGGCAAATAAACACCAGCCATATATAACATCATATTCAGGACAACACACCTTTTGATGTCACGTTTGCCAAAACTAGCCCATACCGTTGTTCTAGATGTAAAAAATGTCCAACAGTAAAACTTCTCCCATAAAACAAAGGCCACTGACGCTGCTATAAAGGAATCACCTTCTCACAACACAAGACACAGTTTCGCCACTAAACGGCTTCTTCAGGGTAATGTATTCGTACTACAAATAAACACAAAAAATTATACACACCCACAAATATCACTGCCACTATCATATATAACCAAGTACATATTGAACCCGTATCTGTGCCGACCTCAAATCTCACAGGATACTCCTTCTGCAAATGGCTCCCATCAAAATGAAAAAACACCAAAGAACGAAATCAACGCATGCGCTTTTATATTGGCCACTCCAATGTGATGATTTAAAAAAAACAATGCCATTCCACTTGAGAGTTTAACCCATGTAGTGTCATACTCTTCCAACGAAATATATATTGTTGCTCTCTACGGCACAAACGCCATTGAAAATTGCCACCCACACCACTCCTAACCTGTTCTAAAACAAAACATCGTAAATCTTGAAGAGAATGATTATGCAAAATCCAATGTGTCACAAGGGGGGCAGATTCCACCCCTCTACGAATGGCTGATAAATGTTTGATTATCCATTTCTTAAAAGGGTGTGAAGTTTGCCCAATATAAATCATGGAGCAAGGACACACTATAATATAAATTACTCCAGCAGAGTTGCAGTCTATGCTGTCCCACAAAATATGTATAAAACCCAAAAACGGGTGTGTAAAACATTGTATCTCCATGGTTACTGCACAAATCACACAACACTGACATTTTAAATGTCCCGGATTGCTTACACTTGGAGTATGTAAAATACAAGAATGTACCAAAAGATCCCTCAAATTCTTACCCCTTCAGAAAGAAAAAGTTGGAGGGGCAGCAAATATAGGGTGGACACTCAAAATAGTCCAATGGGACAAAATCAACTTGCGTATGTGACTGGCCTGAGCCAAAAAAGGTAGAACACAGGTCAACGATGGTTCACCTTTATCTCGTGAATGTAAAAACAACCATTCACGATGGCCGTTAGATGCCCTTTTATAAGCCCTATTAATGACTGAAGGTGGATACTCACGCTTTTGAAACTTCCGTTTCATATGCTGTGCTTGTGTTAAATACTTGCCTTTAGAAGAACATAATTTATGCAACCGCAAGAATTGTCCCACAGGTATATTATCTCGTATATGCCGAGGATGAAAACTGGTATACTCCAACAGACTATTACAGTCAGTGGATTTAGAAAAAATAGAAATATGAAAAGTATTATCCTGTAATATAATCTTGATATCCAAAAAATGCACTTCCCTAGATGATATTTCTGGAGTAAATTGTAAATGTGGATCTTGATGTTTCAACCAATCTAAAAATTCCTTCAAATAACTATCTGTCCCATGCCATATAAAGAAGATGTCATCTATGTATCTAACCCATTTGGTCACCGAAGACCAATACAGGGATTGTGATACAATATTCTCCTCAAAATGGCGTACATATAATCCAGCCACTGACAGAGCATGGCCCCAGGCAGGGGAACAAGGAGAAGGACAAGCTGCAAAGGGCAAAAGGAGAGCAAAAGAAAAAGTCAGCAAGATGGGACTGGGGGTCAGGCCAGCAAAAAACAGAGGAAGGCGAGCGGACCTGTGGAGAGCAGTAAGAAGGTGGCAGCAGGAGCAACACTGCATGGACCAGGAGCAGATGGAGGGTGGTGCAATGACGACACGGATGCAAGGCAGCGCATAAGGTCCACACGGAGGCTCCTGGAACATGGTAGTGGTGCCATCACTGTGAGATGACTGGCAAGAAGAGCTTGAAGTGTGAAACCTCGTGAACAAAGTGAAAGCCCTGGCTACGGTCCACAGAGCAGACTGAGTTCACTGGAGGAAATGCAGGGCATAGCACACTCAATGCTGAGAAAAGAGGGTGTCAGCATTACGGTGACACCAGGGGACTCAAACAGAGGGTGATTACAAGCAGTTTGCATGTGCAATATGTAGCATGGGTGAGGGTCAATGGGGGAAGGGACACGACCAGGCGGCGAACAGGTGAGGGGGATGATACCACAAAGAGGGGGCAACAATGATGCATGGAGGGAAGGGGTAATGGCAGCGATCCAAGTATGGGGGGTGTCGGGGGACAGCAGCAGAAGGGCATCCTGGGGCTGTTACAGAAACTAGTTCAAATGGTGGAAGCTAGTGGTTCGACTCAGAGCACAGCCCAGGTGAGGACGAGTTCCCAAGGGGGCCTGTCCTTGCCCCTAAGAGGGTTGTGGATAGCAATGCCACCGTGAACACCCTGGTGGGGGGGGGGGGCTATAGGGCATGGTCAAGAATTGCTATGCTGGTGAGTGGGGTGCTGATGTGCGCCTGGCATCCGAAATGAGGCCGACAGAATATCTCTGCCTCACTAGTACCTTGATTACCCAGTGCCTACGGCCAAAAAGGAGACGATATGGAAGGGCAAATATGTGGACATATTCTTCTTGTGAATTAGGCGAACCGACGATAGCTGTTACTGCACAGAGTGCCAAGCGAAGTGCAAGCTGGTCAGCAAAAAAACAGCATTCCAAGAATGATTGCGAATTGGTGCACTGCTTTCCACATCCTAGCCAGGTTTTATGGGAAACGTACCCCAAGAAGGGTAGGGGCTTCTTCAAATATCAAGACAGTATTTGCGAGGCCTACAGGATATATGAGTGAATGCTTGGTTGGATTACGATGAGCAGTTCCGGAGGAATATGGCCAGGACAAAAGGGCTCAGCTGGGATGGAAAAGACATTGATTTGTGGATTAGGCTAATGACATAGGGCCAGTGAGGGAACAGGATAAACATGCAAACTTTGCCACAATGGCAAGGCAAAAATGCAGGTTTACAGCTGACCTTTCAGGGCGACATGGGGATCAAGGGTTGGGAGGGCATTGGTACACTACTGCCCTCCCCGGATGCTCAGCAAGGTGTCTACAGGCTATTCAATGGTGGCTCCTGCAGGTTCAGCAATAACTGCAAATACAAACATGCGCAATAAGCAGGGAAGGGCACCTCGAATCCAGATGTGGGAAGCTTCAGGGTGGGGATCCACAGCAGCCACAGTGATTCTGGTTCTTTTGGCATGCCACCACGCTGGTTAAGACTGAAGTGTTACAGCGGAACCTGGAGGGTTATGATAAACACAAGACGGCTTGGTTAAATAACGTTTTTTGTTTGGCTTCACCATCCCTACAGTGGCCCAACTGCGCCGTGGGACAGGCAAGTAAACTTCAATTGGCATTAAAGCAAATGAGGATGGTGCAGAGTAAAATAGATAAAAGAAATGGCACTGGATAGGGTGGCAGGCTCCTTCGAGTGCAGGCCAATGCCTCATTTGATAATCTCACCTCTGAACCTGGTCCCAAAGAAGGAACCAGGAGAGTATTGGCTCATACACCACCTGTCATATCCGGGCATCAGTTCCATCAATAACCACTTAGAGCAATCATTGTGCTCTGTCAAATACACCATGGTGGACCAAGAACTGGACTTGGTGAGGGCACAGAGTAGAGGGGCCTGGCTAGCGAAGTCTGACATGGAGGCAGCTTTCCGGCTGCTGCCTATCCACTCGGATAGCTTCCAACTGTATGGTTTCTGTTTTGGGAGTCTGCATTATTTCAACAAATTCCTACCAAAGGGATGCTCAGTGTCCTGCGCATATTTCAAGGAGTTCAGCTCGGCCATACAGTGGATAGTTAAGAAGTTAATCAGATGGGGCAAAATCTTGCATTACCTAGATGATTTTCTGCTGATGGCAGCAAGTGGTGCCCCTGCCAGACAAACCTAGAGATCTTCCAGCTCAAGGCTGCGGAGCTGGGGGGTCCCTTTGGCAGGGAATAAGATGGAAGGGCTGGCCCAGGACTTGTTTTTCCTGGGTATTGAGATAGATACAATAGAAATGGTGACATGGCTGCCAGCTAACAACCTGCAGGCCCTGAAGGAAGCTATACAGACGATAGGGCTAGCCAAAAAGGTCACCATGAAGGAACTACAATTTCTAGCCAGGCATCTGAACTTCACGTGCAGGGTGATGCCTATGGGCACGGCATCTGTTGGATGCCACCAAGGGTGTCCGCAGGGGCCACCACTTTATCAGGATCACTGCTAACATACGGAAGGACCTAGAAGTATGGCAGGAGTTCCTAGGGAAGTATAATAGCAGGAACATATGGAGAGAGCCCTCTACCAGCTACAGAGAAATGGAGCTATTTACCAATGCAGCAGGTGGCATCTGGTTTGGGATTTACTTTGGGGGCCATGGTGCCACGAGAGATGGCCGGAGGAGTGGCGCGGGCAGAGAATCACTAGGGACATCACGTTCCTCAAAATGTTCCCAGTCATGGTGGCTATGAAACTATGGGGACCCCTGTTCCAGAACAAGACAATAATTTTGCAGTTTGACAACGCTGCAGTGGTTTATGCTATAAACAAGCAAATCGGCCAGAGTGGGGAGGATGATGAGGCTGATCAGGCAGCTGGTTTTGCATAGCTTAGAGCTGAATGTTTTTATCACAGCTAGCCATGTACCCAGGGAAATTAATGAGATTGCTGATGCTCTCTCTCATTTTCAGTTGGATTGCTTCAGGCACCTCGCCCCCTTATCATCCCCCAGGGTGACAAGCATGCCAACAGAAATGTGGGGCACTGGATGTTGAGTGCTGGTGGAAAGTTGATGGCTGTCCTGTCACCAAATACATGGAAAGCATAATGCAGGACCTGGGTCTGCCTACACCCAGATCGGTGCATGTCCCTGGTACAGCTACTGGCATTCATAACATAGCTATTGGGAGAAGGAACATCGCTCAGACATGCCAAGTTGATTCTGGTGGGTGTGGCTTTTTTCCTAAAACTCAGGAGAGGAAGGGATGTAATGAAAGAATTTCTGGATAGGAAGGTGATGGAAGGCTGGGCGAGGGAGGCCACCCCTAGGCTGGATGGGCACAGACTTGTCACACATGCTGAGGGAAGCCATCCTAAGTGCCTCAGAGGTGGCAAAGGATGGTTTTGAGGAAAATCTATTTGGGGTAGCCTTATTGATTATGTTTTTCGGCACCTTCAGGATGATCAAGGCCCTTCCCCCTCTCCAAACTGGAATGGCAGGCACAGTTTTGCAGGTGGAAGACATGACAGTGAGGGGGAACAAGATCGGGCTCTTCCTGGGCATGTCCAAGATGGACTGGACCCAGAAAGGAATCTTGCACAGTGAGGGCAATGAAGGCATATCTGCGGGCACATGCATCCCTGGGAAGTGTGTGGGGGGGGGGGGGGGGGGAAGAGTGCTCTTATGGCATCAGGATGGGACCTGCCTGTCCCAGCACCAGTTCAACGTCCTGTGGCTCAAGGTACTGGAGGGAGCTGGGTTCGAAAAGGAGGGTTAGACCCTCCATTCATTCCAGATAGGCAGAGTCAGTACAGCACACAGATTGAGCTTCGAGGCCAGCCAGATCCAAGCTATCAGGAGGTGGGCCTCTGACAGGTACAAGCTGTATATCCAGTAGTGTAA
The DNA here is from genome assembly GCA_033557465.1 of Ichthyophis bannanicus. NCBI lineage: Eukaryota > Metazoa > Chordata > Amphibia > Gymnophiona > Ichthyophiidae > Ichthyophis > Ichthyophis bannanicus. Next base: position 419,224,964 of record CM066038.1, read on the forward strand.
CCTCTCTCTCATCTTGTTCCAATAGGTAAAGTGATGTCCATGTGGATAGTAGGGCATTCATACATCTATTGGGCCCAGAGAAGAACAATGGGTAGCCATTTCAGAAAACAGCTCGGCTTCCCCCCAGACACCATGAGCATACAGTGGCTGGGCAAGAGGGGGATGCAGTGGGACCAGCTGCGGCCCGCACTCGACAGCCAGTAGCAAGTAAGCCGTTCTCCGGATGTTATGGTGCTGCATGTAGACGGCAACAATTTGGTGTCCACCAAAGGAGTAGATTTAATCATCAAAATAAAGAGGGACTTGGCTTGGATACATGCTGAGCTGGAGAAAGACATCTGGTACCAGATTCTCCCCTAGCAAATATGGGCAGGGCCATAGAACTGGAGGGAACAGAGAAGAACAGAAAAAAGCTAAACGCTGAGATAGTGAACTTTTGTATGGGCTGTAGGGGGTAGTACTCAAGCACATGGGCATTTTAGCAGGTGGGGCATCAGTCTATGGTGGGGATGGGGTTCATCTTAATGAGAATGGCCTGGATGTTTTCAGTTCAGATCTATGGAAGGCCATTGGTTCAGTGCTCATGTTGGGGTGAGTCAGACTGCGGCCCCTCCTTGGTGGTGGGATTTTACCGAAATGAGGAGGGCACCACACACTCGAGGGGAGGCCCAGGTACTGGTGAGGAGTACCTAGGCCTGGTAACGTGGGGGGCCAGGTACCAGGGACGGGGATGCCTGGCCTCGGTTACAAGGAACATTTGAAGCAAAGGGGTCATCTGGGCACTAACACAAAGCATTTGGCAGCAGTAGAGCTTCTTATCTGTCATGGTGTGGGTCAAGGAGTCAAACAGACAGTGATGTGGTACTCCTCACAGCAGGGCCCATCTAGAAGGGGTTTAAAAATTCATCATTGTTATTATTGTTATATTGTTAACTTGTTATTTTGTTATTTTTGTTGATTGTTGTTATTGGCACTGTTATTCCTAGTTGAGAAGGATCTGCAAGCCGTAGCCAATTAATCCCACTATCAAAGTGTGTTGGTTTAAGATGGTAAAGTGTGTTTTTTGGGTACAGATGGAGAACGGTGGGGAGGGGCAGTGGAACAGGAGCCCGTAGGACCCATACAGCCTGACCTGGTTATGAAGTGTATTCAGCTTTATAAAGCAGCGCTCATTGTTACATATTATTCATCAGATTCACAAAGTAAAACATCCCCTCTACACATAGCTATAAAACTTTCCTTTCAATCTTTGGCTAAACGTGCATTGAAGATTCTCTGTTGTTTGATATTATGCATAGTACAGATGCCTTTTAAAGTGAGATTTACTGAATGAGAAAAAAAGCTCACTGGAATACTACAGGCAAAGTCATCTTATTGCTTTACTTTAATTTGATCAAATCCTTTCAGATATCACAAACAACATCACTCAATTTTCATAGATCCAAGTGGTATTTCATTAGCAAAGGTTTGTCAAAATGTGGGAGCTTACCTGCATTAACAAGCAGGAGACAGAAAAGCTGAGATAGAAATTACTGCGAACAGGCTTCAGACCATTTGCCACCTGAGCAGACCCTTTGTCTTAAAAGGTACAGTACACTACACATTGTCATATAGACACGCATGAAGCAGGTTGAGACATGATATCACATCTATTTAAAAAAATGTAGGTGGTATAATTTCTGGTTAACAAACATAATGGTTAAATTTAAGTTTTTCCCTCTTCTCTTTTCATAAGGGAAGGGACCCTATACTTCCTGTTCTTTCTCCTTTTTCAAAGACATTCCACTTTTACAGTTGCCTTCATCAAAGCAATCACATCACTTGGGGGTCCCTCTTTAAAAAAGTTCACGTCTCTGTAGGGAAGGAAATATTTATTCAAAGACTTCAGAACATGGAGAGGATATGATTTTGACAAGGCTATGTTGTTTCAAGATGGGGAAAGCATTTTTCTTTTAACATTTTTCCTCTGTAGACTGCAGTTCTTCCAAAATGATCAAGGTCATTGGTTTGATCATGTTTGACAATTTTACATCACTGGTTACAGATTCATATGTCTAACTATTTAAGGGAAGAATTTTATAAATATTTGTTTGTGTTAATTATTAAGATAATGTTAAATCAACAAAAATATACTTCAAAACACTAAAGAATTGCCCAATGGGAAAAGGAGCTTATATTGTAAGGATGTTCCAAAACAATGAAATGGAATACTTTATGATTCTCTTTCCTGATCATATTAAGGTAAACAAACAGATAAGGTGACAGCAAAAGCCAGAAAGATACTTGGGCGCACAAGGAATAGAATGGCTATCAGGAAAAAGAAGGTGATTGTGCCTTTGTATTTTTCTGAGACCTTATTTTTTTGTATTTTGTACAATCTTGGAGACCGCAACTTCAAAAGGATACAAACAGGATAGAGTCAGTACGAAGGGCAGCTAATGAAGTGACCAGTCTAGAATTCAGTGGTATTCTTTATAAACTATATGGGGACAGACTTAAAGATTAAATATGTATACATAGGAGGAAAGGTAAGATAGGGAAACAGGAAAAATATGATAGTGCTGCTGAATATCACAGACCACAGGAAAGATGCCCAATTAATTCTGGGATGGTTTGGACAGCTATTCAGTTAGCGGCAATATTCAGCAGCAGGTGAATTTTGAGTCTGGATTTCAATAGGACCAGAGATAGAGCCTGATGAACAGACTAAGGTAGTCTACTCCAGGCATATAATGCAGCAAGGAGTCTGGAGTTGGCAGTAGAAGAGAAAAGCACAGCAAGAGTGATTTTCCTGATAAGCAGAGTTCCTGAGGAGGGTTCTAAGGAGAGGTAAGAGAGGAGAGGTAATGAGGAGCTGCACAGTGCATGCACTTGTAGGTCAGTAATGAGAAGTTTGAACTATATACAGAAATGTAAAGGGAAGCCTCAAAATAAATATACTCAGAATTGTTAACCTAATCACAGATCGCAGTAAGACATAACTAAAATATCTGTCCTGCAAAAGCCCGAGCAAAAAAAAACTGAGCCTGGCTACTACCTTTTGCCATGCCTTCTCCTCGCCCTGTTCCTACCTCTCCTAGCATTTAACATGCAAAAAGCAGATAGCGCAGTGATTTTTAACACTATCTGCATTTTGCCTGTGCTAGCTGTCTACATGGCATGATAGCATGGGCTATCTGCCACGTTAACAGTTAACACGGTTTAGCAAATGTGTCTCTATTACCCACTGTATTTGTACTTTGGTCCAAAAAGCCTGCTTATATGTATCCAATCAAAAACTTCAAAATATTGTGTATATAATTTGAAAAAATAATTTAAATAAGAAAATTATGCTATGGGGGTCATTCCGATTTGCGTTTAGCAGGGATATATGTCTGAATTGGAAGTATAACAAAAGCGGAAGTAAGGATGTGGTTGAAAACTACAGGCCGGTTAGTTTAACTTCGGTGGTGAGTAAATTATTGGAAACGCTGCTGAAAGAGAAAATAGTGAGGTTTCTGGAGTCCGGCAGATTACAGGATCCGAGGCAGCATGGATTCACCAGAGGCAGGTCTTGTCTGACAAATCTGATTGATTTCTTTGACTGGGTGACCAGGGAGTTGGACCGAGGGAGAGCTCTAGATGTGGTGTATTTAGATTTCAGTAAAGCCTTTGACACTGTTCCTCACAGGCGACTTATAAACAAACTGAGCACCCTAGGGATGGACCCTAAAGTTATTGCTTGGGTTAGAAATTGGTTGGGTGGGAGGCGACAAAGAGTACAAGTAAATGGAGCTCACTCTGAGGAGAAGGATGTTACCAGTGGTATGCCCCAGGGATCTGTCCTTGGTCCGATTCTTTTTAACATCTTTGTTAGTGATATAGCGGAAGGGCTGTCGGTTAAGGTTTGCCTCTTTGCGGATGATACCAAAATCTGCAATAGAGTAGACACCCAGGAAGGTGTAGATAACATGAGGAGGGATCTAGCTAAGCTTGAAGAATGGTCTAGAATTTGGCAGCTGGGATTTAATGTTAAAAAATGTAAGGTCCAGTATAGGAGGTGAAGTACTTTTGTCCACTAAAGAAGAACGGGACCTAGGCGTGGTTGTGTCTGATGATCTTAAAGTAGCTAAACAGGTAGAAAAGGTGACGGCAAAAGCTAGAAGGATGCTTGGGTGCATATGGAGAGGAATGGCTAGCAGAAAAAAGGAGGTGATAATGCCTCTGTATAAGTCTTTGGTGCGACCTCATTTGGAGTATGGTGGGCAATTCTGGAGACCGCACCTTCAAAAGGATGTGAACAGGGTGGAGTCGGTGCAGAGGGTTGCTACTAAAATGATTAATGGGCTTCATTATAAAGCATATGAGGACAGACTTAAGGATCTTAATATGTACACCTTAGAGGAAAGGCGGGATAGAGGTGATTTGATTGAGATGTTTAAATACCTCCGTGGCATAAATGTTCAGGGAGAGAGCCTCTTTCAATTGAAAGCAAGTTCTGCTACAAGGGGACATGGGATGAGGGTGAAGGGAGATAGATTCAGGAGTGATATGCGGAAATATTTCTTTACGGAAAGAGTAGTGGATCCGTGGAATAGTCTCCCAGTGGAGGTGGTAGAGATGAGGACAGTAACTGAATTCAAAAAAGCATGGGACCAACACAGAGGATCTCTAAAGGTAAAAAGTGGACTGTTGTACTTGTTGTTATGGAAGGACAGACTAGATGGGCCTTGTGGTCTTTTTCTGTCATCATGTTTCTATGTTTCTATAACCCCGCTAAACACCAGGGTACCGAGTCCACTCACAGAGCTCCCGGCACGTACTGCCAAGATGTGCAGGGAGCTCTGCATAAGTGGGAGTGGGTGGACTGCAAGAAGAGTGAGGGCAGGGAGTAGGGGAGACCCTGCCCTGGACGTACAAGGCCAATTCCAGTGTCAGCCATGTACATCTGGGTCGGCTATCAAGACAGGGGACTTATTCCACCTCAGACCGCACCTTGAATATTGTGTGCAATTCTGGTCACCGTATCTTAAAAAGGACATAGCGTTATTAGAAAAAGTACAGAGAAGAGCCACCAAATTGGTGAAGGGGATGGAAGGCTACTCCTATGAAGAGAGGCTAAAAAGGTTAGGGCTCTTTAACCTGGAAAAGAGACGGCTGAGGGGAGATATGATAGAGGTCTATAAATTAATGAATGGAGTGGAACGGATAAACGTGGATCAATTGTTTACGCTATCAGAATATAGAAAGACTAGGGGACATGTAATGAAGCTACAGGGTAAACTATTTAAGACAAATAAGAGAAAATATTTTTTCACTCAATGTGTAATCAAACTCTGGAATCTGTTACCAGAGGATGTAGTAAGGGCTGTTAGTATAGCTGGGTTTAAAAAAGGTTTGGACAAGTTCCTGGAGGAAAGGTCCATAAACCACTATTAAAAAGGGACCCAGGATATCAATGCTTGACCCAGTACAAGCATTGTGGAACCTGTGTCTTTTGGGGATATTGCTAGGTACGTATGACCTAGATTGGCCACTGTTGGAAACAGGATACTGGGCTTGATGAACCTCGGTCTGACCCAGTATGGCATGTCTTATGTTCTTATGTTCTAAATCCCCCCCCCCCCCAACAGTGGAGAACATTGATGCCGGGACCCCAGGACAAAGTAAGGAGGGGAGGGAGTTCCCCGAAGCCCTATCCTGGCCCCAGAAGGCCCAATCAGGGGTCGAGCAGCAGGAAAAGACACATTTCATCAAGGAAAACTCTCTAAATGAAATATTACTGAACTTAAATTCAATACAAACAGACTTAAACCGCTCCCTATACATTTGGAATACCTCTGTCCAAAATGCAGCTACCACAACTCACGATCATTCGAAACCTCCCCGGAGAGCATCAGAAAAATGGTTCACCAAAGATTTAGCTCATTCAAAAAAGTAACTAAGAAAAATGCAAGAAACAATGGAGACACAATAAAACCCCAGAAAACAAACGCATATACTGTATATGTCAACCCTGAACTCCTACAAGGAAGCTATATATAAAGGCAAAAAAAGACCACACCAAAAAACTCCCTCCCTTAACCACTCATGAAAACTATTCAAAATTGTCAAATCATTAACTAACACAGCTCAGAAATGCATGTCGATGTCAGAAATGCTGTATGGAACATCTACAGGACATGTAGAGGTTAAATTCAAAAGCCATTTACCAGGAAAGCACAGTTACTTACCTGTAACAGGTGATCTCTGGGAACAGCAGGAATAAGTCTTCACATATGTTTATGTCGGTACCGACGGAGCCTGCGCGGGAACGCTCCCCAGAATCCAATCAGAAAGCTTTGGGAGCATCCCACAGCACCTGCGTGCTGCCTACCCGCCTTTCCCAACTGTCTCTCCTCAGTTAAGTTTTAGAGCTGAGACAAAGAGAGAGAGAGAGAGGGAAAGGAAAGAGAGAGAGAGAGAGAGAGAGACAACTCCTAGGGGAGGTGGGTGGGTTGTGAAGACTTATTCCTGCTGTTCCCAGAGATCACCTGTTACAGGTAAGTAACTGTGCTATCTCCAGGAACAAGCAGGAATGAGTCTTCACATATGGGGACTCCCTAGCTTTAGATGCCAGGGAGAGAGCCCATAAGTTGTGTGTCCCTGGAACAGGGCTGCACTTCCCCACCTGGATCTCTGGCATCCCATGAGGGATGGTGGGTAGGAGTTGATTAAGTATGGAACAGGTGTTTAAGAACAGCCTGACCAAACAAGGCATCCTGGCGGGAGTCCTTGTCCAAGCAGTAATGGGCTGTGAAGGTATGAACCGAGGCCCAAGTGGCTGCTCGACAGATGTCATCGATAGATACAGAGTTCAGATGAGCCATTGAGGCTGCCATAGCTCTAACATTGTGAGCTATGACATGGCCCTCCAGAGAAAGGTTCTTGTTCTGATAGGCGAAAGAAATGCATTGGGCAATCCAGTTAGAAAGTGTTCTCTGGGAGACTGGTTGTTCCAAATGAGAAGGATCAAAGGCAACAAAGAGTTGGGAAGACTTTCTATGTTGCTGTGTCCTTTGTAAGAAAAAGGCCAAAGCTCTTTTACAAACCCAGGGTATGAAGGTTCCTCTCTGCACTTGATTCATGAGGTCCTGGAAAAAAGACAGGTAGGTAGACCTCCTGGTTGAGGTGAAAAGGTGAGACCACTTTAGGTATAAAGTGTGGATTAGTCCTAAGGACCACCTTGTCATGATGGAACCTTGTATAAGGTGGATTAGCTACTAGTGCTTGCAATTCACTGATGCGGCGTGCAGATGTGATAGCAATGAGAAAGATAACCTTCCAAGAAAGGTATTTCAAGGAGGTGGTAGCTAAAGGTTCGAAAGGCGGCTTCATAAGCTGACCAAGAACCAAATTTAAGTCCCATGCCACCGGGGGTGGTCTAAGGGGAGGCTTTGTTAAAAGGAGGCCTCTAATGAATCTTGCTACAAGAGGTTGAGAGGAGATAGGTTGTCCATTTAGAGGCCCAAGGGAAGCTGCAATAGCACTCAAATGGACTCTTACTGAATTTGTCTTAAGGCCTGCATTAGACAGATGAAGGATATACTCCAGCAATGATTCCAGAGGTATGGCACGGGGGTTAAGACCCTTCTCAAAACACCAGATGGTAAACCTCCTCCACTTGAAAGCGTACGAACGTCTAGTGGAAGGTTTTCTGGAAGCATAAAGAACATCTTTCACTTGTTGAGAAAGATGAAAATCCTGGAGATCTAGGCCTTCAGCAACCAAGCCCTGAGATGCAGAGACTGGGGATTGGGATGCCATAACCTTCCGTCCTCCTGAGAGAGGAGGTCTGGAGCAGACCCTAACTCTAGGGAGGGAGCTTGAGAGAGATGTAGAAGCAGAGGGTACCCACACTTGCCGTGGCCAATGTGGAGCTATGAGAATCATGTGGCCTCTGTCTCTCTGAAGCTTGAACAGGGTTTTGGGAATTAGGGGAATGGGTGGAAAGGCATACAGGAAGTCTTGACCCCAGTGAAGGAGGAAAGCATCCCTTGCTTGAGCCCCCTGAGCCGGAGTTCTGGAACAGAACCAGGGAAGTTTGGCATTCCACGGACTTGCAAAGAGGTCTATGTCCGGGGTTCCCCAAATTTGAAAAATCTTGGATACCTGGTCCATATGTAGGGACCACTCGTGTGGAAGCAGAACTCGACTGAGTCTGTCCACCCGAGTTTTGAATACCTGGAAGATAAACTGCCAGAAGATGAATGTGATGCTCTCTGGTGAGGGCCCACAGTCGCAGAGCTTCGTTGCAAAGCGACAGAGAGCCAGTTCCTCCCTGCTTGTTTACATAGAACATGGCTACCTGATTGTCCGTGTGGATAAGGACTGTCTTGTGGCTGAACAGGGTGTGGAAAACTCATAGAGCAAGGAAGATTGCTCTGAGTTCCAAGAGATTGATATGTAGACAGGTCTCCTGTGGGGACCAGATGCCCTGTGTGGAGAGGTCCTGAAGATGAGCTCCCCAGCCCATTGGAGAAGCATCTGTTCTAAGAGTTGCTTGGGGTAGAGGTTGTTGAAAGGAGGACCCCAGCAACAAGTTTTGAAGGGACTTCCACCACTGGAGAGACAAAATGAGGCGACTTGTGTTTGCTATTTTGTCTGACAGGCAGCCTACTGCCTGGGTCCATTGGGTGGATAAAGTCCACTGAGCTGCTCTCATGTGAAGGCGAGCATATGGTACCACATAGAAACATAGAAACATGATGACAGAAAAAGACTACATGGCCTATCTAGTCTGTCCTTCCATAACAACTACAACAGCCCCCTTTTTACCTTTAGAGATCCTCTGTGTTTGTCCCATGCTTTTTTGAATTCAGTTACTGTCCTCATCTCTACCACCTCCACTGGGAGACTATTCCATGGATCCACTACTCTTTCCGTAAAGAAATATTTCCGCATATCACTCCTGAATCTTTCTCCCTTCACCCTCATCCCATGTCCCCTCGTAGCAGAACTTGCTTTCAATTGAAAGAGGCTCTCTCCCTGAACATTTATGCCATGGAGGTATTTAAACATCTCAATCATATCACCTCTGTCCGTCTTTCCTCTAAGCTTTACATATTAAGATCCTTAAGTCTGTCCTCATATGCTTTATGATGAAACCCACTAATCATTTTAGTAGCCAACCTCTGCACCAACTCCATCCTGTTCAAATCCTTTTGAAGGTGCGGTCTCCAGAATTGCACACCATACTCCAAATGAGGTCGCACCAAAGACTTATAGAGAGGCATTATCACCTCCTTTTTTCTGCTAGCCATTCCTCTCCATATGCACCCAAGCATCCTTCTAGCTTTTGCCGTCACCTTTTCTATCTGTTTAGCCACTTTAAGATCATCAGACACAACCATACCTAGGTCCCACACTTCTTTAGTGGACAAAAGTACTTCACCCCCTATACTGTATTGCTCCCTTGGATTGCAGCAGCCCAAATGCGTGAGGAACAGTGTCAAAGGCTTTACTGAAATCTAAATACACCACATCTAGAGTTCTCCCTCGGTCCAACTCCCTGGTCACCCAGTCAAAGAAATCAATCAGATTTGTCTTACAAGACCTGCCTCTGGTGAATCCATGCCGCCTCAGATCCTGTAATCCGCTGGGACTCCAGAAACCTCACTATTTTCTCTTTCAACAGCGTTTCCAATAATTTACTCACCACCAAAGTTAAACTAACCGGCCTGTAGTTTACAACCACATCCTTACTTCCTCTTTTGTGTAAAGGCACCACATAAGCCTCTCTCCAGTCCTTTGGCACCATTCCCGACTCCAATGAGGCATTGAAAAGGTCAGTCAGTGGAGTTGCTAGAACGTCCCCAAGTTCCCTCAGTATTCTAGGGTGTATCCCATCCGGTCCCATCGCTTTGTCTACTTTAAGTTGAGCTAGTTTCTCACGAACACAGTCTTCTGAAAATTGTTCAAGATGTTCCTCGCTTTTGTTCCTATTTGTGGGTGTTTTCAGAGGTCCTGCTCCTGGTTCTTCATCTGTGAACACAGAACAAAAATATTTGTTAAACAATTCCGCTTTATCCTTATCAGCTTCTACATATTCCTCCCCTGCACCCTTGAGTCTGACAATACCATTTTTGCCTTTCCTCTTCTCACTAATATATCTGAAAAATGTCTTATCCCCCCATTTTATTGCATTGGCTATTTCCTCCTCCTTTTGAATCTTTGCCTTCTTGACTACTTTGCTAGCTTCTCTAAGTTTTTCCAAATACAGATGCCTGTCTTCCTCTCTCTGTGATCTCTTGTATTTCATGAAGGCCTCCCTCTTTTTCTTCACTTTTTCAAGCTACTTCCTTCGAAAACCATAGCGGTCCCCTTTACCTTTTGCCTTTATTTACCATTTTAACGAAAAGGTTGGTTGCCCTTAAAATACCCCCTTTCAGTTTTGCCCACTGTTTTTCTACATCCCCAAGCTGTTCCCATCCCACTAACGACTACCTGAGGTATTGGCCCATCTTCGCAAAGTTAGTCTTCCTAAAGTCTAACCTCACCTTTGAATGGATTCTAACAGCCCTAGTCCTAATACTGAAACACACCATCTGGTGATCACTGGATGCAAAATGATCTCCCACTACAACATCAGAAACACTTTCACCATTGGTAAGCACCAAGTCCAATATGGCCCCTTCACGTGTGGGGTCTGTTACCAATTGCCTGAATAGTTCTCCCTGTAGAGAGTCCATGATCTCCTTCTAGATGATACTGCAGCAGGAATGTGCCAATCAATATCTGGCATATTGAAATCTCCTATCAGTAGCACTTCCCCTTTCCTTGCAATGCTGCGTATGTCTTCAATTAACTCTCTGTCCACCTCTTCCTCTTGTGAGGGAGGTCTGTATATCACACCAATGCAAATAGATTTCTCATTCCCTCTTTCTAGTTTAACCCACAATGCCTCCTCTCTCCCTTTTAAGCTCTGTAATTCCAAAGCTTTAATAGTAGTTTTTACATATAGTGCCACTCCTCCTCCCCTTCTTCCTACCCTGTCCTTTCTGAATAAAGTATAGCCAGGTATAGTTACATCCCAATCATGGTTTCCTGTGAACTATGTTTCTGTAACTGCCACTAAATCCAAGTCAGCCACTCCCACCAAAGCTTTAACATCAGGGATCTTATTTCCCATGCTACGGACATTTATACACACTGCTTTCCATATGTTACCCCTGTTACCCATTTCCATAAAGGTATTTAATGTATCACCTACCTGGGGGCTTTCACTTACCTGGGGGCTTTCTTCACCCATCCCCAATGAATCTAGTTTAAAGCCCTCATCAGTAGATTAGCCAGTCTACTACCGAAGATGCATTGACCTTTCTTGGACAGATGGATGCCATCTCTGCTCTGCAACTCTTGGAACAGCATCCCATGGTCTAGGAAACCAGAATGCTCTCGATGACACCATCCACGCAGCCATGCATTCATCTCCAGGATGCGAGCCTCTCTGCCTTGGCCTTTACCCTCAACAGGGAGGATTGAAGAGAACACCACCTGTGCACCTAACTGCTTCACCCTCTGTCCCAGAGCCATGAAGTCACTTTTGATACGTTCTGAGGTAAACCTGGCAGTATTATTTGTTCCAACATGGATTAGCAACATTGGGTAATAGTCAATGGGCTTGATGAGTCTCGGCAAACTCTCCAAAACATCTTGGATTTTGGCACCAGGCAGACAGTATACCTCTCTGGACATCAAGTCTGGTCGGCAGATGGACGCCTCAGTACCCTTCAGAAGAGCGTCTCCAACCACCATTATCCTTTGTTTCCTTGTGGTCACTGATTCTGCTACTTTGGGGTACTTGAGCTCTGGTTCTTCCCTTTCCAGGGATGCTTTCACCTCCTCCACTTCCAGGGCTGCATAATGGTTCTTCAATTCAAGTGCTGGAGAAGTTGGATTGGTGATTTTGCAGGCCCTGGTGACTTGTGTCCAACCATCGACATTCTGTTGGCACCCATCTTCTCCTGTGCTGGAGAGCTTGGTTGCTGCAAGAAGCATCTCATCAATGTACTTCTCACTGTCTTGAATGCTCCTCAGCCTCGCCACCTCCTCTCTGAGTTCCTCCACTTGTTTCCTCAGAGCTTCAGCATGCAGGCACCCTGCACATGGAACTGGTCCTTCAAATGGCATTAGGACCTCTGTCTGGACCGAGGCAGAAGCTGTAATGGGGGCAACAGCTTTAGTAATACGATTTTTCCCAGCCATTGTTCTGTTCGTGGAGCTTAGGTATCTGTTAAAGCAAAAGAGAGAGATCTGCCAAGTACCAGCCAGTTTCCCAGCTGTCCTTTCAGAGAAAAAGCAGTTAAATCTCTTTAATTATATTCAAAATGGCTGGTCCAATTCTCTGTGATTTGTTAAAGGGGGAGGTGCCCTATAAAGCAAGACTGCTCACTAGGGGTGGGTGAGAGTTGGGGTGGGTAGGGAGGGAACTAACACCTGATTAGGTGTTAGCAGTTTCCAAACCTGAGGAGGTTACTAGATTTCAGCAACCTACTGTGCTCAAGTAAAGTTCCACTAAAGCACCAAAAAGGAAGTAACCTTGCTTTAAAAAAATATACAAAAAACCCTTTTAAGAGCTCCCAGTCAGAGAGCTAGCAATTTAATATAATTTTTTTTTAAAAAGTTAGTACAGTGGATGCCATGTGGCCTAGTAACTGTAACATCTCTCGAGCAGTTAGTAGGGGTTTTAACTCTGCTTGAGAAGCCAACTGCACCAAGCAAAGGCAACGGGCCTGGGGAAGATAGGCCCTTGCCCTTGTGGTATCCAGCAACGCCTCTATAAACTCCAGGGACTGAGTAGGGACTAAATTGGATTTTGGGATGTTTATTATCAGCCCTAAATACTGAAGGATAGGCATTGTGCAGGTGAGAGAAGTCTTGGCCTCTGATTGAGTGGGAGCTCAAATGAGCCAGTCGTCCAGGTAAGGGAAGATGAATATTCCCAGGGTGCGCAGAAAAGCAGCAACCACTGCCATGCATTTCGTGAACACCCTTGGTGCAGAAGCCAGACCAAAAGGGAGCACTTTGTATTGATAGTGCTTTTCCTGAAAAACGAACCGAAGGAACCTTCTGTGAGATGGATGGATGAGAACATGAGTGTACGCATCCTTGAGATCTAGAGAACAAAGCCAAGCCTGACGCTGAAGGTATGGCAGCAGAGATCCTAGAGAAACCATCTTGAATTTTACTTTGACTGGGAATCTGTTCAACTCTCTGAGATCTAAGATGGGTCTGAAGCCCCCTGTTTTCTTTGGAATAAGAAAATAGGGGGAGTAGAACCCTGTGCCCTGTTGTTGAAAGGGCACTTCCTCTATGGCCCCTTGGGCAAGAAGAGTGGCAACCTCCTGCTCCAATAGGCTGAGGAGGGAGGTTGGAGAATTGAACTGGTGCACTCTTGAGAGAGGGGGCAAGCTTGAAAAATGAAGCTTGTACCCCTCTCTTATGATGGAGAGTGTCCAATGCTCTGCTGTGATTTGCTCCCACCTGGGAGCAAAGTGACATAACCTTCCTGGAATGGTGGAGGGTTCTGGTCCTTCTAGAGCCAGGAAGGCTAAGTTCTCTAGCAGAAAGTCAAAGGCCCTGAGGGGGCTGAGGTTGCTGGGCTGGAGCAGGCCTCACAGCCTTTGCTTTGTTCTGTTTGGAGGATTGCTGACATTTGGAAGGGAACTGAGCTGCAGAAGATGCCCGCTGACCATAAGCAGGGTAGAATCTTCCTTTTTTAGAAAAAGGTGTTTTCTTGAACAACCTTTTCTTAGCAGGAGCAGCTGTAGATTTGGATAGTCTATCCAAAGCAGAATTTTCAGCATCCATCTGATTGGCTTTTGCTTGCCAATCCTTACCAAACAGGTTCTCACCTGTACAAGGGATATTTCCCAATTCATCTTGAACCCAGATCTCCAAATCAGATGCTTGAAGCCAAACAATCCTATGTGCACCTATGGCAATAGCTGAGGCTCTGCTTACGCATTCAAAGGAGTTGAAAGCTGCACGGTTGGAGAATTTGGAGATATCCTGGGCATGTTTGAGCCCAGTGAGAAATTCCTGCCTTTTATCCTCAGACATAAAAGGACTTAAAGTCTGCAAATGGTCAGTGACTTCTTTTAAGAACATTCCCATGTAAAGACTATAGGAATTAATTCTCGCAGCAAGCATGGAAGCTTGGAAGACTCTTCTTCCAAAAGCATCCAGGGTTCTACATTCACGTCCTGGAGGATTAGAGGCATGTCTTTTGGCACTTCTAATCTTTCTCATTGCAGACTCAACCACAATAGAGTGGTAAGGAAGTTGAGTTTTATGGAAACCAGGACAAGGAGGGACACGATACATGGTGTCCAACCTGCGAGAATGAGGAGAGGTAGTCAGAGGTGCTTCCCACATCCTCAACATGAGATCATACAGAATCTCATGAATAGGTAAGGTAGCTGCCTCTTTAGGAGTTTTAGGATATTGTAAAATATGTAACTCCTTGGCTCTGGGCTCTGATTCAGGTGCCACTGTAATGGAGAGACCCCGAGCCACCTCTCTGATAAAGTCTTGAAAAGACAAATCCTCTGGAGGAGACATCCTACGTTTAGGAGAGGACTCCTCCTGTGGAAGAAGCATCACTGCATCGACAGACTCCTCAGAGTCGTCAGAGGAATCAAAGTATCGTCTGTCTGGATGCTCTTGCAATGCACGATACCCGTACCGACCAGGATCGGTATTGGGAATCACTGGTACCGGGGTATCGGTATCGGAGGGCTTCAGAGGACAAAGTACCGGCATAGCAGACACCGATGCCGATGTCGATGCCACCGGTACCGGGATCGGTACCGATGGCGATGCTAGTGCCGGTACCGGCGGAGTAGTCTGTTGCGGTACCACGGGCGTCGATGCCACAAGGAAAACCGCCAGACTGCGTTCCATGGACAGAATTCTTTGATCCATCGATGCCGCCAATGCCTGGAAGTCGGTACCGGTGGAAGCCACCGGTACCCCAGAGAATGGCACCAAGAGATCTGTCGAGGCCACGCCATCGAGATCATCTTGGAACCCCGATGATGATGCTTTAGAGGCCGAAGCCTCCCGCCGGGGTAATTTTGCCGGTGCAGAATCCTCGAGGGCAAGGCCAGAGGCATCTCGATGCTTAGAAGGATTTCTACCCTTCGAGGACCGGCTGGATTTATGTTTAGTTACCTGAGATCCATGTGAGGAAGAAGAAGCCCTGGAAGTCGTCGATGCCACCGAAGCCGCATCAGAGGGAAACAGGGTACTGAGCTTGGCAGCTCGGTTCTGACGACTCCTCTTAGACATCATGGAACAGGACACACAATCTGTTATGGAATGGTCAGGACCTAAACATTTTAGACACCAGTCATGGGTGTCAGTGACGGAGATAGTACCGCCACATTTTGTGCAATTAAAACCTGAGGCAGGCTTTTCCATAGTTAAAGAAAACAATTCTGGGCCTAAGACCCAAAACTGAAGTGCACCTGAAGTGGAAAAAAGGTCTTTTTTTTTTTTTTTAAAGAAGAAAAGAACAAGGACCGGCGGTACCGGTACAGCGTCGAAGAAGGCAGACGCAACAGAAAAGAATAAAGAAAAGAATAAGGAAATTCTTCTGCGGTGACAGGAACACGACCTGCTGGCTCCGCGGAAAAAGAACAACTGAGGAGATACAGTTGGGAAAGGCGGGAAGGCAGCACGCAGGCGCTGTGGGATGCTCCCAAAAGCTTTCTGATTGGACGCTGGGGAACGTTCCACGCAGGCTCCGTCGGTACCGACGTACCCATATGTGAAGACTCATTCCTGCTTGTTCCTGGAGATAACTGGTCTCTCTAAAAATTACATGCCTCTTTCTGGCTAAAAGTACTAATACATTTCTATAGTATGGGTATTTTTAAGCGGGCTAAAAGAGAGGTGTTCCCACGGTGTGTTTAGGGTGGGTGAAGGAAGGGGGAAGAGAACACAAACAGATGTGGGATTTTCAAACTGCGTGTGTTATTTTATTCCTTTTGCAATTTGTGGATGCAAAGGACATGAGTATCTTTGACACACACATGCTTTGCTAGCTAATCTTTAAAGAATAAACTACCCTAGTAGTTCCTCTAAAAATTAGCTGCAAGTATGCATGCTAAAAGTGTCTTTGTACCTGATATCTACCCAAACTAATTTTCAAAACTACCCCCTTTAATCATGTTCTTTTTCATTATTAGATAGATGCATTAAGAGCTTGTTTTCTGTGCCACAATTTCACATAATATCGTCATCATCCTGTTATTTCAGAAACATGTTCAATGTCATCTCTCAAATGGAAGCTCTTGGGGGGTGTTCTTCTTAGAGGGATCATCCTGGGTGGGGTGCCTTTTTGAGAAGGGGTCATTTTCTTGGGGGAGGGAACTTCTCTGGGAGGTGGCAGTCACACTGCCAACATTTGGGGGGGGGGGGGGAATGTGGAATTTGTCTTCAATCAAGACAGGCCCTGCTTGCTGTAAGATAGCAGCCAGGAGCTTTGGACCATATGTTAGCATCCCAATGCTCTCAGTCTGGAAAACCAATCCAGCTTTGTGCTGACATTGTTTTTCCCCTTGGAATAATGTAGCTTGTGCTGTTCAATGCGATTTGTGCCTTTCCTTTACCACAGGAGTCAGTAACTGGTGGTACTGAGTTACTGCAGGTTAGTGACTTGCAGTAAATTAAGCTGCAGTAAAATGTCAGATATTAATACAACAACTACTATTCCCCTTAGTGACATAATTCCAACAGAAGTCTGTACATATAACAGAGCCTTGTCAGATCATTAGTGCCTTTCATTACGCTGGCCAACATAGAGGAAGTGGTGGGAAGAGAGAAAAGTTACATCACCTCAAAACCTAAAATGCAAAAAGCAACCCAAGTGGTCAATCACCAAAAGTTACGCAAAAAACCTCCACAGCCATTTAAAGACAAAAATGCAAACATTTAAAAAGCCAAAAGCTTTAAAACTTTAGCTTAAAGCAGATACATTAGAAGAAGCATAACTATACATTGGTCCACACAGAGCAGACTCTAAGGGGCACTTTTTATTAAGTGCTGTTAACTAGTTAATGTGCATTATAGCATGTGATAACTGGCCACGGTGAAGGCTAATGCACAGACATTAGAGCTAATGGCCGTTAGATGCATGTTAACTGGCACATGCACTAATGTGGACGTGGGTGTGTCAGGGGTAGAGTGTAGAATGGAGAGCACATTAGTGCACAATCACATTAACATGGCAATTAGCATGGATACTCCTAACGATACCTCTGTGGGTATTGTTGGGTGCACTTGCATTAACTGTGCCACTTGTTAATGTATTCAGTCACATGTTAGCTGCTGGGAACACACTGATCACATCCCCAAAAGCTAGCATGGAGGCTTTTCACTTAAGGTGTGTTACAATTGTGTTATGCATCATCTGGAACGCCCTCACTCCAGAAATACGATCATTTACAGACCTTGGTGAATTCCATCATAAGCTAAAAACCCTCCTTTTCCTGGAGCTTTTTGGATCTAACACTCAAGTGCCCACCCATTCTAACATCCCCCTGGACTACCACAACCTTTTCCTCAGCCCAATCGCAGCACATCCATTGATCTACTGATCTCTGCTTCAAAGCTCCCTATCACTAACTCATTGTTCTCTAATATGCATATTCTCTCATTTACCGGCTAATATATAAACGACTATAGACACGTTTATCCCGCTACTTAGTGTTATGTTAAGTCTCATATTCACCTTCATTAGTGCTATTCATTGTTACCTATGTTCTATGTAATGTTACTTATTCTATTTATTTTGTTTGTTTTTATATACCACCCCGTCAGGAAATCAAGGTGGCTTACATTGAACGTTATGGAACTGTTAAAATATTACTTGTCTAATGTAAAGTTAACAACTGTTGGATCTACAAACCTGTGCAACATATATTGAATAGTTACTATTTGTTCCCTGTATACTGCTGGCTGTGACTGGTAGATACAGCGGTATTAAAAGGTTGCTAGCTAGCTAAATAAGTAAAACAATTAACTAACTAACTAACTAACAAGCATGTTAAGTGCACAGCTTTTCCAGGATTTAGTAAAAATGACCCCTAGTGCCTTTCCTTGTACTGGCAACCAGAGGGAAGGGAGGAGAGAGGGGAAAACTAAACTACCTCGGATCTTAGAAAAGCAAATATATCCCAATTAGGTAATTATCAAAAGGCACTCAAGGCACTCTGGCCATTTTGATACTTAAGCAAATCATGAAAACAGCATAAAAAGAATTTAAATAAATTAAAAAAAACTTTATAGTGGCATTAAGTGCACCATGAATGCCTCTGTAAACCACGTTGATATTAATTTTAAAGATGGTCTATCAAAACCAGAATAAACTATAAACTGGCATTGATGCTGCCTTAAAATTTGGTTTTTCCCACAGCATGAGTAACTGATTGGTCCATTGGGATATATAAAAAAGTGGGCCTCTTTTTTTTTTAAAAAGCAAAAAACATCTACAAGTAAAAAATAAAGATAAGAAGATAAAATAGGATTAAGCCAACAAATTAAAAACAAAACCCCCCAAAATATACATAAAAAGAAAAGGGGAAACGGGAAGGAAAAAAAGGAAAAATATGGCATAATGAATGAAAAAAAAGAAAAAAAAAAAGCAACAATCCATATCCCAATTTCTTCTTTATTTTTATATACATATGCAAAAAAGGGGAACACAATAAACAGCTCAGCAAAAGAAAAACACGGTTAGTTAACGTCAAAAAATAATATAAAAAAATTAAAACAAAATACATAAAAAGATAATCACATAAGAAATACTGAAAATAATAAATACAACAAACATCATCAGAAAAAGCATTAGCTTTAAATAGAGCTATCAATTCTTTAAAAAAAAAGAAAAGAAAAAAAAAAGAAGGTGGTGTTGCCCCTAAAAACAGCAATGCGGAGGAAAAATATATTAAACAAATATACTAAAGTCAGTCTCTTGGTTCAAACCATTTCAAAAATAAATGTTCTATTCATCATATTAAAGTAGCTTATTCAAATTTTCTCATTGCCATGATGTCAAAATCACCTGTAGCACAGAAAATTTTAATTCTTCAAATTTATGACTCGATTCTACCAAGGATGCTTCATGGTTGCCTTTTTAGATGCAATATTTGTGTTCAGAGAGTCTGATACACAATTTCCTCACCATCTTTCCAATGTACAGATTACAAAGACAAATTATAAACATAGTATTAGTTGTAAATGTTGGTCAGTTCCAATTTTTGTGCATTTTTACACAAGGAACAGGCACCACCTTCAAAATGACCTACAATAGCCGGTGATATTTTGCCAGGTGGAAGGACGGACAGAACCAACATATCCCTAAGATTCTTTTCCCTTGTATGTGTGATCATCAGTTTATCACTGAAACACTCTAACCCCTGTATTGTTTCTTCAAAACCCTTCTGATGTAATTTTCCATAAAAGAAAAATGGATAGTGTAGACCACTTTCAAATCTATGGGGTATGTTTACTAAGCCGTCTTAATGTGCACTCTGTGACATTATCACATGATAAGGTACCTTATCACGCGATAATGGCGCTTTATCAGGCGCACAGGTACCTTATCGCGTGATAACGCACGCAGCGGCGCAAACGAGCGCTGAAGGCAGGGAAAGGCTCCTGGAGAGCGGAGGAAGGCTCCCCAGGGGCGGAGAGAAGGGGTCAATGGGCGGAGAGTGGGAGGGGAGAGGCTCTCTGCATACTAACGCTGTGAAATCCGAGGCTGAAAACTGATTTAAAGGGAAGAAAAACCATTTCTGTCAGCAATGTACAGCAAAATCAGGGAAACCTACAAAGAAGTGATAAGTGTGATACATGTGCACGGAACAAAAGTGCAAAGAAACATTGAAAATGACCCCAACAAAATATAAAAAAAACATAACCAAGCTGGGCAATAGTGATATTAATGGGAAAGGTCGAAAAACACTCCCAAGAAAACTAAAAAGAAATGATATGAATTTTGGAAGGGTCTACACTCCGTCCCCATACAAGGTGAATGATCCCACAGTGAAATAGCGCTGATCAGGGTTTCCCTCTCCATTGGACAGGTTTCCTATGGTGTGCACATGTTCCACAACAGCAGGGCGGGCATGTCGGAATGGGCAACTGGACAGATGCTGGGAAAGGGGACACAGAGGGCTGCAGACCGCACATGCTGTGCTGCAGCTGGGCCACAGTGCGGACTAGGGTGATGCCTAGGTGGCCCATAGGAATGCTGAAACAGTAGAGCAGCCAGACAGCAACTGATGAGGGCCCAGTGTCACAGGGGATAGTACCCAGCAGGTACTGTGGAGCCTGGCACTGCAGTACCCCCAAGGCCACAGAACATTGGCAGGCGGTGCTGGGGGGAAGCGTGGACATCTATGCAGGCACCTTACCCAGAACCTGCACCATAGGCAGCCACCTACCCGCACAATGGATGGCCTGAGACTGCGCTACACCAGCAGATGGGCATGTCAGCAAGGTGGCAGAGGGGTACTGGTGGTGGAGGGGGCAGTGGTAGCTGCCCAGAGCAGACCGTAGCCTAGCCCTGTGTAGGTGGGTGCCATGCACTGCAACTGACAGGCCCTGTCTGACGAACAGTCATGGTATCCCCAGGGAATGCACTGTCTCTGTGGCAACATGGTGGTGCAGTGCACACAGCCAGTGTGTTCAGGAGCAGGTGGTCACAGGTTCAAGTCCCAGCTGTGGTTCCTGCCAACCCAGCCCCCATATTTTACCCACTACTACAACGTGCTAATACAGACAGAACCTGTAGTGCAGTTGACGTAGACATGCCCAACACACCTACATTTTACCCTACAGAGCACAGACACCATAAACTTTTATTATTTAACAGATTTTATATACCGTCTTTTTACAAATCAAGACGCTTTACATAAAACAATGTGGCAGTATGTTTCAACTGTTTACATGGAACCAAGTAACAAAGAAACATGTGCATTACCTAGAGCAGAGTCTCCCAAATGCAGTCCTGGAGGGCCTAACACCATTCAGTTTCCATGCTGCCTCTAATAAATGTGACTGTGCTGCATTGCTATGCACCGCCCCCATGGTATGCAGATGTATCTCATGCATATTCATTAGGGACAGCATGAAAACCTGAACAGTGTTTGGCCCTCCAGGACTGGAGTTGGGAACCTCTGCCCTAGAGCAGTGGCCAACTGGGGCAGACACACCCGCACCCACAGGCTCCATTATCCCAAGCCTCCTGGAGAGGCAGGATGTTGGGCCCTGCATGCATCTCCCCATACTAGCACTTGCATACCTTAGCAATGCCACCCTAAACATGGGAAAACTGTACACAGCTATCAAAAGGTTGCTATGATAACTGGCAGATAGAAATTCCTACGTTAAGCACAATTGGCTGATTGAGCTGCATCATAGCAACCTTTCTGATGTCTGTGGAGTGTGCCTCAGGTCTGGTGTCGGACAGAGTGACCCCAACAGTATTGCGTACCATAGCCATGCCTGCACTGTGCCCAGGACTGGTGTGGTGGCCAGGGCTGCCAAACACCTCTATAGTTGCACAATGCTGGCATAGGTGTGTGGAGTGTGTGTCTGTCTATCCAGTGTGTGGTGGCTGCCAACACCCTCCACAGCCCACACTGCTAGCACTGTTGCCAGTATTGGCCTGCCAATGTGCATAATGAGGAGCAAGGTACTGTGGGAATAGCCTGGATAGGGTGGCCTGGCCTGGCTGCATCTGCACAGGGCATAGGGCAATGGCTCGGACATTGTAGTGCCCAGCCACCACCTGCACGGACAGCGTGGCCACAGCATGTCCTGCTGGGAGGTCACTCTCACCCTGACTGAGCAGTGACCACTGCATGGCTAGGTTCCCCCATAGTGCTATATAGCATTTCTCTCATGTGATATTTATGGGTCCCTTTTGGGGCCCAATCACTGACTTATCTGCTTGGTGTGTATGCTGACATCCCAATTCTGGGCACACGCATCTCCTCCAGGACCATGCGGTATGGACTATCTAGCAGACTGTCTGCAGCTAGTATGTGTCTTGCTGGAACACCTTGCAGGGTGCAGCGGCTGGAGGCTTGCTGCTGGAGAATGTCAGATAGTGGTGGGGGGCAGCTGAGCATTTCCAGGCCTACTGTCTGTCTGCTATTGCTTTATGGATGTGTACAGCTCTGCACTGCCTGCCCTGTAGGGTGTCTGTTCCCCAGCAGGGCTGAGGTTGATGATCCCCTCTACTGCTACCATTGCAGGGAGGTAGAATGTGGATCTATTGATGGGCGATCCTGTTTCCCACCCTGAGCCCCAGAGGGTGGGTTGTGTGGTGGTACATAATCCACCTATGGGTCAAAACACCCCCCTCTTCACCTATATCATGTAACCATGGCACCAACACAGGATATGCACTATTCTGGGTGCATCATAGCCCATAAGGGCTAGACATGACTGAGAAATACAGAAGGACACAGATGTATCCTAGGTGTGTCTGCAGGAACTACCTATCACACACAGTAGCACTGATGGGGACCTGCTGCATGGCGTATTTCAGCCATGAAAGGTGCTGTGGACCTGGTGCTAGGCGCCCCACCTCACCCTCAGGGTGAGCACAGTACCCGCACAATGTGACGGTCTGTGGCTACTCTGTGCCAGTACCACACACGGTCACAGTTCCCCCTACCAGGCCGAGGTGCTGTGGGGGTGCATACCCCATCTTGTGCCCATCTGTCAACTGCTGATTTTGCATGTGCAGTGCTTCATGGGTACGGGTGGGTTAACCCTATCCTCGTAACCACAGCAGACAGTTTGCAGCAGTCGTTCTGCAGCCAGCCAGGGGTTTGCCAGCAGTCGTTCTGCAGCCAGCCAGGGGTTTGCCAGCAGTCGTTTGCAGCAGTCGTTCTGCAGCCAGCCAGGGGTTTGTTAGCAGCTATAGAGCTGTAGCCCACTGGTTACTTCACTGCCTGTGAAGCCAGAGGTCATGGGTTCAAACCCATGGTGGGGTTATTTGATAGGGCTGTCTGAGGCATTGTCTATTTTTAATGTACATTAGTGCTGCCAGCAAAAACACCCTCAGAGTACTGTAACCTTAAGGCGCCTTAGAAGGCACCCTATCAAGCGCCTTATAAGGTGCCTTATAAGGTGTCCTATAGGGGACATTATAGGGTGCCTTGGCGGACAGTGCACTTCATTATGCCACCGTGAGGGTGTGTTTGTTGGCAGCACTAATTAAAATAAAAGTAAAATGCCTCAAAAATCACTACTTAAAAGTAAAGGGTTATGCCTCAGCCAGCCTTATGCATTAGGTACACTGGGGGAACGAACTCATGACCCCTGTATTATCAGTCAGTGTATTAACCATTGTGCTACACCTCTGCTTCTATGTTTGCATGTCTGCGCGCCTACTTAAGATTATCGTGCGTTAACGTGCTTAGTGGCGTTTTGCCCGATAATGTGCACAGCGTGCGTTATCGTGCGATAATCACATTTTGCTACGTTAAGACCGAAACGCCCACTCCTTTTATGGCATCCTGCACACTATCGCCGGGTGCACGTTAAGACTGCTTAGTAAACATACCCCTATGTCTCTTGGCATTTCCTTCAAAAGAAGTGCCCTACTAGTAGTTTCAGCTTTATGATAAGCTTTGGCCACATTTCTCTGGATATTTCTTTCTCCAAAATTCTTGCTCTCATGTTGACTGCTTACTGTTCATACTCCTTCTCTGTATATTAATGTGTCAACATTAGTGTGCATACTTTTATATGATCCTGTTAGCACTCCCATTTGCAGTGTTTGAATAGAACTGAGGCAGAGCTGCAAGGTAGATAAATAATGTATAAAATATATATGTATAGTACCTGCAAAGAGTACATGCAGAAAGTTGTACCTGCCATGATGCACTTCAAGGCATTATTGAATGACCTGTAAGCTGCTGCTTTGTTTTTATTGTTATTAAATGTAAACCACATTGCTGTGTCAAATGAAAGACAGTACAGCAAGTGATTAAAATAAACTCAAGTAAAATAGGCATGTGGAAGGTAATTTTATAAACCTTTGTTGCATGTAAAAAAAGGTTTTATAAAATTAGGTCCCTCCTGAAAACATGCAAGGTATAAGCCAGTGTGTGCACGTAAATTAGCACGCAGTCATTCCAGCACCATTTTGAAGACTGCCAGAACAATGGCAGGAGCAAAGGGGGCCCACTTTTGCCCCATTCGCCACTGGCCTAGTGGTTGGGGCAAGGTACTTCAGGCCGGAAGGTCGGGGGTTCAAATCCCACTAGAGGACAGCAACCTTGGGCCGGAAGGACTGGGGTTTCTAGTCCCACAGGTGCTCCTTGTGGTCTTGGGCAAGCCACTTAACCCTCCATAGCCCATGTTCCCTGTAAAATAGTTCTCTGTGTGCTGTGCTTTCCTGTCTAATCAATGTGTTTATACCTCAAAAATTTCCTGTCATGATTTGACAATTTCCAATCTGTAATCAAACCGCTGCTGATCGCTGGAAGTAGCGGTATACAAATGTATACTAAATAAATAAATAAAATAATAAAAATAGACCACTAGGAAGCACTTGGCTAGGACCCCAGTTGAGTAGTCAGGAAGGAGAAGGGTGCAGGTGTGCAGGGGGGGTGGGGCTTTCTGGCTTAGGGGTTGGTGGACGCCTTTGCGAGGCCTCTATGATTGGGCGGCCTTCTCTCCATGGAGGTCCTGAAAGGGTGCTTATATGGGATAATTGCGGGGGGGGGGGAGGGAGATTGCAAGTGGTGCCTTCTCAAGGGGGGCAGGTTCACGGGGAGAGGGAGTGCATTAGCTGAAGCCACAATACCAGGCTGCCTGTGGTGCAACTGCAATTACCTCCACTTCTGAGAATGAGGTAATTACAGCTGCTCTATCAGCAGTCATGACAGCTCGCCCAAAGCAATGTTGTGCAGTTACCTGTCACCAGCTGCCATGCCCACTCTCGATCTTGATCCCTCTCTTATCTCACCCTGCTTTTTCTAGAACAGACCACGCTGAATTTACCTAGTGTTGTTTGCACTTGAAGCATGGTAACAGTTACTGTGGGGGGTTAGCACATGCTGAATGCCTCAGTAAGAGCTTACTGCACTATAGTAAAAGACCCCTCAACTGTCTTTATAAAATAGGCAAATAATAGGCAGTATTTATCTTATGCAAACCACTTAGGACGACAGATGCCGATAAGGCAGTTTATAAGACTTTTAAATAAATACTACTAATCTAGGTGCCCTGTTTTGTGGTAATTTTATAAAAGATTTTTGCATGCAAAGGTTTCTATACATTCCTAAAATAGTTTTTATAAAATTACCCCAGGGGTTCTATGTGCAAAGTACAAACAGTGACAAGAAGGTGCAAACTTTTATGTGACCTGGGTGTAGACATTTTCTGGGTGGATTTTGGGCAGAGCACAGGTGAAGTCGCAAACTACAGGTGTATTATAAAATACCTGCATATGCATGTATTTTATCTGTTAACATAAACGTCCCCAGCTGCAAACTAACCAAAATTTCTGCTGGTTTGCCCTAGAAGTTTATAAAATAGACTCAAAATGGGCCTCACTTGGTCTTCACATATAGGTGGCCTGATATAAGATAAATTTCAAAAAATGTACCATTTTGATGGTTATCATAGGAACCCACTAGCCTCCAACAGTGCACATTAAAAATCTTTCCTGCATGTTAAAAATAGTGCAGTATTTATGTGGAGGATGATGTTATCAAAAGGTGCAAAGAATAAGCAATAGAAATCCGCACAAACCATACTATGTTATAAAGGGAACATAGAGACCATTATAAAAATATTAGCATATAAGTAATAAAAAAGTCATATCAAACAGTAGGGGTCCAGTATTCAAAAGCACTTATCCAGTTAGTAGCCCCTGATAACTAGCAAGTACCTATGAGAGGGATATTCAGCAGCAGTATCAGGAACTGTTGCTAATGAAAGAACTTGAAACAGCATTGAAAGCTTTATCAAAGAACAAAGCACCAGGCACGGATGGCATTCCCACTGACCTATTACAGCAATCAAATGCAACTGTTACCAAACTTACAAGCCTCTGCCAGGAAATTTGGAAGACATCATGGCCAACAGACTAGAAAAGTTGTGTATTCATTCTAATACTTATGAAAGGTGAACCAACTGACCATGTAAATTATCACACAATTTCTACGATTCCACTTGCAAGCACAATTCTAGTCAAGATCATTCAGTGGAGACTACAACCATACCTGGAACGAGAACTACCCGAAGCGCAAGCATGGTTCAGGAAAGGATGAGAAATGAGATATCATTGCAGATGTGAGATTGATCCTTGAAAAGACAAAAGAATACCAAAAGGAAATCTATATGTGTTTTATTAACTTACTGAAGTGCGTTAGCTGCTACTGTTGGGGCATTAATCCCACGGTAGCAGCTAACCTGCAAAAAAAAAAAAGCAGATATCTCAGGCAATTTCCCACAGTATCTTCCCATGTTGCCGCTACCCAGGGACAAGTTTGGGGTAGGGAGTTCGGTGACCCTGGTTGACAGCCACCGCACTAAAAAGATTTTGCATGGGGGCTGTCAAGATTGGCCCCCATTGCAGCAGCAGATAATGCTACCTAAAGAGTGGCATTATCTGCTGTGAAACCCGATAATGCGGGCCCTTCCCTGCCAACGATTGGGCCTCCATCCCTATAATATCATCAGTGCTGTTATCTGCAGCACCGACAATATTACAAAATGAAGTGTGTGCCCCATGCATCACCCATCCCCCCTGGACAGCTCCTAATCCCCACTGGGAGCTGCCCAAGAGTGATTAATGAAAACTCCAATTTAGAAAAAGTCCTGGATAGCCTCCTGCCTCCCCCACTCCTGATGTTCTATGTAATTATCTCTTGTATATAGTTTACCCCCGTTCTCCAAGTTTGTACTCCTGTTCGATGTAAACCAAACAGCTTGTTGTTATGGTCTTTATGTTATAATGTAAACCGCGCTGATGCCGAATAGTGCGGTATATAAGAACTTGTAATAAATAAATAAATAATAAATAAATAAATAAAAAGGAGAGGGCCTGCAGCCCACCTACTCTCCCTGAAAAAAAATAGTGAATTCCAGCTAGTTAGCCAGAAAGGGGGGACCCTATGGACCTTTAAACCCCCAGCCCCCCCCCCCCACATACCTTGTAGTTCTTAGTGGTCCAGTAGAGAATGGGACAGGAGTGATCCTATACGATCTTGCCCTGTCCATTGGCTAATTCAAAATGGCCACCATTATGAGGTGCTGCCTTCTAGAGAAGGCCCAATCAATCAAAGATGGCTACAATATCACAGTGCTTGCCCCTATCAAGAGGCTAGATGGCAGCACCTTGTGATGGTGGCCACTTTGAATTGACCGATGGATGGGGCAGGAGAGTACATGATCACTCCTCTGCGTTCTCCACTGTACCACCAGGGGCTACAAGGTATGTGGTAGGGGAGTCCATGGATATCAGGGGACCCACAGAGCAACCCTTGCCAGCTGGCTAGCCGGGATTTACTCTTTTTTTTTTTTAAGGGAGGTGGGAGGGACACGAGGCCTCTCTACTCTTTTAGGACTGCATCAAGGAGAGGCAGGGAGTTTAGCTGACTGGCTAGCCAGGACTTTTCCTAAATTGAGGATTGCACAGATCTCCCCTGGGCAGCTCTCAATGGGGATCAAGAGCTGTCCATGGGGATTGGTGCTGGGGGGGGGGGGGCACACACTGCACGTTGTAATATTGTCAGTGCCACAAAATCACTGCACTGTGACTGACAATATTGTAGGGGGGGGGTCAAGCCCTATTGCAGCAGTTGGGGAGCATCATAGAAATTGGGGCACCGAGCTGCTGACAGCTCTGTGAACCTGAGCTTTACCATCCCTCCCCATGGATTTACCATGGGGACCCGTGGTACCTGCCTTGGCAGGCACTGCAGGACTTTTCCCATAGTATCTGCTGAGTCAGATAATGCGGGTTCCCAGTGAGAAATCCAAACCACCATGGTTTCTGCAGGGCCTCCCCTGGGAATGGCCCCTGCCAATACCAAGGAGATTTGCCCCTTACCATGTGGTTTTGGCAGCCAAAATGAATATGGTTTAGTAAACATATCACATAGTCTTAAAATGGGCCTGCACAAAGATCCTGACAACTTGAAAAATCTGTAAGCTCATCACTGACGCAGAAGAAATAGAATTAGTAGAATACTTTAAAGTGCTTGGATCAATAATCAATAAAGAAATGACAAGAAGTCAAGAAATCCAATGATGCATTACTCTAGGCAGAATGACTATGAAGGACCTAGACAAGATTCTCAAGAGTAGAGATGTATCTCTCTACAGAAAGATTTGACTTGCCCAAGCCATGGTCTTTTCAATATGGATATGAAAGTTGGACAGTAAAAAAGATTGACAGAAAGAAATATTAATTATGGTGCTGGCAAAGAATACTGTGTATACCATGTACTGCCTGAAGAACAAACCAGTCGGAACTACTGAAGAGGAGATCAAACCTAAGCTTTCTTAAGAAACTCAGATGTCACAACTTTGACATATACTTTGGACACATCATCCGATAAGAGATCATTAGAGAAAGACATCATGTTTGGCAAGATTGAAGGTCAACACAAGAGAGGAAGGCTAGCAATGGAGTGGATCGATACAATAACTGCAACTATGGATTACACTCTATCAACAATTAGCCACCTGACTGAAGACCAAACAGAATTTAGGACAACTATCCAGAGGGTCACCATGAGTCATTACCAACTCAACAGCACTTAACAACATCATCCAAACAGTGACACTGAATATTTCCACTGGCCACTGTGGCACTATCTGGAGATTGCTGGGGCAGTCCATGGGCAGAATGATGGCAGCTCCAGGTGTTATCTGGTTTGTGGTGATTTTTAGTCAGCTAACCAAATAACAAATCGAGTACTTAAACCATCAAAATAGCAGCTGAATATCACCGCTAACCAGATATATCTGCTGAATTTCTGATCTCATTTTACCCATGGCAGCCAGCAATTTAAAAAATGCCGACAGCCACAGGATCAATTTTGGCCCATAGGCATTATTGGGCTCACAGTATATACAATACATTTATATGCTCTGCACGCCTGTTATATTCTGTGGGCTCGAACAAGGTTAAAAATGTAACATCTGTACTTGTGCTACATTTTCACTGTGTGCAGAAAGTCTTCAAATCCTCCATGTTATTGGTCTGAAATAAAAGGGACAGCACAGAGGATTTCTTCCTTACTGTTTCACTCAAAGATTGAAGGAGCCCCTTTAGCCACCTGAAGCAACGAGAGATATCTAAACTGCAAGGGACTTATGGTATCTAAACTTTAAAAAAAAAAAAAAAAAAAGCAACAAAAATAAAAAGCAAAAAAAACTGTAAGTCACAATGAGCATTGCTTTGAAAGGTAGCCTAGACATTAAAAAACACTATTGCATGAGTATTAGTTTATATATTTTTGGTACAAAACTGACTTCTATTTTCTACTAATATACAATTTGCTGTTGAGGAAATGGCTGCAACTTGTTCGGCTGTTTCCGTGAAAATACCTCACTCTCCTTCCCCACCCCTCTATCCATCTCAATTCAGCCTGCAATCAGGCAACAGTGAAATGGCACAAAAGCAATTATGAAGTGCAAACACTTCTTTCTTTTTTTTTATTAAATTGATATATACATGGAACTGAATTGGATGCAATGATTTGGCATACATAATCTATAGCAAACATAAATTTTAGCAAATGTCTGTCTGCCTGACAAATTATGCAGTATTTTCCCATTTTGATCGCTATCATTAATATTTAAAGGAATAAGAACTGAAGATGATGGTGAGATTAAATCCATATTAGACTTCTTTTTGTCAATTATGTTAAAACCGAAATAATGATTAATTTTAAGTGTAGAAAATTTCATTAAGTCATAATTTCAGCCTTATCTCTTTGAGCTGCATGTTGCTCCTATTGCTTTAAAGCTAATTTAAGCCACATTATATACAAAATTAAATCTTACTTTTATGGCTAGACCCTTGGGGTTCAATGAAAAGGCTTTATGAGCTAGAAATTAAAAGTACTGGTTGAAAATACTATTACATTATACAAGCTATTATTAAGGCCATTTACAAAGTTGGTATTAAAACTATGCACATTTTTCATTGCTAGCATCCATATATTCAGTAAGCCCATGGGACAGGTTGGTATATAATTTGAAAAATAAAATCCATTGAAA
Source organism: Ichthyophis bannanicus (assembly GCA_033557465.1). Classification (NCBI taxonomy): domain Eukaryota; kingdom Metazoa; phylum Chordata; class Amphibia; order Gymnophiona; family Ichthyophiidae; genus Ichthyophis; species Ichthyophis bannanicus. The sequence continues at coordinate 419,255,258 of CM066038.1, forward strand.
GGTAAACAGTCCATGGCATTTATCAAGGAAGCAAAGTAAACTGTAATACTGTACCAGCTACACTGATTTAACCCCTCACTGTTACAGATTAACATCAAAGCATTATGTTTATTTTAAATGCTACTTGAAATAAATTAATTCCACACCTGCAATTCCCACAGCTGTACACACCATATTAATATTGCTACCTCCCTTACCATAAAACAGTGTCCTCATATAGGAGCAAGATGAAATATGTCTTGGCGTTTGGCATCGTATTTCTGTACAAAGGTTAGCATAAATCTTTATAACCAACTAATAGTCTCATGGCATTTAAAGTGACAGTGTGAACCTCATTTGTCATCTTATAGAAAGTTGTTCTTCCGTTTGTGTTTTGAATGTGCTTATAGATTTTTGATCATACCCATTTTTATTATCTAATATATCTTAATTACCAGTTTACTATCATTTGACGTCTTCAATTAGTCCACATAGTTGGTGGCTATTTCATGGGCTTTACTTCCTCGGATGTTGTTGAGAATATACATATTCAATAATATGAATGCTACTTCAAGCTGGGTGGATTTCTACCTAGTTCTAATTTTATAGGAGGTTTGGGGGGTCTTTAGGAATCCATTGAAGTTGGTTTACTAGTCGATTTAAACTCAAAAGAGATAATGCAAAAAAAAAGATTGGAATTATTCAAAAAATTCAAAGTTAATCCATGCTGAAGAAAATTTTAAATCACCTTTTGCAAAAATCGAAGGAAATTTTTTTTCAGATGCTCTTGGATTTCTTCTGAAACATTGCATGAACTAGTTGATGAACTGACTGAGAAAACCTTTGCACATTGATGTCAAGAAAAATATGGTGACTTTGATCACATTAACAGTTGCTAGTAGAAACTATTCTATGTTCCTTGCATACAACTAGGTTAGGTGTTTCTTTTAACAGCTATCTGAAGATATCAAGTTTTATTCAGCAGGAGTTTTGTAGAATTAAAGGCACGCTATATCAATGGGCTGATTAAACCTTTTGTGCTGCAATAGGGGCATGTTTACTAAAATGCGCTGTTAGCCAGGATAACTGTAGAGGGCATGCTTGTCATGTCCCCCTTCAGTTACCATAGGTTGACACCTCACCGCACTAACCAGGCAGCGCATCTAATGTGGGCACACTTCCTACCAACCATTGAGGAAGTGGTACATCCATCTATTCTAATGGCAGCAATTACATTAGCATGCACCAAGGATGGCCACACTAACCGTGATGTACTCTCCATGCCCCACACTCATTCAGTCACTGTCCCTTCCTGCACTAACATTTAGCATGGAACTTTTAACATGCTGTCCCACACTATCAGCACATCACACTTAGCTATGCTAAACCCCATGCTAACCATTAGCGCAATTTAGTTAACATGCCCTATAGTGTAGCATCTCCTGTGGTTACCATACCTTACAGGGAAATCCTTGTTGTTGTTAAGTGTCGTCGAGTCAGTGTCAACTCATGGCGACCCTCTGGATAGTTGCCCTAAATTGTGTTTGGTCCTTATTTAGGTGGCTCATTGTTGACAGACTGGTACCTGTAGCTGCTGTTATTGTATCGATCCATCTCATTGCTGGCCTTCCTCTTTTGCGTTGGCCTATTTTGCCAAGCATGATGTCTTTCTCTAATGATCTCTTTCTTCGCATGATGTGTACAAAGTATGAAAGTCGAAGTCTTCTCATCTGAGTTTCAAAAAGAAAGCTTAGGTTTGATCTCCTCTAGTACTGACTGGATTGTTCTTCGGGCAGTCCATGGTATACACAGTATTCGCCGCCAGCACCATAATTCAAAGGCATCAATTTTCTTCCTATCTTTTTCACTGTCCAGCTTTCACATCCATATGATGTTATTGAAAATACCATGGCTTGAACAAGTCAAATCTTTGTATGGAGAGAGACATCTCTGCTCTTGAGAATCTTGTCTAGGTCTTTCATAGCCATTCTGTCAAGAGCAATGCGTCGTCGTATATCTTGACTACTTGTTGCTTCTTTATTGATAGTTGATCCAAGTAGGTTAAAATTGTCTACAATTTCAATTTCTTCTCCTTCAACAATGAACTTCTTGATTTTGCCAGTTGTCATGATCTTTGTCTTCTTTACATTAACGTGCATGCCCATTTTGAGACTATGTTCTTTGATCGTGAGAAGCAAATGTTTCAGATCATCTTCACTTTCAGCCAGTAATGTGTTATCATCAGCATAGCGAAGGTTGTTGATGAGGCTTCCACCAATCTTCACACCTCTGTTGTCTTCATACAATCCTGCTTCTCTGATGATTTGTTCTACATATAAATTAAATAGGTGGGGGGAAAATATGCAGCCTTGTCTTACAACGTTGCTTATTTTAAACCATTCTGTTTCTCCTTGTTCCGTTCAAACTGTTGCTTCTTGATCAATGTACAGATTGTGCAAGAGAACAATCAGATGTTCTGGTATACCCATGCTTCTTAATGTGGCCCAGAGTTTCTCATTGTTTACACAGTCAAAAGCCTTGCTATAGTCGATAAAGCACAAATATATATCCTTTTGGTATTCTTTCGTCTTTTCAAGGATCCATCTCACATTTGCGATGATGTCTCTAGAGGGTATTTTTATACTTGTTCACCTAGGTAGGAAGTAAAAGTAGGCATCTATTTTAGGGCTATTTTTTTATAGACAACATAGATGCCTACGCCATCATATACCCCTGTAATCCCCGAGACAAATTTTACAAAAGCCCTTTTCTGGGAGTAAAACAAGGCTTGTTGTTGTTGTTAAGTGCCGTCGAGTCGGAGTCGACTCATGGCGACCCTCTGGATAGCTATCCTAAATTGTATTTACCCAGTGGAAAAAAGTGTAAGTTAATACATGTCTCCTAGGTTCAGTGGGCAAGTAAATGCCTAGTTTGTTTGTTTACTAAAGTATGCTAGGGTTACAAGTATCACATTTAACGTAGATATCAATGCACAGTATATGCAAACATCCTGCACTGGGGGTTTGTGCAATATGGCCCCAGCAGATACCACACTGATTCGGATTCTAACATGTGCCAGTGGCAATGTGGATGCACTTAACATCACCACTGAGGCAGTGTTAAGTGCACCCATGTTAACTGCAACATTGATAGCGAACGAGCATTTTCAACCACACACTAACTGTGATGTGCAGACATGCCTATTCTCTGCCCTCACCACACCCATTTCCCTCTCCATTGTATGCTAAGCAGATAGTATGTAATTAGCCCTGTTTTGCTTGCACACTAACTGTTATTGTAGCCTGTTAATGTGCACTCAAGCCCGTGTTAACAGCTAGCACAGCTTAGTAAATATTCCCCATAGGTACATATGTGCATATGTGTCTTTAGAAATTACTAAGGGGTATGTTTACTAAATTGTGCTAAGGGTTTGCAAGTAGCGTGTATTGGAATAAAAAACAAACATGTGGTGAGACAGTCCTCCATTATTAGGTGAGTGCCCAAGATGTCCTCAGCAGTTATTGCACTGAACAGTTCCCCCAACATGGAGCAGCAACATTCACAATTAATTCATGTGACTTAGAGTTACTCATTGAGGTAGCATTAAAATGCAACCACTCAGACTGCAACATTGACCATTGTTGCATATTAATAATTCTCAGTCTATCCTCAATATGCAGTCAAAACCCACCCCATCATGTGCTATGCAGTTAGCACGGAATTTGGAATACATGTAGTAGCGTGTTGTAGCAGTTACCATAGCCCCGCACTAGATGATTAGCATGCACTAAACGCTCACATTAACTATTTGCACAGTTTAGTAAACATGATCCTAAGGGTATATCAGCAGAAATCACAGCTATATTGAAGCCGTTGAAATGGACATCTGCTCATGAATAGGTATAAATGTTAGCCTGCATTCTACCCAAACTCTGCACATGTGCACCTGGATGATGCGCCTTCTTTTCATCATACATGTGTTTGCATATGTAACCCCTTGAGTAATTTTATAAAAACCCTTTTGTGAGCATAAGAGTTTTATGTATGGGAAAAGTTTATAAAATGAACCCCTGCCGCCTATATGTAAATATTTGCGAGTAAGGTGGTGCACATTTGTCACCTCAAAAATGTCCCCGTTCATTTTTGTGATGAGACAACCCCAAACGCAAACTTTTTTTTTTTTAAACTTGTATTTATTGAACCACAAACCAAATTACAAACAAAGGTTTACATAGACACCAATGCCACTGGGCCGGGTTGCGTCTTATCCCCGCACCAGAGGCTCTGCGTTAACATAATTGCAGTTCAACATGTTCCATTAACCCCCCTCTCCCCCCTATCCCTTACCCCCTCCCCCCCACACAGCAGGACCTTCCCCCATATCTTATCCACCCAGGAGTTTCCTGGTACCCCCCCTCCTCCCCTCACTCCCCAGTAGCTCCCCCTTAACTCTCCTACTCTCCGCTCCCCTCCTGCCTACCCCATGGGAAAGGCTCATTACGGGCATGGGGTCCCAAATCTTGCATGTAGGGTTCCCAGGTCAGCAGGAAGGTAGCCCAATGTTTAACATTAGCCTTGGCCCCTCTCCGTTCAAAGAGCATCAACTGATGAAAGCTATTACGCCATTCCCAAAAGGTAGGGGCCGCTTGCTAGCGCCACCTATGAAGTATTGGCCCCTTCCCCACCAGACATGCTTTCCTCACCAGCACTCGTTCCCATCTCCCCTTAGGGTGAAGTGGGTCAAGCCAGTCCAGCGCAACAAAGGCCCCATCCCACTGAATGCGCTGATGGAGCAGGTTGCCTATATAAGTACTAATCCTAGTCCAATACTGCTGGATATTTGGACATCTCCACCACATATGCCCCAAATCTGCGAGAGTGGCCGAACACCTAGGGCAACTCCCATCACACCCAAGGCCAATCCAGATTGCCCTCCTTGGGGAGAAATGCACACAAATAACACTTTTAAATTGGACCTCTCTCCATTTTGTCCCTTCTACCAGTCCCACAATCCTACAAAGTGCTTTAAGAACCGAACCCAGGGGAACCCCCTGACCCAGCTCCTCCGCCCATTGAGCCTCCTCCCTGGAATAATCCGGCCTCTCAAGATAAGACCCCAGCCGTTCTTTCAATTTTGATATTATATTTGGGGACTCCTCGCCTAGTGCGAAGAACTCTAATATCCGCACCGAGCTCTCCGATGTTAACTCCCCTTCTGGAAGAGACGCCACATAGTGGGAGACCTGTAAATAGGCGAAGTAATGGCTACCACTCAGCTCATATTCCCTGCGGAGACTCGCAAACGGTTTACATTTCCCATTACCATCAACCACATGCCCAACATAATGAAGACCAGCTGCCCTCCATGTCTGGAAGGCCGCCGTCGTGGACCCCGGGATGAAATTACTATTACCCTGCAACGGCAACCAGCTTGATACGGCCGGAGACCTCCTCCAATATTGACATAATTGTCTCCATGTATGCCTTACTGGCTCTACCAGTACACTCCAGGCTATACGTCCCGGCAACTGCGAGCCTTCCAAGTGTAAGGCCACCAGTACTGCCTGGGGAGCCACCAGTGCCTCCTCAAGGGCCCGAGGCGTATAGGTCTCTGTGCCACCTAACTAATCCCCTAAATGCCTTGCCTGACACGCAAAAGCATAGACCTGCAAGTCTGGGATACCCATCCCTCCAGCCTCCATGCAGTCGATGCATTGGGATCTGCGCCCTTGCCCCTTTCCATAAGAATCCCCATATTTTTCGCTCCAAGCAAACTATGTCGCATTTCAGCAGCCATACAGGGATTGTCTGCATCCAATACAGCATGTGGGGCAAAACCACCATCCCCAGTGACAGAGGTAAAGGTCGCCAGGCCCACACCTGCGCTCGAAGTCCAGCCGGAATCCGCTCAAAGTTCCGTTTATATAATTCTTGCGAGTCTCTGGTTAAAAGAATTCCCAGATAGATAAAGGCATCCCCAGCCCACCGAAGAGGGAATACGCCCCCCCGGCTCCCTTTCACATCCCCTCGCACATCCAGGGCCTCAGATTTATCCATATTTATACGCAAGCCTGCTATGTTCTCAAATGTTGCAAATTCTTCTAGTAAGTGGAGTAGCGACTGCCGCGGTGATTGTAGGTGTACAAGAATATCATCCGCGAAAGCCGCGATCTTAAATTCATGCCGTCCCATACGCACCCCACGTACGTCCTCGGAAAGTTCTATTCTGCGTGTGAAGGGATCTAGTGATAGCACAAATAGCAACAGTGAGAGTGGGTATCCCTGCCTCGTACCTCTCTCTAATGAAAACGTCTCAGACAACAGCCCATTGCATAACACTCTCGCAGTCGGTCCTGCATAAAGAAGGCGGATCATACTACAAAAGGCACTCCCTAGACCATATCGGGGTAAGAGGGCGTGCAAATATTCCCAATCCACTCGGTCGAATGCCTTTTCTGCATCAAAGCTGATTAACAGGGACTGCCGTTCCCGTTCCCGAGTCCATTCCAACGATGCCAAAATCTTGCGCAAGTTATACACTGCATGTCAGACCTTCACAAATCCTACTTGAGAGGCATGTATCAATTCCTCCAGCATTGGGGCTAGTCGGTCTGCCAACACCTTTGCCATCACCTTCAAATCAAAGTTCAACAAAGATATCGGCCGATATGAGGAGGCCTGCTCATGATCTTTACCTGGTTTAGGAATTAGAATAATATGTGCCTGATTCTCCCCCCACTTGAATCTGCCTTGCTCCACTCTATGGCGGTATATTTCCGCAAGCGAAGGGGACACCAGATCTCCCAGCAATTTATAAAACTCAGCCCCTAGCCTATCGTGTCCCGGTGCCCTATGGCATTTCGCCTTTTGTATCACCTAGAGTATCTCCGCTTGTGTAATCAGCTGCTCCAACTGGGCCCTCTGTTCTGCCCCCACCCTCGGCACTCCCAACCCTCTCAGACAGACCTCCAAGGAAGGTACAGGCATTTCTTTTTACTGGTAAAGTTTCTTATAGAAAGCCTGAAACACCCGAACAATTTCACAGTTTCCCTTCTGGAGTCTGCCCTGGGCATCTCTAATGACCGCGACTGACCTAATCCCCCTACTACCCTCCAGGCAGCGTGCCAGGAGTTTCCCTGGTTTATCTCCGAACCGATATAGCTGGTAGCGGTAATACATAAAGGATTTTTTGGCTCTCTGATAAAGCAATTCATTGAGAGTTGTCTGGGTTTCCCATAGCAACGTTTTATTCGCTGCAGTGGGGCAACTTGCATATTTACGTCGGGCCTTGACCACCTGTTTCTCCAGTCGGATTATTTGTTCGTTTAAACACCCTCTTTTTCCATGCAAAGTAGCCAAGAATGTCCCCCCACAAGACACTTAGCTGTTTCCCAAAAAGGTTCTGGATCCACTTGGTGTTGTTCATTGTTACTCGCAAAGTCCTGCCAGCGCTGCTTGAGATAAAGATGAAACTCAGCATCGTGGTATAAGTTTAGTGGGAAGCGCCACACCCTGGACCACGAGTCTGTTTGGGTCCACTCTACTTCCACCCAAATTAAGGCGTGGTCAGATATCTCTAGGGGCCCGATTTGCACATCAGTTACTTGTGCAAAGATTCTACCTGATATAAAGATATAATCTATCCAGGCGCTTGAACCGTGTGCTCTCTACTGATGAGTGAAATCTCTTTCTATTGGGTGAAGCAGACGCCAGGCATCAACCACCCCGACTCAGTTTTTAAGATCTTGTAAAGCTTTTGCCCCATGTAGGCATGCCCGATCTGTTCCCCATCGCAAAGTGTCTAGTTCCAAATCCAGTATCCCGTTAAAATCTCCTCCTAGGATCAACGGAACATCCGGAAGCTGCTCAATTCTGGAAGCCAGGCGTGCGGTCCAAAACGTTGGTTCTATATATGTTTCCCATTACTATGTGCCTCCCCTCCAGCGACCCGTACAGTAACACATACCTTCCATTAGGGTCTACATATTCCTTTTCCAGGGTAAATCTTACACGTTTATGGACCAAAATGACCACCCCCCCCCTTTTTTCCCTCTGCTGGGGACCCCCAGCCCTGACCTACCCAATCTTTCTGCAGTTTCAAATGCTCTTCCTTTGATTGATGTGTTTCCTGTAGGAAATCTGTCACATTTTTGTCTGGCCAGGGCTTGTAATATATTAGATCTCTTAATTGGGTTCCCAGTCCCACAGACATTCCATGAGATGATCTTCAGAATACCGCATATTGTATAGGCCTATGATTCACATTACCCAAGTAATTCCCGGGAAGCTCCCCCCCCCCCCCAGCCTGAGGCTCCTCCCATTCTTTTGTCTTGAATCTGTAACCCATATATCTATTCCAGGGTTGGTTGTGCTGCCCCTCCCCCCTCTCTAACAACCCTACCCCAGCACTCTGTCTCCCCCCCTCTATCCCAACCCCCCTTTATCTCTTCCCCTTCCCCTCCTTATCTCTAATCCTCTACTCATTTTAGGTCTCTTAGATGCATACGGGTCCCCCCCCCTCCCTCACCCCTGTCGATGGTGCACTTCTGCCTTCCTAACCTCCTTAACCCCACTCACCGACATTGGCCATGGGGAAATTCTTCTTTGAGCCAACAACACTGTGCTTATATACTCAAGGCCCCATGGAGCGTTTCCAGTACAAGCAATTATATATTTATTTTATTTATTTATTTATTTTATTTTACATTTCTTCTATACCGCACTATTCAACATCAGTGCGGTTTACATCGAACAAAACATTTCAGTACAAAAACAATGTCTGAGTTACATTAAACAGGGTCAATAACTTGGATAACAAGGTAATTATATTAACACTCATCCCTCCCAATCCCCCCTCCTCCATCTAACAGTCTGAGCATAACAAACATTCTGTGAACCCCTCAAATACACACATAAATGCAACTCTTCAATTTTAAAACCAACTCTCCAGTACAGCAAAAGTATGTATTAACACTCATATAGCCCTATCCCCCCCCTCCCACCATACAGCCTGAACATAACACACACTCTATGAACCCCTCAGATACACATATAAATGCAACTCTTCGACTTTGGATTTAACTCAACCCTCCAAAGCAGCAAATATCACAGATCTCAAATCCTCTCAATAGTCCCATGCCACTGGTCTGCTGCTCACCCTCTTCACATTAGCATTCCTCCGGTCTCACATACTGCATTCAAGGCTCTTCTTCCACAGTATGGGCTGTTTGCAGTATAAGTCCCTCTACCTATTTAGTTGCTTCTGCAGCTGTGGCAAAGCTTTTCTTTGTCCCAGCATGCATGATGTGGAGCCTTGAGGGATATTGCATAGTAAAGCTGATATTAGCCTCCAGCTTTTGGCAAAGGGGTGCATATGCCCTCCTTCTCTGGCTCAGGGCTGCAGAGTAGTACTGTGCTATTCTTATTGTGACAACCCCCCCCCCCCCTCCAGTTTTCCGGGCTCCATTTAGCACTGCCTCTTTTTGGGGGAAATAGAGGAATTTGGCTAACACCACCCGGGGTCTGTTATCCGCTGACCATTTAGGCCCCACTCTGTGCACTCTCTCCAGTCTCAGCCTGCCATGCTCTTCTCCACTGTCCAGCACCTGCATAGCAAGGGCCTCCACATAGGTTTTTAAATCTTTGTCCTGCACACTATTCGGGACGCCCAAAAACCGGAGATTGTTCCGACGGGACCAGTTCTCGAGGTCATCTGTGTTGGCCTCCTGCATTTGCAGCGCATTCTGCAGGCTCCTCACCTCATGCATCAGCGTTTCCATGCGGTCCTCCGTTGCCCCGACTCGTGCCTCCACCTCTTGCAGACACTTACACAAGGCTTCAACCGAGGTCTGCACTGCATCCATTTTCCCATGCAGAGCCTCAAACTGGCCCGATAGTGCCTGGGAGACTGCCTCCGATATCTCCACTATGGCCCCTGCTGATACCGGCAGTGATGTCGCTGGGGGTGAGTCCGCCATCTTTGACTGCCCCGTTTGCCGCTCCTTCTCTCTCCTGCCGGTTTTTACCGCTGTCGCCATGCCTTGGGGTCCGCACCCTTCGCCCCCCAAGTTGTCCGCTATCTCCCCCAGGGTTTAAAATTAGTCTTGAGGCTCAGGTTAGCGGCAATAGAAGGGGGGGAGGCCCAGAGCTTGAGCAGTCCACAGCTGCTCGGTCTCAATGCATCACGTGACCAATTTTTTTTTTTTTTACTTTTATTTTACAAATGCAAAAACATGGGTCTGAGCAGCTCTTATTTTCACTGAAAATATTTTTCATATTAGCTTTCACCATGCGTATTTTGTTTATCATACTGTTACAGTCAGAAAACAAAAAAAGGCACATTTTAGAAAAGGCTGCTTAGATGGTGAAGAGACGTGGAAGCGAAAATGTTTGCAGCTATGTTAGTTTTAGAAGGGAGGGGATTCACGTGGGAGAACAATATAAAATCAATATATTTCCAACCCTTAAAATGGACATGTTTTGTAATTCATAGAAAGACGTGCAGGAATGCATGGGTATAGGAATCCATGTGCAGCAGGAGATGCCCTTCTATAAATAGGCAAAAGGAGCACACCAACCCACAGCGAACATAGAAACAAAAAGCAGCAGATCTTACAATACACCATGGAGCATGAACAAAGTGTCTTTATTAAAGTGTTCAGGGAGGTCTACCCTACACATGTCTTGGCATACAGACTTCTGCAGAGGTCAGGAACCTCAGGTAAAAATTAATAAATAATTAAAAACAAAACCAATATATATTTGTGTCTGCATAAACTAAAATTAAACATTTGAAAAAAAAAGCCTATGAAAACAATAAAAATGAATACGATTAGAATATCTTAAATAAAACCATTGAAAACAATAAAAACCTAAAAATGATAAAACAGGTGATGGTATCTGTGTAAAACGCATGTTCTAGCGTCTTTGGAGCAAGATTGCCGTCCTCCCTTGACTGCCCAGGGTTCGGTGGCTACACAAGGTACTCTGCCCTTATTGAAGGATTGTTTTGTCATGGCCCAAAGTTTTTTTTCTTGGAGACAATGTGGGAAACTGCGCTGACTGGAGCAATCCTTATTGGGACAATTGCAGGCTATATCTAGCCAGCTGAACAATGTGGGTCAGCAAATGATAATGCATGAGGTTCTTTCGGGAGACCCGTCGGTGAAAGTTTCTTCTCAAGCAGAGGGTGGATCATCTCCAGGACTCTGTGGGGGCCATTATGCGAGATGCAGAGAATTTGCAGATGAAGACCGAGGTCCTGGAGCATAAGGTTAGAAGCAGGAACCTGAGAATGTTGAACTTTCCTAAAGTTCCATCAGTTCCACCGTTGGTGTTTAAGAAGTTTCTGACTGAGACTTTGAGAATTCTGGTGGATTCCATTCCACCTATATTTTGTGCATTCTATTTACCTTCAGCTAAGGTTAAGGTGACTGGGGACCGGGTAAGGGTTTGAATTCTACTCCAGCCAGACCTGATGATAGCCTGGACTTGATTGGATATTTAGCGAGGTCTGGGTCTGACTCTGGGGCGGCCGCTACTTTGCTGGTTACCCTGGTGCTGGATGTTGACAGACTGGCTCCTTAAAATGTATTTTTGTTCCTCTGTAAAAGAGTTTATGGGTTATACTATTCGATTTTTTTCCCCAACGTATCTAGGGTAACGCAGAAAACAGTTCTTGCTTCTTAAATCTGGATACCTCAGCTGGGTGGGTTATTCTTTCTTCGTTTTCCCTGTAAATACCTGGTTAACTCGGCTGAGAATACTTATGGGTTTTTTTTAACCCCCGACAGTGGTCTACTTTTATTTCTTCTAGGATTACCTCCCAATCTGAGGGTACTGTCCACCCTGTAATAAGCTCTATTATGTAATAGAGTAAGTTAGCCGGATATATTGGTTACTCCTCATTCTGTTTGCATCACCGCTGAATATTTGTTATGATTGATTGTTTATCCTGTGTATTGTGTACTCTTCTTCCTCCTGTTGGGGAGAGCACCTAGATATTGCTCATTTTCCTTTTATGAATTCTTAGATTTAAGCAGTTGCTTTTTCTTTTTTGCTATGGTGCTCCTTTATTTGTTCAAGATTGAATCTTGTTGTATATTTTGAAATTGCTAGAACATGCTGCTTTTTATGCAATCGCATATAAAAAAAACTAATATCATAAGAACATCTATTTTGAAAACATAAGGGCAACTAGAAGGGATGGCATAAGAAAATAAAACAAAATAAAACATAGAGAGGAATTCCATTAAACATAATCCAATAAACGATACCGAGTTATCAAGTCAGTCATTTACCATCAAAGATGAAGATTTGATACAAGCTAGAATAGGTAGTAGGGCTAGCAGCCCAGCACTACTAGGTAAAAGATGCTTTGTTCATACTCCACGGTGTATTGTGAACAGTTTTACAAATATACATGGAGTTGTGCCATTTTGCAGACCTAGATGTGCAGGTATCCTTGATGATTACCTCATTTCAATTTGGAGGGGAAAATAGACAGAGGAGGACTAAGGGGATATTCCCTTAATCCATCCTGTTAAAGGATGGCCAAAAGGAGCACTTTTCAAATACCTATTTGTGCCAGGGAGTAGGTGTAAATCCAAACGTGGCCATTTTTGGGCTTCCATGTACATTCCCTATGTGAAATGGAAAATATGCATGTAGATTTTTGTCCCTCCCGTGACATGTCCCGATATGGTCCAGACATGTCCTCATGCACTTTTAACATGGTACGGTCATCCAGGTATGAACCAGACTTTTCTAAAATGGCCCTTTAAACATGGATGCAATTTACATGTGTATATGGCTGATTATACATGTTTAAATCATGAATTGGGCTTCTAAAACAATCCTCCTACTCTATAAGGAACTTTCTGTTAAGAGTGTAACCATTCATTGCCTAATGATAATGGATCCTTCTACTGGTTAGACTCCCACCATAATTTAAACTTCAAAGATAATCTGTCTCCTAGTAACAAAAGTATAGCTCAAATTGATTTGTTTGGAATAAGTACTAAAAACAAATTTCATTTTTATGAAATTCCTAAACAATCAATCAATCCATTCTTAAGAATGTCATACTATGAAAGACAGTGAGCAAATTATTTTTCATTTCATCAGAACAAATGCACAACAATATATTTATTTAGACACATGTATTTAGGGTTGGATTGCATAAATTCAGTACTGAATTGCACATATTTTAATTAAGACTATTTTTAACCCTGTTAAAGTTGAGGCTGTTAAGTTTGGATGGAATGGAACTTTTATTTGTAAAATCAGAGGAGGCTAATTGTTTATCATATTAAACTCCTGGAGGCCCAGAGAAGGGTTTTCTTTTCTTTTTATTTAAAGAAAAGCATTCAGGCATATACATGAATGACAGAAAAAGCATGGCATCCTATAACCCATATCAAGAAATTAAAACAAACAAAAAAACCCCATTCAATTAGTCCACCAAGAAAGGAAACACACAAGAGGCATCAAATATAGGGAGAAAAACTCCTTCACAAACAGGAAATATTTAAATAATGCTGATTGGAGACTTACATATCAGCTGTAAGGGATTCTACTGCCACAAATTACTGCTTCCCTAGTGACTAAAAATTCCAGTAGCTGCCGTGGCTCAAAAAACAAATAATTATTCCCTTTAAAAGGTAACATGACATCTAGAAGGGAATTTAAGCAAAAAAAAAAGGCCCACCAAGGGAGAGAACCCTAGGTTTATATCACTGCAATTCCGTGCTCCTTGCCTGGGTATCATGAGCTAGGCCTGGGAAAATGCATACAGGAAAGCCCCAAAACCGCACACCAAAATTTCTAAAATATGATCTCAGAATTAAAAACTTATCAGATGCCAAAGCCAGTGTAGAGTGGTCAGTGATCATCTCCAATGAGCTCTCAAGGAACCCCATAAGGTCCCTGGCTATATTGGGGGTCTCTGAGGCAGAGAGCACAATGCCATCTTTAATCCTGTGTTTCTGCAGTCCCCGGAGCTGCTGTAGATCTTCTGTAAATTTGGTCATCTTTTCCACCTGTTCCTCCTGGACTCAGGAAACTTCTTACAACTTGTTTTTAAAGTACCACAGGTTCAGTACTCACAGTTCTAGCCACTAACATTATTATGCATTGCAGCAACAGAGTCCCACCGAACCTCCATCCCCACAATCTGGCCCTCTTCACTGCCCCACACAGGCATACTTGATGCCTAGCTAAGGGGAAAGCACACCACTGATCACCACATCACTTCTGGGTCACAGTAGGGGGGGGGGGGGTCTACACTCCTGAAACACTCAGGTCCACCAGCACCTCTCCCAGGCATCCTGCCAAAGATGCTGCTCCAGCTCCCATCAAGCCAAACCCACAAGCTTCCAACGTCCTTTGCAGCACAACATTCATCCCGGCATTACCTGAGGGTAGGTGAGTCTGCTCGAGTTTCCTCTTACCCATTGTAACTGGTCAGGGAACACAGTACAGCAGCAGTAGACCATGTTGGTTGGAGCTTGTGCCTCAGGAGTCACTATCTTGCCCCTCCCAAGAGGTGGTTTTAAATGGAGGTATTGGAAATCTTGCATTGATTTATCTAGATAGGGGTTAGATGATTTTAATGTGCATATAAATGTTTCCTGTTTATATATGATCTAGTAACAATGTCTGATGACTGCTTTAAGTTATACAAAATTACTATCCGATTCTGTAATCTCCTACACAGTTAGTGCACATTGCTAGGCATGCATTTGGTGCTTATTTTATAAAGTGAAGTGCACGTGCACTTTATTTTATAAAGTCGTAAAGACACACCTCAAGTTAGTCATGGCAGTTATGTTTGCTCTAGAGCAGGAGTTAATGCCCCCACCTAGATTGTTCATAAACACGTGTGTAAGTTATAAAATATTATAACTTACACATGTGTATATTTAGTCTCTGCCCATGCTCCACCAAGCTCTGCCCCTGTGCACACTCAAACTGACACACGCATTCAGAATGGCGACTATCACAAATATGCATATAAGTGCCCATCCATGTGCACAAGCTCTTTAAAATAGGGACTTACACACATATGTAGTGCATATCTTTCTCTATGCCTCTTACAGAGCCAGTCCTGTGGAGGCCAATTGTGAAGACTGCACATTCGGGCCATCCAGAAAATGGATGTGGCAAATATGTACCCGATTCTGCAACTGTGGGAGCTATATGTTCCCGCGGTTACAGAATCAGGGCACTTGGTTGGCCTGGTGTGTAGCCTAATCAGTGGTGGGGGAGGTCCAGGGATTTGCCCTGCCAGCCCACTCAATGCTCCTGCTGGTGTGCCGGTGCCATGGGTCCCATTGCCATAGCATCTGAACGTCCAGCAGGAGCTCCCAATGGCCGAACAGGAATGGAGTACCATTTTCCTGCAGCCTGACCTTCAGTGGGGACAGCCAGGGTTGGGATCGAGTGGCTGGACACCTACCATGGCAGATCAATGCCATCTGAGGGGCTGCAGGGCCTGATCTCCCCCACGCCTGGCACTTATTCCACCTTCAAGGTGGAATAAGCTGGGCATCTAGGTGACTCCTGTGGACATACAGGGCCGTGATCTGAATATGCCCTGTATGTCCGGATGCTTCGGCCTGCCCCTACTCAGAACTCCCCACGCAAACCCTCTATACATGCGGGGAACACTAGGAGTAGATTAGGGTCCAGGGCCTCTTTGCAGATTGTACATCCAATCCCACTATTCAGACCTCTGAATCTACCCCATAGTATCTACACCGACACATATAAAAGCCCCGTATTACATCTATTGTTTGCAGGGCCGGTGCTACCCAGTAAGTGAGGTAAGAGCGGCAGGGGGTGCCAGCAGCAGGGGCTGCTGCAGCTAGCCATTCCCCCTTCCTCTCTCTCTCTCCCACAACACGAAGAGAAGATCTTACCCATGGGACTTGCTGCTTCCGTGTGCAGAAGAAATGTGCAAGTCCCCCATCCTGCAGACAGAAGAATTGTGCAAGGCCACACAAAGAGAGGATCCTGCCCGCGGGACTTGCACAGTTCTTCTACCTGTGGGAGCAGCAAGTCCAGTGGGCAGGATCCTCTGTTTGGGGTGTGATTGCAACCTTGCACAATTCTTCTGCACACGGGAGCAGCAAGGCTGCAATTGGAGCACCAGACAGAAGATCTTACCAGTGGGACTTGTCGCTCCCACGGGCAGAAGAATTTCACAAGGTCACACTCACAGCTGTAAATGGAAGATCCTACACACAGAAGCAGCAAGTCCCATGGGCAGAAGAGCTGCCAGCCATATTGCACCTGCTGCAGGTACCAAGGTAAGAAAGCAAGATAGCAGAAAGAGACTGAGAGTGCAAGGGGGAGGGAGAGAGAGACAGAGTTGGTGGACATTGGGAGAGTGGAAGGAAAATACTAGACATGGGGATGGAAGTCTAGGGAGACAAAGATATTGGACACGGTGGGAGTTATAGGGAGATAGAGAGGAAATGAAGATGGAGAGAAAATGTTGGGGGTAGATGCTGGACAAGGGAGGGGTCAAAGGAAAACAGATGAGATACTGAACATAGGGGGGCATTGGCAGGTGGATGGGAGATGTTGGACATGGAGGTACACAGGGGGATAGAGGGGAGATGCTTGATAAAGGGTAGAATAGGGAGGCAGAGGGAGCATGCTAGATGTGGGGACTAGGGAGATGTTGGTCATGGGAAGTGGGAACAGGGAGTGGAGATTTTTGAGATGCAGTGGGGATGTTGGGTGGGGGTATAGGAAACTATGGGTAGATGCTGGACATAAAGGGTAGAATAGAGGGAAATGGGAGATGCAGGGCACCGAGGCATTAAAGAGAGAGAGTGTGAAGCTTGACATGTGTTAAGTAGGGGAGAAAGAAACAGAGATGCTGGGCATGGGAGTAATGGCACCATTAGTTCAACACTGTTTAAAAATGGGACACATTTTCGAGCAATTACGATGTTTCTGTATAGACAGAGCGCAGTCAGGTATAGCTGGTAAATCACAGGAGCAATCTTTACTCATAAGAGAACAGAAGTGGATATTTATTTTGAAATTGGTGACACCCAATGGTCTTAACGCAGGTATAGATTGGACATCTTGTTTACAGGGACAGGTAAAGGGGCGGAAGATAAATGAGAGGGTTATGTTACGTAGGGTAACATTTACATATAAACAGTCCTTTAGTTATGGTTTGAACAAGTTAGGGAAAGTAGACAACAAGTAACTATGAGAAGGTAAAAGACTCATTTCAATGAGAGCCAATGCCTGACTCATCCATATAACAACACTAGAGGCTAGGATGATGTCATGAGAGGGTGGGGTTTTAGAAACCACCAATAGATTGACAGAGGAGAAAGGTTTAAAATCAGAAACAATGATATCTCACCTGCATGCGCAGGCATTTTTCTATAACCAAGTTGGATGAAAAGTTTCAGTAGCAGAGGTTTTATGAAACATGTGCAGCATTACTTATCTCTCCAGTAGGTGATTGACTTAACATAGTTACATGATAGAGGAGCACTTAAATAAAGGAGATATGGAGTGATTTGATATTGAGTGGTTATTCATATGGGTTTTGTGTTTTCTAGTGATAGAAGCGGATTGTAATCCCCTGAGGAAACTTACCATAGTGAAATGTGATGGAGGCGCCTAGGGAAGGCGTTGGGATAAGAATTAATATTACTGTTGGATTGAAGTTGAAGCGTGAAGACACAACTGAAATATAAGTTAAGCACTTGATGTTTGTTACATAAAATATAAGTGCTGCCACAAATGATGTAGAAGCAGTATGTTTATCGCGTGGAAAACAGAGTGTTTAAAGCTTCACACTTTCATGTTTTCAAAAAACTCATAATAGTTATAGATAGTTGGCTGAAGGTCATTGATGCGAATAGGCACAAAAGTTAAACATTCAACAAGTCTAAATATTACGTGCTATAAAGTCTGAGACCTTCAACAAATATGAAGTAGTAACCATAAGAGGAAAAATGGTTTGAAAAAGATCTAGATCCTTTATTGATAAAACTGAGTGTTTTTCATTTGGAACCTTAGTAAATAAACAATTTAAATACCTAAAACACAACCTTCAAAATAAGATGAAGATAGCAATCCAGCAGTGAGATGGGGGCTTTCCAGTCTTTGGCATTGTCACATGTATGATTTTCTCCCAGTTGGTGAGAGGTCTTATGTGTGCACTAGGTGCAAGGAGCTCTTTGCTCTCAAGGAACGAGTCCAATCTCTGGAGGCTAGAGTAGCAGACTTGGAGGACGTAAGGAAGACAGAGAGGTGCATAGACAAAACCCACAGGGATATAGTACTAATGTCCCATCTCCAGTCTGGCTGCATCCTGGTTGCCATGGAGGAGAGAGGCCACATGACAGGACAGCATCACCCTGGTGTGACAGAAATGATCCTGTAGCTAGGACCTGTCCTTCAGGTGATGTAAAACCCTCTTGCACCGAGGATTCTCCAGGGCCATGTGCCCATGGAGAGAAGGGTTAGGACAGCCATTATATTTGGTGATTCGATCATTAGGCATATAGATAGCTGGGTGGCTGGTGGACGTAAGGATCGCCTGGTAATATGCCTGCCTGGTGCGAAGGTAGCGGACCTCACGCATCACCTAGACAAGATCTTAGATGGTGCTGGGCAGGAGTCTGCTGTCTTGGTACATGTTGGTAACAATGACTTAGAAAAGTGTGATAGGGAGGTTCTGGAGGCTAAATTTGGAAATTGAAATCCAGAACATCCAGGTTAGCATTCTCCAAAATGCTTCCCGTTCCACGCGCAGGACTCAAAAGGCATGCAGAGCTCCGGAGCCTCGATGCATGGATGAGACAATGGTGCAAGAAAGAGGGTTTTGGATTTGTTAGGAACTGGGGAACATTCTGGGGAAAGGAGGGACTCTTCCAAAGGGATTCACTCTGCCTTAACTGGGATGGAACCAAGCTACTGGCATTAACCTTTAAAAAGGAGATAGGCAACTGTCGGCTCTCTCCTATTATCTAGTTTAAAAGCTGCTGTAAGAGGAACAATGTATCTTTGAAGGATACTAGCAAAAGATTGAAGTTGGAACCTCTCTGCTAATATACCCTAATAAAGACAAAAATAGCCCAAATTCCCTTGCGTACAGAGCAGACAGAGCTTAAAGATTCTAAATTACCCCTGCCTACCCATAGCCAGATTCACATGAATAAAATACAGGCTAAAAAATGCTTGTATGCAAATGCTAGAAGTCTAAAAAATAAGATGGGAGAGTTAGAATACATAGCACTAAATGAGTGGTTAGATATGATTGGTATCACAGAGACATGGTGGAAGGAGGACAATCAGTGGAACACTCTGATATTTTGGTACAACTATATTGTAATAATAGAGCAGATCAAATTGCTGGAGGGGTTGCCCACTATGTTAGAGAGGGCATTGAGTCACAAAGGATTAAAGTTTTGTGGGTAACAAAGTTCACTGTAGAATCTCTATGGATTGAAATTCCATGTAAAAAGGGGAAGGGGGAAGGTGATAGCAGTGTGGGTGTACTATCAACTGCTTGGCCAGAATGAGCAAATGGATGATAAAATGCTCAAAGAAATCAGGGAAACTAACAAGAGTTACAGCACAGTAATAATAATGGGTGATTTCAATTACCCCAGTATCAACTGGCTCAGTGTCACAGCAGGACATGCTAGAGAGATAAAGTTCCTAGATGAAATAAATGACTGCTTATTGGAGCAGCTGGGTCATGAACCAACCAGAGGGGAAGCCATTTTGGACCTAGTCCTTAGTGGAACACGAGATCTGGTGCAAGAGATAAGGGTGATGGGGCCACTTGGCAATTGTGATCATAGCATGATTGCATTTGATTTAATAAGAAGAGGAGGGACGGTAAGGAAATCCACAATACTACCTTTTAACTTTCAAAAGGGAGACTGACAAAATGAGGAAAATAGTTAAGAAAAGGAGCAGGTGCAAAGGTTAAAAATATAAATCAAGCATGGGAGTTATTTAAAAATACTATCTTGGAAGCCCAGACCAGCTGTATTCCATGCTTTAAGAAAAGTGGAAGGAAGTCAAAAAAACTACCAGCATGGTTTAAACGTGAGGTCAGAGAGATTGTTGTTGTCAAAAAAGCATCTTTCAGGAAATGGAAAAGAGAGCCAGTTTACGAAAACTGGAAACAACACAAGCACTGGCAAGGCATTGATAAGGCAGGCGAAGAGATTTTGAGAAGAAGCTTGCTGTGGAAGCAAAAACAAGTAATATAGACTTTTTCAAGTACATTTGTAGCAACAAACCTGTGACAGATTAGATGATAGAGGGATAAAAAGGGCACTAAGAGGGGACAAGGCCATAGCAGAGAGACTGAATGAATTCTTTGCTTCGGTCTTTACTGAGGAAGATGTAGGGATGTTACCCATGACTGAAGCGGTATTTAAACGTGATGCCACAGAAGAACTGAAATAAATATCGATACACCGGGAAGATGTATTACAACTATTTGATAAACTCGACCAGGTGGTATACATCCATGGGTGTTGAAAGAACTGAAATATGAGATTGCAGACCTACTAGTGAATCATTAAAATCATTGAAATCATCTGTAATACCTGAAGATTGGAGGATGGCCAATGTAATGCCAATTTTTAAAAAGGGTTCCAGGGATGATCCTGGAAACTACAGACTGGTGAGCCTGACGTCAGTACCAGGAAACATAGCAGAAACCATTATAAAGAACAATATTACTGAACATGTAGATAGTCATGGCTTAATGGGAGAGAGCCAGCCTGGCTTTAGCCAAGGAAGGTCTTGTCTTACTAATCTGTTATGTTTTTTGAAGGTGTGAATAAACAGGTAAACAAAGGTGAGTCAGTTGATATAGTGTATCTGGATTTTCAGAAAGCATTTGACAAGGTCCCTCATGAGAGACTTTTGGCAAAACTAAAAAGTGATGGGATAGGGGGGCGGAGCCTGATGTCCAGCGGGTAAGACGCTTCGCGCTGAAGCTCCCGAGAGGCCTACTTAGAATCCTGACTTAATACCTATACAAACTTACTATTTCGCTCCGGGCTGACCGGGGTACCTCGGGGGGGATGGCGGCCCATAAACCAGCGCGCTTGGACTTCGGGTCTCCTTCTTCTTCTCACGGAAAACGCTCCAAAACAGAGGTGTCCTCCCCACAGAAGATGGTTCCATTTCGGGAAAACCCCGAAATGCACCTGGAGATTTTAGAGGAAATACGTGGCGTGAAGGAATTGGTGCAGTCCAATGGAGAAGCGCTTAGAGCCATGCGAGAAGACTTTGGAGTGCTCCAGGACCGACTTGAAAGTCTCTCATTACGGCAGGACAATATGGCGGGGGTCCTCGACTCGCACGCGGTGCGCTTGGGCACACTGGACAAGGCTGAGCGCCAGATACAGAATCTTCAAAAGGAGTTAGAAGATAGCAATAATCGAGCCCGTCGCAACAATGTGAGGCTCATTGGAATACCGGAGGGGGTGGAAGCGGGAGATATGAGAGAATTCCTGCTCAAAACTCTTCCCTCCTTGCTGAAGATCACCTTTCATAAAGAACTGGAAATCGATCGTGCACACCGTGTTCCTACCCACATGGCGCTCAACCGAACGACCCCCCGGCCTATTATCTTTCGCTTGCTACGATATCAACAAGTGGAACAAATTTTAAATGCTGCTCGGGCGAACCATCATTTGGAATTTGAAGGTCACAAAGTCTCCTTCTTCCCTGATTTGGCAAAGCCTACCGTTGACCGACGGAAGAAACTCCTTGCTTTTCGCCCTCGACTTCAACAGCTACAGGCTCGCTTTGGCCTGTTGTATCCCGCGAAGCTCCGAGTGACTCTCCACAACCAAACCAGGACATTCGAAGATCCTGATCTACTATCAACATTTTTAGACTCCAAAGAAGCAGAGCAGATGCGCTAATCCAACGACTTGGACTTTTATTTGCCGGCTCTGTCTGCCATTTTGAAGGGCCCGATGCGGCGGTCATAGTCAAGCACAGAGACTACCTGGACTTTCTTTCTTTCTTTCTATGACTTTTTTGTTTTTTGGTCTCCTATCCCTCCATGATGTGTGCCTCGGTCGGATTCGGAGCACGCACAGTCCTACAGGTTATGTGTTTTTTCAATTTCGGCCTTCTCTGGGGCTTCTCCCCGCAGACACATGGTCGCCAGTAATTTTTGGGGTTCTGCTTCTTCTCTACCGCGCTGCGGTTTTTCTTTTTTAATGTGGGGCGCTTCATTGTATTATCTAAGCTTATTTTCTTTTATGCCATATGTACAGCCAGATACAGTCAATATGAGGGACATTGTGAAATTATGTGCGCTATCATGCTCAGAATTTTTAACTTGTCTGAATGGCCTTATGTAAAATCTTATCACTCAACGTAAAGGGCATTAATAGTCCAATCAAAAGAAAGAAAATCCTTAGCTATCTTAGCCATGAGCATGCTGATTTAGCGTTTCTTCAGGAAACGCACTTAAACTCTGCTGAAACACTGAAACTCAATGTTAAGCCTTACATGGTGGCTGCCTATTCTCCCGCCGTTTCCAAACGGTGCGGGGTAGCCATTCTGGTTAAGAAATCTTTGCAAGCTACTGTAATTGATACTAGCGCTGACAAGGAGGGTAGATGGGCCCGAGTACATCTTAAGGTTGGAGATAGTGAATTTACATGTATTTGCATTTATGCCCCGAATGTGGACAACCCTGCTTACTATGCAAGTATTGCGCAGTTGGCACAGGCCTCTGCCAATACTCCATTAATACTTGGTGGTGATTTTAATCAAGTGTTAGACCCTCTGATAGATAGACAGCCGCCTAGAACGAGTAGTCCACCCAAGAGTCTTGCTACCCTTACAGCTCTGATGCAAGATCTTGCGCTGGTAGATATATGGAGGCTGCTTCACCCCTCCGACTTAGAGTTCACTTTCTTTTCTGCCCCCCATCACTCCCAATCTAGAATAGATTTCTTTCTCATTTCCAAAGCAATGATTCCTCAAGTAGACACGACTAGGACTCATCCTCTCCATATTTCAGATCATGCTGCCATATCTTTATCATTACATGTCACTGCGCGGGACGATTCTCCCCGAGCTTGGTTTTTTGATAGATCCTTACTGGGTCAAAAAGATTTTCAGGTTGATATAAAGGCCGCTATCCAAGATTATTTTCATTTTAACTCACCCCATGACACAGCGAGCTGGGCTTGGTGGGAGGGTTTTAAAGCATCTATCCGCGCAACTATAACTAGCTATCAAATTCGGCAGGGGAAACAAAGAAAGCAGCAATTACTGATTCTAGAGCAGCAGATACAAGCTGGGGAGCGTCTTCTCACGTCCCGTACTGACCCATGTATTTTACTCCGTTTACAACGCTTGCGTTTTCAATACAATCAGCTTTTGTACACTGCTGCTGTTAAAAATATTGAATCACAACAAGGGCTATATTATCGGGAAAATAATCGTGCTGGCAAATTATTAGCAAATGCCCTAAAAGGTCAAAAAGAAGCCAAGCGTGTTACCGCCCTCCGTAATCCGTCGGGGGGGGGCTTGGTCACTAAAGATACCGAAATCTTAGAACTCTTTCGTGATTTTTATACTCGGCTTTATCAATCTGAATGTGATTTTGAGCCAGATGTATTTGAACGCTTACTTTCAGGGGTACAAAGACCGACCCTATCTGACGAAGATAGAGTGGCCTTGGACACACCATTTACTGTCTCAGAAATTCATTCTGCTATCAAGAAATGTGCCTCAGGTCGAGCCGCAGGCCCAGACGGTCTCCCTGCTGAATTCTACAAAACCTTTCACGCTGACTTAGCTCCAGTTTTGAATCTTTATTTTTCTGCTCTGGCCGAGGAGGGTTCTCCTTCTGGGTCCTTTTCAATGGCAAATGTAGTAGTTTTTGAGAAAGAGGGGAGAGACCCGCAACTAACAGCTAATTATCGTCCAATTTCCCTCCTAAACGCGGACTATAAAATATTTGCCACCATTCTCTCTACCCGGCTCTCTGATAGGATGCCTACCTTAATACACCCAGATCAATGCGGTTTCATTCCTGGTAGATCAACTGCTGACAATGCTCGGACTCTATGCCATGTACTGACTACCGCAGTTAATCTTGATCGCCCATTTGTTGGTCTCTCACTTGATGCTGAGAAGGCCTTTGATCGCTTAGAGTGGCCCTTCCTGTTTGCAGTCCTCCGCTGGTACGGATTCGGGGAAGGTTTTCTCCGTTGTCTTCGCACCATGTACGCACAGCCTACAGCCAGTATATGTGCCAATGCTTTAAAGTCTCAGCCTTTTCCCCTTCAACGCGGCACTCGCCAGGGATGCCCACTGTCTCCACTTCTCTTCGATCTTGCACTCGAACCCTTGGCTTTACTAATCCGGCAATCAGAGGAGATTCATGGAGTCCCCTTCACCCATAGGGAAATCAAAATTTCAGCGTATGCTGATGACCTTATGCTTTTTGTCTCTATAGACTCAGTACCGGCTGTCCTAGAGCAAATTGGTAAATACTCACAACTGTCCGGTTATAAGATAAATTGGACCAAGTCGGTAGCCTTTCCATTAAATCCTTTGCTTCATCAGGCAGATATGCAACCCTTCCCCTTTTTATGGCAACCTCGCATGGTCAAATACCTTGGGGTTCACTATTGTTCTCCTTTGGAAGACACTATCTCCTTCAATGCCAAAGACTTAACCTCTAAAGTCCGGGCGCTTACTCACCGCTGGACTCCTTTAACACTTACCTGGTGGGGTCGATTAGAAACCATAAAAATGATGATTGTTCCGAAAGTGAATTATATCTTAGAAATGTTGCCCTGTCTCTTACCTCGACGTATATATAAAGATATAGAGGGCCTTCTGACTAGATACTTGTGGCAAAACAAGACACCTAGGATAGCGAAACATAAACTGCAAGCAGATAAAGAAAATGGGGGTGTCAGATTCCCTGATTTCCTGAAGTATCATCAATCTTTTCTTCTCAAACAAGGCGCTCGTTGGCTGGAAGATCCAGTACCGAGTAGACCTGTGTGGCTAGACATAGAAGAGGACCTTTGCAAACCGATTCCTCTTACTTTTCTCCCTGGTATGACTCTCCCATCAGACTCCCACTTTCCACCAATGCTTTTAGACACCTTAGGTGCCTTTAATAATCTTATGCAATCTTTAGACTCCCGACTCTGTCCGTTAGACAAGCTCCCACTTTGGTACAATACTCGATTTCGAATACAAAATAAGCCGATGGCGTGGAGCCCCTGGTACACTAGGGGCATTTGGATTCCTAGTCAGTTGTTCCATGAAGGTCGCTGGAAAACTTTTAGTGAATTGCAAATTGAATTTGGTCTCCCAGCGAAACACTACTTTCAGTTGGTGCAACTTCAGCATTGCCTTCGGAGTGCTAAGGTGCTCCCGCCATCGGCCTCCCCTACACAAGGTTGGTTGGAGACTATCCGATCTATCGGTAATTCACCGGGTGTAGCATCCAATTTTTACAAAACCTTATGTAATGCTATAACTAGAGATACCCCTATAGCGCAGAAAGCATGGGAGAGAGAATTGCATGTGACTTTGACCCCGGAGCAATGGAGCCTTGTCTGGAGTAGAGTGACACGGGTCTCCCGATCCGCCTCACTCACTCAGACACTCTTCTTTCTAGCCCACCGGTGTTTTTACACTCCTGACAGATTAGCCAAATGGAACACTACTCAGGGCAATAGCTGTTGGACATGTCATGCGGCCATTGGTTCATTACCTCATGTTATGTATGAATGTCCCGCACTACAGTATTACTGGCGTCGGGTCTGGGGTCGTATCCAGTCTATTTTGCACTCAAGAGCCCCTTTCTTGGAGGATAGTGGGACTTCGCTCAGCTGCGGGGATCCCCTCTCTTCCAAAAACGGCTTACTTCCTTTTGGACTTTATGCTTGGCATTGCTATTTCCCTAATCACGAAATACTGGAAAAATAGCTCTCATCTGAGCCCCAATGAATGGTGGAATCATGTCTGTCTCTACAGTAAATATGAACAAATACCTCGTATGTTTGCTTCCCCCATTCAGACTCCTCATCATCGGTCTAAATGGAAGATGCTCAATGACTATGTACATTCTGCTCAATGCTCTCATCTGACTGTCTAAATTTGTATATATCTTTGTCCCATGATTATTCTGTATCGCAGATACTCTTTTGATTGTTTTGATGTATAATCACTGTTGTTTGGAAGTGTTCACATGCTGACATAATCAGCTAGAGAAGAAGCGTGGGGGTGGGGGGTAATTGGGTTTACTTTTCTTTATTGTATACTTGTTTTGTCTCCTTTGGTGTGTTGTTTCTTTTGTTTGTTGCAAAATGAAAATAAAAGTTTAAAAAAAAAAAAAAAGTGATGGGATAGAAGGCAGTGCACTATTGTGGATCAGGAAATGGTCAAAAGATAGAAAGCAGAGGGTAGGGCTAAATGGCCAATTTTCCCAATAGAGAAAGGTGAATAGTGGAGTACCCCAGGGATCCGTGCTGGGTCCGCTGCTTTTTAACATCTTCGTAAATGACCTGGAAATGGGAATAACGAGTGAGGTAATCAAATTTGCATATGACACAAAACTATTTAAAGTTGTTAAAACCCATGAGGATTGTGGAAAATTGCAAGAGGACCTTGATAAGTTGGAAGACTGGGCATCCAAATGGCAGCTGAAATTTAATGTGGACAAGTGCAAAGTTATGAACCTAGGAAAGGACAACCCAAACTATGGTTACACGATGCAAGGTTCCACATTGGGAACCACCACACAGGAAAAAGATTTAGGCATCATTGTGGACATGTTAAAACCCTCCACCCAGTGTGCAGCGGCAACCAAGAGAGCAAATAGAATGGAAAATAAAACAAAGGATATTATAATGCCTCTGTATCGTTCCATGGTGCGACCACACCTTGAATATTGTGTGCAATTCTGGTAGCGGTATCTTAAAAAGGATATGGCATTATTAGAAAAGGTTCAGAGAAGAGCCACCAAAATGGTAAAGGGGATGGAAGGATACCCCTATGAAGAAAAGCTAAAAAGGATAGGGTTCTCTAACCTGGAAAAGAGACGGCTGAGGGGAGATATGATATAAGTTTTTAAATTAATGAATGGAGTGGAACAGGTAAATGTAGATCGATTGTTTACTTTATCAGAATATAGAAAGACTAGGGGACATGCATTGAAGCTACAGGGTAAACTATTTAAGGCAAATAAGAGAAAATATTTTTTCACTCAACGTTTACCAGAGGATGTAGTAAAGGCTGTTATTGTAGCTGGGTTTAAAAAAGGTTTGGACAAGTTCCTGGAGGAAAGATCCATAAACCATTATTAAAAAGGGACCCAGGATATCAATGCTTGACCCAATACAAGCATTGTGGAACCTGTGTCTTTTGGGGAAACTGCTCGGTATGTATGACCTAGATTGGCCACTGTTGGAAACAGGATACTGGGCTTGATGGACCTTGGTCTGACCTAGAATGGCATATGTTCTTATGTAACTTTAAATACTTAAAGGGTATTAATGAACAAACAAAACCTTTTTTCAAAGATGGAGAAGCTGTAAAACCAGAGGACATAACATGAAGCTGCAAGGTAGTAAAATGAAAGGCAACGTCAGTAAATACTGAAAGGGTAGTGGATGCGTGGAATGCCCTCCTGATAGAAGTGGTGGGGGCAAATGCTGTTGCTGTTAAGTGCTGTTGAGTCTGTGTCGATTCTTGGAGACCCTCTGGATAATTGACCTAAACTTAGTTTGGTCTTCATTTACATGTCATTGTTGATAGAGTGGTATCCATATCTGCTGTTATTGTATTGATCCATCTCATTGCTGGCCTTTCTCTTTTATGGTGACATTCTGCCTTGCCAAGCATTATTTATTTAACAGGTTTTATATACTGCTTTATCATTTCAATAAAAGTGGTTTACACTGTAACTTAAACTTGGTAATGTACATTAAACAGGGACATTGATAACATGGATTTTTATGGGGCAATGGAGGGTTAAGTGACTTGCCCAAGGCCACAAGGAGTGCTAGTGGGAATCAAACCCTGGTCTCTGGGTTCCCAAGCCAGTGTTCTTAACCATTAGGCTACTCCACTCCATTATGTCTTTCTCCAAAGATCTCTCTCTTCGCATGATATGTCCAAAGTATGAAAGTCAAAGTCTTGTCATCTGAGCTTCTAAGGAAAGCTTTGGTTTGATCTCATCTAATACTGACTGGTTTGTTGTTCGGGCAGTCCATGGTATACACAGTATTCATCACCAGCACCATAATTCAAAAGGCATCAATTTTCTTCCTGTCTATCTTTTTCACTGTCCAACTTCTGCATCTATATGATGTTATTGAAAATACCATGGCCTGGACAAATCACTCTGATCCAAATCGGGGGCAAATACAGTAACAGAATTCAAAATGGCATTGGACAGACACAATGGATCCCTTTATAGCAACAGAATAAAATCAAAATAACCTTAACTGTCTCTGCTATCTCAGCTAATAAGGGTGACCTGCATGGAGCGTTGGGTACTCCCCTAAACAAAGGCATGGGGAGCAGTGACCTGCACAGACTGGCAGGTGCATCCACTCTTGCCACTTTGCTGGGCAGACTAGATGGACCGTGATGATCTTTATCTGTCATCATATACTATGTTACTATGTTTACTAAGCTCCGCACTGGTAAAGTAACATATATGTATGGCTGTGTAACCAGCATGGGGCTGTAGGCTAACTGCAGAAGGGAGCAGGTATATCCTCCTGCAATCACCATGCTTGAGGTGGCATTAGTTGCACCTACTCTACTTACACCTTTTCATTATGTTAGTTTCTGACAACAGTGCAGATGCCTGTATGTGAGTGCTCTCTCGCGCCTTACTCTGGAGAACAGTTTACATTTTGAGAAAGAAATCTTGAGAAACTAGGAGCAATGAAAAAAAAGAATAGATCTTACTCCCTGGTCCAGCCAGGAAGTGGCCATGTTATTCTCACTTTTCTCTCGGTCCAGCTTCACTTCTTATTGTAAGTATATTGACTGCATGACTGCCAGTAGGAAGTGAAGGTAGAGTGAGAGAAATCCAGAACAGAGGCTTGATCAAGAAATGAAAGCAAATCCTGTGATCCATCAAGGAGAAAGCATGGATTTATCAGCAACTGATTTTGTGACCCCCATTGAAGCTCTGTGAGCTGTTTAAAAAATGCTGGATCAGGATGGCCCTAAATGATCATCTTTTGCAAAACCAGTTGGCAGTTTAAGGATGTGACTTTCATGCTTGGGAGTCTGCAGAAGGCTGTATGTCTTATCAAAGCATGGCATAGTAAAAGATTGCTTTAACATGTTAGATGGACACGAATGTTCGGGCTTCCTGGTCCAATTTATTAAACTGTGAATTGCCTGTGCACAGCAAAGCATTCTGAAATGCTGGCATATGAATAATATATTCAGAGTATATTTTCTTATTTTACAGCAATCTAATGACATGCTTGTATACTGTTGGCCTACTTAACTAATTATTCTTCACAGTGCTATAACTTGTAACCTACTGGTTTGTCGTTGAAACCTGCTTAACACATGTGGTTTAAACTAGCAGTATATTAATGTTGTCACTGTCTTCCTAAAGTGATAGACTATGCTGCAACTATTCTTTGCATCAACATTATACAAATTTTGCTTATGGTTTCTAGATGTACATTGACTGCATGGCTATTATGTTGTTGATTTGAAACATGTTATACAAAATCTTTCTCCTGCATATTTTATCAAAAGAGTAAAATAATATTCTAAGCTGTCTCTACTGCTGAGTGTTTTTCTTTTGATCCATAGCT
This sequence comes from Ichthyophis bannanicus, assembly GCA_033557465.1. Taxonomy (NCBI): domain Eukaryota; kingdom Metazoa; phylum Chordata; class Amphibia; order Gymnophiona; family Ichthyophiidae; genus Ichthyophis; species Ichthyophis bannanicus. The sequence continues at coordinate 419,285,095 of CM066038.1, forward strand.
AAAATTTAGCATGCTCTTGGACTACCACAGCCTGTACATATGATGCTAAGTAGTTACTGGTCAGTAGTTATTTTTATTTTGGCTATGCATTTGCCCCTTCACTGCAATTTCTTACAAAACTGGATTTGAAGGAGAAATACTAGCAAAATGTGAAAATTTAATTTAATTTAATTAACAGTCGCTTATATACTTCCAGAGATCAGGTGTGGTTTACATTTAACAACAATATAACAGGCTGAAGTCTGTTTTACAATGAACGTCTGAAACAGTGTAACCATTATACAACAAAACAGTCAGTAATCAATTACAAGGAACATCTTAAAACAAAGGAAAATTGTGCAAAAACAAATAACATTTTGGTAACTATATACAATTGGGGTATGAGTGCATTACATAAGACGTAAAAATATATTATAAATTTCTAAACTAGTGTAAAATCTTAGGAGTGGAAGGTGTTGGATCATGTCAATTTTGTGTCACTCAGTCAAACAGTGTTATTATCTGTTTTCTTGTTGGGAGAGGGATTTTGTTGATAGCCCGTAGTGTGCCTTAAACAGATGTGTTTTTAGACTCTTACGGATCTCTTTGATCTCATTTATTGACCTGATTTCCTCTGGGAGGTCATTCCAGATAATGGGGGCCACATGGGAAAATGCTTTTTTGTTAGTTGTCTTTTTAGCTTTTATGTATTCTTTTGGGGTCCTTAATTTGTTTGTTTAGTCTCTTCTATGTAGATTATTGGTTGATTCTTTAGATATGAGATTTTTTAGGGTCGGTGGGACCATATTGTTTAGAGCCTTGAAGGTTGTTGTTAGTGTTTTGTATAGGATTCTGCTTTGTATTGGTAGCCAATGAAGATTTGCCATTATAGGTGTTATGTGTTGAAATGGTGGGACATTCATGATGGTTCTGGCCGCTGCGTTTTGAGCAAGTTGGAGTCTTTTGATGTTTTGTTTCGTTACCCCTAATAGAGTTAGGTTGGTGAAGTCGAAGTGAGGAGTTATTATTGCATGTATTATTTTCATGAAATCTTGTAAATGTATTAGAGGACGTAGTTGTTTTAAGATTCTGAGCTTGAAGTAAATTTTCTTTGTTGTGTTTCTTATGTGCATATTCATATTGAGATGTGTATCCAGTATGATGCCTAAATATCGCACTTCATTCTTTATTTTGATTTCGTGGTCCTGAAGTATAATATGTGGTGGGGGAGAGTATGATTGGTTTTTGGTTACAATTAGTGCTTCGGTTTTGGAGTGATTGATGGCGAGGTTATTGTTATTTAGCCAGGTGGCAATTTCGTTGAAACATTCAGTGAGTAATTTAAGTGGTACATTGGGGATCGTGAATGGGATATACATCATTATGTCGTCTGCGTACAAATGATAGTATACCTTGAATTTTTTGAAAATGTTACAGACCTGTTTTATATAAATATTAAATAGGAGGGCTGATAGAGCAGAACCTTGGGGTAGGCCAATTTCCTGATTGTATGTGTTAGATGTGTTGTTTCCTATTCTGACAGTTTGAGTTCTATTGCCTAGATATGAGGTAAACCAGTTTAGCACTGTTGATTTTATCCCTATTTGTTTAAGATTATTGAGCATTATGGTATGATGAACACTATCAAAAGCCGCAGATATGTCTATGAATAGGAGTAAGAACGCTTGCTTTGGGTTATCTATCCCTCTTACGAGTTCACAAAGGAGTTTGGGGAAAAAGTAGAGTGGAGTGTAACCAGCATTGTTAATAATGAGGAAGGGGAAGCCGATCTATAGGTTGCAGGAGGGCTCCAGAAACATTAGCACTGGCCCCGACTGTTTGTGCCAGAGGATACTGTATGATATATGGATCTTCTTAAGTTAACCTGCTTGTTACTCCTGAGCCATGGTCAGCCTATATGATTCTAGCATGTATTTTACTGGTTAAAAAGGAAAGAGGTATACAATGGGACTGAGGACTTATATGATAAAAAATAATATTAAAGAGAAAAATGGTATTGAAGGGACTAAGTTTTGGCATAAAATGGTTGCACAAATTATTGATGGAACCTTTAGAGGCATTAAAGATAAGGACAATTTGTATAGCCCTTTGCCTCTGTGCTGAGCTCGTAATTGAAAAAAAGAAATTCAGGACAAAAGAGCATAGATAGCATAAAACGTGCATTGGACGGAAATAGGAAAGTTTATTGGTCAGAAACATAACCATATGAAAGTTCTGAGAGAGAAAAAACTGAACATAGTACTTTGTATCAAAGTAAAAAGTTGTCTTCTGACCACCAACATGAATTGTTTCACACAGGGGCACGTTTACTAAAATCTGCTAAGTTTGATTTGCAGCCCAATTGTGTGCCATCATGGAGGCCAGTGCTAACCTCAGGGGGGCATGTGCATTTGTCCCTCTGCCGTTTGTTGCAATGCACTATGTTGCACCATACTAACCAACATGTGGGTGCACTCAACCCTAACCATCAAGGTGGTGTTAAGTGCACTTGTACTAATGACAACAACCATTGTTAACATAGGTGTCTTGGGCGTATGCTAACTAAGATGCACTGTCAGTGCCCACAATATGCCCTGAATCTGACAGTCCCTACCCAATCATGCACAAACCAGTTAGCATGGGATTTTTAGCACTGGGCTCCATACTGTTAGTGCATTATGCTTACTGCATGCTAAACCCCATGCCAACAACTCACTTTAGTAGACATGCTTCATAGCACAATAGTGAGTGATGAGAACGCAGTGAAAGGCAGCAGGCAATTGCATGCTCAAAAGTTGGTCAATACATTTTTGATGAAAATGTAAACTTTATATTTGAATTTTGATTCAAAGGTTCAGAGTGAAAACAAAAGTCTTCTGAGATGGAATCTGTTACACTGGCAAAAACAAACTGGGATAAAAGTTGCATTGTTACCAGTTGAGCAAATAGATGATTTGGAGCGCGATTCCATAACATTCACATATTGGCTGTGGGCACGTACAAATCAAAAAAACAGGCCCAATTTAAACCTGATTCTGTAACCGCTGGTGTAGACGCATTCACAATAGAGGACATAGATGGTTCCAGCATGGCACGCACAAACCCTGCGACACAGGTACATGCAGCAAATGGCCTGGATGTCCCTGCCCTAGGCAAATTCTGAACAGATGTACGTATCCAATGCTGCCCATCTCCATGCAGCCAGGCATCCCCAGGTAAAATGTGCATCCCCGAAGCTGCTCCTCACACTGATGGTGTGGTGCCCATGCAAACTACCCATGAAAACGGATAATAGAGATATACCGTTTCATAACAGGACAGATAAGCTAGTCCTTTGCATGACCAGAACACTGCAAAGTGATCCCTGTGCACTCAGAGATGTTACAACAGCAAGTAGAACGTGATGTGTTTGTCCTGACATACCCTGCAGCAACACATACATGGCAGTAGAAGAACATTTTAGTTGTGCTTGCATTAGTCATCTCTGACAATCTGTACAATGCTATGTCTGGACCAGAAGACATCAGCAAAGGTCTTCTAGAGCTAAAATGTCAGAGCATATCCCCGACAAATTAGGGACCCTCAGATTGAGTGCAAGCACCTGCGCAAACAGCACTACTAGATGTCCAAGAGCACCAGCATCTGTCTATACAAATGTGCATTTTTTTGAGCACGCTGATGATGCTGTGTGCCCTGTTGCATGCACTCATTCTGAGGGTCCCTTATTGACAGGGATATGCTGTGACATTTTAATTTATTTCTTTAACAGTTTTTATATACTGCTCTATCCTTCACTCAGAGTGGTTTACATTACAACATTAAACTTATGCAGATGATTGCTACATTAAAACATAGATAAACATGGTAATATTTATAAAAACTTTTAAACTTGTATAAAAGGGGAAACTATATACAAAACTGTATGTATAATAAGATAGTCTGTTGGAATGGCATGTGCCCAAATGTTTATATATGGTTTAAGTGATATGTCCAAAGTTTTCAGTGTAGAGTAAGTCTTTAGTTTTTTGTGGAAGTCCTTGATATCCATAGTTGATCTGATATCTTCCGGAAGGGTGTTCCAAAGTGCTGGTGCAGAGAGGGAAAGTACTCTAGCAGCAGTGGTCTGGTTGGATTTCTTGTATTCCAGAGGGGTAACTATCAGATTTTTATTTTCTGTTCACTTGGGGTGGGTGCTGGTGTCTTGGATGATTAGTTTCTATAGAATATTTGCAGAGGATGTGTGTATGATCTTGAAGATTAAGATTGTTTTTTACTTGGCATGGGAGTGTATTGGGAGCCAGTGCAATTGGTTTAGTATGGGGGTGATGTGTTCTTGTTTGTGGGTACCAGCAAGTATACGGGCAGTCGTATTTTGTGCAATTGTAAGGGGTGAATAGAGCTTTTTGGTAAAACACTGGTATATCGTGTTGCAGTAATCCAAGGTCAGTGTGACAATTGCTTGAAAGACAGTGTGAAACAGATCATGGCTTAGTAACGGTTTCAGATTCCTGATTAGCTTCATCTTGTGGTAGGCATTTGCTGTGGTTTTCTTTATTTGGGTCAGTATCATGAGGTTTGGTCTTATGATGCCAAGGTACTTGACCTCGCTTTGTACTTTGATGATGTGCTGCGATAGGCAGATTTCTTATGGGGCTGTGAATGATGTGTCTCTGGTGGTGATTAATGCCTCCATTTTGTTGTTTACTGCTATGTTGTTAGTGTCTAGCCAACTGATCATTTCTTCCATACAGCTTGTTATGAGTAGGACATCAGGGTTTTGAATGTTGATTGGAGCGAAGATCATGATATCATCGACATATGTTCTGTATTGTAAGTTATGGCACTGGATTATGTTGCAGATGGGTTTTACTGTATGTAGAAGTTGAAGATCATGGATGAGACTGAACATCCTTGGGGGATGCCCTGGGCTAGAGTGAAGGGAGATGATTTATGCTTGCCACATTTTACTTGTTGCTGTCTGTTGCTGAAATAGGACTGGAATCATTTTAGTGTTGTGCCATGTATGCCAATTTCCTGAAGGCATCACAATAAGATACTATGGAATACTGTGTTGAATGCAGCTTATATGTCCATAAATATGAGAAGGAATCCGGTTTTGATATTGTCAATTCCCCTGATGGTATCCAGAAGTGAGGTTAGTAGTGTTTTGACGATGTGGTTAGGTTTAAAACCATGCTGGTGGGATTCCAAGGGAGTATGTACATCAAGGTGGTCTTGTAGTTGACCCTGTACCACTTTTTCAATTTTCGCCATGAGAGGTAGACTGGATATAGGGTGGTAAGATTTAGGGTCGGATTTGTTGAGTGATGAGGTTTTTTTAGTATTGGATGTATGATAGCGTGTTTGAGCACATTTGACATATATCCTTGGTTGAGGGTGGTTATTACTATCTTGTGTATAAAGTAAAAGAGTTGCTCCTTCATGGATTTAATCCAGGATGCAGGGCATGGATCTGATGGTGAGGTGGTAGTGTTGAGGGAAGTAATGATGTGTTCTATTTGTTGGCAGCTTGGTTTGTGAAATTCATTCCATGTTGTTATAGGAGGTGTATCTGGATTGGTTGAGGTTAGGGTCGGGAAGGCTTTCATAGGTTGTTGGTTTTTTGTTATTGGATGGTTTGCAAATACTTTATTTCTGGGTCGTCTTGTTGTGTTGGGTCTTTTATGAGTGTCCTTGTTGTTTCAAACAGTTCACAAGGTTTGTTGACTGACTTCATAATGCAGTTGGTGTAGAATTGTTGTTTGGCTTTATTTATTATGTTATATTCATGTTGTTTTTGCCTGTATTGTGTAGGGATGGTGGTGGATTTTGTCCGTCTCCATTGTCTCTCCAGTTGTTGTAGTGTTTGCTTCATTTGCTTGATCTCAGAAGAGTTCCACAGGGCGATACTTTTTGTGTGTTTTTATGGCTTGGGGCTGCTGCAGCAGCAAGGATGGTTTTGTTCGTTTTCAATTGCCATGTCCAGGTCGGGTATGTCGTGGTTCAGGTTTGGGGTTATTTCTTCTAAAAACCTTTCCTTGTGAAAGCTTTTAAATCTTCTGTGTGTTGCTGGGTTGTGGTGTCAGTGGTCTTTTTTAGGCGCATCTTGAAGGTTATGAGGTGGTGGTCTGACCATGGTATGGGCATGATTGAATGAAGCATTATAAGGTTCTGTTTGGTCATCGTCTTTGGAATGAAAATGAGGTCAGGCATTGTCCCTAGCTGATGGGTTGGTGTGGTAATGATTTGATTGAATTGAAAGGACTCCATTGCCCCCAAGATTGTCATTGCTTCTTTGTTGTTTGCGAGCTTAGATTGAGGACTGTCTCCAGCACAGAGGATAACTCAAAGTTGGTGTTGGGGGCTCTATAAGTGAGGAATATGGTAATATATATTTGTTGGCAATTGTGATTATGTTTGTGTTGTGTGTGTCAACTGAGGCTATGAGTTTGAATTTGAAGTGGTTTCTAGTGAGAATTAGAACACCTCTACTTCTCTTGTTTGTTCTGTGACAGTGGAAGGCGGTGTCGTTTGCAGGTGTAATCTGATTGATGATGGCTTAGTCTGCAAATTTGAGCCAGGTTTCAGTGATGCAGAGGATGTCTGTTTTGCTTGATAGATGGTAGTTTGGTCAGAAATAAAAGCAATACAATCACAATCTGGTGTTGAGTATGCATGTGATGGAAGTATCTAGTACAGGGTTGTTCTGTGCAGATGTAGTTGTGGGCTGGGGTATGATTTGTATATGTCTGTGTGGTTTGTGGGTGACATGTTCGATGGAGTGTTGCCACAATGTGTATGTGCGTGTGTGCGCACGTGTGTGTAGAGTAATACAGCAGTGTCACTATGTAGCTTGTGACATGGTGGGTCCCTCCAGCCTTTTAGAAAGAGCCAAAAAGGAAGAACTAGAAGCAGTGCTGGGTGGTAAACAAAAGCACATGGCTTGCAGTCACCACGGAAACCAGACACAAGGGGGAGAAACACACCCTTGCTGCCAGTTAGCTCAAGAGTCACGAGCTGAATTAGAGCACCTGCTAGGAGGAGGAGTCAGGCACTGCCCTAGAAGTCAGACACATAAAGAGGCTTCAGTAGAGAGGAAGGGGTGGTCATTAGGAGCTCCACAAAAAGCTCCATCACAAGCTCAGCTGGGAGTTCAGCTACAAGGCCAGCCAAGGGTTCCGGTAAGAGGCCAGCCAAGTGAGCAGTTAGCAGATCAGCTAACAGACCAAGAGGAGGACCGAGGAGGAGTCCGAGTTCCAGGCCAAGGCAGATCTACAGGCAGAGTCCCAGTCCAGAACCGGGGGAGAGAAACCGTGGCACACCTAACGGAACGCTCAGTAAGGCAGAGAAGAAGCCCAGAACCAGAGCCAAGTTTAAGGGCAGAGAGAGAGCCATTTATAAAGCTTTATTCCAGAGAAGAAGATAGTAGAAGCAGGCCCGACTGTCTGCAGTATTGTAAGAATAACCAGGAGAAGAGAAAGCCAGGAAGGCAATTCCAGCACTCATTTTACAAACCAGGTTTTGAACCCACAGCTGTTTCAAAAGTTCAAAGAAAACAGTCTGCAAACAGGCAAAGAGGTAAGCCCAAAGACAGGGTTTTAAATGGGGCTGTTAATAACCAGTGTGATATTAGTTATCCAGAAGGTTGGGACTGTGTTTATAATACCTGTACTGATAATGACCATTTGCAGCAATACCTGATTCAGGAATATGATATAAAGCCTAAGATAGAGAGGAGGGGCGTGGCCCCAGAAACAACGTTACAAACATTCTTACCTAACTCCCATGAGGAGCTAATGGAAACGGAGCCAGGGCTAGGAAATGTATCCGAAGAATTGATGGATTGTACGATTACAAGGTCAGATGAAATATATTCCCTGCGCTGAATTTAAGCATTGCAGAAAACTGCAGAAGTTTAAGATAAAAGCACAGAGCTGTGAGGAACCAAACTGTTTTACTCTAATTGCTGAGAAGCAAATGTTTGTTGCTGAAGTAAGCTATTTCTGTTGGAGACTTTTATTTTGTCCTTTACCAGAAGTATATGGTTTTGTTACCTTTGTTTTCCATGCTGAAATCCACCCGGAAGGGAAATAAATCCTGTTTGCTGAAAACCACTTTGAGTCCACACTACTCTTCATTGGACAGTGAAAAACTACATTTCCCAGGGGGCTTTGCCTCATGAAAAAGTCAAGTAGCTGTTCAGGAAGGATAACAGGTCGCTTAAGCCCTACATGCTTTTGCTGGGGGGCACTATAGGCGCAGTTACAAGTTACAAGCTTTATGCTTGTGTTAGGCAGTTTGCAGAGGACCTTGGGCATTTAGTCATAGAGACCCCTTTCTGATATATCCTTGCTGAGCACACTGGTCCCAGGTCATGCTGCCATCATTCCTAAGGACCAGGTACTGGCCAGGCATTGATGTCCCCCCATGCATCACTCTAACCACACACATACCCACAAACTCACTTGCAGTCACACAAAAAAATACATCTGCAGTAAAGATGCCCTACACCTCTAGAAAACAGCTGGTATGACATAATAGCATGGAGTCCCAGGACTACTAATCAGAGCTGTGTTTCTCACTCACACATGAACCCATCCTATAGTCACCCACATACAAGCCCTACATCAACAGTCCCACTTCTCGGAAGACAGGAATTGTCAGAGTGCCCTAGATTATCTCATTTCCTTTAGCTCACATAGCAATTGTCAGCATAGCCAGAATAATCACCATTGCACCTCTGAATATTTCTGTAGGGATGTCTATTATGTGTCTTTACCATACCACCTTCCCCTACCTCTGCATTCTGTTCTTTACAACTGCATTGTGTGGTCTTCCAGACTGTAGACACACCAGTTCCAAACATCTTTTTCACAGCCATTCATGGGACACATTGCAGAGCAGAGTAGAAAGGTTTCTAAGTCCTGGCTTTATTCCACATTTCTGCAGGTATAACATGGATGTCTGTGGGAAACATGCAAATGTACACGGGCCTTTCCTGAATACACATTGTATCTCTCCACTGCTGACCATGCCCCCGTTCCGCCCCTAATGATCCCTTTCCTATTTGGATTATTAAAATGTTGAAGGGCCAAATGTGTTCTTGCAAATACCTCATTTTCTAAAGAATGTTTCCCATTAAACTGAAGGCTGCTGTAATGCATCCAATTTTTAAAGGAGCAAATTTAGATATAACCACCAAGAAGTTATAGACCAATTAGCCCAGGGCTGGACAAATCCCAGGTGCCTAGTGTATTCTGGGTCAGTGGGTATGATATTATCCTGACTTGTGTAAACAAACATAAAATAGTTGTAAACTGTTTTTGCTAATACAAACAACATTGGTAATTATGGGCGGTATATTTTTTTTATATACATCAAAGAGGAAAAGTTACTAAGATAAGGTAAAATATCACATTTTGTCACAACTTAGTGTGGCACCATTGACCCCCTAGCAGTAGCCTAACAGTACTAGGGGTCAAACTGCCAAATAAGGGTTCATGCTCCTCATTTGATAGTTTACTCCTCCCCCCCCCTCACAGAGACCCCCTGCCCTAAGCCCATGGTGTTTAGAAGGCAGCAATTGTTCTGGATTTAAAATGGCACTGGTCAATCTCTAGTGGTAATCTCCTGGAACCGCTACTAGGAGGTCCATCTTCCAAATAAGACCAGACACAATGCACTTACGCTGGCATTTTATGAACACCAGCGACACCTATGTATCTTTATAAAAAGCACCTAAGTAAGCTCCTTATTAGCCTCTTAAAGTAGGCACCCCTTATAAAATTAATCTTCTATATGTGTGTCTACTTATTGCATTAACAAGCATACGTCACAACTCTGCCCCAGCTAAATCCAAACTATGATCCTATGCATAGGTCATGCTAAAGTGCATGATCTCTCAGTGGCATTGTGTTGCTACAGGCTTACAGTATATATCCCCACCCTATGTTCCACATGTAAAACATGCCTTGTGCGTGAAAAGTGCCCATATTCTTTGGGCAGATTAGATGGGCATGCATTTTAAACTTTAAGGAAATAAATGCATCAACTTGTATGCTATTTCAAGGACACAATTCAAATATGAAAATAGAACCTCGGTGTATTTGTATTTTTTGGGTAAAGGAAACCAGAGAAGATGAGGGAGCAAGTCTGAGATTCAACATCACAGTTAGAGATACACTAGTAATTTACAATCATACTTGATCAAGGCAAGTTTCATCTTAGTTCACGTTTGATGGGATTGTCACATTTTCCCCAGCTCTGCTCGAGAAGTTTTTTGAATATTTTTTAGTAGATTTGGCTGAAACTTAGAAGGGTATCTAAAAAAAAATTCAAAATAGAACCTTATAAAATCAGCTTCAGATGTATTGTAGAATACACTATGGAGTTATTTTAGAAGCCCTATTGGAGATCTAAAAACAGGCACAGAGACATCAAAAGCATGGAGATGCCCATGGTGCCATTTTAGAAGCCAGTTCTGTGGATTCCCCTGCATGAGGATGTCCAAATCTGAACAAGGGCATAGCGAAGTGAGTCCAGGGTGTTACCCAGAACTGGACATCCTCGCCCAATTGCTGACACACCCTGTATGTCCTGTGCCATATTTAAGTTTATACCTGCCAGGCATGAATAGGCAGCGAAAAAGTGCTCATTTTGCCTGCCAAACATCCAGAGGGTGAGGAGGAGGTGGTAAACTCCTATTGCCTGTGTTTCCAGTGACCAAAAACCAAGAGGAGGCGGCCTTCCGCAAAAGTACAAACTTGAACAACAGCGGAGGGCAGAGACCATGGCCAAACATTATGTAGTTTATCAGAAAAAACACTTTATTGAAGACCCAAATTTTTTTCTGATAAACTACATAGTGTTTGGCCATGGTCTCTGCCCTCCATATGTTTCCGGTGACGATAATGAACTCTGCCAGATAATGGGGATTCATATTTGTAGTCTGCCACACCTCTGAACTGAGGCAATGTTCATCACCAGAAACCCCATCTTCACACCCCCACAAGCTATCAGCATCCTAGACAAATACAAAGTAGTCAAAGAAGAAGTTAAGTATCTGGGCATCACACTGGACAGAGCTCTGAACCTGAAATCCCACATCACCAAAACCGCAAACAAGGCCTATCAACATTTGAGAACAATCAGACAAATCAAACCAATACGCCGTCAGGACCACTTACGCACAGTGTGCCAAGCACTCATCACACCACTACTTGATTACGGAAACTCACTATATCAAGGCTTCCCTCAGCAGACCCTACACCCACTACAGATGGTACAAAACACCACAGCACACATCATTACAGACACTCCAAGGACTGAGCACATTACTCCTGTCCTACAACAACAACTACACTGGCTCCCAATGGTTGCAAGAGCTAAATACAAAACAATCATGATCATCTTAAAAATCATTCACCATCTCTCAGCAGACATACTCCAAGACATTATAACAAGGGATATCAACAACAGACCAAGAAAAACCAATAACGACAACATGTTAAACAGTTGAAATATACTTCCTTGTTATGTTCTATGTAAACCGTCTTGAATTGCAGAACGACGGTATATAAAAACTGTTAAATAAATAAATAAAATAAATGATCGGCAGACCTGCAGGCTATCACAAAACCAAACAAACAACTTCAAAAAGAGCTCCATCACTACTGGCGTCCACACTATGGAACTCCCTCCCAATGAGCCTGAGGGCATTAGGATGACCTCACAGACTTCCGCAAAGACCTCAAAACACTGTTATTTATAGAAACATATGAGCATTCAGACAACATCCCCTACACAAACAGAAATACAACCACCTCCGCCAACTAGGCACGCACTCATCCTATCTACACACACAAAATATAATACATTATTGAATACCCTCCAATTGTACTGTCTAAATGTTAACATTTAACATGAGGGTAAGTAATTGTACTGACTAAATGTTTAAAATAAATAAATAAATAAATAATATTAAATGTAACGTGACATGACCACCTTGATTGAAGGATAAGGTGGCATACAAAATCTGTCTAAATAAATAATAGGCCAAACCTAAGAAAATGACTAGCATCCTTGTCAACTATCGATTTTCTCAATGTAGAATGTGCATTAGGTTGGAATAATGAGTCAATGTTCAGTTTTTCCTTATATGTTAATCGGTATAAAATCCAGGAGGGAGGAGTGATTGTAATATGCAATTTTCAAAATCAGGACAGCTGGAGGGTCATTCCAGAACATGAATAGGGTAGGGACGTTTATGTGCCGAAAACATCCCTAACCATATTCTGAAACACTGCTGACATGCATGTCCATGGTGCTAGCACAGGGATCTCAGAACGTGCCCATAAAAGGTGGAATGGGGGCATGGTGAGCCACGGAGATGTGAAAAGCACATTCAGGAAAGACGCGTGTATGTATTAAGTTTCCTGAAAACATCTATGTTATTCCTGCTGAAATGTGGAATAAGGCCAGGACTTAGAAAAAGTCCTGTTTTTCTCTGCAATGTGTCCCATATTGAAGAATAGTTGAGAAAGTATGTTTTGAACTGGTGCGACTGCGGTCTGGAAAAATACAAGATGCAGTTTTAAGGTACAGAGAGCAGATTTGAAGGAATGTTGGAAGGTATAGACACATTAATAGACACCCTTTCAAAAATATTAAGAAGAGCAATAGTGTTTACACTGGCTATGCTTAAATGGGCTTTTGTGCTAAAGGAGCCAATCTAGGGGACCCCAACAATTCCCATGTTCTGAAAAATGGGACTGCTGATATAGGGATAGTATGGACATAAGCAGGGAAAGGATTCTTGGGTCAGAAACGGAGATCATTTTTATAGTCCTGCTACCCCATGCTATTATGTTATGTCATAGCTGTTATGTATAGGTTTAGGGCATCTTTTTGGCAGAATTATGTGGTTGTGACAGAAAGTGAGAGTGTGTGGGTGTATGGTTGAGGAGTGCCCGTGATCTGGTATGCTCATCTGCAATGCAGGGAGAACATGAAAGCCTGGCCAGTACGATGACTGCAGCATCACCAGGTGCCAGAGTGATTGGGCAGTCTAAATCAGAGATGATTCACAATAGCTAAGTGTCAAAACATATCCCTGTCTATAATAAGGGACCCTCAGAATAAGGACATTCAATAGTGGGGGGGGGGGGGGGGGGTTGTGCTAGTCCACAACATGGTCAGGGAGCTCCAAATTAGATATTTTCCTTTCATTATATACTTTATTTACTCAAATACTTATTGCTGCTACACATGATGGGCCTGTTATTTTGAAGGCATTTATATGGTTTACAGACCTGTAAACCAACCAATAAAAAACTGCCTAAGAGCCAAACTAATCCACAAAACCAATATCTCTTAGGGACCAAACCATTTAACTTATCCACTAAAAAAAAATCTAAAAAATGGCCAAAATATTCTCACATCGAAATGCCTAAAGAATTTACTTTATAAATTTATAAGAAGCTAAAAGGGACCTCAGGATGGCTATAGACCCTTCACATGGTAATGACAATCACCATAAGGGATAGCAAGATACATCAATGGTCTCCAGCATCCCCCACAAGACCAATTCCAAATCAAATTAACACAATCTAAAAAAGTACTTTTCAAGATTACAAAATTATATAGTAATTGTATATTATTAAATTTTATTATTATATAAATTCATCATTATAACCACTTAACCCTCCATAGCCCATATTCCCTGTAAAATAGTTATCTCCAAGTTATAATGCCCTGTTCAATGTAATTTCAGTTTGTTCAATGTAAACCGCACTGATGCAGAATAGCACGGTATATAAGAGAATGTAAATAAATGAATAAATAACCATTAATTATCTTTCACAAACTTCAATACTCTACAATGGAAGCATACAATGGACAATTTCTTGATGCTAGCCCACCACGGAGCCCCAACCTTTCCTCTATGAGCCCTGCAATTAAAACAGAAGTATTCAAGTGTTCAAGTATTCTTGGTAGTATTCACATGATAGACTCTTACAAAGGAGTATACCGAATACTTACCTTAATACTCTTGAACTTCCATTTCCACGGACATCATCCACCCAATTGTCATCCACCCGACAATTGCTGAAGGACTGAATGGAACAGTCTGCCTTTTTGCAGATGACACAAAAATTTGCAACAGAGTGGACTCCCCCGAGGGAGTGGATAACATGAGGAAAGATCTACAAAAGCTGGAAGAATGGTCTAATGCTTGGCAATTACGATTTAATGTGAAAAAGTGCAGTGTCATGCACTTGGTAAGCAGAAATCCAAGGGAAATGTACGTAATAGGGGGCGAGAGGTTGGTGTGCATGGTTCAGGAGAAAGACCTTGGTGTGATTATCTCCGATGATCTCAAGGTGGCAAAACAGTGCAACAAAGTGGTGGCAAAAGCCAGGAGGATGTTGGGCTGCATACAAAGAGGGATTACCAGCAGAAAGGAAGAGGTACTTATGCCACTGTACAGGTGGCTGGTGAGGCCTCACCTGGAATACTGTGTTCAGTTTTGGAGACCATATCTTGCAAAAGATGTAAAAAGACTGGAAAGTGTTCAGAGGAAGGTGACCAAAATGATTTGGAGCCTGTGTAAGAAACCTTATGAGAAGAGACTTGAAGACCTAAATATGTACACTTTGGAGGAGAGGAGGGATAGGGGAGATATGATTCAGACCTTTAAATACTTAAAGAGGAACAATGAACAAACAAACCTCTTCCAAAGACGGGGAAGCTGCAAAACTAGAGGGCATAACATGAAGCTGCAAGGTGGAAAATTGAAAGGCAATGTCAGGAAATATTTTTTCACTGAAAGGGTGGTGGATGCTTGGAATGCTCTCCCGATGGAAGTAATGGGGGCAAACATGGTGACAGAATTCAAAACAGCATGGGACAAGCACAGCGGACCCCTTTACAACAACAGGATAAAAACAAAATAAACTGAACCAACTAACTTCTCAACAAATAGGGGTGTCCTACATGGAGTGGTGGGTTCATCCCTAAACAAAGACATGGGGAGGGGTGGCCTGCACAGAGCAACAGGTGCACATACTCTTGCCGTATTGCTGGGCAGACTGGATGGACCATGCTGGTCTTTATCTGCCATCATTTACTATGTTACTGTGTTACTAAAGATCTCTGTTTCACCTTAAAAAAGGCTTCTTCAGGGGGTTCATGATGAACTACTCGATGGCAGTCTAGGAAAGTAGCCACGGCATCTAAAGCATCATCATTTAAATGCTTAGCCACCAATAGAATCGCTAAACGAAGCTAACGTCATCACTTCTTTCTCTTCTATGACAACAAAGAACCTCCTACACATTAATATTACAATAAAAATAAAAACATGTGTGTTTAAACCCCAAATCCTGACTCGGCAGAACTCCATTATACTAGAAGAACAGTGCCTATTCAATCCATTAGGGTCTAGCATATCCAACTTATAAATCCATTGTTGTTCCCTCTGTAATAGCAAACACCCTCTGTCCCCTTGGTGGACATTTAAAGGTACATGTTCCAACACTAAGCAGCATAACTCTTCAAAAGTATGATGAAACAATGTACAATGTCTAGTCAAAGTTGTTTCAACTTTTGCTTTTGTTATTCTGTATTTACGACAAAAACAATGAGATTGGCATTGAGTCATGGGCGTGGCTGCCACAATTGGCTAACTGCTTATGTCACTGTGTTGCGCAATATCTCACTACTATTTTGCTATAATATTTTTCATCTCTCTCACTCTGTTTTTCTTTTTCAGGTTTTTTTGTAGCACAATGCTCCATTGCTTTGTCACACAACTGGAGGTGGCAGAAATATGGAGCAAAGAATCAACTTGAAATTTCTGGTTAAGGTGGAGAAGGGCCCAGTTGATGTCTCCAACTTCTCCAAAAGGCTTATGGAGAAGATGCAATGTCAAGGCCGCGAGTCTTCGAGTGGCACAAATGCTTCAAGACTGGACGCGAGGAGGTGGAGGATGACCCCAAGTCAGGATGGTCTTCCACGACAAAGACGGCTGAGAACACTGACAGAGTGATCACAGATTGATGGTGTGGATGATAGCTGAGGAGCTCAGCCTGAACAGGGAGTCAGTGTGGACCATCTTGGTGCAGGAGCTGGGGATGCGGAAGGTGTGCGCCAAGATGGTGCCCAAGCTTTTATCGGAGGACCAGAAGAAGCACAGGTCAATGTTTGTCAAGACTTGCTAGAGAAGATCGGAGAATATCCAGAGTTCATTGCCAAGTCATCAGAGGAGACAAGACTTGTGTCTTCCAGTACAACCCTGAAAGCAAGAGACAGAGCCTTCAGTGGAAGGCTCGACTGTCACCCAGACCCAAGAAGGCACACACATGTCCAAATCAAGGATCAAGGTCATGCTGATCACATTCTTCAACCAGAAGGGAGTGGTCCATCATGAGTTTGTGCCTGAGGGTCAGACAGTCAACCAGCACTTCTACCAGCAAGTCCTCAATCGCCTCCATGACCGGGTTTGGTGCAGCAGGTGGGCTCTGTGGAGAGACAGATGGCATCTATCTGTCCAAGAAAGGTCAACGCATCTTCGGTAGTAGACTGGCTAATCTACTGAAGAGGGCTTTAAACTAGATTCGTTGGGGATGGGTGAAAAAAGCCCCCAGGTAAGTGAAAGCCCCCAGGTAGGTGATACATTAAATACCTTTATGGAAATGGGTAACAGGGGTAACATATGGAAAGCAGTGTGTATTAATGCCCGTAGCATGGGAAATAAGATCCCTGAAGTTGAAGCTTTGGTGGGAGTGGCTGACTTGGATTTAGTGGCAGTTACAGAAACATGGTTCACAGAAAACCATGACTGGGATGTAACTATACCTGGCTATACTTTATTCAGAAAGGACAGGGTAGGAAGAAGGGGAGGAGGAGTGGCACTATATGTAAAAACTACTATTAAAGCTTTGGAATTACAGAGCTTAAAAGGGAGAGAGGAGGCATTGTGGGTTAAACTAGAAAGAGGGAAAGAGAAATCTATTTGCATTGGTGTGATATACAGACCTCCCTCACAAGAGGAAGAGGTGGACAGAGAGTTAATTGAAGACATATGCAGCATTGCTAGGAAAGGGGAAGTGCTACTGATAGGAGATTTCAATATGTCAGATGTTGATTGGCACATTCCTGCTGCAGTATCATCTAGAAGTAAGGAGAGCCTGGATTCTCTACAGGGAGAACTATTCAGGCAATTGGTAACAGACCCCACACGTGAAGGGGCCATACTGGACTTGGTGCTTACCAATGGTGAAAGTGTTTCCGATGTTGTAGTGGGAGATCATTTTGCACCCAGTGATCACCAGATGGTGTGGTTCAGTATTAGGACTAGGGCTGTTAGAATCCATTCCAAGGTGAGGATCTTAGACTTTAGGAAGACTAACTTTGCGAAGATGGGCCAATACCTCAGGGAGTCATTAGTGGGATGGGAACAGCTGGGGGATGTAGAAAAACAGTGGGCAAAACTGAAAGGGGGTATTTTAAGGGCAACCAACTTTTTTTTAAAATGGTAAATAAAGGCAAAAGGAAAAAGGAGACCGCTATGGTTTTCGAAGGAAGTAACTGAAAAAATGAAGAAAAAGAGGGAGGCCTTCATGAAATACAAGAGATCACAGAGAGAGGAAGACAGGCATCTGTATTTGGAAAAAAACTTAGAGAAGCTAGCAAAGTAGTCAAGAAGGCAAAGATTCAAAAGGAGGAGGAAATAGCCAATGCAATAAAATGGGGGGATAAGACATTTTTCAGATATATTAGTGAGAAGAGGAAGGGCAAAAGTGGTATTGTCAGACTCAAGGGTGCAGGGGGTGAATATGTAGAAGCTGATAAGGATAAAGCGGAATTGCTTAACAAATATTTTTGTTCTGTGTTCACAGATGAAGAACCAGGAGCAGGACCTCAGAAAACACCCACAAATAGGAACAGAAGCGAGGGACATCTTGAACAATTTTCAGAAGACTGTGTTCGTGAGAAACTAGCTCAACTTAAAGTAGACAAAGCGATGAGACTGGATGAGATACACTCTAGAATACTGAGGGAACTTGGGGACGTTCTAGCAACTCCACTGACTGACCTTTTCAATGCCTCGGAGTCGGGAGTGGTGCCAAAGGACTGGAGAGAGGCTCATGTGGTGCCTTTACACAAAAGCGGAAGTAAGGATGTGGTTGAAAACTACAGGCCGGTTAGTTTAACTTCGGTGGTGAGTAAATTATTGGAAACGCTGCTGAAAGAGAAAATAGTGAGGTTTCTGGAGTCCAGCTGATTACAGGATCCGAGGCAGCATGGATTCACCAGAGGCAGGTCTTGTCAGACAAATCTGATTGATTTCTTTGACTGGGTGACCAGGGAGTTGGACCGAGGGAGAGCTCTAGATGTGGTGTATTTAGATTTCAGTAAAGCCTTTGACACTGTTCCTCACAGGCGACTTATAAACAAACTGAGCACCCTAGGGATGGACCCTAAAGTTACTGCTTGGGTTAGAAATTGGTTGGGTGGGAGGCGACAAAGAGTACAAGTAAATAGAGCCCACTCTGAGGAGAAGGATGTTACCAGTGGTGTGCCCCAGGGATCTGTCCTTGGTCAGATTCTTTTTAACATCTTTGTTAGTGATATCGCGGAAGGGCTGTCGGGTAAGGTTTGCCTCTTTGCAGATGATACCAAAATCTGCAATAGAGTAGACACCCAGGAAGGTGTAGATAACATGAGGAGGGATCTAGCTAAGCTTGAAGAATTGTCTAGAATTTGGCAGCTGGGATTTAATGTTAAAAAATGTAAGGTCATGCATTTGGGCTGCAGGAATCCAAGGGAGCAATACAGTATAGGAGGTGAAGTACTTTTGTCCACTAAAGAAGAGCGGGACCTAGGCGTGGTTGTGTCTGATGATCTTAAAGTAGCTAAACAGGTAGAAAAGGCGATGGCAAAAGCTAGAAGGATGCTTGGGTGCATACGGAGAGGAATGGCTAGCAGAAAAAAGGAGGTGATAATGCCTCTGTATAAGTCTTTGGTGCAACCTCATTTGGAGTATGGTGTGCAATTCTGGAGACCGCACCTTCAAAAGGATGTGAACAGGATGGAGTCGGTGCAGAGGGTTGCTACTAAAATGATTAATGGGCTTCATTATAAAGCATATGAGGACAGATTTAAGGATCTTAATATGTACACCTTAGAGGAAAGGCGGGATAGAGGTGATATGATTGAGATGTTTAAATACCTCCGTGGCATAAATGTTTAGGGAGAGAGCCTCTTTCAATTGAAAGCAAGTTCTGCTACGAGGGGACATGGGATTAGGGTGAAGGGAGATATATTTCCGCATATCACTCCTGAATCTTTCTTTACAGAAAGAGTAGTGGATCCATGGAATAGTCTCCCAGTGGAGGTGGTAGAGATGAGGACAGTAACTGAATTCAAAAAAGCATGGGACCAACACAGAGGATCTCTAAAGGTAAAAAGTGGACTGTTGTAGTTGTTGTTATGGAAGGACAGACTAGATAGAAACATGATGACAGAAAAAGACCACATGGCCTATGTTTCTATGTTTCTAAGTCATGGCTGCTCCACCATGACAACATGCCTGCACACACCACGCTCAGTGTGAGGCAGTTCTTGGCCAACAAACAGATCATAGCTCTCAACCACCCTCCTTATTCCCCAGATCTCGCACCATGTGACTTCTGGCTCTTCCCCAGGCTGAAGACTGTGCTCAAAGGAACTCATTTTGCCTCTGTAGAAGAGATCAAGGCCACTGTGACGAGGGAGCTGAGGGACCTCAAGGAGAAGGACTTTACCGAGTGCTTCCGTACGTGGCAGAAGCGAATGCAGAAGTGCATTAACTCTGGGGGGGATTATTTTGAAGGGGACAATACATAATTTCTGGGACAGCCTCATTTCTTTTTTGTCACACCTCGTATGTTCCGCTAACCGAACTTTTAATGGACGAGTAATCTTACCTACATAAAAGCTTAAAATACGGACATTTTGAACTATACATGATGAAGGATGTTACACATGTTGTATCACCTCTCAGGATATAGCTCTTACTCTTATAACGAAAACAGGTTGCTCCTTTTGCACTGTTATGGAAGAAGATATGTCCACTCTTCATATGACCTGTCGGTACCTTCAGGCTCAATGACCGGGGGACAGCAGAGCAGAGCAAAGCAAGTCTCTTAAATTTTGACTTATACTATATACTACATGCAACTGACTCTTGCATAGCTTAGGATCTTGTCTAAGTCCTTTATAGGCATTCTCCAAGAGCAATGTGTTGTTGGATTTCTTGACTGCTTGTCCTTTCTTTGATTGTTGATCCAAGCAGGTTAAAGTTGTTAACTATTTAAATTTCTTCTCCAAAGAATGAAGTTTTGCCAGTTACCAGGATCTTTGTCTTCTTTACGTTAAGGTGCAAGCCCATTTTAAGACTATGTTCCTTGGTCTTGAGAAGCACTCACACTCAACAGTTAACGCAGTAATGTGGTATAATCCACATAGCAAAGGTTGTCAATGAGTCTTCCACCAATCTTCACACTTCTGTTGTCTTTATACAGTCCTGCTTCTCTGATTTGTTCTGCATATAAATTAAACAGGTGAGGGGAAAGTATGCAGCCTTGTTGAACACCTTTGCTGATTTTAAACCATTCTGTTTCTCCATGTTCTGTTCGAACTGTTGCTTCTTGATTAATGTAAAGGTTGTGCAACAGAACTATCAGGTCTTCTAGAATGCCATGGATCTTAATGTGGCAGAGTTTCTCATGGTTTACACAGTCAAAAGTCTTGCTGTAGTCAATAAAACACATACTGTATAGATATCCTTTTGGCAGAGGCGTAGCGTGGGGGGTGCAGGGGGGGCCGGCCCCCCCTGGCGCAACATGGGGGGGGGCGCCAGGGCCGGATTTACCTATATGCCATGTACGCCATGGCGTAGGGCCCACAGCTGCAAAGGGCCCACAAAAATGGAACAAGTTAGGCTTTTTTTAAAAAATAAAATAAAAATAAAAACCTGCTGGCTGCCGCCGCGGGGCCCCCTCTGCTGCCGCGGCAGCATGGACTGACCCGCGGGGGCCCCCTCTGCAAGCTCGATCCCTCCCTCCGTGCCTCCCTCCATGCAGGCTGTGAGAGGCGCGAAGACAGACTGTCTCCTTCGCGTCTCTGTTAAGCCCGCAGGGGCTGATGGGAAATTTCCCATCAGCCCCTGCGGGCTTAACAGAGACGCGAGGGAGACAGTCTCCCTTCGCACCTCTCACAGCCTGCACGGAGGGAGGCACGGAGGCACGGAGGGAGGGATCGAGCTTGCAGAGGGGGCCCCCGCGGGTCAGTCCATGCTGCCGCGGCAGCAGAGGGGGCCCCGCGGCGGCCGCCAGCAGGTTTTTTTTAAAATTAAATTTTACTTTTGGCAGGGGGAGGGGGTAGGACTGGTACGGGGCTATTGGGGGGGCTGGGGCTGGGACTGGAAATGGGTTGGGGGATTAAGGCTGGAGGTGGGCTGATAGGGTTAGGACTGGTAATGGGCTGTGGGCTGCTGGGGTGGGTAGGACTGGTAATGGGCTTTGGGGGGGTTAAGACTGGTAATGGGCTGTGGGCTGATGGGGGCTGTCTGGTAATGGGCTATGGGGGACTAGGACTGGAAATGGGCTGGGGGGGTTAAGACTGGAGGTGGGCTGATGGGGTTAGGACTGGTAATGGGCTGTTGGGGGGGTTTAGAACTGGTAATGGGCTTTGGGGGGGGGTTAGACTGGTAATGGGCTGTGGGCTGATGGGGGCTATCTGGTAATGGGCTATGGGGGGGCTAGGACTGGAAAGGGGCTGGGGGGGTTAAGACTGGAGGTGGGCTGATGGGATTAGGACTGGTAATGGGCTGTGGGCTGATGGGGGGGTAGGACTGGCAATGGGCTATGGGGGGCTGACTGGAAATGGGTTGATGGGGTTAGGACTGGAAGTGGGCTGATGGGGGGTTAGGACTGGTAATGGGTTATAGGGGGGGGCTTAAACTGAAAATGGGGTGTGATGATGGGGGCTAGGACTGGTATTGGGTTGGGGGGTTGCTAGGACTGGAAATGGGCTGATGGGTGGCTAGGACTGGAAATGGGCTGATGCAGGGACTAGAAGGGAATGGATGCTGGGTGAGGCTGGAACTAGAAGGGAGCTGATGTTGGGGGGAGGATTAGAATGGGATGGGGCTGGAAGAGTAAAATGGAGAAGGGAAAAATATTTTGTGTGGGAGGGATAAAAAATCTACAATTGGCCGGGTATTGGGAGAGTAAGTGGGGATTGAGGATGGAGGGGTAAAATTTGAGTGGATGAAATAGGAATGAGGAAAGAGCAAAAGGAGAAAGATTAGTATGTTAAAGCAGATGTAGAGAGAGAATGGAAAAAAACTAGAAGAGAGAAGAAAGGACAAATGGACAGCAGACGATGGAGAGTTAGCAGAAGACACGAAGAAACCAGAAGAAAGTGGCTGGAGCAATTGCTGCTGAAAAAAATGCACAAAAGGTAAAAAAATCTCTCTTTATTTTGAATTTATTAATTGGAATATGTCAGCTCTGGTAAATGTGCATCATTAACGTCTGCGCTTTGTTTAGTACAAGAGCAAATTAATGTATAGTTTTATTTCTACAGTGTTGTACATTCCAAGTTTGGCTTTTGGGATTCCCAGTTTAATTATTGTCTTCCTGTTTCTAAAATGTGATTACTTGTTTGGTGATGGTCTATGTTCTGCATGTGTAACTGAGCTGAGGTGTTCTGTTTATATAATTCCTATTTGACATTGCCACTTGTTCTCTTTCCCCAGTAGGTCATGTATTGTTGTTCTCTGAAATGTATTGGTTTAATATTTGCAGTGTTGCCTTTTGATTGGTAGAGTATGGTGCTTGTGAGTCCTGGTAGTGCTGTTAGGATACGGCGGGTTTGCTATGGGTTCTAAATGGGCAGTGTTTGTAGTAGTTCCTAATGTGTCTGGCAGTTGGCACTGGATTATAGTAATGTAGAAATCTTTTAGTCTTTCTTTATCCATACACTCATTAAGAGGCACGTTTACTAAAAGTTAGTATATGGTAACATTATGCAAATATTTATGCAAATGAGGCCCCTTATGCAAATGAGGCCCACACCCCCCTTGGGCCGCCCCTGCTGGGGGCCCACAATTTTTGTTGGCGTAGGGCCTCACTCAAGGTAAATCCGGCCCTGGGTGGCGCGCTCGCACTCGCAGCTCTCTGCAGTGCTGGCTGTGCGAATCCGATCCGAGCCGCCGGGTCGCTGCCCACTGTGGAGGGGGGGTGGCAGGCGTGCGGTGCGGTGGGTGCGAAGAGAGAGCGAGGGACTATCTGGGGGAGGGACAGTGCAGCACTGATCGCGGGAGAGAACCACACCAGACCAGGGGGGCGCAAATTACTTGCCTTGCCCCGGGTGCTGACAACTCACGCTACGCCACTGCCTTTTGGTATTCTTTTGTCTTTTCAAGGATCCATCTCACATCTGCAATGATGTCTCTCATCCCTTGCCCATTCTTGAACCCTGCTTTCACTTCAGGCAGTTCTCGCTCCAGGTGTGGTTGTAGTCTCTACTGAATGATTTTGAGTAGAATCTTTCTGGCATGTGGGATCAGAGCTATTGTGCAATGATTTCCACAGTCAGACGATCCTACTTTCTTCAGTATCAATATAAACAGATCTTTTCCAGTCAGGTGGCCATCTGCATCTGATTGTTGTAATATTTCAATGGGAATGTCATCAATGCCCAATGCTTTGTTCTTTGACAAGGCTTTCAATGCTTCTTCAACTTCTTTCATCACCAATGGTTTTTGATCAAAAGGTGCAGGTTGAAACGGATGTTGGTCCACTTGGTATAATGACGCTGTATATTCTTTCCACTTTTTCTTGATCTTCTCAGCATCATTCAATATGGATCCTTGAGCATCTTGTAGCATTCCAATTCAAGGCTGGAATTTTCTCTTTAACTATCGTAGCTTTAGGAGAAACAAACTTGTTCTTCCTCTAATAAATTCTGATTCTATTTCCTTATATGCATCTTTGTAATACTTCTCCTTGTCTTTTCTTGCTGCATGTTGGAAATCTGTTGAGTTCTGTGATTGCCCAGAAATGCAGGGAAGATAAAGCCAGAGGAGAAAGAGAGGCAATTTTCAGAGTTTTTTCAGTTATCCATTTTGGCCATTTTTGCTTTTTCGCCTTTTGTAGAGACTTCACTTCTTTGAATACAACCTTCTTGATGTCATCCCATGACTCTTCTAGAGCTCTATCATTTGTATCTAAAGCAGCAAATTGATTGTGCAGGCAGTCTTTAAATTCCGGTGGTGTATTCTCAAGGTCATATTTTGCTACATTCGTGAGTGGCTTACTCTTTTTCAAATTTAGTTGAGTTTGCATTCTAGTAGTTGGTGATCTGTACCACAGTCAGCTCCAGGTTTTGTCTTCACTGATGTTGTTATAGAGCTTTTCTATTGTTGACTTCCACAGATGTAGTCAATTTGATTTTTGAACAATCCATTGGGTAAAGTCCATGTGTACAGTCAGTGTTTGTGTTGCTGAAAGAAGATGTTTGAGATGAATAGATAGAAGTCTGCAAGATCAACAATCAGTCTTTCTCCAGCTTCATTTCTGTTGCCAAGTTCACATTTTCCAACCACTTTGCCTTCTTTGTTGCCAACATGTGCACTGCAGTCACCCATGACTAATCAGGATATCCTGTTTGCATGTTCCATCAATTTCAGCTTGTACTCATAGAACTCAACTTCTTCTTCTGCAGCTGTTATGGGGGCATATACCTGAATTATAGTTGTGTTGATGGGCATTCCTCGTAGACAAAACAGAAATTAAGTGTTCACTGATTTCTTCTTTGTCTTCCATTTCCAGCATAGTAGACCATGTGATCATCAGATGCAACATACCTGATGCCAGTCTATTTCAATTTGCTGACACCCAACAGATTGAGTTGTAGATGTTCCATTTTATTCTTGACCACTTCCAACTTACCTATTGGGACATGGAATGTATGAAGTATGACCCAAGGGAAGACATCTTTGCAGCTTCTAACTCTCATTTCATGCATAGCTACATCAGCAGTCAGATGTCCCGAGGGCTTTGATCCAATCACATTATACATGCTGACTTTACTCTGAAAAGTCTTCAGCTCATCTCCAGTAGTCATTTGAGTGTTTTCTGACCAGTGGTCTCATCTTCCAGAAGTATAGTGCAATTTGTTTTGTTGCAACTATCTATAGGGTTTTCATGGCAAGATATGGAAGTAGATTGCCTGGCCTTTCTTCCATGCAGGTAATTCTGATGTTGTTGCTATTGTCAGAGAAATGTTATCCTCTGCCTCCAACACCTTCCCATTCTGCTGCTGCCCAGATGGGTGGTTTGCTTAGACTGGCACCTCAGCTGAGACCTGTCCATCTTGAGATTCCATGCTAGTAGTTAAGCTACTGATAGCATAGCTCTCAGCATCATTGATGCATACAAATCCTCACAGCATGATAAGCTTCAAACCAAGTGAAGGTTAATAAATTATAAAATGTTTATAATAAAGAGCTCTAGTCAATCTTTCCAAACAGTTGCTTGCATTAAGTTAATTAATATTAACAATTCGGCACTTTTATGGGATCTTTTACTAACGGGCGCTACCTGGCAGTGTCTATTCTGGTGGGTGCTAAAGGAACGCTGGGATGCATGTTGCCAGCAGGGGTGGCCTAAGGGGGGTGCGGGCCATGTGCGGAGACTCGGTGCGGGACCTCATTTGCCTAAGTGGCCTCATTTGCATAATGTTACCATACACTAACTTTTAGTAAACATGTCTCTTAATGAATATATGGATAAAGAAAGACTAAAAGATTTCTACATTACTATAATCCAGTGCCAACTGCCAGGCACATTAGGAACTACTACAAATGCTGCCCATTTAGAACCCAGAGCAAACCCACTGTATCATAACAGCACTACCAGGACTCATAAAGCACCAAACCCTACCTATCAAAAGGCAACACTGCAAATATTAAACCAATACATTTCAGAGAATAACAATACATGACCTACTGGGGAAAGAGAACAAGTGGAAATGTCAAATAGGAATTACATAAACAGAATACCTCAGCTCAGTTACACATGCAGAACTTAGACCATCACCAAACAAGGAATCACAATTTAGAAACAGGAAGGCAATAATTAAATTGGGAAACCCAAAACTCAAACTTGGAATGTACAACAACACTGTAGAAATAAAAACTATAAATTAATTTCCTCTTGTACTAAACAAAGCGCAGATGTTAATGATGCACATTTCCCAGAGCTTGACATATTCCAGTTAATAAATTCAAAATCAAGAGATATCTTTCAACCTTTTGTGCATTTTTTTTTTCAGTTGCAATTGCTCCAGCCACTTTCTTCTGGTTTCTTCGTGTCTTCTGCTAACTCTCCATCGTCTGCTGTCCATTTGTCCTTTCTTCTGTCTTCTAGTTTTTTTTCCATTCTCTCTCTCTACATCTGCTTTAACATAGTAATCTTTCTCCTTTTGCTCTTTCCTCATTCCTATTTCATCCACTCAAATTTTACCCCTCCATCCTCAATCCCCACTTACACTCCCAATACCCGGGCAATTGTAGATTTTTCATCCCTCCCACACAAAATATTTTTCCCCTCTCCATTTCACTCTCCCAGCCCCATCCCATTCTAATCCTCCCCCAACATCAGCTCCCTTCTAGATCCAGCCTCACACAGCATCCGGTCCCTTCTAGTCCCCCATCAGCCCCTTTCCAGTCCTAGCTCCTCCATCCATTTCCTGCCCTATCTGAGTCCCTCCATTAGCACATTTCCAATCCCAGCCCCCCCATCAGCCCATTTCTAGTCTTTTCCTAGCCCCACCATCAGCCCATGTCAAATCCTAGCTCCCCTCCACTCAGCCCTATTCCAATCCAAGCCCCCCATGAGCCTTCTTCCAGTTCTACCCCTTCAATGTGTCCATTTCAATCCAAGCCTCCACCACAGCACTTTTCCAATCTTAGCTCCCCCCAACAGCCCATTTCCTGTCCTAGCTCCCTACCAGTCCTAAACCCATCAGCCCACCTCCAGTTCTAACCCCCCCCCCATCAGCCCACAGCCCATTACCAGTCTTAACCCCCCCTCGGCCCAGGGAAAATTAAAAATAAAAAAGAAAGCTGGCTGCTGTGGCAGAATCGAGTGTCATGCGGGGCCCCGCCTGCCCGGCTGAGCCCTCCCTACCCGGCTGAGCCTCTCTGCGACGGCTTTCAGATCTGAAGGGAGAGCATCTCCCTCACAGCTCTGTTAAGCCCGCAGGGGCTGATGGGAAATTTCCCATCTGCCCCTGCAGGCTTAACAGAGCTGAATTTCCCATCAGCCCCTGTGGGCTTAACAGAGCCGCGAGGGAGACACTCTCCCTTCACGGATCTGAAAGCCATTGTGGAGAGGCTCAGCCGGGCAAGGAGGGCTCAGCCAGGCAGGGAGGGCCCCGCGGGACACTCGATTCTGCTGCTACCGCGGCAGCCAGCTTTTTTTTTTTATTTATTATTTTATTTTTAAAAGCAGAATGTTCTTTGCGCCGGCCCCCTGAAATGTGGGGCCCTGTGCAAAAAACATTCTTGCTCAATGGATGGGCCAGCCCTGGTTGCCAGATAGCGTAGGTATCATCCCTATGGCCCTGAACTAACTGCGAAGCCCCCATTAAAGGCATGAGTTGATGTGGTATGAGCAGAAAGTGGATTTGGTGAGTTTGATGCTGTTAGCGCTGTGTTAAAACCATGTGCTAATTGCATTAGCATGGGTTCACCTAACTATAGAGGTCTATTACTAAAGGGCAATGTCAATGTGTTTTGTATTAGGACTAGGGCTGATAAAAATCCATTCAAAAGCGAAGGTCTTAGATTTTAGGAAAATAAACTTTGCCAAGATGGGGAAATACCTCATGGAGTTGTTAGTGGGAAGGGAATAACTGGGGGATGTAGAAAAACAGTGGGCAGAACTCAAAGGAGATATTTTAAGGGCAACTAACCTTTTTGTTAGAAAGGTAAATAAAGGTAAAAGGCAAAGGAGGCCACTATGGTTCTCAAAAGAAGTAGCTGAAAAGGTGAAGAAGAATAGGGGGCTTTCATGAAATACAAGAGATCACAGAGAGTGGAAGGCAGGCATCTATATTTGGAAAAAAAATCTTAAAGAAGCTAGCAAAATAGTCAGGAAAGCAAAGATACTAAAAGAAGAAAAAATAGCCAATGCAATAAAATGGGGGTGGGGGGATAAGATATTTTTCAGATAAGTTACTGAGAAGATGAAGGGCAAAAGTGGTCTTGTCAGACTCCAGGGTGAAGGAGAGGAATATGTATAAGCTGATGAGGATAAAGCAGAATTCTTTAACAATTATTTCTGTTCTGTGTTCATAGATGAAGGACCAGGACCTCAGAAAGCAGGAACAAGAGCAGGACAGAAGTAGGACCTCAGAAAGCAACCACAAATAGAAACAGAAACGAAGGGGATCTCGAATGATTTTCAGAAGACTGTGTTTTGGAGAACTAGCTAAACTAAAATTAGACAAAGCAATGGGACCAGATGGGATACATCTGAGAATACTGAAGGAACTTGGGGATGTTCTAACAGTTCTGCTGACTGACCTTTTCAATGCCTCTTTGGAGTTGGGAGCGGTGCCAGAAGACTAGAGAGAGGTACATGTGGTCCCTTTACTCAAAAGTGGAAGTAAGGATGTGGTTAAAAAATTACGGGCCGGTTAGTCTAACCTCTGCTGTGAGTAAATTATTGGAAATGCTGCTGAAAGAGAAAATAGTGAGGTTTCTGGAGTCCAGTGGATTACAGGATCAGATGCAACATGGATTCATCAGAGGCAGGTCCTAACAGACAAATCTGATTGATTTCTTTGACTGGGTGACCAGGGAGTTTGACTGAGAGAAAGCCCTAGATGTGGTGTACTTGGATTTCAGTAAAGACTTTGACACAGTTCCGCACAGGCGACTTAAACTATGCACCCTAGTGATGGACCTGAAAGTTACCAATTGGGTTAGAAATTGGTTAAGGGGGAGGTGATAAAGGGTACAAATAAATGGAGCTCACTCTGAGGAGAGGGAGGTTAGCAATGGTGTACTGCATGGATCTGTCCTTGGTATGATTATTTTTAAAATCTTTGTTAGTGATATTGCAGAAGGTCTGTCGGGTAAGGTCTGCCTCTTTGCAGATGATATTCAAATCTCCAATCTGTCCACAAAAGAAGAGCAGGACCTGGACATGATTATGTCTGATGATCATAAAGTAGCTAAATAGGAAGAAAAAGCAACAGTGAAAGCTAAAAGGATGCTTAGGTGCATAGGGAGAGGAATGGACAGCAGAAAAAAGGAGATAATAGTGCCTCTGTATAGGTCTTTGGTGCGACCTCATTTGGAGTATTGTGTGCAGTTCTGGAGACCACACCTTCAAAAGGTTATAAACAGGTTGGAGTCAGTGCAGAGGGTGGCTACTAAAGTGGTTAATGGTCTTCATTATAAAGCATATGAGGACAGATTTAAGGATGTTAGTATGTATACTTTAGAGGAAAGGCAGGCTATGATATGATAGTTAAACACCTCTATCTTCATGGCATAAATGCACAGAAGGAGAACCTCTTTTGATTGAAAGCAAGCTCTGCTACGAGGGGACATAGGATGAGGGTGAAAGGGGATAGACTCACAAGTAATATGCAGAAATATTTCTTTACGGAAAGAGTGGTAGATGCATGGAATAGTCTCCCAGCAGAGGTGTTAGAGATGAGGACAGTATCTGAATTAAAAAAAAAGACAAAACAAAAACACAACATGGGACAAACACAGGATTTTTTAGGGAAAAGAGGGGTCTATTGTAGTAGATGATATGGAAGTGCAGATTAGATAGGCCATGAGGTCTTTTTCTGCCGTCATGTTTCTATGTGTTCTGATATGTACTGAAGGCATGCTGGGAAACACAGCTAGCAGGGAGCCATGACAATTTGCATAGGCCGATTTCCATACAAACTCTGAATAGTACGTTGGGGTGGTAGCAAGGTGGTTGGGGTAGAGCGTGAGTGTAGTGAGCACTGTACAGTTAGTGCCAGGTAAACATTGTGTGCTTACCGCGACACTTGCAATTAGAGCAGGTTATCCTAATGCCATCTCAATAGCTACAGTTAAGTGCACCTATGCTATTTATATACTATGTTATGGCTCCATGTTAACTGCCAGGAACATGCTTTCCACACTCACAACAGTTAACACATGGTGTTGTACCTAACGCATCATGGTTTTGGCACAATTGGCATGTTAGGTTTGACACCATAGTGCTTTTTAGTAAAAGGGATACTTTATCAACTGGCTGTCCACATGTTTATTCATGTCTTCAAAGAAATTAAGCAGATTGGTGAGGCAAGACTTCCCTTGGCTAAATCCATGTTGACTTTGTCCCATTAAACCATGTCTGTCCATATGTCCAGCAATATTGTTCTTAATGATTGTATCCATCATTTTGTCTGGCACTGAAGTTAGGCTCAGCAGTCTGTCATTTCCTGGATCACCTCTGGAGCCCTTTTTAAAAGTAGGTGGTAGTAGAAGGAAGCAAATACATTTGGTACATCAAAAATCAAGGAAGGGTAGGAAGTGACAGATGTTTTGCCAACAATAAGCTAGAATTAGCCATGTGCACTTAGAGAAGTCAAACAAACCTCTAGAATATTTAACAGAAATTCTTTTAAGAGGTGTGTAGGTAAACAATTTTGTTTAGTTTCCTGTGTCATTTGCAGGTTTTTACTTTGTTTCATTTTGCTTTTATATATTTTCATTTCATGATAATTTTGTTAAGTGGTGGCTGTAGATGCTGTTCTAAAAACAAATACTTGCAGCAGATACCCCAATCACAGCCTGAACCACCGATGGCAACCCCCATATCATCTAACACTCTCCAATCCCCCACCCCCTCCCTGGCACCGGCTTTAGGTAATGTATCACCTCTCTCTCCCCTACTGGAGAGGCAGATGATTTTTCCTTTGCATCCTCAATCACCCCCAGCACCTACTGGTGATATTGCTGCTTTAATATTAAATGTTTACATATAATGCCACTCTTCCTCTTTTTCTTTCCAAAAGAAAGACTTTTTTGGCAAATTCTCGTTTTGAAGTTATATGCTAAAGCATTATGGGATTTATAGTCTGATTCTACCCACTGAAATCAGTGCTGCAGTTCCCATAACGTACGATAGTGTTATCAGAAAACTAAGATTGGCATGAAATCTCTCTTGGAACTTTGGAGTGCTACTAAAGCTTTTTGGGTGCTATCAAGCTTTCTAGGGGTTCCAGAAAGTTGCTAGAAATGTCCAGGCACAGGGGCATGTCCGGGCCATCCAGATGTCCCCAAGCAAGACGAGCCTGTTAGGACACGATTCTTGGACTGCGGGAACAAAACATTCCCATACTACACAGAATCGGACCCGAGGACGGCCCGGCGTGTGACATCCTCCCCGCAGGCATTCCTGGCTCACGCAGCTAAGGCTCTTTCCCACCTCCCAAACCACGGTTGGCCAGCCAGGGCCTGGATCGGGCGGAGGATTCCCAGGCCCAATTGCCAGGTTAGTGCTGCTTATTCCACCTATTTCTTCAGTTTTATTTTGGAAATGAAATGAAATGAAAGAAAAACAAACATGCTGCCAAGATATTTTAGAAGCCTCTCAAGCTTGCTCCTACCCCCATAAACCCCCAGCAGCTTATCACCAATGTAAAATTTAGAAAAAAAACCCACTCCCACCCCTCACTCCCTGGGTTACCTGGCATTATTAGAAAGTATGACACTTATGGGGTAGAAACTAATGGAGATTGTTCCTGCCCCATTCTGATCTTGAGCATAGAGGGTAAGGTGGTGGAACAGAAGATCCATAGTGTATTGGAGCAAGCCCATAGATGAAATAAAAAGAAGCAGAAGGGCTTTAGACAAGTCTGAGGAAAACTTTTTTTTTTTTTTAGTTTGGCAATAGAAGGCAAAAGGTACCTCTTCAAAACTAAAAAGAGATACAAATAAATGGAAAACAAGGCAAAAAAAAAAAAAGTGCCCCATCAACAAAATGAAACAAAATGGGAAAAAACCTTGCATGCTTCTATAAGGAGCCCTTGTCATCTGAAAGCCTCTCAAACAAGATCACCTTTCATTAATTCTTATGTAGGCCCAATAAAAGGTACCACAGCCTATTCTAGAACCAATCTGGGCAATTTTAAAAACCATCTCTGCACACAAAGCAGTGCTTTATGAATGCAAATAAGCATTTATAAAATTGGAGGTCCTGTATGTGAGGACAGTTATGTGCATTCAACCTATACATGTATAACTTTACCTGAGCGAAGCTGAAGTATTTCCAGTATCAGGGATGGGAGAGGCTTACATTTATGTAATTTCATTCCAGTTCTTCTGTGCTAGTGAAAAGCATGTGTGGATTGGTTCAGCAGGCAGGTCAAGAACTTTATTTTACAGCTTCTCTTAAGGCAAATGCATATTTAAACATAATGATGGCTTAGAACAAGAGATCCATGTACAAATATAAAAACCTTAAAACAAGTATGTATAGGGTTGCCAATTGGCTCCAGATGCGCCCAACAGGCTTGATCCAGTCCTGTGTTTACCCCATTGCCTGCAGGGACTTGTAGTCTTGCTTTTCTTATGGAGTGCAATGGAGAAATCAGAACTACTTGTTCCTGCAGGCAAAGGAGTAAACCCAGGACTGGATCAAGCCTGTCAGGCGCATCTGGAGTCAGTTAGCAACCCTACATGTACACTGCCATAACTTCATTAAATCTCTGGAAGTTCAACCAATCTTACACCCGGGCTTCTCAGTCCCTGCTTAAGGCAAACAATCTAATTCAATTCAGCTGGACGGCAGTGACTATGACCAAGCCACGCTAGAAACTTTATTACCGCTTGATGCAGGTTCCTTTAAAACAGGAAAAATTCCCACCACTGTGCTCTTGCTTTTAAACTTCTCTTGAACAGCGAAGCACAATTGTAAACCTTAGTGTTTCCAAATACAAATTCCTTTCTCTCTTTCAGAATGTTCAATAAAAAGTTCTTCTTAACAAAACTCCAGTTAACACCTGCTTCTTGCTATGCAACAACTTCTGTGACTATGGATCAGGATTTCCAACTGATGGCTAGCCAGAGAACTGGAGCTTTGCCAAGCTCCCTCCTCTTCTTCTTGATAGAACATTGTCTTTGCTTATCCACATCTCTGGAGACATAGTAACAACTCCACGGTTTACAACTGCTTGTTTTAACAGTGAATGAATTCAATTAGAGGTAAGGAAACTTACCCCACACGTTGTTTCCATGAACAGCATAGTTCAGCTCTTCGATTGCCATACTCCTACCCTTAGCAATCCTGAGTAACAGCTCAAATTTCACACACTTATTAAACAATGATTTGTACCCGAATTTCCACTCATCTCTCTAGGGTTTGCATCATTCCTGGATAAGATTGCTAACTGGCTTGATCCAGTCTTAGGTTTACCCCACTGCATGCAGGGACACGTAGTTCTGATTTTTCCATTGCACTCCATAAGAAAAGCAAGACTACATGTCCCTGCATGCAGTGGGGTAACCCAGGACTGGATCAAGCCTGTCAGGTACATCCAGAGCCAGTTGGCAACCCTATTCCTCGAACTTAACCCCAGCTCCCCCTTGGAGGTTTCTGAGCAACTAAGACTTTCAGTAACAGCTCATAAAAACAAACCTCAGCTCACCTTCTGCCTGATTTTCCTTCACAGGGCTCTGAGCTTCCTTCTTTTGGCAAAGCAATAGGTCTTCTGTCCCTACAAGGCAGGTTCTAGGCAAATGCCACATCCTTTTCCCACCGCCTTCCTGAGCTTTTGCAGCACTCTAACTTTTCTGATAACAGTTAGCCTACCCCTTGTTGGTTGAGCTGTCTCCTCCACCTGTTTTAAGGTGGCTCCCAACAAAGGAGACTTAAGGGCAAGCATTTCCCTTACAACACCTGGTTGCTAGAGGTCTCAGACCTGCACCAGAGCTCCCCCCTAATGCCCAAAGGCTTGCATCGCCTTGATATGTACCTTTGCAGTCCGCATTGACCAAAGCTTAATTTATCACGACAGTACTATAAGTTGGTAGCTCCCACAGTAAATGAATAACAAAACTTGTATTCAACCTGTAAGCTACATTACTTTAGCTCCCTGGGAGCTCTGAGCTGGTAACAATCAAACCAATGCTCCTGGGGGCCAGCTTAAAGGGATTGAAGGTTTTTTAATAGTCATTCTCAGTCAGCATCCCCTTGCAATCATACCCCCAATAGACACCTCACTGTCCCCTGTCAAGAGATCTCTACTCCCTCAAAGATGCTTTCTTCCTCCTCACCCTCCCCTGAAGAGATGCCCTCCCCTAATTACCAAGATTTACTAGGCTTATTTCTGCTATCTAGAATGGGGACATTCCTTATTTGGCTGCTTGTTCCTTAGTGGTGGTACTGCAAGCCTATCATTTTGAACTTAAGCCAGCAACAGGGCAGAAATGACTGAAGGTTACTCTTGTGCTCCTCCCAGGATAGGCCTGATGGGGTAGGAGCGTCTCTTTGGGGGGAGAGGGAGGTTGTTCTGGAGTCTGAGAGGGCTCTTGGGAGGAAAGGGAAAATGGTGCATTTATGATTGGGGTATCTTTGGAGAGGGGGTTAGGGCATAGGAGTCTCTTTGGAGGGTGACAAATGCTGTCCTTTAATATGGCCCATGATAGCATTGGCCGCATGTTAGTGGTCCATTGTTCCAAGGGAGTTAAATTAACGTAATTTCAAAGCTGGCATGATTTTTCCACGAATAACGCAACTTGTAAAGTTCAAAGAAAGCTGCATTAGTCAATTTGCAAACTAATAAAGTGCTTTAGAATGATGATTATAGCCAGTTGGGGGATTCAAAACCTCCTAGGAACTGATTCAGTCAATGGTGAGAATCAGCCGGGTCGCACGAGTTTGCATGAACCGGTCCCTACAGGCCATGTCACTGCCACATCTGCACTGGCGGGATTCAAAACCATTCAGGCTATTTATGTGACCCCATTTTTGCCTAACTTTCATGGATGAATTATCACCTCATGCAGGGTCCGGGAAATGTGTTTGGACTTGAAACACGGTATTGCGTCATGGATTTCAGATTGTGAATGAAAGCTTGAGGGAGTGATTTTGAGTGACCGCATCACTATTTCAGCTAAGTAAAGCATCTTAAGAACATACAGGCTGTTTTTACTGCAATAAATGATTAAAATGGGCATTTCTTTGTAGGGGTTAATTTCTAATTTTGATGGGTCCGACAAAAATAATATTTCATGATAATTTGGAGTCTACTATAATTTGGTTCTCCTTGTTTTATTATGATAGAGTGATTGGTGGAGGCCCCATTTTGGGTAGCATTGTACTTTTGGATTTTACAAATTATTTATGGCAGTGCCTGCATGCTTGTGATTATGGGCATGAGGGTATGTTTTGATGGCCCCTTTAAAAGTCCCGTAATAAGATCTGAGATTATGCCTTATAAACACTGAGACTGTACAGCACTCTTGTGGATTCCTTAGGCCTCATAATTGTTCTAACTACACCACAGTGTCTGTTTGATGATTAAAAAGGTTAGTTTATTCATCTTGGTTTGATATAGACTGCATGCCTTTCAAGTTTTGTGCTCTATGAGAGCTTTTTCTAAGAGAACGTTGGGGTTTTTCTGGTGAGTGCTGTCAATTGTTTAAGATTGTATGTTAAGGCTAGCCCATTTTATCACAACCAGCTCTTTTGCAGCATGCTCTGGTAGCTGAACATCTAATGAACCTAGGTTAGCTTGTAGAGCTCTATATTCAGTAGGCTTATCTTCTGCTCATGAATTAGATTTTTTTTTAGGTCCTTATGTTTTTGAGGTTCTGACTCCCCTGACTATTGTTTCTGCTTCTTTAAAGCTACATACACACATTTTGTGTTTAAAACATTTTTATTCTGTTGCTTTCTGTGATAGTCTCTCTGTCTCTTCCGTTAGTGTCTTAGTCTCAGGATTTATGTAGGTGAGGATATAATGTTATTTAAGTACAGTGTGGAGGAGTAGCCTAGTGATTAGAGCACCATCCTACTACCCAGAAGATTACGGTTTGATTCCTACTGGCAATCCTTATGACCTTGGGCAAGTCACTTTACCCTCAATTGCCTCAGAAGAAAAGGTCTGGCAATCTACTTCTGGTTAAACCTTGCCAAGAAAACTCAGGGGCTGCTGAGTCACCAAGAGTCAGCATTGACTTACAGTATTTTTTCTTTTAAGTGCCTTTAACACTTGTTTCCATTTTTTACAGCATTTGTCTGCTTAGAAAAGATTCCATCTGATCACCCCCTGAAGAAGTTTCAGCAAAACGCCTTTTGACGTCATCTGTGGTGTTGGGGTTAGCAGTACAGCATACAGATAAATGTGCCTGTTGTTTAAGTTACTGAATGTATCCTGGGCTATATTACAGACAACAAGTTATAGTTGCAATAATGATATGCAATGAATGAGATGGATGATTTTGTTATAAGAAATAATTAACAACACAAATTGCTTCAACACTGATTTAAAAATTCAAGCAAATTATTTCTTATTTTCAAACAGCTCTTTGAAACCACTGACTTCATCAGGTGTTAGAACCCTTCCTACCCACCCTGGCATCCATGCACCCTATGAGAGCATACATGGGACATCTTGAACAATTTTCAGAAGACTGTGTTCGTGAGAAACTAGCTCAACTTAAAGTAGACAAAGCGATGGGACCGGATGGGATACACCCTAGAATACTGAGGGAACTTGGGGACGTTCTAGCAACTCCACTGACTGACCTTTTCAATGCCTCGTTGGAGTCGGGAGTGGTGCCAAAGGACTGGAGAGAGGCTCATGTGGTGCCTTTACACAAAAGCGGAAGTAAGGATGTGGTTGAAAACTACAGGCCGGTTAGTTTAACTTCGGTGGTGAGTAAATTATTGGAAACGCTGCTGAAAGAGAAAATAGTGAGGTTTCTGGAGTCCGGCGGATTACAGGATCCGAGGCAGCATGGATTCACCAGAGGCAGGTCTTGTCAGACAAATCTGATTGATTTCTTTGACTGGGTGACCAGGGAGTTGGACCGAGGGAGAGCTCTAGATGTGGTGTATTTAGATTTCAGTAAAGTCTTTGACACTGTTCCTCCCAGGCGACTTATAAACAAACTGAGCACCCTAGGGATGGACCCTAAAGTTACTGCTTGGGTTAGAAATTGGTTGGGTGGGAGGCAACAAAGAGTACAAGTAAATGGAGCTCACTCTGAGGAGAAGGATGTTACCAGTGGTGTGCCCCAGGGATCTGTCCTTGGTCCGATTCTTTTTAACATCTTTGTTAGTGATATAGCGGAAGGGCTGTCGGGTAAGGTTTGCCTCTTTGCGGATGATACCAAAATCTGCAATAGAGTAGACACCCAGGAAGGTGTAGATAACATGAGGAGGGATCTAGCTAAGCTTGAAGAATGGTCTAGAATTTGGCAGCTGGGATTTAATGTTAAAAAATGTAAGGTCATGCATTTGGGCTGCAGCAATCCAAGGGAGCAATACAGTATAGGAGGTGAAGTACTTTTGTCCACTAAAGAAGAGCAGGACCTAGGCGTGGTTGTGTCTGATGATCTTAAAGTAGCTAAACAGGTAGAAAAGGCGACGGCAAAAGCTAGAAGGATGCTTGGGTGCATACGGAGAGGAATGGCTAGCAGAAAAAAGGAGGTGATAATGCCTCTGTATAAGTCTTTGGTGCGACCTCATTTGGAGTATGGTGTGCAATTCTGGAGACCGCACCTTCAAAAGGATGTGAACAGGATGGAGTCGGTGCAGAGGGTTGCTACTAAAATGATTAATGGGCTTCATTATAAAGCATATGAGGACAGACTTAAGGATCTTAATATGTACACCTTAGAGGAAAGGCGGGATAGAGGTGATATGATTGAGATGTTTAAATACCTCAGTGGCATAAATGTTCAGGGAGAGAGCCTCTTTCAATTGAAAGCAAGTTCTGCTATGAGGGGACATGGGATGAGGGTGAAGGGAGATAGATTCAGGAGTGATATGCAGAGATATTTCTTTACAGAAAGAGTAGTGGATCCGTGGAATAGTCTCCCAGTGGAGGTGGTAGAGATGAGGACAGTAACTGAATTCAAAAAAGCATGGGACCAACACAGAGGATCTCTAAAGGTAAAAAGTGGACTGTTGTAGTTATGGAAGGACAGACTAGATGGGCCTTGTGGTCTTTTTCTGTCATCATGTTTCTATGTTTCTATAGGACAACTCCCCA
Organism: Ichthyophis bannanicus; assembly: GCA_033557465.1. Taxonomy (NCBI): domain Eukaryota; kingdom Metazoa; phylum Chordata; class Amphibia; order Gymnophiona; family Ichthyophiidae; genus Ichthyophis; species Ichthyophis bannanicus. The sequence continues at coordinate 419,323,414 of CM066038.1, forward strand.
ATTAGCTACACACAGTGACATAAAACAGCACTTTTAGAACACACTTAAAAGAGATTAGCTGCTTTTTCTCTTAAAGGACAGCTGAGGAACAGGAAGGAACTTTGGTAGGCTCTCTCTTTTTTACTTCAACAGGTACCAAAACTCCATCAACTAAACAATGGCTGGGAAAAATCATATTGCTAAAGCTGCTTCCCCCAGAAAAGGATCACAATGACCGTTCCATGTGCAGGATGCCTGCATGCTGAGGAACTCAGGAAACAAGCAGAAGAGCTCAGAGAAGAGGTGGTGAGGCTGAGAACCATTCAAGACCATCAGAAGTACATTGATGAGATGCTTCTTGAAGCATCCAAACTCTCTAACAGAGGTGAAGATGGGAGGCTACAGAATAAAGAAGGTTGGACATGAGTCACCAGAGCCTGCAGTATCAACACTCTAACTCGTCCAGCCCTTAAATTGAAAAACCATTATGCAGTCCTGGAATTGGAGGAGGTGGAAGCATCCCAGAAAATGGAAGAACCACAACTCAAGCACCTCAAAGTTGCAGAATAAGTCACCACAAAGAAGCGAAGGATAGTGGTGGTTGGTGACTCTTTTCTAAGGGGTACTGAGGCATCCATGTGCCGACCAGACTTGATGTCCAGAGAGATGTGCTGTCTGCCAGGTACCAAAATCTGAGATGTTACAGAGAGTTTGTTGAAACTCATCAAGCCTATTGTCTATTATCCGATGTTGCTCATCCATGTCGGCATAAATGATACTGCTAGGTATCCCTCCGAACATATCTAAAGTGACTTCATGGCTCTGGGACAGAGGGTGAAGTAGGTAAATGCTTGATTATGTTCTCTTCAATCCTCCCTGTTGAGGTAAAGGCCGAGGCAGAGAAACTTGCATCCTGGAGATGAATACATGGCTGCATGGATGGTGTCATTAAGAGTGTTTTGATTTCCTGGGCCATGGGATGATGTTCCAAGGGCTGCAGAGCAGAGATGGTGTCCTTCAGCAGACTGGCTAACATACTGAAGAGGGCTTTAAACTAGATTCATTGAAGATGGGTGAAGAAAGCCCCAAGGTAAGTGAAGAAAGACCCCAGGTAAGTGAAACATTAAATACCTTTGTAGAAATGGATAAAAGAGGCAACATCTGGAAAGCAGTATGTATAAATGCCTGTAGCATGGGAAATAAGATCCCAGATATTGAAGCTTTAATGGAAGAGATTGACTTGGAAATAGTGGCAGTTACGGAGATATGGTTCACGGAAAACCATGACTGGGATGTAATTATACAATATTATACTTTATTCAGGAAGGACAGGGTAAGAAGAAGAGTGGCATTATATGTAAAAAATAATATTAAAGATATAGAATTTCAGCGCTTAAAAGTAAGAGAGGAGGCACTGTGGGTTACACTAAAAAGAGGGAAAGGGGAATCCATTTGCATTGGAGTTATATACAGATCCCATTCACAGGGAGTAGAAGTGGACAAAGAATTAATAGAAGACATACACAGCATTGCCATGAAAGGAGAAGTGCTACTGATGATTTCAATATGCTGGATGTCGATTGGCACATCCCTGCTGCAGTGCCATCTAGAAGTAAGGAGATCCTGGATTCTCTATAGGGGGAACTATTCAGGCAAATGATAACAGAACCCTCACATGGTGGGGGCCATACTGGACTTAGTGCTTACCAATGGAGAAAGTGTTTCTGGTGTTACAGTGGGAGATCATCTCCTATCCAGTGATCATCAGATGGTATGGTTCAGTATTAGGACTAGGGCTGATAAAATCCATTCAATAGTGGGCATCTTAGTCTTTAGGAAAACTAACTTTCCCAAGATGGGACAATACCTCAATGAGTTGTTAGCTCAATGGGAAGAGTTGGGGAATGTAGAAAAACAGTGGACAAAACTGAAAAGGAATATTTTAAGGGCAACAAACCTTTTTGTTAGAAAGTAAATAAATGTAAAAGGAAAAGGAGGCTGCTATGGCTCTCAAAAGAAGTAGCTGAAATGGTGAAGACAAAGAAGGAGGCCTTCAGGAAATACAAGAGATCACAGAGAGAGGAAGACAAGCATTTATATTTGGTAAAACTTAGAGAAGATAGCAAAGTAGTCAGGAAAGCAAAGCTACAAAAAGAAGAAGATATAGCCAATGCAATAAAATGGGGGATAAGACATTTTTCAGTTATGTTAGTGAGAGGAGGAAAGGCAAAAGTGATATTGTCAGACTCAAGGGTGAAGGGGAGGAATACATAGAAACTGATGAAATTAAAGCATAATTGCTTAACAAATATTTCTGTTCTGTGTTCACAGATGAATGGTGAGGAGCAGAACCTCAGAAAGCACCTATAAATAGGAACAGAAGCAACAGGGATCTCATACAATTTTCAGAAGACTGTGTTCATGAGAATCCAGCTAAAATAAAAGTAGACAAAGCCATGGGTCCAGTTGGGATACATCCAAGAATACTGTGGGAACTTGGGGATGTTCTAGTGGCTCCACTGTCTGACCTTTTCAATGTTCTTTGGAGTCAGGAGTGGTACCAGAGGACTTGAGAAAGGCACATTTGGTCACTTACACAAAAGCGGGCATAAGGATAACATTGAGAACTACAGGCAGATTAGTCTAAGCTTTGTAGTTAGTCAATTATTAAAAAGGCTACTATAAGAGAGAATAGTGAGTTTTCTGGAGTCCAATGGGTTGCAGGATCGAGGTAGCATGGACTCAGCAGAGGCAGGTCTTGTCAGACAAACCTTATTGAGTTCTTTATTTATTTTTATTTATTTATTTATTTGGTTTTATATAGCGCACTATTTAAAATCAGTGCGGTTTACAATATAACAACTTAGTATATAGAACATGTTTGCATCGAACAGTATTACATTGAACAAGTAACAGATCTAGCAACAGATAACATAGCTTCTAATTAAAACTGAACAGAATACATCATCATAACAATGAACAGAATACATGAGGGAGTTTGCACTAGACAGAGGCTCAACAGTAGTGGGTTATGTGACATGGTCGAAGTATAGCTGGAAAATATATGTTTTTATTGCTTTTCTAAAGGTGGATAGGTCAGTGATAAGATGAATTGGTGCAGGGAGGGAGTTCCAGAGCTGAGGGGCAAATAGAGTGAAGGCTCTGTGTCTGATATATTGTGGTGTTTTACTGGCCAAAGTGGGAATGGTAATGGTATTTGCCATGTTATTTCTTCTGAGTCTGGTGTCCAGTGTAGGAAGTCTTCTTTTTTTTTTTTTTTATTTTTTTTTTTTATTGCATATATTTTAATTTTACATGACACTATAATACAAACAAAAGACACAACAAATTCAAACCTTTACAAAATACCGTTCATTATGGGATGTGCCCTAACCTCGGGCACCCCCTAGAACCTTACAATAACTTCCCCTCCCACCCCTAACACCTTGCAAGTCCAATAAAGAAAAAGAAAAAAAAAAAACATCCTTCCTGCTCAGTGCACAGCCAGATCCGCAAACTGATCCAGCGCAGACCACTTTTTACTTTCAATTGGGAGGCCCCTTGAGGCAAAAAGGTTATCATAGACTTTCTCATATCGGCTGTATAAACAGACTAAATGCCACCAATGCAGCCAACTTAGCTTCTCAGCGTCTCTCCAGCGCAGAAGAATTACCTTAATGGCAAGCGCCAGTGTGTAGTTCAGCGCAAAATGATTTTCTTTGGCAAGATTAGGAATTCCTGCCGCTGATCGTAGCACAACTATTTTCCACGACAGGGGACTCGTAAAACTTAAGGCCTGCTGGATCTTCCCCCAGACATCATTCCAATACTTCTTAATACAGGGACAATCAAAAAACATGTGCCTAAACGTTCCAGCACTGCCAGCACAAGTCCAACAGTTCGGAGACAGAGTCTTGTCCCATTTAGCCAATTTAACTGGTGTGCAGAACGCCCTATGTGCGAAAAAGTACATTGATTGAGGGAGGGAGGCCGATCTGGAGGACCGCACCAAAGGCCCCCACCGAGCAAAACAGGACTCTTGAGGAAGACACATATCCAGATCTTTTTCCCATACTAATCGCAGGCCTAATAGCTGCAATGGCATCTGGTTTCTGAGGAAGCCATACACATTGGAGATCCGACCTTTCTTCGAGAGTAGTTCCACAACAAAATCTGCCAGGTCCCATTTATCCAATGTCAGGCCACGACTCTGTATTGCATACCTCACACAGTGTCTTAATTGTAACCATTGATATGCGCAAGCATTGGGCAAGGAAAATTCCTCTTGCAACTCTAAAAAGGACTTCCAACCAGCCACTCCCACCAACTGATTCACTCTCCAGATTCCACAATGTTGCCATATCCTCCAGGCGATTGTCTTCTTGTTGATTTTAAAAAAAGGGTTGTGCCAAATAGGCATCTCTCCAGCTATAGACTTAGGATTCTCAAAGCGGAGAGCCAGAGTATGAAACGCTCGTTGCGTGTGGAAAACAATATTCCCTGCAGTAGAAGACTCCGAAAAAGTCATCCCCATGACCACATTTAGTGGGCATGGAGTGACCCTTCGCTCCTCGAGGTCCACCCACACAGGTCTCGGCCCATCTCCAGGCTCAGCTGTCCACAAGGCACCCTGGCTTATGAGAGCTGCCAAATGATAGCAGTAAAAATCCGGAAATTGCACCCCTCCGGTTTCTTTGGAGGCCTTCAACTTCTTCATCGAGATCCTGGGGGTTTTCCCATTCCAGAGAAAACGGCTCAAAAGCCTCTCAAGCTCTACGTAGAAGGACTCTCGGAATAACACAGGAATCATCCCCAGCACATAATTTATCTTCGGTACCAGCACCATTTTAATGGAATCCAGTCTCCCCCACCACGTGATATGTAGAGGAGACCATTTTACAGTAAAACCGCGAATAGTTTCCCTCAGACGTTCACTGTTTATTCGAAGAACTTCTGCCAGTGAAGCGCCAACTTGAACCCCCAGATACTTTATTGTTCCCGGTTCCCATTTGAAATCAAATTGCTGCACCATGGACCTGATCCCAAATTTATTGAGAGGAAAGGCTACAGATTTGGTCCAGTTGACCTTATAACCGGACAATTCAGAATAGCGCCCAATATGATGCATTACCATGGAAATAGATTCTGGTCTGAGAAACAACAGAAGATCGTCTGCATATGCAGAAACTTTCACATGGAGGTCCTTGACTTCCACCCCCCTTATCTCTGCTGTCTGCCGAATTAGTAGCATCAGTGGTTCTAAGGCCAGATTAAATAGCAGAGGAGACATTGGACAACCCTGTCGCGTACCCCTGTGTAGAGCAAGAGATTGAGATAACACTCCATTCGCAAGGATCCGAGCTGTGGGGTTAGTATATAACAACTTGACCATAGCAATGAATTGAGAAGGAATCCCAAACCAACGTAAAACTTGGAATAAGAAAGGCCACTCCACTCTATCAAAGGCCTTCTCAGCATCTAACGAGAGGCCAATATAAGGGTCAGCCAGGGAATCGGTGATATCCAGAATATTACATAGCAGCCGAGCGTTGTCATTAGTAGATCTCCCAGCTACAAAGCCACACTGATCTGGATGTATCAACGTTTCCAATACACCCTTTAAGCGGGCCGCCAAAATAGAGGAGTATAGCTTATAATCAGCATTCAGTAACGAGATGGGCCGGTAGTTGCCCACCTGCCCGGGGTCTCTTCCAGGCTTAGGGAGTACTACTATAGTGGCCTCCGCAAAGGCCCCAGGATTAGCCGCCTGATCATGTAAGCCCTGATAAAAGGTCAACAAGTGCGGACCTAAGTCTGCTACAAATAGCTGGTAGAACTCTATTGGGATGCCATCTGGGCCTGCAGCTTTCCCACGCTCCATCTCCTTTAAGGACCGCTTGAGCTCATCTAGATGGATCGATGTACCAAGAGCTGCGCTTTGCTCGTACTCCAAACGTGGATGAGCAATCTGGTCTAAGAAATCCCTCAGTTCGTCCTCCTCCTTGACAGTTCCAGCCGTATATAATTGCTGATAGAACTCAGAAAATGCGTTCGAAATATCTTGATCCTTATAAAGAGGGCCTGTGCGTCCATCTTCTATCTTAACTATCCTTGTTTTATCAGAGCGCGGCCGGAGTTGCGAGGCCAAAAGTTTCCCCGTCTTGTTTGCCTCCACATGGAATCTAGCCTGGAGTGGGAAAGATGCCCGTTCCACTTCAGAACTAAGAGCCGAATTATAAGCATAGCGTAATTTTTGCAGTCGAAGCAGGATTTGATCGTTGAATTGGCGTTGCAGGAGTCTTTCCCCAGCTCGTATCTGCTGCTCTAGATTTTCCAGCTCTATTCGGGCAGCCCCTTTCTTGGCAATCACATAGCTAGTTATCCGCGCTCTCAGGACTGCCTTAAATGCTTCCCACCAGGCCCATACTGGAGTGTCAGCCAGCGCATTTGACGCAAAATAATCTCGCAGGACTTCCTGAAGATGGTGCCTGAAGGCCTCTTCAGCCAATAGGTATCTCGGAAAGGACCAGGTCGTATGCTTGCGGTTCTCATCTCTAAAATCTAGTAGAAGCCCTACCGCAGCGTGATCCGAGACATTAGTACTTAGGATATCAGAAGAAGCCGCATATGGAACCAATGTTCGAGAGATTAGAAAGAAATCAATTCTTGAGTAGGAGCCATGCGGTGAAGAAAAAAAAGTGAAATCCAACTCGTTAGGATGGTGCAGCCTCCAAACATCCACCACTCCAAAATCATCCACCATCGAGTTTAACACCTCCAAGGCTCTCTCCTTTCTATATTTCTTAATAGGTTTGCGGTCCAGTAGAGGATCTAATGCCAGATTAAAATCTCCTCCAATAACTAGAGGATGCTGCGTAAATTCCTGGATTACCTTGGCAAGTGAATGGAAGAAGGCAGGATTATCATTGTTAGGGGCATATACGTTAAAAACAGACAGATGCTGATCTTCCAGTAATAGATGTGCCCCAGCCCATCTGCCCTCCACATCAGACCGAGACGAGAGAACCTGAAATTTCAGGGATTTCCTAAGCAGTACCGCTACTCCATTTCTTTTCTGACAGGCGGGCGCATGAGTTACTAAGCAGAACTTCCCTAATGCTAGTTTTTCTGTCTCCTTGGTATTCAGATGAGTTTCTTGGAGTAGGATTAAGTCTGCATTCTGCTTCTGACAGTATAATAATATTTTTTTGCACTTGATAGGGTGATTAATTCCCTTGACATTCAGGGATAAACACTTAATCAGCCCCATAAGCCTCACAGCGCTGCATTTCTTCTAATATGGACTGCGCACTCCGACCAACATTATATAGTCCACCCGAGCAGGACGATCCCCACACAGACTTGCAAGGTGTTACAAAAGCCTCCCTTAAGGAGAAAAACAACCTGGGTGAGCACATACACTTACAAAATGGCCCACAAAGAACCCCAGCCCGCCCCCAACCACAGTGTTAATGCACAGAAAGAGAAAACATCATTTAGGTGAGCATCGAGGACTGTCTATCATACTATCCACCATGTCTCCCAAGTGATAACATGTTACAAACCGCTAACAACCCCCTATACATTGCCATACAGCATCCATCAAACCTCCCGGTCACAGGCCTCCCAATCATATAGCATACAAATAAAGACCCCCGTTGCGCAGGGCGCAATACACTCCCAACCAGATCCTCCGTCTATGTACCCACACATTACAAAAAGTGACAATTCTATCAAACATCATAATTCAAAAATTTCTCCACAGCATAAATCAAGACCATGAAGCACATAGAGAAAAACAAAGGAGAGAGTCCCACAGAGCCCTGCAGACCTGGGGTGTCAGGCCCTGAAAAACCTTGGTCCGGCATTTCTTCCGCCTTCTATTTCAATCCTCAGCCACCGCCCGGCTTCAGCTGCTGTAGCCTACTGCATCTGGAGCGCCTCTTGCTCTGTTATGAAGTGTTCTGCCAGCGCTGGGACATCGAAAGATTTGGTCTGGTTATTTAAAGTAATCTTGAGACGCGCGGGGTAAAATAAACCATAACGGGCCTGCAAATGCTGTAGACGGGCCGCAAGGCAAGGAATTGTTTCCGCCGCTCCACTGTATCCTTACAAAAATCAGGAAAAAAGGATACCTTATGTCCCTCATAAGATACCGACCTCATGGCTTTGGCAGCTTCCAGAACCTGCACTGCCTGCTGATACCTCAACAGGCAGAGTATGATCGGTCTAGGCCCCCGGGCGCGTAGAGTGGGCTGGGCGGGGACACGGTGCGCTCTCTCTATTTCAAGCGACCCTGGCACTTTCAAGTGCAGCAACGAGGGCAGGGTGCCTGCCAGGAAAGAAATCATGTCCGTCCCCTCAGCGCCTTCCGGGACCCCTAAGACTCTTACGTTATTCCTACGAGTCCTATTTGCAAGGTCTTCCAGGCTCAATTCCAGTTTTTCAAACTTTTTAATGGCCTTATCCATTTTTGCAAATTTCCCATCATAAGCAGCCACTTTCTCACTGAGAGTATCCAGTCTATTGGTAAAGTTCGCCATTTGTGCACGCATATCCTGCATTTCAGTATGTACCTTCCCCAGCGCTTCACCATTCGCCAAGACAAGATCCTTCACAGAGCGAATCTCTCCCAGCAGCTCCCGTAGCATCTCTTCCGATTCTCTTGTGGCAGCCATTTTGTGTGGGGACAAAGGGTCCGATTTTACCCTCTTAGAGCCCGAATTACTACCAGCGGCAAACTCCAACTTAGTTGGTTTGCAGTTAGCCATACCCACTGACACGTTAGGCACTTATAGGAGTTTTCCTCACAGACAGCCCTCTCCGATTCTCAATTTCTCTCAGGATTTTAGCCAGGGAACCGAGGAGCTAGATTCTCATGCTGCCATCCTGCAACCGCTCAGGCTCCGCCCCCCCCAGTGTAGGAAGTCTTCTAAGGTGATTGCAGAAAGCTGGTGGAGGATTTTGAATGCGATCAGGAGAGTTTTATATTTGAGGCGCCCTGCTATAGGAAGCCATTGAAGTTGCATTAGTAATGGTGTCACATGCTCGTATTTGGAGACCCCGTAGATGGCTTGTGCAGCTGTATTCATGGCCATTTGTAATGGATGTAGTGCATGGGCAGGAAGGCCATGCAGAATAATATTAGCGTAGTCAAAGTGGGGCATAATGAGAGCTTGGAAGACAGATCGGAAGTCAGTAGGTTCAAGTAGTGGCTTAAGGTGACGGAGGGAGTGGATTTTCAGATAGACAGCCTTGGTGATATTGTTTATGTGTGACTCCAAATTCAGATGTTGGTCCAAAGTAATCCCTAGATAGCGAACCTCATGCTTAGTTTTCAACTAGGCATTTTTAACTTGTATTGTTGCTGGTGGTATGAAGGTTGAGTCCTTTGAGATGAATAAAACTTCAGTCTTTTTGCAGTTTACTCTAAGGTTATGGGAATTTAACCAGTCCGTAACTGCGTTGAAGCATTCCATGATTTTTGTGAAATTAGGGGTGCTTTTAGAGAATGGGGAATAGAGTAGCACATCATCAGCATAGATATGGTAGAGTATGCCAAAGGCTTGGATGATCGTGCAGATGGGTTGAATATATAAATTGAAGAATAATGCAGATAAGGAGGAGCCCTGTGGTACTCCTTGGTTTTGCTGGTATTTTGATGATTTTTGGGTACCTAAGCGAACTTGTTGTTGGCGGTCCGTGAGATAAGAGCGACACCACTCAAGTGCTATGTTCCTGATAACCATTTGCTGAAGTTGACCAGGTAAGAGGTTGTTAGAGACTGTGTCAAAGGCTGAAGCAATATCCAGAAAGAACAAAATGAAGCCTTGTTTTTTGGTCATGCCTTTAATTAGGTTGTTCATAAGCGAAGTAAGCAAGGTTTCAACACCATGTTGTTGGCGGAATCCATGCTGTTGTTGATCCAGTGGAGAGTAGGAATCAATGTGGTCTTGGATCTGCTGTTGGACTGTCTTCTCCAATATCTTAGCCAAGAAGGGTAGACTAGCTATGGGCCGATAGGAATTTGGGTCTTGTGGATCCAATTTCTGATTCTTTAGGAGGGGTCTAATGGTGGCAGTCTTCAATGGTGAAGGAACCAGGCCTTTTGAGAAGGAGAGGTATGCTATCCTTGATATATGAGGACTTAATTCGGAACATGCTGATTTAATCCAGTGAGAAGGGCATGGGACAGTAGATGAGGTGGTTGAGTTGAGTCCTTTGATTATATTTTCGAACTGTTCAGCTGAGTATGGGTGGAGGGAGTCTAATGCAGGGATATTGGTGTTATCGCTATTGGGACTGATAGTGCCCATATTTTCAGTGCTGAGTGATTGTGCATTGGTTTTATTATAAAAATGGGTGGCCAGGTCCTGTGAATGCAGATAAAACTCAGTTTGCTGACATGAAGAATCTTTTGTGAGAGACTGAATTAGTCGAAAGAGTTTGTGAGGCCTGTTGAGGGAGCGCATTAGAATGTTGGTGTGGTATTCTTTCCTTTTCTGGGTGATACTAATGCAGTGCTCTTGCAGAGTCTTCATGTAAGTATCACGATCATGGGGGAGCTTGAAGTGGCACCATTTCCTCTCTAGTTTCCTAAGTCTTCACAGGGAGTTGTGTAGTTCTGCTGTGAACCAGATGGCAGTATGTGATCTTTTCTTGGATTGCATGGGCTGAGATGAGAATGCCGCCTTGCTTAGAGTGGAGTTCCAATTGTGTATAATGTTGATTAATTCAAGGGTTGTGTGGTTAAGGTTAGGTAGAGTTTCATCAAGGAAGGCTTCTTTATTGAGAGGTTTGAATCAACGAGCTGGTGGTGCTGTCATAGTAGATGAAGATGTAGGGTTTGGGAGGGTGGATAGGATCTGGAATAATATAGCCATATGGCTGGACCAAGGAACTGGAAGAACTTGTGGAGGAAGAATGTTGTTGGTTTCTAGTGTATCAGAAGGAGCAAAAATTAGGTCTAGAGTGTTTCCTTTCGTGTGTGTTGCGGTATGTATGAGTTGATGTAGCTTAGGGTAGACATCACATCTATAAATGCTGTGGAGTTTTTCTTAGAGAGAGCTGGAAGATTAAAGTCACCCAGAATCCAGAGAGGTTTAGTCCTTGGAGAGTGGTTGCAGGCTAGATCAAGGGCTATGGAGAGGTCATCTGCATCAGTCGAAGGGGCATGGTAGAAGAGCGCTGTTGCTAGATGTTTGTTTGCAATGGTAATGGCATCAAGGTTGATGTGGTTCTATGAAGATAGCATTGGAACTGTAGTGCAGATCTGGCCAGGATGAGAGTACCACCCTCTCTTTTACCCACTCTTGGACAGTTGAAGATATCGTAGTTTGGGAGCTTGAGTTGATTTGTCAGGATAGTGTCAGTGTCATGCAAGACAGATGTTTATTTTTGGGAGACTTCCGTGTGGGAGGTTTTGTTGGGGGCTGGCATGTAATGTGAATGAGATGTTGATATCTTGGCGTGTGGGGAGTTCTTACTGAGGCAAATCTATCATTATGACTATTACGGCCATTTCCATGTATTGTGGAAATTAGACCTTGTTGGTGATAGTAGGCAGCGTTGGGTATAATAGTATGTGCCAGAAAGTATAGGAACAGTAGGATTGGAATTAAGTCAGGCATTGTTATGTTGCGCAGAGGGCACTGGGTGCACTAGGGAAAATGTGCTGCTCTGATAGTGCGTGAAAAGGGAGAGGGGGAAGAATGTCTTAATTGGAGAGTTTTACATAAAGAGGGTATATTAAGTGCAGGGTTTTAGGAGAGTTACCTTATAGTATGTACTAGTAATCAAGTAGCATGATGGAAGTCTATTTTAGGATAATATACTGTGCAATGAGTTGTGAAAGGTCATGCCGGGTAATGTATATATTAGTCTAGATTGTAGACATGCAGTAGGGGAAGAGATATATACAAAGACATTAGTAGATGGTAAATAAATCCGAAGCGAAAGTTACCACAGTTAAGCGAATGTTACCACAGTAAGCAACCGGTGGAGGGCTGCGATTGTGATTGATAGAATAGGGATCTGGACCGAGGGAGAGCCCTAGATGTGTTGTACTTAGATTTCAGTAAAGCCTTTGACACTGTTCCATACAGGCAGGGCCGGCCTGTCCATTGAGCAAGAATGTTTTTTGCACAGGGCCCCAAGTTTCAGGGGGCCCCGTGCAAAAAACATTCATTAGCCCAAGTACATTTTTAAAAAAATACCGGCTGCTGCTGCTGCCGCCGTGGCAGCAGCAGAATCAAACGTCAACGCCGCGGGGCCCCGACTGCCCGGCAGAACCTCCCTCGAGCATCAGCTCCCGAATCCCTCCCAAAGCGCAGGCTTTCAGAGCCGCGAGAGCTTCTCTGACCTCTCGCTGCTCTGTTAATCCCACTGGGGCTGATGGGAAATCCCATCAGCCCCGGCGAGATTAACAGAGCCGCGAGAAGAAGGGAAACTCTCGCGGCTCTGAAAGCCCGCGCTTTGGGAGGGACTCGGGAGCTGATGCTCGAGGGAGGTTCTGCCGGGCAGTCGGGGCCCCGCGGTGTTGATGTTTGATTCTGCCGCTACCATGGCGGCAGCAGCAGCAGCCGGTATTTTTTTTTAAATGTACTTGGGCTAATGAATGTTTTTTGCATGGGGCCCCCTGAAACGAGGGGCCCTGTGCAAAAAACATTCTTGATCAATGGACAGGCCGGCCCTGCCTGTATGGAACAGTGTCAAAGGCTTTACTGAAATCTAAGTACAACACATCTAGGGCCGGTATTTTTTTTAATCTATCTGGGGGGGGGGGGGTTAGGACTACTAATGAGCTACGGGGGGGGACTAAGACTGGAAGTGGGCTTATGGGGGGAGGGAGTTAGGACTGGTAATGGGCTATGGGGGTTAGGACTACTAATGGGCTACGGGGGGGGGGAATAATACTGGAAGTGGGCTGATGGGGGGAGGGGGTTAGGACTGGTAATGGGCTATGGGGGGCTAAGACTGGAAATGGGCTGATGGGGGGCTAGGACTGGAAATGTGCTGATGGGAGGGTTAGGACTGGTAATGGTAATGGGCTATGGGCTTGCTAAGACTGGAAATGGGCTGATAGGGGGGTTAGGACTGGTAATGGGCTATGGGGGGCTAGGACTGGAAATGGGCTAATGGGCGGGTTAGGACTGGAATGGGCTGTGTGGAGGCTACAACTGGAAATGGGCTGATGGGGGTTAGGACTGGTAATGGGCTATGGGGGGGGGCTAAGACAAAATGGGGTGATGAGGGCTTATGACTGGTAATGGGCTATGGGGGGACAGGACTGGTAATGGGCTATGGGGGTGCTAGGACTGGTAATGGGCTGAGTGAGGGGGGCTAGGACAGGAAATGGGCTGATGGAGGGCTAGGATAGGACTGGAAATGGGCTGTTGGGGGGGCTTGGATTGAAATGGACTCATGGAGGGGTTAGAACTGGAAGTAGGCTCATGGGGAACTTGGATTGGAAATGGGCTGAATGGAGGGGAGCTAGGATTTGACATGGGCTGATGGTGGGGCTAGGAAAGGAGTAGAAATGGGCTGATGGGGGGGGCTGGGATTGGAAATGAGCTGATGGAGGGACTCGGATGGGGGAGCTAGGACTGGAAATGGGCTGATGGTGGGGCTAGGATAGGACTAGAAATGGGCTTATGGGGGGCTAGGACTGGAAATGGGCTGATGCGTGGACTAGAAGGGAGCGGATGCTGGGTGGGGCTGGAACTAGAAGGGAGCTGATGTTGGGGGAGGATTAGAATGGGATAGAGCTGGGAGAGTGAAAAAATATTTTGTGTGGGAGGGAAGACAAATCCACAATTGGCCGGATATTGGGAGAGTAAGTGGGGATTGAGGATGGAGGGGTAAAATTTGAGTGGATGAAATAGGAATGAGGAAAGAGCAAAAGGAGAAAGATTAGTATGTTAAAGCAGATGTAGAGAGAGAATGGAAAAAAACTAGAAGCGTGAAAAAAAGACAAATGGACAACAGACGATGGAGAGTTAGCAGAAGACACGAAGAAACCAGAAGAAAGTGGCTGGAGCAATTGCAACTGAAAAAAAAAATGCACAAAAGGTAGAAAAATATCTCTTTATTGAATTTATTAACTGAAATATGCCAGCTCTGGGAAATGTGCATCATTAACGTCTGTGCTTTGTTTAGTACAAGAGGAAATTAATTTATAGTTTTATTTCTACAGTGTTGTTGGGCTTTTGGGGTTCCCAGTTTAATTATTGTCTTCCTGTTTCTAAATTTTGATTCCTTGTTTGGTGATGGTCTATGTTCTGCATGTGTAACTGAGCTGAGGTATTCTGTTTATGTAATTCCTATTTGACATTGTCACTTGTTCTCTTTCCCCAGTAGGTCATGTATTGTTATTCTCTGAAATGTACTGGTTTAATATTTTCAGTGTAGCCTTTTGATAGGTAGGGTCTTGTGCTTTGTGAGTCCTGGTAATGCTGTTATGATACGGCGGGTTTGCTATGGGTTCTAAATGGGCAGTGTTTGTAGTAGTTCCTAATGTGCCTGGCAGTTGGCACTGGATTATAGTAATGTAGAAATCTTTTAGTCTTTCTTTATCCATACACTCATTAAGAGGCATGTTTACTAAAAGTTAGTGTAAGGTAACATTATGCAATTATTTATTCAAATGAGTTCCCTTATGCAAATGAGGCCCTGCACCGAGTCTCCGCACATGGCCCCGCACCCCCCTTGGGCCGCCCCTGCATACAGGTGACTTATAAACAAACTGAGCACCCTAGGGATGGACCCTAAAGTTACTGACTGGGTTACAAATTGGTTGGGTAGGAGGCGACACAGGGTACAGGTAAATGGAACTCACTCTGTGGAGAAGGAGGCTACCAGTGGTGTGCCTTAGTTTAATTCTTTTTAACATCTTTATAGTGATATAGCAGAAGGGCTGTGGTAACGTTTGCTTGTTTGCGGATGATACCAAAATCTGCAATAGAGTAAAGACCCTCAGGAAGGAGTAGATAACATGAGGAGGGATTTAGCTAAGCTTGAAGAATGGTCTAGAATTTGGCAGCTAAAATTTAATACTAAAAAATGCAGGGTCATGCATTTGAACTGCAAAAATCCAAAGAAGCGGTACAGTGTAGGGGGTGAGGTATTTCTGTGCATGAAAGAAGAGCGGGACCTGGGCGTAATTTTGTCTGACAATCCTTAAAGTAGCTAAACAGGTAGAAAAGGTGACTGAGAAAGCCAGAAGGATTCTTGGGTGTATAGGGAGAAGAAAGTCCAGCAGAAAAAAGGAGGTGATAATGCCTTTGTATAAGTCTTTGGTGTGAACTCATTTGGAGTACTGTGTGCAATTCTGGAGATAGCACCTTCAAAAGTATATAAACAAGTTGGAATCGGTGCAGAGGGTGGCTACTAAAATTGTTAGTGGTCTTCATTATGAAGCATATGAGGACAGACTTAAAGATCTTAATATGTGTACTTTAGAGGAAAAGCGGGATAGGGGAGATACGATAGAGACATTTAAATGCCTCCATGACATAAATGCATGGGAGAGTCTCTTTCAATTGAAGGCAAGCTCTGCTATAAGGGGACATAGGATGAGGGTGAAAGGGGATAGACTCAGAAATAATATGTGGAAATATTTCTTTATGGAAAGAGTGGTAGATGAGTGGAATAATCTCCCAGTGGAGGTGATAGAGATGAGGCACGATTTCCTAAGAGGCATGTCTGGGCGATCTGGGCACCCCCGATCAGGATGGGCCAATTAGGACCCAATTCTGCACCGCAGGAGCAAGGCGATCCCGTGGTTGCAGGATCGGGCCCTGGGTTGTCCTGGAATGCTCCTGAATTGCCCCAGGGACATCCGATCTGCGGCACTACTTGCCCGCTATCCGCTGTGACCCCAATTTCCCACCACCCGACCCCGACAGGGACTGGTGGAGCCCGGATCGTGTGGCAGGGACTCACCATCAGTGACTCTTTGTTCCAGTAGGGGTGCTTCTGAGCTCCAGTGGGGGGGGGGGGGTTGCTGGCCAGGTTTGGAGGGAATCCCCACTCTTATTCCACCTCTGAGGCGGAATAAGAAGGGCGTTCCCCTGGCGATCTCTGGACGTACAGGCTGTCACTGGAATTGGTCCTGTATGTCTGGGGGGTTTGTCCTGCCCATGCTCTTTCCTCACTCTGCCCCCGTGTTGCACCTATCACCCGCATTATGCACAGCAGCTCTGTACATGCATTGGGGATGGGAGGCAGCATACCACAAACGCAGATAGCGGGGCTGCATGTTACGGTAGGATGTGTAGCCCCACTATCTGCCTTATAGAATCGGGACAATCTTAATTGGTCCTAAAACGTATGAGTAATATCAACAGTTGAGCCAAAAATAAACGAAATTACTCAATTTGCATGAAATGATCATCCAAACAGGTCACATTAATACATGTTACCCTCGGATAAGTTGTACCAATTCATAACAGTGAAAAAGGAAAATGCTTTTTATCTTTTTATCGGGTCTCAGACTCATAGGGAGCTACAGCTATAACATTAGCCAGCATCCGCTCCGTGTTGCATCAACGACCCTCTTTTTTCCTTTTTTCTTTTACAAAATTTCCACAGTGTTATGTATGTTCTATTTCAAATAATTTAAAAGCAAATAATTTAAATGGTAGAGGGAACTATAAATGAGTCAGGCTAACGCCAGACTCAGCGCTGCTGCGTTTCACGAACGCTTCGTTTCTTCAGGGGCTCACAAGCCGACTTCAAATGTTAAAGTTCAAATGCTTTAGCCTCAGACATGCCACCCTGCTAGTACCAAAAAACGCCGCACATTATAGAATCGGGGCCTATCTGAATTCAAACAAAGCATGGGACAAACACAGAGGATCTCTAAAAAAAAAAAAGGACACTATTGTAGTTGATGGAAGGGCAAACTAGATATGCCATGTCGTCTTTTTCTGCCGTCATGTTTCTATTTCTAAAATTTCAAAATTGCAAAAAATTGATTAATTAATCAAGGAGTTTTTTTGGATCTGTGATGTGAAGAGCATGTTTGTTTGGCAAACAACTTTCATATGCCTTTGAATCATCGCTCAAATCTGAGATCCTTTTTATCCTGATTTTCCATAATTATATATCAACACCTTTGTTTTATGTGAAAAGTCTGATATTCCCACCACAATATTTTGAATGAAGGTGTTTTGTGTGGTTTCTTTATGGCACTCAGCAACCCTCTCACCCACCTTCTTACTTTGCAAATTGTTTTGTAATTTGCTTTTGTTTCATATGCCAGTTTAATGAAAGAGGCAGGTTACTAAAGACGACACTTAGGCAGGACAAATGGGATTTCTCTTGCCCATCTGCCACAGACAATACCAGGAGGACCTGATCAACGATTGGTGCGATTTGGGGACTGTCACATTAAGATTCTATGTGCCGAGGTTGTATATGTCAATATCAATAAATAAGATCAAATCCAATCAAACTGTATTCAGGATCCTACATACTTTGGGCTACATCTTATTTATTGATACTGATACCAGATGACAGTGGTATGATTGTTATTGCTGTAATTACACTTGATGGTGACCCCAGATGGCATGTGGTAGGGGCCCGCATGTGGCAGCGCTTTGTCGAAGGTAGCTTCAAGCCCAGATGTGGTTGATGGTGACTTGCTTTGCTGTGTTGTGGTGGACGAACCAACCAGTCGTTGGAATGGAGTCATATATTTGTAAAATTAACCAGACTGTATCCTTTGCTATGCAATTCGCATGTTTGTAGTTCTTTGGGGAGCTGTAATTGAAGACAATGTTATTTATGAATGATCTGTAGGTAATGCCTTGGCAATCCTCTGGGATGAGTTTATTTGATGTAATTTTGATAGTTTTTTTAGTGACTGTGTCCAGTTTTTATGTAATTTGCTTTTAGATTTTATTTAATTGCAAAGCAAAACATTAAATTGAAATTGAAAATGAACTTCTCTTGAGTTTTGTGAAGGAACATGAACATGAGAGCAGGAGGAACATCGGCTGGCAGTAATAGTGAAGAACTTGTATAAAATGTTTATATTCTCTATCATAAATTTGTAATATCCTGTAGGTTAAGAGATCATATATTACAATTACCTGGAAGAACATAATTTTTTTTGTAAGAACGATTTTGTCAGTCAATAATCTATCCACAGACAGTCCATTTTTCGGCTTTCTGAGAATGAGCAAATTACCCTGATAATGTCTTCAGTCCTACTGAATGATTTCAATTTCAAGTTAATTACACATTTTGGTCCATAATCAGTGTGCAGGAAATATATTATTACTAATAGGAATTCAAACTGATGAATAAAACTGGTCTGTAATCCTAAACTGAGTAGAGAACATCAAATAGTGGACTATGTGTGTTAATTACTTTTTTCTGACATAAATGCTCAATGGTTTCCCTACAGCCAACCGATCTATCATTAAAATAATGCAGCTAGTTCCTCTTTTCTTTACAGATTTCAATGACAGGATTACATAAATATATTTTAAACTCAATGCTACTGTTTTTTTCTAGCATTAAATCATATCTTATTAGAAATCCAAATATGGGATATATTTAAATATTTTACAATTCAGGTTAACTATTACTATCGCAGCAATGATAAACATTCACTTTGAAATTTAAACAAAATCCTACTAGCAGTCTTTTAGAACTATTATTGATGTTTTTGATAATTGTGACAAGTGTAGGTGAGCATCTTTCAATGTGAATATGTATGCTATAGCATAAAGATCATCCACAAAAATATTTCCGTAGTGAGCTCTGAGTGTTTATAGTGTTAATGACATGAGCTCCTATTTTTGAGACTAAATAGATTAAAAAAGGGCATTTTAGAGCTGGCCGCATAAGTGGATGTGATCAATATACATGCAGAAAGTAGTATTTAAGAAAAGGAAAGTACACATATAATTTCTCTTCTAAAAATGTCCCTTACATGCATATAAAACCAGCAACAGCTGATGCATATTTACATTTATGCCAGTTCTGGAACAGGCGTCCATACGCCCATGCATATCTGTCAGGTTATACACATATACTTTGCATTCTTCCAAGTTCCATCCAACTCTTCCTCTGGGTATGCTTACTTTATATACCAATAGAAGCAGGAAGAGGGTCACTCCCTGTATATACCTTCAGTAAGCCTTAACCGGGTAAGGCGTACACGCTGCCCTCCGCCCCACCTACCACCCCCATTTTCCTTCCACCCAATACCTGTTAACAATCACACGACAACATTTTTGGATTTCAAACTGGTCGCAGCTTTAATAACCTTTTAACAAACCAGCTAATACAAATACAAAACATCATAACTCTCCCCACCCCCACCCCCGCCAAGCAGAGCGAGCCCTCACCCGCCACGTTAGGAGCAAGGTGACGCTGCTTCCGCTTCCCCTTCGGGCACAAGCCCAATTGATTATCCACGCCCTCCCTCTTCTGGCTTCGCCATATTATTAGCAAAAACCTGAGGGATTAACCGGGTCGGGGGTACCCTACCCCCACCCTCCTGTTTGCCTCCGGCTCCGGACCCCGGAAACCTCCGAGATCCCGCCAATCTCCCCCCCCAAGCTGCAACAACCCATACCCCCGCCCCCACATCCTTGTAAAGGGAGGGAGGGCGGGACGTCCATCGCCTCCAGCCCACCAACAGAAAGGCCGGAGCCGCGCCGAGTCCCCGCACCTCCCCCCCCTCCGCGGCCCGCCGTCCTCGGCACCCATTGGCTCCCGCGCATTTGAAAACCCCCCGCGGGAGCCAATGAGCTCGCCAGACGGCGCAGCCTCCCCTCGCTATGCGCGCCACCGGATCCCGCGGGCTAAGGCAGCATGCCGCCCCCCCGGTTAGTGGCGGCCCCGGGGACGCGCCCCTGCGGCCTTATAATTCTAAAATTGGTCTTATCATAGGGCATTTTTAACAAAATTTGCTATTGTAGTGGGTGTTAAACCTTCAAAGTTAGTGGTGGAGGTGAGGTAGACTCGCATTATCTATTGGAGATGTGCCCTGCAGTTATCATGGGGAGATGCACCTCAACATGATAAACTACAAGCACAGTTAACGCGGGTGCACTTACTGCCACCCATTAAGGAGAAATGGAATTCTGCATGCAGTGGTCAACTTCACTTTAAATCAGTCTCTAAGCATAAAATAGGGGGCCCCTTTAACAAATCCTGTGCTATCTACTACACAATCCATAGGAATAAAATGGGCCATGCAGCACATAGCACTCGCTATCTTCTGCATGGCCCACAGTATTTCCTTGCCACTTTGTTTATGGACATTGTTATATTGTTATCTCCTTTCACTATGTAATGTGGTTGAAAATACAGAAATAAAAGGTAATAAATAAAATCAAAACAAAAAAATATAAGGTGATACCTTTTTATTGGACTATCTTAACACATTTTTTTACTAACTTATGGTAACTAACTCCCTCCCCCCTTTCTTCAGGTCAAAACTGTGTTTAGTTAGTCCAGTAAAAAGGTATCACCTTATATTCATTGCTTGCTTTGATTTCTATACTCTTAGTATGTAATTTCAATCATAGAAATACCCCTTTTGTTGATCATGAAATGGTAAAACATAAGAATGCTTCACTGGCTTTAATACCTTAACAAATGGCTACAATTTGATTATTAAAAAGATGACTTGCTTCCACCCCACCCCCATATACCACCAATTACCCCTAACCCCCATTTCAGCTCCTTTGTTCTTTGTAGCAGCCATTTTATTCTCCAAATTAAATTGAACTGCTGCTTCAGGTTGCAAACACGGACTGTATATGAAGCATGCGGCAAGATAGGTAATGCTGAGATAGAGAAACATATTGGATAGAAAATGAAACAGTCACCCTTGAAGCAAAATACAATATACAACCCCGAGCTGCAACTTAAAATTAAATGCTCACACAACTCTGCGATTGCTTTAAAAAGATTTTAATACGAGCAAGTGATTCATATATTTGTAAAACTAGTATGAAACTCAGTGTAATTCTATGAAAAGCATCTCAGTTTACTTAGTTCAAAAAGATAAAATTAAATACAAAAGGCTATGAATTACAAATTATTAAACTGTGCTCCTACTTAAATATTTCATTTGCAAGAAAAAATAAATTACAACCAAGATAAGTTGGGAATAACTTTTTTGTGTTGGTAATGATCTAAGAAATATACTAAATGTTTAGTTCAGCTCTGCATGACAGTCATTTCTTCTTTAATTAAATATATCTGCTGTCCTTGTTTTTAACATATCAATGAATTCAAATCAGTTGGCGGAATGTTAGGCAAATCAAATTTGCAGTCTTCCTACTTTGAATATCTACTTGTCTGGTTTCTTCCCACCTGCTGTCATGTGCTAATTTTTTTTTAAAGCTTCATCTATTTCAAAAAAAAAAAAAAGCAAAAGCAAAAGAAATTGGTATTGTCTTGTGTTGTTTCATCCTTAAAGTGAAACCATTTGCAAGAAAATTATAGGTCCCTGGTGTTGAACTTCTTTGCATATTAATTTTGTTAGCCTTACCTCCTGTGGGTCTCAGTTCTGGAAGGCCTATTAGATAATATACAAGACAAATTTCCCCTTTATAAATCCAAGCCTGTAGAAGATGCAGCTATTCTCTTTCAGAACTAAAACTTGTGAGGTCCTTTGTGCATAGTTTACAATATTCTGAAAACAGTGGTTTAGTGAATTAATTAGGATATGTTCCTTATTAACTCATATTCATTAGTTATATAAACAATTTTCTAAAAAGACTGTATTGGGGCTTGTTAAAGTATTTCTCAAACTGGTCCTGGAGTACCCCCTAGCCAGTCTGGTTTTCAGAATAACCAAAATGAATATACATGAGCTAGATTTCTACGAAATGAAGGCACTGCATGCAAATTTATCTCATTCATATTCATTGTAGTTATCCTGAAAACCTGATTGACTAGGGGGATATTCCAGAATCAGCTTGAGAAATACTGGCTTATATTATCACGTGTCAGAACCAAATCATCAAAAAAAATCTCTAATACAGCCCAGGTTATTTTAATAAAACTGTATTACTGCTAAGATGACAAACAAGGCTCAACAGTATAGGTTAACTAATCAAAAAACATTTTTTTCTTAGTGTGGCGATGATTTAGAACATCTTTCATTTCTTCAGTTTAATGACTATAAACAGTGAGCCTCCACCTAACTCAGAAATCAGTGCATAAGTCTTGAATTCTAATTTCCTTTGATGAATTCAGAATAGCTAACAAGCCCCACAGAACTCACCCAGACAAGGATCTTGTGGTGAAGGCTTAATCAATAGACTGTACTGTGTATTGAATAGACTCAACTCTCTTCAGCTAAGTTTTTAAGCAGATTTTAGTGAACTGTGATATTACTGGTGTGGCAAGTAGCGTGATTAAGCGTTGAAGAAACTAAACATGTTAATAGGTTTCTTAAGAGACTCTCATTAGTGCTTTAGTAAAGAGGAAGCAGAGTAAGAAAGGACCTTAGAAAGCAGCAGTCCACCCAGACAATACTCAGATCAAGTGCCTTCCTTTACATGTCAGTTTCTTTGTATGTGTTTAAATCAGTGCTTCCCAACCTTTTTTATGTCACAGCACACCCAGCACTGGGTTCAGTCATTGTTGCACACCATCATCTTCCCTCTCCCTCACCCCCTCCCCACTCCTGGTATTATCACCTTTACTTTATGTATTAATGTGTTTAATATATTTCTTGTGGATAAAAAGAGATGTTCAATGAGAGTCACAATTCACTTTGCATAAAACATAAAAGTAACAATATATGCCTCAATAATCCAAGCAATAATCTAAAAAAACAGAAACACCTCTCAAAGAAACACACATTCTCAGCACAGCCAGACATCGGTTCTCATATTACTTATTGCTCACCACCAGAACCCAAATTTCTTCCTTATTCATAAAAAAAGCTGCTTGCTCATTCCCCATCCATCCACCTGACGTCACCATTCTCCTTTCCCTTTCTCCTCTATACTGGCATCACTTTATATCCCCATTTACCTCCTTTTATCATCACCTCCCCTTCTCTTCCACCCACTTCCTGGCTTCATTGCCGTCCCTTTCCTTCAGTGAGGTGTAGTCAGGACCTTCAGGGGATTCAGTGAAGCAGTGATATAAAAAATTGAAAATCACAGCCTTGCAGTGATATAAAAAATTGAAGTTCATCATGGCCTGGCCTCAAACTGGTGACCCTGGGGTTGGAAAGATGTCTCTTCCAGGATATTATAGCTCCTAGGAGGCTGCATCTAGCCAACCTACACTTAGCTGTGACTTGTATTTCTGGTACCGTTACTTCCTGTTTCCTGATTGACTCAAGGTTTGTCTGTTTTTGAGCTCCAAGGAAAACTCTTCCAAGAACCTAAGATGGTGATGGACAGGCATGTTTAAGAAGTATGGGCTGCTGGATGGGGAAAAGGTGGAAAGCTAAGGGGGCTAAGCAGCCCTCTCTGGCCCTTTCGGCTTCAACACTGTTATCTTTACAGGTCTCTAGACCCTTGGATTATTATTCCCTTCCCTTACTGCAGCAACCAGCCTTTTCTGGGGAGGATAGCCTGACTTTGCAGTTGTCAGAGGTGGAGAACTGCTTCAGGTGTGGAATCTTTCTCCCCAGGCTCTGGGCATGCCCCAAAGTTCCCTGCTGGCAAGAGGTTTCTCAGTTGGTGATGAAGGAGAAGTCTTTCATGTTGGTGGGTTCGGCCTGTAAGCAGGGGCTGGACCTGGGTCCTAGATTGGTTGGAGGTGCTCTACTGGAACAGTTGCAGAGGGCAGAAGACTCAGTGACAATGGCAGAGGGTTAGGTAGCAGTTTTGGCTGCCTCGAGTGCTCCTGACCCAGTGCAGAGCAGAGTGGAGGTTGTGCCTGCAGT
This sequence comes from Ichthyophis bannanicus, assembly GCA_033557465.1. Taxonomy (NCBI): domain Eukaryota; kingdom Metazoa; phylum Chordata; class Amphibia; order Gymnophiona; family Ichthyophiidae; genus Ichthyophis; species Ichthyophis bannanicus. The sequence continues at coordinate 419,347,274 of CM066038.1, forward strand.
GGTGGAGGTTTCCCTGTCTTCCTCTCCAGTGCCCTTGGAGGTCATAACGCTAGAGTCTATATGGTCACCGATCATGCAACTCAGGGAGGACCTTCTGCCGCAGATATCCAGCTTATCTACTCAAGTGCTGAATAATTACCCTGCTACCCAGGTGAATCTGACTAAGATATTTTCTTTCCAAATGTCTGCTTCAGATTTACAATCTAAGATGACAGTATTGGAGGGATACTCAGATTTCTTCAGGAAGGACACCACCTCAATGAGAGCTAAGTTGGAGATGTTGGAAAACACAACTAGAGCTGCAAAGTTACGTTTGGTAAACTTCCCCAAGGCAATGACTGTATCTGCAAGGGACATGTCGCGTTCTTATTTAATAGAGACCCTGGGTATTCCTTCTGAATCACACCCCCTATTGTGAAGTTGTACTATCTACCTACTGGTAAAGAAGAAGGTGCTGGGATTGTGGCTGGGTTACCACATGTTGATGCTTTGGATGTATCTGCTTTGTTAGAATCATCGCAGGAAGAATCTGTAGTCCCCTCCACTTTATTGATTACTTTTACACTGTTATCTGATGAGGAGTGGTTGATGAAAAGTGGTAGGAAGTGGAATCTCTTGTTCAAGAGTCTAACTGTTTGCATGTTTCCTGACCTCGCAAGGACACTCAGCAAAGGAGACGGGAGTTTCTCCTTCTCCATTCTGGGGTCCGGCAGCTGGGGGGAACACTTTTTCCTTAAATATCCATGTAAATGTCTGATAAAGTGTGTGGTGTAGAAGGTCCCTCAGACCCCTTAGAGAGTGATAAAACGCAGGACTTAGTTTCAGTTAATGAAAGAAAACAAATGCACATGGCTCCTGGTTTCCAGGGAAACCACAAACAGAGCAGATCAGAGGAGAGGAAAACACGCCCCTGCTGCAGTTCAGCTCATCGGTCACGAGCTGAGGCAGAACACCTGCTGGAGGGAGAGGTCAGATTAAACCCAGGAAACCAGAGATATAAGGGAAGCTCATTAGGAAGGAAGTTAGCACAGCCGAGATCACAGCCGGGAGCACAGCTGGGAGCACAGCCGTGGGAACAGCTGGGAAAGCAGCCGTTAGAACAGCCACGAGAGCAAGCAAGAGAGCAGTCACGAGAAGCAGAGGATTGGCTTGGGAGTGAGGATTCAGAGGAACTAATGGTAACAGAAGATTCTCTGACCTTTGACTCAGAAAGGGAAATCAGCAGAAGAAACGAGCAGAGAACCAGTGCAAAGGAGCCAGGTACAAGCAGCCCAGGTTTGATGCCGTATATAAAAGGCAGCCAGAAGGGAAAGGTACCAAGAAGGCAGACTTGTGTGCACGTAGAAACTCCAAGGCTTGTATTTGTAGCTGATCCTGGAGGGCAGAAGGAATCTCCCATAAGAAAGTCAAAAGGTAGGCTGAGTGACTGGTATAAAAGCAAAACTGTTTTTAAGAAGTGCTCTGATGTTAGCCCAGAAGGGTGGGGCTTTACCTGTGCTGAATACTGTGGCCATTCCCAACCTTGTGTGGCAGAAGGCTGCAGGGAAAAGTCTCATGCTGAAGGAATAGGTGTGTGCTTGGAAACACCCTGTAGTCAATTGCAGACATTTCCAGCTGAGAACCAATATGAACCGATGGAAACAGAACCATCTTTAGAATACCTGCCTGTTGAGTCAATGGACTGTACAATATCTGTGTCTGAGAAGATAAAACCTGTGTGCTAGGATTAAGCTGTGCAGAGAGAGAGCTGCAGGTAGCAGCTAGAAGAAAAATCACCAAAGGTTTTGGAACAGAGAATTGCTCTTTAAGTTGGATTACTGTGATGCTGATATAGGAAGCTGTTTATGTTCCATTATTATATTATTTCCTGCCAGAAGATATATGGCCAACTGTTCTTTATTTTCTATATGTAAAAGCCGTTTGGGAAGTGGAATTAAAATCCTGTTATTTGCCTGAAACACTCGAGCTCCACTACTCTCTTTATTTCGGTTGGTGAAAACTACAACTCCCAGGAGGCAGTGCTTTCCCCAAGCACTATTTTCCTACCGGAAGAAGGGATCAGGCCGCTTAACTCTACAAGCACAAGCTGTGGGGTAATAGCGACATTACAGGTTGGCGTAGTTTTGCGGATTTTTGCATGGATTACAAAGGACATTTGTAAAAAGGAAAAGACATCACTACGAGGCAAGGAAAACTGCTGAGCAGAGGGATCCAGAATCGCCTGTCAACCGGTCAGTGGGAGTGGAGGCTACTTTCTCAGTGCTGGACTCTGCACTGTGTCAAGGTAACGGTAGCTGGGCACAGGTATGGGAGGATAATTAAGGAGAAAGGGAGGAATTGATCTGCCGCAGCAGAAAGACATTGAAAAAAAAAAAAAGAGAAAAAGGGTTTTTTTTGTGTGTTGGACCGCACTTGGTGTGTTTTGTGTTGCTTGTTTTCTTGCAGGAACAGCTGATTCCAGAATGGATCCACAAGAGTTGCTCCAGTGGATGTCAAGCCAGTGGGACAAACAACTTGAGCTGACACGCCACACCCAGGAACAGACTGCAGCTGCCATCTGTTCGCAGCAGAAACCTCTTATGGAGTTAATGGAGGCACTTCTCAAGAAGCAAAGAGAGCCGGAACCACCTGTACCCTCATTAAATCAGGGGGTAGGACTGCCACATGGTAGCGCTATGGCGCTGGGACAGTTTACTCCCACTGATAATTTAGATGATTTCATAGAAGCATTTGAACGCATTGCAGAGGCTATTAAATTGCCTGAGGAGCAATGGGCGGTGAGATTCGCCATGTCGCTCTCAGATGAAGCCTTAGCGGCTTATAAGTCTATGCCTGCTATGCTAGCATCTAATTATAATGAAGTTAAAGAAGCTGTCAAAGACAGACTAGGATTAACCCCTTTATTCTATAAACGCATGTTCAGGGAGGCTAAGTTAAAGCCCAATGAAACCCCTAAAATGCTGTTTCATAGAATAATAGGCTTAGCATGGAAGTGGCTTAATCCAGGACAGAAGTCTCTAGAAGCTGTATTGGATACAATTATACTAGAGCAGTATATGAATGCAGTACCAGCTGATGTAAAAACCTTTCTGATGCTCCAAAGTTGTAAAACTACGGAGGAAGCAGCTAGCCTCACAGAGCGGTATTTTGAAGCCGAATTGGCTAGGGCCTCAAAACCAGAAGCTCTGAAGGAGATAAAAACCTCCTACTTTAAGAGATCAGAAAAGTTTACAAGGAATAAGTTACCTAATGACAGTAATGTTGTATCTGTTATAAAAGGGAAATGTTTCAATTGTGGCGAATTGGGACATTATCGTAGGGATTGTGCGCTGCGCACAGCGCTAGTGTCTGGGGGTATGAAACAAACACGTGAGGGATTTGTGCTTCAAGTACAAGTAGAAGGTGTTGAGGCCCAGGCACTGCTTGACTCTGGTGATGACCAGAGCATGGTTTCCCAAAAGCTCTGGCAGGCCATCGAAGCCCACTTGCCCTCAGCACCGAGTCAAGCAGTGGGGCGTGTCAAGATAAGATATCTACATGGGGCAGCCTCATACTACCCAGTGTATAAACTGTCAATAAAAGGGTTGGGCACCGAAAAGGAAGTATTGCTGGCAGTGGTACCACGCCTTCCGCAGGATATCGTCCTCGGAAGAGATTGGCCTTCTTTCAGCCAAGGGATAGAGAAGGGCATTAGGGCAAAAACAGCTTTAGCAGCCACTCCACCCAAGGCAGAAACCCTAGCCGTAAGGAAAGAGCCACAGGATATCCCTAAAGTAGAAGCCATTGCAACCAAGATCCCTGCTCCTTTATTAGGCAAGCTCAGTAAAGCTAGTCCGCAGTCCAAGCCACAAGTAGGCGAAGCATCCCTGGGAAAACAAAAATTTGTTTTGAGATATTGTAAGGTCTCCGCTCAGGCCCAAGGCCCACGGAAAGCTTCAGAAGCTGCCGCAGGCTACGATTTATTTAGTGCGGAGGATGGGATAGTGCCACAAGGAGGGAAAGCCCTACTAGATACGGGGGTAAAGATACAGCTTCCTCCAGGATGTTATGGGCGCATAGCTCCCAGATCCGGTCTAGCTACTAAATATTTCCTGGACGTAGGGGCGGGAGTCATAGACCCTGACTACCGTGGAGTAGTAAAGGTCCTGCTGTTTAATTTTAGTAAGGAAGACTTCAGAGTGAAGACAGGCGATAGAATCGCTCAACTTGTGTGTGAGCGAGTAGGGTTCCCTGAGGTAGAAGAGGTATCTTCACTGACCCCCACGAGTCGGGGGGAGGGGGGATTTGGGTCTACTGGTGCAGGAGAGATGAGAGGCCTAGCAGCCATCTCTGAGGAAAGAAAGGAAGAAGATTTAGGACCACAGCCAGCAGACTGGAGGGAAAATCCAGAACCTCGTATAGGTGCTGAATTGTTGCCACAGCAGCGACAAGAGCTGAGTAAATTATTGGGCAAATTTGCAGATGTTCTGACAACGGTACCAGGAGAGACTAATATAGTTGCTCATGAGATTATCACCACGCCGGGAAAGATAATCAGGCAACGGCCTTACCGCTTGCCAGAAGCCAAGAAAAAGGAGATCATATCGCAAGTGAAGGATATGATATAAATGGGCATAATAGAGGAATCTAAGAGCCCATGGTCAAGCCCAATAGTCTTGGTGCCTAAACCAGACGGAAGTTTACGTTTCTGTATAGATTTCCGGCAAGTTAATAACATCTCTCAATTTGATGCGTATCCTATGCCTCGAATTGAGGACTTATTAGATAGATTAGGCCAGGCAAGGTATTTAACCACCTTAGACCTTACGAAAGGATACTGGCAAATACCTTTGACCATAGAATCAAAGCCTAAAACAGCCTTCAGCACCCCGGTGGGTCTGTTTCAGTTCAAACGCATGCCATTTGGTCTCCACGGGGCAGCTGCCACCTGCCAGAGGCTTATTGACCAAGTTCTCAGACCCCACCATGATTATGCAATGACCTATATGGACGATGTTATCATCTATAGCACCACTTGGGCTCAACATCTGCCCCGAATAGAGGCCGTCCTCCAAGCACTAAGGAGAGCGGGTTTAACTCTAAACCATGGGAAGTGCCTCTTTGCCAGTAAAGAGGTGAAGTATTTAGGCCACATGGTGGGAGGAGGGATGGTGAAACCGTTGGCTAGTAAAATAGATAGCGTGAAAAGCTTTCCCCAACCATGAAATAAAAGACAGATGCGGGGATTTTTAGGCCTTGTGGGGTATTACCGCAGATTCATTCCGAGATTTGCTGAAGAGAGTACCCTACTCACAGAAATGCCCCAAACAATATAAAATGGACTCCAGAGGCAGAGAGGGTATTTGTATCTTTAAAGGAGAAGTTGTGTAGGGCCCCGGTGCTTAGAGGGGTTAACTTCGAATTGCCATTTATAGTACAAACGGACGCCTCGGAGACTGGGTTTGGGGCCGTAATGTCCCAAGTATTTGAGGGGGTAGAACACCCAGTTACCTACCTTAGCAGAAAATTGTCTAAGGCAGAACAAAAATACTCCACTGTAGAGCGAGAATGTCTCGCAATCAAATGGGCAGTGGAAACGTTAAGATTTTATCTTACAGGACGAAAATTTTGTTTAGTCACAGACCACGCGCCTTTAAAATGGCTAAATCATATGAAAAATGCCAATGCCAGGTTAACTAGGTGGCACATGGCATTGCAAGCATATGACTTTCTGGTACAGCGTAGGGAGGGCAAATTCCATGGTAATGCAGACGCACTATCCAGGATTACATGCTGTCCGTTAAAATTTACGGCAGCCCGTAATATCTTAAGGGGGGGATATGTGGTGTAGAAGGTCCCTCAGACCCCTTAGAGAGTGATAAAAGGTAGGACTTAGTTTCAGTTAATGAAAGAAAGCAAATGCACATGGCTCCTGGCTTCCAGGGAAACCACAAACAGAGCAGATCAGAGGAGAGGAAAACACGCCCCTGCTGCAGTTCAGCTCATCAGTCACGAGCTGAGGGAGAACACCTGCTGGAGGGAGGGGTCAGATTAAACCCAGGAAACCAGAGATATAAGGGAAGCTCATTAGGAAGGAAGTTAGCACAGCCGGGAGCACAGCAGGGAGCACAGCCGTGGGAACAGCTGGGAAAGCAGCCGTTAGAACAGCCACAAGTGCAAGCAAGAGAACAGTCACGAGAAGCAGAGGATTGGCTTGGGAGTGAGGATTCAGAGGACCTAATGGTAACAGAAGATTCTCTGACCTTCGACTCAGAAAGGGAAATCAGCAGAAGAAACGAGCAGAGAACCAGTGCAAAGGAGCCAGGTACAAGCAGCCCAGGTTTGGTGCCGTATATAAAAGGCAGCCAGAAGGGAAAGGTACCAAGAAGGCAGACTTGTGTGCACGTAGAAACTCCAAGGCTTGTATCTATAGCTGATCCTGGAGGGCAGAAGGAATCTCCCATAAGAAAGCCAAAAGGTAGGCTGAGTGACTGGTATAAAAGCAAAGCTGTTTTTAAGAAGTGCTTTGATGTTAGCCCAGAAGGGTGGGGCTTTACGTGTGCTGAATACTGTGGCCATTCCCAACCTTGTGTAGCAGAAGGCTGCAGGGAAAAGTCTCATGCTGAAGGAATAGGTGTGTGCTTGGAAACACCCTGTAGTCAATTGCAGACATTTCCAGCTGAGAACCAATATGAACCGATGGAAACAGAACCATCTTTAGAATACCTGCCTGTTGAGTCAATGGACTGTACAATATCTGTGTCTGAGAAGATAAAACCTGTGTGCTAGGATTAAGCTGTGCAGAGAGAGAGCTGCAGGTAGCAGCTAGAAGAAAAATCACCAAAGGTTTTGGAACAGAGAATTGCTCTTTAAGTTGGATTACTGTGATGCTGATATAGGAAGCTGTTTATGTTCCATTATTATATTATTTCCTGCCAGAAGATATATGGCCAACTGTTCTTTATTTTCTATATGTAAAAGCCGTTTGGGAAGGGGAATTAAAATCCTGTTATTTGCCTGAAACACTCGAGCTCCACTACTCTCTTTATTTCGGTTGGTGAAAACTACAACTCCCAGGAGGCAGTGCTTTCCCCAAGCACTATTTTCCTACCAGAAGAAGGGATCAGGCCGCTTAACTCTACAAGCACAAGCTGTGGGGTAAGTGTCAGTCTATATTGTATATTTTTTATGAGCCCTCCCAGCTGGTGGGCTTCATTACAGCTCATCGTTCTGAGGTTTTGGGAACTTTACCTTCTGCCTTTACATGAGCATTGTTGAGTGCTGGTTGTCAAGCCTGTTTTTGATTTCTTTTCTGTTCTATGCATTTTATTCTTAGTTTCCTTTCATGGGTTCACTCTCTGTTTATGGGCTATAGTGGGCTGGGCTAATTGATTGATTGACTAGTTCAAGGACTTTCCATTATTTCTTTGAATTGTTATTTTCGTTGCCTAGCTTAATTTCTGTTCTATTCTTGAATGTTATTTTAAAATTGATTAATATAAAATTAAATAAAAATATTTAAAAAAGGAAATCCCTTCCTGGACTTTTTGGCTTGTCAATCTATTGTCTCCTACTCCAAAAACCTACCCCAAAGACTTTTTATGCCAGAAATTCTGTGAAACTACATCTATGGGGCCCTTTTACTAAAGTGGTATATTTTTGCACTTACTGAGCTGTGACAAAAAATTCACATCTGGTAAGTACAAATTCTGTGCAGTAAATTCAGGGGATATGCACAGCATGCGCCCTGCATTTAATGCAAAGGCAGACACTTACTACATGGGCCCACATTCCCTGCCTCAGTAGGTAGCGCAGGAACACCCATGCTACCTGCTGAGGGGGGGAGGGAACATGGGACTGATGACCAAACCCAAAAGAAGACACAAGTGGCCATAGTCAGAATGTTTCCTCCCCCCCAAGTCTTGATTGCACCCTCCCAATGACCCCCCCCCCCCCATCAGCACCACCCTGCACCAGACAGCAACCAACACTTATGCTCCCTAAGATTCCCAATCCCTGATTGGACCTTCCCCCAACAGATATCCAATTTGGACCCTCTCCTACCCCTCTAAGACCCCTGGATCTTATCCAGAGACTCCCTGGTTGTCCTAGTGGTTTATCAGGCATTATAGGACTGTCAGAAAGTCAGGAATGACCTAAAATCTCCCTCTTTGAACTGGGTAACTTGGTAGGGCTGATTGTGTGAAATTCCAAGTTACTTTTATACTATCAGATATATTTACCAAGCCTCCAGATCCTCGTGAAATTATGTGAAACCATGTCTAAAAAACTTAGACACAGTTTCGCTGAATTTCTGTCACAAGAACATGATACAAGAAGAGTCTATGGAGTAAGTCTCTAGATAAGGAGACAATAGATTCACTAGGCAAACAATCTGTGAAGCATTTTCCATAGAGCTCAAAACCAGACAAACTTTGGGCCATTGAGGAAACAGGAACTAATCATATCAGAAATACAAGACACAACTAATTATAGGCAGGCTAGAAGCAGGCACTCAGGAGATATAATAGTTCATCCTGGAAGAAGACTGCCTTCCAACCCAAATGCCACCAATTTGAGGCCTGTCCCAGACAACCATTAACAAAACTATGAAAAAAATGTTTGTTTATTAACATCTCAGTCATTACTTTTCTTTAAACAAAAACCATAGCCACCTCAAAATTGCCCTAAAATTAAAATTTATAAAAACAAAGTGAAACAAAATGAAAATTTATTAAAACAAAATGAAAATAAAACAAAGTGTAAACAATAGTCGCTTCAGGTGTCTTGATCACTCAGGAGAAGAACTCTTGTACAAGCCAGCAAAGGTGTGCAAGATAATCTTGGCATGCTACATGCTGCACAACTATGCCTTACGGTGAAGGCAACCTCTGCCGGATGCACCAGATGTACCTATTGACAATGCAGATACAGATGTAGAGGTAGCTCAGCAAGTGGACAGTGGTCAAGTATATCGAAGAGGAGTGGCGGCAAGAGAACACCTCATACAGAGATATTTTACATGAAGGTACATTTATTAAAGCATGTAAATGACATAAGACATGCTCCTCTCCAGCACTCATCCATTCCATAGAACTATTGTCTCTTCCCCCTCACCCCCACTCTGGCCCATCCACTCAACCATGTCTCTCACCCCCCCCCATACGCCACAGCCAAATTCATGTGCACCGTTTGCACCCTTCGCTTATTCTATACCCACAAACTCTTAGCTCCTCCCACATATCCCACTGTTCCCCACACTCACCAACCATTATACCCCCTCCCTCACACAACAAACACAATGGCTCAGCAACCCCCCCCCCCTCACACACACCTGGCCCTCCTGTTACTGGCTTATGACTTGCCCCATCCATGACCCCTGTCCCTGTCCCTCCCCCTGTCAGAGGGCACATGCACAAGGATCTATATAACAATAGCGTTTGGGGGGAGGGTAGTGTGCAGCTGGAATCTAATGAGCTGTCACTCTGGCCAGCCACCTCGTGGATAACTTCATAGAAGGGAGGGAAGGTCATGACAGGCCCCCTGCCCTGAGCAACAGGCCCCAGAATATGGGAGGGCTGTGTGGTGGCAGAAACGGATAAATAGGCATGCCTTGTTGTGGCAGTGATGGTGGGGGTGCATGTGTTGCCACTAGTGGAGCTGGGCACAGCCCATAGTTGTAGCAGTGGTAGCAGTGCATGAGGCAGCATCTGGAGCAGAAGCAGCACAGCCAAGGGTCCTGGTTATGGGCACAGACTGGCATATGCATGATGAGGCTGCTCCAGGGACGTGGACTGGGTCTGCTTCCTGGAGGTCCCCTGGCTGCTCCATGGCTCCTGGCTATCGATCTCCTGTCTTGCCTGGTGATGGTGTCAGCAGCTCTAAATATCCTGTCTCCACAGCCTCCTGCAGCTGCCATGCCTCCATCCTGTCTGTTCCGTCACTGACGAACGAAGGAGATCTGCAGTGGGGCTGTTAAATCTCTCATATCACTCTCCAATACACACTGTCACTGCATTGCAATGAAAAGGATGTTGGGAAAGGATACTGAAATGCATCTGAAACCCACAACAAGGAGCAACAGTATACATGTCCAGAGGCCTCACTGCTCATCTGGTATCATGCTGCAGGGCAAACCTCACAAACCCTGTGTGATCCAGGACACAGGACTGGAAATCAGTAGCATAGAAAGGTTATGTGCAACTACCAAACTGCACTGTGCATTGGTGACAGTGGATCTGCTGCCAACCTCGCGGCTGTACCACTCCAATGGAACAGGTCTGAGACTATGCTTGGACAGATGAATGTAATGACAGGTTAACAGTAGCAAATGATGCAGGACCCCACAAACATGCCTCTTCCTTTATCTGAAGAAACCTCTCATTCTCGATGTGACATGACAGCTCCGATATACCATGCCAGGGACCTTCATTCTACTGCATCCATTGTACAACGTAACTACAAACCTAATCCAGACCCAAATGGAACATGATATGTTTGCACAAAAGCTCCTTCCTACACCTGAACAGTAGCTGAGATGCTATGGAGAAGTGCCATACCCAAGGTCAGCAGTGCTGTGATCACTTGTCAACCTCCCATCTCTGTGTCCTCAGAGCCCTGCATGGACATGCCAAATGCTGTTAGGTATAGGGCAGTGGTCTAACTGGAACAGGAGCATGGGGATGAAAGCCATGCAGATATCTGCATATGCGAGCAAGCAGTGTTTCTGGGCAGCCCAGGCCCCACAAAGTAGATCCCATCAGAGCATTGGTGCAGAGCAATGGGACCATGATATGCAGAACTCACATAGGTGATGCATGATGGGCCTGCAAATGGTGTGGGTGAAAGTGTGTGCAGTGTGAGCAGGTGGCACAGGTGGGGAACGCCAAAAGTGTGTGCATGTGGGAGACATATGGTAGCTACTCACCCTGCTCCTGTGAGGCCCATAATGTGTCTGGTCTACCTACCCCGCCCATTGTGGCAACGTCAATAGTGCAGAGGACACTTTTCCAGCTCAGTCAGTGGTTCAGGCTGGCTATCTGGGCCCAAACATTTGGACTTCTTGTGTTCCGGAGCACCTGCCTTCACTTGCACTTTAGGTCTTGTTGTGGTAGTTGGTCAGCTATCGCTGCTGCTTTTCATAGGCACCCACTCATATGCCATCATTACCAATGAGAATGTCCAGGTGAAATAAGATCTCCAGTAACATGAGGGTCTTCTCCCCCTCTGTGAAACCAGCCTTTCTTTTGGGAACCTTTGAAGGCATTTTTCAGTGTGAGGACAAGGCTGAGAGGATCGTTTGAAAGCTGTGGAGATGCACTTTCAACAAGGAGGCATAATTGCTGGGGACATCCACGTTTATAGCATGGGGATGTGCCCAGTTGTGGACAAGACAAGGTTTGAAATCATGCGCACCCATATACATCCTTTCCCCGAAAGCGTGTAAGTTGGCTTACATGTTGCTGCCCATTTCCGCACACTTGCATCTCCCAGGTCCTAGATGCTATTCCTAGCCATGTCAGAGGCAAAACTGGTTTATGTAGCAGATAAAAAGCAGGTGAACTGTCTAGCGTTGCTAGGACAAACAAGGAATGTCTTTGTGGGGGTATGTTTGCAATGCACTGGGCCGATATCTTCCTCAATTGCTGGATCTCATATCCCTATAGGTATGCAGTGCTAGTCCCAGAATAGATTCAAGGTGTGGACAGCCATGGCAGGATGTGATCCATGCACCCCACCCTTGCAAGTCAAAGCCATTGGTGAGCTTTGCATGCCCAGGACTTTGTTCTGCCCACCCCCATGGCCACCGCCCTAGATGGCTGCCATGCACAGCCATGCTCAGGCTGTAATGGTGTGCTCCATGCTATGGGTTGCTGATGGACAATATGAGGGACATCCAGGGCAGCTGTGGATATATGCATGTGCCTCTCATGGACTACAGGAGAAAAGTATTGCCACCAGGGCATGCACTGCTGTCGTGGCAAAGCCTATGGATGCAGGGGGGGGGGGGGGAGGCACCCAGTTGCCAACAGAAATGAGGTACAGGTCTAAGACAGTTTTCAGTTGCCTAAGATACTATCCCTAAAATATTTGCCAGTGCACATCTGCCTACAGTGCACTGCCAGCAAATACAGGAAGCCTACCCTGTCACCACATGAACATACAGTATATATGCCTCAATTTCCTTAGTAGGGCAACCCCCTCCCAAACACACTGCCCAGGGAGGCAGGTCTCAGTGTTGAGTACATAAGAACATAAGAAATGCCATACTGGGTCAGACCAAGATCTATCAAGCCCAATATCCTGTTTCCAACAGTGGACAATCCAGGTCACAGGTACCTGGTAGGTTCCCAAAAAGGTATACAGGTTCCACAATGCTTGTTCTGGGAAAAGCAATGGATATCTCGGGTCCTCTTTAATAATGGTCTATGGACCTTTCCTCCAGGAACTTGTCAAAACCCTTTTTAAACCCAGCTACACTAACAGCTTTTATAGTTTTTACTGTTAATTCCAAGCAAATAGTAGGCGATAGTGGGCAAGAGGTTGGTGTGCACGGACCAGGAGAAGGACCTCAGAATGATTGTTTCTGAGGATCTCAAGGTGGCGAAACAGTGTGACAAGATAGTGCCAAAAGCTAGAAGGATGCTGGGTTGCATACAGAGAGGAATTACCAGCAGAAAGGAAGAGGTACTAATGCCACTGTAAAAGTCACTGGTGAGGCCTCACTTGGAATATTGTGTTCAGTTTTGGAGACCATATCTCGCAAAGGACATAAAAAGGCTTGTGGAACCTTGCGTCATGTAACTGTAGTTTGAGTTGTTCTTTTTTATGTGTATAACTTTGCACTTGTCCACATTAAATTTCATCTGCCATTTGTAAGTACAGTCTTCCAAGTTATCAAAGTCCTCTTGCAATTTTTCACAATCCTCTTGTGTTTTAACAACTTTGAAAAATTTTGTGTCATCTGCAAATTTGATCATCTCACTCGTTGTTCCAATTTCCAGGTAATTTATGACAGATCCCTAGGGTACTACACTATTTACCTTTCTCCATTGAGAAAATTGGCTATTTAGCCCTACTCTCCGCTTTCTATCTTTTAACCAATTACTGACACTGCCTCCAATCCCATGACTTTTTAATTTTGCCAAGAGTCTCTCATGAGGGACCTTATCAAAGGCTTTCTGAAAATCCAGATACACTATATCAACTGGCTCACCTTGGTCTACCTGATTATTCACGGCTTCAAAAAAGTAAGACAAGACTTTCCTTAGCTAAATCCATGTTGGCTTTCTCCCATTAAACCATGACTATCTACTGTACAAGTTTAGTAATTCTATCTCGTATAACGGCTTCTACCATTTTGCCTGATACTGACGTCAGGCTCACCGGTCTCTAGTTTCCCAGATCACCCTTGAACCCTTTTTAAAAATTGGTGTTACATTGGCCATTCTCCAATCTTCAGGTACTACCGATGATTTTAATGATAGTGCAAAGATTACTAATAGTAGGCCTGTAATCTCATATTAGTTATTTCAACACCCTTGGATGTATACCATCCAGTCCAGGTGATTTGCTACTCTTCAGTTTATCAAATACTTATAATACATCTTCCCAGTTCATCAATATTTCTTTAAATTCTTCCAATACATTACCTTTAAATACCATTTCAGATATGAGTAACTTCCCTACATCTTCTTCAGTAAAAGCCAAAGCTAAAAATTCATCCAGTCTTTCTGCTGTGGCCTTGTCCTCCCTTAGCGCCCCTTTTACCCCTCTATCATCCAGTGGTCCAACTGACTCTCTCATAGGTTTTTTGTTTTAAATGTACTTGAAAAAAATGTATTATGCGTTCTTGCTTCCACAATAAGCTTTTTTTTTTCAAATTCTCTCTTTGCCTGCCTTATCAATGCCTTGCATCTAACTTGCCAGTGCTTATGTTGTTTCCCATTTTTGTCATTTGACTCCTTTTTCCATATCCTGAAAAATGCTTTTTTGGCTACAACAACCTCTATATGACCTCACCTTTATTTATTTATTTTATTTATCTGTTTTTCTATACCGCTTTATCTGGGAATCAAAGTGGTTTACATCAAATATTCAACTGAATTATATGGAACATTGTAAATAGTGTGGCTAAATATTGTGGAAGTTAACATATAACATAGTTATTAAACTTTTTACATAGAGATTTGCTTTGGTGGGGGGCAGGAGCTTTGAAATGTTGTATGACAACTGAGAGTTTATTGTTGAAATTTCTTAGGAGATAAGTATCTGGGCAATGGTGGGAGCTCCAGTTTCTATTTATTTATTTAGACAGGTTTATATACCACCTTATCCTTCAATCAAAGTGGTCACAGCACAAATGGGTTCACATTCAACAGGTAGGATATGACTTACAAACGTAAATACAAAGTATTTATGGGTCTGGGTGTGGGGAGTGGTTGGGGGTCAAGTATTGTAGGTTGATGTTGGGCCATGTGGGTGATATCAAGTATAGCAACTTATATTGCTTGCTTGTAGGCCTCAATAAAGAGTGGGGTTTTGAGTGCCTTACGGAAGTCTTTAGAGTCATTCAGGGCCCTTAATTCCATAGGGAGGGAATTCCACATTGCAGGGGCTAACAGCGAGGGTGCTGTCTTGGACATTGCTTGTTTAGTTCTGTGGTAACCTGCGGGTGTGCTTATCCTATTGCCACTGTTGGTCCTTCTGGGTCTGCTGTTGGCATCTTTGGATATTATATACTGAAGTGCATCAGCGGAGCGGTGGTGGAAGATTTTGAAGATGTTCAGGATTGTTTTGAATTTGGCCCTGGCGATTACTGGGAGTCAGTGTAGTTGTTGCAGGACTGGGGTGATGTGGTCCGATCTTGCAGTTCCTGTGATGATGCGTGCTGTGGTGTTCTGCACCATTTGTAGTGGGTGAATAGTCTGCTGGGGGAGGCCTTGGTATAATGAGTTTCCATAGTCAAGCAGTGGAGTGATGACTGCTTGGCAGACTGTGTGGAGGTGGTCTTGGGTAAGTATTGGTTTGAGCTTCCTGCTAGTTCTTAATTGGTGGTAGGCTCTATGTTGCTCGAAGCTCTGTCACTGATATGTTCAGTCCCTGAAATGTTCTCTGAATAAGCAAGTCTTGAGTTCCTTACGAAATTGTGCCAGCTCATGTATTTCCTTTAGGTTATTGGGGGGGGGGGGGGCATTCCAGAGCACTGGCGGATACATGGAAAAGGTTCTGTTACCTTTTGATTGTTAGTTTAGGTGGTAAGGCTAGCATATCAGATTCAAGGGTGAAGGGGAGGAATATATAGAAGCTGATGAGGATAAAGCGGAATTGCTTAACAAATATTTCTGTTTTTGTGTTCACAGATGAAGAACCAGGAGCATGATCTCAGAAAACACCCACAGACAGGAACAGAAGCGAGGGGCATCTTGAACAATTTTCAGAAGACTTTTTTCATGAGGAACTAGCTAAACTTAAAGTAGACAATCAATGGGAACAGATAGGATACACCCAAGAATACTGAGGGAACTTGGGGACATTCTAGCAGCTCCACTGACCTTTTCAATGCCTTGTTGGAGTCGGGAGTGGTGCCAGAGGACTGGAGAGTGGCACATGTGGTCCCTTTACACAAAAGCGGAAATAAGGATGTTGTTGAAAACTACAGGCTGTTAATCTCGGTGGTGAGTAAATTATTGGAAACACTGCTGAAAGAGAAAATAGTGAAGTTTCTGGAGTCCAGTGGATTACAGGAGCAGAAGCAGCATGGATTCACCAAAGGCAGGTCTTGTCAGACAAATCTGTTTGATTTCTGTGACTGGGTGACCAGGGAGTTGGACCGAGGGAGAGCACTAGATGTGGTGTATTTAGATTTCAGTAAAGCCTTTGACACTTTTCAGCACAGGCGACTTATAAACAAACTGAGCACCCTAGGGATGGACCCTAAATTTACTGTTTGGGTTTGAAATTGGCAGACGACATAGGGTACAGGTAAATGAAGCTCACTCTGAGGAGAAGGAGGTTACCAGTGGTGTGCCCAGGGATCTGTCCATGGTCTGATTCTTTTTAATATCTTTGTTAGTGATATTGCGGAAGGGAAATTGGGTAACGTTTGCTTGTTTGTGGATACCACCAAAATCTGCAATAGAGTAGACACCCAGGAAAATATAAATAACATGAGGAGGGATCTAGCTAAGCTTGAAAAATGGTCTAGAATTTGGCAGCTGAGATTTAATGTTAAAAAATGCAAGGTCATGCATTTGGGCTGCAGCAATCCCAGGGAGTAATATAGAAGAGTAGGACCTCAGCATGATTGTGTCTGATTATCTTAAACTATCTAAACGGGTAGAAAAGGTGACAGCAAAAGCTAAAAAGATACTTGCGTGCATAGGGACAGGGATGAGATACATCCCAGGATACTGAAAGAGCTCAGAGAGGTTCTTGCAGGGCCGTTAAATGATGTTTTCAACAGATCCTTGGAAACAGGAGATGTTCCTCAGGACTGGAGAATGGCTGATGTCGTACCTCTACACAAAAGTGGTGACAGGGAAGAAGTGTCAAACTGCAGGCCTGTGAGCCTTACCTCAGTGGCGGGAAAAGTAATGGAGGCGCTCCTGAAAGGGCGAATAGTGAACTTTCTCAAAGCCAACAGGTTGCAAGATCCGAGGCAACATAGTTTCACTGAAGGACAATCTTGCCAAACAAATCTGATTGAGTTCTTTGACTGGGTAACCAGGGAACTAGATCAGGAGCATGCGATGGATGTCATCTACCTGGATTTCAGCAAAGCCTTTGATACTGTTCCTCATAAGAGGCTTATCAATAAACTCACTGGCTTGGGGATAGATCCCAAGATTGTAAATTGGATCAGAAATTGGTTGACTGACAGACGACAGACGGTGATGGTACATGGAGCTCACTCGGATAAAAGAAAGGTGATTAGCAGGGTGCCCCAGGGGTCAGTCCTGGGCCCGGCACTGTACAATGTATTTGTGAATGATATTGCTGAAGGAGTGCATGGAAAAGTCTGTCTTTTTGCAGCTGACACGAAAATTTGCAACAGAGTGGATTCCCCCAAGGGAGTGGTTAACATTAGGAATGATCTACAAAAGCTGGAAGAATGGTCTGATGCTTGGCAGTTAAGATTTATTGCGAAGAAGTGCAGAGTCATGCACTTGGGTAGCAGAAATCCAAGGGAAACGTACGCAATAGGGGGCGAGAGACTGGTGTGCACAGATCAGGAGAAAGACCTTGGAGTGATTATTTCTGAAGATCTCAAGGTGGCAAAACAGTGCGACAAGGCAGTGGCAAATGCCAGGAGGATGTTGGACTGCATATGAAGAGGAATTAACAGCAGAAAGGAAGAGGTACTTATGCCTCTGTCACTGGTGAGGCCTCACTTGGAATACTGTGTTCAGTTTTGGAGACCATATCTTGCAAAGGATGTAAAAAGACTGGAAACTGTCCAGAGGAAGGCGACCACAATGATTTGGAGCCTGCGTCAGAAGCCTTATGAGAAGAGACTTGAAGACCTAAACATGTACAATTTGAAGGAGAGGAGGGACAGGAGAGATATGATTCAGATCTTTAAATACTTAAAGGAAAATAATGAACAAACAAACCTCTTCCAAAGAAGGAGAAGCTGCAAAACTAGAGGGCATAACATGAAGCTACAAGGGGGTAAATTGAAAGGCAATGTAAGGAAATACTTTTTCACTGAAAGGGTGATAGATGCTTGGAATGCCCTCCCGATGGAAGTGGTGGGGGCAAACACGGTGACGGAGTTCAAAAGGGCATGGGACAGACACAGTGGATCCCTTTACAGCAACAAGAAAATATCAAAATAAACTGAACCATCAAATTCCTCAACAAATAGGGGTGTCCTACATGGAGTAGTGGGTTCACCCCTGGGCAAAGACATGGGGAGGGGTGGCCTGCACAGAGCGGCAGGTGTACCTTCTCTTGACACTGTGCTGAGCAGACTAGATGGGCCATACTGGTCTTTATCTGCCGTCATTTACTATGTTACTATGAATGGCCAGCAGAAGAAAGGAAGTGACAGTGCCTCTGTATATATCTTTGGTGCGACCTCATTTGGAGTATTGTGTGCAATTCTGGAGACCACACCTTCAAAAGGATATAAACAAGTTGGAGTCAGTACAGAGGGTGGCTTCTAAAATGGTTAGTGGTCTTCGTTATAACGCATATGAGGATAGATTTAAGGATCTTAATATGTATACTTTAGACTAAGGAAAGGTGGGATAGAGGTGATATGATTGAGACATTTAAATACCTCCATGGCATAAATGCACAGGGGGAGAGCCTCTTTCTACTGAAAACAAGCTCTGCTATGAAGAGACATAGGATGAGGGTGAAAGGGAATAGACTCAGGAGTGATATGTGGAAATATTTCTTTACGGAAAGAGTGGTGGATCCATGGAAAAGTCTACCAGTGGAGGTCATAGAGATGAGGTCAGCATCTGAATTCAAAAAAGCATGGGAAAAACAGAGAGGATCTCTAAAGGAACAAAGGGGACTGTTGTAGTGGTTAATATGGAAGGGCAGACTAGATAGTCCATGTGGTCTTTTTTCTGCTGTCATGTTTCTATGTTTTTATGCATTGTCTGCATTTACGTGTGCCTCTGGTACTTGCTTTATTTTGAATGAGTGACCTTAAGTACATTAATTGGTTTTGTGTGACTTTGAAGATATTTATTATTGTTTTGTATTGGATTTGGCTAGTTAGAAGTAGCCAGTGTAGCTGTTTGAGTATTGGTGTAATGTGATCACTTTTTGCTGCTCCAATTATGATTCTGGCCACCGTGTGTTGAACCATTTGTAGTTGATGTAGTGCATATTTGGGAAGTCCTTTTAGATGCTATTGCTGAAGTCCAAGTGTGGGAAGATGAGATCTTGAAATACTGAACATAACATAAGAACATAAGATATGCCATACTGGGTCAGACCAAGGTCCATCAAGCCCAGTATTCTGTTTCCAACAGTGGCCAATCTAGGTCATATGTACCTAGCAGTTTCCCCAAGAGACACAAGTTCCACAATGCTTGTACTGGGTCAAGCATTGATATATTCGGTCACTTCTTAATAATGGTTTATGGATCTTTCCTCCAGGAACTTGTCCAAACCTTTTTTAAACCCAGCTACACTAACAGCCTTTACTACATCCTCCGGTAACAAATTCCAGAGTTTGATTACACGTTGAGTGAAAAAATATTTTCTTTTATTAGTCTTAAATAGTTTACCCTGTAGCTTCATTGCATGTCCCCTAGTCTTTCTATATTCTGATAACGTAAACAATCGATCTACGTTTACCCGTTCCACTCTGTTCATTAATTTATAGACTTCTATCATATCTCCCCTCAGCCGTCTCTTTTCCAGGTTAAAGAGCCCTAACCTTTTTAGCCTTTCTTCATAGGAGTATCCTTCCATCCCCTTTACCATTTTGGTGGCTCTTCTCTGTACCTTTTCTAAAATCGCTATATCCTTTTTAAGATACGGCGACCAGAATTGCACACAATATTCAAGGTGCGGTCTCACCATGGAACGATATAGAGGCATTATAATATCTTTTGTTTTATTTTCCATTCCTTTCCTTATCATACCTAGCATTCTATTTGCTCTCTTGGCCGCCGCTGCACACTGGGCCAAGGGTTTTAACATGGTATCCACAATGATGCCTAAATCTTTTTCCTGGGTGGTGGTTCCTAATGTGGAACCTTGCATTGTGTAACCATAGTTTGGGTTGTTCTTCCCTAGGTGCATAACCTTGCACTTGTCCACATTAAATTTCATCTGCCATTTTGATGCCCAGTCTTCCAATTTATCAAGATCCTCTTGCAATTTTTCACAATCCTCTTGGGTTTTAACAACTTTAAATGGTTTTGTGTCATCTGCAAATTTGATAACCTCACTCGTTATTCCACTTTCCAGGTCATTTATGAATATGTCAAAAAGCAGCGGACCCAGCACAGATCCCTGGGGTACACCACTATTCACCTTTCTCCATTGGGAAAATTGGCCATTTAGCCCTACCCTCTGCTTTCTATCGTTTAACCAGTTCCTGATCCACAATAGTACACTGCCTCCTATCCCATGACTCTTTAGTTTTGCCAAAAGTCTCTCATGAGGGACCTTGTCAAAGGCTTTCTGAAAGTCCAGGTACACAATATCATTGACTCACCTTTGTCCACCTGTTTATTCACTCCTTCAAAAAAACATAACAGATTAGTAAGACAAGATCTTCCTTGTCTAAAGCCATGTTGGCTGTCTCCCATTAGGATGTGACTATCTACATGCTGAGTAATTTTATTCTTTATGATGGTTTCTACCATTTTTGCCGGTACTGACGTCAGGCTCACCGGTCTGTAGTTTCCCGGATCACCCCTGGAACCCTTTTTAAAAATTGGTGTTACATTGGCGATCCTCCAATCTTCAGGTATTAGAGATGATTTTAATGATAGTTCACAGATTACTGATAGCAGTTCTGCAATCTCATATTTCAGTTCTTTCAACACCCTTGGATGTATACCATCCAGCCCAGGTGATTTGCTACTCTTCAGTTTATCTAATAGTTGTAAGACATCTTCCCGATGTATCGATATTTCCTTCAATTCTTCCGCACCTTTAAATACCACTTCAGTCATGGGTAACATCCCTACATCTTCCTCAGTAAAGACTGAAGCAAAGAATTCATTCAGTCTCTCCGCTATCGCCTTGTCGCCTCTTAGTGCTCCTTTAACCCCTTTATCATCTAATGGACCAACTGACTCTCTCACAGGTTTTTTGCTACGAATGTACTTGAAAAGGTCTTTATTTCGCGTTTTTGCTTCCGCAGCAAGCTTCTTCTCAAATTCTCTCTTTGCCTGCCTTATCAATGCCTTGCATTTGACTTGCCAGTGCTTGTGCTGTTTCCAGGTTTCGTCGTTTGGCTCTTTTTTCCATTTCCTGAAAGATGCTTTTTTGGCAACAACAGCCTCTCTGACCTCACCTTTAAACCATGCTGGCAGTTTTTTGGACTTCCACTTTTCTTAAAGCGTGGAATACAGCAGGTCTGGGCTTCCAAGATTGTATTTTTCAACAACACCCAAGCTTGATGTATGTCTTTAACCTTCGCAACTGCTCCTACTGAGTGGAAGTCAGATGTTTCTAGTAGTGGTCGCAGGTTCTGAAGTGTTTTTATCTTGCTATACATAGTTCTGGCAGTCTTGCTGATATGTATGGTGAAGTCTAGCTGTTGTTCCAGTATTATGCTTAGGTATATGACCTCTTGATTGTCTTTTAGCTCAGTATTGTCGATTCTAATTGTTTTTGGAGGTGCTAATACTTTGTTTTTAAATACGTGTAAAACTTCAGTTTTGTTTCTTTTTTTTTTTTTAAGTTTATTTGCAGCCTATGTTCTGTTAGCCATTATGTAATATCAGTAAAGCATGCTGTTAGTTTGTTTAAGTCTGGATTGGAGGTACCGTAGAGTGAGTACATCATTATATCATTGGCGTACATGTTATAGTGAATATTGTGTTTGTGGAAGATGGAGCATATGGGCTGTATAAATATGTTGAAGAGTAAAGATGATAATGCTTAGCCTTGTGGAATGCCCCTGTGTTGATAATATGGTACAGATCTGCATGATCCTACTTTTACTTGATGGCAGCGGTCGGCCTGGTATGACTGAAACCAGCTGAGTGGGGTGCCACCAATTCCAATTGCACGTAATCTTGCTAGTATTAGCTTATGGGGATGGAGTCGAATGCTGCAGCTAGGTTGAGGAAAATTAGCATAAATCCCTGATTGAGTTTTTCCATTGCCTTCAAGATTGAATCCAGTAGTGAGGTTAGAGTCTCAACCCCATGGTGTGACCTGTAACCATATTGATGCTGGTCAAGTGGGGGAAAACTGTAGATGTGTTCTTGAAGCTGCTATTGTGCTACTTTTTCTATTATTTTTTAGATGAATGGTAGGCTACATATACAGTAGGTCTGTATGTGGCTGGATTACTTTTATCAGTGGTGGGGCTTTTCAGTATTGGGTGCACAAAGGCCATCTTTAGTTCTTTTGGCAGGTATCCATGTTCAAGTGAAAGTTGTGTTATTCTAAAGATGAATGGGGATAGCTCAGCTCTGGATATTTTTACCCAACTAGCTGGGCATGGGTATAGTGGCTAGGTGGTGGTGTTTAGAGTGCTGATTATGTGTTCCATGGTTTTTTTTTTATATAGAGTGAAATGTTTCCATTGCACATTGGTTTTGTTGTGTTTGTAGAGTGATAGATCTGGGTGCTGTTTTTGTTTTCTTGGTTAGGGTCTAATTAGAGACTCTAACCAAGAAGATACGGATACCATGCCCTGCTCACAAAACTGATGAGTGTTTGTGGGCAGGGCATGGTATCCGTATTTTCTTGAGTAGGGTCTCTAATTAGAAATTGAATGATTTTAAACAGCTCTCTTGGATGGTTAAATGAGTTCGTTATGATTTTCATATGATATTCCTTTTTTGTTGTGTTGACCATGGTGTGGTAGTCCTTTAGTTTCTTCATGTAGTTCTCTTGGGTTTCTGGTTGTTTAGAGTTCCTCCATCTTCACTCGATTCTTCTTAATTCTCTTTTTACCACTTCTTAGCTCCTTTGCGAACCAAGTTGCCTTTTGTTTGTGTCTTCTGGTTGGATTTGTTGGTGGTGCAGCTGCTGTTTTATTTATGGTCTCATTCCATTTGTTAATCAGTGAAACTATGTTGTTTGTGTTGGTCTGTAGTTGAGGGGTAATTTCCGTTAGGAATGATTGTTTGTCAAACTTCTGGAATCTTCGCTTGGGTGTATGGATGTATTTTTTATTGTTAGTGCCACAGTTGGGGGATGGAGGGTTGTGAAACTTATCATGTGGTGGTCTGACCATGGTACCGTAAATGTTTGAGGAGCTGAGTTTTCATATCCAATAGTATATCCTTGAGTGCAAGAATAAGGTCTAGCATATTTCCTTTCATGAGTTGGTTCATTTACTATCTGTTGGTAATCTAGTGCATTCATGGCTTCTAGGAGCATGTCTTTATGGTATCTGGAGAGAGTGTTGAGGTTGAAATCGCCTAATAGAATTAGTTGTCTGTCTTGAGTGCTGTTCTTGCATACTATCTCAAGAAGGATGGTCAGTTCATTGGGGCTGTTGAAGCTCTGTATAGTAGACATATTGAAAGACTTTTGTTTGATATAGTTATGATATCCATTTTCGCTTGTGCTCATGTTGTGTATGGATTGGAAATCTAGGTATGATTTGGCTAGGATGAGTACTTCTCCTCTTATGTTGGATCTTGGGCAATTAAATAGCTCATAGTTATCTATTTTTAGTTGGTTGAATAATACTGTGTCAGTTGCTGAGATCCATGACTGTGATGCATATCTGGACAGCTGCTTTGAGGTAGTCTGTGAAGATTGTGATTTTGTTGCGTATTGAGCATGCATTGGTAAGTACACATTTTAGATATTGTCTATTGCAATGGGTAGTCTTTGTACTGGTTGGAGTGTATTGGTGAGGTTGAATTTGTATGAGTCTCTGGGTGCGTCTATAACCTGGGTTGTAGTTTGTGTTGTTGGCTTTGTGTCTGGCAGTTTTTTGACCTTCCTTCCACTTTTATTAAAGCGTGGAATACAGCTGGTCTGGGCTTCCAAGATAGTATTTTTAAATAATGCCCATGCTTGATGCAAATCTTTAACCTTTGCAGCTGCTCCTTTTAGTTTTTTCTAAACTATTTTCCTCATTTTATCATAGTCTCCCTTTTTGAAAGTTTAAAGGTAGTACTGTGGATTTCCTTACTGTTCCTCCTCTGTTTATTAAATAAAACACAATCAGGCATTTTAGAGATTATATTTTATTCATATTAATCTGGTTATCAGTTGATAGGGGTAACCTGGAATCTTTCAAATCTGTAATTAAGGGCATCTGGGTTACTTTTATCTTTATTGGAACCTCTCTTTTGGGACACCCTAACTTTCCTCTTTTGCTAGTATCCTTCAAGGATACATCCTTCTGAACCATAAGCTCTTGGGTGACTGTCAGCTTTCCCCTATTATCTAGTTTAAAAACTGTTCTATCTCCTTTTTAAAGGTTAATGCCAGCAGCCTGGTTCCCTTTCCCAGAATGTTGGCCAGTTCCTAATGAATCCAAAACCTTCTTTGCACCATCATCTCACCTATGCATTGAGACTCCAGAGCTCTGCCTGCCTTTTGGGTCCTGCATGTGGAACAAGAAGCATTTCAGTGAATGCTATGCTAGAAGTTCTGGATTTCAACTTTTTACCTAAAAGCCTACATTTGGCCTCCAGAACCTCCGTCCCGCACTTTTCTATGTCATTGGTACCAACATGTACCAAGACAGCAGACTCCTCGCTAACACTATCTAAAATCTTGTCTAAGTGGCATGTAAGGTCTGCTACCTTCGCACCAGGCAGACATGTTACCAGCAATCCTCACATCCACCAGCCACCCAGTTATCTACATGCCTAATGATCGAATCACCAACTATAATGGCCATCCTAACCCTTCCCTCATGGGCACATGTCCCTGAAGAAACTTCCTTAGTGTGAGAGGGTTTAACATCACCTGGAGGATAGGTCCTAACTACAGGATCACTTCCTGCCACACCAAGGTGATGCTTTCCTTTCATGTGACCTCTCTCTCCTCCATGGCAACTGAGAATCTGCCAGACTGGAGGTGGAACCTCAGTACTACGTCCCTGTAGGTCTTGTCTATATACCTCTCTGTGTTCCTTATGTCCTCCAAGTCTTCTATGCTAGCCTCCAGAGATCAGACTCATTCCCTGAGGGCAAAGAGTTGCTTGCACCTAGTGCACACGTAAGACCTCTCAGCAACTGGGAGAAAATCATACATGCGATACTCAGTGCAAAACAATAGATAGCCCCCATCTCGCTGCTGGACTGCTATCTGCATCTTTGTTTTAAGGTTTTGTTTAGCTATTTAAGTTTTTTGCTTACTTAAAGTTACTAATTTAATTTAATTTAATTTAATTAGCAGGTTTTTATATACCGCAACTTCCATAGATCAGTTGCGGTTTACAATGAACAACAATGAACAAGCAAGGCTGTTTTACAAGGAACGGCAGTAAACATCAATGCTGTTTTTACATATAACAGTGTAAACAATAATGGGCTCAAATCTAACAGTAACAGATTGGTAGAATTGAGAACTATATACAGTGAACATGTTTAGAACTATAATACAATTTTAATTAGAATCTCTGGATATCTTACAAGGTTTTAGTACATATTCCAGTTCAAGGGTCACTTATTGCTGGTGCGGCTATCCCTTTTCTTGTTGTATTTGAGAGTTTGATATGGATGCATAATGTGTTGAGAATAAGTATGTTTTGAGTTTTTTCCTAAACTCCGTGATTTGGGGTGATGATCTTAATTCCGCTGGGATGTTGTTCCACAGTATGGGGGCAGCATGGGAGAAAGCTTTCTTGTTCGTTGATTTTTTGGCTCTTATAAATTCTTTTGGTGTTATTAACTTATTTAATTGGTCTCGTCTTTGTAGGTTATGACTGGGTTCCTTGATGATTAGGTTATTTAATGTACAGGGTGCTGTGTTATTTAGGGCCTTGTATGTGGTTAACAGAGTTTTATACTGTATGCGGCATTGGATTGGGAGCCAGTGTAGGGACTCTAAGATAGGTGTAATATGTTGGAAGGGAACTGTTTTTATGATTGTCTTGGCTGCTGCATTTTGTGCTAGTTGTAGTCTTTTTAAGTTTTGATTTGTTACGCCTAGTAAGGTTAAGTTTGCAAAGTCAAAGTGGGGTGTTATGATAGCTTGTATTATGCGTTGGAAATCCTGTAGGTGCAGTAGGGGGCGGAGTTGCTTTAATATTTTAAGTTTGAAATAAACTTTCTTTGTTATATTTCTTATCTGTGGGTCCATACTGAGGTGTTTGTCTAGTATTACTCCTAGGTACCGTATTTCAGTTTTTATTGTGATATCATTGTTTTGCAGTGAGATCTGTGGTGGTGGGGTGAATGATGTGTTTTTGGTTACTATTAGGGCTTCCGTTTTTGCATGGTTAATGTATAAGTTATTTTCATTTAGCCAATTGTTTATTTCGCTGAGGCATGTATTGATAAGTAATGTAGGGATGTTTGGTATTGTGAAAGGTACATACAACATTATGTCGTCTGCGTAAATGTGATATAATACTTTGTGTTTTTTGAATATTTGGCAAATGTGTTTTATGTATATATTAAATAGAAGCGCTGACAGGGCAGAGCCTTGGGGGAGGCCTAGTTCCTGATTGTATGTTTTTGATGTAAGGTTACCGATGCGGACTGTTTGGGTTCGGTTGCTTAAGTATGAGGAAAACCATTTTAGAACAGTGGATGTTATTCCTACTTGTTGCAATTTGCTTATCATCGTTGTATGGTGAACACTATCAAAAGCTGCCGATATGTCAATGAAAATGAGTAGGAATGCCTGTTTTGAATTATCAATGCCTCTTACGAGCGTATCAATTAGAACTGTTAGCAGTGTCTCCACCCCATGTCGGGGGCGGAATCCATACTGCTGATTGTCAAGGGGGGCTGAGCTGTCGATGTATTCTTGTGTCTGGATTTGAACTGCTTTTTCGATCAGTTTAGCCAAAAATGGGATACTTGATATGGGTCTGTAGGACTTAGGTGATAATTTGTCAAGAGTGGAGTTTTTTAAGATAGGGCGGATTTGGGCATGCTTTAGTGATGGGGGTAAGTACCCATTTTTTAGTGAGAGATTTATTATGGGGAGTATGAATTGGGATAGTATAGATATTGAGTTTTTTATCCAATTTACTGGGCATGGGTCAAGTAGTGAGGTTGTTGTATTAAGATTTGTTATAATGTTCTTGAGTGAGACAGTATTTAGAGGTTGGAAGTCCGTCCATTCCTCAGTATGTTGTATTTGAGTCGGTTGTTTAGGACTTGGTAACTGGGGGTGGGACGTAATTTTGTCCATGTAATAGTTTGCCATTTCCTGTGGTGAGATTTCTATGGTATCATTGCTGGAGAGGTGGTTGTTGTTTGTTAGCTTTTGGGCTATTGAGAATAGTTCTCTAGGTTTGTTTATTGCATTGTTTATTATAGAGGTATGGTAGTTTTTCTTGGCATTGTTAGTTGCGTGTTTATATGAATTAAGGAGAGTGATGTATGAGTCCTTATTAATGGTGTTTTTATTTTTCCTCCATTTGCATTCAGCTTTCCTTAGATTTCTTTTTAGTAGGTGTAATGTGTTATTATACCAAGGAGCTTGGGCAGCTTTAGTACGGGTGTACATACTAGGGATACCTATACTAATACAACTATACCTAATAAGTTTAAGGTACTTTGTTCACCTCAAGATTAATTGATTTCAGGGTCTTAATTAATCTATTCTTGGTAAGGATAATCAGTTGAACCTGAAAGTGAATTTGACCTTCTCTTTCCCTTTAATAGGTTTAAAAGCCTATAAAACTAAGATTTTGTCTGGGGTGGGTGGGAGGGAAAGAATACTTAGTAAAAGCTGGCTTGCTACAGTGCCCTTACCTGTGCTTCTAAGGTAATCTCTTAACAATTTCCTGGGTAATTCACACAGCTCTTGGTTTGATAGGAACCATTCAAATTGCCCCTTTGATCTGTCACTTGGTTTTAACACCTATTTAAAACACTTTCATGGGTCTCTTGCCTCCTAACTGGAAGGACTCTTTGTAAAGGTCTCTAGAAACAATTTCATTCTTTCTACTCAAAGAATAATTACCCTATTCTTTCTTCTATGTTAAGCCCTGACTGAGTTTAAATTTAAATAAAAAGCTCCCTGGTGCTGCTAAGCCCTGATTGGGTTAACAAATATACCAGATTCTAAAATACGCAGATTTATCAGCTTTAACTCAAAGAATTCCCTTTTCACCAAGATTTACAGAACTTCCCAGAAGTAAATACTTACAAGTGTGATTTCTTTCTAGCAGTAGCAGTCCCTTTTAGTAGTCCTTCAAGGGATGTGAGACGTTCTGCTAGATAGCTAGTCTAAATTCCATGGACAGCTGGAAGTGCGGACATCTATGGCTCCATGGTGATTACTGATAGGCAGTCCCTTGTTGATGTCTGGTAAAGTTATAGCATGTCTTTGATATATGGAGCACTAAAATGTTCATAGTGGAATCAGTTATTGGGGTATTATGTAAGCTACACACCCTGTTCATCCCCATTCCCTATCATGAGGAATATGTCTTGAACTAGTGATCTTTGGATTGGGTAGCAGACCCCTTGCCTGTTGAACCATCTCCCTCATGACCTATAGCTATGTCCTGACCTGGCTTTCCCATGATCGCATTGTTCCATCCTGACTCCAGACAGGAACAGGGTTGGGCATGTGAGCAAGTCTCCCCTATTGACACTGGCCACTGGATTGGTAGTAGTAGCACTGGATTGTTGGCCATGGAAGCCACCGCTTACAGCAATGATTCATAACTGCCATGGAAACCACTTTCTATGCTCCTGTGCCAGAGAACATGTTATGCAATGTCCATGTATACCATCTGTGACAGTAACAGGTAATCATGAGGATCTATGTGCATCTATCACACTGCTACTAAGAGGATCCTCAGCGCAGATGTCCCCAGTAACTGTGACATGCTCATCTTCCACCCCACCCTATACTTTGCAAGTCACCAAATGGGCAGATTCTGAGTGGGTCACAGCACAGGATCAACACAGATCAGCTATGTGGCACCAGTGGGAGTGATAAGCTGTACCAGTTGAAATGTTGCACTCTGACCTAAAGTTCACTGGTTTGAGGCCAGCCTGTGACAATAGACACATGCCAGTTCAATATGCCATTTTGGCTGTCTGATTACTCATCAGGCCATGGATTTTTCCCATCTTCTCCAAAAGGCAAGCACATTTTCAAAAATTACATAGGTGCTTCATAAAAGTATATCCAATGTAACCCTATACGAGTAGCTGAGAATGTATATGCCCCCCCCAGATGGAAAGACACTGAAGCTTAACTCTTATATACAATAATCATGCATATATGTGTGCCTGGATGCTTGATATTCCATTTAGCAGAGGATGCCATCATGCCTTGCACACACAGGCTTGGAGTTCATAGGACAGTGTTTTTAATGTACGTGTTGTTATGGGTACAGGTTCTGCATGACTAAGTGATGTGAATGTGTGTGCAGGGGCGAAGTGGCTGGGGGCTACATATGTGTAGCCTGAATTACACCACAGAATGCCCTTCCCATATAACACCTTGGTCCACTTTCTACCATCTAACTAAAGATGTCCTCAAAAATATCTTTTCCAAATTAAACACCACCACATCTTACCTAGATCCATGTCCAGTAGACCTGATAAAAGTGTCATTAACTGAATTCTCCTCATTTATTATCCCTATCATCAATCTCTCCCTTACAAATGGGTACATAGCAACTACACTTAAATACGCTCAAATCCGTCCAGTACTAAAACTCAAAAACACAGACATAAATGCACCTACGTCGTACAGGACAATTTGAAGCCTACCACTCCTTGCAAAAATCTTAGAGAAAACTGTCAAAATATAACTACAGGACCATATAGATGCCTCTGCCCAGCTGGACGAACAGCAATATGGTTTTCGTCCATTTCATGGGGTGGAAACACTCCTCACTGTCCTAACTGACATCCTTGCAAGAGGAATTGATAATACAAAACACGCATTCCTACTCATTTTTATTGACATCACTGCAGCTTTCGACAGTGTAAACCATCAAAGAATGATAAACAGGCTTAAGCAGATAGGGATCAAAGACAACGTCCTAAAATGGTTCACCTCATACTTAGCTAATAGAACTCAGGCAGTTAGAATAGAACATCAAACGTCAGATACCTACAAACAAGAACAGGGTCTCCCCCAAGGCTCCACTCTCTCTGCCCTTCTCTTAAACATTTGTATCCAACCAATATGTTCCATATTTAAAAGGTTCTGTGTAATTTACCATATTTACAAGGACGACATAATGATCTATTTTCCGTGGGACAGCTTAAACCCACCAACCCAACTATTTGCTGACTACCCCTCAGAAATCACAAACTGGATAGAGAACCAAAACCTCTACATCGATGTCACAAAAACTGATGCCATGTTTGTAACAAGAAGTCAGAACTTCTCCTCCCCCCCCCCCCCAACAATCAGAATCAATAACATCAACATTTTGGTTAAAAATGAAGTTAAATACCTAGGTGTAATCATTGACCGCTCACTTAACTTTACAACCCATATTACACAAACAACCAAAAGGATATACTATAAACTCAAACTCCTAAAACAACTCCACCCCCTAATTCACCTTCATGACCTTAGATCAGTTATGCAAGCAATGGTAACGCCACACCTTGACTATGCAAATATTATCCTGCAAGGCATCACAAAATAGGACTTAAAACGCCTCCAAATAGCTCAATGTTGCAGCAAGAACAATCATGAACACTAACTCCACTGAACATATTACACCAACACTCCACGCTCTCCACTGGCCACCAATACAAAGTCACATAAAATATAAAATTCTTGTTACAACATTTAAACTAATCAACTGCATTTCCCCATCGTGCGTTTCTACACTTACCACTAAAGAAAATAATAACCGCAACCGACGCAAGGGAAACAAAATCAAACTTATGATCCCAAGTGATTTTAGGAAAACTAGACAAATAACTAGTAACAAAGCCTTCTCTCACATGGCCCCTCACCTCTGGAATACTCTCCCTGACCACCTCAGAGAACAAAATGACCTACAGACCTTCAGAAAGAACCTCAAAACTTATCTATTTACCCTCCACTTTGGCACTCTTGAGCAACATGCTACTCTGGTAACTCCCCCCTCCCTCCCCCCCAACCTCCCCTAACCCAAAATCCCCACTCTCCAAATGAATTGTAAATAGTTATTTGAGTTTAATTGTTTTTCTGTCTATGCTAATTTAGCTCATGTATATAGTTTCTCGCTGTTCCATGTACTTTGAGAATGCAGCTGTTTATGCACTCTTCAAAATTTTTGTTATCTGTAAACCACAATTGATCCTTGGAAATTGCAGTATAGAAATTGTTTCAAATAAATAAATAAAATTATGTGTATGGGGGCATGTGTATGCAGGTGCCTGGACCTCCAATATGCTGGGTGACAATGCAGGGTGCACCATACTGCTGGGTACAACTGGCTTGCAGATTGTCCTCTGTGCAGCCATGCACATGACCCAGCATTTGACAGATGCCTCCAGATAGTGTCACCCACAGAAAAGTTTTTTTCTCACATGTCATCACCAAGTATAGGCCCACCCCATCATCCACTGAGTGGATGGTTTGGTTCTACAGTGCTCGCTGTGGCCATGACACACAATATCATACATATATCAGAGGCATCAGGTGCCTGTTTCAAGGCAGTCCTGGCCCAGTGAAGCCTTTTATGCAGTGCTCCTCATTAACACTGAATGACAGCAACAGTGGAATGCAGCAATTCCCATTTAAAAATATATGTATTAAATAATCAACAATGCTGTACATCAATATCCCATGTGGCCCTGTTGCTCATAAAGGTATTTCCTCTGGCCTAACTGACCAATCCCAATGCCACCCACCTACTACCATCCCTGTCTTCCAGTTGGCGTGCCTGGAGGGGATGGCCAGGGCATGCACCTCGACTCTCAGGTCCTCAAGATGCATGACCTGGAGATCCAGTGGCCTTGCCAGGGAAGCAAGTCCCTGCTGCACTGTCCACTTAATTGAGTTGAGGCCCAGCAGGCCCTCACTGGCTACAGCGGCTGCTGGTTCCTCCTGATGATGCACCATATCTCTGTGGGAGATGGACTGCAGCAGCTGTACATCCATGTGGTCCTCAGGGTGTACAGCTACAGGTGCCTGTTCTCTGCCCTTTCCTTTTCCCAGCCTGGTTGCTGCCCCTGCAACCTCTCCCCTCCCATCCCCCAGTCCAGTTCCTGCCCCCTCTCCCACCCCCTCCCCAATGCTGAACCCAGCACCTTCTTTTCCTGTACCTCCCCCTCCTCAGATCCTGCTTGCCAGCCCACCTCCCCCTCCACTAACACCTCCCCTTCCTCAGTCTCTGACACACGGGTGGTAGGCCCCTACAGCTGCTGTGTGGTGTCTAATTACTCCCTTTCAGAGGGGTTACCTACCTCTGTGAAGGTGAAGACCATTTCTTCCACCACCTCATCCTCCTCCAAAGGGGATGGGCTAGACAGCAGTACAATATGGATGGTGCTGTGGCTGCTGGCACTCTTGCTGTTCCAGGTCATGTGACTGGCAGTGCTGCTGGTACTTCTGGGGCTCTCACTCCAGGGCTTTCCTTCTGGCCATGGTGGGGGTGTGGCCATGGTGGGGTTGTGGCCAGTTCTCTGCTTTAGCTGCAGGGTTTGCTAGCCTAGCTTCTTATGCTGCCTGCTTGCTCTCACTGCTGGTTGTTTGGGGGATGACAGTTACTGAGGCTCATCCTGTGGTGCTGGTGGGGGTGAGTCACTCACTGCCATAGCTGTAAATGGGAGACAAAAATGTTCACTTTAGCTATCACAACTAGTATGGCTGCATGCAATTTGGCAGGTCGGCATCTGACTATGTGTGTGCTTGCTGGGTTTTTTCATGTATACACATGTTCAGTATCAGCTATGTATGATTCAGTTGGCGTGTGTGTCCACTTTGCTCACATCTTTGGTGCTTCCCTTTATGTCCTGCCTTTACATGGACAGCCTATGGGGTTCACATGGTTGAGAAGTTATTGTAGGATTGTGTGAAGAAATTGGACCCATTTGGTGTATGTTCTCAGGGTATGTGACAGGTCTTGAACCCATAGCAGTTGGCTTGAGAGGCTGACAAGTCACTACAAGTGCCCATGAAGACATGTGGGGGGAACCTAACCTGGCTCCTGTATGCTCTGCTGACTATCTTCCATTCTGTGGCATTAAACATTCAGGACCTGGCTGTCTGGTCTATAGCTGACTGGTGTTTGACAGTAGGACCTGTCCCCTTTTTCATTTCTTGGCCCCAGCAGTGGAGATATGCTCCTACAATGTGTTCTAGTGCATGCTGATGGAATGTCTGGACATGCTTGAAGAGTAGGCATTTGATGATGTCAAACCCAGCAAAACTGGCTCTTCTGGGTGGGTCATTGT
This sequence comes from Ichthyophis bannanicus, assembly GCA_033557465.1. Classification (NCBI taxonomy): domain Eukaryota; kingdom Metazoa; phylum Chordata; class Amphibia; order Gymnophiona; family Ichthyophiidae; genus Ichthyophis; species Ichthyophis bannanicus. Next base: position 419,380,429 of record CM066038.1, read on the forward strand.
TTTGTTTGTTTTCCTATTACATCACTGACTATCTCAGGGAGGGGGATCACACTGTGGTCACCTGTGAGTATTTTCATGATTTTGTTGAACTCTACTTTTCCCATGTACGAGCAGCTACAGGCACTGATGAGGCAAGTGTTATTGACATACGTCTGCAGCAACAGACTTTAACTTCTTGTACAGCTGGGCTGTTTAATGGATAGGTACATGTTTTTATTCTGACATGCACATTATTGAAAATTTGTTTATCGTGGTATTACCATGATATGTGTTCATCCATTGCAGGACTCCATTTTAGGTGCATTATTCGCTTTCACTAGCTGTATTTTGTTTTTCAGATTTTAAAAGAATATTCTGATTTTTAATTGCATCCTGAGTAGGACTCACCCCTGATCTTCTCAGTTTTAGGTCAATGGTTAAAACTCTAGACTACTCCTCTGCTCTAAATATCATCTTTCCATCTTACATGGAGGATGCTGTGCCATTTACTGTTCCTTTAGGGATTTCTGGGCCAGTGAATACCAACTCTGTTGCACCTCCTTCAGTGATGACATTGAAATGTACATGTTCACTGGCAGTCACTCCATGTGACAGATTGCCATAGGAGGTTAGAGGTTCATGATGCAAGATGGCATTGCAGAAGTTACATTCCACAGTTACTTGTCAAAGCACAATTGTGTGTAATACATCTGCATGTGATATAATTGGAATACTGTTGTAATATGATCGTATTCTTTTCCACCTAGAGATCATACTGTAGCTGTGGCCTATATAAGCTTGTCTTGGAACTACAGTGCATTTCATTAGATGAAGTCAGTTCATGATGCCATGTGATGCCATGTGTTGGTGCAATGTCAGGCACTGTGGCCATGCCATATTGAGACCTCCACCACCTAACGCTGAAATCCTCACATGGGCAAGGGGCCTGTGGAGTGTTTTTGACAGGGTACTGGTACATTGTTGACCAGATGTTGCAGTACAGATACATTATACAAAAGAACAAGGGGCTGTAGATACAAAGTATACACTCCTGAGAAAAAGATTACTATGGATGGATCTCCATCTGCATGTCTCTAGCAGTGTAGTTACATGCCTGTGGACAGGCAGACTGACCTACGTGGCCAATATGGAAAATTGCCTAAGGTGGATGCTTCTTGGAGGTGGCAGAATCTGGGCATTCAAGCTAACTGATATATTTTGAGCGCCAGAGGGGGTGAAGAGGTTAAGGTTCGCCTAGGTAGCCTACACCTTGGACCAGCTCTAGGGCCGGCCCTGCTCACGTAACTCATCTTCTCATGTCACTTCAGTGATTCCCTATCAGTTTCTGCATCCTGTTCAGACTTCTCCTACTGACCTACATGTACATTCATTCTGCTTCTCATCACTTCCTTACTCTCTCATCTCACTGTATACCCCTTCTTGAGGACTCCGCTCCTGTGGCAGATTCCTTTTATCAGTGCTCTTGTCTGCCATTGTCACCTCCAGACCTTGCTGTTCCATATGCCTGGAACAAACTACCTGTGTCTATTTATCAGGCTCCTTCTCTGGCCCTATGCAAATCCAACCTACAAACCCACCTCTTTGCAGCTGCTTTTGGATCCTGATGCTCCTCACTCTCTTGTCCACTACTTATGTGTCTCTTACCATACTCTAGTCCACAGTTTTGCAATGTTGTCAGTCTTGATTATATTGTCGGCTCTGTTGAGCAGGAACTGTGGCTGACATCTATATGTACAGCACTGTGTTTGCACTATACAAATGACTGGTAGTAGTAGTAGTGGTTGTAAGCCTCTGTGGAGGGAACATAGCTGCCTCTGACCATGCCTTTGTCTCAGCATCAACACTCACCTCACTCCTGCTGGATCTGCCGGGATATGTGCTACACCAGTCTGGGCTGGGATATCTGCATGGTATAGAAGCACACTTTATAGGCCTCGAGCTCATGCATGATATGGAAGCGTCTGCAGAGAGGAGCAAGGTATGCCCCTTCATATTTATTTATTTGACATTACTTTTATACCACCTTTCACGTAGTCAAGGCGGTTTACATTGAGCAGAACTTAAGAATTACACAGAACAAAAACGTTTGGAATAGATATTTAAGAATTACAAGTAAATAATAGGGTGGGTGATCTTAGGTAAAACTTATTTATAAGGGCATTATGCATTTGAGGGATTATTTTGCCACCTTTTTCCTCTGTGTCCCCTGCTATGCATCCCTTTCCTCCTCTTGTGACCTTACCCCTGCCTGACATTCAGGGCTAGCTTTAGAGATGAGCCTGTACGGCAATGGCTCTTGCAGCACATGACATGAGGCCACAGGAAGCCTGCCGCCCAAGGTTGCCACCTTTACTTACAGCTAGCAACCTACTCTTCCTATCCTCAGTGCAACATGTGGTTTTAACACTACTGCGGAACAATTTTACTGTGCTCCGGCAGCTGTGCTGTGGTGAAGCCACTGGTACCGCAGCATTTTCAGATTGCACAAAGAAGCACTTCCAGCTTCTTCCTGTTTTTTGGCTACATCTACTGATCATATCAGCCTATTTCAAATGTTACATGAATTTGCGGGCCATATTGAGAAGGGAGAGAGGGCAGGCCACATATTATCCTGCTCATGGCTATATTCATCACACACTACACAGATAGTACTGATGTGGTGACGGCGGTGCCTGTATATTCAGTGGCACTAACGATGGACATAATGGCACTGCATATATCTCGTTTCACATTAGTGATAGCATTTGACCTGAGCCAGCAACTTTGTAGCCTGCAAATAGACTCCTATTTGCACTGCTTGAACCCCACAATTGGCCCCAAAGGAAGGGGATGCAGAAGCCACACAGTTGACTCAGAATACTATGGGTCTGCCACCTTCTCAAATATCTGGCAACTTTCTGACTAACCAAACACCCATATCTTCTCCTTTCCTGTCTTCCCACTGGTCTTTTTCCCCATGCAGTCATGCCCTACACATCCATCATTCACCCCCACTGCTGCTGCTGTCCTGGGAATCTGCCCTTCTGTCACTGCTCCACATGCAAGCATTTATACTTTTGGCTGTGCAGTGGTACCTGCAGCACATAACACATCCTGCCCAATTCTGCCCTCTTTCCCTCACTGTGTGCAAGAACATAAGAACATAAGATATGCCCTACTGGGGTCAGACCAAGGCCCATAAGCCCAGCATCCTGTTTCCAACAGTGGCCAATCCAGGTCATATGTGCTGCGATGCCCTCGCTTGGGCCCGAGGGCTTACAAGCATAGAGAAGCCTTATAGTGTCCTTTTAAATAAAGCTTCCCTTGTTTGTCACCAGAGGGATTCTGGGACTTGTAGTTGGCTTACTTATATATGGACAAATGTAGTTGTGAGACCAGTGGTTTAAGGCAGCAAGAAAATTTATTTTTTTTTGTGGGATTCCAAGCTCAAAACGCAAAAGAAAGAGGATGCTTCTCCAACATAAGAGTAAATCAGATTAACAGAGAAAAATGTAACAAAAAGGCCTTCTATCACTGGGCAGCCACTTTCTTCCCAATAAACTTTCACAGAGCACAGCTTCTGGTGGTCATTCAACATAACAGGTAAACTTTTAACAGCTGCTGTTTTCTTTTCCCAAACCAAACTTTTACTACAGACAGCTTCTTGGCTTCAGAAGCTCACATACTTAGTAGAACACATTCTTGGTTTTTTCCAACTCTTTGCAGTCATAAAAATTAGTCGCTATATTGTTTCACAGTCTTTAAAGCCTGTTCAATAATGCTCAGTCCTCCTTTAGACAAAAAGAGCAATCCATTGGTGACAATTCTGACTCCGATTCTGGCATACAAGAATCCACCTGCATCTCTTCTATGGACACCGGGTACTTCTTACTTCCACCAGTTTTATAAACTTGCCCAGACTTCCTGTCTTCTAAAAACTCTTGGAACTGCTTCAACAGCAAATCACCCCGAGAAGGCACACTTGTATTGGGAGGGTAAAGCTTCCTCTCTGCAAACAGTTTTCTTAATGCTTCTAGTGTTAAAAGCTCAGTTTCTCTGCCCTTATCTGGGTTTCGGTTCTCTTCATACATACAACTATCCACCCACCTCTTAGCAGATGTTAGATCAGGCTCCTGGACACTAGCTGTAGCAAACTGTTTTTCTGCGAGCTGTTCAGCTTTGCAAGCGCTGGCTTTACCTTGGGGCGGGTCTCTCAGACAACTACTGATTCCTTTCCTCCTGATATCTTTCAGGCCTTATGATGGAACTCGGCCTTCTGGTGCCTTTTTCCACTCCTTCCCAGATAGTCACTCTCTTGAAAATTTCCTTGGAACCTTTCTCCCTTTCCAGGATCTCTCAGAGTTTCTCCTTCTTGTGCCTCTGCTGCTCTGTCTGCTCTGGCTGCAGATCTGTTCCTTTCCAGCTTCCCCTGAACGTGCTGGCTCTGCTCTCTCTGCTGCGTCTCCTGTGTGTGTGTCTCCTGTGACTCCTGTGTCCCCTGTGTCTCCTCTGTCTCCCCTCTCTGCTCTGAGTGTGTTTTTAAAAACCATTTGCTGCCGGGCACTCCCTTGCCTTTGCACAGGTGTGACCAATCACTGAGCAAGCTTGGCTCCCCATCTGAACTAGGGCGTGGCCTGGCCTTAGCAGAGAGCTGAGTTTTTTTCTTGCCTGCCTTGCAAGCACTGTGCACAACAGAACTGTCACTTGTTTTAAAGGGAAAAACAGGGTTTTCTTCCACTTCCATCTCTTCCTGGGAGCTCTCCTCACCACACATCTCCCCCCCCCCCCTTAAGATATCACGGGCTGGCATAATTTTATTTGCACAGCACGTGATTTCATTCAAGGCCTCTGCGGGGTTGTGCCTCCTTTCTGACCTCTTGGCTCCAGGGTCTATTGTGGCTAGCTGAGCTAAGGCTACTCTTTCATGCCAAGGTTTCAACACATTTATATGATAAACCTGCTGGTGGCCTTTTCTATTCTCCACTAGGTATGACACTGGCCCTACAGGCTTTATCACCTTACATAGCCCCTTCCACTGGCTCTCAAATTTGGGAGTGGGACCTGCCACCATCACAATGACTTTCTCCCCAACCGCCAACTGGTGAGACCTTGTGTCCTGATCGTAATAGGTTTTCTGTTTAGTTTGGCTATTTCTTAAATTTTCTTCCATGACCTGGGAGGCGTGATGTAATCTGCCCTTCAGGTCCCTTAAAAACTGGGGTACACCTACTTCTTTTACATCGGGTTCTACCCACTGTTCCCGTAATATATCTAGAATGCCACGAGGGGGTCGGCCGTACATTAATTCATATGGCGCTGTCCCTAAGGATGCTTGCTTCCTCTCCCTGCAGGCATAAAGGACAAATGGGAGCATTGTGTCCCAGTCAGCCATATTTCCCTCTAAGCTTCGCCCCAGCATTTTCTTTAGGGTCTGATTCTGCCTCTCTACTAATCCGTTCATTTGGGGATGGTAGGCAGAAGTTTTAATGTGCCAAATCCCAAATGCGTCCCACACTTGAGCTAGATATCTAGACATAAAATTGCTTCCTCTGTCTGTAAGCACTTCACGGGGAAACCCTATTTCGCAGAACAATTTTATCAGCTGTCCCGCCATGGCTTTTGCTGATATGGTACGAAGGGGTATCGCCCAAGGAAATCTTGTCGCCTGGTCTACTACTACCAACATATATTGGAAACCACGGGGTATCTTTGTTAACGGTCCCACAATGTCCATAGCTATTCTATTGACAGGCTCCGAGATCACTGGTAAGGGAACCATAGGTACCTCCCTTGGGTGAGCTGAAGAGACCCGTTGGCACGAAGGACAAGCTTCGCAAAATTTGGCCATTTCTTTAAAAACACCTGGCCAATAAAAACGCGCCAAAATCTGGTCTAGGGTTCCTTGTACTCCCTTATGACCCCCAACTGGGTGGTCATGTGCCAGCCTTAGCAATAAAGTTTTAAACGTTGTGGGCACTACCAGTTGTTTGCATTCATTTCCTGTTTGAGGATCTAAGCTTTCCTGGTACAATATTCCTGTGTCTAAAAGGAACCTAGGCAGGGTGTCTCTCTCACTCTGGGAATACTTAAAGGCATGGGTCAGAGCGGGGTCTGCCTGCTGCTCCTTGGGGAATGAGGGGAATTTATCGACTAATTCCACCGGTACCCAAGGTAACCCCTGTCCGGCCTGTAACTCTGCTCTGTGCCGGGAGCGAGACCGTATCTCCCTACGCTTCTCTCCTTTTCCTTTTTTGTTCTTATCCCTTGGGGAAGCTATCAGATCCTCATGCACGGGAAGATCTTCCACAGGTTCCCCTAGGGATTCCTCATCGTTTTCTGGGGCCTGCGACTGGGCCCTTGTGGAAACCAGAGCCTCTTTTGAATGCAAACCCTGTTCCATGCCCCTATGAAATTGTGGCCAGTCCCTCCCCAATACTAAATTATGGGGCAACCGGGGTACCACAGCTATGGGGATCTCTCTCTTTACACCTAATCCTTTTACCCGAATCTTATACACAGGATATAGGGATGCCACTCCATGAATACATCTGATCTTTACAGTGCTTACAGGTTGGATTGCTACCTCCTCAGTCCTGGCCTCAATTTGTTGCCAGAGCGCTTTAGACATCATGGACTGTTCGGCCCCTGAGTCTAACAGTGCGTTGGTAACGATTCCCTGTACTTCCACTGACAGTAGAAATCCTTCCCTGATTTTCTGAGGCTTCTCAGCTATTAGTGCTGTCTTCATATAACATTCTCTCTGAAAATGACCTTCCTCACCGCATTTAAAGCATTTCTTTTTTGTAACATGGCCTTTCAACATCGACATACAAGTTTTCAGAGGTTCATCTTTTAACCCAATCCTCCTTCCTGATATGCCTGCCATTGCCACCCTGGAAGCACTGGCACCTTCTCTTGCAGTTAACTCTGCCTCCATAAAACGCTCAGAGAGCATGATGGCTTCTTGAGGGCTTTGGCAGTTTTGTAGTATAAGGAAAGTATGGATGTCTCTGGGGACCGCAGCCATGTACTGCTCTAACACGAGGCTATCCAGTACGGACTCAACTGATTTTCATTCAGGGGTCAGCCATTTATTCACTAGACTACAGACTCGCTGGCATAGGGCCTTAGGATCTCGCCTGGCTTCAACTTTACAGCCCTTAGTAGGCAATGATAGTCTAAAGGTGTTAGCCCTAGTCTCTCTCTAACAGCTTTTTTGAGCTCGTCATAGCTACTAGTGAGCGCTGGCGGCATGGCTCGATATGCGGCTAAGGCCTCCCCCGTAAGGGATACCGCTAGGCGCACAGCCCATTGGTCTTTAGGCCAGCCGCTGAGGTGAGCCACCCGTTCAAAGGCTTTGAGAAAATCATCACTGTCATCCCTATTTGTGAGCTGTCCAAAATTAAATGTCCCACCAGCTTGAACACCCAGCGTATGGAAAGAAGCTGGTGTAGTGGAACCTGGAGGTGTTACTGCTGGTCTGGTTTTCTCATTCTGGGCTTTCAGCCATCCCTCCAACATCTCGAGTAGCGGTCTCTGCTGGGCTTGCATCTGCGCAGCAGTTCTCTCCTGGGCCTGCAATGCCAAGTCCCGCTGGCGCTCGAATTGCGTTGCCATCCATTTCAACACCTCTTGACACTCGAGGGTCATCTTGGAACTCTGCAACAACAACACAGAGACCCAAGTGCGATACCAAAACAAAAAAAACTTCACTACTTTTTTTGTTTTCCAATCAGCTAAGCCTACACCTTTGCCCTGGTAGCCTAACTAGCCCTGTTAGGTACCGTTACCTGGCTTAGATGAAGCTTCGAGCTTATCACCAGTGAAGGTCTTTGTAGTCCTCTCTGTACAGCTGCTTCACTTCCTGGACATTCCTCTGTAAAGCTCCACAGTGAAGTTGCTGTTCCTGCGTGTATCCAGAAGTTGCTCCTTTGCGCATGCGTGAAATCCTTAATACTACGCCACTTGCGATGCCCTCGCTTGGGCCCGAGGGCTTACAAGCATAGAGCAGCCTTATAGTGTCCTTTTAAATAAAGCTTCCCTTGTTTGTCACCAGAGGGATTCTGGGACTTGTAGTTGGCTTACTTATATACAGACAAATGTAGTTGTGAGACCGGTGGTTTAAGGCAGCAAGAAATTTTTTTTTTTTTTGTGGGATTCCAAGGCATTAAAGCTCACAACGCAAAAGCCAGAATCGGAGTCAGAATTGTTACCAATGGATTGCTCTTTTTGTCTAAAGGAGGACTGAGCATTATTGAACAGGCTTGAAAGACTGTGAAACAATATGGCGACTAATTTTTATGACTGCAAAGAGTTGGAAAAAACCAAGAATGTGTTCTACTAAGTATGTGAGCTTCTGAAGCCAAGAAGCTGTCTGTAGTAAAAGTTTGGTTTGGGAAAAGAAAACAGCAGCTGTTAAAAGTTTACCTGCTATGTTGAATGACCACCAGAAGCTGTGCTCTGTGAAAGTTTATTGGGAAGAAAGCGGCTGCCAAGAAGGCCTTTTTGTTACATTTTCCTCTGTTAACCTGATTTACTCTTATGTTGGAGAAGCATCCTCTTGCTCTCTGCAGTGCTATAAGGGTTCTGCGGCAGAGGGTGGGGGCTCCTCTATCCTGTTTCCTGTTGCACACGTGGCCTCATTTCATGGCAGCGGGGGCATCCTTGTGATTTACATGTGTGTGGACTGTATGGGTGGACACAGGATAGTGAGGCCCCACTGAAAGCATGCCCGCCAGGATCACAAAAGGTCATGCACACCTATGGGCATGGATCCGGAACAGATTGTCATTCGACCATGTGCACAATTTGCACATGTGCACGGGGCCTCTGCGTCCTATGTGAAATGTGCCTCATAGTGGTTTTGGATTTTCAGAAAGCCTTTAACAAGGTCCCTCATGATAGACTCTTGAGGAAATTAAAAATCATGTGGTGTGAAAAAGGTGAAGCAGTTCTTATTCCGTATCTGCATTTTCAGAAAGTGCATGACAAAATCCCTCATGAGAGACTCATAAGGAAATTAAAAAGTAATGAAATAAGAGATGATGTCCTATTATGGAATGGAAACTGACTAAAAGATGAAAAACAGAGTAGAGTTAAATGATTAGTTTTCTCAGCAGAGAAAGATGAATAATGGGGTATCCCAAGGGTTTAAAAAAGGTTTGGACAAGTCCGTGGAGGAAAGGTCCATAAATCATTATTAAAGAGGACCTGAGAAATCCACTGCTTATCCCGGGACAAGCATTGTGGAATCTGTGTACCTGTAGGAAATAGGATAATGGGCTTGATGGACCTTGGTCTGACCCAGTATGGCATTTCTTATGCTCTTATGATCTGTACCTGGACTGGTGCTTTGTAACATATTTATAAGTGATGTGGAAATGGGAACAATAAGTGAGGAGATCACATATGAGAATGACAAAAAATTATTCAAAGTCGTTAAATCACCTGCAGATTATGAGAAATTGCAGGATGACCTTGCAAGACTAGGAGATGGTGCATCTAAATGGCAGCTTAAATTTTATGAGGACAAGTACAAAGTGATGGACATACGGAAGAATAAACCAAATTATAACCACATAATGCAGTGTTCCACTACTCAGGGAAAAGGTCTAGTTGTCATTGTGAACTACACATTAAAATGTCCTGCACAGTGTGAAATAACAGCTAAAAAATCAAATAGAAAGTTAGGAATCATTAGAAAAGGAACAGAGAATTAAACAAGGAATATCAGAATACTACTGTATTGCTCCATAGTGCGACCACACTTTATTTATTGTGTGCCCTTCTGGCCATGCAGCTCATAAAAGATAGAGCTGAATTAGAAATGGTATAGAGATGATCATGAGGATGCAGTGACCCCTCCCCCCCCCCCCCCCCCATGAGGAAAGACGAAAGAGGTTAGGGCTCCTCAGGTTAGAGAAGAGATAACTAAAGAGAGAAATGAAAGAGGTCTGTAAACTCCTGAGTGGAGTGGAACAGGTAAATAAAAATAGATTATTTACTCTTTCAAAAAGTACATGCATAGATTGAGGTATTTTTTAATCTATACATGTGCATGCAAACTCTGCACATGTTCCATCTAGACCTCTCCCCCAAGAACTCCTGTCAACAAAGTGCTTACTTTTACAATAGTCAGCATTGTTATAAGTGATTGTTTACCTGCATATGTGGCCACATATACATGGGAAAATATGCAGAATATATGAGATTTGAGGTTATTATCTTAAGCTTTTATATTTCATATGTAAAATGGTAAAGGGGATGGAAGGATACCCCTATGAAGAAAGGACTATGAAGGGCTCTTTAACCTGGAAAAGAGACGGCTGAGGGGAGATATGATAGAAGTCTATAAATTAATGAACAGAGTGGAATGGGTAAACGTAGATCGATTGTTTACATTATCAGAATATAGAAAGGCTAGGGGACATGCAATGAAGCTACTATTTAAGACTAAGAAAAGAAAACATTTTTCACTCAACGTGTAATCAAACTCTGGAATTTGTTACCAGAGGATGTAGTAAAGGCTGTTAGTGTAGCTGGGTTTTAAAAAGGTTTGGACAAGTTCCTGGAGGAAGTGTCCATAAACCATTATTAAAAAGGGACCCAGGATATCAATTCTTGACCCAATACAAGCATTGTGGAACCTGTGTCTTTTGGGGAAACTGCTAGGTACGTATGACCAAGATTGGCCACTGTTGGAAACAGGATGCTGGGCTTGATGGGTCTTGGTCTGACCCCAGTAGGGCATATCTTATGTTATTATGTTATCTTTCTGTGTCAGTTATCTAGCTGCGTTATAAGGATGGAGAATAGTAGAGCACCCAAAGCCTTCCTCTATAGTTAAGAAGGCTTTGGAAGTAAGGACACTCTCAAAAGTTAGTGTAAACGTTGCAAGATAAATGTTACCATCTAGGAGGGTATGTTACCAGCTAATTTGTATGGGGATGACTTTGTCATTTGGCCTTCCAAAGCCAACAAACCAGCAAAACCTTCATTTGCAGGTTTTTCTGTTTCCTGCAGTTTCATGTGCAGATCAGGTATCATTTCAGTGGGCACCCAAATAAGCTTAGTCCAAGAGAACTACTGAAAATTTGTATTTCACCATCGACAGGAGAATCAATCATCATTGGGAAAGGATCTGCAAAATCATTTTCAAAAAGACAAACACTGCAGAGATGTAGGATGACAATCCTGTTCCTGATACTTTTTCATATTCTATATGAAAGAATGTGGAATAGCACAAGAAAAGATGACAGGATGGACTAATTCCCATGATCTACTATAGAATGAAAGCAACATAGATGACCTATTTTTCCTTTCATAGATGCTAAAGGTAAATGATCTTAGCGATATCAACTTATAGTGATGCCACCTAGTAGCTCATTGTTATATCCCACTTCTAAATCCATGTTTAAGAGCTAGAAATGAAGGCACACTAAACACAGCTGGAGCACAGGCTATTTCTAAAGCAGAGTTAAAAGATATTTGAGGTGGAACTCAATAAACCCTGATAAAAGCATAGATGGATAACCTTTTGGGGGTCAGTCTAAGGGGGGCATGGAAGGGGATAACTGCTTTTGCCTTCTGTGTACTTCAAATATCTTTATTCATGTCATGTCAAATTCTGAATTGTTAGCCCAGAATAACACCTCATTATTACCTTATTATTATTATTATATTTTATTATTATTATTATTATTTATTTGCATTTAGCTCACAGCTTTCCAGTAAAAGTTATGACACTTGCTATCTGAAAAAGCCTAAATGGTAGACGGTCTGAGGGTAATTTTATAAGGGTCACTTAATTTAAAGGGCATTGCCACGTGCATATTTTGCACTTCTAAAAAGTAAAGTATAAAATAGGAGTATAATTGGTAAGATATATGTGCCAAACCTAGGTTTTTATTTAATTATTTAACTTTTCTTATATACCGCCTTTCAATTGTATCAAGGCAGTTTACATCGAACACAGCTGAATTTTAGTTACATGGAACAATTAATTGTATGGTCAACATCGAACATAACTGGACTTTAGATTCCTAGCAATTGGAGGACAGGTAGGCAAGGGGACAAAGTTACAGAGGTTAATTATATTTTGCAGGGATATAGGGTGCTGAGGTTAAGCCAAAACAATTTACATATTTACATATTTACAATGTGAATCTACAGATGGTCTACGGGTCAAGTAGTTGCATGGTAGTATTCAAGTGTCTGGCCCATAATATTTTTGCAAAATGTGTGTTTTTAGCTTTTTGCGAAACTCCTTTAGGTCTTTTTGTCCTCTTATATTGCTTGGGAGAGAATTCCACAAAGTTGGACCGTATATGGAGGATGAGCGCTGGCAATTTTCTTGTGTGTTTGAGGTTTTGTACTTGGGGACTGTAAGAAGGTTTGATCTCTTTGTGGCCTATTATCCAAGGATCTATGTATGAGCACCTGTAAGCAGCCAGCTATTATATTGTGTATTTTTTAAATGTATTCATAATTGATTTGCATTTTAAGTGTGCCTGGATGGGGAGCCAGTGTAGCTCTTTAAGGACTGAGGTGATATGCTCTTGTCTAGTTCTCTTTGATAACATACATCGAGACAAGAGCATGATTGTTACGCCAACCTGAAACTTGCCTGTGCCTAGGTTTGTACAAAACATGAGCAGGTTGAAATGCATGTAAATTTAGGCTTCACCTATGCTCTGCCTAAGCTTCACCCCTGTGCTCACCCACTCTGAAGGTACCCATCATCACCCTAACATGTGTACTTACAGACTAGTGCCGACCTAAACTATTTGCATAAGTGCCCATCCCCCTGCAGAAGTCATTGAAAAGAAGTGACTCGATGTGTGTTGACGGCATATAACTTTATACGGTTCATGATAAAATTACTTCCTATATGCCATCTGATGGTTCAAAATGTATCCAGGCATTTTGTTTTTTAACTGTTCCGGTTATCCAATGGCTATTCTGTAAATCATAAATGTAAGCCGGCATTTTAAATATAGGAATAGAGCCAGTATAGAGCTTACCATCAGAAAATGCATTCGAGATCAAGGAAGAAGTTTTCACTAGTCACTGGATCTACAGAGATGCATAGAATAGAAAAGCGTACTGAGAAAAACTGTAGTTACTGTATATTCACTCATTGGTATATTTAACATTTCTTTGGCTCCTGAATTTTTAAATTAAACTTTGGAAACTACTACTAATAGCCCGCCACCAACACCGCCTCTCTCTCTCCCTCCCCTCAATGTGCTAATTTATTTTCACACTAATACAGCTTACACTTGAGAAGGCATCAAATATGCCTAATACTAAGATGTCCTACTTTGTAGTAATTGATTGGTTTGAGAGAGCTGTGTGCAAAATTGTGTCAAAGTAGTTTCCTCATGCTGACATTAGTACAGACAAACTCCTCAGATGCTTGAAAGGTGCTGCCTTTATATGCAGTGCTGCTGGTTTCACTGCAGAGTCCTTCAAACGATGACACAACCTATTTCATTTCTAAATAAGGGTGTTTTCTTGTCAGTTTCCTTGTTCTCATCTTCATTTTAGGTTATGGACCTCTCCATGTGTTCACTTCCACAGACAGAGACCCATATATTGATAAATATTGATGTTGATGAAATTGCATGAAGAATCCATTTTGTACAATTTCTTTATCATGGTTTTGCAAAAATTGACTTTGCCTGGGATGTAAGTACTTAAGCAATGGAACACATTACGCTTTCATTTCTATTTGAAGGCACTGTACCTAATAGAGCTGTTCAGATAGGACCCCTCATATTCAAAAATGTCTTGGATGGATGAGCAAAGTTTTTTATACCCAATGTTTAAAAATAAACAATGATAGAGACATAATAGGAAAAAAAAACCCAGTAAGATGTTACTCATCAAAAGGCACAATAAGTGAAGGCTAACAGAGATGAGCTGGTCCAAAATTAGTAATCATTAGGTCATGCAGTCTAAACTTTCCAGATAGTGATCTGTTTCATTTGAAAAAGGGGTAAACTAGAAACATTAAAAAAAAGCCAAGATAGTACTACAAAGTAAGAAGGAAAAGATTCTAGCCTTAAAGAAGTTATCTTCATTCATGATAAATAACTGTCCTTCTGTTGCGTTATATAGCTTCTTAGATTAAGTGGAATTTCTACTTATTAATGATTGTGCAAATATTATTTGTAGATCAAAGTATCTTTTTCAAGACAAGACCATATAATTTGTTGAGTATACCAAAACCTGTGTAAAAGAAGGATATTAAGTTAATCAGTAATTTATGATGGAGTCAAACTACTATAGTCAGAACAACAGCAGATACGAATAATGTGGAAATAAAAAGAGAATTAAGACAATGATGCATACTTCACTACTTTTATTCAATTTATATCGTGAATACCTAATCTCAGATGCTCCAGAGGTAATGAAAGGCATAAATATCAATGGTATAAACCTAATAAACATTCAATATGCTGATGATACAGTATAATAACTTCTAAGAAAGATCTGTAAGAGATATGTGGTTAGACATAGGAAGGGAGGGGTACAGGGTATGAATTTGGAAGCAGATGACTTTGCTAGGAACAAGGGTATTTTAATATCAAGGAGTTCAGGGAACTGCAAAAGGATCTTATGCAACTGTCCAAATCAGTGTCCATCGCAAAAGTGACTCCCTGCAGAGCCATATTTACTGGCCAGTGCCCCTAAGCTGTTGCAATTGGGAGATGGGGGAGTTGGATCCCCAAAGGTTGTATTACTGAGTGAGGAGCAGCCCAAGAATGACAAAGTGAAAGCAGTACATCTTCCTCCATGGAACAAACTTTTCTCCCTCTCTTTTAAACGCTAATCAGCCTTAGCAATGTTCTGTCGGGCCCAATCTCTTAATGTACAAATTTTAATTCAGCACCAAAAGAGTTTTAAAGGTGCAAAGGCAGGCTAGCAGTGATTTCACAGTATTCCAATGCTGCTGGCCTGCTCTTGCATCTTAAAGAGGACAGGTAAAAAGAGATACTGTTGCTAAGGTTAAGCAGTACTTAAAAGAAAGGGTCACCCCCATAAAAGAGGAGGTGCCCCTTTCACTATGTCATTCTTAATCATGAGGCTACCTGGAATAAGCAGCACCAACTTAGGTCCATCGCCGGGTTGGTGCTGCTTATTCTTTCTTCGAGGTAGAATAAGCAGCACATCCCTTTTGACCCGACAGGACTTACAGGGCCGTGACCTGAATCAGCCCTGTACATCCTGCCAGGCTGGCTCACCCCCACTTTGCCCAGAACCCGCCCCCTCCTGCCCCCTCCCCCACCCCCCCCCCCCCGCCGGCTGTCCCTATCCTGCTGCTGAGGACATGCAGGGAGAGCCAGAGGGGGGACTCAGACCGGGACAGCTTGCGGGGCTCAGAATCGGGCCCATGGTCCAAGAATTGATTTCAGTGGAGTATGAGGTGCCACCCGAAATGATAGTTCAGATCTTACAGATCCTAAAGTGGGGGTACCACCCTCAAAAAAATAACGAAGGAGAACAATACAAAGGTTGGAAAACCATATATCTCTTCTGAACAGAGAAGATAAGTTGGTTGGTATGAACATAAGATATATTAAAAGAAGGAGCAAAATCTGGAAGGCTAAGGGAGTCATTTTAGGATCTCTATTTGTGATTTGGACATCTGAAAATGGGCATTCAGATATGCAAATTGTGAGATATCCCTGGACCCATTGTAGAAAGCCAGGTACATAGATGTCTCCTCTGCGAGCATGTCCATGTAGCATGGGGCATGGTAAAGGTGTGACCTGGATGGTGCAATGGTGATGCATGTTGCTATATGATTTCAGTATGCCTGGCTGTGGACACATTCAAGCCTACATCTGCTCCAAACCATGAATACATTGCAGAAAATTACTTGTTTCATGGCAGCAACACTTCCAGGGGGAAGAACAAACTGTGCTCTCACTACCACAGTACTTTTTGCTGGATCAATAAAACCTGAAACAGTTCTTTCATTTTGACTGCCCGACTGCTATACATCTGCAGATCTAAAATAGCAGGCTGGACATGCATGTATCATAGCATAGATGCCTCTGTTCTGAAAAACCCAGCTAGCACATCTGTGTACCCATTTCTATGGCCATGCATTTCCAGGTGTCCACATTGCCTACCTGGCCATGCCATTTACACGGGCCTGTCTCCAGAACCAGTTGCGAGGATGTGTATCTTTCAGGGTGAAAGCAGGAAGAGTAGTAGAATCGGGTGGAACAATATTTATTTATTTATTTGTTACACTTTTCAATATCTCAGATTTTAAGGGTGCTTAGAGAGGCTCTGGAAGCTCCACTAGATATTCTATTCAACTTTGGAGGCAGGAGTAGTTCTTGTGGACAAAACAAGTAAACATTTTCATTCACAATGGTGGAAATGAAGCAGACAGTGGTAACTACTGGCCAGTTCGAATAACCTCAGTGATGGGTATAGTACAGTAGAGTCCCTGATAAGGTATGGACTGTGGTATATCTCATTTCAAACATGCTATGGGATCCAAGGCAACCAATTTACCAGAGGCAAATCAAGTTAAACAAATGTGATCAATTTCTTTGACAGGCTGACCACAAATTAGATCAAGGATAGTAGCGCAGATACTTTTCCCCACAAGGCAAGTATCTGAGAAACTCCTTTCCAAACTGCCCCCTTAAAGTATAGCAATTTTCTCTATCCTAGAAAGCACTCTGTATAGAGAACAAGCATATAAAAATGGTGTCGGCGGTGGAAGATCACATTTCTGTGACAACGGCAACAACACTAAAATTAAACTGTGCGGAAGAAAGGCCTGGCAATCTACTTCCATATCTTGCCACAAAAACCCAGTGGATAGTCACAACAATCAAATTGTACTATAGTGCTGGAAGATGAGACCTCCAGATTGGAAGGCACTCAAATGGCTACTGGGGAGAAGCTGAAGATTTTTCAGAGTAAAGCCAGCATTTATGATATGGTTGGATCAAAGCCCTCGGGACATCTGACTGCTGATGTAGCTGTACATGAAATGAGAGTCAGAAGCTGCAAAGATGTCTTACATATTGGGGCATGGAGTATACGAAGCATGAACCAAGGGAAGTTGGAGGTAGTCAAGAATGAAATGGAACGTGTACAACTCAATCTGTTCAGAGTCAGCGAACTGAAATGGACTGGCATGGGGCACTTTGCATCTGAGGATCACATGGTTTACTATGCTGGAAATGAAAGACAAAAGAAAAAAATGGTGTTGCATTTATAATTAAGAAGAAACATGCAAAAACTGTAAAGAAATACAATGCAACAGTAAGCACTTAATTTCTCTTTGTCTACAAGGAATGCCCATCAACAGAACTATAATTTAAGAATATGCTACAACAACAGCTGCAGAAGAGGACAAAGTTGATAAGTTCTATGAACAAGTACAAGCTGAAATTGACAGAACATGCAAACCAGGATATCCTGATAGTCATTTCTGACTGGAATGCAAAGGTTGGCAACAAAGAAGAAGGCAAAGTGGTTGGAAAATGTGGACTAGGCAACAAAAATGAAGCTGGAGAAAGACTGGCAGAATTCTGCAAGACCAATGATCTATTCATCTCAAATACCTTCTTCCAGCAACACACGCGATGACTATGCATTGACATCACCCAATGGATTGTATAAAAATCAAATTGACTACATCTGTGGAGGTCAATGATGGAAAAGCTCTATAACATCAACAAAGACAAAACCTGGAGCTGAATGGAGCAAATCACCAACTACTAGTATGCAAACTTAAGCTAAAGTTGAAAAAGAGCAAGCCATCATGATGTAGTAAAATATGACCTTGAGAATATACCATCGGAATTTAAAGACTGCCTGCAAAATCTATTTGCTGCTTTAGATACAAATGAAGAGTTATGGAATGACATCAAGAAGGTTGTGTTCGAAGAAAGTGAGAAATCTCTACAAAAGGTGAAAAGCAAAAACGGCCAAAATGAAAGACGAAAGGAACTCTGAAAACTGCCCAGAAATGCAGAGACGTTAAAGCCAGAGGAGAAAGAGAGGCATTCATAGAACTCAGAGATTTTCAACATGCAGCAAAACAAGACAAAGAGAAGTACTGCAATGATGCATGCAAAGAAATAGAAACAGAACTATTAGAGGAAGAACAAGATTGACTTTCCTAAAGCTATGAGAGTTAAAGAAAAAAATTCCAGCCTCAATTTGGAATGTTACAAGATGCTCAAGAATCCATGTTGAATAATGCTGAGAAGATCAAGAAAAGGTGGAAATAATACAGAGTTATTATTATAATAAAGATCAAGTGGGCCAACAGCCATTTCAACCTGTACCTTATGATCAGGAACCACTGGTGATGAAAGAAGTAGTTGAAGCAGCATTGAAAGCCTTATCAAAGAATAAAGCACCAGGCAGTGATGACATTCCCATTGAAGTATTACAGTAATCTGATGCAGCTGCTACCATATTTACAAGGCTCTGCCAGGAAAATTGGAAGACAACATCATGGCCAACTGAGTGGAAAAGATCTGGTTTTATACCAATATAAAGAAAGGTGATCCAACTGACTGTGGAAATTATCACACATTTACTTTGATCTCACATGCCAGCAAGATTCTACTAAAGATTATTCAGCAGAGATTATAACCATACCTGGAACGAGAACTGCCTGAAGTGCAAGCAGGGTTTAGGAAAGGGCCAGGAACGAGAGACATCATTGCAGATGTGAGATGGAACCTTGAAAAGGCTAAAGAATACCAAAAGGATATCTATATGTGTTTTATTGACTACAGCAAGGCTTTTAACTGTGTAAACCATAAGAAACTCTGGGCCAAATTAAGAAGCATTGTTATACCAGGACACCTGATCATTCTCTTGCATAACCTTTACGTTGATCAAGAAGCAACAGTTCGAACATAACAGGGAGAAACAGAATGGTTTAAAATCAACATACTTTCTCCATACCTGCTTAATTTATATGCAGAACAAAACATCAGAGAAGCAGGACTGTATGAAGACAACAGAGGTGTGAAGATTGGTGGAAGACTCATCAACAACCTTCGCTATGCTGATGATACCACATTACAGGCTGAAAGTGAAGATGATCTGAAACATTTGCTTCTCACAATCAAGGAACATAGTCTTAAAATGGGCCTGCACCTTAATGTAAAGACAAAGATCAAGACAACTGGCAAAATCAATAAGTTCATTGTTGAAGGAGAAACAATTGAAATTGTGGACAACTTTAACCTACTTGGATCAACTATCAATAAAGAAGCAACAAGCAGTCAAGAAATCTGATGATGCATTGCTCTTGGCAGAATGGCTATGAAAGACCTAGACAAGATTCTCAAGAGCAAAGATGTCTCTCTCCATACAAAGATTTGACTCTTTCAAGCCATGGCATTTTCAATAACATCATATGGATGCGAAAGCTGGATAGTGAAAACGATAGACAGGAAGAAAATTGCTACCTTTGAATTATGGTGCTGGTGACGAATACTGTGTATACCATGGACTGCCCGAAGAACAAAACAGTCTGTACTAGAGATCAAACCTAAGCTTTCTTTAGAAACTCAGATGCCAAAACTTTGACTTTCATACTTTGGACACATCATGCGAAGAGAGAGATCATTAGAAAAAGACATCATACTTGGCAAGGTAGAAGGTCAGAGCAAAAGAGGAAGGCCAGCAATGAGATGGATCGAAACAATAACAGCAGCTATGAGTGCTACTCTGTCAATGATGAACCGCCTAACTGAAGACTGAACACAATTTAGGACAACTATCCAGAGGGTCACCATGAGTTGACCCCAACTTGATGGCATTTAACAACACACACCCTCGATATGGATGCCTGCAACAGCATTCATATAGACATCTCTGCTATGGAACCGTGGAGTGGGAACGTCCATCTCAAGCAAGGTTGCATATGGTGGAGTCCAGCAATATAGCAAAATGAAAACATGAGCCAACATTTTCCATTGGGGTTTGTTGACAAATTGTAAAATAAAGAGGATATGAGCATATCTTTTTATCCACTCTTTCAAGATGTTTGCATGACAAAATGAGAACTTTGTGGATGCCTGTTCATGCCTGGAGCAGGTATAACCTTTGAAGGTGTGAATAAACAGGTAGACAAAGGTGTGTTGGTTAATATAGTGTATCTGGACTTTCAGAAAACCTTTGACAAGGTCCCTCATGAAAGACTTTTGGCAAAATTAAAAAGTTATGGGATAGGAGGCAGCTTACTATTGTGGATCAGGAATTGGTTAAAAGATAGAAAGCAGAGCTTAGGGCTAAATGGTCAATCTTCCCAATGGAGGAAGGTGAATAGTGGAGTACCCCAGGGATCTGTGCTGGGTCCGCTGCTTTTTAACATATTCGTAAATTACCTGGAAATGGGAATACCGAATGAGGTTATCAAATTTGCAGATGACACAAAACTACTCAAACTTGTTAAAACCCATGAGGATTGTGGAAAATTGCAAGAGGATCTTGATAAACTGGAAGACTGGGCATCCAAATGGCAGATGACATTTAATGTGGACAAGTGCAAAGTTATGCACTTAGGAAAGAAAAACACAAACTGTGGTTACACGATGTAAGGTTTAACATTACAGACCACCACCCAGGAAAAAGAGTTAGGCGTCGTCATGGATAACATGTTGAAACCCTCCGCCCAGTGTGCAACAGCGGCCAAGAGAACAAATAGAATGCTAGGTATCATAAAGAAAGGAATGGAGATTAAACAAAGGATATTATAATCCCTCTGTATCAGAGGCGTAGCGTGGGGGGTGCAGGGGGGGCCGGCCGAATTGGGCGCAACATGGGGGGGGGCGCTTGCACTCGCAGCTCTCTGTTGCCGATGAGGGGGAAAGGCAGGTCCCTATGATACATGTTGGCGCGTACGCCATCTGGTGGTGGCACTGCAAAGAGGTTTGTGCTATAGCCCTCGAGCCCGCAGTCCTGGGAGTCGCATTGTTCTTGGCAAACCCTCGGCAACAAAGCGCAGGCGATGCGATTGACCCCCTCTAGGTAGCTATTTCACACAAGCTGCCGGGGCGGGGTGGGAGGGGGACTGTTTATCGCGTCGTCGCCCTTCGATCTCAATGTAAAGCTGGGGTTGGGGTCGGAGCGCCCTGTGCGCTCGAGAAGGCGAAGCTGCAGGGCGGCATTGCGAGTTTCTGGTTCCGGATCTCCTCCTCTTCCCTGCTGTTGGGCGTTTAACCATGCTTGTCGGGCTCTTGCTGCTGTGCTGTTCGTTTCCCTGGACTCCGGCTCAGCGAGGTCAGTGCTGACGATCGCTCCCTCCCAGGGTAGGATCACGGTCGGCTCCCCCGTGCAAAGAAGCTCCCCGGTGGCTAAAATACACGGGTTAGGGGGCGCAAATTACTTGCCTTGCCCCGGGTGCTGACAACTCACGCTACGCCACTGCTCTGTATCATTCCATGGTGCAACCACACCTTGAATATTGTGTGTAATTCTGGTTGCCGTATCTTAAAAAGGATATAGCTAATATTTCTTCTAATGTTAGAGAAAGTTCAATAGTTAATCATCATTTAGAATCCCTGGAGAATGCTTCCAGGGTTAAGAACTTGTGTTTTATTAACTTCCCTCGAACAAATTATCTCTCTCCAGTGATATTGCTACAAAAATATTTTAAAGAAATATTATTGATTTCAGACGTGGATGCTATTAAGTTATCAAATGTGTACTATCTTCCTTCTGGGGTGCGGTCCCAGGCTTCCTCCCAGGATGAGTCCTTACTTGAGGCTCCTCCAGCCTCTTTAGACCTTTCTGCTTTCTTGGAAACCTCATCGGAAGTTATTCCACAATGTGCTACTTTAATTGTTTCTTTTTTATTGTTATCTGATAAGAATTTAGTATTGAAGCTTTATTTTTCTAAGAAAAGTGTTGATTTTTGTGGTTTTCCGATACAGATTTTTCCTGATGTGTGTAGGGTTACCCAGAAACGCAGAAAGGAATTTTTGGTATTGAAGCCTCGGACCTTGGCCCTGGGTGCCACGTTTTTTAAAAAATATCCTTGTAAGTGCCTTGTGCAATTTCAACAGGCTAAGTTTGTTTTTTTGGAGCCTTCCCAGTTAGAGGCTTTTGTTTCTGGTAAGGAGAATGCTGGCTGAAGGTTTCTATTTGTTCTTCCTTCTTACCTGTTTGCTTATGTATATGGGGTTAATTAATTAACCACAATTTTGTCTCTTTGGGCAACGGCAGAAATTATGAAAAGTTTTGTGTTTTTCTTTTATTTTCCAGCCTTTCCCCTTAATATGGTCATGGACAATCTGTCTTTGAATATTTCTTTTAGTTTTCTTGAATGTATTTTGGACAGTATTTGTTTTTCTGTACAAGAGTGTTATTCTTGGACTTATGTATAAATTTGAAAATAAATAATTGAAAAAAAAAAGGATATAGCATTATAAGAAAAGGTACAGAGAAGAGCCACCAAAATGGTAAATGGGTAGAAGGATACCCCTATGAAGAGTGGCTAAAAAGGTTAGGGCTCTTCAACCTGGAAAAGAGACGGCTGAGGGGAGATATAATAGAGGTCTATAAATTAATGAATGAAGTAGAACGGGTAAACATATATTGATTGTTTATGCCATCAAAATATAGAAAGACTAGGGGGCATTCAATGAAGCTACAGGGTAACCTATTTAAGACTAAAAAATTAAAATATTTTTCAGTCAATGTGTAATCAAACTCTGGAATTTGCCACCATAGGATGTAGTAAAAGTTGTTAGTGTAGCTGGGTTTAAAAAGGCTTGGACAAGTTCCTGGAGGAAAAGTCCATAAACCATTATTAAAGGGGATCCGGGATATCCACTGCTTGCCCCAATACAAGCATTGTGGAACCTGTGTCTTCTGGGGAAACTGCTAGGTACTTGTGACCTAGATTGGCCACTGTTGGAAACAGGATATTGGGCTTGATGGACCTTGGTCTGACCCAGTATGGCATATCTTATGTTCTTATGTGGCTTGGGATGTCCAGGACATTTCTGAAATTTGGTGGGGATGTCCACGTTCTTGGGAATGCCCCTGCCACACTGCCACAGTGCCACGATTCTGATTTGGACATCCTTGTGCTGGGGACGTCCACAGACCTGGCTTCTAAAATGACTCCGAGGATCTCTCTACTTTGGACATCTCTGTGTCCATTTTCAAACATCCAAGGCATGAATAGGGCTTCTAAAATATCCCCCATAAAATTCTCTGAAGTACTTTTCATGTAATCTTTGGGATAGGTTGAAGTACCTACCTTCTAAGCTAATAAAAAGCTAACTAAACCTTTGGTGCTTTATTCACGAGGCATCCTCACAACATGAGCTACATAAGCTCATTCTCAGAATGAGAATTTTAAAAGATATTGACTACAGATGTTACAAGGTAGCATTTAAAGGACTCACCGGGTGCTTCCAACTGGTGAATTTTCTATTCTAAGCTTAACTCTTTGCAGATAGAGCTCAAATTCCAGTTTTCCCTTCACAACATTTCACCCAGCACGCAGTCGTGGTTACATTTCATCACTTCTTCAGCATCCAGTGCCTAACCGAAAACAAGAACAGCTGCAGTGGCACTGCCCAACCCTCTTTCCCATACCCTTGCAACATTTGTTCTGTTAATGTAGGTTAATTCTGCAAATAACACTTCTGTAAATTGTTCTTGCAAACTGCTACATCATTTATGTAAGGACTTCTGTGAACTTTGAAAAATTAATGCCTTTAATTTTGGTTGATGGCAACATCAGCAGAGCTCTGTAAATTGCACTTTAATGAGATTTTGCTACAGGGGATAATCTGCTACTGACAGGGTAACATCTTGAAAACATCTGTAGACCTATAATTTCTCTATGACGATTAGATCCCACCACAAGACTCCAAATACAGACCAGAAGAAAAAAAAGATTTGAAACTAATATACAACCTGTGTTAAAAAAAAGACTTGAAACCAAAGATAAAGTTTGATGTGCTAAAAATAAATCAATTTTTTCTGACTAATTAACATTTAGCTTTATTTAATTAAGCAAAACTATTACTATTGCCATGCTGCGAATCTGTATATAATAAAGCAAACAGCAGTAGGTGTAAGATACCACTGAGGGACATACCCGGGTAACCTAGGACTCTAGGTACTAAAAAAAATGTCTATTACTGTTAAGTAACCGACATCAGAGTCTTACTTTAATGTTATCATAAATAAAAGGACAATTTTCACAGATGCTTTCACATATGGTTTCTTATTTGTCTCTGATGGGAGCTGAAAGCTGGACTAGATGCCAAAATTTAATGATTTAAATAGACAGCTGCATAATGAAAACTACTAAATAACACCTTTAAAAAGTGTCTATAGTAATCCCAGTACACCAACGGCAGGTACGTTTTCTCTTATATACTACAAAAGCTTGTCGTACAATCTTGCTTCTAATGTACTGACACAGCCTGATTTTCGGGTTCTCCTTGTGCTTTTTATGTTTCATTTAATGATGGAAATCTTGCATCTTCTAAGCTAATAAATACTTCTAGATTGGTATTGGTTTTAAAATGTGGACAATTCTGAGCACATAGCGAAAAAATGGTCCAGAAAAATAAAAAGTTCACGGCCTGATACTTAAAAGGACTTAGGCGGTTAGCAGCACCGGTTAACTAGTTAAGTCCCAGCAAGAAGGATGTTCATCAGCACTATCTGGACAGGGCCACTGAATATCACCACAGATCACCAAGGTATTAACCAGATAGTAGGGACTAGTCTGGGGGTGGAGTCAATTCAGACCGGGAAATGTATTTAGTTAGTTAGTTACAATTCTTATATTCCCCTACATTTTAGCATTTCGCATGGATTACGGAAAAAGGATCTGAAATAATAATAAAATGACAAACAATACTTAAACACAAAATTGACAATTTAGACCCTAGAATACAAAAATGCAATAAAGCAATCCTTAATCCAACAAATAAAAACCAAAAATGCCTACAATAATCATAAGTCCTCACATCAACTGAAATTCGCCACTATCTGGGTCATGCCAGCAGCTCTCGCTGAACGTGGTCATTCAATGTTGGTCATTATCTAGATATTGGAGTTAAATATCCACAGCCAGTGTTTTAACAAAAAAGCTGAGCACAGAGTTTAAATATTGTCTCATCAATATCGAAGGTAATACCATTTATTTGGAAATATAGAGATATTCATATTTTCATATTTAGATATGAAAAAGGAAGAATATATGGGAAAGAACATCCAGTTGCCACATGAACCATATTTACGTGCCAGTGCTTAAATTAATAAGTATATTCACTGCCACTATATGTATAAACAGGCCCAAACTAAGGAGATAAGTATCTAGATAGCAGCTGAATTTCACCACTATCCAGATCATTTTAAAGCTTACACTTGCTTCGTCCCAAACCAGCCATAAATTATATTGATAATGGCCGTTCAGTCATATTTTTGGCCCAGTATTTGCTGTATAAATTTTAAAAATATATGGATAACAAAGCTATATGTTCGCTGGCCACTACTAATCTTATAACTTAATTTCAATATTAGCTCAAAGGTTTACTGAATAGAAACATAGAAACATGATGACAGAAAAAGACCACATGGCCTATCTAGTCTGTCCTTCCATATCAACAACTACAACAGTCCACTTTTTACCTTTAGAGATCCTCTGTGTTGGTCCCATGCTTTTTTGAATTCAGTTACTGTCCTCATCTCTACCACCTCCACTGGGAGACTATTCCACGGATCCACTACTCTCTGTAAAGAAATATTT
This sequence comes from Ichthyophis bannanicus, assembly GCA_033557465.1. Taxonomy (NCBI): domain Eukaryota; kingdom Metazoa; phylum Chordata; class Amphibia; order Gymnophiona; family Ichthyophiidae; genus Ichthyophis; species Ichthyophis bannanicus. Next base: position 419,406,194 of record CM066038.1, read on the forward strand.
CTGCATATCACTCCTGAATCTATCTCCCTTCACCCTCATCCCATGTCCCCTCGTAGCAGAACTTGCTTTCAATTGAAAGAGGCTCTCTCCCTGAACATTTATGCCACGGAGGTATTTAAACATCTCAATCATATCACCTCTATCCCGCCTTTCCTCTAAGCTGTACATATTAAGATCCTTCAGTCTGTCCTCATATGCTTTATAATGAAGCCCACTAATCATTTTATTAGCCACCCTCTGCACCGACTCCATCCTGTTCACATCCTTTTGAAGGTGCGGTCTCCAGAATTGCACACTATACTCCAAATGAGGTCGCACCAAAGACTTATACAGAGGCATTATCACCTCCTTTTTTCTGCTAGCCATTCCTCTCCGTATGCACCCAAGCATCCTTCTAGCTTTTGCCGTCGCCTTTTCTACCTGTTTAGCTACTTTAAGATCATCAGACACAACCACGCCTAGGTCCCGCTTTTCTTTAGTGGACAAAAGTACTTCACCTCCTATACTGTATTGTTCCCTTGGATTGCTGCAGCCCAAATGCATGACCTTACATGTTTTAACATTAAATCCCAGCTGCCAAATTCTAGACCATTCTTCAAGCTTAGCTAGATCCCTCCTCATGTTATCTACACCTTCCTGGGTGTCTACTCTATTGCAGATTTTGGTATCATCTGCAAAGAGGCAAATCTTACCCGACAGCCCTTTCGCTATATCACTAACAAAGATGTTAAAAAGAATCGGACTAAGGACAGATCCCTGGGGCACACCACTGGTAACATCCTTCTCCTCAGAGTGAGCTCCATTTACTTGTACTCTTTATCGCCTCCCACCCAACCAATTTCTAACTCAAGCAGTAACTTTAGGGTCCATCCCTAGGGTGCTCAGTTTCTTTATAAGTTGCCTGTGAGGAACAGTGTCAAAGGCTTTACTGAAATCTAAAATACACCACATCTAGAGCTCTCCCTCGGTCCAACTCCCTGGTCACCCAGTCAAAGAAATCAATCAGATTTGTCTGACAAGACCTGCCTCTGGTGAATCCATGCTGCCTCGGATCCTGTAATCCGCTGGACTCCAAAACCTCACTATTTTCTCTTTCAGCAGCGTTTCCTTGAAAAATTGGCAGACTGGACGTCCAAATGGCAGATGAAATTTAATGTGGACTAGTGCAGTTATGCACCTAGGAAAGAACAACCCAATTCATGGTTACAAGATGCCAGGTACCACCTTAGAAACCACCACCCAGGAAAAAGATTTAGGCGTCATCGTGGATAATATATTGAAACACTCTGCCCTGTGTGCAGTGGCAGCCAAGAAAGCAAATAGAATGTTTGTAATCATAAGGAAAGGAACGGAGAATAAAACAAAGGATATTATAATGCCTTTGTATTGTTCCATGGTGCAACTGCATTTGAATATTGTGTGCAATTCTTGTCACCATATCTTAAAAAGGATATAGCTGAATTAGAAAAGGTACAAAGAAGAGCGACAAAAATGGTAAAGGGAATGGAAGGATACCCTTAAGAGGAGAGGCTTAAAAGGTTGGGGCTCTTCAACTTGGAAAAGAGATAGCTGAGGGGAGACATTATACATTTCTTTAAATTAAAGAATGGAGTGAAATGCGTAAACGTAGATCGGTTGTTTACGTCATCAACATGTAGAAAGACTAGAGGACACGCAATGAAGCTACAATGCAACCCATTTAAGACTTATAAGAGAAAATAGGTTTTTTTACTCAACGTGTAATCATACTCTGGAATTCATTACTGGAGGATGCAATGAAAGCTTTTAGTGTAGTTGGGTTTAAAAAGATTTGATCAAGTTCCTGGAGGAAAGGTGCATAAACCATTATTAAAGAGGACCTGGGAAATCTACGACTTGCCCTGGGGCGACCATTGTGGAACCCGTGTGACTCTTTGGAACCTGCCAGGTACTTGTTGTCTGGCTTGGCCACTGTTGGAAGCAGGATACTGGGCTTGATGGACTTTGGTTTGACCCAGTAATGCATTTCTGATGTTCAAGTCAAACTCTCTTCGCCGGGACAGCAACTGTTAAGCTGAATTCAGATAAGTAATTTGTTTCTAAGTAAAATGCTGTGAGGTGACATTAGCTGCCCCTGCGCTACTTTCATCTACAAATTCCCATACTAGCTGCACCATGTCAGGAACATCCCATCCTGCCCAGTTGCCATCTTGACATGTGTTTCAAGGATAGTATGGGTTTGTGTAGCGCAGGGCCTGTGCTACATTTCGGGGTTGCACTGAAAACTCATACTAACCTCACATTAATTCCATGCTATCCTTTAGCCAACATGCCCCTAAGTGACTTTTTCCTTTATTTTGTTTTTTAATTTGATTTTATTTGTTTTATTTAAGAGAAATTGTATGTTAATTTGATTTATGTTTTGTAGTTCCTCTTTTTCTATCATTGTTTTTATTTTAGATTTTTAATGTAAATCACTTTGTTATTTCATTGAAATGAAATGTGGTATATCAAATAATTACACTTAAATTTAAACTTAATTCTCCTCTATGGAGCCCCTAAATTTAGATACTTGAATTTCTTAGCACCTAAATTTAAGAATCTAAAAAATGGATGGGGCGGGGAGGAGACAGATTGGAGAATAAAGTTTGGGGAATCAGTGCTGATTTCCAGCACTGGGCCTCTAACTTACTCACCTAAAGTTAGGAAATGGTCTAAATTTAGAATCTCTTGGGGCCCTTTTACTAAAGTGAGCTACGCAATTAGCACAGGTTTCAGTGCATGCTGACTGTGCACTCTCGGCCACAGTAACTGTTAGTGCATGGTCATGATAGTAACACCAATTCCCTTACTAACTGTGCCTCATATATTTGAGGGAAAATGGGCAGGTTAAGGGCAGAGAGTGGGTATGGTGAGCATTGTGCTGTCAGGACATGGGTTTTATACCATGGGCTAATGGCGCATCTTGCAATTAGCATGGGTACAATTACCGCCACTTCAATAGGTGAAGCTAACTGCATCTGCAGTATTTCTGACCCATGTTATGCATCAGTGCCATGCGTTACAGAGGAATGCTGTCCACACCCCCAATAGGTAACAAGGTGGCTTGGCACTTAATGCTCCATGATCTTGCATGCTATTGGCATGTTAGGTGCAGTACCACAGCACACTTTAGTAAAAGAGCCCCTTAGTTTTAGGATTCTTCAGTTAAATACAGGTGTCCATTTTCAGCCCACATTTTGGTGCCTAAGATTGACTGACAATACAATCTAACTTAGGGATCTAAGGGGCCAGTTTACTAAGCCACACGCTAGAAATGTGGATTTAGGCCGCATTATTAGCACGGGGCACTGTGCTAGATGTGGTGAGGGAGCGGAAACAGCCGTCCCCCTGAACTTAGCACAGCTCACTGTGCTAGTGCCGCCACAGGGAGCAACTACCAGCACCCATTGTGCTGGTGGTAGTTGCTCCCAGCCAAGCACCAGCAGCATGGTCTTTCAAGGCCCGTTCTAGTGGTGCCACAGCAGGAATGCCCATGCTTCGCCCAGGCACCACCAGATGTGTGCTGCCTGAGTAGTACAGGTTTTTTAACACAGGGCACTGTGCTACTTTGTAGCATGCTGCTAAAAACTCTTGCTACCCCCGCGCTACCCAGTTTGCATTCTTTAGTACACCAACCTCTAATTTAGAGTTCTAAAATGAGGTGATCATTGAATATTGACCAATAAGATCCTATGCAGGCTGCACTTATCTGAGAAGATGTTAGCACATACATACTAAAATTACCATGCACACACATAAATATAAGGGAACAAGAGACCCCACCCAGCTGAAGCAAGACAGCACCCTCAACCCCCAGGACATGGCCAACTATTTGCAGTCCAAGCACAGCTCTATCAACCACACGGTGCTCACCATATCCACGCATAATGAAACATCTTTTTTAAAATACCACACGCTAGGTGCAAAAATTAATTAGTGGTAAGTATAAAGGCTGTACACTGTCAGGTCATGGTCATCAAATGCCCTGCACTGAGCAAAGAGAGCACACAACTTACTGCAGAGGGCACAAGTCAGATGGATGCACTAGCACTGTCTGTTGATGTATTTTACTTAGGCCCCAGCACTGGCTAACTCTCCCAAAAAATTACAGTGAAGTACCCCAAATCCCCCTGAAGGCATCGTCCACCTCTCCAATGCATCATTCACCCAGGGCCAGCCCGTCCATTGAACAAGAATGTTGTTTGCACAGGGCCCCGTGTAAACAACATTCTGCATCAGCCCAGGTCGATTAATAAACAAACAAACCGGCTACTGCTGCTGCCGCCGCCGCCGTGGCAGCGGCAGAATCAAGTGTCCCGCAGGGGCCCCCCATGCCCGGCAGAGCCTCCCTGCAGCATCATCTCCCTCAGCGCGGGATTTTCAGAGCCACAAAGGGAGAATTTCCCTTTCTCACAGCTCTGTTAAGCCCGCTGGGGCTGATGGGAAAGTTGTGTTCTCTCTTTGCTCAGTGCAGGGCATTTGATGACCATGACCTGACGGTGTACAGCCTTTACACTTACCAATAATTAATTTTTGCACCTAACTTGTGGTAATTTAAAAAAGCTTACCACATTTTAGTAAAGATTCCTCATCGTAGTTCATAGTTTTCTATATCACTCACAAAGATATTAAATGGAATCAGTCCAAGCACCGATCCCTGAAGCACTCTAGCAATTCCCTTCCAGTCTTCACAAAAAATTCAATTTATCACTACTGTCTGTAGACTATCACTCAGTTTCTAATTCAGTCCACCACCTTGGGATTTACTCCTAGACAACTCAGTTTATTAATGAGCCGCCTATATGGAACAGAATCAAAAGCATTGCTGAAATTCAAGTAAACCACATTCAATGTGTCCTTGATATAATATCCCTGGTCACAAAGAAACCAATCAGATTCACTTGAAACAGTCTGTCACTGGTAAATCCATGCTGCCTCAGATCCTGCAGTCCACAGAATTGTAGATAGTTTACTATTCTTTCATTCAGTAGAGTCTCTATCAATATTCCCACCACCAAGATAAGGCTAGTTATCCATTCTTCCCTCTATTGCCACTTAATAAAAGGACCACAGCAGAATCTGGGGTTGCCCCCACACTCAAAGAGCAAGTTCACAACATACTTGCTGGGCCTCCTGGGGCAGTTAAAGGGAGTTGGACAGAGGTGGGATTTACCTAGCCTCAGGAACTGGTGGACCCTGGAGCATGAGAGTCAGGGTGGAGTTGGCAGCAAGCTTTAAGATTCAGCTGGCTCTGAGCTAGCCTCTTTTTCCTTTCTTGCCACTGGTGTTACCTGGCCACCTTGCCTACAATATTGCCATTGCTCTGCCCACTGGGGGACAGTAGGTTCACACAGGGGCAATTTGCTTCAAAGGACAGGATACAGGAGGATGTGTTGGGGCGATTACTTTGTCGCACCTTCTTTACATAGGGCCCGATATTGAGTTGTGTGAGCTATGCACTGTGTCGGCACATAGCCCTGCCCTCTCATCCTTAACACCTGATATTCAGTGCTTGCCCATCAGCATTGAATATCTGGTTTGGGCACCCTGGGGAAACCGTCGCACAGCCTAACTGGGTAGAGGCGATATTCGACTGCTACCCGATTAGTATCCACAGCTAAGACTAAGCGAGCCAAAAGCTCACCTAGTTTTAACTATGGAGCACTAACTGAGTAGTGGTCCAATATTGCCGCTATCCGGTTACTGCATTCTCCACCCCCACTACATCCCGGAATGCTTTCAACATGCCCCGATGCTAACCGGATAGCATTGGGGCATGTAGGGGCATACAGGGATATTCAACGGCACCAACCAAGTACCTTGAATATTGTGTGCAATTCTGGTCGCCGTATCTTAAAAAGGATATAGCGATTTTAGAAAAGGTTCAGAGAAGAGCCACCAAAATGGTAAAGGGGATGGAAGGATACTCCTATGAAGAAAGGCTAAAAAGGTTAGGGCTCTTTAACCTGGAAAAGAGACGGCTGAGGGGTGATATGATAGAAGTCTATAAATTAATGAACGGAGTGGAACGGGTAAACGTAGATCGATTGTTTACCTTATCAGAATATAGAAAGACTAGGTGACATGCAATGAAGCTACAGGGTAAACTATTTAAGACTAATAAAAGAAAATATTTTTTCACTCAACATGTAATCAAACTCTGGAATTTGTTACCGGAGGATGTAGTAAAGGCTGTTAGTGTAGCTGGGTTTAAAAAAGGTTTGGACAAGTTCCTGGAGGAAAGGTCCATAAACCATTATTAAGAAGTGACCGAAGATATCAATGCTTGACCCAGTACAAGCATTGTGGAACTTGTGTCTCTTGGGGAAACTGCTAGGTACATATGACCTAGATTGGCCACTGTTGGAAACAGAATACTGGGCTTGATGGACCTTGGTCTGACCCAGTATGGCATATCTTATGTTCTTATGTTCTTATGTGCCATCGAATATTCCCATTTAAATCATTTACATGGTTTACTGGGCTGTAAAATGTGTAAATGCCTTTCAAGTATCGGGCCCATACTGTCTAGTGTAAACCAAGGGATTCATCCAGGTTCTTGCCCTGGTCTTACATAGCTTTATGTCGTGGCATGATACATTTCTTGTTAAATAAAGCCTGAACGGTTCACTCATGAAGATGTATAGCTGGGGCGCCACGATCAAGTGCCACACAATGACGGCATTAGCACAAGCAACTTATTGGTAAATGACCCCACAAAATAAAGTAGCATTCACTAAAATAAAACTGAATGAAAAGAAAAAAAAATAATGAAATTGACAAAAAAATGTCTCCCCTGCATATCCCTAGAATTTTCAGAAAAGTCATTAAATATATAAATGCAGGTTATGATGGCAGAAAATTATAGAAAGGCCCAACTTGTCTTAACAGATGTGCTACCTATTACAATTTTACAAACCTCACTTCCCCATGTATAAGGATTCTCCTAAGCATTTTTATAGTCTAATTCTTATATCATTATTGTCACCTGTCACCACTACTGAAGTGTTGTGAACATATGTGCTAAGCTTTGTAATTAAGTTAAAACACTTCTCCCTGTTTTTCAAATGTGGGAGCTTCTCCATGTAAAACAAACAGAAAAACTACTTGACTGCAGGAAAAAAGAAACCTAATCAATGATTGCTTGTTCATTATTATCACCATCTTCATTTAATGCTTTCCATCGGGCAAGTTTAAAGTATTAAGTACATACACTTATCTGCTTTGTTCAACCTTGCAAAGCCTTTAATAAAATCTATACTGATTCTTGGTATAATAAAAAATGTGACAAAGAAAATAAAGTGCATGAAAGAAAGAAATAGAAAAAATAGCAGTCTTTTACAACTATTTCTTCTTTTACTGGTACATAAAACTAAAAGATTTATAACACTAACATTTGTTGGGCTCCATGCATGACTTCTTGAAAATAAGTTTCTTAATTGCAATCTAGATGTTCTAGGAACCATATTTTGCAGCAGTTTCTATTTAAATAAAAATTATGATGGTATGTTTAATATTTCTATTTATTTCTCCCCCCCCCCCAACAGATCCAGAAGGTCATCCGCTTCCAACACACTGATAATCCCAAATACAATCACAAAATGCACGCAAGCAACAAGGAACAGAGCCTTTGTGTTCTATGCACCCACAAGCTGGAACGCCCTCCCAACCTTCATCTGGTCCATTGCGGACCTTGCCCAGTTTAGGAAGGCACTGAAACACCACCTCTTCCTCCTACACTACTCCCAGGCTAATGATGATCCACAATCAGACATACCCAACCACCTGGACAGTGCCCCTGCACACACCAGGACACACTGATGCAACGCCACTAGCACAACTGTATAACCTGTAAATAACAACATGTATATAGCTATCAGGTCTTGTGGCGTGCAAATAACAACATGTATATAGCTAGCTATTCTTGCAAATAGTTACTAAGCAACTCTGGTCAGTACTGTTTGTGACTTGAGTGCCCAGTCTGTATATAGTTACCCATGTTAGTCCCAAACTACACCACTTGTTTATTGTAATGTAAGGTGCAGGTTTCCACCACATTATACAGATTTTTGTTTACCTGTAAAAAGCACTGATTTTAAAGAGCATGGTATAGAAAAGATATTTAAATAAATAAAAGAAAAAAAAGAAAAGGAGTGGATCCAAGACAAACCCTTGGTGTACACCAACTGAGAGTGGGATAGCAGTAGAGGATGATTCAACCGAACAAACACTAAAGCAATGATGGGAGAGAGAAGAAGAGAACCAGGATAGCACAGAGCCCTTAAAACCAAGCGAAGACAAGGTATCGAGAAGAAGGTTGTGGTCAACAGTGTCAAAAGCAGCAGAAAGGTCAAGAAGGATGAGGACTGAGTAAAAGCCCTTGGATTTTGCCAGGAAAGTTGCTGGAAACTTTGGAGAAAGCCGTTTCAGTAGAATGTAAAGGATGAAAGCCAGATTGTAAAGAATTTAGGAGGACTTGAGATGTAGGTCTGTGGCAAAAAAAAAATTGACCTTATAGTTACTGCATTGCTACATGACATTTTCATGATATGCAAGATTAGACCTTGCTCTTAGATGTCTTATCTCACTTAGTTCTGCTTTCCCTTCATTTTTAGCCCACTTTCCAGAGGCAAAGTAAACTTATGTGATCACCCTGTCTACATGGTGGCATTGGTCTATACTCCATTATTTATTTATTTATTGCATTGCTTTATCCTACTTCATCATATCAAATTACACATGATCCTTTTATAAAATACTTAAAGCATTGCCAAAAAAAAAACCCAAGTCTCATGCACATCAAAGGAAGCCATTTTACAAAGGAAAAAGTTCAAAAACAGAACAGTGATTGTTACTTGCACATTTTTTTAGTGCCTTCAAGTCAATGCTGACTCCTGACAACCCAGTAGCCCCTGTGTTTTCTTGGCATGGTATGACAGGAAGTAGATTGCCAGGCAAGGGAGGTAAAGTGACTTGCCCAGGGTCACAAGCAGTGCCAGTGGGAATCAAACCCTGATGTCTTGGGTGCTAGGCAACTCCTCAACTAATACATGTACATGGTGCCAATTACATGTGTAAGTTGCCGGTTTTCTAAAACTGCACATACAGTACCAAGGGAGCCATTAAGGAGCCAGCCTCCAGAACTCAAACGTTTAGTATGTAGAGGTGGCTTTAAACTCCTAAGAGGTAAGCGCTATTCCCTCTTCAAATGTCCATCCAAATCCCAGGTCCATAAGGTTGTGTGTGACTGGAAGCAGGTGTAAATGCAGAAATAGAAATTTCCCATGCTATACTTGTATTGCCATTGTAAGAGATGTCAAACCTACTGACTATAATCCAATTCCAATGCTGCTTATCCATGTCGGCACAAATGATACCGCTAAGTGTCCCACTAAACATACCAAGATTGACTTTGTGGCTCTCGAAGAGAGGGTGAAGAAGATAGACTGCCTGGTGGTGCTCTTCTCAATCCTTCCAATCACAGTTAAAGGCTAAGGCAAGGAAGCTTTTATTCTGGGGATAAATGATGTTGCAAAGAGTAGTTCTGTTCTCTGGACCATAGGATGGTTTTCTATTTCTCTTTTTCCTCTTTTTCCCCTTCTTTTCTTATTATTATAGTCCCCTGTTACCCTCTGTCTTTGTGCTTCCTGTTCTAACTCCTCGTATTTTATAAAGTTCTGCCCCTGGGAATTCTTAACTTTCAATATGGTTAAAGTATGTGCAGGTGAATAGCCTTTCTAAAATTATCTTCCCTAAGGCTGATGGGAACCTGGTTGAAAGAGGATAGTCAAGCAATTTTTTCTTGGTTGTGCCCCACTGGGATAATGTTTCTTAATACTCCTCAGATGAAAGGAAAGGGTAGCGGGGTATTTATTTATTTATTTATTTAAATTCTCTTATATACCACACTATTCAGCATCAGCGCGGTTCACATAGAACAAAAAAAAAAAATCTCAGTACAGTCAACATGCATGAGTTTACAGATAACAAGGGAAGGAACTTGGATAACATGGGTAACTATCTACAATCTATTTACAAGGAAAACATTACTGCGTAGGTATCAGTTACAAGGAGCTTTTACTATGAACATAATCTTTACTTATAGAGAATCAGACTTGGCATGTTAATTGAGACACCAAGGAACTATATTAATTGGTGGACTCGCTGAGGTCTATGAGTGCCGTTGACTCTATAAGGTACTTGTTGAAGAGATGGAATTTGAGAGCTTTCTTAAATTGTGTTAAGCTGTTGATAGCACGGATGCCAGGGGGTAGTGCATTCCAGCACCTTGGAGCACAGAGGATAAAGCCTCTGTTGGCTGTAGAAGAAGTGCAGCTTGTTAAGGCCTTTGGGAGCTTCAGGGAGTTGATGGACGTGGATCTTCTTGCTCTGTTTGGTATAGTAGTGTTAATAAGGGCAGATAAGGATGTGGCGGAGAGCTTATTTAGAGCTTTGAATGTGAGGAGTAGAGTTTTGAAGAGAATTCTAGCCTGGATGGGTAGCCAATGTAATTGAATCAGCAGAGGTGTAATGTGGTCGGTCCTGGCGGCTCCATGAAGGACCCTTGCTGCGGCATTCATTGCCAGCTGTAACAGGTTCAAGGTGGATTGAGGAAGACCTTGAAGGATGACATTGGCATAATCGAAGTGGGGTATGATAAGTGCTTGGTAGATTGTCCTGAAATCATTTGGTTCGAGCATGGAGCGTAGGTGTCTCAGTGTACGGATCTTATAGTATATAGTTCTGACTGTATTTCCTATGTGGGATTTCATATCCAGGCGTTGATCCAGCGTAACTCCCAGGTAACGTATTGAAGGCTTGGATTGCAATTCAGCTTCATTTGTTTTGAGACCTTGTGATGGGGTGAAGTTGGGGTTCCTCGTGATGAAGAGGACTTCCGTTTTCTTATGTTGTATACGGAGGTTTTGGGAGAGAAGCCAGTCAGATACTGCATTGAAACAGTTTATTAGAGGGGAGAGATCTAAAAGGTCAGTGGAGAAGGGGGTGTATAGTAGAACATCGTCGGCATAAAGCATGCAGTCGACATTAAATGACCGGATGATCTTACAGATTGGCTGCATGTAGATGTTAAACAGAAGGGCAGAAAGTGAGGAACCCTGTGGGACTCCCTGATCCAGGTGGAAGGGTTCTGAGGTTCTGCCTCCTGAGCGGACGTGCTGCCATCTTCCGGATAGGTAGGACCTGCACCATTCAAGCGCTGTTCCAGTGATGCCCTTCTCAATTAGTCTTGCTAAAAGGAGTTCATGATTTACTGAATCGAACGCTGCGGCGATATTCAGAAAGATGAGGGCAAATCCTTGGTGGATGTTATCAATGCCAGTGATAATCTTGCTGAAGAGGATGGTGAGGAGAGTTTTGACTCCATGGTATTCCCTGAAGCCGTGTTGGCAGGGGTCTAGCGGTGCAGCGGTGTCAATATGGTCCTGTAACTGTCATTGAACCTCCTTTTCTATAATCTTAGCGAGTAGAGGTATGCTAGAAATGGGTCTGTAGGAATCTACCCTTAGGGGGTCGAGCTTGCAGTTTTTCAACAGGGGTCTAATTGAAGTATGCTTAAGGGCTGAGGGGAATGATCCTGTTGAAAAGGAGAGGTTCATTATATTGGAAATTACTGGGCTGAAGTGACTGTGAAGCTCCTTGATCCAGAAGGCAGGGCATGGATCAGACTGGGATGTAGTGATGTTGAGGGCTGTGATGATGTCTTCAATTCCTTTCTTAGAGGGGAGAGAGAATGAAGAAAAGGTTCTTGAGGCGTCCTGCACAAAGGCGCTGGTTGTTGTCATGGTTCTGTTGGTCAGGCACATCTTAGATTGTACATGGGTTGCAAAGTCTTGAGGGTGTATCTCAACTTGAGGCCCAGCGGATGGCTCCTTAGATAGAGACTTAACTAGGTCAAATAAGTCGTGTGGCTTATTGAGAGATCTCATCAAGGTATCCGAGTAGTACCGTTTCATTGACTCAGAGATTGCCTTGCGGTGAGCAGCTAGGTGGGTATTGTATGCTGTCAAGTCATCAATAGCATGGGCACGATGCCATCGTTTTTCGAGCTTCCGTAGTTGGATGAGGGATTCTCTAAGGTCTGCTGTGTACCAAGGAGCATTCTCTCTTTTCCTTGAGTGTTTGTTGTTTGGAGGCCGCATGGCAATAGCACTGAGACTACTATTCCAGTGAGAGACTAGGTCCTCAAGGTTCATGGTGGTAGTATTGATGAGTTGTTGAGTTTCAGCAAGGATGAGCTCTCTGTTAAATGATTTAAAAGATCTAGTGGTTGGTCTCGCTACGTTGGCTGCTGTCTTGATGCTCTTGGTATGTAAATTGTTTGAAGGAATCTGCAGGATGATCAATTTTTGGTCTGACCAGGGAACAGGGGTTATGGATGTTATGGGATCAAGAGATGGATTGAGGGATGACTGTGGGGCGAATACCAGGTCTAGGGTGTTGCCTTTAATGTGGGTAGGAACCTTCACTAGCTGCTTGAAGCCGAGGTTCTCGAGGGCTTCTAGGAATGCGGCTGCTTGGTTGTCCTGTAACGTAGGTAGATTGAAGTCACCTAGGATCCAAGTTGGGGTGTGTGGGCTATGAGTGTTGGAGGCGAGCTCAATGATAGTGGCAAGATCATCCAGGGACATAGAGGGTGCTCTGTAGAGCAGGTTAATTGAGCAGCGTCTGTTGGAAATGGTAATGGTTTCCAGGTGACTTGTGCTGGTGGAGTGCATCGTCTGGAACTGGAGGTCTGACCTGGCGAGGATGAGGACACCACCACCTCTTTTGTCTTGCCTGTGACTGATATGTACTGTGAAATTTGGGGGGAGGAGCTGGTTGATTATGACATTGTCTTCCTCAGATAACCACGTCTCTGTGACCATGAGTATGTCAAGCTCATGAGTGGAGATTATGTCGGTGACAGCTGGCCATTTCTTCCGGATGGAGCGTGCATTGATGAGGGCACATTTTAGACTATGGGGGTAGGGCTTTTCAGACTGTTTGCCTCTGATGGAATGTTGAGGGATAATATGAAGGAGATGGGGGTGGCGAGGGCGTGTGTCCCAGTCTAAGTTGGGAAGTGAGGGCGGATACCAAGTATGTATTATCAAATGGTGCACTAATAAGGCAGACTAGGGCAATTATTGGGTGGGTCTTTGGGGGTGGTTGCTATACCTGCTGCTGCCCAGACAAAGCTCTGATTCCAGAGGGAAGGCTGTTGGATATAGCTAGGGCATATGAAATAGCAGAGCTCTTAGTTACATCGTATCTTTTGACTCACTTAGCAGTTTCAAATTAACTCAAGCTATGGAAACAATGTAATTGCATATGCGGTTTAGACAATGCTATTCAATGAGCTGTATGAGATTAGAGCAGGCACTTGAGAGGCAAGAGCATGAGAATAGAAGGGCACTTAAGCATTGGAATATAGCAGGCTACATTAATTGAGAGGTTACGGGATGTTTCACTTGAGATAAAAAAATTGGATCGCAATGAAAATACAATGTATCACAATGTATCAACAGTGTATCACAATATACAACAACAATGTATCACAGACATGCTAAAGTTATTTAGAGGTTATTAAGTGATCACCTTACAGTTCAGGTATTGGAAGATAATTGGTGGCTGTAAGTGTTTGAAGGGCTCTCCGCTGCGCGATGGAATAATTCGGGAGGCCTTAGGTTTAGAGCTGGGCCGCTGTAGGAAACCGGAAGCTTTGGTGACTGTATTATTCTAGGCCCTCCCCGTCGGGCCCGTGCCTAAGGGCCACACCAAAGGGCCCTCTGGCGAGGCCCTCAGGCACGGGCCCGCAGAGCACGGGCGCGCCTGCTGGCGCTTGCTTTTAAATGTTGCAGGCAGCTGCCCCGATTGGGTAGCCTGCCTGGAAGATGGCCGCCGGAGCTGCTGGACGGAGAGCTCGATCCCCCTGAGGGGCTGCCGGTATGTACTTCTATGAGAGATTACCTTCTAAGAAGTAATACAAAATTGCTCTGTTTGAAAGGTATTGACAGTGTTACTGATATTCAGTGTCCCATGTCAACTGAGTATCCTAGTTGCCTGTCCAGCTCCATGATATTACAGCAGTTCATTACAATGACTGCTTCAACTTGTCCTTGCAGTTATATGTGAGTTTCTTGTTATTGTGGTTGTGTGTGATTTTAACATTCTAATAAATGTTAGACCTTATTCATTAAGGAGATCATTCCAGAAACCGAATAAGGGGTTGCACGTGCACTGGGGATGTTTATCTGCCAAAAACGTCTATGAGCATATTCTGGTACATAGTGCCCATGGACGTTTATCTCGCTAACACAGGGATCTCAGAATGTGTCCGGGAGGGGCACAATGGGGGTGGGGTTTGCTACAGAGACATATAAAGCGTATTTAGGAAAGGCCCATATATGTTTTGGGAGGTCCCCAGAGACATGGAATGAAGGCCAGTATTTAGAAAATAGTCTGCTGTGTTTGTATAAAGTATAAAGATGTATAAAGATGACTAGTCTGTTCTAAACTTGTGGACTGCAGTATGGAAAAGCGCTACAAGATGCATTTATAAAGAACAGAAATAAGAGGTGTGGGAATCTTGTAAGCTAAAGAGGCATTGATAACTACCCAGAAAGAAATATTAAGAAGAGCAATAGTGATTTTTCTGGCCATGCTGACATTTGCTGTTTGTGCTAAAGGAACTAATCTAGGGGTCCTTAATAATTCCTGTGTCCTAGAAAAATGGGACTGTTGATATTGGAATAGTATGTGAGTGAGTATGGAAAGGATTCTTGTTTGGTTCAGAAACAGAGATCATATTTTTAGTCCTGGGACTCTATATTATGATGTTATACCAGCTATTATAGGTTCAGAGCATTTTCTTGGTAGAAGTATGTATTTTGTAACTGAAAGAGAGAATGTGTGTGTGTGTGTGTGTGTATGTGTGGTTTGAGAGTTGCACAAGAGGATCTGGTGTGCTCATCTGCAATTCAGGTGGTACATGAATGCCTGCCCAGTACCTGGACCATACAGATGACCGCAGTGTCACCAGGTGCCAGTGTGACAGAAAAAAATCACACAAGGTTCTCCATAGCTAAATGTCAAAACATATCCCTTTCAATAATAAGAAACCCTCAGCATAAGGGCATTCAACAGAGCAAACAGCACTAAAAAATGCCCAAAAACACCATCATCGCTCTCTAAAAGCTGGATGTGCATGTTATGGAATTGACTTTCACCTGAATTTTAAATATTATGATTTCTTTACATCTACCATGGATGGTTAACCAACAAAGTATGGCATTTGTTAGAATTTGTCCTTGTTCTGGAGCAATCTAGTGGAGATGTTAATACTTACAATTTAAAAAATGCTGATATATTTATTAGTCTGAATACATCTATACACTCTTTAGATATATAAATGTATTATAAATATAAATAAATACATTGATTATAAATTGATTTTAATAAATAAATACATTTATATTTATAAATTGTTAAATAAATAAATAAGAGTGAAATTTGATACCACAGTGTTTTCTTATCAGCAAGTGAAGAACCCTTAACAGATTTTTAGCAGATAAAATAGGCGCATTGACTCCATGTACACTGGTGAGAGCTCTTCCAGTCCTAACCCTCTGACAGACTTCCTATTGTTGAGGGAAAGGACAGCAGAGCTAGCAGCAGTGCGTCAGACTCAACTCTTCCATAGCACCCCCACACTTCAGCACCAAGACCTCAGGACCAGAGGCCCAGAGGCAGACAAAAAACATAATAGGCAAAAAAGCTTCATCTGTTTGGGTACACTGTTTTGAGTTTTTACCCCTGCTGCAGGTGACAGGACGTGGCAGCAGGGGAGGGCAGGGGTTGAAAAAAGATGCTGGGTCCAGGGGTAGAGTTTGAAGGAAGATGCTGGCTCAGGGGGAGGGGGGAAGGGGGAAGGTAGTTGAAGGAAGATGCTGACCATTGGGGGAAGAGAGTATGCTGTATTGGAGTAGGGGGACATGGTGGCTTGGGATAAGAGTAGGGTGAGAAGAAAGATGCTGGCAAAGAATTGGGAAAAGAAAGCTCAGGACACAAATTGTGGATGCTTGGGGCAGGGGATGAATAGGGTGAAAGGAGATACTTAACCCAGGGGTCGTAGTCAGATAAAGGGGAGGTGCTTGATATGGGAGACAGAGGGGAGTTATTAGATTGGGGGGGGGGGGGGTTATTGAGATAGAAGGCCAGTCCTGAACACTACTACTACTACTACTACTACTGAGCATTTGTATAGCGCTACAAGTGGTACGCAGCGCTGCACAGACATGTAAGAGATAGTCCCTGCTCATCAGAGCTTACAATCTAGTCAAGACAAAACACAGAAGGTGTAAACAGGGATAAAATTAGGGGAAAGAAAAGGAGATCAGGTGAGTCAAGATCCAAAAGCAGAGGCAAAGAGATGAGTTTTCAACCTGGATTTGAAGAGGGCTAGAGAGGGTGCCTGGCGTACAGACACAGATAGTTTGTTCCAGGCATAAGGTGCAGCAAGGTTAAAAGAGCGAAGCCTGGAGTTAGCAGGAGAAGAGGAGGGCACAGATAGAAGTAGTTTGCCAGAAGAGCTGAGTTCCCGAGGGGGGTTGTAAGGAGAGATAAGAGAAGAAAGGTACTGAGGAGCCTCAGAGTGAATGCATTTATAGGTCAGGAGGAGAAGTTTGAACTGGATGCGGAAATGGATAGGGAGCCAGTGAAGTGACTTGAGCAGAGGAGTAATATGGGCATGATGAGGCTGGAGGAAGATTAGTCGCGCAGCAGCGTGTTGAACAGATTGAAGGGGAGAGAGATGGCTCAAAGGGAGACCAGCAAGGAGTAGGTTACAGTAGTCAAGATGGGAGGTGATCAAGGAGTGGATAAGTGTTTTAGTAGTGTGTTCAGAGAGGAAAGGATGGATTTTGATAATGTTATAGAGAAAGAAACGGCAGGTCTTAGCTACGAGATGGATATGTGTGGAGAAAGAGAGAGAGGAGTCAAAGACAACTCCCAGATTGCGGGCCGAGGAAACAGGAAGGAGTACAGTGTTATCCACAGAGATTGAGAAAGAAGGAAGAGGAGGGGAGGTTTTAGGGGGAAAGATAAGAAGCTCAGTCTTGGCCATGTTCAATTTCAAGCGGCGGTGAGACACCCAGGCGGCAATGTCAGAAAGGCAGGCAGAGATCTGGGTCTGGATTGCCGGAGAGATTTCAGGCGTAGAGAGGTAGATATGGGAGTCATCAGCATACAGCTGGTACTGAAAGCCATGGGAAGAGATAAACGCACCAAGGGACTTGGTATATATCACCTTTAGAAGATTGTCTGTCCACTATTTCTTCTTGGCTTTCCTCCAATTGTCTGGTGCTCAATGTTAAAAAGACTGCTGCAATTTGGTTCCCGCACACTTCTCCTACTCCTTCACTTGCTCCATCTCTCGCAGGTTCCGCCATCACTTTAGTCCCTAAGCTTCGCTACCTTGGGGTGTTCCTTGATAGCGCCCTTAGTTTTCATGACCATATCTCTCACATTTCTCGGTGCTCTCTTCTACATCTCCGACAAATTCGTGCCCTTCGTCCCTTCTTGTCCATTCAGGCCCTCACTACTCTTCTCCTTTCTTTGGTCATCACCAGATTAGACTTTTGCAATACTATTTTCGCTGGACTCCCCCAATGTCAAAAACACCGTCTTCAATTGATTCAAAATACAGCTGCTCGCATGATCCTCCACGCTTCCCCTCGCGACCATGTCACCCCTCTGCTGCATCACCTCCATTGGTTGCCACTTGACTTCCGGATATCCTTTAAGGTCCTCACCTTAACTCATAAAGCCATTTATCGCTCTACACCTGCCTATCTCTCGGACTTACTGACTTACCATACCCCCTCACGCAGTCTTCGGTCCATTCATATGAACCACCTTCACCTTCCAGCACCCTCCAAAGCTCATCTGCAATCTACCAGGAAATCAGCATTCTACTATTTAGGACCCTCTCTCTGGAACTCCCTCCCCACCAACCTCCTTACAGAAGAATCCTATCCCAAATTCCGTTCTCTTATTAAGACTCATCTTTTCTCCCTAGCTTTTCCCCCCTAAATTTTCTTTCCCTGTTTTCTGCCTTTGGACTGTCTGCTTATTCTGTCTTTACTTTCCTCCCTTCTATCATTTAATGTAATTTATTTTTCTCTTTTTATAACTATTGATTTTGTTTGTAAACCGCCTCAATTTTCTGGGGGGCGGTATATTAAATGTGAAATAAACAATAAACAATAGAGAAAGAAATGGAACGGACCCAAGACAGATCCTTGGGGTACGCCAACTGGGAGCTGGGTAGCAGAGGAGGAGAAGCCACCAGAACACATGGTGAAAGAGCGAAGGGAGAGATAGGAGGAGAACCAGGATAGTACAGATCCACAAAAACCAAGTGAGGACAGGGTATCGAGGAGAAGGTTGTGGTCAACAGTGTCAAAAGCAGCAGAGAGGTCAAGAAGGATGAGGACAGAGTAGAGGCCCTTGGATTTTTCCAGGAACAAGTCACTGGAGACTTTGGCAAGAGCCGTTTCAGTAGAGTGTAGAGGATGAAAGCCAGATTGTAAGGGATCCAGGAGGGCATGAGAGGAGAGGAAGTTAAGGCAGAGGCGGTGGACCCCATGTTCAAGTAGTTTAGAAATGAAGGGAAGGAGAGAGATGGGTCGATAGTTAGAAGGACAGGTGGGATCAAGTGAGGGTTTCTTTAGGAGAGGTGTGACCACAGCATGCTTGAAGTCTGCAGGGAATGTTGCAGTGGAGAGTGATAGGTTGAGGATATGAGAGATGAAAGGGATAACGGTGGAGGAGATGGGGCTTAGGAGACAGGTGTGGATGGGATCAGAGCAGCAGGTGGTGAGTTTGGAGGAAGAGAGAAGGTGTGCAGTTTCCTCATCAGAGATCCCAGGAGAGTAAGAGAGGGTAGCAGAGGTATGGGGGGGGGGGGGAGTTGGGAGTGGAGAGTGGAGAGGGGGAGGAGGAGGAGTAGCTGACTTTGTGGGGAACTGGAGGGCGATCTTGTGGATTTTGTCATGGAAATAGTCAGCCAGGGTTTGGGCAGATAGAGAGGGAGGAAGCAGAGGCAGAGGGACTTTGAGGAAAGAGCTGAGGGTAGCAAAGAGACGGCGAGGATCAGAGGCAAGAGTGTTAGTTAGATGGACATAGTAGTCTTGTTTGGCAAGAGCTATGGCTGACTGGAAAGAGACAAGCATGAATTTGAAGTGTAGAAAGTCTTCAGGGGAGTGGGATTTGAGCCAAGCATGCTCAGCAGAATGGGTGCAGAAATGTAGATAGAGGGTAGTGGATGAAAGCCAGGGCTGGGGTGCAGAACATCTCACGGGACATGTGATGGGCGGAGCGAGAGCATCCAGAGCCGAGGAGAGTGCAGCATTATAGGAAGTTACTGCCTCGTCAACAGACTTAGATGACATAGGGAGTAGGGAGACAGAAGAGCGATGCTGGGGGGAGGGGCTAGGAAGACAGAGGGGCAATACTGGACTTGAGTGACGGTAGGGACACAGAGGTGCAATGCTGGATGGAAGGGGGGATATAGTAGGGAGAAGAAAGAGGAGATGTTGGATGGAAGGCAGAAAGGGGAAGAGAGAGGAAAGGTTGGATAGTAAGCTGCAAACAAAACATATAAGTCATGCAGTGGTACCCCGATTAACCTCTTTTTATAGAAGTTGATTAGTAGAGTACTGAGCATGTTTTTTTGTATTCCAGTGTCCCAAAGAGAGGGGGAGGATCTTCTCAAAGGCTCTACATTACTGCTCACTCTACAAGGCATACTTTCTCCAACCAGTCCATTCTTACCAGTCCTGATATGAGCTCTATTTCTGTAGTGGATGGCCTGGTAGGCATACCAAACAGCTTAGGCCCGCTCCTTGATGAGATGGTTCTTTTAAATAACTCCACAGCACAGTGAACTCCAACTTTACTGGACACTTAGCTTTTGGAAGACATTTCTGAACATTGTCCTGCCCCCGCCTAGGGCCGGTGACTCTAGAGCAAGGGTGACCTCTACTTTGTCTTCAAGTGTCCTTTTTGACTAAGGTAGCAGCAAGGGATGCTGGGAGTTGTAGTCTAGGTTTACTATCAAACAAAGGTGTTGTGGCATGAGGGTCATTTGAACAGATAAATTTTTATTTGGGGTTTTCCCTTTCACACATAGATTCTTGGCTCAAAACATGACACGGATTACTTTCCAAAACAATAGGAAACAGGAGCAATTCAAAGTTAGAAAATAAAGCATATGGCAAACTGTTTCTTCACAGCAAACATTCAGGAGAAAACAATTTTGCATTACCTCCATGCAAAGGTTGTCTAACGTAGGTCCAAGTGATCAATCTCACATAAAGAACAATCCATCTCACAGATATCAGTTGTATCAGGAGTGCTTTCTACGTCAACAATCATCTCCTCGCTGCAATCATTATAACTCTGCTTAGGGGAACTTCTAGACTGCAGGTCACTGAGAACTTCTTGCAGCTGTTCAATAAAGTTGTCCCTCTGATTGGCAGTAACTTTCTCTAGGGCAGGAAACTGATTCTTACGTAAGCTCTTAGCAACAGCATTCACGTCTGTTTCAAAACACTTACTAAGAATGTTTCTGACTGGAACTGTTTTCACAGCAGTGCTCTCTCTGCTCTTATTAGCACTGTTCTTTAACTGCTGTACAATCTCCTCAGCAAGTCTCTGGCTAGGAATTATGGCAGACGTACCTTTCTCACTTGCAATGCCTTTTCTGTAATCAGAGTTTTCCTCCCTCGTATAGGTAAACTCTTCTACCTTTTCTTCGGGTAGTTTCCACAGAGGTTTTGGCTTTGCCTTTAGTGCTCCTGAGGTAAAGGAAATGGACCTTCCAGAATCCTCCTTTGCTAGTTCTGGGTTCCAAAGTTTCCCTCTTTGCTGCTCTCCTCTTTGCCTTCCTTGCCTGCGTTGCTCTGTCTGCTGTCGTTGCTCGTCTCGTGGCTTCTGTGTGCTCTCTCTCTCCACCTCTCTTCCTTAACTCTAGCTCTGAAGCAGGTTTAAAATGGCTTCCTTCAGCAGCCACACCCCTCTGGCTACTCAGGTGCAACTCATTAGAGTTCCACTCAGCTCCTACGTCACTGCTATAGCTGGGCTCAGTTCTAGTTAGAAGCTTTCGGTTTTTATGGGAACCTGACTTGTCCTTACTCTTAAAGGTACAATGCTCATTATTTTCCCAATCCATCTGCTCAGCATTGCTGTCATTATCACATATTCCCCCCCTTAAGATATTGCAGGCTGGGTTGATGACATCATCGCAGCATGTAATCCTGGATAATGCGTCCGCATTCTGATGTAGCTTGCCAGCTCTGTGTTCAATGGTAAAGTCAAACGCTTGCAGCCCCATATACCACCTTGTCAATCTCGGGTTGTGGTCTTTCATTTGTCCAAGCCACTTTAAAGGGGCGTGATCAGTCATGAGCAAAAATTTCCTACCTGCCAGGTAGAACTTCAAAGACTCTATGGCCCACTTTATAGCGAGGCATTCTCGCTCTATTGTGGAATAATTTTTTTCCGCAGGAGACAGTTTTCTACTTAAAAATAGCACCGGGTGCTCTATACCACCATGCTTTTGCGAGAGCACAGCCCCTAGTCCGGTGTCAGATGCATCAGTTTGTAAGATGAACGGTAGGTCGAACTCAACCCCTCGCAGAACTGGGGCGGCGCATAGTTCGGCCTTCAAGCATTCCAACGCATTGATT
The DNA here is from genome assembly GCA_033557465.1 of Ichthyophis bannanicus. Taxonomy (NCBI): domain Eukaryota; kingdom Metazoa; phylum Chordata; class Amphibia; order Gymnophiona; family Ichthyophiidae; genus Ichthyophis; species Ichthyophis bannanicus. The sequence goes on from CM066038.1 coordinate 419,427,967, forward strand.
GCCTCTGGAGTCCATCGCAGCTGATTGGGCTGGTTCTTCTTCAACATGTCTGATAGTGGAGCACTTTTCTCCACGAAACGTGAAAGGAACCGCCTATAGTACCCCACTAATCCCAAGAAACTTCGAAGTTGTTTCTTATTGGTGGGTTGAGGAAAGGTCTTCACGCTTTCAACTTTGTCAATCAAGAGTTTTACGGTACCGTGCCCAACCAAATGACCCAAGTACTTTACTTCTTGGCTTGCGAACATACACTTGGCTGGGTTTAGTGTTAGGCCAGCATCTCGCATAGCTTGTAATACCGCTCTTAACCTTGATAGGTGCTGTTCCCAGTTGGTACTGTGGATGATGATGTCATCCATATATGCTACTGCATATGCTTGATGAGGTCTGAGTACCAAATCGACCAGCCTTTGGCACGTAGCCGCTGCACCATGTAGACCAAAGGGCATACGCTTGAATTGATATAGGCCTATTGGGGTGCTGAACGCTGTTTTCAGGCGTGATTCCCTGGTCAATGGCACCTGCCAATAGTCTTTTGTCATGTCTAGTGTTGTTAGATACGTGGCCATCCCCAGGCGGTCAAGGAGCTCCTCTATGCGGGGCATAGGATATGCATCAAATTTTGACAGGGCATTGACTTTTCTAAAATCAATGCAGAATCGGAGCATTCCGTCTGGCTTGGGGACTAGGACAATCGGACTGCTCCATGGGCTCTTGGATTCCTCAATTATGCCGAGGTCCAACATCTCCCTTACTTGGTTTACGACCTCTTGCCTCCGGGCTTCCAGCAACCTGTATGGGCGCTGTCGTACTACTTCTCCTGGAGGAGTTACAATCTCGTGTGCGACGAGTTGAGTATGTCCAGGAAGAGGTGTTAGGATGTCCGGGAAGTTTTGTATCAGCTGTTCCAGCTGCTTCTTCTGAGTCCACGACAGCCCTTCTCCCATCCTTAGCTCCGGGGTCTTCTTGCAGTCACTTAGTTGAGGGCCTAAGTCGTCTTCTGCTTTTTCCTCAACTATCGCTGCCAATCCTTGAAGGTCAGCTCGCCCTGTTGAACCAAACCCTTTAGCTCCTCTCGTTGTACTGGAGACCATGTGCACTTCTTCAAGAGGTGGAAACCCGACCCTCTCGCATATAATCTGTGCTATGCGGTTGCCTATGCTTACTTTGAAATCTTCAGATCCAAAATTAAAGAGTAGTACCTTAACGGCACCTCGGTAATCGGGGTCCACGACGCCGGCTCCCACGTCAATAGTGTATTTCACAGCTAAGCCGGAACGAAGGGCGATGCGTCCATAGCATCCAGCCAGTAGTTCCAACTGAAGGGCTGTATTCACCAAAGCCTTGCCGTGTTTTGGAACAGTCACCTCTTCAGCGCTGTGTAAATCAAACCCGGCTGCTTGTGGAGAAGCTCTCTTGGGTGGGCGCGTGTCTGGACTCATCCTACAGTATTTTAGGACAAACACCGGTTTCTTGGCCTCCTCTTTCTTGGGCAACTGTCGTGGAGACTTTTGTTCCTTCCCAAATAAGGGATTTGGAACTACCATCATTTTATGTGTGTTCTTATTCAGTGATTCAAGCAGAGTGCTTGCAGCTATCAGGTCTTCCTTTTTCTGCAAACTCTGTTGAATACCTTTTTGAAACTGTGGCCAGTCCCGGCCCAGTACTAATTCTTGTGGCAAGTGTGGAACTATGGCTACTGGAATCTCTTTTTCAATTCCAAATCCTTTTATTAAGACTTTGTAAATAGGGTATGAGGATGCCGCGCCATGCACACAGCGGATTTTTACAGTGCCACTGGGTAGACAAGGCATGGTTTTACTTTGGGCTTCTATCTTTTGCCAAAGGCTTTGGGAAACCATACTCTGATTGGAACCAGAATCTAGTAAGGCATTCGCATTCACTCCCTGGACTGTTACTGCCAAGAGGAAACCCTCTCTAACCTGTCCTGGGTTAGTGGTTACTAACGCTATTTTTACCTTACAGTTACGCTGTAAATGATCATCACTGCCACATTTAAAGCATGTTTTCCTTACATATTTTCCTCTACATTCAGGTAAACATAATGCATTTTATTTATTTATTTATTTATTACAGTTTCTTATATACCGCGCTATTTAGAATCAGCGCGGTTTACATCATAACAAAATGACCATTACGACAAACTGTCAGGTTTTACATTGAACAGGAGTACAAACTTGGATAACTGGGTTAACTATATACATAATCTATCTACACTGCAGTGTGCGGGCATTTCTAGATTGGGTTATTTCTTGGAGGGGATATCTGGTTCAGTTGCTGTCTGGGAAATATTGGCGGAAAAGGTATGTTTTGAGAGCCTTTCTGAACTGATATAGATTGGTGATGGCTCTAATGTCGGGGGGTAGGGTGTTCCAGCATTTTGGTACATAAAAACTGAATGCCCTGTTTGTGGTGTTCGTGTTGGACTTTGTTGAAGCCTTTGGTATTTTCCTTCCTTTCTGAAAATGCATTGGCTGCCTTCCTAGAAGCTATGCTTTTCTCCTGCGCGTTCCCTTCTGCTTCAAGGAATTACTCAGTGAGCATGGTCGCTTCCTGGGAGCTTTTGCAACCTTGCAAAGTCAGGAAAGTGCGGACATTTTCAGGGACAGCATTCATGTATTGTTCCAGTATTATATTGTCTAACACTGATTCAAGGCTCTTACCATCTGGTTCTAGCCATTTGTTTACCAGTCCCTTAAGACGATGGTATAACGCTCTGGGTGTTTCACCGGGCATTAATTTAGTATCCCTAAATAAATGGTGGTACACCAAGGGAGTTAGACCTATCCTATCTTTGATAGCTCTTTTAACCTCGTCATAATCATTGGCTAAATTTGGTGGTACAGTCTGGTAAGCAGTCAATGCCTCACCCGTGAGAGACATTGCCAACCTGATCACCCATTGCTCTTTAGGCCAATTTATCAAGTGAGCAACTCGTTCAAATGTTTCAAGATAATCATCCAGATTGTCTCTATCAGTTAAATGTCCAAAGTTCCATGCTTCCCTGGACCAGGGTCCTAAAGCATGAGCTTGGTTTAAGTCTGATGAACCTGGTGAAGGAGAATCAGGATCTGGCTCCTTCCTATTACTCTGGATCCACGCTTCCATCATCTGAATGAGCGGGCGTTGCTGCGCTTTTCCATCCGGGCTGCAGCTCGCTCTAGAGCTTCTGTCGCTAGCTCACGTTGTCACTCAAACTGTGATGCCATCCAGGTGAGTACTTCCTTCGTCTCCATAGCCATTCTGAAAAGACAAAGCAGACAAACGCAACCACCCAAGTGCGGTACCACAGTATAGAAGGTATTTTAACTTTTCCCACCAACTACACTGATACCCACAGCACAAGTATCCTCAAGTAACCCTGTTAGACACCAATTACCTGATACTAGTGGTGCGTCAGGCTTGTGAGCAATGTTGGTCTCCTCAGTAGCAGACACGCCTTCTCCGTCTGGAAGTAGCTTTGCTAGACGTTTTCCTGTAGCTTGATATTCAAAAAAATTGTCTTGCACCTTTAAATCCTTTGTGCATGCGTGCTTGTGCCTTGATCCGTAGCAACTACGCCAATCTGTCCTGCCCCCGCCTAGGGCCGGTGACTCTAGAGCAAGGGTGACCTCTACTTTGTCTTCAAGTGTCCTTTTTGACTAAGGTAGCAGCAAGGGACGCTGGGAGTTGTATTCTAGGTTTACTATCAAACAAAGGTGTTGTGGCATGAGGGTCATTTGAACAGATAAATTTTTATTTGGGGTTTTCCCTTTCACACATAGATTCTTGGCTCAAAACATGACACGGATTACTTTCCAAAACAATAGGAAACAGGAGCAATTCAAAGTTAGAAAATAAAGCATATGGCAAACTGTTTCTTCACAGCAAACATTCAGGAGAAAACAACTTTGCATTACCTTCATGCAAAGGTTGTCTAACGTAGATCCAAGTGATCAATCTCACATAAAGAACAATCCATCTCACAGATATCAGTTGTATCAGGAGTGCTTTCTACGTCAACAATCATCTCCTCGCTGCAATCATTATAACTCTGCTTAGGGGAACTTCTAGACTGCAGGTCACTGAGAACTTCTTGCAGCTGTTCAATAAAGTTGTCCCTCTGATTGGCAGTAACTTTCTCTAGGGCAGGAAACTGATTCTTAGGTAAGCTCTTAGCAACAGCCTTTACGTCTGTTTCAAAACACTTACTAAGAATGTTTCTGACTGGAACTGTTTTCGCAGCAGTGCTCTCTCTGCTCTTATTAGCACTGTTCTTTAACTGCTGTACAATCTCCTCAGCAAGTCTCTGGCTAGGAATTGTGGCAGACGTACCTTTCTCACTCGCAATGCCTTTTCTGTAAACAGAGCTTTCCTCCCTCGTATAGGTAAACTCTTCTACCTTTTCTTCGGGTAGTTTCCACAGAGGTTTTGGCTTTGCCTTTAGTGCTCCTGAGGTAAAGGAAATGGACCTTCCAGAATCCTCCTTTGCTAGTTCTGGGTTCCAAAGTTTCCCTCTTTGCTGCTCTCCTCTTTGCCTTCCTTGCCTGCGTTGCTCTGTCTGCTGTCGTTGCTCGCCTCGTGGCTTCTGTGTGCTCTCTCTCTCTCCACCTCTCTTCCTTAACTCTAGCTCTGAAGCAGGTTTAAAATGGCTTCCTTCAGCAGCCACACCCCTCTGGCTACTCAGGTGCAACTCATTAGAGTTCCACTCAGCTCCTACGTCACTGCTATAGCTGGGCTCAGTTCTTGTTAGAAGCTTTCGGTTTCTATGGGAAGCTGACTTGTCCTTACTCTTAAAGGTACAATGCTCATTATTTTCCCAATCCATCTGCTCAGCATTGCTGTCATTATCACAACATATTTACAGTTTCTTCAAAGGTAGTTGAAATAAACAACTCCTTTCCATTAGTCCAAACACACCTTCTCTTTAGTTATTCTTCAAGACTCTCCTACTTAGCTTCTCTTGAAGACTTCTCTCATTGCTCAACTATCTCTCCTTCCTTTGGGCATTCTTTGCCATAGTTCAGGATATTCTCTGTTTCTTCCTTATCCCTTTTGTGTCAGTGATTCTAAGGTATCATCCCTCACAGGATCTGAAGCCCTTTTCCCTGAGCAGAACCCAGTCTGTTTCCTGTGAGACAGGAGATCCAGAAACATCTCCTGGGAATGACTTCCTTTTATTTTTGACATGAGATCTGAGTGCATTTTCAGGATCCAGCCCTATCAAGATCTTGGACTGCTGGGTGCAGGTATGCACTTGCTACAGGAAAGAAGAAAAGAGGCAAGAGAAAAAACACTTTCCTTTCAAAAGTGGGTTCTTAAATAATTCTACTGTAAGTGACACACCTCTCCTGGATACATCCCAACTGGGTACCCAGCTAGAATAATCCTAGCTGTTTATTCTTCTGTGCTATTTCAAGGGCAACTCTACCCCTTCAAAGGCTTAAAAAGAATATCTTTTCCTTCAAGGCCAATCCCACCATTATGCAAATTAGGTGGTCACCTAAGATGGCAGCTTCTGGGAGGGGAGGCAAAGAACAGGGCATTCAAAGCTAAACAATAGAATCTGATAGCCATGGGGGGCATAAGACTTAAAGTTTGCCTAGGCGCAGACACCTTGAATCAACTCTGGGGCCGGCCCTGTTTACCTTTAGCTGCAGGACTGTTAGTGACATCTTGATCACAGTTAGTTTGCTGCTATCTGAATAAATTTGCAAACATCCTCCCTCTACCCTTCCTCTGCCCCTTTCTCATATTGATAGTTTTGGGTTTTTCAGTCATAGTTTTGTAACATACTAATATAATAATGATGGCAGATAAAGACCAACAGAGTTCATCCAGTCCGGGCAGTAGGTTTGCTTGCTGCTTCATTAGTCGGAACCTGTGATGCAGGGCAGGCTACTTCCCCATTCCTTTGATTTCTAGAGGGCTTTTGGCTCAATACTATCAAATAAAGGCTGAAAATCCAAGGCAGTGAACTTATACAGTAACTGGTTTGGAATTAGTCCATCTATATGTAGCACTCTCCCCTGGTGACTTGTCAAAACTTTTGACTAGATTCATTTAAATTGACCTCTGCCTCACAGGTTTCCAAAGGCTGTCTCAACACATTAGTACCTTGACAATGTGGACATAGCTGCGTGGATGGTGTCATCGAGAGCATTTGGTTTCCTAGACCATGGGATGCTGTTCCAAGGGTTGCAGGGCAGAGATGGCATCCATCTGTCCAAGAAAGGTCAACACATCTTCGGTAGTAGACTGGCTAATCTACTGAAGAAGGCTTTAAACTAGATTCATTGGGGATGGGTGAAGAAAGCCCCCAGGTAAGTGAAAGCCCCCAGGTAGGAGATACATTAAATACCTTTATGGAAATGGGTAACAGGGGTGACATATGGAAAGCAGTGTGTATAAATGCCCATAGCATGGGAAATAAGATCCCTGATGTTGAAGCTTTGGTGGGAGTGGCTGACTTGGATTTAGTGGCAGTTACAGAAACATGGTTCACAGAAAACCATGATTGGGATGTAACTATACCTGGCTATACTTTATTCAGAAAGGACAGGGTAGGAAGAAGGGGAGGAGGAGTGGCACTATATGTAAAAACTACTATTAAAGCTTTGGAATTACAGAGCTTAAAAGGGAGAGAGAAGGCATTGTGGGTTAAACTAGAAAGAGGGAATGAGAAATCTATTTGCATTGGTGTGATATACAGACCTCCCTCACAAGAGGAAGAGGTGGACAGAGAGTTAATTGAAGACATACGCAGCATTGCTAGGAAAGGGGAAGTGCTACTGATAGGAGATTTCAATATGCCAGATGTTGATTGGCACATTCCTGCTGAAGTATCATCTAGAAGTAAGGAGATCCTGGATTCTCTACAGGGAGAACTATTCAGGCAATTGGTAACTGACCCCACACATGAAGGGGCCATACTGGACTTGGTGCTTACCAATGGTGAAAGTGTTTCTGATGTTGTAGTGGGAGATCATTTTGCATCCAGTGATCACCAGATGGTGTGGTTCAGTATTAGGACTAGGGCAGTTAGAATCCATTCAAAGGTGAGGATCTTAGACTTTAGGAAGACTAACTTTACGAAGATGGGCCAATACCTCAGGGAGTCGTTAGTGGGATGGGAACAGCTGGGGGATGTAGAAAAACAGTGGGCAAAACTGTAAGGGGATATTTTTAGGGTAAACAACCTTTTTGTTAAAATGGTAAATAAAGGTACAAGGAAAAGGAGACCGCTATGGTTTTCAAAAGAAGTAGCTGAAAAAGTGAAGAAAAAGAGGGAGGCCTTTATGAAATACAAGAGATCACAGAGAGAGGAAGACAGGCATCTGTATTTGGAAAAACTTAGAGAAGCTAGCAAAGTAGTCAAGAAGGCAAAGATTCAAAAGGAGGAGGAAATAGCCAATGCAATAAAATGGGAAGATAAGTCATTTTTCAGATATATTAGTGAGAAGAGGAAGGGCAAAAGTGGTATTGTCAGACTCAAGGATGCAGGGGAGGAATATGTAGAAGCTGATAAGGATAAAGCGGAATTGCTTAACAAATATTTTTGTTCTGTGTTCACAGATGAAGAGCCAGGAGCAGGACCTCAGAAAACACCCACAAATAGGAACAGAAGTGAGGGACATCTTGAACAATTTTCAGAAAACTATGTTCGTGAGAAACTAGCTCAACTTAAAGTCGACAAAGTGATGGGACCGGATGGGATACACCCTAGAATACTGAGGGAACTTGAGGACGTTCTAGCAACTCCACTGACTGACCTTTTCAATGCCTCGTTGGAGTCGGGAGTGGTGCCGAAGGACTGGAGAGAGGCTCATGTGGTGCCTTTACACAAAAGCGGAAGTAAGGATGTGGTTGAAAACTACAGGTCGGTTAGTTTATCTTCGGTGGCGAGTAAATTATTGGAAACGCTGCTGAAAGAGAAAATAGTGAGGTTTCTGGAGTCCAGAGGATTACATGATCCGAGGCAGCATGGGTTCACCAGAGGCAGGTCTTGTCAGACAAATCTGATTGATTTCTTTGACTGGGTGACCAGGGAGTTGGACCGAGGGAGAGCTTTAGATGTGGTGTATTTAGATTTCAGTAAAGCCTTTGACACTGTTCCTTACAGGCGACTTATAAACAAACTGAGCACCCTAGGGATGGACCCTAAAGTTACTGCTTGGGTTAGAAATTGGTTGGGTGGGAGGCGACAAAGAGTACAAGTAAATGGAGCTCACTCTGAGGAGAAGGATGTTACCAGTGGTGTGCCCCAGGGATCTGTCCTTGGTCCGATTCTTTTTAACATCTTTGTTAGTGATATAGCGGAAGGGCTATCGGGTAAGGTTTGCCTCTTTGCAGATGATACCAAAATCTGCAATAGAGTAGACACCCAGGAAGGTGTAGATAACATGAGGAGGGATCTAGCTAAGCTTGAAGAATGGTCTAGAATTTGGCAGCTGGGATTTAATGTTAAGAAATGTAAGGTCATGCATTTGGGCTGCAGCAATCCAAGGGAGCAATATAGTATAGGGGGTGAAGTACTTTTGTCCACTAAAGAAGTGCGGGACCTAGGCGTGGTTGTGTCTGATGATCTTAAAGTAGCTAAACAGGTAGAAAAGGCGACAGCAAAAGCTAAAAGGATGCTTGGGTGCATACGGAGAGGAATGGCTAGCAGAAAAAAGTAGGTGATAATGCCTCGCTATAAGTCTTTGGTGCAACTTCATTTGGAGTATAGTGTGCAATTCTGGAGACCGCACCTTCAAAAAGATGTGAACAGGATGGAGTCGGTGCAGAGGGTGGCTACTAAAATGATTAGTGGTCTTCATTATAAAGCATATGAGGACAGACTGAAGGATCTTAATATGTACACCTTAGAGGAAAGGCGGGATAGAGGTGATATGATTGAGATGTTTAAATACCTCCGTGACATAAATGTTCAGGGAGAGAGCCTCTTTCAATTGAAAGCAAGTTTTGCTACGAGGGGACATGGGATGAGGGTGAAGGGAGATAGATTCAGGAAATATTTCTTTACGGAAAGAGTAGTGGATCCGTGGAATAGTCTCCCAGTGGAGGTGGTAGAGATGAGGACAGTAACTGAATTCAAAAAAGCATGAGACAAACACAGAGGATCTCTAAAGGAAAAAAGTGGACTGTTGTAGTTGTTGATATGGAAGGACAGACTAGATAGGCCATGTGGTCTTTTTCTGTCATCATATTTCTATGTTTCTATCTGCAGAGGAAGATGAGAGTGAGTCACTGCCATTCTTATTGATGGCAAATCCTGCTCTCCTTTCCCTCCCCATCCCCTGAGCTATGAACTAATGCCAGCAGATGGAGCCAGTGAGTAGTATTCCTCATCTGCTGCTGACTATAGGCTTATTTATGTCTGAAGTCAGAATGGTAAAGGTCAAATGTGGCAGCCCCTGGGGTTCTGAATTTAGAAAGAAGCTAGAAGAGAAGGAAATAGTAGCAGGAAAGTAGTGCTGATAAACCAGTTCCTCTAGGTGTCTGAGGCCTTCAGAAGAGTGGAGGAGAATGAAAATGGTGCTGATGCAACTGAAGGAAAAAAGGAAGATATTGCTGCCAGGAGGGTGAAAATGAAGGAAAGAAAAGGTAAGGTAAAGTAAGGCAAAGTGGTAGTGCTAGGGATGAGAGGAAGGAATGGAAGAGATGATGTCATACAGGGCTTGTCCATTCATTATGTGGGAATGTTGCCCATACATGGCTGTGCACCTCGGGGAGCCTCTCACCTGACCGGCTGCAGAGGGAGTCGGGGAGGCCCGAAGCGCGGCTGATCTCCTGTCCTGTGGATGTGATAAAAAGGAACCCGCAGACGCACTGAAGGCTGAGAGGTTAAATGGGGGCACTGTTCAGACGTCAGCTGGGGCTTTGGGCCTCCCTGGTTCCTTCTGAAGTCGATCAGGCACCGGACCCCTTTTGGTGTGTGACTGGGGGGGGGGGGCTAGAATAGGAATAGGGGGAACTGGGGGCTGGAATGGAATGGTGGGGGATCTCTAGGGGCTAGAACAGGAACGGGGGAGCCATGACTGGATATGGGCTGATGTTGGGGGATGGGGGACTGGGATCGGAAGGGAACTGATACTGGGGGGTTACAACTGGAAATGGGCTGATGCTGGTGAATTGGAAGGGAGCTGATGCTGGGAGGGACTGGAAGAGGACTGATACTGGGGGTTAGGACTGGAAATGGCCTGGGGATGGAGGATGGGGGACTGGGACTGGAAGGGAACTGATGCTGGGAGGAACTAGAGGAGGACTGATACTGGGGGGTTAGGACTGGAAATGGGCTGATGCTGGCAGATGGGCAAATGGGATTGGAGGGGAGTAGATACTGGGAGGGGCTGGAACTAGAAGGGAGCTTATGTTGGGGAAAGACCAGAAGGGGGTGGGCTGGGACTGGCTGGAGAAAATAAGAAGCTGGGGGAGTGAGGATGGAGAGTGGAACAGATATTTTGTGTGGGAGGGAATAAAAATCAATGGTTGGCTGAGAAATGGGAGAGTAAGGGGGATTCTGGATGCAGGGGTGAAATTTAAGTGGATGAAAAAGGAATAAAGAAAGAAATGGAGGAAAGAGCAAAAGGAAAAAGGCCTGTTAGAGGCAGATATAGAGAGTTGATAAAAACTAGAAAAAAGGACAAATGGACAGCAGACACTAGAGAGTTAGCAGAAGACAGGAAGAAAGAAAAAGAAAGTGAATGGGGCAATTGCAGCTGAAAAATAAAATGCCCAAACAAAGATGGAAAAAAATATTTTATTTTGAATTTATTAACTGGAATATGTCAGCTCTGGGAAATGTGTATCACTAACATTTTGTGTTTTGCTTAGTACAAGAGGCAATTAATTTATAGTTTTATTTCTGCAGTGTTGTTGTACATTCCAAGTTTGGCTTTTGGAGTTCTCAGTTTAATTATTGGGGCTCCCAGTTTAATTATTGTCTTCATATTTCTAAGTTTTATGTTTGGTGACGATGTATTAAAGATATATTAGTATTCTCTGAGATGTATTGGTTTAATATTTGCAGTGTTGCCTTTTGATAGGTAGGGTTTTGTGCTTTGTGAGTCCTGGTAGTACTGATATGATACGGCGGGTTTGCTATGGATTCTAAACGAACAGGGTGTATAGTACTTCTTAATGTGCCTGGCAGTGGACACTGGAGTATAGTAATGTAGAAATCTGGTAGTCTCTTTATCCTCACTGCCCATGTAAATGGTATTGAGACACTCATTAAGAGGCATGTCTACTAAAAGCGCTTATTAACATTTGTGAATGTGCATTAAGTGCAGCAACACCTATTTACTTCTATTGATGCAGGGGCAATTAACTCACATTAATATTTAGAAAACATGCCCTTAAGTCACTGCCAGGACAAAAAAGAGGCTTGTGAAAGGCTCCTTTGAAAGCCACCTAAAAGTTTAGATGGGCAACATATACATTTTAAAATAAAATACATTAAATTTATGCAATGGAGATCCAGTGGCTATGCAAATGAGGCCCCGCAATGAGTCTCCTCACTCTTTCTATGACATCAGGGGTGACCCACATCACCTTTGGGCCACCTCTGATGTCATAGAAAGAGGAAGGAGGGAAAGGAAAGTGATGATGCCTGAGGGTACATTTGGGGATAGAAAGAAGAGTGATGATTCCAGGTAATGGGTGAGAGGAAGGTAATGATATTAGGATGGAGCGAGGAGAGGGAACTGGGTATACGTGTGACATAAAAAAGGTTGGAAGCCATTGCTCTATCTGAGAAGGCAACCCTGCTTCACATTCTATAATTTCCTGAATTTAATATACTCCATGATTAATTCCTTCAGCAGATAGTCCATTAATACCACTGAGTCAGGCTGTCGGGGCTACAGTTACCAGCTTCCTCTCTATCCCTGCCTTTCTGAGGGTGGATGACAGCTTCCTGTCTTCAGTTCACTGGAACCACTCGTCTCTGAGCAATAATTGAATTAAGCTGCTGGTGTTTCTCTGAGTTCTCTTAATATCTCGGGATGTATCCCATGTGAACCCATTGCTTAGGGGTCTGCATTCATTAGTGCTCATTCAGTTCATTAGTGCTAAATTTATTTAATGTGCATTAATCGACTCAGCATGCCTTAATTTATTGTTAGTGAGCATTAAACCGATTTAGCGTGCACTAAAAATTCCCTATTAAAACGAATGTGTGAAATTAACCCAAAAACACTCAAAAATTAGGAAAGATTTGCGAAAAAAGAAAACTATCTGTGGTCCTTCTTCAACCCCAGCAAATAATGCAGAAATTAAATGATCAATTCTTCCGCTTTTTCCAAGTCGTCCCCATACTCCTCTCCCCTTCATCTTCCACCCTTGCACGTTCCCTTTTCACCACCATATCTTAAAAGCCTCCTGACTCTATTGCCTTAACTCTTTTCCCTTCCTTTGAACTTTTGCTCTCCTGATTACCTCCCTACTCTCTCAGCTTTCCAAATATTCTTTCATATCTTCTACCTTCTCAAATCTCCTATATTTTTTAGTATGCTAAGCTTTTATATGAATGTCAAATATTATGTACATGTATGCACCTGCAGAGAAAGAAAGAGAGAGAGTTATTGATATATGCAACCATATATGGAAACTGATTTGCCTTCTCTTCTAACTATAAATTAAATGCAACCCCAATTTTCAAGAGCTGAAACAACCTATATCATGTTTCCTGGGTCTTTTTTTGCAATAAGATTAATATATATTTCTAATTGTGCATCAGGCTATTAGCAGGATTCCGTTTGTATCAGTCAGTAAATAGGATGGTCCTGCTGGTTTATTTCTTATGAAACTAAAATGATATAAATGACTTTATATGGAAAATAAAAAGAGAACTAGAAATCATTATGATAAATAGTGCATTTTCCCATCATAGGAAGAGGGCATTTTGAGGTCAAATGAAAGTTGCAATTAAAAACACTATCAAATAAATTGTAAACGAGCTTAGTAACCTTAAAAGATGTGTGCTAACTATGTGCCAATTAACCCTAATGTGAAATTAATCTCAATTCTTACCCAGTCCTAGCCAGGATCCTATTGAAGTGCATTAGCACTTTTTATATATAGATTTTTTTAACCTTTAAAAGTCAATTGTATTTTTTAAATTCAAAATCACAAATTTCATTATGCTATTTACAACCATCTTTTTTAAATATCCCAGCATGCTACAGGGCATCACATCATTTTAATGACATCTCGACGTGCTCAGCGCTCTTCTATGCTGGGAGTTTGCCCTAAATTAACATATGAGTTGTACATGTGGCGTTATGCTTCTGGCATTTGTGGGGATAAGGGAGTTAAGAATTTTTATGTTAAAAAAGATGTGTGAATATTTCATGATGCCTAGTTTCTTTGGTACAGAAATGGGTGAATGATTATGGCAATGTTTGTTATGTTAATTCTTGTTTAATTAATGCATCATTAAATATTAGAAATACTTATTTTCTTTTTGGAAACTAAACAAAAAAAGAGGATTCAGCTAAAATACTAACCAATAGCAAAGTACAGTAGATTTAAAAATGTTTGTTGTCAACCAATGGCAAAGCAGATTTAAAAATGCTCAGTGATATTACAATATGTTTTGACCTTCCTAAGATTTCATCTGAACTGGCCTGTTCACAATATAGTAACATGGAGGCCAATTCCACTTTGTGCATCCCAGAGCCTTCCGGAATTGCAGCACAGTGGCTGGAAATCCAGGGTGTGGCCTGATTCTGGCACCCCAGATGTCCAGCCACAAGCCTGGCTAACTCAGTTAGGCTCCTGAATGGAGCCGCAGTGCCATGGCTAGGGTCGGGCTATCACCAAAAACCTCCTTTCCCCATAGCCCAAACCATTACCTGGCCTCCCATGGCCAGGGTCAGGCTATGGAGATGCTCCTGCACCCCTCGCCTGTCCATCGCCGCCAGCCGCCAATGTTACCCTGCATCCAGGGGGACGTATTCCAATTCTGAGGTGGAATAAGTCCCTTGTCTAACAGGCCGAGCTCCAACATACAGGGTTGACCTCGGAATCGGCCCTGTATGTCCAGGATCATGGCTCACCCACGCCCCACCCTCAATCCGCCTCCAGATCATCCCCTCCCACCCCTGTCACAGACTCCCCGTACAACACCACTGTACATATGGAGAGCCTTTGCACCGGGATCAGCAGGGGGACAAATAGCAGGGATGTATGTCCAAACAGGATGTGTTGTTGTTGTTAAGTGCCGTTGAGTCGGAGTCGACTCATGGCGATCCTCTGGATAGCTATCCTAAATTGTGTTCGGTCTTCAGACAGGCGGCTCATTGTTGACAGACTGGTACCCGTAGCTGCTGTTATTGTATCGATCCATCTCATTGCTGGCCTTCCTCTTTTGCGTTGACCTTCTATCTTGCCAAGCATGATGTCTTTCTCTAATGATCTCTCTCTTTGCATGATGTGTCCAAAGTATGAAAGTCAAAGTCTTGTCATCTGAGCTTCTAAAGAAAGCTTAGGTTTGATCTCCTCTAGTACCAACTGGTTTGTTCTTCGGGCAGTCCATGGTATACACAGTATTCGCCGCCAGCACCATAATTCAAAGGCATCAATTTTCTTCCTCTCTATCTTTTTCACTGTCCAACTTTCACATCCATATGATGTTATTGAAAATACCATGGCTTGAACAAGTCAAATCTTTGTATGGAGAGAGACATCTCTGCTCTTGAGAATCTTATCTAGGTCTTTCATAGCTATTCTGCCAAGAGCAATGTGTCGTATGATTTCTTGACTGCTTATTGCTTCTTTATTGATAGTTGATCCAAGTAGGTTAAAGTTGTTCACGATTTCAATTTCTTCTCCTTCAACGATGAACCTGTTGATTATGCCAGTTGTCATGATCTTTGTCTTCTTTACATTAAGGTGCAGACACATTCTGAGACTATGTTCTTTGATTGTGAGAAGCAAATGTTTCAGATCATCTTCACTTTCAGCCAGTAATGTGGTATCATCAGCATAGCGAAGTTTGCTGATGAGTCTTCCACCAATCTTCACACTTCTGTTGTTTTCATACAATCCTGCTTCTCTGATGCTTTGTTCTGCATATAAATTAAACAGGTAGGGGGAAAGTTGGCAACCTTGTCTTACACCTTTGTTTATTTTAAACCATTCTGTTTCTCCTTGTTCCGTTCGAACTGTTGCTTCTTGATCAATGTACAGATTGTGCAAGAATACGATCAGGTGTTCTGGTATACCTATGCTTCTTAATGTGGCCCAGAGTTTCTCATGGTTTACACAGTCAAAAAACTTTGCTATAATCGATAAAGCACAAATAGATATCCTTTTGGTATTCTTTAGTCTTTTCAAGGATCCATCTCACATCCGCAATGATGTCTCTCGTTCCTCGCCCTTTCCTGAACCCTGCTTGCACTTCAGGTAGTTCTTGTTCCAGGTATGGTTGTAGTCTCTTTTGAATAACCTTCAGTAGAATCTTGCTGGCATGTGGGATCAGAGCGATTGTGTGATAATTTCCACAGTCAGTTGGATCACCTTTCTTTAGTATTGGTATAAACACAGATCTTTTCCAGTTAGTTGGCCATGATGTTGTCTTCCATATTTCTTGGCAGAGCCTTGTAAGTACGGTAACAGCTGCATCAGATTGCTGTAATACTTCTATGGGAATGCTATCAATGCCTGGTGCTTTGTTCTTTGATAAGGCTTTCAATGCTGCTTCAACTTCTTCTTTCATCACCAATGGTTCCCGATCATAAGGTACAGTTTGAAATGGCTGTTGGTCCACTTGATCTTTTTGATATAAAAACTCTGTATATTCCTTCCATCTTTTCTTGATCTTCTCAGCATCATTCAACATAGAACCTTGAGCATCTTGTAACATTCCAATTCGAGGCTGTAACTTTTTCTTTAACTCTCGGAGCTTTAGGAAAGCCGATCGTGTTCTTCCTCTAATAGTTTCTGCTTCTATTTCCTTGCATGCGTCATTGTAGTACTTTTCCTTGTCCTGTCTTGCTCCACGTTGGAAATCTCTGTTGAGTTCTGTGATTGTCTTTCTTTCTCCTCTGGCTTTAGCTTCTCTGCATTTCTGGGCAATTTTCAGAGTTTCTTCCGTCATCCATTTTAGCCGTTTTTTCTTTTTCACCTTTTGCTGGCTTTTTAACACTGCTGTTCCGCCTCCTTTGCCAACAGAACCTGAGACTACCACCAACTGTTGCCACTGCCGCTCTGCCATTTCTGCCAGTGAGATCTGGGGACCCCCACTAGCTCTTCCCTATTTAGGCAGTGGCAACAATTGGTGGTAGTCTCAGGTTCTGTTGGCAAAGGAGGCGGAACAGCAGTGTTAAAAAGCCAGCAGGAGATCTCATGTCCCATTGGTGAAGATAGGCCAGGTCATCTACTAGGTTATTCTATTGCTAATCATTAATGCAAAGTCACATTAACCCTCAGTGTATGCTAACTGCTGCATGTAACACCAAACAAGGAAAATCCCTTTTATGGGGTAGGATGGAATTGAGGCGTGCCACACATTGCCATTAATATAGAGGTTGTTACCAAATGTTAACTGCCAATACTCCACACATAATAACTCCAGTCCCATGATCCAACCACAAACTCATATCTTTCAACTTATGCCTATCTCCCCCCATCCTCCCAACACAGAATTCCACCTTCTGAGCATGGAAATTCCTTCTTTTGGGTTGAAAATCCTTTCTCCAAAAAGCCTTACCACTATTAGAAGGCATACCAACCCAGTCGGACCTCAAAACTCTAATTAATGAATGGAACTCCACCATTTCCTCGGCCGCTCTGACCCCACCAAGAGCACCTCCCAAAAATCAAAAGGCTGCATGTACCATAGTGGTTCACGTCCCTAAGAACTCAAAAACATGACCTCCATCACATCAAACGTCAATGGAGAAAGACTCAGAGCCACTAACTCAAAGTCACGTACCTTGACAACTTAAGAAATTACTGTAGCTCTACCATAAAGGCCAAATGTGAAGATTACAACAATCTTCTTTTACACTCCATCAACAAACCCTGGGAACTCTCTGACATCCTCAAATCGCTCACCAAGGATCACACTCATCCCCACCAGAGCAGTAATCTGCACCCTCAAGAGATGGCCTCCTACCTGCAAACCAAGCACAACTCAGCTCTCTCACCAACAACATCACCTTACCCACATCAATTACGACACTCGTACACCAAACACTCCTGGACTGCCTTCAGAACTGTATCTCTGATCGAGCTTGATGAAATAATCACCAAAATTAACACTACTACCTCCTCCCTCGATCCCTGCCCTGTATCATGGGTAAAATTTACAAGGGCATACTTTCTACCATTCATATCAAACATACTTCAAACATCCCTCACACAAGGCTTTATCCCACCCTCACTCAAACATGCATCAATCAGACCTCTTTTAAAAAAGACTGAACCTTGATGCCAATTCACTTGCCTCATACAGACCTATAGCCAGCGTACCTTTCTTAGCAAAAATCCTAGAAAAAGCCGTTCAGACCCAGCTCCAGGACTACATTGATCAACATGCCCCACTTGACCAGCACCAACATGATTTCTGCCCTCATCACAGTGCTGAAACTCTACTGACCTCACTGGTAAGCTTATTAATCCAAGGTACAGAGTTTCTCACCCATGGATACATCCTGCTCTTCTTTGCCATCTCAGTGGCTTTTGACACAGTTTCTTAACAAACCCTCCTCAACCAAATTCATCACATTGGTAAACAAGGCACTCCCCTCATATGGATTCACTCCTACCTATTGTCACCACTCACCCTCCCAGAGGCATTTAGCATGGGCAAGGCAAGTGGGTAGTTGTGTTTCTTAGACTGTGAACTTTAAATGGAGGTTTGGAAAGGCCTCCTGGGTAATGTAGTCCTACAGTAGTAAGAATGAGTCCAAGTTGTGCACGAGTGGTTCAGGTTAAATTAGGATTTATTGCCCCTCCCGGGGTTGGATGTTGATGACCATGAACAAAGAATATATTTACAAAGAAACCATACTCCTGATGTGAACAAAAATAGCAACTTAAATAATGCTTATCTTCAGCTGTTATGGAATCAAAAAGAATAAAACAGTTTCCCTCCAAAATACTTCTTTTGGCTGTTTTTCTTCCTTCAGCAAAATCCAGTATTATTAACAAAGGGACTGCACATTGTCTGCCACCATATAAGAGCAGTCCATAAACACTTCGGACTCCGGGGGTTGATAAGGGTCCCACTGCATAAGATCACCTTCTTCCTTAAGGTCCCTTAGAGAGGGTTCTTCTGCCTGCCATGCAAACCTCTCCGTTCCAAGTACAGGGTTCCCTTCCCCCAACCTGCTCTGTGAGTCTGGGTGTTTGGCTTCCTGTGCACACAGCCCTCTGTAATTAACATAGTAACATAGTAACATAGTAGTTGACGGCAGATAAAGACCAGCATGGTCCATCCAGTCTGCCCAGCGAGATGGCAAGAGTAGGTGCACCTGTCGCTCCGCGCAGGCCAACCCTCTCCATATCCTTGTTCAGGGGTAAACCCACCACTCCATATAGGACACCCCTAAGACGTTATATGGTTCGGAAGTTAGATGGTACTGTTTATTTTGGTTTTTTTCCTATTTCTGTAAAGGGATCCTCTGTGTTTGTCCCATGCCTTTTTGAATAGGATACACGTTTCCCTCTTCTGTTTGGCTATAGGGAATTCTGTGTCTGCCTTTAGAACTGCTTCCTCCCAGGAATCTCCCTTGGCTACAAAAAGGTTGGTAAAACTTTTCTCTCCCCTTTGATAAAAGCTTGGTATCAGGGAAGTAAGCTTTACCTGCAGGCTGTCTGTTGTGAGCACAGCGTGGTTGCCTTTTCTGGTTCCCAGAATAAACGTCTCTGCTTTTTGGATAGTAAAAATCCCCAGTGCTTTTTGTAGTTGAGCACTGCTCCCTGGGAACTGGACTTGAATATCTTCCCCAGCTCTCTTCCTCTGAGAAGTTCCTCCGAGTGGAATTGGGATTTCTTTCCCTTTTCCCTTCTCTCAGCCACAGACCTTGGCTGCCCTCGGAGTATCTATCTTTCTCTGGTTTTCTCCTTCTTTCAGCTTTCTCCACGCTTGCTGTGCTGCCTTTTCCTTCTGTCTCCGTATCTGAGACTATGTCCGTCTCTTTCTCCTTCCCCTTCTCTGTCCTATATTTAACTAAAGGCTTTTTATCTAAGTTTCTTTCTCCGTTGTGCTGAGCCACACCTCCCACCAGGTGTTCCCACTTCCCTGATGAGGCAGGAGCTAGCTCAGGGGATGGGCGTTCCCTAACACTCTGTGACGTTCTTTGTTTAGGGTTTCCATGCCAACCCTCCATGCTTGTTTCAGCACTGACAGTTCTGGTTTCACTTTGCAGTGAATCCTCTGCCTCCCTTGGTTCTGAACCTTGCACTTCATGACACTATCCAATAGGAGTCAACAAATAAGAATTGGTTCACAGCACTCATCTCCCTATATCCTAACTCAAGGAGTACCCCAAGGGTCATCTCTCTCCTCTCTACATTTCAACATCTATATTTATTTATTTTATTTATTTATTTAACATCTTTTATATACCGCGCTATTTGTTGTCAGTGCGGTTTACATATAACAAAGGTTGCACATTCAGAGGACAATTGTGTGCTTACATTATAACAGGAAACTTAAACTTGGAACAACAGGGTAAAAAACTGTAACTATTTACAAAAACATATTAGATTCTTTAGTATTCACAGGAGGGCTAAGGCAAGACCGCAGAGAACTTGAGGTGGAATTGCCTATGAGGGAATTGGGAGTGGAGATTGAGAGTTTGTAGGTTTAGGAGTGCTGATGATTGGATGCTTGTGCAAAGTGGAGAAGGAAAATGTGGTGCTTGATTGCGTTGCGGAATTGAGTGAGGTCTTTAATTGCTCTTATTTCAGGTGGGAGGTCATTCCAGCATTTAGGTGCATAGAAGGCGAAGGTCCTTCAACCCCTATGCACAATTCTCCAAAAGCTCCATGTCAATTATCTGATTTATGCTGATGACATTATGGTTTACACACCCTTCTCCATGACTGCCCCCAACTATTCAAAAATCACACTGTTTCACTGAAATAGTTGAATGGCTCCAACTCCACAATTTAACAATTAACCTCAACAAAACAGAAATTATTCATGTCACAAGAGACCCTAAGTTCACCCCCCCCCCCCTCATTGATCAGGATTGGCAACTCTGACCTCCAGGTCAAAATAGAAGTGAGATACCTGGGCATTATACTTGAAAAACAGCTGAACTTCCAAGCCCACATCCAGAATGTAACCAGCTCTGTCTAGTACAAGCTTAGAACACAGAGGAACCTTCGTCCCCTCCTAACTATGGAAATGTTCTGCACAGTCTGCCTAACCACCATCACAATTATTTTTGACTACTGCAACTCCATATATCAAGGTCTCCCTAAGCAAGCTCTCCATCCACTACAATTCACCCAGAATACCACAGCTCGTACCATCTTCCGAGCATCCAGGCAAACCCACATATCTCTAATTCTCAAATTCCTCCTTTGATTGCCCATCAATTCAAGAATCAAATACAAGGTCCTTACCACACTCCACAAAGCCCTAAACAATCTTTCTTCTGAGCACCTTCAATCCCTGATCCACCCTCCTACAAGCAACAGGCCGAGAAGGAACAGCACTCAAAACCTCCTCAGCCTCCCCAGCCAGATCCAAAAGAGCAACCAACGCACACAACGTAAAGCCTTCATACTATATGCTCCAACCCTATGGAGTTCTCTAATCCCCATATTAAGAAGCATCAGTTCAACCACAAAATTCTGAAAGAACCTAAAAACGTACCTCTTTCAAGAACTCTTTGGCATTGACCTCCAGCAGAGCAATACACATCAAGAACTTTCATAATCGTGTAGAATTTCCCCCTCCCACCCACCCTGAACCCACTCCCTCGATACACTAGCCTTCCCCTTCTCTACCACTCTATATGTGCAAATAATTCCAATACCTGTGCATGAGTATTACTTCTTATATTTGTTGCAATATGTTATTCACAAGTTTTTAGGTTCTTAATATTTCAACAGTTCATTGTATCCCTCTAGTTCATTGGATTTATCTAGTTTTATGTAAACCATTTTGACTTGTATTCTCCAGTGCATTGTATCTTCCTACTTCTCTAGTTCATTGTACTCATCTAGTTTTATGTAAACTGTTTTGGCTTGTAGAGGAAATTTTATAAAACTTTTTCATGCATAAACTACTAATTCACAGATGTAAAAGATCTCATAAAATTATGTCATAGCTGAAAGTACACATAGTGCAAGTAGGTGCCTACTTGCACAGTAGATGTGTTCAGGGGAGGAATTTAGGTGGAGTCACAAGTAACTTACTTTACTCATTAACATTTGAATCTGCTCTCCTTTCTTTTTTTTAATGCCATCAAGTCAGAGGTTTTCTTGGCAATGTATCACTGTAAGTAGATTGTTAGGCCTTTTCTTTCAAGGCAATGGAGTGTAAAGTGACTTGCCCAAGATCACAAAGAGTACCAGTGGGAATTGAACCCTTGATCTTCTGGGTACTAGGCTATTCCTCTGTAGCAGGTAGAAATATCAGCACCCACAATCTAGGCTCTATTTTTGCAGGATTTGTGCTAATATTTTAGAAAGGTACATAGGTGCCTATAGGGCCCTTTTCCTAAACACCGCTAACAGTTAACCTGCGTTTTAGCAAAGGTATCTGGCTATGGTGAGCCTTAACTACCGACTGCTGAAATGCACATTAACTGGCAATCATATGCTGATGTGGACAGTAGGTAGGTTAGAGGTGGAGCATGAGAGTGGCAAACACATTAGCATGCAAGGGAAGTTAATGTGGCACTTAGTGTGGGTTCACCTAACAGCATCTCTATGGATACTATTAGGTACACCCAGATTACTCTGCCTCTCGTTACAGTACCCAGTCATGTGTTAGCTGCTGGGAACATACAGGTCACACCCCAGACATGCTCTGGCAACACTTACTAAGTGCAAAACCTTAGCAGCATTTAGTAAAAGGGCTCCTAAGGGTCTTTATAAATTAGGCTAAAAATAGGCACCTTCTCCACCTCCAAACCAAGGCATCCTGTTATAAAGTTACCCTCCACGTGCTTTAACTTGTTCTCTATTTTGATGTCATGTATTGACCTCAGAAATACTGTAGAAACAGATGCAAATAAAGCTGCGTATGCCTTATAGTGCTATACAAATGACTAGTAGTAGTAGTATAAAGGACAATACTAACATACCACCGAAATGTCTAAAATTCCAGGATTAGTTTTGCTCTTTGCAGGTGTGAATAAACAGGGAGATAAAGGTTAGCCGGTTGATATAGTATATCTCAATTTTCAGAAAGCCTTTGACAAAGCCCCTCATGATAGATTCTTGGGTAAGTTAAAAAGTCATGGGATTGGAGACAATGTACTATTGTGGATTAGGAACTGGTTAAAAGATAGAAAACAGAGATTAGGGCTAAATGGGCAATTTTCTCAATGCAGAAAGATGAATGGTGGAGTACCCCATGAATCTATGCTGGGCCCGTTGCTTTTTAACATATTTATAAATGACCTGGCAATGGAAATAACGAGTGAGGTGATCAAATTTGCAGATGACACAAAATTATTCAAAGCTGTTAAAACCCAAGAGGATTGTAAAAATTTGCAAGATGACCTTGACAGATTGGGAGCCCGGGCATCCAAATGGTAGATGAAATTTAATGTGGACAAGTGCAAAGTTATGCATTTAGCAAAGAATAACCCAAACTATGGTTATACGATGCAAGGTTCCACATTATGAACCACCACCCAGGAAAAGGATTTAGGTATCTTTGTGGATAATACATTGAAACCCTCTGCCCAATGTGCAGCGGCAGCCAAGAAAGCAAATAAAATGCTAGGAATTATAAGGAAAGGAATGGAAAATAAAATCAAAGATATTATAATGCCTCTATATTGATCAAGAGTGCAAACACACCTTGAATATTGTGTGCAGTTCTAGTCACCATATCTTAAAAAGGATATAGCAGAATTAGAAAAAATATAGAGAAGAGCAACAAAAATGGTAAAGGGGATGGAAGGATACCCCTATGCGGAAAGGCTTAAAAGGTAAGGGCTCTTCAACTTGGAAACAAGATGGTTGAAGGTGCCTTTCTGTTCCTTGAGAAGAGGAGTGTTTTCCAGAGCTTTCTCAAAAGGTGATTTTTGCTGAATTTGCTGCTTAACTGTGAGTTCTATCTGTCTGTCTCCACATATTTATCTATCTATTTGTCCTTATTGGTGGTTCCCTTATCTACTCCATTGCTGTAGAGTTTTAAACTATCTTTCTCTTAGTCTACCTGAGTGACTACCCCTCCCCCCTGCTGAGGTATTGTTGTAGACCTCCATTTCCTGTTCTGCATGTGGGCTTGCTCAGATTGCCTTTCTATTCATTGAGAAGAGGAGTGCTTTCCAGAGTTCTCCCAAAAAGTGATTTTTGATGAATTTGCTGCTTAACTGTGAGTTCTGTCTGTCCCCACATATTTATCTATCTATTTGTCCTTATTGGTGGGTTCCCTTACCTACTACATTGTGTGTGCCCACAGTCAGGAATAGCCTACTGGCCAGAGACAATTAGGTTCCAACCCACCCCAGGGGCTACATTGCCTATATAGTGGTCACATACGTGCCATCTATAGTTCCTAACTTGGGTTAAAGCCCACATCTTCTTCATCTTTTCTTCTTCTTCTTCTTCCTCTTCTGGGACTGCTTAAT
The DNA here is from genome assembly GCA_033557465.1 of Ichthyophis bannanicus. Lineage (NCBI taxonomy): Eukaryota > Metazoa > Chordata > Amphibia > Gymnophiona > Ichthyophiidae > Ichthyophis > Ichthyophis bannanicus. The sequence goes on from CM066038.1 coordinate 419,451,747, forward strand.
CAGCATGTTGTGTATTCAATGCAATAACTGCAGTACTTTCATTCAAAGACGAATCATTTGGAGCCTAAGAGCTTGTCCTATATGCCTAAAGTCAGCTGCCATGCATGAAGAACTGACTCTACTAAGGAAAGACCTAGCTGCCATGCATAAAGAAGTGTCTCTACTGAGGGAGAAACTGGCTGCCTTGAAGTGCACCTCTTCTAGGATACAAACTGAACAAAGTCCACCACCGCTCCAACAAAGAATCAAACACACCAGGAACAAATGGATCACAGTGGGTTCTGGTAAATTGCGACCTGTAATGCAGAGACATCCTACACATCAAAAGATATCCCTGCACAATGCCTTCTCTGCCTTGGCTAATGAGGATGCCCAATCCAAAGAAACTGAAGGGCCCTTAAATGAGTCAGACAATGTCTAATCTCCTGCTAAAGCACCAAATATGAAGAAAACCTCACCAAACAGAAAACTACTACTACTTGGAGATTCCATCATTAGAGGCACCAACTTGGGAACACAGTTCAAAGGAGAGAAGATAGTCATGTGCCTACCAGGCTCTTCAGCCAGCAGGAGTACAAACCAAGTTGTTGAAATACTTAGCGCAAAAAGTGAACACTCCGAACTTGATGTTATTATCCACTTGGGCACAAATGACCTGGCTAGAAACAGTGCCTCGACAGCCCAAAAGGACTTCCAATCTCTGGGAGAGAAATTCAAGCCCATTGTTAACACTGTTGCATTCTCAGAAGTTCTACCTGTTCTTGGTAAGGGGACAAAAAGGCTGCATCGCATTAACAGCTTTAATATATGGCTCCAGACCTGGTGCAAACAAGAAGGATTCAGATTTATTGGCAACTGGGGCAACAGATGGACCAACAAGAGAGTACTGTGCTGATGGACTACATCTCTCTGTCGCAGGGAAAAGAAACCTAAGTGAAAAATTCAGGCAGTATGTGGATATGCATTTAAAATAGAAAAAGAGGGTGACGGATGTGGAAGGTCAGCATCTGCATGCCACCCCCTGCAAAAGCAGAACAACATCAGAAACAGCCACACTTTTAAACCACACATCAAAAACAAGTGGGAAGAAGTGGGCAGAACAAAATCAATGCAAAATACACACAAGCCAGGTAAATGCTGGAAAGCAATGAGCACAAATGCTCGAAGCTTAGCCAACAAAATTCTGGACCTGGAAGCCCTAATGGTGGAAACGGATTTGGACATTGTGGCCATTACAGAAACATGGTTTAATGAATCACATGATTGGGATATAGTAATCTATTCAGAAGAGACAGAGAAAATAGAAAAGGAGGAGGAGTAGCCTTGTATGTCAAAAGCAATATTAAAGCTACTGAAAGGCAGGGGATATGGGGAATAGAAGAAGCACTCTGGATTGCATTGGAAAGAGGAGATGGCACTGTCATCCATATTGCTGTAGTCTACAGACTTCCGACTCAAATTGAAAAGAGAGATAACAAATTGATTATACATATTGCCCTGATAGCAACAAAGGGGGAAGCAATCATATTGGGTGACTTTAATCTACCTGATGTGGATTGGATTACTCCTTCTGCATATCTGGAAAAAAGCAAAAAAAATTGTGGATGCTCTCCAAGATGCATTACTTGCACAAATGGTGATGGAACCAACCAGGGAAAGCTCAACGCTGGATGTAGTGCTCACCAACGGTGATAGCATGTTGAATGTCTGCGTGAGTGCCCCTGTGAGTAACAGCAACCATCACACAGTGTGGTTTGAGATAAAAGCCATGGTACAGGCCAATCATAGCAAGCTCAAAGTCCTAAACTTTAAAAACACTGACTTCAATAAAATGGCCGAGTACTTAAAGGAGAAGATGACGGGGTGGAAGGAGATAAGGGAAGTGGAATTGCAATGGGCTAAACTAAAGGTGCCAATAAAAGGGGCAACAGATAAATATGTGAGAAAAGTAAATAAAAACAAGAGGAGAAGGAAACCTATTTGGTTTTCCAAAGAGGTGGCTGCTCAAATAAAGGCAAAAAACGCAGCTTTCGCAAAATTCAAAAGCTTGCAAACAGAAGAACACAGAAATGAATACAGAATCAAGCTCAAAGAGTCTAAAAGAGAAATAAGGATAGCAAAATCAAAGCTAGAGGAAAAGATGGCTAAAGATGTTAAGGGTGGCAACAAAACTTTCTTCAGGTATATTCGGGAAAGGAAGAAGATCAGAGTTGGAATTGCAGGACTCAGAAGTGCTGGGAAAGGACTCATGGAAAGTGACATTGAAAAAGCGAAATTGCTAAACAAATACTTCTGCTCTGTTTTTACTAAAGAAGATCCTGGAGATGGACCAGCAGTGACTCCAAAATATAAAAATGGGAATGAAGTAGATATCACACCATTCACAGAAGATGAGGTGTTAGAACAACTCGCTAAACTGAAAGTGGACAAAGCCATGGGACTGGATGGGATACATCCAGGATACTGAAAGAGCTCAGAGAGGTTCTTGCAGGACCGTTAAAGGATGTCTTAAACAGATCCTTGGAAATAGGAGAGGTTCCTCAGGACTGGAGAATGGCTGATGTTATACCTCTACACAAAAGTGGTGACAGGGAAGAAGTGTCAAACTACAGGCCCGAGAGCCTTACCTCGGTGGCGGGAAAAGTAATGGAGGCGCTCCTGAAAGAGCGAATAGTGAACTTTCTCAAAACCAACAGGTTGCAAGATCCGAGGCAACATGGTTTTACTGAAGGACGGTCTTGCCAAACAAATCTGATTGAGTTCTTTGACTGGGTGACCAAGGAACTAGATCAGGGGCATGCAATGGATGTCATCTACCTGGATTTCAGCAAAGCCTTTGATACTGTTCCTCATAGGAGGCTTGTCAATAAACTCAGTAGCTTGGGGATGGGTCCCAAGATGGTAAACTGGATTAGAAATTGGTTGACTGACAGACAACAGAAGGTGATGGTACATGGAGCTCACTCGGATGAGAGGAAGGTGATTAGCGGGGTGCCTCAGGGTTCGGCCCTGGGCCCGGCACTGTTCAATGTATTTGTGAGTGATATTGCTGATTGACTGAATGGAAAAGTCTGTCTTTTTGTAGATAACACAAAAATTTGCAACAGAGTGGACTCCCCTGAGGGAGTGGTTAACATGAGGAAAGATCTACAAAAGATTTACATTGACCAAATTTTGTGATGATCTTGTTCTCCTATTTGTCAAATTGTATAACATAAACTCATGAAGACCATTTAATTTCTTTAGACCTTTTAAAGACTTTGGAATCAATTTTTATCTAGTTAATAATACTTGCCAACAGATAAGTGCCTCTGGTCCCATCCTGTTTAGAGTATTGCAACTTGCTCCTCACTGGTCTCCCCCTGAATCATCTCTCTCCTCTTTAATCCATTCAGAGCTCAGCCATGAAGCTAATCTGCCCCCAGAGTCTCTATGCTTATGTAACCCCTCTCCTCAAGTTGCTTCATTGGCTCCCTATCCATTTCTGCATCCAGTTCAAACTTCTACTGGCTTACTTCTACTGGTGTGCTGCTCCTCACTACCTCTCCTCTCTTATCTCTCCCTACACCTTTCTTCTGGAACTTTACTTATCAGGCAAATCCCTTCTAACCAGTGGGGTACCAAGAGCAGGGTGGTGAGTGTGGCCCATCCCGGGTGCCAGCCATGAATTGCAGGACTTTGATGAGGAGAGAAGAGCAACCGGCCACAGAACACAAGGCACTGCAGAAAGCCAGATTAATTGTCAGTTTACCATGCAGTCTCCATGGGGGGTGGGGGGGGGGGTTGCTGGCAGTGTGGGGGGATGCCTGCCCAGGGTGACAAGGGGCTAGGAATGCCACTGCTTCTATCTGTGCCCTTCACTTCCACTCTCAACTCCATACTGTTTTCTTTCCACCTTGAACAGACTACCTGAGTTTGTGGTTAGGCCCCATCTCTGGTCTTATCCAAATCCAAGCTAAAACCTCACCTCTTAGAGGCTGCTTTTGGATCCTGACCCTTTATCCTCCTGTTTATCACCCATGTGTATCAAGACCATCTCTAGTCCCCTCTCTGTGTTTCTGTCTTGCATAAACTGTAAACTCATGTGATGAGAGCTTTATTTGGCAGCATTATATGGATTAGGGATGTGCAAGAAAAAAAGTTTCATTTTGTTTTGCTTTCCAATGAACGTGGTAAAATTTTCAATTTATTTTATCCACAGTACTACCTTTTAACTTTCAAAAGGTAGACTATGATAAAATGAGGAAAATAGTTAAGTAAAAACTAAAAGGAGCAGTTGCAAAGGTTAAAAACTTCATCAAGCTTGGGTGTTGTTTAAAAATACAGTCTTGGAAGCCCAGACCAGCTGTATTCCATGCTTCAAGAAAAGTGGAGGAAGTCCAAAAAACTGCCAGCATGGTTTAAAGGTGAGGGCAGAGAGAGGCTGTGGTTGCCAAAAAAACATCTTTCAGGAAATGGAAAAAGGAGCCAAATGAAGAAAACTGGAAACACCATAAGCACTAGCATGTTAGATGCAAGGCATTGATAAGGCAGGCAAAGTGAGAATTTGAGAGAACAGCCCTACCAACTAACCCTCCGTAGTAATCAAATCATCTGCATTAAAATATGTCTTTGAAGTGGAAAAGCAAACCTCAGAACCCTCTGACACCTTCCACAGTTCACTCAAAGTGAGCTCAGGTGTACACACGAGGTTGAGTACATCAATAGTTCACTTATCCACACTAATAATCAAAATAGCATGAGTCATACATGTATCCATAGGACACTGATGTTCACAAAACCCACAATGTTCATTCACATGATTATACACATGATTATCACAAGATTTCATAAACACATATAATACAAAAAGGTCAGCATCTTAGCATGAAAGACTCCTGATATTTGAACAAAACGAGCATGTCAGTTCCCGACGCTCGCTGGAATGTTCCTCCTGCGTTTTTCAAGTACATTTATAGCAAAAAAAAACCTGTGAGAGAGTCAATTGGACCACTAGATGACAGAGAGGTAAAAGGGATACTAAGAGGGGACAAGGCCATAGCGAAGAGACTGAATGAATTCTTTGCTTCGGTCTTTACTGAGGAGGATGTAGGGATGTTACCCATGACTGAAATGGTATTTGAAGGTGATGCCGCAGAAGAATTGAAAGACATATCGATACACAGGGAAGATGTATTACAACTGTTTGATAAACTGAAGAGTAGCAAATCACCTGAACCAGATGATACACATCCAAGGGTGTTGAAAGAACTGAAATATGAGACTGCAGACCTACTATCAGTAATCTGTGAACTATCATTAAAATCATCTGTAATTCCTGAATATTGGAGGATGGCCAATGTAACACCAATTTTTTAAAAGATTTCCAGGGGTGATCGAGGAAAATACAAACCAGTGAGCCTGACATCATTACCAGGAAAAATGGTAGAAACCATTATAAAGAACAAAATTACTGAACATCTAGATAATCATGGCTTGATGGGAGCCAGCCAACATAGCTTTAGCGAGGAAGATCTTGTCTTACTAATCTGTTATGTTTTTTTGAAGGTGTGAATAAACAGGTAGACAAAGATGAGTTGGTTGATATAGTGTATCTAGATTTTCAGAAAGCCTTTGACAAGATCCCTCATGTGAGACTCTTGGCAAAATTAAAAAGTCATGGGATAGGAGACAGGGTACTATTGTCGATCAGTAACTGGTTAAAAGATAGAAAGCAAAGAGTAGGACTGAATGGCCAATTTTCCCAATGGAGAAAGTTGAATTGTGGAGTACCCCAGGAATCGGTGCTGAGTCCACTGCTTTTTTAACATATTTGTAAATGACCTGGAAATGGGAATAATGAGTGAGGTAATCAAATTTGCAGATGACTCAAAATTATTCAAAGTTGTTAAAACCCAAGAGGACTGTAAAAAATTGCAAGAGGACCTTGATAAATTGGAAGACTGGATGTTCAAATGGCAGATAAAATTTAATGTGGATAAGTGCAAAGTTATGCACCTAGGAAAGAACAATTCAAACTATGGTTACACAATGTAAAGTTCCATATTAGGAACCACCACCCAGGAAAAAGATTTTGGTGTCATTGTAGATAACATGTTGAAACCCACCGCCCAGTGTACAGCGGCGTCCAAGAAAGCAAATAGAATGCTAGGAATTATAAGGAAAGGAATGGAGAATAAAACAAAGAATATTATAATGCCTCTGTATTGTTCCATGGTGCAAGCATGTGTGCAATTCTGGTCGGCTGTATCTTAAAAAGGATGTAGTGGTTTTAGAAAAGGTACAGAGAAGAGCCACTAAAATGATAAAGGGAATGGAAGGATACCCCTATGAGGAGAGGCTAAAAATGTTAAGGCTCTTCAACCTGGAAAAGAGATGGCTGAGGGGAGATATGATAGAGGTCTACAAATTAATAAATGGAATGGAACGGGTAAATGCAGATCGAATGTTTACATCATCAAAATATAAAAAGACTAGGGGACATACAATGAACCTACAGTGTAACCTATTTAAGACTAATAAGAGAAAATATTTTTCACTCAATGCGTAATCAAACTCTGGAATTCATTACCGGAGGATGTAGTAAAAGCTGTTGGTGTAGCTGGGTTTAAAAAAGGTTTCAACAACTTCCTGGAGGAAAGGTCCATAAATCATTATTAAAGGTGACCCGGGAATCCACTGCTTGCCCCAATACAAGCATTGTGGAATCTGTGTCCTTTAGGGAAACTGCTAGGTACTTGTGACCTAGATTGGTCACTGTTGGAAACAGGATACTGGGCTTGATGGACCTTAGTCTGACCCAGTATAGCATATCTTATGTTCTTATGTTCATCTTCTGTTTTTTTCATCACTTCCTGGTTTTCATCAATAGTGTTCCCTACTTCTTAGTAGTGCACACTATTGAGCAAGTCTGCACTATTGTGCAATAGTGCTCCAAATTATGCAATAGTGTGTGCTATTCACGTATGCATAAATAGTGCACACTATTATGTAATAGTGCACATTATGACTCAATAGTGGGCAATATTGCTCAATATCAAATTCAGACAAATAAAAAATTTGGATATGGAAACAACAAATGAGGTCATTACATTTACAGATGACACCAAGTTATGCAAAACCGTTATATCACATGCAGATTCTGAAAAATTGCAGAGGGGCATTGCAAGGCTGGGAGACTAGGGATCCAAATGGCAAATGAAATGTGTATGAATAATTTTGTAGGCTGCATATAGGTGGCCTTTCTTTATAAAATGAGACACGTGTATAACTCACTTGATAAAATAGCAGTGTACTGACGCGCTGTACTCTAGGCACATCTGAGTAGGCATAGCTGGAGGCATCTAGATCAGTGCAGGGACGCATGTATCTCATAGTATTCTGTAATGTGTGAGTGTCCCTTGAAGCTGCACCCATACTCCACATTAGGAATCACCACCCAGGAAAAGGATCTTGGCATGATCGTGGATAATTCGGTGAAACTCTCTGCTTAGTGTGCAGCGGCGGCCAAGGAAGCAAATAGAATTCTAGGAATCATAAGAAAAGAATGGAGAATAAAACCAAGATACTACAATGCCTCTATGGAGCGACCGCACCTTGAATATTGTGTACATTTCTGGTCACCATATTTTAAAAAGGATATAGCACAACTGGAAAAGGTACAGAGAAGAGCAACCAAAATGGTAAAGGGGATGGAAAGATACTCTCTATGAGGAAAGGCTTAAAAGGTTAGGGGTCTTGAACCTGAAAAAGAGACGGCTGAGGGGAGATTTGATAGAGGTCTATAAATTAATGAACGGAGTAGAACGGGTAAACGTAGATAGGTTGTTTACTCCAACAAAAAATAGAACAGCTATTGGACACACAATGAAGCTACAATATATATAGCATATTTAGAACAAATCGGAGAAAATATTTTTTTTCACTCACTGTAATCAAACTTGGGGATTCATTACCAGAGAATGTTGTAAAAGTTGTTAGTGTAGCTGGATTTAAAAAAGGTTTGGACGATTTTCTGGAGGAAAAGGCTATAAACCATTATTAAAATGGACTGGTGAAATCCACTGCTTACCCTGATACAAGCAGCATGGGATCTGTCTACCTTTTGGGATCTGTCTACTACTTGTGACCTGGATTGGCCACTGCTGGACACAGGATACTGGGCTTGATGGACTCTGACCCAGTATGGCATATCTTATGTTCTTATGTACCAACTCATGATCGGCATGGAAAGAACTTCTGCATGTAGTTAAAGAACGCCACCCAACCAAAGTACTCATGGAAGTGCCCATCCACACGCGCATGTCCAGGAAAATCCAGACTTGCAGGCATAGGGACCACGGAGCTTTCTGCAAGTCTTTATAAAATCACCCCCTTAATGTGGACACATGCAAAGTAATGCACATAGGGAAAAATAACCCAAGTTAAAGCTGCACAATGCTAGGTTCCACATTAGGAGTCTACTACTACTGCTACTACTACTGATCATTGTATAGCGTTACAAGGCATACGCAGCGCTTTACAGAGACATGTAAAAGACGGTCCCTGCTCATCGGAGCTTACAATCTAGTCAAGACAGACAACACAACAGCTGGGGAAATGGATATGTCTAGGGGAATGTTAAGGAAACACATAGGGGTATGTTTACGAAGCCAGGCTAAGTTAACCCGGGCTATCTGCAACTGCGTCCCATGCTATTCAGTGGGACCTAGGTGCAGATAGCCCGGGTTAATTGTTAGCCCGGCTTAGTAAATATATCCCATAGTTAGAGAGTCGAAGGCTATGAGGATCAGGATCCTAAGTCTCCACCCAGGAAAAGGATCCAGGCATCATCATGGGAAATACTTTGAAATCTGCCAAGTGTGTTGCCACAACCAAAAAAAAAAAAAAAAAGCAAACAGAATATTAGGAATTATTAGGAAAGAAATAGAAAATAAAATGAAGACTATTGTAATGTCTCTGTATCATTCCATGGTACAACCATGAATTAAGTACTGTGTGCATTCCTGAACACCACATCTCAAATAAAGTATAGTAGAATTAGAAAGTGTAGAATGAAGGGCAGCCAAAATGATAAAGGGGATGGAACAGCTCTATTATGAGAAAATGCTAAAGAGGTTAGAGCTCTTCAGCTTAGAGTGCTGAAGGGAGAAATGATAGAGGTCTATAAAATTCTGAGTGGAGTGGAATGAATAAACATGAATCAATTGTTTACTGCTTGAAAAAGTACAGACTAGGGGATACACAATGAAGTTACAAAGTCATACATTTAAGACTTATTGGAGAAAATACTTTTTCACTCAGTGAGTAATTAAACTCTGGAATTTCTTGCTGGAAGATTTAATAAAAACTATTGGTGTGACTGGATTTAAAGAAATTTGAAAAAGTTCCTGGAGGAAAAGTCCATAAACCATATTAAGGTGGACTAGGGAACTCCATTGCTTATCCCTGAGACAAGTAGCATGAAATCTTTCTATCTTTTGGGGTCCTGCCAGGTACTTGTGACCTGGATTGGCCACTTTTGGAAACAGGATACTGGACTTGATGGAGCTTTAGTCTGAGCCAGTATGGCGGTTCTTATTTTATTTTGGTTTTGTACTTTGCTATGGACTCTGAGAGTATTGAGTTTGATTTACTAAAGCACATTTTAAAAAAAACACAAATTTATGCTCATTACCATGCACTAAAGTGGTAGTGCATTTTAGCAAATCTAGTTTTAAATATAATAAATAAATAAATATTGACTAAAATATAATCTAAAATAAATACAATGGAGGAAGCTCTTGCACCTCTCTCTACAATTGCAAATTGGTTTATATAAATCAAAAAGAACTTCAGAATGGATTTCTCTAGTTTCTCTAGCTATGATGAACTTTCAGGTTCTTTATGAATTTTCAGCTTTTGCTATTGGCTCTTGTATTTGTTTGTTTTTTAAATTGCCTAGATGTATATATTTATTTTATTCTATTGTTCCTCACTCTGAAATCTATAGAGCGATTGAGTATGTAATAAAACTAATGAAATAAATAAATATGTGTCTTAAATGAAACCAGTTGTAGTCACCATTAGCCTGATTCTGTCCCGGACGTTGAAGCCCTCTGTGCATCCGGTCTGAACTGGACATACAGAGGGCGTCGCGATTCTGATCCTGCAGGGCACATCTAGCCCCACGGGATCAGAATCACGAACAGTCCTGTACATGCAGGCTGGAACTGCGATTCAGCCCGGCCTGCACATATAGGACATGCCCGACTAACTCAGTCAGGGCTTTTAAATGGAGCTGCGGCGCCATGGCGTCCGGTTGCCATGGAACCGCGGCTCCATTTAAAATCCATGATCCCAGCCGCTGACTCCTGCAGCTAATTTCCTGTAGCCCAACCTCCAATCCAGCCAACTACGGCCAGGGTCAGGCTGCGGAGAATGTCCTCGGCCCCCCTGCCCCATCCGCACCCCAGGTTTGCTGATCTACTACGTCCAGGGAGGTTATTCCACCTCAGAGGTGGAATAGCTTCCCCATACAAGTCGCCAGCCCTGGACGTACAGGGCCGACATTAGAATCGGTCCTGTACGTCCAGGGCCAGCGTCCACCTATCGCTCACCCTAACTCCGCCCCCTCCCCGCCCCCATATAATTTCCCCATATAACCGGCGAGGAAGTTAGACACCGGCAGAGAGTCCCACGAATAGCGGTGATGGATGTCCCCACTATTCGGGGGACAGAATAACCCCCAATGGGGAAGATCTAAGAATTTAATACAAAACATACTTATAAATCACCAGAGGATGTAGACTAATATTAATACTCTCAGGTTTCCTGAGAGACTAAGGCAGAGGTTCCCAACTCCAGTCCTGGAGAGCCAAACACCATTCAGGTTTTCAGGCTGTCCCTAATGAATATGCATGAGATACATTTGAATACAATGGGGGCAGTGCATGCAAATGCATCTCATGCATATTTATTAGAGACAGCCTGAAAACCTGAATGGTGTTTGGCCCTCCAGGACTGGAGTTGGGAACCTCTGGACTAAGGGGTCTGTCTGCATGTTATTCAATGGAACCTAGGAGCAGATAGCCCAGGTTAACCATTAGCCCGGTTTAGTAGACATAACCCTAAGTATTAATTAGTTTGAAAAAGAAAATGTCTTTTAATATTGTTTAAAATGAAAGAATGCCCAAACTTCATTGTGGATATAATTTTTATATCTTTATTTATATATTAGAAGGTATCACATTGACTTCTTACCTTTTTTTTTTTTTTTTGCTCAGTTACTTTCTTCTTTTCCTTTGGACTTCTAGGGATCCAACACCATCAGCTTTCACTCACATCTAGCTGGAGTATTTTTCCCCCTTTTTATATCCTGTCTTGACTCACCAGCCCAGTCATTGCAGTGATAATCTATGGCCAGGGGAAATCTAGAATGATTCTGCTGTGGGACCTAAGTCTCATCACTAAGGGTCCGCTTCTGAGAGGCGACTTGCAGGGCTGCATTCCCTGCGGGATGTGCAGCCCCACAAGCTGGCCTGCCTGTATTCCCCCTATGACTCTCCCCGCATGGCCAAAGCAGCAGTATGGGGAGAGCCGGTGGGGGGCGAGAGGGGGCAGAGTGAGGGCAGAGCAGGGGCAGGCCAAGGCGGCAGGATGTACAGGGCCAATTCAGTCCTGCAGGGTTAGGGAGAATGTGCTGCTTATTCCATCTCGAAGGTAGAATAAGCAGCTTTAACCAGTCGATCAGGGTCAGAACCCCACCCCCTGAGACTAGGGTCAGGGGCAAGTAGGTCCCCGCTGCCCGATCCTGGCCCTAGCTGCCCTGCTTTCAGTTGGACGGTGGGGAAACAGAGTCAGCACCATGAGAGTCAGGGTGGGCCTGTGGGGAGGACATCCCCACTTGTCTGCAGGGGCACACTGGGCCTTCTCAGGACCCAATTATGTATGTCGTAGGAGCGTTTTGCTCCCGCGTTACAGAATCAGGACCTAACAGACCCGTCCTGCTCAGGCTGTCCAGCCGGCCAGACGTGCCTATTCCTGAATCAGGCTCCACATGTCACTATTGCGCAATAAATGGAACTCCCTCACCTCTAGGGGCTTTGACTTCTGTCTCTATTGTATTCCTAGTCATGTCCAGTCTGGGGACTAAGGACCCGGCTCAGGAATCAAATCCAGGTGTGTTGCTTGTGCATTGTGCAGCACTTGCCACTAAACCACTGGGCCGGTTCAGTGTTTAGATTTTAAACATTTCGGATTGAATCACTTCTTTTGTGTTGCTGTCATTATCAATGACTGTAATTAGTCTGGATTGCTCATTATATTAGAAAGATCTGAAAGATTTAGAAATCTCTCCTGGTGCTACAACCAGGGTGTGGAATTAGCTCTCAAGGAATCAAGCGAGGAATTATTATAACTGATTGCTGAACACATACTGTAAAAGAGTAGGAATTACTTTTCAACTTTTACAAACGCATCAACAGTTAGTGAAACTTTTAAAGTAAAATAAAAACTATATCAACCGATAAAATTTCTGCAGGCAATTCACAATTAGCAGTTGTATTGATTAAAGTAATTAAAGAAAGTCAATCTGATTTCCTGTGTGTGTTGCTATGGCATGAAAGTGATAATATTCAAGATCTCCCAGTTTGATGCTTTCATAATAGTTACAAAGACTTCATTAAAAATGAGAAACATATGATGTTATAGTAAGTAGAAAAGACTCTCCTAATACACTGAGCCGTGTATTATGTTCTTCTATGCGTCACCAGCTGCACGTTTATTCTACTCTTTGATGACTGTCTAAAGCATAAAATAAAACGTAAAGTGAGATTTTTTTCTGATCACATGAAGGTGTCTCTTCTATTCTTACTACTGCCAAGTCTGTGATTTACACACAGTTTAATTATTCAGATGTTTATTATGTTCTACATAATGAAATTTGGACCCTCATATTTTCTTCCTACATACTCAATGTAGTCTGCAATTATAGCCACAGATATCTGTTTATTTGATGAATTTTGCTTCTTCCGCATAGTTTGATAAATAAGGAAATAAGTCAAGACCTACTTTATATACAGTAATTAAAGTGAAAAATCTAGTCATGATGCAAATCCTTAATTGGACTCCAGGAGAGATATGCAGAATTTCTCTTTAATAATATGGGATGACTGGGGACAGAAAAACAAAGCACACTAAAATATGGTTTAGAAGCACAATTAATCACAAAACAGAAAACAACCAATTTAGCATAGATCATTCAGTGACTCTCAAGACTCAGGTAATGTTCTTTTAATCATGTGGTTCGCATATTGAGGTTGTGTCATGTACAGCTGAAAAGCACAGAATATGTGGTGATGATCTTCAACATGAAACTGTTTCCTTTGTCTAATTTATAAACACAGTCTCACAGTCTTTTCATAATAAAATGCTCAGACTTCTTAATGGCATATAAGTAAATGAACAAAATAACTTCAAATGGTTTTTTTTTTAAACTGAATTCCTTAATAAATTAATTCATTTGGGGGTGAGAGGAATCTGCTTCTTGCTGTGTTTTAAGTGGTACTCTGAACAATGTTAGGGGTTTCATCACTTAACAAAATGAAGACAAGCAAAATCATATTTTTTAGATAATGACATACTAAATTAGGGTATCCCCGTTAAGAAATCTTACATTGATTTATGCTAGATTGGAGCAGGTGTGGTTTGAAGCGCATATCTTTAGGAAAAATTGTAGAATAAGAGAATAAATGTTGTTCCTTTCATTCATTTTCCAAGCATTATTTTTATCTTCTAAAATGTTATTTCGCATAACTGCAAAAATAGAATGGTGTATCGCTTTATCAATTTACTCATTAAGGACATAATAATACCAGTATGTTTTAAACAAGCAGAAGCTATATTTATTAGGTTCCTTTGCTTAAACTAAAAAAAAAATAAATTCAGTCCTTTTAAAGACAAAACAAGTAAAAGATAAAGATCATTTTTGCCTCAGAATGCACTTTTACAACTGAGACTGGCTATTCATCATAGACGCTTTTCGTTACATGTATGACTGCCCGTGGTAATACCTGTCTCATTTCTTTGGATGGATTAATATTCTAGAAAGGTGCATTTGTGAACTGGTTTTCTAGTTTTGTGGTCTGTAAAACTGCTACAATGATCGCTCTTCTGTTTCCCAGATGTGTCCCCTGGTAGATAACATGACTGCAAGCTTCCATGCTGAGCTTAGCTGAAATCAGAGAGGCTTGATGTCCCATATTCAAGTCACTGTCAAAACTGTTTCAAACCTAGGATCCCTATTTTTTGACAGATAAAAGGAGCTGTAGACAACCTAGTTTCAGTGTAGTCTTCTCTGGACCACCCTGAGATGACCTGGCATCTCTACATGCACCTGCCATAAAACCTAAATGCTACAGAAACTGTGTTCTTTGAAGTGTCCTAATGATAACAGACTGGCCTTTGATGTTTTTTCCCAACATATGCTTGGACTTCTTATAAACTGGTATGGTTTATTGACAGTTCAGTATATCAGTTATTCACCCCAAAAATATTTTAGCAACCTTTTTTTTTATTTTTTTGTCCTGTTGAGAGGCTTAATATTCTGATTTGATGGTTCTTCATATGAATCAGCAATCCATGAGGGTCATTTTAGAAGTTCTATTTGTAATTTGCATATCTGAAAATGTCCATTCAGATGGGCTGATCACATCCATGTCCCCAGAGCCATTTAGAAAGGGCTCGATTTACATGTGTCCAGCACGATCACATCTGTGTAGCACAGGGATGTGGTGCAATCTGTAAAATATCCACATGTATGTCCGATATTAGAATAGTGCTGCACGTTTATAACCACTGGTGAACATGCCTTTGTCTATAAGTATAAAGTGGTTGATAGGGCCAGCAAACAAAAGTAGGAAGAAGATGGGAATGCCCTCTGACTGTTGTAATCATTTTTGCCCCCTCAAGCAACACACAAGTAAAGAGAGGCCTCTTTGTGAGGAGCCATGCTGTTGCACATCTCCGCTTGGAACGTGTATGTGGCAACAGACACATGTGTGCATTTTGAAATACCGTTGTGGACACGTCTATGTTGCCGGTTTGGCAAATGTGTATATTTCAGATGTGCACACCTCTAAAATTGATTATGTCCATGCATATGTCTAAAGGCTGTTGCTATATGTCCCCATTTTCTACTATGTTGATTGAGACAGAAGTGAAGTTTATGTGTGAGGAAGACTAAGGGGATTACATTGCTTGTGTGGACAAACCTCAGTCATGTTCCTAAGTTCTGACGGTAGACACCACTTGCATATGCCACCATCCATTTCTGCAATTCCCTTCCACTGCCACACCTTACTCCGCCAAATGTCACCTGACTCCGAATCCTGAGCAGTATGTAGCCTATGTGAAAGTCTGAGTATGCATGTACCAAAATAATCTCACCATAATAAATTGTCTACAGAGCATTCAGCAGGGCCATGCTTGCCCAGTAGCAAGTCAACACTGAAGATGCTATTGCTTTTGAAGTGGCTTTGTTGTTTTATAAGAATATTGGGATGAAAAGGAGTTGAAATTAAATCAAGTCATCAGAATTCCTGGGACAAAAGCTTGAAATCTCCACTACCACGGAGCCTTTATTCTATCCTGTTTTGTATATATTAATTTATAACCTGCCTAAAAAATTCCTGTTCAAGGCAGATAACCTTCATAATAAAATAGCAAACTAGTGAATTAAAACAATTAGCCTTCTTATTGCCCCATCTGGTAACCACCCTAATCACCCAAAAAAGCATTTCTAAAGTACCATATCTTCAAGCCTCTGGCTATGCAGACCTCCTCTGTCTGTACCTTTATATCATTATCGGAACTACTTTCCTCCATGTTCAGGTGTTAGGGGATATAACCATCCACTAGTGCAGCCAATTGGAAGGCAGAAAGCTTCTACACCACCCTGAAGCAGCAAGGCAGAAACTGTCTCATAGACATAAGGCCTACAATTGATGGTTTAGCAGTAGCAGTAGTGCTTGTTTTCTCTTAAGTAGCCATTTTTCCCTTTTTGTTTTTTATTAATCATGCTTGATAATCTATTTATTATAATTATAATGTAATCTAGGTACTGATAAAATAACAACAGCAGCTTAATCATAAATGGGGCAAATAATCCAGGATTTTATATTCCTATCAAGATAGTGCTATGGTTTTTAGATATTTAAAGTCATAATGGCAAAAGTTAATTGTTAAGATTTTAATGATTGCTGAACTCTGGCTCAAAGTAGCTTTGGTTAGAAAAGATATAAAATGTAAACACATATCAAAGTACACATTAATGGGGGATAACAAAACTCCCTTTTCTTACAGCTTAGGATAATACGTAAGGCATACTTACTTTGTTAGTATATTAGCAGATGCTTAAAGTACTTTGTCCCCATTTGTTCAAAGATTTAAAAATAGATAAAAATAGATTCTCCTCTTCCATACCTCACCATCATCCCCTGATATCTCCCAGCTAAATCTCTGCCTCTCCCACATAGCTTCCTGGCTCTCAGAGAACTTTCTCCACCTCAACCCAGCAAAGTCCTCAGCAATGTGGGTATCTTTGAGTGGCCCATGTCCTACCCTTGCACCTACCATCGGAATATCTAGCGTTCCCCTCACATCTTCCTTTCGTTACCTAGGTGTTCTTCTAGATCCCTCTCTGTCCTTCCACGAGCACATCTCTATGATCTCCCGCCGCTCCTTTGCTGCCCTGCGGCAAATTAGGGCTGTCCGGACTGTGTTACCTTCTAGTTCCTTAGTCACCCTTGTACTCGCTCTGGTCATCAGCAGACTAGACTACTGCAATGTTATTCTGGCCAACCTCCCCAATTATCAACTTCAAAGATTGCAACGCATCCAAAACACCGCAGCACGTCTGATCACCTTTTCTAGTCGATTCGATCACATCACCCCGATTCTTCTCCGGTTACATTGGTTGCCCCTCCGCTACCGCTTTCATTATAAATTCTTGATTTTGATTCATCGTGCTATTTATACCTGTAACCCCCTCTATTTAGCAGACTGTATCTCTTTACATTCCCCTCACCGTCAACTTCGCTCAATCCATACCAACCGTCTATCCCTACCTTCACCTTCCTATGCCCATCTGGAACAGACACGTAATTCAGCTTTTTTCTTCCTCAGACCTTTACTATGGAACATGTTGCCAACTCTCCTCCGGTTAGAACCATCATATCCCCAGTTTAAGTCACTGCTTAAGACCCATCTATTTCAGAAAACATTTGACCTCCCCCCTGAGGCCCCTACCTGATTGTTGCCTGTCCTTGTCTTTTGTCTTGTCTAAAGCCACTTTTCCTTCCCCTTGTCTTTATGGTCTGTGTTGCCTGGCTGGGCCACCCTGTATTATGATTTGATATTAGTGTGCAGTGTCTCTGTCCTACTTTTCTCCTCTTTCCTGTCTATTATTTGGCGTTCTTTTCTTGGTTTGCAGTGTTTAACTGGTCTTTTATTGTACACCGCTTAATGTTCCTACAACAGCGGTCTATCAAATACTGAATAAAGATAAAGATAAAGATATGGTTTATGGTTTATTTATCATTTGATATACCACCTTTAGCTCATTGCATCAATGTGGTTTACAAAGTTCAAAAGTAATAACATAAATAAGGTAGAAAGAAAACAATAAAAGCCAAACCAACAAAAAGCAGGGCAATGCAGGCCGAGCTGGCGATTCAGGGGCCCGTTCCCCTGTGGGATATCATAAGCTTATTTGACAAAGTAGGTCTTAAGGCTTTTTTTTAATGATTTAAGTGAATTATCTTGCCGGATGTAATGCAAAATGCAATGTGTGCCTTTGAGTCAATGCTGACTCCTGGCAACCCAGAAGCTCCTGGGTTTTCTTGGCAGAGTGACTGGAAGTAGATTGCCAGGCCTTTCTTCTGAGGCAATGGAGGGTTAAGTGACTTGCTCCAGGCCACAAGGAGTGCTAGTGGGAATCAAGCCCTGGTTGCTTGGTTACCAAGCCAGTGTTCTAACTACTAGGCTACTCCTCCACTCACGCTGGATGTAAAGGGGGATAGAATTCCACAGGACTGGGACCAGGAAGTAGAAGGCCAACTGTTGTGTGGATTTTAGCTGGGCAGACTGGATGGACCATGCTGGTCTTTATCTGCCGTCAACTACTATGTTACTATAGATATGATTCAGACCTTTAAATACTTAAAGAGAAATGATGAACAAACAAACCTCTTCCAGAGACGGGGAACCTGTAAAACTAGAGGGCATAACATGAAACTGCAAGGGGGTAAATTGAAAGGCAATGTCAGGAAATATTTTTTCACTGAAAGGGTGGTGGATGCTTGGAATGCCCTCCCGATGGAAGTGGTAGGGGCGAACACGGTGACGGAATTCAAAAAGGCATGGGACAAACACAGAGGATCCCTTTACAGAAATAGGAAAAAAAAAAACCAAAATAAACGGTACCATCTAACTTCCGAACCATCTAACTTCCGAACCATATAACGTCTCAACAAATAGGGGTGTCCTATATGGAGTGGTGGGTTTACCCCTGAACAAGGATATGGAGAGGGGTGGCCTGCGCGGAGCGACAGGTGCACCTACTCTTGCCATCTCGCTGGGCAGACTGGATGGACCATGCTGGTCTTTATCTGCCGTCAACTACTATGTTACTATGTTACTATGTTATTTCTAGAAGCATCAGTCAATTATGATTTTGAGAAAACAGAGTTCTAGAAGGCATATAAGGAATGAGGGAGTCAGAGAGATAAAGATGGAGACCAAAGTAAAAAGCTTTAAATGCTTATAGTAGAACTTTAAACTTGATTCGATAGGAAAGAGGGAGCCAATGGTGAGCTCTCAGAAGAGTAGTGACATAGTCAGATATCTTAGAGTGGGTGAGAAGTTTAATGGTGACATTTTGGATTCACTAGAGGCATTTAATAGAATAAAGGAGAAGCCCATTATAAAGAGAGTTGTCATAATCTAATTGACTGATTACCAAAGGGAGTATTAATGTGGTTAGAGCAGACTTGTCCAGGTAAGGATGGAGAGCTGTAATGGTGCTTAGAGTGTAAAATCAGGATCTTACCATATCTGAAATTTGGTGGGTAAAGGTTAGCCAGACATCAAAAATGTCACCTAAGATTTTTAATTTGGAGACCATTGGTAAGGTAAGTTCATCTAAGGTAGGTGCAGTTACTGTAGGATCATCCCTATCAGTGGCCCACATGGCTTACATTTGTCTGGGTTCAGCTTTAGTCGACAGGATTTGAGCCCCTGTGAAATTGTCGAGAGATAGCAGTGCAATGGTTGCAGGTCCAGAGCATGGGGATCCAAATAGGCTATGAGCTGAATGTCACCTATGAAGAAATGGGCCAAAATACCAAGTGATTGTATACAGTAATCAATGCCAAGGGAGCTAAAAAGATATTGAAAAGAATGGGTGATAGGATTGACCCCTGAGATATTCCACAGGGAAGATTCCTTATTGGAGAAGACTGTGATCTACTGTATACTGCAAATAACAACAATCAGTCAGGAATGACGAGAACGAGGCATGGACAGTATTGATAATGCTGATATCTGCCAGCCGCTGGAATGCATGATCGACCCGAACAAATGCTGATGATAAGTCCAATGAAACTATAGGTGCAACATGACCAGAACTAAGAAACTAATGCAGTTCATTAAGCATAAAAGTGAGACATGTCTCGGTGCTATGATAGGGCCTGAACCCAGATAGCAAGGGTGCAGTATGTTTCTTTTTTCTACAAAATCTCTAAGTTGGAAGAAGATGATTTTTTTTCAACTACCTTCATGAGGAACGGGAGCATCAAGACTGGTCTATAGTTCTCAGGAAGATTGGTGGCAGAAACACCCTTCTTATAAACTGGCCTAATTGCGGTCTGCTTCCAAACCTTAGGAAGCGTATCCAAATTAAGTGACAAGTTAGCCATATCTAGCATATAAGGGTGGAAAGGTTGACGTTTCAATTTCAAGAAAGCTTAAGGTAAGAGATAGAACTTTAAATGATTTGACACTTGATTAGGAGTCAGTGGAGCTTCCAAGGAATAGGTGTTATATGATTATTTGAGTTCACTTTCATTAATAATCTGATAGCCATGTTCTTAAGGAGCTACCAAACTCTCAGGGATGTGGAGTAGCAGCCTAGTGGTTAAAACAGTGGTAATCAAGAGACCAGGGCTTGATTTCCACTGGCACGCCTTGTGGCCTTGGGTAAGTCACTCCATTGCCTTGGAAGAAAGACCTGGCAATTTACTTCTGGTTACATCTTGCCAAGAACACACAGGATTGCCAGGAGTCAGTATTGACTCAGTGGCATTCATTGTGAAATGCCTACTTGCCTTTATGCAAATTACAGGCTGATTAGTCTTACCTCGGAGGTGGGAAAGGTAATGGAGATGCTGCTGAAAGGAAGGATAGTAGTTTTTCTGGAAGCTAACAGGTTGCAAGATCCGAGACAATATGGATTTACCAAGGGAAGATCATGATAAACAAATTTTATTGAATTCTTTAACTGGGTGACTAGAGAACTAGGGTATCCAATGGATGTGGTCTACTTAGATTTAGCAAAGCTTTTGATACTGTTCATCATAGAAGGCATGTGAATAAACTGAGCAACCTGGGGATGGATCCCAAGGTGGTGAACTGGATCAAGAACTGGTTAACTAACAGACTACAGAGAAACTCACTCTGAAGAAACGAGGGCGAGTAGTGGAGTGTCTCAGGGATTGGTCCTGGGATTGCTACTGTTCAATATTTTTGTCTGTGACATTACTAAAGGGTTAAAAGGAAAGGTTTGCCTTTTTTCAGATGAGTCAAAGATTTATTTATTTATTTACATTCTCTTATATACTGCGCTATTCTGCATCAGTGCGGTTTACATTGAACAAACTGAAATTACATTGAACAGGGCATTATAACTTGGAGATAACTATTTTACAGGGAACATGGGCTATGGAGGGTTAAGTGGATTTGCAACAGCGTGGACACTTTGGAGAGAGTAGACAACATGAGAAGAGATCTACAAAAATTAGAAGAATGTTCAAACACTTGGCTATTGCGATTTAATGCTAAGAAGGGCAGAGTGATGAAATTGGAATGCAGAAACCCAAAGGAGCTGTATGGGATAACGGATGAGAATCTGGTATGTACAGACCAAGAATGGGACCTTGGGGTGATAGTTTCTGAGGATCCCAAGCTGACAAAACAGTGTGACAAGGCAATGACTAAAGCCAGAAAGATGTTAGGTTGCACACAGAGAAGAATAACTAAGGGTACCACTGTACCGGTCATTGGTGAGGCCTTACTTGGAATATTGTGTTCAGTTTTGGAGACCATACCTTGCAAAGGATATAAAAAGACTTGAAATGATTTAGAGGAAGGCAACCAAGATGATATGTGGCCTGTGACAGAAAGCATATGTGAAGAGATTTGAAGACCTAAACATCTGTTCTCTAGAGGAGAGGAGAGACAGGGGAGATATGATACAGACCAAAGACCATACCAAGCCATAAATGCTCCCTGTGCGACTTGTGCATCTGGCATGCCCCTCTCCCCCCCCAATCATAGGTTTGTCCTTTGCCCCATGCATCAACTCATCTTACCTCCATTACCAGTCAGCTCTTCCCCATAATGCCTGCCCTTGCCCAGCCACCGTTGCTTTTAGTGTTGGCTTGGCGGCGGCAGTGGCAGCAGCGACATCCAATTGAAAAAAAAGACCATGGGTATTTCCAACTCCGTGCTTGCATGCAGGTCTGATCCCTCCCTCCTCTGATGTATGCTTGCGTCAGAAGAGGGAGGGAGGGATCAGAGCAGCCATTCAAATGCGGTTCATTGCAACTGTGTGCTTGAATGGCTGGTCTGGTCCCTCCCTCCTATGATGCAAGAATATGTAAGAGAAGGGTGGACAAAGGCCAATCTGCAAGGGCAGAAAGACCCGTTTTTTTTTTCAATTGGATAATGCTGCTGCCACCGCCACTACCAAGGCAACACTAAAGGCGTTGGTGGTGGGGCAAGGGCAGGCAACATTAGGGGGAGCTGAGACCGCAGCCCCAAATGCACCCCTATTTCTTTGCACCCTATGTGGCTGCACCACTCACACAGAACTAAGTACGGTGCTGTGCAGACCTTTAAATACTTAAAGAGTATTAATGAACAAACAAATCTTTTTCAAAAATGGGGAAGCTGTAGAACCAGAGGACATGAAAAGAAGCTACAAGGAGGTAAACTTAAAAGCAACATTAGGAAATTATTTTTCACAGAGAGGGTGGTAGATGCCTGCAATGCCATCCCAAAGGAGGTGGTGGGAGAAAAAGCAGTGACTGAGTTCAAAAAGGCATGGTACTGGCACACAGAATCACTGATAGTAAGAGGATGGACTCAAAGCAAACATAAAGAACTTCTATATTACTGGGCAGACTAGATGGACCACACTGGTCTTTATTTGCCAACAAATCCTATATGCAACAAGCGATCCACTCTATAATATAATACGAAGAAATATTTTTGTCAGACTTTAAAGGTGAGGGTACTATAGAAAAGCATTAAGTCCTTTTATTCTATTTTAAGTGATCATGCATAAAAAACTTCCATTATTTAGCCAACATGTTTCAAACTATAATGATATTAGTTCTGCTTCAGGGTAGGCAGTACTTATCTAAACTCATTGCCAGCTTCCATCCAGATCGTCTTCTCTTGTAGGAACTGTGTGATATCGGAGCTCAACCAACTTATGCAAACTAAAAATGGCCACGGTGTCTTTTTAACTCCTCCAAACTCCACCCATCTGTACTCTTAAAGGGCCCATGAAATTAAATCACCGTATGCCAATCAATTTGCATATCCAGCCCCTTGGGATGAACAGGGTCAGGAAGAAAATCCAGAATTGTTCTCTCAAGTTCAATATACAATCCTGGTTCCCCCTTCACCTTGTAGAATATTTAGTTCTACAAGATTTAGAGAACTTGGAGAAGCAATCTATGGCTCCTAAGTGGAATATGTCCCTGTTCCATTTTCACAATGGTGAAGACAAGAGAGCTGCCTGAGACCATCAGAAAAGTCATTATCACCAAACATCAAACTTCAAAGGGGAACAAGGCCATCTCCAAAGACCTTGGGATTCCTGTGTCTACAGTTCAAATTGTTATTAAGAAGTTTTCTGCTCATGGAAATGTCAAGAACCTCCCAGGACATGGTGGGAAGAGAAAAATTAATCGAAGAAGTCTTTGAAGGTTAGTACGAACTGTTGGAAAAACACCACATACAACATCCAAAGAGCTTAAGACTGACTTGGAGCAATCTGGAGTGGTGGTTTCAACCCACACCATATGCCATTCATTAAACAAAGAAGGATTTCATGGGTGAAGGCCAAGGAGGATCCTAGACATAAAAAGGCATGCCTGATCTTTGCCGAAACCCACCTTGAGAAACCACAATCCTTCTGAGAAAATGTTCTGCGGACAGATGAAACCAAACTTGAGTTATTTGGCAATGCAGGCCAGCAATACATTTACAGGCAAAGAAATGAAGCTTATAAGGAAAAAAACACCCTTCCTACAGTTAAATATGGTGGAGGTTCCATAATTTTGTGGGGCTGTTTTGCTGCCTCAGGAACTGGAGGCCTGGAACGTATTAAAGGAATCATGAAGTCAGAAGACTACCAAGGTATTTTGGAGCAAAATGTGCTACCTAGTATCAGAAAGCTAAGTCTGAATTGAAGGTCATGAGTCCTCCAGCAGGACAATGACCCAAAACATACATCCAAAAGTACAAAATAATGGTTCAGAAGGAACAAATGGGCTGTTTTAAACTGGCCTGCAATGAGTCCTGATCTTACTCCAATCGAAAAACTTTGGAAAGAGCTGAAATCTGCCTTTGGTAAAAAGAATCCTGGAAACATTCATGAGCTGGAACAAATTGCAGTTGAAGAGTGGGAGAAACTACCAGCAGACAGATGTAAGAAACTAATAGATAGCTACAGTACATGAAATGTTTGGAGGCTGTCATCACTGCCAAGGGTTGTGCAATCAAATATTTGTGAAGGGTGCCATTATTCCTGTCCAGGTCATGTTTTGTTTTTTTCTCAGAAATTACTACATCTAAATTACACAGACATCTCTTTTTTTATTTTGTTGTTGTTGTATACCTTTGAAGATACTATTAAAATATTATGATGAGATATACAGTACAGTTGGAATATTTCCAATTATTTCTCAAGATATTGTACACAACATACCTAAAATGCAAGATGTCAATAATGATGACCACAATTGTATATTCACCACTGTAGCCTATCCTAATAGTGTAACTGGATATACCGGGATTGTTTGAATGATATGACTGTCATTTTAAACAAATGTTTACTGTGGTGTTTAAAAATTGATCCACCAGTTAATAATGATAAAAATAATAATCATAAATACAATAATAATAATGAAGGCCAAAATTCTTAGCTTTTAGGCTCCTAACTTTGAGATGTAAACCCTAAGGACCATGTTTACTACAATTAGAAAATGCTAACAGACATTAATGTGCCCAAAGTGGCACGTCGCCCCAGGGGCGGCTCAAGGCAATCTGCTGCCTGAGGGGAAGGATAAGATGGCGTTACCCCCCACGGAGCGGGGAGGGGGGCCTTCCTCAAAACTCTGGTCAGGGACTGAACCAAACCAAAAAAACAATCATAAAATGTGGAGGAGATTAAAGACATTCGCACACCAAGGAACTAAAAGAGCAAGAACCACAGCACAGTTTATAACACCAAATTATAACTCATTTTTATTTTGCTGTTATAAACTGCGTTATGGTTCTTGCTTTTTCTTTTTGAACATATATTCTGCATTCACAGAACCCCTTCCCTAAACAATGGGTACAGAGCAGAACTAGGACATTCACCCACAGAACTCAAGATCTGAAAAAAAGTTCTGATTCTGGTTAGCTCACTAAAAGCAACAACAGACATTATCCAGTACAACAAAGTCACTGAGGATCTATAGAGCAATTCTACCATACCATACAAGCACTAACTTTGAAAATTCACATAAGGAGCCCATCCAAAAAAAGTATCGCTGTAAATACCGCAATGGGCCCTGGAACATCCAGCACCTATTTGAAAAGCCAAACAATTCATATTACTATAGTACAGACCCCTACATACCAACTCCATGTTAAAAGAACACCTGGCCTTGGTCATTCACTCAGAACACAGACCCTCAACAAAGTAAAGAATAAGTGACTATAACCTAAAAATAAACATATGTGGATAAAAATTAAACTGCAATTCCAAGAAGCCAGATTCGGACTGCTGTATAAAATATAAAGATTGCACCAAGTTTGATCACTAAATTGAAAATAAAAATCTCTTCTACCTTTGTTGTCAGATCATTTTATTTTCTGATTGTGCTGGTCCCAATTTGAGGTTTCTGCTTTCCTCCACCTCCCAAATCTACTTCCCCCCAGGGGCGGCCTGAGGGTGATGCGGGGTCATGTGCAGAAACTCATTGCGGCATCATTTGCATACATTTTGTATAGTTTATTTTAAAATGTATATGTCACCCATCTAAAATGCTAGATGGCTTCCAAGCATATACATGCAATTTAGTAAAACAGATGTTACAATAAAACAAGCATAATAGTAAACATTAAATTTGATTAATGAAAAGCCACATACATAGCCCCCCCCCCCCCACAAAATCAAACCATTATAACTATCTGCGCGTCAGATTTATTTTGCTATAATCTGATTATTGATGATGAGGGAAGATATAAAATGAGAAAAACTAATCCTGGTATTCATGAATTCAAAGGCTGGATTGGATTGTGCTAGAGCTGAAAAAGTCAGAAATCAGCAGCGGTGAAGCTATCAGGCTACTAAATAAAATTAAACTGAGACATTCCCTTAAAATATGAAATTTCCTTGAATATGAACTGACAAAATATTTTAAATTTCAGTCTGGCAGCATAACGCAAAACTGAAAATCTCAAAGACAATCCATGGTCCACCATCCTCCCAGTTGACTACCAAGAACCCAGCTCACAGGATTCATAGAGTAA
Source organism: Ichthyophis bannanicus (assembly GCA_033557465.1). NCBI lineage: Eukaryota > Metazoa > Chordata > Amphibia > Gymnophiona > Ichthyophiidae > Ichthyophis > Ichthyophis bannanicus. Next base: position 419,477,817 of record CM066038.1, read on the forward strand.
ATATACTATTCCATAAAAGCACTAACTTCTGAAAATCACACAACATGGAACATACCCAGAAAAAGGCAGCACCATAAATATAGCAGTGGACCCCATTCAGAAAACTGAACAAGTCGAATTACTACAGATCCCTACATAGAAGCTCCATGCTAATAGAACATGTAGCCTCAGTCACACATGCAGAACAGAGATAGATCTTCACCAATTGGGAAATATATTAATATAAACTAAAAACAGACATATGCAGACAAAAAAATGTTTTTTTACCCATTACTCTTAGGTTTAAAGGATTATTTCCCAAAATTATAGTTTGCTCCAGAGTGAGACGAGAGAAAGAACTCTCACATGCAGGCATCTGCATTGTCGGCAGAAACTAACATAATGGCTCAGTGGGTGGCCTTAGTTGCACCAGCAGCCATTTTGCCATGTTGAAATGCAGTAACTACAGGACAATGTAACTGCCTCCCTGCTGTTAGCCTGTTGCCCCAGTAATCAAACTCTGGAATTCATTACCAGAGGATGTAGTAAAAGCTGTTAGTGTAGCTAGGTTTAAAAAAAATTTGGACAAGTCCCTGGAGGAAAGGTCCATAAACCATTATTAAAGAGGACCTGGGAAATCCACTGCTTGCCCCGAAACAAGCATTGTGGAACCTGTGTGCCTTTTGGGAATCTGTCAGGTATTTGTGACCTGGATTGGCCACTGTTTGAAACAGGACACTGGGCTTGATGGACCTTGGTCTGACCCTGTATGGCATTTCTTATGTTCTTATGTACATATGTTACCAGGGCAGAGCATAGGAAACATGCTGCTAAATGCAACACAAGTCAACCAATACCACTCAACTCACTCACAACACCATCAGCCAGAGGCATCGAGGACATCATCGCAGCCATCAATGCCACCTCAGCTCCAAATGACCCATGTCCAGCCCACTGGATAAGATCTCTGCATAAAGAACTCAGCCCGACGCTAGCCAGGATCATGTAGCGATCCTTCTCCACAGGAATGTTCCCAGCCTACCTCAAGCAGACATTGATCCAACCCCTTTTAAAGAACAACAAACTGGACCCCCGGAAAGTGGAGTCCTTCCGGCCAATCTCAAGCATTCCACTTCTAGCCAAGATCATTGAGAAGGTAGTGCAATGGCAAATCCAAGAGCACATCGACTCCACTGCCCCCCTTGATCCATGCCAACATGGCTTCAGGGAATCACATGGAATCGAAATGCTTCTTGCCACGCTTTTTAACACATTAATCACAGGGATTAACAACCACAGACATGGATATGCCCTGGTCTTCCTGGACATCTCCACGGCCTTCGATTCTGTCAATCATGAGCAGCTCCTGACACGTCTCCAGGAAAAAGGAATCCAGGGCTCAGCCTGGAGCTGGTGCAAATCATACCTAACAGACAGATGGCAGCAGGTACGCACAGGCTCCTCGACCTCCAAGCCTTTCCAACAAAAACATGGAGTTCCCCAGGGTTCTGCACTATCCGCCCTACTATTCAATATATATATGCAGCCCATATGTGACATCATCCGCTCCTTCAACATCTCCTGCCTGATATACGCGGATGACGTGCTACTCTTCACCCCCTTCATCGTCGATCAACCAGACTTCTCCTCACTGGTAAAATGCTTTGATGCTGTCACTGACTGGCTTAACTCACAGAGTCTCAACATAAATTTCAGCAAGACAGAGGTGCTGTTCATCATGAGAAATCAAACCTTCTCCCCCCAGCAACATTAAAGACAAGAGATGCCAAGCTCCCGAGCCGCCCCAGCATCCGCTACCTGGGAGTCACACTTGACCAGCACCTCGACCTCAAAGCCCACATAAGTAACACTGTCAAGAAAGTCTACCACAAGATGAAGACAATTCGACATCTCCGACCCTTACTGCAACCAGAGGACTTCCGGACAGTCTTCCAGGCGCTAGTAACCCCCCCCCCACTTTGACTACGCTAATGTGATCCTTCATAGGCTCCCCAAGAACACACTCAACCCCCTACAGTTAGCTATGAACGCCGCTGCCCGATTCCTACACGGGGCCTCTAGAAGAGAGCACATCACTCCAATCCTAAAGGACCTCCACTGGCTACCAATCTACTGCCGGCTCATCTACAAAGTTGTTCTCTTAACTTTCAAAGCCATTAACAAAATAACCTACGGCACCTTGACAAACCTTATCCACCCCACACCCACCTCCAGAGCAAGAAGGTCTTTCGCCACTAACACACTAATAACCCCCAGCGAAGTAACAAAATGCACTCAGGCAACAAAAAACAGAGCGTTCATGTTTTATGCACCTTCCTGCTGGAACGAGCTCGCAGTGTCCACCCGTATGATCACTGCCCTCGCACAATTTAGAAAAGCACTAAAGCACCACCTTTTTCTCCTGCACTATGCCCAAGCTAACAACACATCCCTACCCGAAAAAAACACACGACCCAATTCACATCCCTATACATAGCTCGCAAGGAAACCTTTGTTACCATAGCCGCGCAGCGACTTCCCGCCCACACTGTATATAGCTTGTATATAGCTTGCATATAGCCTGTATTTACCTCCCCATGGTTATTAAGCCAAGTTGTATTTCCTGTTCAATGTAAGTGCAAAGCAGGCTCTTCCTGCTCTCCACAAAATGTTATCTGTAAACCACACTGATTGTAAAGAGCGCGGTATATAAAAGCATTAAATAAATAAATATGCTAGACAAGAGGGGCTCATCAGCACCCATATGCAACACCTCCCACTTCCACAAAAACAAGAGCAACTTGGCACCCCAACACAGCATTTTCTACCTTCACAAAAACAAGAGAGGCTCAGTGGCCCCTACACAGCACTTACCACCTCTGAAAAACAAGAGGGACTTTGTCATCCCAACCCAACACCTCCCATTCCAAAATAAACACCAAGAAGGGCTTGGCAACCCCAACATAACTCCTGAAACTGCGCACTGGACCAGCATGGTGTTAATGGAAATATATATTCCGCAAAACTCAAAGGAAATGCAAGATGCTAGCACACCAAGGAACTAAAAGAAAAAGTGAGAAACACAGTGCAGTTTATAGTACCAAATTATAAAATGATAACTCATTTTATTTTGTTATAAACTGTGTTATGATTCTTTGCATTTTCTTTTTGAATTTACATTCTGCATCCACAGAATCTTCTCCCTCGACAATGGGTGCAGAGCAGAAGTAAGACAATCACTCACAAAACTGAATATATTTTTTAAAAATCTGCTTTTGGTCATCTCTCTAACAACAATATAAACATTCTCCAGTACCAGGAATATTGTGAACTAATATAAAACCCTACAAAAGTCACCAAAGCTCTACAAGGCCAAATTTACCATACCATACTGGCATAAACTTTCAAAACTCATACAACAAGGGGCCTACCCAGAAAAAAGCAGCACTATAAATACTGCAGCAGGCCCTAGAACATCCATACACCTATTTGAAAAGCTAAAGAAGTCAAATTACTACAGTCCAGATCCCCAAATTCCTACATACAAAATTTGTGTTAACAGAATGCCTGGCCTCAGTCATACACTCAGTATACAGACCCTCACCAAGTACAGAATAAAAGATCACAACCTAAAGTAAAAATAAAAATATGTAGACAAAAATTAAACTGAAGCCTCAAGAAGCCAGATTCCGCAAGCTATGCAACACCAGAGAAATAAAAGAGATGCAGTTCCCCATACTGTGTAAAATATAAAGATAGCACAAAGTCCATTCACTAAATTGAAAATAGAATTATTTTTTCTACCTTTGTTGTCTGACCATTTTATTCTCTGATCATGCTGGTCCCGATCTGAGGCTTCTGCTTTCCTCTGGCTTCTTTTAGCTCTCCTTCTATGTTCTGTAGTCCATGTCCCACTAGCACCGCCCCCTATGCTGCCTGCCCTTGCCCTGCTGCCACCGCTTTTTGTGTTCCCTTGGCGACGGCGATGGCGGTGGCAGCAGCATGCTGGCCTGATCCCTCCCTCCTCTGAAGTAGGCTCACATCAGAAGAGGGAGGGAGCAGACCAGCCGTTCAAACATGGAGTTGCAAAGACCTGCATTTGAATGGCTGGTCTGTTCCCTCCCTCTTCTGATGCGAGCCTACTACAGAGGAGGGGGATCAGGCCAGCATGCACGCGTGGAGTCGGAAAGACTTGTGTGGTTTTTTTTCAATTGGAGGTCCACTCCATTGCTGCCACTGCCACCTCCGCAGTCATGAGTGGCAAAAGCAGTGGCAGTGGGGCAAGAGCAGGCAACGTGTAGGGAGATGAGGCCGGCAACCCCAAAATTAGCCCCTATATTTTTGCGCCCTGTGTGGCTGCACTACTCGAATAGGGCTAGATATGGCATATATCTTGGATATTTATTTTTTTTCCTTTCTGCTTTCTTCCATTTATTTTTCTCCACTCTCTCTCTCTCTGTCCACCCAGATTTCACTACTCTTTACTATCCATTTCCCAATCTCCCTCTTTTTTATGCCATCTATCTAACACTTTTCAACTTTCACCCCAGTCCTTCCATTCCCCAGCTCTTCTTCCCTGGTCCATTATTCCCCAGTCTTTTGCTCACTCTCTCTCCCCCGCCATGTCTAACATCTCTCACCCTCCATTGAATGACTCTCTCTCTCTTTCCCTCGATCCAGTATCTCCACTCTCTCTTTCCTTCCACGTCTGCCCTCCCCCTTCCTATCCTCCTATAACCAGCATCTACATCTTCTTACCATACCATCCCCCTCCCCATTACTCCCATGTCCAGCATCTCTCTGTCTCTTTCTTAACCTATTTACTCCATGCTAGTCTTCTCCCCTCTCTCTCACTATTATCCCATGTCTTGCATTCCTTATTATCCCCATATCCTGCATTTCCTTCTTCCCATATTACCCCATGTCCAGCATCTCCCCTCTGTCCCCCTCTGTCCTCCCCTTCCGAAGTCCAGCATTTTCCCAAAGTCTCCCTATAACCCCCTGGAGAGCATTAATACTCCATCTCCCCTCCTTGCTTCTCCCTATGCCCCTTCCCAAGTCCAGTATCTTCCTTTATCTCCCTAGCCCCCACCTCAATCTATGGTTACACGATGCAAGGTTCCACATTAGGAACCACCACACAGGAAAAAGATTCAGGCGTCATTGTGGATAACATGTGAAAAACCTTGGCCCAGTGTGTAGCGGCGGCCAAGAGAGAAAATAGAATGCTAGGTATCATAAGGAAAGGAATGGAAAATAAAACAAAGGATATTATAATGCCTCTATATCATTCCATGGTGAGACCGCACCTTGAATATTGTGTGCAATTCTGGTCGCCGTATCTTTAAAAAAATATAGCGTTATTAGAAAAGGTTCAGAGAAGAGCCACCAAAATGGTAAAGGGGTTGGAAGGATATCCCTATGAAGAAAGGCTAAAATAATTAGGGCTCTTTAACCTGGAAAAGAGACGGCTGAGGGGAGATATGATAGAAGTCTATAAATTAATGAACAGAGTGGAATGGGTAAACGTAGCTCGATTGTTTACGTTATCAGAATATGGAAAGACTAGGGGACATGCAATGAAACTAATAAACTAAAGACTAATAAAAGAAAATATTTTTTCACTCAATGTGTAATCAAACTCCATAAACCATTATTAAGAAGGGACCCAGGATATCAATGCTTGACCCAATACAAGCATTGTGGAACCTGTGTCCTTTGGGGAAACTGCTAGGTACGTATGACCTAGATTGGCCACTGTTGGAAACAGGATACTGGGCTTGATGAAGCTTGGTCTGACCCAGTATGGAATATCTTATGTTCTTATCCCCACTGCCTCCCTATTGCCCCCCTGCATCTAGCATCTTCCTTCTGACTCCCTATGCCCATCCACGTCCACCTCCCAATGACCCCTCGTATCCACTCCTCCCATACCAATGCCCCCCCCCAATGTAGAAGGGGCAGAGCCTGCCCGCAATGCAGCATGTCCCATGGGCAGGGGCTGTGCAAACTATGATCCCAGCCAGAGAGGCAGAGCACAATTGGTCTTGCACAGCCCCTGCCTGCAGGACATGCTGCTCTTGTGGGCAAGGTCTGCTTCTCTGGGCCATGATCGCTGCCTCTCAAACTCTTCTGCCTGTGGGAGTAGTATGTCCTGTGGGCAGGAGCAGTACAAGCCGCAACAGCGGCTCAGAGAAACACAGCCTGCTCGCAGGAGCTGATGTCAGGAGAGCGCTATTGCTGGTTGCCGACCCCCACTCCACATTCAGGATGACCTGTGGAATGCTGGAAGCCTATTGGAGAGCCTGCCCACAAGACACACTGCTCCTGCAGGCAGAAGGCTTTGAGTACTGATTGCAGCCTCTAACAGCCTTCTGCCTGTGGGAGTAGCATCTCCCGCTGGCAGGCTCTTCACTAGGCCACCGGCACTCCATAGGTCATCCTGAATGGAGAGTGAGGGGCAAGCGGGTGGCTAGCGATGGTGCCCTCCTGATGGCGGCACCCCCTGCCATGCTTACCCAGCTTACCGAGTAGTGCCAGTCCTGGTCCAGCATTTGTCTTCCTGCTCCCTCTGCCCCCGCATGTCCAGCATTTGACTTCTTGATTCTCCTACTCCCCCATTGTTCAGCATTTGTCTTCCTGCTCCCCCCATGTCCAGCATTTGTTTTCCAACCTCCCCCGTATCCAGCATTTGTCTTCTCGTCCCCCCATTATCCAGAATTTGTCCTCCTGCTTCCCCAATTGTCCAGAATCTGCCATCACCTCCACCTCCCTTCCTGCCACAGCCACCGATTCTTTTTTCAATATTGGTGGCAGCAATGATAAAAAACGGGGGTGGGGGGGGAAGGAAAAAGGAAATCAAAAGTATGGGGACTTCAAGACTCTGGTGTACTTGTAAGTCCCTGCTGGTTCCACCCTATCTGATGCAAAAAACATCAGAGGGGCGGGACTCATCAGGGCCTTACAAGCATGCCAGAGTCACTAGAGCCTGTGTTTTTGCTTTCCTTTTTTTTCAAAGTTGATAGCTCACTACCGCTCCTCGGATCTGGGGTAGAGAGGGAGGGATGGTTCTGCAGCTGCCCCAGATCCAAGGAATGGCAGCAAGCTATCAACTTAAAAAAAAAGGAAAGCAAAAGCACAGGCTCTTGCGACTCTGACATGCTTGTAAAGCCCTGATGGGCCCTGCCCCCTCTGATGATGATTTTCGCATCAGAGGAGGACAGAACTAGCAGGGACTTACAAGCATGCTGGAGTCTTGAAGACCCCATGCTTTTGCTTTCCCTTTTTTTCAAAGCCAATACAGTAGCTTGCCACTGCTGCTTGTCCTGAGATCTGGAGGAGGCAGCAGTGGCAGCAAGGGGGGAGAGGATGATTCTGCCGCTGCTGACTTGGGAGAAGCAGAGATAGCAGTTGCAGCAGCTGGTCCACTTGATTCTTTTTTTTTTATATAGAAGGCAGAGTGAGGCGACCGTCATTTGGCTGTTTTGGGGCATTTTTGCCACTCCCAAAACTTTGCCTCCTGAGGCGGCTGCCTCATTCTACCTCATGATAGATCTGCCTTTGCATTGCCCACATGAATCTAATGAGCCACAGCAGAAGTTAGAATGCTCTAAAATGTTCAGCCCATGCTAAGCTTAGCCTCTCTGAAAATTTAGTACTTTCTAAATTCATGTTCCTAGTTTTTCTAGGGTCCTAAATTTAGGAACCTAAAAAGTGGATGGCAACAGTTAGGGATTAAGGATGGGGCAAAAATGTTAGAAGTTTGCCACTGATTTTCAGTACTAGGCATCTATATTAGAATTTTAAATCTAGACGAATGTAAGTCCTGTGTTTAAAAGCATAACTTTTAGGATCATAAATGTGGATTTTCTGTTCAGGAGGAGGGAGGAGTGGTCTAGTGGTTAGGACAAGGTACTTCAGGCCAGAGGGCCAGGGGTTCAAGTCCCACCTGGGGACAGCAATCTCAGGCCAGGGGGACTGGGATTTCTAGTCCTATAGGCACTCCTTGTGGTCTTGGGCAAGCCACTTAACCCTCCATTACCCATGTTCCCTGTAAGTATTAGCATATGTGTCTCATATCCCCTCATGTTAAATGTATCCCCCAATTGACTGCTTTGACCCAGTGAAAAGCAGGATATAAATACAGCTAAATAAATAAATTTTCAGTTGTATCCTAAGTCTAGCTAAAAATAGGGGACAAATTTATGTATCTAACTTAGATGTCTAAATCTAAGGGTTCAGCTTTTTCAAATGCAGGCCAACAATAATTTGTATTTTCAGCACACTTTTAAAATTTTAGTAGAAAACAATTCACAACATTTTTATTAGATACAATAGAAAAAACAGCAATAACAAAACCAGGCCTGATTTATCAAAGGTTTTCTTTTCATCCGTACCATTAGAAAAAGTCCTGGATATACCAGCCTTTGATATTATGCTACTGACTAAAACCAGTAATACATTTTTGCTGTTTGCTAACACAACATAAAAATGATTCCTCTGCTACCCCCGTCTCTTGTACTTTTCTTCCTCCTTTATGAATAAACAGCACATATGATACTTTTAATCTAGTTTGGATAAGATTGCCTTAAGACCAGAGACATTACTCCTTATTATGGTATTGTAAGACAGACTAACACTTTATTATTCTCTGACTCAACCAGTTTAGTTTATTAAAGGAAACAAAAAGAGATATATGTTCCATTAGGTCTGTTGTACACATGTCCTTGATCAGTCCTGGTATTATTTGTTCAGCAAGATCATTATCTTTTGGACTGCTTAATCACTTCAAGAGCTCGGTTCATCATAGAAATATACACCCTTTCTGCTACAAAAAAAAATCTTTGTATATGAAATAGTATAGTTTATACAAATATGTAAATTTGATGCTTTTTCTATTCAGCTACCACTGTCTTAGCAGATCTCGGTGCCTGACAATGAAAAAAGCATAGAATGAAAAGACAAGTCTCTCTATGCACAAAATATAGATACTGTATTAAATATACTAAATAAATTATATTATTAAGTAGCTTGGTGAAAATTGCTCAGGGAATAAAAGATTTGTTGTATTTTAGTTAGTAATTATTACTGTGAACTGAAAAAATAAAGACAAAAAAATAAAATGTTTTTTTTCTGAGTGAGTGAAAGTGGATTTGTAAAGAAATTCTAGAATTCCACTTGTTAAGTAATTATTTAAAAATAGACTATAATGAGAAAAAGCCACCAGAGCTTGTCAAATCTTTACATTTTCCCGGAGTGAAAAGCCTACTTGATGTACAATTGTATGCTTACATCCCGCTACTAAGGAATCTCTTCACGAATCTCATACTTTCTTGAATTAAATGCTGTTTTCCCCCCTACAACCTAGTTTGCAAGGTTATTTCATGTGTAACCCCTTTTATAATGGGGATTGCTTCCAGAAGAAGGTTGTACATGGCAGAACATTTTGTAAAATACCACGGAAACTGTGCATGTCTGGACCTAGAAGTCTCAATTTCCATCTGAACATGCTATGTAAAATGGGCTTTCACATCTTCTTTGCACATTATTCAGGGATTCAATTTTAGATCTCAAAAGCCTGAGTAATCTGCTGTTCTAAGGACTCCAGTTTCTCCAAACATGTTAACAAGGTGCTGTCAAAATCCCACATTTGGCTTAAGCCTCTTTACAAAGCACAGTCAATTTGTTCAAACATTTGAAATGTGAGTCTCCAAAGATTCTGTTGTCAGCTGTGTAGAATTGAGTGTAATAACTTTGGATTTTACCATTCCACTTCTCTGTTTCCATTGAGCAGAATCCAAAGGAACTGTCTTCATAGCACCATACTTCTGGGTCTTTTACACCTTATTTTTCCATTTAACTGGCCCAGGAGCCCGCAGTAAATGCAATGAAACTCCCATCAACCCCTGGGGTAAATGTCAACTCCCCCCAGGACCTTCAAGACACAAAAAATCTTCCTGGAGTGCAGAAACCAACAGTCCAGAATCCTCAATAAAGTAAGATGACAATGGCTTCAACATCAATCTACTGCCTGTTGTTACATCTCTGATGATACAACGCTTATGCTAAGGAGAAGATCTTTCATTGTGTCAGGAAATAGCAGGGTATGCCAAGTTTATGAGCTGAATGAAAGGTCCAAATCCAGAGAATAAATCCCCATTATAGTCAAGGAATCTTCCAGCAATGAAAATGCACCCAAAAAAACGAGTCATTCTGTGGGACTTAGAGAAGGAGTCTGAAGGGGTTCAGACTAGGGTTGCCAACTTTTTCACCGAAAAAAACCCAACACCTGTGGCTCACCATGCTCCACCCATTCTCCGCCCCCAGTCCCACCCCTGCCCCACCCCCAGCCCCACCCACAAAAATTACCGAGGATTCATTCACACCCCCCCTCAGTGCTGGATCACTCACCCCCCTCCCCTCAGTGCTGGTTCACTCACTCACCCCCCCTTCTGACTCACTCACCCCCTTCCCCTGCTGGTTCACTCACTCACCCCCCTTCCCCTGCTGGTTCACTCACACCACCCCTCCCCTCCCCTCCCTGCTGGTTCACTCACCCACCCCCCTGTCACTCACTCACCCCCTCCCCTGCTTGTTCACTCACACCAACCCCCCTCCCCTGCTGGTTCACACCAACACCCCACCCCTGCTGGTTCACTCACACCACCCCCCCCCTCCACTGCTGGTTCACTCACCCACCCCCCTGTCACTTACTCACCCCTCCTGCTGGGTCACTCACTCACCCCCCCCTCCCCTGCTGGGTCACTCACTCACTTACCCCCCTCCCCTGCTGGGTCACTCACACCATCGCCCCCCCCCCCTTGCTGGTTCACTCACACCTCCCCCCCCCTTTGCTGGTTCACTCACACCACCCCCCCCCTCCACTGCTGGTTCACCCACCCCCCCCCTTGGTGGTTCACTCACACCTCCCCCCCTTTGCTGTTTCACTCACACCACCCCCCCCTCCACTGCTGGTTCACTCACCCCCCCCTGGCTGGTTCACTCACACCATCACCCCCCCCCCTCTTGCTGGTTCACTCACACCATCACCCCCCCCTTGCTGGTTCACTCACACCACCCCCCCCTCCACTGCTGGTTCACTCACACTCCCCCCCTTGCTGGTTCACTTACACCATCACCCCCCCCCCTTTGCTGGTTCACTCCCCCCACCACCACCCCACCCCCCTGCTAGTTCACTCACACATCCCCCCCCCCTCTGCCCAAGCCGCTGCTTCTGCTTTGTACAGAGCAGCGGCTGCACTACACTTACATTGAAAAGTAAAGAGAAACTGTGTCAGGAGTCCTCCGGTCATCGCAGAGTCCGAGGAAGTGATGTCATGGGGGCGGGCTCCTCACAGGCTGTCTTTCCTTTTCAAATTAACTTTATTGCAGCTAAAGTTAGTTTGAAAAGGAAAGACAGCCTGTGAGGAGCCCGCCCCCATGACATTACTTCCTCGGGCTCTGCATGATCGGAGGGCTCCTGACACAGTTTCTCTTTACTTTTCAACGTAAGTGTAGTGCAGCCGCTGCTCTGTACAAAGCAGAAGCAGCGGCTGCACTGCTATAGGGAATCGCGATCGCGTTCGCGCTGCGGACTTCGGCACAAAAGCCGGTTTTTTGCTCTGGCCGCTCCCGATCTTGCGGCCAGAGCAAAAAAACGGCTTTTCAATGGCCGGTTTTACAACTGTGCCGGCAGCCGGCCTGGCCATGGAAAAACCGGCCAGGCTGGCTGAAAACCGACCAGTTGGCAACCCTAGTTCAGACAGAAAGACCCATATTTTTCCCTTCTCTTGATCATAATGATGCTAAGTTAGCCCAAGTCACTGCCACCATCTTGCCCTCCACTTTAGCAATCCTAATTAAACCCTCTTTGGGTGAGTTTTAAGCCTGCCCCCACTCTCCAAAGCATACTCCAAAATCAGTTTCTTTACAATATCAGTGAGGCCTATTATCCCTTTTTGGACAAGGCAGAGCCAATCTCCTGACATCAACAGTATCAGAAATTGATGAAATGCATCAATAATGCTTAAATCATGGAATCAGCAAAAGATAAAGGAGAGAAGCCAGAATACTAGCCACACTTTAAACTGCTCATAGTCCTCTAAATAGGTTCTTAAACAACTGCACAGCTCAGCTCCATAGGCGAGAAAGGAGAGGAAAGCAGTAACAAGACAATATAAACCTCTTTGAAGAAAGTAAAAATGGTAATGTGTTAGACAGATACACAGTACGAACTGTCATAGCAAGATATCATGTAACTCAAAGCAAATTAAAAAAAAAAAAGTCCATGAATGCAATCTAACTCGTACTTAGCTGTTGAACTGATCTCCTGTTCATAAAGATATAACACTAGCAGCTCCGATAGAAAAGCATAAACTGGCCATACAACAGTCAACCCCAGCTCATAAGAGTATTGGACATATCACAGGATAACAAGAGTAGAGAATGAGGTAAATGGAACCTCATCTGCCCTACTTACTCAATCTACCTCTGCAATATTTAGCCTGTAGAATTCCATGTAGAACTTGACACCATAGCTATTCTTATTCTAAGGACTCAGGCTTCCAATATGCTACTCATTGGAGGAGCCAAAGAACTTGCATACTATATCCATTGCCTACATTGGACAAATGAGTGGCATGATAGAAAGGACTTCTTACCTCCTACTTTTCCAGCTGTCTGTAAAGATATAGCATATAATCAGACATGTTGTAGAGAATCATGTATGTTCAAAGGACTTGATAGCACTGTAGGGAGTCGGACCTGAGCTGGGACAATGCCTCTGTAGCTAGACCTGTGAAGTAGGCCTAAATACAGGCCACTGGCCTGCTTCAGACCCTTGACCAGGCCAGAAAGAAGAATCAGGGGAAGAATGATCTGCAGACAACAGCATGAGAAAATCCTGAGAGTGATACTAAATTTTATTTTGTCTAAATAAATAAAATAAAATGTTGCTGATTTAGTGTGGCTTTGCTAAGGAAACCAGAGAACACAAAATGAAACAAGAAAGAGACATGAGGGGGAACCAGGGAGTAAGATCTAATTAGGCACTGGCCTTGGGAAGGTGATATAATGTTTTCATGCTAACTTGAACCTTGGGAAAAGTGAAAATGTGCCAATATTGTATAGAAAAAAAGTATCACAGAAAAACCCAGCTGTAGAAAAAGAAATAGCCTTCCTTATTATTCCAGCCTTTCGGAAAAATTGTAGAAAAAAAGACCAGGACAAAGGAGAAAGTGGGGAGTTTATTCAGCCCTGCCACAGAGGTGACAGTGTGCTGAATTGCCCCATTGACCTGTCTCTTCTGTCTATTCCCTATACAGTAGCTACCTTGTACCTGTAAGTGACTGTGTTAGAGAATTTGTGTGTGAAAAATTTATGCTGAGAAAAATATCCTGTAATAAAGATTTTGTGAGTATTGCTGAGAAATTGGTCTCTGTGTACTTCCTCCGTGTAAGATAAGATAGTGGCCCTTGTGGCCCAGTAGGCCCCTTACAGCACCCATGCTCATGGCTAGGAAAAATAATGCCCGCTTTGAGCTGGCATTATTTTTCCCTTGGAATACCGCAGCTTGCCATAATTACCACAAGCTGCATTATTCCTTTATCGTGGGAGTCACTAACCAGTGGCACTGAATTACCACAAGTTAGTGACTCCCACAGTAAACTATGCTGCACTAAAATGGCATATTTTACTGCAGCATAATAACTACCCCCCCCCCCCCTTATTTTTCATGCATATTTATCCCACTATGGACTGATTTTTATTTTTTAATTGGCTTTCTGAGTTTTGGAATGCCTGTTATTTGACTTCTGTTTATACTGAAATGTTTGTCTTGCTTTGTGTTTTATTATTTCATACATTGATTTGTACTTCACTTTGAAATTTTATGAATCATTGATTAAAAATGAATTAAGAAATTGCCTCTGAAAGTTCCTAGATGACCCTCACCTGATTGGGATTGTGCAACAATAAGGCTACAAACAAAGGGATGTCTCAGCAGTTCTGTCCCCCCAGCTCGTGCTGTCAGGTAAGAACTGCAGAGCTCCAGGGGGAGGGGGTACAGAATTTCAGGGTGCACACACCCCTAGATTCAAGAGAGGGGGAGAAACTGGGCCACCTATAAAACATGGATTAAGCAAAGAGAATCGTAGCTGCAAAGAAGTGATGGAAAAGTCAGAGATCAAACATAATGTACAGCATCGCACCAGAAATAAAATTATGCAGACTAGATGGGGCTTTCAATCCTATTTTCTGTTTTTATGTATGGTCTTGCTTTGTGATTTTGGTTTCATTTTTATTGTGAGATTAGAAGAAATTGAATGGCAAAAATATAAAATGGAGTCTCTGTAATTCATATGAAATGCTGTGAATTTCAGACTTCTTTGTAGTATACCAATGCTTATTGACTTGTGTATTCCATGGCCTACTTATCCTTAGCAATCCATTAAACATTACCAGATAGAATGGAAATCACGAGGGGTAAATAATGGTTATCGTTTAGCAGTAAGGTTTGTTCACTCTGCTCATTCATATCAAGGATTTGCAGAAATATCTTGCAGAGTTACCATGTGTAAGTTATGAAAATTTTCCACTCATTCATGATTAGCTAATGAGCAGCCATTAACCATTTTATTCTCCCTACTAATAGTCACATTGTATATTTTTTAATTTGTTTCTTATTTGAGAAGACATTAAGTAGCCCTCGCCTTAACTATTTTGAAATTTTTTCATATCACGAGCATAACTGACATCTATTTCATCCACCGTTTAAGTTTCATTCCTTGTATGCTACATAAGTACTTCTGTACTTTCAGATCTACAAAGAGATTTGTTTTTCCATGCATGAAAAGTGACATCCTGCCAAGCTACTTCACATAACTGCATTGCTACAACATGTAACAAAGAACTATTTTCTTGTAAGCCAACTCTGGTCTTACTATGAGAATTTTAGAGGGAATTTTTAAGGAGCTGCCTAGTTTTAGGTGCTAACAGCATGCAAAGATTCCAGCATTTTTGTTCTTTAAACATATGGAGGCACATTCTAATGTGTGCGCCCAGGCCCCTGTGCACCCAAACGGAATCAGGATGCACAAAGGTAGACCCATTTCCAATCCTGCGGGAGCTAGACATGCCCCATGGGATGAGAATCGGGTCTAGGGTCTGTACGTGCAGGCTGGGACCCGATTCTGATCAGCCTGCATATACAGACCCATGCCCAACCAACTCAGTCAGGCTCCTAAATGGAGCCGCGATCCCCGGCCACCGACCATAATTTCCTTTCTCTGCAGCCCTACCCCTGATCTGGCTTATCATGGCCAGGGTCAGACTGCAGGGAACCGCTTGCACCCCTTCACCTCACTGGTGCTGCCCAGGCCTGCCATGCACTGACATCCGAGGTGGAATAAGACCCCCGTCCAGTCTGCCGACCCCGGATGTACAGGGCCAACTTCAAAATCGGCCCTGAACTTCTGGGGTCGCGGACTGCCCACTTCCTGCCCTAACTCCGCCTCCACAATGCCCTCTCCTGCCCACACCTAAGCCTCCCCATACAAACTCCTTGTTCACATGGGGGAGGCTTTTGCTGGGGACAGAAGGGGGGTGAATAGCGGGACAGAATGGACCCCATAAGTGGCTGCATATGCACGTCATCATAAAATGCCAAGAGCAGAAAAGAGACAACGTACCAGCAATCTCAGGCTGGAGGGACTGGGGCTTCCAGTCCTATGGGAATTCCTTGTGGCCTTGGGCAAGCCACTTAACCCTCTGTTGCCTCAGGTACACATAGATTGTGAGCCCTTTGGGGACGAGGGAATGTATCCAGTACCTGCTTGTAGTGATTGAAAACCGCTCTGATGCCCTTCAGCCCGGGCGCTATATCAAGAAATTGCATAAAGAACTTTGTAATAAAGTTTTTGTTGGTACATGGTCTCCCTGTTTTTTCTGTTCTTGATTATGTCTGCAGAAGAGCTCCTCCAATCTTTCCTTCTTGATCATAACATGCCAGCCAGCAGAGAAGTACGTGTGTTGTTTGCATGGCTCTGGGAGTGTTTGGACAGAGCATGGGTGGTTCAAGAAAGTGTATGAGTTGATTATAGAATTTATGTGTGGAGCAACTCTTGGGCTGGTGTAAGGAATCACACCTTAAGGTGCATTCTCTGCTACTTACACTAGTAATTTATAAAGTCAAAGAGGTCATGCTTAACTTTATAAAAGAGATGTAAAATAGATGCATGAAACCAATGTTAACTAGGCAAGTCTTTTTTGCGTGTATGCGATCATATTCATGGAAAGCCTTTATAAAATTCCAAGCAGCACTGATGTATGCTCATTGAAATAATGGCATGTATTTGCCACTAGGCATAGCTGGGGGGGGGGGGGGGGAGTGACGGCAGATTCTAGGTGGAGTTCCAGAGTCTGGGAGGAGACAAATATGCACATAAATTATAAAATATGCTAATTCATGCATGAACAACTGTCCTTGACTGCTTTCAAGTCATGATATCTGCCATGCATGCTAATATTTTATAAATTCACATAGATGTCTATGTGTCTTTATAAAATAGGCTTAAAAACAATGCCTACTTACCCTCTTATCCTAGACACCTTGTTATAACATTATCCTCTTAATGCTACAGTACTTTTCACGATTATTCTAGCTCTAAATACGTCATGATAAAAAAGATTGGAACTCTGTATTGCAATTATAGCTACAAATTATCCGACCAAAATAGTCCCCCTTTTTTCAATTAAACTGGCACAATTTTATACACTGCATTGTAGTGGAAAATAGGCTTAAAAACAATGCCTACTTACCCTCTTATTCTAGACACATTGTTATAACATTATCCTCTTAATGCTACAGTACTTTTCATGATTATTCTAGCTCTAAATACGTCATGATAAAAAAGATTGGAACTGTGTATTGCAATTATGGCTACAAATTATCCGACCAAAATATTCCCCCTTTTTTCAATTAAACTGGCACAGTTTTATACACTGCTTTAAAGGAAAATTTCAGAAACCCATTTTTATAAAATAGGCTTAAAAACAATGCCTACTTACCCTCTTATCCTAGACACATTGTGATAACATTATCCTCTTAATGCTACAGTACTTTTCACGATTATTCTAGCTCTAAATACTTCATGATAAGAAAGATTGGAACTGTGTATTGCAATTATGGCTACAAATTATCTGACCAAAATATTCCCCCTTTTTTCAATTAAACTGGCACAATTGTATACACTACTTTAAAGGCAAATTTCAAAAACCCATTTCTGAAGGTAAAACGTTTATTACCCAAGGAAATGGGGTCTTCGAAAATAGCCCACTCTTTGGGGCCTAGGTACTAAAGTGTAAAATTGCTTCACAAAAGTGTGTTTTGCATGAAAAATAGCACAAAACACGTGGAAACTGCCAAAGCACCAAGTTCAGGCATTTTGTGCTGTTTTTCATGTGAAGTGCACTTTTGCAAAGTGACTTTCGAAAGTACAGTTTGTGGTAAAAAATCTTTCACGTGAATTCTGCTTCACGCAAAAGTTTATGCAAATTTGGCATTAATCAGCTGCTGTGATATAAAATCTTGCAAAGCATATCATTAATGCAAAAAATATAAAGATGAGAGTGTTATGAAAGCTTTGCAGGCCCATTTGCACAGAAAAAAGTGCTACAGCTCAAGAACTGTAGTTTTTTCCAAGGACTGCTTAAACAAGGTCTCCATTGCATGGTGGTACCATAAAATGAAAGACCCACTACCAGGAAATGAAGGACCCTGAATCCATCAATACCCCCCCCCCCCCCCCAAGAGGGACTTCTACTCTGTGGTGCCTAGTGGACTCAATATGGGATTAAAATGTTTTAACTCCCTCCCTGAAGCCCAGCCCCTTAACAAGTTAAACAGGGTAGACCCCCCCCCCAACTCTCTGACTCACCCCAACTTTGGGGTTCAGGGAGCCACGGAGGCAGAAGTGATCTCCATTCGCTCCTGCCTTGGCAGCTGCCTATAAGAAAATGGTGCTAGCTAACTCCTGGAGATAGTTTTGTGGTACTACCACTTATCCATTTTTATTCCCTCAGAAGTGTTTACTCTTTTGCAGATCTCAGTATCATCCACAAAAAAGGCAATCCTTTCCTTCTAACCACAAACATGTTGAACAGAACCAGGCCCAGGACTGATGCCTGAGGAACACCACTAATCTCCTCCTCTCCTCAGAGTGAATTTGTTTTACTATCAGTCTCTGTTGTGTATCATTGAACCAGTTTCTGATTTAATTCTCCACTTTTCTCCCTACTCCCAGCCCACTCAGTTTATTCCTGAGCCTCCTAGGTGAGGCAGTACCGGAAGCACTGTTCCAATTCAAATACACTTCATCCAGCTCATTTCTTTGATCGACTCTGTAGTCATCCAAATTGGAGAAACTAATCAGTTTCCTTTGGCAGAATCCTGCCACCTTAAATCCTGGATTATGGGTAGGTTGGTAGATTATAGATAGTTTGCTATCCTCAGATTCAGTCAATTGTCCATTATTTTTCTCATCATTGAAATAAAGTTCACCAAGCTACAGTTTTCAGCTTCCTCTCTGTTACCACTTTTATGGCTTTTCTCCTATCTTTTGGAACCACCACAGTCTCTTTTGTTTACAGACTTTCTTCTTGTGTTTTACAGGGACCAAAACATAATGGTCTGGGAAAAGATGAGCAAACAAAGATTAATACCTCTTTACAGATAAGGACACTTTGAAACTGATGTTCCAACATCCATGAAGAGGTTAAAGCTCTGGCTCAGAATCAGGAAAACTAGGGTTCAAATTCCACTGATGGCCCCTGTCCTTTCTCTCTTCCTTGCTTCAAGTAAAATTTAGATTATAAATCCTCTGGGGACAGGGAGATAGTTACTATACCTGAATGTAAATCATGCTGAACTATTACTGGAAAGGCATGAGTGAAATATAGAAATGGTTCCATGAGTCTATAAAGGTAACCCAGGCAACGTCATCTCATTAACCCTATCTGAATAATCAGCTTAAATAGTGTCAGCCTGTATATCTAGTCTAAAGGTAACCACACAGTTGTCCAGTTAACTTTAGGACCTGCTTTTTGGCTGATCAATCTTACCTGGGTAACTGGCTGGCTGACTGTTAGTGCTCACTAACCAAAGTTTATTCACACGCCAGCAATGTCCCCATCATCGCCTCTTTTCGTATTGCTAAAGTTGGCCAGGCAATAATTTGCTCTAACAAAATTTAGATGTTCAATGGAGGAAAATTTGAACCAAGAAGGCTTGTTTGGCTAATTTCCAAAGTGAGTCAGATAAGCCCTTGTAATGTTGATCCATTTCTCATTTGGTCCCCTTCCCCTTAGGTTTCCTGTAGGGATGTGCATTTGTGACAATGCATTTGGTTTGTTAGTGCGCTAAACATTTGCATATATTGCACATTAGTTGGAAACATTCAAATGAGGTAACTACAAAGCCTCTACATTAACTATTGGGTACATGTACCACATCTACCCATACAATAAACACAGAGACAGTAAACTTATTGCATGTTGATTGCTTTGCAGACAACCCAGATGCACTTAACCTCACCTATTGGTAGTAAGTTACCGTGTGTTAACTGAAAGCTGCTGTCCATGCCCATTCTTTCTGTATTCTTCCCCTCATTCCACATTATGCAATTATGCTAAGGATCGAGTTGCTGTGTTAACTGTTAGCGCTAATTCCTTAAATAAAAAGGGCTTTTAATGCGCTAAATCCACTTAACTTGTGCTAACCCAACAAATTAGCACACCAATTTGTTTTGCATGCATTAGAAAGTTCTAATACACATTAAAAGTTTGGATTAAAATGAATTTGTGAAATGAACTGAAATAACATCTACGAATCAGGAAAAATGCCCAAAGGGACAAAAAAATGTTGCCCTGTGCACATCCGTAGTTTCCTGCTCGAGCTCTAATCTGGTTTGGAATGCTTCCCCCTCACCCATTATACTTTTACTGCATATTAATCTTGTGAATTCAATGGTACATGCTAGCTTAGAAATGAAAAAAGGAATGAACAGGAAGCCTATAACAAAGGTGGAAGAAGGCCCTCCCAAGCTGCAACACAAGGCCGTTTGTAGAACTCCATAATGTATTCTTCTGCCTGTGTTGTGTGGAATGCTGTAGGTTGTGCTGATATCTAAACAGAAGCAGTGTGCCTTGGGTACTTTACCTCTGGGTTCTGATATACCCTGTGAAAGGAGGTTTTGGTGGTGATTCTGCCCCTAGAAGGTGGTATGGATTTCTTCCAAGTAACTGTACTGTATACATCGAGCAATATATTTAAATCAAGAAGTAAGATACATGAAACTCACTGAAGGAGAATGGTTTGGAGAATATTTTTCAACAGTGAGTCTATATTGTGCATACGTGTAAGCTTGTCTGGAAATCTGAAGAAACAAAGTGTAATACTTGAAAATACATGGAAAAAACCCTGCACTTCTTTAAATTAAAGAGCAGACTAATAAAGTCGCAAGAGTTTCCACCTTGGGTCACCGAGGGCTACAAGCAGATCTGTCACAAACTGTATACAAATTATTCTCATGAGCATTCGCGCTGGATAGCCTGAAAACTGAAATAGTTTATAGACACTAGAGACTAGAGTTTGAGCAACATGCATAACTTTAAAAGGGGCATGTTTGGGACATAGTTTCGGCAGGTCTATTTTACAATGACAATACATGTACAAGTATACTCAAAAACATTGTTAGTATTTGTGCCCGTTCCTAGTTACACATAGGTGTCAATTAAGTGCTTGTCTGGGCCTAGGTTTTGGGAGAGTGGTTGAGAGGGAAATTCTGCATCTCTGAGTGATGCTGCTCTTTTTGGAACGTGCCTCTCTAGAATAGCTGCTCCTGCCGGAAGTGAATTTCCTGCAGCCTTGAAGGTATTTTACAAAATGCTCCAAATACAGCAATCTGTGAATATCCAGACTTGTACGTCCTTTTTCCTACCTAGATGACCTAGTCAAAATTGGGCTTTATACCTTTGATCTGTCCTTGGGGGATGATGTTTGGCAGCACAGTACTTCACAATGAGTATATGTAGAAGGGGTAAGGGTAAAGTAGAAAAGTGTTTACTTAGTACCATAGGCATAACGCTGGCTGATCCCCCTTTACCAGGCATCCTAACATCTCCCTGTATAACAGCTCAATGTTGCAACGAGCAAATCAGACTCCTACTGAAAATCCATACCTATTCCCACTTTCTTCCCTTCTTCCGGATTTCTTGAACAAAAACTGAACAAGTCAATTAGAAGAGAATATTCAAAACTCGTGGCTATAAATGCCTTTTACTAAACTAAAATGACCAGCCCCTCCCTTTATATATCTTAAATTGGTGGTCCATTTTGAGCTATCTGATATTTTTGGAATTATTCAGAATGCTAATCACATAAATCAGCCTTGCAGAGGACTTTACCTGGAATAGTTAAAATGTTCAATAAATTGATGCAAATATTAAAATGCATTAACTATTCTTAGTTTGTAATTAATGGAATCAGTGTCCTTTATGTGTTGTTTGGGGATTTTGAAGGAAGAGGCAGGATTTCCAAGACATTATTTGGCAAGCAGATGAAGGTGGCTGCAACTCGAATCATCACCTCTATCCCCCTCCCCAAAGATATTGGTAATAAGATAGGGATTTCAGTGAGTGAATGATGCCCACCTTAATTTTCATATGCCCTTCAAGAAGCAGCTAGTCATCATGCTGTTGTTGTTGTTAAGTGCCGTCGAGTCTTTCCATAACAGTAAACCAGAAAATGAGACTGACACTGTCAAACCAGAATAGACGTTACCTCAAGCTCAGGCTCTGTATTTAATAGTGATGAACCGTGCTATCTGCCCTCAATCTCTCACTTTCTGAAATGTCTCAAGGCTCTCTACTGCACAGATACAAAACTACAAATGTGCATTGACCACCGTTTTCACCCTTTTGGATTATAACCTCAAAATACACTTTTTCTTAAATTCTAGGTATTTGTTTTTTAGAGAACAAACTTATGAGAAATAGTATTCTAGTTTCAAAGAAAATAATTATAGAAGTATATTTAATAGGATTGACCCCTTGATTCAACTCAATGATTTCTATCCATAGTATATAAATCCTTCGGGTTCATTTTTAGCACCCTAAGAGCTCGATTCAGGTAGGGGCACGTCCAGGCCATCCAGACAACCCCAAGCAAGATGGGCCCGTTTGGACCCGATTTTGGACCACGGGAACAAAATGTTCCTTTGGTAACCACAATCAGGCCCGAGGACAGCCCAGCATGCCCCTGCAGCCTCTGAGGATGTCCTCCCCACAGGGGCCCCTGACTACCACGGCCCCAGCCCTTTTTTTCCCTACCACCCAACCCACAGCTGGCCTGCCATGGCCTGGATCGGGTGGCGGGGACCCTCTCACCCAGCCCCGGCCCCAGGGGGGATTCCCAGGTCTGATCGCTGGGTTTTTGCTGCTTATTCCATCTGCACATCCTGCCGGGCTGCCCCCCCCCTGCTCCAAACCCCCCCCCCCCCTGTCGGCTCTCCCCTCCTGATGCGCAGGATGTACAGGGAGAGCCAGAGGGGGAATAGGGCCTGGACGGCTTGCGGGACTGCATGTCCTGCCAGGACATGCAGCCCCACAACCTGCGTCCTGGAATCAGTCCCTAAGTCTACTGAACCTCTAAAACAGATAGAATTTACTATGAGCTTGATTCACTATGCTTTTGTTTACTCCATAGACAAGGAGAGCATAATTTTATAACAGCTTGTCTACCTTAAGAGGCCAAATAGATGTTTTTGAGGATGTTTTAGAAAGACTGCTGAAATCATGGCTAAAATGTAGCCATGTACATTTATGCTTGCTCACATTTTTCCAATGGTCTTATATTAATTTTACAAAGACTATCAGCACTCTGGCAGGAATCCAGCTTTTCATTATTCAGGCCACCACCTCTTTACAATGGGTTTGCAACTGGTGATCCTCTGCCCCCTGTTGCTAAGAGAAATGTAGAATCTTAACCCATCTCTACTCAAAGGAGATAATTTTATAAAAGTGTGTGTACTGTTAGGCACCAACTATGTGCCACCTCGAGGTTGTCAGTGACCTCTTATAAAATACTGACAGTGTAAAAGTACACATGTTGCTGGATTGCATGCACTTTGTCAATGACTGTGCACATGGATGAAGTTTGGGCAGAGCACACAAGTATGCACATAGATTATAAACTTCTATAATTTACCTGCATTCTTGTGAACATTCAGGCCAATGCAGAAAACCTGTGATAGAGCCCAGTGCTTAAAGCTGTAGTGCAGGGTTTCATAGCGCCACTTTAATGCTGACTCTGTACTGGAACGCAAAAAGTCAGCATTAAACTGGGAGAGCAAGCCAACACACATGCGCACAGACATCGGTGCAAGTTTGGCATGCTGTCCCGGAGAAATAGAGTCATCTGAGGGGTAGTTTGACATTTCACGTCAGATGACCTAGGCATCGGGAAAAGACCCTGATGCCATCAGCAGACTGTCAGGGGCCTGGTGCTCGCCCTGGACATCAATCTTCTAACAGAGACAAAGTTCCTGGTGGCCCAGGGCCCCAATCCCCCACCTGCCCGATAAAAAATTCCCTGGTGGCCAAGAGGCCCTGATCCCCACACCTAATAAAAAAAATTGCTGGTTACACAGCAGCCCTGATCCCACCCATCTAATGACAAAATTCCCCATTGGCCCAGTGGCCTCTTCTCCCCTCTTGGTACCTTTAATCTGGAGCAGCAGCGTTTTGCACACACTCCTGCCACTGTGTTGCTGTCTTGAAAAATGGGAGCACCTGGCCCTGTGCAGTTCATCCTAGAATGCACCGGGTGGGGCCAGACGGCCATATAATGCAACACAGGGGTGGGAGAGCATGTGCTATATTCCCGCTCCAAACTAAAGGTACCGGAATGGGCTAGGGAGCCACTGGACCATCAGGGATTTTTGATTTTAGATGGGTGGGTGGGATCTGGGCCACTGGGCCAGCAGGAATATTTTCTATTGTGTGGGTGGGGGGATTGGGGCCACTGGGCCACCAGGGAATTTTTTTATCAGGTGGGTGGGCAGATGGGAATAGGGGCCGCCAGGGATTTGATTTCTGTCGGAGAGTTGGTGACAGAGGCACTGGCCCCAGACAGTATTCTGATAGCATCAGGGGCTTTCCCCAATGCCTGGATTGTCTGAGGTGAAGTGTAAAGCTTCACACTTCACCTCAGATGATACTTTTGCTCCCGACTAGATCCTTATGCCTGTCCGAAGCTGGCATGAACGTTCAGTGTTAAAAAACAGTATAAAAAAACTGCACTATGTTTCAGCGCAGTTTTTTACATGGGGGCAATTACTTATGCAGTGATTTGCATGCCACGTGCGCTGCAGTTTAGCACGGTTGTTTTTTGGTGTTTTTCCAGTGCTAATTTGGATAGCAAGCCTAATGCAGGAAAAGCACCAGTTTTAGTGCTGCTGTAAATATTTGTACCTTAACTTAGGGTCTGCATTTTTGCCACTTGCACTAGTATTTTATAAAGAAAAGTAGGCATCTCCTCTTCTCCATAAAAGAGCACCTAAGTAGGTACCCCCTTATACCTGCATGTGGTTATCTTATCTTTCACAGAGAAACAAGCAGATCTGCTTTCCAAGTAATCTGAGCATGCAAATTAGCTTAATATTGTATGAACCAGAGTAATTTTGCAAAGCATTTTCCATGCATAGAGAGCATTTTACATGTGGAAAAGGACTCATATAAAACTGTATAATAAGTAAGTACACACAGTGCTCCTACATTTCAAAGAGCTGTTACTAAGCACTTCCAGGGACACAGTATGGGTGAAGTGGAGCAGAGATGCTATGGAGGTCATTTTGTCCCACAAATAGTGGAGATTGATGTCCCTCTGGGTCCCTGCCAGCCCCGACAATATCTTCCCTGTATGAACAGCAAGTTTGTATGGGGAGGCCTAGATGGGGGCGGGAGGAGGCTTTCCGGAGGCGGAACAAGGGCAGGACATGGGTGGACCGTGACCCCGGACAGACAGGGCTGATTCAGAGGTCGGTCCTGTACGTCCGGAACCTCAAATCTAGACGGGGTACTTTTTCCAAGCAGACTTTTTTTTCAGGTCAACCAAGGATTTGAACTAGCCACCTCCTGCTATATATTTAGCCGCTAATCTACAAGGGTAGATTTTAATGCAGCTGTAGAATATGAATATGTAAATATGTTTTTATTCCCTCAAATTCATAATTGACAACTACTAAACTTTTTTTTTTTATTTTGTAAATTTTTATTTAATGCTTTTCTTAAATACAAATCAGAGAATAAGGCAAACTTATAGAATAGTAAGAAATTCAAGAATAAAAAATTAGCACATAATAAATCACGTCAAGAAGAGACAATCAGCAAAAATAAAAAACTTACATAAACAAATAAGCAATAAGAAGTAATTAATACTCCACACAAGGGAGCTTAGCGAAACAAAACCACCGACCTACTTCTTAGCCATTTCATTATTTAACAAAAATTTCTGTAACTGCATCACATCAGTATACACATAACTTTGCCCCTGATAAGTTATCAAGCAGCGACAAGGAAATTAAAAAAAAAAGACGCCCCCAGGGTAACAACTCTAGATTTCAACTCCAGAAACTGCTTACGTCTAAGCTGAGTAGCATGCCCCACATCCGGGAAAATTTGGAGTTTATAACCACAAAATAAAGCGTCCTTATGCTTAAAATAAGCCCTAAGGACAGATAACACAGGTCCACTAAAAAAAATTTTTTTTAAACTGCCTCTAATGTTTCGATTGATTTTTACGTTTTTTGGTGCACTGAATCCAAATCTGGTAACCAATTTGCTCCATCACGTACAGAGTTTTTGCTACATTGGGTTAGCAGTTTGAGGTGAACGTTTCAGATTGAGTGCGATCGAGATAAAAGTTTCTTGGATGAATTCTTTATACTAATTGTTTAGTAGTTATTCAAATAAGAATAAAGAAAATTGTAACAAGGCAGCACATAAGAATAGAGTAATGTCAACAAAACACACTGATGGTAGCAAAATTGTCTGCACTTAAAACAGCCACATACATGTGCACAAACATTGAGCATATAAGAGCGAGGTTAGACACAAAGCAAAGCAAAGAAATGTGCAAAAAATGTTGTACAGGTATGTATGTAAGAATAGAAAACGCAAACTGCACCATTGCAATACATGAAGACAAACACCCGATGGTGTGAAAATAAAATTCTAATAAATGAGATCCGACACTGTGGTAATAACTAGCAAATTTTTATTTCAAAGTTTAGTAAAAACACGATATTTGTCAACACAGTTTAGATTTTAAAGTCATTCTTGGGTCAATCAATCTCCTGGTGGGCCCGTTTCTTCTTCCCCGAATGCTTCTCTTGGTGCGCTGCTTGGCGTATTTTTCATCTGGGGTTTCCTGCAGCAGCAACCAGCAGAAATCAGCCATCATAGTGGTGTTCCATCTTCCTTGGTACCTTCTCTCTGCGTCCTTGATGTCCTGGTGAAACCTTTCACCTTGTTCTTCACTGTACGCCCCCAAGTTTTCGGGAAAGTAGTTCACATGGGAGTGCAAGAAATGGACTTTCAGGCTCATGTTACAGCCTTGTTCTTTGAAGGCATTGAGCATCCTGGCAATAATATCCTTATAGTTCTCATCCCGCCTGTTCCCCAAGAATTTGAGAACAACATCCTTGAAGGAATCCCAGGCTTCTTTTTCCTTCTCAGACATCGTTTCAGCGAATGCTCCATCTGAAATGAGTTTCCATATATCAGGGCCAACAAACACTCCTTCCTTTAGCTTTGCTTCAGAAAGTCAGGGGAACTTTGAGCAAAGGTACCGAAAGCACTCACCATCTTTTGGAAGGGACTTGATGAATTGCTTAATGAGACCCAACTTAATGTGGAGAGGTGGTAATAGAATTTTATCACGAGGTACCAAGCTCTCATGAAGAACATTTTTCTCACCGGGTCTCAAATACTCCCGAATTGGCCAGTCTTTTTTCCCCCAGTGTAGGTCGCGGGCCCGGCTATCCCACAAGCAAAGGAAGCAGGGATATTTGGTGAAACCGGATTGCTGCCCTAATAGCATGGATAGAATTTTAAAGTCTCCACAAATCATCCACTTATGCTCATCATAACGAATCTTCTGAAGAATCAGGGCCAAATTCTCGTATTTTTTTTGGAGAATAACAGAGTGAGCAATAGGAACTGAAGCGAATGTGTTGCCATTATGAAGAAGAACACCTTTTATGCTGTCTTTTGACGAATCAATGAACAGCCGCCATTCAGCAGGATCATACTTGAGTTTAAACTTTTCCATCACTCCGTATATATCGTTGCAAAATACCAAATCTTCCTCTTTGCTGAAATACTTCAAAAATTGTGTCTCGCGGTTGCGGTACCAATAAAAAGTTGTTCCTGGTGACAATAGATTTTTCTGTTTAAGCCGAGAACCTAGCAGTTGGGCAGCATCTTTTGGGAGTCCTAAATCCCGGACTAAATCATTCAATTCAGCTTGAGAGAAAAGTTCAGGTTTCGGATCTGGTTCAGTTTCAAACTCGGAAGTACTGGACTCATCGGGAAAAGCCATCTGATGAGTCTCATCATGATCAGAACCGTCCACACAAATATGATCCAAAGATTTTGGTGGTTCAGGCACAGGTACTTCGTTGCTATGAGGCATAGGCCTAATTGATGAGGGAAGGCTGGGGTAACTTATTACGTTCTTATTTTTTAAGTTGTATCCCTTCACAATGCAAGAGCAAAAATAGCAGTCACTGCTGTGGTCTCTTTGTTCACGCCACATGATAGGTATTCCGAAACGAAATGCTTGTTTTTTACCTTTCATCCATAAGCGTAGATCTTCCTCACATGTCTTGCACACTTTGTGAGGAGCCCACGGTTTGCCTTGATCGCCTAACTTCAAACCGAAATAGGCGAAATATACTTTTTTAATAAATGCAGAAATGTTCCTCTGCCGCTTTTTCACGGTATATTCCCCACAAATAAAACAAAAACTGTCCGGAGAGTTGATGCAACCTCTGGCTCTGTGAGCCATCACAAATACACAGCACTGCAAACTACAACTGTAGTGAACCACTTCGGAATAAAGCTGGATTACGACTGAGCAAACAAAAGGTAATAATGAACTTGCAAGAAACTGAAATTTGACAGGAACGTTCATGTCGCAACCACCGTGTTTGAGCGAGCGAACGAGGCGAGGCGAACAGGAAAGAACATGCGCCAGCGTGAGTACTGGATTTAGCCCCCCGCCTCCCAATTGTCCTGTTAATGTATAAAATGAATACAAAACACTCTAAAATATCATGAGGGAGTGTTTCTAGTTAGTTAACCATTACAACCTCTATTTTGGGCCAAGAAAATAAACTGCAGTCGGCTAAAAAGAAATTATGTGAACATTCCTTATATGGGTAAGAAATCTAATTTTGCAAGAAAACGTGACGTGATGGAACATTTTGGCTATTTTTCCTGGATTCAGCACCCCAAAATCTATAGGAATCAGTTGCAAAACTGGAGGCAGTTTTTTGGTAGTGTACCTGTGTAATTTGCTGGACTCAGAGCCAAACGTTGCAACAACAGTGCAACGTTTGGGTATAAGATCCAACGTATCCTCCAAAAAAGCTGTAAGATCCTGAGCGACAGACTTAGCAGGAGGGGTGGTCGCCCCAACTTAGTGAGACGCTGCAGAAGCAGGAGTAAACGAGTAGACGTGAACAACTTCCAAAACATTCTGAAAATGTAGTATCTCAGAAATATATTTTTGCAACAAAATTTCAGGAGACAATAGGTGAGTTGAAGGAAAATTAAGAAAACAAGGGTTTCTTGCTCTATGCTGATTCTCCAAACTCTCCAGCCGACAAGAAACAGCAGACATATCTCTAATTAAAGCAACATTACTATTCTTACCCGACTGGAGCTGAGAATCAGCATGAGCAGAAGCCCGAACCAAAGAACCTATCTGTTTGTCAACATCTACAAATTTATCCACAACATCTTGCGTAAAAGCACATAAAGCAGAAACAATTGGAGTTAGACGTTTATCGATTTGTTGAATCACAGTCCAAATATCCACAAGTGTTACCTCACCAGACGGAGTAGGGAGAGACACATCATCACCAATTGGACTAACAGCTTTCAAGGAAGGAGTCACAACACCTGAAGGAGCGTCAAGAAAAGTAGAAGACAATGGCTGAGGAAAAGGAGGGGGCAGCCGAGATTCAGGGCTCAAAGAGACCTCATCCAGTGAAATTGCAGGCAGTAGCAATGTCACATGTCTGTCCATGGGTCCAACCGGCTTTCCTCCTGATGTTCCATCACCGGTCCCAGATTTAGCACCCAACTCCACTTTCCGCTTCCCCATGGACACTACAATGTAACGAACAGTGCTCAGAGACCTTCTCAGGAGCACTGAAGGAGCACAAAAGGAGCAAGTCCTACCCCTTGTGACGCGCCCCTTAGGACGCGACCACGCGGGCCGCGACTCGTGGCCGCGAGTGAGCCAACAGTGCTTTATGGGAACCGGAGGGGAGATCCTCGGAGGCAGGAGCGTCCACACAATGCCTGTAGCTCAGCACTGCAGCTCAACTCCCTCCTACTGCACCGCTCCGCACAGCTGGTCCAAACGCGGCAGCTCCCAGGCAAGCTGAATTCTCCCACTACTACACGACTCCCTCAGCACTTTATAGGAACCGGAGGGGGGGTCCTCGGAGGCAGGAGCATCCACACAATGCCTGTAGCTCAGCACAGTGGCTCAACTCCCTCCTACTGCACCGCTCTGCGCAGCTGGTCCAAACGCGGCAGCTCCCAGGCAAGCTGAATTCTCCCACTACTACATGACTCCCTCAGTGCTTTATGGGAACCAGAGGGGGGTCCTCGGAGGCAGGAGCGTCCACACAATGCCTGTAGCTCAGCACCGTGGCTCAACTCCCTCCTACTGCACCGCTCCGCGCAGCTGGTCCAAACACGGCAGCTCCCAGGCAAGCTGAATTCTCCCACTACTACACGACTCTCTCACCGCTTTATGGGAACCAGAGGGGGGGTACTCAGAGGCAGGAGTGTCCACACAATGCCTGTAGCTCAGCACCGCGGCTCAACTCCCTCCTACTGCACCGCTCCGCACAGCTGGTCCAAACGCGGCAGCTCCCAGACAAGCTGAATTCTCCCACTACTACATGACTCCCTCAGCGCTTTATGGGAACCAGAAGGGGGGTCCTAGAAGGCAGGAGCATCCACACAATGCCTGCTGCTCAGCACCGCGGATCAACTCCCTCCTACTGCACCGCTCCGCGCAGCTGGTCCAAACGTGGCAGCTACCAGGCAAGATGAATTCTCCCCAACAACTACTAAACTTAATAGTTTTAGAAGATGCCCATCAGGTGAAATGCACAAAAGAGTTTCTCTCACTTTGAAGGCAATTTTGAAATCTGCTCCTGCAGGTAAAAGATTTTTTTACCAGCAGACATGGTGTTGGAAATTGCCCATCAGATAAAGTATTTGAAAATTGTCTATACCATATGTGGTTAAAAATATGAGCATTATCCACAATGCACATTCTTTTGCCCACATGCAACAAAGGTATTGCTGGAGATGGGGTTAGGGTGGGGATTTAAACAATGTTGTGTTCAGAAAAAGGGCGTGCAAGTGTCTGAGAGTATCTTTTCTCTAGCAATATTTAAAGTGGGAGCACCTAAAAGTCTTCACTTGGAAATTTGGTGCTATTACTTGTGGACTTTGCAACAATGCAAGCACTATGAAAATTGTCCCCCTTGTATCTTTGAGGAAACTGCTTAGTGCATCTAATCAAATTGACTGATATGCTTGAGAGTTTAGTTCAACCAAGGCCACTGATACTGAAAACTGGCCGAGCATTTCACATAACTAAATTTCACTCTATATATTTTATAAGAAATCTAAATGGTTTCCTTGCACAGAAAAATGTTATGCTTACATTTAGGGGTAAGTTTACTAAGCTGGACTAACAGTTAAGGCATGCTCTTTGTAACTAAGTCCCATTGAATAACATGGGACCTGCAGTAGTTACAAACAGCACGCCTTAACCATTACCCCAGCTTAGTAAACATACCCTCTATTGATGCATATATATTACCAACATATTATACAGGAAATGAGAAAGAAACAGAGTAATAGGTTCATTTTATAATGTCTTCTCCATGTGTATAATGTTTTACATGAGGAAAATGGCTCTTATAAATTTGTGAAGGTGTATACACACATACAAGCACGTGTGTTGACAAGAGCAGGCGTACTTTTGAGCAGATCAAATGAAGCATTCCGAGGAGGATAGTTTAGGGGGAGCAAGGGAATAGGTGTGATGTGCATTCATGGTTTATAAAATATGCTGCACTGACATGCATAGAGTACATGTGTATGTTCACAACTGCTTTGAAGCAATCATAAATGCGTGCAAGACAAATTACGCATTATTGGAGATTATTATAGAAGTCTATTTTGTAAAGGTGTTAATGTTGTCTTTATAAAATATACAATACAAATAGTGGTCACTTACAGAGTGTACAGTAAATGCACCATATAAAAGAAAAATGTAACACTCTACCAAATTCACCACTTAAACGGCAGTTTATGGAAAAAGAGGGAAAACTCAAGAAGTGTTGGAAGAGAGGAAAGTGAGCCATGATTGGAGCTCAGATAAGTAGTGGCTACTTTTCTCTAACTCGGTTGTTTTGATTTTGGACTTATGAGTGTTTAACAGAGGATGTGATTATGAATAATAGAAGAGTTTTTTCGGGTCATTGATGTGAAGGGGTAGTCTGATAGCAGGCACGTCCTGAGGGGCGCTAACAGTGAATGTTTGCTATTCACATGATAACACCCCAGAAGTTCTGAGACCCGCTTTTCTCCTGAGTTTTTTCTTAACTTATCCCTCTTTTCCTATAAGCTGCTGTTTAAGTGGTAAATTTAGTAGAGTGATACATTTTTCTTTTACATAGTGTCTATAAAATAGACATAAAATAGGTGCCTTTTTGAGAATTTTTGTAGGCACTCTGATATAAAATACCCTAAAAGGCTAATTTTATAACTGATCACATACATAACTAGTACACACATACATTCCCCGAGTGGGTGTCGGCAAATTTTCAAAACAAACGCATGCATGTACTTCCACTTTGAAACTTACCCTAGGGAATGTAGGTGCTCATATTTACAGCTGCTTTGAAGAGTGCATGATTTTGTTGAGTTAATTTAAGTGCATATGCATTATTCGGCCTAAATTCTAATCCCCTCTATTACTACCTCTGGGAATGCCTCTACTCAGTCCAGGTAAACTTACACGCAAACAGGCTGTACACTTACAAGCTTGCCCCCCTATCGGGAGGGCAATTTTATAAAAGCCTATCTCTGCATTGAAAATGCTGCTTGACCCACAAAAATGCTCTTAATATTGCACTTAATTTCAGTAATGATTAGTCAGCATTTAACTTAGACTTATTCATAATGCATAATACAATATTCTGCACGAGTACTGCCTTTGGACTTCTGTGTTCTATCATGTTACTGAAATACTGAAGACTTTTAAATTGTTTATTTCATCTGCCATGATATGAAATTGTGTTGATTTCATAATACATTGTTGAGAATTAGAAGATGACAAAATGGTATAATTTGGCTGATTCAAAGAATAGACTTTGGAAATAGACAATGCTTTATGAAAATAAAATACATTTGTATGATTGGAGCAATGCATAATACAAATGGGTGAAGAAAATATCTAACTCAAGCTACACAGGAAAAGCCATTTCTACATTTCATGAAAGGTTTATATTAAAAAAACATGATCTTTAGCCACTGGCTCAGTCAGGATTTGGTCACATTAAGCGTGCTTACATGCCCTCATTTACCATTTGAGGAATGGATTGATGAAACACTTTCTGCAATCAGGTGAAGTAGGTTATTAATGGTTCTAAAAAGATATACAAGATTGTCTCATCCTGAGGCAATTAAGGCTGTGAAGTAAGTGTGTTTAACATCCCTGAGAGCCTGTCAGTAATGAAACAGGTGATCGTTCCACAATATGTATTGTACATATAATTTAAAAATATCTTCATTTTCTTGCTAATAGGTGTCTATAGAGCTTCCTCAGTTTTTCTCAAAACAGTGGGAATTTTTTTGCCCAAAATATGGGTAGTGAGTCAAATGACACTGGAAAGAGTTAAAACTAAGTCAGTATATTTTCAATAAATTTTAAAAAAGTATATATGCTGATGGAAGAAGAGTTTGGGGGTGACCACTCAGTAGAAGCAATGACACTTTCTTTACAAAGTTAACATTCAAAAGAGAGTCAAATATGTAGCTCTGTAATTTGACACCCCTGATCTAAGTAGTAATGGAGGGTGTAGTAAATTGGCCATGCCTGGACCTTGGCATTCGTGGTTCTTAACCTGGTGCTCTAATCAGTGTGTGTGTGTGTGTACTCTTGAGTCAATGCTGACCCAGGGTTTTCTTGGTAGTGTGACCAGAAATAGTTTGCCAGGCCTTTCTTTGGAGGCAATGGAGGGTTGAGTGACTTGCCTGAAGCCACAAGGAGTGCTAGTTGGAATTGAACTCTGGTCTGTGGGTTACTCAGCTGGAACTCTAACCATTAGGCTACTCCTCCACTCCTGCTCTAGCCAGTAGGCTGTGGAAAGAGGAATTATTTTTCAGAACAGAGGTAATGTAAGGTCCACCACAAAACATTATTGTATGGACTATTAGCATAAGCTTACTCACTTTACTCTGCAAGCTTCTGAGACGGTAACTCCGTCTCCATGCCTCTGCAGTCATTTGGCAGCTCTGCTGACACTGCCACCAGTTTTGTCAGTTGAATATGTTGATTGTGTAAACCATTTATTTACAGGAAGCCACATAAGCTACCATTGTAAGTATCTTCTGAGCCAAGCTGCATTTGAACAGTTGGTTTTAAGGCATTTCCTTGTTCTTGATTTGAAGTTAAATTCTAGTCCGAGGTGTGTAATGCTAAATGGTAGTGCTTGGCACACTCAAATACATTTTAAATATATATCATTTCAGATACTGAGCTTTTGCTTCTGGCTTCTATGTATGTTTGCCCTCTATTCCTTGCAGCCTATTGGACCTTTTCATGGTGCATGCTGCTTACTAATGAGACTATAATCACTCCTTAGGGTGTAAAGGTACCTGACTGTATAGAATTGTTAACCATGTAGACATAGTACATTATAGGCGGTAGAGAGGCTAACAAGGTTAGGGCTCTTCAACCTGGAAAAGTGACAGCTGAGGGGAGATATGATAGAGGTCTATAAATTAATGAATGGTGTGGAAAAGGTAAACATAGATTGTTTACCTTATCAGAATATAGAAAGACTAGGGGACATGCAATGAAGCTACAGGGTAAACTATTTAAGGCTAATAAGAGAAAATATTTTTTCACTCAACATGTAATCAAACTCTGGAATTTGTTACCGGAGGATGTAATAAAAGCTGTTAGTGTAGCTGGGTTTAAAAAAGGTTTGGACAAGTTCCTGGAGGAAAGGTCCATAAATCATTATTAAAAGAGATCCAGGATATCACTTCTTTACCCAGTACAAGCATTGTGGAACCTGTGTCTTTTGGGGAAACTGCTAGGTACTTATGACCTAGATTGGCCACTGTTGGAAACAGGATACTGGGCTTGATGGACCTTGGTCTGACCCAGTATGGCATATCTTATGTTCTTATGTTTTAGATCATTTTCTGGATGGA
This sequence comes from Ichthyophis bannanicus, assembly GCA_033557465.1. Classification (NCBI taxonomy): domain Eukaryota; kingdom Metazoa; phylum Chordata; class Amphibia; order Gymnophiona; family Ichthyophiidae; genus Ichthyophis; species Ichthyophis bannanicus. The sequence goes on from CM066038.1 coordinate 419,512,617, forward strand.
GATCAGCAGAAAAGAGAAGGAAAGAAAACCTGGTTCTAAGCATGCAAAGCAGCTCATTAACATGTATTAAAGTTTGTGAGCCTCATTATTCCCAGAAAGTTAACTACACCTCAAGAGCAAACTGAAGCTCCCATCCCAGAGGTTAAAAGACTGGCATATTCCAAAACATTGTCTTTCACCCCTATATTCTTCCAACCTTGGTAGACCATGGGATTCCCAACCATTAAAATTCAAAATTATATGACCCCCAAAGCCCAGCCCTATTCAGAAGCCAGGCTCGCATGGGAAAAAAATCCTCCCAAGCCCATCCTTCATTCCATGTCTCCTCCGAAGTACCCAAGATCCTGGAACAAAGAATTTCAGGAATATACCAGTACTACAGCACCTTTATCTTAATGAGTAGGACATTTTCAACTTGACCTTCAGTCTCCTAAATAAAGGTTCCAAATGGGGGTACTTTACAGCTTGACTTAACATGTTAGTTTGCAGCCCAACAATGCCATTATTTCTGGTCTTAATCAGTTCTTATGTTTTATGTAAGAAGGGCACTTTTCAGTCATTTCCATGGATAAAACAGTGCTTTACCTCTGCAGAAATGGGTTGATATAGAATTTTCTCCATATCTGTAGGTAAAAATACATTCATAGCGCCATCTCATGAGGAGAGGCTTTCTGTGAGTAGAGTTGGGAAGGGGGACTGAGCTATACACATACTTTCCAGTAATAGAAAGTATGCAATTATTTATACTCAGAAGACATGTCTGTACAGCAATTATAAATGGGTGTGTGTACGTCTCTTGTAAGTTTCAAAGTAAAAATATTGAATGTGTGTACTTTTATTTTGAAAGACCTGCAAAGTCCACAGAGTTTGCGCATAATTTTCACCAGTGCAGGTAGTAATGAAAAAAAAACCTTTGTTATTATTTTTGTATTTATATGGCACCAAATAAGAAGTAGCGGTATGGGTTTGTGGGTATGCATTTGGTTCATGAGGGCACATAAAACAAATTGCTTGTATGTACATATACCTATGAATTAACAATCTACAATTAATTTGTCGATGCCTATGAAAACAAGACTCTGATTAGTCTTCTTTCAGAATGCTGCATTCAGTTATCAAGCTCCTCAGATTTGGAACTCCCCCACCCCCAATAACTACATAGTAACATAGTATATGATGGCAGATAAAGACCAGCATGTTCCATCTAGTCTGCCCAGCAAGGTGGCAAGAGTAGGTGCACCTGCCGCTCTGTGCAGGTCACCCGTATTTGTTGAGATATAAGAGATAGTTATGTTTACTTTATCCTGTTGCTATAAAGGGATCCACTGTGTCTGTCCCATGCCATTTTGAATTCTGTCACTGTTTGCCCCCACCGCTTCCATTGGGAGGGCATTCCAAGCGTCCACCACCCTTTCAGTGAAAAAGTATTTCCTGATGTTGCCCTTCAGTTTGCCCCCCTTGCAGCTTTATTTTATGCCTTCTAGTTTTACAGCTTCCCTGTCTTTGAAAAAGGTGTGTTTGTTCATTAGTACTCTTTAAGTATTTAAAGGTTTGTATCATATCTCCCCTGTCCCTCCTCTCCTCTAGTGTGTACATATTTAGGTCTTCAAGTTTCTTCTCATAAGGCTTCTGACGCAGGCTCCAAATCATTTTGGTCACCTTCCCCTGAACCATTTCCAGTTCATTTAGGAAGTATAAGAAGGGGTAAAGACTTAATTAGCCTTGACTACTTGCTCTCTCTAGCTTAGTCTTCTGTCCTAGGTTCCTCTATGTTTCAAGATAACACTTTTCCTTTACTCTAGTGTTTCTCAGTTAAATGTTTGTGAAAGGAAAAAATATTGTAGTATTCACCTGCTTCCTTATAGAACTGTTTTGTCTAGTGACCAATAAGTTATAGAATTAAGACTGATCTGATTTATATAATGTAAACTGCCATGGTGTAAATGTTGAAATGGTGATATATCAAATTTCTTCAATAAATGTGTGACCTTAAAAAAGGTTCTAGCATGAATGCAATGCCTGCCAAAGACTAAAGAGGCAAAATGAACATGAATAATGCCATAAAAGCTGGAAAAATGTGCTTAAAATAAGCACAAGCAAACTGTTTTCTTTTTGGCCATGCACAACCCTATTAAGTTTAAAAGGTTCCAAGTACAGAAATAAAACAACAACAAAAAAGATCACCTAACTATCATATGTTGCAGGGACTCTCACTATTGAGGGTCAGGTGTTACTATCCTGTTAGTTTCAGGAGTAGTATTTTCTGATTATTCAGGATAAGTATTCACTGTTTTTTTTTCTGAATCTCAGTAAATTGCTGCATTTTGTGAATGCTTTGTGTCAGATCACTAGTGAAAACGTGAAAGTGAAGGTATCCCAGAGAGAAAACAGTAAGAGAATGAAATCAGAAAGTAGTCAGGTTTTTTGACTTCTCACATAGGCATACTGTTATAAAATCAAGCCATATACATTTAACTGAAATGAATGTGCATTAACGCGTGTTAACTGAAACTGAAGAATAGTGGACAGAGGCCTATTCCCAATTAGAAGTTGTGGGTTTAGGCCAAGAAAGGAAGAAAAATTATGGGGTCAAGATCCAGATAGGAAAAGTATGGAAACATCCAGAACTGACCCAGTTTAAATTGTTCTCACAACAGGCAACTCATGAACCATAGTCATTCCTCCCCTTAAAAAATGGTTCACAGAGTAAGACTTAATTATTCTTTCTATGTGCCCCCAGTGGGCCACGGATTAGATGCTCCATCCCTCCTGTATCTCACTGAAGGTAGATAGGAATAACTGGAGACACTACCTAACAACACCAGTTTTATCTCTTCTGTCTGCTGCACCCAATCTCCAGCATTTGAAATCCTTCCTACCACAAGGTAGGGGAATAGTTTGAGGGCCACACAGAAGTAACTAAGATCATGTCAACTGTGATTCCCATGTACACAGGGCTTAAAGTTTGGGTGAATGGCCTGACATACAGTTCCACCACTTTGAAAAGAAGTGACTCTGGTGCCAGAAGGTGGGGTGCTCTGATCCAACAGGAGAGTTCTGATGCAACCAGGCAGCCTGCAGGAAAGAGGAGGGAAGGGGTAAAACCTCAAGCAAAGTAGAGCAAAGCCATTCTGTTCCTTTATCCAGACCTATTCTTCCTATTGCTTCCCCCTCTCCTTCTGTTCTGCAAGGACTAGGAAGGAGAAGTGATTCCAATTTCCTGCCAAGCTGTACAGGAGTCCTCCAGCCATGGCGTGGTTGGGAGGACAAGGTGCCGTGATATTGCATTTTTAGTTGCAGTAGGGAGGTAATCCCTGTTCATTTCAACTGAAAATGTTATATCACAGCACCTCTTCCTATTGGCAGCAGCATGGTCAGGGGACGCCACGCAGCTTGTAGGACAAGCCCTACCACTAGGCGGACTACGTGTCTGCCTAGGGCAGCACAATTTCAGGGGCAGTGCTGGTGCCAATGCATGATCATGTGGCAGATGTAACCAGTAATGCCTACCTTTTCTGCTTATTGCTGCTTTTGCCAATGCTGTTGCTGCCCTTGGAAGCACTAAAGATGACATGGGGCCTCTGAGCACATGCGTGAGCTCAAACTCCACCCTTCAAACTTCCTGTTTCAGAGGAACAGGCCTAGGGTGCACACATGTGCTTAGAGTCCCTGTGCTGGCCGCTCCGGGTTGTCTTTAATGCTACTGGGAGGGGCAGCAACAGCATTATCGATAGCAGCCAGAAGTTGCAGAGGGAGGCCTGATAGAGGGGGAGGGGAGAGGGGATGCTGGACACCAGAGTAGAGGTAGGGGAAGCTGAGCAGCAAACTAAAGCAGAGATGCTGGATGCTTGGAAGAGTATATGCAAGCGAAAGAGAGATGCTGACACTTGGTGGGGTAGGGAAGAGAAGGGGATGTAGGAATCTGGGCCACCAGGTGAGGTGCAGAACCTTAAGCCACCAGGGGGTGCAGGACCCTGGGCCACCTTGAGCGTTCAAGACCTTGGGCCACCCAGGGGGGTGAGGATGGCAGGGTGGAAGGTTTGCCTATGGCAGCAGATACCCTTTGGTTGGCCTTGGCAGCTTGGCAGGAATGTTGACTGATTCTAAAAAAGAGACTGCAGAGCAAAGAAAAGGCATGAAAAAAAGAGATAAATTAGTGCAAGTTTAGAATATGTGAGCAGCAGAGCCAATTTTCAAGGCTCCATCCCTGGCCTTATTGACTGATATTTCAGCTAACAAGTTTCAAACATATCAGTTCCATCCCTGTTATGTTAATGCAGTCGCTGACCCAGTTGCTTCAGGGTTTTTTTTGGCAATGTATCACCTGTAAATGTATCACTGGTCTACATTGCCATAGACCTCAGTTTTTGTTTCATCTGTCCACAGAAAGTTTTCCCAGAAGGATTGTGTTTTCTCGAGGTGGGGTTGGGCAAAGATAGGTGTGCCTTTTTATGTCTATCTTTGAGAAGTGGGATCTTCCTTGGCCTTCGCCCATGAAGTCTTTCTTTGTTTAGTGTGTGGCATATGGTGCTGGTAGAAACCACCACTCCAGATTGCTTCAGGTCAGCCTTAAGCTGTTTGAATGTCGTAGGTGTTGTTTTTCCAGCAGTTTGCACAAACCTTCAAAGACTTCTTGAATTAATTTTCCTCTTCCCACCACATCCTGGGAGGTTCTTGACAGTTCCATGAGCAGAAAACTTCTTAATAACATTGCAAACATAGACACAGGAATTCCAAGTTCTTTGGAGATGGCCTTGTACCCCTTTGAATTTTTATGTTTGGTGATAATAGCTTTTCTGATGGTCTCAAGCAACTCTCTTGTCTTCACCATTGTGAAAATGGAACAGGGAATTAATGTGGCCATTTTAAACATTAGCGCCATCATTCATTGATTAACTCAATTCATGTGAGTACTGACAATTGATCACAGGTGTGTCTAATTTTACTGCAATGGGAAAGTCGTTCTTCTGTTCAAACTGATCTGAATTGATTATAAGGAGCCAATAATCACGTTCTGGCAATATCCCATTTTTTATATTTCCTACTATTTCCTTTTGTAATTGATTCTTTTAGGTGTCAAATATGTGTGCAAATATATAGTCCAAAGCAATTTCACTGGCCACTTATTTTAGGAAATATTGGACATTAAGGGGTTGAACTGCAAGAGTGACAATAATGTTTACCACAACTGTATATACATATTTAAGGGCAAATTCCAATAGCCATTTACCTAGGCTGCCATTGACTCTCCCTGTGGGTAAAAGCATGAACTTAGAGTTCTTGAGGAACCAGCCACACTTAAAGAGTGCTACAGGTTCTCTGGGGTAAGGGTACTTTGGGTGAACCTGAGTAGTAATGCATAGAAGCTAAGGGACTGGGGGTCTGGCGACTGGATATTAGGGGAATAGGTGAGGTTGAGGAGAGCCACAGTTGGTTTTCTTTAGAGTTTGTTTGGCTCGCGGGACTTACTGTTTTATTTTGCTTTCATACCTGTGAGAATCTGCTGTCCTAGGCAACCGGCTAATCTGCTAATGGCTAAACTGACTCTGAGAACAACCTGGACCAATGTTCTACCTCCCTTTGCCCAGGCCCTGGGGAAGTGGAGCAAAGCTAGCAGTTTAAATCTGTTCCAGCTCCCTTGTGGAAATGGAAAAAAGTCACCTGTAGGCACTGATCATTTATGGTCTCTTTTTTCCCAGAGGAAGCAGAGCAAAGCCAGAGGTATGGAAGCTGCTTACTCTTAGATACAGCAAGGATAAAGAAACAAAAAGTAAATGCCTGTCAGGCCAGCTGCCTCTTTGCTACTTAGTGTGTCTGCTTCCTGGACCCACTGCTGTTTACTGTGCTGGCCTCTCGGGTCTCTCTGTCTTTGCCCTTAATGACTACAGTGGGGGATAGGGAGGATAAATGAAGGAATCGAAGGAAGGAAAAGAAGAATGAGGGTGTGAAAGGGGCTTGAGACTGAAAAAAGGGATGTGGGGGGGAAAAGAAGAGAGTGAAAAGATTGTAGGTTCTATGAGTTGTCTGCAGGAAAGAAGAAAGTGTGAGTGAGGGGATTGCAGTTGCTGCGGGATCTTAATTAGGGGATTGGAAAGACTGTGAAGTGTGTGATCAGAGCATAAGAATATAAGATATGCCATACTGGGTCAGACCAAGGGTCCATCAAGTCCAGTATCCTGTTTCCAACAGTGGCCAATCCAGGTCACACGTACCTGTCAGATTCCCAAAAGATATACATATCCCATGCTGCTTGTCCCATGAGTAAGCATTGGATTTCCCTAGTCCTCTTTAATAATTCTTTATGGACTTTTCTTCCAGGAACTCATCCAAAACTTCTTTTATATCCAGCTACACTAACAACTTTTACTACTTCCTCCGGTAACAAATTCCAAAGTTTGAATACAGTTTAAGTGAAAAAACAGTTTCTCCGATTAGTCTTAAATGTGCCATAGCTTCAATGTGTGTCCCCTAGTCTTTCTACTTTTTGAAGGAGTGAACAACCGATCTACATTTACCCGTTCTACTCCATTCATTATTATTTTATAGACCTCTATCATATCTCCCCTCAGCCGTTTCTTTTCCAAGTTGAAGATCCCTAACTTTTAATCCTTTCCTCATGGAGATATCCTTCCATCCCTTTCACCATTTTTGTGCTATTTTCTGTACCTTTTCTAATTCTGCTATATCCTTTTTAGGATATGGTGACCAGAATTGCACACAACATTCAAGGTGTGGTCACACCATGGAGTGAAACAGTGGCATTAAAATATTACTACTACTACTACTAAGCATTTATAAAGCACTACCAGGCACACACAGCACTGTACAATGAAAACACAAAAAGACAGTCCCTGCTCAAAAGAGCTTACAATCTAAAAAGACAAAGCAAGAAAAGGAGTAGAAAAAAGATAAAAACAAGGACAAAGAGACAAGAGCAGGAGAGACAGGACAAAGGAAAGAGGTAAGAACAAGTGTAAGAGGAAGAAAGAATGGTGAAATAAAAGAGGGGAAGGAAGGAGAACAGCAAAATCAAGAGCCAAAGACAGAGGCGAAAAGATGAGCTTTTAACTTGAGTTTGAAGAGGGGCAAAGAAGATGCCTGATGTATAGACAAAGGAAGTTTATTCCAAGCGTAAGGAGCAGTAAGGCGAAAAGAGCGGAATCTGGAGTTGGCAATAGAGGAGAAGGGCATAGCAAGAAGCAACTGGGAAGAAGAATACAGTACACGAGGGGGGAAATAGGGAGAAATGAGAGAAGAAAGGTACTGAGGAGCCAAAGAGTGAATGCACTTATAGGTCAGAAGTAGAAGCTTAAAGTGAATACGGAAATGGCTAGGGAGCCAGTGAAGAGATCTGAGGAGAGGAGTGATGTGGGCAAAACGAGGCTGACGGAAAATCAAATGGGCAGTGGTGTGCTGAATAGACTGAAGAGGGAAGAGATGAGACTGAGGGAGACCAGCAAGAAGGAAGTTACAATAATCAAGGCGGGAGGTGATTAGGGAATGGATGATGGTTTTAGTAGTGAGCTCAGAGAGAAAGGGGTGGATTTTGCCAATGTTGAAGAGAAAGAAGCGACAGGTCTTAGCGATGAGTTGGATATGAGAGGAGAAAGAGAGCGAAGAGTCAAAAATAGCACCCAAATTGCGAGCAGATGAAACAGGTTGGAGAACAGAGCCATCAACAGAGACTGAAAAAGAAGAAGGAGAAAGAGAAATTTTAGGAGAAAAAACGAGAAGTTCAGTCTTGGCCATGTTCAATTTCAGGCGACGATGGAACATCCAGGCAGCAATGGCAGAGAGACAGCAAGAGATACGGGACTGGAAAGCAGAAGAAAGATCAGGAGTAGCAAGATAGATTTGGGAGTCATCAGCATAGAGATTGTACTGAAAACCATGAGAGGAAATAAGCGCACCAAGGGATTGGTTATAGAGAGAAAAAAGAAGGGGACCCAAGACAGAACCCTGGGGGAAACCAACCGAGAGCGGGGTAACAGAGGAGGAGGAGCCACCAGAACATACACTAAAGGAGCAATGGGAGAGATATGAGGAGAACCAGGAGAGAACAGAGTCCCCAAAGCCAAATGAGGACAAAGTGTCAAGGAGAAGATCATGGTCAACAGTGTCAAAGGCAGCAGAAAGGTCAAGGAGCATAAGGACAGAGTAAAGGCCTTTAGATTTAGCCAGGAACAAGTCACTGGAGACTTTGACAAGAGCAGTTTCAGTAGAGTGCAAAGGACCAAAACCGGATTGTAAGGGATCGAGAAGAGCATGGGAAGAGAGGAAGTCAAGACAACGGCGGTAAACCGTATGTTCGAGCAGTTTAGAAATGAAAGGAAGGAGAGAGATGGGGCGATAATTAGAAGGACAAGAGGGATCAAGTGAGGGTTTCTTAAGTAGAGGTGTGACCACAGCATGTTTAAAGTCAGCCGGGACAGTAGCAGTGAAGAGCGAAAGGTTGAGAATATGAGAAATGGAGGGGACAACGGTAGAGGAAATAGAGGAGAGGAGATGGGAGGAGATAGGATCAGAGGAGCAAGTGGTGAGCTTGGAGGAGGAGAGAAGAAGAGCAGTTTCATCAATAGAAATTGTGGGGAAGGAAGAGAGGGTAGGATGAGAAGGGGGGAGAGAATGAAAGCAGGAAAGGGAAATATCCTTCATTTTATTCTCCATTCCTATTTTTATGGTTCCCAGCATTTGCTTTTTGGCTGCCGCTGCACACTGGGCAGAGAGTTTCAACGTATTATCCATAATGATGTCCAGATCTTTTTCCTGGATGGTAATTCCTAATGTGGAACCTTGCATTGTGTAACTGTAGTTTGGGTTGTTCTTTCCTAGGGCATAACTTTGCACTTGTCTACATTAAATTTCATCTGCCATTTGGATGCCCAGTCTCCCAATATATCAAGTTCCTCTTGCAATTTTTTTACAATCCATGTGTGTTTTAAAAACTTTTAATAATTTTACATCATCTGCAAATTTGATCACCTTACTCATTATTCCCATTTCCAGGTCATTTATGAAGATGTTAAAAAGCAGCGGGCCCAGCACAGATTCCTGGAATACTCCCCTATTCATCTTTCTCCATTAAAAAGGAAATGTAAAGGTGTTCAGTAAGGGAGGGAGGAGCCAGGAGAGTGAGTAAGTGAGGACAACATGCCATGCCCCCACCCCATCTCTCCAAGAAGAAATTCAAAGACAACACTCCCAACTTTCCAAGGAGGCTGAGAAAAGCAGGCAGGGTGGTCAGTCTGCCCCCATTCCATGACAGAGGAGAACCAGCTGATTCTAGTTCAAAGAAGTCTGTGCCTTCCTGACAATGAGGGATAGGAGGAGAATTTGTGGAGAGGGAAATTTTCTAGGCAGAAGGAATTAATAAGCATCACGGAGGGACTTGAGGACCACCAGGGATTAGGGGTTGAGACAGAGGCTTGGAATGGAGAACCAGGATTCAAGGGCAGAGAGGAAGAGAAAGAGGAGGAGGAAATAGGGAAAAAAGGACTCTCTAGCGTCCTCCTCCTCCTCAACCCCATGATTCTCTACAACCATGGCAAACTCCAGTCCTGTAGTGCCATAATCCAGCCTGATTTTCATGATGTCCCTAAAGATTATGCATGAGATCTATTTGCATATGATTAGGGACATCCTGAAAACCAGGCTGGATTGTGGCACTCTAGGATTGGAGTTTGCCATCCCTACTCTACACCAATGATCCTCCTTAGCCCTGTGATTCTCTATACCACTGCTCTGCTCCCAGTCATCATCGGCTCACCAGTGATCCATGAGGGTAAGAATGTAAAGAGTGTGTCCATGAATGTCTGTGTGGCAGAGAGTGTGTGGAATATTTTTATTTTATCTTGCAAAGTAACAGTTCACACCCAACCCTGACCCCATTTCTTTGTATAGTTCGCTCTCGCCTCTGCTCCACAGTTCCACTTCCTTTTCATCTGCAAATTAAGCTCTGTTCCTAATATGAACAAGTTGGTTAAGCAGCACTATTAGCTCTCATTTAAAATTGTGGCATCATTTTCAGCACATAAAGACTGATATATGAAAGTGCACCAAAATAAGCCATTAATATGTGCAACTGTGATATTTATTGTGTGTATTAATAGCTGATATTAGTGAGATGCAGTATGTGTGATGTGAATGAAATAATAAAAACTACACATCCACAAGTTGTAACTGTTGTTTACTGCAACTATAAAACAGAATGTGTGTGCCTTTTCACTGCACTAATAGTTAATGATCTATTTTACATTACCTCATTAATATAGATTTAACATTAACATTATTACAAGCTAATTTATGTGCATAAATAGCATACACTAGTTTGTGAACGTTTACTGTAAGTGCTTGTTTACTAAATGGCGTTAGCTGTTACCACAGAGCTAATGCAGATTTATCCTGCAGGGCTAACAGCAAACATGTGAGAGGCACACTTATCGCAGCACTTCTCTGTAAAATCTACATTTCATGCGGACCTGGAGGGAGATGGGATCGGGGTGGGAAGTAGCTATGCTGATCATCGGTAGCCATCGCGGGAAACTTTGTCGTGCGATGGCTGCCGAATTCGGCCTCATCATGGCTGCAGATAACACCACCTCAAGCGGTGGCATTAGCTTCAGCCAACTCTGCTGTGGGGCTGATTGTGGCTGTTATTGCCCCCCAGTGCTATTCGGGCCCACTACCCTCCAATCATTGGCAGTGCCATGGATCTAAAGATCTGCAGCGCTGACAATTAAAATAAAGTGACCTGTCCTCCCGCTTCAGCAACAATCCCCCCCCCCCCCCGGACAACTCCCAATCCCCACTGGGAACTTCCTGGGGGATCGGTGCACCCCCTGGCAAATGCAACCATCCTGGCTAGCTAGTGGGGTGCCCAAAGGGCCCCCCTTGCAATCTTTTTGTTTTTTAAATACATAGATAGTCAGGGTCCTGATCCCCCTTCTCCCTCCCTCATTAAAACAATCCCAGCTACAGTTGGCTCAAGGGGGCCCCTGTAACCCCCACCTGATGCTCCCCTCTGGTCCATAAGTTCCATAGTTGGTTCAAGGTGTTGGCACTCTAGGAAAATCTTAGGCCTTATGCCTCCCCCCCAGCTGTCAGAATCTATTGTTTAGCTTTGAATTTATGTATTGTCATGAGGTGGATCAAATAGTACCTATGGAAATAGAAAAAACTGAGCAGAGCAGTTCTAATAGTGACAGGTTAGAGCAGCATATGGACCAGGGTTGCTATGGGCAACAAACACAAACTGAAGTACCAGGTGTAAGAGCACGCCCAAGCAGTAGATTACCTCATAGCCCATTAGGTAATGAGGGACAGCTGAGGGGAGGCGAGGCTCAGAGAAACACCAAGAGTGACGCAGTTAAAAATCACTCACCAGAGGTCAGAGTTAGAGCCGATGGGAGAGCTGGTTGGAGAGCAGAGGAAAGAGCTGGTTGGGGAGTTGACCAGAGAGCTGGACACGAGGTCAGAGTTTCACACGGAGACTCACACAGAATTCTACAGGAAGAAGCCCAGGAGAGAATACCAGGGATTTGTTTCAGGGAGCAGTGCAGGACTGAACAAAAGCCCAGTGGTCTGAGCCACGGAGGTATTTCTGAAGGCAAGCTGAGAAAAGCTGTGAGAAAGAATCTTCCTAAGAACAGGTACCAGGAGGGCAAAAGTTTTTATCTGGGGGATACTTTTGTGCCCAAGGAGAAAGGGAAAGAGAAAGGCAGTGAGAGGCTTTCATTTGAGAAAAGCTCCGTTAAGTTTCCTGTGCCCAGAAGCTCCGTGAAAACCAAGCCAGAAGGTAGGCTTATTCCTCATAAGACAAGGGAAGCTGAAAGACAGAGTTTTTCCTACACTTACCCAAAAGTGTGTGGCTCTCAGGAAGGAAACTCTGCAGTGTGTGGTAACCTCCCATTTTACTCCGGTAGAGAGGAGGAGGGGAGCCCTCTTAACAGAGAAGAGGGATTGTTTAAAAGTAGCCTGAGTTGCAATCCTATAGAAGATAGCTCCGGGGAAGCATATGAGGATATGTAATGTGATTTTTGTGATGAAACACCTGCTGAATCCTACATGGATTGTACACTAATAATTTCAGATGATATTTCTTCACTGTGCTGAACTGACCAGAGAGAGAATCTGTTTAAGGAAACAGAAGTGAAGAAACGTGCTTGTTTTAAGAATAAGGACTGTTTTGCATTACCTTTGTTTTGTCAGGCTGAAGATACAAGCATTCATTTTTGTTATAGTAGTTTGCCTTTATTTCGTACCAGAAGTATGGTTTTTGTCCTTTGTTCATATGTGCTAAAATTCACCCGGGACGGGTAAATAAAAAGACCTCTTTTGAAACCTTGCTACTCGACTGCAACTACACTCTTAGATTAGCTTGTGGGACTACCAATCCCAGGGGGCATTTCAACACCTGCTTGAGACACCCTCGCTGTTTAAGAAGAGACCCCACTGTAGTTCCCATGCTTTATGCCACTGGGAACCTATAGGTGGATGACAAATGGCGTAGTTTTTCGGATTTTGGCCATAAGGATTAAAAGGACATTGCTACAAAAACTACTTGCCACTGGAGAAGACTGCTTCCAGACCGGGAGAGCCGTCGGGGACAATTTCTCGCTGGCAGATCGGCCAGGAGGTGCTGATGCAGTAACCTTTCTCACAGGCTGAATCCTGCACGAAGGCTCAGGTAAAGTCTACCTAGGCATAAGTGTGGGAGGACAAGGGTGAGAAAGGGGGCGTGGGGGGCACACAGAGAAGTAGACGGGGAAAAAGAATCGCAGTGCCGCACTTTGTGGTCTTGTTCTTTGTTTCTCTCCACAGGGACGCAGACTCCGAGGATGGAGCCGCAGGACGTCATGCGCTGGATGCAGGCGCAATGGGACAAACAGGTTGAATTGGTCCGATATCTCCAGGAGCAGACTGCAATAACCATGAGGGAACAGCAGAAGCCGCTTATGGACACAATGGAGGCGCTCATAAGGAAGCCGATGGATGCAGGAGCTGCCATCCCCTCTATAGTCCAGGGGGTAGGACTGAACTCTCACAATGCTTTTTCACTAGGACAGTTGAATCCATATGATAATCCTGATGATTTCATAGACGCTTTTGAGCGCATAGCCGCAGCTTTAAAGTGGCCAGTGGAGCAGTGGGCAACAAGATTTTCAATGTCGCTCACAGGCGAGGCCCTTTCGGCCTATAAGGCTATGCCTGCTGTCCTTGCCTCTGAATACGCAGAGGTAAAAAGAGCAGTCAATGACAGGCTAGGGTTAACTCCTATGCATTACAGAAGAATGTTTAGGGAGGCTAGGATAAAGCCTCGGGAGACCCCTAAGGCCCTGTCTCAAAGTCTAAAAAGTCTAGCCGGAAAGTGGTTAACTCCGGAAGGGAGAACGCTAGAATCAGTAGTTGATATAATTGTTTTAGAACAGTTTATGCAAGCTGTTCCTACTGAAGTGAAAACTTTTCTTACACTCCAGAACTGCCGAACCACTGATGAGGCAGCCAATCTTGCAAAAAGATATTTTGAAGCAGAGATGGCTGACACCTCAGCAGGGGTGGCCCAAGGGGGGTAAGGGGCCATGTGCGGAGACTCGGTGCGGGGCCTCATTTGCATAAGTGGCCTCATTTGCATAAATATTTGCATAATGTTACCATATACTAACTTATAGTAAACTTGCCTCTTAATGAGTGTATGGATAAAGAAAGACTAAAAGATTTCTACATAACTATAATCCAGTGCCAACTGCCAGACACATTAGGAACTACTACAAACACTGCCCATTTAGAACCCATAGCAAACCCGCCGTATCCTAACAGCACTACCAGGACTCACAAAGCACCATACTCTACCAATCAAAAGGCAACACTGCAAATATTAAACCAATACATTTCAGAGAACAAGAATGCATGACCTACTGGGGAAAGAGAACAAGTGGCAATGTCAAATAGGAATTATATAAACAGAACACCTCAGCTCAGTTACACATGCAGAACATAGACCATCACCATACAAGTAATCACAATTTAGAAACAGGAAGACAATTAAACCGGGAATCCCAAAAGCCAAACTTGGAATGTACAACACTGTAGAAATAAAACTATACATTAATTTGCTCTTGTACTAAACAAAGCGCAGACGTTAATGATGCACATTTACCAGAGCTGACATATTCCAATTAATAAATTCAAAATAAAGAGATATTTTTCTGCCTTTTGTGCATTTTTTTCAGCTGCAATTGCTCCAGTCACTTTCTTCTGGTTTCTTCGTGTCTTCTGCTAACTCTCCATCGTCTGCTGTCCATTTGTCCTTCCTTCTCTCTTCTAGTTTTTTTCCATTCTCTCTCTACATCTGCTTTAACATACTAATCTTTCTCCTTTTGCTCTTTCCTCATTCCTATTTCATCCACTCAAATTTTACCCCTCCATCCTCAATCCCCACTTACTCTCCCAATACCCGGCCAATTGTAGATTTTTTATCCCTCCCACACAAAATATTTTTCCCTTCTCCATTTTACTCTTCCAGCCCCATCCCATTCTAATCCTCCCCCAACATCAGCTCCCTTCTAGTTCCAGCCTCACCCAGCATCCATTCCCTTCTAGTCCCTGCATCAGCCCATTTCCAGTCCTAGCCACCCATCAGCCCATTTCCAGTCCTAGCAACCCCCCAACCCAATACCAGTCCTAGCCCCCCATCAACCCACTTCCAGTCCTAACCCCCTATCACCCCATTTTCAGTTTAAGCCCCCCCTATAACCCATTACCAGTCCTAACCCCCATCAGCCCACTTCCAGTCCTAACCCCATCAACCCATTTCCAGTCAGACCCCCATAGCCCATTGCCAGTCCTAACCCCCCCCCATCAGCCCACAGCCTATTACCAGTCCTAACCCCATTAGCCCACCTCAAGTCCTAACCCCTCCTCATCAGCCCATTTCCTGTCCTACCCCAGCATAGCCCATGACCATACAGCCCCCATCAGCCCACAGCCCATTACCAGTCTTAACCCCCCCCCATAGCCCATTACCAGTTCTAACCCCCCCCCCAATTGCCCACAGCCCATTACCAGTCCTAACCCCATCAGCCCACCTCAAGTCCTAACGCCTCCCCATCAGCCCATTTCCTGTCCTAGCCCCCCCATAGCCCATTATCAGTCCTAGCCCCCCCATAGCCCATTACCAGACAGCCCCCATCAGCCCACAGTCCATTACCATTCTTAACCCCCCCATAGCCCATTACCAGTTCTAACCCCCCCAACAGCCCATTACCAGTCCTAACCCCATCAGCCCACCTCCAGTCTTAACCCCCCAGGCCACTTCCAGTCCTAGCCCCCCCAGCCCATTTCCAGTCCTAGCAGCCCCATAGCCCATTACCAGTCCTAACCTCCCCCCCATCCCCCATCGGCTCAAGTAAAATTAAATTTAAAAAAAAAACGCTGCTGCTACCGCTGCCACTGCCGCCGCCACGGCAGCGACAGCATGGACTGTCCCGCGGGGCCCCTTCTGCCCGGCTGAATCCCTCCCCCCCTCCCTCCCTCCCTCCGTGCCGGCTGAGCCCCTCCATGCCGGCTTTGAGAGTCGCGAAGGGAGAGTGTCTCCCTCGCGTCTCTGTTAAGCCTGCAGGGGCAGATGGGAAATTTCCCATCAGCCCCTGCGGGCTTAACAGAGCGCGAGGGAGACACTCTCCCTTTGCGACTCTCAAAGCCAGCACGGAGGGGCTCAGCTGGCACGGAGGGAGGGAGGGGGGGCAGGGAGGGATTCAGCCGGGCAGAAGGGGCCCCACGGGACAGTCCATGCTGCCGCTGCCGCGGCAATGGCAGCGGTAGCAGCCAGCATTTTTTTTTTTTAAATTTAGTTTTGAAAAAAGCAGAATGTTCTTTGCGCGGGGCCCCCTGAAACGCGGGGCCCTGTGCAAAAAACATTCTTGCTCAATGGACGGGCCGGCCCTGCACCTCAGGGGTAGGTGTGTTGTGAGCAGCTGGTATGACAAATTTTAGCAAAAAAGGAAAATGTTCAAAGGATAACATGTTTAATGCTAAAATGTCTAATGTTGAGAAACATGATAATGACAATGTTTTGTATGTACCTAAAGGGAAGTGTTTTGCCTGTGGAAAAACGGGACATTTTCAGAGGACCTGCCTAATAGAACGGTCCTGGTGTCAGGAGCCGAAGAGCCAAGCCAGGAAGGATTCCTTCTACAGGTCCAGGTAGAAGGTATTGATACACTGGCACTACTTGACTCGGGGGCTGACCAGAGCATGGTTTCACGCAGGCTCTAGGAAGCCATTGAGGGGCGCCGTCAGTCACCCCCGAGTCAAGCAGAAGGCCAGGTGCGTATAAGGTGCGTGCACGGCGCATTTGTTCCTTATCCCCTACGTGGAGTATCTGTGCGAGGGTTAGGCACAGAAAGAGAAGTGAAGGTAGCTGTAATCCCAAAACTGCCAAAAGACATTGTCCTGGGTAAGGACTAACCTCCCTTTTATGAAGGGCTGGTAAGAGACTTAGGCACCAGAACAGGCTTAGTGTCCACCCAGTCTCAAGCCGGAACCTCAGGGATGGGAAAGATGTCAGCAGGAAGCACAGAGGAGCCTGAGGGGGAGGAAGAATCCCAAGGGGAGGAGCTAGATGAGGGAGAGATAGGCACTCTTCCTGTGCATGAAGATTTGGTCCATGCCCCGGTTAAAGAGGGTAAAAAGGATAAGTCTAAGAAACGTCGAGAGAGGTACTGTAGGACCCGAGGGAGGGCCGAGTTAGAGGCCGGTGTAGGATTGCCCTGGGTACCTGCAGAAGTAGTCAAAACATTTCCCTCGTTCCCCATGGAACAAAGGGCTGACCCAGCTCTTAAGAGAGCGTTTGAGTGGGCTCAGGAAACCCGACCTACATTACCCAGGTTTTTCTTAGAGAAAGAAATTTTATATAGAGAGAGTATTGACCCACATACTGATGCCATACGGAAGCAGCTGGTAGTGCCAACAACTTTTAAGGCTACAGTATTACGTTTGGCACATGACCACCCGGTGGGTAGTCACAAAGGGATCCAAGGCACGCTTGACCAAATTTTGGCTAGGTTTTATTGGCCAGGGGTCTTCAAGGAGACCAAGCAATACTGTGAATCATGTCCCACTTGTCAGAGGGTTACAGCTATAAAACCCAAAGCAGTACCCATGGTGCCCACACCCACTATAGCGGCTCCCATAAGCCGTATAGGAGTTGACATCATAGGACCTCTAATAAAAACACCGAGGGGTTTTCAGTATATCCTGGTAATAGTAGACCATGCCACACGTTTCCCTTGGGCTATCCCACTAAGGAACACCTCTGCTAGGATAGTAGCCCTAGAACTCGTAAAGTTATTCTGCGAGGTAGGCTTTCCTAGAGAAGTTCTAACCGATCAAGGTAGCAATTTCCTATCCAAGCATTTGGCTATGGTGTGGGAAGCCTTTGGTATCAAGCATATACGGACGTCGGCATACCATCCGCAGTCCAATGGACTCGTGGAGCGGATGAATCAGTCCATCAAACAGATGCTTAGGAGAGGTTTAAAAAAGGGAGAGATGTCTGACTGGGACACGCTGCTCCCATTCACTTTATATGCGTGCAGGGAACGTATACAGGCGTCCTTGGGGGCATCCCCCTACGAACTGCTGTTTGGCCGAGCTCCAAGAGGAGTTTTGGATATCTTACAGGAACAGTGGGTGGAGCCAGACATACAAGAGGTTGGGGTACCTCAATTTTTAAGGGATTTAAGGGAACGCCTAGAGAGGACACCCAAAACCTCCATAGAAAACTTACAGGCCAGTAAGCAACGGCAAAAGCATTATTATGACAGGGGCACTAGACCTAGGCAGTTGGATATAGGAGACAAGGTGCTTATTCAGGTAGCAGACCCGGGGCCTAAGTTTGAATCCCGGTGGAAAGGCCCTTGTACAGTGATAGAGAAGGATGGGCCTGTGTCTTATCGTGTAGAAAACGAAAGAGGGCGCCAACAGGTTTATCACCTTAACGTACTAAAGCCGTGGAAGGACAGGTCAGCCACTGCCAGTCTGGTCAGTGTAGAGCAGCGATATAGGACCCATAAAGAAATTACGTGCTGTCTGAAAGGTTCAGCAGCCCGTAATATTTTAAGGGGGGGGATCTGTCATGAGGTGGATCAAGTAGTACCTATGGAAATAGGAAAAACTGAGCAGAGCAGTTCTAATAGTGACAGGTTAGAGCAGCATATGGACCAGGGTTGCTATGGGCAACAAACACAAACTGAAGTACCAGGTGTAAGAGCACGCCCAAGCAGTAGATTACCTCATAGCCCATTAGGTAATGAGGGACAGCTGAGGGGAGGCGAGGCTCAGAGAAACACCAAGAGTGACGCAGTTAAAAATCACTCACCAGAGGTCAGAGTTAGAGCCAATGGGAGAGCTGGTTGGAGAGCCGAGGAAAGAGCTGGTTGGGGAGTTGACCAGAGAGCTGGACACGAGGTCAGAGCTTCACACGGAGACTCACACAGAATTCTACAGGAAGAAGCCCAGGAGAGAATACCAGGGATTTGTTTCAGGGAGCAGTGCAGGACTGAACAAAAGCCCAGTTGTCTGAGCCACGGAGGTATTTCTGAAGGCAAGCTGAGAAAAGCTGTGGGAAAGAATCTTCCTAAGAACAGGTACCAGGAGGGCAAAAGTTTTTATCTGGGGGATACTTTTGTGCCTAAGGAGAAAGGGAAAGAGAAAGGCAGTGAGAGGCTTTCATTTGAGAAAAGCTCCGTTAAGTTTCCTGTGCCCAGAAGCTCCATGAAAACCAAGCCAGAAGGTAGGCTTATTCCTCATAAGAGAAGGGAAGCTGAAAGACAGAGTTTTTCCTACACTTACCCAAAAGGGTGTGACTCTCAGGAAGGAAACTCTGCAGTGTGTGGTAACCTCCCATTTTACTCCGGTAGAGAGGAGGAGGGGAGCCCTCTTAACAGAGAAGAGGGATTGTTTAAAAGTAGCCTGAGTTACAATCCTATAGAAGATAGCTCCGGGGAAGCATATGAGGATATGCAATGTGATTTTTGTGATGAAACACCTGCTGAATCCTACATGGATTGTACACTAATAATTTCAGATGATATTTCTTCACTGTGCTGAACTGACCAGAGAGAGAATCTGTTTAAGGAAACAGAAGTGAAGAAACATGCTTGTTTTAAGAATAAGGACTGTTTTGCATTACCTTTGTTTTGTCAGGCTGAAGATACAAGCATTCATTTTTGTTATAGTAGTTTGCCTTTATTTCATACCAGAAGTATGGTTTTTGTCCTTTGATCATATGTGCTAAAATTCACCCGGGACGGGTAAATAAAAAGACCTCTTTTGAAGCCTTGCTACTCGACTGCAACTACACTCTTAGATTAGCTTGTGGGACTACTAATCCCAGGGGGCATTTCAACACCTGCTTGAGACACCCTCGCTGTTTAAGAAGAGGCCCCACTGTAGCTCCCATGTTTTATGCCACTGGGAACCTATAGGTGGGTGACAGTATGCATGTATTTATTTATTTATTTGTTAGTTTTATATACCGCTATTTCATGTAATCATAGTGGTTTAAATTTGGAACAACAGGTACATTAAAACATGTTAACAATATAACAGGTGCTCAATCAAAACCATTTCAGTTAATTGGTAGGAGGGCAGGGTTGGGTAAGGGTAAACAACTGGGAGTGACAAGGAATGCTGTCAGCATTCGAGAATGGGTAGTGAGGAGTGTGCGAGTTGAGATTCTAATTGTTTGGGTAGTTGACTGTTAGTCAAGAACAATATGTGATGGAGGGATGAATTTCTTGGGGGGTGATCACCATGACCAAAGTGTTCGATAAATAGATAAGTTTTGAGGTGTGGCAAGAAGAAGGTAAGGTCAGTGTTTTTTCAGAGCGCTTCAGGTAGCAAGTTCCTGAGCACCGGTGATACCTATTCAAATGCCCTGTTGCTGGTATTTTGTTTAGTTCTTCGAAAGTCAGTTGGGGTAGAGAACATGTTGTTGGTTTGACCTCATCTTAGCCGGTCATTGGGTGAAGCTTTGATCATTTGGGATAGAGTAGGGGGTGCTAACTTTCTAATGATTTTTAATGTAGTTAATAAAAGTTTATATTTTATATGGCTTTGTATAGGAAGCCTGGGCAAGGCGTGCAGAATTAGGGTGATATGGTCAATATGGCGAGAATTGTGGACAATTCGAGCAGCCATATGTTGGACCATTGCAATTGGATGTAAGGTAGTTTTCGGAAGGCCATGCAGAAGACTATTTCAATAGTCAATGTGTGGGATTATCAAAGCTTGCATTACGGTTCTGAAGTCAGAGTGCTGCAGAAGGGGTTCTAAGTGTTGTAGGAATCTGATTTTTTTAAATATGGTCCTTGCCATGTTTTTAATATGGGATTTGAATGATAGATGTCTGTCCAGTGTTACACCTAGGTATCTTACCTCTTTGACTTCAAGGTTAATGTCATCAATAGTTATATTTTGTGGTGGGCTGTATTTTAGATTTCTGGTAATTATAGGGACTTCCGTTTTTTTGTAGTCTATGTTCGATCCGTGATTTTTGAGCCATGCAGCTATTTCTTTGAAACAAGCAGTAATGGGATCGAAGTTGGGCATGTCAATGTTATAGGACATGTATAGCATTATGTCATCAGCATAGATGGCATAATCGACCACAAATTGTTTCATTATGTGGCAAATATGTTGGATATAAATATTAAACAGTAGTGCAGAAAGTGCAAAGCCTTGTGGTGCGCCTGTAGTTTGTGGGTATGTATTGGAGAATGATTGGTCCATGCAGGCCATTTCTGTTGGAGAGATAGGATGTGAACCATTTAAGTGTAGTGTTAGTGAGGCCTGTTTGCTGCAGTCTTTGTATTAAATGTGAGTGGATAACTGAGTCAAACGCGACAGCAATCTAGGAAAATTAGGATGTAGACTTGATTACCATTGTCGGTCTCCTTTATTATCTTGTTGTAAAGTATTAGCATCAGGATCTTGATGCTATGTTGAGGTCTAAACCCAAATTGGTTATCATCAAGCAGACAGTAGAGCTCAATGTGATCTTGGAGTTGCATATATACGTTTTCTTTTTCAATTATTTTAGCAGTAAACAGGAGATGGATCTATATGAGGAAGGGTTATCTTTGTCTAGAGATCCATTTTTTAGTATTTGACATATGATGGCTTTTTTGAGGTCTTTGGGCATGTATCCTTGGGAAAAGGAGAAGTTGACTATCTTCAGTAGAATGGGGCTAGTTCATTAAATGCAGACTTAATCCATTTAACAGGGCAAGGGTCAGCCTTAGATGTTGTGGTATTCATATTATTGTTCGTTTGAGGGAGTCTAAATGTATAAAGAGAAACTCTTCCCAGGTTTCAGTACTCGATGTGATATCCGGAGTATGTAAGCACGGTAGGATTGTGGTAGAGTTTGTTTTAGACATATAATAGCTAGATTTTGTGGCGAGATTTTGGGTGGGCCAGTTGAAGAATTAGGATTAGATGTGAGGGATTTTACAATTGAGAATAGGTCTTTTGGTTTATCAATTGATTTCATGAGGAGAGTTGTGTGGTATTCTTTTTTTGCTTGGTTAATATGATGCCAGTAATTTGTGAGCGAGTGCAGGTATTTGTTCCTGTTCTCAGTGGTTTTATTGGAGCGCCAAGTACATTCATGTTTTCTTAGTTCCCTTTTTATTCGTTTTAGCTCATGTGAATACCATTGCTTAGATGGGTTTTTAGATGTTTGGAGAGAGTTTGGTGGCTTGATTGCCAGGTGATGGATGTATTCCATTTATTTATGAGGACGTCAAGTTCTTCTGTAGCTGTGTGAAAGGACTGGAGGAGTTTTTCTGTAAAGGTTTATTTTTCAAATTGTAAATATTTGGAGTATTGTTTAACATGTTTTAGTTCCATCAGGATGTGTGATTGTGTGACTTCTAGCGAGAATTCTATGAGATGGTGGTACCAGGGTTATAAGGGGGGGGGGTATTGTTATGTAGTTGGGTCTCACATGGTATAAATATAAGGTCCAGCAAGTTCCATTTTTTTGTGGGTGAGGTTATCAATGATTTGTTTGATCCCTCCCCCCAAATTTGATGCTTTAGGAGACTGCCTATTTGGCCTAATAGTTGGGCCAGCCCTGCCTGGTTGTCTGGTGGTCAATGGGGGCATGTTGGGCCTTCTCAAAATGGCTGTGATCATGTAATCCTGCCTCCTAGTCTTGCTAGGGGACACCTCCACGAGACTGTGGCCATTTTTGTTGGTACTATTGAGGAGGGGAGAATCTGCAGATGGAAAGCTACGATAGCTGCAAAAGATTACAGTCCCTTACTATTTGATAACCACTTGCGATAGCATTTAGTACACTGGCACCTTAATACTTCTGCTCTCCTTTGTAGATATGATGACAGTGTTTCAAAGGAACTCTTTATAAATCTTTTCCACAGTAGGTGAGACACAGAAAAATTTCTGAGTCAATATATTTACTTTATTTTATAAATAAAAATGTGTGCCTGTGCAGGTCAATGCTGACTCAGCAGCCCCTGGGTTCTCTTGGCAAGATATGACCAGAAGTACATTGCCAGGCCTTTTCTTCTAAAGCAATGGAGGGTAAAGTGACTTGCCCAAGGTCACAAGGAGTGCCAGCGGGAACTGAACACAGATCTCTTGGGTGGCAGGCTGTTGTTTCTAATGAGTAAGCTATGCTACTCCTCATTGTCCCTACTTTCCTTTATTAAAAAAAAAAAGAAAAAGAAAAAAGGGACATAAGTAGTCCAAAATCTAGGCCTCTGCCTTTGCACTTGCCTTAGAGCAGGCATCTAAATTTGCCAGGTCCTTTAAAATAGAGTCTTAAGCAATGTTCCCTCTAATTTTCTGTAGGCTGTGCGCACATAAAATATCAGCTGTGCAGCTTTTGAAGGAAGGTTAAATTTTTGTGTGCCACATAACGATACTCGGAGTTATATACTTTAAAATTTGACTACACGTCAGAATACAGTATGTACACCACATTGATTGCACTAGAAAATATTGTAGAACTTGTGAAAACTATAAATACACAACAACTTTTAAATTTTAAGACGTCTGTGTTGTTTTCTATCAGAATCAGAACCATAATTTTTGTGCGCTCTCTTGTAAAGTATGTGCGCTGACTCGGCGAGGTGTGTGCGCGCGCACACGCGCACAGCTTAGAGGGAACAGTGGTCTTAAGCCCCTAAATGCCCCATATCTTTATGTGCCTTCCTTATAGAATCAGCCCAAAAGGGAGCTGAACTATTTTATGCTCAAGTGGGCTCTTATAAATTGTCTGGGTGTACACATGCATAAAAGTCAGTGCATAGACAGAAAGAGGGTAAGATTATAACAGGATGCCTAGGTTAAGGCAGCCTAATTGTGCCAATTTTATAAAAACATATAGGTGCCTGTTTGTCTTTCTAAAATACTAGCATAAATGGCAGAGGTCCTGCCTTAAATTTAGGCACAGACATTTACACCAGCTTTTCAAGTACACATATAGGTAAAAGTATTTTACAATCAAAGGTCATACTTCCAAACACCATCTGCACTCCTCTCAGACTGCACCCTCCAGCAAGGCCTACTGGCAAAGTGTGTATGTTCATAACAATGCATGTACATTTATAAGAGGTCATTAACAAACGTATGTGGCCACATACATACAAAAATTATTTTATAAAATTAGCTCCATTCTACCTACTTTTTACATGATATATGTGTAGGTGTTTGTAGAGGTAGGGAATAGGTGGAGCATCTATGTGTATTTTTTCTGGTACATACACAGAGAATTATACCTGCCTTTGGATGCAGCCTAATGTTTTCCCATTAAAAAAAATATAGCCAAATATATCAAAACTCCAAAATGTACTCAGAGATCTCAAAAGCAAAGCAGGACTGGATCTGATAGATCTATAAGGAGCACTGGGTGCTCCAAGAACTGATGTTGTTGGTAGTGGGTAGTGAATCAGTATGACATTAAGAGTCTATTATTATTGAGGGTGCCACCTTTCAAATGAAATGTTAAACTGAGGTCCTGTCTATTCACTCAACGTTAATGACCTCATGGAATGTTCCACAGGAGTAGTCTAATTAGCAACACAGGCGGTATTGTTTTGAATTCTATTTCCCCTGCAGAAAGAATTCAATTAAACTCATAAAAATTCTGATAGTTTTGTTGTACTTTTCCAGTACTAAAATTAGCTGTGCAATATTTTAATAAAAGCATTTCCCCAGTGATGCATACATATATACATATATACATGTACACTTTAAACGTCTTTTATTAAAGGTTTGCACCAGTTTTGCTCCAAGACAAAAACTGCACCTAATGTGTCAGTGAAATATCCCAGTATTTTCAGTGGGGAAACCAGTGGAGCAAACTGGTGCAAGCCATTAATTAATGTCTGGTGTCAATTTGATTAATAATCTTATGAAATAAAAGCTATTAAAATGTGCACACCAGGATCATCACAATGTTTTATCATGGTCAAATTATGTAAGAGGTTATGAATATTTACATTGATAATTTAACAATGGCTGCAAACCATTGGGAACATGCTCCCTCTTTTTTAGGAAAGTTCTCAAGAGCTGTGATTATTTCAGTTCTCTTAGTCATCCCATTAACACAATTTCCTAACATCATCCATCAAAACACTCTTTTTTTCAATCTTGAAAGCCCTGGAGCTGAAATATTGTTTCAACACTTGCTGAAGCACAAGAAATCCATAATGGGCCGTACTGGGCCTTTCTTTCAAGAGTGCCAGCAGATATCCGTATTGAGTAGTGTGGCATGGCAAGTCCTAACTTGATTATAGTCTTCTGTTGTAATGTAAAATATGGAGGCACAATAAAGGCTTTTATGGAAAATAAAGGTCATGGAGAATCTCAGGCATTTATTGTCGACCATTACTTGCCTTTCTACTGACATTATTTACATTAGCAAATGATAATAAAACCAGGCAAACAATGTGCGATCCGAATGCCATTTGGAACTATTATGCATCAAATAAAACACTACGGCAGTACAATAGCGGTTGCTCTTTTTGCCATGATTGAAAATAAAACCTACATTCTTAATTGGTTCAGATCATACCAGAGCTGTAGCCAGTTTATACTGGCAGGGATGGGGGAGGAGGGAAGAAGTTGTCTTGTGTGATGCTATCTTCTCCTGGAGCTCTCTGTTCAAGTTCGTTTGTACTTTTCTGAATTGATCAATGCCTTCTGAGTATCTGAAGTTAAACCTGTATTTCTGTGACATAATGGTTCGCGTCCAATTAGCTGAGTTTTTGCGTTTATTGTGAGCAGCGAGATAGCAAACCGATGGCTTTACCAGAAATTTGCAACCGATGGCAATGTTAAAGCCACAAAATGAAGATTTGTCTGTCCTTTTGAATTGTTCATAAAAGGATATCACATTCTGGAAGCCACCTAGGGATTACATTGTATATCCTATTTGAAAGTTTACAGTAGCAGTAAAAATAATGTATATATTATTTATTTAACTGTTTAATGTTGCTAAAAAAATATATTTTTTAAATCTGTAACGATAAACGTGCTTAAGAAACAGAGATATATCCGATTTTCACGAACCCTCTCATTTAAAATAATTATCATAGTATTTCCCGTAGTAATGAAGTAAAATCTGCTGATGCTTTAGGCATTGAATAGTAAATGTTCCACTTATTTAAAAAAATGTTTATACTTGGCAATATGGCGCCAACAGTTGAAATGAAGTCTCAAACTTTCCTGTCCTCTCAGATTTCCAAAACCTGATTCAAATATCAAATGATTACAGTGTGCTACTGGCTATTTCTGCACTTCTAGAACACAATTGCAGTCAGGTTTAAATAAAAGTCGATTTGGTGATGTAATAACTAAGACTGGAGCTATTAGAATTGATAGGGCTGCTGCCCAGCCCTAACAGGAAAAAAACAACCTGTTGAAAGAAGAGAACTGAGGAATTCTAACGATAAATAGGAGAAATAAACTACCACAGCCTAATGTGAATACCTATCATTATATAACTCTCTTCAGACTATCTACCCAACCAGCATGAAACTAGAGAAAGTCTTTCAAATAAATGTGAAATTCTTAAAGTTCTGGAGCCTCGGTGCATGAACCTGTGAACAAGAGATTTTGGAAACATGGGATATTACCGATTTGAATGCAATAATTGGCGTTCCTTTTTTACACATTCAAAGGTTCAGTGAAGGGCTAAGATGTTTATACTTTCACTTAATAACTTTTTACTTGAAAACTAATATCTCACATCAACTCCTTTGTGAGCTTGTAAAAGTCCTCCACTGACTATCCTTTACTTTAAAGAACATCTTCACGAACATTAGTTTTAAACGGATATGACCCCTAATGTCACCCGCCTTTAATGTCTATATGAAACGAATCTATACTATGCAATGACATTTCGTTTAGCTATTAATTCGTTTCCTCATCTGAAGTGCTTCCATGTTTCCACATTTGTTAGAAAGGTTGCAACGCTGTATTTCATTTAATCTGCCTGCAAACTTGGCATCTTGCTGTACCTTTCATGTCACTGTTAATGTGTTAGGATGTATTGTTACACTAGGAAACCTTGCGGTGAGAGCTACAGCTATATATGAACAGATGGAATTACTATTTCACATCAACCAGGCAATGACCAGGGCCAACGGAAATCCACAAAGAACTGCAACCTTTGAAGAGCTCCAAGGGGGTTCAGACCCAGTGTGGCTGGGGATTAAATTTGGCAGAAACGCTTTGAAAATCTTGACACTTAACTTGCCAAACAAATCAATATTCGCTTAAACTTTTTTTTTTATTCTCCAACAGACAAGAAAACTTTACTTTAAAAAAGCAGAAAGTGCATGGAATTCAGCTAACATGTTTCTCTGTCTGTAAAATAAAATTCAAGTAAGTCAATAAAAACAAACAAAAAAGTGAATATTTGATGACAACTTTCCATTGAACTAATTTAAAACATTTGTGAGTAGCTTTGGTGAGTTAAAACACTCTTCCTTAACTAAGGAAAAATGAGGCGTTTTAGTTCCCGATGGCACGTCACAAATGCCCTAAGTTATTAAATAAAAAGGCATCACTTTATATTATCATTATGTTTGCTTGTATTGATTAATCTTTATTTCTACACATTCTTCTATACTACTTTATCTCTGCCTGCTTTCTCTGGAGGTTTCTTCTTCTCATAATCAAACATAAGTCCGTCTGCTTTGACACAATATTTCACTTACAGAATATATCCATGATGTTGACCTAAGATAAAGTACAACAGAGGAGAAGAAGCTGATAAGTCTCTGGCCTTGTAACAAAATAGAAAGCTACGGGCATTGTGTGCGCGTAGCTTTCTGTTTCGTTATAAGGCCAGAGACTTATCGCGCCCCCTCCCCCTCCCCCCTCCCCAAATATGCTGGTTTTTTTTCTTTTGTTTGTTTGTTTGTTGTTGTTGTTTTGTTTTTCGTCTTCGGTTTTAATGGTCGTGGATTGTATAGATTTCTGTAGAAATTTGTTTATACAAAAAGATTTTCCAGACAAGTCGGTTCGGCAGTACCACAAATTTTTCTGGGTTTCGCACAACACCTATTTTAGGGAGATCCAATAAGTTCCTGATAAGCTCGCATAATGTTGTTGTTTCTACTACAGTTATTGCAACTATGGATAATAATAGTAAATGTGCAATTTGCTTATTTACTTATTAGACTATCTGATTCTGTTGGTCGAAGGCTGGACAGGCATGTGGAACTGAGATAATTAAAGGGATCGGATTTACGCCTGAACGCATTTATTTGAAAGCCTTTCTTGACCTCAAGGCTTTATTTGGATATATCATTATATTTAATAGTGTAAGCATTTTTCCCAAGATAATTTGGGAACATGGAAAGATTTTGCTGAATGCATTCTAATTAGCCTAACTTGTCAAGAATGCAGACATGTTTAATCTTAATTCCCAAGTGTGGATATAATAGTCAAACTTTTAGCTCCTCCAGAAAAGTTATCCCTATGAATTGAATAAACTCTCTTATTTGCATAGATGTATTGCCTGCTGGTTGCAAACCCAAAGAGCTTTTAGCTTCTTTTGGCTAAATCGGGTCTCTAAAGATAAGACACATGGGAGCCGTTTGACTAAAGCCCCTTGGGTGTTGCACTTAATGCACGTTTAGTGTGACAACTAAACTGCATTAACTTAAAGCCACCAGATAACTGTCGGAGGTATCCCTAGTGTGGTCCTGGCAGTCATTGCATGGAAGCCTACCCAAACATGCAGCGCGATTAATGCCATCCACAGAGGTATCTTTATGGGGCACCCTCTCTAATTTCCACATTTTTATGTAAACGGCTCTGCTGTTTTGAAGAGTCCTATATCAAATTTTAATAAACCATAAACCATTGACAGTTAGTGCTGATATTATCCCAAGCTAAGTGAAAGTGCTGGCCACCTCCACACTCTACCCATACCTGCTCATTCACACCCCTTTGCGGGATGGGTAATTAACACACCTTCCAGTGGCCAGTAGCTGTCATTGCCCCGTGGTAACTGTCACCAAGGGCTGTTGCCACCTGCTAAAACGCATGTTAACCACTTAATGGACTTTGGTAAAAGGACTCCATAAGTAATGGCAAAAAGCCTTCACAGTTTTCTGCTGGATGCAAATAATGCGCTTTGCGCTCAACTTCCTTGTTTATATTTGTTCTTCAAATATAACATAGGCTAAAGGGTTCTTAAGACAAAGTCTGTCGTTTCATCTTCTTGATTATAAAACCGTGTTTAATCGACCGCAGTTTTTCCATACTGTTGGTCAGAATTCTTGACAAAAACATATATAAATCAGGTTAAATCTGTGCCATGGACAACATGAATGGTACCCAATATTTGTCAGATCTTAGATTATCAAAGTCCTAATAATTGAAAAAAATGAAGAATTTGTTTTAAAACAAACTGCTAAAAAGGGACCACAAGGAGTGATTGAAAGAAATAGCGCGATGTTGATACTGTTTTATTTCCGCTTCATTAAATGAATTCAAATGGCCTTTGATTCTGAAAACCGTTAGTATTGTAAAAATAAGAATATTAATACATACTAGAAAGGAAAAGAGATGGAAGACAGAATAATCTCTTAGATGTTTGGAAGGGGAAGTTTGATGAACATTAGGGTTTGTTTGTTTTTTTGTTCGTGTAGATAGTCTGTACTGGATGCAAACCAGAAAAACACTGATGTGTAACTGATACAGAGAGAAATAAATAAATAGATAGTCTTTATCTACCTTCCTTCTTGATTGGCTGCAGCGTTTCTCAGATTTGCATAAAAGAATTAACCAAAACCTAAAGAAAAACATTAAAAAAATTGTCATTAAATGCGACATACACAACATGACCTACTAAACTATGCAAATTGTTGAACTCTAAATATTGTACTCTTTAGGAAAAGTTCACTTGCAGCAGCTATTATCCTATAAATTAACTGTACAAAAAATGTTCCTATCGAGTTGAGAGAGGGGAAGTAGGCAGCTATCTAGATAAGTAGATAATTTTAAGTGAAAGATAGCAATGACTGCATATTTAGTTTAAAAAAATTCACAATGTGTTATCACAATATTTTTTAATATATATTTAGCTCATGCATATACAGTAGTAGTTCAAGGTTGAATGAAATGCAGTCCCCTCTAAGGTAAATCCATTTGTAACAAATCTTAAGCATAAAGTCTTCTTCTTCTTCAAAGTAACTATGCTATCTTCCTTGTTATATCAAAGTTTACTATACTAAATCTGTATTAAATCATCTTACAACAAAGAAACTGAAGTCCATTTGTCATTTAATTTTACATAACATTATAGTACCAAAAGAACAATGGTTCATATCAATCAGCTCTACTTTGCTTACACTTCATGTACTTCTTTTTTTACCTGCAATGATCTGAAGAATATTCTAGAATATTGCAGGTCAATCAACAATCAGGGGTTTTCTGTTAATACTATTGATAGTTGGCAACCACGTTATGTTGGCAGAAACAATCTATCTACCTTCTGCACTGCTTCTGGTACCTCTATATCTTGGCTTTAAATATATATTTTTTAAAAAGTAATAGTTCAGGAGAAGAGTTGCATAATATTGGTAATGGACGTATGTCAGTAAGCAGTTGCAGTATGCCTAATCGTGTGTGTGCATGTGTGTCTGTTTGTTTTATCTGTTTTTCGTTTGCTTGTTTGTTTGTTTTGTTATTTCTTTATTATTAACGTTACTCAGGAAGGAGATGCAAATCAATGAGCTTATTTATCATTTGTACCCTACTTTGACATCCTGCTTAAAACTTTCTGCAATCGAGGCTCTTTCCTAGTTCTGGAAACTTTCCATACTTGCTTAAGTTGCCAGAATATTATGTCATCTAAATAAGCCATTAAGCTTCTTGGAATCTCATGAATTTTTGATTGAACGATTTGTGAGACTGAGCCCGGCCAGCGTTATAATACTCCCAAACTCTCACAAAGAAAACTTTGGACAAAAAGAACTAGTGTTTAACAAGATAATTCTGTGGTTGGTTTTTATTTTTATTTTCTACTTCCTATTCTTTTGTCTAGAGACATAACGCTCCCCCCCCCCCTTGTTATTCCTTTTTTCTTCCTTCTGTCCTCTTTTTTCTTCCATTCTGAACTGTTTTACAGCCATGCTTTGTTGCTCCTAGAAAAAAAAATGTCTGGAGTCTCCTGTCTCCTAAAAAAGAAATAGTAAAAGAAGGACTACGGCTGGGATGTTACCCATGCATGCAGAACATCCAAATCTGTTTTTGTGCATTGAGTTGGTGAGGGGCAGCAGGGAGCTTGCAGTCTATACAATAGGAGGCTGGACAGCTGCACACCCTCAACAAAAGATTAACTCTTCTGTCAACTCTGTTTACTTAGTGTTGTTTCTGACCTCTGTGCTACACTTGTTTCTAATACATATGCTTATCAAACCATTTTAATTGGCTTTCTTCATTACATCATAGTCCCAGCACTTTTCTGCTTGTGTTTCCAAACAACTTAATTGACTTCAGCAATATTCTTGTTTCATTTGACAGTAAGAATTAAACAAGGACATAGGCTAGTTAAATGTGGTGTGCAAACATGTTTTGTGCGTCTTAAAATCAGTCTGGATTTTGTGTGTGTATGTGTGTGTCAACAAACATCCATGTTTGTTTATTTTTACTATCGCTGCCATTCCACAGTCCTGTAGCCTAAAATGATAATAGAATGACAATTGTAAAGTAAAAGCATTATAACTTATTTAAAAAGCAAGTTTAGAAATGTTGCAAAAAATAACGTTTGTGCAAATAATAGATTAAACTGCTTTATTTTACTACTAGTTTATTAAGGAAGATACTTAATCCAATACGATTTCTGAAACTTAGCAGAGCGCTAAATAATAAATGCATAAGTGTATGTCACTTAACACTGAAAACCTGAAAGCTGAAAGGTCAAAGTATGTAAGTTACTAGAAATACAAAGTTGTTTTACAGCTGTCGGTCGAAAATGGAACCCATGGTCGAAAAGTCAAGTACATAAATAGCTTTTAAGGGAAACAGATTTCATTCTCTTCGCAGGAAATTGGAAGATGGCTACAAAGCAACTCGAGATAACATTTCCTGCTAGGGATGAATGAGAGTTCAAAATGGGAACTGGGCAGCTGGACTCCTGTAAAGAGTGTGGATCTTCCCTTAAACAACAACCCTTCTCCAATATGCCCCTCTCCTATTTGAGGCTTACCACCTTCCTAGGGCCTCACTGATCCCACTGCAAGCTTCATTTTCCCATCCATTAGACTCTGGGGTGCTTTAATGGATTTTAATAAAGGATTTGTGGCAGTTGTGCTCTGGTGCCGCAATTGCACCTGATTTATCATGGAAAATATATTTTCTTTCCAACACTGGTCCCAAGCGGGCACAAAACATAGAAAGGACCTCATATAGCGCCAACATTAACACAGCCATCATCACTGCAAAGAGCAATAGTCATTGAGATGAAGGTTAATAACCCTGCTTTATACCAAAATGAATATTCACAAAATTCAAAGGCAAGAAGGTGAATTGTAAAAGGCGGGCACATCTCGTCAGAGAAGTTATTAACTTTTCGGATAATAAAACGTGCCCTGAACATTAGCAGTGCAGAGATTTGGCACCGAAAAGTATGAGAAAACTTATTGTCATTGTCATCAGAATTGTCCTGACTTTGGGAGAAGGGATTATTTCAAAGTTTAAGGATTGCCATACAGAACTGTTTCCTATGACGGGGAGTGGGGGGGGGGGGGGACTGATAAGTCTTTGGCATTGTAACGAAACTGAAAGCTATGGTACCGGAACGGTGTGTCCGTAGCTTTCTGTTTCGTTACAAGGCTAGAGACTTATCAGTCCCCCCCCCCCCCCCCCTCATATTGGATAGCTGTTTTGGCTTCTTATCAGGGCCGGCCCAACTAGGCGTCTCCAAAGGGGCAGCCTCTGGGGGGGAGGGGGGCGGCAAAGATCGGGGCATTCAAAGCTAAACAACCAGGGGGCATAAGGCTTATGGTATGCCTAGAGCGCCAATATTTCGAACCAACTTTGGGGCTGGGCCCTGCTTCTTATCCAATTAAAGACTGGACGAGTAAAGTTGTTTCCTCACTGATTTGTCAGCTGTATGGCTGAGGCCAGTGACCGAAATGACAGGAAGCCTACAAAACTATCCTACAAGTCACAAGACACATGTCGTAAAAAGTATGGTTTTCTTTTCAAAGCACACCTTTTTAAAGCTTTTATCGCCGAGACTGCCCTTGTTTTCCCAAAGAGGGGAGGCGAGGGTTCAACTCAGCAAAATTTCTTAATTAATCTTGATTCGCTTGAATTTAAATTTAAAAAACAAAGTGCACCAACAGACTGTACTATTAGTTACGAATTGCGACCTGCCAGACCATTTTTCTCTGCATTTAGCGCTCGGTTGTAACATGTGTCCTATCATTAGCGCTAATGCTACGGCGGAAATAGCAGAAATGAGCTGTCAATGGTCTACGCTATTTTCTCACTCCGCCGTCTTAAGTCTATTTGCCAACAACACAGAAATTTTTGTTGTCATCTTATCGTTTTTTATAGAACTCTGCTTGTACCTCCAGACCCCTTATCCGAATGCAAGGAACTCTGCACCTCTTCTCCAGAAATACCATAAGACAGAATCCTACGATCCCACTAGTACCTTCAATGGAGGACTTTATTTCTCCAAAAAGTCCCCGAAGCATCTCATAGAACCCCACAGTCATCAGAAATCTGGAATATATCCGCTCTATCCAACCCTGTTCTTTCCCCAAAGTCATAATTCCCTCCCATCATAAAACCTAATTCCAACATCAACAGACTGAGAAGGAATGAAAAATAAATGTATCTGAAAATGGCTGTGGTTTATATCTTTGAGTATTTGAAACCCTGTATCAAGCACTCACTTTAAGGGGGGAAAGTGGTTCGCTTTGTGGTGACGCAGTAATATAGCAATATGTACACAGAAACATTTTAGAGAGAGAGAGCGAAATAAATGTGTGCATGTGCGTCTACCTGCGTGTCAGCGTGTGTTTATATGTGTGTGTGTAGATGGATAGATAGATAGTACAATTCTTTAACAAATTGTCTACAATACATAACGATTAATAACCTATAGTAAGCTATTCTCGATTCTCAAATAAGTCGTTTGAAATCACGCTTCATTCACTTTACATGAATGTTTTCAATCAACGTTTAATTTAATCTAGATTTCTGAACATGGAGAATTTTGTTTAGAATTGATAAAGTGGTGTTTTTAAATCTTATTTTATTACCCTTTCTAAACACTGATAATACAGACTGCTTCAGATATGATACTGGGGCAGTGGCCCCCTCGCTATGGATCAGAGACCTAACCCCCCCCCCCCCCCTGAAAAAAAGGACTTTGTAGTCTACATCGTCCATCTTTAATTCACAGACGTTTCTGTGCTCCCGGGAGAGCTGCCTTTGATCTCTTTGATTTTTACACCAGATCTGTTATGGACTAAAATTCCTAGGTTTTCCATAGAAACATCTCCATTCCTTCGGGATATTGATGTTTTCTTCTTCCTAGGGGTTATGATATGGTAAATCAGATTCAGAAAAGCGTGGACAATACCAGCATTCATGGTCTGCTTTTTGTAACCCCTCTTCGCCAATGAATCAAAATATTGTTTATTCTGTTGCTCTTTGCGCCAGTCACTTCAGCTGCCTTTCAGCGCTTTAAACTTTGTGATAGCAGCAGCAGGTTGCGTTCCCATGGCAACATACTGTATGGAATAAACCCCAAACACAATGACTTGGGAGCCTTGAAAAGTGAGGTTTTTGCTTTGCTGTGCTGCCACTTCCGATGGAGCAAGCATTCTCTTTCGGGATCGTCATCTTGTCAGTAGAACAATGTATATCTTTGCCTGCCAATTTCTTCCTGCCTTTGATCTACAAAAAAAAAAAATCAAAAGAACAAAGTCGGGGGAGAAAAGGCTTTTGCGCATAACGGGCCTTTATATTTTGTCAAATTAGCCGAACACTGGGAAAATTGATACAGTTTGATAATTAATGACCCTTTCAATGTTTAGTTTTAACTTTATGATAAACGCTTAGCTACCCCAGTAACTTCACTTGCCTAGTGGATTTATGACTATTTTCTTTACTGAAAGGCATGTTCTCAGACAAATTTTAATAAATAAATGGAAAAAACTGAGGCTACTTGAAGATTAATTGTCCTGCAGGATATTGAATGTAAGTTTCTGGAAAGTTCACTAAAATACCAAATTTGCATCCTGAATATAAGATATGTTCCCCCTTTTGTTTAAAATATATTTGGGCAATATTGAAAAAAAACGATTTAAATAAAACGTCAACAACACTAATTTTGAATGAACAACAAGGTTTCTTATCATTTTGGCTTGTTTTCTCTCTCTCCTGTTTGTTTACGGAAGTAAAAAAATTTCACAAAATTAAACGACATAGTCTCTGCTGAGGCTTTTTAGTCAATCAGTTTTCTGGTTAAAAATAAATAATATTTAGGTATAAACTAAGTAAAATTATTTCTATTTTATTAGTTGCAAAAAATATCTCACAGGCAGACGTGATGTGTGTATGTACTACTAGAATAGCTGCATTTACCTGAAAGCCATTTCCAAATTTCTTTCCAATCAATACTGAACAACAAAAATGGTTGAATCAGACAATAGTTTGTAAACATAAAGATGACTTTATGCATGCAGAAAATGCAAAAAAGACGTATTAACAAGAAAGCACTAGTTGCTTAAATTTTGAAAATTAGTTTCAAATATTTATTCTTGCTGTTAACCTTTAAATATAATACATACTGAAACATGTCCGGTTTTAATAGTTTAAGGATATTTTTCCTTTTCATCAGTTATGTAAAAACACGTGAATTTATTTAAAGAGTGAGCGTCTATTTATTTTGAGCTTTCGGTTGCATTTCTTGGCGTGAACTAATTGCGCTTTAACTCTCCCACTTTCCCGTTTTCAATTGTATTTCTTCCGTTTTAGCTGGAAGGCTTGCTAGACCTTATCAGAGCTTGTTGAAGAGTCAAAGATGGGGGGAGGGGCAAGTGGGAGGGAGAGGAAGAAAACGGGAGGCTTGCGTGTGTGTGCGTGCCTGCCTGCGTGCGTGCCTGTATGTGAAAGAGAGGGAGCGAGAGAGAGAGCGCGCGCGTAAGCCAAAGTCCACCTTCCCTCTTGCAGGTAGATAGGACTAGATTGGCTGGAGCCTTCGGTCTATCTGAGAGATTTTGAAAGAGCCATGCCGTCGCCATGGAAACCGTCACTGCAGCAGCAGCAGCGGGAGGAGGAGGAGGAGTAAAGGCAGTGGACCTCTCTGTCACTTCCCTATTTTATTTAGTCTTAAATTAAAGAAACAGCAGATCAAATCATGACAGAGTTATATTTTCCCCTCATAACAGCATTAACTCAAAGGCACACATTGCATTGCAGCGTTAGTTCCACTACACTGCCACTCACGGTAACAAAGCTTTTCTTCTCGTTGAGGAAAGTGGTATTCTGAGTACAGGATAACACTCTGTTTTCAAAGATTAATTGTGAGACACGAATGAATTCTCCACTGTGAAATTTCGACTATAATTTTAGTAGGTCTTAGAGAAATATTAATGCATTTTAATACATCCCTGCGCAAGTACTTTTAGATGATCATCTCGAGTTTCTGTTCTGTTTAAGTTTATATATTTTTTATTTTGATGTAAGAATGGTGTTTGGAAGGGAAATTCCGCATATTAGGACAGACTGTAAGGATTTTACAGCTACGTTTCGATTAAAATGTTTCTAGGAAGCAGCAATATATTTCTGCTGTTTTCTACTTACTGTTTTGAAAAAAAAAACGTGCTTAAAAACTCTTCTCTTTCATTCTTCTGTTATGGCACTTCCTTGGGGATGTTACATGATAGAGAATTCTGTGGTATGAATGACTCCAATCAAAACTTAGACTATAAAGAAGCGCTATGAATAAGGCCATATATACATACTGGACATCTTTTCCTCCAACTTTAAGTAGCGCAGTTGATCCTTATAGGCCATACGAGCTTAGTAATACAGGAAAAGGTCTAAAAATCTAGAACCATGGCATCATTAAGATTTATGTAGGAGGTTGCGTACAAGATGTTGTGAAAAGGGCATGGTAATCAAAAGCAATTATTACTGTCAACAAAGTACAGTAGACCCATACCAGTCCATATGACTAATTTTCCTCTTTCTATTGTTTCTTGTTGTCCTGCAGAAGACATAAACGACTATCAACATATTAGCTGTGAGAGGAGAGTTTTCTTTAACTGAATACAAAGCAACTAATGGATGATGGTAGCGTTCTTTTTCTAGTTTTCAATGTTCTTACTCCTTAGAACTGATTTGAAAATCTACCTCTAAGAACAATAATACGGACCGAGAATAACGATTATTAATGTATATTTCATATTTCAAACATTTCTCCACAGACTCGAAAAGGAATGATAACTTCTGAAAAATACCATCATAAGTCCATTTTCCTCCCAAATCTTACGCTTAGAGAGAGAGAACGATCCCATCTCCTTTGTTTTCAGTCTCCCTTTTCCCTGCTAGACTTCCAGGTCAAACTAAAAGGGGCCCAGACCTCTGAACATCCCATGTATTATCTCCCGTGACGAAAAACCCTATGTTTCAAGATAATAAATTTCTTTTATTAGTTCCATTTTAGAGTATCTTTAAGACTTCGTGACAGAGTTTGGAGACATAATTGTGACTGGGCAATATTGCCCAAACCCTACGAGCCTACTTTAGCATCCACAATGAAATCTGCAGGTAATAGGCTTCCCGTTATAAATAATAGACATCGGAAACCTGAATACAATTTGATGTGATTGTGGTTCAGAAGAGTAGGCTTTTCTTAAAAGCGTTTTGCTCTACGAAATATTTCTGGCTAATATTATATTGCAATGAGAATTACCTGTACTTCTGAATAAAACAATCACTAGAATGTCCCTTGGTCAATTAGCAGCAATGACTAAAATAAAGAAGTCAGTACTGAAAACGTTTTGTATAAACGTAAAGACAAATGCTGGAGATAGCTTGCCCTATATGTAGCGCTGAATAATGATGTTTCTGAGTAAGTGGGAAACATATTATTGAAGAAAAAAAGCAATCAGACTTATCATTGTAACATTAAAAAATAGATATTTTTTTATCGGACGAAAAGTACGAATATAGTAATAATTATGGTTTGATACGATTTAGAACTTTAAAAACAAATCATTATGTATAAGATGCTACCGATTTCCTTTGAAGGGAACCTAGCCACTTCTAATTTCTTTGCGAAGTATCTGTGGCCAGTTCCACTTCCCTCGGTGAAACACTTTATTTTCTAAAAACAAAAGAAAGGCTCCCAGAAACCCTCTCTAGAACATTCTAGGTTTCATAGCTTAATCTTTTGTTAACTGCATTTACAAAACTGGTAGTATGATCATTATTTAAGAAATCTTTCTGTGGCAGTAGGTAGAACCGTGTGTTTATTCTTGGTAGGGTCCATTCACTAATAAATATCTTTTGAAAACTGACCAAAAATATGCAGACGTATTGCAGGCATATTGGTTATAGATACTTGGTTATGGAAGCACTAAGTACTTTTGTTTCCTCTGGTTAAAATAAAAAGAAAAACGACCCCCCCCCCTCCCTATCTTTTCAGCTAGGACTTTGTCAACATTTATGTGAATATGTAGTAATGCCTTTATTATATCTATTTGTTGCCTGTTATAGC
This sequence comes from Ichthyophis bannanicus, assembly GCA_033557465.1. Classification (NCBI taxonomy): domain Eukaryota; kingdom Metazoa; phylum Chordata; class Amphibia; order Gymnophiona; family Ichthyophiidae; genus Ichthyophis; species Ichthyophis bannanicus. Next base: position 419,550,916 of record CM066038.1, read on the forward strand.
TTAGTGGCTTCTAAATATTTTATTGCAATCATATATTATATCTTAACCTATGCAGGCTATAAATCGAAAAAGTAAATATTCCGACTTCGAAAGTAGTTTCTATAGTGGAAAGAGAAGACAGCAAAAATGCCTATCATGTGACTCTGACATAGAAGTCGGTCTATCACTGATCTCCAGGGCCTCTATTGTCTGATGTTGGCCCTAGATGAGCTAGAAACTCACGTAGACACGTGGTATATTGAGGCAATGAAAGAAAGAGACAATTGCGACTTGTGTTCTCAGATCGAAGAAGCTTTGCTGCCTTTGCAGGTGATGTTTTTGAGTGTAGGATCCAGCGGCAGGATAACTATTAAGCAGTGACCAGTGTGTTCTCGAAATTATACAGAACACTAATGTTAGCCTACCATCTCTCAGATACAAATGGATTCTACGCAGGTCTAGTGTACACCATTAACCAAATGAATAGCGATCTGTAGAAAAGTGATGAAAGACATACAATTTTGAGATGAGTATTTCAAAAAGTGTTGCTTGTAATCTGAAATTATGACATTTGTCGAGAATTGCCTAAGAGCATTTTACAATAAATTTTTGTAGAAGGACATTCTATAATTGTCAAGATTCAAGTTTCTTGTTTAAAGTTAGTTGTTATATCTTCCCTGCCTAGAACACCAGACTGACCTGAGTTCAGGCTCTTCAGTCAAACTGAAAATTTTTCAAAAAGTGTGGAAGGAATATTTCTAGGGCCTGATGATCTATTAAAGCTTTCAATTATTTTTGTCTTGGCGCAACAGTTGCGCCAGTCTTTTCAATGAAGATATCCTATTATATGGAAGACAATGTCAAAAGTAGCACAAAGCTTTAATTTCTTTAGTAGTTTGTTAGGAGATAAAATAGTTAATTTCAATCATACCACCAATCATCATATTGATACATACAAAAAAAGTAATCAGAAAATAGAATGTTGAAAATACTGTTTACGGAAAATGTGTGGCGCTTATCTTTCCCAGCAACACGCACTTCCTACATGCATTTAAGAATATGAATTTTGGCAAACTACAGTAATGCCTACTAGTTGCTGTGCTTTCATATAATATTGCTCAGATTCAAATACTTAATTAGAAGATTTCAAACTGGATTGTCTTTTGAGATTTCGGCATTTCAGCATGCCATGTCGTGATATCTCTTCTACAGACTTTGTTCAATTAGCCAATTAACTGCATTCCAACACGAATAGATATATATTTGCAACAATACAAGGAAGACTTACTAGTTTACAACGTTGCCACTTCAACTTATTCAAATCATATTTCCATAATCTGTGAATGAAAATTCACAGCCAAAGTAATAAATGTTATGTCAAGTGCTTTTAAATATATTTCAACCCTTTGCACGATGCATGCATATAACATATCGGTATATAATATACCTAACATCTGCAAATCAAATGAAACGTTTCTACATATCATAACATATTTGCCTATTATAGGGCTCATTGACAACAGATTTTATACTGATGCTAAAGCGATAATGCCCAGATAAACAGGTAAATAGCATGCGCAATCTGACATTAAAACTGTTAAAAGCCGAAGAGATTCCAAATTTCCAATGTACGATATAATAGCGTGTCTTATGGGTGCTTCTTAATCTTAAAAACTAAAGTTTGTGTGTGGTGTGGGGGGGGGGGGACTAGCGAACAGCTCAAGCCTACCTACCCTTCTTTGCGCTTTACATATACTAGAGCCATAAAGAAGAACGAATTTGGATGTAAACGTTAAAAAGTCTCATTCACGTTAAAATCTTCCTTTCAAAATTTGAAGTATGAATCTATACGACTGTCCACTTTGAACTATTTAGTAGGCTTCCCGTCGTTTTGGAGACCAGTGAGAAAAACGTTTCCAATCAAGCTCTAATCTGAAGGGCCGAGACCAATCCCAGAGCTCTAAAAAGTACAGGTTTGGGTAGAACTCCATAGCGCCTCCACAACAGTTCTATACAATTATTTACCACACCCCTCGGAGTATGACAAGTGTTAAATTTATCACCAAGTCCTCGGCACGAACCAGGGCATGATTGGTGTGCTTGGCTGCTTTTGCAACCCAGTTTGCAAATGAGCTCCATATCTTATTTATCAGGTGTCTTCTCGAAGGAAAAAAAAAAAAAAACAACAACAGTAGTTTTGACATGTGCTAAAGAGATGATTACTCTTCTGGCTCATTTATTAAACTTTTATACCAGTTTTGTACAGTGAAAAGTAGCTCTAAGTTAAACCAGCCTTTTCCTAAAAAATAAATAAACAAATAAATAGATACAAAATAATTGTTTTCCTTGATAAAAATTGGTACGGTTTTTGCACAGGAGCAAAATCGGCCCAAGCTTGTACTAATTTTGCACTCAACTTTGAAGAAGTTCTTAATATATGTGGTTCATAAAGAATATGTGCGATCGCTGCATATTTTATGCGTCCAAGGAAGTCCCTAAAGGAGAAATGTGTACATATGTATATCCAAATTAGGGAAATAGGCACACGAACATGTAACACTATGGATGTTGTAGTATTTTGTACCTATGAATATCCATCGTGTACTAGTTCACATAATATAATGTCGTGTTATCTATACTGTTTCTCCTTTTGTTGATTTAGAAATAACATTCTACAAGTTAAGATAATTAAAGTTATTACAGATATTTAATGTCGGCATAGTCCCTTTTCATACACTTTTTATAGAAAGTAAGTAGAGCTCCTGCCCAAGATTTTTTTTAGCTCACAATTATTTGTAAAGTGAAAAGAAAACGTGTCACTTATTCTTAACCAGCAACTAGTACGACGCATCAGACATTCATTATATACGTTTTTCACAAATACCTAAGCTATTTGAAATGCTGAACTGGGTTGTGTGTGGTAGTGAACATCTATCTATTGAATAGGCAATGTCACACGGTAGCATGCTCTCTTGTCAAGGCTGATTGTGTTTTAGGCAAACATTTGAGCAAACATAAAGGCAAGGGTCAAGTACTGTTCAGTTCCAGTGTGTGCTAATTCACCTAGTTAACCAATGGGGCAAAAGTTGCATTTTATGTTTGCACTATAGAGCAGATCTCATCAGTTTTCTTTACTTTCCCTAATATCTCATCAAATTAATCCACTGCTGGTTTCATATACCAGTTGAAAATATTCTTTCTAATGACCCTCTGACTACAAACATTTTGTCAAGTCATTTCAGAATTCTTTTTTAATGGCTGTCTATACGTTTTCTGAAGAATAAAAATGGAAAATTAAGCTCTTCAGATGAACCGAAATGAAATTGCCAATGTTTCTTACGAGCGATGTTTCATTAAATGCATAATATAAAAATGCCAAATAGCTAAAATTATACAAAAGAAAATGATACCGCCTCAAGTCAGAACTTGGCTGTGACAGCAGGGTGAAACTGACCTCCGTGCAAGTGTGTTTTTATATCATAGGGTTTTTTTTTCCTACACTCATTAAGTAATATCATAAAGCAAGCTTGTCAGACGGGATACATCGAATTAATATGTAAACATTGTTTTCGTCGATCCTGAAGCACATTGTAATGCGCATCGTTTTCTTAAACAAGGAAATGAATATGAATTAAGGTAGGTGATAGTTGTCACACTGACAACGTGCGAGACCCTGTATTACTATTGCAGCGTCCTTAATTTATCCTTCCGGGTATCCCCTTGAATCAATAGTCATTCTGCTTGGACCAATGGTTGTACTGCCATAAAGGCATATGTTATATACAGTAGATTTTTATTGTTATTAACTACATTTAGTTATAAATGGCGTACTGTTATTTTTTTTTCTTGGCAGCTACATTTATTCAAAATCAAAGTCAAAACTAATCCTTAAATTAATTATTATGAAGTCTAGAGTATATCCTTCAAAATAAAAACGCGTCTGCATTTTATAGAAAGAGATAGTGACAATGTTACTTTAACCTTAAAGCACAATTCCCTCCTTCCAAATCATGAAGGAAAAAATGTTAGCAAAATACATGTCTGAGCCGAATTCACGATTAGGCTATCTACAACAGCATGGAAACACTACATTTCCCAGTTCTAAGGATGAATTTCAAGCATTTTTAATACTAAAGATAAATAATAAACTTACCAAACAAACTGTGAAAACATTTAGCCGTGTGTAAAGTCTTGAAACACATCTTCATCAGGGAAGAGGAAACTATTTGCTTCTTTAGAAATCTATTTTCAGCACCGAGATACAGTAAAACTTTTCAACATCTTCCCAACTTTTGTCTCCCTCAGATTCCCTAAAATTCTTTACAATTCTCTGGCCACGGACCTTACAGATACCACCTGTGTAGTTTATAAGCTTTAGAGTATTTTTCTCCTAAAATAATCTGCCTGAAAGACTGTCATTAGGAGAACTCTAATAAAAGAGTCGTTCTGATCTGCAGTGAGATGCTTTTGCGCACTTCTCATTTCACTTAACTTTTTAAAGCTGGAAGCTGAGTTTTCTATGGACTTTTCTCGTTATTCATCTGTTTAGTCGCCTAAGCTGCACAAAAGAGTATCAGCTGCGTTATGAAAAATGGCCTTAGCCCAGAGAATGTCACAGTGGTCGACTTATTATTTTAGCCTTCTTAAAAAAAAACTCAAGGAAAGTTTTCTTTTGATTAATTCAAAAACAGCAGAACAGCAACGCAACGGAAGAGATTTTAGGATAAAATCATACAGCATGGGGCGGGAAAGATGGGGGGGGGGGGGGGAGCTTAAAATAGCCAGATGGCTAAATCAGCTCTCCTAGTTACAAAACTATGACAGACCAAATTATCCAAGTACAGCCTTTGGTGGGTTTTTTTATATATATAAATATTTCTTCTTTTATTAAACATAGTTTGAATTACTTTTCTGATTATCCTTTAATATCTTCAAATCTTAGTAGGACAGCTAAATTTGTGACGTCCATACTTTAAGAAATTAAGTTTAACTCAAATATTGCTTAGTTATGAAGATTATTTCAAATTAAAGGGGACACCAATAGCCATTATTTGCTATTTCCTGCAGCCTTTTTTTCATTCTTCTCTTTCACGTGCAATATTGTCTATTTTTCAGACTTGAGAATCCATATGTTAACTAGATACAAGATGATTAGCTATGCACTGCTAACTTAGCTAACAGCAGACCCCCCTCCCCCATACACCTGTTAACTTTTTAAATGCCGTAAAATGCCGTGAACTGATGTATAGACTTAGGAAAATATAACAGAGAAAGGAAACGATTTTTGTTGTCGCAAAGGTATTTTTGGTTTTCCAGTTCTCCTTTAATATGACAGGCATTTTCAGACCTTCAGATAAGTTGTATGCATTTCTCTCGTTATACAGATGAAATTAATAAGAAACTAAATAATTGAAACAAGTACCTAGACTCTCTCTCGTGAGGTTCTAGATTAAATGAATTTGGCTGTCTCAGTTAAGATACTGGAAGACAGCAGTCAGTATTACAGAAACAACACCTCTTTAAAGCAAGCTGCCAAAATCAACAGTCTACTCGGAAGGTCAAGCTGACAGAGCAAGTATTAACGATCCTCTCACCCAGAGGTCATGGTCAGGGGTTTAGGCACTGCTTGCTTGGCTAGTTCTTGTTACAGGGTTTGTCCCATGCATATTATTGCCCTCCTACCCTGTGACTAAAAACAAGTTATTTTGACAAATAGCATGAAAGTGAAGTAACTAAGAGGGCTTAAATGGATTTATGAAATCTTTTAAGCTTACTTTAAATCGTGACCCAATAACTAGGCCAAATAGGTAATTTATTCAGAATGTGACCTAGAAAAAAAAACAACTGACAATTTCTGTACCATAATCAAGCCAAAGCGGCAACTGATTGGAGTTCCTATAACTGAAAAGCGTATTTTGATTATACAATTCCTTTGACTGCACCAAAGAAAAACGTACAGAAAGTCTCGAAAAGATCTGCAGTATTAGTTAGTAGAAGCAACACAATGTCCAGGTCACACTTACAGACATCTTAACTTGTAAAGAAGGCTGTCCATATTCTTGCTAAATTCAAGATAAACATACCGATAAGGTGGATCACTGATGTCACAATAGCTCTACTCATTAACCGTTACGTAATAATTTATTTAAATCAGACGGATGACGCATGCAAATAGTTATAGAGTTCATTAAGTTGAACATCTTTGCTTTGATTGTCTTATATTTTCAGCTTCTGAACCCTCTATTTAAAAAGTAAATTGTTTCATATCTAAAAAGGATACAAAACAATAGGTTCACGGATAACATACATTAAAAAAAAAATCTCAGCACTGGTGTTAATTGCTTGCTGAACACATCCAAGATTAAGACCTTGCTTAGATTAGGCATGTTTGACGAATACTCACCTAACTGATCTGGACTCATGCCTTAATAAGAGAATAGCGGTGGAGGTGCTAATGGAAAAAAAATACAAACATTTTTGGACTCACAGTGCTACGTATAGTTCATTTTAACAAACAGGAGCTTTCTAATTCACAAGAAAGGTTGACAGTGAAAACCGATGGGTAAGAAAAGTAATATTAATGAGCTATTGATCTCACTAGAAATATTCGTTTGTGTTTGAAGACCCATTCCCTAGGTACCGCAAAGCTCAAAGGTAACGTATTCATGAATATTATAACTAAAACAACAAATGTCTTGGAATGACTTCTTCGTGGATCTTTTATTTCTACGTATCTAAGTGGACCAACACAGCAATCACAACCTGTAGCAGGAGATGGAGTTATGTGTTTCAGGTAATTCCACTTTCTGAACATGATGGGGGATGGAGAGGTGTTTTGCATTTTTTTTTTATCTGCTCTTCATTTATAGAGGTAGAAAGTGAGTGCTGGGACTGCTATACTTTGAAAAGACGTAGAGGTGCTGGAAGAGACGATGCAGCCCGGTTTATTTGTTTAAGTCCCGTGCACGTCTCAGAAGGAGCGCTGACGCTAACCTAAAACTAAAATGTATGAAAAGGTGCTGACTCATTTAGAATCGATATTGGCTGAAGTTAAAGGAACAATAGCAGCGCCAAAAGTCCAGTTACATTACTTCTTAACACCAGTATGAAAAAAAAAGCTAACTACAAGAAATCTCAGTTTGCTCTTGACGCCTATTATTGGCGTGCCTTGATTTTACCATTAAAATAAAGGAGGTACAAGTCAGGCTACTCAGTGCAATTTGAACCTTTAAGGTTTTTTTTACTACTTTCCTTACGCTTCATTGGGACTCCAGTCCAATAAGAGATAGGGCTAGACTTTTGAACCCTGAGCTCTCATTCCAAACTGCCGGGATTTCCCTCATTTTAAATCCTTTCCCAACTTCTTTTAGTCCCGTCTTTGCCATGACAGTCCTCTCCTGGGGGGAGAGGGGAGAGGAGCGCAAGCAAGGGCTCTTACTGAAACCCTGATTAGCTCCTCCTACCTCCAGGGGGCAATGAAGGCTGCTTTGGCAGTATTCCCAACTCTGGCTCGCTTTGGGATAAAGCCTGAGCTTTTTGCGTTTCATCCTGTGGCTCATCAACAGTTTGTAGGCTGAGTTAGGTATTGGTGAGAGAGTGTTAAACTGGCTTTCGTTGCTCTTAATTCCAGGTCATTCCAGCTTTTTTCAGATTCTTTGGGTTGTGGAGTACCTCAGGGCTCTATTTCTGGTTCCAACACTTTTTAATCAGTATGAATCAGTACTTACCACTAGAGATGTGCATTAGTTTTCGTAAAAATAGAACAACTGACAAAAACCCCAATTTTGTGGTCATTCTGGTGTCAACTAACAGAGCCTACATGCTTGGAAAATTCCCACAAATCACCATTCATAAACTGTTTTCATCAACCACACAGGTGCTGCAAGACACACTGGAGCCAATCTGAAAGGGGGAGAAGGTCAAGGAGAGGTCACCAACAGACAGCAGGAGGCACTTGAGCCAATCATGCTGCAAATCCTTGACAGGCAGCCAGAGAAACTTATCCCTGCCTAAATTCTGCAAATCCCATGGGTCTTTATGTCACAGCAGGGTTGGGACACACAGCCCAGCCCAAGTTCCTGAGAGTCATATCATCTCTGACTTTCAGAGAGCCAGGAAGAGGTGCTGGATGGGGTTCAGGATTGGAAATGAGCTTCATATCTGTCTGTGAGGGATTGGGAAGGACTTCTTAGGATTTAGGACTTGAAAGCACAAACCACAGACAGCTTCAAGTTTGGCTTTGAGCCACCGAGGAAGGGATGGTGGCTGGTGAAAGCACAAATTATAAAGATTAGGAAAAATAAGAGCTTAAAGGGAGCAGATTTCATACCTACTTTAGTACTTCAGTGTCTGCTTTTACAACTAGGTGATTTAAAGTTTTGGTAGCAGGGCCGACCTGTCCACTGTGCAAGCTAAATGGCCACCTAGGGTGGTAGAACTCTGTGGGAGGCACCGTAAGGCTTCCGGGGCAGAACATATGCTTTAACACACATGGCCTGCTGCTTCTGACCCCCCTTTGACAGGAAGTTACGTCAGAGGGGATCAGAAGTGGCAGGCCATGTGTGTCGAAGCACATGGCCTACCGCGAGCCACTGCTACCATAGCACTACATCAAGACCCCCCCTCCCCTCCACCACTCCCACCGACAGAATCGATGGCAGCAGGGGGTGGTGGTGGCATGGGGGCAGCAGCAATGTGGGGGCATATGGGTGGGATTTGCATTTCAATCATCAGATATCGAAGCTGTATTGGCTGAAGAGGGTGCTGAAGAAGCTGTTCTTAGCATGCTAATGGATGAGGAGGTAAAATCGGACACTGGAAGCACCAAGGCCAAGAGCACCGCACAGGTAGAAAGTGAGAAGGATGCTACTGGCCTTTCATCCTCTTCTCCACCCCCAGCCCCGAGCATAGCAGCAACACCAAGAGCAGCAGCCCTCCAATGAAGTAGAAGGGAAGTCTCATAAAACCTCACATATGTGGAGGCATTTTCAAGTGCTTCAGTACCAGTGGTGTGCCACATACAATTACTCTAGGAAGCACATAAGTAGAGGGAAGCTGATGGGTCATCTTACAAACAATGCATGCTGCAGGATCTGTCTAAACAACACCTTTTCCAGCTCAATACAAAGGAGGGCAATAATCCTAGTCAGGTGACTCAGTAGTAGAAATAACAGTGGTGGGAAAGGTACAGGACAAACACAATTCTTTTCCTGACAGAGTCCCTAGCCTTTTCTGTCAAGCAGTTGGCATTGCAGCAGGACTGACACACATCTAAGCAAGCCACCATAGAAGAGATGGGTGGTGTTCGGCAGCACTGCCACAGGGCAGATGGCAGGCAGCATCTATAATGGTGGCATGGTGCATCAGGTAAATGTTAGCCCTGGATGATTATCCCCTGAAAATGGTTGAGCGGATGGGATTTAAGAGACTGCTGCATCTTTTAGCTCCGAATACAGAGTGCCCTGCAGGGCATCTTTTAGTAGGTGTGTGATTTCCTAGCCTGTAGTGTATACTCAGTTGTGTTGCCAGCTGCAGGCAGAGCTGGCAAAGGCAGAGGCCAGTAGTAGCATGCATTTCACCACTGATAACTGGAATAGTCAGAATGCTACAGAAGCCTACCTCACCCTGATAAGTCTACTTCACCATGACAGCACACTAGTAGTAGCTGGATGAGGCAGGACTAGACTGTAGGTAGACCTGTGTCTTTTGGGGAAACTGCTAGGTACGTATGACCTAGATTGGCCACTGTTGGAAACAGGATACTGGGCTTGATGGACCTTGGTCTGACCCAGTACGGCATATCTTATGTTCTTATGTTCTTATGGTATATCACGGAGCAACAGTAGGAGGGTACCCATGCTCTGTACTGCACAGCCAGGTAATGGATGACAGTTATATGTGGACCCACATATTAGCAGTAATGGGCAATACTTTAGGGCTGCCACATAGGACACTAAGAGAATACCATGCTTCCAGATTTCTTTGTAAAATGATTGCCAATTAAGAAGGGGTGCTTTTGTGGTATCAGATGCTTTGCATACTTGCTGAGCCTAGTTGTCAGACTCACTCAGTCTGGTGAGCAAGGCAAGCACTAGCCCTGTCCTAAGGCAACTGATTGAAAAGTACCAAAAATTAGAAGGTTAGTTTCACCATGAGAAGAAGGAAGCAACAGTGTCACCAGGATTTTGGCACAGGTGGAGTTCGACTTATGAAATGCTGGGAAGGTTAATGGAGCAAAAGGCAGCCCTGCATCAAATGTCAGTGGAGGGCAAGATCCATCGACAAGCCCCTGAGCAAACATCATACAGGTGAAGGAAGTCGTAAACCCTTTAAGGATGCCACAAAGGAAATTAGTTCCACAAGGACTTCACTGAGCCTTTTCATCCCAGCAGTGAATATTGTACAGGTGAAGTTAGAGGGTTTTTGGCAACAGAGGGATTCACAGCTGAGGTTTTGGTAATGATGGATTCTTGCAGGGTCAAGTGGAAAAATGGCTGCAAGCCTGCAACCCCTTATGAAGCAAGTAGTAAACTGGTCTCTGTGACCCACGGGTGAAGAGAACTATTACTCTGCAGCGGAATGCACTGACTTACTGGAAGGAGAAGCTGGTGATGGAGGTGGATAGTGAAGCTGAATATTGCGGTGACCACATTTTAGCTGCACTATCTGCCAGCTGGGTCAAAGTACTTTGAAAATGCTTCTCTAATTTTATAAGGAGCCACTTAGAGTTTCACATCAACAACTCATATTAAGTCATGTATTTTGAATGACTTACACACGTGGATGGGCTTTTACATGTGTACTTCTAGCCCGTTGCTATTCTGGAGAACGTCTGCCAGACCGAAGGTGCATGCTTTCAGTGTGAGCATGCACAGGAGTAGAGCACAAAGTTATAAAATACTATAACTTATGCACTTTTTTTTAACAGTGGAGGCATTTATGCCAGCCTTAGGGATGGTGTAAGTGCTTGTGCTTTGATTTAATTCACATTTTTGGACACTTATGCCTCTATATTATAAAGAAAAGTAGAGACCTGCATTGTGGGTGTTGAAAACTAGGTGCCTAGTTATAAAATTACCCCCTTAGAGTGGAGAAGACCCTTCCTGCCTTCAGTGGAATGTCTGAAATGGGGAAGGGTTTTAGGACTCAAAGGGTGTACCTTTTCTAGGTCTTCTTCCCATATCCCTTTCTGAGCATCTTTCTCATCCGCCCTTCTATCCCATGGTCCACCTGACCCTACCTTCACATGGCTGATCAATCACGGTTGGGGCTCATTGATCCTCCAGACCAGCTCCCCAGACTGACAGACCACATCTGTCTCCCTGTGATAAATTTTCAGCAGAACTGTGAAGAAAAAACTCACTGTGGAGCTTGTTAATCCGTGCATGTGCTCATTGGCCCAGCCATGGCCTACCTCCCTTTCCTGCATTGGATTCCTTTTGCTAAAGGGCACAGGTGGCAGCTTGGTGGGTGCAGTGGATACTTCAAAACTCATAATATTAAGCAAACTGTTTCACTGTTTCCAAGGAGGGGTAAACCGAGTTGAGTTTAGTCATCCCAATCATTTGGAAAAGTTGCTTCCAGTGGCCAAGGAAATCCGTACATGGGCCAGGCCTGCAAGTACATATGCCATAGAACTGGGTTGCTGCATCCATCCCTGTTGTGCTTAGATCCCCCCTCCCCCACTGCACTATAGGTAAAGATTGGGTAATATTTAGGCCAACAAATGGATAACAGAGAAAAGGGAGCAGAATCAAAGCATACCTTATTTTTAACTCATCCTCTTAAATCCTTGCCTTATGTTCTGAATGCACCCACACACAGTGCTCCATGCCCACACTTCAAGTTCTGTTACAAAATAATCATTCATATAATACGATTATTTTACCTTAAGAATATATGATGTACTAGTGGAAAAATTAAGTCATATTTCTGTTACTGAATAATGAAATGACAGGTGTCTAGTAAGAAACACATACAATTCCGATACTGATTGACTTCAAGATATGACTATAAGTAGATCGTACCTACCCAAGACTACCAGGCTGCTTGAAATATCCAGGACAGCTAGCTCTGATCCTCTCTGCTCTATCTCCTGCTTGTCTGTGAGTTGTCTTTCTGTGGAGACTCCTGAGATGATTAGTTTTGTGACTTCTGGGCCAACTCATATTAATATACTCTTTGAAGACCAGGGTTGAAATAGGATGTTTAGGATGTCGTTCAGCAAAATTGTGGCTACTCTTAAATTCTTATTTTGGCTTACCCTTTCATTCTGTATTCAAGGTTGCTAGGGTTGATATATCAAACTCGCTCTTAGCTTTCAAGAGTCATAGGTCAGGCAGTTTATTTATTAGAGTCTGTCTTTGCCCTGTTTTATGGAACTTGTGGTTTAGCTATATGTTTTTAAACCTGCTGGGATAATTTTATAAAGTATTTTCCATATGCAAAGCATGTTTTGCATGCAGAAATGGCTATTATAGCTTTAGTAGTAGTATTTAGCTCACAGCTTTCCAGTAACTTTTTAAGGCAAGTTCCAATCGGGTGCTATAGGTATTTCCTTGTCCCACTTATACTTTGTTTGTACCTGAGGCAATGGAGGGGAAAGTGACTTGCCCAAGACCACAAGGAGTGCCAGTGGAGTTTGAGCTCAGGTCTTGCTGGTCCCAGGCTGCTGCACTAACCACCAGGCTACTCCTCCATTATAAAATCACAGGTATGTATGCTGATAAGATGTCATATACTAACGTGTGTGCTATGAGCATGTGCTATAAATGACCTCTTATAAAATACTAACTTGCATAGAAGTGTGTGCTTTGGCATGAAGGTGTATACTTTGCCAGTAGGAGTAGCCAGGGTTGCAGCCTGAGTAGACCACAAGTGGAATTTTCATAATATTATGAAACACCTTAAACTATGCACGTCCATTGTGTAAAGTAACATAGTAACATAGTAAATGATGGCAGATAAAGACCAGCATGGTATGTGCCAACATTTACACCTGCTCGCAAGCGGGTATAAGCGATCGTGCCTATGTTCAAAGCACTTCTCTGCCATGTATGCTAGCATTTATAGAAACAAATAGGGGCCCTTTTACTAAAGGGTGCTGTGGTGTTGCACCTCAAGTGCCCATAAAGGCATGTAGCCATGATGCAATCATGCAACACCACAGCGTTAACTGCCGAGAATACGGAAAGCATGTTCCCGGCAGTTACTGCAGTGTATGAAGCTCTGCTGTGGCACTAGAAGAACATGGGTGTACTCAATGCCATGGAAGTAGTGATGCGTGCACCCATGCTACTAGACTGCCATGCAGATAGTGCAAGTATGCTGTTTGTGCCATGCCTGCCCCACCCACTCTACACTCCTAACCCTCCCTCTTGCAACTCTAATGCACCATGGACATATAGCACCATAATCCAGCAGTTCGGTCATGGCCCATGCTAGCTGTTAATGGTGTTCCAACGTGCGCCTTAAATGTATGTTAGTCCAATGCTGACAGCTAGCACCCTTTAGTAAAAGACCTCCATAGGCATATACTTGTCTTTATAAAATAGCGTCTATGTAGGGGTCTTTTTGAGCCCCTACTTTATTCCTTTATTTATTTAATAGTATTTAGCTCACGCCTTTTCTATGACTCCCTGTTATAAAACTCATTGGATACATGCATGCATTTATACTTTCTTTGGATCAAATGTAGATTTGTGTGTGAGAACTTTTTACCTTTGGGGGTAATTCTGAAACTGTATTTTATAAAGGCACATAGGCATCTATATTTATAGTACTTTTAGCTACTCTTAATCATAATCTGGGCAGACTAGCTGGACCATGATGGTCTTTATCTGCCATCATATACTATGTTACTGTGTTACTATGAGTGTTCATAATAGTTATTGGCTGTTGGGACTCCTTATTTTCAACAAAATATTAGTAAGGGGCTACTGGCCATTTTACATTGGTTGGCCACTCATGGACTTAAATTCAATACTTCCAAATCCTTAACAATGCTTTTTACTTATAACAAATCCTTTCCTTGGTTCTGGGCCAGTCTATTTGGGGACTGTATCCCAGTTAATGATACCAGTTGATCCTTAGGGATTTTGATTGACTCTGATCTCTCTTTTATGCCGTATATCTCTGCTATAATCAGAAAGACATTCTTCTCTCTTATATAAATTTGATCATTAAGATCTTGTTTAGATCAAGAAGGCATTAAAGACCTTGCTATCTTCAATGGTCTTGACACAACTTGACTACTCCAACTCTTTCCTAGCTAGGATACCTTGAGTTCATCTTAAAAGATTACAACTTTTTTGCAGAATACTGCTGTAAAGTTGCTCTATGGAGACAATAGATATAATCACATTACTTCTTACTCAAGAAGCAACATTGGCAACCAGTGATTAATAGGATTAAATTTAAGATTATTGTTTGACATTCCATGCAATTTATTCTGGATTTCCATTGTATTTGGAGTCACCGTTTAACCATTTAACACTAGAAGCCCCAAAAGGAATTTTAACCATGACTGCGTTTAGCATGAATTGCAGATGTGAATTAATGTGAAGTTACTTATTTGTTAAATACATGTAGTATGTGACGTCATTGTGTGTTTATTGTTTGCAATGTCGGAGTAAAACTGTAAACAGTGATTGAGATGCGCCACCTAGTGGGAACATGAATTTATACCTAGAAGCCCCAAAGTACATCAATTGACGCATCCAATACAATTGAGTGCGGCAATTGACATACTTTGGGGCTTCTAGGTATAAATTCATTTTCTTGCTAGGTGGTGCATCTGTCAATAATTTTCAGTGCACATATTTGAACATCTTGACCTTGCTAACAAAGTCATGGAACATGACTGACATGGTTCTAGCAGTGGCGCTGGTATACAACTTTGAAGATGCATTTGCGTCAATTGACGCACTTTGGGGCTTCTAGTGTTAAGACACCAAGGGGCTGATTCTATATAGGCAGTACATTTTTCCATGCAAAAAAGGTGTGGGTGCTCATATGCAGGGATCTTTCATTAATATGGTGACCATAAATCAGTTTCAGCAGGCAAAAAGTGCCAGTACTCAGTATCACCAAGTACTCCTTCAAAAAAAGCTCTGAATATAAGGTAAGCAGAGTTGCATGCTTGAAACACACATAAATCCCCATTCTGAAGGTCTTACGTTTGTGAATGGGCACTTATGCATGTGCTTCGGGTGGTCACTATTCTTCAAGAGCACATGTAAGTCCCAACATGCATATTTTCAGTATGAGGGTGCACGGGGCATATTCTGAGCACATGAGTTATAGAATACTATGACTTACACGTGTCATTGTGCCTGACTAGAAGTGGGTAGTTATGCCTGCTTCAGAGCAAGTGTAACTCCCGTAACCAGACTCAGGTGCATCTCTACACCTTTATTCTATAAAGAAAGCCTGTTCATGCTTTACTTTATAGACTAGGTGCCAAATATGAATGTGACAATGCACATTGGCTGAGCTCAAAATTATAGAATTACCCTCTCAATGGCCGAAGTGATACACTTACAATTGGGGTGGGCAAGGTGAATGGCTTAAAGATATCCATTTAATGGTGAAATTCATCCACTATGGAGGTAATTTTATGATGAGCCACATAATATTACATGCCATTAATGTGCATAAAGAATGTTTTTTTCCAGGACTTGGCATGCGGATGGTCATTTGCATGCTTACCTTAGTCAGGTGGTCCTCTATAAGTATGCGTATCAGGCTGATGGTGTTTATTTTCGAAGTTGATGAGTACAGGGGCAGAGCTTGGGTGGAGCATAGGTGAAGCCTAAATTAATGCATATAGGTTATAGAATACTATAACTACTCGTATGTGCATTCTTTACAAATCTAGGCATGCACATTTGCACTCAGTATAGGAGTGGTGTAAGTGTCATGTCTAGGCTTGATTTAATGCCTCTGTTTTATAAAGAAAAGTAGACAGCCACTTTTCTTTGTAAATTAGACATGATCTGAGTGCATTGGAACATGCGTTAATCTAGGCAACCTTTATAAAATTACAGTCTAAATGGATATCTTATGCATTTTTTTTCCATTCCATTTTATTAACTTAATATACCGCTATTTTCAAAACAATTAGCTACAAATGCATAAACTGCATATTTAACCTTAGATAAATTATCCATTTTCACAGTGCTAACATATGGATATTGACATGCTGAAAATCTGCAAAGCTCTAAAAGGGTAACATCCATTTAATGTTATACAAGGGTTGTGCAACTGAAATTTTACATCCATGTCTTCTGATTGCTGATGCTTCCTATACGTATATGATATAAGCTCCTGTCATACAGGTCCAAATCAGTGGCATACTGAGAGAGGTGGTGGGTTGCCTTGTTGCAAAGTTCTGTAGACCAGGAGTATCAGAAAAGTGTGAGTCACAGGGGCCCAACAAGCCCATTCTTTCCTCCCTCCTTCTCTTCCTTTTGCCATGGCTGGTACTGAGGTAGCAATAATGGGAAACAAATGAAGGCTGCAGAGCCTTTGGACTTCCAACTCGCCAAGGCCCATCCCATATAACCCCCTCTGATGCTGCTTCCTTTTGCTATGGAGGCTGGGCCAGGCCAGGCTTTTGTAAGTACTGCAGAGTGAAGGCACCATGACCCTTATTTCCTTTCCATCTTTGCTTTCTCAGTGCCTTTGCAGTAAGTGCAGTCATATCAGGAGGAAGGGAAGGAGGGAGGGAATATACTAGACAGGAGGGGGCATAGAGAGGGATAGGAGAGAGAAAGAGATGTTGGACCACTGGGAGGGATGGAGAGGTGTGAGAGAGGGGAGATTCAGGGACATGGGGTGGGAGGAGAATACAGGGAGGAGAAAAGGGAGATGTTGGACCATGGAGTAAGAGTGGAGTATAGGAAAAAGAAAGGGGGGATGCTGGACTATGGAGTGGGAGAGAGAGAAGAAAGAAAAAGCAGAAGAGATAGATACTGGACCATGGAATTAGAGGAGAGGGAATGGGGGAAAGTAAGACAGAGGGGAGATGCTGGACAGGAAGGAGAATAGGGAGATAAAGGGAAAATTCTGGACATGGGGTGAGGTGGAGTGGGGAACAGGGAGACAGAGGGCAGATGTTGGATAAAGGAGTGACCCAGGATATCACTGCTTGACCCAATACAAGCACTGTGGAACCTGTGTCTTTTGGGGAAACTGCTAGGTACTTATGACCTAGATTGGTCACTGTTGGAAACAGGATACTGGGCTTGATGGACCTTGGTCTGACCCAGTATGGCATATCTTATGTTCTTATGTTCTTAATTGGAGACTTGAAGATGGGCCTGATGTTGGAGCTGGGAGTTGACACAGGGGTTGTGGACACGAAAGGGGGATTCTGGGAGAATGGGGCTGATACTGAGAAGGGTCTAATGCTGGAGTTTGGAGAAGGGGGCTAGGGAGGGAGTAAGTAGGAAAATGAACTAGGAAGGAGGTGAAGTAATTAAATGTAAACCTGAAAGTGTGTGAAATTTTAAAATAGGGAGAATGAGGATTGGAGGGTGTGAAGAAGAGGTGCAATTTAAATTCCTAGAGAGCTAGTTGAAAGAGATATAGAGAAAAGAGCTAAAACAGAAAGATCATGTCAGAGACAGATTTAGGGGGTGAATGAAAGAAGACAGGAGGAGAAATCTAAAATGAACAAGGAACACTGGAAAGAATTAAGAGAAGACAGTGGAAAGTAGAAAACAGTGATTAGGAACAACACAAATGGAAAAAATAGAATTTCCAGACAGCAAAGGTAGAAAAATGCATTTTCTTTTCTTTTGTGTATGCCAGCATTTAGAAACGTGTCTCGGGTGTCTTTGCATTTTGGATTATTAGTCTGGAAAAAAATGCTGTGAACATCACAAACAATCAAATAAATGAAGACATTTAAAAAATTATACTGAAATATTATATACCACTGTGGTTTGGTATTTTGCATGAAATAATTTGTGGACCATGGTGTGGTTGCCTTTGTATTTTGGTCAGTATAGGAGGAAATGTATTTCTGTGTCTATACCCCTCGGCCTCTGCTCACTGCTTATGGGTGACACCCATCACTTCTTTTCTCACCTGCTGCACTAGTTTTCTTCTCCCATTCTTCTGCTCAATCCCCGCTGACAGCAGGAGAAAAGAGGAGTTGCTGGCATGGCATGCAGGCTCTACTGTAACTCTTCTTGTCCCTGGCATCTTTCTCAGTACACAATAGAAAATGGCAGAGCACAGGCAGGTCAGGCAGCTGATCTAAGCTGTGAACACGATGAGTAGGAGATGAAGCACCAGTGGCAGAGGAGAAAATTAGAGAGATACAGGGCCTGCTGCACTCTCCTTCTGTCAGCTGAGATTGGACCACCAGGACGGGAGGCAAAAAAACAAAGAAGATGTGTTGGGGAGCCCAAATGTTAGCATTGGCCCCATAGCACAAGAGACCAATATTACACCTCTGTTTCAATAGAACAGTTACTTAATTCATCTAATAGTTGACCTATAGGGTCTTTGTTTAGACCTGAAGATGAGATCTACATTTCAAGATCAATTCTACACCTTTTCTGAGCAAAGAACACAAATTGTGGCACGCTGGTGATTTGCTCATGACAAATCTGTAGTATTGGGCAGTGACTATTAATTTAATTTATCTTGGAGCCTGATGCAAAAAGGGGCCCGTCCGGCCCATCTGGATGTCCAAAAACTGGACAGGCTGGATTAGATCCCGATTTTGCAACCACGGGATCCAGACGTTCCCACAGGTACAGAATCGGGCCCTAGATGGACTGGTCGTGCCCCAATTCCAATGCCCTGGATGTCCATCTCCCAACCCAGGTAACCCTCCCCATGCTGCTGCTGGAACCCCGGTGCTGTGGCGTCCTGTTGCCACGGCACCGGGATGCAAAGCATGAGCCCTGGAAGGGCTGCCGCTGTCCCTCTCTTCTTTCCCCACTGCTCAGCCATCGGCGGGGGCAGCGGGAGCCGGAATCGGTCAACGGGGACTTACTTCCTGCTGCCCTGTGCCTTTTGTTCCCCTGCATGCTCTGATCCCCACTATTTGTCAGACTTATTCCACCCCTGAGGTGAAATACGTCCAACATCCATATTTGCAGCACCAAACGTACAGGGCCATAACCTAAATCAGTCCTGTACATCTGGGGTCGTAGGGTCTCATACGTGCGGAGAGCTCTGGACCCAGAATTGGGTCCCACCAAATAGTGGGGATAGGACATCCAGGTCGGACTTCCAAGCCCGCTATTCGTGTTGCAGCATGCTGTCCATAGTTACATCAAAGATAATGGCAGAGAAAAAACAAAATGATTCATCCACTCTACCCAGTAGGATATTCAGGCTCTTATTTCCTGAGCTGTGGAGAGTGTGCATTGCAATTAAGGTAAATGTTGCTAATGCACGTTAACTACTAATGGTCTAGGCCTGGATTTAGGCATATGCATCACAGGTAACTCCCTTGGGTTCCAAATTTTGAAGACACTAAAATACCTGAGCTAAACAGAAGCCTCTGCTCTATGATCTCTGGAGGAGAAACCTTCCCGTTCTCTGGTTCTGTCTATGGTGCCAGCACCTTAATTGCAGCCCTCAGGGCTGGCTCTAGGCATGTTGCTTGCTCATGGCTCCATTCCACCACAGTCTCCATGTGACTGCGCCCACATTGCACAGAAAAATATTTACATCCTATCTGTTCTCTCTCCAGCCACCTGGGCTGTTGCATCTCTTCAGCCGCAGCAGCAGTGACAGCAATAGCACAACACGGGGCCCCTAAGATATATGTGCACCACCGAGGTCCTGCTTGCAGTTCCACTGCCAGGTGAAGGTGTGAAGAGGAGAAGGTTGTGGTCCCACGCAGTAGAAGTGGACTCTGAGAGACAACTCTGCTGCCATTGCTGTCATGTTGTGTTGGATGTGCACTTTTCCCCGCAACTACTGTATAATCCCGGCCAAGACAAATGAGCCAGGAGGAAGTGGAACGGAGCCCATTGCTGCAAACCCACCACAAAGCAAGAAAATGTCCACCGCAGAGCTGTAGCTCACTTGGTTTTGTTTACAGTGATGAAAGTAAGGTAAGGCTTGGAAGAATTCTGAATTTGTTTTTCCTGCTCACTGTTTTCAGCTTCTTCAACCATAGCCTAACACATCCATGCAAAGAAAGTTGTAAAGTACAGAGATGTGATGTCATTTTTATTTGCAATGCTACTGCATTTGGGGGTGTCGGGAAACCTTCATTCTTGTCCTTTGCTCCTCAGAGTTTTGAACAGAGCTTGTTTTTTGTGCACAAATTTGCTGTGTCTGCCTGCTGGTGTCTATTATTTGCATTTTTTAATAAGTGGAGTTTATACCTAGGTAGTTATGGGGAAAGCTTACTTTTGCATAGTTGTTTTCTTTATTTTCAATTTGGTTCAGGGCTTCTGTAATAACACTAGATTTTTTTTATTCTTGTTGCTAATATATTTTATATCATGGTCTGTACTGCTTTGTATAGTGAGGCTATGTACGAGTATATAGACCATCATGGGATACATGAGCTTTCAAGATCATATAGATCTTTTCAGATGTCTTCATATATGTGAGGTCTCGAAAGTTAATGTATTACAGTATCTTTTTAAAATTAAAAAAAGGGGACTGCAAAGATTCCAGATTTGTGGAGGACAATATAACTATTAGGGAAATTGCAAGATTAAGTGAACATTTTCAGGGTTTGGGGTGAAGAAAGTCCTGCTAAAGGTCAATTCTTAGCTGATATGGGTTTTGTCTGTTTCAGTGATAGATTTGTACTTTATTTTTTGTTTGTGTTCTTGTTTTGTGGTTTGTTGTATATTTTTTTTGTTATTGTTTTTTAAAGGAAACAGAAAGGCCTTTATTTCCATGCATGCAAGAGAACAAAATTTGGGGGAGATGTTAATCCTAACAGAGTCAGCCACTCCTGAGCACATCCCAGCAGTATTGCCAAACTTTGCCAAAATGCACCATTACCTTAAGGAGTCGTTAACGGGATGGGAACAGCTGGGGGATGTAGAAAAACAATGAACAAAACTAAAAGGGGATATTTTAATGGCAACAAACCTTTTTCTTAGAAAAGTAAATAAATGTACAGTAAAAGGAAAAGGAGGTCACTATAGTTATCATAAGAAGTAGCTGAAATGATGAAGAAAAACGGGAAGCCTTTATAAAATACAAAATATCCCAGAGAGAGGAAGACAGGCATCTATATTTGTAAAAACTTAGAGCAGCTAGCGAAATTATAGAAGTTAGGAAAGCAAAGAGAGAAAAAGAAGAAATAGCCAATGCAATAAAAGGGGGGGATAAGACATTTTTCAGATATGTTAGTGAGAGGAGGAAGGGCAAAAGTGGTATTGTCAGACTCAAGGGTTAAGGGCAGAATATGTAGAAGCTGATGAGGATAAAGCGGAATTGCTTAACAAATATTTCTGTTCTGTATTTACAAATGAAGAACCAGGAGCAGGACCTCAGAAAACACCCACAAATAGAAACAGAAGTGACGAGGATCTTGAATGACTTTCAGAAGACACTGTATGTGAGGAACCAGCTAAACTAAAAGTAGACGGGATACTTCCCAGAATATTGAAGGAATTTAGGGATGTTCTTTCAGTTCCACTGACTGACCTTTTCAATGCTTCTGTCAAGGCGGGAGTGGTCCCAGAGAACTGGAGAAAGGCACATGTGGTCCCTTTACACAAAAGCGGAAGTAAGAATGAGATTGACAGGCTGGTTAGTCTAACCTCTGTGGTGAGTAAATTATTGAAAACATTGCTAAAAGAGAGAATAGTGAGGTTTCTGGAGTCCAATAGATTGCAGGTTCCAAAGCAGCATGGTTCTACCAGAGGCAGATCTTGTCAGACTGACTGATTTCCTTGACTGGGTGACCAGAGAGTTGGACCGAGAGAGAGCCCTAGATGTGGTGTACCCAGGGCCGGCCCGTCCATTGAGCGAGAATGTTTTTTGCACAGGGCCCCGCGTTTCAGGGGGCCCCACGCAAAAAACATTCTGATCCAAAAGTAAAATGAAAAAAAAAATTTAAAAAGCTGTCTGCTGCCGCTTCCGGGGCCGCCGCGGCAGAATCGAGTGTGCTGCGGGGCCCCCCCTGTGCCCGGCTGAGCCTGCCCTCCCCTGTATCGGCTCTCTCTTTCCAGCGGCAGTCACACGCGCCGGCTTTCAGAGTGCGAGGGGAGAGTTTCTCCCTCGCTGCTCTGTTAAGCCCGCGGGGGCTGATGGGAACTCCCATCAGCCCCCGCGGGCTTAACAGAGCCGTGAAAGGGAAACTAGTCCCTTCGCGCTCTGAATGCCGGCGCGTGTGACTGCCGCTGGAAAGAGAGAGCTGATACAGGGGAGGGCAGGCTCTGCCGGGCACAGGGGGGGCCCCGCGGCACACTCGATTCTGCTGCGGCGGCCCCGGAAGTGGCAGCAGACAGCTTTTTTTTATTTTAAATTTTCCCTGGGCTGGGCTGGGCTGGGGGGGGGGGGTTAGGAGTGGTGATGGGTGCTGGGTGGGGGCGGTTAGGAGTGGTGATGGGCGCTGGGCTGGGGGGGTAGGAGTGGTGATGGGCGCTGGGGGGGTTAGGAGAGGTGAGGGGCGCTGTGGGGGGGGGGTAGTAGGGGTGATGGGCTATGGGGGGGCTTAAACTAAAAATTGGGTGATGGGGGATTAGGACTGGAAATGGGCTGGTGGGATTAGGAGTGGAAGTGGGTTGATGGGGGTTAGGACTGGTAATGGGCTATGGGGGCTTAAACTAAAAATTGGGTGATGGGGGATTAGGACTGGAAATGGGCTGGTGGGATTAGGACTGGGAGTGGGCTGATGGGGAGGTTAGGACTGGTAATGGGCTATGGGGGGGATTAAACTAAAAATTGGGTGATGGGGATTAGGACTGGAAATGGGCTGGTGGGATTAAGACTGGGAGTGGGCTGATGGGGAGGTTAGGACTGGTAATGGGCTATGGGGGGCTTAAACTAAAAATTGGGTGATGGGGGATTAGGACTGGAAATGGGCTGGTGGGATTAGGACTGGGAGTGGGCTATGGGGGGCTAGGACTGGTAATTGGTTGGGGGGTTGCTAGGACTGGAAATGGGCTGAGTGGAAGGGGGCTTGAACTACAAATAGCTGATGGGGACGGGGCTTGGAATGGAAATGGGCTGAGGGGAAGTGGGGGGCTTGAACTGCAAATAGCTGATGGGGATTGGGCTTGGAATGGAAATGGGCTGAGTGGAAGGGAACTGCAAATAGCTGATGGGGAGGGGGACTTGGAATGGAAATGGGCAGAGTGGAAGGGGGCTTGAACTGCAAATAGCTGATGGGAAGGGGGGCTTGGAATGGGCTCTTAGGGGAGGGAGCTAGGACAGGAAATGGGCTGATGGAGGGGCTAGGATAGGACTGGGAATTGGGTGTTGGGGGGAGCTAAGATTGGAAATGGGCTGTGGTGGGGGCTTGGATTGAAATGGACTCATGGAGGGGCTAGAACTGGAAGTAGGCTCATGGGGGGCTTGGATTAGAAATGGGCTGAGTGGAGGGGAGCTAGGATTTAACATGGGCTGATGGTGGGGCTAGGAAAGGACTAGAAATGGGCTGATGGGAGGCTGGTATTGGAAATGAGCTGATGAAGGGACTCTGATAGGACTGGAAATGGATGGGGGAGCTAGGACTGGAAATGGACTGATGGGGGGCCAGGACTAGAAATGGGCTGATGTGGGGACTAGAAGGGAGCGGATACTGGGTGGGGCTGGAACTAAAGGGAGCTGATGTTGGGGGAGATTAGAAGGGGATGGGGCTGGGAGAGTGAAATGGAGAGGGGAAAAATATTTTGTGTGGGAGGGAAGAAAAATGTACAATTGGCCGGGTATTGGGAGACTAAGTGGGGATTGAGGATGGAGGGGTAAAATTTGAGTGGATGAAATAGGAATGAGGAAAGAGCAAAAGGAGAAAGATTATTATGTTAAAGCAGATGTAGAGAGAGAATGGAAAAAAAACTAGAAGAGAAGAAAGGACAAATGGACAGCAGACGATGGAGAGATAGCAGAAGACACAAATAAACCAGAAGAAAGTGGCTGAAACAATTGCAACTGAAAAAAAATGCACAAAAGGTACAAAGATATCTCTTTATTTTGAATTTATTAACTGGAATATGTCAGCTCTGGGAAATGTGCATCATTAATGTCTGTGCTTTGTTTAGTACAAGAGGAAATTAATTTATAGTTTTATTTCTACATTGTTGTTGTACATTCCAAGTTTGGCTTTTAGGGTTCCCAGTTTAATTATTGTCTTCCTGTTTTTAAATTGTGATTCCTTGTTTGGTGATGGTCTATGTTCTGCATGTGTAACTGAGCTGAGGTATTCTGTTTATGTAATTCCTATTTGACATTGTCACTTGTTCTCTTTCCCCAGTAGGTCATGTGTTGTTATTCTCTGAAATGTATTGGTTTAATATTTGCAGTGTTGCCTTTTGATAGGTAGGGTATGGTGCTTTATGAGTCCTGGTAGTGCTGTTAGAATACGGTGGGTTTGCTATGGGTTCTAAATGGGCAGTGTTTGTAGTAGTTCCTAATGTGCCTGGCGGTTGGCACTGGATTATAGTAATGTAGAAATCTTTGTCTTTCTTTATCCATACACTCATGAAGAGGTATGGTAACATTATGCAAATATATATGCAAATGAGGCCCCTTATGCAAATGAGGCCCCGCACCGAGTCTCCGCACATGGCCCCGCACCCCCCTTGGGCCGCCCCTGGGTGTACCTAGATTTCAGTAAAGCCTTTAACACCGTTGCACACAGGTGACTTATAAACAAACTGAGTACCCTAGGGGTGGACCCTAAAGTGACTGATTGGGTTAAAAATTGGTTGAGTGGGAGGTGACAAAGGGTATAAGTAGTCTGAGCTCACTCCGAAAAGGAAATTACCAGTGTTGTGCCGCAGGGATCTGTCCTTGGTCCAATTCTTTTTAAAATCTTTGTTAGTGATATTGCAGAAGGGCTTTCGGATAATGTTTGCCTCTGCAGATGATAACAAGTTCTGTGATAGAGTAGACACCCAGGAAGGAGTAGATAATATGAGAAGGGTCCTAGCTAAGCTTGAAGAGTGGTAAAGAATTTGTTAGCTGAGATTTTATGCAAAAAAAAATGCAGGGTCATGCACTTGGGCTACAAAATGGAGCGGTACACCAAAGGGGGCGAAGTACTTCTCTCCATGAAAGAAAAGCGGGACCTGGGCATGATTGCTTCTGATGATCTGAAAGTGGCTAAACAGATAGAAAAGACGACTGTGAAAGTTAGAAGGATGCTTGGGTGCATAGGGAGAGGAATGTCTAGCAGAAAAAAGGAGGTGATAGTGCCTCTGTATAAGTCTCTGATGTGATCACATTTAGAGTATTATGTACAATTCTTGAGACTGCACCTTCAAAAGATATAAACAAGATGGAGACGATGCAGAAGGTGACTACTAACATGGTTAGTGGCCTTCATTATAGAGCATGTGATGACAGACTTAAAGATCTTAATATGTATATGTTAGACGAAAGGCGGGATAGAGGAGATATGATAGAGACAGATAAATACCTCCTTGGCATAAATGCATAAAAGGAGAACCTCTTTCAATTGAAAGCAAACTCTGCTATGAGGGGACATAGGAAGAGAGTGAAAGGGGATAGACTCATGTGTAATATGTGGAAATATTTCTTTATGGAAAGAGCTGTAGATGTGTGGAATATTCTCCCAATGGAGGTAGTAGAAATGAAGACAGTATGGGCCCGATTCTGTCCCAGATGTACAGTAGATCCCCTCTGTATGTCCGGTCTGAACTGGACGTACAGAGGGGATTGCGATTCTGATCCCGTGGGGCACGTCTAGCCCCATGGAATCAGAATCATGAACAGTGCTGCACGTGCAGGCTGCGACTGCGATTCAGTCTAGCCTGCACGTGCAGGACTGTCCCCGGCTAATTCAGTCAAGTCTCTCCAATGGAGTCACGTTGCCATGGCATCATGTTGTCATGGCATTGGAGCTCCATTGAAGTGCCACAATGACGGCCGCCTGAAAGAAGTGTTTATTCCCCACAGCCCAACCCCCGATCTGGCCTCCTAAGGCCATGGTCGGGCTGCAGGGAATGTCCCCTGCCCCCCCCCTGCCCCATCCATGCCCCAAGCATTAAAAAAAAAACATGTCCAGGGAAGTTATTCCACCTTGGAGGTGGAATAACATCCACGCACATGTTGCCGGCCCTGGACATACAGGGCTGACATTAGAATTGGCCCTGTATGTCCAGGGCCAGCAACCACCCACTGCCTGCCCAGACTCTGCCTCTGGGCCACCCCTTCCCGCCCCATCTAACTTCTCTGCACAACCGGCAGGAAAGTTATTGACGGATAGAAAAAGGCACGAATAGCGGGGATGGATGTCTCATTGGGACGTCCATACCCACTATTCGTGGCTCAGAATAAACCCCTATCTGAATTCAGAAAAGCATGGGCAAACACAGAAGATCTCTTAAGGAAAAAAGGGGACTATTGTAATTGATATGGAAGGACAGACTAGATAGGCCATGTGGTCTTTTTCTGCCGTCATGTTTCTATGTTTCTGTGTTTCTAGTAGTAATAGAATTATGTATACTTTTCATGCCATATGGACTGTGACCAGCAGGGCTTCCGGCGTGGTAAATACAGATTTTACAGACTCCATCACTTCCATTGGAAGACTGAGGAAATGCGGCAACAGTATCCACCGTCACTCAGAAAAAGGAAATGTTGAAAAAGCAGTGCTATACAGGATTTGGGTTGAAGGGGGATACACCATGTGGCAAAGAAAGTTATATAAAGGAGCTACTGGATGCAGGGAGGGGAATATGGAGTGGAAGAAAATATGCTGGACACAGGAGGTCGTAGGGACATGGAGAGGAGATACTGTACATGGGTGACCACAGGAAGAGGGAAAGGAATACTGGACACAGAGGAGGGGGGTCATAGGAAGATGGAGGTGAGATGGTAGATGGCGGAGAGGGGAGAATACAGAGAAAGAGGGGGACACGGGGGGAAAGGAGATGCTGGATGTAAGGAAATAGAAAGACTGCATTGAGATGATAGACATGGGAGAAAATCAGGAGAAGAGCAGGAATGCTAAACTCAGAGGAAAGATGGGAGATTCTGGATACAAGGTAGGATATGGAGTGAAAGAGAAGGAGAAATGCTGGAGGAGGTGGGGAGAGAGTGAGCATGCAGATATTGGATAAGGAAATGATAGAGATGGGGACAAAGGGAAGGAAAAGATGCTGGATACTGCAGGGAAGAGAAAAAGAGGAGAGTTAGTGAAAGACCGAGGAATATGAAGCTTAGGAAGGGGGGGGAGGGAGAGAGAGAGGGGCTTGGGGTTAGGGTGGAAAAGTGGTAGGTAGACTGAGGACACTATGGTAAGAAGGAGAGAAATCTGAGTCCATATAGAAAGAGAAAAAATAAATGGAAGAAAGCGGAAAAGGAAAGAGATCAATGTCAGAGACTGATGTTGGAGAGAAGAAGTAACAGATAGACTTGAGATCCTGGAAAGAATGAATTGAAAATGGAGGAAAGCCAAAACTAGAGAATTCAATCAACACTTCTGATTAGAAAAATGAAAAGGCCAGACAGCAAAGGTAGAAAAGGATATTTTATTTTCAATTTGGTGATTGGAATTTGTTTGTTTTTTGGAATTTACATATGCTGTCCTTTTCTACAGGCATCTTTCTATTTGTCTGGTGTTACATTACATGCAGAGTTTGACTTTTTGAGGTTTGAGTTTAATTTTGTCTACATATTTTGTCACCTCTTTGCTGCTGCTTTTGGATCTTGACTCACCTGATCTCCTTGTTTCTTTACCATTCCCCTTAGATGTATCCCTGTCTACTCCTTATGTGTTGTCTGTCTTGTCCTGACTGTAAGCTCTGATGAGAAAGGACTGTCTCTTACATGTCTGTGTAGCACTATGTCTTGTAGCGCTATACAAATGCTCAGTAGTAGTAGTAGTAGTTGTATATTTTGAAGACACATATTGCATTTGCATTTCTATTTTTAGTTTGTAGTCACTTATTCTGTACTTGATTTTCCTAGTCTGCCCTCCCATATCAACTACAATAGTCCCCTTCTTTCTTAAGAGATCTTCTATGTTTGACCCATGCTTTTTTGAATTCAGATACTGTCCTCGTTTCTACTACCTCCATTGGGAGACTATTCTATGCATCTACCACTCTTTCCGTAAAGAAATATTTCCGCATGTTACACCTGAGTCTATCCTCTTTCACTCTCATCCTATGTCCCTTCGTAGCAGAGTTTCCTTTCAATTGAAAGTGGCTTTCCT